>JAIOJX010000025.1:75845607-78345607 GCA_022376925.1 Tragulus kanchil
CACNGNCGGTTATGTGTCTAAGTACCAAAGGCCGACACGAGCTTTCCCGTCCAACTCGTGCCTGGTCCCTGGTCAGCAACCCGTGGACGACTTCCTCTCTCCGTTCAGCAAGCCCTCCAGTTGGAGTGGCTGAACTTACCCGCCTCGCGCGTTCGCGAGGCTCCTCGCGGCGTCCGCGAGGCTCCTCGCGGCGGGCGGGTTCCGGCGGCTCCACCTTTTCTTTTTGTTGATGTTCTCCTTCCTGCTAAAAAGCAAACGCTTTTTAGTTTGTATAGCTCACTTTTTTTTTCAAATTTTGCTGCCTTTTCTTTTGGTGTCAAATTCAAAAACAGATCATCACCAATACCAGTGCTTAGTGCCTGTGTGTTTTCTTCTAAAAGTTTTACAATTTTAGGTCTTATGTTCAAGTTTTTAATCCATTTTGAATTAATTTTTGTGTATGGTATAGACAGAGGTTCAGCCTGTGTCTTTTGCATTCAGTTGCTCATTGTTTTGTTCAATTTTTCAAATACCACTTATTGAAGAAATTATCCTTTCCTCACTGTGTATTCTTGGCTCTTTTGTCATAAATTAATTAGCCCTGTGTCACTTTATTTCTGGGCTCCAGGATAGCAAATAACCCAGTGATTAATGTGTCTATTTTTATTCTAATTCTGTACTATTTTTGATCACAATAACTTTGTAATATAGTTTGAAATCAGTGAACATGATGCCTCCTTTGTTCTTCTTTCTGACTTTTGTTTTTGAGGTATATTTTTGTTGGGTATAGATTTCAAATTTACAGGCTCTGGTTCCTTTAAGCTCTTTAAAAGATATTCTTTTATTGTTTTTTGGCTTCTTTTTTTTATTTTAAGAAGTTTCTCTTTTTATTGAAGTCTCATAAACATTTTTCTTTTTTTTTTTGCAAATTTATGTAGGAAATTTTAGCTGCAGAATTAAATTCATTATGACCTATTTTCTTCTCAGTTATATCAAAGGAAAAATGTGATTCCTACTACAGGCAATAAGGTAGTGTATTCCCAACCGCAATGCACCTACAGAAATCACATGGATACCTTATCAAAGTACAGATTCTGGTTTGGTAGGGTTTTCTTTTTAACATTTATATATATATTTTTTTTATTATTATTATTATTATTCTTTATTTTAAAGGTTTTACAGAGTTTTGTTGTTCACAGACATGTATGTTCCCAGATCAGTCATATTCATATCCATGGTCCCCACCCACCCAGATCCCCCCATCCCACCTCTCCGGACCTTCGCCCCAAGCCATTGTAAGCACTCCTATTCCCTTAGCACTATGACACTAGCTATCTTTTCCACACATAACACTATAGGTTTCCTTGTTACTTCCTCCATGCTTCCCCCTCCCTATTTCTTCGCCACGATGTCCCTATGTCTATGCTTTGTCTTTTTTTCCATGAGTTCCCTGTGTGTGATATCAAGACCGTCCTACTAGATTCCATATATGTGTGTTAGTATACTGTATTTGTCTTTCTCTTTTTGACTTACTTCACTTTTTATGATAGGTTCTAGAGCCAGCCACTTCATTAGGACTGAGCCTTCTGCATTTCTTTTAACAGCTGAGTAGTATTCCATTGTATATATGTGCCAGAACTTCTGGATCCATTCATTCTCGATGGAAATCTAGGTTGCTCATTTTTGTTCAATTTTTCAAATACCACTTATTGAAGAAATTATCCTTTCCTCACTGTGTATTCTTGGCTCTTTTGTCATAAATTAATTAGCCCTGTGTCACTTTATTTCTGGGCTCCAGGATAGCAAATAACCCAGTGATTAATGTGTCTATTTTTATTCTAATTCTGTACTATTTTTGATCACAATAACTTTGTAATATAGTTTGAAATCAGTGAACATGATACCTCCTTTGTTCTTCTTTCTGACTTTTGTTTTTGAGGTATATTTTTGTTGGGTATAGATTTCAAATTTACAGGCTCTGGTTCCTTTAAGCTCTTTAAAAGATATTCTTTTATTGTTTTTTGGCTTCTTTTTTTTATTTTAAGAAGTTTCTCTTTTTATTGAAGTCTCATAAACATTTTTCTTTTTTTTTTGCAAATTTATGTAGGAAATTTTAGCTGCAGAATTAAATTCATTATGACCTATTTTCTTCTCAGTTATATCAAAGGAAAAATGTGATTCCTACTACAGGCAATAAGGTAGTGTATTCCCAACCGCAATGCACCTACAGAAATCACATGGATACCTTATCAAAGTACAGATTCTGGTTTGGTAGGGTTTTCTTTTTAACATTTATATATATTTTTTTTTTATTATTATTATTATTATTCTTTATTTTAAAGGTTTTACAGAGTTTTGTTGTTCACAGACATGTATGTTCCCAGATCAGTCATATTCATATCCATGGTCCCCACCCACCCAGATCCCCCCATCCCACCTCTCCGGACCTTCGCCCCAAGCCATTGTAAGCACTCCTATTCCCTTAGCACTATGACACTAGCTATCTTTTCCACACATAACACTATAGGTTTCCTTGTTACTTCCTCCATGCTTCCCCCTCCCTATTTCTTCGCCACGATGTCCCTATGTCTATGCTTTGTCTTTTTTTCCATGAGTTCCCTGTGTGTGATATCAAGACCGTCCTACTAGATTCCATATATGTGTGTTAGTATACTGTATTTGTCTTTCTCTTTTTGACTTACTTCACTTTTTATGATAGGTTCTAGAGCCAGCCACTTCATTAGGACTGAGCCTTCTGCATTTCTTTTAACAGCTGAGTAGTATTCCATTGTATATATGTGCCAGAACTTCTGGATCCATTCATTCGTCGATGGAAATCTAGGTTGCTTCCATGTTTTGGCTATTGTATAGAGGGCTGAAATGAACTTTGGGGTACAGGTGCTTCTTTCAGTTTTGATTTCATCAGGATATAAGCCTAATAGTGGGATTACTGGGTCATAGGGTGCTTCTATTTTTAGTTTTTTAAGAAATATCCATACTGTCTTCCATAGAGGCTGTATCAATTTACATTCCCACCAGCAATGCAAGAGGGTTCCCTTTTCTCTGCACCCTCTCCAGCATTTATTGTCTGCAGATTTTTTGAAGATGGCCATTCTGACGGGTGTGAGGTGATATCTCATTGTAGTTTTAATTTGCATTTCTCTAATAATAAGCGAGGTTGAGCATCGTTTCATGTGCTTTTGGGCCATCTGTATGTCCTCTTTGGAGAGGTGTCTGTTTAGGTCTTTTTCCCATTTTTTGATTGGGTTGTTTGTTTTCCCTGTGCTGAGTTGTCTGAGTTGCTTGTAGATTTTGGAGATTAATTCTTTGTCTGTTGTTTCATTTGCTATGATTTTCTCCCACTCTGTGGGGTGTCTGTTCAGCTTTTTTGTAATTTCTTTGGCTGTACAAAAGCTTTTAAGTTTCATGAGGTCCCACATGTTCATTTTTCTTTTCAGTTCTGCTATTTTAGTAGGTGGGTCAGAGAAGATCTTGCCTTGATTGATGTCCTTGAGGGTTTTGCCTATATTCTCCTCTAAGAGTCTGATGGTTTCTGGTCTTAACATTTATATATATGTATTTTTAATTTATTTTTGTTTTATCTTTACAGAGTTTTGTTGTTTATTGCTATACATAAACCAAAGACAGTCATAGGTATACACTTGACCCCTCCCACTTGAATTTCCCTCCCATCTCCCTCCCGTCCCACCCCTCAGGTTGTTGCATAGCTCCTGTGTAAGTTTCCCTTAGTCTTATAGCACATTGACATTGGGCTTTCTTTATTTTTAATGGCAAGCCAGCCTAATTCTTACAGTTATTCCTCTAAGTGTAATATGGCTATATTTTCTCGATGATTTAAGTTTTCTTTTTATCTTTGATTTATTTCTACAGTTTAATTATAATGTGACTAGGTATATTCTTGCTTTTATTTATCCTGCTTGGGCTTGACTAGACTTTTGGACCAATATATTGTTCAAAATACAATTTTGGAAAGCCACCTTTTTCTTCAATACTTATTCTGCTCCATTCTCTCTCTTCTTTTGGGACTTCAATTATACACACATGCATGCATGCTTAGTCAGTTTAATTCTGTCTGACTCAATGGTACATATGTCACACCATTTCATATTGCTCTTAAGTTGTTTTCCTTTTTAAAATAATAGACTTTTAAGGCAGTTTTTAGGCTTAACCTAAAAACTGAGTAATAAATACAGAGAGTTCCTGTTTAACCTTGCCCCCCACATATGCACACAGTTTCCCCTGTCACTAACATATTAGTGTACTTTTGTTATAATTGATAAACCAGTAGTATATATTAAAGTTCATAATTAACATTAGGTTTCACTCTTTGTATTATATATTCTTTGGATTTTAACATATGTATTTAATGGTATACATAGATAGTAATTATCATTCATAATGGTTTCAGTGCCCTAAAATTTTCCTGTACTCTACCTATTTATTCCTCCCTCATCCTGGAATCCGCTGTCAACCACTGATTTGTGTTAGTCTTCATAGTTTTGAAAACTTTAAAATATTCCTCTTTATTCTTGAACAGTTTCCTCCTGAAGACTTCCATTTTTCTGCTTCCACCTATGTGGTTGTTTTCTAGTTCTGTGAATGCTAGAGCTTCCTTTGACTGCCTTTTGATTTCAATCTACTGTTTCCAAGATTAAAGTCTTTCATCTTTCCTGGTTTTCTCCTGGTTTTACTAGGGTACATCCTCAAGTAACTGCCTATAAAACAGATACATGAGAGCTAAACTTTCAGTGTGCGTGAAGTCTCTTCAGTCGTGTTTGACTTAGTGCGACCCGATGGACTGTAACCCACCAGACTCTGTTTGTGGGATTCTCCTGGCAATAGCACATTGACATTGGGCTTTCTTTATTTTTAATGGCAAGCCAGCCTAATTCTTACAGTTATTCCTCTAAGTGTAATATGGCTATATTTTCTCGATGATTTAAGTTTTCTTTTTATCTTTGATTTATTTCTACAGTTTAATTATAATGTGACTAGGTATATTCTTGCTTTTATTTATCCTGCTTGGGCTTGACTAGACTTTTGGACCAATATATTGTTCAAAATACAATTTTGGAAAGCCACCTTTTTCTTCAATACTTATTCTGCTCCATTCTCTCTCTTCTTTTGGGACTTCAATTATACACACATGCATGCATGCTTAGTCAGTTTAATTCTGTCTGACTCAATGGTACATATGTCACACCATTTCATATTGCTCTTAAGTTGTTTTCCTTTTTAAAATAATAGACTTTTAAGGCAGTTTTTAGGCTTAACCTAAAAACTGAGTAATAAATACAGAGAGTTCCTGTTTAACCTTGCCCCCCACATACGCACACAGTTTCCCCTGTCACTAACATATTAGTGTACTTTTGTTATAATTGATAAACCAGTAGTATATATTAAAGTTCATAATTAACATTAGGTTTCACTCTTTGTATTATATATTCTTTGGATTTTAACATATGTATTTAATGGTATACATAGATAGTAATTATCATGCATAATGGTTTCAGTGCCCTAAAATTTTCCTGTACTCTACCTATTTATTCCTCCCTCATCCTGGAATCCCCTGTCAACCACTGATTTGTGTTAGTCTTCATAGTTTTGAAAACTTTAAAATATTCCTCTTTATTCTTGAACAGTTTCCTCCTGAAGACTTCCATTTTTCTGCTTCCACCTATGTGGTTGTTTTCTAGTTCTGTGAATGCTAGAGCTTCCTTTGAGTGCCTTTTTGGTTTCAATCTACTGTTTCCAAGATTAAAGTCTTTCATCTTTCCTGGTTTTCTCCTGGTTTTACTAGGGTACATCCTCAAGTAACTGCCTATAAAAACAGATACATGAGAGCTAAACTTTCAGTGTGCGTGCGAAGTCTCTTCAGTCGTGTTTGACTTAGTGCGACCCGATGGACTGTAACCCACCAGACTCTGTTTGTGGGATTCTCCTGGCAAGAATACTGGAGTGAGTTGGCTTTTCCTCCTCCAGAGTATCATCCTGACCCAGGGATTAAAGCCAGGTCTCCTGCATTGCAGGTAGATTCTTTACTGTCTGAGCCACCAGGGCAGCCCAGCCACCAGATCTCATATATTATCCCCTATAATAATTTGTACCAAACATCAACCAAGTTATCTAGTAAATATAGATATTTAGTTTGCTGCCATTAAAAAATGTGGCACACTGCCACTGTGATCTTCAATAAATTTGACAATTCCTGTTACAAATCATCTTACTGCTTGTGAAAAAAGCCACTTTAAAATATAAAATGAAGTAAGTCTCATCATATTGCTATGACAATTTTTCTTTTTAATTTTTTACCAAGTTTTGTTGTTTATTGCCATACTTCAACCTGAATCCGCCATAGGTATACATGTGTCCGTCCCCTCCCTACTCCCAAACCTCCCTCCCATCTCCCTCTCCCTCCCACCCCTCCAGGTCACCACAGAGCCCCTGTTTGAGATCCCCTAGTCCCACAGCATATTCCCCTCCCTCACCCCAATGTTCATAAGACTGTTTTCCATGTCTACATCTCCATTGCTGCTCTGCATATTCATTTATCAGCACCGTCTTTCTAGATTCCATATAAATATGTGTTAGCATACAATATTTGTCTACATAGAAATACATGCATTGGTTTCAGTGCCCTAAAATTTTCCTGTACTCTACCTATTTATTCCTCCCTCATCCTGGAATCCGCTGTCAACCACTGATTTGTGTTAGTCTTCATAGTTTTGAAAACTTTAAAATATTCCTCTTTATTCTTGAACAGTTTCCTCCTGAAGACTTCCATTTTTCTGCTTCCACCTATGTGGTTGTTTTCTAGTTCTGTGAATGCTAGAGCTTCCTTTGAGTGCCTTTTTGGTTTCAATCTACTGTTTCCAAGATTAAAGTCTTTCATCTTTCCTGGTTTTCTCCTGGTTTTACTAGGGTACATCCTCAAGTAACTGCCTATAAAAACAGATACATGAGAGCTAAACTTTCAGTGTGCGTGCGAAGTCTCTTCAGTCGTGTTTGACTTAGTGCGACCCGATGGACTGTAACCCACCAGACTCTGTTTGTGGGATTCTCCTGGCAAGAATACTGGAGTGAGTTGGCTTTTCCTCCTCCAGAGTATCATCCTGACCCAGGGATTAAAGCCAGGTCTCCTGCATTGCAGGTAGATTCTTTACTGTCTGAGCCACCAGGGCAGCCCAGCCACCAGATCTCATATATTATCCCCTATAATAATTTGTACCAAACATCAACCAAGTTATCTAGTAAATATAGATATTTAGTTTGCTGCCATTAAAAAATGTGGCACACTGCCACTGTGATCTTCAATAAATTTGACAATTCCTGTTACAAATCATCTTACTGCTTGTGAAAAAAGCCACTTTAAAATATAAAATGAAGTAAGTCTCATCATATTGCTATGACAATTTTTCTTTTTAATTTTTTACCAAGTTTTGTTGTTTATTGCCATACTTCAACCTGAATCCGCCATAGGTATACATGTGTCCGTCCCCTCCCTACTCCCAAACCTCCCTCCCATCTCCCTCTCCCTCCCACCCCTCCAGGTCACCACAGAGCCCCTGTTTGAGATCCCCTAGTCCCACAGCATATTCCCCTCCCTCACCCCAATGTTCATAAGACTGTTTTCCATGTCTACATCTCCATTGCTGCTCTGCATATTCATTTATCAGCACCGTCTTTCTAGATTCCATATAAATATGTGTTAGCATACAATATTTGTCTTTCTTTCTCTGACATATTTCACTCTGTATAATAGGTTCTAGATTCATCCACTTCATTAGAACTGATTCAAAGGCATTTCTTTTTTATGGCTGAGTAATATTCCATTGTATATATGTACCACGACTTCTTTATCCATTCATCTGTTGATGGACATCTAGGTTGGTTCCGTGTTCTTGCTGTTGTAAATAGTGCTGCAGTGAACAGTGGGGCACATGTGCCTCTTTCAATTTTTATTTCCTCAAGGTATATGCCTAGTAGTGGGATTGCTGGTTCTATTCCTAGGTTTTTGAGGAATCTCCATACTGTGCTATGACATTTTTAAAAAGTGATATATTATGACAAAGTTTAGCACTTTAAAGTACTAACATATAGTTTAAAAATATTTCTTAATAAAAATGCTTCTCTTAAGCTGACAGGGATTTTGGAGTATATGTTAAATAGACATTTCTTTAATCATACCAGCAAACAACATTAGTGTACATTATATATCGTTATATAGTGTTGGCTATTAATATATTTGATGAAATCAAATTCATTCCTTATTGTATATTATCTGTGTCTAATTAGATATATCTATATTTGCTTTTTTATATTTCAGGAGCTATACTTATTATGATATGGTATACAGCCTGGGCATTCTCAGGCCCTGTAGTTCTTCCTAATGGAAGTTTATTTGGACTGTTACTTGTCTTTTACTCTGCCTTAATTGGGGGGAAACTTATGGAAATCATTAGACTACCTTCAGTGCCTCACTTCCCTCCTCTCTTTGGTAAGTGAGTAATTAGCTTTCATTTGTCATTGACTACATGTAAATTATGACTATATTCTAGTCAGAGTAGATATAATTTAGAACAATTTCATGTAATATGATGTATATAGCTTTTTTATATGTATACTTACTATATATGTATATATATAACTTGCTTACAGAAGTATTTATTTTCTATACACATGTAAATTTTTCCTGAAATGTATGTTTAAATAATTTAAATATGCTCAATATATGATTCTTATTGCTGTCTCATTTAATAGGACATTTTTAAAGTGATTTTTATATGCATTATAGAAAAGGAAAGATTTGAAAGAAACTGAATTTTTCTGTAGATAACCTAATTCAAATACAACTTGTTGTTTAGTCACTAAGTCATGTTCAACTCTTCACAATCCAATGGACTGTAGTCCACCAGGCTTCTCTGTCCATGGGATTTTCCAGGCAAGAATACTGGAGTGGGGCTTCCCTAGTGGTCCAGTGGGTAAGGACACTGCCTTGCAGTACAGGGGGCGCTGGTTCGATCCCTGGCCTGGGAAGATCCCACATGCCACGGAGTGGCTGGACTGATGTGTCCAATTACCCAGCCGGAGCTCTGGTGCGCATGCACCCAGAGCCGGTGCTCTGCGACAACAGAGGCCACTACAATGGGAGGCCCACACGGGCCAAAGAACAAAGATGGATGAAACTAGACAAATGAAAGACCAATAGAAGTGGCCCACCTGCTCCCCTTCCTCCCCACCCCTCCCCCCAAAATAAATAAAATAAATAATAAATCTAAAAAAAAATTTAAAAAGAATACTGGAGTGGGTTGCCATTTCCTACTCCAGAGGATCTTCCCGAGCCAAAGATCGAACCGACATCTCCTGCTTGGCAGGCGTATTCTTTACCACTGGGCCACCTGGGTAGTCCTCAAATACAATTACAAGATTCAAATACTATAGTAACTAGGGCACCAGAAGTTTTTTGGGGGAGGGTGTGTGGGGGAGGTTTCCCTAGAGTTTTATTTGTGCAGACCTGGGGCCAGAGAGGGTCTGCACCTAAAAGAAGGTGTTGGGCCTCTTGGTGGTTAAGTGTGGCTTGTGCTGACGATGGAGCACCCGGTGGGGCAGCGGGAACTTGATCTTGGAGTCATGGAACTGCTTGACCACAGGTCAGTGGCACTTGCTGGCGGCGATCTCCTCCACCTTCACCATCTGAATCGAGTGGGCCTGGGTTCGGTGCCGGGCACCCATGTCTCGGTCTGCAGGGACAGGGAGGGGACAGGGTCGGTGTGCATTCTCCTTGGGAAAGGGAGCCCTTGGGGACCAAGTGGCCACAGCAGACACTGACTACCAGGTGTGTAGAACCTCCAAATTCACTTTGAGGGGCACAGTGGCAGCCCCCAAAGGCGACGAGATCCCCTTGCTGTTAGCACCTTTGTTTAAACTGCTGCTACAAGAAGCAGCAGGTCTTGGGTTTCGGTGCTTGGACCAAAAGGTTTTATAGGTCTTGGGTGAGTTCTTTGGGAATCACTACTATGTATATTCATTGGTGCATCATCTGCCTAAACAGTGTTGCACACCCTATTTATTCATCATCATTATTACATAACTCTCCAGGTAGACAAGAGGACAATTAGTGGAAAATTTCTTTCAGAGTGTGTTATATCTGCTAAAGCAGTATTCAACACATGTAAATATTTAGCTAGTGTCAATAGAGGTAATCACTCCCTCTTATCTTTAACACTCTTTCTGTGGTCATACACCCTTTCAGCACCTCACAGTATTTATTGAATCTCTTTTACTCTTCTCCAAAGCTTCCAGTCTTGTCCTAGCTCAGGCTGTTAGTTTGTAACCCTTCCTTGGATTATGGCAGAGCCTTCTGTCTAGTCCTTCCTTCAGTTTTATGCCTATTTAATTTCCCATCACATAGAAAATGCAGCACTCATTATCTCACTTCCTGCCGAAAACTTTCCCATGATGCTGTACTCTACCAAAACAGGGGAGGGTGAGGGGTAAAGGAAGCTTTCCATCATCTGGCCCCTCCTGCCCAGTCCCCATTCCCAACCTAGTCCTTTATGTTCATCAGTACTGAATTAACTTTTTGTACATCATTGAGATATCTCATTTCTTATCTCCATTCCTTTATTTATGCTTGTATGAACATACAAGTAGAGGAGACAGCAAAGTAATGAGAGATACAGTGTGTTTAAAGAAGAGATATTAAACATTTCTATTTTCTGTCTTGGAAAAATGGACTGATCAGACATGGTTTATTTTCTTTTTTCTAAGGGATGTTACTGGCTGGTTTTACCATTAGGAATGTTCCATTCCTTAGTGATCACGTCCCTATTCATCACCATCTATCTTCAACTTTAAGAAATACTGCCCTTACTGTTATTCTCTTGCGAGCTGGGCTGGGACTCGATCCACAGGTAGATTTCCAATTACACTTTGAATACATTTATTTTAAATATTAGAGACTGATGGTAAAGAAAAAGAAGCAGAATTTTTCTTATAGCTGTTTCAGGTAGAGCAAAAACAAAGACAAAGAACAAAAATTTCGCAGAAATATTACCACTTTAATGTCTACTTCTAGTGAAATTACTGATATGAAAAGAAACCACTGTGATGTAAGATCTCTATTAGATATAGTCTTTAATTATTTACATAGAGATAGATGTCCCATATGCAATATTTGTATTATTTGGGAGTTGTAGCTTTTCTTCTAAGAACTATTTACTTTTCAGTTAACAGAGGATAAGGTCATCTTGTAAGTTTATTGCTTCTGTTTTATTTTTTTAGAATGATTATAAATTTCATTATCATTCTTTTATGAATTTTTCCCACAAAACTACCTTCCTGATTATCTTTATGTTTTTATAAAAGCTAATCTTTTAAAATATTTCTTAAAATATTACTGTCTATGGATCATAAATCTATTTAGTTTTCTAAAGATGGATATTCATAAATATCACAGCTATTCAGGATATAATAAATGTGGCAAATATATAAAATTGGTGAAAGTATCTGAAGAGCATAAATAATTATAGATGGTGATAACTTATATTATCCAGTAGAAGACTTGAACCAATGAGAAAATTTTAAGTGAGGGGTAAAGGAAGCTTTCCATCATCTGGCCCCTCCTGCCCAGTCCCCATTCCCAACCTAGTCCTTTATGTTCATCAGTACTGAATTAACTTTTTGTACATCATTGAGATATCTCATTTCTTATCTCCATTCCTTTATTTATGCTTGTATGAACATACAAGTAGAGGAGACAGCAAAGTAATGAGAGATACAGTGTGTTTAAAGAAGAGATATTAAACATTTCTATTTTCTGTCTTGGAAAAATGGACTGATCAGACATGGTTTATTTTCTTTTTTCTAAGGGATGTTACTGGCTGGTTTTACCATTAGGAATGTTCCATTCCTTAGTGATCACGTCCCTATTCATCACCATCTATCTTCAACTTTAAGAAATACTGCCCTTACTGTTATTCTCTTGCGAGCTGGGCTGGGACTCGATCCACAGGTAGATTTCCAATTACACTTTGAATACATTTATTTTAAATATTAGAGACTGATGGTAAAGAAAAAGAAGCAGAATTTTTCTTATAGCTGTTTCAGGTAGAGCAAAAACAAAGACAAAGAACAAAAATTTCGCAGAAATATTACCACTTTAATGTCTACTTCTAGTGAAATTACTGATATGAAAAGAAACCACTGTGATGTAAGATCTCTATTAGATATAGTCTTTAATTATTTACATAGAGATAGATGTCCCATATGCAATATTTGTATTATTTGGGAGTTGTAGCTTTTCTTCTAAGAACTATTTACTTTTCAGTTAACAGAGGATAAGGTCATCTTGTAAGTTTATTGCTTCTGTTTTATTTTTTTAGAATGATTATAAATTTCATTATCATTCTTTTATGAATTTTTCCCACAAAACTACCTTCCTGATTATCTTTATGTTTTTATAAAAGCTAATCTTTTAAAATATTTCTTAAAATATTACTGTCTATGGATCATAAATCTATTTAGTTTTCTAAAGATGGATATTCATAAATATCACAGCTATTCAGGATATAATAAATGTGGCAAATATATAAAATTGGTGAAAGTATCTGAAGAGCATAAATAATTATAGATGGTGATAACTTATATTATCCAGTAGAAGACTTGAACCAATGAGAAAATTTTTAAGTTTTCCCTTTTAGTTAATTATGCAGTTTTTATGTGATTTTCTTCTTTGACATGTTATAATCATTACACTAATCAAACAATTTATCCCTATAAGTTAACTGATAGAAATAAACCCTATAGGAGTCTTTCATTGTACTATTTACTAGGAAAATTAAGGAAGGTAGAAATATTTACTTAATCACAGAAAACTGAGTCTTTTTAATAATTAAAATATAAAAACATATTATAAAATATGAAATAGTTTATAATCTAATATATGATATCATATAAAATGAGCTTTAATAACATTTAAAGTGCAATGGGATATCTGGGAGATTTAATTTAATAAAAGAATATTACTCAAAGACTGTATTTCAATTTCAATATTGCTTAAAATAATTTTCTTACTGGCCACTAAGGGCTTGTCTAAATGTGACTATGTTTATATTTTAGGCTTTGAAGAATTTGAAGGGAGTTTGTTTACGATTGTCTATGGGTCCGTGTCTCATGGAGGCATGTTCAGCTGCTGTTATTTCCCACTTCCTTTTGAATTTTCCATGGCTGTGGGGATTTCTGTTGGGGTAACTTTTTCTTGTTTTTCTCTATGAAAATGTTCAGTTAAAGTGCTTGGTTTAAAATTATTGAAATATTCAGAATATCGTATAGAAAAGTTTATCATTAAAATTCTTTCCACAATGGTGGGACATCTTGGAAATCAGTTGGTCAGAAATAGAGCCATGTCCTAAATCTTCTATATCCTTGACAAATATTCATAGTTCCTAAATGCTTAATGCTGAGATAATTTACTCATCAATTTTTTTCTCCCTTGTTGTAATCTCTCTCTAGTTTTAAATTTTTAATTATTTTAAAAAAGATTTTATTGAATATTTTTGGCTGTTCTGGGTCTTTGTTGCTGCGTGGACTTTTCTCTAGTTGTAATGGAGGCTACTGTCTAGTTGGAGTGCAAAGGCTTATCACTGCAGTGACTTCTGTTACTGAGAATAGGCTCCAGAGCAAACAGGCTTCAGTAGTCGCTGTACAAGGGCTCAGTAGTTGTGCTTCCTGCACCCTAGAGTATGGGCTCAATTGTTGGGGCACACAGGCTTTGTTGCTCCATGGCACGTGGGATCTTTCAGACCAGGGATCAAACCCGTGTGTCCTGCATCGGCAGGTGGCTCTTTACCACTGAGCCACCAGAAAAACCCTGATTTTTTAATTTTTATTTTTTGGTTCTGCTGGGTCTTCCTTGCTGTGTGTGGGCTTTTTCAAGTTACAATGATCAGGGACTGCTCTCTAGTTGCAGTGCACAGGCTTCTTGTTACTGTGACTTCTTTTATTGCAGAGCACAGACTCTAAGTGTATGGGCTTCAGTAGCTGAGGCACACAGGCTCAGTAGTTATGGTGCATGGGCTTAGTTGCTCTGTGATTGGGGACTTCCTGGACCAGAGTTTAAACCCTTGTCCTCTGCCTTGGCAGATGGATTCCTAACCACAGATAAGGACAACAAGGAAAGTCCCTATCTCTCTATTTTTTAATCTATCAAATAGCCTTTTCCTTATATACTATATGTGAACATATATATATAATATGTATATATTATGTGTAATATATGCATTTTATATGTATGAAAAATATTTTGTATAGATATAGATATTGTAACAAGCAAACACTGTTTTTTTAGATCTTACATCCCATCTATTATTATCCATCATTCATTTCTTTTCATGTCCTAGTTCCTCAGAATAATAGTCTACAATCACTATCTTTATGTCTAGAACTTGTTTTCATTTTTCAAACTTTTGCCTCACAATAATCCATTCAAATGTATGCCAGTATGCATTTCTAGAAGACAAGGGCATTTTCTAACTAAATTAACAACAATTTCTTAGTATACTTAAGTGACTTTTAAATTTTTGACCTACTCAGTATTTAGTGGAATCTTTCAGTCAAAGAACTGTATATCCATTTTTTTGTCCAGATCTTGAATGTATCTTTTATCTCTCCTCAATTCTCTTTTATTATGTCCTTTTGTAATTCCTTTCTCTGTATCTATTAAGTTTTTCTCTAAATTTTTCATTTACTCATCTTTGTGGTACACACTGGAAAATTTTCTCTGCTTAGTTCTTTAGCTTCTTAACTCACTCTATAGTTATGTCTATATCACCTATTTATTTAATTTTAGCAATTAATTTCTAAGAATAATAGTTAAATACCATACATCTATGATGTATGGTATAGTTAGTTATTATGAGGTCGTGTTCTTGTTATTTACTTCTTTAGGTGTATCTGTGTCCTCAGGTATAAATTTTTCCCTTTAATGAATATGGTGCCTCAATTCAAAGGATTGACTTTCCTCATATATTTGGTGATACTTTAATGGGTGGGCCTTCCATGGTGGCTTAGATGGTACAGAATCCTCCTGTAGTGTGGGAGACCTGGATTCAATCCCTAGGTTGGGAAGATCCCCTGCAGAAGGAAAAGGCTACCCACTCCAGTATTGTTGCCTGGAGAATTCCAGGGACAGAGGAGCCTGGCAGGCTACAGTCCATGGGGCTGCAAAGAGTCGGACATGACGGAATGACTTTCATTTTCACTAATGGGTACTAATTTTTAAGTTGAAACTTGCTATTTGTGATTATTTTACCTTGTTTAAAGACTAAATTGCGATTCTTATGTACTATATTAATATGTGTAATATATGCATTTTATATGTATGAAAAATATTTTGTATAGATATAGATATTGTAACAAGCAAACACTGTTTTTTTAGATCTTACATCCCATCTATTATTATCCATCATTCATTTCTTTTCATGTCCTAGTTCCTCAGAATAATAGTCTACAATCACTATCTTTATGTCTAGAACTTGTTTTCATTTTTCAAACTTTTGCCTCACAATAATCCATTCAAATGTATGCCAGTATGCATTTCTAGAAGACAAGGGCATTTTCTAACTAAATTAACAACAATTTCTTAGTATACTTAAGTGACTTTTAAATTTTTGACCTACTCAGTATTTAGTGGAATCTTTCAGTCAAAGAACTGTATATCCATTTTTTTGTCCAGATCTTGAATGTATCTTTTATCTCTCCTCAATTCTCTTTTATTATGTCCTTTTGTAATTCCTTTCTCTGTATCTATTAAGTTTTTCTCTAAATTTTTCATTTACTCATCTTTGTGGTACACACTGGAAAATTTTCTCTGCTTAGTTCTTTAGCTTCTTAACTCACTCTATAGTTATGTCTATATCACCTATTTATTTAATTTTAGCAATTAATTTCTAAGAATAATAGTTAAATACCATACATCTATGATGTATGGTATAGTTAGTTATTATGAGGTCGTGTTCTTGTTATTTACTTCTTTTGGTGTATCTGTGTCCTCAGGTATAAATTTTTCCCTTTAATGAATATGGTGCCTCAATTCAAAGGATTGACTTTCCTCATATATTTGGTGATACTTTAATGGGTGGGCCTTCCATGGTGGCTTAGATGGTACAGAATCCTCCTGTAGTGTGGGAGACCTGGATTCAATCCCTAGGTTGGGAAGATCCCCTGCAGAAGGAAAAGGCTACCCACTCCAGTATTGTTGCCTGGAGAATTCCAGGGACAGAGGAGCCTGGCAGGCTACAGTCCATGGGGCTGCAAAGAGTCGGACATGACGGAATGACTTTCATTTTCACTAATGGGTACTAATTTTTTAAGTTGAAACTTGCTATTTGTGATTATTTTACCTGTTGACTATTGCGTTCTTGCAGAGAATAGGCCATTCATGCTACCAAGCAAGTTTCCTTAGAAGCTCAGGCTGAGATTAAGATTCTTTTTTATGTTGTTGTACCACATGGCTTGCAGGATCTTAGTTTCTCAACCAGGTATTGAACTCAGGCCACCACGGCAAAAGCACCAAGTCCTAATCACTGGACTGTTAGAGAATTCCCTAAGATTACCATGCAGATTATTTATTAAGGGAATTCTGAGTAGAAACCGCTGGATAAAGAAAGCCAGATAAGAGTGTGAGAAAAGGGCTTCCCCTGGTGGTCCAGTGGGTAAGGACACCGCCTTGCAGTGCAAGGGCCGCCGGTTCGATCCCTGGCCTGGGAAGATCCCATGTGCTGCGGAGCAGCTGGACTGATGTGTCCAATTACCAAGTCAGAGCCCTGGAACGCATGCGCCCAGAGCCGGTGCTCTGTGACAACAGAGGCCACTGCGATGGGAGGCCCACAGGAGCTGAAGAACAAAGATGGATGGAAATAGAGAAATGAAAGACCAATAGAAGTGGCCCGCCCATCCCCCTCCCTCCCCACCCACCCCCCCAAAAGATTAAAAAAAAAAAAAGTGTGAGAAAAGTCAGTGGTTCCAAAATTTTGATATCCATTAAAATCACCTGGGGTTCTTTGGAAAATCCCAGTAATTAGAGGAGTGATCTCAGCAAGATGGCAGAATAGGAAACTCCGGGCTCACTTTCCCACATGAAGATACTAATAACAATGTGAGGATCAGATGGTAACTCCAGAAACCATTTAGGAAGTTACAGGGTTCCATACAAGCACAAGGCCAAGAAGAGGCACATTGGAGCAATTAGAATATTCTATTGCACTTAACTGTGATACCCCATGCCCCTCGTGGAAAGCAAGGGGCAGTCAGGAGAAAACACCCAACGTTTGGCTTCTCCCTCAGGAGGAAAGAAAATACTGGAACATTTGGTATGCATTCTGGCTTTTTAGGAGGCTAACCAAGGGACTGGTTTCTGTCTTATCTGACTTGGAGCACTGACAGAAAAGAGAGTGGCACATTTTAGATGCCCGAGGTCCACTGTGAACAGAGGTGAGTGCTGTGTGTGGCCATTCTCTAGAGATATTGCAGTACTGCTGATAGCCACATGGGAGTACTCTGGAGTGGGAACAGGCCAAGTCCAACTGGAGATAATGCACCAAAGCCCAGGGAAGGCACATTACAATCTTTAGCTGGGCTGATTGGCCAAGGTCTTCCCCAGTAAAGAAATCCATAAAGGCTAGGAGAGGTGGCTGTTTTTTCAAATGTCCAAATTTCAACAGAAGATAACAAGATATACAAAGCAACAGGGAACTAGGGCTCAATCAAAAGAACAAAATAAAACTCCAGATACCAGCCTTAAACTTATGGAAATGTATCACTTACTCAACAAAGAATTCAAAATAACCATCATAAAGATGGTCACTGGGTTCAAAGATGTCACAGACATCTAAAAGACATCAGGAAAATAACGCATGAACAAAGTGAGAATACCAACAAACATAGAACCTGTGAAAAGAAAAGAAAGAATCAAAAATGAATTCTGAACCTGTACAATACAGTTAATTGAAACATTGACTATGAGGATAAACTGCAGACTGAATCAAACAAACAAACAAAAAATCAGTGAACTTGAAGATAGGTCATTTGAAATTACAGAATCAGAGGGACAAAAAGAAAAACAAGGAAAATGAAGAGATCCTAAGGGACTTGTGGGATGCCATTTAACATACGAATCTATAGATTATGGGAGTTTCAGAAAGAGAAGAGAGAAATAAATGGCCTGAAAGCCTATCCGAAGAGGTATTAGCCCCAAACTTCCAAATTTGAGAAAGGAAATGAACATACGAATTCAAGATGATCAAAAAAACTCCCATTAAGATAAAACCAAAGAGACCCATACTGAGAAATATAATCAAAGCTGTCAAAAATCACAGAAAGTGAGAAACAACAAAAGAAAAGCAAGAACTCCTGTAAGATAATAATTGGATTTCTCAATGGAAAACTTGCAGGCCAGAGAGAATGGGATGACACATTCAAAATGCTGAAAGAAAAAAATTTTCAGCCAAGGGACTGGTTTCTGTCTTATCTGACTTGGAGCACTGACAGAAAAGAGTGGCACATTTTAGATGCCCGAGGTCCACTGTGAACAGAGGTGAGTGCTGTGTGTGGCCATTCTCTAGAGATATTGCAGTACTGCTGATAGCCACATGGTAGTACTCTGGAGTGGGAACAGGCCAAGTCCAACTGGAGATAATGCACCAAAGCCCAGGGAAGGCACATTACAATCTTTAGCTGGGCTGATTGGCCAAGGTCTTCCCCAGTAAAGAAATCCATAAAGGCTAGGAGAGGTGGCTGTTTTTTCAAATGTCCAAATTTCAACAGAAGATAACAAGATATACAAAGCAACAGGGAACTAGGGCTCAATCAAAAGAACAAAATAAAACTCCAGATACCAGCCTTAAACTTATGGAAATGTATCACTTACTCAACAAAGAATTCAAAATAACCATCATAAAGATGGTCACTGGGTTCAAAGATGTCACAGACATCTAAAAGACATCAGGAAAATAACGCATGAACAAAGTGAGAATACCAACAAACATAGAACCTGTGAAAAGAAAAGAAAGAATCAAAAATGAATTCTGAACCTGTACAATACAGTTAATTGAAACATTGACTATGAGGATAAACTGCAGACTGAATCAAACAAACAAACAAAAAATCAGTGAACTTGAAGATAGGTCATTTGAAATTACAGAATCAGAGGGACAAAAAGAAAAACAAGGAAAATGAAGAGATCCTAAGGGACTTGTGGGATGCCATTTAACATACGAATCTATAGATTATGGGAGTTTCAGAAAGAGAAGAGAGAAATAAATGGCCTGAAAGCCTATCCGAAGAGGTATTAGCCCCAAACTTCCAAATTTGAGAAAGGAAATGAACATACGAATTCAAGATGATCAAAAAAACTCCCATTAAGATAAAACCAAAGAGACCCATACTGAGAAATATAATCAAAGCTGTCAAAAATCACAGAAAGTGAGAAACAACAAAAGAAAAGCAAGAACTCCTGTAAGATAATAATTGGATTTCTCAATGGAAAACTTGCAGGCCAGAGAGAATGGGATGACACATTCAAAATGCTGAAAGAAAAACAGTCAGCCAAGAATATTGTATCTAGCATACTATATGTGAAAACTTCATGACATTGAATTTGACTGTGGTTTCTTGGATATGACACTAAAAGCACAGGCTGCAAAAGTGAAAATGGATGGGATTGCATAAAACTTAAAAATATCTGCATGCCAAGGAAACAACACAATGCAAAGGCAGCACACAGAATGGGAGAAAACATTCGTAAACCATGTATCTGGAAAGAGATCAGTATTCAAACATACATTCAGAATGTCATAATTCAGCGAATTTAAGAAGCCTGATTAAATAATGGACAAAGGACTTACATAGACATGTCTACAAAGAAGATGTACAAACAGCCAATAAGCATATGAAATTGTTCAACATTTATAATCATTAGAGAATCATTTGCATTAGAGAAATGCAAATAAAAACAACATTGAGATAGCATAAAGATGGTTACTATTTAAAGAAAAAACTAGAAAACTAGACATAGAGAAATTGGAATATTGCCAAGTAAAATTACCATTTAATCCAGTAATGCGGCTTCTGGGCATATATCCCAAAGAACTGGACGTAGGATATCAAAGAGATACTTGCACACCCATGCTCATTGCAACATAATTCACAGTAACCAAGAGGTAGAAGCAGCTCAAATATTCATGGACAGATGAATGAATGAAGAAAATACACATGCACACACAAATATTATTCAACTGTGGAAAAGGAAATCTTGTAACATTTTGCAGCATGGATAAACCTTGAAGATATGTTGAGTGAAGTAAGTCAGAACAGATACTACATGCCCCAAAACACACAAATATTTTTGAGTTTCAAAGGAGAGAAAAAATAACTCAAAGGGCCCTTCCAAATTTGAGAAAGGAAATGAACATACGAATTCAAGATGATCAAAAAAACTCCCATTAAGATAAAACCAAAGAGACCCATACTGAGAAATATAATCAAAGCTGTCAAAAATCACAGAAAGTGAGAAACAACAAAAGAAAAGCAAGAACTCCTGTAAGATAATAATTGGATTTCTCAATGGAAAACTTGCAGGCCAGAGAGAATGGGATGACACATTCAAAATGCTGAAAGAAAAACAGTCAGCCAAGAATATTGTATCTAGCATACTATATGTGAAAACTTCATGACATTGAATTTGACTGTGGTTTCTTGGATATGACACTAAAAGCACAGGCTGCAAAAGTGAAAATGGATGGGATTGCATAAAACTTAAAAATATCTGCATGCCAAGGAAACAACACAATGCAAAGGCAGCACACAGAATGGGAGAAAACATTCGTAAACCATGTATCTGGAAAGAGATCAGTATTCAAACATACATTCAGAATGTCATAATTCAGCGAATTTAAGAAGCCTGATTAAATAATGGACAAAGGACTTACATAGACATGTCTACAAAGAAGATGTACAAACAGCCAATAAGCATATGAAATTGCTCAACATTTATAATCATTAGAGAATCATTTGCATTAGAGAAATGCAAATAAAAACAACATTGAGATAGCATAAAGATGGTTACTATTTAAAGAAAAAACTAGAAAACTAGACATAGAGAAATTGGAATATTGCCAAGTAAAATTACCATTTAATCCAGTAATGCGGCTTCTGGGCATATATCCCAAAGAACTGGACGTAGGATATCAAAGAGATACTTGCACACCCATGCTCATTGCAACATAATTCACAGTAACCAAGAGGTAGAAGCAGCTCAAATATTCATGGACAGATGAATGAATGAAGAAAATACACATGCACACACAAATATTATTCAACTGTGGAAAAGGAAATCTTGTAACATTTTGCAGCATGGATAAACCTTGAAGATATGTTGAGTGAAGTAAGTCAGAACAGATACTTCTACTGATAGATCTGGCATCTTCAAAATCATCTTAACAGAAAGTAGAATGATGGTGGTCAGGGGCTTGGGTGAGGGTGGGAAGGGTACTGTTCAGTGAGCATAGAGTTTTGGTCTTGCAAGATGAAAATGTTCTAAGTTAAACAATAATGTGAATATCATTAGCACTACTGAACTGTACACTTAAGCAAAGCTAAGAAGGTTAATTTTATATTACGTATCTTTTTACAATTCAAAAAAATATACAGTATCCCAGTTTCAGGTCAACCTCCATCATAAATCAGATTAGAATGTCTTAGAATGTGATCCAGACATCTATATATATATATATACATATATATATTTAAACCCCCAGATAAATGAGAAGATCACCGTCAGTGATGCTGCTTTCTGGTATTTAAACCTTTGTATAATACCTTCTTCCTAAATGTGGGTTGAACTTATTGACTTGCTTCTAATGGACTGAATACTGAAGAAGTGATAGGATATTACTTTTACAATTAGGTCATAAGAAGACCATGGCTTCTGTCTTCCTGTTCTCTCTTGCACTGTCTTTAATCATCTTAGGGGAAGTCAGCTGCCGTGTTGGGAGCAGGCCTGTGGAGAAGCCCCCACGGCAAGAGACTTAAGACCCATCCACAGCCCTGTGAATAAATGTGGAATCAGCCTTCTGCCACCTATCTCATGAGAGACCTGGAGAAAAAGAGGCATACAGCAAAGTTGTACTCAGATGGCTGACCCACAGAAGTTGTGAGATAATAAATACGTTTTAAGCTTCTAAGTATGAGCGTGATTTGTTAAGCAGCAACAGATAAATAGTTGACCTGGTGGTTCCAATGTGCAGTAAAGGTCAGGAACCACTGAATTAGGCAGATACATATTTTCAGAGAATTCTAGGTTCTTCCTGATGATCGTACTCCCAGGGAGGTTGTACAGCCAGAGGCAAAGGAGCTAAACCGTTAGACCCTCCTATCAGCCGCTCACTGGAGGAGCTGCCTGGGAGAGGGAAGTAGTGCATCGCCCTAGCAACAGTAGGTAAGCTTCTGTTAGCAGGGCAAGGCTCCCACAGAGCCGTGGGTGTTAGTAGTTAGGAGTCCACCAGCGGGAGCTGGGGATGTGCACTGGCCTGGCAGGAGAGTTCGGGTAGGGCACCACGCGCATCACTCCACATAGTTCCTGCAGCATTGAGGAGGTGAGTGTGGAGGAAACGAGGCAGCGCTGTAGATGGGATGCACCGACAGCAAGTATTCTGAGCAAGAATTTCCCCATTCCTCACGGGTGTCATCAGCTACCCCAGACACTCCTCCTTTGCCTTTGTGACTTAGGTGCTCTTACTCACTGTTCCTTCTTCTGGACAGGTGTCTTTCTTACTGACTTGTTCAAGATAGAAAGTGTGGCGACCCCATCTGACTCGCCATTTTTGCAGCAGTACTCTTAAGTAATCACCATTCGGTTTCCTCAGAGGTTCCTCCCACTCCCAGCATCTGCCATTTCTGGACTTGAGGCATTTTTAGAATACACCATACCGCCTGTAACGATTTTTACTTATATGCATTTTAGCATATGGTTTCCTTTATAAATCCCAAACTGTCTCTTTCTTAACTTCGTGGGATACATTTAGTTTCTTGTCCACTGAGGATTCCCTTTTTGCTTTCTAACTAGCTTATGGACTTTCCTATTATTTTCATGTCTTTATTTCAAGTGGTTTTGAGATGGACATAGAGGCAGCAATTTTTGCTTGACCTAACATCTTGAACAAAATTTCTGTAAAATTTTAACCAGCATCAAAGAATGTGTGAACATTTTTGTGAGTGCTCAGTCATGTACTGACTCTTTGCGACCCCGTGGACTATAGCCCACCAGGCTCCTCTGTCCATAAGGTTTTCCAGGCAAAAATACTGGAGTGAGTTGCCATTTGCTCCTCCAGGGGATCGAACCCGAGTCTCCAGTGTCTCCTGTGTTGCAGGCAGATTCTTTACCACTGAGCCACCGGGGAGTTTTTTCCACCATTAAATGACATTTACTCAAAAGCAGGATTTTTAATTAAAGGTCATCATAAAGGTTAATACATTGGTTGTACAATTTACTATTAAGCATTCTTTCATTTAAAAAGATGTTTTTAAATTGATTGTCAAAGGTTTTTCTCTCAGGTTTGTAGTCAGTGCAGTTTCTCCTGCTGTTGTTGTCCCTTCCATGCTATATTTACAAGAAAAGGGATATGGTATTAAGAAAGGCATTCCAACCTTATTGATTAGCTTGAGGAGGTGAGTGTGGAGGAAACAAGGCAGCGCTGTAGATGGGATGCACCGACAGCAAGTATTCTGAGCAAGAATTTCCCCATTCCTCACGGGTGTCATCAGCTACCCCAGACACTCCTCCTTTGCCTTTGTGACTTAGGTGCTCTTACTCACTGTTCCTTCTTCTGGACAGGTGTCTTTCTTACTGACTTGTTCAAGATAGAAAGTGTGGCGACCCCATCTGACTCGCCATTTTTGCAGCAGTACTCTTAAGTAATCACCATTCGGTTTCCTCAGAGGTTCCTCCCACTCCCAGCATCTGCCATTTCTGGACTTGAGGCATTTTTAGAATACACCATACCGTCTGTAACGATTTTTACTTATATGCATTTTAGCATATGGTTTCCTTTATAAATCCCAAACTGTCTCTTTCTTAACTTCGTGGGATACATTTAGTTTCTTGTCCACTGAGGATTCCCTTTTTGCTTTCTAACTAGCTTATGGACTTTCCTATTATTTTCATGTCTTTATTTCAAGTGGTTTTGAGATGGACATAGAGGCAGCAATTTTTGCTTGACCTAACATCTTGAACAAAATTTCTGTAAAATTTTAACCAGCATCAAAGAATGTGTGAACATTTTTGTGAGTGCTCAGTCATGTACTGACTCTTTGCGACCCCGTGGACTATAGCCCACCAGGCTCCTCTGTCCATAAGGTTTTCCAGGCAAAAATACTGGAGTGAGTTGCCATTTGCTCCTCCAGGGGATCGAACCCGAGTCTCCAGTGTCTCCTGTGTTGCAGGCAGATTCTTTACCACTGAGCCACCGGGGAGTTTTTTCCACCATTAAATGACATTTACTCAAAAGCAGGATTTTTAATTAAAGGTCATCATAAAGGTTAATACATTGGTTGTACAATTTACTATTAAGCATTCTTTCATTTAAAAAGATGTTTTTAAATTGATTGTCAAAGGTTTTTCTCTCAGGTTTGTAGTCAGTGCAGTTTCTCCTGCTGTTGTTGTCCCTTCCATGCTATATTTACAAGAAAAGGGATATGGTATTAAGAAAGGCATTCCAACCTTATTGATAGCTGCCAGCAGTCTGGATGACATCTTGGCCATCGCTGGATTCAATACATGCCTCAGCATAGTTTTCTCCTCAGGTAATCAACGAAAAAATAACAGCTTCCATATAAGTCAATGTTTTTTTTTTTTTTTCATTCTTTAAACAAGGTTTCTAGCTTTGCTTCTTCTTTATTAATGAAGACTTTTCAATTTAACATCTTTTTAATCCTCATAGAAAGCTCAATTCTAGACCAGACGAGGATTTTCAATGGAAAAAATAGAAATAATTTCTATTTTAATAACCAAATATGCCAATTATTTTGATAAGCCATATTATTACCATTTATCTGCTCATGTTGCTTTGGAATTTTATCACAGTTCTCAGTATAAGAATTTAGACAGCAATATTATTAGTACTACCAATATATCTAATAGATACTTTGGAGATGTACCTTTCTGTCTGTCATTATAAATAACTGGTTGCTCTGTCATTTAAGTGGAGTGTGGACAACCGTGTGTCTTTTTGGTAGTGATTGCACAAGATCCTGTACCAATTCTAAATCCTAAGGTGATATTCGGTGTTGAATGTCACTCAGCAGAGACTGCAGAGGGAAACATTCCATATTTAATGATACTTCATCTGCCAGTGTATGAAGTTCAGTCTTCTGTATTATTAACCAAAGTATCAAAACATTTTAAAGTTGAAAGGTTATATATATAGTTTCTCTTAAAATCAGAAGATATAAATGACTAAGAAAGAAAAAAGAAAATATAAAAAAATCTATAATAGTCATGTGTATGCTCAGTCTTGTCCGATTCTTTGCAACTTGGACTATAATCTGCCAGGCTCCTCTATCCACGAAATTTCCCAGGCAAGAATACTAGAGTGGGTTGCTATTTTCTACTTCAGGGAATCTTCCCGACCCAGGGACTGAACTCACGTCTCTTACATCTCCTGCATTGGCAGGTGGATTCTTGACCACTGCACCATTGCGAAGCCCCCCAGGAATAATAATTCTGAATCTTTTTATGTAATTTTCATGAAGGCCGTCCCAATGTATCTCTAGCTCACTTTCTCTCGCTCCCAAAATTCTTATAAAGTTGTTGAGTGTTAATCATACTTTCTTATAACCTGAGTTATTTTGCATTTAAATGTCTATGATGTTTTTGTTGGTTCCATCATATTCGATTGCCTGCACAATGATTACTTACTGTGTTGAAAATTTAAGTTGACACCACTCTCTACTATTAAAATAATGCTTGCTTGAACATCTTACAGCTGAATAGCTGTACAATATTAATCTTAAAAGAGGAATTTTTGAGTTTTAAAGTCTGTAACATTATAAGATTTTTAAAATATATTGTCACAATATCATGTCCCTTTCTCTTTACCTTCTTCAAAAAGAGCTTATTTACTAGTCCTTTTTATCTTAGCTAATTTGTTCATGGAAGAGTGAGGTCTCTTTAAATGAAGTACTTTGAATACTAGTGATGTTAAATGTTCATGTTTATTGACTACTAGCGTTTTAGAATGTCTTAGAGATTATTTTTCTTGAAGTATTTTGCCTATATCCTGTAAGTGTGTTTATCTTTTGTTGTTTTGAGTTCTTAAACTTCTGATTCTACATTAAATTAAGACTGATAAACCATTCATTTGTTTTGTATCCTGTGGTTTTGTAATTTAACTTTTTATTTTCTTTTTCTTTTTCTTTTTTTTTACCATTCAGAAGACCTAAATTTTTTATTGTTAGATCTGGCAGTCTTTTCCTTCATGACTTATATCAGCATTCTTTCAAAAAATATTTTTTGTGCTCCTCTTCCATTGTACCAGCTACTGTATCAAACACTGGAGATAAACAGTCAACAATAGCGTTAGTTTTTATTGAGCAAATTGCTTGGTACTTCCTGTAAGTTCAGTAGATGTTTCAGCTCAATAGTCAGAGGAGTGCTATGCTCATTTTACAGGTATGGAAACTAAGGAACAGAGGTTAAGTAACTTGCTCAAAGTCACAGATCCAATATGTTGGGAACCAAGATGCAAATCTGGCGGTCTGAGCTCAGACCCCACTTTTAGGTACTATTCTATACTATCTCCCAACACTACAAACAGAAAAGACCATGTAACTTGTGTTCTCAGGGAAATTATATTAAAAAAATAATTACAGGTGGAATAAATATTGCATAGTATATGCTAGGGGAACAGGCTACAGGATACCAAGCCTAAATTGAGGAAGACCGAAAAAGTGAAAATCAAGCAGGTACATGCTTAAAAAACCGTCTTCCATGATGTGACTGTGTTAACTGTCTGTTAAAACTTTATGGACTCTTTCAGTTTTATTTTGTACATTAGGTCTTCAGAACATCCACACTGTGGATTTGGGTAGATACTGAGATCTCACTGTATCTTCTGAGTCAATTGACCCTTTTACCATTATAAAATGTCCTATCTTTATCTCTTGTGACAGTATTTGACCTAAAGTCTGTCTGATCTGATCTAAGTATGACTGGCCCTGCTCTTTGGGGTACCATGTGCATCCTTAAGGTTATAGCAACCTGTTTTAAACTGATAGCAGCTTCAGTTGCATGTGAAAACTCTACTTTTCTACTCCTTTACATCTCACCCTCCCGACTTTATGTTATCAGTATCACAACTTACACTTTTTATTGTATATCCATTAACATAGTTTCATAGTTACAATCATTTTTCATGCTTTTATCTTCAGTTCTCTAAGAGAAGAATAAAAAGTGATTTCCTTACCACCGTTACAGTATTATAGGATTCTTGATTCATCTATCTATTTAAATTTACTGGAGGTTTATATTTACATTCTTTTGTGTTGCTAACATCTTTTTATTTCCACTTGATGACTTTCCTTTAAGATTTCTTGTTAGGCAGGTCTAGTGGTGATGAACTCCAGCACCCTCTGTTTATCTGGGGAGGTTTTAATTTCGCCGTTACTTTGGAGGACAGTTTTGTGGGATATTATTCTTGCTTGGTATTTTTTTGCTTTTAGCACTTTGAATATGTTGTCTTACCTTCTTCTGACCGATAAGGTTTCTGCTGTGTAAAGTGTTAGTCATTCAGTCGTTCCCAACTCTTTGAGACCCATGGATTTTAGCCTGGCAGGCTTTTCTGTCCATGGAATTCACCAGGCAAGAATACTGGAGTGGGTTGCCATTCCCTTCTCTAGGGGATCTTCCTGAGCCAGGAATCGAACCCAGGTCTCCTGGGCCCCAAGTGACTGAAGGGACAAACAGAAAAGACCATGTAACTTGTGTTCTCAGGGAAATTATATTAAAAAAAATAATTACAGGTGGAATAAATATTACATAGTATATGCTAGGGGAACAGGCTACAGGATACCAAGCCTAAATTGAGGAAGACCGAAAAAGTGAAAATCAAGCAGGTACATGCTTAAAAAACCGTCTTCCATGATGTGACTGTGTTAACTGTCTGTTAAAACTTTATGGACTCTTTCAGTTTTATTTTGTACATTAGGTCTTCAGAACATCCACACTGTGGATTTGGGTAGATACTGAGATCTCACTGTATCTTCTGAGTCAATTGACCCTTTTACCATTATAAAATGTCCTATCTTTATCTCTTGTGACAGTATTTGACCTAAAGTCTGTCTGATCTGATCTAAGTATGACTGGCCCTGCTCTTTGGGGTACCATGTGCATCCTTAAGGTTATAGCAACCTGTTTTAAACTGATAGCAGCTTCAGTTGCATGTGAAAACTCTACTTTTCTACTCCTTTACATCTCACCCTCCCGACTTTATGTTATCAGTATCACAACTTACACTTTTTATTGTATATCCATTAACATAGTTTCATAGTTACAATCATTTTTCATGCTTTTATCTTCAGTTCTCTAAGAGAAGAATAAAAAGTGATTTCCTTACCACCGTTACAGTATTATAGGATTCTTGATTCATCTATCTATTTAAATTTACTGGAGGTTTATATTTACATTCTTTTGTGTTGCTAACATCTTTTTATTTCCACTTGATGACTTTCCTTTAAGATTTCTTGTTAGGCAGGTCTAGTGGTGATGAACTCCAGCACCCTCTGTTTATCTGGGGAGGTTTTAATTTCGCCGTTACTTTGGAGGACAGTTTTGTGGGATATTATTCTTGCTTGGTATTTTTTTGCTTTTAGCACTTTGAATATGTTGTCTTACCTTCTTCTGACCGATAAGGTTTCTGCTGTGTAAAGTGTTAGTCATTCAGTCGTTCCCAACTCTTTGAGACCCATGGATTTTAGCCTGGCAGGCTTTTCTGTCCATGGAATTCACCAGGCAAGAATACTGGAGTGGGTTGCCATTCCCTTCTCTAGGGGATCTTCCTGAGCCAGGAATCGAACCCAGGTCTCCTGCATTGAGGCAGATTCTTTACCATCTAAGTGACTAGGGAAGCCCCTCTGCTGTGTTAAGCCTCTGATAATTTTTTGGACACCCTCTTTTATGTGATCAGTTGCTTTTCTCTTGCTGTAACTTTTTTTTTTTTTTTAGATTTATTTATTTTGGGCGGGGGTCGGGTTGGGGAGGGAGGGGAGCGGGCGGGCCACTTCTATTGGTCTTTCATTTCTCTATTTTCATCCGTCTTTGTTCTTTGGCTCCTGTGGGCCTCCCATCGCAGTGGTGTCTGTCGTCGCAGAGCACCGGCTCTGGGCGCATGCGCTCCAGAGCTCTGGCTCAGTAATTGGACACATGGGTCCAGCCGCTCCGCGGCACGTGGGATCTTCCCAGACCAGGGATGGAACCGGCGCCCCTTGCGCTGCAAGGCGGTGTCCTTACCCACTGAACCACCAGGGGAAGCCCTGCTGTAACTTTTTAAATGAGCATAAAGTCTTTTAGACTGTATGTTGTTCTTAAGCTGGTGTCTCTGTGGATAATCAAGGTTCTGGAGTTCCAGTCTACCAGTATGCTGTTGTCACCCTCCGCTTCTCTGATTTTTTAAAAAATTATTTGTGGGCTTCCCTGGTGGTCCAGAGGGTAAGGACACCGCCTTGCAGCGCAAGGGGCACCGGTTCGATCCCTGGCCTGGGAAGATCCCACGTGCCGCGGAGCGGCTGGACCGATGTGTCCAATGACCGAGCCGGAGCTCTGGAGCGCATGCGCCCAGAGCCGGTGCTCTGCGACAACAGAGGCCACCGCGATGGGAGGCCCACGTGGGCCAAAGAACAAAGATGGATGAAACTAGACAAATGAAAGACCAATAGAAGTGGCCCGCCCACCCCGCTCCCTCCCCACCCCCGCCAAAATAAATAAATAAATAAATGGTGTGGTTTTTTTAAATTATTTGTAATTTTTGGCCTCTTCCATTGTTTTTGTATTTATTTATTTTCATCCATCTTTATTCTTTGATCTGTGTGGGCCTACCATCTCAGTGGCCTCTCTCATTGCTGAGCACTGGCTCTGGGCACATGTGCTCCAGAGCGCTGGCTCGGTAATTGGACACACCGGTCCAGCTGCTCTGCGGCATGTGGGATCTTCCCAGGCCAGGGATCGAACTGGTGCCCCTTGCACTGCAAGGCGAACTCTTTACCCATTGGACCACCAGGGAAGCCCCACTTCCATGATTTTTAATGGAAATATAGTTCTAAAATATGTATATTTACATACCTATTGAGCTGAGTACATAGAACATAACTGAGCCTTTTTGTGTGACTGGTTCATTTTTTAAAATATGTTACAATAAAACTATCTGTATCCATAAGACATAAATGTATAGGAAAATCAGTTGATCCTTGAATATTCCTAGGATTGATCCTGGGATAAATCTCTTTTTATGTTACTGTTGTTGTTATTAAATCGTCCTTTTTATGTTGAAATCATTTGTTTGTCATAATAGAATAGTAGAGAAAAACATTACCAGCCAGGTGCTAGGTTCCAGAGTTACTCCTTTGCCAATCTCTATGCATTCTTCTACCTAACCTGGTCTTTTAGGTTGCGTGTGCAAGGGGAACACATTGTGGCTTCATACTTGTTTTCTGGGCTATTTATTCAATCAACTTTCCTGAGCTGTATATACGTGCTGAATCATTGGAGAGTACGCATTTAATTTATCAACTAAACCCGCATGTTTTCATGTGTTTGAACATTAAAGGTTCATTTCTGTATATTTATTCTATAATAACATACTTTTCTTTATGAATCACCTACATTTGGTTTTTTGATGTGTTGACTATATGAAAATACTTCTCTATGACATGTTTTTCTTAATGTGTGCCCTTACAGGCGGTATAACTAGTATCATCCTGTCCACTTTTTGGAATGTAATTGTTGGTGTGCTTTTCGGAGTTGTTTTGGGAATGTTTGCTCGATATTTTCCAAGTAGAGATCAGGTAAATAAAAAATAATCTTGTTTTGGAAGTGCAATGTTAGACATTTCTTTCAGAATTTTTAACTTTTGGAAGATCCATGAGATAAGTTAATGTTTAGTTTTCTTTCTCAAAAGTAGCCTCTAATGCCTATTCTCTACTTAAAACTGAGCGCACTTGTGATTGATTCAAGTCAGTGGCCCTAACTGAAGTCTCTGCTTCCTGATTAGACAAAGAATATCAGAAAAAATGTACTTAATTCAAAGTAGCTTCTCCATTCCATCTCACTTCTTTCTTCACTAAATTTGCCGTTGACTTTTTTTTTTTAATCTTTTGGGAGGTGGGGTGGGGAGGGAGGGGAGCGGGCGGGCCACTTCTATTGGTCTTTCATTTCTCTATTTTCATCCGTCTTTGTTCTTTGGCTCCTGTGGGCCTCCCATCGCGGTGGCCTCTGTTGTCTGTCTTTGCAGAGCGCTGGCTCTGGGCACATGCGCTCCAGAGCTCCGGCTCGGTCATTGGACACATCAGTCCAGCCGCTCCGCGGCACGTGGGATCTTCCCAGACCAGGGATGGAACCGGCACCCCTTGCACTGCAAGGCGGTGTCCTTACCCACCAGGGGAAACCCGCCTGTTGACTCTTGATATTTTTTTTCCTTATCTTTTTTGCCTAAAACTTTTCATTGACCATTTTTGGGGAAATATATTCCCATTTATTTATGCATATTTTCTGACTTTAATTCACTCTTTCTCCCTTTGACTAAGGGAATACTATCAATCTCAACCCTTTCCTGCCCTAAAGGATATGCCATTTCCATAACTTCCATCTTAATTTCCCTGTAGTTATTGTCTCAGCTAAAAAGATATTCAGACATTTATTTTTAAGAATTCTTTGGATAAGTTATATGGGACTGCAGGTTATATGAGCCTCTTTCCTTTTTCTTTTACAGTTAAAGTATTATAACCATTTTACTGACAATAGTATCAGAGATGTGGCAGAAGGTAAAACATAATAATTGCAAATTTTGTGACTTGATACCAAGTCTGCTAAAATATGTGGTGAGAAATAAAGTATAAATTTAGATGTTACTTGATATAACATATTAGCACATGGTATCAGAGGTCCATAAAAATGATAGATAATATAGTTATTATATATTTAATGAAATTAATTTCCAAATATCTATCTAATTCTAGAGCAAAGTTGAAGCAAAGAGAGCATTTTTTATTTTGAGTATGGGTATTTCTGCTGTCCTAGGCAGTGAGCGTCTTGGTATGCAGGCAGCTGGAGGACTGTGCACACTAGTATTGAGTTTCACTGCAGGAATAGGTTGGTCCAAAGAAAAGGTAAATATTTTTATACACCATTTTTCTTTTTTTGGCCACTTCTATTGATCTTTCATTTATTTATCTTTGTTCTTTGGCCTGTGTGGGCCTCCCGTCGCAGTGGCCTCTCTCGCTGCAGAGCATCGGCTCTGGGTGCGTGTGCTCCAGAGCTTGGTAGTTGGACACATTGGTCCAGTCACTCTGTGGTACGCGGGATCCTCCCAGGCCAGGGATCAAACCAGCACCTCTTGCATTGCAAGGCAGTGTCCTTACCCACTGGACCACCAGGGAAACCCTACACCATTTTTTTAAAGATAAAATGACTGTATTTTTAGATCTGAAATGGACATTTAAAAGATCTTATTCTACTAAAAAATTTATGACATTTTGATTTCACTTGTTTGGCTTGGTATGAATAGAATGCTAGATTTCTAATTAAAAGGTATGCAACAAGCCACAGAGATTTGCCATATATCGCAGGGAACTAGAGTCAATATCTTATGGTAACTTATAATGGAAAGTAATTTCAAAAATAATATATGTGATATATATAACTGAATCACCTTTCTGTGCACCTGAAACATTGTAAGTCATATATATATTTATATATATATATAGAGAGAGAGAGAGAGAGAGAAACTAAAAAAAGAAATCTTACCCTACTTGAAAAATGTTCCATAAGTTTGTATCTTCAAGGAAATGAATGAATCAATCAAGGAAATAAAATATTCAGGAAAAGAACCTTTACTATATTCAGGAAATATAGTAAAATGCAATAAGAAGTTATGTAACTTTTATTGACATATTTATTAAAATTTTAATTATGCAGTTAATACTTGAAACTATGCTCATATTAAAAGAGTAAGAAAGTTCACATATGGAATAAAATGGAAAAGATTCCTTTTCCCCCACCATTCCCAAATATCAAATTGCCTTCCCAGGTCATTTCCTCTAGTCATTACTCTATTGGTAGACATGTAGATCACTTCCATTTTTTGTTAATTACAAATAGCATTGCCATGAACAGTCTTGTGCATTGTGGTTTTGTAGATATATGAATACTTCCGTAGGAATAGATTTCTACAAATGGAATGGCTGAATTTAGAAATGGTACATTTCTATTTTGGTGGGTTCTGTCAAATTAGGCTTCTCAGGTGGCCCTAGTGGTAAAGAACCCTCCTGCCAGGACAGGAGACACAGAAGATACAGGTTCAATTCCTGGGTCGGGAAGATCCCCTGGAGTAGGAAATGACTAACCACTCAAAATTCTGTTTGTGTAAAAGAATTAACCTACTCATTTAATTTTTATTGTTTTAACATTTCTTCTACACATAAAATATCTTGTTTATTAAATGTTGAGAGCCTTTAAACTTTTAAAATGTGAATACTTGAAAATGTATTACTCTTTTCTACAGGTTAGAGTCCAAAAAATTATTGAAGCTGCATGGGATGTTTTCCAACCTCTTCTTTTTGGTTTGGTTGGAGCAGAAGTATCTGTTGCAGCTCTTAAGTCAACTTCTATAGGTAAGAATGACTAAAGGTACAAAAATACAAGGCTTAAAAATATTTAAGAAAACTTAATACTTTTTATTTTTATTTACAGTATGTCTTTGAATGCTACAAGAGCCTTCAGATGCTTGTGTTGTAACATGCATTAGTTCTTCCTTTACCCTGTGTGCTCTTTGTAACCAAAGACAACCTTGAATATCTTCCCTGAGTGATCTGAGGAAATGGAGATAAGAATTTTTTTCTGAAGGGAAATACTGGATACCATCAGCACCTTCTGAATACTTTCCTTTATAGTAAAAGTTCAAAGCCTGTTAGCTCAGAATTAAATAAATGTAATTTGTCTTATTTTTCATCATACCTCCACCATTGGACTGTCTTTTCCACTTTACATAGAAGTCTCAATCATATACTTTTATTTTTATGATGATTATTTTTACTTAAAAAATAAAGATATAAAGATGTAGTGGCCCTAAAATGTTTTCAGCCCTTTTACAAATTTTATCTCTAAGCATAAAGAAACACTTCTTCCCAAATACTGTTTGTCTTTTTTCTGTTGCAGGCGTTTCTGTTGCTACCATGAATCTGGCATTATTGATTCGAATTTGTTTTACCTTTGTATTGATGTCTTGTGCTGGTTTTAATATTAAGGAAAAACTGTGTATTGCTTTAGCATGGATGCCCAAAGCTACAGTCCAGGTAAGAATATATTAAGTCATTCTAATTATTTTAATGTTGATTTATTTTTATTCTAAATGAAAAAAAAATCTAGTCACAAAATGTGGGCTATTAGTCTTTTTAAATGCTTGATTGATCATAACTACTAATGAAAACTGACATCATCTTTAAAACACTGTGCTTTTAATGACAAATATTTCCTAAACTTATGAAAACATTTTTCTATTTACCCAAAATATGAGAGTACATCTGAAAATTGGAATTTTTACATTTTGCTGAATATTGTAGAGCACCCTTAGGATTTTAAAGTAGAGATACATTGGTTCTTTTTAAAATATATATTTCCTACCCCTGCCACCCACTCTACCATGTATATAAATGCATGTGTTTATTGCCTATAACTTTAGGCAAGTTATAAATTCCCAACCTCTTGTCAGTTTTACTATATTACACTGCATCCCAGTAGGAAGAACAAGAAGAGGGACAACAAAATCCTGTAGAACCGTAAGAAACCGTAGCATCTTGTATTGTCACCAGGAACCTAGTGGTTCGTGGTAAAGGCAAATATGCCAAACTCTGGTTTAGTTGAACTCCTAAGGTCCAAAAGTATTGTGAGCACTCAAAAAGATACTTAAACAGGGGAAAGCTGAGATGACAAGAACACAGAATCAGCCCCCAAGTGTCCTCACACTGGTGTGTCACTATTTCACTCTCCTTCCAGATACATTAGCTAGGAGGAATATAGAATTGATGAGTACTTTATGAAACTTCCTTAACACTTTAAGTCTTGTCTTTCTTCTAGTAATCTAGTACTAGATGTTATTTGTTTTAACAGAGTTCTTGACTTTTATTATATGTTAACTCTATTTAGCATTTTTCTTTATGCCTCATCTTTTTCTTCTCTAAATGTAGGCTGTATTAGGTCCAATGGCTCTAGAAAGAGCAGTAATGAGTGCACCCCATTTGGAATCATATTCGAAGGACGTGATGACAGTAGCCTTTCTAGCCATCTTGATCACAGCTCCAAATGGAGCTCTAATTATTGGTATTCTGGGACCTAAATTGCTTACTCGCCATGATCCAACTGAAGTTCACGTGGAGCTATCAGAATTAGAACTTCATTAAAAAGTTGATTTGCCATCACTTGCCTGCTTCTCTTAATGAATTATCTTACATGAGAAAAAATTAAAAGGTACAAGCATGTGGAGACTGTACATAGAACCAAAGATTTAATAAATATATATATTTGGCTACAAAGGTTTCCTATGACTTTTTAATCCCAAAGTTAATTTAATAAAAAAAATATAAAATAGAATGCCTTCTTAATATTTATGCATTTCAAGAACAAAGCAAAAGTATAAATATCCTAGGAAAGTTAAAGAAATCCATCAAGTTGGATTTAGTGTCATAATACAAACTAAAAATAATAAAAAATTAAATGAACCTGATGTAAGAAAGATAAGATAGTATAAATACCTAAATAGCAGAACTCCCCATCAAGTTAGTGATTTGGTTAAAAAGATTACTAGAAAAAGAAAAAAGAATTGACAAAAATAAAACACACTAACTTTAAATGGGTCAGCTAAATACATTTTAAATTCTGGTTTTAGTGAATATCTGAATTAATATTATGTTAGGTGAAACAAAATTAGACTTACATTTCTTCCGCAATCCCCTTAAAATGCCAGTCAGCTTTAATAGTTTTTAAATGAAACCCTGTCTGTAATATTTATCCACATATATAAAATTAAATCCAAATGGAAGTCAACTGTGGTTTTTCAATTAGTATAAAACAATGTAGAAATTAAAGTCAGCCTGGAGAAATGAAAGATTAGTAGACCATTGTCCACATGAGATTTTTTCATCAGTAATACAGAATCATCTAGCAACTGTAGCAACTGTTGACACCTACTGTATATAGAACCCATCACAAGTGAAACAGTTTCAATTGATTTTCAAAGTTCTCCATTTTAAAGTTAAAAGGGTCATGTAAAATCTTCTCAAATAGGGCTTCCCTGGTGGTCCAGTGGGTAAGGTCACCACCGCCTTGCAGTGCAAGGGGTGCCAGTTCGATCCCTGGCACGAGAAGATCCCATGTGCCGCAGAGCAGCTGGACCAATGCGTCCAACTACCGAGCTGGAGCTCTGGAGCTCATGCACCCAGAGCTGGTGTTCTGCAGTGAGAGAGGCCACTGTGATGGGAAGCCCACACAGGCCAAAGAACAAAGATGGATGAAAATAGATAAATGAAAGACCAATAGAAGAGGCCAAAAAGAAAAAAAAAAATCTTCTCAAATAGCCTTCGTGAATGACCTCTAAGACATTGCTCACATTTCTTTGGCAAAAGCCCATCATATAGGGATTATACATGACTTTGGTTTCTATATAAGAAAGATATTTACAAAGTGAAGCAACTAATTCAAGGCAACCAAAACTCTGTATTTATTTCTATTGAGACTTTTCACAAAATATATCATTAAAACTGCCAAAAGTTGAAACACACCCAGATAACTTCGGGAGAAGATAATGGCTACTGTTCTAGTAGCGTTTTCTATACTTTTACATGTTAGCACACTTATAACCCCTATGCCTTATTTTTAACTATTTTAATTCTAGAATTAATGTTATAAAGATGTAAACTGCACCAGTATTTTAACCAATGTTTAAATCATGAGAGTGTATCATTTTTACTAGTAAGAAAATGAAAATATATTCACAAAATAGTATTTTATACTTATAAAAAAATTAGAAAAATTAAAAGTCGATTTTAGTAAACAATAAAGATATAATAAATCATTTTCAGAATGAGGACATGGTTTTAATTAAGGGGAAAACTGTCATTTTGTGATTTATAGGTTTTTCTGTAAATTTAGTATATTAAGTGTGTTTTTTCTGTTCATTAAACCAAAACATTCTACTTTTTAAGACAGTCTTGCAGATATTCATATATAATTTGAATTTAAAATTTTCTATTTAGAAAAACTTTTATTTTAATTTAAAAGTTTATTGGCCAATAGAGAGCTGCCACATTTTCTTCACACCTTGTGCTCCAACTTCTAAATTTATTCCTTTGCAAAGGGAAGCAGAGACAAACGAGTTCCCTTTAGTATTCCACAAAATCTTTTTTTTTTTTTTTTAAAGATTTATTTATTTATTTTGGGCGAGGGTCGGGTTGGGGAGGGAGGGGAGTGGGCAGGCCACTTCTATTGGTCTTTTTTTTTATTTCTCTATTTTCATTCGTCTTCGTTCTTTGGCTCCTGTGGGCCTCCCATCGCGGTGGCATCTGTCGTTGCAGAGCGCCGGCTCTGGGCGCATGCGCTCCGGCTCGGTGATTGGACACATCAGTCCAGCCGCTCCGCGGCACGTGGGATCTTCCCAGGCCAGGGCTCGAACCGGCGCCCCTTGCACTGCAAGGCGGTGTCCTTACCCACTGGACCACCAGGGGAAGCCCTCCACAAAATCTTAACAAGTGAGAAAGAAATGCTGATGATCAGAAAGAAAAAGAAAAAAAAACTTGTCCCTTTGTTTAGAGAAGAATTTTCTTTGTACATCATATTTTAAAATAACACTTGTTTTCCATTAGGAACTGCTGTAAACACCTGTTTAAAATGTCTTTGGAAGGATAGCCCATTTTGCAATGTTTGCTCTTCCAGATTCTTGTGTGCTCGCGCTGTTGAGAGATATTCCCTGGCGTTCTCATTTCCTGTGAGTGGATGTTGTCTGGCAGAGCCTCTGTTTTTAGCTGTCTGGCATCTTATCAAGAATTAGTGGGGGGTGGGGGGGGTGGGGGGCCTTCCCCTGGTGGTCCAGTGGGTAAGGACACCGCCTTGCAGTGCAAGGGGTGCCGGTTCCATCCCTGGCCTGGGAGGATCCCACGTGCCGCAGAGCAGCTGGACCGATGTGTCCAATTACCGAGCCAGAGCTCTGGAGCACATGCGCCCAGAGCCGGAGCTCTGCAACGACAGACGCCACCGCGACGGGAGGCCCACAGGAGCCAAAGAACAAAGACGGATGAACATAGAGAAATTAAAGACCAATAGAAGTGGCCCGCCTGCTCCCCTCCCTCCCCAACCCGACCCCCGCCCAAAATAAATAAATAAATCTTTAAAAAAAAACTAAAAAAAAAAAAAAAAAAAGAATTAGTAGGGGGAGGAGCCAATATGGTGGAGGAATGAGGGGAAGATTTCACCAGCTCCCCAACAGAATCACCAGAACTAATCAAGCAATGAAACACCACCAACAAACCAGCCGCTAGACAACAGAAGAATGCCATAGATCCGCGAGAGTAGAAGAATGAACAGCCAGAACTTTCCCGGAACTACTGTTCTGAGAACCCTCTATCCTAACCCCCACGCCGGACCGGACTGGCAGAGAGCGCGCCAGCAAGTGCCCTAAAAGAGGGCCAGAGCGGAGCATCGGGGGAGAGAGGGCAGAGCCCAGCGTGAAAATTCCAAGAATCTGCCCAGATCGCCGGCAGAAATTAAGACACTGCGAAGATAGGATACTGGAGCGAGGCTGGGCTGAACGCAATTGGAGTGCTGCCTAGAGACCTGGAGCTGGAAGGGAGCGCCCAGTGCGAAAATCGCGCCGCTTGGCCGGGTGAAAATCGCTGCCTGGCACAGGGTCAGTTCAAACACTCCTAGTGGAGGGCTTGCTAAACAAAGAGGAGAAGTCGCCCATGGATTGCTGACCAGGAACCGGGCTTCAGCCAGACGGTAAAGCTTGTGCCTGCCTTTGGGACTTGGACGTGTAAACTGTCAGTGCGTGCGCGCCAGTGGCGGAGGAGCCCGTGCACCCCCATAGCTACACCCGCAGCGGAGGAAGCCGGGAGAAGGGCAGGTATTGGAGGCTACAGGCGGGTGCCAGGCAGAGCCGGGGTGCCCACGTCCTACACGGGACTGCGCACACCGCGGCCCCCCACCTGACGGACTAGGATCAGCCTGTCGCTCTGGCCAGCACCTGAGTCTGCAGCAAATCCTTTTGTCTTGCTGAAAACAAACCATAGCAACCGGTGTCGTAAGGGAAAGGCTACATCATCAAGACAGCATCATGGAGAGCAGATTGACTTCCACCAGACAGGTGAGAGGATAAAAACCAGGGACAGTATTTAGGGTTTTTTTGTTTATTTACTTGTTGACGGTTCTGTTTGTTTGATCGGTCAGGTTTTTTTTTTTTTTTTTTGGCTCTTCTTATTAAGTTTTTCTTCCCTTTTTAATTTTTAATTTTTTGATTTTTAATTAAAAAAATTTTTTTTGAATTTTAATTCTTGGAAACTTCTAATTTTATTTCCTCTTTGCCACTGCTTCCTTCCTCTATGTTCTAAATGTAAAACTTTCTCCTATCTACCACTATCCTCTAGATAAATATTTCCTACCTTCCTGTCTCCACTGTTCTCTTCCAGCTGCACTGAACAATACAACACACTAATCTCGACTAGGTAACCCTATAAAATCCTCCCAAGACGAATCTATTCCTTCTCATTACCTATACACTCTCCTCCTCCTCACCCCCAACACATGTCTTAGCTAATAATTGCTTTCAATGAAATAGTCCAAGCCAGGACCTTGCCCCAGATCTATTTTACCAGGCACTATTTTAATTAATTCAGACCTTAACGGGCAAGTATCATCTTTGATTGCGTCATTTGCCAGAAAAATTTCCTATGTTTTATCTCTGTAAGACTGGTTAGATGAGGTTTTTACTGTGTATATATGTATAGCTTATGACTATGTTAGAAAACATCTGCATACTTTTATGACTGTCACCCATACAGATGCTAGTACTTGAACTAATATCACAGAACACCATAGCAAACCAGACATAGAGCCTACACCCCCTGACCAATCATCAAACCAAGGATCCTCGGAGTGGAAGCCCTGATTCCAAGGCCCCACACTATCAAAGAACATACAACACTAGAGATTATTCACCTGTAAACAAGACCTAACACCACCCAAGACACACACCATTGAACCCTTCTAGAAGGACAGAAACCCAAAGGAAGGGAGAATTCAATTAAGAAGCCTGGTGGGGAAAAGAACTCCATACACACAGACACCCACAAAGAAACAAAAATTAACCTAATAATGAAACGACAGAGAAACACTGCACAAATGAAGGACCAAGCTAGAGAAACACCACTTCAAATGACAGAGGAGGAGATAGACAAATTATCTGAAAGAGAATTCAGAAAAACTATACTAATGAGGATGCAAAACACCAAAAACAGAATATTAGAGGAAATTAGTGCATTGAGAAAAGACATGCAGGAAATGAAAAATAAGCAAATAGAGACCACCAACTCAATTACTGAACTCAAAAGTACTATAGAAGGTCTCAACAGTAGAGTATCAGAGGCTGAAGAACGGATAAGTGAGCTGGAAGATAGAATGGTAGAAATAAATGCTGAGGAACAGAACAAAGCTGAAAGAATTAAAAGAACTGAGGATAGCATGAGAGACCTATGGGACAATATCAAACGCACCAACATTTGAATTATAGGAGTTCCAGAGGAAGAAGAGGGGAAGAAAGGCTACGAAAAAATTCTTGAAGAGGTTATAGCTGAAAACTTCCCCCACATGGGAAAGGAAATAGTCAACCAAGTCCAAGAAGCACAAAGAGTTCCATACAGGATAAACCACAGAAGAAACACACCAAGGCACATTCTAATCAAACTAACGCAGACTAAATATAAAGACAGATTACTAAAAGCAGCTAGGAGCAAACAACGAATAACATATAAAGGAAACCCCATATGTCTAACTGCGGATCTCTCAACAGAAACCATGCAGGCCAAAAGAGAATGGCAAGACACATTTAAATGGCTAAAAGAGAATAACCTCCAACCAAGAATTCTCTATCCAGCAAGAATCTCATTCAGAATTGATGGAGAAATCAAAAGCTTCACAGACAAGCAAAAACTAAAAGAATTCTGTACCACAAAACCAGCCCTACAACAAGTGTTAAAGGGCCTGATATAGCCAATAAATACAAAAGTAGGAAAAGTCCTACAAATCAAACCCCAAACTTCTAAGAAGATGACAATAGGAACATTCGTATCAGTAATTACTTTGAATGTAAATGGATTAAATGCTCCAACCAAATGACACAGATTGGCTGAATGGATCAAGAAACATGACCCATATATATGCTGTTTACAAGAGACCCACTTCAGACCTAGAGACACCCACAGACTGAGAGTGAGAGGCTGGAAAAAGATATTCCATGCAAATGGAAATCAAAAGAAAGCTGGAGTAGCAATCCTCATATCAGACAAAATAGATTTTAAAGTAAAGAAGATTCTAAGAGACAAGGCAGGTCACTACATCATGATTAAGGGATCCATCCAAGAGGAAGACATAACAGTCATGAACATCTATGCACCCAACACAGGGGCACCTCAGTACATAAGACAGATACTTTCAGACTTAAAAGAAGAAATCAATAATAACACAGTAATAGTAGGAGACTTTAACACTCCTCTCACACCAATGGACAGATCATCAAAACAGAAAATTAATAAAGGAACACAAGCCTTAAATGCCACACTAGAAAAGATGGACCTCATCGATATCTTTAGGATGTTCCATCCAAAAGCAGAAGAATACACTTTCTTCTCAAGTGCTCACGGAACATTCTCCATGATAGACCACATCTTGGGCCTCAAATCTAACCTCAGTCAATTCAAGAAAACTGAAATTCTATCAACCATCTTCTTGGACCACAATGCAACGGGACTAGAGATCAACTGCAGGAAAAAAACTGCTAAAATCACAAACACATGGGATTAAGCAACACATACCTAAAAAACCAATTGATTGCTGAGGAAATCAAAGGAGAAATTTAAAAATTCCTAGAAGAAAATGATAATGAACATATGACCATGCAACACCTATGGGATACCGCAAAAGCAGTTCTAAGAGGGAAATTTATAGCAATACAATCCCACCTTAAGAAACTAGAAAAATATGAAGCAGATGACCTAATGCTCTGCTTAAAACCATTGGAGAAAGAAGAACAAAAACACCCCAAAGCCAGCAGAAGATGAGAAATTATAAAGACTAGAGCAGAAATAAATGAGAAAGAAATGAAAGAAACTATAGTACGGATAAAGAAAACTAAAAGCTGGTTCTTTGAAAAGGTAAACAAAATTGACAAGTCTCTGGCCAGACTCATCAAGAGAAAGAGACAGAAGAACCATATCAACAAAATCATAAATGAAAAAGGAGAGATTACAACAGATATTGCAGAAATCCAAAGGATTCTAAGGGACTATTATGAGCAACTGTATGGCAACAAACTGGACAACCTGGAAGAAATGGACAGTTTCTTGGGGAAGATCAATCTCCCAAGACTGAGCCAGGAAGAAACAGAAACTTTGAACAACCCAATCACACGCTCAGAAATCGAATCTGTGATTAAAAATCTACCCAAAAATAAAAGCCCAGGGCCAGATGGCTTCACAGCCGAATTCTACCAAACATTTAAAGAAGAGCTAATGCCTGTCCTTCTAAAACTCTTTCAAAAAATTGCACAGGAAGGAAAACTTCCAAACACATTCTATGAGGCCACCATCACCCTGCCAAGGACAATGCCAAAAAGATGGACCTCATCGATATCTTTAGGATGTTCCATCCAAAAGCAGAAGAATACACTTTCTTCTCAAGTGCTCACGGAACATTCTCCATGATAGACCACATCTTGGGCCTCAAATCTAACCTCAGTCAATTCAAGAAAACTGAAATTCTATCAACCATCTTCTTGGACCACAATGCAACGGGACTAGAGATCAACTGCAGGAAAAAAACTGCTAAAATCACAAACACATGGGATTAAGCAACACATACCTAAAAAACCAATTGATTGCTGAGGAAATCAAAGGAGAAATTTAAAAATTCCTAGAAGAAAATGATAATGAACATATGACCATGCAACACCTATGGGATACCGCAAAAGCAGTTCTAAGAGGGAAATTTATAGCAATACAATCCCACCTTAAGAAACTAGAAAAATATGAAGCAGATGACCTAATGCTCTGCTTAAAACCATTGGAGAAAGAAGAACAAAAACACCCCAAAGCCAGCAGAAGATGAGAAATTATAAAGACTAGAGCAGAAATAAATGAGAAAGAAATGAAAGAAACTATAGTACGGATAAAGAAAACTAAAAGCTGGTTCTTTGAAAAGGTAAACAAAATTGACAAGTCTCTGGCCAGACTCATCAAGAGAAAGAGACAGAAGAACCATATCAACAAAATCATAAATGAAAAAGGAGAGATTACAACAGATCATGCAGAAATCCAAAGGATTCTAAGGGACTATTATGAGCAACTGTATGGCAACAAACTGGACAACCTGGAAGAAATGGACAGTTTCTTGGGGAAGATCAATCTCCCAAGACTGAGCCAGGAAGAAACAGAAACTTTGAACAACCCAATCACACGCTCAGAAATCGAATCTGTGATTAAAAATCTACCCAAAAATAAAAGCCCAGGGCCAGATGGCTTCACAGCCGAATTCTACCAAACATTTAAAGAAGAGCTAATGCCTGTCCTTCTAAAACTCTTTCAAAAAATTGCACAGGAAGGAAAACTTCCAAACACATTCTATGAGGCCACCATCACCCTGATACCCAAACCAGGCAAAGACAACACAAAAGAGGAAAATTACAGACCAATTTCTCTGATGAACTTAGATGCCAAGATCCTCAACAAAATCCTAGCAAACAGAATTCAACGACACATCAAAAAACTCATACATCATGATCAAGTTGGGTTCATCCCAGGCATGCAAGGATTCTTCAATATCCACAAATCAATCAACGTGATACACCATATCAACAAACTGAGAGACAGAAATCACATGATCATCTCAATAAATGCAGAAAAAGCCTTCGACAAAGTACAGCATCCATTTATGATAAAAACTCTTCAGAAAATGGGCATAAAAGGAACCTATCTCAACATAGTGAAAGCGATATATGAGACGCCCACAGCGAACATTACCTCAATGGTAAAAAACTCAAACCATTCCCTCTAAGATCAGGAACAAGACAGGGGTGTCCACTTTCACCACTACTAATCAACATAGTCCTGGAAGTTCTAGCAACAGCAATAAGAGAAGAGAAAGAAATCAAAGGAATCCAGATTGGAAAGGAAGAAGTCAAGCTCTCTCTTTTTGCAGACGACATGATGTTATACATAGAAAATCCTAAAGACACGGTTACAAAGCCACTAGAGCTAATCAGCAAATTCAGCAAAGTCTGAGGATATAAAATCAATATACAGAAATCACTGGCATCCTCATTTCTGTTTACAACTGCATAGTACTGCACTATGACTCTGTTGCAATTGGTTTAAGCAATCCTCTACTGATACTTCCTTTCAGTTTTTTGCTGTTATGAATTATCCTACAATGAATGAATACGTGTGTGTGTGTGTGTGTACACATTTGGGCAGTCTTTTCTAGGGTTAAGTCAAGAGCTTTTATTGTCAAAATTTGGGATTTTTGATGATCTGATAAATGACAAATGGTATTTCACTGTGTCTTTAAGTCTCTGATTATGAGTAGGCATCTTTTCATAGGTTCAAAGGCTGTTTGCCTTTCTTTTTTTGATAGAGTAAACTATCTGTTCATTTCCTGTGTCTATTCATCAGATTTGGGGTATTTCTCTTTTCTATTTTAAAAGATCTTTACATAGGAGCGAATAGCCAGTTGTCTATGATATAAAGTACAGATATTTTTTCCAGTTTTGGTTTTTCTTTTTGATCTTTAGCTAGTGATGCTTTTTGTTGTTGTTAAAAGAGGTTTTTTTGTTTTTTTTTTTTTTGTACAGTTGATTATATGAATCTTTTCTTATTTGTTTCAGGTATCTAGAGACTGATTCATAGTTAGGAAGGAATTTATTCATTTCCAGCCCTTCCAGCACTTGTATAGTTTTATTTTTTACTTTTACTTCTTAGATGCATATCTAGTTTATCCTGATATACAAGGTGAGATATTAATTCAAGGTTAACTGTTTGCAAATGATTATACAGTTATCTAATACTGTATTAGTTTGAGAGGGCTGCCAGAACAAAGTACTGCAAACTGAGTGGCTTGCAACAACCAAAACTTACTCTCTCACAGTGGTGGAGGCTAGAAGTCTGAAATCAAGGTCCACAGAGTCCTGTTGCCTCAAAAGCCTCTAAGGAGGATCCTTTCTTGCATTTTCCAGCCTTTTGCAGTCCGAGATGTTCCTTGGCTTGTAGGTGCATCATTCCAAACTCTGTCTTCACGTGGCCTTCTCCCCATAGGTCCATGCATCATCCTCCCACTGTGCATGTCTCTGTGTCCAAATTTCCCTTCTTATTAGGACATTAGTCACATTGGATTAGGGACTCAGGCATACTCCAGTATGGCTTCACCTTAACCAATTATATCTGCCATAGCCCTCTTTCCAAGTAAGGTCACATTCTGAGGCAGTCTTTTCAGGGGCACCCAACTCAACCATAATAAGTACCATTTATTAAAATAGTCTTTTCTCCCTGTAACTTGGGGTATCCTTTTTATCATAAATTGATATTAATGTTAAATTTCCTTGACTCCGGAAAAACCATAGTTTGACAGACCTTTATTGGCAAAATTATGTCTCTGCTTTTTCATATGCTGTCTAGATTTGTCATAGTTTTCCTTCCAAGAAGCAAGTATCTTTTAATTTCATGACTGCAGTCACTGTCTGCAGTGATTTTGGCCCCAGAAGGTAAAATCAGTCACTGCTTCCACATTTTCACCTTCTATTTGCTGTTAAGTGATGGAACCAGATGCCATGATCTTAGTTTTTTAAATATTGACTTACAAACCACCTTTTTCACTCTCCTCTTTTACCCTTATCAAGAGGGTCTTTAGTTCCTCTTCACTTTCTGCCGTTAGAGTGGTATCATCTGCGTATCAGAGGTTGTTGATATTTCCCTGGCAAACTTCATTCCAGCTTGTGAGTCATCCAGACTGGCATTTTGCATGATGCACTCTGCATATAAATTAAATAAGTAGGGTGACAACATACAGCCTTTTTGCACTCCTGTCCCAATTTTGAACCACTCTGTTTTTCCATGTAAGATTATAACTGTTTCCTCTTGACTCACCTATAGGTTTCTCAGGAGACAGGTAAGGTGACCTGGTATTCCCATCTCTTGAAGAATTTTCCACAGTATGTTGTGATCCACACAGTCAAAGGCTTTTAACATAGTCAATGAAACAAAACTATATATTTTTATTAAGTTTCCTTGCTTTCTCTGTGATCCAACAAATGTTGGCAGCTTGATTTCTGGTTCCTCTGCCTTTTCTAAACCCAGCTTGTACATCTGGAAGCTCAGTTTACGTACTGCTGAAGCCTAGCTTGAGGGATATTGAGTATAACCTTTCTAGCATGCAAAATGAGCACAACTGTTGAGTAGTTTGAACATTGACACTGCCCTTCTTTGAGACTGGAATGCAAACTGACCTTTTCCAGTCCTATGGCCACTGCTGAATTTTCCAAATTTTCTGACATACTGAGTACGGCACTTTAACAGCATCATCTTTCAGGATTTGAAATAGCTTAGCTGGAATTCCATCACCTCCACTAGCTTTGTTCATAGTGATGCTTCCTAAGGCTCACTTGAGTTCACACTCCAAGATGTCTGGCTCTAGGTGAGTGTACACCATCATGATTATCTAGCTCATTAAGACTGTTTTTGTATAGTTGTCTCTGTATCCTTGCCACCTCTTCTTAATCTCTTCTGCTTCTGTTAGGTCCTTAACGTTTCTGTCCTTTACTGTGTCTGTCCTTGTATAAAATGTTCCATTGATATCTCCAGTTTTCTTGAAGAGATCTCAGATCTTTCCCATTCTGCTGTTTTCCTCTACTTCTTTGCATTGTTCACTTAAGAAGGCCTTCTTATCTCTCCTTGCTATTTTCTAGAACTCTATATTCAATTGGGTGTATCTTTCCCTTTTTTCCATTGCTTTTTGCTTCTCTTCTTTTCTCAGCTATTTGTAAGGCCTGCTCAAACAATCACTTTGCCTTCTTGCATTTGTTTTTTTTTTCAAGATGGTTTTGGTCACTGTCTTCTGTACAATGTCACAAACCTCTGTCCGATCAGGGAACATAAATGCTTTTCCTTAAAAGGACTAGATGATGTTCACTTGTTTCAAAGAAAAAATGACTATTACATTTAATACTATTGCTTCTGCTTTAGTTTGTACATTATAATCCATTGATAGGATTATTGTTAATGCCATATTATTTTTTAGTAAAAACTGAATATTCAGTTTTTGCTTTGCTTCTTTGTATGAATTACTACAAATTGAAATTTACAGAGAATAATTATTCATCATGTAGGAATCTCTAGGTTATGGATCATTTTAACTGTATCTATATCTGTATCTGTACTTATCTTCCATTAGTAAGCCAGTCAAAGGTTTAAAGTATTGTCCCTCAGTGCTATATGTATGTCCTGCAGAGGCCCTTTAGAATTGCAGAATACAGAAACTGGAAGACATTTGATGATCATTTAGTCTAACCTCATTCCTTTTCCAGGTGAGAAAACTGAAGCCCAGATACATCATTACTGCCCAGTGCCCCAGGCTGAGCCTAAAATCCACCCTCTCTGCTGCTTTCTTCTCAAATAACCCTCTGAACTTCAGTGACCCTCACTGAGCACATCATGATTTTCTGTCCTCTCACCAACAGCCTCCAATCTGTATCTACACATCTCAAAAAAGTTTTACTTTTCTTTAACTAACAGCATATTGCTTAAAACTCTGTCGGCAACAATTAAGACTGTTTTTGTATAGTTGTCTCTGTATCCTTGCCACCTCTTCTTAATCTCTTCTGCTTCTGTTAGGTCCTTAACGTTTCTGTCCTTTACTGTGTCTGTCCTTGTATAAAATGTTCCATTGATATCTCCAGTTTTCTTGAAGAGATCTCAGATCTTTCCCATTCTGCTGTTTTCCTCTACTTCTTTGCATTGTTCACTTAAGAAGGCCTTCTTATCTCTCCTTGCTATTTTCTAGAACTCTATATTCAATTGGGTGTATCTTTCCCTTTTTTCCATTGCTTTTTGCTTCTCTTCTTTTCTCAGCTATTTGTAAGGCCTGCTCAAACAATCACTTTGCATTCTTGCATTTGTTTTTTTTTTCAAGATGGTTTTGGTCACTGTCTCCTGTACAATGTCACAAACCTCTGTCCGATCAGGGAACATAAATGCTTTTCCTTAAAAGGACTAGATGATGTTCACTTGTTTCAAAGAAAAAATGACTATTACATTTAATACTATTGCTTCTGCTTTAGTTTGTACATTATAATCCATTGATAGGATTATTGTTAATGCCATATTATTTTTTAGTAAAAACTGAATATTCAGTTTTTGCTTTGCTTCTTTGTATGAATTACTACAAATTGAAATTTACAGAGAATAATTATTCATCATGTAGGAATCTCTAGGTTATGGATCATTTTAACTGTATCTATATCTGTATCTGTACTTATCTTCCATTAGTAAGCCAGTCAAAGGTTTAAAGTATTGTCCCTCAGTGCTATATGTATGTCCTGCAGAGGCCCTTTAGAATTGCAGAATACAGAAACTGGAAGACATTTGATGATCATTTAGTCTAACCTCATTCCTTTTCCAGGTGAGAAAACTGAAGCCCAGATACATCATTACTGCCCAGTGCCCCAGGCTGAGCCTAAAATCCACCCTCTCTGCTGCTTTCTTCTCAAATAACCCTCTGAACTTCAGTGACCCTCACTGAGCACATCATGATTTTCTGTCCTCTCACCAACAGCCTCCAATCTGTATCTACACATCTCAAAAAAGTTTTACTTTTCTTTAACTAACAGCATATTGCTTAAAACTCTGTCGGCAACAATTATATGAATTCCAGTCAAGTAGTCATAGTCAAGTATATAATTTAGACTACATAGTTTATTTTGTCTGAGGTTGTAAACCCTCAGCAAACAACACTCAGAGCAGGCAATGGAATGAGTGTGTTAGTCCTGAAAGAAGAATGTTGGCTACCCATCCCTGAACGTACCACTGTCCACCCCTTGTGCCATATGAATCTATTGCTTTACATAATTCCACTCCATCTAGGAAAAGCTCCTCCAGAATTCCAGCTGGTCCTTTTGCTGGGAAAATTAATAAGAGAAATGTCCATGAAATGAATTATATAGCCTCTTCACTCTGCAGCTGGTCCTCCACCCTTAATTGATTATTTCTTCTCTGTTATCCAGATACTGTCTCTTCTACATTCCTCTCACCTGTGCTGCCCCTGATCACTACTTGGTAGAGAGACCCAGATCATCAATCCTGACTGGCCTGAGCCCACGTCTCCTTTCCTGTTCCCCTGAATGTAGAATGCCATGCTCAGCGCTGAGCACTACACTTACCTACTTAAGTCAAGCCTTTAAAATAGAGAACGATTTTACCTAGAGGGCCCCCAGTGGATCCCTTGGGTGTATCAAGCACATTCCTCTCTGTTTCCATTTTATAACACCGTTAAAGCGTGGAGAGAAGAAGCAAAAATTTCCAGGAGGATCACTGGAACTGATGGTAAATACGTCACTAATTCTTCCACCATTGTTTCTTTTTCTACTAGAGATAACACAGGACTGTCTGCTGGTGACCCAGCCTTGGATCTTTGAAGGGCTTCTAAAGGCTTTCTCACTCTTTTTGGCAGCTTCTGGCTGTTATGATTCTTGTGATTTATGATGGAATCACTGAATCACATTGTCACATGCCTACCGTTGTAACTGCTGTGCTGTAAAGAGTCTTCTTTGATCCAGTGCAGTGATGTGCAGGATTCCGTGTTCAGAATGAGTGTCAGTTCCAGTCAAGATTAATTGTTTTGCTTTTCTCTATGGAAGGTATCTGATGTATTTAACCTGTCACTGTATGACTACATGGTCTCCTTGAAAGATGGTGCCATATTAAAGCATCAGAGTTGTTTTCTGTTGCTGGCAGTTTGGACATTCAGCAGCATGGGCAGTTCAGCCTTGTTCAGCAGGAACCTCTGTGTAGCCTTGGTAGGTGGCATGCATGCTCAGTCATGTCTGACTCTTTGTGACCTTGTAGACTGTAGCCCCCCGGGCTCCTCTGTCCATGGCAAGAATACTGAAGTGGGGTGCCATTTCCTCTTCCAGGAATCTTCCTGAAAAGGGATTGAACCTGTGTCTCTTAGTCTCCTGCATTGGCAGGTGGATTCTTTATCACTAGTGCCCCACTTGGGAAGCCTGCATCCCTCCATCCCTGGGAAGCCTCCATCCCTGTCATTATATTTATGCACCAGTTGTGCCAGTAGTAAGGTTGGAAGAGGCTGGCTCACATCAACCAGTGAATCATTTCCTCTACTTGATCGTCGGTAGGTAGGGAGTTACATGTGATATAAAATCTTCATTTTTTTTGTCTGTTTCCATAGGTCCTTCCTTATGCCTCTTTCCCAGATGTCTTGGCCTCCAATCTTCCAGACTTTTTCCTTCCCACCTCTGACATACCAACCAAGTCATTTGACCATGAATCTGAAACATTCTTGCCTTGAGCCACTTTTCTTTCCATGTAAAATGAATGACAAGATAGAAAGTCCAAAGTGCTATCTACTGGGAGAATTTCATCTTGTTGCCAACTTTCCAGGGCTGAAGGAGACAGCCATCCTTTCTTGTGCTGGCATCCACATCTTGAGATGACCTCTCAGTGGACCAAATTTAGCCTTTTTCCTCCTTAAGCAAGTTGGGCATGCCTGCACAACCACAGTTGCAAGCTGAGGGACAGAAAATATTCCAATAGTGATAGGGGTCCTGGGCCACTCACTCATACTGTTCCTTTGGGCCCTGTAGTGCTTCCGGTGCTCAGTTCTTTCTCTTTTTTTAATTTTAATTTTGGCCTCTTTTATTGGTTTTTTACTTTTTATTTTCATCCATCTTTATTCTTTGACCTATGTGAGCCTCCCAATGCTGTGACCTCTCTCGTTGCAGAGCACTGGCTCTGGGCGCATGTGCTCCAGAGTGCTGGCTGGTAATTGGACACACTGGTCCAGCCGCTCCGCGGTACATGGGATCTTCCTGAGCCATGGATCAAACTGGTGCCCCTTGCACTGCAAGATGGACTCTTTACCCACTGGACCACCAAGGAAGCCCTGTGCCCAGTTCTTGATGTACTGATTTTAGGTTACGATGGATTGGTACTCGACCAGCTTGTCTTTATTCCTTCATAGGTCTAACAAAGCCAAGCTCATGATGGGAAGTTCTAACCACATGGTCATTTAATGCCCATTATTGCCATCCAGTAGCATGCCTGGAACTATATATATAATTATTAGCAGACACATGGCCTTGCTAGAGAACCTTAGGTCGATGTTGTAATTTTTCCTAATGAAGTTTGCCCTAAACTTGTCTTTTCCCACCGCAAACCTTCCCAGTGTCAGAGTCTGCTGGACTGTATGGCCCAAACGATAGGGCTGCTTGTACTGCAGTCTCAACCTGCTGCTGAGTACTTTCCTGCTCTAAGCTCCGGTCAGAGCTGGCAGCCTCTGTCACTCAGCGTATGTGTCAGGGCAGTACGCCTAGCTGTGGGATATGCTGCCTCCGGAACCCCAAGAGGCCTGTGAGGTATTGTAATTACTTTTTCATGGTGGAAACGTGACGTGCAATAATTTGTCCTTTATTTTAAACCTACCCCAGACTACTGGATTCCCCCAGCCCCTAGACAACCCCCACCCTGCTGAAATCTTCACTGATTCGGCAGGTCCCTTAATCTTCAAAGAGCTTCCTTTTATTCTCAGGGATGCATGTGTCACATATGTTCAACATACTTATTACTTCTTACTCAGTCCTTTTTAACTAATCAATAAAACGAACATGTTTGATACTCTACAGAATGTCCAGATGGTCCAGGTTTCTTTGGACTATATTATGACATAGAGTAGAAGAGCCAATATGGACTTTGGACAGACTGTAAGTGTAGGCTGTTGTCCTTCCCATGAAAGTGAACTGCTTCTGGGAAAATTCCAATTGCCAGCTACTTCAGCTATTACGTATCTACTGATATGTAATCTTTTCCTCCTCACCCAAGTTTAAATGTGTTCTAATTTTTATTTAATTCTTGATTCCATAAATTATCTGGAAGTATATTTTTTAATTCTAAAATTTATAATCTCTTTTGGATAATCTTTTGTTATTGATTTCTAATAGTTGTGCTTTGTGGTCTTTGTATCATCCCTTTAAAAGGTTGATACCTTTAGCCCTATGATTTGTTCAATTTTTGTAAACATTTCAAGGTTTCTTAAAAAGAATGGGGATTCTTTAACTGTTGATTTTAATTCTATATAGCCTTACCAACTTTTTATCTCTTTAGTCAATTACTGAAAATGATGCTGTAAGATCTCTCACTGTATTTGTGGATTTGTCGACTATTCTTTGTAATACTATTTAATTTGGCTCTATTTATTTTGAGGATGTATTAGGGATCTACAATTTCAAAACTGATGTATCTTCCTGGTGAAGTTTTACTTTTATATTGTATAGTATAAGGGAGTGACTTAGCATTTCCCAGCTGAGCAAAGGAAAAGTTCTGGCCATGAGGTGGCAGTAGCCGCACACAAGCTCTGGTTTGGCACTCCTCCGCCAGATTTGCAAGTTGTGAAAGGCACCATCCAGACTTAAGGCATCAGGCGCCCCGTCAAGAAGGGGAGGAGGGCGAGCTTCCGGGGGGGTAAAGGGGCATCAGGGATAGAGGCTTTATGTCCAGGGGGACTTAGGCATTCTGTCCCTCAGCAGCATGTCTGGAGCCTCTGGGTTAGAGTGTTGATAACCCAAAGGCTTATTTCACCCGTGGCAAGCAGGTTTTGGACAGTTTCACAGGGTACATGTAAAGCAGGCAAGCTCTAACTGACTTAAAAATCTCTTTAGGCTATGTTTAAAGCAAGTAGATGGGTGAACTTTTGGTTTGGTGCCAGTGGCTTCTGAGCTGGTGTGCTCAGAGCAACCAGCTATAAAGAAATAAACAATCCATGGCAGTGTACCGTAGGCCATCTTTGGCTCATATATGTAAGATACAGTGGCTTTCTTTATCCTGTTTCTTGCTTATCATTGTTTATTATATCTTGCTTTTTATTAGTTTTGTGTTTGTTCAGTTGCAACGGTCTGCTATCTTTTCCTCCTCACCCAAGTTTAATTTTTTTTTAAACTTGATTCCATAAATTATCTGGAAGTATATTTTTTAATTCTAAAATTTATAATCTCTTTTGGATAATCTTTTGTTATTGATTTCTAATAGTTGTGCTTTGTGGTCTTTGTATCATCCCTTTAAAAGGTTGATACCTTTAGCCCTATGATTTGTTCAATTTTTGTAAACATTTCAAGGTTTCTTAAAAAGAATGGGGATTCTTTAACTGTTGATTTTAATTCTATATAGCCTTACCAACTTTTTATCTCTTTAGTCAATTACTGAAAATGATGCTGTAAGATCTCTCACTGTATTTGTGGATTTGTCGACTATTCTTTGTAATACTATTTAATTTGGCTCTATTTATTTTGAGGATGTATTAGGGATCTACAATTTCAAAACTGATGTATCTTCCTGGTGAAGTTTTACTTTTATATTGTATAGTATAAGGGAGTGACTTAGCATTTCCCAGCTGAGCAAAGGAAAAGTTCTGGCCATGAGGTGGCAGTAGCCGCACACAAGCTCTGGTTTGGCACTCCTCCGCCAGATTTGCAAGTTGTGAAAGGCACCATCCAGAGACTTAAGGCATCAGGCGCCCCGTCAAGAAGGGGGAGGAGGGCGAGCTTCCGGGGGGGTAAAGGGGCATCAGGGATAGAGGCTTTATGTCCAGGGGGACTTAGGCATTCTGTCCCTCAGCAGCATGTCTGGAGCCTCTGGGTTAGAGTGTTGATAACCCAAAGGCTTATTTCACCCGTGGCAAGCAGGTTTTGGACAGTTTCACAGGGTACATGTAAAGCAGGCAAGCTCTAACTGACTTAAAAATCTCTTTAGGCTATGTTTAAAGCAAGTAGATGGGTGAACTTTTGGTTTGGTGCCAGTGGCTTCTGAGCTGGTGTGCTCAGAGCAACCAGCTATAAAGAAATAAACAATCCATGGCAGTATACCGTAGGCCATCTTTGGCTCATATATGTAAGATACAGTGGCTTTCTTTATCCTGTTTCTTGCTTATCATTGTTTATTATATCTTGCTTTTTTATTAGTATTATGCTGTTTGGTAAAGTTTCAGTTGACAACGGTCTGCTATCTTGCTGTTCATTTATTATTCAAACTGCTCTAATAAGAACTTGATTTTATTCTTTGCTTCCATTTATCCAAAACTACTCTGGGTACAGTCATCAAATGGCCTTCATGATATTAAATTCAGTTAATGTTTTGAGCTTTCTTATTGTATATACATGTTTAATTTATATAATTTGAAAATGGGATCTCATACATGGAATTTAGTAATTTTTTGTTTGCTTACTCTTTTTTCTCACCTCTTCTCCTTCCCACACAAATGCCTGTCTTTACTCTACCTATCCTCTCAAGCCAAATGGTGTCACCCCTATTAAAATGTAAAGTTCCTATTTTTCTTCATGCTCATAAAATCATATGCACACACACACATATATACAACCCCAAATAAGGTATTATATATATGTGATATATATATATATATATATATATATATATATATATCGTCACTACTGCACAGAAATACTGAGACAGCTGTGTTAGGTGCTCAGTTTTGTCCAACTCTTTGTGACCCCATGGACTATAGCACCCCCAGCTCCTCTGTCCATGGGGATTCTCCGGGCAAGAATACTGGAGTGGGTTGGTGACTAAGCCAACTAATATAGCTCTAATGTGTATTTTCCATTAAGACCAATATTGTAATATGTATATAGACACACTTACTGATTTTACTTCTATAGGATTACTGTGACAAGAATATTAAAGACTGTCACTATCTGTATTTCTTACTACCAATATAAGACAATACTTGGTCCTCCTACAAAATTCCCACCAGTGATAGGTACTGCTCTTCTTTGTATGTGACCACCTGTCTATTGGGGTATAAAGTGACCAGCTTCTAGAGCTTTATTTGTATTTTCCTGATCACTAGTGAGTTTGGGCATAATTTTATACATCTTGGTCATTTGGACTTATTTTTTTATGGCTATATCTTTATATTTTTAAAGGCTATGTTTAAAGCAAGTAGATGGGTGAACTTTTGGTTTGGTGCCAGTGGCTTCTGAGCTGGTGTGCTCAGAGCAACCAGCTATAAAGAAATAAACAATCCATGGCAGTATACCGTAGGCCATCTTTGGCTCATATATGTAAGATACAGTGGCTTTCTTTATCCTGTTTCTTGCTTATCATTGTTTATTATATCTTGCTTTTTTATTAGTATTATGCTGTTTGGTAAAGTTTCAGTTGACAACGGTCTGCTATCTTGCTGTTCATTTATTATTCAAACTGCTCTAATAAGAACTTGATTTTATTCTTTGCTTCCATTTATCCAAAACTACTCTGGGTACAGTCATCAAATGGCCTTCATGATATTAAATTCAGTTAATGTTTTGAGCTTTCTTATTGTATATACATGTTTAATTTATATAATTTGAAAATGGGATCTCATACATGGAATTTAGTAATTTTTTGTTTGCTTACTCTTTTTTCTCACCTCTTCTCCTTCCCACACAAATTCCTGTCTTTACTCTACCTATCCTCTCAAGCCAAATGGTGTCACCCCTATTAAAATGTAAAGTTCCTATTTTTCTTCATGCTCATAAAATCATATGCACACACACACATATATACAACCCCAAATAAGGTATTATATATATGTGATATATATATATATATATATATATATCATCACTACTGCACAGAAATACTGAGACAGCTGTGTTAGGTGCTCAGTTTTGTCCAACTCTTTGTGACCCCATGGACTATAGCACCCCCAGCTCCTCTGTCCATGGGGATTCTCCGGGCAAGAATACTGGAGTGGGTTGGTGACTAAGCCAACTAATATAGCTCTAATGTGTATTTTCCATTAAGACCAATATTGTAATATGTATATAGACACACTTACTGATTTTACTTCTATAGGATTACTGTGACAAGAATATTAAAGACTGTCACTATCTGTATTTCTTACTACCAATATAAGACAATACTTGGTCCTCCTACAAAATTCCCACCAGTGATAGGTACTGCTCTTCTTTGTATGTGACCACCTGTCTATTGGGGTATAAAGTGACCAGCTTCTAGAGCTTTATTTGTATTTTCCTGATCACTAGTGAGTTTGGGCATAATTTTATACATCTTGGTCATTTGGACTTATTTTTTTATGGCTATATCTTTATATTTTCCCATGTTTTTGTTTGCCTTTTCCTTGCCCATTTGTAAAATCTCAGTAGTACATGTTATCATTACATATTACATAACCCATAGTAGTATAGACATTGACTCTTTGTAACCTACACTGCAGTTTCTTCCATATTTATTATGTATAATTGATATTTAACTTTATGTCTTGTCACCAAAAATTCTGAATTTTTGGCATGTAGATTTCCCTGTCTTTAGTCTCTTCTTACTCCCCACCCCCAACTCTCTTTCTAAAATAATAAAAGATCTTTTTTTTGGCCATGCCACCCACCTTGTGGTATCATAGTTCCCCAACCAAGGATCAAACCAGGGGCTTTGGCAGTGAGAACACTTGAGTTGTAACCACTGGGATACCAGGGAATTCCCAATAATTATTTTTAAAATAATTTCATGTCATATCAAACAGAGCCTTTAATACAAATTGGGAGTCTAATCTTGCTTTCTGTTTGAATTAAAACACTATATATTAAACTTTCATCTCAATTGTTTTATATCAGTCTGGTTTATTCTTATTTAATGCAGTTATTTTTCATACCATATTAATTGACATGATTCCAATGACTATGGTATATGCTGATATCTGGTGAGTAAAGTTACTCTAATTTTGTTTGGTTCTGTACAGTTTTCTGACTATTCCAAACAAATCGTAAGATAGTTTAATCCATTTTAAAAATACTCATGATTCTAATGTGTTCTGTTGAATTAACTTTATGAGATTTATATTTTTACAGTAGTTTTTTTTTGTACGTTTAAATTCTGTTCATTTGCTTATAGCAACATTTTTATAGGTTATTTTTTTGTTATAGATGTACCTTTCTGGGCAAATTTATTCTACCATTTTGGGCTTTTTTGCTCTCATGAATGAAATATTTCTTCCATTAGCACTTCAGATTGCTTATTGCTATTAAAAGTTGTATATTCATCTGGTTTCCAAATATTTTACTAAAAATCCCTCTTTAATTCTGTTTTTCCCAATCTCTGTGGTTTCCTAGGCATATAGAAATATATCAACAGTTACTGGACCCTCCAAGATAATCTTTAGTACTAATTGACAGTAGCCATTCCAGTTAGTTTCTGATTTTAATGCAAACAGCTTGTGATTTTAAATAGCTGTACCCTTTTCATAAATAATCTTCATTGTTTTAAGTAGTTTCCCTCGATTTCTGTTTTACTCGAGAATCTTCAATAGGAATTACTACTGACTCTTAGTAACATTCCTTTTACCACCTGTTAATATGATCATGTTTTCTTTAATTCATTTGGGTAACTGATTCTGTTCATTGCTAAGTCGTGTCCAACTCTGTGACCCCATGGACTCTGCATGCTAGGCTTCCCCTTCCTTCAGTATCTCCTGGAGTTTGTTCAAATTCATTTCCATTGAGTCAGTGATGCTATCTAACCATCTTATCCTCTGCCACCCATTTCTCTTTTTGCCTTTAGTCTTTCCCAGCATCAGAGTCTTTACCAGTAAGTCGGCTCTTCACATCAGGTGGCCAAAGTATTGGAGCTTCAGTTTCAGCATCATTCCTTCCAATGAATATTCAGGGTTGATTTCCTTGTAAGATTGACTGGTTTGATCTCCTTACATATAGTCCAAGGGACTCTTAAGAGTCATCTCCAGCACCACAATTCAAAAGCATCAATTCTTTGGTTCTCAGCCTTCTTTTGGTCCAACCCTCACTACTGGAAAAACTATAGCTTGACTATACAGACTTTTGCCAGCAAAGTGAATTCTCTGCTTTGTAATACTTGTCTAGGTTTGTCATCACACTTTCCTTCCAAGGAGCAAGCATCTTTTAATATCATGGCTACAGTCACCATCCACAGTGATTTTGGAGCCCAAGAAAATAAAATCTGTCACTGCTTCCTCTTTTTCCCCTTCTATTTGCTGTGAAGTGATGGGACCAGATGCCATGATCTTAAGTTTTTTAAGTATTGACTTACAAACCACCTTTTTCACTCTCCTTTACCCACATCAAGAGGCTCCTCAGTCCCTCTTCACTTTCTGCCATTGAAGTGATACCATTTGCATCTCTGAAGTTGTTTTCTTCTCCTGGCAATCTTGATTCCAGCTTGTGCTTCATCCAGCCCAGCATTTCGCACGATGTACTCTGCATACAAGTTAAATAAACAAGGTGACAGTATATAGCCTTGATATACTCCTTTCACAGTTAGAACCAGTCCATTTTTCCATGTCTGATTTTAACTGTTGCTTCTTGTCTTGCATACAGGTTTCTCAGGAGGCAGGTATGGTGGTCTGGTATTCCCATCTCTTTAAAAATTTTCCCGTTTGTTGTGATCCATAGAGTCAAAGGCTTTAGTAGTCAATGAAGCAGAAGTAGAGGTTTCACCGGAATTCCCTTGGTTTCTATGATCCAACAAATATTGGCAGTTTGATCTCTGGTTCCTCTGCCTTTTCTAAACCCAGCTTGTACATATGGAAGTTCTCAGTTTATGTACTTTGGAAGTCTAGCTTGAAGGATTTTGAACATAACCTTACTAGTGTGAAAAATGAGCACAATTGTCCAGTAGTTTGAACATTCTTTGGCATTGCCCTCCTTTGGGATTGGAATGAAAACTTCTTTTCCAGTCCTGTGGCCACTGCTGAGTGTTCCAAATTTGTGACATATTGAGAGTAGCATCTTAACAGCATCATCATTTAGGATTTGAAATATAGCTCAGCTGGAATTGCATCACTCTCACTAGCTTTGTTCACAGTGATGCTTCCCAAGGCATACTAGACTTTACACTCCAGGATGTCTGGCTGTAGGTGAGTGACTACGCTTTCATAGTTATCCCAATCATTAGGACAAATAGATTTAGAGAATTAGATCTGGTAGAGTGCCTGAAGAACTATGGACAGAGGTTCATAATATTGTATAGGAGATAGTGACCAAAACCATCTTAAAGAAAAAGAGATTCAAGAAGGCAAAGTGTGGGCTTCCCTGGTGGTCCAGTGAGTAAGAGTCCGCCTTGCAGTGCAAGGGATTGCCTAAAAGGAGACTAAGTGTCCAATTACAAGTCAGCACTCTGGAGTATTGACTTACAAACCACCTTTTTCACTCTCCTTTACCCACATCAAGAGGCTCCTCAGTCCCTCTTCACTTTCTGCCATTGAAGTGATACCATTTGCATCTCTGAAGTTGTTTTCTTCTCCTGGCAATCTTGATTCCAGCTTGTGCTTCATCCAGCCCAGCATTTCGCACGATGTACTCTGCATACAAGTTAAATAAACAAGGTGACAGTATATAGCCTTGATATACTCCTTTCACAGTTAGAACCAGTCCATTTTTCCATGTCTGATTTTAACTGTTGCTTCTTGTCTTGCATACAGGTTTCTCAGGAGGCAGGTATGGTGGTCTGGTATTCCCATCTCTTTAAAAATTTTCCCGTTTGTTGTGATCCATAGAGTCAAAGGCTTTAGTAGTCAATGAAGCAGAAGTAGATGTTTCACCGGAATTCCCTTGTTTTCTCTATGATCCAACAAATATTGGCAGTTTGATCTCTGGTTCCTCTGCCTTTTCTAAACCCAGCTTGTACATATGGAAGTTCTCAGTTTATGTACTTTGGAAGTCTAGCTTGAAGGATTTTGAACATAACCTTACTAGTGTGAAAAATGAGCACAATTGTCCAGTAGTTTGAACATTCTTTGGCATTGCCCTCCTTTGGGATTGGAATGAAAACTTCTTTTCCAGTCCTGTGGCCAATGCTGAGTGTTCCAAATTTGTGACATATTGAGAGTAGCATCTTAACAGCATCATCATTTAGGATTTGAAATATAGCTCAGCTGGAATTGCATCACTCTCACTAGCTTTGTTCACAGTGATGCTTCCCAAGGCATACTAGACTTTACACTCCAGGATGTCTGGCTGTAGGTGAGTGACTACGCTTTCATAGTTATCCCAATCATTAGGACAAATAGATTTAGAGAATTAGATCTGGTAGAGTGCCTGAAGAACTATGGACAGAGGTTCATAATATTGTATAGGAGATAGTGACCAAAACCATCTTAAAGAAAAAGAGATTCAAGAAGGCAAAGTGTGGGCTTCCCTGGTGGTCCAGTGAGTAAAGAGTCCGCCTTGCAGTGCAAGGGGCACTGGTTCGATCCCTGGCCCGGGAAGATCCCACATGCTGCAGAGTGGCTGGACCAATGTGTCCAATTACAAGTCAGCACTCTGGAGTGCATGCATCCAGAGTCGGTGCTCTGCAAGGGGAGGGGCCACCATGATAGGAGGCCCACACAGACCAAAGAATAAAGATGGATTAAAGAAAAAAAAACAAAAATAAAAGAGGCCAAAAAAAAAAAAAGAAGAAGAAGAAGTGGCTGTCTGAGGGGGCTTTACAAACAGCTGAAGAAAGAAGAGAAGCAAAAACAAAGAAAAAAGGAAAAGATATACCCACTGAATACAGAATTCCAGAGAGTAGCAAGGAGAGATAAGAAAGCCTTCTTAAATTAACAATGCAAAGAAGTAGAGGAAAACAATAGAATGGGAAAGACTAGAGAGCTCTTCAAGACAACTGGAGATACCAAGGGAACAGTTCATGCAAGTATAGGCACATAAAGGACAGAAACGTAAAGGACCTAACAGAAGCAGAAGAGATTAAAAAGAGGTGGCAAGATTGTGTTAACAGGGTTACTGAAATTAAAACACTCTTGAATTCCTGGTATACAGTCCCTTTTGCCAGTGATGGTTTTTTTTTTTTTTTTTTTTACAGGGCTACATTTTTATTTAGAATTTTCACCCATTATGTATAGATGAGACTGGTCTTTTTTTTTTTTTCCTTTTTGGCCTTGTGTTTTGTTTTGGTTGCTGTTGTTTTTTATATGTACCCCCCTCCTTTGCCCTTGTGTTTCTTTATCGTGTTTTTATATTAATATACTAGCTATATGAAATGAGTTGGGGAGTCTTTCCTTTTTAAGGAAATTTGGGACACTTTAAATCACATTAGAATCATCTGTTTTACAATCATAAAACTTTTTTTAGGGCTTCCCCTGGTGGTCCAGTGGGTAAAGACACCGCCTTGCAGTGCAAGGGGCGCCGGTTCGATCCCTGGCCTGGGAAGATCCCACGTGCCGCAGAGCGGCTGGACCGATGTGTCCAATCACCGAGCCGGAGCTCTGGCGTGCGTGCGCCCAGAGCCGGTGCTCTGTGACGACAGTGGCCACCGTGATGGGAGGACTACAAGGGCCAAAGAACAAAGACGGATGAAAATAGAGAAATGAAAGACCAATAGAAGTGGCCCGCCCATCCCCCTACCTCCCTACCCCACCCTCCAAAAGATAAAAAAAATAAATAAATAAAAAGAAAAATAAAGCAATTCTAATAAAAAAAAATTTTTTTTATAACTTTGGCCTCTTTTATTGTTTTTTTATTTATTTATTTTCATCCATCTTCATTCTTCGGCCTGTATGGACCTCCCATAGCAGTGGCCTCTCAAGGTGCAGAGCACCATCTCTGGACATGTGCTCCAGAGCACTGGCTCATAACTGGACACACCGGTCCAGCCGCTCCTGCCATGTGGTAGACTCTCCACACACTGGACCACCAGGGAAGCCCCACCACACTAGAACTTTTAAAATTAGGATTGAAAAAACATCACTTTTTCCGGTTTTGTTTTTGGCCTCTTTTATTGGTTCTTTATTTACTTTTCATCCATTTTTTTTTTTTATTCTTGGGTCTGTGTGGGCCTCCCAGTGCAGTGGCCTCTCTCACTGCAGAGCACTGGATCTGGACGCAGGCACTCCAGAGCGCTGGCTCATAATTGGACACACCGTTCCAGCTGCTCCGCAGCACATGGGATCTTCCTGGGCCAGGGATCGAACTGGTGCCCCTCACACTGCAAGGCGTACTCTTTACCCACTGTACCACCAGGGAAGCCCACGTTTTCCATTCTTATCAGAAAATTAGTCTATTAACATTTAAAATTGTATCTGTGGTTGCTCCGGATCTGTTTTATTAGGAAATTATCCATTTCCTCTAGATTTTCCAGTATGTTGCTACACTGTTGCATGCAGAATTTTAAAGTGAACATCCTTCTATGCTCATGTCATTTCACTTAGTGGCAGCATTCAACATTGCTGAAGACTCTATACATCTGTCTTAAATTCACTGAATGGATTCTTATCTTTAGTGTGATTAATGCAGAGGAATTTATGATGGATACTTATGAAAAATTATAGGAAATTTGAAAATGTAGTGAATGACATTTTTATTTTTAATTACAAGGTTCATTTTTGTAATTATGCAATTGACTACACATTTCCTCTTTCTACATTATTTTGGAAAATTATAGCCTTAAAATAGACATCAGTAATTTGTAAATAGGGGCTTCCCTCATGGCTCAGTGGTAAAGTATCTGCCTGCAGTGCAAGAGACCCGGGTTTAATCCCTGGGTTGGGCAGACCCCCTGAAGGAGGGCATGGCAACCCACTCTAGTATTCTTGCCTGGAGAATTCCATGGACATAGGAGCCTAGCGAGCTACTGTCTGTGGGGTCGCACAGAGTGGCTGAAGCAACTGCACAGCAGCAGCAGCAATTTGTAAATATCATGGTTGATCTGTTTGGCAACAGTATTTTAAGAGAATGGAGTCACAGATACATATTTTTTGGGGGGCCGGTTGGGGAGGGAGGGGGGCGGGCGGGTGACTTCTCTTGGTCTTTCATTTCTCTATTTTCATCCATCTTTTTTTGTTCTTTGGCCCGTGTGGGCCTCCCATCACAGTGGCCTTTCTTGCTGCAAAGAACCAGCTCTGGGTGCATGCGCTCCAGAGCTCCGGCTCGGTAGTTGGACACATCAGTCCAGCTGCTCTGCCGCACATGGGATCTTCCCAGGCCAGGGATCAAACCAGCGCCCCTTGCACTGCAAGGCAGTGTCCTTACCCACTGGACCACCAGGGAAGCCCCACAGATATATATATATATATGTTTTTAGAATTTATTTATTTTTATTTGTGTGGGGGTGGCGGGTTGGGGGGGATGGGCGGGCCACTTCTATTGGTTTTTTCATTTATCTATTTTTCATCCATCTTTGTTCTTTGGCCCTTGTGGGCCTCCCATCGTGGCAGCCCCTGTTGTTACAGAGCACCGGCTCTGGCTGCATGCGCTCCAGAGTTGGGCTCGGTAACTGGACACATCGGTCCAGCCGCTCTGCGGCATGTGGGATCTTCCCAGGCCAGGGATTGAACCGGCGTCCCTTGCACTGCAAGGCGGTGTCCTTACCCACTGGACCACCAGGGAAGCCCCACAGATATATTTTTTGTAAGCAAAGAATCAAGGATTCAAACCAAAGGAAACTTAGAAAGTGATGTTATCTCTGACTGACAGAGATAATGCCACTCTGAACAGATTTTCAGTTTCCTTTGAGACCATAAATGGAATTCTCCAGATTCCAGTGGTTAGGACTCTGTGCTTGCACTGCAGGGTAAGTGGGCTCAATCCTTGGTCAGGGAACAAAGATCCTGCATGCCACATGGCAAAAACCTGACAAACCAGCAGAAAATTATACAGTGCAATTGCTAGTAAGTAATATGAAGTTTCCTTTTTATATAAAAATGCTTACTTCAGCATAACCCTATGAACCTGATTTCTGAGAAAGATAATGGATGACTCTCTGAACATGATAAAGTGAGCTTCCAGTAAAAAATTACTATGACAACTAAAGTGTAACCTCAGATGATGCAGCATAACTAGAACAGAACAGCCTTGCATCCCCAGTCCCGTCTTTGGTGCAAAAGCACTGCGCGGGCAGTAAGGCAGGCACAAAACCACAGCCGGACGATCTTAAACAGGACTTGTCATCTTCCACCAGGTGGAGGTGGTCATCTCACTTGATTTATGTGGTTTAAATCACTGTTCCTTTAGTTTTCCTACTTTCATAAACTGAATTATACAGTGAATTAGTAGTTAAACTTGAAAAATGTTTTGACTAAATGAGTAACTTCCTAGTTAAAGCCTCCAGATACCAAGGAGTGAGCCAAGGTATTTCCTGCATAAACTTTCCCCCTGGCTAAACCACTTTAAGCACTCAGCTTTTAACTACTTGAAGTGGAAACTGGTATCAGTAAATGAAACACAAATCGTACCTTCTTATATACCTTAAACTACACATCTTGATGCAAATTCAGCATTAAACGTCACTTGTGTAATTTGATCACAGTGATGCTCTCAGGCACTGTGGTGTGCAGGGTCCTACATTAAGTTTTCTCAAGCTGCTCTACTTTTAATGTTCAAATTAATTTATTGTTTGGTTCCCTCCCCTGCTTTCAGCTGTCACATCTTATTATTTACCCTGCCTCTAGAAGGATCCTGTTGATACTTGTGATTTGTTCAGGACCAGTAGTCAGATAAACAAACTTAAGGGTGCAGTAATAACAAGCCAGAGCTTCCCGGGTGATGCTAATGGTAAAGAACCTGCCTGCCAATGCAGGAGATGTGACTGCAATCCCTGGACCGGGAAAATCCTCTGGAGGAGGGCATGGCAACCCACTCCAGTATTCCTGCCCGAAGAATCCCATGGACAGAGGAGCCTGGCGGGCTATAGTCCATTGGGTTACAAAGAGTTGGACACGACTGAAGTGACTTCGCACAGCACAAGAACAAGGAGGTGGCTGAAGATGGGGATCTGCAAGCACTTATCAATGAAGAGGGCTCAGTAAGAGCTCTCTTGGTCTTCTCAGGGTTGCTGATGCTCCACAACTGAATTCTACAGAAGTAAAGGTAGGTAGATGTTTCTGGTAAATAGTGAACAAAATAGCCATCATAATTTAAGATCCCCGTTAAAACATTTAAAACTCTCTTTGCAGGGAAAGTCTAATAGCACATGTGTAATGCAAGACTGGAGAATTACGGTAAGGAAGACAGAACTATATAGATCAGCAGCTGGCTTAGCTTCCCATAAACTTATTAACAAATTAGATGACAAAACACAAAAGCAATTTAGTGAATCATCACATGAAATACTGAACTCAAAGCTCAATTGGAATGTGCTTTTCATAATGCTACTTGCTTAATTACCCATATGAATGAATCACTAATACCTCAAGTCCTGCTCAACATTTGGATACTTATTTATGTAATGGTGGTGCTCATGTCTGAGTAAGGCACTGACTAGTTCCCTGGGTAAGTAGTAGTCCTTGAAATGATAATGGGACACAAGTTACAATCTGGCTGTTTCCTAAAGGTTCTAGAAACCCAAGTATGTATTTCAAGAGCTAAGGTATCCTCTGTTATCAATTCAGATACAATAAGATTCCAATGGGATGTCATTTTTTTAAGACAGACATGATAGAATTTTGTGAACTTACAAGAGGAAGTGCTAGCAACTGGTAAAAATGCTTATGTAAGATAGTAATTAAAACAACTTTCTACCAGCCATGGGCTTCTGAAGGAGCTGCACATGTGGGAAAATATTTGAGTACAACTCTTTAACAAACTTTAACAACTGATAATGGGGGGAGGAAAGACAACCTTATTTGAGAGTACAACCTTCTTATTTTTAGAGTATGAGAATTACCATTTACGAGGTAAGAACCTGCCTGCCAATGCAGGAGATGTGACTGCAATCCCTGGACCGGGAAAATCCTCTGGAGGAGGGCATCAACCCACTCCAGTATTCCTGCCGAAGAATCCCATGGACAGAGGAGCCTGGCGGGCTATAGTCCATTGGGTTACAAAGAGTTGGACACGACTGAAGTGACTTCGCACAGCACAAGAACAAGGAGGTGGCTGAAGATGGGGATCTGCAAGCACTTATCAATGAAGAGGGCTCAGTAAGAGCTCTCTTGGTCTTCTCAGGGTTGCTGATGCTCCACAACTGAATTCTACAGAAGTAAAGGTAGGTAGATGTTTCTGGTAAATAGTGAACAAAATAGCCATCATAATTTAAGATCCCCGTTAAAACATTTAAAACTCTCTTTGCAGGGAAAGTCTAATAGCACATGTGTAATGCAAGACTGGAGAATTACGGTAAGGAAGACAGAACTATATAGATCAGCAGCTGGCTTAGCTTCCCATAAACTTATTAACAAATTAGATGACAAAACACAAAAGCAATTTAGTGAATCATCACATGAAATACTGAACTCAAAGCTCAATTGGAATGTGCTTTTCATAATGCTACTTGCTTAATTACCCATATGAATGAATCACTAATACCTCAAGTCCTGCTCAACATTTGGATACTTATTTATGTAATGGTGGTGCTCATGTCTGAGTAAGGCACTGACTAGTTCCCTGGGTAAGTAGTAGTCCTTGAAATGATAATGGGACACAAGTTACAATCTGGCTGTTTCCTAAAGGTTCTAGAAACCCAAGTATGTATTTCAAGAGCTAAGGTATCCTCTGTTATCAATTCAGATACAATAAGATTCCAATGGGATGTCATTTTTTTAAGACAGACATGATAGAATTTTGTGAACTTACAAGAGGAAGTGCTAGCAACTGGTAAAAATGCTTATGTAAGATAGTAATTAAAACAACTTTCTACCAGCCATGGGCTTCTGAAGGAGCTGCACATGTGGGAAAATATTTGAGTACAACTCTTTAACAAACTTTAACAACTGATAATGGGGGGAGGAAAGACAACCTTATTTGAGAGTACAACCTTCTTATTTTTAGAGTATGAGAATTACCATTTACGAGATAAGTTCACAGTTTTTAAAATGTTCCTAACAATTTTAACATTGGCTACCTCACTCTAGTCTCCACATTTGGGGAAAATTTTACCTCCTCTTGTAAACTCTAAGAATGGGAACTACCGGAACACGTATAAAACCATGTTGTTCTGATTTGCAGTGAATGCTTTTTTAAAAGGGTTTTCCAAACTCTTGGTGAGGAGGGTTTTCCCCAAGTCTTGTGATCCACCATGGAAAAATAGCTGGTTAATCTGACAGTTAAAGCCTAGATCTTGGGGAAAAAATACCCAGAGCCAAAGTGAGAGCAATGCTGTATTTCTCCCTAACCATAGAGGAGGAAAGAGCAATTTTGTGTATAAACCTTGTAAAATTTCTCAAAACCACTCCTACATTTCTAACCCTAACTTAAAAATTCCTGCTGTTGTTCACGAGAAACTCAAGATCACCTAAACTGAAGTCTTGATATTATATGTGATAACCTATTCATAAAAATCCAGGTACCATGCTTAGTACAGTGTCTGTTACATAGAAGTGCTCAGTAACTTCTAGCTTTAATGATTACTGTTAAGTACATCTGGCTCCTGAATCTTCTTCATATATAAAGAGTGAACTGACTGACAGCTATTAATGTAAGAATTATAAAATGAAATTAATTGACTCAGGCTAAAAACACTATGAAAGTTTTAAAGATTCTCCAGTAAGTTTATTTTGCAAACCTTCTGTATTTTATGTTTTACTGGCTTACACTGTAATAAACAGAAAAATGTTCACACAGATACAATTTTGAACACTGAACTATTATCATCTTAATATAAATTCTTTTTAACTTTTTCTTATTAGGGTTTAGCCAATTAACAAACAATGCTGTGATAGTAATTAAAACAACTTTCTACCAGCCATGGGCTTCTGAAGGAGCTGCACATGTGGGAAAATATTTGAGTACAACTCTTTAACAAACTTTAACAACTGATAATGGGGGGAGGAAAGACAACCTTATTTGAGAGTACAACCTTCTTATTTTTAGAGTATGAGAATTACCATTTACGAGATAAGTTCACAGTTTTTAAAATGTTCCTAACAATTTTAACATTGGCTACCTCACTCTAGTCTCCACATTTGGGGAAAATTTTACCTCCTCTTGTAAACTCTAAGAATGGGAACTACCGGAACACGTATAAAACCATGTTGTTCTGATTTGCAGTGAATGCTTTTTTAAAAGGTTATCCAAACTCTTGGTGAGGAGGGTTTTCCCCAAGTCTTGTGATCCACCATGGAAAAATAGCTGGTTAATCTGACAGTTAAAGCCTAGATCTTGGGGAAAAAATACCCAGAGCCAAAGTGAGAGCAATGCTGTATTTCTCCCTAACCATAGAGGAGGAAAGAGCAATTTTGTGTATAAACCTTGTAAAATTTCTCAAAACCACTCCTACATTTCTAACCCTAACTTAAAAATTCCTGCTGTTGTTCACGAGAAACTCAAGATCACCTAAACTGAAGTCTTGATATTATATGTGATAACCTATTCATAAAAATCCAGGTACCATGCTTAGTACAGTGTCTGTTACATAGAAGTGCTCAGTAACTTCTAGCTTTAATGATTACTGTTAAGTACATCTGGCTCCTGAATCTTCTTCATATATAAAGAGTGAACTGACTGACAGCTATTAATGTAAGAATTATAAAATGAAATTAATTGACTCAGGCTAAAAACACTATGAAAGTTTTAAAGATTCTCCAGTAAGTTTATTTTGCAAACCTTCTGTATTTTATGTTTTACTGGCTTACACTGTAATAAACAGAAAAATGTTCACACAGATACAATTTTGAACACTGAACTATTATCATCTTAATATAAATTCTTTTTTTTAACTTTTTCTTATTAGGGTTTAGCCAATTAACAAACAATGCTGTGATAGTTTCAGGTGAAAAGTGAAGGGACCCAGTCATACCAGATTTAGTTTATTTTTAATTAACCTTCAAACTGCAGCAGCTCACGAGTTTAAGTATTCTTGCCATCCTACCCCACTTTGTCACGGAGTCAGATGGCTCAAGATACACAATCACAACACATGTAAACAGATACAAACAAACCTTTTATAAACAAATCTTAATGTACCTATTAGTTCCTTGTTGAAACTTTTTATACCCAGTTCCTGTTTCCTTCTGAAATTTGGATATTCATATTTATAGAGAACAGTATTTAAAAAGTAAAGAGTTTTTCTCTTTCAAAATTCAAGCAATTCTGACAGCAGTATTTTTCTTATTGACCTAAAAATAATGGAATAGTGGAAGGCCAAAAGAGGAAAAACCATTGCAAATGATCAAAACAGAGGGACACTAAAAAATAATATATTTAATAGTGCAGGGAGAAAATTTTAAAGTATAGATTCTGTTGAAAGTACTGATGTTCAAACAGCTTTGGACCCACTGCCAAAACTTTCTCAATTAGTTAAAATGAAAATGTTGATTTTATTGTGGGAAGATACATTAATTCTTTGAAGTAAGAATAAGAGTTGCATGATTTAATCTCTATATAAATGACTGAATATACAAAGTATCAAATATAAACAGTAGTGTAAAAAGAAAATAAATTGGCAGAAATAATTATTCAACCAGGAGCAATAATTAAGACCACCATTTGAAAGATCTTCTATAACAAAGAATGAAAAAATATTGTTATTACTTTTTACAGCACACAATTGAATTCCTATTATACCTCTTTCATTATTATTATACTTCTTTCTTCTTCAGTATTAGTGGACCCACATTATCTCCTGTCAATTCATTGTGTTTATTATGTGAACCATCACAGGCAGGAAACTAGAAAGGAAAAAAATTGCAAGTGTTATTTTTTAAATGATTCAATAAGTAGAAATATTCTTGACATCCTGTTATAAAGAAAGGATAACATATACTTACGTTATATATGTTATAACATATACTTATATATAACACATTCTCTGGGGGAGAAAAACACATCAGAGAGCTCTTCTGAGCAACAGATATATTCTATAGCTAACCTAACTACCTTCCAATACTACCAGACACCTAACATTTAAATATCTCATTATTTGGTAGATTTTAAAAGCTTTCGATGATTCCATACAAGTCACTAAAATAGTCTTAAAAGAGGATCAAAATAAATTCTTATTTTTATAGAGTTCTAACTGAGCTCTCTGCTTAAAGTTTTAAATTCAAATTAAATCCTTTCATGTTCTCTCACTGTAAAACTCATGCACACTATAAAATGTAAAAAACATTTTATAATACATTTGTAAACTTACTCATAAGTAATAATTAATAATTTGGTATCTTTTTTCCTCTGTTCACTACATGTACTCTTGTGTTACACCATAGTTTCATTCATTCTTCTATTATCAGATATCTAGACTGTTTCTAAGATTTTGTTATTACAAAACATGCTATGATGAACATTACTGTACTTAAAGCTTCAAATAGCCCCACTCCCATCCCCAGAAATCACCAGTCTGTTCTCTATGTCCTTGATTCTGTTTCTGTTTCATACGTATGTTCATCTGTGTTGTATTTTATATTCTACATATAAGTGACATTATATGGTATTTTTCTGTCTGACTTAACTCACATCATACGATAATCTCTAGTTCCATCTACCAAATTTCTTCTTAATTTCCACATTCAAAATCATCCATAATTATATTCACTAGCTCATACTTCACAGAAGGCACTGTACTGTACATACATCATCTCACTAAATCCTCAAAACCTTCTGTGAGACTGCTATATCATCAGATTAAGAAAACCTGAAAATCAGAGGTTAAAGATTAAGTAACCTTCTCAACTAAGTTTTCTTGCTGCTCTAACTTCTCCAATGTAGGAAGTGTATCAATCAAGAGACGAACTTTAATTTAGAATAGACTTTCAGTGCTGAATACTATAGAAAAGTCTCTCATCTCATAGAACCTCAAAACGGGGGATTTAGGAAGCAAAACCATTTCAACTGCAGAAAATTTTGGTGTATGTGTAAAGGGACATCTTACCGTCTTAGAACGCCAACACCTACAATAAGCTGCTTTAGTAAGACACAAATCTTCAATGTTTATTTCATTCACCACTTTGGGATTTTCCTTTTGTATTTTAAGGTTAATCAAGCTATCCTTCTGTTGCTTTTTCTTCGGAAGGAATGGACGAACCGCAAGGTAGCCAAGTAGAGCGAGGACACCAAGGAAAGGCAATAACCGAAGCCAATCTGAAACTAAACGTGTAGATTAGTTAGAGTCCGCATGCTGCTGTGGGAGCACTCAGACAGGAATGGATTGGGAGTATGGGACTGATATGTGCACACTGCTATGTTTAAAACAGATGACCAGCAAGGATCTACAGTAAATTTTAAAAATTTGTAAAATAATTCTAAAAAGAACTAAAATAGCATGTCTCCCCCTTGAGCTTATTCTTTATTCTTTACTTCTCACATTAATTTCTTAACTATTCAGCTTATCTGTAAAAACTGAATAAATATCAAGGCACCTATACCTAGGACCTCTTTATTTTACTTGCAGGCTGCCTTGAGACTTTTAAAACTGGAAACAAAGTTTTCAGAACTAGGTCCTCTATCCAATATCTCATTATCCTAACTATATTTGCGTTTAGTTTTATTTCAGGAATTATGGTTCCCATAACTGTAAACAAAACTCAATGTGTGATACATTTTATATGTTTAGAAATATTTCCACCATGTCTAAAATGATACAACAAAATTTCCTGTCAAGTATTTACCGCTGATTTATAATTTCAGATAGAATGTATTTTCAGTGCTTTAATTTAGATTTTTGGTAAGGCATAGTGATTCCTAAAGAAACACCTAAATGTTGCCTTTTGTAGTATTCTGCCCTGTCTTAGGGGAATAGAGAGTATAAGTGATGTAAATGAAATGTTCCCTATGCCTGCAGAAGCAAACACACCAAGGAGCCAAGGTAAATACTTGTGTTTCAGTATGCTTTCATCAAATGTTAGCTATTACCTTGCCTCTGCTGGGCTCCATAGGGAATCCCTTCTGAACCTCAAAACGGGGGATTTAGGAAGCAAAACCATTTCAACTGCAGAAAATTTTGGTGTATGTGTAAAGGGACATCTTACCGTCTTAGAACGCCAACACCTACAATAAGCTGCTTTAGTAAGACACAAATCTTCAATGTTTATTTCATTCACCACTTTGGGATTTTCCTTTTGTATTTTAAGGTTAATCAAGCTATCCTTCTGTTGCTTTTTCTTCGGAAGGAATGGACGAACCGCAAGGTAGCCAAGTAGAGCGAGGACACCAAGGAAAGGCAATAACTGAAGCCAATCTGAAACTAAACGTGTAGATTAGTTAGAGTCCGCATGCTGCTGTGGGAGCACTCAGACAGGAATGGATTGGGAGTATGGGACTGATATGTGCACACTGCTATGTTTAAAACAGATGACCAGCAAGGATCTACAGTAAATTTTAAAAATTTGTAAAATAATTCTAAAAAGAACTAAAATAGCATGTCTCCCCCTTGAGCTTATTCTTTATTCTTTACTTCTCACATTAATTTCTTAACTATTCAGCTTATCTGTAAAAACTGAATAAATATCAAGGCACCTATACCTAGGACCTCTTTATTTTACTTGCAGGCTGCCTTGAGACTTTTAAAACTGGAAACAAAGTTTTCAGAACTAGGTCCTCTATCCAATATCTCATTATCCTAACTATATTTGCGTTTAGTTTTATTTCAGGAATTATGGTTCCCATAACTGTAAACAAAACTCAATGTGTGATACATTTTATATGTTTAGAAATATTTCCACCATGTCTAAAATGATACAACAAAATTTCCTGTCAAGTATTTACCGCTGATTTATAATTTCAGATAGAATGTATTTTCAGTGCTTTAATTTAGATTTTTGGTAAGGCATAGTGATTCCTAAAGAAACACCTAAATGTTGCCTTTTGTAGTATTCTGCCCTGTCTTAGGGGAATAGAGAGTATAAGTGATGTAAATGAAATGTTCCCTATGCCTGCAGAAGCAAACACACCAAGGAGCCAAGGTAAATACTTGTGTTTCAGTATGCTTTCATCAAATGTTAGCTATTACCTTGCCTCTGCTGGGCTCCATAGGGAATCCCTTCTGTCCTGAAATAGCTATCACATGCCATCATTCACTAAGTGCTAACCTGATCCCTTGCAAATTAAGCACTATAGCTTAATAGAGAAAAAGAAAAATTGAAGGTCATGTGCTAAGGCATGCTAATAAATGTTAAAAATAAATGAACAGATTATGCCAAGAGTGCAACTGTATTACCTCATTTAACACTATGTTAGCTTAAATAACTGCATTTAGTAAGCACCACTGTCATTCCCATTTTTCATGTAGGTAAACTGTAGCTTACACAGGTTTAGTCCAGGACAGTGCAAACCCTATTCTTGGTCACTATGAATGAATTCAAACAAATTATCTGTCCTCCTCTCAGTAAAACTACACTCCAGGGATAATTGTTCTTACGATCAACTACTGAAAGACTGGCTTACTAATGGCTCTCCCAAAATGGAACTGTTTTTGATACACCACCATGCCAAGGTTCGTTATGAGGTCTAGACAAAACAACCTATATCCCTGTGTGCAGCACCCCTAAGAGTGTCTGACACAGAGAAGATACACCATGAATGGTAGCTTTTATTAAGATTATGGAGAATGGTAGCAACTCCTCTAAAAAAACATTTTGCCAGCTCAACCTGACAATGCTACATGGCAGAAATCTTTGGGGATATAGTCGTTCAGTCACCAAAATGAAATTCTGTAAAGATCTTGCCAGTCAGGCTGGCTGTTCTATTCTCATAACAAAAGTGGAGATACTCTACAATAAATGCTCTGAAATGAATTAACATTCTGAAAATAACAAAAAACTGCTTCTTGGGAGGAGAGGGGTCTATATATAGATTTGTGTTGTCTAAGACAGTAACTGCTAGCCACACTGTTTTTGATATGTAACCAGGAGTTTGTTATAATCAGATATGGTAGATGACAGACCTGGAGACCACTGCCTTGAAAGAAAAGTTTACCTACCATTCACAAGAAGAGGGGGCACACCATGCCACATAGGTAAGTATGAGGCTTGGTTAGGAGCAAGGTGAGAGGAAAAGGCACAAGCCTTTATGTGTTTCAGTATGCTTTCATCAAATGTTAGCTATTACCTTGCCTCTGCTGGGCTCCATAGGGAATCCCTTCTGTCCTGAAATAGCTATCACATGCCATCATTCACTAAGTGCTAACCTGATCCCTTGCAAATTAAGCACTATAGCTTAATAGAGAAAAAGAAAAATTGAAGGTCATGTGCTAAGGCATGCTAATAAATGTTAAAAATAAATGAACAGATTATGCCAAGAGTGCAACTGTATTACCTCATTTAACACTATGTTAGCTTAAATAACTGCATTTAGTAAGCACCACTGTCATTCCCATTTTTCATGTAGGTAAACTGTAGCTTACACAGGTTTAGTCCAGGACAGTGCAAACCCTATTCTTGGTCACTATGAATGAATTCAAACAAATTATCTGTCCTCCTCTCAGTAAAACTACACTCCAGGGATAATTGTTCTTACGATCAACTACTGAAAGACTGGCTTACTAATGGCTCTCCCAAAATGGAACTGTTTTTGATACACCACCATGCCAAGGTTCGTTATGAGGTCTAGACAAAACAACCTATATCCCTGTGTGCAGCACCCCTAAGAGTGTCTGACACAGAGAAGATACACCATGAATGGTAGCTTTTATTAAGATTATGGAGAATGGTAGCAACTCCTCTAAAAAAACATTTTGCCAGCTCAACCTGACAATGCTACATGGCAGAAATCTTTGGGGATATAGTCGTTCAGTCACCAAAATGAAATTCTGTAAAGATCTTGCCAGTCAGGCTGGCTGTTCTATTCTCATAACAAAAGTGGAGATACTCTACAATAAATGCTCTGAAATGAATTAACATTCTGAAAATAACAAAAAACTGCTTCTTGGGAGGGAGAGGGGTCTATATATAGATTTGTGTTGTCTAAGACAGTAACTGCTAGCCACACTGTTTTTTTGATATGTAACCAGGAGTTTGTTATAATCAGATATGGTAGATGACAGACCTGGAGACCACTGCCTTGAAAGAAAAGTTTACCTACCATTCACAAGAAGAGGGGGCACACCATGCCACATAGGTAAGTATGAGGCTTGGTTAGGAGCAAGGTGAGAGGAAAAGGCACAAGCCTTTATTGTGGTTTCAAGGTAGGGTACAGTAAGTAGTTTACAATTGGCTAACCTGAGTAATTTCCATGGGCTCTGGGCTATAGAGGTGGTCCTCGGTTGTCTCCTATATTGCCCTGGGTGATTTAGGGCAGGGGAAATACTGCTTGGTAAGCAAGAGTGGGATAGAGATGTTTGGGGTATAGACTTTGGATTAGTTGGTTTGCGTCTGAAAAATATGCTCACAAACAAGTAGTTTACTATCTCCTGGCATTAACTAGTCCTGGGACGGGGCAGGTTCTCCTTGGCCAACAAGGTCCCCAAGGTGTCCAATTATCATAAAATATAGAACATAAGAAAACACAATACAGGTAGTATGTAAATTTAAATGAAGCTAAGTAAAATTTAGTTTCTAAGACACACTGGTCACATTTCAGAAGCTCCAGAGCCGTTACCTCTGGCTCGTGGCTACCATGTTTGACAGCACAGAGAACACTGCTAGCATCACAAAAAGGCTTTGGGATGCTGCTGCTGTAGACACCTCCATGACATGGGAAGGCTCCTCTGACAGTTTCAACTCTTACAAAGATTCCCATCATCCCTCGAGTACTCAGAGCCAGCCAAAGCTACTTACTACCTAGTGGCAGGCTCCTGTGGCCTTCAGGCTGCCGTGCTTCTCTCCCTTTGGTCTGAGTCATTTATGTGGACTCTAAAACCAGGATCAAATATTGCCTCCTCCAGAAGTCTTTTTTGACTTCGCAAAGCAAAATTAATCCCTCCTTCTCCTTTGCTTCCAAGCCCCTTTTCCTCAGTTTCTTTTTACCATACTACAGTTCTCTGTTTAGAAAGCTGATTCTTCTATAAGCCTGTAGGAAAAGAACTGTGTACTACTCTGCCGGGCACAAAGCAGAACCTCACACATGTTTTACGAATGACTTCATGAATGCATGAATGCAGGGCGCAAGTGGCAGTCTCTTTCTCACTCCCCATATTGTACTGTCATTGCTTATTTACACTTATCTTCTAGATCAGGCAATGAATGTCTGAGATCGTTATTGGCCCCAACATAAAATACAGTATCTTGAACCAGTACTTATCCAATAAATGTTTTTGAATGTAGAGTAACATCATTATGTAATACTGCAAAATTAAAACATCTCAAGAGGTTCAGTAACTCAAAGTCAAAAGTAACTGAGCATTTAAAGACGAAAACCGTAACTCAGATTCTTAAGTTTAGCATTTCCTATTTTAACCCCTAAATCTCAGGGAATAAATGATATTAATACTGTTTTAAAATCTACTTGAGCAAATGTTGCTCTTTAACACTTAATTCCTTGGTAAAGCACTATAATAATACAGTGATGAAAGATACTATTATTTCCTACAACAAAATAATAATCTATATAATAACAGTCTTATGTAGTAAAGTTTACTTTTTAAAGATAAAAAACTTCAAGTATAAGAACAATTATAAAGAAAAATAACATAGCCTATAAAGTTCAATGTTATTAGAGCTGATTTGGGGTGAATAAATATGAAATACAGAAAAATCAAATAAGAAATTTTTAAAAATTAAGATATTGGCTATATTAATATATTGGCTATATCCTATGAACATGTACTGAACTACTGCAGATATATTAGGTACTGTAAAGGCAAACTATTGCCTACTAATTATTAAGTACAATGTGCATTTTGTACAGTACATTTTTAAATTGTTTTAGGATGATCAGAAATAACATTTGCTTTACAAAATTTGAAACATTTTTCAAAAGTATAAAAAAAAATTTTTTTTAAAGTATAAAAAGATAACTTGTAATCTCAACAGTCGAGTTGGTAACATTTTGTTCTATTTCTATTTTGCTGTTTTTTTTTCCTTTTCAAAACGCTGCATATAATGATATAACCATAAAAATAATACCAGTAATTTCATTGCTCATAATTTCATAACGTATTTTTGTATGTTATCAATATGGGTAAAACAGAAATGACTTTACTTCTGAATTATACAAAGATGAAAACAAAGTATTTTTAATGAATTGCTTTACTATTATTGCTTAAAACTTAATAAAGACTATTCAGGACCAAAGGGCCAACAAAATACAATGAATAATCAATTTTAAAAATCCACTTACTACTATAAATAGAAATGGTGTCCCAGTATCTAAGAACATTGCCTGTCCCATAGTAAGTGCTCAATAAATGCTTGATGACACGAGGAATTCTAAACTGCAGAGTGGTTATATGGAAAAAAATGTTTTGAATAACCTCGAAATTGTTCTCCATAATGGCTTTTAAATTATGTTGACTTTTAAATTTAGTGGCCTACCTCAGAAGAGGGGATAAAACATTTATAATTTTCAGTAACTATGTAAACATTTTCCCAAATTCTCAAAAATAAAAGTTTTCTAAAATAAAACTCTTTAATTGCTCAAAAATAAACTTTATTATCACATGTTAATAAATGCAACTCTTTAGTTTGAACTTAATTATACTTTCCTATTAAGAAAATTCATCTTTTGTTCCATTTCTTTAAAAAAAAATTGAGGTAAATTTACGTACAATAAAACAAACAGATCTTAAGTGTTTATCTCTGACCTGTGACAAATAAATACGCTGTTGTAACCTCCATTGAGGAGCTTCCCAAGTGGCAAAGTGGTTAAGAACCTGCCTGCCAATGCAGGGAACATAAGAGATGGGGGTTTGATCCTTGAGTAGGGAAAATCTCCTGGAGGAGAGCATGGCAACCCTCTCCAGTATTCTTGCCTGGAGAATCTAACGGACAGAGGGAGTCTGGCAAGCTACAGCCCACAGGCTCCCAAGGAATTGTACACAATTAAACCAATTTAGCAGGCACAAAGCCTCCACTGAAAATATGTAAATATATGCCAAATATTTCCAGAAAGTCTTCTCCTGTACCCTTCCAGTCTGTCGCCTCACCAATGATTCCTATGGCCAAAGGTTTTTACAAAATTTTTGAGATTCATCCAGTGAATCAGTAATTTATTCTTTTCTATTACTAATCAGTATTCTATTTTATGAGTATACTGTAATCTGTCTATCCACTCTCCTGTTGGTGGGTACTTGGGTTGCTTCCAGCTTGAGATTATTATAAATAAGGTATTTTTAATGAATTGCTTTACTATTATTGCTTAAAACTTAATAAAGACTATTCAGGACCAAAGGGCCAACAAAATACAATGAATAATCAATTTTAAAAATCCACTTACTACTATAAATAGAAATGGTGTCCCAGTATCTAAGAACATTGCCTGTCCCATAGTAAGTGCTCAATAAATGCTTGATGACACGAGGAATTCTAAACTGCAGAGTGGTTATATGGAAAAAAATGTTTTGAATAACCTCGAAATTGTTCTCCATAATGGCTTTTAAATTATGTTGACTTTTAAATTTAGTGGCCTACCTCAGAAGAGGGGATAAAACATTTATAATTTTCAGTAACTATGTAAACATTTTCCCAAATTCTCAAAAATAAAAGTTCTCTAAAATAAAACTCTTTAATTGCTCAAAATAAACTTTATTATCACATGTTAATAAATGCAACTCTTTAGTTTGAACTTAATTATACTTTCCTATTAAGAAAATTCATCTTTTGTTCCATTTCTTTAAAAAAAAATTGAGGTAAATTTACGTACAATAAAACAAACAGATCTTAAGTGTTTATCTCTGACCTGTGACAAATAAATACGCTGTTGTAACCTCCATTGAGGAGCTTCCCAAGTGGCAAAGTGGTTAAGAACCTGCCTGCCAATGCAGGGAACATAAGAGATGGGGGTTTGATCCTTGAGTAGGGAAAATCTCCTGGAGGAGAGCATGGCAACCCTCTCCAGTATTCTTGCCTGGAGAATCTAACGGACAGAGGGAGTCTGGCAAGCTACAGCCCACAGGCTCCCAAGGAATTGTACACAATTAAACCAATTTAGCAGGCACAAAGCCTCCACTGAAAATATGTAAATATATGCCAAATATTTCCAGAAAGTCTTCTCCTGTACCCTTCCAGTCTGTCGCCTCACCAATGATTCCTATGGCCAAAGGTTTTTACAAAATTTTTGAGATTCATCCAGTGAATCAGTAATTTATTCTTTTCTATTACTAATCAGTATTCTATTTTATGAGTATACTGTAATCTGTCTATCCACTCTCCTGTTGGTGGGTACTTGGGTTGCTTCCAGCTTGAGATTATTATAAATAAGGCTGCTATGAACATGTTTTTAATTCTGTTCCACTTTGTAAATTCTTTGCTCAAAATTGGCCCTTTCTAGAGCTAATGCCCTTGAAAGTGTCAGCTCTGACATGTTTGTGTTAACTCTGGGGAAAATATTATTATAGGTAAGGATTCACTGCTTTAAGAGAAAAACCATTATGTTTCTAAGAAAACTAGTTTAAGTGGGGAAGAGATTCAAAGTTTCACAGCTAGCTTTTAAATCTAAAAGTAAACTTTTCTGACTTTGGGATGGGAAGTTTTTGTTATTCTATTTTAAAAGGTTATTTAACAGGGAAAGCTTATTTAAAGGTTAATATATTTGAATACACTGCACTTTCAAAGGGCAGAATTATACTAACTTATCTTAAAAGCCTCACTTTTAACAATGTAACCTAAATAAAGATAGATAAGTTGTTTTTGACAGATAAGGGCTGTCTATAAATACTGTACAGTAATTAAGGATCTCCAAGAGTTTACTGAGAATGCAAAGTCATCATGAGAGAGTCAATTGCTTTCAAACACCACTGGATCTAAATAGGGAAGCAAAAACAGGAGACAATAATGTGAACTATAATGTCTTTTTATCCTCTAATTATCACAGATAAGAAATGAAATATTTTTGTTCTGATAGATATTTTTAAACAATTATTTTTGAAAAGTTATCTTCTAGGTTTTTATTTCAACAAAAACCAGCTAAGATGGATTCTAAAAATAGTTCACTCAAGACAGCCATGTCATTAGCTGTTAATAATCTATTCAGGAGAGGAGACTCAAAGAGGAAATTGGTCATTTTTCTTCTACAGTGCTCCAAAGTAGATTCAACAATTGCTATATTATCATTGTCTAGTGCAAAGCAGACTGTCTCATTTTTTATAAAGTTATTTTACAAACATCATTTCCTAAACAAACAGACATTACAATGAGAACTAAATTGCAGACATACTGCAATGTGACTTACGTTAAATATGCACTATAAAGATATTTATCAGAGTTATCATTATTTCTGAGAATCACATTAAGTATTTAAGTGCATCAAAGAGAAAGAAACTACTATATATTATTGATTCAAGACAGAAAAGGTTTAGGTTGAGTTTCCTGAATGCCTTAATATGAATTAAATATTTGCTGACAGTAGAAATTCCTGAGAAGAAAAAGACAGTTTGAAAATCCTTCAGTCATTAAGTCAAATATCATACCTTTCAATCTGCTTCAACTACGCTATTTACAGAAAACTGAAAATAATATTAAACCAGCCACAATCAGAATCAACACATATAATTCAGGTTAAACTGGGTTGGGCTGGGAGTAAGGGGGCTGTTTTCAGTTAATTATCAGTTAATTTATACAAATTTATTAAGAAAGTAATTTGGCAAATGGGGACATGTCACAAAAGATTGTCCCCATTTGACCTGTCATTACCATTTAGTAAATACATTCAAAGGTGTAATTCAAAGAAGGAAAAAATAACTACTGGCATAGGACTACTTACCCTCTAAACATTATGAACAAAACACATATATTAGAAACATTCAAAATTTCCAGCTGCAAGGGATGATCAGGGCTACCGTAATGTTAAAAAAAATAAGCGGAGAAAAAGTCAAAATTTTACATAATTGCTGAAATCCAGCAGAATAAACTAACAGAATCAAAAGAAGACTTACCATTTACAAACATTTGATTTGAACGTTTTTTCGTCTTATTTTTACATTGCTCCTTCACGTGTATTTTTTTTTAATGTTTATTATTCAGTTACCACTCTTTCTATTCGATTACATGCTATCAAATCCTTTAACGTCTAAAAACGCTAAAATCTCACAATCCATTTGTCAACAGAACCACTTGTCTCTGACTGTTAAAGAATCTCTAGATTTAGAATAGTCATTCTAGTGTATCCCATTTAAATCTATCCACCACCAGACACTGCTTTATTTTTTTTTAATCTCAAAAAATTTGAGAGGGGGTAGCTCTCAAAGCACCCTATTTATTGGGCAAAGTATTCTCAAATTAAAAAAAATTCCTTTCACATGGAGCTAAAATTCACGTTCATATAACTATCACTAGTTTGGGCTTAATTCCGTCTTCTGGTCTACACAGAATACATCTTATTTTTCTTCTATTGGTCAGCTTTCCGAATACTGTATTTGAGGTCAGCTATCATAGATTTCTAAACTGCTCTAGGAGCAGCCCTATGACCTCAAAATTATCTTAATTCATGGTTACATTTCCTGGTAACCAGGACATGAGTTCAGTGTTTGCTTTATCCCGCATCATCCTGATCATAATCAGTCCCTGAAGTTTGGTTTACCAATTCCCACTTAACGCTGTAATGCTCACAACCCAACAAAACCGTCCAAGTGTCAGCTGTGTTCTGGAAATTTTCATCCTTCTGCTGTGAAATTCCAAGTTCCAGGTAGTAATGTTACGTATATCACAAATTTCACTTTCTAATTTTTGGTCTATCGTACTAGCCTCCAAGTCGAGTAAACTAAATTGCCTGCAGCCCGTAGTGACGGAGATGACCTCCAATGACCCCATGATTGGTCAACTCTTCCCCGTGGAACCGGAGTTTATTTTCCAATTGTTACTAAATAAAACCACCAAATACACATTACGTGTATATCTGTGTTTCTCTCTCACGCAGTCACACCCACACAATGTGGGTAAAACCTAGCCAAGAGCTGGGACGGCCTGATAACCACAGCCTTAGATAACGACCACTAATCCTGCTTTAGAATAAACAAGCAACGCTGCCGGGAGCGATGGAGATGAAAAAGGTGGGCCCACTCCCAAAGCAGCACCTTCCCTGCGAAGACCTGGTCTTTCACCACGGAAAGTCGCTGGCGACGGCCACGGGGATAAGCACCCGGGGCCGCCAAGTTCCTAGCGGTGGCCTCACGCACGCTCCGAGGATGCTGTGCCGGCGCGTGCCCCAGCCTAAAATCTCACAATCCATTTGTCAACAGAACCACTTGTCTCTGACTGTTAAAGAATCTCTAGATTTAGAATAGTCATTCTAGTGTATCCCATTTAAATCTATCCACCACCAGACACTGCTTTATTTTTTTTTAATCTCAAAAAATTTGAGAGGGGGTAGCTCTCAAAGCACCCTATTTATTGGGCAAAGTATTCTCAAATTAAAAAAAATTCCTTTCACATGGAGCTAAAATTCACGTTCATATAACTATCACTAGTTTGGGCTTAATTCCGTCTTCTGGTCTACACAGAATACATCTTATTTTTCTTCTATTGGTCAGCTTTCCGAATACTGTATTTGAGGTCAGCTATCATAGATTTCTAAACTGCTCTAGGAGCAGCCCTATGACCTCAAAATTATCTTAATTCATGGTTACATTTCCTGGTAACCAGGACATGAGTTCAGTGTTTGCTTTATCCCGCATCATCCTGATCATAATCAGTCCCTGAAGTTTGGTTTACCAATTCCCACTTAACGCTGTAATGCTCACAACCCAACAAAACCGTCCAAGTGTCAGCTGTGTTCTGGAAATTTTCATCCTTCTGCTGTGAAATTCCAAGTTCCAGGTAGTAATGTTACGTATATCACAAATTTCACTTTCTAATTTTTGGTCTATCGTACTAGCCTCCAAGTCGAGTAAACTAAATTGCCTGCAGCCCGTAGTGACGGAGATGACCTCCAATGACCCCATGATTGGTCAACTCTTCCCCGTGGAACCGGAGTTTATTTTCCAATTGTTACTAAATAAAACCACCAAATACACATTACGTGTATATCTGTGTTTCTCTCTCACGCAGTCACACCCACACAATGTGGGTAAAACCTAGCCAAGAGCTGGGACGGCCTGATAACCACAGCCTTAGATAACGACCACTAATCCTGCTTTAGAATAAACAAGCAACGCTGCCGGGAGCGATGGAGATGAAAACGGTGGGCCCACTCCCAAAGCAGCACCTTCCCTGCGAAGACCTGGTCTTTCACCACGGAAAGTCGCTGGCGACGGCCACGGGGATAAGCACCCGGGGCCGCCAAGTTCCTAGCGGTGGCCTCACGCACGCTCCGAGGATGCTGTGCCGGCGCGTGCCCCCAGCCTGCGAGCGCCGGGTCTCAGGTCACGCGCCGCGCGCCAGGCGCCGCCCCGCCCCTCGGCCCGAAGACTTCGAGGTGCCCCCCTCCGCCTTGGGAAGCCTGCAAGGATGGGGCTGGCCGAAGGCCACGATTACCTGTGAGCCGCGCGAACCCGCCAATGCTCTCGGGGATGGGGAGCCGCTTCAGATACAAGGGGAGCTGCACCTTCACGATGCGGGCCACGCTCTCCAGCACCATTCTGGCCAGCGGCGTCCGCTTCTCTAGCCCGGCCCCCGCCTCTCTCCGGCCGAGCTGCTGCGCCTGCGCCGAGAGCGGAAGCGGTCGGCGGGCGCTCGCGGCGGGCACCAGGCAGGGGCGGAGCTGGGGACCCCGCGGGGAGAGGTGACCTGCCGGGCTCCGATTGGCCGCGGGCGGATGACGTGCGCGCCCCGCGGAGGCCCAGGGGGCGCAGGCGGCCGCGGGGACCAGAGATAGCGAGGCCGGCCTCGGAATCTCGAGGTAGGAGAGGGAGCTGACGGTGGGCGTTTTACGTCCGCATGCGCTGGAGGCCCGGAAAGGATACTGTCCGAGGAAGTAAAGCACGTGAGCGTGCTTTGCAACCAGAAGGTGCCTTTCAAAAGTGAGTTTCTCCTGGCGTCTCCTTCCCTTCGGGCCCTCTCGTCTTGGCTTCTTCTTCCCAACCACGACCCCAGGACTGCAAATTCTCCAAGAGCACCCTTCCCCTCTGCCCCCGCGGTGCTTCATTGCCCTCTCTGGCTTCTACCAGTCTGGTTATTTTTAAAAGAAGTTAAAATACTCTACCTACCCTGGGAACTGCCCGCAACCCTGCCTCTTGTCTGTTTAATGCCACCCTGCGCCAAGGCCTTAAAGTATTTGCCACTGAGACCAGACCCGTCAGGGTCCTTACTTATTTTCAGTATATAATAATTCTCCTGCAGCTCAGTTCTATTTTCAGTTAACTAAGAGAGTGGTAAAAGAATATAAACGTTTAGGGTTTAGGGTTTCCTTTATTTCATCTTGTAGTGCTACAAACTAAAGTATCCGTGAAGATATTTAATTTTTATTTGGGCTTATTAGCACCGAAAAAATGAAGAGCGAAAGGAGATAGCTTCAGTGCCTTGAAACACATTCCTTAATATGACTTTGTTTCATGGTTTTGAAGTAAAATATCGAAGTAATGCACTTTGCTGATTGCATGTTGTGTATTTGTATCTCCATACTCAGCCTCATGACCTTTATGAACCCCACTTGATCAACAACACACAAGAAACTGTGCATGGTCCAGTATTTCATCTTGTGTGACTAATGTAACAACGAGTTATATAATATGTTTTTATTTTTCTCTTGGTATTTCATCCTAAAGTGAAAAGGGGAAGGAAATTTTTAAAGCAACTTTTTATTCTCTGGACTGCTCAGATTTAATATGTTATTGTCCTTCACGAAAATAAATAACCATCAGTAAGAGAGTTGATTGAAATCTAGATAAGTGGATTTCCTGTCATTTTACTCTGGTCAAAATAGTTGAAGTAAAATTACAATGGAAATTTCTACAAAGATATTTAGATACAGATTCATGTTCATGAGCTAGGGCACTAGGGAAGATTATATACAAAGTGATGCTTGAAGGGCTGCTATTTACATTCACATTTCCTTTCAGTTTCCTCTTGGGAGCTTACTTTTGGTTTAGTGGAAGAAGGACATTGGAACTCGTTATCCTGAAAATGAAGATTTCAGGCGTCCCTGGCCTAGAGAGTATTGTTTAGGGGAGGTGGTTGAGGCAGCGTGGCTTGAGGGAGTGGGGCCCTTAGGAAAGAAAATTGGACTGCAAATTCTCCAAGAGCACCCTTCCCCTCTGCCCCCGCGGTGCTTCATTGCCCTCTCTGGCTTCTACCAGTCTGGTTATTTTTTAAAAGAAGTTAAAATACTCTACCTACCCTGGGAACTGCCCGCAACCCTGCCTCTTGTCTGTTTAATGCCACCCTGCGCCAAGGCCTTAAAGTATTTGCCACTGAGACCAGACCCGTCAGGGTCCTTACTTATTTTCAGTATATAATAATTCTCCTGCAGCTCAGTTCTATTTTCAGTTAACTAAGAGAGTGGTAAAAGAATATAAACGTTTAGGGTTTAGGGTTTCCTTTATTTCATCTTGTAGTGCTACAAACTAAAGTATCCGTGAAGATATTTAATTTTTATTTGGGCTTATTAGCACCGAAAAAATGAAGAGCGAAAGGAGATAGCTTCAGTGCCTTGAAACACATTCCTTAATATGACTTTGTTTCATGGTTTTGAAGTAAAATATCGAAGTAATGCACTTTGCTGATTGCATGTTGTGTATTTGTATCTCCATACTCAGCCTCATGACCTTTATGAACCCCACTTGATCAACAACACACAAGAAACTGTGCATGGTCCAGTATTTCATCTTGTGTGACTAATGTAACAACGAGTTATATAATATGTTTTTATTTTTCTCTTGGTATTTCATCCTAAAGTGAAAAGGGGAAGGAAATTTTTAAAGCAACTTTTTATTCTCTGGACTGCTCAGATTTAATATGTTATTGTCCTTCACGAAAATAAATAACCATCAGTAAGAGAGTTGATTGAAATCTAGATAAGTGGATTTCCTGTCATTTTACTCTGGTCAAAATAGTTGAAGTAAAATTACAATGGAAATTTCTACAAAGATATTTAGATACAGATTCATGTTCATGAGCTAGGGCACTAGGGAAGATTATATACAAAGTGATGCTTGAAGGGCTGCTATTTACATTCACATTTCCTTTCAGTTTCCTCTTGGGAGCTTACTTTTGGTTTAGTGGAAGAAGGACATTGGAACTCGTTATCCTGAAAATGAAGATTTCAGGCGTCCCTGGCCTAGAGAGTATTGTTTAGGGGAGGTGGTTGAGGCAGCGTGGCTTGAGGGAGTGGGGCCCTTAGGGAAAGAAAAGCTTTAGAAGGCCACTGAATATTTGCTCGTAATTAGAGGCTTTGTTGTGATAGGAGCAAAGCAAGCTCTATTGAGTGAGATTCCTAAGGCCTCTAAGAAGTTTTTCTTTAAAAGAATAAATAAACGCATACTCCAATTAAGAGATATATAGTAAAATGTTGAAGTGCCAAAAGTGCAATCAGATGTAACCAACACCCAGATCACAGACACAGATTACACCAAACACCCCGTAGAGCTTCTTCATGTCCCCGCCAACCATGGTGCCTTACCACCATCACGCTTCTGTCTTGCTTTGCAGGTTCTTGAACGTCATATAGAAGAAATTATACTCTAGTTTTTTAGTGACTGGTTTCCCTTGAGCAGTGGATAGCGGCTTTGCTATTTCCAAGCTGAAAGAAAGGCAGTGAGTGGAAGTCTATATGGATGAAACGTGACTTTTTTTTGTCTTAAATTTTAAAGAGGTGTGCATATATTAGCTGCATATATTAGCTATTTCTGATGCATTAAGTGAGCTCTTCTAATGTATAAAAGAAGATAGTTCCCAACCCCACTAATTTAAAAGATCTTTATTGTGCATTATAGGAAATGTTTTCTAATATTCCCTTTACTTTAAATTGTAAGTCCTGTTTTGCCTTTTTTTTTTTTTTTTTAAAGATTTATTTATTTATTTATTTTGGGCGGGGGTCGGGTTGGGGAGAGAGGGGAGCTGGCGGGCCACTTCCATTGGTCTTTCATTTCTCTGTTTTTTTCATCTGTCTTTGTTCTTTGGCTCCTGTGGGCCTCCCATCGCAGTGGCGTCTGTTGTCACAGAGCAACGGCTCTGGGCGCATGCGCTCCAGAGCTCCGGCTCAGCGATTGGACACATCAGTCCAGCCGCTCCGCAGCACGTGGGATCTTCCCAGGCCAGGGATCGAACCAGCGCCCCTTGCACTGCAAGGCGGTGTCCTTACCCACTGGACCACCAGGGGAAGCCCTTGCTTTATTTTTTAATCTGCATTTCATTTCCACAATCCTGCCTTCTTGGTAGTACATGATGTAGAGGATTGAAGGTAATTTTGTGTTACAAAGTGGCAGGCTTATCCGATCACCTTCTGATGCTGTTGTTCAGTTGCTCAATGGTGTCCGACTCTTCAACCCCATGGGCTGCAGCACGCCAGGCTTCCCTGTCCTTCATCACTTCCCAGAGCTTGTTCCAACTCATGTCCATTGAGTTGGTGATGCCATCCAACCATCTTATCCTCTATTACCCGCTTCTCCTCCTGACCTCAGTCTTTCCCAGGATCACTTTCTGATGTAGTATCCAACAAAATGTGAATTTTTAAAAATTATTTATTTGGCCATGCCACACGGCGTGATGGATCCCCAGCCAGGGATAGAACCCACACCCTCAACAGAAGCTCAGAGTCTTAACCACTGGACCACCAAGAGAAGTCCCAAAATCTAGTAAAAGAAGAATGAGAAGTGGTAATCCTTTGTCTGCTTTATGTCCTAGCTAAGGCCAAATCTCTAATTGTTTTACATGCTGTCCTATAAACTCATCTAATTCTTTGAATTCATATATGATCAGAAAACTGATAAGCCCAAATCCAGCCCAGAGGTCTCTAGTACTAATTCCAAATGACTGCTGGACATCTCTGGGCATCTTTGCCCATTTTTCTATTGCTTTTTCATCTTTTTCATTGATTTATGTTTCTGGATAATAATACATTGTTGGTTGTATTAGTTGCCTCTCCTCTTCTAGTCTCTGCCTTTTCTCTGGCCTTTATGGTGTTTTCTTTTTTACACTGAAATTTAGTTTGATGTAGTCAAATTTATTCTCCTTTTCCTTTATATTTTGTGCTTTGAATATCTGATTTAAGAAATCCTTTCCTTAAAAGAAAAAAGAAAGAACTGCTTTCCTACCTCAAAATTGCCAATACTCATGTATGTTTTTGCTAAATCTTTTTTTTTTTTTTTGGTGGGGAGGGAGGGGAAGGGGGGAGGAAGGGGCGGGTTGGGGAGGGTAGGTGGCGGGCAGGCCACTTTTATTGGTCTTTCGTTTATCTATTTTCATCCATCTTTATTCTTTTGGCCCGTGTGGGCCTCCCATCACAGTGGCCTCTCTTGTCGCAGAGCACCGGCTCTGGGCACATGCGCTCCAGAGCTCCAGCTCGGTAATTGGACACATCGGTCTAGCTGCTCTTCGGCATGTGGGATCTTCCCAGGCCAGGGATGGAACCGGCGCCCCTTGCACTGCAAGGCGGTGTCCTTACCCACTGGACCACCGGGGAAGCCCTTTGCTAAATCTTTAAGCTTTTATTCTTCATATTTTATTGTTTTTTTTAGTCAACCTACTATTTGTGCATGAGATAGAGATCTGACTTATTTTATATAAAAACTAAGTGTTCTAGCATCATTTATTGAATAGTGTAACTTTTCTTTTATGGTTTGTAATGTCATTGATTTCAGATCAGGTTTCCATACATCCATGGATTGGTTATTCTTTTCCATTGGTCAATTTGTAAGACCTCTATGACATTATCATACTATCGTAATTGCTGCAGCTTTGTTATAAGTGTTAATAACCAGCAAGATATTAACAGTTGTTGATCACCTATTTTCTTCAAAATTTTCTTGGAAATGCCAGACCCTTTCCTGTTGTATATGAATTTCAGAGTCGCCTTGTTTTATGAAAAACTTTAATGTTATTGAAAATTCACTAGGCCTCAGTTTCTTTTTTGTAATACACCGATAGTAATGGTGGTTATGACTAGATACAACTTTTTTTTTGGTATGTGTCCTTTTTTAATTAATAATGGATGATTATTAACAATATAATCTTCATCATCATCAGTGAATGAACATTTACTCTGGCTTTGAGATCTTAAATTTAGGAATCCTACCTTCTCACCACAACTTCATATATTTATTCATGTATCATCCACTCCCTTACTCTCAGTAACCTTATTCTTGGATATTTTTCAAGATATTTAGTGTTAATATTTAGTGTCCATACCTGGCTTTATTTTTAACCCTTTTTCTCTCAAAAGTTACTCCAAATCATCACCATTCTGTGTTTACTTACTAAGCCTTCTAAGTTGATCCTCCCAGGCTTATTTTGTGCTCGGAGGACCTTGATTTTTAGTCACTAGAGACCCTTCCCTCACCATGACCTCTGAATGTGGCTGTAATCCCTTCTGTACTTAGCTCTTCCCAGTGCTTCAGGTCTGCTTGTTCACTGTGTTCTAGAATTCATCCTCTAAGACCTTGCTCCGTCAGTTATCTTCCCTCAAATGTTCATTTTCTTGCTCTCTACTGGTCCTATAAATGGGTGATTTCCAGGTTTTCACATTTCACCAGCCAGTACATTTTTTAATTAAGATCGACATGGGTTGGCCAGCTTTTTATTTTGTCAAGAAAAGACATTTTAAAACAGTAAACAGCAGGTGTGGGAGTGAGAGTTGTACCATGAAGAAGGCTGAATGCGGAAGAATTGATGCTTTTGAACTGTGGTGCTTGAGAAAACTCTTAAGAGTCCCTTGGACAGCAAGGAGATCAAACCAGTCAATCCTAAAGGAAATCAACCCTGAATATTCATTGGAAGGACTGATGCTAAAGCTGAAGCTCCAATATTTTGGCCACCTGAGGCGAAGAGATGACTCATTGGAAAAGACCCTGATGCTAGGAAAAACAGCATGCAGAAGAAAGGGACAACAGAGGATGAGATGGTTGGATGGGATCACCGATTAAATAGACATGAACCAGCAAGATATTAACAGTTGTTGATCACCTATTTTCTTCAAAATTTTCTTGGAAATGCCAGACCCTTTCCTGTTGTATATGAATTTCAGAGTCGCCTTGTTTTATGAAAAACTTTAATGTTATTGAAAATTCACTAGGCCTCAGTTTCTTTTTTGTAATACACCGATAGTAATGGTGGTTATGACTAGATACAACTTTTTTTTGGTATGTGTCCTTTTTTAATTAATAATGGATGATTATTAACAATATAATCTTCATCATCATCAGTGAATGAACATTTACTCTGGCTTTGAGATCTTAAATTTAGGAATCCTACCTTCTCACCACAACTTCATATATTTATTCATGTATCATCCACTCCCTTACTCTCAGTAACCTTATTCTTGGATATTTTTCAAGATATTTAGTGTTAATATTTAGTGTCCATACCTGGCTTTATTTTTAACCCTTTTTCTCTCAAAAGTTACTCCAAATCATCACCATTCTGTGTTTACTTACTAAGCCTTCTAAGTTGATCCTCCCAGGCTTATTTTGTGCTCGGAGGACCTTGATTTTTAGTCACTAGAGACCCTTCCCTCACCATGACCTCTGAATGTGGCTGTAATCCCTTCTGTACTTAGCTCTTCCCAGTGCTTCAGGTCTGCTTGTTCACTGTGTTCTAGAATTCATCCTCTAAGACCTTGCTCCGTCAGTTATCTTCCCTCAAATGTTCATTTTCTTGCTCTCTACTGGTCCTATAAATGGGTGATTTCCAGGTTTTCACATTTCACCAGCCAGTACATTTTTTAATTAAGATCGACATGGGTTGGCCAGCTTTTTATTTTGTCAAGAAAAGACATTTTAAAACAGTAAACAGCAGGTGTGGGAGTGAGAGTTGTACCATGAAGAAGGCTGAATGCGGAAGAATTGATGCTTTTGAACTGTGGTGCTTGAGAAAACTCTTAAGAGTCCCTTGGACAGCAAGGAGATCAAACCAGTCAATCCTAAAGGAAATCAACCCTGAATATTCATTGGAAGGACTGATGCTAAAGCTGAAGCTCCAATATTTTGGCCACCTGAGGCGAAGAGATGACTCATTGGAAAAGACCCTGATGCTAGGAAAAACAGCATGCAGAAGAAAGGGACAACAGAGGATGAGATGGTTGGATGGGATCACCGATTAAATAGACATGAGTTTGAGCAAAACTGGGAAATTGTGAAGGATAGGGAAGCCTAGCTTGCTGCAGTTCATGGGGTCACAAAGAAGTGGATGTGACTGAGCAATTGAACAACAATCAATGGCAAAAACTGACTACCAGCTATTACTGGAAAGTAGTATAGCATAATAGTTAAGACCATAAAACTCTGGAGCTAGACAGTTTGGACTAGAATTCTGGCTGTGCCAGGGTAGATTATATAACCTGTAATAATGAAGGTAATATGTACCTCTTAAGATTGTATATACTATTTCAGTGAATTAATATATGTGAAACAGGGGCTTCCCTGGTAGCTCAGTGGTAAAGAGTTCGCCTGCCAACACAAGAGACACAGGTTGGATCCCTGATCCGGGAAGATCCCACGTGCTGTGGAGCAACTGAGCCCATGAGCCACAACTATTCAAGCCTGTGTGTTTTAGAGCCCTACTTCCACAACAAGAGAAGTCACTGCAGCAGGAAGCCAGCTCACCTCAACTGGAGGGTAGCCCCCACTCCCTGCAACTAGAGAAGAGCCTGTGGCAGCAGTTTTGAAATTAATAACAAATGGTAAACCACTGAAAACCCAGAAAAGCCAAAAATAAATAAATAATACAATATAATACATAAATATACATGAAGCAATTAAAACAGTACCCACATAGACGTGCATAATAATGTTAGCATTTATCTTTGTCATTTTTACATCACGATTAATACCCCTCTTTTTTATTGTAGCTGTACCTTGTTTTGCTTTTTACAGTGGTTGCTCTATACAATGTATATGATAGTGCAGTGTGCCAGCAAAAGTAAGGGCAAGGACATTTTAAAACAGTAAACAGCAGGTGAGTGAGAGTTGGATCATAAAGAAGGCTGGACACGGAAGAATTGATGCCTTTGAACTGTGGTGCTGGAGAAGACTCCTGAGAGTCCCTTGGACAGCAAGGAGTCAATCCTAAAGGAAATCAACCCTGAATATTCATTGGAAGGACTGATGCTAAAGCTGAAGCTCCAATATTTTGGCCACCTGAGGCGAAGAGATGACTCATTGGAAAAGACCCTGATGCTAGGAAAAACAGCATGCAGAAGAAAGGGACAACAGAGGATGAGATGGTTGGATGGGATCACCGATTAAATAGACATGAGTTTGAGCAAAACTGGGAAATTGTGAAGGATAGGGAAGCCTAGCTTGCTGCAGTTCATGGGGTCACAAAGAAGTGGATGTGACTGAGCAATTGAACAACAATCAATGGCAAAAACTGACTACCAGCTATTACTGGAAAGTAGTATAGCATAATAGTTAAGACCATAAAACTCTGGAGCTAGACAGTTTGGACTAGAATTCTGGCTGTGCCAGGGTAGATTATATAACCTGTAATAATGAAGGTAATATGTACCTCTTAAGATTGTATATACTATTTCAGTGAATTAATATATGTGAAACAGGGGCTTCCCTGGTAGCTCAGTGGTAAAGAGTTCGCCTGCCAACACAAGAGACACAGGTTGGATCCCTGATCCGGGAAGATCCCACGTGCTGTGGAGCAACTGAGCCCATGAGCCACAACTATTCAAGCCTGTGTGTTTTAGAGCCCTACTTCCACAACAAGAGAAGTCACTGCAGCAGGAAGCCAGCTCACCTCAACTGGAGGGTAGCCCCCACTCCCTGCAACTAGAGAAGAGCCTGTGGCAGCAGTTTTGAAATTAATAACAAATGGTAAACCACTGAAAACCCAGAAAAGCCAAAAATAAATAAATAATACAATATAATACATAAATATACATGAAGCAATTAAAACAGTACCCACATAGACGTGCATAATAATGTTAGCATTTATCTTTGTCATTTTTACATCACGATTAATACCCCTCTTTTTTATTGTAGCTGTACCTTGTTTTGCTTTTTACAGTGGTTGCTCTAGGGCTGCACAATGTATATGATAGTGCAGTGTGCCAGCACTAATCCCGTGTGGCTCTTGGGGGTGTAATTAAGATTGCATAAGTATAAAATGTCTAAGGGGACCCCTTACTGATTTCTGGAGCTTTTTTTCTGTGTATCTCCCACCATTCTGTATTCTATAAAGATAACAAGAAGAATGACAAACAGTAAATTGTACAAGTTCATAAAAAGCGAAAAACAGGTTTCATATGCATACAGAGATGAATGTGTTAGACCTCTCAGTAACAGCTCTGAAAGCAAAAGGGTAATGGAGCTATGCTCCAAAATTCTGAAGGAAAATGGCTTATAATTTAGAATTATATATAGGCCATGCTGTTACTCAGATGCAAGGCTAGAATAAAGTTATTTTCAGTCCTAAAAGTTCTCAAATACGCAGTTCATGTGTCCTTTCTAAAGAAACTAATGAAGTATGTGTGCAACCTACATGACAATTAAACCAAGAAAAAGTAGGACATACAATCACGGAATTAAGAAGCCCAAAGTGAAAGGAAAGTAAAAGGAATTGCAGGCTGATAGATTGGAGCAGTAAGATGAAATTAATGGACCAATCTAATATGTTTGAACAGATTGAGAGGAGACTTACCCTCCTGGGCTCATATTAATGATTTAAGTTTGGGGATAAATTAACGATTATTATATAAAACTTAATCAAATTTTTTATCTTTAAATATGTTTGTGTGATCAAAAAAAATTTTTTTTTTAAATTTGGCCTCTTTTACTGGTTTTTTATTTATTTATTTTCATCCGTCTTGCTCCTTGGCTCCTGTGTGGGCCTCCCATTGCAGTGGCCTCTCTCGTTGAAAAGCACCAGCTCTGGGCACATGTGCTTCAGAGCGCTGGCTCGTAAATGGATATGCTGGTCCAGTTACTCCATGGCATGTGGGATCTTCCCAGGCCAGGGATCGAACTGGTACCCTTTGCACTGCAGGGTGGACTGGTTACCCCTGGACCACCAGGGAAGCCCTGTTCAAAAAAAATTTTTTTGTATATGTTGGAGGGCTTTTTGTTCTTTTTAAAATTTTGGCCTCTTTTTATTAGTTTTTATTTATTTATTTTTCATCAATCCTCATTCTTCGGCCTGTGTGGGCCTCCCATTGCAGAGGCCTCTCCTGTTGCAGAGCACCCACTCGGGGTGCATGCGCTCCAGAGCGCTGGCTCGTAATTGGACAGTGATTCTGCCTTGTGGTGTGTGGGATCTTCTCCGGCCAGGAATCGAACTGGTGCGCCTTGCACTGCAAGGCAGACTCTTTACCCACTGGACCACCAAGGAAGCCTCCCTGTTCAAAATTTTTAAAGGGATGAACAAAACTTAACTTTAAAAGAGGATTTTGACTTTACTGTTTGGCTTTTTTATACTTCCCCTTTGTTTTAAGGAACCACATAACTGCCTGCCTTACCCACAGTGTCAAGAGGAAATGCAGCAAACTGGAAACAAAAGCAAAACTAGAGAATCAAAACTATTTTAAAATTAATAACAAAATGGTAAAACTATTTAAAAATCATTTTCCATAATACGTGGGATGGTGGAAACAAGCAGTCTATACAATTGCCTGACAGAAAAGTCCTAGAGACATGGTAGAAGAGAGTGAACTTGAAAAAAAACTTTTCTGCTCTATAATTCTATGAGGGTATATTGAGGTGCCATTTTTGCAGTCACTGACTAGCAGAAGATGGTAGTTTAAAGGCAGATGCAAAATCAATGTATGCCTACATAATAAATTGCTTTATTCTATGCAGATCTTTGACATTTCTTTTTTAGAAGCCACCTTTTCACCTTAGACATTCGGTGCTTATGATTAATTTTCTGCATGTATTTGGCCTGAGGTGGGTCGTGGCACGCAGACTCTTCTCTAGTTGTGGTGTGTGCCCTGCATTAGCAGCTTGGAGCCTTAACCACTGGGCTGCCAGGGGAGTCCCAAGAAACCCACTTTTAGTATAAAGACACAGATAGGTTAAAAGAATGGAGAAAGATCTTCTGTGCTAATACTAATAAAAAGGAAACTGTAGTTGCTATATTCAGACAAAATAGACTTCAGAACAGGGAAAATTATCAGTGATAGGAAAGGGCATTACATAACGATAAAGAGGTCAGTACTCCAAAAAGATTATACCAACCTTGAATTTGTGTGTCTAACAGCAGAGCCTTATAGCCGCTAAGGCAAAACCTGAAAGAACTGCAAGGAGAAATAGACAGATGCACTGTTGAAGCTGGAGACTTTGTCACCCCTCTTTCAGTGAGTGAGTGATCTAGCAGGCAGAAAATCAGTGAGGATGTATTCAATGTAGTCAGTCAACTAATTGACATTTATAGAATGCTTCACCCAACAACAGTGGAGTACACATTCTTCTCAAAAAAGGTAGGCATCTGTCAGCATAAAAATAATTTGTATGCAAACAGATAAGCACAGGTAAAATTAATAGAATTTATAGAATAAAATTTATAGAATAAATTTAGAAACATGTATAATGAGGTTTAACATCTGTAATATTAAAAGAGCTCTTAGACATTCCCGTCAAGAGAAAAAACAATCCTATAGACAAATGGATGGGCAAAAAATATGAATTCAGCAAAAAATAAGTCCAGATGTTAAAGATGCTCAGAATCAGAAGAAATAAGGAAAATGCAATTAAAAATAATGAGATGCCAGCTAGGTCTACGGTAACAAGTAAACCATTTTTTAAAAATTCAGCTAATATTTATTAAGTTCCTATCGTGTGACAAAAGCTCAGATTTTTAATTTGGTGCTCACGGAAGCATTGTGAAGCAAATCTTTTCCCTTTTTCACAGTTGAAGAAAGAGGATCAAATAGATTTATTGACTAGATAATTCACTGAAAGGAAACTGGGGAATTCACTCTACTAAAACTATTTTTCTTTTTGAGGAGTAATTCACATGGTTGTGTGTGTGTGTTTTAGGAGTAATTCTTTCACGTAGTGTTTGTGTGCGTTTGCTTTCACTTCGCTTTATGTGTGTGTGTGTGTCTAGATAAGTACACTTTGAGTTGAAGCCTTCCCCCTACATATCTCTTATTCAGCCATTTCCTTTGCCAATATTGCCTGTCTCACAATCACTTTATTAGTTTCTCATGTATATTTCCTAGAGCTTTCTTAAACAAGTTTATTTTGTTCTTTTTTTTTAAAAAAAAGGTTATAACAATGTGCTGTGTTGTACAACTCAATTATTTAAGTAGATCTATGAGAGTTCTTTTCCTTTAACAGCTCAGTAGTGTTCCACTATGAATAAATTCCACTACAAGAATGCCAGAATTCATTTTTTTTTTTTTTTTTTTTTTTTTAAAATTTATTTATTTATTTATTTTGGGGGGGGGTCGGGTTGGGGAGGGAGGGGAGCAGGTGGGCCACTTCTATTGGTCGTTCGTTTCTCTATGTTCATCTGTCTTTGTTCTTTGGCTCCCATGGGCCTCCCATCGCGGTGGCGTCTGTCGTCGCAGGGCTCCGGCACTGGGCGCATGCGCTCCAGAGCTCTGCCTCGGGAATTGGACACATCAGTCCAGCCGCTCCGCGGCACGTGGGATCTTCCCAGGCCAGGGCTCGAACTGGCGCCTTGCACTGCAAGGCGGTGTCCTTACCCACCAGACCACCAGGGAAGCCCCAGAATTCATTTTATCAGTCCTTATGATGTATATTTACATTGATTTCAATCTTTTGCTTTTGAAAACAAGGTAATGAGTAATACTGTATAATTTTGTCTCACATGTTCAAGATTTCACAGAAATAACATTAGATCAAAGGACTTGTGTGTATGTGATTTTGCAAATACTGCCAGATTTCTCTGTGTTATATAAACAAGAGTGCACCCACAGCACTGTCATTAGAGAATACTGTCAGACTTTTGGATTTGGGACTGATAAGTGAAAATGTTTCATCTTAGTGTAGCTTTGTGCATTTTTCGTGTTATAAGTCAAGTCAGACATCTTTTCAGACTGGGCAGATGTTAAATGACGAATAGCATCTGTTGTCAGTAGGGATCCAGTTAAAGGATTTTGTTATACAGTGCTGATACAAATGGGCCTCCCAGGTGGCCCCAGTGGTAAATAACCTGCCTGCCAATGCAGGGGCATAAGAGACACAGATCCGGTCCCTGGGTCTGAAACATTCCCTGGAGGAGGGCATGACAACCCACTTCAGTATTCTTTCCTAGAGAATCCCATGGACAGAGGAGCCTGGCGGGCCATGGTCCATAGGGTCACAAAGAGTAGGACATGGCCGAAGTGACTTAGCACGTACGATGCTGGTATAATGTGAACTTATTCAACCTATTTGGAGAACAGTCTGGCAACCTGTGTTAGAATGTTTTAAACTACAAACGTCTTTTGTCCTAGCTATACCTTTCTTGAGAATCCGTCCAATAGGTATAAAATCCGTAAGGATCTACCTGTAAGGATCATTGTAGCATCATCTGTAGTATCTAAAGAAAAGTAACAAAGAGAAAGTTCATTTGTAGAAAAACGGTTGGTGAATCACAGTTTGTGTATCCAGCAAAAGGAATAAAAGCAGTATGAGTTGACTTGTGATTTCCACAAGATAGTCCTGCTAAATAAGGAAAAACCAGATGAAGAAAAGAGTGTATAATATGATCCTGGTCTATAAAACAGCAACAGCAGCACACATAAATGTTTGCATATTTGTGTGTGTGCATGTTTACACTCAAAACATTTATATTTGTGGATCTTTTTACATATACACATGTGTATTTTATGTAACTGTATGTGGGAAATAATGGAAAATACATACTACTTGGGATATAGGTTTGGTTGCTTTAAGGCCAAAATAATGACTTAAAAGATGGAAGTTTATTTTTTTCTCTGGTAACAGTTCAGAGATAATCAGTTCAGGGTGGATAGATACAGCAACCTCAAGTGTTAGGGGTCCAAGCTCATTCTGTCTTGCGTTTTATTTATGTATTTATTTATTTGGCATCTTTTATTGATCTTTCATTTATTTATTTTTGTCCATCTTTGTTCTTTGGCCTGTGTGAGCCTCCCATTGCAGTGGCCACTGTTGTTGCAGAGCACCGGCTCTGGGCACATGTGCTCCAGAGCGGTGGCTTGTCACTGGGCACACCCGTCCAGCCGTTCCAGCATGTAGGATCCTCCCAGGCCAGGGTTCAAACTGGCGTCCCTTACACTGCAAGCGAACTTTTTATCCAGTGGACCACCAGGGAAGCCCCTGGCTTGTTAATCTGCATACTCAGTGTGTGCGGCTTCTAAAGAAGGTTGTTTCAGCTCCTGCCAAGATGGATCTGGTAACAGGAAATGGAAAACTAGTATACCTCTTCTTTAAAGGGCGTGTCACACAAGTTGCAGCCATCATTTCTGCTTATAGCCAAAATGTGGCCAGACGATGCTGGTATAAGACTACAACAGCTCTGGCAACCTGTGTTAGAATGTTTTAAACTACAAACGTCTTTTGTCCTAGCTATACCTTTCTTGAGAATCCGTCCAATAGGTATAAAATCCGTAAGGATCTACCTGTAAGGATCATTGTAGCATCATCTGTAGTATCTAAAGAAAAGTAACAAAGAGAAAGTTCATTTGTAGAAAAATGGTTGGTGAATCACAGTTTGTGTATCCAGCAAAAGGAATAAAAGCAGTATGAGTTGACTTGTGATTTCCACAAGATAGTCCTGCTAAATAAGGAAAAACCAGATGAAGAAAAGAGTGTATAATATGATCCTGGTCTATAAAACAGCAACAGCAGCACACATAAATGTTTGCATATTTGTGTGTGTGCATGTTTACACTCAAAACATTTATATTTGTGGATCTTTTTACATATACACATGTGTATTTTATGTAACTGTATGTGGGAAATAATGGAAAATACATACTACTTGGGATATAGGTTTGGTTGCTTTAAGGCCAAAATAATGACTTAAAAGATGGAAGTTTATTTTTTTCTCTGGTAACAGTTCAGAGATAATCAGTTCAGGGTGGATAGATACAGCAACCTCAAGTGTTAGGGGTCCAAGCTCATTCTGTCTTGCGTTTTATTTATGTATTTATTTATTTGGCATCTTTTATTGATCTTTCATTTATTTATTTTTGTCCATCTTTGTTCTTTGGCCTGTGTGAGCCTCCCATTGCAGTGGCCACTGTTGTTGCAGAGCACCGGCTCTGGGCACATGTGCTCCAGAGCGGTGGCTTGTCACTGGGCACACCCGTCCAGCCGTTCCAGCATGTAGGATCCTCCCAGGCCAGGGTTCAAACTGGCGTCCCTTACACTGCAAGCGAACTTTTTATCCAGTGGACCACCAGGGAAGCCCCTGGCTTGTTAATCTGCATACTCAGTGTGTGCGGCTTCTAAAGAAGGTTGTTTCAGCTCCTGCCAAGATGGATCTGGTAACAGGAAATGGAAAACTAGTATACCTCTTCTTTAAAGGGCGTGTCACACAAGTTGCAGCCATCATTTCTGCTTATAGCCAAAATGTGGCCAGACCTCCCAAGAGAGGCTAGGAAATACAGTCCTTGCCTGTGTATCACGGTACTAAGTCAAAACTTGGGAGTTCTAATCCTAAAGGAAGAGATGAAGAAGGACACTGACAAACAGTAGCAGTCTCTGTCACAGGAACACGAGATTCTCTACTCCTGCATTGCAAGTCAACCAAACAACTGAATGGTTTAAGACAGTAATGATAATATTATCTCTCACCATGCTGTGTTTTGGCTAGAAAGCTTTTATTCCCTCTGAGGTCATTCATGTGGTTCCCTTTACATGGTCTTTATTCCCAGACGTACTCAGCAGCATCCTGGCCCAGGGCTATATTCCAGCAGGTGAAAAGGGAAGCTGCGGCACCTCTCTAAACCTCCTCCACAGACGTTGCACAAAGTACAACTGCTGCTTTCTGTGGTCAGAACACATCACAAGGCTAGCCTAGATTCAAGAAGTGGGGAAAGAAGCTCCCTTTTGATCGTTAAAGTGGCAAAGGCATGTTGCATAGAGGCACAGATCCAAGAGACCTAGAGGCACAGATCCAAGAGTCATGGTACACTGGGAGCAAATACTGTAGCAATCTAATGAATGGCATTTTACACTTAAATGTGTATGTAAGTTTTTGTTCACATAGTCAAATAAATATAAATTAGTATAATTAGGTAAGCAAATTCATGGTATGCAAATACAAATATGACCCATCACTCTCTTGCTTATTATTGCCTTACAGATTAAATCCCAAGCCCCTTGGCGTATACCATTTCTCCTGTATTACACCATCTTCCAGGAGGTGTAATAAAAACCAAGCAGAAAGATAAGTCATTTCTGGCTGAAGTGGTTGGGCTTCAAGTAAGTTGTGGAATCTGAACTAGGCCTTGAAAGAAGAAGTGTTTGAATTGTTGGAGAGGGGCAAGTAGGCCTCACTGGTAGTTCCAAGTCTCAGTAGGACTACCCTTTTAAAAAACTGAAATACAGCATACGGCAAAAATAAATGACGTTACCTATCATAAAGTAAAAATATCCTTCTATCCACCACCTAGGAAATAGAATATTACCAGTTACGTGGGACTTCCCAATAATTATCCTGCCCTGCCTCCCCAGATGTAACCACTCATACTAACTTCTAACCATAGATTAGTTTTGCTTGGTTTTGAATCATACGTGGAGGAAATTATATCTGTATTTCACCATTATATGTGCAAGGTTTATGTTGTTTGTATAAGTGGTTTGTTCATATTCATGGCTATATTCCATTATGTGGATTAACTAAACATCTCTAGTCTGCTGTAGCTGTTTGAGTTGTTTCTCCTTTGGGGCTGTCCATGTGTGTGTGCTAAGTCGCTTCAGTCGTGACGACTCTGCGACCCTATGGACAGATGAGGTAGATTTGTAGTACCAGTTAAATGCTCAGTTCTTCCAGTTTTCTTACACTGGAAGAAGTTTTCTTAGCATGGGTGGGGAAGGAGTGAGGCCCTAAACATAGAATGGGGACAGGGGGCAGACAAGAATGAAGCTTTGAGGTAGCTCTCAAAGTTGATTCTCAAAGTTGATTCCTACTGTCCTCAGAATTTACCCTCACCACCTCCCAGTTCCTGCAGTTAAATCCTAAGATAACCTCCCCATCTGAGAAGTATGCAGCCTGCTCTGGCAAGAGGGAACCTACAGAGGAATTGAAGACCTTACTGTTCTGACCAGCAGGAACCTGGGAAATGAAATCTGAAGTATTTCATCCAGTTTACACACTTGGTACTTCTTTTTTTAATAATTATATTTATTTTTACTTCACTGATGATTGCTTTACAATATTGGTGTGATTTCTGTCATACATCAACATGAATTAGCCATAGGTGTGCATAGATCCCTTCCCTCTTGAGCCTCCCTTCCACCTCCCACCCTTTCCCACCTGGCTAGGTTATTACAGAGCCCCAGTTTTAATTCCTTGAGTCACACAGCAGATTTTCACTGCTATCTATCTTACATATGTTAGCGGATCTGCTTCCGTGCTTTTCCCTCCATTTATCTCACCCTCAGCTTCCTTGCCCCTGCCCTTGTCCATAAGTGTATTCTCTGTGTCTGTGTCTTCATTGTTGCCCTGGGAATAGGTTCATCAGTTGGTACTTCTTGATGGGGAGAGATTTGGTCCCTTTGAGGAAGAACCCTGCACAGCGATACAACCATTAATTTTCCCCAGGTGCCGTGGTTCCCAAACTTGTCTGCACATAAGGACACCTTAGAATTCTAAAGCCAAGGATATGCCCCAGACCAGTTAACTCAATTTCTGGGAGTGAGACACAGGCATTTGTATTTTTAAGCTCCTTCAATAGTCCCCATGAGCAAGTTAGGGAATTGTTGCCCTCATCCTTCTCCAATGGCTGTTGGTTAGAATAGGCAGCCCCAAGGAAGTCGAGTGACAGATGGAGTCCTGGCCTGAGTCTAGCTAACAACCCAGAGAGACCTACACTGGTTACTTCTCCAACCCCAGATGTGTGGAAAGAAGAAACGTATTTTAATAACTGATGCAGTCTTCATTTTTGTTTCCTGATGAATAGAATGAGTGTTAGTTACTTTGGTAGGTAGGACTGCATGGAAGTTCAGAACTGCTTGTTACCTCTTCCTCTCAAGACAATGACAGAAAAGCAGTACAGAAGTTAGTGCCCCTGTGTTGGCCTGGCAGTAATACCATATTTGCCTTTAAAGTTCCCTGTGTGGTCACCAGATGAGTGCTGGACAGTGTAAAAACCAGATGGATAATGAAAGATGACAGTAGATTATTGCAAAGCTTAATCAGATGGAGGTAAAACTGCAGTTGTTCCAGCTGTAGTATCTTCATTGGAGAAACTGAATATAGACTTTGACGTGATATATAGGTACTGACCTGGAAATGAGCCCTGTCCCCATCCTCCTCCAATCCCATCAGTAGAGAATATCAAAATCAAAATGCAGATTGCACTTAAATTAGCCATAGGTGTGCATAGATCCCTTCCCTCTTGAGCCTCCCTTCCACCTCCCACCCTTTCCCACCTGGCTAGGTTATTACAGAGCCCCAGTTTTAATTCCTTGAGTCACACAGCAGATTTTCACTGCTATCTATCTTACATATGTTAGCGGATCTGCTTCCGTGCTTTTCCCTCCATTTATCTCACCCTCAGCTTCCTTGCCCCTGCCCTTGTCCATAAGTGTATTCTCTGTGTCTGTGTCTTCATTGTTGCCCTGGGAATAGGTTCATCAGTTGGTACTTCTTGAGGGGGAGAGATTTGGTCCCTTTGAGGAAGAACCCTGCACAGCGATACAACCATTAATTTTCCCCAGGTGCCGTGGTTCCCAAACTTGTCTGCACATAAGGACACCTTAGAATTCTAAAGCCAAGGATATGCCCCAGACCAGTTAACTCAATTTCTGGGAGTGAGACACAGGCATTTGTATTTTTAAGCTCCTTCAATAGTCCCCATGAGCAAGTTAGGGAATTGTTGCCCTCATCCTTCTCCAATGGCTGTTGGTTAGAATAGGCAGCCCCAAGGAAGTCGAGTGACAGATGGAGTCCTGGCCTGAGTCTAGCTAACAACCCAGAGAGACCTACACTGGTTACTTCTCCAACCCCAGATGTGTGGAAAGAAGAAACGTATTTTAATAACTGATGCAGTCTTCATTTTGTTTCCTGATGAATAGAATGAGTGTTAGTTACTTTGGTAGGTAGGACTGCATGGAAGTTCAGAACTGCTTGTTACCTCTTCCTCTCAAGACAATGACAGAAAAGCAGTACAGAAGTTAGTGCCCCTGTGTTGGCCTGGCAGTAATACCATATTTGCCTTTAAAGTTCCCTGTGTGGTCACCAGATGAGTGCTGGACAGTGTAAAAACCAGATGGATAATGAAAGATGACAGTAGATTATTGCAAAGCTTAATCAGATGGAGGTAAAACTGCAGTTGTTCCAGCTGTAGTATCTTCATTGGAGAAACTGAATATAGACTTTGACGTGATATATAGGTACTGACCTGGAAATGAGCCCTGTCCCCATCCTCCTCCAATCCCATCAGTAGAGAATATCAAAATCAAAATGCAGATTGCACTTAAATGACAGGGACAACAATAACCCTAATTGTCTTATCTTGGTGCTGTCAAATTTCCTGTCATCTCCATGGTATAAAGGGACTTTGAGCACATCACTGTGCCCTAGACTATCATACTAGTCTATTATAGCAATGAAATTATGCTAAATGAACCTAAAGAGCAAGGAGTATCAAGCATTCTTTATGATTTGATAAGACATATGCCTGCCAGAAGATGCTAAGATAAACCCAGGATCTGCACCAACTCTCTCGGATTGCCGTGGCCTGAGACCTGTTAGAATATCCATTCAGATAAGTGTTGGGTAGTTGTGTTTTCTACTACTACAACAAAGAAAAGAGGAAAAGTGTGTAGCAGGCCTTTTGGGATTCTTAGAGGCAACAACGTAAAGCACATCTGGGTGACTTGCTCTAATATGGATAACCGTAAGACTGCGAGTTTGGAGTGGGGCCTTATGATTACGCAGGTCCAGTGGTACTGAAAGTTCATGTGGTCGAGATGTTAAACAAAGACTTAAGTAAGTTCCAGTAGGGGAATTACACGGAGACCCTTTGGTTTATAAATAAGGACATATCTTCCTCAGCCAACAGCATTTTGTTTTGTTTCTTTGAAAGGCAGCTCCAGATTTGCTCCTGCTACCTGGTAGGATGGAACACCTGACCGTGGGACATCAAGTGACCATGTGCATAATAAAACCACCCATCATGAACTGGTATTATCTGATTCACCAAACCATACAACTGGATGAACACAGAAGCAGTCCACTCCGAATGGGAATCTACTACAACTAAACAAAATGAGCAGGTGACTCAGAGTCCTGTAATCTCTGACCCTACCCTTCAGCACTTCTGCCCCTAGGCTGTATAAACTGACTTCCTGAGGAGTTCCTTCAGACCAATTGAAGAGAAAAAAGCATGGGTCTTATTCATTCTTAAGAAAGATGACAGTAGATTATTGCAAAGCTTAATCAGATGGAGGTAAAACTGCAGTTGTTCCAGCTGTAGTATCTTCATTGGAGAAACTGAATATAGACTTTGACGTGATATATAGGTACTGACCTGGAAATGAGCCCTGTCCCCATCCTCCTCCAATCCCATCAGTAGAGAATATCAAAATCAAAATGCAGATTGCACTTAAATGACAGGGACAACAATAACCCTAATTGTCTTATCTTGGTGCTGTCAAATTTCCTGTCATCTCCATGGTATAAAGGGACTTTGAGCACATCACTGTGCCCTAGACTATCATACTAGTCTATTATAGCAATGAAATTATGCTAAATGAACCTAAAGAGCAAGGAGTATCAAGCATTCTTTATGATTTGATAAGACATATGCCTGCCAGAAGATGCTAAGATAAACCCAGGATCTGCACCAACTCTCTCGGATTGCCGTGGCCTGAGACCTGTTAGAATATCCATTCAGATAAGTGTTGGGTAGTTGTGTTTTCTACTACTACAACAAAGAAAAGAGGAAAAGTGTGTAGCAGGCCTTTTGGGATTCTTAGAGGCAACAACGTAAAGCACATCTGGGTGACTTGCTCTAATATGGATAACCGTAAGACTGCGAGTTTGGAGTGGGGCCTTATGATTACGCAGGTCCAGTGGTACTGAAAGTTCATGTGGTCGAGATGTTAAACAAAGACTTAAGTAAGTTCCAGTAGGGGAATTACACGGAGACCCTTTGGTTTATAAATAAGGACATATCTTCCTCAGCCAACAGCATTTTGTTTTGTTTCTTTGAAAGGCAGCTCCAGATTTGCTCCTGCTACCTGGTAGGATGGAACACCTGACCGTGGGACATCAAGTGACCATGTGCATAATAAAACCACCCATCATGAACTGGTATTATCTGATTCACCAAACCATACAACTGGATGAACACAGAAGCAGTCCACTCCGAATGGGAATCTACTACAACTAAACAAAATGAGCAGGTGACTCAGAGTCCTGTAATCTCTGACCCTACCCTTCAGCACTTCTGCCCCTAGGCTGTATAAACTGACTTCCTGAGGAGTTCCTTCAGACCAATTGAAGAGAAAAAAGCATGGGTCTTATTCATTCTTGAAAGAATCTGCAGTGATCTGGCAACAGCTGGACGTGAGTGGTTACTACACACCACCACCACTCATTAGTGGCCCAGACACATGATAGTAAAGGGAAATCTTTCCATAGAGGAGAACTTCAGGAGACATGTCCTGAGGTAAATCCTGGTTCGTTGTCAGTGGCTTATGGGCTAGATAAGAACTCAGAACAAATTGGAAAACTGGTTCCATTTATTGAAGCCAACTAGGATACAGTAACCTGCAAATTTGGGATGCTGCCTAAACAATGAAGTATATGCTTTGACTCAGTGATCAATATAAGGTGCCACCTTCTCCAAAAGGTGTGCAGACTGGAGGTGGAAGTAGTGCCCCCTATTTTCAGTATGACTCATTCTATATATATAAAAAAAAAAAACATACAGGTGACATGTTTTCCAAATTTGGTGAAAAGCATAAAACTGTAAATCCACAAAGCTCAGTAAATCACAAGCAGAAAAGTTTCAGTGAAAGTCACACCTATACATGTTATAGTCAACTGATAAAATATAGAAAGACATCTTGAAAGTATCCAGAGAAATTACACATTATATACAAGATGACTATATATTAATTTTTTTAATAAGCTTTTTAATGGAAGTATAACAAATGTAGAGAAAAACACAAATATAATTGTTCAGCATGACTTACCACAAAATGAAGATAACTATGTAGTCACCACCCACATCAACAACTGTGTCCCTTCTTAGTCATCACTCTTCATCATTCCCAAGTGCAATCACCATCCTGAATTCTAACACCAATTACTAGGTTTATAGTGGTTAACCTTCATATACATTGGATATAATATATATCTTAACATTGTGAGGCTTATCCGTGTTGTTACCTGGAGCAAGTAGCATTCATTCCTTTTCATTGATATACAGTAGTATACTTTATACCACATTGATGTATCCATTTTAGTGTTGATAGATGTTTCCTTTTTTTGGCTATTAGGAGGAGAGCTTCTTTGAACATTGTTGTGTATGTCTTTTGGTGTACACACATACACATTTGTGTTGGAGTTTCTAATTATGCCTAATAAACCACTTGAAGAATTTTTTGGTCCTGAAACTTCGGTCTTAGTGGTTTTGGAGGTTTTAGTACTCAAGGGAGGAATGCTTCCTAGGAAACAGGGTTTCAGTGAGTTAGAAGTGGACAGTGCCTTCTGGCAGGGCTTTTTCTATCACTAACTAATGGTGACACTACTGACAAGGCTGAGAGTTCCCTCCTAACAGGGGGAAACTGGATTGCTGCTACACAGTGCAGTAAGCAGCACCATATATGGAATGTATAGTACTCAACAAGATGCTTCTCAGTATTCTTTTGGTCAACAGTCCAATAAAAAAACTAAAGTAACCCAAAAAAGACCTCCACTTAGATTCATCTCGAAAGAATGAATGTTTCATTCAGCGCATGTGGTAAAGAATTCCATTCAGCTTAGGTGCAAGCACAGGGTGAGAGAAACCTAGATGGGAGTGGGGTTGGAAAGCAGCTATGCTTATGAACCTAGTCTTCAGGACCAGCTAAAACACAGGTTTTATGAAACTATGATTATGTTTTGTTACTTATTTCTTTTCTCTCCCACAATACATGAAGAAGTCGGGGGTAGATATGGCTGAGATAAGAGAGTAACTGAACTGACACCAACCCACGTTCACTTTGTAGCTGATTGAAGGCGAGTGTCACGATGGAAAAGAGGGGGATGAGGGTCTGTATTCGCCCGGCTCCCTCCATTAGAGGTTGCCTTGAACTGGACATGTACCTTGACCAAGGTCATTGCCTCACTCACGATGAACTCTTGGCAGTTCTCTCTCCTTCACAACTTTGGCTGATTTCTTCTGGCTCTTGGAACTTAAGGGAGGTACAGTTCCCTTGTTAGTCCTGGATTACAGAACTGTCCTTGTAATTCTCTTATGCCCTGTACACACATTTGTAATTAGTCCCTTTGTTTATAACAAACAACCCTTCCTTAAATGATCCTGTGTGTGTCAGTTGTTTCATGTTAGGACTCCTGACACATGAGCTTTCTACTCTTGTATTGCTTCTTGCCTAAAATCTACTTGGATATTAGCATAGCCACAGTCTTTTAATTTTTGCCTATCTCTTCACTTTAAACTTTTCTGCATTCTAATATTTAAGATCTGTGTCTTGAGAACAGGTTAAAGGTATGTTTTTATAAATACAGGGCAACAGTCTTATTTTATTTATAGTCATCATTTATTTTCATCCATCTTTATTCTTTGGCATGTGTGAGCCTCCCATTGCAGTGGCCTTGCTCATTGCAGAGCGCTGCCTCTGGGCGCATGAGCTCCAGAATGCTGGCTTGTAATTGGACACACCTGCCCAGCCACGTTTACCTTTAATGTAGTTACTGATACACGAGGCTTTAAAGCTGCTATCCTTCTCTTTCTTGTCTCCCCTGTTTGTCACTGCTTTTCTTGGCTTTCTTCATCCTGTAGGATAGATCAGGTTTCTTTATTCCGCCTTTTCCTTTTGACTGACTTTTTAGTTATATGTCTTTTTGTTGTTGTTTAGTTGCTAAATCATGTTCAGCTCTTTTGTGACCCCATGGACTGTAGCCTGCCAGGCTCCTCTGTTCATGGAATTTCCAAAGAAGAATACTGGAGTGGGTTGCCGTTTCCTTCTGGGGGAGCTTACTGACCCAGGGATCGAACATGTGTCTCCTGCATTGGCAGGCAGATTATTTACCAGTGAGCCACCAGAGAACCCCGTATGTCTTTTTACTATTGCTTAATTTGACTGCTGCAGAAATTCGAATGTGCATCCTTGACATCTAAAAGTCCAGTGTAGCAGCCATTCTCAATTTGTTTGTTTGACAATACCTTCTAGTTTCAACTTCTGAAAGTTACGTTATCTGAGTTCCGTTTGCTTTTAGAACTCTGAAGATAGCACCATTTGGTTGCAAAGCAGCTGTCTTATTGTCATTCGTTCTTACCTATGGATGCTTAGCATTTTCCTCTCTTTGGTTTTCAGCAGTTAGCAGTTTTAATATGAAGAGCTTAGGTGTTATCCTCTTTGCCTTTGCCTTAAAGGTTTATAGTGCTTCTTGAATCTGAGACATGATGCTTTTGTTTATTTGAGACATCTCTTCTAGCATCCCTTTGTTACAGTCCCTCTTGTTTCTCCTTCAGGGTCTTAGTTATGTACCTATACTAGACATTTTTTTTTTTACTCTATATCTCTTCTACTTTTTGTTTCCATCTTTAATCCTTTAGTCTCTTTGTTAATCTGTCTGCAATTTCTTCTGAATTTTTTTTCCAGTTCCCTAATTTTGTCTTTAGCTCTTCTTGCTATTAAATCAGAGGAGTTTTTTTGGGTTTTGTTCACTGGGTTTTGTTGTGTCTTTTAATAACAGAATTCCATTTGGCTGTTTTCATTCTCTACGTACTTACTCTTATATGTTAAGTTCCTGAACATATTAATCATAGTATTTTAGGGAGGGCTGCACCACCTGTATTGTGGGATCTTAGTTCCCCAACCAGGGATTGAACCCAGGCCACTTCAGTGAAACACCAAGTCCTAGCCACTGGACCACCAGGGAATTCTCTAATTAAAGTGTTTTAAAGTCTTTGTTTCATGATCCCTGTGGGTCCTATTTCTGTTGTTGTTTCTCTGTCTTGTCATATCTTCTCATATACCTGATTGTTTTATGTGTGCTGAATATTGCATATAAAATATTGTAGAGATATTTTGAGACTTGGGATAGCATTACTTTCTTTCAGAGCAGCCATTAGCAGTCTCAGATCACCACAGTCCAGTTGGGGCCAGAGATGATTCAGTCCCTGACAGTTCCAGTCTGTTTTCAGTTCACTCTAACTTCTTGCTAGCACAGTAGAATCTCAACAGAAAGGCTGAGGTGTTTCTCTCTTTCTTGGTGAGCCCAGCTCTAGTTTTTCTCCCTCTCTATACCTTGCCTAGGCCCATGAGCTTTCAAAAAGCTTTGTTCACCTTCTTAGCTGCTTTTAGAAGAGAAAGGTGCCTCCAATGGAGAGACTGCAAGCACCTCTCCAACCTGTGCCTCTGCTGGATTTTGGCAGTGAAATCCTCACAGTTTGGGGAGCTTTCCAGTACCTTTAAACAGATGTATTTTCTGGTTTGGGCTCAGCTTTTCTGGTTGGTCTCAGCAGAAACATTATCAAAACCACCTAGTTCTTCATTACCAGAATTATGTAACTGTTCAGGTCCTTGCAATAAATGTTACTTGGGGATCTAAAACTCAAAGAAGGGAAACACTGCTAAAAGCAAAGGCAGTCTCAGGAAAGTTAAAAGTATGTTCAAAGGAACATGAGAAGCCCAATATAATTAGAGATTTCATGTATAAAGCAGAGATAAGTTTCTGATCTTTATTGTCTACATAATAGGAAACCAATGGCAGATTTAAAAAATTTTATTTATTTATTTTTGGCTATTCTGAGTTTTCACTGCTGCCAGATGCTCTTTAAGTTGCAGGGAGTGGGGGCTACTCTCTAGTTGACATGAGCAGGCTTCTTGTTGTGGTGACTTATCTTGTTGTGGAACTTGGGCTCTAGGGCACACAGGTTTCAGTAGTTGGCACATGGGCTCCATAGTTGTGGCTCCGAGGCTCTAGAGCACAGGCTCAATAGTTTTGGCTCATGGGCTTAGGTGCTCTGCAGCATGTGGCATCTTCCCAGATCAGAAACTGAACCCGTGTCTCCTGCATTGGCAGGTGAACTCTTCACCACTGAGCTACCAGGGAAGTCCAACAGCAGCTTCTTTATTGAGGTATCTTCCAATAAAAGCTGTGTTTAATCTGATACTGATATGTAAGATAGAGGTAAGAGTAAAGGCAGAGAAACCTTCTAGAAATCTAGAGTAATCCTCCAAATATGAGTTGATGAGAGGCATCACAGGGTAACGAAAAGAATGTTGACATTAGAATCACAGGACTTGTAATTACTGGTCCTGTCAACTTAGGCAAATAATTTACCTCTTATTCTGCTTCCTGTTTACACGCCAGTCATCTTGTCAGCCCTTCAAAAGCATGATGAAATATTTATAACTTCTGCTTTACTCACAGAGTAGTTATGCAAAGATAATGATGAGAATATTTTACAATGTATATTATAAAATGTAAAGTCTAAGTATGCATTTGAAGGTCCAACACAGAGAATACTAAGAGAAAGATAAAAGAAAAAACTCCAATATTGAATCTTGGAGACTAGAAAACATATTTATCTAAATACATGAGCTAGAAGAGGAACTGCTTTTGGAAATCTGGGGGCCCAGAAACATTATCAAAACCACCTAGTTCTTCATTACCAGAATATGAACTGTTCAGGTCCTTGCAATAAATGTTACTTGGGGATCTAAAACTCAAAGAAGGGAAACACTGCTAAAAGCAAAGGCAGTCTCAGGAAAGTTAAAAGTATGTTCAAAGGAACATGAGAAGCCCAATATAATTAGAGATTTCATGTATAAAGCAGAGATAAGTTTCTGATCTTTATTGTCTACATAATAGGAAACCAATGGCAGATTTAAAAAATTTTATTTATTTATTTTTGGCTATTCTGAGTTTTCACTGCTGCCAGATGCTCTTTAAGTTGCAGGGAGTGGGGGCTACTCTCTAGTTGACATGAGCAGGCTTCTTGTTGTGGTGACTTATCTTGTTGTGGAACTTGGGCTCTAGGGCACACAGGTTTCAGTAGTTGGCACATGGGCTCCATAGTTGTGGCTCCGAGGCTCTAGAGCACAGGCTCAATAGTTTTGGCTCATGGGCTTAGGTGCTCTGCAGCATGTGGCATCTTCCCAGATCAGAAACTGAACCCGTGTCTCCTGCATTGGCAGGTGAACTCTTCACCACTGAGCTACCAGGGAAGTCCAACGGCAGCTTCTTTATTGAGGTATCTTCCAATAAAAGCTGTGTTTAATCTGATACTGATATGTAAGATAGAGGTAAGAGTAAAGGCAGAGAAACCTTCTAGAAATCTAGAGTAATCCTCCAAATATGAGTTGATGAGAGGCATCACAGGGTAACGAAAAGAATGTTGACATTAGAATCACAGGACTTGTAATTACTGGTCCTGTCAACTTAGGCAAATAATTTACCTCTTATTCTGCTTCCTGTTTACACGCCAGTCATCTTGTCAGCCCTTCAAAAGCATGATGAAATATTTATAACTTCTGCTTTACTCACAGAGTAGTTATGCAAAGATAATGATGAGAATATTTTACAATGTATATTATAAAATGTAAAGTCTAAGTATGCATTTGAAGGTCCAACACAGAGAATACTAAGAGAAAGATAAAAGAAAAAACTCCAATATTGAATCTTGGAGACTAGAAAACATATTTATCTAAATACATGAGCTAGAAGAGGAACTGCTTTTGGAAATCAGGAAAGGGGTTAGTGAAAAAATAGTTTACTTAATTTTAACAGTGGAAATGTTCAGCAGGTAGTTCTCGGTTACATTTACTAGTTTCATGTATTACTAGTTATTTTTCATGTGATATCTTTTCATTCAGTCTCCTTCAAAATTGTTTTAAGTTCCTAGACAGAGAAAGAAGTTATCTCCTTGGGAATTTGTATTCCTCTTCATTCTTAACCTAAAAAAAAAAAAAAAGAAAGAAAAAAAGCTTGTACCCACCAATTAACTTGACAGAGTTTGATGTATTTTGTCCGATTTTTTGGTAAAGTGATTATATAGGGCATTGACTGGTTTCAGGATTGTTTGGTCCTTCTAGTTTAATACCAAACTGTTACTCTTTATGTACATCACTCTAAAAAGCTGTCATACTAGTCCCTTACCATAATCCAGGCAAACATTTTAACTTCTATTTGAATTCCATGTGAGACATAAAAGTGTCTTACTGAAAGTCATATGCATATGTTTCTTTTATATTTTAAATGCATATGCCTTTTATTTAGATCCTGAAATTTAATATGCTTTCTATTCCTTCTGAAGTCCTTCGTTTCTCTTAGTACATTTTTTTTAAAGTTGGGGTATAGTTGATTTACAATGTTGTGTCAGTTTCAGTTGTATAGCAAAGTGAATCAGTTATACATATATTCATTCTTTTTTGTATTCTTTTCCCATAAACAGGCCATTACAGAGATTTGAGTAGACTTCCCTGGCTATACAGTAGGTCCTTATTAATTGTCTGTTTTATATAAGTGTACATGCTAAGTTGCCTCAGTCGTGTCCAACTCTGTGCGATCCTATGGACTGTAGCCTGCCAGGCTCCTCTTTCCATAGGATTCTCCAGGCAAGAATACTGGAGTGGGTTGCCACGCCCTCGTCCAGAAGATCTTCCTGACCCAAGGATCGAACCCGCATGTGTCTCCTGTATTGGCAGGTGGGTTCTTTACCACTAGCACCACCTGTGAAGCCCTGTTTTATACAGAGTAATGTGTAATGTGTATATGTCAATCTCAATCTCCCAATTTTTCCTTCTAGAACATAAAAAAAAAAAATTGGAATGAAAAAGAAACAAAAAAAATGGAATCAACACTCAGCCTTATCAGTCACTTACCTTTTGTGCTAAGAATCTGTCCCCCTGGCCTGCTAGACTGCTGTACTGTGTCACATCTTTGTTAAGTTTGGACTTCCTCTTGTATCATGGTTTGCTCCTTCTCATTTTAGTCTAGTTCCCCTTATTCCTACATGAATAGAAACTTGCTTATATAGAGCTGTTTACTTTCCTATTCTTTTGCCATTACAGTATTCTGTATTTAACATCATTTGTAATAGTTCTACAAAAAATACTTTATGTATTTTTTACTTGGGATCACAAAAACAATATATTAGCACCCTCCCTTATTCAGTACTTAAGATTTTTTGCATTCTTAGCCTTAGAGAACTTGGAACTAAGAAGAAAGAAAAGTAGGTGTTGCAGGCTTTGTTCTGTACCAGAAATATTGATCTGTTCTTGAGGAATTGTTTCACAAAGGTGAATTCTCCGTTTAACTGAAGCTTCTTTACTCATCATGGAGAGCAAGTCAGTGTAGTCTGAAGGGCTCTGTATTTACTGATATGCTAGTAAGTTTAACAACAAGGCTCTGCAGGGGAGAAGAAAAGTTCTGATTGTGGTGTTTGCAAATTCCAGTGCAAGTAAATACTCCCACTGTGACTCTCACTTAAACTACCACAGGACATCACTAAACACAGAATTGGAGAGAGGTGTAGACTATCAGATTATAAGACTTCCATCATGTGGTCATAGTAGACATAATCTTAAAACATGGATAATCATGAAATAGTAAAATAACTAGAAAGCGAGTTCTGAGTATTCAGTCATATATTAGATTTTACTATAACTTTCAGTTTATACAATTAATTTATAATAATGGCTGTGTTTAACAAAAGTCTGCAAAATCTGTAAGACTTTAAAAATCAGCACTCATAAGGCAGCATGAGCCAGCTCTAGTATACTGTTGTCTATGCTTAGCTGTGGAAGTAACAAGGACTGACCAATAAGGGTTGAAGTGTTTTTCTAGCTAGAGCTAAAACAAATTTAATACTCAGACTTACATAGTGAACCCTTAAATGCCACCACCACACAAAGTAAAGTCCTTAGTGTCTTTTTCATGTTCTTCCATGTATGTTACCTTGTTATGACTTAGTTACTTCCTGAAATCTTTTAAGGCTGCTGTACATGTTTAATTTGTGTTGCCTGTAAATGAATACTGACAAAAGAACCAAACAAGCAGTGGGAAAAAAATACAAACAGGCATTTCTTCAAAGAAGGTATATGGATGGCAAAGCAGGACATGAAAGGATGCTGAACATCATTAGTCACTAGACAAATACAAATAAAAGGACAGTGAGATAGTACTACAAACCTATTAGAATGGCTAAGACTAAAAATAAGTCCAAAAAAAAAATTATTTTTAAACCCTAAGAAGTCAGGAGGAATTGGAACTCTCATACACAGCTGGCAGTAATGTGAAAAGGTCCAACCACCTGGGAAAGAGTTTGGCAGATTCTTAAAAAGTCGAACATATGCCTACGGTATGATCTAGCCATTCCACTTCCAGCTGTTTACCCAAGAGAATGAAAGCATATGTTCATACAATTATACAAGAATGTTCACAGCAGCTGTATTCGTAATAGACAAACATCCATAGGTAAATGGATAAAGAAGTTGTGGCATATCCATAAAGTGGAATACTACTTAGCAACTTAAAAAATATATATATTAAGAGACACAACATAGATAAATCTCAAAACAATTATGCTGAGTGCAAAAATCCAGATAAGAAAAAAGGGCATGGGCTTTCCTGGTGGTCCAGTGGTGAAGACTGCACTCACAATGAAGGGGGCCTGGGTTCAATCCCTGGTCCAGGAACAAGAACCCACATGCCACAATTAAAACACAGCACGGCCAAATAAATTTTAAAAAAGAAAAGAAAATAGGGCATATTGTATGACTCTTATTTAAATAAAATTCTGCAAAATCTTAAAAATCAGCACTCATAAGGCAGCATGAGCCAGCTCTAGTATACTGTTGTCTATGCTTAGCTGTGGAAGTAACAAGGACTGACCAATAAGGGTTGAAGTGTTTTTCTAGCTAGAGCTAAAACAAATTTAATACTCAGACTTACATAGTGAACCCTTAAATGCCACCACCACACAAAGTAAAGTCCTTAGTGTCTTTTTCATGTTCTTCCATGTATGTTACCTTGTTATGACTTAGTTACTTCCTGAAATCTTTTAAGGCTGCTGTACATGTTTAATTTGTGTTGCCTGTAAATGAATACTGACAAAAGAACCAAACAAGCAGTGGGAAAAAAATACAAACAGGCATTTCTTCAAAGAAGGTATATGGATGGCAAAGCAGGACATGAAAGGATGCTGAACATCATTAGTCACTAGACAAATACAAATAAAAGGACAGTGAGATAGTACTACAAACCTATTAGAATGGCTAAGACTAAAAATAAGTCCAAAAAAAAAAATATTTTTAAACCCTAAGAAGTCAGGAGGAATTGGAACTCTCATACACAGCTGGCAGTAATGTGAAAAGGTCCAACCACCTGGGAAAGAGTTTGGCAGATTCTTAAAAAGTCGAACATATGCCTACGGTATGATCTAGCCATTCCACTTCCAGCTGTTTACCCAAGAGAATGAAAGCATATGTTCATACAATTATACAAGAATGTTCACAGCAGCTGTATTCGTAATAGACAAACATCCATAGGTAAATGGATAAAGAAGTTGTGGCATATCCATAAAGTGGAATACTACTTAGCAACTTAAAAAATATATATATTAAGAGACACAACATAGATAAATCTCAAAACAATTATGCTGAGTGCAAAAATCCAGATAAGAAAAAAGGGCATGGGCTTTCCTGGTGGTCCAGTGGTGAAGACTGCACTCACAATGAAGGGGGCCTGGGTTCAATCCCTGGTCAGGGAACAAGAACCCACATGCCACAATTAAAACACAGCACGGCCAAATAAATTTTAAAAAAGAAAAGAAAATAGGGCATATTGTATGACTCTTATTTAAATAAAATTCTAGAAAATACTAATCAACATGGTGGCAGAAAACATATCCCTGGCTTCCTGTGGAAGAGGGATAAGAAAGAACAAGAGAGTGTTTACAAAGGAGCACAAGGACAGTTGTGGTGATGGATAGTCATCATCTTGATTTTGGTGATAATTTCACAGGTGTATACAATGTGTCAACTTACCAAACTGCATACTCTGTATTCAATTTAGTGTATATCAATTATGTTTCAGTAAAGCTATTAAAAGTACAATCTACTGTGCTATGACCAGGAGAGATGAGTAAAAGGCAACTGCTTTGTTGTGGATAACTCCGTTCCATCTTTCAGGGTAAAATATGTATATAGGTCCTTTGGGCAGCCCTAGCATATTGCTGTTGTCTTTATCACTTGTTGTTTTTAAGCCAGATTCTCTTTATCTGAGTGCCTGTCTTTACACTTATCCCTAATAAATTTCATATTGTGTTTGTTGTTTAGTCACTACGTTGTGTCCAACTCTTGCTACCTCAGGGACTATTGCCCATCAGGCTCCTCTGTCCATGGAACTTCCCAGGCTCTTAGCATACTGGAGTGGGTTGTCATTTCCTTCTCTAGAGAATCTTCCCGACCCTGGGATCGAACCCACATCTCCTGCATTATTTGTTTTGCATGTGTTATTCTTATAACAAGGCTTCAGGATTAATATTCATTAGATGTTTGTTTTTTCAGACTGTGTTTAATGATCAAACCCATCTCTTCAGTCTCCTGCATTGGCAGACAGGCTCTTTACCACTAGCGCTACCTGGGAAGCCCTGACACCGGGTTTACCCTTCTACAAAATCAATGCTTTTTGTGAAGAAAAGCATATTTTGTGAAGAAGTTGGCTCCATCGATCAATCTCTCTATTCTGTTCTCTCTCACCACTCCTGCTAAACTATGAACACACTCAGATCTCTTCCATTCTAAACAACTGTCCTCCTTTGACCTTGAATCAGGCTGAGCACTGAATTGATGCTTTTGAATTGTGGTGCTGGAAGACGCTTGAGAGTTCCTCGGACACCAAGATCAAACCAGTCAATTCTAAAGAAAATCAATCCTAAATGTTCATGGGAAGGACAGATGCTACTGAAGCTGAAGCTCTAATACTTTGGCTATCTGACGTGAAGACCCTTCTCATTCGAAAAGAGCCTGATGCTCAGAAAGATTAAGGGCAGGAGGAGAAGGCAACAGAGGATGAAACGGCTCAATGGACATGAATTTGAGCAAACTGGGAGATAGTGGACAGGGAAGCCTGGTGTGCTGCAGTCCATGGGGTCACAAAGAATGAGACATGACTTAGTGACTGAACCACCACCACCACCTTTGGCCCTGAAATCCTCTTAGCTAATGCCCTACCTTCTAATTTCTTATTGAGGCCAATCTCTCCATTTTTTTTCTTTCCATTCACTTCGGAACCTGCTTAACTGTTGTCAACACCGCTTCACTCAGTGACAAATCTTAGTTGTCAAATGTCTGACCCCTGGTATATCTGAACCTTCTATACTATGTGACACTTGTTGTTTTGAGTAGGTGGCCAAATATTTTTTAAATGAGTAAACTAGGAATCATTGGAGGAAACGGTCACAAGGTCAGACTCGAATCAACATTAGGCATGTGACAAAAGGATTTTTATTAACCTCTACATCAGTGTTCCTCAAACTGTAATCTTTGAATTCTTTTACCAGGTATTTTTCCTCATGTCATGATTTATTTCATTAATCTACAAAAATTAATATACTGTCCAGATCCACTATGATCCCACTTACAACTAAGGCTTCAGGATTAGTATTCATTAGATGTTTGTTTTTTCAGACTGTGTTTAATGATCAAACCCATCTCTTCAGTCTCCTGCATTGGCAGACAGGCTCTTTACCACTAGCGCTACCTGGGAAGCCCTGACACCGGGTTTACCCTTCTACAAAATCAATGCTTTTTGTGAAGAAAAGCATATTTTGTGAAGAAGTTGGCTCCATCGATCAACTCTTTTCTGTTCTCTCTCACCACTCCTGCTAAACTATGAACACACTCAGATCTCTTCCATTCTAAACAACTGTCCTCCTTTGACCTTGAATCAGGCTGAGCACTGAATTGATGCTTTTGAATTGTGGTGCTGGAAGACGCTTGAGAGTTCCTCGGACACCAAGATCAAACCAGTCAATTCTAAAGAAAATCAATCCTAAATGTTCATGGGAAGGACAGATGCTACTGAAGCTGAAGCTCTAATACTTTGGCTATCTGACGTGAAGACCCTTCTCATTCGAAAAGAGCCTGATGCTCAGAAAGATTAAGGGCAGGAGGAGAAGGCAACAGAGGATGAAACGGCTCAATGGACATGAATTTGAGCAAACTGGGAGATAGTGGACAGGGAAGCCTGGTGTGCTGCAGTCCATGGGGTCACAAAGAATGAGACATGACTTAGTGACTGAACCACCACCACCACCTTTGGCCCTGAAATCCTCTTAGCTAATGCCCTACCTTCTAATTTCTTATTGAGGCCAATCTCTCCATTTTTTTTCTTTCCATTCACTTCGGAACCTGCTTAACTGTTGTCAACACCGCTTCACTCAGTGACAAATCTTAGTTGTCAAATGTCTGACCCCTGGTATATCTGAACCTTCTATACTATGTGACACTTGTTGTTTTGAGTAGGTGGCCAAATATTTTTTAAATGAGTAAACTAGGAATCATTGGAGGAAACGGTCACAAGGTCAGACTCGAATCAACATTAGGCATGTGACAAAAGGATTTTTATTAACCTCTACATCAGTGTTCCTCAAACTGTAATCTTTGAATTCTTTTACCAGGTATTTTTCCTCATGTCATGATTTATTTCATTAATCTACAAAAATTAATATACTGTCCAGATCCACTATGATCCCACTTACAACTAAGTGCTACCATGTGACTCCAGAGCCTGTGTTATGTTTAGGTTTATGATCTCGTTAGTACCATGGTTACTTTTTAGTTTATGATCGTCTAAGTATTTTGGTTTAGCCAAATGAGAACAGACATAGGTAACAGTTGCTTATTTCTGGCCATGTGAAAGCCAAATGACGTAAGTGGAAGAATGAACAGAGGTCTCCAAAAGGTTCTAGTAGAGAAAGTTGGGTCAGTATATATACAACCTACATTGTAGCAGTCAGCTCTGTATTTTTTTCAAGAGGTGATTTGTAACCAAAAAACAAAAATCAAGTAGCACATAGATTAGGTAGCTCAGCTGGTAAAGAATTCACCTGCAGTGCAGGAGACCCGGTTTGATTCCTGGGTGGAAAAGATGCCCTGAAGCAGGGATGGGCTAGCCACTCCAGTATTCTTGGGTTTCTGGTGGCAATGCAGGAGATCTGGGTTTGATTCATGTTTCTGGAGGGGGGACTTCCCTGGTGGCTCAGACCGTAAAGAATTTGCATACAATGCAAAAATAGGTTTGATCCCTGGGTCAGGAAGATCCCCTGGAGAAGGGAATGGAAAACCCACTCCCACTCCAGTATTCTTGCCTGGAAAATTCCATGGACAGCGGAGCCTCACAAGCCACAGTCCATGGGGTCGCAAAGAGTCAGACACAACTGAGCGACTAACACACACACAGAGCAAGCACATAAATATTTTATTAGTTTACATTTTCCCACATTTAATATATAAACTGAAAAGCATAAAAAGTTTATTTTATTTTTATCACAGTATTATAGGTTCTTGTCATGTTGTATATGTGTGTATTCATATATATATATTTATATGGTTTTATTATTACATTTAATAAATAATCAAAGGAGAAACCTCAGAACAATTTCTCTCTTAAGGGCAGCAATACCCATTAAATACCCTCTACTATGGTCTTGAGTGCAATTACTACAACTATTTTAGGTATCACAATCACAACTCATCTAGATTATTTCAGGTACTATTTCAATTGCTCTATTTCTTTTTTGTTTTTAAAGATTTATTTATTCATTTATTATTGGGGGTGGGGGTGGGAAGGGAGGGGAGTGGGCGGGCCACTTCAATTGGTCTTTCATTTCTCTATTTTCATCCATCTTTGTTCTTTGGCTCCTGTGGGCCTCCCATCGCGGTGGCATGTCGTTGCAGAGCTCTGGCTCAGTAATTGGACACATTGGTCCAGTGGGATCTTCCCAGGCCAAGGATCGAACCGGCGCCCCTTGCACTGCAAGGCGGTGTCCTTACCCACTGGACCACCAGGGGAAGCCCTAATTATTTATTTTTGAGTAACGTGCTGATTGTTGCTTTGTGCAAGTTTTCTCTAATTGTGGCAAGTGGGGGCTAGTCTTCATTGCAACGTGCCGGCTTCTCACTGCAGTGACTTCTCTCATCGTGGATCAGAGGCTGTAGGCTGGTGGACTTCAGTAGTTGCAGCTTGTGGGCTCAGTAGTTGCATCTCTTGGACTGTAGAGCACAAGCTCAGTAATTGTGGCCCACGGGCTAGCTACTCCAAGGCAAGTGGAATCCTCCCCAACTAGGCATCAAACCCGTGTCCCCTGCCTTAGCACGCAGATTCTTATCCACTGCGCCACCAGGTAAGTCCTAAATATCACTGACAACTTAAATCAAAAGCAGTTCCATTTTATAAATTCAAATTTTTTAAAATTGTAAGGAAGTTTTTTGGAAGGCAAAACAATTATATATGACCATATTACCATGATTAGATTTTCAGCTAGTAAGTATCAATTAAAAACAAAAAAGCCAACTAAGTTATGTAAAACTGAACTACCATAATGGTCATACCCTGATAGCTAGAGAACCAGACCTTGTGCTTGAATAAAAAGGAAGAAAAAAAGGTTTCCTCTTCACTTACCATTCCCCTAAGGACAGCCTACCTTTGACAGTTTCCTTCCTATTTCTTTCTATAAATCTCTCCATCTAGTCCCCAGTGTCCTTACCTTCCTTTTTGTCCCTAATTATAGCCCTGTCCAAGCCAGGGGTTCACATTTAGCCCTACCCCAAAAATAGTCTAGGGTGATCTTCCCCTTCTCTGCATTAGTGCAGAACAGGAAAAAGGAATAGCTAAATTCACACAGGTCTTCAAATATCTAGTTGTATTCTTAACTCTTGGCCTTTGTGTCTAAATTACTATTGGAGAATTTCAATCATATAGCAGCCAGGGTTCATTCTTGTTTTTTTTTTTTTTTTTTTTTGTAAGACAGGGAACCTGTATCATGCTGTTTTTACTGGGCATATGTGATAAGCCCATTCACATTATTACTTAATCATTAACCTTGAGATTTAATCTGTTTTGATAATGGGATATCTCTGAAATTGTCACACTTCTTCAACAGCAAATGAGCAACTTAGTTTTGTTTTTTTTAGATGTTGTAGATTCTTAGGTGCACTGCAGGCGGTGTCCTTACCCACTGGACCACCAGGGAAGCCCTAATTATTTATTTTTGAGTAACGTGCTGATTGTTGCTTTGTGCAAGTTTTCTCTAATTGTGGCAAGTGGGGGCTAGTCTTCATTGCAACGTGCCGGCTTCTCACTGCAGTGACTTCTCTCATCGTGGATCAGAGGCTGTAGGCTGGTGGACTTCAGTAGTTGCAGCTTGTGGGCTCAGTAGTTGCATCTCTTGGACTGTAGAGCACAAGCTCAGTAATTGTGGCCCACGGGCTAGCTACTCCAAGGCAAGTGGAATCCTCCCCAACTAGGCATCAAACCCGTGTCCCCTGCCTTAGCACGCAGATTCTTATCCACTGCGCCACCAGGTAAGTCCTAAATATCACTGACAACTTAAATCAAAAGCAGTTCCATTTTATAAATTCAAATTTTTTAAAATTGTAAGGAAGTTTTTTGGAAGGCAAAACAATTATATATGACCATATTACCATGATTAGATTTTCAGCTAGTAAGTATCAATTAAAAACAAAAAAGCCAACTAAGTTATGTAAAACTGAACTACCATAATGGTCATACCCTGATAGCTAGAGAACCAGACCTTGTGCTTGAATAAAAAGGAAGAAAAAGGTTTCCTCTTCACTTACCATTCCCCTAAGGACAGCCTACCTTTGACAGTTTCCTTCCTATTTCTTTCTATAAATCTCTCCATCTAGTCCCCAGTGTCCTTCCCTTTCCCTTTTTTGTCCCTAATTATAGCCCTGTCCAAGCCAGGGGTTCACATTTAGCCCTACCCCAAAAATAGTCTAGGGTGATCTTCCCCTTCTCTGCATTAGTGCAGAACAGGAAAAAGGAATAGCTAAATTCACACAGGTCTTCAAATATCTAGTTGTATTCTTAACTCTTGGCCTTTGTGTCTAAATTACTATTGGAGAATTTCAATCATATAGCAGCCAGGGTTCATTCTTGTTTTTTTTTTTTTTTTTTTTGTAAGACAGGGAACCTGTATCATGCTGTTTTTACTGGGCATATGTGATAAGCCCATTCACATTATTACTTAATCATTAACCTTGAGATTTAATCTGTTTTGATAATGGGATATCTCTGAAATTGTCACACTTCTTCAACAGCAAATGAGCCAAATTCTTAGTTTTGTTTTTTTTTTTAGATGTTGTAGAATGTTTCTTAGTAAGTTTCATTCTTTGGTACTGTGTATGCCATGTGTTAAATCACTACTTCACTGCAATGAAGAAAATCAACAGGTATTAAATAGTACTTAAGAAGTGAGACCCTGACAATAAATGCTGGAGAGGGTGTGGAGAAAAGGGAACACTCTTGCATTGCTGGTGGGAATGTAAATTGATACAGCCTCTATGGAAGACAATACGGAAATTTCTTTAAAAACTAAAAATAGAAGCACCATACGACCCAGCAATCCCACTCTTAGGCTTATACCCTGATGAAATCAAATCTGAAAGAAGCACCTGTACCCCAATGTTCATTGCAGCTCTCTATACAATAGCTAGAACATGGAAGCAACCTAGATGCCCAATGACGAACGAATGGATCCAAAAGCTCTGGTACATATATACAATGGAATACTACACAGCTGTAAAGAGAAATGCAGAAGAATCAGCCCTAATGAGGTGGCTGGATCTAGAACGTATCCTAAAAAGTGAAGTCCATCAGAAAAAGAAGGACAAATACAGTATTTTAACACACATATATGGAATCTAGTAGGATAGTAATGATAACACACGCAGTGAAGCAATGGAAAAACAGACATGGACAGTGGACATATGGACATTGCAGGGAATGAACAGTGCGTGGGAGGCGTAAAGGAAGTAGCATGAAGGCCTGTACTATCATATGTGAAGAAAATAGCTATAGTCATTGCTCTGTGAGAAAAGGGGATCCTGCAGGGGTGCTGTGTGACAGTCTGGAGGGGTGGGATGGGGGAGATATACATATGACTAATCTGAGAACATACATATCTGTAAACAACAAAGCTCTGTAAAAGTAAAAAGTAAAATAAAAGTTTTTAATTAAAAAAACAAAAAGGAAGTAGCATGAAGGTCTGTACTATCATATGTGAAGAAAATAGCTATAGTCACTGCGCTGTGAGAAAAGGGTATCCTGCAGGGGTGCTGTGCCACAGCCTGGAGGAGTGGGATGAGGGGGATACACATATGACTAATCTGGGATCATACATATCTGTAAACAACAAAGCTCTGTAAAAGTAAAAAGTAAAATAAAAATTAAGAAAAAAAAGAAGTGAGACCCTCACATAAGTGGCTCTCATTAAGCCACTCTGATACTATATAGATCTGATTCTTTAGAACCATTGTGTACAACATTCCCATAATCACACGTAACTTAAAATTCTCTGATGGAAGAATTTTATATTGATCATCACTATCTTACTAAATCATTTCTACCTATATTTAAACAATTAAATGCAGTATGGGTAAAATGATCATTTCTGTCTAAATCACAATGTACCTCTTTACTTTAGATTTCTTAGATTGTTTTTGAAACAAGAAACAATAATTATCATTATTGTTGAGAAGTAATTTTAATTTGAGCACCTTACTTTTAAAGTACTTTTAAAGTTAATTTGTATTTTGCGACCCAAAAATATGGAGGTCATTCCAGTGGCTCAGCCCACGCCACAAACCTAAAGTTAAATCAGACAGCACTTAGACAAGAAATACCCATGAAAGAAACCTAACATATACCAATCACAATCTTCCAACTCAGCTTAACTAGCTTATCTGACCCTAGAAAATAAGACCTGCTGGCCTTACAAGAAACTCCCTGACCTCTCAGACAATTGTACCTTGTTTTGGCACTGCCGCTTCAAATCACCTATAAAACTGACTCAGTTGTAAAAATGAATGAAATAATGCCATTTGCAGCAACGTGGATGGACCTAGAAATTATCATACTAAGAGAAGCAAGTCAGAGACAAATACCATACAATACTACTTATATGTAGAATCTAAAATATGAACAAATGAACTTATCTATGAAGCAAAAACAGATTCACAAACATAGAAAACAAACTTAGAGTTACCAAAGGGGAAAAGGAGTGAGGGAGGGATAAATTGGAGTTTGGGATTAGCAAACAAGCTACTATATATAATATAGACAAGAAGGTCCTACTGTATAGCACAAGAAACTATATTCAGTATCTTGTAATAAAGCATAATGAAGAAAAGTATGTATACGTATAACCGAATGACTTTACTGTGCACTAAAAACTAACACTGTAAATCAACTATGCTTCAGTAAGAAAAAGATTCTGTGACAAAGTTACAAAGGTCTGAAAATACAGACGTGATATTTATTAATAACATGTGCTAGTCTATGTTAACTACGTTTATTCACAATACATTTTTGGGGGTTGGGGCACTTCTATTGGCCTTTCATTTATCTATTTTCATACATCTTTGTTCTTTGGCCCGTGTGGGCCTCCCACTGCGGTGGCCTCTGTTGTCGCAGAGCACCGGCTCTGGGCGCATGCGCTCCAGAGCTCTGGCTCGGTAATTGGACACATCGCTCCAGCCACTCCGCGGCGCGTGGGATCTTCCCAGGCCAGGGCTCGAACCGGTGCCCCTTGCACTGCAAGGTGGTGTCCTTACCCACTGGACCACGAGGGAAGCCCCCACAGTACATTTTAATTAGGCCCTGTATTCACATTATTACAATAATGCAGCTCCATGGATGCATTCATACAATATTATGACCCTTATTTTGGCTCAGCCCACGCCACAAACCTAAAGTTAAATCAGACAGCACTTAGACAAGAAATACCCATGAAAGAAACCTAACATATACCAATCACAATCTTCCAACTCAGCTTAACTAGCTTATCTGACCCTAGAAAATAAGACCTGCTGGCCTTACAAGAAACTCCCTGACCTCTCAGACAATTGTACCTTGTTTTGGCACTGCCGCTTCAAATCACCTATAAAACTGACTCAGTTGTAAAAATGAATGAAATAATGCCATTTGCAGCAACGTGGATGGACCTAGAAATTATCATACTAAGAGAAGCAAGTCAGAGACAAATACCATACAATACTACTTATATGTAGAATCTAAAATATGAACAAATGAACTTATCTATGAAGCAAAAACAGATTCACAAACATAGAAAACAAACTTAGAGTTACCAAAGGGAAAAGGAGTGAGGGAGGGATAAATTGGAGTTTGGGATTAGCAAACAAGCTACTATATATAATATAGACAAGAAGGTCCTACTGTATAGCACAAGAAACTATATTCAGTATCTTGTAATAAAGCATAATGAAGAAAAGTATGTATACGTATAACCGAATGACTTTACTGTGCACTAAAAACTAACACTGTAAATCAACTATGCTTCAGTAAGAAAAAGATTCTGTGACAAAGTTACAAAGGTCTGAAAATACAGACGTGATATTTATTAATAACATGTGCTAGTCTATGTTAACTACGTTTATTCACAATACATTTTTGGGGGTTGGGGCACTTCTATTGGCCTTTCATTTATCTATTTTCATACATCTTTGTTCTTTGGCCCGTGTGGGCCTCCCACTGCGGTGGCCTCTGTTGTCGCAGAGCACCGGCTCTGGGCGCATGCGCTCCAGAGCTCTGGCTCGGTAATTGGACACATCGCTCCAGCCACTCCGCGGCGCGTGGGATCTTCCCAGGCCAGGGCTCGAACCGGTGCCCCTTGCACTGCAAGGTGGTGTCCTTACCCACTGGACCACGAGGGAAGCCCCCACAGTACATTTTAATTAGGCCCTGTATTCACATTATTACAATAATGCAGCTCCATGGATGCATTCATACAATATTATGACTTCATAATTTGGATTAGTTATTCTATTGTCACTTTTATGCTGATTTTCATTCTTTATATTATTCTCCTGTTTGATGCCACTTCTTGCAAGAAAATCTGATCTACTATAATTAGAATGACTTCAATATAATATTCATTAAGGAAGACATAGTTGCTCTTCAACGTTTTTGTACCTTTTTTAACTTCTGAATGTAACTGTTTCTTTTGGTATATAAAAACGTAATTTTTTTTAGCATACTACACACTGAAATATTAAAAATAATTATTATTTTCCTTTTTTTTTTCAGATGGGGACTTTTTTTCATCGTAATTCAAACAGGTCAAATGCAGGTGTCAAATGGGTACTCTATAATACCAGATATGTGAATAGTGTTTTAAAGTCTGAGTCACTCCTAAACTGCTTCCTGAAATATCGAATTCTTCTAGGCCATGGTCCTTTTAATTTTAACCTTAGCAAAACTGAGTAGAAATTTAAGTTTGCTAGTGTAAATACAAACAAACAGAAAACATAATAGACCAATACATTTACTTCATTGCCAAATAAAAATGAATTTGGGATTATATAATCACTTGCCTCTGTTAAGCACGGATAATCTAGAATTTCATATTTTAGGACTTATTTACATGCAATAATTTCTTGCATACAAGCCTGATAGTGGTCAATATAAAAAATACAGTAGCACCATCATAAGGGTTTAACTTAAGATATGAAAGTATGTTTGTGAGGCAGTGAAAGACATGAATGGGTTTTTTTATCTTCTGAGCAAAATTCCATTACAATAAAAGTTTGCCCACTTATTTTCAAGGTTGTGTTGGATATAAGCAATATCACAGCGAAGGAGGAATTTAGAAAATTCCTTTTATAAGGCAACATTGTAAATCAGCTGTACTCCTGTGAAAATATTTTGTGGCAGTGAATGTGTATTTGTTACACTAGTGGGCAAACTGAAGTTGGCTTAACAGTCAAAGGGTAAAAAAGTAAAACACCTTAAAGACTGAGAGTGAGAGCTTTACAACTATTATTTTAAGTTAAAAAAAAAAAAAAAGCTTTGAGGTTCGACTGCCTAGGTTTAAATCCTGGCTTTACTACTTTGTATTTTATGACCTTGAATGTTTCATCTGTGTAATGAGGATTTGATGAGAAAAAGAATTAAAGGGCCCAGTACATAGTTACTTCAAATAATCGTTAACACCTGTTATTAAGAATTTTAAATATATATTAGTTTAATATTTTACATCATTGGTTATTATTTTCATTTCACAGTTCTTCCATGACTTATCTGTAAAGGTGAGTAATAGGTAAGAGAGATACAGTAAAACCGAAGTTATCCAGAATGCTCAAGAAATGAATTATTCTGGATACATAAATTTTCCAAAGGGTACATTTATAGATATCAAAAAATAAATAAAACAAATGAGATAAATTTATTTCCTACCTTATTACACGTCTCCATGTCTTCTTTTTAAACAGGGATATACCAGAGGTAAACATTTTCTTAATAAATCACTGTTATTATCATTATCAATTAGATTTCTATGTTAAAATTTCACAATCTCTTTTTTTTTTTTTTTGTTGGAGTCTAAGATTTTATTGTTTTAATACTAGCCACAATCTCTTAAAAATGTACCAACAGGAATATACGTACTTGATTCTACCCAAGGTTTTTTTCTAACATTAAGTCCATGAATAGAATTTAGGGGGGGTGTGAAACTGAACTTTTAAAAAATTACATCTTTATATTTACTAAATCTCCAACTGGAAATTGGCATTTCCTTCAATTATGAATGAAAGCAGCAAACAGCTGTACCTACATGTGCATCTCCAACAGGACTCACAGATCCTTTGTATCCCATTACAGCTGTTGCAAACTCTGGAAACTATGTTCAGCATTATTTCAAAAATTTAGCCTTTCTTAAAGCCACCACTAGATCTTACTGTATTAGTAAGGAAGGACATATATTCCCATACTGAAAGTCTGGTTTAGGGGGGGCTTCCTTGGTGGTCCAGCGGGTAAACAGTCCGCCTGGCAGCACAAGGGGTGCCTGTTTGATCCCTGGCCTGGGAAGATCCCATGTGCCACGGAGCGGCTGGACCGATGTGTCCAACTACTGAGCCGGAGCTCCGGAGTGCATGCGCCCAGAGCCAGTGCTCTGCGACAACAGAGGCCACTGCGATGGGAGGCCCACACAGGCCAAAGAAAAAAGATGGATGAAAATAAATAAATGAAATACCAATAGAAGTTGCCTCCCCAAAAAAGCAGCTTCAGACAGCACTGGAAGTAGAAATAAAACGTTCTACTCTGCCACTTTCTAAATTAAGAGACAAACACTCCATTCAATAAATACTCTGACATTAACTGCATGGGTTTAATTCTATTTCTGCTATTTATTAGCTCTGTGACCTGGGGACAGTAACTTAATCTCTCTGTGCATCAGTCTCTTGGTGAAAGGAGATTAATAAACACTGTACCTGGTACATTATAAATATCCCATAAATATTACTTATATTATTAATATTATAGATTTGTTTCTCACCGTGGCCAACTAATGTTTGACCAATCAGTAACTTACATTTATACAGCACTGTAATCTACAGTGCCTGTTCACATGCATTATGACATTTGAAGCACATAATAACCGTGAGAAAGGACAGCTATTATTACACTTACTTTAGTGTTGAAGGAACTAACAGCCTCATCAATATCACACAAATAGGAAGCAATGGCACAAGAACTCAAACCTGGATTTCTTCTTTCACTCCAATTTCCAAATCGTTTGTGTCTCCATATTAGTCTGGTTAAACAGAGATCAAAAGAAAGCTTATTCAGGGAAGAGGGAGTAGACAGAGGTGTCCAGCAGGCCATGAGGTAAGTATGGTCCTCACAGGGCGTCCTCTGCATAATCTGTATCACCTAGTACCTTGTTAGAAATGTAGAATCTCAGGTTCCACCCTTAGACTAAATCAAAATCAGCATTTTTGAACAAGTCCCTACTGATGCAAAGTGTAGTTTAAAAAGCAGTTCCAAGCTATTATAACTTGAGCAACACACATCACAGACCCAGTAAGTTTTTATTAGGTAATACTTTCTTGTAAAGGAAATAGCTTGCTGCTTTCCTTTTTCAAAAAGTATACATTAAAAGTCAATTATTTCCATTCTTTAAGATCTCCACTCTCTAACTGGGATCATTAAGGAACGGTAAAAAACTTTAAGCAGGTGTTTATGTTTCAATTCCCTTTAAAAATCAATGTCTTGGGCTTCCCTGGTAGCTCAGTGGTAAAGAGTTTGCCTGCCGACGCAGGAGACACGTGTTCAATCCCTGATCCAAGAAGATCCCATATGCTGCAGAGCAACTAAGCCTGTGAGCCGCAGCTACGGAGCCTGGGCTCTAGAGCCTCGGAGCCGCAACTATTGAGCCCATGTGCCGCAACTACTGAAGCCCGTGAGCCCTAGAGCCCGAATTCCACAGCAAGAGAAGTCATTGCAGCAAGAAGCCTGCTCACCTCAACTAGAGAGTAGCCCCCACTCCCTGCAACTAGAGAAGAGTCTATGGCAGCAGTGAAAAACCCAAAATAGCCAAAAATAAGTAAATGAAAATAAATAAAGTTTAAAAAGAAAAATTGATATCTTACTACCCTTTGCCTTGAGTATGATATACTGGAAAGCAAAATCACCTCTCCCTTGTTTTCACTGGCAGAATAAAACTTTACATATTTTCTCCTGGATATTCTAGTAAGTATTGAGCTTCTCGGACCCCAAATTCTGATTTCTTGTATGAATTTTTCAACTTTCTGACCCTAGAGACTGACACGCTGCAACAGGAAGAGAAAAGCATTAGACCTAAACCTTGGCGATGGTGACCACTGATTACAGAGGCAAGTAAACAGCTCGCCGCCATCTCCCTATCCTCCATCCTAATTAATTCACAGTTGAGCCTGATTACTAGGCTGCTCTAATTTTGGGGACTGATCAATGGGCACTCAGGGTTGGTCCTCTAGGCCCAGGGGCAGAACAGCACGTGAGAGCGCTGATCAGCGGCCTGGCAGGTTCTATTTAAAATAACTGTTTCCGGGGTGGGGGAAAAGACGCTGAAAAAGCAGTTCCAAGCTATTATAACTTGAGCAACACACATCACAGACCCAGTAAGTTTTATTAGGTAATACTTTCTTGTAAAGGAAATAGCTTGCTGCTTTCCTTTTCAAAAGTATACATTAAAAGTCAATTATTTCCATTCTTTAAGATCTCCACTCTCTAACTGGGATCATTAAGGAACGGTAAAAAACTTTAAGCAGGTGTTTATGTTTCAATTCCCTTTAAAAATCAATGTCTTGGGCTTCCCTGGTAGCTCAGTGGTAAAGAGTTTGCCTGCCAATGCAGGAGTCACGGGTTTGATCCCTGATCCAGAAGGATCCCACATGCTCCGGAGCAACTATGCCCGTGAGCCACAACTATTGAGCCTGTGCTCTAGAGCCTCGGAGCCGCAACTACGGAGCCCATGTGCCGCAACTACTGAAGCCCGTGAGCCCTAGAGCCCGAGTTCCACAACAAGAGAAGTCACTGCAACAAGAAGCCTACTCACCTCAACTAGAGAGTAGCCCCCATTCCCTGCAAGTAGAGAAAACACTATGGCAGCAGTGAAAACCCAGAACAGCCAAAAATAAATTAATTAATTAAAAAAAACAAAGTTTAAAAAGAAAAATTGATATCTTACTACCCTTTGCCTTGAGTATGATATACTGGAAAGCAAAATCACCTCTCCCTTGTTTTCACTGGCAGAATAAAACTTTACATATTTTCTCCTGGATATTCTAGTAAGTATTGAGCTTCTCGGACCCCAAATTCTGATTTCTTGTATGAATTTTTCAACTTTCTGACCCTAGAGACTGACACGCTGCAACAGGAAGAGAAAAGCATTAGACCTAAACCTTGGCGATGGTGACCACTGATTACAGAGGCAAGTAAACAGCTCGCCGCCATCTCCCTATCCTCCATCCTAATTAATTCACAGTTGAGCCTGATTACTAGGCTGCTCTAATTTTGGGGACTGATCAATGGGCACTCAGGGTTGGTCCTCTAGGCCCAGGGGCAGAACAGCACGTGAGAGCGCTGATCAGCGGCCTGGCAGGTTCTATTTAAAATAACTGTTTCCATTTTGAGGGGGTGACTCCTCCCCTAGGCTAATCAGTCCTGGCTGGCAGGCGACTCAACGTCGCTCACCTGCTCCACCGGAAACTTCAAACGCCCGAGTCCGTCGAGACTAAAGGTATCCAGCGATTAAGGCATAGCACCTCCCACCGCACATTCCTGATTGGGCGCGTGAGTCAGGGATGTGTCGGCTCGCGCTCTCACCAGGCCGGGGAATTCCATTTCCTCTCCCTCCCACCTTCATAAATATTCAGGGGCGGTGCTTCCCCGTCGACGGCCCGCCCCGGCTCGAGCCGGTGGCTCACCGCATCTCGCGAGAATTTGCGGACTTAGGGGCGGGTCCCTACCAGGAAGAGTGCACAAAACTGCCCTTAAGTCATTCCTGCGCTACAGCTCCGGTGAACCAGCCTCGAGTTTCTCGCGAGATCGGCCTCCCCTACACCAAGTGAGGAAACTGGGGGACGCTCTCGGGGGGGGGGGGGCGAGACCGCGCAGCCGCCGCTTCCATTACCTTCCTGCCATGGTCTCCTTCCGGTTCTCGATGCTTCTCTGAGTCTGAGGGTTTCCGCCGCTCGTCTACCCTTCCCCCCAGCCCATGACCCGCCTCCGGCCCCCGCCCTCCCGGTCCAACCTCCGATCTGTTTAGTAGGAAGGCGCTGTTCCTGAAAGGAGAAGGGGGCTGACACCGATCGGCTCGGCCCTTGGCGTGGAGAGCAAACCGTCCGCCTTCACCCTCGGATTCTTCCGTGCTGGCGAAGGCGGCGTTGGCGGACTGATCCGCGGCAGTGAAGAGGCAGGAGGAGGGGGGAGGGGCGGAGCGTGGCAGCTGGCAGTAGTTCCGTCAGAGCGGACATCTTGTGGCTGTGTCGTGCGCGTGAGCCCCGTAGGGCCGGGGAGGCACCAGCTGCTGCGCGGGGAGGAGGCCGAGGCCGCAGCTCGAGGGAGGCCCCGGCCCCTCTGTACGCGTGGGTGTGGACGGCTAGGGGAAGGGAAGGGAGGCTGGCCCCCTGGCCGGCCGGGTAAGAGGGGAAGTGCAGGCCCCGCTTGGCTTCGGGGACCAGCCTGCTGGGTGGGGTAGGGTGGGGAGGCTGGAGAGGCCGGGGCCTCCCGCTGAAGGGGGAGGGGGCACGGGCGCGCCCTCGCTCCGACGCCGGATCCTCGGGGGCAGCGCGGGCGCGGGGCGGCTGGCGGCGGCGGGGCGGGCGCGCGCGGGAGCGCGCAGGAAGGCGGAGTGTACGGTGGCGTCCGGAGCGACCCAGAAGAGCCCTGGCTGCGGGGCCGCCGCGCCCCTCGCGCCCGTCTATTCCCTTGCCCTCCCGGCCGCACCTTTGAGCAGAAACCGAAAGCAGCCCGGCGTCCGTCCGGAGCCTCCTGTCTTCCCCTCCCCCCGTGCCTTTCTTTGCCCTGGTGACGCCGGCGTCGCGCCGACTAGGCCCCGACTCCTCCTCTGCTGGGCCCCGGACCCTGCCCCGCACCCACCCTTTCTCCGCCGCCGCTTCCTTTCCCACCCGGGTCTCTTCCTTTCGCGAGGCCGGGAGCTCCGACCGCTGGCCGCCCCTCCGCGCTGCCCGTCACCCTCGCCCCCTCCTCGGGCCGAGGCACGGCGCAGAGGCCGGCGGCGGCTCGGTCCCCCCCCAGCCCATGACCCGCCTCCGGCCCCCGCCCTCCCGGTCCAACCTCCGATCTGTTTAGTAGGAAGGCGCTGTTCCTGAAAGGAGAAGGGGGCTGACACCGATCGGCTCGGCCCTTGGCGTGGAGAGCAAACCGTCCGCCTTCACCCTCGGATTCTTCCGTGCTGGCGAAGGCGGCGTTGGCGGACTGATCCGCGGCAGTGAAGAGGCAGGAGGAGGGGGGAGGGGCGGAGCGTGGCAGCTGGCAGTAGTTCCGTCAGAGCGGACATCTTGTGGCTGTGTCGTGCGCGTGAGCCCCGTAGGGCCGGGGAGGCACCAGCTGCTGCGCGGGGAGGAGGCCGAGGCCGCAGCTCGAGGGAGGCCCCGGCCCCTCTGTACGCGTGGGTGTGGACGGCTAGGGGAAGGGAAGGGAGGCTGGCCCCCTGGCCGGCCGGGTAAGAGGGGAAGTGCAGGCCCCGCTTGGCTTCGGGGACCAGCCTGCTGGGTGGGGTAGGGTGGGGAGGCTGGAGAGGCCGGGGCCTCCCGCTGAAGGGGGAGGGGGCACGGGCGCGCCCTCGCTCCGACGCCGGATCCTCGGGGGCAGCGCGGGCGCGGGGCGGCTGGCGGCGGCGGGGCGGGCGCGCGCGGGAGCGCGCAGGAAGGCGGAGTGTACGGTGGCGTCCGGAGCGACCCAGAAGAGCCCTGGCTGCGGGGCCGCCGCGCCTCTCGCGCCCGTCTATTCCCTTGCCCTCCCGGCCGCACCTTTGAGCAGAAACCGAAAGCAGCCCGGCGTCCGTCCGGAGCCTCCTGTCTTCCCCTCCCCCCGTGCCTTTCTTTGCCCTGGTGACGCCGGCGTCGCGCCGACTAGGCCCCGACTCCTCCTCTGCTGGGCCCCGGACCCTGCCCCGCACCCACCCTTTCTCCGCCGCCGCTTCCTTTCCCACCCGGGTCTCTTCCTTTCGCGAGGCCGGGAGCTCCGACCGCTGGCCGCCCCTCCGCGCTGCCCGTCACCCTCGCCCCCTCCTCGGGCCGAGGCACGGCGCAGAGGCCGGCGGCGGCTCGGTCACCCCACCCACCCCGACTCGCGACCACTCTGGAGGGATACGGATTCGTCAGGGTCTCGGCGGGGCCTGTGCGAGTGCTGATCTGCTCCCGTTTTTGCAAAAGGCGCCTGTGTCTGGCAGAGCCGGTGTGAGACGAAGAGACAATCCTTCCCAGCTGCCGGGATAACCAAGAGTTTTGGCCGGACCTTTGAGCGCACACCGAGATAGTGAGGAGCCGGACGCAAAGCACAGACTATGGCGCTGAAACGGATTAATAAGGTACCCCGGGGCTGAGCGGAATGGGGTCGTGGGAGGAAAGGAAGGCTCAGCCTGGAGGGAACTCTGGCGGGGGCCGCGGTTATAATACGGGAATATCCCTCCTTGGGTCACTTCCATTGGGGATGGGGGACGCGGATATACTTGATGAAGAAATGAGGTTTGAAACGCTTGTAGCAAGTAAGGTGTGTTAGAGCTTATGTTTCAGTGGAATCGGAGCAGATTGGAAATGGAGAGTGATTTCGGGCGCCCCGGGCCTTCTGTAGAAGTGCTTGCTAGTCCCTTTTGGGAGTCAGAATTGCCGAGACGCTCCCGCAGATGTCATTGCGCTTTCTATTCTCATTGCTTGAAAACTTACTCGTGTTGATAAATGAAGGCTCTGGGCCTTTTGGAGCAAGAAACCTGGGAAACTGATCAAGAAAGGATCTGGGAAGTCGGCGGGCCCCGAACTTGTAAAAAGGGGTCGGGCAGCAGTCTTGGCAGCTGTCGGGTAGTGAGTGGGGCTAGTTGGAAGCTGTTCTTCGGTTCTGGGCAGGTTACACAAGAATAAGGGGTTGAGGGGAGATGGGCCGACACAGTGTTGCCACTTCTATGCCTTGTAGTGGGCTTTTCACCCGAAGCTATTTGTCGGAGGCACACCGGGAACTGATGTAAAACCCTTCTGGAAGCTCCGTTTTTCTTTGGATGGGGGAGGGTAAAGAGTGAGACGGCAGTACGGGAAGGCTAGTACATATTTTTGCCTTGGTCCGTTTAATAACATCCTCTGGGGAGATTATTTCGCTTTTTAAAACGAGGTTTGATGCTGAATTGTGGGTTCAAGTTGAAAAAGAAAAACAGGATTTTTCGAGGCTCTGGGGGTAAACGGAACCTCCACCTCCGGTGGTTTAGTCTCATTTTCTTGCTCTAACTTCTATCCCGCATTTTAAGATGGCGGCTGCTTTAACTGGTTCAGGCTCTTTCCGGCATCTCTTTTCATAATATGAAATAATATTCTTTGTTCAGTGTTAACTTTTATATGAGAATGTACACTGCTCTAAGACCTGCTCAAGACTCAGCTATATTCAAACTCTCAGACTGTATTTCCCTTTTTTGTAACTTGTGTGTGTGTGTGATGTATTTGATTCTTGCACAATCAAGGAGGGTGGAGTATTTACAACTTACTTGAAAAAAAATGCTGTGGGATAGATTCAGCCTTACTAAAACGAAGACAGAGAAGGTTGTGGGTTCGAAACTTTGGTTTTGCTAGGTTACTTTTTTTTAAAAAGTTTACATGGAGTGGATAGAAGGTGGCTTTACTAAAAATAGACCTGATTCTGCTTAATTTTACATTTAATGTGCGACTTTGGAATTTATTTGGCAAGACTGCTATTTTATGAAAGATTAAAGTTTAGATCTTCATTCAGTGTATTGATGCTGAAATGGTGAATTTGGTTTCAGGCCATCATTATCACTATGGGTTTATGTGAGTATAAACTTTAGTCTTTATTTTTGAGACGATGGGAAAGGAGTGTCAGAGTTAAGCCTTAAAGTAAAAATGATTATCAGACATCTTTCTGTGATCAATTTGAAGGCCAGCAACACATTGGAGAAGCATGGAGTTACATTTTGCAATATAACAAAGAACATAGCATTTGCTGCAAATAAAAAGCCTGTTATCTGTGGGAATTAATTCATCCCACTAAGATGTGGAATAATTTCAGATCCATAGATTTTTATGCACATGGAACAGAATACTTGAAGGTCTCATTGGTATTTTTTCTTTTTACAGGTGATACCCAGCTGCTGTGACACCACTAAAACATTTAAAAACTCTAGAGAGGCAGTGTAATGGTTAAGGGTGTGAACTTTGGAGCAAAAAACGCTCCAGTTAGAATTAAAACTGGGAAGGTTTATTTATGTACTTATGTATGAGCTGTGAATAATTGAGTGTTAGTATGTGCCGGGCACTGTTCTAGGTAATACTAAGGATGCAGCAGTAAACAAAACAGGAGTCCCAAGTTTTTGTTTTTCTTTTTTTAATAAGGATTAAGTCAGTTCTTGTGTGGCTTTGAACAGGCCCCAAGCACATGGGACTCAAATTATTACTGCAACGTCAGTATTACTGTTTTTAATTTTCAAGAGCTTTCGTTAAAAAACTTTTCTAGTCTGGTACTCTTCATCAGTAACAGATTATCTCCTTTTGCAAATACTTAGAAGATCTGTATAAGAAACTTGACATAATACTTTCTGTAACTGGAAAAATATTTATATGGGACAGTTCAACCTATAGAAAAGTTTTGTTGTAGTTTGGTTTCCAGCTGTTAATGTGAAAACTGCATGGTCAAACTTAAAAAAAACACAAAAACTCAGAGTCAGACAGCTTTAACAAGTAGATAACTGATGGGAGACGCTCTTTAAGCACCTATTTTATTTTTAATTTTTCTTTCCTGCAGCCCCCCCCCCCCCGCATGCTAATTATAAGATGAATCTGTATTCTTAATTGATAACTTTATTGAAATGATTACTTTTGGAATATTTTTACTCAATAGTTCATTTGATTACGCTCTTGAATGTTTCTTTCCTAAAGCTTATGTTAATAATCTTTTTGTTTATTTCTTAGACCAAGCAGCCTTATCAGACAACCTAGTTTTTTCCTCCCTGTATTCATTATTTGAACAGGCTGTGATCTTACAAGGCTATTAAATAAGAATCAAAAATGGAAACTCCCAAGTTGGTTGGTGTTTAGGGGGCATAGCAGTTTTACTGCTCTCATTAAACAAAATATCCACAGTGCATGTATTTTCGGGAAGTTTAAAGACAACTTTACATAAAATATAGTATGAACCAAGCCTAAAAGAATAACTCATGCTTTTGAGTGTTGGCAGTCTATCAGAACTGTTTAAAGCACTTGTATTAACTCATTTATTAGGAAAATCCAAGGGACTAGGCTATTATCTCCATCTTTGAGATTAGTAAACCTGAAGTACAGAGATTTTAACAAACCACCTAGGGTCATAGCATGACAAAGTTGGGATCAGAACCTAGGCATTTGGGCTCCAGGGTGTGTGCTGTTAACTACTACATTGTCATATCTCTTTAGAGGTTTGGTGTTCAAAAGGCTTCTTGTGGGTATATCATTCTGCTAAAAGCTTACGAACGGGCATATGAGATGGATACTCTTACCATTCCATGTTACACATCAAGAAACAGGCATGGAGTAAGTTACTTACCGTGGTCAGATGGCCAAGAAGGGACTGAGATACAAGTCAGATACTCTGCCTCAAGAACTCAAGCTCTTAAACTCCATGTGTACTGTTACTTTGAACAATTTCAATTCCTAATTTAATCCTACTTTCTGAAATAAGCTTCTCCTCTCACTTAGCATTTAGATAATTGGGATTTAACTTTATTCTTAGGCTGTAGCTAATTATTGAGTTTAGATTTTAGCTATCATAAGTTTTCAAAGTAGGAGTGACTTTCTTTTTTGGTTATTAAAGACAGGGAGCTGTTCTGTGCTGGTGTGCTGACTTCTCGGTGGGAGAATGATAAAGTAATCTTCAGTGGACCGCTAGGCTGTCTACAGGCTGTGTAAACCATATGTATAGCCAGCTAAGTTTGCAGATCATTCATTGGAAAATGCTGACAATAAAATGGCCTCAGTTTTTATATTACATGAGTAAGGATAGCTTTGAGACTTGTTTTGGTTTCACTGTGACCTTCTGCAGTGTTAATTCTGGTAGTTACACAAGTGGGAAGTTGAATACTCTTACTTTAGCATTGGGGGAAAACTGTCACTGGATAGCTCTATCATTATGTTGTATGTTAACTCATGGGTTCAGGTGTCCTTTAAAATCTAAGATACAGTCAATTCTTGAGGATTTTCCAAAGCATTTCACTATAATCTCTATTAAAGAAGATACCAAGTTTGTGGTGCTGAAATTAAAGTGTTTCAAATTAAATCCTGTATTAGCTTTTGCATTCTATACTAGGTATGTGGGTTTTGACATGGGTTACTTTTTAGGCTATTATCTCCATCTTTGAGATTAGTAAACCTGAAGTACAGAGATTTTAACAAACCACCTAGGGTCATAGCATGACAAAGTTGGGATCAGAACCTAGGCATTTGGGCTCCAGGGTGTGTGCTGTTAACTACTACATTGTCATATCTCTTTAGAGGTTTGGTGTTCAAAAGGCTTCTTGTGGGTATATCATTCTGCTAAAAGCTTACGAACGGGCATATGAGATGGATACTCTTACCATTCCATGTTACACATCAAGAAACAGGCATGGAGTAAGTTACTTACCGTGGTCAGATGGCCAAGAAGGGACTGAGATACAAGTCAGATACTCTGCCTCAAGAACTCAAGCTCTTAAACTCCATGTGTACTGTTACTTTGAACAATTTCAATTCCTAATTTAATCCTACTTTCTGAAATAAGCTTCTCCTCTCACTTAGCATTTAGATAATTGGGATTTAACTTTATTCTTAGGCTGTAGCTAATTATTGAGTTTAGATTTTAGCTATCATAAGTTTTCAAAGTAGGAGTGACTTTCTTTTTTGGTTATTAAAGACAGGGAGCTGTTCTGTGCTGGTGTGCTGACTTCTCGGTGGGAGAATGATAAAGTAATCTTCAGTGGACCGCTAGGCTGTCTACAGGCTGTGTAAACCATATGTATAGCCAGCTAAGTTTGCAGATCATTCATTGGAAAATGCTGACAATAAAATGGCCTCAGTTTTTATATTACATGAGTAAGGATAGCTTTGAGACTTGTTTTGGTTTCACTGTGACCTTCTGCAGTGTTAATTCTGGTAGTTACACAAGTGGGAAGTTGAATACTCTTACTTTAGCATTGGGGGAAAACTGTCACTGGATAGCTCTATCATTATGTTGTATGTTAACTCATGGGTTCAGGTGTCCTTTAAAATCTAAGATACAGTCAATTCTTGAGGATTTTCCAAAGCATTTCACTATAATCTCTATTAAAGAAGATACCAAGTTTGTGGTGCTGAAATTAAAGTGTTTCAAATTAAATCCTGTATTAGCTTTTGCATTCTATACTAGGTATGTGGGTTTTGACATGGGTTACATTTATGTATTAGAATGTTAAGCAGTTTTTAAAGAATATAGGTACATAAAGTATTTTCAGAATTAACTGAATCATTTCTTTGGGAACAGGCATAATTTTGAAATGTCCCCTAGGTGATTCTGAAGCCGCTCTGATTAAGAACCTCAGACATTAAGTTGGAAGCAATGGTGCACGTGCGTGCTCAGTCGTGTCTTTGAGTCTTTGTGACTGCATAGACTGCAGCCCACCATGCTCCTCTGTCCATGGGATTTTCCAGGCAAGAATACTGGAGTGGATTGCCATTTTCTTCTCTAGAGGATCTTCCTGATTCAGGGATTGAGTCCATGTCTCTGGTGTCTCCTGCACTGGCAAGCAGATTCTTCACCACTGCACCACCTGGGAAAGACATAAGGGATATCATTTAATCTTACTGAGGTCTCACTGTTTGGCACAGTAATCTAGTCCCAGTGGACAAAATATAGGGAAACCTGTTAATACCCACGAGAATCCCTGATTTGAATGAAGGAAACAAGCATATAAATACATAAATTGATAATAAGTTTTATTTCACTGGAAATCTTGTTGCTCTTGAGCTAGTTTTGCTACTCAGTTGTGTAGTGTAGTTAAGAATAGATGGGTTTAAGAAAATGGGAGTAAAATCTCTTGAGGGGGAATGTAAGGGATAGGGAAAGGGGCAGGGCACAATTTTTGAAAAGAATGACGCACCCAGAGGCAGTTCTGCCCCTTCCCTAAAAGAGCTGGAATAATCCTCCCACTCATTAGCGTATGGAATTACCCAGCCGGTAAAAGCTAAGAACTCTTGTTTTCGGGGCCACTGGATTCACTCTCTGATGGCCCACACTGTGGAGTGTGCTGTCTCTGAATCTGAATAAATCCATTTCTTACCCAAAAAAAAGAATAGATGGGTTTAGTGAGTATATTATTTGCCAGTCTGTTAGATGAGGTTTAGTCTCAAAATGGTACCCTTGGCCCTGTTATGTGGGGAGGGAATAAGTTCAAAAAAGTAGTTTACACCTGCTCAAACATCTGATTTTATCTCCAGCTATACTTTCAACATAATGTATCATTTAGAGACCTCCTGCCAGCTTTTCTTAAAGTTGTTGTATTTAACCTTTTAGGTCTCCGTTGTGTTTCACCACTTCTCATGGTTACGTGCTCATTTTCAAGATGCAAGTCTACACATTAATTCTATGGAAGAATGGGACAAAATTTTTGGAAGCAATTTTGAAATGTCCCTAGGTGATTCTGAAGCCGCTCTGATTAAGAACCTCAGACATTAAGTTGGAAGCAATGGTGCGCGTGCTCAGTCGTGTCTTTGAGTCTTTGTGACTGCATAGACTGCAGCCCACCATGCTCCTCTGTCCATGGGATTTTCCAGGCAAGAATACTGGAGTGGATTGCCATTTTCTTCTCTAGAGGATCTTCCTGATTCAGGGATTGAGTCCATGTCTCTGGTGTCTCCTGCACTGGCAAGCAGATTCTTCACCACTGCACCACCTGGGAAAGACATAAGGGATATCATTTAATCTTACTGAGGTCTCACTGTTTGGCACAGTAATCTAGTCCCAGTGGACAAAATATAGGGAAACCTGTTAATACCCACGAGAATCCCTGATTTGAATGAAGGAAACAAGCATATAAATACATAAATTGATAATAAGTTTTATTTCACTGGAAATCTTGTTGCTCTTGAGCTAGTTTTGCTACTCAGTTGTGTAGTGTAGTTAAGAATAGATGGGTTTAAGAAAATGGGAGTAAAATCTCTTGAGGGGGAATGTAAGGGATAGGGAAAGGGGCAGGGCACAATTTTTGAAAAGAATGACGCACCCAGAGGCAGTTCTGCCCCTTCCCTAAAAGAGCTGGAATAATCCTCCCACTCATTAGCGTATGGAATTACCCAGCCGGTAAAAGCTAAGAACTCTTGTTTTCGGGGCCACTGGATTCACTCTCTGATGGCCCACACTGTGGAGTGTGCTGTCTCTGAATCTGAATAAATCCATTTCTTACCCAAAAAAAAGAATAGATGGGTTTAGTGAGTATATTATTTGCCAGTCTGTTAGATGAGGTTTAGTCTCAAAATGGTACCCTTGGCCCTGTTATGTGGGGAGGGAATAAGTTCAAAAAAGTAGTTTACACCTGCTCAAACATCTGATTTTATCTCCAGCTATACTTTCAACATAATGTATCATTTAGAGACCTCCTGCCAGCTTTTCTTAAAGTTGTTGTATTTAACCTTTTAGGTCTCCGTTGTGTTTCACCACTTCTCATGGTTACGTGCTCATTTTCAAGATGCAAGTCTACACATTAATTCTAGTCTTGTTATAATTTCATGGCTAATGTGTAACTGAATGTTTTAAACAAGTGGACTGCTGTTAATTTTTGTTTTCCCTATCTTTAAAATCCCTTATTTGCTTTCATGGGTAAAAGCTCGGAAACTAAATTTGGTTCTGTCTTTGCCTTATTTAGGGATAGTGCTTAAAAAATAATAGCTTTGAGTGATTTTAAGTGTCTTATTTTTAATGATGATTTAAAGAAAAATTAGAGTATTCATTCAACCCATTCTTTGTACCTTGTCCGAATGAATGGGTGGACTTGTCTCACATAATTATAACTAAACAGGAAGTTAATTTCTTGTCAGTGATGTAATGAGACATTTGCCTCTTAATCCTTAAAGTGAAAGAAACTTTGGAAATTACTCAGAAGAAATTACAAATCCCAAACTAAAATGAATTTAAAAGGACTATTTTTTCCACATATGAAACTGTTCATATCTGAAAATGTTTTTCCCAAGCTTCCTTCTTTTGACATGACTTCCGATGGCCATGCATTTCTGAGATGTTTGTTGTTTTCCTTCCTTGCCATTAGTAGCTACTTTTGTTTACTGCATAGCAGACTTGATCTTTATAAGAGAGCAATAACTTGTCTTCCTAATTAATAACTGCATTTTGATCTTTATCATTCATCTGAATATGAATGATACTTATATTTGCTAGATTGTAAAGGCTCTTTGAGGGTGATTCTTACCTCAAAATTTCTTAAAGGCATTTAACTTTTTGCTTCCTACCTCTTGCCCTGGTCTCATCTATCTCCCAGGGTAATATTTTTTTAACCTTTTTTTTTTTTTTTTGATTTTAAGTCACCATTTGTTTTTCACCCATGTGGGCCTCCCATCACAGTGGCCTCTCGTTGCAGAGCACCAGCTCTGGGCGCATGCGCTGCAGAGCACTGGCCATACCAGTCCATCCACTCCGCAGCATTTGGGACCTTTCCAGGCCAGGGATTGAACCAGTGCCCCCTGCACTGCAAGGTGGACTCTCTTCCCACTGGAGCACCAGGAAAGCCCCCAGAGTAGTATTTTATGTTGCTCACTGTAGGTTTAAGAGGCAAGATCTTTCTTTATAGTATGAATTCCCGTGATCATACAAATCAAGTAAAAGTTTTGAAAGAAATTGACTCTTAAAGTATAAGAAATTAACTCATTAAATAATAAGGGAATGGACTTTTAAGTTTTCCCAGTGTGATGATACAGAATATCTGTGCTACTTTAGTCATTCTGACTATGATGTAGTAAGAAGGATGGCAGAGATTGCGATAACATGATTGTGGGATGTGATGGTAATTTTATACTTAATATCCTAATTAATTGTACTTGACCTTACCACAGTAAGGTTAACTCATCTGAGTTAAATTTGCCAAGCCCTTGAGAGAATGATAGAACTGGATAGACCAGAAAAAGTTACTTAGGGAGTTATACTTCAATACGTGTGGAGGGTAAGGATGATCATCCTCATAGATTATGCACATCCATAAATTAAGTAAAATTTTATGTGGTCATGTGTTTGGGGGATAGAGGGTCAACATTTCATCAGATTACTAGAAGTCCTTATCTTTGTCACAAGCAATGCTATGTACATGTCCAGTGTATGAAACCATGGAGAAGTGACAGAAGCCACATTTAAGAGTGTCCGTTAGCCTCTTGTCAGGTAAAGGGAAGGGTATGTTGGGAGTATGTGGAAAGGTCTGTTATATCTGCTACACTTAAAATCTGAAAGAGGCCTTAGAAGAATGTTAAGCTTAACTGTAAAGCTAGGCACACAGATACTTGGTTGCTCTTAGGATGTGATTTAATAATTTAGAAAGTCAGTCATTTCTAATGTACTACTGCTGGTACATCAAAAAGTCCACATCTCACTTGTCTTATTCCTGCTTAACAATTCTTGCTTAAGAAAGAACTATTAGTGACTTCTCATGCCTGTGGAATGGTGTTTGATATAGTATTTAAGACTCTCAAAAGATTCACCCGTAATTAATCTCTCTAGCCGTACCTGCTGCTCTCTTACCTATACCTGTATGTCTCTGGTATACCAGACTACAAGCAAGTTCTTTGATTTCCTTGGTTTTCATTAGTTTATCTAACTTGAATGCTTATCCCCCCATCAAGACCTAGCTTAAATGTCACTGTTTAAAATCCAGGCAAGGTTTGTTACTACCTTTTCAGAATTCACAGGCAGTTGAATGCCATTACTTTTAAGTCCTCAAGTTGTTTGAAATACAATTTTTTTTTTTAATTTTATGTCTACTTTCTATCAGCTCAGTCTATTGGGGAAGGCATTCGTATTCTGTCTTGATATTCTCAGGCCTAGCATGCTTTACACCAAAAAGGTAGTCTGTATATAAATGAATAAATGCTTTGGTGAGAGAACTGATGTTTCACTTGTTATTTTAGAAATAAATTTAGCTTAGAGCTTCCCTGCTGGTCCAGTGGGTAAAGAGTGCCTTGCAGTGCGAGGGGTACCAGTTCAATCCCTGACTCTGGAAGATCCCACATGCCACGGAGTGGCTAGACTGGTGTGTGCAATTATGAGCCAGCACTCTGGAGCGCGTGCATCCAGAGCCGGTGCTTTGCAACGAGAGAGGCCACTGCAGTGGGAGGCCCACACATGCCAAATAATAAAGATGCATGAAAATAAACAAACAACCAATAAAAGAGGCCAAAATCAAAAAAAAAAAAGAAACAGACTTAGCTTAATCTTTAGCTTCTGTTACTGAAAGTTTAATTTTTTATTAGGTAAAACGTGATTTCTTTCTGCTTCCTCTAGTTTCATTTTGACACTTTCCTTCATTTATATTTCTTAAATACTTTAGAGCCAGATTAAAGCAGTACATTGTACTTTCATGGGATAAAATATGTGTAATAGGATGGGGCCCAGGTAGCACTCTACTTGAAATGGATCTCTCTCTCCTTTTTGTCCTACTACTACTAATTTTTAGTTAAATAACTTTAACAGTCAAAGCAGTAACTTGAATTATCAAAAAGTCCACATCTCACTTGTCTTATTCCTGCTTAACAATTCTTGCTTAAGAAAGAACTATTAGTGACTTCTCATGCCTGTGGAATGGTGTTTGATATAGTATTTAAGACTCTCAAAAGATTCACCCGTAATTAATCTCTCTAGCCGTACCTGCTGCTCTCTTACCTATACCTGTATGTCTCTGGTATACCAGACTACAAGCAAGTTCTTTGATTTCCTTGGTTTTCATTAGTTTATCTAACTTGAATGCTTATCCCCATCAAGACCTAGCTTAAATGTCACTGTTTAAAATCCAGGCAAGGTTTGTTACTACCTTTTCAGAATTCACAGGCAGTTGAATGCCATTACTTTTAAGTCCTCAAGTTGTTTGAAATACAATTTTTTTTTTTAATTTTATGTCTACTTTCTATCAGCTCAGTCTATTGGGGAAGGCATTCGTATTCTGTCTTGATATTCTCAGGCCTAGCATGCTTTACACCAAAAAGGTAGTCTGTATATAAATGAATAAATGCTTTGGTGAGAGAACTGATGTTTCACTTGTTATTTTAGAAATAAATTTAGCTTAGAGCTTCCCTGCTGGTCCAGTGGGTAAAGAGTGCCTTGCAGTGCGAGGGGTACCAGTTCAATCCCTGACTCTGGAAGATCCCACATGCCACGGAGTGGCTAGACTGGTGTGTGCAATTATGAGCCAGCACTCTGGAGCGCGTGCATCCAGAGCCGGTGCTTTGCAACGAGAGAGGCCACTGCAGTGGGAGGCCCACACATGCCAAATAATAAAGATGCATGAAAATAAACAAACAACCAATAAAAGAGGCCAAAATCAAAAAAAAAAAAGAAACAGACTTAGCTTAATCTTTAGCTTCTGTTACTGAAAGTTTAATTTTTTATTAGGTAAAACGTGATTTCTTTCTGCTTCCTCTAGTTTCATTTTGACACTTTCCTTCATTTATATTTCTTAAATACTTTAGAGCCAGATTAAAGCAGTACATTGTACTTTCATGGGATAAAATATGTGTAATAGGATGGGGCCCAGGTAGCACTCTACTTGAAATGGATCTCTCCTCTCTCTTTTTTTGTCCTACTACTACTAAGATTTTTTAGTTAAATCCAAACTAGTTAACAGTCAAAGCAGTAACTGTAGGAATTAGAGCAAGTTATAACCTCAGAAACTGAAATTGTGTATTTGTATGCCAACTTAGTTCCTTAACTCTGCTGTCTGATATGGCCTTTGTTTCTTAGGATTTACCATGTAATTTCAGGGCCTGTGCCTGCTAATAGTTCTGGGTCACATCCTTTTAACTCTTGATGAGAGAAGGAAGGCAAATGACCTTTCTAGTTTCCAACTTCAGTCTGAAGAATCCTGGGTACAGGTAGAGGACAGACTGATATGGTCAGGTTCTAGTTTACATTGTTTCCAACTCTGAGTTAACCACTGAAGTTGAAGGTATGAAATTCAATGGTTGCCCTTTTCGTTAATGGCACTGCATTCATAAGTTTAAGAGAAAAACATTTCCAGAAAGTAAGGGAAAATGGTTTGAATAGACAAAATAATGCATAGAACAGCATCTGAGATGAGTTGTTAGGCTTTTCTCGTATTTTTCCCCTGCTTAGATATTTTTATATCTTTCTTGCTTATGCTATGGACATAATAATGTCATGAGAATTATTTGGTAATTCTCTTTGAGGTAAGTGCTTGTATATAAAGACGTTTTGATCCTTAAAGTTAGGATGTTGACTTGAAAGTAGGTTTTGGTATTTACTTGGCTAAAATATTAGATATTTGAGTATTAGAAGATGTTTTAGTTATGGAGAACTTGGGAAATACGACATTGCCTGAGGGAAGTATGGGAGAGAAGAACTGAAATTTAGTGCTAACTTTTTCTGGAATTACATATTCACTAAAAGGAGTGATAATATCAGCATATAAAGGCTTACTGGTTCAAAGATGTCTCTGCAGGGAAACTGTTTCAAAAATATCCTCTTAGGACTTACCTGGTGGTCCAGTGGCTACGGCTCCATTCTCCCAATGTATGAGGCCTGAGTTCAATCCCTGGTCAGGGAACTAGATCCCACATGCTGATCCTGTGTGATCATAACTAAGATCTGGTACAACTAAATATATAAATATTTTTTTTAAAAAAGACTTATAAAAAAAATCCTCTTAGGCTTTTTTTTCATATTCCAGGTCAACTGTAGATTCCTGAACTTTGATTCAGGAATGAAGTGGTTGCAGGATCACTGGGGAATTTTGTTAGACTGCCAATTCATTGAATTGCTTTTTTAAAAAAATTTTGTTTAAAAATTACTGCTGGATAATTACTTCAAGCATTTTACCAAATTAACATATATAAACCATAATGCGTTTTAAGTACATAAAAGTACATGACTTGGAATAGATCTGTGTAAGAAACTCATGTTAATAACATTTGATTTCTAATGCTTACTAGATATTTTTAGGTAGAACTGCATGGAAGTTACAGTTCTGTAGTTCAGAAATGGTTAAGTATTAGTAATATCCTACAGCTCAGCCTGGGCTTCCCAGGTGGTACTAGTGGTAAAGAATCCGTCTGCCAGTACAGGAGACATAAGAGATGTGGCTTCGTTTCCTGGGCTGGGAATATCCCCTGGAGAAGGAAATGGCAGCCCACTTCAGGATTTTTGCCTGGAGAGTCCCATGGACAGAAGAGCCTGATAGACACAACCCATGGCGTCTTAAAGAGTCCGACACAACTGATGTGACTTAGCGCACATGCACACGCATGCAGACTAATAAAATGGTTTCTTTAAAACCCCATCCACAAATAGTGACTGAATTGCTGATCTTGTATTACTAAACTATATTGTATCATGAGCCAAACAATTGCCAGAGGATTATGTTATAGACAAATAAGCATAAAAATTCATCCTCACATAGGCAAAAGACTTAAGTGAGCTAGGGCTATAATGTTAGTTTATTTATAAAGCAGTTTTGCTTTTAATAAATGAGTGCCTGTTGAAAGAATCTTGCTTTGTAGATGGGTAGTCTGCTTGCTGAGTACCCATTACTTGCTAGACAGTGTGCTAGAGTATTTTACATCATTTATCCCTTCAAAATTTCTGTAAAAATAGACATTCTGTTTTAGAGATAAGGAAATAAGCTAGGACATAGTGGGTCTAAATTGGGTGAAAAATGAGACTGCACTACGATGAAATTGAGGGAGGTGTATATTAATTGTCCTTATGTCATGTTTGAGCATTTGAGTTGTATGCACAAGTTTGGTTTTAGTAGCATTTTTGTGCTTGTATAGGAACGCAGAGTGGGTAGCTCAGAAAAACTATGCTTTTAGCCTTAAAATAGATTTTTTTGGTCCCTTATATTTTCTTAAGAGGAAATCAAACTGCATAGATTTCTAGTTTATCTTTTTTGATGGACCAGTTAAATGAAAGAACTTAATCAGTAAGTTTGGGACGTGGAAAAAAATTCTATAAATATTAGACTATACTCGATTCTTTCTTTTTTTCTTTTTAATTTTTTTTGTGGGGGGGGTTGGGGAAGAAGGGGGGAGGGCGGGCCACTTCTATTGGTCTTTATGTATTTGCATCCATCTTTGTTCTTTGGCCCGTGTGGGCCTCCCATTGCAGTGGCCTCTGTTGTCGCAGAGCACGGGCTCTGGGCACATGCGCTCCAGAGCTCCGGCTCGGTAATTGGACACATTGGTCCAGCAGCTCCGCAGCACATGGGATCTTCCCAAGCCAGGGATGGAACCGGCGCCCCTTGCACTGCAAGGCGGTATCCTTACCCACTGGACCACCAGGGAAGCCCCCTCAATTCTTAAGTGTAGTGCTTTGTGGGAGTTAGTCTGACCTATGAAAAAAATCATCTGGATAATGATTAGTTCAAGTTGCAGGTATTGCTTTTCTTAAAAAAGTATGATTCAGGGCTTCCCTGGTGGTCCACTGGGTAAAGAGTCCACCTTGCAGTGCAAGGGGCACCAGTTCTATCCCTGGCCTGAGAGGATCCCATGTGCCATGGATTGGCTGGACTGCTGTGTCCAATTATAAGCCGTCGCTCTGGAGCGAATGCGCCCAGAGCTGGTGCTCTGCAATAAAAGAGGCCACTGCGATGGGAGGCCCACACATACCAAAGAATAAAGAATGAAAAATAAATGCTGACTTAGAGGCCCCCCCCAAAAAGGTCTGATTTGATCTGATCTTCTCTTCTATCATCTTAAGATTGGCTCCTGGCATTTCCTGGCTGCCTTGATAACCATATGGGGTTCCCTGGTAGCTCAGAAGGTAAAGAATCTGCCTGTACTGCAGGATACCCTGGTTCAGTTCCTAGGTAAGGAAGATCCACTGGAGAAGAGATAGGCTTCGCACTCTATTCTTACCTGGAGAATTCCATGGCTCGTCCATGGGGTTGCAGAGTCAGACACAACTGAGCAACTTTCACTTGATAACCTTATAAGCAGTTATAGTTTGAGTTTCAGAAACAAATTGGCAAAGTGTGTATATCAAGGCACTCTGTCGTCCCAGTTTAGTTTTGAAATACAGTTGGTATATAACCTAATAGAAGTACGGCACAATATGACATAGGTATAGGCCAAAATGATTTACACTAAGGATAATTCTTTATTGAGACTTTATTTTTTTAATGAAGTGAATCTAATAAACTGCTATTTCTGAACAGTTGGCTGTTTTCTGAAGTACATTATTTTGATGATGTGGTAAAAGCAAATAGTTGCTCTAATTATCTTCCTGAAGTGTATTCGCTGTCTTTTTTCTTCGAAGTCCATTATTACCTCGTGTGTGCTCAGTCACTAAGTCTTATCCAACACTTTGTGATCCCGTGGACTGTAACTTGCCAGCCTCTTCTGGGATTTTCCAGGCAAGAATACTGGAGTGGGCTGCCATTTCCTTCTCTTACAGGGTCTATAAATCCCTATGCTGTAGGAATTTATACACAGGTATAGAAAGATAAGACTATATCATAAATATTTTAAAATCTTGCAAAGAAGGCTTTCAGTGCAAGTGCAAGGGGTGCCAGTTCAATCCCATGTGCCGTGGAGCGGCTGGACCGATGTGACCAACTACCGAGCTGGAGCTCTGGAGCGCATTGTGCCCAGGGCTGGTGCTCTGCAACGAGAGAGGCCACTGCGATGGGAGGGGCCCACACAGGCCAAAGAACCAAAATAAATGAAAGATCAATAGAAGTGGCCAAAAAAAAAAAATCTTGCAAAGAGGCAGTTTTCTTAAAAGATTATCCATATGGGTTATACACTAGTCATGGAAGGGATAAATACACTTGTTGGAAATCTGCAGTGTATGTTTTGCTGATGAGAAAACTACTTTTTGTTCAGTTATACTCAGTGTTGAGTAAAAGACAGGGTTGGGTTGAGGGATAAGATCAAACCAAAAAGGGTACTTACCTAGCCCCGTAAGAGATTTTAAGTAGAAAATAAGGTCATTGGGTAGTATGGTCCAGTGTTTAAGAAGGACCACTGAGATGGTGTGAAAGGTCAGCAAATAATACGAATGTTGAGCTGCCTTAAGTTCTTAACCTGGGAAAGTATTGTATTACAGCCTTTTCATTTTGTAAGAGGACAGCTTTTGTTCATGTACAGGCACAAGTTGAAGATACTGAGAGTTTGGTTCCAGATGACCAAAATAAAGCAAACGTCACAATAAAGCATATCACATGATTTTGTTTGTTTCTTACTACATTTAAAAGTTGCATTTACTATTACTAAGTGTGGTAGCATTGTATTATGTCTTTAAAAATGTACATACTTTAATTTAAAAATGCTCTATTACTAAAAAAATAATCATCTGAACCTTGAGCAGTTTGTAGTTTGTTTTGTTTTTTTTTTAATGGTGAAGGGTTTGAAATAGTCCAAGAATTATCAAAATATACAGAGACACAAAATGAGCAAGTCCTTTTAGGAAAATGGTGCAGATAGCCACAGCCATTCAGTTTGTTGAAAAACAAAGCATCCTTCCACCCATATACAGTATCTGTGAAGCACACAATAAAACAGAATATGGCCTGTAGTAAAACTTCATATCGATGAGTGTGTATGGTTTCATGAACCCTTGGCCAAGATGATTTGTCTTGTACGTCCATAAAATAACTATGCCTAGTATGTCCCAGGAAATGGAGTAGGATTAGTTATGCTTTCTTTCCTAATGGAATGTATTGTTGATATAAATTGTGATTGTATGTTCCTAAAGAATGGTGTAACAATAACAGCATTTTTTGTCTTGGTGTAGGAACTTAGTGATTTGGCCCGTGATCCTCCAGCACAGTGTTCTGCGGGCCCGGTTGGAGATGATAGTAAGTAATTTTCAAGTTGATTTTTTTTTTTTTACATATAGTTTTATTGCTTCCTTTTATGGGGGGGGTTGGGGAGGGAGTGGGGTGGGTGGGCCACTTCTCTTGGTTTCCCATTTATCTATTTTTCATCCATCTTTGTTCCTTGGCCCCTGTGGGCCTCCCATAGCAGTGGCCTCTGTTGTGGCAGAGCACCGGCTCTGGGTGCTTGCGCTCCAGAGCTCCGGCTCGGCAATTGGACACATCGGTCTAGCCGCTCCGCGGCACGTGGGATCTTCCCAGGCCAGGGATAGAACCGGCGCCCCTTGCACTGCAAGGTGGTGTCCTTACCCACTGGACCACCAGGGAAGCCCTCAAGTTGATTTTTATGGTTAGTTTCAAAAAAGCTTGCGTATTTTTAGATAATAACAAGAGTATTTTCTTTTTCTAGTGTTTCATTGGCAAGCCACAATTATGGGACCTGTAAGTACTGATAATTAAAAACAGAAACTTAAAAAAATCCAGCATTGATCTAGTTTGTAGTTCTTAACTATAGCTTTATTTCATTATATTGTAAGTCTGTTTGGAATATGCCATAATTGCATTGCTTTTGGAAAAAACAGTTGGATTAGTTATTTGATAAGTACACTGTGTCTGTTCCTGGGTTTTAGTTGTTTAGCATTGCTGTGACCTGTTGAATATCTCTTCTAATTTAATTTTCTCTCATAGCAATGTAAAGTATTGTCATAGAGCTTCCTGATTTACAGACCCTATTTTTCACCGTTATTATAGCATTACTCAGAGATCTTAACTCTCCATATAGCTGCCTAAAATCTAGCTTAATTGTATTATTTGATAAATTTTTATGGCTCTTCATACAAAATTTGAATATTTTTAGGTAGAAAGTGATATTTTGAATACAGCAAAGTTCCTTTCTATCCTGGGTAGATAAACTGTATTGCTGGATAATTGAATATTCAGAATTATGGATATCGTCTAAGAATTTCACAGAATTAGAACGCAGTAAAACATCCTGGGGTAAGACTGTATCTTGCACAATACTTAACATTTTTTTTTTTTTTAACTTGGAAAGGCACATGGATTTCTATTCTAAGTTGATTAAAAGATAAGGCTTTGAACGAATTGGAAGACCATTGCTAATTATGTGGCTTTTAAACTTTTGTTGGTTATTTTATACTATGTTAAGGAAAATTTCCATAGCAAATTGTTGCTAGTGAGGAGAAACCAACTTCCTTACCTATTTCTGATGTTCATGTGCTTGACTTTTTAAAATTGGAAATGGAACTGGCAGAAAGTCGAAATTATTTTCAAAGCCACATTAACTTCCATTCCACCTAATGTAAGCTGGATAACCATAGGAAAAAATACTGTGTATGTGAATAATTTTTGCAGTCAGAGCAGAATCAACTGCAAAAACTATCTGAAGTGAAATATTTGGACCATCAGTTCAGTTCAGTCACTGAGTTGTGTCCAGCTCTGCAACACCATGGATGGTAGCACTCCAGGCTTCCCTGTCATTCATCGTCTCCCAGAGCTTGATCAAACTCATGTCCATTGACTCAGTGATGGCTTCCAACCATCTCATCCTTTCATTTCCTTCTCTTTCTCCCTTCTGTTTTCCCCAGAATCAGGGTCTTTTCCAGTGAGTCTTCTCTCATCAGGTGGCCAAAATGTTGACGCTTCAGCTTTAGCATCAGTCCTTACAATGCAGGTTGATTTCCTGTAGGATTGATTGGTTTGAGCTCCTTGTAGTCCAAGGGACTCTTCAAGAGTCTTCTCCAACACTGCTGTTGGAAGGCATCAGTTCTTCAGCACTCAACCTTTATGGTACAACTCATATCCATAAACGACTACTGGGAAAACCATAGCTTTGACCGTACAGACTTTTGTCAGGAAGGTGATGTCTCTGCTTTTTAATATGTTGTCTATGTTTGTCATAGCTTTCCTTCCAAGGAGCAAGCATCTTTTAATTTCATGGCTGCAGTCACCATCCACAGTGATTTTGGAGCCCAAGAGAATGAAATCTGTCACTGTTTCCATTGTTTGTCCATCTGTTTTGCCATGGAGTGATGGGACTGGATGCCATGATCTTTGTTTTCTTTGAATGTTGAGTTTTAGGCCAGCTTTTTCACTCTCCGCTTTCACCTTCATCACGAGGCTCTTTAGTTCCTTCTGTGCTTTCTGCCATAAGGGCAGTATTATCTGCATGCCTGAGGTTATTGATATTTCTCCTGGCAATCTTGATTCTAGCTTGTGCTTCATCCAGCCTGGCATTTGTATGGTGTACTCTGCATATAAGTTAAATAGGGTGACAATATACAGCTTTGATGTACTCTTTTCCTAATTTTGAAGCACTCTAATGTTCCATGTCTGGTTCCAACTGTTGCTTCTTGTCCTGCGTACAGCTTTTGCAGGAAACATCCTTAGGAAATGTTTTTATTGTTAAATAAGGGTGAATTTTTCTGCTTATGTTGAGTATTATGTCTTTTCTGTAAGGGCTAATAATACGTGAACACTCATTTTTAGTACTATTTAAGGAGTTTTGTAGTCTAGTGTAAGAGGAAAATTAGGTTTTGTTGGCTAATACTAACTGTACAGAGCAGGGTATTTAAAAGGGGTAGCTAGCAGTTTGGACTAAACGGAGAGCTGTTACTTACTTCTTAAAAGACATTTAAGCCTAAGATGATCCTACAGGATAATACGGTAGGATTCTGTAGGTTAGGAAGTAGGGGAAAGAAAAAGGAAATATGAAGCATTATTTGCTGTGCAGTAAGGAGTGTCTTGTGGAGAGGAGGTGAAAGATGAGACTGACTAAGATTGGTGGAAACCAGACCAATAAAGCACAGGAGTTGAACTTTAATCTTGTAAGCTGTGTTAGATTTTCAAGGTAGAATGACTTTTATCTTGAAAAGACCATTTGTTAGCATTAGGGCGAGGCATAAATTGGAGGGGAAAACCAGAGTGAAGGCAAGAAAAGGAGTATTTACTCTAAACCATTGCCATAATTTAGACTAAAGACAGTAACTTTAGATCGTAACTTGAACTAGTGCAGTGGATATAAAGGAGAGGAGGCTGGTTCAGAAGTCTATTATAGTTATCTTAGGGGAAGAGTGCGGATACTGAGGAGGAGCAGCTTGGACTAACTGGAGCAAAACCAGGGTAGGTTTCTAAAGAGACCCAATATGTATTCTTGATTTCTAAGATTGGCTCAATTTGTTGATCAAAGTACTCCTTTTTGTTTTTAATGGTGTATTTGTTTGCTGTCTACTTAGGTAAATTCACTATAGAGCCTAGTTTTTAGGTGACATGGTTCGGTTACCTTTTTGCATCATATATGGTTTTTATCAGCTTTTTATCTGGAATTTCAGTATTAATTTGTAACCTTTTTTGCATACATCTATTCTAAGACTACCTTTAAGAAGCAGTCAGATACAGTGCTTAATTATATGAAACTTGGAATAAAAGCTTACACAGAATTTTTTTGAGTTCAGTTTAATGAAAACCTAATGTATTTTCATAAAAACAATTTATCCTTAAATTGTTAAATGAACTCAATACAAACATAATCTTCAGTATGAGCCTATTTTATAAGTGTATGGTATTTGAAGGTTAGCTATTTCCATCTGACAGTAATAAGTTTGGACCACATTTTTGTATCTTTTGACTTTCTGTTTTTCAGTCTTAGTTTTTTGAATTAGAATTTTTTAGACACGAAGTAGAGGGACTTGGAAGTAGGGAAGACAGTAGCTCTTCTTAATAGGTATATTTCTTTGGACTTGATTATCAGTAATCATTTATTTAGTAAATACAGTGGCTTTAGAGTAATTGAACTAATGTTTAATTAGTTTACAGAGAGCTAGGAGTTAAATGAGTTGTATTGCATTGTCAACCCTGTAAAGGTTATTTGCCTTACAAAGGAGTGAGCATAGTATAATAGAAGGCTCACGCTAGCACTGTGTACAAGTTTGAGAGGAATGCATGTTAGTAGTAACTTGATTACTGTAGATTTTCAAACACATCTTCAGGTGACTCTTTTTGTATCCATAGGCAATTATGTAATTCCATTTTTAAAAAATCTTTTTGACCTTAATATCCTTGACCACATCACCATCTTTTCATTCTTTGATACGTGGTTTTCAGAAGACCTGGGTTTCATGTACCAATTGTATACTTCACTTTTAAGTCCTATTTTATTTACTTGTGAAAGGGCAACAATGATATTTTTCTTGGTATTGATTAAATTAAATGTGGAATACTAGGAAGTTTCCCCAAATGTTACTTCATACTGACATTATATGTTTCTAACATCCTAAGGAAAAACCTAAGTACTGCAGTAACTTGAAATTTTGCATTTTCTGTTTGAACAAAAAAGTCCCAAGTGTTCCACATCTAGTAATCCTATGTGTTGATTTGTTGTAGAGAATTCAGTTGTGTGATTTTGAAGAGAAGACTTTCATGGCTTTATTAAATGAGAATTTTGAGGAGCCATTTGAGAACTAAACTTTTTTAAACCTATGTTTTGTTCTGCCTCCCTTTTTTTTTTTTTTTAATTTTATTTATTTATCTTTGTGGGGGGGGGGGGGGGAGGGGGGTAGGCGGGCCACTTCTATTGGTCTTTCATTTGTCTATTTTCATCCGTCTTTGTTCTTTGGCTCCTGTGGGCCTCCCATCGCGGTGGCCTCTGTTGTCGCAGAGTACCAGCTCTGGGCGCACGCGCGCCAGAGCTCCGGCTCGGTAATTGGACACATCGGTCCAGCCGCTCTGTGGCACGTGGGATCTTTCCAGGCCAGGGATCGAACCGGCGCCCCTTGCCCTGCAAGGCGGTGTCCTTACCCACTGGACCACCAGGGGAAGCCCTCTGCCTCCCTTATTGATGGGAGTTTTGTTACCTGCAAGAGCTCACTTTGGTTTGCCAGTGACCGAATAGTCTGTTGAGGTACAAAGCTGTTTGTGTATATATGACTAGCATTAGAAGAAATATTCAGTAAGTAAATGTGAGCTTTATTTTTAAATTGTAATTTGGCACAGTATTATATAGATTTCATTGCTAAGTGTACTTTGTGAGAACTAGGATCTAGGACCATGTTTCTGAATGAGTTTTCTAAAATTCTTTCACATACATAAAATAAGATCTAAATTAGGGTTCATTCTATAGTAAATATTGTGATTTTTTTCATTAATATGAACTTTATTATAGGATAATTTAGACTTTCAGTGTAAATAGCTAATTTTGTTTCACATTATAGAAATGCTTAGAAAATAAATGTTAGATGAATTATTTAGTAGTCATTTTCAGTAGCAGAGTTAAGCATATTTTTCTTTTCACAGAATGACAGCCCATATCAAGGCGGTGTATTCTTTTTGACAATTCATTTTCCTACAGACTACCCCTTCAAACCACCTAAGGCAAGTATTCTTCCCCAAATATACGAGGATAGATTTTTGTTTTATTCCAGAGGAATAGAGTATTCAAATATGGTTAATTAGTGCTTAAATATATATATGTATATATTGAATGAAATCACTGATGTTGAATGCTGTCTGCTAACCTTTAGTGAAAAGAACAGCTAAGCCTGGATTATTTAAACTTTGTACCTAAAGATAATAAGAATTGCCTATCCTTTATGTCGCAAGACTCAAGTACACCGTGTGAAAAGCTTTTTTTCCCCTTTACTATGCTTACACAGATTTGGATCATTAATTCTTGTGTCTTCTAATACTAGGCTTTTTCGTTATGCTTTTTTACATGTTGGTAAAATACACACCATATTTTTGTTGATTTAGACTACAATAGTACATTTTGGACTTAGAGTTTGCGCATATAAATTGTCTTCACAGTTTTGTTACAGGTACAATGTGACAGTTATTTTAAATGAAATACTTTTTTGATATTCAAATTTGTGTTTTATGTACAGTTGGAAGTGGAGGTTCAGATATATACCTTTGAAACCTTAGATCTGTTGATCTGCATGCTTTGGTGTCTCCATTTGGAAGTTTCTTAATTTGTTAATGAATTTAGGATACTCCTGCTATGGTAGGGCCAAAGTTAACCTTTGGAATAACCCACCATATCACTAATGATAAAATTTTAGCCACATGGTTATATTTTCCACTTGAATTAAAAAGGATGCCCTGAATGATTTTGGTCAAACTACAGACCCTTTTATGTTTTGATCCTTTTACTTATGTGTATTTTTCATTAAAAATAAGATCTAAATTAGGGTTCATTCTATAGTAAATATTGTGATTTTTTTCATTAATATGAACTTTATTATAGGATAATTTAGACTTTCAGTGTAAATAGCTAATTTTGTTTCACATTATAGAAATGCTTAGAAAATAAATGTTAGATGAATTATTTAGTAGTCATTTTCAGTAGCAGAGTTAAGCATATTTTTCTTTTCACAGAATGACAGCCCATATCAAGGCGGTGTATTCTTTTTGACAATTCATTTTCCTACAGACTACCCCTTCAAACCACCTAAGGCAAGTATTCTTCCCCAAATATACGAGGATAGATTTTTGTTTTATTCCAGAGGAATAGAGTATTCAAATATGGTTAATTAGTGCTTAAATATATATATGTATATATTGAATGAAATCACTGATGTTGAATGCTGTCTGCTAACCTTTAGTGAAAAGAACAGCTAAGCCTGGATTATTTAAACTTTGTACCTAAAGATAATAAGAATTGCCTATCCTTTATGTCGCAAGACTCAAGTACACCGTGTGAAAAGCTTTTTTTCCCCTTTACTATGCTTACACAGATTTGGATCATTAATTCTTGTGTCTTCTAATACTAGGCTTTTTCGTTATGCTTTTTTACATGTTGGTAAAATACACACCATATTTTTGTTGATTTAGACTACAATAGTACATTTTGGACTTAGAGTTTGCGCATATAAATTGTCTTCACAGTTTTGTTACAGGTACAATGTGACAGTTATTTTAAATGAAATACTTTTTTGATATTCAAATTTGTGTTTTATGTACAGTTGGAAGTGGAGGTTCAGATATATACCTTTGAAACCTTAGATCTGTTGATCTGCATGCTTTGGTGTCTCCATTTGGAAGTTTCTTAATTTGTTAATGAATTTAGGATACTCCTGCTATGGTAGGGCCAAAGTTAACCTTTGGAATAACCCACCATATCACTAATGATAAAATTTTAGCCACATGGTTATATTTTCCACTTGAATTAAAAAGGATGCCCTGAATGATTTTGGTCAAACTACAGACCCTTTTATGTTTTGATCCTTTTACTTATGTGTATAACTTTTAGCTACTAAATTTTTTAAATTTGAGCAGTATTTTAAGTCTTGCTGAAGTCTTTTGCCAAAGTTTACAATGCTTGTTTTTATTTGGAAAAACTATAGTAAAGGTTTCTTTTTTATGTTATTTTAGGTTGCATTTACAACAAGAATTTATCATCCAAATATAAACAGTAATGGCAGCATTTGTCTCGATATTCTAAGATCACAATGGTCTCCTGCTTTAACTATTTCTAAAGGTAAAATACTTTTAGGAAAATAGTCTTGAGAGGCTCTGATTTGATAAAGGTGGGGAATGGAACAAGAAGTTAACATCAGTCTTGGTTTTTTAGCAGTATTAAAGAGATTTTGTGGGAAAAAGTTAACGTTGAAATGGAAGGGGGCATTATTTGCAGGTAACAAAAGCAATGTTTAATACCGTCCTTAGTGTTTTTCCATCCCAAGCCACTTGTACAGCTCACTCACTTGTTGCCAGTTAGCTAACATGGTATACCTGAAGTTAACAGAGATTTTGAATTTGATGTTTCTTACAGAAAATAATTTATTATTTCTTAGATAAAGCTGTTTAAGAAACCCTTTAGTTAGGTGTTTGTATGATCATGATAGGTTGTTCTTACCTGATAGTGGTCTAAATGCATAGTCTTGGAAAAGATCTCTAGATAAATTCCACTCTTCTGCTTTAATAGGGATCCATATTCCAGATGGAGATGAAATATCTCCATCTCTTTCAAATAATTCTGTATTTTATGTACAGTTGGAAGTGGAGGTTCAGATATATACCTTTGAAACCTTAGATCTGTTGATCTGCATGCTTTGGTGTCTCCATTTGGAAGTTTCTTAATTTGTTAATGAATTTAGGATACTCCTGCTATGGTAGGGCCAAAGTTAACCTTTGGAATAACCCACCATATCACTAATGATAAAATTTTAGCCACATGGTTATATTTTCCACTTGAATTAAAAAGGATGCCCTGAATGATTTTGGTCAAACTACAGACCCTTTTATGTTTTGATCCTTTTACTTATGTGTATAACTTTTAGCTACTAAATTTTTTAAATTTGAGCAGTATTTTAAGTCTTGCTGAAGTCTTTTGCCAAAGTTTACAATGCTTGTTTTTATTTGGAAAAACTATAGTAAAGGTTTCTTTTTTATGTTATTTTAGGTTGCATTTACAACAAGAATTTATCATCCAAATATAAACAGTAATGGCAGCATTTGTCTCGATATTCTAAGATCACAATGGTCTCCTGCTTTAACTATTTCTAAAGGTAAAATACTTTTAGGAAAATAGTCTTGAGAGGCTCTGATTTGATAAAGGTGGGGAATGGAACAAGAAGTTAACATCAGTCTTGGTTTTTTAGCAGTATTAAAGAGATTTTGTGGGAAAAAGTTAACGTTGAAATGGAAGGGGGCATTATTTGCAGGTAACAAAAGCAATGTTTAATACCGTCCTTAGTGTTTTTCCATCCCAAGCCACTTGTACAGCTCACTCACTTGTTGCCAGTTAGCTAACATGGTATACCTGAAGTTAACAGAGATTTTGAATTTGATGTTTCTTACAGAAAATAATTTATTATTTCTTAGATAAAGCTGTTTAAGAAACCCTTTAGTTAGGTGTTTGTATGATCATGATAGGTTGTTCTTACCTGATAGTGGTCTAAATGCATAGTCTTGGAAAAGATCTCTAGATAAATTCCACTCTTCTGCTTTAATAGGGATCCATATTCCAGATGGAGATGAAATATCTCCATCTCTTTCAAATAATTCTGTATTTTATGTCAGTTTTACCCCACAAGTAAAAATCACTTAGCACAAAACTATTTAATGGGAAGGAAGGGCTTCCCTGGTAAGCTCAGTGATAAAGAATCTGCCTGCCAGTGCAGGAGACACAGGTTCGATCCCTGATCTGGTAAGATCCCACATACTGTGGAGCAACTCAGCCCACGAGCCACGACTGTTGATCATGTGCTAGAGCCCAGGAGCCACCACTAATTGAGCCCACGTGCTGCATTACTGAACCCTGTGTGCCCTAGAACCATGTTCCACGCAGGAGAAGCCACTGCAACAAGAAGCCTGCTCAGCTCAACTAGAGAGTGGCCTTCACTCCCTGCAACTAGGGAAGAGCCCACCAGCAGCAAAATAGCTAAAAATAAATAAATAAAAAGAGCAGGGGGAAGCTACCTTTTAGTAATTTTCAGTGTTTTGCTGGCTTATTACCATTCCTTGGAACACAAAAGTAGTTTTGGCCTCTTTCATTGGTTCTTGATTTATTTGTTTTCATCCATCTTCATTCTTTGGCATGTGTGGGCCTCACATCACAGTGGCTTCTCTCGTCTCAGAGCACCAGCTCTGGGCACATGCGCTCCAGAGCGCTGGCTCATAATTGGACACAGCAGTTCAGCCGCTCCGCGACACTTGGGATCTTCCTGGGCCAGGGATGGAACCGAAAAGGGGGACTCTTTACCCAGTGGACCACCAGGGAAGCCCTCAAAAGTGGTTTTGGGGTTTTTTTTGTTCCTTTTTCTTTTTAAGAGTTTTTAATACTACTAATTATGGCAGTATTTTGGATATTTGAGAGTAGCAGCTAACTCAAAACATTTTCATTTTCTGGCTGTGTGCTTAATTTAGCATTCTCCAGATTATTTCTTGAAATACTTAATAGTAATTTACAGAAAGTTTTATTTTTAGAAATGTGGTAAATGCAAAATGAAACAGGTTTGTTTGTTCACTTGTTAAGGCAGGACATCAAGCCTTTCGTGTGCTTGTACAGTGCATTCCAATCTCCTTAAAGGGACTATGTGGCATTCCTCAGATTTTATTTGATCAGAAACACTTTTGTGGGGACGGTGGGGTGTACAGTTTGGTCAAATGCTACTGTCATTCTTTCAGGTGCAGCATAATTTTAGGCCAATTTTTCACCCCAGTGGATGCATAGGAGTTTCAGATTAGATTCTCTTAACACCAGATTATTAGCAAGGCCTTAATGATATTTTCCAGGATTTCTTTTACTTTTTTTTTTTTTTTTTTTTAACCATTGTTGGGAATACCCTGTAATACTGAACACTGTTTCTGTAAATGCAGGTTTAGTTTTATTTCTGTCCATACACTTGGCGTTTAAAATTTAATTTGCTATAATAATGCTCTTTTTATGGTATTGCTATTATCTTTATCCAAGGATTGTTATAACCACATGAAGCTTTTATATCATAAACTTTATAAAACTTTGTACAGTGTCTGGCACAAAATTGATACTCAAAAATGAATTAGGTACGTGTTCCTATGATGCTTCATATCTTTTAATATTTTGAATAGGTCAGGGTAAGAGCTATACTTGAAGGCCCGCTTAGTAGTAGATCTTGATGTTTTTTCAGTTTAACCAACACACCCTTATAAATTCAGGAAGACAAAACATAATAGTCAGTGGGACAGTTGGATGTTTTTGTGAAACTCCCCAAGAGTGTGACAGAAAGTGGGATTTTTTAATCAAGCCAAGCAGCTAATAAGCAAGCATATATTGTATAGCTGTTCCCCAGATGCTCTTGTTCAAAGTCCTCTCCCCCTACCAGTATCAGTACTTAACTGTTTCAAAGGTAATAAGAGAATTCCCTGGTGGGCCAGTGGTTCCAATGGTTAGGACTCCACGCTTCCACTGTAGAGGGAAGGCACAGGTTTGGTCCCTGGTTAGGAAACAGATCCCGATGCCAAACAGCACAGTGAAAAAAAAAGAAAGAAAGAAAAAAAAATAGGATTTCCCTGGTGGTCCAGTGGGTAAGGACACCGCCTTGTAGTACAGGGGGCGCCGGTTTGATCCCTGGCCTGGGAGGATTCCACGTGCTGTGGAGCGGCTGGACCGATGTGTCCCAACTACTGAGCCGGAGCTCTGGAGCGTGTGCGCCCAGAGCCAGTGCTCTGCAACGAGAGAGGCCACTGCAGTGGGAGGCCCACATGGGCGAAAGAACAAAGATGGATGAAAATAAATAAATGAAATACCAATAGAAGTGGCCCCCCAAAAAAAGGAAAAAAATAAGGTAATATAAATTAAAATGACATCATTTCACTATCTGAGAACTCCTGAGTTACCTAGCAGGAACTTGTCTGCTATGAAGCAAAATCTCTGTAAAGTTATACCTTAATGGAAATTAAGATACAAACTAATCTTGAGGATTAAGGTTTATATTGTAATACATGTTTTCAAATACTTTTATTTATCCAAATTCCTAGTGGTAGGTAATAGACATTTGTTTTCTTCCAGTTCTTTTATCCATTTGTTCACTGCTATGTGATCCAAACCCAGATGACCCCCTAGTGCCAGAGATTGCACGGATCTATAAAACAGACAGAGATAAGTAAGTATAGTCACTTGAGAAAACAGTGTATAAAGTGACTTTTCTTAATGAACTAGGATTATACTTTGCTGTAAGTTGTGGCAATACCAAGAAGACCTGATGCTTATTTCTGGTAAGATGATAGTTGAAATGTGCAGAAGCTGGTTATTGAAATACAGTTTTTTAAAAATCTGCTAGGTTTTGGTTTATGTAGCTAGTAAAGAGCCCATCTAAAATGTTTTATTTTTATGACATGTTCAGCGTTTTGTCATTTAAGTTTGAAGAAAAAAGGTATTTTTTTCTTCACCCCAATTATGTTTTTGAAAAATTGGTGCTGTTGTAAAAATTTGGTAAAAATATTTTATATATTGAATTATCTTTGTATAACTTTGCCATTAAAACTTTCATATAATTAATGCTCAGTATACTTGTTCAATTAGGTACAATAGGTTAGCGAGAGAGTGGACAGAGAAATACGCTATGTTGTAGGGTAAGAGGATCTGCACTCTATGGTGCGCTCATTCATGGTACTGTCAGCACAAGCGTGCTGCATGCGTTCAGCCACTGCATTCACTAACAAAAGGTAACCGAGTGGCAGTTTTCTGAAAACTGTACATTTAACTGCTTGATCTCTGTTTAGCGTGAAAGTATACCCAGCAGTCATTATTGCTTTGAGAGTATTTTTGCATGGCGAAGCAGTTCATAGCACCAGTAAGAATGAAAGTTTTAGAATCATTTTCAAACTACTACAGTATTTAAATTTTAACTTTAAAATTGGTATATTTTAAACTTCCATATTATGTGGAATGTGATAACTTAGTTAAAATTTTGACCAGAAATAATGACGTAAGGGAGAAACACTTTAAGCCTCACCATCTGTACTAAATGTTCATTACTGACAAGCATGCATTAGCGTCAGCTATACTTTGTGGCTCCCTGGATGCTAAACAAAACCTTTGTTTTAAAGTGCTGGTTTTATGAGAGGTATCAAATGAGGTAACCATGTTGGTAGAAAGAGCTTAAAGTTAGAAAATGGGTTGAACTACATTTAGTTCTCGGTTTACAATGAAGCTAGTTGATACGCTTATAAACATCAAACTGAATACAAATCAGGGTTCTCCTCTGCCTTTTGAGATACTCCTTTCTTAAGGTTACTATAATTTTTGTTCTGGTAAATTTCCTACAGCATGGTAGTAATTAATGCAGGAGAAACTGATAGCATTTTATCAGTATTAGTGATCCTCAGCAGTAAATAACCATGCTTGAATATGAATTGTTTGCTGACCATTTTAAACAAAGTTTCCCCCACTGTGCTCTGAGTCTCATCCCAAGTGGGGCTTGTTAAGTGCCAGTCACCACACTTTAAAAGTAACAGGTGGTTTCGATTAACCCCAATTATGTTTTTGAAAAATTGGTGCTGTTGTAAAAATTTGGTAAAAATATTTTATATATTGAATTATCTTTGTATAACTTTGCCATTAAAACTTTCATATAATTAATGCTCAGTATACTTGTTCAATTAGGTACAATAGGTTAGCGAGAGAGTGGACAGAGAAATACGCTATGTTGTAGGGTAAGAGGATCTGCACTCTATGGTGCGCTCATTCATGGTACTGTCAGCACAAGCGTGCTGCATGCGTTCAGCCACTGCATTCACTAACAAAAGGTAACCGAGTGGCAGTTTTCTGAAAACTGTACATTTAACTGCTTGATCTCTGTTTAGCGTGAAAGTATACCCAGCAGTCATTATTGCTTTGAGAGTATTTTTGCATGGCGAAGCAGTTCATAGCACCAGTAAGAATGAAAGTTTTAGAATCATTTTCAAACTACTACAGTATTTAAATTTTAACTTTAAAATTGGTATATTTTAAACTTCCATATTATGTGGAATGTGATAACTTAGTTAAAATTTTGACCAGAAATAATGACGTAAGGGAGAAACACTTTAAGCCTCACCATCTGTACTAAATGTTCATTACTGACAAGCATGCATTAGCGTCAGCTATACTTTGTGGCTCCCTGGATGCTAAACAAAACCTTTGTTTTAAAGTGCTGGTTTTATGAGAGGTATCAAATGAGGTAACCATGTTGGTAGAAAGAGCTTAAAGTTAGAAAATGGGTTGAACTACATTTAGTTCTCGGTTTACAATGAAGCTAGTTGATACGCTTATAAACATCAAACTGAATACAAATCAGGGTTCTCCTCTGCCTTTTGAGATACTCCTTTCTTAAGGTTACTATAATTTTTGTTCTGGTAAATTTCCTACAGCATGGTAGTAATTAATGCAGGGAGAAACTGATAGCATTTTATCAGTATTAGTGATCCTCAGCAGTAAATAACCATGCTTGAATATGAATTGTTTGCTGACCATTTTAAACAAAGTTTCCCCCACTGTGCTCTGAGTCTCATCCCAAGTGGGGCTTGTTAAGTGCCAGTCACCACACTTTAAAAGTAACAGGTGGTTTCGATTAACATTTGTAAATCACACACCCACCACCTCTTGAAAGTTACTGTTTTTTTTTAATTTACCTTCCCCAGTGCCTTAATCTTCGGCCTGTGCTAAGTCTCAAAAGACATTTTCTCTTTTGTAATATCCAGGATTAAGTAACTTCTCATGAAATCTAGGATTCAGATAAAACTGTTAGTTCATTGCTTGGTCTGACTTTGATGGAAATTTCTATAGATGTACAGAATGTGTGTCCTATTCTGATATAGATCCATGACAGATTGTTAAAAAAAAATTAATATTAGAGTCTGTTGGAATGAATACTAACTGCAGAGTTTCTAATAGAACATTAGCTCAGTAGTAGGAAAGAAAAAAAGGTCTTTGATTTTTGCTAGCCATTCTGTGTGTTTATTAAAGTATTTCAGTGAATTAGGACATTGTATTAAAGCATAAGGTTCTCAATTTCCTACAGTGCTTTGAGTACCAGTGCTTTTTCTTCCTTGTTAGCTTTATTCTAATCTTAGCTACTGAAGATCAGTCCATGATGAGTCTAGAAGTAAAATAGATTCTTACAAGTATTAAGAATTGTTATAAATTTTTAAATAACACCTTTTTTATTTACAGATACAACAGAATATCTCGGGAATGGACTCAGAAGTATGCCATGTGATGCTACCTTAAAGTCAGAATAACCTGCATTATAGCTGGAATAAACTTTAAATTACTGTTCCTTTTTTGATTTTCTTATCCGGCTGCTCCCCTATCAGACCTCATCTTTTTTAATTTTATTTTTTGTTTACCTCCCTCCATTCATTCACATGCTCATCTGAGAAGACTTAAGTTCTTCCAGCTTTGGACAATAACTGCTTTTAGAAACTGTAAAGTAGTTACAAGAGAACAGTTGCCCAAGATTCAGAATTTTTAAAAAAATGGAGCATGTGTATTATGTGGCCAATGTCTTCACTCTAACTTGGTTATGAGACTAAACCATTCTTGAATATGAATTGTTTGCTGACCATTTTAAACAAAGTTTCCCCCACTGTGCTCTGAGTCTCATCCCAAGTGGGGCTTGTTAAGTGCCAGTCACCACACTTTAAAAGTAACAGGTGGTTTCGATTAACATTTGTAAATCACACACCCACCACCTCTTGAAAGTTACTGTTTTTTTTTAATTTACCTTCCCCAGTGCCTTAATCTTCGGCCTGTGCTAAGTCTCAAAAGACATTTCTCTTTGTAATATCCAGGATTAAGTAACTTCTCATGAAATCTAGGATTCAGATAAAACTGTTAGTTCATTGCTTGGTCTGACTTTGATGGAAATTTCTATAGATGTACAGAATGTGTGTCCTATTCTGATATAGATCCATGACAGATTGTTAAAAAAAAATTAATATTAGAGTCTGTTGGAATGAATACTAACTGCAGAGTTTCTAATAGAACATTAGCTCAGTAGTAGGAAAGAAAAAAAGGTCTTTGATTTTTGCTAGCCATTCTGTGTGTTTATTAAAGTATTTCAGTGAATTAGGACATTGTATTAAAGCATAAGGTTCTCAATTTCCTACAGTGCTTTGAGTACCAGTGCTTTTTCTTCCTTGTTAGCTTTATTCTAATCTTAGCTACTGAAGATCAGTCCATGATGAGTCTAGAAGTAAAATAGATTCTTACAAGTATTAAGAATTGTTATAAATTTTTAAATAACACCTTTTTTATTTACAGATACAACAGAATATCTCGGGAATGGACTCAGAAGTATGCCATGTGATGCTACCTTAAAGTCAGAATAACCTGCATTATAGCTGGAATAAACTTTAAATTACTGTTCCTTTTTTGATTTTCTTATCCGGCTGCTCCCCTATCAGACCTCATCTTTTTTAATTTTATTTTTTGTTTACCTCCCTCCATTCATTCACATGCTCATCTGAGAAGACTTAAGTTCTTCCAGCTTTGGACAATAACTGCTTTTAGAAACTGTAAAGTAGTTACAAGAGAACAGTTGCCCAAGATTCAGAATTTTTAAAAAAATGGAGCATGTGTATTATGTGGCCAATGTCTTCACTCTAACTTGGTTATGAGACTAAACCATTCTTCCTCACTGCTCTAACTGCTGAAGAATCACCTGAGGGGGAGGGAGATGGATGCTGAGGTGTCACATCCAAGGAAACAGCATTATTCTAGCAGCATCCATCCTTGTTTAAGCCTTCCATTGTTAGAGATTTGAGGTTACGTGATATACCTTATGCTCGTAACTGATGTGGCTGGAGAATTGGTATTGAATTTATAGCATCAGCAGAACAGAAAATGTGATGTATTTTATGCATGTCAATAAAGGAATGACCTGTTCTTGTTCTACAGAGAATGGAAATTGGAAGTGAAACACCCTTTGTATTCCAAAATAGGGTCTCAAAACATTTTGTAATTTTCATTTAAATTGTTAGGAGGCTTGGAGCTATTAGTTAATCTATCTTCCAATACACTGTTTAATATAGCACTGAATAAATGATGCAAGTTGTCAATGGATGAGTGATCAACTAATAGCTCTTCTAGTAATTGATTTATTTTTCTTCAATAAAGTTGCATAAACCAATGAGTTAGCTGCCTGGATTTATCAGTATGGAAACAATCTTTTGTAAATGCAAAGCTGTTTTTGTATATACTGTTGGGATTTGCCTCATTTGACATCAAATGATGATGTGTAAAGTTCAAGAGTGAATATTTTGCCATGTTCAGTTAAAAGTGTGCAGTCTGTTCCAGGTTGACACATTGACCTGATTTTTGCAGAATTAATAAGCTTATTAAGATAGTGTAGCTTTAGTATGCTGCACATGATACTGGCAGCCCAGGCATTCATACATAGACTTGGGACCCAGCAGTTTTGAAACGTGTATATGGAGTTTAAGAAATTTATTTTCCAGGTGCAACCCCTAACTAAGTTTTTTTCTTCACCTTGTACACTTGACAGCTGAAAAGACCATAACATGGGGATAATTATGGGTCAAAATTTATGAAATAAAGTACTGTTTTGGTGTGGGAGTTGTCATGAGGCTATGTTGCAGTGACTTTATGTGGGATATTGAGTTTTTAATCGATTGAGTCAAAAAATTTATGCAAATAAAGTACTTTGGTGTGATTGTCAGGATGGCCAATGTCTTCACTCTAACTTGGTTATGAGACTAAACCATTCTTCCTCACTGCTCTAACTGCTGAAGAATCACCTGAGGGGGAGGGAGATGGATGCTGAGGTGTCACATCCAAGGAAACAGCATTATTCTAGCAGCATCCATCCTTGTTTAAGCCTTCCATTGTTAGAGATTTGAGGTTACGTGATATACCTTATGCTCGTAACTGATGTGGCTGGAGAATTGGTATTGAATTTATAGCATCAGCAGAACAGAAAATGTGATGTATTTTATGCATGTCAATAAAGGAATGACCTGTTCTTGTTCTACAGAGAATGGAAATTGGAAGTGAAACACCCTTTGTATTCCAAAATAGGGTCTCAAAACATTTTGTAATTTTCATTTAAATTGTTAGGAGGCTTGGAGCTATTAGTTAATCTATCTTCCAATACACTGTTTAATATAGCACTGAATAAATGATGCAAGTTGTCAATGGATGAGTGATCAACTAATAGCTCTTCTAGTAATTGATTTATTTTTCTTCAATAAAGTTGCATAAACCAATGAGTTAGCTGCCTGGATTTATCAGTATGGGAAACAATCTTTTGTAAATGCAAAGCTGTTTTTTGTATATACTGTTGGGATTTGCCTCATTTGACATCAAATGATGATGTGTAAAGTTCAAGAGTGAATATTTTGCCATGTTCAGTTAAAAGTGTGCAGTCTGTTCCAGGTTGACACATTGACCTGATTTTTGCAGAATTAATAAGCTTATTAAGATAGTGTAGCTTTAGTATGCTGCACATGATACTGGCAGCCCAGGCATTCATACATAGACTTGGGACCCAGCAGTTTTGAAACGTGTATATGGAGTTTAAGAAATTTATTTTCCAGGTGCAACCCCTAACTAAGTTTTTTTCTTCACCTTGTACACTTGACAGCTGAAAAGACCATAACATGGGGATAATTATGGGTCAAAATTTATGAAATAAAGTACTGTTTTGGTGTGGGAGTTGTCATGAGGCTATGTTGCAGTGACTTTATGTGGGATATTGAGTTTTTTAATCGATTGAGTATCCATTAAAATGGATTTGTTCAGCCATTTCCAATAATGAGCATTTCAATGCAACAGATACCTTTCAGGTGACCTAACATGAATGAATAAAAGTCAGTGCTATTGGATTATTTTTTGTTTAACAAGTGCTATCTGTGCCACTTAACTTCTGTAGTAACAAGGGCATTACCATTCTTCACCCTTCCTAATTATGACCCTGTAGTTTCACTATTTTTTCCTAGTTTGATTTGTCCATTGCTTTCTTACAGTCCTGTATTCAATTTCTAGCACATCTGTGACTCTCCTCCACTTAACACATTTTTGCACTGCTTACACTTACGTGCAATCTTATTCCTTGTCTGCACACAGATGTGGAAAGCTAGATATAAAATAAATGTTAAAGCTTGATTTTTATAAACATTTTAATATGTAGTTTGGACATGATTTATTGAATTAAGGTTCTTTAAACTGAAAGTGAAATGCATGCCTTCTGAAAATGTTTTGACTTTGTTAATTGTATAATAAGCATTTCATTGAGAAATACCAATCCAGTTACACAATTTTCCAATGAGTGAATTTTTCATTTTATCTTTTGCTTTAAAAATAACTCAATGGTAGATGTCCTACTATTAAAACTGTTGGATTCAGAGTACAGATAAGTACATAGTAAGATACCTCTCCACAAGGTAAGAAATGGCTTTATTTTTAGGATAATTCTGAGATTCTCTCAAAATAACAGCTATTATAGTAGGCATATAATTTCATGAAGGTCAGCCACGAATAAAACTTTACCTTTGTCAGAGTTTCTGGATTCTATTTGGCTTTCAATTTTACCTTTTTAGCTATAGATAACCCTTAAGTTTTTAGAGATCATGAAACTACTGTAATAACAGATGTGTCCAGTTCTCTGTATCTTTGACTTAATGCTTTGTATATTTCCTATGTCACTTCTAAGGGAATAAGCCATAAAGGCTTCTCCAGGTTTAAGAGAACAGTAGAGTACCTGGAAAACCAACATTTTTGAATGTATGAACAGTGGACTTCAGATCATCTGCAGTGATCTACAATGAAACCTTCAAAAGAATCCAAAAATTTGTCCTTTTCCCCATAGACATTAATAGTGCCCTGTGTAGCACTGAAGTGATTAACAGCAGGTTAAAAACTGATCTTGTTTCATTGTTCCCTACATCTTTTAATGCATAACTAAATTTTAAATATGTGAGTTTATTTTAACCTGTGAGGATTATAGTCCAGTTGACTTGTTAATGATAAGTTACATTTTAAGTGACTCATTCCTGGGCAGGTTTGCAATGTGATAATCATATTTAAAAGAAAAAACTACTTGGGTTTCTTGTGTGGGTGTACTCACAATTTTTTAAAGTATGAACCACAGTTAACTGGCGGTCTCAGGGGTAGTGAAGCACTCACTTTTTTTTAAAGATTTAGTTGACATACTTCAGACACTGATCATGCTGTGTTAGTGATTTTGGAAATAACTCAGATTAGCCATGTTTTGTGTTGGCATAACAAAACTGTTAAATGATTGTTGATTACAGTTTTAAGTGAATTTGTCTTTTATGAGGAACCCAGTGCAAGTCACTAAATATTGTCTAATAGTGACATCAGCATAACACTTGTAATAGCTAAAGATTAATTAAGCTTAATTGTTACCATTAAAGTCTGTGTTTAAAGGCACTCTGGTCTTACTTGGTAATTCCAGCTAACATGAAATCCACACTTAATGTCATGTGTGAGTTCTGTTTTGAACTTATTATAGTTGTAACAAGAACTATGGTTTATATAAGAATTTAGGAGTGATTCTCCAGAAATGTGACCCTAAGACCAGCAGTATCAGTATCATTTGGGAAGTTCTTTAAAATGGAAGTTATTAAACTCCAGGCCTGCTGATTCAAAAACTGTGGAATGACACTGGCCTGTTGTAAAAAGTCATCAGGGTGATCTTCCTATAACTCTGTCTTGTAAGACTACAGCAGTAGTATTTTGACCCGGTGACTTACTCTTCCTTTCATGGCTGTAAGAGAACTTGCATGTCCAGGTATTGCATTCCTTAACATAATTCATAGTACCTTGAATTATGCAATAGCTTGATTTGCATGTTTACTTAAACTGTATTAACATCTTACAATGAACTAAGTAACAGTCTTAACCCAGTCACATTCAAATGTCTAACGAAGATAGAACTTTATTCTGGGAAATGCAATTCAGCTAGTAGCCAAGTGGTGTTTTTTAAAAAGAGTAACCAGGTGCAAGAGGTTTCCTGCTAAGTGTTGACTGAATAGCTGAACAGGGATTTGAGCCCTGGTTTTAACCGTGGCTGAGCAACTTTTGCGGGCGGGGGGTGGCGGGGTGTTGAAAAGGTAAGGGGTCATGTTAAGGGTGTTTGCAGTTTTCACTGCATGTAACAGATACTAAACATACCCTAAGGGACCTATCAAAACTTTTCTGCTCTCCCAGGATAAGAAAGGTAGTGGTAAAGGTATTTGAACCTGAATTTTAAAAGGTGACTGCTTCCACTCCCAAAGTATTTTGTGTTTAAAAGGTCAAGAAGTTCAAGAAAGGCTAGGAAGCTTGCAGTTAGCTCTCCCATTACTCCCCCGCATCTCCAGTAATTAACCACAAACTTTGATCCTTTACTGCTAATTCGTTAAACTGCTAGCTCCTTTCTTTGCCTCATTTTGAACAAAAAATGATTCTGATACACAGTGTTTGTGATAGTTGGCTTTTCACAGGGAATATGTTTTAGTTAACATTCCATTGTCAGTTATCTCTTCCCAGGTTGTACACTTTCTGGATGAAATCATGTATTTTTCGATTTTTAAGAGCCCTCAATTTTTTTCTTTATTGTAGAAGATGGTTTTATGAAATGACTTTTGATTATTACATACTGTTGTCTGAGCCTTTGTGTAACCTTGGTTCCTTGTTTACCATATCAGTGAAGTACTTTCATACCTTAGTTGCTTAATAATGGTTAAACCATTATCATATGCTGACCTACCAGCCATTTGTCCTGAACACTTGTGTAGCTTCCTATTCATTGTCCACCTCACTGTCTAAAGGATGGTTGACTTGATATCTATACCAGACACACATGCCCCTACCTCTTGACCTCAATAAGTGTAAACATTTCAGTTGGCACTGACCCAAAACCTATAGGCATCAACCTTCATTTCTCACAATATAGAGAATTTCACAATTCTGTCAGTTGTACTTAAAAAATTTTTTTTTCCCCCAGAATCTACCTGTTTACCATATTCACTGCTGCCACAATGGTCTATACGGTCTACATTGTCTCCTGCTTTATTGCAAAAGCCTGAGTGGTCTCCCTGCTTTATTATCTCTTGACAATCTCTCCCACACACAACACCCAGTGTACTTTTGAACGGATCACGTCATCCCTTTGCTCCAAACCTAATGTTTTCTCATCTTATTTAGAATAAAGGCCAAAATCTTAAAAGCAATTTATGCGCTGGAAGTGATTTTTCCCACCACTTGTACTCCATCCCTAGTGACTTTTACCAACTTAGCAGAGACAGAAGCCTCTACAGAGGCTTGAACACAAGTAGGCTTTCTCACCTCAAAATGTTTGCTCTTGTTCTTCCCTTTTACCTGGAATTATGAAAGATAAAATAAGGCTTCTTATCCTCTAATTGTTAGGTCTCTGGTTCAAATGTCAACCTATTCAAGTGATTTTTCTCACTCTTTAAAATGCCAACACCATTGCCACAGTAGAGTGCATCATGGCATGTTAAGTAATAGTAATGGCTCACTGGATAAAGAATACACTTGCAGGGCAGGAGACAGATGTGGGTTTGATCCCTGGGTCAGGAAGATTCCCTGGAAAAGGAAACTCACTTTCATATTGTCTGAAAAATCCTGTAGACAGAGAACCCTGGTAGGCTATAATCAGTGGAAGTTTCTTGACTCTTAAAAACTCACTAAACGGCTGACATTTCAATTTCTATCAGTGTCGATGGTGACACGGGCCAACTCCTCTGTAAAAGAGCAACTCAACATTCTGGAAAAACACTTAAAATGTGTTACTCATCTGTCAAGAAAGAAAGTAGTGCTCTCAAGCCCAAACCAAATTGAAACCAGAAACCAAAAAAGGAGGCAGTCTATAATCAGAAACTAGCTTTCATCCTGAGAACACTTCGAGAACCAAATGAAGTACATTTTTATTTTCATGGCCACAGAGCTAGAATACATCCTACTTGCTCACACAAAATGTTGTCTAAGTGTAAACATTTCAGTTGGCACTGACCCAAAACCTATAGGCATCAACCTTCATTTCTCACAATATAGAGAATTTCACAATTCTGTCAGTTGTACTTAAAAAATTTTTTTTTCCCCCAGAATCTACCTGTTTACCATATTCACTGCTGCCACAATGGTCTATACGGTCTACATTGTCTCCTGCTTTATTGCAAAAGCCTGAGTGGTCTCCCTGCTTTATTATCTCTTGACAATCTCTCCCACACACAACACCCAGTGTACTTTTGAACGGATCACGTCATCCCTTTGCTCCAAACCTAATGTTTTCTCATCTTATTTAGAATAAAGGCCAAAATCTTAAAAGCAATTTATGCGCTGGAAGTGATTTTTCCCACCACTTGTACTCCATCCCTAGTGACTTTTACCAACTTAGCAGAGACAGAAGCCTCTACAGAGGCTTGAACACAAGTAGGCTTTCTCACCTCAAAATGTTTGCTCTTGTTCTTCCCTTTTACCTGGAATTATGAAAGATAAAATAAGGCTTCTTATCCTCTAATTGTTAGGTCTCTGGTTCAAATGTCAACCTATTCAAGTGATTTTTCTCACTCTTTAAAATGCCAACACCATTGCCACAGTAGAGTGCATCATGGCATGTTAAGTAATAGTAATGGCTCACTGGATAAAGAATACACTTGCAGGGCAGGAGACAGATGTGGGTTTGATCCCTGGGTCAGGAAGATTCCCTGGAAAAGGAAACTCACTTTCATATTGTCTGAAAAATCCTGTAGACAGAGAACCCTGGTAGGCTATAATCAGTGGAAGTTTCTTGACTCTTAAAAACTCACTAAACGGCTGACATTTCAATTTCTATCAGTGTCGATGGTGACACGGGCCAACTCCTCTGTAAAAGAGCAACTCAACATTCTGGAAAAACACTTAAAATGTGTTACTCATCTGTCAAGAAAGAAAGTAGTGCTCTCAAGCCCAAACCAAATTGAAACCAGAAACCAAAAAAGGAGGCAGTCTATAATCAGAAACTAGCTTTCATCCTGAGAACACTTCGAGAACCAAATGAAGTACATTTTTATTTTCATGGCCCTGACAGAGCTGAGAATACATCCAATAAGTGGTGTCAAATAAGATAAGCACATTTCTAATACAAATGAGTTTGCGTATCTTGATTCTTGATGCTCTGTGGCAGGAGAATATTCTCAGAATGTGTAGTAATAGTTTGGCCTTTGTGGAGGTTTGCAGCCCTAAAACTGAATACATGGATAGTCACTGAAAACCCAAGGACATTTTTTTACAGTTGTTCCAGATCAGCAACCCAGTGCTGGAGGAAGCAAACGAATTATCACCAGGGACTCAATAATAGCTCACAGTTAAAATTTGGTAAATAAAGTACAAAGGAACATAGTACCGTGTGTACTATGAGTAGGAGCTGACATGCAAAAAATTTTAGACATTGAAAACATGCCTTGCAAATTGAAAAGAAGAAAGAAAACTACGTTTTCAGATGACACAAAGTTTTAAGAATATAAATTATTACAGCTAATCATTCAACAAAATTACAGAATACAGAACACAAATTAGTTGTACTTTCTATTTTTCCTCATTGAGCTGTGCAGCTTGTGTGATCTCAGTTCCCCAACCAGGGGTTGTACCAGGGCCACAGCAGTGAATGCCTAGAATCCTAACCATTAAACCACAGGAAACTCAGTTGTATTTTCTGCAAGTAGCAGTGAATTATTAAATGAAATTAATAAAATAATTCCATTTGTAATAGCATCAAAAGGAATAACAGGAATAAATTTAACCAAATAAGCAGTAAAACTTACACAAAAACTACATAATTTTTGAAAGCCCTGAATAAATGGAAAGACATCCTGTGTTCAGAAATGTTTTGTCAAAACTCAGAGAACCCTGGTAGGCTATAATCAGTGGAAGTTTCTTGACTCTTAAAAACTCACTAAACGGCTGACATTTCAATTTCTATCAGTGTCGATGGTGACACGGGCCAACTCCTCTGTAAAAGAGCAACTCAACATTCTGGAAAAACACTTAAAATGTGTTACTCATCTGTCAAGAAAGAAAGTAGTGCTCTCAAGCCCAAACCAAATTGAAACCAGAAACCAAAAAAGGAGGCAGTCTATAATCAGAAACTAGCTTTCATCCTGAGAACACTTCGAGAACCAAATGAAGTACATTTTTATTTTCATGGCCCTGACAGAGCTGAGAATACATCCAATAAGTGGTGTCAAATAAGATAAGCACATTTCTAATACAAATGAGTTTGCGTATCTTGATTCTTGATGCTCTGTGGCAGGAGAATATTCTCTCAGAATGTGTAGTAATAGTTTGGCCTTTGTGGAGGTTTGCAGCCCTAAAACTGAATACATGGATAGTCACTGAAAACCCAAGGACATTTTTTTACAGTTGTTCCAGATCAGCAACCCAGTGCTGGAGGAAGCAAACGAATTATCACCAGGGACTCAATAATAGCTCACAGTTAAAATTTGGTAAATAAAGTACAAAGGAACATAGTACCGTGTGTACTATGAGTAGGAGCTGACATGCAAAAATTTCAGACATTGAAAACATGCCTTGCAAATTGGAAATGAAGAAAGAAAACTACGTTTTCAGATGACACAAAGTTTTAAGAATATAAATTATTACAGCTAATCATTCAACAAAATTACAGAATACAGAACACAAATTAGTTGTACTTTCTATTTTTCCTCATTGAGCTGTGCAGCTTGTGTGATCTCAGTTCCCCAACCAGGGGTTGTACCAGGGCCACAGCAGTGAATGCCTAGAATCCTAACCATTAAACCACAGGAAACTCAGTTGTATTTTCTGCAAGTAGCAGTGAATTATTAAATGAAATTAATAAAATAATTCCATTTGTAATAGCATCAAAAGGAATAACAGGAATAAATTTAACCAAATAAGCAGTAAAACTTACACAAAAACTACATAATTTTTTTTTGAAAGCCCTGAATAAATGGAAAGACATCCTGTGTTCAGGTATGCAAGTCAAGAAACAACTGGACATGGAATAACTGACTGGTTCAAAATTGGGAAAGGAGTACAACAAGGCTGTATATCGTCACTCTGCTTATTTAGCTTATATGCAAAGTACATCATGCGAAAGTGAATCATAAACTGGAATCAAGATTGCCAGGAGAAAAATCAGTAACATCAGATATGCAGACGGCATCATCCAAATGCAGAAAAGGAAGAGAAACTGAAGAGCTTCTTTATGAAGGTGAAACAGGAGAGTGAAAAAGCTGGCTTAAAACTCAACATTCAAAAACCTAAGATCATGGCTTCCGGTCCCATCACTTTATGGCAAACTGATGGGGAAAAAATGGAAACAGTGATATTCAAATTACATATCTGGTAAGTGTCTAGTATCCAGAATATATAAATAATCCTTAAAACTCAACAAAGAGACAAGTAATCCAATTTAAAAATGGGCAAAAGATTTCGATAGTTGTCCAAACAAAAGATGTACAAGTTCTGGCAAGCATGTGTAAAACACTCAGCATCATTGGTTACTAGAGAAATGCAAATCAAAATCATAATCTGCCACTTCACACTGGGATAGCTATAATTTTTCTAAAATGGAAAATTACTGTTCTTGAGGATTTGGAGATTCTGGGGCCATTGTGCATTGATGTTGGGAATGTAAGCATTATTCACGGTCGTCACAGATGGAAGTGATGCATGAATGAATGGCCAAAATGTGATTTATCCATACAATGTCATATTATTCAGCCATAAAAGAAATGTGTTACTGATACATGTTACAACATAGATGAATCTTGAAAACATTCAAAGGTGATCAGTTCCCCAACCAGGGTTGTACCAGGGCCACAGCAGTGAATGCCTAGAATCCTAACCATTAAACCACAGGAAACTCAGTTGTATTTTCTGCAAGTAGCAGTGAATTATTAAATGAAATTAATAAAATAATTCCATTTGTAATAGCATCAAAAGGAATAACAGGAATAAATTTAACCAAATAAGCAGTAAAACTTACACAAAAACTACATAATTTTTTTTTGAAAGCCCTGAATAAATGGAAAGACATCCTGTGTTCAGGTATGCAAGTCAAGAAACAACTGGACATGGAATAACTGACTGGTTCAAAATTGGGAAAGGAGTATGTACGACAAGGCTGTATATCGTCACTCTGCTTATTTAGCTTATATGCAAAGTACATCATGCGAAAGTGAATCATAAACTGGAATCAAGATTGCCAGGAGAAAAATCAGTAACATCAGATATGCAGACGGCATCATCCAAATGCAGAAAAGGAAGAGAAACTGAAGAGCTTCTTTATGAAGGTGAAACAGGAGAGTGAAAAAGCTGGCTTAAAACTCAACATTCAAAAACCTAAGATCATGGCTTCCGGTCCCATCACTTTATGGCAAACTGATGGGGAAAAAATGGAAACAGTGATATTCAAATTACATATCTGGTAAGTGTCTAGTATCCAGAATATATAAATAATCCTTAAAACTCAACAAAGAGACAAGTAATCCAATTTAAAAATGGGCAAAAGATTTCGATAGTTGTCCAAACAAAAGATGTACAAGTTCTGGCAAGCATGTGTAAAACACTCAGCATCATTGGTTACTAGAGAAATGCAAATCAAAATCATAATCTGCCACTTCACACTGGGATAGCTATAATTTTTCTAAAATGGAAAATTACTGTTCTTGAGGATTTGGAGATTCTGGGGCCATTGTGCATTGATGTTGGGAATGTAAGCATTATTCACGGTCGTCACAGATGGAAGTGATGCATGAATGAATGGCCAAAATGTGATTTATCCATACAATGTCATATTATTCAGCCATAAAAGAAATGTGTTACTGATACATGTTACAACATAGATGAATCTTGAAAACATTAAACTAAATGAAAGAAACCAGACATAAAAGGAAACACATTGTATGATTGCATTTGAATATCTAAGATAGTTAAATCTATAGAGACAAAAGGCAGATTGATGTGTGCCAGGGATGGGGTGGAGGTCATGGAAAAGAATGAGTGGCTGCTTAATGGGTATGAGGTGTTCCTTGTGAATGATAAAAAAATACTTTGGAATTTAGAGATGATAGTTGCACAACATTTTGAACACACTAAATGCTGCTGAATTCTACCTTTTTAAGTGGTTAGCTTCATGTTACATGTATTTTCTGCCCCCAAAATAAATCAGCCACAAAAAGGAGTAGCCAACACTTTTTAGGTGCCAAGAACTGTTTTGAATTATTAACATTTAATTCTCATTATAAGCATATACTTCTTACACATACTATTATTAACAAATTTATGTACTTACTAACTAGCTTATATTCTTACATGATTATCTCTGCTTTACAGATGAGGAAACTGAAGATCAATGAGCATAAAGGACTTACCCAAGGTTACTCAGTTATTGATGGAAGTTGGGATTTAAAACCAGGTAATGAAATTCCAGTAATGAAATTCTTAACTCCAAACAGTTATGCCAGAAATAAAAGTTTCAAATATGAATAAAGAGCAAAAGACTATAAAAAATGACAAATCACATTTGAAAAATAACCAAAGGCATTACTTCCAAAAATTTTTTTAAAGTAACTGAAATTTAAACTCAGAGGACAGGTTTACTAGCCCAGAAGTCATAAGCGAATAAAGAATTAGAGCAGTGGAAGATAGAAAGAAATTTTGAATGTAGTACAAAGAGAGGTGAAAAGTCTAAAAAACATGGAGTGGTACTTGAATCAGTCTAACATGTTTCTAATTGGAGCTTGAGTTCAAGTTTTTGCCTCTAGGCTCCAGATGCACATACCCATAATATATATCCTCTGATAAGCAACCAAATTCCTTTAAGATCTCCCTTTAAAATGAACACAAGCTTTCACAGTCAAAGGTACTGGAGAGATATTTCAGGGAAAAAAAGAGGCTCTCCAGCTGTTCTCAGGTAGGCTGGGGGCTGGCTGGTGTGGGTTTAAAGACATCTAGTAAATTGAACACAATCCATTTCTGACCTAGCAGCCTTAGCCAGGTGGTAATCTTTTTTGCAGCCTCCCTGACATGGAAACCAAAGTCCCTACCTTTTCTGCACATAGCTATTTTGTGGTCCAAAGGGTTACACACCTGAACAGCCTGAGTGTCACCCACCTACAGTCCAGGGGTCCATACAGAGCTGCCATTTCTTCTGCAAATAAAATAGATTACCTGCACACATAAACCACACATACACATGCAAGTCAATAGGTAGACTGACTGAAGAGCAAAAATGGGAGATTTCTTAACAACAATGGAAACAGAAGATAGTGGGATTTGATCCCTGGTTGGGGAACTAGATCCAGTGTGCCATACACTACTAAGATCCGGCACAGCCAAATAAATAAAATCAATATTTTTAAAATAGTGAGATATGTGGAAAGTATAAAATTTACAATAGATTATGAAGTCTTAGTATGAAAAAAGAATGTAAAATGCTCAATAATGACAGTATATCAAATGTATGTTAAAATAGTATATGTTTAATATATGTTTAAATAAGATGTATTATTAAAATTTGACCTGTTTTTGACTTTTTAAAAATACTTATTTTGGGCTACATTGGGTCTTTGTTGGTACTCATGGACTTTCTCTAGCTGTGGCAAGGGGAGGCTACTCTCTAGTTGCAATTCATGGTCTTCTCGTTGCAGTGGCTTCTTTTGTGTGCAGCACAGGCTCTAGGCACACAGGCTTCAGTAGTTATGGCACTCAGGCTCAGTAGTTGTAGCTCTTGGGCTCCAGAGCCCAGGCTCAGTAGTTGTGGTGCACAGGCTTAGTTGCCCATGGCATGTAGGATCTTTCTGGACCAGGAACTGAACCAGTGTCCCTTGCATTGCAAGGCAGATTTTTAACCATTGGACCACCAGGGAAGCTCTCTTTTACTTTTCAAATGTGACTACTAGATATTTTTTAATTACTTAGGACTATTACATAATATTTCTATCTGGCTGCTCTGGATTGCTAGTTTTTATTGGATAGCCCTGGAATGACTGAGTAGCCTAACGAATATAAATTAAGAGAGAATACTGTCTTTTCCTGAGTCCCCTAACAATCAGTGACTGAGGCATAGCTTAATTGCTCATTTTTTAAAATTAATTAATTTTTGCCAAGTACAGTCCTAGAATAGTGAGAGTGTAGGAAAAAGGAATTAAGACAGAGGAAGAGAGAACGACCCCATTGGGCAGTTGCTGGGAAGCACTGAGTGTCCCCCCTACAGTCCAGGGGTCCATACAGAGCTGCCATTTCTTCTGCAAATAAAATAGATTACCTGACACATGAACCACACATACACATGCAAGTCAATAGGTAGACTGACTGAAGAGCAAAAATGGGAGATTTCTTAACAACAATGGAAACAGAAGATAGTGGGATTTGATCCCTGGTTGGGGAACTAGATCCAGTGTGCCATACACTACTAAGATCCGGCACAGCCAAATAAATAAAATCAATATTTTTAAAATAGTGAGATATGTGGAAAGTATAAAATTTACAATAGATTATGAAGTCTTAGTATGAAAAAAGAATGTAAAATGCTCAATAATGACAGTATATCAAATGTATGTTAAAATAGTATATGTTTAATATATGTTTAAATAAGATGTATTATTAAAATTTGACCTGTTTTTGACTTTTTAAAAATACTTATTTTGGGCTACATTGGGTCTTTGTTGGTACTCATGGACTTTCTCTAGCTGTGGCAAGGGGAGGCTACTCTCTAGTTGCAATTCATGGTCTTCTCGTTGCAGTGGCTTCTTTTGTGTGCAGCACAGGCTCTAGGCACACAGGCTTCAGTAGTTATGGCACTCAGGCTCAGTAGTTGTAGCTCTTGGGCTCCAGAGCCCAGGCTCAGTAGTTGTGGTGCACAGGCTTAGTTGCCCATGGCATGTAGGATCTTTCTGGACCAGGAACTGAACCAGTGTCCCTTGCATTGCAAGGCAGATTTTTAACCATTGGACCACCAGGGAAGCTCTCTTTTTACTTTTTCAAATGTGACTACTAGATATTTTTTAATTACTTAGGACTATTACATAATATTTCTATCTGGCTGCTCTGGATTGCTAGTTTTTATTGGATAGCCCTGGAATGACTGAGTAGCCTAACGAATATAAATTAAGAGAGAATACTGTCTTTTCCTGAGTCCCCTAACAATCAGTGACTGAGGCATAGCTTAATTGCTCATTTTTTAAAATTAATTAATTTTTGCCAAGTACAGTCCTAGAATAGTGAGAGTGTAGGAAAAAGGAATTAAGACAGAGGAAGAGAGAACGACCCCATTGGGCAGTTGCTGGGGAAGCCTAGTGCCATGTTCTGTGGCATGGTGCCTCATTTGAGATTAGAAATGATAATAGAAGCCAGAATCACCAAGGGACTGATTAGTTTAAACCTTGGATGCTAGGACCACTGAGGATCTTGCCATGGTGGGTTGTCTTGTCTCTATTGGGTTATGGTTACTGTAATTTCCCCCTGATAGTTAACACTGGGCATGGAAGTAGTAAGAGATGTTCCAGTGCCTTTCCTAGGTTCCAAACATAATCCTGCCTGCTTTCATTGAGATGTAGCTACTGTAGCTTCATCTGATTATCAGTTCATTAACCAGGTCATTACATTAGGTCATTCTTTATCTGCTTGCCCACTAGAATAAGAAACCCAAAGTGACACCACAGTATTAGTCACAACTTCCAAATGGGTGGAGCCTTGTACCTTCCCCAACCCTGGGTCCAAGACTTCTGACCTGACAGTCAGCAGTTTCAGGAAGAGGAAACATAAATTCCATTAGTGAGTCACTGAGAGTGATGATGATTAGAGTTTACTTCTGCTTTTACATCCTGTTTTTTTTGGCGGGGGAGTGTTGGGGAGGGAGGTGGGCAGGCGGGCCACTTCTATTGGTCTTTTCATTTATCTATTTTCATCCGTCTTTGTTCTTTGGCCCGTGTGGGCTTCCCATTGCAGTGGCCTCTGTTGTCGCAGAGCAGTGGCTCTGGACGCATGCGCTCCAGAGCTCCGGCTCGGTAATTGGACACATGGGTCCAGCCGCTCCATGGCACGTGGGATCTTCCCAGGCCAGAGATCAAACCGGCGCCCCTTGCGCTGCGAGGCAGTGTCCTTACCCACTGGACCACCAGAGAAGCCCTTCATCCTGGTTTTTATACTTGTGGATTCTAGTTTGGGGAGATACAGCACCAAAGATCAACCATTTTCTTGCTGTTGTTTAGTCGTTAAGTCATGTCTGTCTCTTTTGTGACCCCATGGACTATAGCCCACCAGGTTCCTCCCGCCATGGAGTTCTCCAGGTAAAAATGTTGGAATGGGTTGCCATTTCTTTCTACAAGAGTTCCAGGTTTAAAACATCACCAGAAGGTCACGTCCTTGAGAAGACTACATACAAATCTTGTGCTATTGCCCTGTTACAGGCAAAGACTAATTCTTTATCCTAAAAAAATGGTATCCGTGCCCTAGAAGTATTTTGCTCTGAGGGGCATTAAAGTAAAAACTGTTATGTTTTTAATTTCAAATTCCAATTGTTCATTGCTGGTATATAGGAAAATGATAGACTTTTGTATATTAGCCTTGTACCCTGTAATCTCGCTATCAGTTTAGTCACTCAGTTGTGTCCGACTCTTTGTGGACCCATGGACTGCAGCACGCCAGGGTTTCCTGTTCTTCATCATCTCCTGGGGCTTGCTCAAACTCATGTCCCATGATTTAGTGATGCCATCCAACATCCAACCTTGCTATAAATTGCTATTATTTCCAGGTTTTTTGTTCTTTATTTATTTATTTATTTATTCATTTATTTATATTGGGCGGGGGTCGGGTTGGGGAGGGAGGGGAGTGGGCGGGCCACCTCTATTGGTCTTTCATTTCTCCATTTTCATTTGTCTTCATTCTTTGGCTCCTGTGGGCCTCCCATCGCAGTGGCGTCTGTCGTTGCAGAGTACCGGCTCTGGGCGCATGCGCTCCAGAGCTCCGGCTCGGTGATTGGACACATCAGTCCAGCCGCTCCACGGCACGTGGGATCTTCCCAGGCCAGGGCTCGAACCGGCGCCCCTTGCACTGCAAGGCGGTGTCCTTAACCACTGGACCACCAGGGGAAGCCCTTTTTTGTTCTTGTTATTGGATTTTCTACATAGGCAATCGTGTCCTCTACAAAGATAGTTTTATATCTTCTGGAACTGTGTACTATTTATTTCCTTTTCTTTTCTTATCCTGTTAGGACTTCCAATATGAGGTTGAAAAGGTGTGACAAAAGGAGTCATTCTTGCCTTTTTCCTAATCTTAGTAGAATGACTTCTACTTTCTCACCACTTAGTGTAATGTTAGTTCTTTGTGAACATTCTTTTTTTGTTTGTTTCTTTATTGTGAATGTTCTTTATCAAGGTGAAGAAGTTCCCCTTTATTCCTAATGTCTGAAGAGTTTTGATCATGAATAGATATTGGATTTTGTCAAGGGTTCTTTTTTCCTGTATCTGTTGATATGATTATGTGAGTTTTAGCTTTTAACCTATTGCTGTGATGAATTGCATTAATTTATTTAATGGAAATGGCAACCCACTCCATTATTCTTCCCTGGAGAATTCCACAGGAGGACCTTGGTGGACTATAGTCCATGGGGTTGCAAATAGTTGGACACAACTGAGTAACTTATACTTGAACCAGGCATGTATACCCAGAGTAAATCCTGCTTGGTTATGGTATACATATATATATATTTATATATATTAAGAATACATGATTTTAAATTTATATATATATATATACCATATATGTTAAAATATATAATTTTTTATATTGTTGGATTTTATTTGCTAATATTTTCTTAGGGATTTTCCAATCTTTGTTCTTGCCAGAGATTGGTCTGTAGTTCTTTTCCTTAAGGTCTTTTCCTCATATTGGTATTAGGTCAATGCTGGCCTAATATTTTAAATTCTTGTCCTGATAACTGGACATCCTTGTTATATCTGACTTTGGTTCTAGGGCTTGCTCTCGTTTTGTCTTGTAATTTTTTGTTGAATGCCATACATGATGTGTGGGGTAAAAGCAACAATGGCAAAGTCACTTCAGTGATATAGTGGGAGAGTACAACGAGAGAGGAAGCTTTCTATGATCTTATGATTAGGCCTTAGTCTTTTAGTGAACTTAAGCCCTAGGCTGAAAACCACAAGTGGTTTTCTTTTTTCCCAAGACTTTAGGTAGGGAAAGAAAGCTAGGGTGTATTTTCCTTCTTCCAGTTTAGGCTCAAATAAAACTCCATGAGGTAAGGCTCTGATAAAATAGTCTCTAGGTCTTGCCTATAAGACACGGGAAGAAAAAAAGCCTCCACAGGGCTCTGCTTGGTTTCAGATTGCCTTTCTTCCTCCTACCAGACTCCACGCAGTTCTTTTTAAAAGCTTTGGTTGTAGAAGAACTTGCTGCTAGTCTTCAAGTCATTTACAACAAGACTTCCTCTAGATGTAGTTGTAGGTGTGATGTATTCTAGTGAGAAGTTTGGTTATAGGTATGAAGGTCTGAGAAGGAAATGGCAACCCACTCCAGTATTCTTGCCTGGAGAATCCTATGGACAGAGGAGTCGGGTGGACTGCAGTCCATGGGGTCGCAAAGAGTCAGAGGTGACTGAAGTGACCTAACACATGAAGGTCTGAAGCATAAATATTGCCTCCACAAGCTGGTGAAAAGTAAATTTAAAGCTGCCTAAGGTGAGATTTTTCTTCCTGAATTGAATGGAGAGATACTTTGGGATTTACTCAAAAAGAGAAAGACCTGAGCTTCAGGTGGAACAATCTGGGGAGTTCACATTCTGATTGAGACCAGTCAGAAAGGATGTTTTCTGTGTTGGATGAATGTGAGAGAGGATGGCCCATCTCTCAGTGACCCTATAGTCTATAGACCCTTTATAGTCTATAAAGGTGATGAAAATTCTCTGTGCCATTCAGTGGAGAAGCCCTGCCTGAGCCTGAAGCTAGCATAGAGAGCAGAGTGGAGTGAGAGACAACACAAGAGGCTAGTGAAGGACGGGACTTTTCAGCCTACGGTGTGTCCAGATGTCTGGTCTCTAAGAGTCAGCACAGGTCCTCCCGGGCTTAATTTCTCTGGCACTCCTGTCACTCTGACCGGACATTCCCTTTGCTGTAATTTATGAATATCCTGCATCTGTAAATTGCACTTCTTAATGTATTTGTATATTCTGGAAAATAATCCATCGTAAGAATATATAATTCAGAGAATATGGAATACTGATTCTCTCAAATATTAGCTCTTCCAGTTATGATTGTAATGGTGTTTTTGTCGTGTCTATGGACATACTCACAGCACCTTATATTTTCCTTAAATTTTTGGACATTTATGTTTTCAAAGTTAAACGTTTTGTTCTTACGCAATAAAACTTGTTGTCCATGTGCCATATATATATATATATATATATATATATGGTTCTCTTGAGGGTAGCCCTTCAGAATGCTATCATGTATTTTAGAATGGTTCCTTTCCCCGTCCCCCTACTGGAAGTTTGAGGCAAATGCTCGTGAATTTTCAGTGTGAGAACTGGTAGATCCGCAAACAAAACAGGAAACTGTGTGAGACCCCTGAAGGCTGAGTTCCTGTGGAATTTTTTTTTTTTTTTTTTGCCAACTTCTATTGGTCTTTCATTTATTCAGTTTCATCCATCTTTGTTTTTTCGCCGGTGTGGGCGTCCCATCGCAGCGGCCTCTGTTGTCCCAGAGCACTAGCTCTGGGCGCATGCGCTCCAGAGCTCCGGCTCGGTAATTGGACACATCGGTCCAGCCGCTCTGCGGCACGTGGGATCCCCTCAGGCCAGGGATCGAACTGGTGCCCCTTGCCCTGCAAGGCGGTGTCCTTACCCACTGGACCACCAGGGAAACCCCCCTGTGGAATTTTTAAACTCTAAGATTTGTCCACACTGAGCCTCAACAACTCGGCAGTTAAGAGTTTAGCTTTTCCTTCCCTAGTACTGGTTTTTGCAGAGCTTTCCACTCATGGGTTTCTGCTTTGGTAAGTTGTGATTCTCCCTGTACACTTGTCCTTTTCTCCAATTTTGGAAGTAGCAGTTTGCTCTTTCACCTGAATTCTCTGACAGATCTAACAAAAACTGGTGATTTTCAGTTTGTTGAGCTTTTTACTTGTTTTTTAGGATAGACATGACAAAACGGTAACTGGATGTCTTCGATGTCTTTGACGCATGGATATATATACATATATGTGTATGTGTGTGTGTATACACTTATTTTTTGGAGAAATTTTATATTAACAGCAAAACTGAAGTAGGAAATATAGATATCCCATACACATCCTGCCCCCACACATGCACAGCCTTCCTCATTAATATCTCCCTCTAGAATGGTACATTTATTTTAAAAAATTTTTTTATTTTATTTTTTACTTTTAATTACAGAGTTTTGTTGTCTACAGATACGTATGATCCCAGATTAGTCATATGTATGTTCCCCCCATCCCACCCCTCCAGGTCATCGCACAGCGCCCCTGCGGGATCCCCTTTTCTCATAGCGTAATGACAACAACTTTTTTTTTTTCACATATGACAGTATAGGTTTTCATGCTACTTCCTTTACGCCTCCCATCCACTGTTCATTCCCCACAATGTCCATATGTCTATTCTTCCTGTCTGTTTTTTTATCTGTTTTCTCCCTGTGTGTGTTATCATTATCATCCTACTAGATTTAGAATGGTACATTTATTATCACTGATGAACTTACCTTGACATATTATAATCACTCAAAGTCTGAAGCTTACATTGCAGTTCACTCATGGAGTTGTATATTCTGTGACTTTGGATCAATGTATTTTCAAAGTGAAGTAATCCAAATGATGTCATATTTGTGTCTTGGAATGAAAGGAGGAATAATAAGTCTCTGTCTTGTTTTTTTAAAAAATAGATTCCCTAAAATATTTCTTAACAGAATAACAGAATATATACAAACATATTTGCAGGAATGAATTTTTCCTTTGACTTGGCTTAATGGGATCTCTGCAATTTAAACACAAACAAAAACAAACACCCCTTTGCCATTGTGTCTGTCCTAAGTATTGTTTTCAGTTCCTTTTTTTTTTTTTTTTTTTTTAATTTTTTTTTTAATGTATTTATTTGGTTGCACTGGGTCTTAGTTATGGTATGTGGGATCTAGTTCCCTGATCAGGGGTTGAACCCAGGTCCCCAGCATTGGGAGCACAGAGTCTTAGCCACTGGACCACCAGGGAAATCCCTGTTATCAGTTCTTAACAGACTAGGCCTGGCCATTTAATGCCATGAATCAGGGAATATTATTTGAGTTTAGACCTCTGTTCCTATCAGAAGTAAAAATACTTCTGGAGGGATGGAGCCTTTGAACTAGTCCAAGTCTTTAATACCGGTGGGCCCTAGGCCAAGGAGACCAGAGCCCGGAAAAGTGAGTTCGGGTCCTTTCTGCCACTGTCTGACGGCCAAATCACCTGACCTCTTTGGACCCTGTTCCCTCAAGCTTTAAAGGCAGAGGCTTGGGCTGGATAATCCAGATGTCCCTAAAGCCACGATGCTAGGCTTGAGAATATGCTTACTCTGAAAAAATAAAATATTGTCCTGTGTCTGCAGGTTCAGGCAATTCCAAGGCCATTCCAAGGCAAAACCAAGCTTGGATTTCATGAGGGGAGAACTCCTCTTCAAAGACTTCTGCTTAAATATAGAAATGAGGCAGGTAACATCAACACAGTCATAGGTCAGTCTATTTTATGCATTGTGAAAGTCTCTCTTGCTAGACCACAGTTACATCCTATTGCAAAATTGAGACTCAGGTAAACTGCTCCATCATGAGACTCGAAGTAAACCTGTGGTATTTTGGAGGTACCTAGGCATTGTTAGAACAGCTACATATGTTAATTCATTTTATGCTTACCACAGCCCGGAAAGAAGAGTACTGTCTCCATTTTCGAGTTCAAGAACAGCGGTATTAGCAATTTCGTGGCTTGCCCAAGTCGCCCAGCTAGCATTTTTTAATTAATTAATTAATTTATTTTTTTATATGTATGTATGTTCCCAGATCCAGCTAGCATTTTAAATTTGCCTGCGACTTTACAAAACAGAAAGTTGTAGTCGGCAAACATTAGGCCAACGTGCTTTGTCTTTGTTTTCTCTGCGTCGGGCCCTGTGTCGCACGCTGTACACGAATTTTCTCAGCTTTCATAACAACCCTACGGATAGGGGTTTAGTGTTGATACTTGTTTACTCTGGAGGGCAGACCCTGTTCTTGAGACCAACCTGTAGAGCAGCAGAAACTTCGCTTTAAAGGCGCTGGACAGACCCCTGCAGCACGGACGAGGGTCTGGGGGAAACCGTGGGGAGATGAAGCGATGGGGCGTCTTGGTTTTCTGTTCTCTGGAGCGTCTCTGGCTGTGTTCTCCTCACACTACTGTCTGTCCCTGAGCTTCCCGAGGCTGTGCGCCACGTTTGCCCAGAGATTTGTGTGTCCCCGTTACAGTGCATGCTTCTCGCCTTCCGTTCAGATGCCTAGGCAGTTGGAATAAGCGCAGAGGAGGACGCAGACAGCTGCAGTGCAAAGCAGCGCACAGGGGGCGGCGGCGGCTGCCGCAAACAGCTTCAGGCAAACAGCAGGCAAACAGCACGACCTCTGTGCGGCGGAGCCGGGGATCAGCCGAGGACTCTACAGCTCAGCAGACCTGGGGGCGTGGGGGCGTGGCCGGGAATCGGGGGCGGGCCCCGGGGCGGGGACAGCTACAGCTAGATCCTCCGATGGCTTCCGCGGCCCGCGACGCTGCTGGGGTTCTTGGCGGTGTGGGTGTTTGGTACCGGCCAACAGCATGCTCCTCCGTCTACTCCTGCTGCTTGCGCTCTGCGGTGCGGACTCCGCTACCGAGTCGTTCAGCCTCAGCTTGCGGGGACAATGGCAGATCCACGGCGGAAACGGCTCTCTGCAGCTGAGGGCGGCGGTCCCCGGTTGCGTGCACAGCGCCTTGTTCAACCACCGGCTCATCGAGGTACTGTGTGCGACCGCCCCACCGGGAACCTGCGCCCGCGTCCCCCGCGGGGTGATGGGAACCCAGGAAGCCTGGCAGCCCCCTAACCCGGCGCTGTTCTAGGTTTGGCACTAACTTCCCCTTTGCATCTTGTGGTCTGCTAGGCGTGGGGTGGGGGATGGGGGGTCGCCGAGGCAATGTATCTACTCTTGGCGAAGAGCGGCGCTAGGGTCCGGGCTAGATGGAGACTGAGCTACCCCTACATTGGGACAGCATACCGGGGGCTAGGCATTACGTGGGGGCCCCTTTGTCTTTGTTTTCTCTGCGTCGGGCCCTGTGTCGCACGCTGTACACGAATTTTCTCAGCTTTCATAACAACCCTACGGATAGGGGTTTAGTGTTGATACTTGTTTACTCTGGAGGGCAGACCCTGTTCTTGAGACCAACCTGTAGAGCAGCAGAAACTTCGCTTTAAAGGCGCTGGACAGACCCCTGCAGCACGGACGAGGGTCTGGGGGAAACCGTGGGGAGATGAAGCGATGGGGCGTCTTGGTTTTCTGTTCTCTGGAGCGTCTCTGGCTGTGTTCTCCTCACACTACTGTCTGTCCCTGAGCTTCCCGAGGCTGTGCGCCACGTTTGCCCAGAGATTTGTGTGTCCCCGTTACAGTGCATGCTTCTCGCCTTCCGTTCAGATGCCTAGGCAGTTGGAATAAGCGCAGAGGAGGACGCAGACAGCTGCAGTGCAAAGCAGCGCACAGCGGCGGCGGCGGCGGCTGCCGCAAACAGCTTCAGGCAAACAGCAGGCAAACAGCACGACCTCTGTGCGGCGGAGCCGGGGATCAGCCGAGGACTCTACAGCTCAGCAGACCTGGGGGCGTGGGGGCGTGGCCGGGAATCGGGGGCGGGCCCCGGGGCGGGGACAGCTACAGCTAGATCCTCCGATGGCTTCCGCGGCCCGCGACGCTGCTGGGGTTCTTGGCGGTGTGGGTGTTTGGTACCGGCCAACAGCATGCTCCTCCGTCTACTCCTGCTGCTTGCGCTCTGCGGTGCGGACTCCGCTACCGAGTCGTTCAGCCTCAGCTTGCGGGGACAATGGCAGATCCACGGCGGAAACGGCTCTCTGCAGCTGAGGGCGGCGGTCCCCGGTTGCGTGCACAGCGCCTTGTTCAACCACCGGCTCATCGAGGTACTGTGTGCGACCGCCCCACCGGGAACCTGCGCCCGCGTCCCCCGCGGGGTGATGGGAACCCAGGAAGCCTGGCAGCCCCCTAACCCGGCGCTGTTCTAGGTTTGGCACTAACTTCCCCTTTGCATCTTGTGGTCTGCTAGGCGTGGGGTGGGGGATGGGGGGTCGCCGAGGCAATGTATCTACTCTTGGCGAAGAGCGGCGCTAGGGTCCGGGCTAGATGGAGACTGAGCTACCCCTACATTGGGACAGCAGTAACTCAGGGAAGCGGAACTTCAGGCATTTATACTGGGGATGTTGTCGCAATGGTTCTCCGCTGAAGCGTAGATTAGAAAGGACGTGTCACTGACAAAGCCTCAGGCTGGAGGATGAGTGTTTCAGCTGTCCGAACACTGCAGGGAATAATAGTGTTTTGCCAAGTTAAGTATTAACTATATTCAATGATGTCTTAGTTTTTCATTTTTGCTTTTAGCCACCTGGGAGTCAGATTAGAAGCAGCAGCGCGTAGGCTGAGGAGGCGAACCAGGAGTGTAAGGTTAGGATTGTCAGTGCTAGTGCAAAGGCTAAATAATTGTTAAGGCGAGTTGGGATATGAAGAAAGATGCTGTTTCCTATCAGGGCGTGTGATGTGATGTGTGTATTCCAACAGATGCTTCAGTTTATAGACTTCTTATAGAGGCCGTTTTCCTGTTTGACTGCCTGTAGGTAGAGGTTTGCAAACAGACGCCACTTCCCATTGTTTTTTCGTTTCGTCTGCTGCACATCTTTAATGACTTTCCTTGGGACAAGATGTACTTGATAAATGATTTGCATACATTGTCCCAATCCTCATAATAACTCCAAAGAATAAGTCTTCTTACCAGTATTTTATGGATGATATGACTTCTGGAGCCCAGAGAAGTTAAAGAATTTACCCAGGATCACACAGCAACTTGGGCAGAAATAGAATTCTAACTCAGTCTGTCCTGACTTCATAGCCTTCTGTACTGCATGACACTTACCCTGGTGGTTTGAAAAATCATGTGTTTTTAAAGCACTGGAGGCGACAGTCAGGAATATAATTCAAAGTGTACTTAAGTTACGGAACAGTCAACTTGGGTTATGCAAAATTTTGATTCTGGTATCATTTATTTTCAGGAATGTGTATCAGAAAAGAAGCAGATATAAATGACCCTGACCATGTCCTGTTTATTTTTTTTAAGTAAATAATTCTGAAACTTAAGTTTTTGAACTATTTTTAGTTAACAAACTGCTTATGGCGTGGACCTTGGTACCCCAAGGCTTCACTAACCCATACTTTGAGAATGGTTGTATCTATTTTGCAGTCTCTCTTTGCCTCATTTTCCTGATTAAGGTGATGGGAAATTATTAATGGCTATAGTAAATCAGATTATTATTCCATGTTACAGGACTGCATATCAAGAAATTTTTGTTGCTCATTAAAGTAAATGGCGTGCTCATAGACTGAAATAACTTTTTCCTCATGGGAACAATTTACAATTTTTGTTGAATCTGTTACTAAATTCTTAGGAAAACTTAAGTTTCAATAAGATAGATATGGGCTTACCTGATGGCTCAGCGGTAAAAAATATGCGCTCAAAGCAGGTGTTGCTTGGTTGGAAAGATCACCTAGAGAAGGAAAAGGCAACCGGCTCCAGTGTTCTTCCCTGGGAAATCCCATGGACAGAGGAGCCTGGTGGGCTATAGTCCATGGGGTCACAAAAGAGCTGGAGACACAGCTTAGCAACTACACAACAATAGGTAGATGTAGGTTTTAAAAGATAGTGAGATGAGAGATGGAGAGCTTTTGGCCATTAAGGAACTCCAGGTCTGTTGACAGTAATCAGCATTAAGTATCAGTATTGAGTAATAGGATGTTGTTATTCCATCTTCCTTATTATAACATCCATTTTTGGTCTTTACCTCAGGAGATCTTCTATAGCTTAGAGCAAACACTGGTCCAAATACTATGTTTATATGAGAACTTGAAACATATCTTGTTGAAGTCATTCATCTAATTATCTCATAAATGTTTATTCAGTACTCCAATGTGGCAGGCATTATTCTAGGTGCGTGGAATCAAGTGGTGAAGAGAAGTTTTTGTTTGAGTTGACATTCTAGTGGAAGAGAGAAGTAATAAACAGATTAATAGATAATATAGTGACAACTGGTACACTGAAAAAAAGATAAAGCAGGTTAAAGGGAGGGAGAGTGAAGACTGGTTGGGAAAGATTCTGTTTTTAAAAAAGGTGTTTAAAGGTTGTCATTTTGATACAGGTCTTCTGAGGAATTCAGTTTTAAGCACAAGTGCATTTCCAGCAAAAAAGGAAGAAAAGATGGCAGTGGGGAGGAGGCCTTGAGGCCCTGAGGCAAGTGCATTTGCAGCATACTTTGAGAATGGTTGTATCTATTTTGCAGTCTCTCTTTGCCTCATTTTCCTGATTAAGGTGATGGGAAATTATTAATGGCTATAGTAAATCAGATTATTATTCCATGTTACAGGACTGCATATCAAGAAATTTTTGTTGCTCATTAAAGTAAATGGCGTGCTCATAGACTGAAATAACTTTTTCCTCATGGGAACAATTTACAATTTTTGTTGAATCTGTTACTAAATTCTTAGGAAAACTTAAGTTTCAATAAGATAGATATGGGCTTACCTGATGGCTCAGCGGTAAAAAATATGCGCTCAAAGCAGGTGTTGCTTGGTTGGAAAGATCACCTAGAGAAGGAAAAGGCAACCGGCTCCAGTGTTCTTCCCTGGGAAATCCCATGGACAGAGGAGCCTGGTGGGCTACATACAGTCCATGGGGTCACAAAAGAGCTGGAGACACAGCTTAGCAACTACACAACAATAGGTAGATGTAGGTTTTAAAAGATAGTGAGATGAGAGATGGAGAGCTTTTGGCCATTAAGGAACTCCAGGTCTGTTGACAGTAATCAGCATTAAGTATCAGTATTGAGTAATAGGATGTTGTTATTCCATCTTCCTTATTATAACATCCATTTTTGGTCTTTACCTCAGGAGATCTTCTATAGCTTAGAGCAAACACTGGTCCAAATACTATGTTTATATGAGAACTTGAAACATATCTTGTTGAAGTCATTCATCTAATTATCTCATAAATGTTTATTCAGTACTCCAATGTGGCAGGCATTATTCTAGGTGCGTGGAATCAAGTGGTGAAGAGAAGTTTTTGTTTGAGTTGACATTCTAGTGGAAGAGAGAAGTAATAAACAGATTAATAGATAATATAGTGACAACTGGTACACTGAAAAAAAGATAAAGCAGGTTAAAGGGAGGGAGAGTGAAGACTGGTTGGGAAAGATTCTGTTTTTAAAAAAGGTGTTTAAAGGTTGTCATTTTGATACAGGTCTTCTGAGGAATTCAGTTTTAAGCACAAGTGCATTTCCAGCAAAAAAGGAAGAAAAGATGGCAGTGGGGAGGGGAGAGGCCTTGAGGCCCTGAGGCAGGAGCATGCTCGGTGAATTCCAGAAGTAGCAAGCCAGCCAGTGTGACTGCAGCCCCATGACCTCGAGGCAGGGTGGATGGGTTCAAAGTAGGCATCTCGGGCAGAACATACAGGGCTTGTAGGCTACTGGGAAAACATTGGATTTTATTCTGCAATGATGGGGAAAGTTTTTTAGCTACATTTTAGTTTGTATACGTTCTTATTTTCTTAGACAAATTTTTGGAAGTAAAATTGCTGATTCAAAAGAATATACATGTTTTTCAGTCTTTTACTACTACAACAACTTTTTCTAAGTGGTTCTCCATAACAAATTGTAGCAGTTTTACACTCCCATCATGAATTTATTGGAGTGCTTGTTTTAAGAGCTAGATTTGAATATTGTTTTAAAAAACAAAAATGGAGACAGTTTACTTTCTAGTGAGGTAAAACACCTTTTATATATTTATTTCATGTTTATTGGTGATTTGGGGTTACTTATTTGTACTCTTTAATCTATTTCCCTATTGACTATTTATCTTTTAAGATATAGATTTGTTAGATCTCTTTTATATTTTTTTAAATTTCCCATTTATTAATGATACAGTTTGTCATGTAGATGTTTTAAATTTTTGTATGTTGAAATCTTGTAAGCTTTTTCCTTTTATGATTTTTTTATGTTGAAGACTCTTCTTTTTTTAGTTTATATGAGAACTTGAAACATATCTTGTTGAAGTCATTCATCTAATTATCTCATAAATGTTTATTCAGTACTCCAATGTGGCAGGCATTATTCTAGGTGCGTGGAATCAAGTGGTGAAGAGAAGTTTTTGTTTGAGTTGACATTCTAGTGGAAGAGAAGTAATAAACAGATTAATAGATAATATAGTGACAACTGGTACACTGAAAAAGATAAAGCAGGTTAAAGGGAGGGAGAGTGAAGACTGGTTGGGAAAGATTCTGTTTTTAAAAAAGGTGTTTAAAGGTTGTCATTTTGATACAGGTCTTCTGAGGAATTCAGTTTTAAGCACAAGTGCATTTCCAGCAAAAAAGGAAGAAAAGATGGCAGTGGGGAGGGGAGAGGCCTTGAGGCCCTGAGGCAGGAGCATGCTCGGTGAATTCCAGAAGTAGCAAGCCAGCCAGTGTGACTGCAGCCCCATGACCTCGAGGCAGGGTGGATGGGTTCAAAGTAGGCATCTCGGGCAGAACATACAGGGCTTGTAGGCTACTGGGAAAACATTGGATTTTATTCTGCAATGATGGGGAAAGTTTTTTAGCTACATTTTAGTTTGTATACGTTCTTATTTTCTTAGACAAATTTTTGGAAGTAAAATTGCTGATTCAAAAGAATATACATGTTTTTCAGTCTTTTACTACTACAACAACTTTTTCTAAGTGGTTCTCCATAACAAATTGTAGCAGTTTTACACTCCCATCATGAATTTATTGGAGTGCTTGTTTTAAGAGCTAGATTTGAATATTGTTTTAAAAAACAAAAATGGAGACAGTTTACTTTCTAGTGAGGTAAAACACCTTTTATATATTTATTTCATGTTTATTGGTGATTTGGGGTTACTTATTTGTACTCTTTAATCTATTTCCCTATTGACTATTTATCTTTTAAGATATAGATTTGTTAGATCTCTTTTTATATATTTTTTTAAATTTCCCATTTATTAATGATACAGTTTGTCATGTAGATGTTTTAAATTTTTGTATGTTGAAATCTTGTAAGCTTTTTCCTTTTATGATTGTTTCTGCCTTGGTGTAATGCTTTGAAAGTAATTTCTCTCTTCCAATTAAATAAATATTTATCTATATGTTCTCCTTTTAGTTTAGTTTTTTTTTTTTTAAAGATTTATTTATTTATTTACTTTGGGCAGGGGTCGGGTTGGGGAGGGAAGGGAGCAGGCGGGCCACTTCTATTGGTCTTTCATTTCTCCATTTTCATTCGTCTTCGTTCTTTGGCTCCTGTGGGCCTCCCATTGCGGTGGCGTCTGTCGTTGCAGAGCACCGGCTCTGGGCGCATGCGCTCCAGAGCTCCGGCTCGGTGATTGGACACATCAGTCCAGCCGCTCCGCGGCACGTGGGATCTTCCCAGGCCAGGGCTCGAACCGGCGCCCCTTGCACTGCAAGGTGGTGTCCTTACCCACTGGACCACCAGGGAAAGCCCTCCTTTTAGTATTTTTATAATTTTTCTTTTATGTTTAAAATTTTGATCCATTTGAGTTTTTTCAAATAGCTAGGCAGTTTTTTTATATCTCATGATTTGAGTAAGTTCTCTTTTGTCCACTGATATAAAACATTACTTTCATCATGCATGAAGTTCTCATGTACTGATATAATTTTTGTATTCTCTGTTTTTCTTTTTTTAATTTTTAATTCTTTTTTTTTTTTAAAGATTTATTTATTTATTTATTTTGGTGGGGGTGGGGTGGGGAGGGAGGGGAGCAGGCGGACCACTCCTATTGGTCTTTCATTTGTCCATTTTCATCCATCTTTGTTCTCTGGCCCGTGTGGGCCTCCCATCGCGGTGGCCTCTGTTGTCGCAGAGTACCTGCTCTGGGCGCATGCGCTCCAGAGCTCCGGCTCAGTAATTGGACACATGATTCCAGCCGCTCCGCGGCATGTGGGATCTTCCCAGGCCAGGGATGGAACCGGCGCCCCTTGCACTGCAAGGCGGTGTCCTTACCCACTGGACCACCAGGGAAGCTCTAAATTTTTAATTCTTTATTTTAAAGATTTTACAGAGTTTTGTTGTTCACAGACATGTATGTTCCCAGATCATTCATATGCATATCCCTGGTCCCCGCCCCCCTCACCACCCCCCATTCTCTCTTTTAAAATTCTTTTTAAAAGAATAAATGTTTAATGCTAATTGTATAAAAAATGATGCTGAGAAATATAAAATACAAGCAAAAAGCCAGTACAAGCATACTATAAAGCAGCGGTAGAATTTGTCACGTATGTCTTTCCAGGCTTTTCTAATAAATAAATATAATATGATAACTTATGTCAATCCCTGAGATAGTTTTGTAAGCTACTTCTTCATTTAAAATATATGATAAATATCTCTCTGTATCTATAATTGTCTATAAGTATAGATCTGGAACATAATAACTGCATAGACTCCATTATAAAGATTTTCTTATTCAAATATACACTTGAAAAAAGAAGAAAATACATTGGTTGCAAAGAGTCAGACACGACTGTGCAACTGAGTACAAGTACATATTGAAGATGTTGTAAATGCACATATACTACCAAAAATGTTAGGTATCAGATGCAGTGACTATCTGGTATAAAAGTGTAGGTAAATAGGACATGAGACACTGTGATGCAGTTGGAAAAATGCAGCCTTTGCTGTTGAACTTTGCTCATTTCATCCCTGAATGTACTTTTGCTTTGTCATGGGATTTTAGGAAAGACACTTTACCCTTCGGAGCTTCTGTTTCTTCCTCTATAAATTGGTATTTACTGCACATCTTTGTTAGGAGGCTATGAGTGAATGACTGCCTGTCTTGGAGGCTGATATAAAAAAATTGGTCAACAAGTGATACTGTTACTGTCTTTAGTTCATGGGTTTGTTGTAACAGCTTAGTCGCTTATATGGGTCCTTATTCATCAGATGTAATGCTGAGCGGTTGTTTGCTTTAAATAGGACTCAGAATTTTAGTATGAGCAAAGGGAATCAGACCGCATTGGAACCAAATTAAGTTGGTTGCTTCATCTGAGTCTCCACAACTTGTATTTTAGGGAGAGTAAGGTATTGGCCCTTAGAGGAATTTTTCTAATAGGCTTTATTTTTGGAGGGCAATTTTAGATTCACTGCAAAATTAAATGGAAAATACAGACAGTTCTCGCATGTGCCCCCCACATGCACAGCTGTCCTGAGATCAACACCTGCCGTCAAAATAGTACACTTGTTACCATTGATAAACCTTATGGTGACCAATCATTATCATGGGAAGTCCATGGTTTATGTTCGATTCATTCTGTAGCTTTTGACAAATGTATAATGATATATACCCACCATCACAGTATCATTCAGAATGGTTTGACTGCCCTCAAGATCCTCTGTTCTCTGCCTATTCATCCTTCTCTCCTCCTTAATCTCTGGTATCCAGTGATGCTTTTAGTGTCTTCATGATTTTGCCTTTTCCAGAACAGCATATAACAAGGATTATTTCAGATTGGCTTCTTTCAAGAAAGAGAAAGTATTTAACTTCTAAATTGTCTAGAAAAAATTTATCTGAGAAAATTACCCCCCGGAGCAAAACATGGAGCTTCCTTTAAGCAGCCGGGAGTTGGGAAGGAGGTGTGTGACCCACAAACCAGATCGTCAGCCATTCCTGAGGCTTAGCAGGTTGATGTATTGCAACTACATCAGCTTTCACACCTTCCTTCTCATGATATTTTTAACTATATGGGATTAAGTTCACAAGTTATAAATAGGGCTGGGTGGAGACACATAGTAATGTACTTTTGCTTTGTCATGGGATTTTAGGAAAGACACTTTACCCTTCGGAGCTTCTGTTTCTTCCTCTATAAATTGGTATTTACTGCACATCTTTGTTAGGAGGCTATGAGTGAATGACTGCCTGTCTTGGAGGCTGATATAAAAAAATTGGTCAACAAGTGATACTGTTACTGTCTTTAGTTCATGGGTTTGTTGTAACAGCTTAGTCGCTTATATGGGTCCTTATTCATCAGATGTAATGCTGAGCGGTTGTTTGCTTTAAATAGGACTCAGAATTTTAGTATGAGCAAAGGGAATCAGACCGCATTGGAACCAAATTAAGTTGGTTGCTTCATCTGAGTCTCCACAACTTGTATTTTAGGGAGAGTAAGGTATTGGCCCTTAGAGGAATTTTTCTAATAGGCTTTATTTTTGGAGGGCAATTTTAGATTCACTGCAAAATTAAATGGAAAATACAGACAGTTCTCGCATGTGCCCCCTACATGCACAGCTGTCCTGAGATCAACACCTGCCGTCAAAATAGTACACTTGTTACCATTGATAAACCTTATGGTGACCAATCATTATCATGGGAAGTCCATGGTTTATGTTCGATTCATTCTGTAGCTTTTGACAAATGTATAATGATATATACCCACCATCACAGTATCATTCAGAATGGTTTGACTGCCCTCAAGATCCTCTGTTCTCTGCCTATTCATCCTTCTCTCCTCCTTAATCTCTGGTATCCAGTGATGCTTTTAGTGTCTTCATGATTTTGCCTTTTCCAGAACAGCATATAACAAGGATTATTTCAGATTGGCTTCTTTCAAGAAAGAGAAAGTATTTAACTTCTAAATTGTCTAGAAAAAATTTATCTGAGAAAATTACCCCCCGGAGCAAAACATGGAGCTTCCTTTAAGCAGCCGGGAGTTGGGAAGGAGGTGTGTGACCCACAAACCAGATCGTCAGCCATTCCTGAGGCTTAGCAGGTTGATGTATTGCAACTACATCAGCTTTCACACCTTCCTTCTCATGATATTTTTAACTATATGGGATTAAGTTCACAGTGTAGAGTTATAAATAGGGCTGGGTGGAGACACATGGGCAGGCTCCTAATTAGGTGCCTCTTCAAACCTGTATCCTTATTTATTCCATTGTTCGTTCAGTGAAGAGGCTGTGTCAGTGGAGAGGCTGTGTCCAGTGCGTGAGGGAAGAGGAGCAAAGGAAGCAAGTGGGCTGGGCCTGGCACACCCCATTTAGCAGAACAAGAGCTCACAGTTAACCAGACCTTGAAAGTCAATTGGAGGCTTCCCCTGGTGGTCCAGTGGGTAAGGACACCACCTTGCAGTGCAAGGGGCGCCTTGTTCATGCCCTGGCCTGGGAGGATCCCACGTGCCGCGGAGCGGCTGGACTGATGTGTCCAATTGCCGAGCCGGAGCTCTGGAGCGCATGCGCCGAGAGCCGGCGCTCTGCAACGACAGACGCCACCGGGATGGGAGGCCCACAGGAGCCAAAGAACAAAGATGGATGAAAATAGAGAAATGAAAGACCAATAGAAGTGGCCCGCCCACTCCCCTCCCTCCCCAACCCGACCCCCACCCAAAATAAATAAATGAATGTATCTTTAAAAAAAAAAAAAGTCAGTTGGGTGAATATTGGTTGTTATTAAATCTAGTCAACCGTGGACCACCCCCTGTGCTATCAAAATATTTCTTCCATCCAAGAGCAGTTTCTGGCAGATGCTGTCTTTCCATTTTGATACACACCTAGTGATGTTATAGGGCCTCTTACATCTTGTGCTCTGGGCAGGTGCCCAGCTGACTGTTGCCAGTGGTCAGCCCTTATCTCTGTGGAACTCAGGCAAATTTGGCCTTTCCCTCTCAACTTGGAGTTGCAATTCTGAGGAAATCGCCCTTGGCCCTGCCGGTGTAGAGGAGAGAAACCCTCCGAGCCTATCGCTCTGTGTAGTCATGGTAGTGTTCACAGACAGATGAACTGAAAGGCTTCTTGCACTGTTTTCTCTTCTGCCTCCAGCCTGGGCAGCCTGGATAAAGAGTTGAAAATGAGTAGAAGAAAGGTATAAGGCAGCCATTCCTGAGGCTTAGCAGGTTGATGTATTGCAACTACATCAGCTTTCACACCTTCCTTCTCATGATATTTTTAACTATATGGGATTAAGTTCACAGTGTAGAGTTATAAATAGGGCTGGGTGGAGACACATGGGCAGGCTCCTAATTAGGTGCCTCTTCAAACCTGTATCCTTATTTATTCCATTGTTCGTTCAGTGAAGAGGCTGTGTCAGTGGAGAGGCTGTGTCCAGTGCGTGAGGGAAGAGGAGCAAAGGAAGCAAGTGGGCTGGGCCTGGCACACCCCATTTAGCAGAACAAGAGCTCACAGTTAACCAGACCTTGAAAGTCAATTGGAGGCTTCCCCTGGTGGTCCAGTGGGTAAGGACACCACCTTGCAGTGCAAGGGGCGCCTTGTTCATGCCCTGGCCTGGGAGGATCCCACGTGCCGCGGAGCGGCTGGACTGATGTGTCCAATTGCCGAGCCGGAGCTCTGGAGCGCATGCGCCGAGAGCCGGCGCTCTGCAACGACAGACGCCACCGGGATGGGAGGCCCACAGGAGCCAAAGAACAAAGATGGATGAAAATAGAGAAATGAAAGACCAATAGAAGTGGCCCGCCCACTCCCCTCCCTCCCCAACCCAACCCCCACCAAAATAAATAAATAAATCTTTTTTAAAAAAAAAAAAAGTCAGTTGGGTGAATATTGGTTGTTATTAAATCTAGTCAACCGTGGACCACCCCCTGTGCTATCAAAATATTTCTTCCATCCAAGAGCAGTTTCTGGCAGATGCTGTCTTTCCATTTTGATACACACCTAGTGATGTTATAGGGCCTCTTACATCTTGTGCTCTGGGCAGGTGCCCAGCTGACTGTTGCCAGTGGTCAGCCCTTATCTCTGTGGAACTCAGGCAAATTTGGCCTTTCCCTCTCAACTTGGAGTTGCAATTCTGAGGAAATCGCCCTTGGCCCTGCCGGTGTAGAGGAGAGAAACCCTCCGAGCCTATCGCTCTGTGTAGTCATGGTAGTGTTCACAGACAGATGAACTGAAAGGCTTCTTGCACTGTTTTCTCTTCTGCCTCCAGCCTGGGCAGCCTGGATAAAGAGTTGAAAATGAGTAGAAGAAAGGTATAAGGATTATGGAAGGGAGGACTTGGGGCTGGACACTCAGGTGGATGAACATCTGTGAATACCCAGCAAGCCAGTCATCTAAGGCAGAGATTGGTAGGACCCGATGTTATTTATACTGTTTTAGGCTTCATGGACCATTCGGTCTCTGTCATGTCTACTCAGTTCTGCTATTATAGCATGAAAGCTGCCGTGTATAATTTATCAAGGAATGAGCCTGACTGTGCTCCTGTAAAACTTGATTAACACATGTCTGTTCTTAGCTCACTGTCCACACAAAAACAGATGATGAATTACGTTAGGCCTGTGAGTTGTACTTTGCAGACCTGGTCTAGGCTAGTACAGGAAACGTGAAATCTATAAGTTTGATGGTATCTCTGCTGCCTGTATGTTCTCTGTAGAGATCCTTTCTGTGCTCACTCAGTAAAACTGAGGGCTTCCCAGGTGGTGCTAGTGGTAAACAACCCACTTGCCAATGCAGGAGATTGGCATAGGTTTTATCCCTGGGTCAGGAAGATCCTCTGGAGGAGGGCATGGCAACCCCCTCCAGTATTCTTGCCTGGAAGATCCCATGGACAGAGGAGCCTGGTGGGCTACAGTCCATAGGGTCTCAAAGAGTAAGACATGATTGGAGTGACTTAGCACACACACATACACAGTAAAACTGAGTGAAAAATAACTTTGTAAATCCAAGGAGTGGGAGTTGGACTCATCTTTGGGCAATAGAGAAGAAATGCCCTGCCCCAGGAAGCCAGCTGGGATAGTGGCAACAAAACGTAAAGTGAGAACCAGAGGGCAGTGAGTGCCTGATGGTGTCTCACCATCAGAAATGCTGTCATTTATTCTGCTGTGACCTGGCAGGTTCTGTTTGTTTTAGCAGAGGAAGCCAGTCTTTATCTCCACATATATTCTTTGATAATGAAACTATGTGTATACTAGTTGCTCAGTCATGTCCAACTCTTTGCCACCCCATGAACTGCCTGCCCGTCTCCTCTGTCCATGGAATTCTCCAGGCAAGAATACTGGAGTGGGTAATCATTCCCTTCTCCAGGGGATCTTCCTGACCCAGGGATTGAACCTGAGTCTCCTGCATTGCAGGCAGATTCTTTACCATCAGAGCCACCAGGGAAGCCCTGATGAAGCTATATAGTAGTTATATCTCAGTTTTCTTTCATTGTAGGTATTTTGTTAGACTTTCCCATTTTAAATTATTTTTAGTATTTTTATGATGCTAATACCATGGCAACTTTGTTTGAAAGGTAGTGAATGGTCTCTTAAACAGATGCAGCTTTAGCCTTGAGGCTGGGATGGGCCAGCATATGAAGTGCTTGCACTCCTAGGCCAAGAGTTCATTGATTTTTAGGTAATAAATAACGATCATTAATACTTTATTTCATGTTTATTTCATTGTTTTTGCATATTTAATCACCTACTGTAATTTTTTCAACAGGATCCTTACTACAGATTTAATAACCTTGACTACAGATGGATTGCCTTGGATAACTGGACCTATATCAAGAAATTTAAACTCCAAAGGAGGTATGTTTGTGTGTATATCTATATTTAAATCTGTGTCTATTAGCTTATTATTATTATTTGAACTTTTCTTATTTTTCTGTCCAAAACAGTTTTTTGTTTGTTTAGGTTACACTACCATACTAAAGCCTGTACTATAAAAGTGAATATATGATTTATGTCTTTTTTTTTAATCAAGGGAGGAGAGAAGTCAGGTTTATTTTTTATTATTTTTGGCGGGGTAGGGGGGGCGGGTTGCGGAGGGAGGGGGCAGGCGGGTCACTTCTCTTGGTCTTTCATTTATCTATTTTTCATCCATCTTTGTTCTTTGGCCCGTGTGGGCCTCCCATCGCAGTGGCCTCTGTTGTCGCAGAGCACCGGCTCTGGGCGCATGCGCTCCAGAGCTCCGGCTCGGTAATTGGACACATCAGTCCAGCGGCTCCGCGGCACGTGGGATCTTCCCAGGCTAGTGATCAAACCGGCGCCCCTTGCACTGCAAGGCGGTGTCCTTACCCACTGCACCACCAGGGAAGGCCATGATTTATGTTTTGGTTTGTATATGAAGATTGTGCCACTGATCATCAGTCACAGAATTATTTCTTACTCAGTTTTCTCAGTGGTTATAATGGAATCACCTATGCCCAGTCAGTTCTTTCATCTGCCTTTTCTTTTCCCTGCTTTCCCAGTGATCTATAAAGTGTATCTATTTATAATAGTGTCAAATAGGATCACAGATTCATCATTTGTTTGATGTAGTGTTAACCAGCCCCGGAACTGGTGGTATTGGCCTTAAATTATGTCATGAGCACATGAGGAAAGGCATGCTAGAGTTTTTAGTAACGTTCTGCATAGCGGAATGTAACCAAATTATGTTTGTGTGTGTTCAGTTGCTCAGTTGTATCTCTTTGAAGCCACATGGGCTGTAGCCCACCAGGCTCCTCTGTCCATGGAATTTTCCAGGCACGAATATTGAAGTGAGTTGCCATTTCCTGCCCCAGGGAATCTTCCTAACCCAGTCATCAAACTGTGTCTCTTACATCTCCTGCCTTGGCAGGCAGATTTTTTACCACTGTAGCACCTGGGAAGCCCCAACCAACTATATTAAGATCTACCACCATTATTGCTAAATTAAACAAACAAACCTTTTTGCCCTTTAATATGACTATTTTGGGGGGGTAATTATTTACTACCTTCTTGAAAGAGAAATAAAGCCAGAAAATACTGCTCAATATCATGGAATTACTGCGTTCTGGGCTCTTATTTCAGGTAACACTTAAAATATCTCCAAGGGGGGTGGGGGGGGTCCTCTTTCACCTTGAACTCAACATATCCAAAATTTAACCAACTGACTTTCCCACTTAAAGCTTGCATTATATTCCAGCAATCTCCTTGTTTCTCTTAATATTTCATCTTCCCAATTCGTCCATGTCCAAGGAATTTTTGGCTCATCATATCTTTTCTTCATCTCCCCACATTTGGTCTGTTTCTGAGTTCTGTTTTGCCTATTGTTTCTCTTGATTCAGCCCCTGCCTTCTCATTTCCAAGTTTTCACCTTTGCTTAGGTCTTTATTTGAGAGTACCTGAAACTAGACCTGTGCCACCTAGTATGATTTCTTGCTTTGTCTTTTTATTCTCTCGTCTTTCGTGTGTAGAAACGCTAGAGTTATCTCTCCGAAATTGTTTTATTTATTTATTTATTTATTTATTTAAAGCCTGTGCACAGGCTTTCTTTACTGCTGTGGGGACTACTCTGTAGGTGAGATGCACAGGCTTCTCATTGCCATGGTTCCTCTTGTTGCCGAGCATGTGTTCTGCAGTGTGCAGGCTTCAGTAGAGCATCCCCCCTGCCCCCATTTTTATTTTACCCATGACATTCATGCTTAAGAATGATGGCATTTTCCTTTTGCTTGGCAGATCAAGTTTAATCTTCTCTGCTTCTCTATGAAAATACTGTTGTCAATTCTGTACCATTTCTCCCATCCCTCATCTCCCATCCCTCTTCCAGCCCTAGGCAACCACTAATTTATTTTTTAGCTCTGTGGATGTGTTTCTTCTGGAAATCTCAAAGAAAGGGAATTGTACCTTATGTACCAACTTTGTGGCTGGCTTCTTTCACTCAACATACTGAGGTGTTCCAGTTCATCCATGTAGCCACCAGTATTTCATTTCTTTTTATTGGTGAATACTATTTGATCATTATGGATCTGCCACATGTTATTTATGTTGTTCTTTTTAAAATTATTTTTTCCTTCTTGAAGTCTTTCCTTATGCCATAAACTCTGATAGCACTTGCAATCTATCCAACAAGTACCACCAAGTAGAAGAGACTGCAAACATTATTTTTTGGTTTCTCTTTGGTGTTTTAGGCTTGAGTGCTCACCACATTGCAGACTCCTTAAATTTCCCAAAAAACCTGACTTTCCCACTTAAAGCTTGCATTATATTCCAGCAATCTCCTTGTTTCTCTTAATATTTCATCTTCCCAATTCGTCCATGTCCAAGGAATTTTTGGCTCATCATATCTTTTCTTCATCTCCCCACATTTGGTCTGTTTCTGAGTTCTGTTTTGCCTATTGTTTCTCTTGATTCAGCCCCTGCCTTCTCATTTCCAAGTTTTCACCTTTGCTTAGGTCTTTATTTGAGAGTACCTGAAACTAGACCTGTGCCACCTAGTATGATTTCTTGCTTTGTCTTTTTATTCTCTCGTCTTTCGTGTGTAGAAACGCTAGAGTTATCTCTCCGAAATTGTTTTATTTATTTATTTATTTATTTATTTAAAGCCTGTGCACAGGCTTTCTTTACTGCTGTGGGGACTACTCTGTAGGTGAGATGCACAGGCTTCTCATTGCCATGGTTCCTCTTGTTGCCGAGCATGTGTTCTGCAGTGTGCAGGCTTCAGTAGAGCATCCCCCCTGCCCCCATTTTTATTTTACCCATGACATTCATGCTTAAGAATGATGGCATTTTCCTTTTGCTTGGCAGATCAAGTTTAATCTTCTCTGCTTCTCTATGAAAATACTGTTGTCAATTCTGTACCATTTCTCCCATCCCTCATCTCCCATCCCTCTTCCAGCCCTAGGCAACCACTAATTTATTTTTTAGCTCTGTGGATGTGTTTCTTCTGGAAATCTCAAAGAAAGGGAATTGTACCTTATGTACCAACTTTGTGGCTGGCTTCTTTCACTCAACATACTGAGGTGTTCCAGTTCATCCATGTAGCCACCAGTATTTCATTTCTTTTTATTGGTGAATACTATTTGATCATTATGGATCTGCCACATGTTATTTATGTTGTTCTTTTTAAAATTATTTTTTCCTTCTTGAAGTCTTTCCTTATGCCATAAACTCTGATAGCACTTGCAATCTATCCAACAAGTACCACCAAGTAGAAGAGACTGCAAACATTATTTTTTGGTTTCTCTTTGGTGTTTTAGGCTTGAGTGCTCACCACATTGCAGACTCCTTAAATTCAGAGACTGTACTAGTTCTTTGTAAGGCTTAGCAGAGTACTGGGCATGTAATAGTTACTCACAGATACTTGTTGATACTTGTTGATTGGTTAATGTGTTCTCTTAGGGTCAGTAAATATAATAGTTTGTGAAAATATTTTCTATTATTAATTTTTAACTTGACTCATATAAGAACTTCATGAAGTCCTAGGAAAAAACTCAAAGCATGGAAATTAGAAGTCATGCTCATGATTTTATAATGATTGAAATATTGTGAAGAAAGTTAAAAATGTATTAAAGCAATATTTCTGAAAATTTCACTGAAAACTGCCTTCTGAGAATGTTTATTTTCTGTGAAATATGTGTTCCTTTCATTCTTAACTAATAAAAAAGACTAGTTATCTAAGTTGATGTTTTACACATCTTGTTTTCAAAATCTTCCTTTTTTTTCTAGCAAATGGAATAAAGTCAATGTGGTTTTTGAGGGTATTGATACAGTTGCAGTAGTCTTGCTCAATCGTGTTCCTGTTGGCAAAACAGACAACATGTTCAGGAGATACGTAAGTATATAATAACATCAGGTTGAAAAGAACCACTTGTGTGTATTTGTGTTCATTTGTATCCTGAGCAAGTACAAGCCCTTTGGTGCACTGGGTAAGCTACTTTATCTCTCAGTTACCATTTTTGTTGAATGATGAAGATATCAAATCCTATGGAATTATTGTGAGGATTTCATGAACCAATTATATGAAATGATTGGTCTGGTTTTGGGTACATAGGAAAGGTTTGATGAATGCTGTTCCCTTCTCTGTTGTTTGGTCATCAGAGTTTCATGGGAAAGGACAGTTGACAAACTGTTTTTAAATGAAAATGTTCCTTCCTTTCTGGAAGAGTTACCTTAAAAGGTTGTATCTGATCTCCCTTCTCTTTCACAGATAGACTTCAAAACAAAAATAACTTATGACTTAGTAATACGTGCTACACATACCAGAGTGTCAGGTTATTATGAAGTGTCTAGGAAATCCTTGGCCATTCAAAGCCATATGTAAATAGCAAGAACAGACATTCCAGGGCTAAAGATAGTCTCTTCTTGCTCTGTTGGCCTAGGGCCATCATCTGTCAGTAAAAATAGCAGGAGAAAACCTAGAAATCTACGTTTGGGTAGGAGAATGTGATCGGTTATGACTGAACGTTGGCAACTAAGTTATACTACTCTGGAGAAGTGCTTTCCCCAGCAGAAAGGCTAGACAAGATTTCCATTATTTTATGCATCCTGTCTAAAATTTTACACACAAGGCTGCTTTCATATTTGTTATTTCCCTCTGATTTAGACCTTTGATATCACACATGTGGTCAAAGACGTGAACATCATTGAGGTGCGCTTCCAGTCCCCAGTGCTGTATGCAAGTGAGAGGAGTGAACGTCACAGTAGCTACCGGGTGCCCCCCAGCTGCCCACCTAGTGTGCAGGACGGCGAGTGCCATGTCAACTTTATTCGCAAGGTAAGGGTCCCACAGTGGAGGGGCTTTAGCCTGAGGATGGGATGGCAGTATGTGAAAGGCTTGTTTGATGTCTCCAAGTGTATTTCAGAAGTTGGACATCTCTTTCCTTCCCCTCAGTGGGATTTATCATAAAAATCAGAAATAAGAAGAACCAAAAGTTACATGAATTTTTTTGGAGAACTTGTCTTTCTAGGTTTCCTTCCTGAGGAGTGCCTTAGAACCTATATAACAGTAGGAAAAGAAGGAATATAGGTGACTGAAAATGTACCTTTATAATTTTTTTTTTTTTTTTTTTTGGTGACATCATGCAATTTGGAAGATTTTTTTGTTCCCTGACCAGGGATCAAACCCATGCCCCCTGCAAGGGAAGTTCGGAATCCTAACCACTGGACTGCCAGAGAATTTCCCCTTAACAATTTTTTAGAAGTGCTTAAATTTATCAAGCTCTTCACCGACTATAGGGTTCATATTTATGAGTAATACTTGTTATAGTCTTCTGCAACTATTAATGTATTTGCTGATGTGTGGTGTTTTACTGCCAGAGTTATATCTAACAAACTTGGTTATTTTTTGTCTTCTGCATACGAAGCTACAAAATCTTTGGCAAAACCTTGGCCATTCAAAGCCATATGTAAATAGCAAGAACAGACATTCCAGGGCTAAAGATAGTCTCTTCTTGCTCTGTTGGCCTAGGGCCATCATCTGTCAGTAAAAATAGCAGGAGAAAACCTAGAAATCTACGTTTGGGTAGGAGAATGTGATCGGTTATGACTGAACGTTGGCAACTAAGTTATACTACTCTGGAGAAGTGCTTTCCCCAGCAGAAAGGCTAGACAAGATTTCCATTATTTTATGCATCCTGTCTAAAATTTTACACACAAGGCTGCTTTCATATTTGTTATTTCCCTCTGATTTAGACCTTTGATATCACACATGTGGTCAAAGACGTGAACATCATTGAGGTGCGCTTCCAGTCCCCAGTGCTGTATGCAAGTGAGAGGAGTGAACGTCACAGTAGCTACCGGGTGCCCCCCAGCTGCCCACCTAGTGTGCAGGACGGCGAGTGCCATGTCAACTTTATTCGCAAGGTAAGGGTCCCACAGTGGAGGGGCTTTAGCCTGAGGATGGGATGGCAGTATGTGAAAGGCTTGTTTGATGTCTCCAAGTGTATTTCAGAAGTTGGACATCTCTTTCCTTCCCCTCAGTGGGATTTATCATAAAAATCAGAAATAAGAAGAACCAAAAGTTACATGAATTTTTTTGGAGAACTTGTCTTTCTAGGTTTCCTTCCTGAGGAGTGCCTTAGAACCTATATAACAGTAGGAAAAGAAGGAATATAGGTGACTGAAAATGTACCTTTATAATTTTTTTTTTTTTTTTTTTGGTGACATCATGCAATTTGGAAGATTTTTTTGTTCCCTGACCAGGGATCAAACCCATGCCCCCTGCAAGGGAAGTTCGGAATCCTAACCACTGGACTGCCAGAGAATTTCCCCTTAACAATTTTTTAGAAGTGCTTAAATTTATCAAGCTCTTCACCGACTATAGGGTTCATATTTATGAGTAATACTTGTTATAGTCTTCTGCAACTATTAATGTATTTGCTGATGTGTGGTGTTTTACTGCCAGAGTCTCATAATATCTAACAAAAGCTAATGAAAAACACAGGTCATTAATTTTCTTTGAGTCTGATCTCAATCAAGATGACTAATACAGGGATGTTAGTGTTTTATGTCACACTTAGTTTTTAATTTTATTTTTATTTAAACATTTCCTGTGGTAAAATACATGTAACCCAAAATTTACCGTCTTAAATTCTTTTTAAGTGTATATTCAGTGATAGTAAGTTGTCATTGTCATAGTTTCATTGTCATGAAGTCAGTCTCTAGAACTTTTTCGTCTTGCAAAACAAACTCTGTACTACTTTAAAAAACAACTCTTCACTTTCCCCAACTCTTAGTCCCTGGCAACCACTATTTTTTGGTTTCTAGGAGTTTAACTCCTGTAGATACCTCCTCCCAGTAAAATCAGAAGGTATTTGTCTTTTTGTGACTGACAGTTCACTTAAACAGAAGGTGCAGTCTTTTATTACCTAATTTTGGACATGCTTTCATTGCTGCTGTATTCTGTTGGTTAAAAGGGTCATATCATACTGAAGTATCAATATAATGTCCTCAAGGTCCATCTGTGCTGTAGCACATGCCAGGATTTCCTTCCTTCTTAAAGGCTGACTGATACTCCATTGTGTATCCTAACTGTGGGTGCCTAAGGCTCAGTGTATCTAGCACTGCACTTGGGATCTAAACCCTGCTCCCAGGGCTCTCTCTCTCACTGAAAGGAATACCATTCACAGCAGTCGCTCAAGCCAGAAGCCTCAGAGCTAATTTTGATACTTCCCTGTCTCTCTCTTTTTTTTTTTGTCTTCAAACTTACATTTATAAAAACTTTATTTTGTAATCAGCAAGCTTTCCATTTGTCAGCTTGGATGTGAAAGACGCTATTTCAAATCAAACAGCAATTGTACATGGCTGGCTGAACATTTATAATCCAGCAATTATATAACCTCCAAAATACAGCAAATAATATGATGCACATAATTAGGACGTCAGCTAAACAAGACACGGCAATTCAGAAGGATGTCACTCTCTGGCATGTGGTCAGCGGAGACTTAAGTAAGTGGGAGTGTTAGGTGGTGATGTATTCTTCTCATCTCTGTTTATATGCATTAATACCAAATGATGTCAGGACAATGTATCTCACAGTCAGGACAACTTACTTTTTAAGAAAGAAAAAAGTTCTACCTCATATAAACTTATTTCATAAACAAATATTGCTTTTAAATGATTCTGTCTATGGATGTCTATCAATAAGTTCTCCAGTTTGGTCTGCTCCACATTGAAAAACTGCATAATACATGCAACAACTGATGGTATCACAGGGACAAAACTCATTGCCACAGGAAACCAAGCACTGTTGAGTCAACAGCTTTCTTCTTGGTCACTCGATCTACACTTATTAGGTAAATCCAAAGACCTGTCTGATTTGTTTTACAAATATGTGTATGTGCATATGTGACTGAAATTACCATCTCACAATAGAAAATGGCTGCGTTCAGAGTCCATCAGGGCTCTGGGATTCTGAATTACTTATGGAAAACAGGCTTAGCACCTCCATCTCCAGTGGATGCAAGCTGCCTCCTGTGATAATCAAGGAATGTAATGGTCCTCCCAAGTCCACAGTACACATTTGCTGCAAAGTACTTGATGCAATTTTCTGGTCCTCAGCGCCAACCCTGGCTAAGCCAACACAGAGTGTCTCCTCGGTGACTGCTGGTTCTTCTCCTCGTATTCGCTGATTCTGAACAATCTCCAGAAGTTGCTGGGCGGCTTGGCTGACACTCATATACCGAAGAGGTTCATAGATCTTCCTTCCCTTGATTAGATTTTCCAAAGACTGCTCCTTTACTTTGATGTCTAGTAAGCATAAGGTGTGCATACCGTTTTGTCTGTTCTTCTTCACTTTGTCAAAGAAGCTTTCTGGTCTCCAAGTGTATGTCCAGAAAACAATAGACACTGTCTCTCCAAACCTATACAACTGCAAATCGCAGCAGCCTACAGCATTCATTATGGAAGCATTGTGAATAACTCGGTAAGGGATCCCGAGTTTTGTGGCTCTCAGAACAAGATCTCTGTGTGTTGTAGCCCCAAATGGATCACCAACTACGAGGAATGCAACATCACTGATATCAGCATCCTTTTAAATATGTTAGGTGGTGATGTATTCTTCTCATCTCTGTTTATATGCATTAATACCAAATGATGTCAGGACAATGTATCTCACAGTCAGGACAACTTACTTTTTAAGAAAGAAAAAAGTTCTACCTCATATAAACTTATTTCATAAACAAATATTGCTTTTAAATGATTCTGTCTATGGATGTCTATCAATAAGTTCTCCAGTTTGGTCTGCTCCACATTGAAAAACTGCATAATACATGCAACAACTGATGGTATCACAGGGACAAAACTCATTGCCACAGGAAACCAAGCACTGTTGAGTCAACAGCTTTCTTCTTGGTCACTCGATCTACACTTATTAGGTAAATCCAAAGACCTGTCTGATTTGTTTTACAAATATGTGTATGTGCATATGTGACTGAAATTACCATCTCACAATAGAAAATGGCTGCGTTCAGAGTCCATCAGGGCTCTGGGATTCTGAATTACTTATGGAAAACAGGCTTAGCACCTCCATCTCCAGTGGATGCAAGCTGCCTCCTGTGATAATCAAGGAATGTAATGGTCCTCCCAAGTCCACAGTACACATTTGCTGCAAAGTACTTGATGCAATTTTCTGGTCCTCAGCGCCAACCCTGGCTAAGCCAACACAGAGTGTCTCCTCGGTGACTGCTGGTTCTTCTCCTCGTATTCGCTGATTCTGAACAATCTCCAGAAGTTGCTGGGCGGCTTGGCTGACACTCATATACCGAAGAGGTTCATAGATCTTCCTTCCCTTGATTAGATTTTCCAAAGACTGCTCCTTTACTTTGATGTCTAGTAAGCATAAGGTGTGCATACCGTTTTGTCTGTTCTTCTTCACTTTGTCAAAGAAGCTTTCTGGTCTCCAAGTGTATGTCCAGAAAACAATAGACACTGTCTCTCCAAACCTATACAACTGCAAATCGCAGCAGCCTACAGCATTCATTATGGAAGCATTGTGAATAACTCGGTAAGGGATCCCGAGTTTTGTGGCTCTCAGAACAAGATCTCTGTGTGTTGTAGCCCCAAATGGATCACCAACTACGAGGAATGCAACATCACTGATATCAGCATCCTTTAAAATATTATCTGCTTCCTGTTCCACTTCTTCTCTATCAGTGACAATCAATTTTCTTCCATAAAACTCTTCCAGAACTTCCTTCCCTACAGTCAGGACTGAAGTATAGGCTTCCAGATACACTCGACTGCAGCGTTTGACAATTTCCAGGCCCTTGACTGTGATGTCCTTGGCATCTCCCAGGCCCAAACCGATCATGTAAAGCATTTCAAAATCCAGGGGAAGCGCGACCGTTGAGAAAACTGCAGCTGGACCCCTATCGTCCTCAGATTCCTGTCTGGTGCCCTCCCCCAGAAGTAGCTGCCCAAGCGGACGATTTACCGGGAGAAAGAACCTACACTGCCAGCCGCACCTACGATGCCGCAAAGTCCCCTCTCTCTTTTTTAAAAGAGATACAAAAGTCCTTTTGATGGTACGGCTGTTACGTTTTCAGAAGTTCTGAATCTGCTCATGCTTCATTTCTCCTCCCACACTCTGTTCCTTCTGTTAGGATTTTTTGCATCCCACACTGCCCTGGTTGCCCAGCTGGTACCCAAGGACCTCGTTTGCCTCACTCCAGTTAATTTGACAAGGAACAGCCAGAATTGTTCCTTTAAGAAAAAATCTTCACAGAACCCTCTGTCCCTTTCTTAAACCTCTTCAACAGTTTCTCATTGTTTCTTCTGCCCGTCTTCTCCCGCTGTTTTTCATTTCCTGGAAATGCACCATGTTCTCTTGCATCTTGAGAACTTTGTTCGTACTGTGCCTTCCGGAAGGGGTGGTTTCACTCCCTCTCCGCTAAACACACTGGACAAATGGTGCTCACCTTTCAAGTCTCCATTTGAAAGTCACTGTTATTCAGGGGAACTTGCCTTGACACCCCCTCTCCCCCATTATATGTTCCATGTCTGTTTCCTTTGTGACTATTGGTTCAGTGTGTTTCCTTTATTTTCCCTGTGACTAACGTTCAGGGCCTGAATTTCTTGTCTGTGCTTCACAGCACACACGGTGCTGATGTGCCGGGAGCAGAAGGACTGTTTCTGTTTTTTCAGTTATTCTCCTCCCACCCTGAAACATAGAGAGCACTTCACAAATATTTCTGAGTAAGTGAAAACTTTTACTTGGAGAGATTATATGAATTAGAGTAGCCCTTGTTGGGGGCTTATAAGATGTTTGAGTATTTTTGCCCTCTTCCTTCTCGCTATCCCTAATAAAAGAGTTACATATCTGCCTTAAAAACTCTCCAATAAATATCTCTCATGTTTTTCATTGTGAACACGAGAATCAGGCACTTAAGTGGTGACTTTGTACAGATGTGGATGCTGCGAAGCGGTTTTAATTCTTTGTTTTTTCTCTGTATTGGAAACTAAATGATTCCTGTTTTAGATAAATGCCAAGTGTAGGAAATATTACTGACTACTTATGTGAGAACAGTGTGGCCAGATCCTCAGGCTCTATCCTACAAGTGCTCACTTCAGGAAGATATCAGAACTTCCTCTGATGCTTGTTCTTTTTAAAAGCTTAACTCACAGTCTCACGTGTTTTAACTGACTATGTTTTGGAAACACTGTGTTGTTTTTTTTTTCTTCTTTTTACCTGGTTACCTGTGTCGGTGACTAAATTCTGTTTTTTTTTTTTTTCTTTTTTTTATGAAGTGATGGGACTGGATGCCATGCTTTTTTGAATGTTGAGGTGTTTTTTCTTTTTTTAGTTTATCCTGCTGTTTTATTTTTTTCTACTTTAAAAAAATTATTTGCTTTCTATTGAAGGTTAATTATAATAGGTGTTTAAATTCTGAAGTTTCTGGGCTGTAAATCCAGAACTCAGGACTTCTGAATTCATTCTGGAGGAAACATGGAGTTGGCAAGTCTAGCCAGAGTTTCTTAAGCCTGTTTATTACATAACTTTATCTTTCAGTATTCTTCCTCATTCTTTATACTTATTACATTTAAACATAATAGTAGGTTCAGAAGTATTTTGAAGAAATTTTTAAAGAGTATCTGTTGTGTTGCTTCAATGTAATATGCTTTTGAAGGATAAATGTACATAATTAGATTTTTATGGTCTTGGAACTTTTCTGCCAAATTTAACTATGTGACCTAGGTTGATAGTTACCGTATTATTTATCTATTGCTGTGTGACAATTACACCAAAATTTAGCAGCTTGAAACAACATTTTTTATCTCAGTTTCTGTCAGTCAGGAATGCAAATGTGTCTTAGCTGGGTACTTCTGACTCCAGGTCAATCATGAGGTCACCAAGGTGCTATGGACCAGCGCTGAAGTCACTTTAGGCCTGGATAAGGCCTGCCTGAGCTCCCTCATGCGGTTATTCGTGGGCCTCGCTATCCCTAATAAAAGAGTTACATATCTGCCTTAAAAACTCTCCAATAAATATCTCTCATGTTTTCATTGTGAACACGAGAATCAGGCACTTAAGTGGTGACTTTGTACAGATGTGGATGCTGCGAAGCGGTTTTAATTCTTTGTTTTTTCTCTGTATTGGAAACTAAATGATTCCTGTTTTAGATAAATGCCAAGTGTAGGAAATATTACTGACTACTTATGTGAGAACAGTGTGGCCAGATCCTCAGGCTCTATCCTACAAGTGCTCACTTCAGGAAGATATCAGAACTTCCTCTGATGCTTGTTCTTTTTAAAAGCTTAACTCACAGTCTCACGTGTTTTAACTGACTATGTTTTGGAAACACTGTGTTGTTTTTTTTTTCTTCTTTTTACCTGGTTACCTGTGTCGGTGACTAAATTCTGTTTTTTTTTTTTTTTCTTTTTTTTATGAAGTGATGGGACTGGATGCCATGCTTTTTTGAATGTTGAGGTGTTTTTTCTTTTTTTAGTTTATCCTGCTGTTTTATTTTTTTCTACTTTAAAAAAATTATTTGCTTTCTATTGAAGGTTAATTATAATAGGTGTTTAAATTCTGAAGTTTCTGGGCTGTAAATCCAGAACTCAGGACTTCTGAATTCATTCTGGAGGAAACATGGAGTTGGCAAGTCTAGCCAGAGTTTCTTAAGCCTGTTTATTACATAACTTTATCTTTCAGTATTCTTCCTCATTCTTTATACTTATTACATTTAAACATAATAGTAGGTTCAGAAGTATTTTGAAGAAATTTTTAAAGAGTATCTGTTGTGTTGCTTCAATGTAATATGCTTTTGAAGGATAAATGTACATAATTAGATTTTTATGGTCTTGGAACTTTTCTGCCAAATTTAACTATGTGACCTAGGTTGATAGTTACCGTATTATTTATCTATTGCTGTGTGACAATTACACCAAAATTTAGCAGCTTGAAACAACATTTTTTATCTCAGTTTCTGTCAGTCAGGAATGCAAATGTGTCTTAGCTGGGTACTTCTGACTCCAGGTCAATCATGAGGTCACCAAGGTGCTATGGACCAGCGCTGAAGTCACTTTAGGCCTGGATAAGGCCTGCCTGAGCTCCCTCATGCGGTTATTCGTGGGCCTCAGATGGCCTTGCAGGCTCACTCATGTGGGCCTCATTACAGTTTCCTCACAGCAGGACAGCCAACTTCCTCTTTGGCCGAGAGAGAGCTGAGTGAGCACCCAAGACAGAAGGTGCAGTCTTTTATAACCTAATTCTGGACGTGTTCTCATTGCTGCTGTATCCTGTTGGTTAAAAGTGATTCATTAGGTCATATCATACTCAAGTGAAGGGGATTACACTAGGGTATGAATACCCAGAGGGGATCATTGTGGGTCATTTTATTTATTTATTTATTTATTGTTATCTATTTATTTTTGACTGTTCTGGGTTTTCACTGCTGCCACAGGCTCTTCTCTAGTTTTAGGGAGCGGGGCTATTCTCTAGTTGAGGTGAGCAGGCTTCTTGTTGTGGTGACTTCTCTTGTTGTGGAACTTGGGCTCTAGGGCACACGGGCTTCAGCAGTTGCAGCACACGGGGCTCCATGGTTGTGGATCTGAGGCTCTAGAGCACAGGCTCCACTCCGAGGCTCACGGGTTTAGTTGCTCTGTAGCATGTGGGATCCTCTCGGATCAGGGATTGAACCCAGGTCTCCTGCATTGGCAGGCAAACTCTTTACCACTGAGCTACCAGGGAAGCCCCTGTGGGTCATTTTATTTATTTATTTATTTATTTATTTATTTAAAGATTTATTTATTTATTTATTTTGGGCGGGGGTCGGGTTGGGGAGGGAGGGGAGCAGGCGGGCCACTTCTATTGGTCTTTCATTTCTCTATTTTCATCCGTCTTTGTTCTTTGGCTCCTGTGGGCCTCCCATCGTGGCGTCTGTACATAATTAGATTTTTATGGTCTTGGAACTTTTCTGCCAAATTTAACTATGTGACCTAGGTTGATAGTTACCGTATTATTTATCTATTGCTGTGTGACAATTACACCAAAATTTAGCAGCTTGAAACAACATTTTTTATCTCAGTTTCTGTCAGTCAGGAATGCAAATGTGTCTTAGCTGGGTACTTCTGACTCCAGGTCAATCATGAGGTCACCAAGGTGCTATGGACCAGCGCTGAAGTCACTTTAGGCCTGGATAAGGCCTGCCTGAGCTCCCTCATGCGGTTATTCGTGGGCCTCAGATGGCCTTGCAGGCTCACTCATGTGGGCCTCATTACAGTTTCCTCACAGCAGGACAGCCAACTTCCTCTTTGGCCGAGAGAGAGCTGAGTGAGCACCCAAGACAGAAGGTGCAGTCTTTTATAACCTAATTCTGGACGTGTTCTCATTGCTGCTGTATCCTGTTGGTTAAAAGTGATTCATTAGGTCATATCATACTCAAGTGAAGGGGATTACACTAGGGTATGAATACCCAGAGGGGATCATTGTGGGTCATTTTATTTATTTATTTATTTATTGTTATCTATTTATTTTTGACTGTTCTGGGTTTTCACTGCTGCCACAGGCTCTTCTCTAGTTTTAGGGAGCGGGGCTATTCTCTAGTTGAGGTGAGCAGGCTTCTTGTTGTGGTGACTTCTCTTGTTGTGGAACTTGGGCTCTAGGGCACACGGGCTTCAGCAGTTGCAGCACACGGGGCTCCATGGTTGTGGATCTGAGGCTCTAGAGCACAGGCTCCATCGTCGAGGCTCACGGGTTTAGTTGCTCTGTAGCATGTGGGATCCTCTCGGATCAGGGATTGAACCCAGGTCTCCTGCATTGGCAGGCAAACTCTTTACCACTGAGCTACCAGGGAAGCCCCTGTGGGTCATTTTATTTATTTATTTATTTATTTATTTATTTAAAGATTTATTTATTTATTTATTTTGGGCGGGGGTCGGGTTGGGGAGGGAGGGGAGCGGGCGGGCCACTTCTATTGGTCTTTCATTTCTCTATTTTCATCCGTCTTTGTTCTTTGGCTCCTGTGGGCCTCCCATCGCGGTGGCGTCTGTCATCGCAGAGCGCAGGCTCTGGGCGCATGCGCTCCAGAGCTCCGGCTCGGTGATTGGACACATCAGTCCAGCGGCTCCGCGGCACGTGGGATCTTCCCAGGCCAGGGATGGAACCGGCGCCCCTTGCACTGCAAGGCGGTGTCCTTGCCCACTGGACCACCAGGGGAAGCCCTGTGGGTCATTTTAGATGCTGTAAATGGGACACATACACTATTATAGACTTAATTCTGTGCCCCTCAAATTTGTATTTGATGTCCTGAGCCTCAGTAAGGTCAAAATGTCACCCTGTTGGGAGGTGAGCTCTTTAAGAGGTGATTAAATTAAAGGAGACCAGTAGGAGTGGTCTTAGTCCAGCATGATTGATATCCTCATAAGAAGACAAAATTTGGACAACAGAGGGAGACACAGAAGGTTTGTGTGTGTGTTCTCAGAAGCGGCTGTTGAGGGCACCGTGAGAAGACGGCTGTCTGTAAGCCCAGGAAACCAAACCTGCCACCACCTTTATCTTGGGCTTCCTAGCCCCCAGAACTAGGCCAAATGAATTTCTATTGTTTAAGTCACCCAGTTTGTGGTATTTTGTTGTGGCTGCCCTAGCAAGCTAATTACACATATGTAATATTTGAGAAGAAAAAACTTTTCATAATGCTTAAGTTTCATGATAATTAGAATCTGTTTTCTTTTTCTTCCCTTGAAATTACAGATGCAGAGTTCCTTTAGTTGGGACTGGGGGCCTTCTTTTCCTACCCAGGGGATCTGGAAAGATGTTAGAATTGAAGCCTATGATACTTGTCATCTGAACTACTTCACATTCAGCCCCATATATGGTAAGCTAAGAGCTATATATATATATATTTTTCTCTTTTGAGCCTCCTATATATTATAAAAATTGGCTTTATAATTTGAATATATAGATATACACTTGGCCTTTGAACATAGTTACACCCTTGGGCTCTAGGGCACACGGGCTTCAGCAGTTGCAGCACACGGGCTCCATGGTTGTGGATCTGATTTAAGGGGTTGCTCTGTAGCATGTGGGATCCTCTCGGATCAGGGATTGAACCCAGGTCTCCTGCATTGGCAGGCAAACTCTTTACCACTGAGCTACCAGGGAAGCCCCTGTGGGTCATTTTATTTATTTATTTATTTATTTATTTATTTAAAGATTTATTTATTTATTTATTTTGGGCGGTGGGGTGGGGTGGGTGGGGTGCGTGCGGGCCTCTTCTATTGGTCTTTCATTTCTCTATTTTCATCCGTCTTTGTTCTTTGGCTCCTGTGGGCCTCCCATCGCGGTGGCGTCTGTCATCGCAGAGCGCAGGCTCTGGGCGCATGCGCTCCAGAGCTCCGGCTCGGTGATTGGACACATCAGTCCAGCGGCTCCGCGGCACGTGGGATCTTCCCAGGCCAGGGATGGAACCGGCGCCCCTTGCACTGCAAGGCGGTGTCCTTGCCCACTGGACCACCAGGGGAAGCCCTGTGGGTCATTTTAGATGCTGTAAATGGGACACATACACTATTATAGACTTAATTCTGTGCCCCTCAAATTTGTATTTGATGTCCTGAGCCTCAGTAAGGTCAAAATGTCACCCTGTTGGGAGGTGAGCTCTTTAAGAGGTGATTAAATTAAAGGAGACCAGTAGGAGTGGTCTTAGTCCAGCATGATTGATATCCTCATAAGAAGACAAAATTTGGACAACAGAGGGAGACACAGAAGGTTTGTGTGTGTGTTCTCAGAAGCGGCTGTTGAGGGCACCGTGAGAAGACGGCTGTCTGTAAGCCCAGGAAACCAAACCTGCCACCACCTTTATCTTGGGCTTCCTAGCCCCCAGAACTAGGCCAAATGAATTTCTATTGTTTAAGTCACCCAGTTTGTGGTATTTTGTTGTGGCTGCCCTAGCAAGCTAATTACACATATGTAATATTTGAGAAGAAAAAACTTTTCATAATGCTTAAGTTTCATGATAATTAGAATCTGTTTTCTTTTTCTTCCCTTGAAATTACAGATGCAGAGTTCCTTTAGTTGGGACTGGGGGCCTTCTTTTCCTACCCAGGGGATCTGGAAAGATGTTAGAATTGAAGCCTATGATACTTGTCATCTGAACTACTTCACATTCAGCCCCATATATGGTAAGCTAAGAGCTATATATATATATATTTTTCTCTTTTGAGCCTCCTATATATTATAAAAATTGGCTTTATAATTTGAATATATAGATATACACTTGGCCTTTGAACAACATAGGTTTGAACTGCATGGGTCCCCTTATGTATGAATTTGTTTCAATAAATACTACAGTTCTGCACCAATCTCCTGTGGATAATGAGGGACAAGTGTACTTTTTAGAGACTTATTTTTAAAAAATATATGGCGCAGTACATTTATTTATTTATATATTTATTTTTTAAAAGATTTATTTATTTATTTATTTGGGTGGGGTGGGGTGGGGTGGGGGGGGAGGGAGGGAGAAGGCGGACCACTTCTATTGATCTTTCATTTGTCCGTTTCATCCATCTTTGTTCTTCGCCCGTGTGGGCCTCCCATTGCAGTGGCCTCTGTTCTTGCAGAGCACCGGCTCTGGGTGCATGCGCTCCAGAGCTCCGGCTCGGTAATTGGACACATGGGTCCAGCCACTCCGCAGCGCGTGGGATCTTCCCAGGCCAGGGATGGAACCGGCGCCCCTTGCACTGCAAGGCGGTGTCCTTACCCACTGGACCACCAGGGAAGACCTGCAGTGCATTTAGAAAAGTGAAAAATATATGCAAACTGGTTTGTCATGAAAATTTATTTTCCTTGGAAAAGCCCAAGTGAACGTTTTGGCCAATCTAGCAGCTAAGTAGGTAGGTAGCTATCTTTTAATATATTCTGAAAAATAAAAAAAATGAGAGGAAGAAGTAAAGAAAAGAAAAGAAGGAAGGAGGAGGGAGGGTAGGAGGAAGGGAGAGAAGGAAAGAAGGTAGGCAGGCAGAAAGGAAATGTTTTCCCAAGCTATATATTCTTTCTTGAAAGAATGGTTCTGCTGGCTTACACGCCTTTTGGCTGCTCCTGGAGTCCCTTTCAGAACTCCATGGTGCTGAGTTCTTGGTTTGTTTAGCTCATTGGGCTGCTGTTCCATCACTGCACATTTTCTTCTCCGAAGGCCAGGATATACTAACTAACCTTGTTATAAGTTGAAAGTAAAGTGGAAGGGAAGCAAGGCATTAAAGAAACTCTCTTGAGGTCAAGAATACTGCTATTTCTTTTGAAAGGAGCATTGAATACAACCTCAGAAATCTCACAGGCATCAACGAATTAGTTAAATCTAGTCGAGTATTTTTTGAACTTTTGCTCAACAATGTGATGTTGATAGAAAAGACATATAATGTGTTTATTCACTCCTGCAAGTTGGTTGTGGTGTAGAGAGAGAGGAAAAGTTATCAGGATAGATTGTTTTGTCCATTCTTGAACAACATAGGTTTGAACTGCATGGGTCCCCTTATGTATGAATTTGTTTCAATAAATACTACAGTTCTGCACCAATCTCCTGTGGATAATGAGGGACAAGTGTACTTTTTAGAGACTTATTTTTAAAAAATATATGGCGCAGTACATTTATTTATTTATATATTTATTTTTTAAAAGATTTATTTATTTATTTATTTTGGTGGGGTGGGGTGGGGTGGGAGGGAGGGGAGAAGGCGGACCACTTCTATTGATCTTTCATTTGTCCGTTTTCATCCATCTTTGTTCTTCGGCCCGTGTGGGCCTCCCATTGCAGTGGCCTCTGTTGTTGCAGAGCACCGGCTCTGGGTGCATGCGCTCCAGAGCTCCGGCTCGGTAATTGGACACATGGGTCCAGCCACTCCGCAGCGCGTGGGATCTTCCCAGGCCAGGGATGGAACCGGCGCCCCTTGCACTGCAAGGCGGTGTCCTTACCCACTGGACCACCAGGGAAGACCTGCAGTGCATTTAGAAAAGTGAAAAATATATGCAAACTGGTTTGTCATGAAAATTTATTTTCCTTGGAAAAGCCCAAGTGAACGTTTTGGCCAATCTAGCAGCTAAGTAGGTAGGTAGCTATCTTTTAATATATTCTGAAAAATAAAAAAAATGAGAGGAAGAAGTAAAGAAAAGAAAAGAAGGAAGGAGGAGGGAGGGTAGGAGGAAGGGAGAGAAGGAAAGAAGGTAGGCAGGCAGAAAGGAAATGTTTTCCCAAGCTATATATTCTTTCTTGAAAGAATGGTTCTGCTGGCTTACACGCCTTTTGGCTGCTCCTGGAGTCCCTTTCAGAACTCCATGGTGCTGAGTTCTTGGTTTGTTTAGCTCATTGGGCTGCTGTTCCATCACTGCACATTTTCTTCTCCGAAGGCCAGGATATACTAACTAACCTTGTTATAAGTTGAAAGTAAAGTGGAAGGGAAGCAAGGCATTAAAGAAACTCTCTTGAGGTCAAGAATACTGCTATTTCTTTTGAAAGGAGCATTGAATACAACCTCAGAAATCTCACAGGCATCAACGAATTAGTTAAATCTAGTCGAGTATTTTTTGAACTTTTGCTCAACAATGTGATGTTGATAGAAAAGACATATAATGTGTTTATTCACTCCTGCAAGTTGGTTGTGGTGTAGAGGGGAGAGAGAGGAAAAGTTATCAAACGAAGATAGATTGTTTTGTAGTCTTTGCAATGGCATACCCAGTAGTTCATAAAATTAGAGATCAGAAGATTTAAAAAGTTAGAGAAGTCAGGGTGAAGGCAGAGGTAAATAGGATTTTCAGTGACAGCTCATGGTGCTCAGTCCAGTTTCCTGCAGGCCCACCTAGATTACATCCATCAGCAAGGGTGTGGTGTGTCCTTCCTAGAGTTCTGGTGTCTTTAGGGCCCAGTGACCCTAGGTTGCTTTTTTCTTTTTCTTTAAAGATATATTCTTTTTTTTTTTTTTATTTTTGGGGGGGGGGGGGGGGGGCGGGCGGGTCACTTCTATTGGTCTTTCATTTATCTATTTTCATCCATCTTTGTTCTTTGGTGCGTGTGGGCCTCCCATCGCAGTGGCCTCTGTTGTCGCAGAGCACTGGCTCTGGGCGCATGCGCTCCAGAGCTCCGGCTCGGTAGTTGGACACATCGGTCCAGCCACTCCACGGCATGTGGGATCTTCCCAGGCCAGGGATCGAACCAGCGTCCCTTGCACTGCAAGGCGGTGTCCTTACCCACTGGACCAACCTAGGGAAGCCCCCTAGGTTGCTTTTCAATAGAGTCACATCTATGTTTTGTGAAGGCAGATGAGAGCACATCAGCGATAGCTGACAATTGAGAAGGTTATTAGGTACTGCTAATATGCATTAGAGGCTCTGATGTAAATTACACATATACTTGTGGCAGTTTAGAGGTTTCTAGTTCAGTATTTCTCAAACTCTTCTTCAGAGACTCAACCCCAACTGAACCTTGCTATGAAATCAAATACGTAATAGTTCACTCGCTCCCATCCCCATCTATAATTTTTCTCAGGTATATATAATAAAACCTATTGTCAGAAGGGAGCTTTCCTAGTGGCTCGGACAGTGAAGAATCCACCTGCAGGGCAGGAGACCCGGTTCAGTCCCTGGGTTGGGAAGATCCTCTAGAGAAGGGCATGACCTCTCTGTAGTCTTCTTGTCTGGAGAATCCCATGGACAGAGGAGCCTGACAGGTGTAGCCTGTAGGGTCGCACAGGTGGGACACGGGCTTGATAGAAAAGACATTTTTTCACCCGAATTTTTGGGGGGGGGGTTATCAAACGAAGATAGATTGTTTTGTAGTCTTTGCAATGGCATACCCAGTAGTTCATAAAATTAGAGATCAGAAGATTTAAAAAGTTAGAGAAGTCAGGGTGAAGGCAGAGGTAAATAGGATTTTCAGTGACAGCTCATGGTGCTCAGTCCAGTTTCCTGCAGGCCCACCTAGATTACATCCATCAGCAAGGGTGTGGTGTGTCCTTCCTAGAGTTCTGGTGTCTTTAGGGCCCAGTGACCCTAGGTTGTTTTTTTTTTTTTTTAAAGATATTTTTTTTTTTTTTTTTTTTTTTTTTGGGGGGGGGGGGGGGGGGGGGGGGGGGGATGGGCGGGTCACTTCTATTGGTCTTTCATTTCTCTATTTTCATCCATCTTTGTTCTTTGGCTCCTGTGGGCCTCCCATCGCAGTGGCCTCTGTTGTCGCAGAGCACTGGCTCTGGGCGCATGCGCTCCAGAGCTCCGGCTCGGTAGTTGGACACATCGGTCCAGCCACTCCACGGCATGTGGGATCTTCCCAGGCCAGGGATCGAACCAGCGTCCCTTGCACTGCAAGGCGGTGTCCTTACCCACTGGACCAACCTAGGGAAGCCCCCTAGGTTGCTTTTCAATAGAGTCACATCTATGTTTTGTGAAGGCAGATGAGAGCACATCAGCGATAGCTGACAATTGAGAAGGTTATTAGGTACTGCTAATATGCATTAGAGGCTCTGATGTAAATTACACATATACTTGTGGCAGTTTAGAGGTTTCTAGTTCAGTATTTCTCAAACTCTTCTTCAGAGACTCAACCCCAACTGAACCTTGCTATGAAATCAAATACGTAATAGTTCACTCGCTCCCATCCCCATCTATAATTTTTCTCAGGTATATATAATAAAACCTATTGTCAGAAGGGAGCTTTCCTAGTGGCTCGGACAGTGAAGAATCCACCTGCAGGGCAGGAGACCCGGTTCAGTCCCTGGGTTGGGAAGATCCTCTAGAGAAGGGCATGACCCCTCTCTGTAGTCTTCTTGTCTGGAGAATCCCATGGACAGAGGAGCCTGACAGGTGTAGCCTGTAGGGTCGCACAGGTGGGACACGACTGAAGTGACTTAGCATGCACGCGCTTTATGAAGGGATCTAGTTTTGCCAAAAGTTATTTAGTTAATAGTTTTGAAGTTTCATCAGTGTTTGGGTGGTTAGCAAAAAGTGCTCTGAGTTCCAGGTATTCTGCTATCTGAAAAAAAATTTCAATAGCACTGCTCTAGTTTAATTTAAAAGTTTGGTCCAGTGGATAAGGACACCGCCTTGCAGTGCAAGGGGCGCCGGTTCGATCCCTGGCCTGGGAAGATCCCACGTGCCGCAGAGCGGCTGGACTGATGTGTCCAATCACCGAGCCGGAGCTCTGGAGCGCATGCGCCCAGATCCGGCACTCTGCAACAACAGACGCCACCGCGATGGGAGGCCCACAGGAGCCAAAGAAGGAAGACGAATGAAAATGGAGAAATGAAAGACCAATAGAAGTGGCCCACCCGCTCCCCTCCCTCCCCAACATGACCCCCACCCAAAATAAATAAATAAATAAATCTTTTAAAAAAAAAAAGTTTGAATATGTCTTTCTTACTGTGTCTTTAGGGTTCAGTTTATTATCCATTAGTGACTGGGTGAATTTTATTTGAATTAAATCAGTTTAGTGCCTTATTTAATGCATTCATTAAAAAAAATTATTTATTCATTTATTTTTGGCTATTCTGGGTTTTCACTGCTGCCACAGGTTCTTCTCTAGTTGCGGGGAGTGGGGACTACTCTGTAGTTGAGGTGAGCAGGCTTCTTGTTGCAGTGACTTCTCTTGTTGTGGAACTCGGGCTTTAGGGCACATGGGGTTCAGTAGTTGTAGCCCATGGGCTCAGTAGCTATTTGCGGCTCCGAGGCTCTAGAGCACAGGCTCACTAGTTGAGGCTCACAGGCTTAGTTGCTCTGCAGCATGTGGAATCTTCCCAGATCAGAGATTGAACTTGTGTGTCTCCTGCAGTGGCAGTTGAACTCTTTACCACTGAACCACCAGGGAAGTCCTAATGTATTCATTTTTTAATGCAAGCATGTATTCATTTTTTTCTTGCATTCATTTCAAATCACTTTTTCATTACCGATAAAATGACAGTATTCTCCCTTGAAAATATATTTATGAGTAGGTAGGTTGTTTAAATAAACTCCTCTGATTAGCTGCCTTGTTGTATAAGTCAATTTTTTTTTTTTTTTTTCTGTAAAACTTACCAGTTTATCCTCATTTGGTAGTGGGTTGGGGGAAGATACTGCTTTGTGTCTGTTTTGTCTTGATTTCATCTTTGAGGATTTTGTCCTGCTGTGTAGGCAAGGAGATCTTTTTTTTTTTTTTTTTTAAACCTTTATTTTACTTTTAACTTTTACAGAGTTTTGTTGTTTACAGATATGTATGTTCCCAGATTAGTCATATGTATATCCCCCCCTTCCCACCCCTCCCAACCATCACACAGCACCCCTAAAGGGTCCCCTTTTCTCACAGAGCAATGACTATAGCTATTTTCTTCACTTATGATAGTACAGGCCTTCATGCTACTTCCTTTACTTGCTTTACTTGCTTGCTGCTTGGAAAAGAAGGAGAAAACAGCTGTTGTGACTATATATGTCTGCCTTTCTGGCTAATACAAGGTCTTTGAAAAAGTGGCTACTGAATTCTGTCCTGTCAGTTTGGCAGAAGGATGGGGAATATCCTATGTTTGAATTTAAATATCCTGTGACTTGTTGTCATTGCTGTTCCTTCAGATGCACAAGACTACCCCTTCACTACAGCTTTGCATCACCTCTGAAAGACACAAGGTACAGCTCACAGGCCGAAGGAGGAGCTGGGAGGAGCTCGGCGGGGCTAATCAAGGCAGCCATCTTTGAACAGCTCCCCACTTATGAGATCAAGCATCTTTTTCATCTTACATAAGCAATCTGCCAACCTTTGCACATCCATCTCGTGCTAGCCTGAATGTTCTTCCCATGTCCCTACTGGTTCTTAACCCTCCCAGATGCTTTCCTGTCTTCTTAACTGTGACCTTCAGGTATATTTTGTGTCTTTAGGTAGTCCAACATTTTTTGTGGTTGGGGTATAATTTATAGTGCCTTTCAAGGTTCACAGACAGTAATTATTCAAGAAATAGATTTCCACTGTTGGGCAGAAATGCTGATATAACTACTATCGGGATTTAAGGTTGGTGTTTTGACAAAGGAATGAGCTGGGCACTATGTATTGATGCATTTGGTGGAGGGTCAGATACATTCTTTAGGTTTGTAGATTTCTGTATTTTTTTTTTTTTTTTAACAAAGACTCTCATATTAAGAGGTGAACATTTTGTTTGAACATTTTATTGAAATGCTTTGTTTCACATTTCATGTATTTCCTGTTAGGACTCTGAAAGGCAAAAAGCACCTTTGTTTTTGTTCTTCCTTGTTGTTCAATTTTAATCCTTGTGTGCCTACTCGCCTGCTTCTCTTCACTAGGCATCTCTGTGGGAGAGGCGTGCAAGGTGGAGAGCACTGGAGTCAGGAAACCTGGGCCCTGGTCCTGTTCACTGGGTCAGGAGCTTTGAGCTAGCTCTGCAGGCAAGGCCGCAAATACTATGCCTACAAAGTAGACGTCATCGTGTTTCCTCTGCCTCTAACACTTCACAGAGTCTTTCCCCCTGTTTGTAAATTACAGCACTCATTACAGCCTAGTCAGGGTATATGTGTGGAAGAACCCAGGTTTCTTGAAGCTAGATATATGATTAAAGGAAGATATTGATACTTGAGACTTATTTATCATCAGTTAATGCAGGGTTTAAGGTGTAGTTTTGAGGGTAAATCTGGTTGTTATATGTGGGGAAACAAACCATTGAAGGTTTTTGTAGCTTTGGCTGAGCCAGGAGAAAAGTAAATTGAGAATGAGAAATATACTGGAAAGATGTAAGACAAACAAGTGATTTGATTCACATGGGCTTGTTAGCTGGGAATATACTGAACAGCAACAGGTGAGAGATCTTTGTGGACTTAGGAATGCTGGGTCAACGCATGTTAGAATGCTGCGTGCACACACAGAATAAACTCCTCTTATCGAATTAGTTGCCCCCCAGCTGCAATACGCCCTTTCCATACTCAGAGCCATGAGAATAATCATTGAATAGGGCTGTGACTGAAAGCAGCCTAGGCTAATATCATTAGCTGTAAACACCTGGAGGCTTCAGCACTGAATAAAAGAATATGTTCTGGGCCTTAACCCAAAAGGTCTTGAACCCCTCCGATATAACTACTATCGGGATTTAAGGTTGGTGTTTTGACAAAGGAATGAGCTGGGCACTATGTATTGATGCATTTGGTGGAGGGTCAGATACATTCTTTAGGTTTGTAGATTTCTGTATTTTTTTTTTTTTTTTAACAAAGACTCTCATATTAAGAGGTGAACATTTTGTTTGAACATTTTATTGAAATGCTTTGTTTCACATTTCATGTATTTCCTGTTAGGACTCTGAAAGGCAAAAAGCACCTTTGTTTTTGTTCTTCCTTGTTGTTCAATTTTAATCCTTGTGTGCCTACTCGCCTGCTTCTCTTCACTAGGCATCTCTGTGGGAGAGGCGTGCAAGGTGGAGAGCACTGGAGTCAGGAAACCTGGGCCCTGGTCCTGTTCACTGGGTCAGGAGCTTTGAGCTAGCTCTGCAGGCAAGGCCGCAAATACTATGCCTACAAAGTAGACGTCATCGTGTTTCCTCTGCCTCTAACACTTCACAGAGTCTTTCCCCCTGTTTGTAAATTACAGCACTCATTACAGCCTAGTCAGGGTATATGTGTGGAAGAACCCAGGTTTCTTGAAGCTAGATATATGATTAAAGGAAGATATTGATACTTGAGACTTATTTATCATCAGTTAATGCAGGGTTTAAGGTGTAGTTTTGAGGGTAAATCTGGTTGTTATATGTGGGGAAACAAACCATTGAAGGTTTTTGTAGCTTTGGCTGAGCCAGGAGAAAAGTAAATTGAGAATGAGAAATATACTGGAAAGATGTAAGACAAACAAGTGATTTGATTCACATGGGCTTGTTAGCTGGGAATATACTGAACAGCAACAGGTGAGAGATCTTTGTGGACTTAGGAATGCTGGGTCAACGCATGTTAGAATGCTGCGTGCACACACAGAATAAACTCCTCTTATCGAATTAGTTGCCCCCCAGCTGCAATACGCCCTTTCCATACTCAGAGCCATGAGAATAATCATTGAATAGGGCTGTGACTGAAAGCAGCCTAGGCTAATATCATTAGCTGTAAACACCTGGAGGCTTCAGCACTGAATAAAAGAATATGTTCTGGGCCTTAACCCAAAAGGTCTTGAACCCCCCGTTCCTATCCTTTCTTCTGTCTGTATGTGTGTATATTTTTTAAACTCCCATTGCACCCGCTATTCTCTGTGCACCCTTCTGACGAGCTGCAGCAGTTATAGATGCACTTGTATATGTGCTCAGTCCCGTCTGAGTCTTTGTGACCCATGGACTGTAGTCCACCAGGCTTCTCTGTCCATTTGAATTAAGGTAATTCAGCCATCTTCTTCTTTTTCCATTTCCATGCCTTATTTTCTTTTTTTTCTTTTAGACAACCCAATAAAACTTTTTTCTGACCACATCTTGAGAAGGAAGTGTACTGCATGGGAATGTAAAAGGATCTGACACATTTTAGACTTAAAAAATATATATGTATATATGTCTGTGTGTGTATATATGTGTGTGTGTGTGTGTGTGTGTATATTTGGCTGCATCAGGTCTTAGATGTAGCATGCACGATCTTTGTTGTGGACTCTCAGGTTATGGCATGTGGGCTCCAGAGTGGGAAGGCTCAATAGTTGAAGTTCATGGCCTTAGTTACTCCATGGCATGTGAGATCTTAATACTCCAACCAGGGATCGAACCTATATTCTCTGCGTTGCAAGGTGGATTCTTAACCAGCTGACCCCCAGGGAAATCCCGTAAACAGTTTTAAAGGTTAGTGTATTGGCCACAGCCGGACACATTGGAGTTGTCCTGAATTGTGCAGAACAGCAGCATCATTAATCTGGGCTGTACGGCCGGTTACTCTTTCTGCAAATTCCCATTCGGGTCAGACTCATGTTGATTTGGTTGGTTGGTTGTTTTTAAAGAAACCTTACTGAATCAGCTTTGGAAGAATTTGAAAATGATTCAGTGGCCACAACCATATCCTCTGCTGTGCCCTGGGCTGCCTGCCTGGTTGAGGTTATATGGAACACACTGTAGACAGCAGTGTCTTGTGCAGGGAGCAGGACCCTGTCAGCCAGGGCATCGCTGAGGCTGCAGGCCAGGAAAGGCCTCGGTTGTAGAGAGAGCAGGTCAGCTTGCTTTTCACTCTGTTCTGATAGTTCCTGTCCTGTTTGGGCACAGGGTTAATAAGTCAGGGTGAGGAAGGATACAAACTTGGTGTAACTGAGAGGGAGACCTGGGAGATGATTTTGAGGCATTTAGTAACCTTTCTTATCCCATCGCGAGTACATTGTCCATTTTTTTTTTTTTTGGCCACTTTTATTGGTCTTTCACTTATTTATTTTCATCCATCTTCATTCCTTGGCCTGTGTGGGTCCCTCACCGCAGCGGCCTCTCATGTAGCAGAGCACTGGCTCTGGGCGCATACGCTCCAGAGCACTGGCTCACAATTGGACACACCGGTCCAGCTGCTTAGTGGCACATGGGATCCTCTTGTGCCAGGGATCGAACCGGTACCCCTTGCAGTGCAAGGCGGACTCCTTACCCACTAGAAGCCCCATTGTCTTTTTTTTTTTTTTGGCCACTTCTATTGATCTTTCATTTATTTTTGTTCTTTGGCCTGTGTGGGCCTCCCATCTCAGTGGCCTCTCTCCTTGCAGAGCACTGACTCTGGGCGCATGCGCTCCAGAGCTCTGGCTGGGTAGTTGGACACATCAATCCAGCTGCTCCGCGGCACTTGGGATCTTCCCAGGCCAGGGATTGAACTGGCGCCCCTTGCACTGCAAGGCGGTGTCCTTACCCACTGGACCACCAGGGAAGACTCCATTGTCCATTTTTGACATGACGTTGCATTCCCCTTCAGGAGAGCTGGGGGTGATAGGTGTTCTTTAGGGAAGGATAACTTGTTGCTGGAAGAGATTCGCTAGGAAGCTGTGTTTTAGAAATGGGTCTTAGTTTGTAAGGGGAGCTCTCCTTAAATAGATATGATACATGTTTTAAAATTAGCCTGTGAAAAGAAGTTACTGAATCAGCTTTGGAAGAATTTGAAAATGATTCAGTGGCCACAACCATATCCTCTGCTGTGCCCTGGGCTGCCTGCCTGGTTGAGGTTATATGGAACACACTGTAGACAGCAGTGTCTTGTGCAGGGAGCAGGACCCTGTCAGCCAGGGCATCGCTGAGGCTGCAGGCCAGGAAAGGCCTCGGTTGTAGAGAGAGCAGGTCAGCTTGCTTTTCACTCTGTTCTGATAGTTCCTGTCCTGTTTGGGCACAGGGTTAATAAGTCAGGGTGAGGAAGGATACAAACTTGGTGTAACTGAGAGGGAGACCTGGGAGATGATTTTGAGGCATTTAGTAACCTTTCTTATCCCATCGCGAGTACATTGTCCATTTTTTTTTTTTTTGGCCACTTTTATTGGTCTTTCACTTATTTATTTTCATCCATCTTCATTCCTTGGCCTGTGTGGGTCCCTCACCGCAGCGGCCTCTCATGTAGCAGAGCACTGGCTCTGGGCGCATGCGCTCCAGAGCACTGGCTCACAATTGGACACACCGGTCCAGCTGCTTAGTGGCACATGGGATCCTCTTGTGCCAGGGATCGAACCGGTACCCCTTGCAGTGCAAGGCGGACTCCTTACCCACTAGAAGCCCCATTGTCTTTTTTTTTTTTTTGGCCACTTCTATTGATCTTTCATTTATTTTTGTTCTTTGGCCTGTGTGGGCCTCCCATCTCAGTGGCCTCTCTCCTTGCAGAGCACTGACTCTGGGCGCATGCGCTCCAGAGCTCTGGCTGGGTAGTTGGACACATCAATCCAGCTGCTCCGCGGCACTTGGGATCTTCCCAGGCCAGGGATTGAACTGGCGCCCCTTGCACTGCAAGGCGGTGTCCTTACCCACTGGACCACCAGGGAAGACTCCATTGTCCATTTTTGACATGACGTTGCATTCCCCTTCAGGAGAGCTGGGGGTGATAGGTGTTCTTTAGGGAAGGATAACTTGTTGCTGGAAGAGATTCGCTAGGAAGCTGTGTTTTAGAAATGGGTCTTAGTTTGTAAGGGGAGCTCTCCTTAAATAGATATGATACATGTTTTAAAATTAGCCTGTGAAAAGAAGTTACTGGGTAATACCAAGCAAATTAATTATTGTCTGTGGTTTGTTTCTGGGGTTTGGCACCAAAAAATAGAAATTATTTAAATGTGCGTTGTGAACCTACTGAAATTCTCCATGGTTTCTCGAAGGGAAAGGTTATACCTCATTTGGAAGAAGAAGAGAGGGCAGCATGTGTTGGTGTAGGTGTTTGGTTATGACATGACAGACTTATAACTCTTCATGTTGGGTTTTAATTGCTCAGCATTAGTTTTTTCATTTCATGGCACCCAAGGGAGGTAATGGGATGAACTGTAGAGGAGCACTGGTTTACTTAGAACTTTCTGAAGTTCTTTAGAAGCTACTTTAGAAGCAGTAGAAACTGGGCAGTTTTACCAGTAACCTTTGGGAGTTACCCTTCCAACTGGAGGCCCTTACCCGCAGCGGGTTCTCTGCTGAAGAAGCAATAGGAAACAGCTGAGGAGCCGGCTTGCCCTGGGTGGTAATTGGTTGATAGGAGGGGCCTAGAGGGCAGAACTAGAGCCTTTAGGTGGAAAGGAAGGAAAAGTGGATTTCAGGTCAGTGTAGAGAGAGACTTTCCACTAGTCAAGGCTCACAGAAAAGGAGCTGAGAGTTTTTGTCATTATGAATGTTAAAGAAAGATTAGAATGGTGTTTGAGGGGATATATTTTAGGGTAGACAGCAGCAGACCTTTTCTGTAAAGGCCAGGTCTTGAGTATTTTAGCTCTGGGGGCCGTAAGGCTCTGTTGCAGTGACTCAGCTCTGCCCTTGTGGCAGGAGGACCGCTGAAAATAGTAGGTGCAGAGTGGGCACTGGCGCTGTCTGGGCTGCTGGGACAAAGCACCGAAGACGAGGCAGCTTCAGTCTCAAAAGTTAATTCCTCACAGTTCTCCAAGCTGGTAAGTTGAAGGTCAAGGGTCCGGGCAGTTTGGTTTCTGGTGAGAGCCTGTTTCTTGACTGTTAGATGGTGAACTTTCTACTTACGTTCTCATGTGGTGGTTGTGGAGAGAGGGAGAGTGGGGGAAAGGAAGAGGGAAATGGAGAGACAGGCCTGGAAGGGAGAGAGAGAGAGAGAGAGAGGCTTGGAAGGAGGGGAGAGAGAGAGAGGCCTGGAAGAAAAGGAGAGAGAGAGCGAGCCCTGGAAGGAGCTGGTGGGGAGAGAGAGAGAGGCCTGGAAGGAAGGGAGAGAGAGAGAGAGGCCTGGAAGGGAGGGAGAGAGAGAGGCCTGGAAGGGAAGGGAGAGAGAGAGAGGCTTGGAAGGAAGGGAGACAGAGAGAGAGGCTTGGAAGGAGGGCAGAGAGAGAGAGAGAGCACGCCCTGGAGGAAAGGGAGAGAGAGAGAGAGCCCTGGAAGGAACTGGTGGGGAGAGAGAGAGAGGCTTGGAAGGAAAGGAGAGAGAGAGAGGCCTAGAAGGAAGGGAGAGAGAGAGAGGCCTGGAAGGAAGGGAGAGAGAGAGAGTGAGAGAGGCCTGGAAGGAAAGGAGAGAGAGAGAGTGAGAGAGGCCTGGAAGGAAGGGAGAGAGAGAGAGAGGCCTGGAAGGAAGGGAGAGAGAGAGAGAGGCCTGGAAGGAAGGGAGAGAGAGAGAGAGGCCTGGAAGGAAGGGAGAGAGAGAGAGAGGCCTGGAAGGAAGGGAGAGAGAGAGAGAGGCCTGGAAGGAAGGGAGAGAGAGAGAGGCCTGGAAGGAAAGGAGAGAGAGGGAGAGGCCTGGAAGGAAAGGAGAGAGAGAGAGTGAGAGAGAGGCCTGGAAGGAAAGGAGAGAGAGAGAGTGAGAGAGAGGCCTGGAAGGAAAGGAGAGAGAGAGAGTGAGAGAGGCCTGGAAGGAAAGGAGAGAGAGAGAGTGAGAGAGGCCTGGAAGGAAGGGAGAGAGAGAGAGAGGCCTGGAAGGAAGGGAGAGAGAGAGAGAGGCCTGGAAGGAAGGGAGAGAGAGAGAGGCCTGGAAGGAAAGGAGAGAGAGGGAGAGGGGGGGAAGGAAAGGAGAGAGAGAGAGAGAGAGAGAGGCGTGGAGGGCAAGGAGAGAGAGAGGCCTGGAAGGAAAGGAGAGAGAGAGAGTGAGAGAGAGGCCTGGAAGGAAAGGAGAGAGAGAGAGTGAGAGAGAGGCCTGGAAGGAAAGGAGAGAGAGAGAGTGAGAGAGAGGCCTGGAAGGAAAGGAGAGAGAGAGAGTGAGAGAGAGGCCTGGAAGGAAAGGAGAGAGAGAGAGAGGCCTGGAAGGAAGAGGGAGAGAGAGTGTCCTGGAAGGAAGGGTAGAGAAAGAGGCCTGGAAGGAAAGGGAGAGAGAGAGGAGCCTAGACGGAGTGGGAGAGACAGAGATGGAGAGAGGGAGAGATGGGAGGGAGGGAGGGAGGAAAGGAATGAGAGGGGAAGATAGAAATTGTTAATTTTTCTCTTCTCGTAAGGCTACCTGCCTTCAGAATAGGACCCCACCCTTGTGAACTCATTTGGCTTCATTACCTCCTGAAAGATCGTATCTCAGGTGGGCTTACATTAGGGGATAGGGCTTCAGCATATGGACTTGGGGATGGGAGGAGTGATATAATCCAGTACATAGCAGCTTTGTTCCAATAAAATTTTATCTGTAGAAACAGGAGGCAGTTGATATTTGGCCTAAAGACCATCGTTTGGCAACCTGTGGTGTAGAGAAATCAGATACTTCAGAAAGTAGGCTTGGTGAGCTGACAGAATGCCTCAGTCCACCAGTTTTGCAAATCTGTGGTTATGTTGCTCAGAGACTCCGCCAAAGGACATATTTGCTGTCTAGCATAGCTTGACATCATTAAATGTTCTCCTGAGCACCGCTAAGACATGGTTTTGGGGGAATTGTTTGGGTGAGATTGGCAGCGTTTAGAGGTTAAGTGTACGGTCTCTGTAGTTTTAGATTGTCTTGGTTCACATCCAAGCTTCGCCACTTACTAGCTGTGTGACCTTGGGCCAGTTACTTCTCTGAATCAGGTTTCTCATTTATGAGATGATGATAATAGCAGGATGTACCTTACAGCAATGGCGTGACACTTAAATAAGTTAATACCTGTTGAGGACATAAAGCAATGCCTAGCTCACAGTGTGTTCTTGGTAAATGTTATTTCTTGAAATAAAAGATAGTACGGGAAGCCAGAGGGAATATGATTGGGAGCTAAAGATGAGGTAGCTGTCAAAGATTTAGGGCTATGTTAGAAAATAAATAGCTTTGGATCAGATTGGAGTGTGTGCATTCATTTAAAAACAATTAAAATGTGATACAGAGAATATGAGTATTTTTCTAAACAACCTTTTAGTTCTCCTATTCTTGTATTATCTTACTCTTGTACTTATCCATATCCCATTAGGCTCTTAGCTCATGAGGGCAGGGGCCATGTTTATGGTCACTACTTAAGTCCCATCACTTAGTAAAGTACATGACACATAGATGGTTCTTTTTCTTGGATTAATAATCTAGATTTAAAATATATCTTTTTTTGCCCATCTGATTAATTCTAATACAATCAAGTGTGTAACTTATGGCTTAAAAACCCTTAGTATTTTTACTTTACAAAAAGGAACAAGCAAGAGTGTATCAATCTTGGAAGATTTAAGCTGTCTTTTCACTTGTAATTTCTATTTGTGCCGTATTTATAAAGTTTTTGTGAGTTATGATTGTAACTTTTTTAGAGTGTATGAGTATATATAAAAATATGATTTTGGTTATTCTTTAGAATGAATGACTAAACATTAAAAGAGAATTTTCACTAAACCTTTGATCATGATTGCATTTATGAAGCACTTACAGTTGAGAAGCTGCTTTGGTCTTTTCTCATTGAAACCTACATAATATATATGTGTGTGTGTATATATATATATATATATATATATGTATTTTTTTTTTCTCTTTACACCTTAGATAACTATATCAAGATGTGGAATATTGAAATAAAGTCATTTTTTGATGTTGTCAGTTCAAAGCTGCTTTCTGGTGAAGCAGTTGTAACTCAATTACACCAAAGATACTTGGTTCACACCCAAGCTTCGCCACTTACTAGCTGTGTGACCTTGGGCCAGTTACTTCTCTGAATCAGGTTTCTCATTTATGAGATGATGATAATAGCAGGATGTACCTTACAGCAATGGCGTGACACTTAAATAAGTTAATACCTGTTGAGGACATAAAGCAATGCCTAGCTCACAGTGTGTTCTTGGTAAATGTTATTTCTTGAAATAAAAGATAGTACGGGAAGCCAGAGGGAATATGATTGGGAGCTAAAGATGAGGTAGCTGTCAAAGATTTAGGGCTATGTTAGAAAATAAATAGCTTTGGATCAGATTGGAGTGTGTGCATTCATTTAAAAACAATTAAAATGTGATACAGAGAATATGAGTATTTTTCTAAACAACCTTTTAGTTCTCCTATTCTTGTATTATCTTACTCTTGTACTTATCCATATCCCATTAGGCTCTTAGCTCATGAGGGCAGGGGCCATGTTTATGGTCACTACTTAAGTCCCATCACTTAGTAAAGTACATGACACATAGATGGTTCTTTTTCTTGGATTAATAATCTAGATTTAAAATATATCTTTTTTTGCCCATCTGATTAATTCTAATACAATCAAGTGTGTAACTTATGGCTTAAAAACCCTTAGTATTTTTACTTTACAAAAAGGAACAAGCAAGAGTGTATCAATCTTGGAAGATTTAAGCTGTCTTTTCACTTGTAATTTCTATTTGTGCCGTATTTATAAAGTTTTTGTGAGTTATGATTGTAACTTTTTTAGAGTGTATGAGTATATATAAAAATATGATTTTGGTTATTCTTTAGAATGAATGACTAAACATTAAAAGAGAATTTTCACTAAACCTTTGATCATGATTGCATTTATGAAGCACTTACAGTTGAGAAGCTGCTTTGGTCTTTTCTCATTGAAACCTACATAATATATATGTGTGTGTGTATATATATATATATATATATATATGTATTTTTTTTTTCTCTTTACACCTTAGATAACTATATCAAGATGTGGAATATTGAAATAAAGTCATTTTTTGATGTTGTCAGTTCAAAGCTGCTTTCTGGTGAAGCAGTTGTAACCATTCCAGAATTACAAGTACAGCAGACAGATGTGTTTAAACTTGAACGTGGAGAAAGCATTGTTACCCTCTTGGTGAAAATTGATGAGGTGAGTGATGGTACTTTCTGAGATGCTCTAAGATGAAAAGCAATATTGTTCAAAAGAAATTTTTAGGGGCTTCCCTGGTGGTCCAGTGGGCTAGGAGTCTGCCTTGGAGTGCAAGGGGCACCATTTCGATCTCTGACCAGGGAAGATCCCATGTGCTGCGGAGTGGCTGGGCCGGTGTGTCAGATTAGGAGCCAGCGCTCTGGAGCGCATGTGCCCACAGCCGGTGCTCTGCAACGAGAGGCCACTGCAATGGAAGGCTTACACAGGCCAAAAATAAAGATGGAGGAAAATAAATAAATAAAAAACCAGTAAGAGAGGCCAAAATTTAAAGAAAAAAAATAGAAATGCTCAGAAAGAAGGAACTGAGTATTAAGGGAAAAAAAAAACGTGCCTTTTCTCCTTTACTTTGAACCTGTTATATATTTTGTGTGTGTGTGTGTTAGCTAAGGAATGATTCCCCCAGATTTTAAAATTAAGAAAATGGAAGCTATGTGATGAATTTGGCATCCTCTCCTCTCTCAGGAAGTCAGGTGTATCTTATTTTTGTGTAGTATTTGAAGTATCCTAAATCCAAACTGCATTCTAAGCATCATTTAAAATACTGTGATTAATTGAGGCGCTTGTAACCTATTTTGAATATTGGTGCTTATTCTACATGCAGAATTCTAATTCTAACTTAGGGTCTTTCATGAGGAGAAGTGGACTGGATTTTACCTTCTCTTTTTCCTTTTCTTATTCTTCCAATTGACAGTTGTGAGCTGAAAAGGATGGAGCAAGTCAGCATTCAGTCATTGTTCAGATCATGTAAGAACTCAAAACACTTTTCTAGTTCTGAGTTTGAAAGAGTTCATCTCAGCCAAGTGTCCGAGTGGGAGGACTTGTTTTTCTGAATGCCCACGTGGGTTTGTTCTCTCCCTTCCTTTTTTAGTGTATTGTTGTTGTGATCCAGTCGCCCAGTTGTGTCTGACTCTGGAAGCCCATGTCCTGAAGCACGCCAAGCCTCCCTGTCCCTCATGTTAAACTCCTAGCATGTGGAGTTTTTTGTTTGTTTGTTTGTTTTTAAATTTTGGCCTCTCTTATTGGTTTTTTATTTATTTATTTTCATCCATCTTTATTCTTCAGCCTGTGTGGGCCTCCCATTGCAGTGTCCTCCTTCGTTGCAGAGCACCGGCTGTGGGCGCATGTGCTCTAGAGCACGGGCTTGTAATTGGACACACTGGTCCAGCTGCTCAGCGGCCCATGGGATCCTCCCAGGCCAGGGATGGAACCGGTGCCTCCTGCACTGCAAGGCGGTGTCCTTACCCACTGGACCACCAGGGTAACCCGCATGTGGAGTTTTAAGTATTATCTCTGAATTGGTATAATTTGGCATGATACAGAGAGGGAGATTTATATTGCTCTCTGCTTGGCTATGAGAAATGGAGGTGATGTTCTGATTTACTGTATTATTTGACCAAAAATATAGCCACAGATTACTCAGATGGACTTATATTATTTTTTAAAAGAATGTTCCTGTGCAAACTTGGTGGCCTCATGGACATGGAAACCAGACTGGGTACAACATGACAGTTCTTTTTGAGCTGGATCGTGGCTTAAGGAAATGAATTTGGCATCCTCTCCTCTCTCAGGAAGTCAGGTGTATCTTATTTTTGTGTAGTATTTGAAGTATCCTAAATCCAAACTGCATTCTAAGCATCATTTAAAATACTGTGATTAATTGAGGCGCTTGTAACCTATTTTGAATATTGGTGCTTATTCTACATGCAGAATTCTAATTCTAACTTAGGGTCTTTCATGAGGAGAAGTGGACTGGATTTTACCTTCTCTTTTTCCTTTTCTTATTCTTCCAATTGACAGTTGTGAGCTGAAAAGGATGGAGCAAGTCAGCATTCAGTCATTGTTCAGATCATGTAAGAACTCAAAACACTTTTCTAGTTCTGAGTTTGAAAGAGTTCATCTCAGCCAAGTGTCCGAGTGGGAGGACTTGTTTTTCTGAATGCCCACGTGGGTTTGTTCTCTCCCTTCCTTTTTTAGTGTATTGTTGTTGTGATCCAGTCGCCCAGTTGTGTCTGACTCTGGAAGCCCATGTCCTGAAGCACGCCAAGCCTCCCTGTCCCTCATGTTAAACTCCTAGCATGTGGAGTTTTTTGTTTGTTTGTTTGTTTTTAAATTTTGGCCTCTCTTATTGGTTTTTTATTTATTTATTTTCATCCATCTTTATTCTTCAGCCTGTGTGGGCCTCCCATTGCAGTGTCCTCCTTCGTTGCAGAGCACCGGCTGTGGGCGCATGTGCTCTAGAGCACGGGCTTGTAATTGGACACACTGGTCCAGCTGCTCAGCGGCCCATGGGATCCTCCCAGGCCAGGGATGGAACCGGTGCCTCCTGCACTGCAAGGCGGTGTCCTTACCCACTGGACCACCAGGGTAACCCGCATGTGGAGTTTTAAGTATTATCTCTGAATTGGTATAATTTGGCATGATACAGAGAGGGAGATTTATATTGCTCTCTGCTTGGCTATGAGAAATGGAGGTGATGTTCTGATTTACTGTATTATTTGACCAAAAATATAGCCACAGATTACTCAGATGGACTTATATTATTTTTTAAAAGAATGTTCCTGTGCAAACTTGGTGGCCTCATGGACATGGAAACCAGACTGGGTACAACATGACAGTTCTTTTTGAGCTGGATCGTGGCTTAAGTTTTGAAAAATCAGCTAAGGTAAGAAAATACTAATATTTTGTGGAAAAAAAAATGTTCTTCTGTTATATTCAAATACAGATCCTTATAGAAATAGAAGAAAACAACAAAACTTCTGTGACCCCACCATTCCGAGATAGTTACTAGTTAACAATTATATGCATTTAAAAGATTGTAGTACCTGTATATTTTTAAGGTGTACTAGACATTGTACATTATTTTATTTATATTCTACAGTGTGCTTTTTAAAAAAAATATTAGGTATTATATAATTTTGTTGTTGTTTAGTCGGTAAGTCATGTCTGACTCTGCAGTCCCATGAACTGTAGCCTGCTGGGCTCTTCTGTGCATGAGATTTCCCAGGCAAGAATACTGCAGTGGAGTGCTGTTTCCTTCTCTAGGGTATCTTCCCGACCCAAAACCCATGTCTCCTGTGTTGTCGGGTGGTTCTTTACCATTGAGCCACAGGGAAGCCATGTATAATTTTATAGCTCAAATATTACTGTAAGTTTCATATGAAGAGTGGAGTCCTTTATCTATCCAACCCTTTCTATTCCTAATTCCTACTCCTCAGAATCAATTTTTAACTTGTATGTTTTGCTGATTACCTTCATTTCCCCAAATAACATGCTTCTATTAGTGTTTCCTAATTTTCCAGTTTTGTTATCTATTGACTTCAAATCCAGAGGGTGAAAAAGCTACATGATTCTCTCTGATGACCCCTCTTTGGCTTCTGATGTATATTCATCTAGCTTCCATCTCCCTCCCAATGTAGTCATATGGCCATATTTTATGAACTCAGTATTCAGTGTTTATAGTGTTATATTATGAAAATACTGTTCAAAGTTGAGCCACATGGTGTCCTGAAATCGTATTTTCTTTTTTGCGGACTTTTCTGTTGTCTTTACAGTTAATAATTGCCTCATGTTTTCAGTTGCTTTGGTTTCCCTTTTACTTCCTCTAACTCATATACAAACTCTCAAATATACCTTTTAAATTTAGTCACATTCGCATGGTAATCTGTCTGTTGTTTATTATTATTTTTTTAAATTTTGTTATTTTTTGAAACTGTCTCTCCTAGAGTCATTTTCTCATCTCCCTGGTCTTGGTTGGTTATTCTCTAGACCTTCTTAACTGGAACTTGCATTTATTATCATTTTAGGAATTCTCTTCATCTGTCTTCTAGGAGTTTTAGGTATTTCTTCATTCCTGTCTTGAATGAAATATGGAATCCTGTTTCTTTAGACTGATGCTTCTCTCTCTCTCTCTTGACTCTCCACTTTTGGTGAAACATTTTCTTCAGTAGAGTCCTGAGAATGCTTTGTAGATAAAGTGTAATTACATTCAAATTTTTGATTTCTTGTATAGACCTGTTTGTGTTTACTTTTGGAAGCTATTTGGATTTTGTTATCTTTGATCATCTAATATTTGAAAATGAGTGGATTTTTGTTGCTGTTGTGCTAGTTACCTTGTGGGCTCTTCTGATCCTAAAACTCAATCTGGAAATTTTCTTGTATTATACCTTTTATCGTTTTTCATTCGTTATTTTTTTTTTTTTTTTTCTGGCCCAGCTATTAGTCAGAATGGACCTCCTCGACTGAGAATTGTCCTTAGATTTCCATTTCTGTATCCCATCTTCTTATTCTATGTTCTGGGAGATTTACGTGATTTGATCTTAATCTTTTACAACTTTTCATTTCATATTGGAGTATAGCTGAACAACACTGTGATAATTTCAGGTGGACGGCAAAAAGAGTCAGCCATGTACCTACACGTATCTGCGTTCCCCACAACTCCCTTTCCATCCATGCTACCATATGACATTGAGCAGAGCTCCCTACGCTATACACAATCCTATCTTGAAATTTTAAATTAGATATACTTTTGTTATCACTTTAAATTTTTCTAAAGATTTTGGGTTTTTTCCATTTAATAATTGCCTCATGTTTTCAGTTGCTTTGGTTTCCCTTTTACTTCCTCTAACTCATATACAAACTCTCAAATATACCTTTTAAATTTAGTCACATTCGCATGGTAATCTGTCTGTTGTTTATTATTATTTTTTTAAATTTTGTTATTTTTTGAAACTGTCTCTCCTAGAGTCATTTTCTCATCTCCCTGGTCTTGGTTGGTTATTCTCTAGACCTTCTTAACTGGAACTTGCATTTATTATCATTTTAGGAATTCTCTTCATCTGTCTTCTAGGAGTTTTAGGTATTTCTTCATTCCTGTCTTGAATGAAATATGGAATCCTGTTTCTTTAGACTGATGCTTCTCTCTCTCTCTCTTGACTCTCCACTTTTGGTGAAACATTTTCTTCAGTAGAGTCCTGAGAATGCTTTGTAGATAAAGTGTAATTACATTCAAATTTTTGATTTCTTGTATAGACCTGTTTGTGTTTACTTTTGGAAGCTATTTGGATTTTGTTATCTTTGATCATCTAATATTTGAAAATGAGTGGATTTTTGTTGCTGTTGTGCTAGTTACCTTGTGGGCTCTTCTGATCCTAAAACTCAATCTGGAAATTTTCTTGTATTATACCTTTTATCGTTTTTCATTCGTTATTTTTTTTTTTTTTTTTCTGGCCCAGCTATTAGTCAGAATGGACCTCCTCGACTGAGAATTGTCCTTAGATTTCCATTTCTGTATCCCATCTTCTTATTCTATGTTCTGGGAGATTTACGTGATTTGATCTTAATCTTTTACAACTTTTCATTTCATATTGGAGTATAGCTGAACAACACTGTGATAATTTCAGGTGGACGGCAAAAAGAGTCAGCCATGTACCTACACGTATCTGCGTTCCCCACAACTCCCTTTCCATCCATGCTACCATATGACATTGAGCAGAGCTCCCTACGCTATACACAATCCTATCTTGAAATTTTAAATTAGATATACTTTTGTTATCACTTTAAATTTTTCTAAAGATTTTGGGTTTTTTCCATTTAAAAATGCATCATATTTGTGTTCCATGGTTACAGTATCTTCTCCTCTCTTCGATAATTTATTGCAAGTAGTTTTTCTTTTTTTCCTAGCCAAATGCTATGGAACTAGTTTTTTTTTTTTTAATTTTTATTTTTACAGAGTTTTGTTGTTTATAGATATGTATGTTCCCAGATTAGTCATGTGTATATCCCTGGCCCCCTCCCAAACCCCTCCATACCACCTCAAGGCCACCTCACATTGCCCCTGCAGGATTCCCTATTTCCACAGCACAATGACAATAGCTATCTTTTTCACATATGATAGTACAGGTTTCTATGTCACTCTCTCTGTGCCTCCCACCCACTGTTCATTCCCCTCAATGTCCCTATGTCTGTTCTCTGTGTCTGTTTTTCCATCACTTCACTGCGTGTGTTGTCATTGCCATCTTACTAGATTCCATATATATGCGTTAGTATACTGTACTTGTCTTTCTCTTTTTTCTTTTTCTTTTTTTTTTAATTCTTATTTTACTTTTTACTTTTACAGAGCTTTGTTGTTTACAGATATGTATGTTCCCAGATTAGTCATATGTATATCACTCACATCCCGCCCTTCCAGGCCATTGCACAGCGCCCCTGCAGGATCCCCTTTTCCCACAGCGCAATGACAATAGCTGTTTTTTTCACATACAATAGTACAGGTTTTTATGTTACTTCCTTTATGCCTCCCACCCACTGTTCCTTCCCCACAATGTCCATATGTCTATTCTCTATGTCTGTTTTTCCATTGCTTCACTGCGTGTGTTATTACCATCCTACTAGTTCCATCTATATGCGTTAGTATACTGTACTTGTCTTTCTCTTTTTGACTTACTTCAGTTTTTATGATGGGTTCTAGATCCAACCACCTGATTAGGACTGATTCTTCTGCATTTATTTTTACAACTGAGTAGTATTCCATTGTATATATGTACCAGAGCTTTTGTATCCATTCATTTGTCGATGGACATCTAGATTGCTTCCATGTTCTAGCTATTGTATAGAGTGCTGCAATGAACATTGGATTACAGGTGCGTCTGTCAATTTCGATTTCATCAGGGTATAAGCCTAAGAGTGGCATTGCTGGGTTGTATGGTGCTTCTATTTTTAGTTTTTTAAGGAATCTCTATACTGTCTTCCATAGGGGCTGTATCGATTTACATTCCCACCAGCAATGCAAGAGTGTTCCCTTTCCTCTGCACCCTCTCCAGCATTTATTGTCTGTAGATTTAATTATTCGACATAGTTTTGAAGTTTTCTCTGCATTGGTTTTGTTTTCCACATTCTTTTATTTATGTTCATTTATGTTCAGTCTCTTTATTTTATATTAGAGACTTTCCTGGAGTGTCATTTATTCTTTTTTTTTTTTTCTCATTTATTCTTGATGCCAGTTAATTCTGAAGAGTAAGTCACAAAAATGCTGATGAGAAGAACTGTATGAACCTCAGTGTTCACGACTCAGGCAGAAATCAACTTTCTCATGTGGTGATGCCCGCATGTGTGTTGCTGTAGATCTTGTGTGTGTGTGTGTGTGTGTGCTGAGCTTTGCTCGTCTCGTGTCTGGGGAGTGTAAGACTAGTTGGTGCTGTGCAGGGAGTCTAGTGGCAGAAGAGGATTAGACTTCTGACCGTCAGACATACTTTCATCACCTCCCTCTCCCACTGTGCTTTGTGTCCTCAAGCCTCTGATGCTGAAAGGCAGAATGATGGGTGAGCTTCAGGATCCCTCCTCCAAAACTTCAGTTGTACTTTTGGAATTAAAACTTCTAAGTCACTTTACATAAAACTGCATCTTCATATTTAAACATTCTCAAAGGAACTCAAGATCGGAAGTAGAGTTGTCTGGAGAAGACAGTGGGGAGAAACAGTGCTTGCACTTTTTTATTTTATTTTTTATGGAGTTTTGTTGTTTACTGCCACACATCGACCCGAATCCTCCATAGGTGTACACATGTTCCCCCCGCCCCACGCCTCCAGGTCACCATAGAGCCCCTATTTGAGATCCCCTCATCCCACAGCACATTCCCTCCCTTACCCTAGTGTTCATAAGACTGTTCTCCATGTCCGCCTCTCCATTGCTGCTCTGCATATTCATTTATTAGCACCATCTTTCTGGAGTCCATAGATATGTGTCAGTATACAATATTTATCTTCTCTCTGACATACTTCACTCTGTATAATAGCTTCTAGATTCATCTACCTCATTAAAACTGATTCAAATGCCTAAGAGTGGCATTGCTGGGTTGTATGGTGCTTCTATTTTTAGTTTTTTAAGGAATCTCTATACTGTCTTCCATAGGGGCTGTATCGATTTACATTCCCACCAGCAATGCAAGAGTGTTCCCTTTCCTCTGCACCCTCTCCAGCATTTATTGTCTGTAGATTTAATTATTCGACATAGTTTTGAAGTTTCTCTGCATTGGTTTTGTTTTCCACATTCTTTTATTTATGTTCATTTATGTTCAGTCTCTTTATTTTATATTAGAGACTTTCCTGGAGTGTCATTTATTCTTTTTTTTTTTTTCTCATTTATTCTTGATGCCAGTTAATTCTGAAGAGTAAGTCACAAAAATGCTGATGAGAAGAACTGTATGAACCTCAGTGTTCACGACTCAGGCAGAAATCAACTTTCTCATGTGGTGATGCCCGCATGTGTGTTGCTGTAGATCTTGTGTGTGTGTGTGTGTGTGTGCTGAGCTTTGCTCGTCTCGTGTCTGGGGAGTGTAAGACTAGTTGGTGCTGTGCAGGGAGTCTAGTGGCAGAAGAGGATTAGACTTCTGACCGTCAGACATACTTTCATCACCTCCCTCTCCCACTGTGCTTTGTGTCCTCAAGCCTCTGATGCTGAAAGGCAGAATGATGGGTGAGCTTCAGGATCCCTCCTCCAAAACTTCAGTTGTACTTTTGGAATTAAAACTTCTAAGTCACTTTACATAAAACTGCATCTTCATATTTAAACATTCTCAAAGGAACTCAAGATCGGAAGTAGAGTTGTCTGGAGAAGACAGTGGGGAGAAACAGTGCTTGCACTTTTTTATTTTATTTTTTATGGAGTTTTGTTGTTTACTGCCACACATCGACCCGAATCCTCCATAGGTGTACACATGTTCCCCCCGCCCCACGCCTCCAGGTCACCATAGAGCCCCTATTTGAGATCCCCTCATCCCACAGCACATTCCCTCCCTTACCCTAGTGTTCATAAGACTGTTCTCCATGTCCGCCTCTCCATTGCTGCTCTGCATATTCATTTATTAGCACCATCTTTCTGGAGTCCATAGATATGTGTCAGTATACAATATTTATCTTTCTCTCTCTGACATACTTCACTCTGTATAATAGCTTCTAGATTCATCTACCTCATTAAAACTGATTCAAATGCAAATTCCATTGTGTATATGTACCACAGCTTCTTTATCCATTCATCTGTCAATGGACATCTAGGTTGCTTCTATGTTCTAGCTATTGTAAATAGTGCTGCAGTGAACGATGGGATACATGTATCTCTTTCAGTTTTAACTTCCTCTGGGTATATGTCTAGTAGTGGGATTGCTGGATCATATGGTAGTTCTACTTCTAGTTTTCTGAGCAATCTCCATAGTATCAGTTTACATTCCCACCAGCAGCCTAAGAGAGTTCCCTTTTCTCCTCACTTTGTCCAGTACATACTGTCTGGAGACTCTTTTTTTTTTTTTAATTTTTATTTATTTATTTATTTTTGGCTATTGTGGGCTTTCACTGCTGCTGCAGGCTGTTCTCTAGTTATAGGGAGTGGGGGCTACTCTCTAGTTGAGTTGAGCAGTGACTCCTTGTTGCAGTGACTTTTCCTGTTGTGGAACTCAGGCTCTAGGGCTCACAGACTTCAGTAGTTGCGGCTCATGGGCTCAATAGTTGTGACTCCGAGGCTCTAGAGCACAGACTCCATAGTTGTGGATCCTGGGCTTAGTTGCTGCACAGCATGTGGGATCTTCCTGGATCAGGGACCAAATTTGTGTCTCCTGCATTGGCAGGTGAACTCTTTACCACTGAGCTACCAAAGAAGCCTGAGAACTTTTCTTTTTTTTTTTAAAAACTCAAGATCGGAAGTAGAGTTGTCTGGAGAAGACAGTGGGGAGAAACAGTGCTTGCACTTTTTTATTTTATTTTTTATGGAGTTTTGTTGTTTACTGCCACACATCGACCCGAATCCTCCATAGGTGTACACATGTTCCCCCCGCCCCACGCCTCCAGGTCACCATAGAGCCCCTATTTGAGATCCCCTCATCCCACAGCACATTCCCTCCCTTACCCTAGTGTTCATAAGACTGTTCTCCATGTCCGCCTCTCCATTGCTGCTCTGCATATTCATTTATTAGCACCATCTTTCTGGAGTCCATAGATATGTGTCAGTATACAATATTTATCTTTCTCTCTCTGACATACTTCACTCTGTATAATAGCTTCTAGATTCATCTACCTCATTAAAACTGATTCAAATGCAAATTCCATTGTGTATATGTACCACAGCTTCTTTATCCATTCATCTGTCAATGGACATCTAGGTTGCTTCTATGTTCTAGCTATTGTAAATAGTGCTGCAGTGAACGATGGGATACATGTATCTCTTTCAGTTTTAACTTCCTCTGGGTATATGTCTAGTAGTGGGATTGCTGGATCATATGGTAGTTCTACTTCTAGTTTTCTGAGCAATCTCCATAGTATCAGTTTACATTCCCACCAGCAGCCTAAGAGAGTTCCCTTTTCTCCTCACTTTGTCCAGTACATACTGTCTGGAGACTCTTTTTTTTTTTTTAATTTTTATTTATTTATTTATTTTTGGCTATTGTGGGCTTTCACTGCTGCTGCAGGCTGTTCTCTAGTTATAGGGAGTGGGGGCTACTCTCTAGTTGAGTTGAGCAGTGACTCCTTGTTGCAGTGACTTTTCCTGTTGTGGAACTCAGGCTCTAGGGCTCACAGACTTCAGTAGTTGCGGCTCATGGGCTCAATAGTTGTGACTCCGAGGCTCTAGAGCACAGACTCCATAGTTGTGGATCCTGGGCTTAGTTGCTGCACAGCATGTGGGATCTTCCTGGATCAGGGACCAAATTTGTGTCTCCTGCATTGGCAGGTGAACTCTTTACCACTGAGCTACCAAAGAAGCCCTGAGACTTTTTCTTTTAAACTTTTTTTTGCTTTTAACCTCTTTTATTGATACTTTTATTCACTTATTTTCATCCATCTTTATTCTGTGGCGTGTGTGGGCCTCTCATCACAATGACCTCTCTCGTTGTAGAACTCTGGAGCGCATGCACCCAGAGCTCCAGCTCGTAATTGGACACACTGGTCCAGTTGCTCCATGGCGTATGGGATCTTCCTGGGCCAGGGATGGAACCAGTGCCCCTTGAACTGCAAGGTGGACTCTAGGGAAGCCCATCTGTAGACTTTTTAATGATGGCCATTCTGACTGGTGTGAGTTGACAAAGAATTAATTCAAAAATACACAAGCATCTCAGAAAACTCAACACCAAAGAAAAATAAACAACCCAATCAAAAAATGGGAAAAAGACCCAAACAGATATCTTTCCAAAGAAGACATACAGATGGCCAGCAAACACATGAAAAGATGCTGAACATCACTCATCGTTAGAGAAATGCAAATCAAAACTACAATGAGATATTAGCCCTTGCACTTTAAAGTAATGCTCTTGAAGTACCTCTAGAGAAGGACCAATCCTCCCCAGCCTAGAATCTACTGGGGACTGGTATTTAAAACAAAATGCACCTGTGGCAAATTCATGTTGATATATGACGATATTGTAAAGCAATTATCCTTCAATTAAAAATAGAACAAAAACATCCAAAATGCAATAAATGTATTTTCCCCTGAAGATATAACCATCTGTTTTGCCTGTAGATCCATGAATAAACCATACGGTAACCTCAGTTAGAGGGTATTGAAGGGCATAGTTTGATTTTAGTCCAAAGAAATAACTCTGTCCTGCCAGGTTTGGGAATAGCACTAAGCATTGCAGACAACTGCTTGGTATTTATTAGCTTCAGGCTACTTACTTCGGTCCTTCAAATGCCATTTTTGTGCATGTGTGATGGGACAGTAAAGATGAGGTAACTTCAGTCTGGCTTATTATAGTGTTTATAAAAAAAATAGTGTATAGTAAGTAGTAAGGATGTTAATCACTTTCATAGATTTCCTCCTTCCCCTGACATCAGGGTTCAAATTTGTAGTTGGCTGCAGTTGTCCTCTGGTGTCACTTCCCCTTTGGTTTTACGTCTTCTGTGGGCCAGATACCACGCTCAATTTGGAGCTTTACCCTTCAGGAGCTTTGTTTCTGTTTTTTGATTGTTTAGTTTTCTCTATACTTTGAGGCACTGTGAGTGTATGTGTGTCCATAATATCTAGAGGGAGAATGTCCTAGCGTTATCTAAAGAGCCAAAAATTTCTTCTCATTCCACCTCTTTTGGCAGAAGGCACGTGCTCTCTCCTATGCTGAGTTTCTTGTGAGTTATCTTTATGAAAGGGTAAAAAAGAACTTAGAGAGAAAGGAAAGGAAATTCTGAGAGGTGTTTGTGGGAAATCTATTTCAATTCAGGCTACTGTGGTTGCATTATTGTTTATTGCATATGAAGATGCCACTGTTTCAATTGATGAGCTACAGGAGTGAAGGAAGATGTATTGACCTACTCCTTGTGTTAATGCATGTCTATAAAAAGTATCTTTCCAAAGAAGACATACAGGCCAGCAAACACATGAAAAGATGCTGAACATCACTCATCGTTAGAGAAATGCAAATCAAAACTACAATGAGATATTAGCCCTTGCACTTTAAAGTAATGCTCTTGAAGTACCTCTAGAGAAGGACCAATCCTCCCCAGCCTAGAATCTACTGGGGACTGGTATTTAAAACAAAATGCACCTGTGGCAAATTCATGTTGATATATGACGATATTGTAAAGCAATTATCCTTAAATTTAAAAAATAGAACAAAAACATCCAAAATGCAATAAATGTATTTTCCCCTGAAGATATAACCATCTGTTTTGCCTGTAGATCCATGAATAAACCATACGGTAACCTCAGTTAGAGGGTATTGAAGGGCATAGTTTGATTTTAGTCCAAAGAAATAACTCTGTCCTGCCAGGTTTGGGAATAGCACTAAGCATTGCAGACAACTGCTTGGTATTTATTAGCTTCAGGCTACTTACTTCGGTCCTTCAAATGCCATTTTTGTGCATGTGTGATGGGACAGTAAAGATGAGGTAACTTCAGTCTGGCTTATTATAGTGTTTATAAAAAAAATAGTGTATAGTAAGTAGTAAGGATGTTAATCACTTTCATAGATTTCCTCCTTCCCCTGACATCAGGGTTCAAATTTGTAGTTGGCTGCAGTTGTCCTCTGGTGTCACTTCCCCTTTGGTTTTACGTCTTCTGTGGGCCAGATACCACGCTCAATTTGGAGCTTTACCCTTCAGGAGCTTTGTTTCTGTTTTTTGATTGTTTAGTTTTCTCTATACTTTGAGGCACTGTGAGTGTATGTGTGTCCATAATATCTAGAGGGAGAATGTCCTAGCGTTATCTAAAGAGCCAAAAATTTCTTCTCATTCCACCTCTTTTGGCAGAAGGCACGTGCTCTCTCCTATGCTGAGTTTCTTGTGAGTTATCTTTATGAAAGGGTAAAAAAGAACTTAGAGAGAAAGGAAAGGAAATTCTGAGAGGTGTTTGTGGGAAATCTATTTCAATTCAGGCTACTGTGGTTGCATTATTGTTTATTGCATATGAAGATGCCACTGTTTCAATTGATGAGCTACAGGAGTGAAGGAAGATGTATTGACCTACTCCTTGTGTTAATGCATGTCTATGCAATGCACCCTTTGGCTAGGACTGCTGTAGAGTTCATTTTTGAAGCTCATTCATTCACTTACTACTTAGGGAGCATCTATTGTGTTCCTGCCACTTCGGTAGGTCTGATAGAGCAGTGAATAAGATACTCTTTCCATTTATTTTTGAGGCTTTGTAAAACTAGTAATTCTGCTGGGAAATGAAATACTGAAACAAGAAATTGCAATAACATGTGATTATTTCTCACTCTAGAGAAATATAGAGCACTGTGAGTATCGAGTAGGGGCACCCTGGGCAGATTTGCAGAGAAGGTGATCTCTGTGTCCTGAGGGATAAATAGAATTCAACCATGCTATGTAGCAAAGAGGCTGAGGGACTCGAAGGAATATTGTGTGTATGTGGAGGTGAAAGAAATTTCAGTGTGGCTATGTTTCAGTTTGAGGTAGAACAGGGATAATGCTGTAAAGGTAGGCTAGGGCAAGATCCCATGGAGCCTAGGAAGCCATGTGAAGGAACTAGACTGTCCTGAGGGCAGTGGGGATTCTTTGAAGGGTTTTAAGGAGTGAGCAGTGATTTGTTTCAGGAAGATTATATAGATAAGATAGGAAGAATGACCAGAGTAGGAGGCCAGTCAGAAGATTATGGTGGTAATTCAGGTACAAGATGACAATTGCTTGGTCTATGGAACAGCTGAGGATTTAAGATTTGAGAGATTTAGGAGGCAAAACTACCAGGCTTAACAATATATAGGGATAGAAGGATAATTTATGAATGGTTCTTAATTTGCTGGTTTGAGAAATTTGACAATTTTGTTCTTTTGAGTTAAAGACTCAGAACAAATAACAGATTTGGGAGATGAATGGAATGAAGACACCTCTTTTGGCAGAAGGCACGTGCTCTCTCTAGGCTGAGTTTCTTGTGAGTTATCTTTATGAAAGGGTAAAAAAGAACTTAGAGAGAAAGGAAAGGAAATTCTGAGAGGTGTTTGTGGGAAATCTATTTCAATTCAGGCTACTGTGGTTGCATTATTGTTTATTGCATATGAAGATGCCACTGTTTCAATTGATGAGCTACAGGAGTGAAGGAAGATGTATTGACCTACTCCTTGTGTTAATGCATGTCTATGCAATGCACCCTTTGGCTAGGACTGCTGTAGAGTTCATTTTTGAAGCTCATTCATTCACTTACTACTTAGGGAGCATCTATTGTGTTCCTGCCACTTCGGTAGGTCTGATAGAGCAGTGAATAAGATACTCTTTCCATTTATTTTTGAGGCTTTGTAAAACTAGTAATTCTGCTGGGAAATGAAATACTGAAACAAGAAATTGCAATAACATGTGATTATTTCTCACTCTAGAGAAATATAGAGCACTGTGAGTATCGAGTAGGGGCACCCTGGGCAGATTTGCAGAGAAGGTGATCTCTGTGTCCTGAGGGATAAATAGAATTCAACCATGCTATGTAGCAAAGAGGCTGAGGGACTCGAAGGAATATTGTGTGTATGTGGAGGTGAAAGAAATTTCAGTGTGGCTATGTTTCAGTTTGAGGTAGAACAGGGATAATGCTGTAAAGGTAGGCTAGGGCAAGATCCCATGGAGCCTAGGAAGCCATGTGAAGGAACTAGACTGTCCTGAGGGCAGTGGGGATTCTTTGAAGGGTTTTAAGGAGTGAGCAGTGATTTGTTTCAGGAAGATTATATAGATAAGATAGGAAGAATGACCAGAGTAGGAGGCCAGTCAGAAGATTATGGTGGTAATTCAGGTACAAGATGACAATTGCTTGGTCTATGGAACAGCTGAGGATTTAAGATTTGAGAGATTTAGGAGGCAAAACTACCAGGCTTAACAATATATAGGGATAGAAGGATAATTTATGAATGGTTCTTAATTTGCTGGTTTGTACCACTGAACATTAGGTGACAATTTTGTTCTTTTGAGTTAAAGACTCAGAACAAATAACAGATTTGGGAGATGAAATGGAATGAAGATTATTTCTGTGTTACGGGTGTTTTGTGTGGAGTGATTGAGCAATACCCTCCAAGTAATATTTCATGAGCCCTTCATTTTGTGGGTCTAGAGTTTAAGAATTAGATCTAGGCTAAGGACATAGATGTATAAATCAATGGAATAGAGATAATTGTAGCCATTGGCAGGGAATGAGTTACTTTAAAAGTTACTCGAGTAATGGGGACCAAGGTAGATTTTTTTTTTTTTTTGCAATGATAGCTTTTTTTTTTTTTTAGGTTTCGATGATAGCTTCATTAGGCATTTCAACAAGCACACCAGGACCTGCTAATGGCTACATATACCGAGCATCATTTTTGGCCTAGACTGCCTCCTCAAACTTTTTGTTTTCTGTGAATATATCCAATGAAAGCAATTTCAGAACTACATCTTGAATATTCTTGAAATGCGACAAATTTAAATATGAATAACCTACATCTTTGGTTCTTTTTTTTAAATCTTGTAACATGTGCTGAATATCTACTTTAACCAGTTAAGAGAAATACAGTGGTGAGGAAAAAGTCTTTTCTCAAGGATCTTATACTCTGCCATAAAGAGTCAAAATATGCAACAAAATTAACAAAATGAGGAAAACTGATGAAAGTACTATAAGAAAAATAAAAAAGGCATAACCCAGATGTTCCCTCATTTGACCAACTCCATGTAAGTTTAGATAATTTGATATATCCAGAGTAAGCCACATGCAACATGTTACTTGATCAGTTTTCTAAAATAAGGTTCCATCAGGGGGATTCTTTGAAGGGTTTTAAGGAGTGAGCAGTGATTTGTTTCAGGAAGATTATATAGATAAGATAGGAAGAATGACCAGAGTAGGAGGCCAGTCAGAAGATTATGGTGGTAATTCAGGTACAAGATGACAATTGCTTGGTCTATGGAACAGCTGAGGATTTAAGATTTGAGAGATTTAGGAGGCAAAACTACCAGGCTTAACAATATATAGGGATAGAAGGATAATTTATGAATGGTTCTTAATTTGCTGGTTTGTACCACTGAACATTAGGTGACAATTTTGTTCTTTTGAGTTAAAGACTCAGAACAAATAACAGATTTGGGAGATGAAATGGAATGAAGATTATTTCTGTGTTACGGGTGTTTTGTGTGGAGTGATTGAGCAATACCCTCCAAGTAATATTTCATGAGCCCTTCATTTTGTGGGTCTAGAGTTTAAGAATTAGATCTAGGCTAAGGACATAGATGTATAAATCAATGGAATAGAGATAATTGTAGCCATTGGCAGGGAATGAGTTACTTTAAAAGTTACTCGAGTAATGGGGACCAAGGTAGATTTTTTTTTTTTTTTGCAATGATAGCTTTTTTTTTTTTTTAGGTTTCGATGATAGCTTCATTAGGCATTTCAACAAGCACACCAGGACCTGCTAATGGCTACATATACCGAGCATCATTTTTGGCCTAGACTGCCTCCTCAAACTTTTTGTTTTCTGTGAATATATCCAATGAAAGCAATTTCAGAACTACATCTTGAATATTCTTGAAATGCGACAAATTTAAATATGAATAACCTACATCTTTGGTTCTTTTTTTTAAATCTTGTAACATGTGCTGAATATCTACTTTAACCAGTTAAGAGAAATACAGTGGTGAGGAAAAAGTCTTTTCTCAAGGATCTTATACTCTGCCATAAAGAGTCAAAATATGCAACAAAATTAACAAAATGAGGAAAACTGATGAAAGTACTATAAGAAAAATAAAAAAGGCATAACCCAGATGTTCCCTCATTTGACCAACTCCATGTAAGTTTAGATATGCAGAAGGGCTTAGATATATCCAGAGTAAGCCACATGCAACATGTTACTTGATCAGTTTTCTAAAATAAGGTTCCAGGACAATGACAGATATGGGAAGAAAACATGGAGGAATGAAGTCTTAATTACTGTACATATTTTTTTTGACAGTAGGGGGAAACCTTTTACAGATAAGTTACAAACAAAGAAAAGGCAAATAAACAATTTTGTACAAGAAATTTAACACATTCTATACCATGTCTTCACTTTGCTGTCATCATTTGTACAAACTCTTCATAGTTTACTTGACCATCACCATCAGTATCTACTTCCCTGATCATTTCATCAACCTCTTCATCTGTTATTCTCTCCAAGGTTTGTCATCACATGACGGATCTCTACTGCACTCATATAGCCATTACCATCCTTATCAAACACATGGAATGCTTCTCTAATTTCTTCTTCACTGTCTGTGTCTTTCATTTTTCTTGCCATCATCATCAGAAATTCTGGGAAGTCAATTGTGCCATTACCATCAGCATCTACTTCATTAATCATGTCCTGTAACTCTGCTTCTGTGGGATTCTGCCCAAGAGACCTCATTACAGTTCCCAATTCCTTTGTTGTTATAGTTCCATCTCCGTCCTTACCAAATAGTGAAAAAGCTTCTTTGAATTCTGCAGTCTGCCCTTCAGTCAGTTGGTCAGCCATGCTGCAAGCACTAGAGGTCTCCGGGTCGCAACTACACAACCACTCAGCTCACTCGCTCCACTTGGACTCCAGGTAAAGAACTTTTTGTTTTCTGTGAATATATCCAATGAAAGCAATTTCAGAACTACATCTTGAATATTCTTGAAATGCGACAAATTTAAATATGAATAACCTACATCTTTGGTTCTTTTTTAAATCTTGTAACATGTGCTGAATATCTACTTTAACCAGTTAAGAGAAATACAGTGGTGAGGAAAAAGTCTTTTCTCAAGGATCTTATACTCTGCCATAAAGAGTCAAAATATGCAACAAAATTAACAAAATGAGGAAAACTGATGAAAGTACTATAAGAAAAATAAAAAAGGCATAACCCAGATGTTCCCTCATTTGACCAACTCCATGTAAGTTTAGATATGCAGAAGGGCTTAGATATATCCAGAGTAAGCCACATGCAACATGTTACTTGATCAGTTTTCTAAAATAAGGTTCCAGGACAATGACAGATATGGGAAGAAAACATGGAGGAATGAAGTCTTAATTACTGTACATATTTTTTTTGACAGTAGGGGGAAACCTTTTACAGATAAGTTACAAACAAAGAAAAGGCAAATAAACAATTTTGTACAAGAAATTTAACACATTCTATACCATGTCTTCACTTTGCTGTCATCATTTGTACAAACTCTTCATAGTTTACTTGACCATCACCATCAGTATCTACTTCCCTGATCATTTCATCAACCTCTTCATCTGTTATTCTCTCCAAGGTTTGTCATCACATGACGGATCTCTACTGCACTCATATAGCCATTACCATCCTTATCAAACACATGGAATGCTTCTCTAATTTCTTCTTCACTGTCTGTGTCTTTCATTTTTCTTGCCATCATCATCAGAAATTCTGGGAAGTCAATTGTGCCATTACCATCAGCATCTACTTCATTAATCATGTCCTGTAACTCTGCTTCTGTGGGATTCTGCCCAAGAGACCTCATTACAGTTCCCAATTCCTTTGTTGTTATAGTTCCATCTCCGTCCTTACCAAATAGTGAAAAAGCTTCTTTGAATTCTGCAGTCTGCCCTTCAGTCAGTTGGTCAGCCATGCTGCAAGCACTAGAGGTCTCCGGGTCGCAACTACACAACCACTCAGCTCACTCGCTCCACTTGGACTCCAGTAAAGATTTTTTTGTCAAGGGTTTCCACTTAGACACTCAGGTGTCTGGAAGAAGCATAATTTTCATTCCTTGGATGGAACCTCAACCAGAGCCTTTCACCCTCGAACTGGATTGCCTCTTCTTTCCAGTCCTGTTTGTATTGTTGCACTGAGGCTGGTTGACGCTGCCAGCTGGACCATCTGGGATTCAGGTTCCTCAAAGAAAGGCACAATCAGGTTGCTTTGATCTGGGAGTCTTCATTACTGCATCTGAAAAGCTTATCATCTAGAAGTCCTCAAAGATGTTTAAACATTGAAGATGATCCAGGTATTCATGAAAAACCACTTCTGAGTTCTAGTGCTCCACCTTTAACAAGTCTTAGTCTCTTAGAAAATTTTGAGTGAAGGTGGGAGATTGTTGGCAGTGACATCTTACAGCTGGGTAGCTGGTGGAGGAGAATGGAGCACATGGGTGAAGTCAGGTTGGGTGGAGGAGTCTGTCTTGAACTATCGTTTGGATCGTTTGGATCCTCCTGGCAGTGTTGATGGCTTTACTGCTGAGGTAGGGGCAAGTGGTGTCTTCTGCCACACCCACTCGACTCTTCCAGTCATTCTACAGTGTTTCCGACGACAATGCTCCCTCTCCTTATATGGGTGTGATTGCTTTTTTTGGCCACTTCTATTGACCTTTCATGTATTTATCTTTGTTCTTTGGCCTGTGTGGGCCTCCCATCACAGTGTTCTCTCTTGCTGTAGAGCACCAGCTCTGGGCGCATGCGCTCCAGAGCTCCGGCTTGGTCATTGGACACATCGGTCCAGCTGCTCCACGGCACGTGGGATCTTCCCAGGCCAGGGAACAAACTGGTGCCCTTGCAGTGCAAGGCGGTGTCCTTACCACTGCCCAAGAGACCTCATTACAGTTCCCAATTCCTTTGTTGTTATAGTTCCATCTCCGTCCTTACCAAATAGTGAAAAGCTTCTTTGAATTCTGCAGTCTGCCCTTCAGTCAGTTGGTCAGCCATGCTGCAAGCACTAGAGGTCTCCGGGTCGCAACTACACAACCACTCAGCTCACTCGCTCCACTTGGACTCCAGTAAAGATTTTTTTGTCAAGGGTTTCCACTTAGACACTCAGGTGTCTGGAAGAAGCATAATTTTCATTCCTTGGATGGAACCTCAACCAGAGCCTTTCACCCTCGAACTGGATTGCCTCTTCTTTCCAGTCCTGTTTGTATTGTTGCACTGAGGCTGGTTGACGCTGCCAGCTGGACCATCTGGGATTCAGGTTCCTCAAAGAAAGGCACAATCAGGTTGCTTTGATCTGGGAGTCTTCATTACTGCATCTGAAAAGCTTATCATCTAGAAGTCCTCAAAGATGTTTAAACATTGAAGATGATCCAGGTATTCATGAAAAACCACTTCTGAGTTCTAGTGCTCCACCTTTAACAAGTCTTAGTCTCTTAGAAAATTTTGAGTGAAGGTGGGAGATTGTTGGCAGTGACATCTTACAGCTGGGTAGCTGGTGGAGGAGAATGGAGCACATGGGTGAAGTCAGGTTGGGTGGAGGAGTCTGTCTTGAACTATCGTTTGGATCGTTTGGATCCTCCTGGCAGTGTTGATGGCTTTACTGCTGAGGTAGGGGCAAGTGGTGTCTTCTGCCACACCCACTCGACTCTTCCAGTCATTCTACAGTGTTTCCGACGACAATGCTCCCTCTCCTTATATGGGTGTGATTGCTTTTTTTGGCCACATCTATTGATCTTTCATTTTTTTATCTTTGTTCTTTGGCCTGTGTGGGCCTCCCATCACAGTGGCCTTTCTTGCTGCAAAGCACCAGCTCTGGGTGCATGCGCTCCAGAGCTCCGGCTCGGTAGTTGGACACATCAGTCCAGCTGCTCCGCAGCACATGGGATCTTTCCAGGCCAGGGATCAAACTGGTGCCCCTTGCAGTGCAAGGCGGTGTCCTTACCCACTGGACCACCAGGGAAGCCCTAACTATAAACTTTAGAATTTAGGACTTCATTTATATCAGTGGAAGTCAGTACAATAAGATTTCACCCATTAGTAACCTTAAGAATTTCAGGCATTAGCAAAGCAATAGCAGCATTTACCCCTAAATAAACAGGCCATCTCTGAGCTAGATGATGTTTGGGCTGAGTTAGTATTCTCAGAGTCAGTTATTTACATAACAGATCAGTTAAGAGGTAAATAAGCTTAAGTCTATTATCAAAAGTAACTGACATCTGAAGAAAGTGTATCCTTTTAATAAAGAAAAGAAATGCTGAATTTAAGCTTTTGCCTCAGATTATCTTTAAATTTAAACAGTCAGTCTTAAACATGTATAAACCTTTTACTCAGGGTCCACTTCTACAGACCTTCTTATTACTTTCTGTACCCATCAATTTATTTTCTCATCTTGAAATAGCCATCTGTAAGTCAAACCTACTTCTTTTTTTCTTCATAAAATGTAATTCCATTCCTCATACTTTCTTTACCAAAAATACTCATCTTACTTTCTTCAAACAACCAAAAACTGACCTTTGTATTAGCATTTTAACTGGCGAGCATAAATATCAGTGTTAGTTTCTAAAAACATTGTTTTTTTTTATACAGAACATCTCAGAATGGTACTAAACATTATTCTTTAACAATCTTACATCTTTAGCTTTTCTCTAAGAGGATAGTAGTGTTTAGTAATGTTTTAAAACTCTATTTAACTAACTATCTAATAGACTTCTATCACTTAGTTGAGCGTAACCCTGAATTACTACAATCTGGCTATGTTCATGAAAACAGAGGCTTGAACCTTGTTCTCAGCTGCAGTTTAGAGAATGATTGAAATAATAACACTTGGCTCGTCTAGACAGCCCTATTACAATAGTGAATCAGGAAGAAAGCAAACCAGGGGCTTCACTGAGCACAGAGAAAGTCGCCCCAGTGTCCAAAAGGAAACTGACTGATTGACTTCCAGCAGTTATTAATATTCGGGATTCCTCAGGTGTTATTAGGACAGGAGCTTGTGTGGGGACCCCTGGGCACCTTCAGTCCTGGTTGTCCTGAGAGTCTGACCCCTGGGGCCTACGCCTGTGGGGGCAGTCCCTCTTCCAGTGTGGTCGGTGACAGACAGGCCGGACAAGGAGCCGGGGTGGCTGAGATGCCTGAGGGCAATCCTGCTAATGATGCCCCTCCCTTTCACACAGTGATTGCAGATCTGTCCCCATTCACCTGGGTTCCTCCGGATTCTTGTTCCAGGCTGTTTTAGCTAACAGCCAATGCTAGGGCTTCAGTCTTTTTCTGGACTTTTTATTTTTGCTTTTGTTCTTTGTATTCTCTACTATAATATACAATCTGAGCCAGCTGTAACCATTTTTGTGAAGACTGATTTGGTCCAAACGCCTGTTTTTGTAACTTACAGTGGATATCTGGATGTCTCTTAAAAGAGATAGTAACTTATGTAGCTGTTTCCCAGCTGCTCTAGCTATCCTTTGCCTGTACTTCAAGACTGGAGAAACTTGTTTTTCATCATCTTTATCTTGTGCTTCATCTTCCGTCTTGTCCTCCTGCTCATCCCAGGCAGAGTAAAGAGGATGGGAGGGAGCCAAAGACTTTACAACCAAATTTGACCTTTAGGATGTCAGTCTGGCACATCTCACAGAGAGAGAAAAAGAGCAATACATATGGCACTTCTACCCATTTTTCTTGTTTCTTACAAAACAAATCTAATTCTCAAACAGTATTGTAATTGAGAGACACTTTAACTAGCCAGTGTTTACGATTTTCTAGTGGATATTGTGGTCAGGCAGATCTGTAAAAAGAAAGTTAGGCATGTCTTCTTTAAGCTCTGAGGGTCAAATCTACCCCAGTTTTTCAGAATACAGTACAAGGGGTTGGGGGTCTTGGAACTTTGTGAAGCTCACATCTGTAAGAGGGAGAAAAGCAGTGTCCAGCGCCCTTGCTTTTTTCCACCAGAGGCATCCCTCCCTGCTCTAGATGGTGGTAAAGACAGACCGTTCACCTGAGTTTCCCTCCCTGCTTGGACTTAGTCTGTCCCTTACCAACACAGTAACCCACAGTCTTCTCTCAGTTCTACCCCTGAGGAGACGAGGCGATGCAGCACCAGGGTATAGACCTGTCTGCACCCCGAATTTTAAGCTCCTCACCGCCAAACTGCCGGGCCAGCCGGCAGTCGAACAGGTCCTGAAGAGAGTGGCAGATAGGCTAAGAAAAGAAAGAAGGACAGAAAAGATGGGGTTGAGAGGGACAGCAAGAAGGCAGACAACTCTAGAGGTTGCTGACAAGTTGCTGACAAGTTTATTGAAATCACTCATCTCTTTTATACTTCACACACAAGCAATTGTGTACACGTGCTTTAGGCCAGGTGTCGATCATAACACGTGCTTTAGGCCAGGTGTCGATCATAAACTAGGTGTTACCTCCTGGTGTGTTATTACAATGGTTCTGGGTCATAATGCCCCTCAAGCCCTGTGTTCTTTATGATAGCTAAGGAACGTCTTCACAACACCTGGGGTGGCAGGACAGCGAGCTATGCTGTTATATCAGCCCCTGTTGCCAGGGAAGCTCCCAGGGCTATGTTTCCTTAAAGGAAACCCCTTGAAACAGGGCAGCTCCCCTCACCAAACCACACACTTGGTTTTCCCTTGACTTCTGATGTCACCCGGCGTGCAACAGAGTATCTTTTTACGATGTTTCCCACGCCAGCACCGCGAGGGGAAACACCTTCCTCTTACATCCCTGTGTGCACACAACATATACTACATTTCTGACCACAGAAGCATTAAACCAAAGACATATGGCACTTCTACCCATTTTTCTTGTTTCTTACAAAACAAATCTAATTCTCAAACAGTATTGTAATTGAGAGACACTTTAACTAGCCAGTGTTTACGATTTTCTAGTGGATATTGTGGTCAGGCAGATCTGTAAAAAGAAAGTTAGGCATGTCTTCTTTAAGCTCTGAGGGTCAAATCTACCCCAGTTTTTCAGAATACAGTACAAGGGGTTGGGGGTCTTGGAACTTTGTGAAGCTCACATCTGTAAGAGGGAGAAAAGCAGTGTCCAGCGCCCTTGCTTTTTTCCACCAGAGGCATCCCTCCCTGCTCTAGATGGTGGTAAAGACAGACCGTTCACCTGAGTTTCCCTCCCTGCTTGGACTTAGTCTGTCCCTTACCAACACAGTAACCCACAGTCTTCTCTCAGTTCTACCCCTGAGGAGACGAGGCGATGCAGCACCAGGGTATAGACCTGTCTGCACCCCGAATTTTAAGCTCCTCACCGCCAAACTGCCGGGCCAGCCGGCAGTCGAACAGGTCCTGAAGAGAGTGGCAGATAGGCTAAGAAAAGAAAGAAGGACAGAAAAGATGGGGTTGAGAGGGACAGCAAGAAGGCAGACAACTCTAGAGGTTGCTGACAAGTTGCTGACAAGTTTATTGAAATCACTCATCTCTTTTATACTTCACACACAAGCAATTGTGTACACGTGCTTTAGGCCAGGTGTCGATCATAACACGTGCTTTAGGCCAGGTGTCGATCATAAACTAGGTGTTACCTCCTGGTGTGTTATTATAATGGTTCTGGGTCATAATGCCCCTCAAGCCCTGTGTTCTTTATGATAGCTAAGGAACGTCTTCACAACACCTGGGGTGGCAGGACAGCGAGCTATGCTGTTATATCAGCCCCTGTTGCCAGGGAAGCTCCCAGGGCTATGTTTCCTTAAAGGAAACCCCTTGAAACAGGGCAGCTCCCCTCACCAAACCACACACTTGGTTTTCTCTTTACCTCTGATGTCACCCGGCGTGCAACAGAGTATCTTTTTAAAATGTTTCCCATGTCAACACCGCGAGGGGAAACACCTTCCTCTTATGTCCCTGTGTGCATACAGCATACAGTACATTTCTGACCACAGAAGCATTAAACCAAAAGGTAGTGAACAAATAACCCAAAACATCTCTTCTGAGTATCATTACCCCAGAAAGAATGATAGCAGAAACTTTTTGCATTCTTGAGATATCAGAGCCAGAGCCAATCTTTCTAATGCATTGCCACAAGTTCTACCAAGAGAATGTTTTAAGCCACCGGAGCTTAGCTATAGGTTGACCAGTCACTTAAAATTTCTAGGGGGTTCCCAAATGGAACTATTACAAATTGTTAACTGGCTATACCTAAATACAATATGTTTATGGTGTTAAAAAATTAAAATTAAAGAAGAAATAAATGGCCTCAGAATGGCCATGGACCCTCACCACCATAAGAAGACTACAACTCAAAAGCAAACCTAGGGGCTTCCCTGGTGGTCCAGTGGGTAAGGACACTGCCTTGCAGTGCAAGGGGCGCCGGTTTGATCCCTGGCCTGGGAAGATCCCACGTGCCGCAAAGTGGCTGGACCGACCTGTCCAGCTACCTAGCTGGAGCTCTGGAGTGCATGCACCCAGAGCCGGTGCTCTGCAGTGAGAAAGGCCACTGTGATGGAAGGCCCACACAGGCCAAAGGAGAAAGATAAATACATGAAAGATCAATATAAGTGGCCAAAAAAAAAATTAACTCTGTAACCTAGCTTTCAGCTTTTTCAGCACATGAGAATGCAGCCGCTGACTCAGACAAACTGCTGCTGAGATATGTGGACCATTCCCTTCTTCATCAGTGTAAGACCTCTACTATGAGAAGACAGATTTCTCCACTTCAAAAAGACTTTCTATAATAATCGATGTTATGTTTTTGCTGTTTGCTCCCTGCGTTTGCAACTGCATAGTAAAATTTGTCTCCAACCTTCTAAATGCTTTTAAGCTACAAATGATGGTTTAGGCTCCTACAACCTCCTTCAGCTATTGCATGGGTCCCCTGGATCAAAGACCCAAATAAAGGGTAAGGAGAATATGTTGCCTCAATAATTTTAGGGACCACTCCCTGCTCAGTCTGAAGAAGCCAGTATTTTGGCACTAATTCTCCATAAAACACCTTCCTCTTATGTCCCTGTGTGCATACAGCATACAGTACATTTCTGACCACAGAAGCATTAAACCAAAAGTAGTGAACAAATAACCCAAAACATCTCTTCTGAGTATCATTACCCCAGAAAGAATGATAGCAGAAACTTTTTGCATTCTTGAGATATCAGAGCCAGAGCCAATCTTTCTAATGCATTGCCACAAGTTCTACCAAGAGAATGTTTTAAGCCACCGGAGCTTAGCTATAGGTTGACCAGTCACTTAAAATTTCTAGGGGGTTCCCAAATGGAACTATTACAAATTGTTAACTGGCTATACCTAAATACAATATGTTTATGGTGTTAAAAAATTAAAATTAAAGAAGAAATAAATGGCCTCAGAATGGCCATGGACCCTCACCACCATAAGAAGACTACAACTCAAAAGCAAACCTAGGGGCTTCCCTGGTGGTCCAGTGGGTAAGGACACTGCCTTGCAGTGCAAGGGGCGCCGGTTTGATCCCTGGCCTGGGAAGATCCCACGTGCCGCAAAGTGGCTGGACCGACCTGTCCAGCTACCTAGCTGGAGCTCTGGAGTGCATGCACCCAGAGCCGGTGCTCTGCAGTGAGAAAGGCCACTGTGATGGAAGGCCCACACAGGCCAAAGGAGAAAGATAAATACATGAAAGATCAATATAAGTGGCCAAAAAAAAAATTAACTCTGTAACCTAGCTTTCAGCTTTTTCAGCACATGAGAATGCAGCCGCTGACTCAGACAAACTGCTGCTGAGATATGTGGACCATTCCCTTCTTCATCAGTGTAAGACCTCTACTATGAGAAGACAGATTTCTCCACTTCAAAAAAAGACTTTCTATAATAATCGATGTTATGTTTTTGCTGTTTGCTCCCTGCGTTTGCAACTGCATAGTAAAATTTGTCTCCAACCTTCTAAATGCTTTTAAGCTACAAATGATGGTTTAGGCTCCTACAACCTCCTTCAGCTATTGCATGGGTCCCCTGGATCAAAGACCCAAATAAAGGGTAAGGAGAATATGTTGCCTCAATAATTTTAGGGACCACTCCCCTGCTCAGTCTGAAGAAGCCAGATTGGTCATCATCCCTTTTCCCTGGCAACATAATTCTCCTAAAATAAAAAGTGGGGAATCAAAGGAGTTAATAGGCCTATTTGATAAGAAGGCTAGTGGGTCCCAAGGAGGAAAGGGGGAAGAAAAAGGAGAAAGAAAGGCAAAGTATTTCAATGCTGAAAATGAAACTAACTTTCTCATCTTATGTTAATGCTGTGGGCCTAGCAAGGTCTTTTACATTAGAATGGTATACCTACACCTGAAGTCTGGAGAGGGTCCTAGCTAATCTCATGTTAATGTTGTGGGTGTGGGCCTATAGGGCCTTTACAACTGTAAAATATTCTTTTAAACCACTGTTAATAACCAACTGAAAAAGTAAAACACCATGCCCAAAGTGACCTCTGGGGTTCTCTTCTATCCCACTTCCACTGTCTATGCTGGAAGCTCTCTCTCTCTATCCTCTTTTCTTAATTAACTTATTTCATGAAGCTCTGAGTGACCAAAGCCGAGTCTTTTTGATCCCAGTGTGAAGTCTTCTTTGTTGGAGATCAAGAATCAGACACTGTTCACGGTAACACACCGTCATCTATCACCTATCAGTTTGCAAGCCATTATAGGTGTGTGATAGGTTTGAAATTGTTTTCTGAACCGTCAGCTTACACTGATTTTATACATTCTAATTATATTTCTCATATTTGAGCAATACTTTAGGGAAGGCTTGAATCCAAAACTCAGTATCTCTCTGCTATGATTTTTGAAGGTATATTATTTCTAAATTGTTATGGAAACAGTGATTCTGTATCATGTGGGAGTCTGAAGGTACCATTTATCTCATTAAAATCTTATGCTAACACTGTAAGCAGTTATATAATTTTGTTCCTTAGAAGATTCATAAGAGAGCTGGGAAGGTGATTAGGGGAAGAAAGGATAACGGATTTTGATGATGTTACTGGAAGGCATGCTGGTTCTTGTTCTGTTGTTTATTTTATTTTTCATTCAGCTGTAGCAGGACAGACGCTGGGGAGGATGAGAGCTTGAAGTGGAGCATGTGAGGTCAGGGTTACTTTCAGGAGAAGCTGTACCATAATCAAGGCTGTTTTATGCTAGAATGGATAAGTGAAGAATATCTCAGAACTCATTTGCAGGGAACTTTTAAAAAATATTTATGTCTATTTGACTCAGATAGTAGAGGTTGGATTGAGTGATCTCCTATGCCTTCCCATACGTCCATGACTGCTCAAAAGAGGAAACCCAAATGATGTAACAAGTCAAGCTGTTTTGCAAGTTTCAGAAATCAATGTTGGCTTTTGAAAATAAAAGTATAGATTATTGCCAGATTTGGTAAGAGAGCTGATACCTAATTCACCTTTATTTCCATCTAGGGTAGCTCTTTTAGGGAATTGAGTTTCTTGCCAGTTCCCAATTTTTTTAATGTTTTCAGACTTGCCAGTATTTTAGCAAGCAAAGAAATTTGACTGCTACTTTCCATCATTATCTGCTTCCTGGCAGAGTCTCAGTTCTTTCTTAATTAACTTATTTCATGAAGCTCTGAGTGACCAAAGCCGAGTCTTTTTGATCCCAGTGTGAAGTCTTCTTTGTTGGAGATCAAGAATCAGACACTGTTCACGGTAACACACCGTCATCTATCACCTATCAGTTTGCAAGCCATTATAGGTGTGTGATAGGTTTGAAATTGTTTTCTGAACCGTCAGCTTACACTGATTTTATACATTCTAATTATATTTCTCATATTTGAGCAATACTTTAGGGAAGGCTTGAATCCAAAACTCAGTATCTCTCTGCTATGATTTTTGAAGGTATATTATTTCTAAATTGTTATGGAAACAGTGATTCTGTATCATGTGGGAGTCTGAAGGTACCATTTATCTCATTAAAATCTTATGCTAACACTGTAAGCAGTTATATAATTTTGTTCCTTAGAAGATTCATAAGAGAGCTGGGAAGGTGATTAGGGGAAGAAAGGATAACGGATTTTGATGATGTTACTGGAAGGCATGCTGGTTCTTGTTCTGTTGTTTATTTTATTTTTCATTCAGCTGTAGCAGGACAGACGCTGGGGAGGATGAGAGCTTGAAGTGGAGCATGTGAGGTCAGGGTTACTTTCAGGAGAAGCTGTACCATAATCAAGGCTGTTTTATGCTAGAATGGATAAGTGAAGAATATCTCAGAACTCATTTGCAGGGAACTTTTAAAAAATATTTATGTCTATTTGACTCAGATAGTAGAGGTTGGATTGAGTGATCTCCTATGCCTTCCCATACGTCCATGACTGCTCAAAAGAGGAAACCCAAATGATGTAACAAGTCAAGCTGTTTTGCAAGTTTCAGAAATCAATGTTGGCTTTTGAAAATAAAAGTATAGATTATTGCCAGATTTGGTAAGAGAGCTGATACCTAATTCACCTTTATTTCCATCTAGGGTAGCTCTTTTAGGGAATTGAGTTTCTTGCCAGTTCCCAATTTTTTTAATGTTTTCAGACTTGCCAGTATTTTAGCAAGCAAAGAAATTTGACTGCTACTTTCCATCATTATCTGCTTCCTGGCAGGAGTCTCAGTTCTTTCCAGCCTTTATTTGGTGGGAATGTGTGCAACTGGGATTGCTTTTTATTTATTGCTGAGTATAACACATAAGAGAAAAGATAGGGAACATAAGTAAAATGTTTAATGAATGATCGCAAGTTTAACACTCATAGCTGTCATCATGATCATGGAGCTAGACCATTACAGGCACCTCAGAGGTTCTCCACTCTTGGCCAGCTTCCCCAGTTACTACCCACTTGCTTTTCTGCAAGTGGAAATTCTCCTGACTTGTAACACTATAATTGTTGCCTGTTTTTTTAATTTGGCACACATGGAACCACATCATTTGTATTCTTTTATGACTGGCTAATTTGGCTTCATGTTATATTTGTGCATTTAGCCATGTTGTGTGTAGCCATAGTGTGTTTGCATAAATTGTTTTGTAATATTTCATTGTATTACACATTCCGCTGTTGAAATTCGGGTAGTTACCATTTTTGGCTTTTCTGAATACAGCTGTTAGGAACATTACTCTATGACACTCAGAGTATGTATGCCCCCAGCATTCCTGCTGGCAGTGAAGTTGTTGGATTGTAGGCTATGCATGGGCCCAACTTTTACAGAGAATGCTGAATTGTTTTTCCATATCTTTGTATTTCATCTTTATACTCTGCGTGTTCACAGACCCGTAAACACTTGGTACTGTGTCAGAGTGGAATTTTTTCCCTCATCACAGGCCCTTCCTTATCTCCTCTCTATGGCTCATGTTTCCTGATGGTTTCATTGTTATCCCAGGCTTGTTTTATGGAAAAAGTATTCTTATATTTTTTTAAGTATTCGTATTTTTAAAGTATCTTATTTGAAATCCATATTATTAGGCTTATATCTTTCTTGTTTGTCTTCCATCAACATTAGACATACACAGTTCAATTTTGTCATTTATTGGACATGTCACAAGACACCAGCACAGTCTCAGATAGAACACCTTGGGGAAGTTACAGAGTTTGGGTGTAGCCTGTGCAGCAGAGGTGTACTGGGTCCTAGAAAGAATGCAAGCACTATGGGGAAGGGAAAGTGCTGATTGTGTTTCTTTTGGACAGGAAAGAGCATCTTGTCTGGAATTTTTTCTTGTTGTAGTTGAAAGGAGTAACTTTGGACTAAATAGTTTTTTTTTTTTTTTTTTTTTTTTTGACTATTCTGAGTTTTCACTGCTGCCACAGGCTCTTCTCTAGTTTCAGGGAGTAGGGGCTGCTCTCTAGTTGAGGTGACTTTTCTTGTGGAACTCGGTCTCTAGGACTCACAGGCTTCCGTAATTGCAGCACATGGGCTCAATAGTTGCGGCTCCAAGGCTCTAGAGCACAGGCTCAATAGTTATGGCTCATGGACTTAGCTGTTCCACGGCATGTGGGATCTTCCCAGATCACGGAAGGAACTTGTGTCTCCTGCATTGGCAGGCGAAATCTTCACCACTGAGCCACCAGGGAAGCCCTGAAGCAAATAGTTTTAAGCATGAAGGGAGGTAATTAATGAGTACTTTAAACAAATAACAAAAATAAAAGGTAGTGTGGGATATTATAAAGTCTTGTCAAGCAAGTTATTTCAAGAGGAACCTTAGAATATGAGTCTGGGAGATTCAACTTTATCAGTTTGGGAAACCAACTTGATTTTTTAACAAAGGTAAGTTTTGTGTATAAAGGATAGTGGGAGAGGCTATTCTGGGTAAATTATAAGAAAATCTTCCCTATGACTGTTTTTGCCATTATATGTTCAGGTTAATTGAATGCTTTATCTTACTAATTGAGTATATTGAATTGCCTAGGTAGTATGTGTATTAAGGCATAATAAATATTTTGGAATGACTGTAATGGTTTACCTTTCTGGAAAAATAAGAGATGACTTAGTTGATATTTCTTTCTTAAAATGAATTAGCAAAACTTACTTTGTAAAACTCTCCTAAGTTTTCCCAGTGTCAGGTAAATCTTTTTGCTGAAAGCAAGAAAGGCAGTTGCTGTTTATATTTGACTGGGCATCAAGATTCTCCAATTAAATTATTGTAGGGAAAGAAAAGAATGTAATCATATGTATTCCATAATTAGAAATTATATTGCACAACTTCCAAGTCAGAAGAGACAAAAGATTGCACCTGGCTACTACAATTAGAGTGGAGACTTCCTTTATTGTTTTGTTTTCAAAAAATTTTTACTTTATTCTTAGTTTCTTGAGTTTCCAGTTTCATCTTTGCAATATGCACAGAGCAGAAAGAGGTCCCAGTGCCACTTTCTCTAAGCTCTACTCTTGGCCCTTGAAAGACCTTATAAACATATAGGCAAAAAAAAAAAATGGAATTCAGATTAATCCAGGTATGTTTCTGATCACTTTTGTACTTTTGGTCGATACTGAGGCTTCACAGAGATCGTGAAGTATGTTTCATTTTGTACTTCCTAGGTTTCCTAGGGTAGCCATAACAAGTAGAGCAGCTTAAAATCAAAATAACTTTATTTTCTAATATTTTTGAAAGATAGAAGTTCAAAATCAAGGTTTTGGTAGGGCTATGTTCCTTCTGAAGTTTTCAGGGAAGGGTCCTTACTGAATCCATACCAAATTCTGGCAGTTATTGGTAATTCGTGGCATTTCTTGGCTTCTGGATACATTGTTCCAATCTCTGCCTCTGTCTTCACATGGCATTTTCCCTGCATACATCTCTGCTTTTCTTATAAGAATGCTAGCCATTGGATTAGGGCCCACTATAGTCCAGTATGACCTCACTTTAATTTACCTGATTACATGTGCAAAGGTCATGTTTCTAGATAAGGTCATATTGTGAATTTCTGAATGACATGTATTTTGAGGGAACACTGTTCAACTCAGTACACCTTATCTTTCTCCCTTTAAATTTAAAATGGTTTCCTGAGGTTGAGCCCAGGGAGCAGTTAGTGTTGGGACAGTTGCCTAGGTAGTATGTGTATTAAGGCATAATAAATATTTTGGAATGACTGTAATGGTTTACCTTTCTGGAAAAATAAGAGATGACTTAGTTGATATTTCTTTCTTAAAATGAATTAGCAAAACTTACTTTGTAAAACTCTCCTAAGTTTTCCCAGTGTCAGGTAAATCTTTTTGCTGAAAGCAAGAAAGGCAGTTGCTGTTTATATTTGACTGGGCATCAAGATTCTCCAATTAAATTATTGTAGGGAAAGAAAAGAATGTAATCATATGTATTCCATAATTAGAAATTATATTGCACAACTTCCAAGTCAGAAGAGACAAAAGATTGCACCTGGCTACTACAATTAGAGTGGAGACTTCCTTTATTGTTTTGTTTTCAAAAAATTTTTACTTTATTCTTAGTTTCTTGAGTTTCCAGTTTCATCTTTGCAATATGCACAGAGCAGAAAGAGGTCCCAGTGCCACTTTCTCTAAGCTCTACTCTTGGCCCTTGAAAGACCTTATAAACATATAGGCAAAAAAAAATGGAATTCAGATTAATCCAGGTATGTTTCTGATCACTTTTGTACTTTTGGTCGATACTGAGGCTTCACAGAGATCGTGAAGTATGTTTCATTTTGTACTTCCTAGGTTTCCTAGGGTAGCCATAACAAGTAGAGCAGCTTAAAATCAAAATAACTTTATTTTCTAATATTTTTGAAAGATAGAAGTTCAAAATCAAGGTTTTGGTAGGGCTATGTTCCTTCTGAAGTTTTCAGGGAAGGGTCCTTACTGAATCCATACCAAATTCTGGCAGTTATTGGTAATTCGTGGCATTTCTTGGCTTCTGGATACATTGTTCCAATCTCTGCCTCTGTCTTCACATGGCATTTTCCCTGCATACATCTCTGCTTTTCTTATAAGAATGCTAGCCATTGGATTAGGGCCCACTATAGTCCAGTATGACCTCACTTTAATTTACCTGATTACATGTGCAAAGGTCATGTTTCTAGATAAGGTCATATTGTGAATTTCTGAATGACATGTATTTTGAGGGAACACTGTTCAACTCAGTACACCTTTTATCTTTCTCCCTGTCAAAGTTAAACATATCCAGAATGGCTACAAGCAGTGGTTTCCTGAGGTTGAGCCCAGGGAGCAGTTAGTGTTGGGAACAGATAGCGAGCAGCTGCATTGTGTGTAGATTACAGGTGGTCTGTTTTTTATTAGTATAATATGTTCTTGGCAGTTCTCTGCAACATCAGTGATAAGATATTCTTTCCCCCAAATCTTTGTTGGACTAGTCTAATCATGTGTGCAATTGTAGTTTTAATAACATATATAGACTTCAATGAGGCATATTTTTATTATTAACCCTTTAATAAATATTATATTCTATATAGGAAGTAAACTTGGAAATTTTATATAGTCATCCCTGGGCTCTTGGAGACTTAATTCCATACAGTCCTTTCAAAAGTATATTCATAACAGTTTGAAATTGTTTAAACTTGTTTTGGACCTAGTTCTTGTCCCTAGTCTTTGTCTTATTACATATTCTTGTGTTTAAAAGTACCTTAGAAACAATAGTACAGTGATTATAAAAAAAAAAAAAAAGAAATTCGGCACAAATTACTTTATTGGGCCCTCTGAGTTCTTAGTTTTGTTTAAAATTTAAAGTAATTGATGTCCTGGATTTTATTAAAATTAAAGATTTCTAACTTTGTGAAAGACATTTCAAGAGAATGAGAAGTCACAAATGAGAGAAAATGTTTGCAAGAGAAAACATCTGTGAAATAAAATACCCGAAGACCTCTTAAATCTTAGCCAGAAAACAGACAATCCAGTTTTTAAAAAGAGGCCAAATATTTAAAGATATGACACCAAAGAAGAGATACAGATGACAAATAAGCATATGGAAATATACTCCATGTCATATGGCCTTAGGCAAATACAAATTAAAGAACAATGAGGGCTTCCCTGGTGGTCCATTGGGTAGGGAGTCTACCTTGCAGTGTAAGGGCCGCTGGTTGGGTCCCTGGCCTGGGAGGGTCCCGTTTGGCCGCAGAGGGGCTGGACCGATGTGTCTAATTGCAAGCCGGAGCTCTGGGGCACGTGCACCCAGAGCCGGTGCTCTGCAGCGAGAGGGACCACTGCAGTGGGAGGCCCACACAGGCCAGGGAATGGAGATGAATGAAAATAAATGAAAGGCCAATGAAAGAGGCCAAAATTAAAAAGAAAAATAAAAAAGGCAATGAGATGACACTAGCATCTATTAGAATGGAGAAGCCTTGGAACACTGACAGTTCCAAGCGAGGGTGAGGACGTGGAGCAGTAGGAGCTCTCGTTCATCGCTGATGGGAATGTACAGTGGTACAGTCAGTCAGTTGGGAAGATAGTTCAGTAGCTTCTTAAAAAACCCAGCATGCTCTCACCATGTGATCCAGCAGTCAGGCTGCTCAGTATTAACCCAAAGAAGATGAGAAGTTATGTCCACACAGAAACTTGTCCATAGTATTTATAGCAGCTTTATTCCTAATTGCCCAAACTTGGAAGCAACCAAGACATCCTTCAGTAGATGAAGTAATAAATGAGCAGTGGTCCATCCAGACAGTGGACTGTTTGTTATGCAACGCTAAAAAGAAAAGAGCTATCAAGCCATGGGAAGACATGGAGGAACCTTAAATGCAGATTACTAAGGCAAAGAAACCAATCTGAAAATAATATGTGATATTCTGGAAAAGACAACACTAGGGAGACAGTTAAAAGATCAGTGGTTGCCAGGGGTTGGGAAGAGGAGGGAGGGATGAGTAGGCGGAGCATCGAGGGCTTTGAGTGAGGTGAAACGACTCTTGTCTAACACCATAACAATGGCTGCGTGCCAGTACACACCTGTCCAGACTCCTAGAATGTACAGCATTGTGAGTGAAGCCTAATGTAAACTGTGGCCTTTGGATGACTATGAGGTGTCAGTATAGGTTGATCGATTGTACCAAATATGCCACTGTGGTGAAGGATGTTGATAATGGGGGTAGATCTTCATGTGTGGGATCAGGGAATAATCTTTGTACCTTCCCATTTATTTTGCTGTGAGCCTAAAACTGCTCTGAAAAACTGAACTCTTTTCTTAAAAAAAACCAAAAACTAAAACCTTGAAATTGAAATGTGGTATGTAATATATATTGTTTTACTTGGTAAATGCATATTTGGGTTTATATATGAAATCGTGGCTTCCCAGGTGACTCAGGAGACAAAAGAGATGTGGGTTCCATCCCTGGGTTGGGAAGATTCCCTGGAGGAGGACATGACAGCTCACTCCATCATCTGTTGTTCATGAAGAATTCCATGGACAGAGGAGCCTAGCGGGCTACAGTCCATAGGGTTACAAAAAGTCAGACACCTCTGAAGTGGCTGAGCACAAATGAGATATTTTGCTAGTTTAATATCTTTAGAATTGAAACTAATTTTAATTTAATAATTATTTTAAAACTAAGGAGTCAAAGTAAAATGTGATGTCAGTGGTGGCAGTTATTAAAACATCCCAAAATACCATGGAATTTCTTTTGGTAGCAGTCCAGGTGCTTCATACAGAGATCAAGTGTGTGAGCTAATCAGATATGTCCATAGAGAAGGTATGCGTGCAAAGAGTTGTTCAATTCTTTATGACCCCATATACTGTAGCCTGCAATGCTCCTCTGTACGTGAGATTCTATAGGCAGGAATACTGGAGTATTCTCCATGCCCTTCTCCAGGGGATCTTCCTGACCCAGGGATCAAACCCACATCGTTTATGTCTCCTACACTGGCAGACAGGTTCTTTACCACTAGCACTACCTGGGAAGCCAGAGAAGGTGATTTGTTTTATGAGCTGAAATAAAGTTCTTCTATTTCTGGAAAGACTGATGCTATACTCACAGGTATCTTAAAGCAACTGGATTGTTGTTTTATAAACATCTGTCGTGGTCAGCTTTGTAAGAGTACTGTGTATGTGGCCACTATGAACAGTGGAGTTTATATAAACATCAAGGAGATGAATCCCAATTTTTATTTCTACCTCCTGAAAACCATTCTTTGAACCTTGGGGAATTTGCTTTTTTGGAAACATCTCTTTTTAAAAACTTTTTTAAATTGAAGCATAATAGCTTTAGAGAGTTTTGTTGTGTATGAATCAGCCATGTTCCCTTCTTCTTGAACTTCCTTCCCATCCCACCCCTCTAGCTTGTTACAGAGCCCCTGTTGAAGTTGCATGAGTCTTACAGCAAATTCTCATTGGTTATCTATTTTACTTATGGCAATGTTAAGTTTCCATGTTTTTCTTTCCGTATATCTCACCCATTCCTCCCTTCCCCCAATGTCCATAAGACTGTTCTCTATGTCTGTTTCTCCATTGCTGCCCTGCAAATGAATTCATTGGTACCATCTTTCTAGATTCTGTATATAAGTATTAGTATAGAATATATTTGTCTTTCTCTTTCTGACTTATTTGACTCTGTATAATAGGCTCTAGGTTTATCCACCTCATTAGAACTGACTCAAATGCATTCCTTTTTATAGCTAAGTAATATTCCATTGTATATATATATACCACAGCTTCTTTATCCATTCATCTATCGATGGACATATAGGTTGTGTTCATGTTCAGGATACTGTAAAAAGTGCTGCAATGAACAATGGAGTACATGTCTTTTTCACTTTTGGTTTCCTCAGGGTATATGCCTGGTAGTGAGATTGTTGGGTCATATGGTGGTTTTATTCCTAGTTTTTTAAGAAATCTGCATACTGTCTTCCATAGTGGCTGTATCAGTTTACATTCCCACCAACAGTGCAGGAGGGCTCCCTTTTCTTCACACTCTGTCTAGCATTTATTGTTGTAGACTTTGATGATGGCCTTTCTGACTGGTGTGAGGTGATATCTCATTGATTTCCATTTCTCTAACAATGAGTGATGTTGGGCAACTTTTCATATGTTTGTTGGCCATCTGTATGTCTTCTTTGGAGAGATGTCTGTTTAGGTCTTTTCCCCACTTTTTGATTGTTTTATTATTATTATTTTTTTGGTATTAACTTGTATGAGCTGCTTGTATATTTTGGAAATTAATTCTTGGTCAGTTGTTTCATTCGCTATTATTTTCTCCCATTCTAAGGGTTGGATTTTCACCTTGTTTATAGTTTCCTTTGCTGTGTGAAAGTTTTTAATTTTAATTAGGTCCCACTTGTTTATTTTTGTTTTTATTTCCGTTACTCTAGGAGGCGGATCATAGAAGATCTCGGTCTGATTTATGTCATCTAGTGTTCTGCTTATGTTTTCCTCTAAGAGTTTTTTGGTTTCTGGTCTTACATTTAGGTCTTTAATCCATTTTGAATTTATCTTTGTGTATGGTGTTAGGAAGTGTTCCAACTTCATTCTTTTACATGTAGCTGTCCAATTTTCCCAGCACCACTTATTAAAGAGGTTGTCTTTGCCCCATTTTATCTTCTTGCCTCCATTGTCACATAAGGTACACATAAGTTTGTAGGTTTATCTCTGGGCTCTCTATCTTTTTTTTTTTTTTTTTTAAAGATTTATTTATTTATTTATTTTGGGCGGGGGTTGGGTAGGGGAGGGAGGGGAGTGGGCAGGCCACTTCTACTGGTCTTTCTAAAGATTTATTTATTTATTTATTTTGGGCTGGGGTCGTGTTGGGGAGGGAGGGGAGCAGGCGGGCCACTTCTATTGGTCTTTCATTTCTCTATTTTCATCCATCTTTGTTCTTTGGCTCCTGTGGGCCTCCCATTGCGGTGGCCTCTGTCGTCACAGAGCACCGGCTCTGGGTGCATGCGCTCCAGAGCTCTGGCTTGGTAATTGGACACATCAGTCCAGCCGCACCGCGGCACATGGGATCTTCCCAGGCCAGGGATCGAACCGGTGCCCCTTGCACTGCAAGGTGGTGTCCTTACCCACTGGACCACCAGGGGAAGCCCTCTACAGGTCTTTCATTTCTCTATTTTCATCCGTCTTTGTTCTTTGGCTCCTGTGGGCCTCCCATCGCGGTGGCATCTGTCGTCGCAGAGCACCGGCTCTGGGCGCATGCGCTCCAGAGCTCCGGCTCGGTGATTGGACACATCAGTCCAACCGCTCCGCAGCACGTGGGACCTTCCCAGGCCAGGAATCGAACTGGCGCCCCTTGCACTGCAAGGCGGTGTCCTTACCCACTGGACCACCAGGGGAAGCCCTGGGCTCTCTATCTTGTTCCATTGGTATATATTTGTTTTTTGTGTGCTTTGTAGTATAGTCTGAAGTCAGGAAGATTGATTCCTCCAGCTCCATTCTTCTTTCTCGAGACTGCTTTGGCTATCTGGAATCTTTTGTGTTTCCATATGGATTGTGATATTTTTTCTCCTAGTTCTGTGAAAGATGCCATTGATAATTTTATAGGGATTGCATTGAATCTATAGATTACATTTGCTAGTATAGTCATTTTCAGTATATTGATTCTTGCAACCCAGGAACATGGAGTATCTTTCCGTTTGTTTATGTCATCTTTGATTTCTTTCATCAGTGTCTTACAATTTTCTGTGTACAGTTATTTTGTCTCCTTCAGTAGGTTTATTCCTAGATAATTTATTCTTTTTGTTGCAATGGTGAATGGGATTGCTTCCTTAATTTCTCTTTCTGATTTTTCATTGTTAGTATATTGGAATGCAAATGATTTCTGTGTATTTTGTGTCCTCTGACTTTACTAAGTTCACTGATTAGATCTAGTAATTCAGTGTCTTTAGGGTTTTCTATGTATAGTATTGTCATCTACAAACAATGAGAGTTTTAATTCTTCTTTTCCAATTTGGATTCCTTTTATGTCTTTTTCTTCTCTAATTGCCATAGCTAGGACTTCGAAGACTATGTTGAATAATAGTGGTGAGAATGGACACACCTGTCTCGTTCCTGATCTTAGAGGGAATGCTTTCAGTTTTTCACCATTGAGAATAATGTTTACTGTGGGCTTATCATATATGGCTTTCACTATGTTGAGGTAGGTTCCTTCTGTGCCCATTTCTTGAAGAATTTTTTATTATAAATGGATGCTGGATTTTGTCAAAAGTTTTTCTGCATCTATTATCACATGATACTTATCTTTCAATTTGTTTATATGGTGTATCACACTGATTTGTGGATATTGAAGAATCTTACATGCCTGGAATAAACCTGACTTGATCATGGTGTATGAACTTTTTAGTGTGTTGTTGAATTCTGTTTGCTACAGTGTTGTTGAGGATTTTTCCTTGTATGTTCATCAGTAATATTGGCCTGTAATTTTCTTTTTTTGTGTTGTCTTTGCCTGGTTTTAGTATCAGGGTGACGGGCATAGAAGGAGTTTGTAAGTGTTTCTGTGCTTTGTAGTATAGTCTGAAGTCAGGAAGATTGATTCCTCCAGCTCCATTCTTCTTTCTCGAGACTGCTTTGGCTATCTGGAATCTTTTGTGTTTCCATATGGATTGTGATATTTTTTCTCCTAGTTCTGTGAAAGATGCCATTGATAATTTTATAGGGATTGCATTGAATCTATAGATTACATTTGCTAGTATAGTCATTTTCAGTATATTGATTCTTGCAACCCAGGAACATGGAGTATCTTTCCGTTTGTTTATGTCATCTTTGATTTCTTTCATCAGTGTCTTACAATTTTCTGTGTACAGTTATTTTGTCTCCTTCAGTAGGTTTATTCCTAGATAATTTATTCTTTTTGTTGCAATGGTGAATGGGATTGCTTCCTTAATTTCTCTTTCTGATTTTTCATTGTTAGTATATTGGAATGCAAATGATTTCTGTGTATTTTGTGTCCTCTGACTTTACTAAGTTCACTGATTAGATCTAGTAATTCAGTGTCTTTAGGGTTTTCTATGTATAGTATTGTCATCTACAAACAATGAGAGTTTTAATTCTTCTTTTCCAATTTGGATTCCTTTTATGTCTTTTTCTTCTCTAATTGCCATAGCTAGGACTTCGAAGACTATGTTGAATAATAGTGGTGAGAATGGACACACCTGTCTCGTTCCTGATCTTAGAGGGAATGCTTTCAGTTTTTCACCATTGAGAATAATGTTTACTGTGGGCTTATCATATATGGCTTTCACTATGTTGAGGTAGGTTCCTTCTGTGCCCATTTCTTGAAGAATTTTTTATTATAAATGGATGCTGGATTTTGTCAAAAGTTTTTCTGCATCTATTATCACATGATACTTATCTTTCAATTTGTTTATATGGTGTATCACACTGATTTGTGGATATTGAAGAATCTTACATGCCTGGAATAAACCTGACTTGATCATGGTGTATGAACTTTTTAGTGTGTTGTTGAATTCTGTTTGCTACAGTGTTGTTGAGGATTTTTCCTTGTATGTTCATCAGTAATATTGGCCTGTAATTTTCTTTTTTTGTGTTGTCTTTGCCTGGTTTTAGTATCAGGGTGACGGTGGCCGCATAGAAGGAGTTTGTAAGTGTTTCTGTGCAATTTTTTGAAAGAAATTTAGAAGGATAGGCATTAGCTCTTCTCTGAGTGTCTGAAAGAATTCACCTGTGACACCATCTGGCCTTGGGGTTTTATTTTTTTGGGAGATTTTTTTTTTAATCCGTTTCAATTTCAGTGTTTGTAATTGGATTGTTCCTAATTTCTATTTCTTCCTGGTTCAGTCTTGGAAGATTAAACTTTTCTAAGAATCTATTTCTTCTAGGTTGTCCGTTTTATTGCCATATAGTTGTTCATAATAGTCTCTTATAATCCTTTGTATTTCTGCATTGTCTGTTGTAATCTCTCCTTTTTCATTTCTGATTTTGTTGATTTGATTCTTTTTTTCTTGATGAGTCTGGCTAAAGGTTTGTCAATTTTGTTTATCTTTTCAAAGAAGCAGCTTCTGGTTTTATGAATCTTTACTATTGTTTCTTTCATTTTCATTTATTTCTGCTCTAATCTTTATGTTTTCTTCTGCTAAATTTGGAGTTTTTAAAAAATATATTTATTTTTGGCTGTGCTGAGTCTTCATTGCTGGATGGATTTTTCTCTAGTTGTCAGAAACAGGGGCTCCTCTCTAGTTGAAGTGCGTGGATTTCTTATTATGGTGGCTTCTTTTGTTGTGCAGCACAGTCTCTACGGCACAGGGGCTTCAGTAGTTGTGGCTCGAGGGCTCAGTAGTTGTGACTTCCAGGCTCTAGAGCACAGGTTTGTTAGTTGTGGCCCATTGGCTTAGTTGCTCTAAGCAGCTTCCTGGATCTTCCTGGATCAGGGATCAAACTCCTGCATTGGCAAGTGAATTCTTTATCACTGAGTCACCAAGGAAGCCCAGAGATATCTTCTGATATGTGAAGTTTTCTAGAAATTTGGAAAACTTTTATTCATTCTTTTTAATCTCAATGCATCATTGGGTAAAGCTGAAGAAAGTCTTTCCTAGACAATAGGAAGGCTTATTATGTAGCTAGGGCACACCAGAAAGCTGAATGTTGAAAAATTAATCCTGACTTTGAGGCTCTTTTTGACTCAAAAAAAAATGTGAACATGTGTGAATCAGCTCAGATTTTGTCTTCTGCTAGTGTGGCTTTTCGAATTATTTTTTTTCTCTTCTTAGTGTGAAATTTTAGATGAGGTTAATCAAATACAATATATATGCTTTGAACAATATACAGTGAAATTCCAAGCTTTTAAAAGTCTTAAAAAGTTTGAAGGTTATTTATTTTGCAAAAAGAAAATGTGAAGAAATGAGCATTTACATAGGAAAAAAATAAAAATTTGAAGAGGATTGCCAGGAGAAACAACAGGAAATGCTGATTTTACATTGCTTGAAGAAATCAAAATAGTGAGGTTGAATGTCCCAACCATTTTAACCGAGAACTGGAGACTTGTTTTAAAGCAGTGGATGTAATATCTGTGTTCACTGTCGATGCAACTGTTTTCTCTGATTATCCAGGAGAAATACTTGGGAAGTGGAAACATTTTAAACATAAAGGCTTTTGTAAGCAGTTTGAATGGATCTCAAGGAAACAGACATGGATATTACTGCATTTTTTGAAATTTAATGTGAAGTTGAATTTTTATGAGTGTCTACCAAGCTTATCTTTGTCTAATACTTTCCCAAAATGTTTATCTTTGCCTTCATTTGAAAAATTAGAAATTTGATAAATTTCCAAATTAAAATTAATAAAAGGTATTTTCCATCAGCTCTTCAAGAGTTTCCATCAGTTCTTCAGCTCTTTACATATACATGTAGATACCAGTTTTGATAAGGTTCTTGACATTTTTAGAAGTTAAGGCTCAAAATAGCAAATATTATTATCCATCACTATAACAAATAAGTATGTAGATGTTAGTTGCTTTTTAAAAAAATTAATAGAATTAAATTCATAAATCCAGTACTTTTTTATACTCTATTTTAGTTCAGAAATCATGTGATTATTCACATGGAGTTAAATACGGAAGAGCTTTCAGTGTCTGTATTTTTTCTGGCCATTATCATTATTCATTTTATTTCATTATTACTGAAAATAATTATGTCATATAGAAGAGGATATGATAAAAATTGATCCTATCTAGTATCTGTTGTGCTGAGTCGCTTCAGTTGTGTCCAACTCTGTGCGACCCTATGTACTGCAGCAGGGCAGGCCCATAAAATTCTCCAGGCAAGAATACTGGAGTGGGTCGCCATGCCCTCCTCTCAGGATCTTCCTGTTCCAGGGATTGAACCTGCATATCTTAGGTCTCCTACGCTGGCAGACAGATTCTTTTACACTCGTGCCTCATGGGAAGCCCTTTAGTATCTATCGATACGTGGAATACACATCTGGCTATAAAGATTTAGGGTAACCGTGCTGGCCTAATCTTTAATCAGGTAACTTTTGGTTGTGCTGCTGACTGCAGACTTATAGGTCACAACAGGGAGAGCCTCTCTTGTAGCTTCCTGTGCAGGTCAGCTGGAGGACAGCTCTGGGTGGAGGTCTAGCACTGGTTCTCTCAGCATTTCCATTGGGCTTAAAAGGGACGTGAGCGTTCATGCGTCCAGGAGAAATACTTGGGAAGTGGAAACATTTTAAACATAAAGGCTTTTGTAAGCAGTTTGAATGGATCTCAAGGAAACAGACATGGATATTACTGCATTTTTTGAAATTTAATGTGAAGTTGAATTTTTATGAGTGTCTACCAAGCTTATCTTTGTCTAATACTTTCCCAAAATGTTTATCTTTGCCTTCATTTGAAAAATTAGAAATTTGATAAATTTCCAAATTAAAATTAATAAAAGGTATTTTCCATCAGCTCTTCAAGAGTTTCCATCAGTTCTTCAGCTCTTTACATATACATGTAGATACCAGTTTTGATAAGGTTCTTGACATTTTTAGAAGTTAAGGCTCAAAATAGCAAATATTATTATCCATCACTATAACAAATAAGTATGTAGATGTTAGTTGCTTTTTAAAAAAATTAATAGAATTAAATTCATAAATCCAGTACTTTTTTATACTCTATTTTAGTTCAGAAATCATGTGATTATTCACATGGAGTTAAATACGGAAGAGCTTTCAGTGTCTGTATTTTTTCTGGCCATTATCATTATTCATTTTATTTCATTATTACTGAAAATAATTATGTCATATAGAAGAGGATATGATAAAAATTGATCCTATCTAGTATCTGTTGTGCTGAGTCGCTTCAGTTGTGTCCAACTCTGTGCGACCCTATGTACTGCAGCAGGGCAGGCCCATAAAATTCTCCAGGCAAGAATACTGGAGTGGGTCGCCATGCCCTCCTCTCAGGATCTTCCTGTTCCAGGGATTGAACCTGCATATCTTAGGTCTCCTACGCTGGCAGACAGATTCTTTTACACTCGTGCCTCATGGGAAGCCCTTTAGTATCTATCGATACGTGGAATACACATCTGGCTATAAAGATTTAGGGTAACCGTGCTGGCCTAATCTTTAATCAGGTAACTTTTGGTTGTGCTGCTGACTGCAGACTTATAGGTCACAACAGGGAGAGCCTCTCTTGTAGCTTCCTGTGCAGGTCAGCTGGAGGACAGCTCTGGGTGGAGGTCTAGCACTGGTTCTCTCAGCATTTCCCCATATTAGAGGACTTTCAGAACACACAGCAATGTGGCGTGTGATTGTCTGTACAAATGCATGACAGTCCATGTGAAATTATTTTAGAAAGTATACTTTGGAAATGCATGAAAATTATTTGAAAAACATTTCAGGTGGTATTTTCCAGTGTCTACAAGTAGGTTATTTTTTTTAAAGAAGAAACTTACTTTTGAAAATCTAATGGTACTTTGACAGCTTTTTAAGTGTTAATATTTGGTTATAAACACCTGAGAAGTAATGCTGAGTTTATAAATCAGTGCTTCGTTATATCATTATCTCTTTGATCTGCCAGAGGAAGAAATTTGAGAAGTATGGTATATACTTAGCAATCACAGACTTCTTAAGCCCTTTTAGATAATATACTCCTAATTTTTGTATAAAAAATGTGTTCAGCTATTCTTTACTTCTGAAGCTAATCCTTCTGTATTAAAAATTATGAATCTAATTTTTGAATATAACACAGATCATGAAGCTAATTTAAAAAGTTTATTGGGAGGGTCAAAGATATACTGATGATGAATTTGGGATTATATGTAGCTGTAAGCAACAAAACTCTATGAAAGTAAAAAAAAAGAGAAAAAAGTTTATTTAGTGAGCTTCTAATAGAACCTTCAACATTAGAAAAGTTTGGAGATTTTTTAAAAAATTCAAGCTGCTTGACTTACACATTTAGGTTCTCAGAGAGTTATACCCTTTTCTACTTTCAGACAGTAACTTTATTGAGCAGTTTAAAATATTTTTGATCTTGTGAAAAGATAGTATATTCACTTTACATGTAAATGTGTTACTCAGAGGTCTTTTCAAAAAACCTTTCTCAGAGTCCATTATTTTCTCTGAGATAAAATACTTGGTATAGAAGGAGGCTTGTATGTTACCTGACAGGATTGCCAGAGGACATGGTTTTACTGACACTAATCATAGACCAACCAGCCTTTAACCTGTCAAGGAATGTGCAGAGGGAAAGGTGCCTGGTAATTACTGCTTCACCTTTGAGGCATTGTCAGGTGCTATAGGGTTTACTTTGACTGCGGTCATAAAATTGTTCTCGTCGGAACCGGGAGATAGGGATAGCTTTTTCATGAGAAGACTTGCACAGAAAAGAAAAAAATATGTTAGATGTGTGTCATCATTAATACTATCTGTAGCATTAATAGATATAAAGAATAAATGAGTTCTATTTTTTTTTAATGTTTATTATTTATTTATTGAGGGGGCAGGTTGCGGAGGGAGAGGGCAGGCGGGCCACTTCTATTGGTCTTTCATTTATTTATTTTCATCCATCTTTGTTCTTTGGCCCTTGTGGACCTCCCATCGCGGTGGCCTCTGTTGTCGCAGAGCACTGGCTCTGGGCGCATGCACTCCAGAGCTCTGGCTTGGTAATTGGACACATGGGTCCAGCTGCTCCGCGGCACGCGGGATCTTCCCAGGCCAGGGATCGAACCGGTGCCCCTTGCACTGCAAGGCGGTGTCCTTACCCACTGGACCACCAGGGAAGCCCATGAGGTCTATTTTTTAGACTGTTGTTATTGAGTGAGTAAATAGTGTCCAACTCTTTGAGGCCCCATGGACTGTAGCCTGCCAGGCTCCTCTGTTCATGGGCTTTCCCAGGCAAGAATACTGGAGCCAGTTGCTATTTCCTGCTCCAGGGGTTCTTCCCAATCCAGAGATCCAACCTACGTCTCCTGCATTGGCAGGTGGATTCTTTACCACTGAGTCACCAGGGAAACCCATTTTCTAGATTAGTGAGTCTCAAATTTTTAGACTCAACTGCTTCAGAGTTGTAAAAATTATTGAAGAGCCCAAAGTGCTTTTGTTTGTGGGTAAATATTAAAGCAGAAGGTTATATTTATTCATGTCAAATCACAATAGTAAACCCATGACATGTTATTTTATTAAAAGTAAATATATTTGTAAAATAAATTTAGTGAAAATTGTGGCATTGTTTTGTATGTCTAATGTCTTACTTAGTAGTAGACAGCTGGATTCTCCTTTTCTTCTGCTTTCCATCAATTTTTTTTTATATAGATTTTTGTAGCTTAGACATTTATTTTATTTATTTATCTTTTGGGGAGTGAGGTGGGGAGGGAAGGGGACGGGTGGGCCACTTCTGTTGGTCTTTCATTTCTCTATTTTCATTCGTCTTTGTTCTTTGGCTCCTGTGGGCCTCCTGTCGCGGTGGCCTCTGTTGTCGCAGATCACCGGCTCTGGGCACATGCGCTCCAGAGCTCCGGCTCGGTAATTGGACACATCAGTCCAGCCGCTCCGCAGCACATGGGATCTTCCCAGGCCAGGGATCGAACTGGCGCCCCTTGCACTGCAAGGCGGTGTCCTCACCCACTGGACCATCAGGGGAAGCCCTCCATCAATTTACAATATATTGGACTCTGTGAAATATACGAAGAAATTTTGACCTCATGTAGGTGTGTAGTTGGAAAAGAGAGGAGTATTTTAATAGTCTTTTCTAGGTTATTGTGGATATTTTTTTGGTATTGCACTAGAGCTTAATGACTGTTAATTTCTTAAAGGGTAGCTGCAGTGAGGAATCTGAAACCTTTTTCATGAACTGTTTATACTCTGTTACATTAAAATCTATTGGTATATCTTGCACTTGTAATTGATCTTCCTTTAAATTGAAGAACAATTGATTTACAATAGTGTTAATTTCTGCTGTACAGCAGAGTGATTCAGTTATAACCAAGGAAGCCCCTATTTGTAGACTTTTTAATGATGTCCTTTCTGACCAGCATGAGGTGGTATCTCATTGTAGTTTTGATTTGGATTCCTCTAATAATTAGCAATGTTGAGCATTTTCACCTGTGCCTGTTGGCCACCTGTATGTGTTCTTTGGAGGAATGCCTGTTTAGGTCTTCCTACTATCTTTCAATTTGGTTATTTGGTTTTTAGATATTGAGCTTCATGAACTGTTTATAAATTTTGGAGATTAATCCTTTGTCAGTCACATTTACAAATATTTTCTCCCAGTTCATCAGTTGTCTTCTTGTTTTGTTCATGGTTTCCTTTTCTGTACAAAGAGTTGTAAGTTTATTAGGTCCCATTTGTTTACTTTTGATCTTATTTCTATTGTCTTACTTAGTAGTAGACAGCTGGATTCTCCTTTTCTTCTGCTTTCCATCAATTTTTTTTTATATAGATTTTTGTAGCTTAGACATTTATTTTATTTATTTATCTTTTGGGGAGTGAGGTGGGGAGGGAAGGGGACGGGTGGGCCACTTCTGTTGGTCTTTCATTTCTCTATTTTCATTCGTCTTTGTTCTTTGGCTCCTGTGGGCCTCCTGTCGCGGTGGCCTCTGTTGTCGCAGATCACCGGCTCTGGGCACATGCGCTCCAGAGCTCCGGCTCGGTAATTGGACACATCAGTCCAGCCGCTCCGCAGCACATGGGATCTTCCCAGGCCAGGGATCGAACTGGCGCCCCTTGCACTGCAAGGCGGTGTCCTCACCCACTGGACCATCAGGGGAAGCCCTCCATCAATTTACAATATATTGGACTCTGTGAAATATACGAAGAAATTTTGACCTCATGTAGGTGTGTAGTTGGAAAAGAGAGGAGTATTTTAATAGTCTTTTCTAGGTTATTGTGGATATTTTTTTGGTATTGCACTAGAGCTTAATGACTGTTAATTTCTTAAAGGGTAGCTGCAGTGAGGAATCTGAAACCTTTTTCATGAACTGTTTATACTCTGTTACATTAAAATCTATTGGTATATCTTGCACTTGTAATTGATCTTCCTTTAAATTGAAGAACAATTGATTTACAATAGTGTTAATTTCTGCTGTACAGCAGAGTGATTCAGTTATAACCAAGGAAGCCCCTATTTGTAGACTTTTTAATGATGTCCTTTCTGACCAGCATGAGGTGGTATCTCATTGTAGTTTTGATTTGGATTCCTCTAATAATTAGCAATGTTGAGCATTTTCACCTGTGCCTGTTGGCCACCTGTATGTGTTCTTTGGAGGAATGCCTGTTTAGGTCTTCCTACTATCTTTCAATTTGGTTATTTGGTTTTTAGATATTGAGCTTCATGAACTGTTTATAAATTTTGGAGATTAATCCTTTGTCAGTCACATTTACAAATATTTTCTCCCAGTTCATCAGTTGTCTTCTTGTTTTGTTCATGGTTTCCTTTTCTGTACAAAGAGTTGTAAGTTTATTAGGTCCCATTTGTTTACTTTTGATCTTATTTCTATTGCCTTGGGAGACCAACCTAAGAGAACTTTGGTGTGATTTATGTCAGAGAATGTTTTGCCTGTGTTCTCTTTTGGAGTTCTACAGTGTCAGGCAGGCCTTATGTTTAAGTCTCTAAGCCTTTTTATTTTTGTGTATGGTGTGAGGGTGTGTTCTAACTTCACAGGTTTACATTCACTGATGTACAGTTTTCCCAGCACCATTTACTGAAAAGATTTTTTCCCCTTGTATAATCTTGGCCTTCTTTGTTGAAGAGTAGTTGACTATAGGTGTGTGAGTTTATTTCTGGACTGTCTTTGTAATGGGTCTTTTATTCATGATACTATAATATAAGGCATTGGTTATTTGAAAAATGTTGGTGTCTGGAGATTTTTTTTTTTTAGGTGAGAAATAGATTTATTCAGATTCAGAGAGAGCACACTCCACAGAGTGTGGGCCATTGTAGAGCGAATCTAGTGGCCCCCAAAACATGGCATTCTTAGCTTTTATGGGCTGGGTAATTCCATGGGCTAGTGAGTGGGAGGATTATTCCAGCTCTTTTAGGGAAGGGGCAGAAGTGTCATGGTGCCTCTGGGTGTGTCATTTAGCTTGCTGACTGAGGATCAAGGTCTGGTCTGCCATCTTGGATCCATTTAATTCTAATGGGTTTATGCTGTGTGCTAGGGCTATGTTTTTAAATTGATTCAGTTATAACCAAGGAAGCCCCTATTTGTAGACTTTTTAATGATGTCCTTTCTGACCAGCATGAGGTGGTATCTCATTGTAGTTTTGATTTGGATTCCTCTAATAATTAGCAATGTTGAGCATTTTCACCTGTGCCTGTTGGCCACCTGTATGTGTTCTTTGGAGGAATGCCTGTTTAGGTCTTCCTACTATCTTTCAATTTGGTTATTTGGTTTTTAGATATTGAGCTTCATGAACTGTTTATAAATTTTGGAGATTAATCCTTTGTCAGTCACATTTACAAATATTTTCTCCCAGTTCATCAGTTGTCTTCTTGTTTTGTTCATGGTTTCCTTTTCTGTACAAAGAGTTGTAAGTTTATTAGGTCCCATTTGTTTACTTTTGATCTTATTTCTATTGCCTTGGGAGACCAACCTAAGAGAACTTTGGTGTGATTTATGTCAGAGAATGTTTTGCCTGTGTTCTCTTTTGGAGTTCTACAGTGTCAGGCAGGCCTTATGTTTAAGTCTCTAAGCCTTTTTATTTTTGTGTATGGTGTGAGGGTGTGTTCTAACTTCACAGGTTTACATTCACTGATGTACAGTTTTCCCAGCACCATTTACTGAAAAGATTTTTTCCCCTTGTATAATCTTGGCCTTCTTTGTTGAAGAGTAGTTGACTATAGGTGTGTGAGTTTATTTCTGGACTGTCTTTGTAATGGGTCTTTTATTCATGATACTATAATATAAGGCATTGGTTATTTGAAAAATGTTGGTGTCTGGAGATTTTTTTTTTTTAGGTGAGAAATAGATTTATTCAGATTCAGAGAGAGCACACTCCACAGAGTGTGGGCCATTGTAGAGCGAATCTAGTGGCCCCCAAAACATGGCATTCTTAGCTTTTATGGGCTGGGTAATTCCATGGGCTAGTGAGTGGGAGGATTATTCCAGCTCTTTTAGGGAAGGGGCAGAAGTGTCATGGTGCCTCTGGGTGTGTCATTTAGCTTGCTGACTGAGGATCAAGGTCTGGTCTGCCATCTTGGATCCATTTAATTCTAATGGGTTTATGCTGTGTGCTAGGGCTATGTCATTCTTTTCAAAAATTGTGCCCTTCCCCTTTCCCTCCTAACCCTTACATTCCCCATCAAGAGATTTTACTCCCATATTCTTATGGGAGGCAGAAGGACAAAGGTCCATCTTCTGTAATTGCTTCAAGGCTGAGCATGGGCATTGACCCTGCCTATCAAGGAGTAAAAATCTCTTGAGTACCTGATCTAGGGGCCCCAGGGGCAGCGCAGTTCCTAGTTTTAGTCCATATGGGCTAAAATTTTCACAAAGCATCATCTTGATGTTGAACAGTTATTTGTAATTGGTTCCTTAGCCTTTCTATGGATCTTCTTGATGATTAGGCATGTTTTGTACCAGCACCAGGCTATAAATATATCTATAAATGACAAAAGACTTAAAAGTCATGGTCAGGGGCTTCCCTGGTGGTTCAGTGGGTGGGGACACCGCCTTGCAGTGCAAGGGGCGCTGGTTCGACCCCTGGCCTGGGAAGATCCCCCGTGCCGCGGAGCAGCTGGACCCATGTGTCCAATGACCGAGCCGGAGCTCTGGAGCGCATGCGCCCAGAGCCGGTGCTCTGCGACGACGGAGGCCGCTGTGATGGGAGGCCCACACGGGCCAAAGAACAAAGATGGATGAAAACAGACAAATGAAAGACCAATAGAAGTGGCCTGCCTGCTCCCCTCCTTCCCCACCACACCCATCCCCAAGATAAATAAATAAATCTTTAAAAAAAAAAAAAGTCATGGTCAAATATCTGATTACAGTGTACAATAAACGTGGGTTACAATAACCAGAATTACAATTACATTTAACTTAACATATTAAATAATCTTAGATAATTATTTTCCTTTGTCATATCGCAGGGTTTTTTAGGTGAGAAATAGATTTATTCAGATTCAGAGAGACACTCTACAGAGTGTGGGCCATTGTAGAGCGAATCTAGTGGCCCCCAAAACATGGCATTCTTAGCTTTTATGGGCTGGGTAATTCCATGGGCTAGTGAGTGGGAGGATTATTCCAGCTCTTTTAGGGAAGGGGCAGAAGTGTCATGGTGCCTCTGGGTGTGTCATTTAGCTTGCTGACTGAGGATCAAGGTCTGGTCTGCCATCTTGGATCCATTTAATTCTAATGGGTTTATGCTGTGTGCTAGGGCTATGTCATTCTTTTCAAAAATTGTGCCCTTCCCCTTTCCCTCCTAACCCTTACATTCCCCATCAAGAGATTTTACTCCCATATTCTTATGGGAGGCAGAAGGACAAAGGTCCATCTTCTGTAATTGCTTCAAGGCTGAGCATGGGCATTGACCCTGCCTATCAAGGAGTAAAAATCTCTTGAGTACCTGATCTAGGGGCCCCAGGGGCAGCGCAGTTCCTAGTTTTAGTCCATATGGGCTAAAATTTTCACAAAGCATCATCTTGATGTTGAACAGTTATTTGTAATTGGTTCCTTAGCCTTTCTATGGATCTTCTTGATGATTAGGCATGTTTTGTACCAGCACCAGGCTATAAATATATCTATAAATGACAAAAGACTTAAAAGTCATGGTCAGGGGCTTCCCTGGTGGTTCAGTGGGTGGGGACACCGCCTTGCAGTGCAAGGGGCGCTGGTTCGACCCCTGGCCTGGGAAGATCCCCCGTGCCGCGGAGCAGCTGGACCCATGTGTCCAATGACCGAGCCGGAGCTCTGGAGCGCATGCGCCCAGAGCCGGTGCTCTGCGACGACGGAGGCCGCTGTGATGGGAGGCCCACACGGGCCAAAGAACAAAGATGGATGAAAACAGACAAATGAAAGACCAATAGAAGTGGCCTGCCTGCTCCCCTCCTTCCCCACCACACCCATCCCCAAGATAAATAAATAAATCTTTAAAAAAAAAAAAAGTCATGGTCAAATATCTGATTACAGTGTACAATAAACGTGGGTTACAATAACCAGAATTACAATTACATTTAACTTAACATATTAAATAATCTTAGATAATTATTTTCCTTTGTCATATCGCAGGGACCCTGTAAAACATCCCAAAGTTACTTTTTTTTTTTTTTTAAACATTTATTTATTTATTTATTTTGGAAGGGGTGGGGAGGGAGAGGGCTGGGCGGGCCACCTCCACTGGTCTTTCGTTTGTCTAGTTTCATCCATCTTTGTTCTTTGGCCCGTGTGGGCCTCCCATCGCGGCGGCATCTGTTGTCACAGAGCACCAGCTCTGGGCGCATGCGCTCCAGAGCTCCGGCTCGGTAATTGGACATATCGGTCCAGCTGCTCCGCGGTACGTGGGATCTTCCCAGGCCAGGGATCAAACTGGTGCCCCTTGCACTGCAAGGCGGTGTCCTTACCCACTGGACCACCAGGGAAGCCCCCAAAGTTACTTTTTAATCAGATAAGATCATAAGTCACTGTGAGACAATATTTATTTTCTAATTGAAACTATATGAAGATCTCCAAAGTAAGTACAAATCACTTAAAGGCAAAGCAATTCACCACAATTTGTCAAACCATAATCTGTTTGTCAAAAGCAGCATTTTAAGAATATTTTGGAGGATGAGACCAAATCTAGTCTGGTCTTAACCCATCCCTATTGAAATCTATTACCCAACGCAACTGAATCATGATCATGAATAACTCTGCCTATATTAATCACACCAACAAACTTAAACTACTTTCAATACCAGTTATCAGTTTTGTCTTGAATATATTCCAGATAACATGAGCCTGAAAGTCATTTTGGCCAGATTATTCTGTAAACATGTGTTGCATGGTTTGGTAACCTGGGGTACCATTTTTTTTCATTTTTTTAAATCTTAAAACAATATTTACAGTAAATTCTAAGGCACTTTAAATCTATAGTGGGTGGTTTCATATAAAGCCTTGATTACTTTCTATTGTTGAACTTGTGGAATCATCTTTTTTTACCCAACATATACTATCTTTTTTGACTTAGTACCTCTATTTTTAGCACATTTTTTTTTTTCTTGGTATATCAGGCATGTAAGTTGTTCTCTTTGCTTTTAGGTCATCTTGTTGATTTCCCTTTCTAATTGCAGACATGGAAATCTGAGACTGATGTCTCTTAGGAGTGAATAACAGCTATTTCTTTCTTCTTCTTCTTTTTTTTTTTTTTGCCACTTCTGTTGGTTTTTATTCATTTTCATCCATCTTTGTTCTTCGGCCTATACGGGCCTCCCATCACAGTGGCCTCTGTTGCTGCAGAGCACTGGCCCTGGGCACATGCGCTCCAGAGCTCCGACTAGGTAGTTGGACACATCGGTCCAGCCGTTCCATGGCACGTGGGATCCTCCCAGGCCAGGGATCGAACTGGCGTCCCTTGCACTGCAAGGTGGTGTCTTTACCCACTGGACCACCAGGGAAGCCCCAACAGCTATTTCTTGAGAACCTTGTTTAGCAACCATTGACTGGATATCTTTGGTCAGACCTGGAACCTCAATATTCCATGTTTTAGGTTCTCTTAAGGCTTCTAGCTCAACCTCAGAGTTAGTCTGTCTCTTTTTGTTTTTTGTTAGAATCATTTGGCAGTGAGGGTGGTTTCCTTTATCCTCCAGAGACAGAGTGGACCCTAACTTAGTTAATAAATCTCTCCCCATTAAAGGGATTGGACAATCAGGCACAAACAGAAATGAATGTAAAAAATAGTTGTCCATTAGCACTGCACAAAACAGGCTCCAGGAAAGTGTGCCCCTGTTTCTTTCCTGACAACCCCATTGCATATTCTTTATAACTGTTAAGGTTTTTAATTCTTTGGGTTAAGACTGAGAAGGTTGCACCAGTGTCTACAAGCAATTCTGTAAAATGGCCAGCCATGTCAATGACCACCCGAGGTTGGACATTATGTAGATAGTATTTCTAGGCAGAACCACTTTTGGCCTTGAGCCCCATTCGTCTTCTGATTGCAAAACCATCAACGGCTGGGGGGCCCCGTCACTCTCTGGTGTCTGGGATATCCCTCTGCCATTGCCCTGGCTGTTTGCAAAGGACACATCGACAGCAGCCCTTCTTCCAGTGCCCCTTTTGTCCACACAGGGTACATCGGCCTTATATGGGAACCCATGGGCCTCGTGGTCTGCCACGACTAGATTGGCCCAGAAGGCAGCCTCCTAGTTGGTAGTTTCTTGAGTGGACAAAGCCATTGTAATCATTTGGGTCTTTTGCATATCTCTCTGGGTGCACTCAGCCTTTTCAGCCATATCCCTATTACTAAAAACCAAATAAGCCAATAAGAGCAAATCATTCATTGAGGTCTGAGGACCATCACTTGCTTTCTGAATTTTGTGCCTGATGTCTGGGGCAGACTGGGCTATGAAATGCATAGCCACAGGGGCCTGTCCCTCTGGGGAGGAGGGATCCGCATTTATATATTCCCTAAAAGCCTCCACTAATCTACTTTTGAAGCCTGCAGGATTTTCATCCTGTGCCTATTGGACCTCTTTTATCTTTTCATAATTAACAGGTTTTACTGTAAGGTTTTTCATACCCTCTCTTAAACAGTTAATCATATGATCCCATCTGTCTCTATTAGTACGGTTTTAACTGGTAGTTCCATTTCGGGTTTGTCTTAGGAACAACCTCATTCCCCACCCAGTGCACTGCATGATCCTGTTGGGCTCGGGCTGCCAGTAGATCGGCATGACCTCTGGCCGCCAGTATTATACCCCGCTTTTCCTCGGGGTGCAGCAGTGGGATAGTACAATCTGTAGTCTTCCCAGCTGAGATCAAAAGACCTCACTAGTCTGATAAATTCTTTCACAGTCCCAGAGGATATGACCTAGGGGGTATTGGTTGGGACTGATGCTGCCTGACCCATTTCAGACCCAAACCTGAGACGTCTCTAATTCCTGTTGTATCCAAAATCGTACCCTTAAAATCAAAATCCACCACAAAATTTGGTAAAGATTTGCACTTACGATTTTAGATGCTATCCCTTCCAAAGTAGTCTCCGAACCGGTTGTTAGTGCCCAAAAGTTGTCATAAACAAATGGCACGGAAGACGTTCCCAATGGTGTTGATGATGAGCTGGAGCTGGTCTAGGGATAAGTTGGGAATAAAACACCAGCACTTTTAACGGTTAGAGAGAGGGGAATAAAAGCAAAACACACCTTGGTGACTTCACAGGTCTTTTCAGGTTAACAAGAGAGAGAAAGAAACAAAGCAGGAATGGACAAGAATGTAAGAATGTAGGAGGAAAATCTCAGAGTCAAAGAGAACAGTATAATTCTGTCTTCTCGAGTCTACCTGACTCACAGCTTCCCGTGGGCCTCTTTGGGACAAAGCTCTAACTCTAAACCTTTCTTACCTTATCACCGTCCCTTCATTTGTGGTCGCCATCTGAAAAGGTTCTACCTCGATTTGAGACTTAAACCCAGGACCCAGACCTAATCAAACACTCTTTGGGACTTGAACCCACGTGGCCGGGACTTAACCCCAGCCAAAACCCTAGTAATTAAAATCACTCACCCAACGTCTGGACCCACTGAGGCTCAGGTTCTTCATGTCTCTTTGCAGAGAAGAATTTAGAGACAAAGTGATTGGTAAGAAATATATTTATTCAGATTCAGAAAAGCACACTCCACAGACAGAGTGTGGGCCGTTGTAGGGCGAATCCAGCGGCCTGGTGATTTTTTTAATGTTTCCAAATGTTAAGCCATTCAGTATATAAAAATCACATTCACGTTTGTTAATACCACCATCAATAACTTATGAAATGTTTTTGTTAATAATTATTGGGAAGCTCTTGGTAGTGAGTGAAAGTTTTCCTAAATCCTAATTTTTAACTGTTATTTCCCTCAGAGAGACAAGGCTCACTTTAGTCATTTTCAAGAAAATGTCTAGCAAGTCACCAATCCAAATAACCATAGTTTGTCATAGTTCTTGCAAGTTCAAATAGTTTTGCAAACCACGTGGTTAATTCATGCCACAACTCTGACTATGCTTTCCCTCAAGACATCCGTCCTGCCTGATGCTTTATCCATAATTCCCATTTCATCATCTTATCACATAGATTATTACATTGAAGTGTACTCAAGATTGGGATTTGATAGAATTAATAATTTCTTATTGCTTTATCAAGGACATCCTTAAGTGAAACTGGTTCCCCCACCAATAATGCATGGAGGTGAGGGTACAGTGACAACCAGCACAGTTTGGGAGCACCACCCTGATTTCTGCCAGGACATCAATGGTGTTATCCTCTGTAAAACTCAGGGCCTATGTGATCCCCCATAGATCAAAGCAGGAATGGACAAGAATGTAAGAATGTAGGAGGAAAATCTCAGAGTCAAAGAGAACAGTATAATTCTGTCTTCTCGAGTCTACCTGACTCACAGCTTCCCGTGGGCCTCTTTGGGACAAAGCTCTAACTCTAAACCTTTCTTACCTTATCACCGTCCCTTCATTTGTGGTCGCCATCTGAAAAGGTTCTACCTCGATTTGAGACTTAAACCCAGGACCCAGACCTAATCAAACACTCTTTGGGACTTGAACCCACGTGGCCGGGACTTAACCCCAGCCAAAACCCTAGTAATTAAAATCACTCACCCAACGTCTGGACCCACTGAGGCTCAGGTTCTTCATGTCTCTTTGCAGAGAAGAATTTAGAGACAAAGTGATTGGTAAGAAATATATTTATTCAGATTCAGAAAAAGCACACTCCACAGACAGAGTGTGGGCCGTTGTAGGGCGAATCCAGCGGCCTGGTGATTTTTTTAATGTTTCCAAATGTTAAGCCATTCAGTATATAAAAATCACATTCACGTTTGTTAATACCACCATCAATAACTTATGAAATGTTTTTGTTAATAATTATTGGGAAGCTCTTGGTAGTGAGTGAAAGTTTTCCTAAATCCTAATTTTTAACTGTTATTTCCCTCAGAGAGACAAGGCTCACTTTAGTCATTTTCAAGAAAATGTCTAGCAAGTCACCAATCCAAATAACCATAGTTTGTCATAGTTCTTGCAAGTTCAAATAGTTTTGCAAACCACGTGGTTAATTCATGCCACAACTCTGACTATGCTTTCCCTCAAGACATCCGTCCTGCCTGATGCTTTATCCATAATTCCCATTTCATCATCTTATCACATAGATTATTACATTGAAGTGTACTCAAGATTGGGATTTGATAGAATTAATAATTTCTTATTGCTTTATCAAGGACATCCTTAAGTGAAACTGGTTCCCCCACCAATAATGCATGGAGGTGAGGGTACAGTGACAACCAGCACAGTTTGGGAGCACCACCCTGATTTCTGCCAGGACATCAATGGTGTTATCCTCTGTAAAACTCAGCTATTGTGTGTGCTTCTCCAGTGAACGCCATGTGATCACCAACCCTATGAGATACTCTAGTGGCTTTTTCATTTCTAGTTTGAAAAATACTATAGTATGACATAAAGCAAGGTCCTACAATGTAATAAAGAATGTTAGTCTTTCGAAGAGCTTATCGTATCTAAGTTTAAAATATTCAGACTTTTTTCTTACAATGGTTGGTTTCAAAATGATACTGCAGTGTACTTGGCACCATAAATGTTATTTATTATTATTATTTAAATGTTCCATTGCATAATATTCAATAATATCAATTATTAACATCTGTATAGTTGAAGGGAATATGTCTTTTATCACAGTTTCATTTCTGATTTATAATTTTGCGCAGTTTCTTTGGAGTGAATTACTTCCTTCCTTGAGTCAGAAGACTCTCTGATGAGTCAGTTTCATTTTTTTCAGCACTTTTAAATGTAGACGGGGTGGCTGTAGATGAGCATGTTAATCTTCTAGTCCTATTTTAGGACACCAATTTAAGATAAAAATTAGGAAAAAGTGTATTATAAGTAAGTTTTCTTTTAGAATGAGATAAAATATGTCAAACAAGACTCAATTAAAATCAAATTTTTTTAATTTGAAAACTTAGAAATTATTACTTGGAACAAGTTAACAAAAGGTACCTGGTCCTTTATTGTGTTTCTGTGTAAGTTGCAGGAAAAACTTTGGAGTTAAAAATAAGACTTTATTGAACGTTAAAGAGGGTACAGAGATTATAGCAGGAAATCAGCAGCAGCTAGTAAAAGCACAGTAGTGCTGAGAACACCTTGAGATAATCTCTGAAAACATACCTTTTTATACCCTCATCCTGTGTTATAGAACACACCAGAGTATACAAACCCATGTTTCGTTCGATGTCAGAATGATGGTATGGTCACACAGCTTGTAGCTTCTGGGAAATTCCACTGTACACTCTAAAGAGTGGGGGTTAAAAGGAAAAATAATATTTTATCTTTACTGTGAAAATACTGTGACAACCAGCACAGTTTGGGAGCACCACCCTGATTTCTGCCAGGACATCAATGGTGTTATCCTCTGTAAAACTCAGCTATTGTGTGTGCTTCTCCAGTGAACGCCATGTGATCACCAACCCTATGAGATACTCTAGTGGCTTTTTCATTTCTAGTTTGAAAAATACTATAGTATGACATAAAGCAAGGTCCTACAATGTAATAAAGAATGTTAGTCTTTCGAAGAGCTTATCGTATCTAAGTTTAAACTATTCAGACGTTTTTCTTACAATGGTTGGTTTCAAAATGATACTGCAGTGTACTTGGCACCATAAATGTTATTTATTATTATTATTTAAATGTTCCATTGCATAATATTCAATAATATCAATTATTAACATCTGTATAGTTGAAGGGAATATGTCTTTTATCACAGTTTCATTTCTGATTTATAATTTTGCGCAGTTTCTTTGGAGTGAATTACTTCCTTCCTTGAGTCAGAAGACTCTCTGATGAGTCAGTTTCATTTTTTTCAGCACTTTTAAATGTAGACGGGGTGGCTGTAGATGAGCATGTTAATCTTCTAGTCCTATTTTAGGACACCAATTTAAGATAAAAATTAGGAAAAAGTGTATTATAAGTAAGTTTTCTTTTAGAATGAGATAAAATATGTCAAACAAGACTCAATTAAAATCAAATTTTTTTAATTTGAAAACTTAGAAATTATTACTTGGAACAAGTTAACAAAAGGTACCTGGTCCTTTATTGTGTTTCTGTGTAAGTTGCAGGAAAAACTTTGGAGTTAAAAATAAGACTTTATTGAACGTTAAAGAGGGTACAGAGATTATAGCAGGAAATCAGCAGCAGCTAGTAAAAGCACAGTAGTGCTGAGAACACCTTGAGATAATCTCTGAAAACATACCTTTTTATACCCTCATCCTGTGTTATAGAACACACCAGAGTATACAAACCCATGTTTCGTTCGATGTCAGAATGATGGTATGGTCACACAGCTTGTAGCTTCTGGGAAATTCCACTGTACACTCTAAAGAGTGAGTGTTAAAAGGAAAAATAATATTTTATCTTTACTGTGAAAATACTGTTGAACTCAGAGATCGCCTTGAAAGGTTCCCAGGGATCCCATATGGTCCCTTGGCCACACTTAAAAAACTACTGTTCTAGATGTTTTAATCTACCCTCAGGGCATTTTAAAAGTTACCTCTGAAAATAGCCATTTTTAAAGAACATTTTGCATTCTAAAGCAGGTGTGGTAATTCCATGTCAAGATCCTCCTCATCCAGGCCTTGTTCTCTGTCTTAGAAAGTTAACTCTGATATCTTTTGTCATGTCTTAATTAGGGCAAGAGTCAGAAAGTGGAAGAACACTGGACACTTTTATTACATGAAATAAGTTGATTTACTGTTTTTAATTAGAGAAGAAATGCATAAGTTTGATTTCAAGATGAGGCTTTATTGGTATGGAGCTGTCTCCCTTGTCCCTTGGTCCAGTTTATAGCTGGAAAGAATGAAGATTTGGATAAGAATGTCAGTCTTTTTTTATCTAGGTCTTGCTGCTCATGCTTCACTATGGGGAAACTTGGCTGGACTGTCTCTGGGACAGAGGCCTTAGCTGCTTCTCACATAGCAATGATAAGACTGGACTTGGTGCTCTAGTCCCTTGTCTCAAGTGAAACATCCCTCACATTTCCAGTCTCTTTTAACAGTGCTCTCTCAGACATTGAATTTGATGAATAGTTAGGACTAATTTGCCCATTAAACAAAATAATAACACTGAGCTATTAAGATTGGAAAGCTCTTAGATTATGAAACACATTGTGCTGTATTTCTTTTGACTCTAAGATGCACATTTTGGCACATTTTAACAGCACTGAAGTGAGAATGTGTTTTTCAAAGATCACATTATCTGTTCAATTGGTGACTTTCCCTCTTTGCTTTTCTAAAGTAGTATCAGTTTTTGTTTTAATTTTGAAATATTATCTCAAATATATTTCTTGTGATATAATTGCAAATGCTACCTCATGGGGAAGACCACAATATATTTCACTCCTTAATGGTTTCTTTTTTTTAAAGATTTATTTATTTATTTTTGGGCGGGGGTCGGGTTGGGGAGGGAGGGGAGCGGGCGGGCCACTTCTATTGGTCTTTCATTTCTCTATTTTCATCCGTCTTTGTTCTTTGGCTCCTGTGGGCCTCCCATCGCGGTGGTGTCTGTCGTTGCAGAGCGCCGGCTCTGGGCGCATGCGCTCCAGAGTCCGGCTCGGTGATTGGACACATCAGTCCAGCCGCTCCGCGGCACGTGGGATCTTCCCAGGCCAGGGATGGAAGCGGCGCCCATTGCACTGCAAGGCGGTGTCCTTATCCACTGGACCACCAGGGGAAGCCCTCCTTAATGGTTTCTAAGTTTTCCTTTTTAAAATGAAATAACAGAATCTGGCAATAATTTATGTATATATTTCTCTAAAATATACTCTTTCACATTAAGTGCTTCAAGCAGATAGAAAATTAACAGTAAATTATGTTCATATATAACTGCTCAGAAGTTTTGCATTTTTTATAAAAAAACTTAGTTTTTTTAAGACTGTAGTAAATAACAGTTTGGTTTGGGTATGTGCTTATGTTTTAGATTTGATATTCATTATTTAATTCCGTTGATAATAGGTTTATTTTAGGACAGTGGAACTTATAGAAGAACCTATACAAGATTCTCCTGGTCTGAGTTTCTACTTCAAAATTAATGGACTTCCCATATTTCTGAAAGGCTCCAACTGGATTCCTGCAGATTCCTTCCAGGATCGAGTAACCCCTGCCCTGTAAGTTACCACCTTTATTTCTTGTTCCTCTTATTATTATCAATCCCACAGAGCTTAAGAGCTACCCATTTTAATATGTTTTGTTCTAGTAATATATAGTTCTAGGATGATGGAAACTTTAGAATGGAGAGAATTTTGTTTGTTTTGTTTTGCTTTTTAATTTTTATTTTACTTTTTACTTTTACAGAGTTTTGTTGTTACAGATATGTATGATCCCAGATTAGTCATAGGTATATCCCCCCCAGCCCACTTCTCCAGGCCATCTCACAGCGCCCCTGCAGGATCCCCTTTTCTAGAATGGAGAGAATTTTAAAATCATTTTATTCTCATGAGCTATAGGTAGTGCTACAGCTAAACTATTGGAGACTGCTGAATCCATCTCATTTTTGTAAGTTGTTTCTAGAGGAACAAGAAAATGGCTAATGCGTATTTTAGATAGTTAGCCCCTGGAGAGGGAGAAAAAATGATTAAATTTGACTTAAAAAATATTTTGAAGAGTATTTTAAGGTTTTTTTTCTTTTTTGCATGCTTTACCAAGAAAATATAAATGGTGAATGTGGTAATGCAATGCTTTACCAAAAATATTTGCCTCTTGTTGCTAAGATATTTACACATTCTTTAACTTTTATTATACCATAATAAAAAGAAGAAATCTTAAAATTCAAAGCTTTTTTCTGAAGCTCTGAGAATGCAAGTTAAACAAGAAAATATTTCCTGATTAGGTTTACAAGCTGCTGTCTTCGTAATAGTGAAAACAAGCTTTGTGAAGTGAAAATAAACATATTTCACTTATTTAAATATACAAATGTGCCTTGAGATATATTATGTTTAGAATGTAGACGTGGTTGGTCTGTATAAATTCTAATTTGCTCGAAGTCGTATTTATGGTAATATCCTTTACTTCAAAATGTAATATTTTGAATTTCATATGAAGATGAAATCATGCACAGCAAAGTTGATAATAGGTTTATTTTAGGACTATTGAACCTATACAAGATTCTCCTGGTCTGAGTTTCTACTTCAAAATTAATGGACTTCCCATATTTCTGAAAGGCTCCAACTGGATTCCTGCAGATTCCTTCCAGGATCGAGTAACCCCTGCCCTGTAAGTTACCACCTTTATTTCTTGTTCCTCTTATTATTATCAATCCCACAGAGCTTAAGAGCTACCCATTTTAATATGTTTTGTTCTAGTAATATATAGTTCTAGGATGATGGAAACTTTAGAATGGAGAGAATTTTGTTTGTTTTGTTTTGCTTTTTAATTTTTATTTTACTTTTTACTTTTACAGAGTTTTGTTGTTACAGATATGTATGATCCCAGATTAGTCATAGGTATATCCCCCCCAGCCCACTTCTCCAGGCCATCTCACAGCGCCCCTGCAGGATCCCCTTTTCTAGAATGGAGAGAATTTTAAAATCATTTTATTCTCATGAGCTATAGGTAGTGCTACAGCTAAACTATTGGAGACTGCTGAATCCATCTCATTTTTGTAAGTTGTTTCTAGAGGAACAAGAAAATGGCTAATGCGTATTTTAGATAGTTAGCCCCTGGAGAGGGAGAAAAAATGATTAAATTTGACTTAAAAAATATTTTGAAGAGTATTTTAAGGTTTTTTTTCTTTTTTGCATGCTTTACCAAGAAAATATAAATGGTGAATGTGGTAATGCAATGCTTTACCAAAAATATTTGCCTCTTGTTGCTAAGATATTTACACATTCTTTAACTTTTATTATACCATAATAAAAGAAGAAATCTTAAAATTCAAAGCTTTTTTCTGAAGCTCTGAGAATGCAAGTTAAACAAGAAAATATTTCCTGATTAGGTTTACAAGCTGCTGTCTTCGTAATAGTGAAAACAAGCTTTGTGAAGTGAAAATAAACATATTTCACTTATTTAAATATACAAATGTGCCTTGAGATATATTATGTTTAGAATGTAGACGTGGTTGGTCTGTATAAATTCTAATTTGCTCGAAGTCGTATTTATGGTAATATCCTTTTACTTCAAAATGTAATATTTTGAATTTCATATGAAGATGAAATCATGCTCCAGACACAGCACGAAAAGTTTGGTGTCTCCTGTCTGTCCTGGTGGCTCAGATGGTAAACAATCTGCCTGCATTGTAGGAGACCCAGGTTCAGTCCCTGGGTCAGGAAAATTCCCTGGAGAAGGAAATGGCAGCCCACTCCAGGAATCTTGCCTGGAGGAGAATCCCCTGGACAGAGGAGCCTGGTGGGCTACAGTCCATGGGGTCACATAGTCAGACAGGACCGCACGGCTGACACTTTCACTCGGCTCCCTGGCAGGTTTTGGCTGTACAGACGACTGGGTCAGTTAGTAAACCTGCCTACAGTTGCCTTTGCTGGGCACACCGTGCTCTGGGTCCATGTCATCCTTTTTGGACTTTTTCCTTCTCTTCTGGAAATGGAGGAATTGTTAAGGAAAAAAAAAAAAGGATGAGCGTGAGCTAGTTACTAATACTCAAAGTTTGATTTTTTGTCTTATGGTTAGAAATGGTGATATAAAATGAACATGTAGTTCCTAAGGTTTATAATATTTTTCTAGAGGAATAACTTTAAGAGAAAATTTTGGTTTTAAAAATAATAGCATGATTGAAAATTTAGAAGGCAGAGAAAAGATGTCACTCATAGTTTTTCTAGTTTTTAGAAATTTTATGTGGTTAACAGCTATTGTGTATATAATTTTGCCTTACTTTCTTCATTTTGCATTGTATCCAAACTATCATAATTAAAATGTGTTCTAACAGTGATTTGAAATGTATTTATCAACCACAATGTATTCATTAAAATTTTGTTCTTTTTTTTAATATCCCAAGATTAAAAAAAATTTTTTTTAATTGAAGGGTAATAGCTTTACAGAGTTTTGTTGTTTACTGGCAAACATCAGCATGAATCAGCTATAGGTATGCATATGTTCCCTCCTCTTGAAATCCCAAGATTTTAAATTTGCATTTGTTTTAAACATTTCTTCTATAGGTTACGACTCCTTTTGCAGTCTGTTGTGGATGCTAACATGAATGCTCTCCGGGTTTGGGGAGGAGGAATTTACGAGCAGGATGAATTCTATACCCTCTGTGATGAGCTAGGAATAATGGTGAGTAGTGGACAGCTTACCATTCTATTTGTTGATATAGTGCCATTTCCTCAGTTGGACCTCCAGTGTTCTCAGTGGGAGATACCGCCCATTCCTGTACCTTTTTTTGTTGTTCAGTGTTAGCTTATTTACAATGTGCTAGTTTCAGGGATACAGCAAAGTGATTCAGTATATATATATATATTCTTTTCCATTGAAGTTATTACAGGATATTGAATGTAGTTCTCTGTGTTATGCAGTAGGTCCTTGTTGTTTATCTGTTTGATATATAATAGTTTATTAATCCCCAATTCCTAATTTATCCCTCCCACTTCCTTCCCCTTTGGTAACTGTAAGTTTGCTTTCTATGTTTCTGTTTCATAATTAAATTTGTTTCTGTCATATTTCAGATTACACATATAAGTAGTTGTATCATAGCCCATTCCTTCTCTTCTCTTTTTTTTTTTTTGGCAGAGAAATAAATGGCATCTTGCAAATCCAGAAACACAGTTGAAAATTTTTGTCTTATGGTTAGAAATGGTGATATAAAATGAACATGTAGTTCCTAAGGTTTATAATATTTTTCTAGAGGAATAACTTTAAGAGAAAATTTTGGTTTTAAAAATAATAGCATGATTGAAAATTTAGAAGGCAGAGAAAAGATGTCACTCATAGTTTTTCTAGTTTTTAGAAATTTTATGTGGTTAACAGCTATTGTGTATATAATTTTGCCTTACTTTCTTCATTTTGCATTGTATCCAAACTATCATAATTAAAATGTGTTCTAACAGTGATTTGAAATGTATTTATCAACCACAATGTATTCATTAAAATTTTGTTCTTTTTTTTAATATCCCAAGATTAAAAAAAATTTTTTAATTGAAGGGTAATAGCTTTACAGAGTTTTGTTGTTTACTGGCAAACATCAGCATGAATCAGCTATAGGTATGCATATGTTCCCTCCTCTTGAAATCCCAAGATTTTAAATTTGCATTTGTTTTAAACATTTCTTCTATAGGTTACGACTCCTTTTGCAGTCTGTTGTGGATGCTAACATGAATGCTCTCCGGGTTTGGGGAGGAGGAATTTACGAGCAGGATGAATTCTATACCCTCTGTGATGAGCTAGGAATAATGGTGAGTAGTGGACAGCTTACCATTCTATTTGTTGATATAGTGCCATTTCCTCAGTTGGACCTCCAGTGTTCTCAGTGGGAGATACCGCCCATTCCTGTACCTTTTTTTGTTGTTCAGTGTTAGCTTATTTACAATGTGCTAGTTTCAGGGATACAGCAAAGTGATTCAGTATATATATATATATTCTTTTCCATTGAAGTTATTACAGGATATTGAATGTAGTTCTCTGTGTTATGCAGTAGGTCCTTGTTGTTTATCTGTTTGATATATAATAGTTTATTAATCCCCAATTCCTAATTTATCCCTCCCCACTTCCTTCCCCTTTGGTAACTGTAAGTTTGCTTTCTATGTTTCTGTTTCATAATTAAATTTGTTTCTGTCATATTTCAGATTACACATATAAGTAGTTGTATCATAGCCCATTCCTTCTCTTCTCTTTTTTTTTTTTTGGCAGAGAAATAAATGGCATCTTGCAAATCCAGAAACACAGTTGATTGTGAACATTATAATTATTTAATTATTTTAAAATGATATCCATTCTACATAGTGGTTATATCTAACCATATATCTGCATTTTCCTTGTAACTCTCTTTGTGATAAGAGGTTAAGCATTTAACCTCTGTATTTTTCTTGTAGCTCTCTTTGTGATAAGAGGTTAAGCATAAAAAGGAACAGAAAATATTAAAAACAATTTTAAGGATATCTAACAAGACCTAGAGAGAAGACAAATGATGAAATTTTAAAGGCATTCTTAATATTGTCATTAAGCAGCTCTGAACATAGTTTGCGTTGGTGAGGGTTAAGCAAAGGAAATACCTTCTTTCAGTTATAGTCTTAATGGTTCTAAAACATAAAGCACATCATGGAAGAGCAGTAATTTTAATAATACTGATAGCACTGATGGTCATAATAATATGGCAGGATTCTGTAATTCCAGGCATTGTTCTCAGTGCTCTGCATCTGTTATCCCCTCTTCATGCCTGCCCTATGACATAGTGACTGTGTTCTAACAATCTCCCTTTTACAGACAGCGAAACTGACACGGGGAGAGGTTAACTAAGTTGCCTACACTTGTACAGTGGGTACATGGTGGAACTGAAGTTCTTTTTCAGGCCCAGATAATGACTCTGTGCTCTAAACCACTGTCCTAATGGCCTCCCTGAAGGTGGCTCCTCAGTTGTGTTTGGTTCTTTGTGACCCCATGGGCTGTAGCCCACAGGGCACCTTTGTCCGTGGGATTTTCCAGGCAAGAATACTGGATTGGGTTGCCATTTCCTGCTCCAGGGGATCTTCCCAACCCAGGGATCAAACCTCTGTCTCTTAGCGTCTCCTGTACTGACCTGCGGATTCTTTACCACTAACACCACGTGGGAAACCCTATTGCACTTAAGGGGTTTTCCTCTCTAAAATGTCCATGGAATGATCCTTTCGGCCATGAAAAGTTAATTATTTGATTTTTTAAAAAGTATGTTTCTTGGGGGGTGGAGAAAAAAAAAAAAAAGTATGTTTCTTAACACTCTGGGCCAGTTTTTCAAAACCAAATTCCTGGTGAAATCAGAATGTCGTACGAGTGAGACGGGGTTGGGAGAAATCTTACTGAATTTCTCAGTCCATACAACACAAGCATTGTTTCCTTATTTGAATTCCTCTTTCTTCTTTTCTGCCCACCTCACATTTTCTCTTCTCAAGTTACCCTACAGTTCTGGAGTCTGTGAGCACCTTTCCCAGTGCCTCATGCCTGTACTGCTTAAATGATCACACTCATTTGGCTAAGCTGATTTTCCACTATTGTGAAAGATTTTGCCCAAACTCTGAAGAGTTTCTTTCTCTGCAGTGAAATCTATGGAAGTACCGTATTGCCTCTTATTTGATTTGATAGGTATGGCAGGATTTTATGTTTGCCTGTGCACTTTACCCAACTGACAAAGATTTCATGGATTCCGTGAGAGCAGAAGTCACTCACCAGGTATGTCCATTCCAAGAAGTAGAAGCTTACATTTTAGTTTTACCTTTTGTTAAACCTGTCCTTGTTTTTTTCTTTTCTAAATTGTATTGAAGTATAGCTGATTTACAATATTGTGTCTGTGTTCTTCTGTTTCTTCTGTTTCTTTATTAGACCCCATGGAAAAAAAAAATTCAGCCAGGTGATTGACCCCCTGGGTGATTCCATCCAGTATCATGTCTTTGATTCCACTTATTGGCTGATGATTGTCGGATTTACTCCTGACCTTGATTTTGCTGTATTCCTAGTTCTTATAATCCAGCTGCCTATTTGGTGCCTCTACTTGGAGGTATAATTGAAATCTCACATGTAACATGTCTAATCCAAACGCATATTGCCTTCCTCAGATTTGTTTTTCTTGCAGTTTTTCCATCTCAATAAATGGCAATGCCACTCTTTGAATTTCTCAGGTCAAAATTTTAAGTGATTCTTGATTTCTGTTGCATTCTACATATAAACACCTTTATATAAATAGATCTGTAAATACAAAGAAGTGATTATATCCTAGCTCTGTCCACTGAGAAGACCTAAAAACAGTGAACAGCCTAGTCATACTGAGCATCTTTGTGTTGAAATAATCTTTCCTACTAACAGAAGGGTTCTTAGAGAAATGGCTGATTCCAGGTCTGGAACAGGAAATATACTAGATGATGCTTTACTATTTTGGCATACAAATAATCAGACTATCAAAGCTACATTAAAAGAATTTTGATGAGACTGACCAGCCAAAAGTGGGACAATTTGAAATTCAGTAAGGCTAAGAATGTCAGTGGATCAAAATCCATCAAATATGTTAAAATCTCTAAGTTCACCATTGGTGTGTGAATGTGTATTTGTGTGAAAAAGCAAAAGAAATGAAAACAGTATTATGACACTCAAGACAGTGGATCCTTTTGGAAGGAGAAAAGATTGTGACTAAGAAAGGGTGTGTGAGAGCTTCTGGGGTGTTGATGTTTTCTTTCCTAGTCTGTAGTGTTTTGCAAGTGTGATTGCCTCGTAATAATTCACTGTGTCATGATTTGTTTTCTGTTTCTTTTTCCTTAAAGTTCAGAAAGTGAGCACTGAATCACCCCTTACTCAGAGCCCTCCAGATAAAGTTAGAGATCCTCACCATGCACTGTCTTGTGTCTCTGCCTGTCTGCCCAGCTGTAGGCACCAGGCTCTCTGGACTGCCTCCGCCTGGAAAGCCTTGCCTGTTACCCTCCTGTGGACGACCACAGTCATTTTATTCTGGTTCGTCTTACCTTGGGCATGACTCTGGGTGATTCCATCCAGTATCATGTCTTTGATTCCACTTATTGGCTGATGATTGTCGGATTTACTCCTGACCTTGATTTTGCTGTATTCCTAGTTCTTATAATCCAGCTGCCTATTTGGTGCCTCTACTTGGAGGTATAATTGAAATCTCACATGTAACATGTCTAATCCAAACGCATATTGCCTTCCTCAGATTTGTTTTTCTTGCAGTTTTTCCATCTCAATAAATGGCAATGCCACTCTTTGAATTTCTCAGGTCAAAATTTTAAGTGATTCTTGATTTCTGTTGCATTCTACATATAAACACCTTTATATAAATAGATCTGTAAATACAAAGAAGTGATTATATCCTAGCTCTGTCCACTGAGAAGACCTAAAAACAGTGAACAGCCTAGTCATACTGAGCATCTTTGTGTTGAAATAATCTTTCCTACTAACAGAAGGGTTCTTAGAGAAATGGCTGATTCCAGGTCTGGAACAGGAAATATACTAGATGATGCTTTACTATTTTGGCATACAAATAATCAGACTATCAAAGCTACATTAAAAGAATTTTGATGAGACTGACCAGCCAAAAGTGGGACAATTTGAAATTCAGTAAGGCTAAGAATGTCAGTGGATCAAAATCCATCAAATATGTTAAAATCTCTAAGTTCACCATTGGTGTGTGAATGTGTATTTGTGTGAAAAAGCAAAAGAAATGAAAACAGTATTATGACACTCAAGACAGTGGATCCTTTTGGAAGGAGAAAAGATTGTGACTAAGAAAGGGTGTGTGAGAGCTTCTGGGGTGTTGATGTTTTCTTTCCTAGTCTGTAGTGTTTTGCAAGTGTGATTGCCTCGTAATAATTCACTGTGTCATGATTTGTTTTCTGTTTCTTTTTCCTTAAAGTTCAGAAAGTGAGCACTGAATCACCCCTTACTCAGAGCCCTCCAGATAAAGTTAGAGATCCTCACCATGCACTGTCTTGTGTCTCTGCCTGTCTGCCCAGCTTCGTTAGGCACCAGGCTCTCTGGACTGCCTCCGCCCTGGAAAGCCTTGCCTGTTACCCTCCCCTGTGGACGACCACAGTCATTTTATTCTGGTTCGTCTTACCTTGGGCATGACTCTGGGAAAAAACGTTCTGTGTCTGCAAGTCTGAATTAGGTCCTTTTCCCTTTGTAACATGCATCACACTTGAACTTAGTTGTTCACTGTTTTGTCACTCTGTCAAGACTGTAGGCTCCCTGAGGCTTAGGGCATGTTCCCTCCTGTATACCCCCATGATCCGGCTGTATTATTCATCAGATGTATAGATGGATGGATGGATGAATAGGTAACTTTTAAAATATTAAGTATAGTTATGTAGGTTGTAAACATTTTAGTTTATTTTTGATTTTTCTTCATATAATTAAAATATGATATCTGTGTTTTCTGTTCTTTTATTAAAGAGGAGAACTTTTTATGCAGAGTTTATTAACATTTTAAAGTCAGGCTCACCACAAAATTCTATGTCCACTTGAAGGGTGTGTGTAGCGCCCCCTTTCTGTCTCTTCAGTATTTGTGTTTTTATTTATTTATTATTTATTTATTTATTTTATTTATTTATTTTTTTGTCGGGGGGGGGGAGTCGGATTGGGGAGGGAGGAGGGCAGGCGGGTCACTTCCATTGGTCTTTCATTTATTCAGTTTCATCCGTCTTTGTTCTTTGGCCCGTGTGGGCGTCCCATCGCAGCGGCCTCTGTTGTCACAGAGCACTGGCTCTGGGCGCATGCACTCCAGAGCTCCGGCTCAGTAATTGGACACATGGGTCCAGGCGCTCTGCTGCACGTGGGATCTATTTGGGGGGCATGATTGTCCTTTTGGAAGGAGAAAGATTGTGACGAAGAAAGGGTGTGTGAGAGCTTCTGGGGTGTTGATGTTTTCTTTCCTAGTCTGTAGTGTTTTGCAAGTGTGATTGCCTCGTAATAATTCACTGTGTCATGATTTGTTTTCTGTTTCTTTTTCCTTAAAGTTCAGAAAGTGAGCACTGAATCACCCCTTACTCAGAGCCCTCCAGATAAAGTTAGAGATCCTCACCATGCACTGTCTTGTGTCTCTGCCTGTCTGCCCAGCTTCGTTAGGCACCAGGCTCTCTGGACTGCCTCCGCCCTGGAAAGCCTTGCCTGTTACCCTCCCCTGTGGACGACCACAGTCATTTTATTCTGGTTCGTCTTACCTTGGGCATGACTCTGGGAAAAAACGTTCTGTGTCTGCAAGTCTGAATTAGGTCCTTTTCCCTTTGTAACATGCATCACACTTGAACTTAGTTGTTCACTGTTTTGTCACTCTGTCAAGACTGTAGGCTCCCTGAGGCTTAGGGCATGTTCCCTCCTGTATACCCCCATGATCCGGCTGTATTATTCATCAGATGTGTAGATGGATGGATGGATGAATAGGTAACTTTTAAAATATTAAGTATAGTTATGTAGGTTGTAAACATTTTAGTTTATTTTTGATTTTTCTTCATATAATTAAAATATGATATCTGTGTTTTCTGTTCTTTTATTAAAGAGGAGAACTTTTTATGCAGAGTTTATTAACATTTTAAAGTCAGGCTCACCACAAAATTCTATGTCCACTTGAAGGGTGTGTGTAGCGCCCCCTTTCTGTCTCTTCAGTATTTGTGTTTTTATTTATTTATTATTTATTTATTTATTTTATTTATTTATTTTTTTGTCGGGGGGGGGGAGTCGGATTGGGGAGGGAGGAGGGCAGGCGGGTCACTTCCATTGGTCTTTCATTTATTCAGTTTCATCCGTCTTTGTTCTTTGGCCCGTGTGGGCGTCCCATCGCAGCGGCCTCTGTTGTCACAGAGCACTGGCTCTGGGCGCATGCACTCCAGAGCTCCGGCTCAGTAATTGGACACATGGGTCCAGGCGCTCTGCTGCACGTGGGATCTTCCCAGGCCAGGGATGGAAGCGGCGCCCGTTGCACTGCAAGGCGGTGTCCTTACCCACTGGACCACCGGGGAAGCCCAGTATTTGTGTTTCCATCAGTACCATAAACATGCCTGTCACAGTTGATCACAGCCCTCACTTACCTGCTTATATACAGAGGCAAATGAGAAAATACTGTTTATAAGACTGGCTTAGGAAAAGCATAAGACTTTTAATTTTTTAATAGACATTGATTTCTTTAAAGTATTCTTAATGCGTGTATTTCATGTATGAACCCATACTTAGCATATTGAATGGAGACCCCCAGGGAGAACATCAGCTGAAATCCATCATGTAATCATCTGTTCCACTGCAAGAGAAGTCATAAATACCAATGAGGGTGCATTGCTAAAACATGTTACAAAGGATTTCTCTTGACCTTTGACCCACTCAGTTGTTCTCCAAGAGACTGAATTGCCCTTTTCTGCTGGGCTCATCTTCCAGTGTGTCAGAAGAACTGAATCCTTTCACTTCTGTATAGGGCTGGCCGTCAGTGAGCCGAGGTAGTGCAGACTTCAACTCTGAAGGCAGGCGGGGTTTTCAGATTCCCTCATTTCTTTTTCTGTGTTTAGATGTATTCAGTGACTTAACCTTATGGGATTTCTTAAGACATAACATTGTTATTTCATGGCACAAGACATTTCTTGATGTCTTAATCTTTTTTTCCTTTAGAATATTCTGTGTATTTGTCTGTGACTTTTAGAGCGTATGGTACACACTTGCTTTGGAACACCTTCTCTAACTGGCCTGATGGTTTTCTGATCATGGTGCAGGCTATGGGAACTTCAGTTCCGCTCTCAGCGGTAGTGTTTGTTCTGGCTTCTTTGTTTCTTCACCAAAAACTCCAACTTGATCCTGAGAAACTAACCCCTGAAGTATAATGTCTCCTGTCCTTGAATTTCTTTTTTTTTTTTTTTTTTAATTTTGGCCTCTTTTATTTATTTATTTATTTACCCCATCCGTCTTTGTTCTTTGGCCTGTGTGGGCCTCCCATTGCAGTGGCCTTTCCTGTTGCAGAGCACTGGCTCTTGGGCGCATGTGCTCTAGAGTGCTGGCTTGTAATTGGACACACCGGTCCAGCTGCTCTGCGGGACGTGGAATCTTCCTGGGCCACGGGTCGAACCTGTGCCCCTTGCCCTGCAAGTCGGACTCTTTACACACTGGACCACCAGGGAAGCCCCCTTCTATTTCTTAGAACTTTTTTGTGATGAGTCAGATAATGACGAGTTGAATTGTTTTTCTCTTTTAGTAAAAAGGATTATATTTTCTTCACTTTCTATACAGCAGAAAGAGAGATGCTATTTTATCAATGTTTATAAAATGCAGGTGAAAAGAATCTCAGATTTCTTAAAATGTCTTCCCACATGTAACATTACTGCTCATTCTCTAATGAGTTTTCTGGTATGTAAAAATACATGGCTATGATTTTATGAATAATTACCATCTGAGCTCTTGTCTTTGAACATTTGAAAATTGTTTTATATCTTCTTCAACTTTAGGTCAGGAGACTAAAATCTCATCCTTCCATCATCACCTGGAGTGGAAATAATGAAAATGAAGCAGCGCTAATGATGAATTGGTATGATACGCAGCCCGGCTACATGCCTACCTACATCAATGACTATGTGACACTGTATGTGAAAAACATCCGCAGGATCGTCTTAGAAGTAAGTTCGTGAACTTCCCTGGTGGTTCAATCATTAGGACTCCATGTTTCCAATGTGCGGGGTGTGAGTTTGATCCCTGGCCAGGGAACTAAGATTCCATGTGCCTCATGGTGTGACCACCAGGGAAGCCCTGAGATTATTGGCTTTATTAAGACAAATTCACCCACCTTCCAATCTGGACCAAGTGCCTTTGTGGGGTAAGGGAGGGCAGAGATTTTATTTTAGTTTTTTTTTTTAATTGAAGTACAGTTGATTTACCTTGCATTAATTACTACTGTACAGCCAAGTGATTCAGTTATATGACATGTATATCTATGCATGTATTATGCATTGTGATTTAAGATACTCCCTGAAGTATAATGTCTCCTGTCCTTGAATTTCTTTTATTTTTTAAATTTTGGCCTCTTTTATTTATTTATTTATTTACCCCATCCGTCTTTGTTCTTTGGCCTGTGTGGGCCTCCCATTGCAGTGGCCTTTCCTGTTGCAGAGCACTGGCTCTTGGGCGCATGTGCTCTAGAGTGCTGGCTTGTAATTGGACACACCGTCCAGCTGCTCTGCGGGACGTGGAATCTTCCTGGGCCACGGGTCGAACCTGTGCCCCTTGCCCTGCAAGTCGGACTCTTTACACACTGGACCACCAGGGAAGCCCCCTTCTATTTCTTAGAACTTTTTTGTGATGAGTCAGATAATGACGAGTTGAATTGTTTTTCTCTTTTAGTAAAAAGGATTATATTTTCTTCACTTTCTATACAGCAGAAAGAGAGATGCTATTTTATCAATGTTTATAAAATGCAGGTGAAAAGAATCTCAGATTTCTTAAAATGTCTTCCCACATGTAACATTACTGCTCATTCTCTAATGAGTTTTCTGGTATGTAAAAATACATGGCTATGATTTTATGAATAATTACCATCTGAGCTCTTGTCTTTGAACATTTGAAAATTGTTTTATATCTTCTTCAACTTTAGGTCAGGAGACTAAAATCTCATCCTTCCATCATCACCTGGAGTGGAAATAATGAAAATGAAGCAGCGCTAATGATGAATTGGTATGATACGCAGCCCGGCCACATGCCTACCTACATCAATGACTATGTGACACTGTATGTGAAAAACATCCGCAGGATCGTCTTAGAAGTAAGTTCGTGAACTTCCCTGGTGGTTCAATCATTAGGACTCCATGTTTCCAATGTGCGGGGTGTGAGTTTGATCCCTGGCCAGGGAACTAAGATTCCATGTGCCTCATGGTGTGACCACCAGGGAAGCCCTGAGATTATTGGCTTTATTAAGACAAATTCACCCACCTTCCAATCTGGACCAAGTGCCTTTGTGGGGTAAGGGAGGGCAGAGATTTTATTTTAGTTTTTTTTTTTTTTTAATTGAAGTACAGTTGATTTACCTTGCATTAATTACTACTGTACAGCCAAGTGATTCAGTTATATGACATGTATATCTATGCATGTATTATGCATTGTGATTTAAGATACTGAATATAGTTCCCTGTGCTGTACAATAGGACTTTGTTGTTAATCCATTCTATCAATATGTATGTGTGTGTATATATATGTGTGTATATATAAACTTACATCTGTTAGCCACAACCTATCACTCTATCCATCTCCAAACTCTCTCCCATTGCCAACTACCAGTCTGTTCAGTATGTCTGTGATTTTGTTTCATAGATAGGTTCATTTGTGTTACGTTTCACATTCCACATATAAGTGATATGATATTTGTCTTCTTCTCACTTCACTTAGTAAGATAATTTCTGGTTGCATCCATGTTGCTCCAGATAGCATTATTCTTTTTTATGGCTGAATAGTAATCATTGTATGTATGTACCACATCTTTAGCCATTCATCTGTTGATAGACATTTAGGTTGTTTCTATGTCTTGGCTATAGAGTTACATATATCTTTTTGAATTACAGTTTTGTCTGGATATGTGCTCAAGAGTGGGCTTGATGGCTGCTGCTGCTTAGTCACTTCAGTCGTGTCCAGCTCTGTGTTGGACTGCAGCCCACCAGGCTCCTCTGTCCATGGAATTCTCTAGGCAAGACTACTGGAGTGGGTTGTCAAGCCCTCCTCCAGGGGATCTTCCCAACCCAGGAATGGAACCCAGGTCTCCTGCATTTCAGGCAGTTTCCTCACTGCTGAGCCATCAGGGAAGCTATATATATATATATATATATATATATATATGTATATATATATATATATGTACATACATACATATATATACACACACACACATATATATATATGAGACCCATGGACTGTAGCTCACCAGGCCTCTCCGTCCATGGAATTCTCCAGGCAGAAATACTGGGGTGGGTTGTCATTTCCTTCTCTGGTGTTGCTTAATCATATGGTAATTCTGTTTTTAGTTTTCTAAGAGACTTTCATGCTGTTTTCCATGGGGACTGTACCAGCTTACATCCTAGGGGGCATAGATATTTTTTAACCCTCATGTATTTAGTTTTTCCTATGGGTTAGTATCCAGTTTGAGTTTATAACTTCTTCTAAAACTATAGATATTTAGATTTTCTAGAAATATAGCATTGCATCTAGAATATATAGGTGTCCATGTAGGTAGACAGTCTTTATTTTAGAATATGGAAGCTGGGAGTATCTGTTCAGGCTGAGAGAGGTTTATGTGAAGAAAGTTCAGTGAGAATTCATGAAAAATGTAGGTTCAGTTTTTTCTGTGTATCTGTTATGCTAAGTCAGATGTCATAAAGAATTTTTTTATTCACAAAATGTGAAGGTATAAGCTTTAATGTTTACAGAACACTTATCTGTTTACTCACAGTATTGGTATTATGCTTTTCACATTTGACAGATTTAGGAAATGGGTATTAATACCTGAGAATTTTCATTTCACAGCTTAGTGCTTAGAAACTCTTATCTCCAGATCCTGACTGGGCCACTTACTGTCCATAATAAAGTTGGGCAGATTACTTTATCATTTCCCATCTAAGTTAACAATTCTTAAGAAATGTTATGTGGATTCATTGAGGTAATGGATGGAAGGTGATTACACACAGACTCTGGCACGTAATAATAGATTTCTACTCAGTGCTAATCATCAGAATCATCCTTGTTGGTTTCTCTCAACAGGACAGGTCTTCAGATACAAGCTCTAATTTTAACACTACATTGTTGAACTTAAAAAAATGTTTCTATATCCCACTTCTTACTTTGAAATGGAAACATACGATACCTTTCTCACAAGGGATTTTTTAAAACAAACTGTCATTTTTTTTGAAACATAGTTGTGTTGCCATCTTGAACAGGGACCACTTCTTCTTTCTTCCTGCTTTCCTTCCCTCCCTCCCTCCCTTCTTTCTACCAAACAGCTTGTGAGATCTTAGTTCCCCAACCAGGGACTCAGCCCATGGCAGGGAAAGCACCAAGTCTTAACCACTGGACTACCAGGGAATTTTTCTAAAAGGAATCTGTTTTTTTTTTTTTTTTTTTTTTGATTTTGTAAGTACTAAATGATGTTTGCCTAATTCATTTCAAGATAGATGGGACAAAATGCTATATAATCATTACTGTTGTTGTTTATAGCAAAGCATAAAGCATTTAGAAGTCTTCTTCATTTGAGGTTCCCATGTGGTGCAGTGGTAAAGAATTTGCCTGCCAGTGCAGGAGAAGGAGGTTCAATCCCTAGGTCAGAAAGATCCCCTGGAGTAGAAAATAGCAACCCCTTCCATTATTCTTGTCTGGAAAATCCCATGGACAGAGGAGCCTGGCAGACTACAGTCCTTGGGGTCAGAAAGCATCAGACACAACTGAGGTACTGAACACACGGACACAGCACATAAAGCATTTAAGGGAAAGGACCATAAATTGATTTATCCACATACTTATTGAAATGATCAGTTTTCTTTTGCAATTCATGCTTTTTAAGAGAGAGTCATTCTCTTGGTCTATCTTATGGTATCTCTTGCTCCAAATAAGGATTTAAGGTCATGGTCTAGAAAGAAATCATCTGTGAGACTTGAGACTAAAAATCAAGCCTCAAGTGGAAATGATACAAAAACGGAAAGAAATCATAGTGCATCATCACAGGTGGATATTTTGAGGCAGGAAACTCAATAGTAATTTTACTGACTGACTTGATCTACCGATTTATTCAAGAATCTGGAATAATGGAGGTAAACCAATCAAGTTTGATTGTTAAACCCAGTTGATCAGCCTTTTCCGATTTTATTTCAAAGCATTATAATAGAATATTGTTTAAAATTTGATTCCTCGTAATCTTGCCATGCTTTTTGCTATTTTCAAATTCAACCAAAATTTGCTGAGCGTCTAACTAATCGCAGAGCCTCGTTCCCGATGCTAAGGGGAAACAGTTATCCTGATGGAGCTTGTAGCTTTTGGGAGGAAACATACGATACCTTTCTCACAAGGGATTTTTTAAAACAAACTGTCATTTTTTTTGAAACATAGTTGTGTTGCCATCTTGAACAGGGACCACTTCTTCTTTCTTCCTGCTTTCCTTCCCTCCCTCCCTCCCTTCTTTCTACCAAACAGCTTGTGAGATCTTAGTTCCCCAACCAGGGACTCAGCCCATGGCAGGGAAAGCACCAAGTCTTAACCACTGGACTACCAGGGAATTTTTCTAAAAGGAATCTGTTTTTTTTTTTTTTTTTGATTTTGTAAGTACTAAATGATGTTTGCCTAATTCATTTCAAGATAGATGGGACAAAATGCTATATAATCATTACTGTTGTTGTTTATAGCAAAGCATAAAGCATTTAGAAGTCTTCTTCATTTGAGGTTCCCATGTGGTGCAGTGGTAAAGAATTTGCCTGCCAGTGCAGGAGAAGGAGGTTCAATCCCTAGGTCAGAAAGATCCCCTGGAGTAGAAAATAGCAACCCCTTCCATTATTCTTGTCTGGAAAATCCCATGGACAGAGGAGCCTGGCAGACTACAGTCCTTGGGGTCAGAAAGCATCAGACACAACTGAGGTACTGAACACACGGACACAGCACATAAAGCATTTAAGGGAAAGGACCATAAATTGATTTATCCACATACTTATTGAAATGATCAGTTTTCTTTTGCAATTCATGCTTTTTAAGAGAGAGTCATTCTCTTGGTCTATCTTATGGTATCTCTTGCTCCAAATAAGGATTTAAGGTCATGGTCTAGAAAGAAATCATCTGTGAGACTTGAGACTAAAAATCAAGCCTCAAGTGGAAATGATACAAAAACGGAAAGAAATCATAGTGCATCATCACAGGTGGATATTTTGAGGCAGGAAACTCAATAGTAATTTTACTGACTGACTTGATCTACCGATTTATTCAAGAATCTGGAATAATGGAGGTAAACCAATCAAGTTTGATTGTTAAACCCAGTTGATCAGCCTTTTCCGATTTTATTTCAAAGCATTATAATAGAATATTGTTTAAAATTTGATTCCTCGTAATCTTGCCATGCTTTTTGCTATTTTCAAATTCAACCAAAATTTGCTGAGCGTCTAACTAATCGCAGAGCCTCGTTCCCGATGCTAAGGGGAAACAGTTATCCTGATGGAGCTTGTAGCTTTTGGGAGGAAACATGGAAAAAATACCAGCTGCACAGGGCCAAGTGAAAGAAGCCCTATGAAAAATGTAATTCCAAAATGTTAGCAGCTATGAGAAAGGACCATTCATCTTAACTGAAAGGATAGAGGAAGGCTTTCAATTAAAATCAAGCTTTAAAGGTAGAATAGAGTTTGAGGCAAAAGTTTGTTCTGTATTTTAGGCCATGGAAACAATGCCAAGAAAGGTGAAAAGATGTGAAAGCGAGGATGTATAGGAAGTAGCAAGTAGGGCCCAGTGCCTTAAGCAAGCAGCTTGTGGACTGGTGTGAGAGTCAAAGACAGAAAGGACAGTTTGGAAACAAACCTTAAAAGGACCTTGAATCACGTTACAGAGTTGGGCTTCATTCATTAGACAGTGGGAAGCTAGTGGCTATTTTGAGGGAGGAGAGGGATTTTATATGACCTGTGTTTTGGATGGTATTATTACTAGCAAAGAACTAGTGAGGGGAGAGATTCTAGGTATGGAAGCAAGTTGTAATAACCTAAAACTCCAAGTTATTGGGAATATTATTTGCCAGGCATTGATAGATTATGATTATTGTATTAACTAATAACAGTTGTTATAACATATTAATGATAATTAATGATAAAGGTGCTTATTAACATTAATGATAAAGGTGCTTTGTAGGATTTATTTCCTTAATTTTTACAAGGGCTCTGAAATGTAAGTAATGTAATCTTTGTTTTAGACATGAAGATAGTGAAGAGTTAGATGAATTGTTCAAGGTCATATAGGTCATAGGTAGTGGGGCTAGATAGGAAGGAAATGACAACTCATTCCAGTATTCTAGCCTGGAAAATTCCATAAATGGAAAAGCCTGGCGAGCAACAGTCCATGGTGTCTCTCTCTCTATATATATATATGTATAGAGAAGGTGTGTTGCAATGCCTGGGCGAGCAGGAGACCCGGGTTCCGTCCCCGGGTGGGAGTCCCCATGGAACTTGCCATGCTTTTGCTATTTTCAAATTCAACCAAAATTTGCTGAGCGCCTAACTAATCGCAGAGCCTCGTCCGATGCTAAGGGGAAACAGTTATCCTGATGGAGCTTGTAGCTTTTGGGAGGAAACATGGAAAAAATACCAGCTGCACAGGGCCAAGTGAAAGAAGCCCTATGAAAAATGTAATTCCAAAATGTTAGCAGCTATGAGAAAGGACCATTCATCTTAACTGAAAGGATAGAGGAAGGCTTTCAATTAAAATCAAGCTTTAAAGGTAGAATAGAGTTTGAGGCAAAAGTTTGTTCTGTATTTTAGGCCATGGAAACAATGCCAAGAAAGGTGAAAAGATGTGAAAGCGAGGATGTATAGGAAGTAGCAAGTAGGGCCCAGTGCCTTAAGCAAGCAGCTTGTGGACTGGTGTGAGAGTCAAAGACAGAAAGGACAGTTTGGAAACAAACCTTAAAAGGACCTTGAATCACGTTACAGAGTTGGGCTTCATTCATTAGACAGTGGGAAGCTAGTGGCTATTTTGAGGGAGGAGAGGATTTTATATGACCTGTGTTTTGGATGGTATTATTACTAGCAAAGAACTAGTGAGGGGAGAGATTCTAGGTATGGAAGCAAGTTGTAATAACCTAAAACTCCAAGTTATTGGGAATATTATTTGCCAGGCATTGATAGATTATGATTATTGTATTAACTAATAACAGTTGTTATAACATATTAATGATAATTAATGATAAAGGTGCTTATTAACATTAATGATAAAGGTGCTTTGTAGGATTTATTTCCTTAATTTTTACAAGGGCTCTGAAATGTAAGTAATGTAATCTTTGTTTTAGACATGAAGATAGTGAAGAGTTAGATGAATTGTTCAAGGTCATATAGGTCATAGGTAGTGGGGCTAGATAGGAAGGAAATGACAACTCATTCCAGTATTCTAGCCTGGAAAATTCCATAAATGGAAAAGCCTGGCGAGCAACAGTCCATGGTGTCTCTCTCTCTATATATATATATGTATAGAGAGAGGTGTGTTTGCATGTGGGGGTGCTTCCCTGATGCCTCAGCGGTGAGGAATCTGTCTGCAATGCAGGAGACCCGGGTTCCGTCCCTGGGTGGGAAGATCCCCCTGGAGGAGGGCATGGCAACACACTTCAGTATTCTGGCCTAGAGAATCGCCATGGAAGGAGGAGCCTGGCAGGCTCTAGCTCATGGGCTCACACAGAGTCAGACATGACTGAGATGAGTAAGCAGCAGCAGTGGGGCTAGAAATGAGGAGACTGGAAAACAATTTGATCTAGAGCAACTAAGTGTGCAATGTGAAAGAGAGAGAGAAACTGAAGATGATTCCTACTTGAGCACCTTTAATGAAAGTAGGAAACAAGAGATAAGCAAACAAGGCATTTCTGCTTTGAAAGATGAGAGATGTTGGTAGGAGAAGCCAGGTGGAATGTGGAGCTGGTTATTAGAAGTTGAAATGTGAGGGTGAAGTGGTCTGGGAGTATTCAGAGCATTGGTGGAAGAACAGCCTTGGGCAATGTACAGAGCAGGAGAGGCCAAGGAGGGTGAATGAACGTCTAAGAATGGAGAGGGGAGCTGGAGGAGGCGTGATCAGAAAGGTTTGGGGAAACTAGAATATGAAAGAGCAGTGAACAGTCAGCCTGGGGAGAGCTCCAGAAATCATAGGTGGTAAGTAGGCCATTTATTGCAGACCAGAGAGGGAAGAGTGTGGGGATTCTTGCTTTATTTGGGAAGTAGAAGTCCATAGATAACTTGTGAAAAATCCAAACCAAAAAATAATTTCAGTGGAGTGGAATGCTCAGGAATTGAGTATCCAGGGCTGAGGAAGGAATGGGTGGTAAAGAAATCTGATGGTCTGCAAGGAATTAAGGGGATTAAAAAGAAATAGGATATGGAGAGTTCTTAAGTTGGGGGAAAAAGACAGTGGAGTGAGTTTTAAAATAGTGGAGGATAATTTACTGACTTTAGTTCCACGATGAAATCAAAAGATGACCAGAGGACAGACAGAGAAACTGGCAAAGGAAAAGAATAAGCCTTTTTGCCCCCCTGTGACAGAAGAGAAACAGTATACCAAGAAAAAGTGAGAACTAATGGAGAAAATTTGAGAAATTTATTTTCTGAAAACCAATTTCACAGGGAGGCCTTTTTGACCTTCTATTATATGTTTTATATTTCCAAAGAGCCTTGTTGTTGTTCAGTCACTCAGTCATGTCTGACCCCATGGACTGCAGCACACCAGGCTTCTCTGTTCTTCACCGTCTCCCGGACCTTGCTCAAGCTCATGTCCTTTGAGTTGATGATGCCATCCAACCATCTCGTCCTCTTTCATCCCTTTCTCCTCCTGCCCTCTATCTTTCCCAGCATCAGGGTCTTTTCCAATGAGTCAGCCCCTCACATAAGGTGCCAAAGTATTGGAGCTTCAACTTCAGCATCAGTCCTTCCCATGAATATTCAGGGTTAATTTCCTTTAGGATTGACTAGTTTGATCTCTTTGCTGTCCAAAGAGCCCTATAGTTACCCTTTAAGCATTCATCACACTTACAGTTACTTGCTAAGCATCTGGATTCACCGTTAGATTTCATCTACTCTTTTAAGAGGGCAGTCAGCCTGTGTCTTGTTGCTTGCTGAACCTCCAGTATATAGAAAAAACTGCATGCCTGGTGCAGAGTAAATGCTCAAAATAGATTTGACGTGTTAATACTTGACAGTGCCATAGATTTTCTTTCTCTCTCAGCAGTGCTGAAAAATACCTGAAAAAAAAAGACGCTTGACAGATATTTGCTAAATGAATGATTCTTCTCATTGAAATGGGAAGTGAGATACTAATAATGAAAACATTTTGAGTTCACCCTATTCGCTTGACAGTAGATTAAGAAATGTGTGCTAGTTGCTGTAACAAAGAAACCACGGAGTTTTAGTAGTTTATGTAATGAAAGTTTCTTTCTTACTCAGCAACAGTACAGAATGGCTGTTTCTGATGGGTAGGCAACTCTCTGGGTTTTATAGACTCGGCTCCTTCTGTCTTCCAGCTCCACCATCCTAGCCTTTCCTGTACACTGGGAAGAGGATAATTTACTGACTTTAGTTCCACGATGAAATCAAAAGATGACCAGAGGACAGACAGAGAAACTGGCAAAGGAAAAGAATAAGCCTTTTTGCCCCCCTGTGACAGAAGAGAAACAGTATACCAAGAAAAGTGAGAACTAATGGAGAAAATTTGAGAAATTTATTTTCTGAAAACCAATTTCACAGGGAGGCCTTTTTGACCTTCTATTATATGTTTTATATTTCCAAAGAGCCTTGTTGTTGTTCAGTCACTCAGTCATGTCTGACCCCATGGACTGCAGCACACCAGGCTTCTCTGTTCTTCACCGTCTCCCGGACCTTGCTCAAGCTCATGTCCTTTGAGTTGATGATGCCATCCAACCATCTCGTCCTCTTTCATCCCTTTCTCCTCCTGCCCTCTATCTTTCCCAGCATCAGGGTCTTTTCCAATGAGTCAGCCCCTCACATAAGGTGCCAAAGTATTGGAGCTTCAACTTCAGCATCAGTCCTTCCCATGAATATTCAGGGTTAATTTCCTTTAGGATTGACTAGTTTGATCTCTTTGCTGTCCAAAGAGCCCTATAGTTACCCTTTAAGCATTCATCACACTTACAGTTACTTGCTAAGCATCTGGATTCACCGTTAGATTTCATCTACTCTTTTAAGAGGGCAGTCAGCCTGTGTCTTGTTGCTTGCTGAACCTCCAGTATATAGAAAAAACTGCATGCCTGGTGCAGAGTAAATGCTCAAAATAGATTTGACGTGTTAATACTTGACAGTGCCATAGATTTTCTTTCTCTCTCAGCAGTGCTGAAAAATACCTGAAAAAAAAAGACGCTTGACAGATATTTGCTAAATGAATGATTCTTCTCATTGAAATGGGAAGTGAGATACTAATAATGAAAACATTTTGAGTTCACCCTATTCGCTTGACAGTAGATTAAGAAATGTGTGCTAGTTGCTGTAACAAAGAAACCACGGAGTTTTAGTAGTTTATGTAATGAAAGTTTCTTTCTTACTCAGCAACAGTACAGAATGGCTGTTTCTGATGGGTAGGCAACTCTCTGGGTTTTATAGACTCCGGCTCCTTCTGTCTTCCAGCTCCACCATCTCCTAGGCCTTTGCCTGTACACTGGGGAAGAGGATGAGAATGTGGTCACTCAAGGATGCCGATAGGTTAGGAAGCCACTTCCTAGGGACAGCTCCAAAGTACAGAAATGGGATTATCAATTTCAGTGGACACTTAGCTGTCTCTTCCACACATTGTTCTTTATGATTTACAACAGTCCAGTGAAGAGGGTACCATTATCCTTATTTTACGGGTAAGACAGCTGAGGCTTAGATATGTCCCCAAACAATATGATTCTAATTTGAGATGTAAACTCTTTTTTTTTTTAAAGATTTATTTATTTATTTATTTTTGGGCTGGGGTCGGGTTGGGGAGGGAGGGGAGCGGGCGGGCCACTTCTATTGGTCTTTCATTTTTCTATTTTCATCCGTCTTTGTTCTTTGGCTCCTGTGGGCCTCCCATCGCGGTGGCGTCTGTTGTCGCAGAGCTCCGGGCTCTGGGCGCATGCGCTCCAGAGCTCCGGCTTGGTGATTGGACACATCGGTCCAGCTGCTCCGCGGCACGTGGAATCTTCCCAGGCCAGGGATCGAACCGGCACCACTTGCACTGCAAGGCGGTGTCCTTACCCACTGGACCACCAGGGGAAGCCCGAGATGTAAACTCTTGTCCATCTGACTCTATAGCCCATTCCACCCTTGATCTTCACCATAAGGCCAAGAAGTGATCAATCGCCCATTCAGAACCATTAGACTTCTGTTTCTCAGGTGGAAGCAATTTTGTTCCTAAGAAACAGGGGAACATTTGGTAATGCCTGTAGAATTTTTGAGGAAAGGGAGGTTAGGGGGTACTGGCATCTAATAGATAGAGGCCAGGTATGCTGCTCAACATCTTAGAATGTATGGATATAAAACCTACCCCACTCTCATCATAAACACACAAAGCAAAAAATTATCAAGCCCAAAATGTCACTAGTGTCAAGATTGAAAAATTGTGTACCAGACTGTATACTACCCAGGATGGGAGAAGGTCAGGTATAGGTGAAAACATGATTTAAAAAAAAAATGAACAGCTGCTGTGAAGAATACAGAATGGCTGTTTCTGATGGGTAGGCACACTCTGGGTTTTATAGACTCCGGCTCCTTCTGTCTTCCAGCTCCACCATCTCCTAGGCCTTTGCCTGTACACTGGGGAAGAGGATGAGAATGTGGTCACTCAAGGATGCCGATAGGTTAGGAAGCCACTTCCTAGGGACAGCTCCAAAGTACAGAAATGGGATTATCAATTTCAGTGGACACTTAGCTGTCTCTTCCACACATTGTTCTTTATGATTTACAACAGTCCAGTGAAGAGGGTACCATTATCCTTATTTTACGGGTAAGACAGCTGAGGCTTAGATATGTCCCCAAACAATATGATTCTAATTTGAGATGTAAACTCTTTTTTTTTTTAAAGATTTATTTATTTATTTATTTTTGGGCTGGGGTCGGGTTGGGGAGGGAGGGGAGCGGGCGGGCCACTTCTATTGGTCTTTCATTTTTCTATTTTCATCCGTCTTTGTTCTTTGGCTCCTGTGGGCCTCCCATCGCGGTGGCGTCTGTTGTCGCAGAGCTCCGGGCTCTGGGCGCATGCGCTCCAGAGCTCCGGCTTGGTGATTGGACACATCGGTCCAGCTGCTCCGCGGCACGTGGAATCTTCCCAGGCCAGGGATCGAACCGGCACCACTTGCACTGCAAGGCGGTGTCCTTACCCACTGGACCACCAGGGGAAGCCCGAGATGTAAACTCTTGTCCATCTGACTCTATAGCCCATTCCACCCTTGATCTTCACCATAAGGCCAAGAAGTGATCAATCGCCCATTCAGAACCATTAGACTTCTGTTTCTCAGGTGGAAGCAATTTTGTTCCTAAGAAACAGGGGAACATTTGGTAATGCCTGTAGAATTTTTGAGGAAAGGGAGGTTAGGGAGTACTGGCATCTAATAGATAGAGGCCAGGTATGCTGCTCAACATCTTAGAATGTATGGATATAAAACCTACCCCACTCTCATCATAAACACACAAAGCAAAAAATTATCAAGCCCAAAATGTCACTAGTGTCAAGATTGAAAAATTGTGTACCAGACTGTATACTACCCAGGATGGGAGAAGGTCAGGTATAGGTGAAAACATGATTTAAAAAAAAAAAAAATGAACAGCTGCTGTGAAGAATAAGCTATGGTTCGTTATGAAAGGCTATGACGGGGGACTTCCCTGGTGGTCCAGTGGTTAAGACTCTGAGCTCTAAGGGGCCTGGGTTCAATCCCTGGTCAGGAAATTAGATCCTGACTGTTGCAGCTAAGACCCAGTGCAGCCAAGAAAAGGCAAAAATGATATGAAGGAATGGGAAACAGCAGGAAGGTGCTGGTGGTTGTCAAATGCAGAAGAAGGTAAGTGCCTCTGTCATGTTTTATCAGCCTCTTGACTCAACAATAACAACTTGGCATTTCTGACACCCGATAGTACTTTTAAAGAAGTAAGTAAGTTCTTTACTGGGTAAAAATAGTATCTTCTCAACCATTTTATTTCTGAATTTAGGGAGACCAGACGCGTCCTTTTATCATATCCAGTCCTACAAACGGGGCGAGAACCACTGCGGAAGGCTGGCTCTCGACTGACCCCTATGACCCACATTATGGCGATGTACATTTTTATGATTATGTCAGTGACTGCTGGAATTGGAAAACTTTCCCCAAAGCTCGATTTGTATCTGAGTATGGATATCAGTCCTGGCCTTCCTTCAGTACATTACAACAGGTAAGCCAACTTTGATTTCCCAGGGATTCAGAATTGTAGCGTATGGGCAAAGATCACTTCCTCAACAGTGGCAACAGAAAGTTGGTTCCGAAAGTCAAATGAAATCTACTTTCTTTTTTAAAGTATTCAGTTATTTTGTTTTTTTTTTTTTAATTAATTTTTGTTTTTTTTTTCCTATTTTTTGCCTCTAAGTCATCATTTTTATTTTTATCCATCTCTATTCTCTGACATGTGTGGGCCTCCCATCGCAGTGGCCTCTCTCATTGGCTCTGGGTGCATGTGCTCCAGAGCGCTGACTCACAATTGGACACACTGGCCCAGCTATTCCTCGGCATGTGGGATCTTCCCGGACCAGGGATTGAACTGGTGCCCCTTGCACTGCAAGGTGGATTCTTTACCAAGTAGACCACCAGGGAAGCCCAGGAAAGAACTTTTTCTTTTAATTTTATTCATTTATTTATTTATTTTTGGCTCTTCTGGGTTTTCACTGCTGCCACAGGGCTCTTCTCTAGTTGCAGGGAGTGGGGACTACTCTCCAGTTGAGGTGAGCAGACTTCTTGTTGTTGTGACTTCTCTTGTGGAACTCGGGCTCCAGGGCATACGGGCTTCAGTAGTTGTGACTCCAAGGCTCTAGAGCACAGGCTCCATAGTTGTGCGTCATGAGTTGCTTGGCAGTGTGTGGGATCTTTCCAGATTAGGGATCAAACCCGTATCTCCTGCATTGGCAGGCAAACTCTTTACCACTGAGCTACCAGGGACGCCCAGGAAAGAACTTTTTAGCTGTAACTTTAGTAGTGCTAAACTCTTGTAGTCATCATTTTGTGGATTATAACTTTTCTATATTGCTTTTAATTACAGTCCTTCAAGAGCATTTAAAAATTAAGTGGGAGCCAGTGATCACTTACTATTATATGTGAAAATGACTCTCACTTGCTACTTTCTGTGTGTCTTACAACTGTTTTTGTCATCGATGGATACTCAGAACTGGGTGTTCTTTTATTTTCTCCCCTCTACTCCACTGCCATCTCTTCCTTTTCTGTTTCAATGTATTTGATTTTTAGTGTGTTATTTCACTCTCTTCCAAAAGAGTCTTTGTAAAGTTCAGTTTCAGAATTGTAGCGTATGGGCAAAGATCACTTCCTCAACAGTGGCAACAGAAAGTTGGTTCCGAAAGTCAAATGAAATCTACTTTCTTTTTTAAAGTATTCAGTTATTTTGTTTTTTTTTTTTTAATTAATTTTTGTTTTTTTTTTCCTATTTTTTGCCTCTAAGTCATCATTTTTATTTTTATCCATCTCTATTCTCTGACATGTGTGGGCCTCCCATCGCAGTGGCCTCTCTCATTGGCTCTGGGTGCATGTGCTCCAGAGCGCTGACTCACAATTGGACACACTGGCCCAGCTATTCCTCGGCATGTGGGATCTTCCCGGACCAGGGATTGAACTGGTGCCCCTTGCACTGCAAGGTGGATTCTTTACCAAGTAGACCACCAGGGAAGCCCAGGAAAGAACTTTTTCTTTTAATTTTATTCATTTATTTATTTATTTTTGGCTCTTCTGGGTTTTCACTGCTGCCACAGGGCTCTTCTCTAGTTGCAGGGAGTGGGGACTACTCTCCAGTTGAGGTGAGCAGACTTCTTGTTGTTGTGACTTCTCTTGTGGAACTCGGGCTCCAGGGCATACGGGCTTCAGTAGTTGTGACTCCAAGGCTCTAGAGCACAGGCTCCATAGTTGTGCGTCATGAGTTGCTTGGCAGTGTGTGGGATCTTTCCAGATTAGGGATCAAACCCGTATCTCCTGCATTGGCAGGCAAACTCTTTACCACTGAGCTACCAGGGACGCCCAGGAAAGAACTTTTTAGCTGTAACTTTAGTAGTGCTAAACTCTTGTAGTCATCATTTTGTGGATTATAACTTTTCTATATTGCTTTTAATTACAGTCCTTCAAGAGCATTTAAAAATTAAGTGGGAGCCAGTGATCACTTACTATTATATGTGAAAATGACTCTCACTTGCTACTTTCTGTGTGTCTTACAACTGTTTTTGTCATCGATGGATACTCAGAACTGGGTGTTCTTTTATTTTCTCCCCTCTACTCCACTGCCATCTCTTCCTTTTCTGTTTCAATGTATTTGATTTTTAGTGTGTTATTTCACTCTCTCTTCCAAAAGAGTCTGTTTTGTAAATGGATTCAGTTTCAGACTTGTGCTCCTTTTTTTTTTTTTTTAAAGATTTATTTATTTATTTTGGAGGTGGGTGGGATGGGGAGGGAGGGGAACAGGTGGGCCAGTTCTATTGGTCTTTCATTATCTATTTTCATCCATCTTTGTTCTTTGGCCCGTGTGGGCCTACCATCGCAGTGGCCTCTGTTGTCACAGAGCACCAGTTCTGGGCGCATGCACTCCAGAACTCCGGCTCGGTAATTGGACACATGGGTCCAGCCACTCCGCGGCACATGGGATCTTCCCAGGCCAGGGATCGAACCGGCGTCCCTTGCACTGCAAGACGGTGTCCTTACCCACTGGACCACCAGGGAAGCCCTTTTTTTTTTTTTTTAAATCGAAGGTATAGTGCTTTATGATGCTGCATCAGTTTCTGTTTAGCCGATTCACTTTGTGTGTGTGTGTGTTTGATATTTGGCCACTTTTTTTGGGGGGGGGGGGGGCACTTTTTTTTATTGGTCTTTCATTGATTTATTTTCATACATCTTCGTTCTTTGGCCTGTGTGGGCCTCCGGTTGCAGTGGCCTCTCCTGTTGCAGAGCACCGGCTCCGGGCGCATGTGCTCCAGAGTGCTGGCTTGTAATTGGACACACTGGTCCAGCCGCCCCTTGGCGTGTGGAATCTTCCCAGGCCAGAGATCAAACCAGTGCCCCTTGCACTGCAAGGCAGACTCTTTACCCACAGGACCACCAGGGAAGCCCTTTTTTTTTTTTTTTAAATCGAAGGTATAGTGCTTTATGATGCTGCATCAGTTTCTGTTTAGCCGATTCACTTTGTGTGTGTGTGTGTTTGATATTTGGCCACTTTTTGGGGTCACTTTTTTTTATTGGTCTTTCATTGATTTATTTTCATACATCTTCGTTCTTTGGCCTGTGTGGGCCTCCGGTTGCAGTGGCCTCTCCTGTTGCAGAGCACCGGCTCCGGGCGCATGTGCTCCAGAGTGCTGGCTTGTAATTGGACACACTGGTCCAGCCGCCCCTTGGCGTGTGGAATCTTCCCAGGCCAGAGATCAAACCAGTGCCCCTTGCACTGCAAGGCAGACTCTTTACCCACAGGACCACCAGGGAAGCCCTGTGTGTGTGTGTTTTTAACAGCTTTGTTGAGACATCAGTCACTGGCCATACAATGTACCCATGCAGTGTGTACAGTTTAATGGCATTCAGTGTGTTTAAGCTGTGTGGCTGTCACCATGATCTAATTTTAGAACATTTTAGAATAGTAAGGAAACTCTGTACCCTCTGTATGAACGGTCCCTCCTGCCCCAGCTGTAGGTGCCACTAATCTGCTTTGTGTGTCTGTGCATTTGCCTGTTCCATACATTTTTATAATTGGCATGACAGCGTATGTAATCTTTTGAGAGTGGCTTTTTCATCTGGCATAAAGTTCTCAAAGGTCATCCATGTTGAATCATGTTTTAGTGTGTGATTCTTTTTTATTGCTGAATAATATTCCATTATATGGATAAAGACATTGTCTTTATGCTTTCTTCAGTTGATATGCATTTGTGTTATTACTCCTTTTTGGCCATTATGAATACTGCAGTACATTTGTGTACATATTTTTGTGTGAGTATTCAGTTTCCATTCTATTAAGTATATACCTAGGAGTGGAACTGCTGGGTCACATGGTAACTCTGTGTTTAATGTTCCAAGGAAATTTCAAACTGTTTTCTGTCGTGGTTGTGCCATTTTACATTCCCAACAGCAGTGGTTGAGGTTTCCAATTTCTCCATGTTCTCACAAACACTTGTCATTCCTCATTTTTGTTTTACATTTCCTAGGAAATTTGTATTTATTTTATGGCTGATCATGAACATTTTTTTACGTGTTTGTTGGCTCTTTGTATATCTTTCTTGGAGAAGTATCTGTTCAGATTCTCTGACTACTTTTTAATTGGATTGTCTTTTTATAATTGAGTTGTAAAAGTATTCTAAGAACTTACAAAAAACGTACCATCCACATGTATATGATATACCAATAGATAGTATGCTTTTTTATAGCTGAATGATTTGCAAGCATTCTAATCTGTGGGTTGTCCTTTTAACTTTAAAGCATACAGTTTAAAATTTTGAAGTCCGACTTAGCCATCTGTTTTATCTCTGATGTTCTGATGTTGTATCTAAGAGACCATTGCTGCCTAACCTAAGATCACAAAGGTTAGCTCTTGTACTGTCTTTTAGTTTTAGCTCCCACATGGTCTGTTTTGAGTTAGTTATTTTGTATGGTGTGAGGTAAATGTTCAGTTGTGGACAGTCCATTGTTCTGATGCAATGTATTGAAAACATTTTTTCGCAAATTAAATTCTCTTGACCCTTTTGTCAAAAATCAGTTGACCATAAATGCTAAGGTTTATTTCTAGATTATCAATTCTGTTCCATCGTGTATGTCTATTTTATACCAGTGCCCACCATTATCATTTTTTTCCTGTTGTAGTAAGTTTTCAAAGTAGGAAGTGTGGGTTCCCCAGCTTTGTTTTCCTCTTCTTTTCAAGACTTTGGACTAACTGGGGTGCTTTCCATTTCCATAAGTATTTAAGGATCACCTTGCTTATTTCTGCAAAAAAGTTAGCTGGGAATTTGATAGGGATCGTGCTGAATCTGTTGATCAGTTTGCAAAGAATTGCTGTCTTCACAATATCAAGTCTTCTGATTCATGAATGTGTGATGTCTTTAATGTTCCAAGGAAATTTCAAACTGTTTTCTGTCGTGGTTGTGCCATTTTACATTCCCAACAGCAGTGGTTGAGGTTTCCAATTTCTCCATGTTCTCACAAACACTTGTCATTCCTCATTTTTGTTTTACATTTCCTAGGAAATTTGTATTTATTTTATGGCTGATCATGAACATTTTTTTACGTGTTTGTTGGCTCTTTGTATATCTTTCTTGGAGAAGTATCTGTTCAGATTCTCTGACTACTTTTTAATTGGATTGTCTTTTTATAATTGAGTTGTAAAAGTATTCTAAGAACTTACAAAAAACGTACCATCCACATGTATATGATATACCAATAGATAGTATGCTTTTTTATAGCTGAATGATTTGCAAGCATTCTAATCTGTGGGTTGTCCTTTTAACTTTAAAGCATACAGTTTAAAATTTTGAAGTCCGACTTAGCCATCTGTTTTATCTCTGATGTTCTGATGTTGTATCTAAGAGACCATTGCTGCCTAACCTAAGATCACAAAGGTTAGCTCTTGTACTGTCTTTTAGTTTTAGCTCCCACATGGTCTGTTTTGAGTTAGTTATTTTGTATGGTGTGAGGTAAATGTTCAGTTGTGGACAGTCCATTGTTCTGATGCAATGTATTGAAAACATTTTTTCGCAAATTAAATTCTCTTGACCCTTTTGTCAAAAATCAGTTGACCATAAATGCTAAGGTTTATTTCTAGATTATCAATTCTGTTCCATCGTGTATGTCTATTTTATACCAGTGCCCACCATTATCATTTTTATCCTGTTGTAGTAAGTTTTCAAAGTAGGAAGTGTGGGTTCCCCAGCTTTGTTTTCCTCTTCTTTTCAAGACTTTGGACTAACTGGGGTGCTTTCCATTTCCATAAGTATTTAAGGATCACCTTGCTTATTTCTGCAAAAAAGTTAGCTGGGAATTTGATAGGGATCGTGCTGAATCTGTTGATCAGTTTGCAAAGAATTGCTGTCTTCACAATATCAAGTCTTCTGATTCATGAATGTGTGATGTCTTTAATTTCTTTCAACACTATTTTGTAGTTTTTTGGTGTACAAGTTATGTACTTCTTCTGTTAAACTTATTCCTAAGTATTTTTTGGTGGTATTTTAAATGGAATTATTTTATTAATTTTATTTTCAAATTGACTGCTAGAATATAAAAATACAGTTGATTTCTGTATATTGAACTTATTTTCTGCAACCTTGCAGAACTCATTTATTAGCTCTATTTTTTTTAGCTCGATTTTTTGTGTGTGTGGCGTATGTGTAAATTCTTTAGGTTTTGCATTATTTATGACATAACAGCATGTCATCTGTAGATGGAGGTAATTTTTACTTTTTCCTTTCCAATCCAGATGCCTTTGATCTGTTTTTGTTGCCTAATTGCCCTGGTTAGAACCTCCAGTATAGTGTGGAAGTGGTCAGGACAACCTTTCTTGTTCTTCTTAGGGAGATTTCTTTTTTTTCCTTAGGGAAAAAAATCTTTTTATCTTTTAGTGTGATGTTAACATTCCCTTGTAATGTTAACTGTTGGTTTTTCCTAAATGCCCTTTATCAGGTTGTGGAAGATTCCTATTATTCCTAGTTTATTACCTGCTTGTATCATGAAAGGGAGTTGAATTTTGTCAAATGCTTTTTCTGCGTCTATTGAAATGGTCATGTAGTATTCCCCTCTACCTCGTCACTTGTGTGTGAAGTAACCAGAAAAACGTTTAAGACAATCAAAAAATCTTCCACAGTGTCACCACCTGAATACAATTATATTTCTACTCATTGAAGTTATATTGCATTTTTCAACTTTAATAATTAATGCCATAACCTTAGTTACACCATTTTTTGGAATATTTAGAATAGCTTTATTTTTTAATTTTTGAAATAGAGTTTATTTTACTTTTTACTTTTACAGAGTTTTGTTGTTTACAGATATGTATGATCCCAGATTAGTCATATGTATATCCCCCCATCCTACTCCTCCAGACCGTCACACAGCACCCCTGCAGGATCCCCTTTTCCCTCAGTGCAATGACAATAGCTATTTCTTTCAGATATGACAGTATAGGTTTGTTTTATTACTCTGATATGTGGGGTCCAGTCTTTGAGGAATACTGTTTCAAAGTGAAAGAGGATAAAGTTCTGACTCAGGTAGAAACAAGCGTTGAGAATGGAAAGGAAGGAATGAAAGAAGCAAACATAGTTACTGAGCAGATATTCTGTAGCAGGTACATGATTTAGCAATAATCCAGCCCTTTGATTGAGGCCCAGAGGGAAACCAAAGGCACTGGATCGTGAGAGTTCTGTCAGTGACCCCAGATAGTAAGTAGCATACATGTATTCAAGCTTATTGTCTGAATCCAGAATCGATCTATTTCCTTTTCACCATATTTCAGGAAGAGGAGTGTTAGAAATGGCTAAACCTTTAAAAAAAAAAAAGTGTATAAGCATTTCTGCTCACCTCTTGAAAATAATACAATTGTCATGTTTTTGTGAAATGCCTGGTAATGGTCAAAGATGTCAAACACTATGTTTTAAAATAGGAAAAGGCAAAGATAAATCCTGTTTTTCATGAACCCTTAATTTAGTTCTTGCCTCTTTTCAAACTATATTGCTTAGTTGAGGATTTGAGTAACTATTGGGAAAATAAAAGAAATAAAAAGAAAACCTTTGCCTAAAACCGTGACTTTTAATTTAGAGCTTTTTCCATGTATTTAACAGATATATTAAAATGTCTTTATTTTGGGGTACATTACTTCATAAAATAATCATATTTTCAACAGGTGACTATCAGTATACAGCAATTGAAAGAATGGGTTTTATAATAAACAGATCAGAATCTGTGTCTTAGAACCTCTACCTACTAGCTATATTGCCTTGAAAAGATTATTCATTCTTTTTTTGAATTTCAATGTTCTCATCTTAAATTGGGTTTGTAGTAGTAGATACTTCAAGGAGTGCTTGAGTAATTAGTGTTCTCTAAACTGTCTGGTGGTTACATTTTCAAAAAATAAATACAATTTGGAAAGACTCCCACGTTAAGTATGGCCAATTACATTGCACATATTTTGGTTTAAATGGATTCCTAAAGAATACATTTTTCCTTTTTAAGCTGATTGGTCTGTACCTTGCATGGTTACTGGGAACTTTAAGTCATATTTTTTAAGCTTATTTTCAGGGTTTTTGAGGGTGGAATGGAGTATTTTCAAGTCTCTGTATAGCTTGGATTAAAACTCTGATATTTTCAGATGTAGCTCGCGGTTGTCTTGTATCTTTGTCAGATACTAACAGTTCATTAAATCATAGGCCTAGAAGTCAGAGCTATTGCTTTTTTTCTGTAAAAGGTACACTACTACCATGTGTGATATTTGTTTTACTGGATCTGATGATAGATTCTCAAAAGAAGAGAAAGATTCTTTAAGTTAAAAAAAATTATTATTATTAGGGTAAAAAAGAGTATTGTTGTTTGGTTTGTATTTTCAGCTATATTAAAATTAAACATGTGTATATATCACATATATTTAGTTATTGTGAAAAACAAGCATAAGCTAAGTACCTACCATTTTACTGGTGATTTTTTTTTTTTAAAGCATTTCTTTTTTTTTTTTTGGAGGGGAGCGAGTTGGGGAGGGAGAAGGATGAGCGGGCCACTTCTATTGGTCTTTCATTTATCTGTTTGCATCCATCTTTGTTCTTTGGCCCGTGTGGGCCTACCATTGCAGTGGCCTCTGTTGTCACGGAGCACTGACTCTGGGTGCATGTGCTCCAGAGCTTCGGCTCGGTAATTGGACACATTGGTCCAGCTGCTCCGTGGCATGTGGGATCTTCCCAGGTCAGGGATAGAACTGGCACCCCTTGTACTGCAAGGTGGTGGCCTTACCCACTGGACCACCAGGGAAGCCCCGGTGATGTTTTATTATTGTTAAAGAATTGACAGTTTTAAAAGAATGTTGTTTTCACTTTATTATTCAGTGTTGACAGTTTCTGTACTTTGATGCCATTTAAAAATGCACAAAATGGATTTTTTTTTTAAAATTTTGGCCTCTTTTATTGGTCATTCATTTATTTATTTGCATCCATCCTAATTCTTTGGCCTATGTGGGCCACCTATCAAACTGGCCTCTCTTGTTGCAGAGCACCGGCTCTGGGCACATGCGCTCCAGAGCGCTGGCTTGTAATTGGACATACTGGTCCAGCCGCTCCGCAACACGTGGGATCTTCCCGGGTCAGGGATCGAACCAGTGCCCACTGCATTGCAAGGCGGACTCTTTACCCACTGGACCACCAAGGAACCTCCCAAAATGGATATTAAAAGAAAAAAACAAAACAAAACAAGAAAAATGCTTTGAGGAGAGAAGACTTTTGATAGAAATGTCAAAATGTAACTTTCCAGGTTTGAATAAGGCTAGTCCTGCACTAACAACAAGTATAATGGCAAAAATGTGAAATTAGAGAACAAACCTCGAGCTTTTTTCAACCTGTAGTACTTTTCAAGTTTATCAGGAACATGGAAAGCCTTCCCAGTTTGAACCTTTTATTCTTTATTTGAAAGGTTTCCTCTCAAGAGGACTGGTCTTATGAAAGCAAGTTTGCATTTCATCGGCAACATTCTGTGAACGGTAACGATAAAATACTTCAGCAGATTGAACTTCACTTCAAACTCCCGAAAAGTGCAGATAAACTACGCAGGTTCAAAGACACTATTTATCTTACTCAGGTAAGCCATTTTCATTCTGGGCTTCAACTGCTACCTGTAGAGTTGGTAAGCCTCTTGTGATGAAAAATACTTAGGCTTTCATCTTGCTGATTTAAAAAAAATTCTCTCCTTCAAAACAGATATGTGATGACATGTAAGACTTGAAATAGTTACTTTTTTTGGCGTTTGTCCCTTACAAGAACAGCTCACAAAGTTCTATAATAAATTGTGTGTTAAAATGTTCCCTAGTTCATAGAAATAGAACCACCATGTAACTCAGCAATCCTACTACTGGGCATGTGCCCTGAGAAAATCGGAATTGAAGAAGATATTTATACCCCATTGTTCACTACAGCACTATTTACAATGGTTGGAACATGGGGGCAACCTGGATGTTCATCAACAGATGGATGGAGAAGCTGTGGTACATATGTACAATGGAGTATTATGCAGCCATGAGGTGAAATGCATTCGGGTCAGTTTTGGTGAGGTGGATGAATCTGTAGCCTATTATACAGAGTGAAGTGTGTCAGAGAGAGAAAGCTAAATATTGTATACTGATATATGTGTATGGAATCTAGAAAGATGGAGCTGATGAATGAATATGCAGAGCAGCAATGAAGATGCGGACATGCTGAACAGTCTTACAGACATTGGGATGAGGGAGGGGAATATGCTGTGGGACTAGGGGATCTCAAACAGAGGCTCTGTGGCAACCTGGAGGGATGGGAGGGGGAGGGAAATGGGGGCAGAGGTTCGATGGAGGAGGGGGACATCTGTATGCCTATGGCAGATTCAGGTTGATATGTGGCAGTAAACAACCAAACTGTGAAAAATAATAATAAAAACAAAAATGCTGAGGGTAAGAAAAACTAGTAAAAAAAAACGGTTCCCTAATTCAAGATGACTATCAAGGTTCAGTAATTAAGTCTCAAGTAGTGTTTGCAAAGTCAATCAATCAATAAAGTAATGTTTACCAAGGATCAGATGGGACAGCGGAACACAATACAGTCCAAAAACAGACTCCTTTGTGATATAGTCACCTGACTAATGGTCCTGATGTCACTGGATCGTGTGGGAAAAGATGGCCTTATCAATAAATACTGTATCAAGTGGGTGTCTTTATGGGAAATAAATGAATTATGACTCTGTATATAAAAATTAACCTGATTATGATCATTCATCTGGGGAAGGTAGTATAGTAAAGCTTCTAGAGGAGAACATAGGATAATATCTTCATGACCTTGGCATATGCAATTTCTGAATCAGAACATTAAAAGCACTAACTATGAAAGAAAATACTGATAAATTGGACCTTGTTAAAATATGGGCTTATGTATATCAAAGCCACTATTAAGAGAGAAAATGCAAGCCACAGTCTGGGGAACAATGTTTGTAGTATGTATATCTGATATAAGATTTGTATTTAGAACAAAGAATTTTTATAAAGCAATAAGTGAAAGATAACCTATGAAAAATGGACAATCCTTGAACAGGAGCTTCATCAGAGAAGATAGCCAGATGGTCACGAAGTATATGCAAATGTGCTCAATTTCATTCTTAATTAAGGAGATGCAGATTAGAGCCAAGCTATGGTACTCCTACACACTATGTACTCATTGTAATTTTAGTACAAGGGCTAAAATTAGAAAGATTGACAATCCCAACTGTTGGTGAAGAGGTGGAACAGCTGGGACTTTTAGACATTGTTAGGAGGACTAGAAATTCGTTTAAACAGTTTGGGAAATTTTATGGCAGTTTCTACCCAAGCTAAACATTTGGTTCCTTCTTGAGTCAGCATTTCTACTCTTAGTTGTCTAGCCAAGAAAAACAAGTGCATATGTCTGCCAATAGACATTTAAAATAATATTCATTACATGTTTATTCATAATAGCCCCAACTGGGAACAACCCAAATGTTCTTTAACAGGAGCATTTACAAACAAAGGAATACTTTGCTGCAGAATAGTTATACAGTGGAGTGCCACAGAAATGAAAAAGAACAAACTAAGATATCAGCTTCAAGTTGAATGAATCTCAGACATTATGTTGAACAATAAAAACAACATTGAAATTTCACTGTAGACAAAATGAGTCAAGATGATATATAGAAAGTTAGTGGTAAGCACTCTTGTGGAGTAAGTTGATGTGTTATGATTAAGGGAAAAAAAACAGAGCTACAAATTACACTGGATCGTGTGGGAAAAGATGGCCTTATCAATAAATACTGTATCAAGTGGGTGTCTTTATGGGAAATAAATGAATTATGACTCTGTATATAAAAATTAACCTGATTATGATCATTCATCTGGGGAAGGTAGTATAGTAAAGCTTCTAGAGGAGAACATAGGATAATATCTTCATGACCTTGGCATATGCAATTTCTGAATCAGAACATTAAAAGCACTAACTATGAAAGAAAATACTGATAAATTGGACCTTGTTAAAATATGGGCTTATGTATATCAAAGCCACTATTAAGAGAGAAAATGCAAGCCACAGTCTGGGGAACAATGTTTGTAGTATGTATATCTGATATAAGATTTGTATTTAGAACAAAGAATTTTTATAAAGCAATAAGTGAAAGATAACCTATGAAAAATGGACAATCCTTGAACAGGAGCTTCATCAGAGAAGATAGCCAGATGGTCACGAAGTATATGCAAATGTGCTCAATTTCATTCTTAATTAAGGAGATGCAGATTAGAGCCAAGCTATGGTACTCCTACACACTATGTACTCATTGTAATTTTAGTACAAGGGCTAAAATTAGAAAGATTGACAATCCCAACTGTTGGTGAAGAGGTGGAACAGCTGGGACTTTTAGACATTGTTAGGAGGACTAGAAATTCGTTTAAACAGTTTGGGAAATTTTATGGCAGTTTCTACCCAAGCTAAACATTTGGTTCCTTCTTGAGTCAGCATTTCTACTCTTAGTTGTCTAGCCAAGAAAAACAAGTGCATATGTCTGCCAATAGACATTTAAAATAATATTCATTACATGTTTATTCATAATAGCCCCAACTGGGAACAACCCAAATGTTCTTTAACAGGAGCATTTACAAACAAAGGAATACTTTGCTGCAGAATAGTTATACAGTGGAGTACGCCACAGAAATGAAAAAGAACAAACTAAGATATCAGCTTCAAGTTGAATGAATCTCAGACATTATGTTGAACAATAAAAACAACATTGAAATTTCACTGTAGACAAAATGAGTCAAGATGATATATAGAAAGTTAGTGGTAAGCACTCTTGTGGAGTAAGTTGATGTGTTATGATTAGGAAAGGGTACAAGGAAATTTACTGTAGTGCTAAAAGTTTTGTGCCTTTTTCTTTTTTTTCTAAAATACAGACACAGGTTTAATTGACAGAGTACTTACAATATATAAGTTACCTAAGTAACTTCATGGATGTTAGCTTCAGATTTTATACCTTTTTTTGCCATTTTTTATTATTTTGCTTTTTGCTTTTACAGTGTTTTGTCATTTACAGATGTGTATAATCCCAGATTAGTCATATGTATATCCCATACCGCCCATCCCACCCCTCCAGGCTATCGCATAGCCCCCATGTAAGATCCCTTAACCCACAGCACATTGCCAATAGTTGTCTCTCCTTTTTTTTTTTTAATTTTTTAAAAAAGATTTATTTATTTATTTATTTATTTATTTATTTATTTATTTATTTATTTATTTATTGGGGGGTGGGGAGGGAGGGGAGCGGGCGGGCCACTTCTATTGGTCTTTCATTATCTATTTTCATCCATCTTTGTTCTTTGGCCCGTGTGGGCCTCCCATCGCGGTGGCCTCTGTTGTCGCAGAGTACCTGCTCTGGGCGCATGCGCTCCAGAGCTCCGGCTCGGTAATTGGACACATGGGTCCAGCCGCTCCGCGGCAGGTGGGATCTTCCCAGGCCAGGGATCGAACCAGCGCCCCTTGCACTGCAAGTGGTGTCCTTACCCACTGAACCACCAGGGAAGCCCAATAGTTGTCTCTTTTACATATGCTAGCATAGGGCTCCATGTTACTCTTTCCATATCTCTCACTCACTCTTCCCTCTCCCCAATGTCCATAAGTCTGTTCTCTGTGACTGTTTTTCCATCGATGCTCTGTGTGTGTATTTATCAGTATGATCTTGCTAGATTCCATATATATGTGTTAGTATACTAGTCGTTCTCCTTTGGACTAACTTCAGTTTGTATAATAGGTTAGAGATTCATCCATCTCAGTAGGACTGAATCTTCTGCATTTCTTTTTGCAGCTGAGAAGTACTCTATTGCATATATGTACCAGAGCTTCTTTATCCATTCATTCGTCGAAGAACATCTAGGTTGCTTCCATGTTCTAGCTATTGTGTAGAGTGTTGCAATGAACATTGGGGTACAGGTGTCTCTTTCAATTTTTATTTCATCAGGGTATAAGCATAATAGTGGGATTGCTGGGTCATATGGTGCTTCTATTCTTAGATTTCTGAGGAATCTCCATACTGTCTTCCATAGTGGTTGTATCAATTTACATTACTACCAGCAATGCAAGAGTGTTCCCTTTTCTCTGCACCCTCTCCAACATTTATTATCTGTAGATTTTTCGATAATGGCCCTTCCGACTGGTGTGAGGTGATACCTCATTGTAGTTTTGATTTGTATTTCTCTAATAACAAGTGACATTGAGCATCTTTTCATGTGTTTTTTGGCCATCTGTAAGTCTTCCTTGGAAAGGTGTCTGTTTAGGTCTTTTTCCCGTTTTTTGCTTCGGTTATTTGCTTTTTCAGTGTTGAGTTGTCTGAGCTGCTTGTGTATTTTGGAAATTAATTCTTTGTTATTTCATTTGCTATTGTTTTCTCCCATTCTGTGGGGTGTCTGTTCATCTTGTTGTTTCTTTTGCTGTGCAAAAGCTTTTAAGTTTTATCGGGTCCCACTTAGGTATTTTTGTTTTTATTTCCGTTATTCTAGTGGGCGGATCACAGAAGATCTTGCTTTGATTTATGTCATTGAGTGTTTTGCCTGTATTCTCCTCTAAGAATTTTATGGTTTCTGGTCTTTTAGGTCTTTAATCCATTTTGAGTCTATCTTTGTGTATGGTGTTAGGGAATGTTCCAACTTTATTTTTTTGCATATAGCTGTCCAGTTTTTCCAGCACCATTTGTTGAAGAGACTGTCTTTGTCCCATTTTATATTTTCACCTCCTTTGTCAAAAATAAGGTACCCAGGCTTCCCCTGGTGGTCCAGTGGGTAGGGACACCGCCTTGCAGTGCAAGGGGCGCCGGTTCGATCCCTGGCCTGGGAGGATCCCACGTGCTGCGGAGCAGCTAGACCAATGTGTCCAATTACCGAGCCGGAGCTCTGGAGCGCATGCGCCCAGAGCCAGCACTCTGCAGCGACAGACGCCACCGCGATGGGAGGCCCACAGGAGCCAGGGAACAAAGATGGATGAAAATAGAGAAATGAAAGACCAATAGAAGTGGCCTGCCTGCTCCCCTCCCTCCCCAACCCAACCCCTGCCCAAAAATAAATAATAAAATAAATAAATCTTTAAAAAAAAAAAATAAGGTACCCATAGGTGCGTGGGTTTATCTCTGAGTTCTCTATCTTGTTCCATTGGTTGATATTTCTATTTTTGTGCCAGTACCATACTGTCTCGATGACTGATGCTTTGTAGTATAGTCTGAAGTTAGGAAGGCTGATTCCTCCAGCTTCTTTCTTCTTTCTCAGGATTGCTTTGGCTATCCGGGGTCTTTTGTGTTCCCATATGAACTATGTTATTTTTTGGTTTATTGCTGTGAAGAATGTCATTGGTAATTTGATGCATTGAATCCGTAGATGATATTTGGTATAGTCATTTTCAACTGTTAAATGTATGAGGTTCCCTTGTTTGTCACTAGTTGCTTTTCCCTTGCTGCTTTTAGAATTCTGTCTTTGTATTTAATTTGTGTTTGCTTAATTAATATGTGTCTTGGTGTGTTTCTTATCGGGTTTATCCTGTATGGTACTCTTTGCACTTCTTGGACTTGATTGACTATTTTTTTTTTTCCCATGTTGCAGAAATTTTAAACTATGCTGTCTTCAAAAATTTTCTCATACCCTTTCTTTTTTTCTCAATGCTCCCTCTCCAAAGCCCCTGGGCTTGCTGTGGCAACTTTCTTTGAAGTTCTTCCATGTTATAGTATATATATGTACCTCATTTTTTTTACTTGCTAAATAGTATCCTGTTGTATGAATAAGTCATGTTTTATCCATTCATCAGTTGATGAACATTTGGATTATTTTCTGTTTCTAACTATCATGAATAATACAAGTAGGAATATTTGCATACAAATCTGTACCTATATTTTTGTTTATCTTGCATAGAAAGATATGAGTAAAATGCTGAGTTACGTGAAGATTTTATGTTTAACTTTTAAAGAGTGAATCAGCCATTTGTATACATATACCCTCTCCCTCTTGAACCTCCCCCCATTATCCCACCCCTCTAGGTCATCACGGAGCGCTGAGCTGAGCTCCCTGTGATGTACAGCAGGTTCTCATTAGCTGTTTTACGCCTGGTGGTGTGTATATGTCAAACCTAGTCTCCTGGTTCACCCCACCCTCCCCTTCCCCTTACCCATGTCCACATACCTGCTCTCTACATCTGTGCTGTTTAACTTATAAAGAAAAGATCAACCTGGATTTTAGATTTCCATCTTAATATTTACATTATTTTTGCCTGTTTTACTTTTCATGAACCTGTGAATGCATCGTATAAAACTTTTTGAAAACCACTACTTACTTATCTGATATTTTTGCTATACTTGTTACAAATGCTGAGAGAGAGGCTAAGAACCTAATCACAGTCATATGAGTTGATCTAAAGTAATGTATTCAACATTTTAATTTTTGCATGTTACCATTTTTATCCAAATGTTCCCTTTTCTATCCAAACTCATTCTCATCAGTGTTCTCCTGCATGAAAGCACAAAACCTTGGATGGAGGTTGAAACAGAAGAATGTCAGCTAAAAGAATACTCCTTTTTTTGGAAAGTGGCAAACTGATGAAGAGAATTATTTTTCAGCTCTTGTCAGTTCAGCAAGTTTTACTAGTGTGATATGTAATTTATAAATGCATAGAACACAAGTTTAAGGATTCTGATGGTATTTGTCCCTTTTGGGTGATCATTTTTTTAATTGGATAATTACTTTACAATGTTAGTTTCTGCTGTTCAGTAGCATGAATCAGCTATAAGTATACATATATATCCTCTGCTTTTTAAAAACGTTTTAATTGAAGCATAATTGCTTTACAACTGGTTTCTGCCATACCACAGTATGAATCAGCCGTAAGTATGCACATGCCCCCTGCCTCATGAACCTCCTCCATGCTGCTCCTCTGGGCTATCACGGGACACCAGGTTGAGCTCCCTGTGTTATTCAGTAACTTCCCAGTGGCTCTCTCTTGTGCAGGTGGCAGTGCATGGGTTTCATTGCTGCTCAATTGATTTGTCCCACCCTCTCCTTCCCACGCTGTGTCCACAGGTCTCTTCTGTATGTCTGTATCTCTGTTCCTGCCCTACGAATATGATCATCAGCACCATTTTTTCTAGAATCCATTTATACGCATTAATATACGATATTTGCTTTTTTCTTCCTGATGTACCTGAGAAAACCATAATTCAAAAAGACACCAGTACCCCAATGTTCATTGCAGCACTGTTTACAACAGCAAAGATGTGGAAGCAACCTAAAGAAGTTGTGGTACAGATGTTTGTCCCTTTTAAGGTGTTGCAGTCCATCCTTATTAATTTTTCATAGTTGATATTCTATAAAAGTGTCTGCTTTAATACATGAACCCTATTCATGTGTGTGTTATATGTGAACCTCTTCAGCTGTTGTTGTTCATACTGGCTTTCCTTCTCCCAGATTTTCCTCTTGCTACTGTTTATTCTGTTTCCTCAAAACAAATACAAAGAATTAACAGAAGTAATTGTTCTTTCTGAACTCATGAGCATTGGAGGTATAGTTAAGAGCTGGTGTGTATGTGTGTGATCAGTCATGTCTGACTCTTTGCCACCCCATGGACTATAGCTCGCCAGGCTCCTCTGTCCGTGGAATTTTCCAGGCAAGAATACTCGAATGGGTAACCATTCTCTTCTCAGGGATCTTCCCAACCCAGGAATTGAATTGGTGTCTCCTGCACTGGAGTCGAACTCTTTACCACTGAGTGGCCCAGGAGCTGGTGTACAGTGGGATTATCTATTTGTGGGTTTTTTGTTTTTATTGGTGATAGCTTTTGTCTGGTCCTTCAAGTATGAGCATACTATCAGGCGTTGGCTGGGAACTGGACTTGTCCTTGTTGGTTCTGCCTTGGGAATTTCTGACACTAGGTGGGATCTGAGATGAAAGACGTCAGAATTATGATTTGTTTTGTTTGTTCTCAGTATTGAACTTTGTTGACTCCTCCATGCTGCTCCTCTGGGCTATCACGGGACACCAGGTTGAGCTCCCTGTGTTATTCAGTAACTTCCCAGTGGCTCTCTCTTGTGCAGGTGGCAGTGCATGGGTTTCATTGCTGCTCAATTGATTTGTCCCACCCTCTCCTTCCCACGCTGTGTCCACAGGTCTCTTCTGTATGTCTGTATCTCTGTTCCTGCCCTACGAATATGATCATCAGCACCATTTTTTCTAGAATCCATTTATACGCATTAATATACGATATTTGCTTTTTTCTTCCTGATGTACCTGAGAAAACCATAATTCAAAAAGACACCAGTACCCCAATGTTCATTGCAGCACTGTTTACAACAGCAAAGATGTGGAAGCAACCTAAAGAAGTTGTGGTACAGATGTTTGTCCCTTTTAAGGTGTTGCAGTCCATCCTTATTAATTTTTCATAGTTGATATTCTATAAAAGTGTCTGCTTTAATACATGAACCCTATTCATGTGTGTGTTATATGTGAACCTCTTCAGCTGTTGTTGTTCATACTGGCTTTCCTTCTCCCAGATTTTCCTCTTGCTACTGTTTATTCTGTTTCCTCAAAACAAATACAAAGAATTAACAGAAGTAATTGTTCTTTCTGAACTCATGAGCATTGGAGGTATAGTTAAGAGCTGGTGTGTATGTGTGTGATCAGTCATGTCTGACTCTTTGCCACCCCATGGACTATAGCTCGCCAGGCTCCTCTGTCCGTGGAATTTTCCAGGCAAGAATACTCGAATGGGTAACCATTCTCTTCTCCAGGGGATCTTCCCAACCCAGGAATTGAATTGGTGTCTCCTGCACTGGAGTCGAACTCTTTACCACTGAGTGGCCCAGGAGCTGGTGTACAGTGGGATTATCTATTTGTGGGTTTTTTTTTTTTTTTTTATTGGTGATAGCTTTTGTCTGGTCCTTCAAGTATGAGCATACTATCAGGCGTTGGCTGGGAACTGGACTTGTCCTTGTTGGTTCTGCCTTGGGAATTTCTGACACTAGGTGGGATCTGAGATGAAAGACGTCAGAATTATGATTTGTTTTGTTTGTTCTCAGTATTGAACTTTGTTGACTGAGTACAGACCGGAAATGTTAGCGTAACAAGTTTTCTGCCCTTATTATTTTGATATGAGAGCAGTCATCTTTAGTCTATGAATAAGAAGTAAAACCTTTCTTTGGTCTATTTTCTCTGTTCCTACTCCCACCCCTTGATCTTGTTCTCATAATCCATTATACTGTTCCGAAGCATAGGGTACTTGCCTATGTGCCAATTTTTAAGACATTCCTTTAAGCAATTTATTCTGTGTGCAACTTTCAGGAAACTCTTGACTGAGAGAGCTGTGCAGTAAAGTTTCTTTACATTTAGATCCTTCCCTAGCTTCTCTTTATCTTATAACCACAAACGTATCCATCCCTTAGGCCCTTACCTCTTTAATTCTTGCCATGTTCCAAAAATAATCTTAACCTACTTTCCTTTCTCCTACTTTAACCTGTGTTGTATTCCAAATAGCCTACGTACCTAGGCACACTCTCAAACTGTGTCACCCAGACCTCAATGCTTAGTTTGAGGATGGTTCACACTAACAAATCTGTTAGGTGACCTGTTCGGCCACCATGGCCTCTTGCTAGCCAGTTAAGAGAAGAAGCTGGGCAGTGGCCAGTCATAACTAACCCCTTAGCTTATAGCCCCCTCTAGTGCTTTCATTTATTTGTCACGTATTTATTGAGCATGTAATGAGGGCTGCAAGTTTGGGGATGTCCTTGAGAGACTTAAGATTCTTTAGGGATTCATTCTATCTGTTTCAAGTGATTTGATCATAAGAACCAAGAAAAAAAGCAGCCTCTGCTGTGCCTCAGGTGTTGATGGTCCTTCTCCCCCAAAACAGTGTCCTGTTTGGTGAGCAGATGGGATGGGGATCCAGGACATGCTGGGCTTTTAAGTTAGGGGCAGGGTAGCTAAAGGAAGGCAGTGAAGGTGAGATTACTAACATACTGTATTACACACTAGTATATTATATTTATGTGTGTCATGTAATTTAACAGTCAAGCAGGCCCTCTGCATTCTTTGCGTGTCTACTGAAGCATCTGGCCCTGGGGCATGAGGTGCTTTGTATACTTTCTCATGTAGTTCTTACAACATCTCCAGACATCTGTTACTATTTTCATTTTATACGTGAGAAAACAGAGGCTCAGAATGGTTAAGTATTTTTCCCAAGTTGTCAGGGCAATGAATGAAGCAGGTTTCTGCCTTTTAAGCTATACTATTTAATCTCTCTATAACTGAGACAAAGGAGATTCTGTAACTGTTTAGGTGTTCAGTTGAATTATTACATCAATTTTCAGTAGTTAAGTAAAGCAGACATCAGAAATTTGGCACACTAGGAAAGGCCTGATTGGAACACTAGAGAAAATGAATACAACTAAAAGTTAGTGCTTTGAAAAGATCAAGGAAATTGAAAAACATTTAGCTAGCTTGGCCAGGAAAATGAAAGATGACTCAATTTACTAAGTCAGGAATGAAAGAGGAAGCATTACTATTGACTTTATAGGAAAAAAAGATGATATGGGAATATTATAAACAATTGTATGACAAGTCATATATCCTAAATGAAATGGACAAATTCCCAGAAAGACACAAACCATGAAAACTCACTCAAGAAGAAACTATGAATAGACCTTTAACAACTAAAGAGGTTGAGTTAGTAATTAAAGGACTTCCCTCAAAGATGACTTCACCAGTGAGTTCTGAAATAGACTTAAAGAAGAATAAAAAAAAAAGTGCACAAAACTCTTCCCTAAAAATAGAAGAGGCAAAAATCACTTTCTAACTCATCCTGTGAAGGCATTGTTATCCTGATACCAAACCAGACAAAGATGATCAAGCAGGATTTATCTCAGGAATGCCAGACTGGTTTAAGTTACAAATGTAATAAGCTATGTTAATAGAATAAAGGAAAAACAACCACATAATAATCTCAGTAGATGAAGAAAAAAAAAACTAGACAAGATGCAGTATCTTTTCATGATAAAAATTCAACGAACTAGGAATAGGAGCTCCCTTGACCTGAAAGAGAGCATCTGTGAAGAACCATAGCTAATATCATATTTAATAGTGAAAGAAAGAAAGCTTTCCTCCTAAGATGAGGAGCAAGACAGGGATGCCTACTCCTGTCACTTTTTTCAGCATTGCACTGAAGATTCTAGTCAGCACAGTTAAGCAACAAAGTGGAATAAAAGGCATCCAAATTGGAAAGAAGTAAAACTGTTTCTATATGCAGATGCATGGTACTACGTATAGGAAGCCATAAAAACCACCTAAAACCTATTCGAACTACCAAATTAACAATCTTGTAGGGTATAAGATTAATTTATGAATATTAGTTGTGTTTAAGCAGTAAATGATTTAAAAATGAAATTAAATAATATCATCTACAGTAGTATCAAAAAGAATAAAATACTTTGGAAAATATTTAAAGAGATATAAGATTTGCACACTGAAAACTACAAATCATTAGTGATAGAAATTAAGGAAGTGGAAAAGTCTTCTGTGTTTAAGGACCACAAGACTCAATTTTGTTAAGATAGCAGAACTCCCCAAACTGATCTACAGATTCAACACAACTCCTGTCAGAATTCCTACATCATCTTTGGAGAAATGGACAAAATGACCCTAAAATTTATATGGAAATGCAAGGCGCTCAGAATAGCCAAAACAGTCTTTAAAAAGAACAAATTTGGAAGACTCCCAATTCCTGCTTTTAATACTTACTACAAAACTGTAGCAATCAAAGCAGTATGGTTAAAATGGATCAAAGATCCAAAAGGATGAAGCTCTTATAAGAAAATATAGGTATAACTCTTTGTGAATTTTGATTAGGTAACAGTGTCTTAGATATGACATCAAAGCACAAGCAACTGAAGGCACTGTCACAGAAGTGGAAAGATAATCCACAGAGAGTGGGAGGAAAAATTTACAAGCCATATGTCTAATGTCCAGATATATTAAGAACTCTTACAACTCAATAATGAGGTAGACAGCCTAATTTACAAATGCGTGAAAGAATAGATATTTGTCCAATGAAAATGATCCAGTAGGTACATAAAAAGATGTACAATATTAATCACTAGGAAAATGCAAGTCAAAATCCCATGAGAATACCACTCATAACACTGGGACATCTGGAATTTAAAAAAAAAGACAAATATTGGTAAATATTGTCAGGATTTTCTAGGAAACAGAGCCAATATGATATATAGAACAATAGATAGATAAGGGCCTCCCAGGTGGTGCTAATGGTAAAGAACCCACCTGTCAATCCAGGAGTCATAAGAGACGTGGGTTCGATCCCTGGGTCTGGAAGATCCCCTGGAGAAGGGCACGGCAACCTGCTCCAGTATTCTTGCCTGGAGAATCCCATGGACAGAGGCGCCTGGCAGGCTACAGTCTATATGGTCACAAAGAGTTGGACATGACTGAAGTGACTTAGCACATAGATATACAAAAGAGGAAATTCATAAGAACTGGTTCAAATGATTTTGGAGGGCGTAAAATCTGACAATCTGCCATCTGCAAGAAGGAAAACCAGAAAAAATGGTGGTATAATTCACTTTGAGTCTTGAGGCCTGAGAACTAACGGGCTGTAAGTTCTGGAGTTCCAGGCCCAAGGCCTTGGTCTCCAGTGTCGGAGAGTAAGAGAAGCTGAGTCCTAGCTCAAGAAGAGAGAATGCACCCTTCCTCTACTCTTTTGTTCTATTGAGGCCGCCAGCCAACTGGGATGATGCTCACCCTCATGGATGAGCACGGACCTTCTCCTTTTTTTAAAAAAAAATTTTTTGGGGCCACTTTTATTGGTCTTTCATTTATTTATTTTCATCCATCTTTATTCTTTGCCCTATGTAGGCTTCCCATCACAGTGGTCTCTTTCATGCAGAGCATGGCTCTGGGTGCATGCGCTCCAGAGCTCCTGTTCGGTAGTTAGACACATTGGTCCAGCCGCTCCATAGCACATGGAATCTTCCCAGGCCAGGGATCGAACTGGCGCCCCTTGCACTGCAAGGTGGTGTCCTAACACACTGGACCACCAGGGAAGCCCAGCACTGACCTTCTTTATTCAGTCTCTGGAATCACCCAAAACATCCTCACAGACATACCCAGAAATAGTGTTTACCAGCTGTGCGTGTGTGTGTGTACACGCACCCAGTCGTGTCCGACTCTTTGCAGCCTATATAGGCATCCTCTTACCTAGTCAAGTTCCTCCAGAAAGTTTAACCACCGCAGAAAGGATGTGGAGAAATTAGCAACCTTGAATGTTGCTAGTGGGAATGTACTAATAAAATTGTACAGCTATGTGAAAAAGTCTGTCAGTGTCTCAAAGTTAAACAGAATTACTGTAGGACACTAAAATTCTGCTCCTAGGTATATATCCAAGCAAATTAAAAACATATTCACACAAAAAGCTGTGCCTAAAAGTTGATAATAGCTGAAAAGTGAAAATTGTTTATCAGCCAGTAAGTGGGTACACAAAATGTGGCCTGTCCATACAATGAAAGAGTATCTAGCAGAATAAAGAGGCTTGAAGTACTGGTACCTAATCCAGCATGGGTGAACGCTGAACGCTTTAGGCTAGCTGAAGTCAGTCGCAAATTTTATTGTACACATTGTATGATTCCATTGTGTTTGTCTAGAATAGACAAATGTATAGAGACAGAAAGTCAATGAGTGGTTGCCAGAAGCAGAGGAGGAGGAGGAGGGACTGCTAGCCAGTACAGAAGTTTTTGGAGGGGATGATGAGAATATTCTGTAATTAGGTAGTAGTGAGAGCCGCACAGCCTGTGACTCCACTAAAAACCAGTGAATCGTAACCGTGTGGTATGACATATATCCAGTTAAAAATGGCTTTATTGAAAGATTCTTGTTGTCAGGATCCGTTTAGTTCAGTCGCTCAGTCATATCTGACTCTTTGCAACCCCGTGACCTGCAGCACGCCAGGCTTCCCTGCCCTTCACCATCTCTTGGAGCCTGCTCAAACTCATGTCCATTGACTCAGTGATGCCATCTAACCATCTCGGCCTCTGTCATCCCCTTCTCCTCCTCCTATTTTTCCCAACATCAGGCTATTTTCCAATGAGTCGTCTCTTCGCGTCAGGTGGCCAAAGTAGTAGTGGAGCTTCAGCTTCAGCATCAGTCCTTCCAGTGAATATTCAGGATTGATTTCTTTTAGGATTGACTGGTTTGATCTCCTTGCTGTCCAAAGGACTCTCAAGAACTTTCTCCAACATCACAATTCAAAATGGTCAATTCTTCGGTGCTCAGCCTTCCATCAGGATAATTTTAAGTAAATAAAGTATATAAATACCATTGTATCCAGAGAACTTATCACACGGTCCCTCCTTGTGCCAAAGGCAGATGTGTGGCTCTGAGCATGTAGCGCAGCGACAGCCTGATCACCATGGCGGAGCGGGAGAACAGAGTTTCCGTTTACAGCAGCCTTCATCAGAGAGACAGAGCTGGAATTGGAACCTAGATCTTGGTGTCCTGGTTCAGTTTCTTTTTCCCGTGCCATATTTCTTTAAGGAGACTGATTTCATAAGTGTAGTCAAGCAAGCTGCTGAAAATAGGCATATTTTTGAAACTAAAATAAGATTTGTCTGCTAACAGTGGGACTGAGTAACCTAGGAAATGACTAAGCATTTATCCTTCCCATATGTAAAGATTGCTTTCTTTAGGGGAAAAAAAATGCATGAATGTGTAAATATAGGTACAGTTTTTAAAGAGAAAGAAGCAGTTGCCAAGATTATTTTCCAGGCAAGTAGGATTGTACATTTTCTCTTGAAGACAGACAGTGGGCAGTGGCCTTCTGCATGTTTATGAACAAAGGTGTCATTCATTAGCCCTGTCTGGGGTTGGGTAAACCCAGATCTCTGTTACAGGCCTGGCACCAGCTGTCTGCGGAGGGTACTGCCTAATGCACAGGAGAGAACCCGTAGCCTCGAACAGCCTTGGTCATCGCTTTCGCACTAAGTTCTGGTGTGACAGAGCACCAGGGCTTGCTCAGGGCCATTTTCCTTTCATCCCCAGGAAGGCTTAAGGATCCTGCTTGCGTTAAATTTTTTTTCTAAGTTTAAAAGGATTGCTAATGCTTACCTGTTAAACCAGAAAAGGTAAATTACAGCTCGGAAATTGTTAGAATAGATACGCAGAAATAAGTATAGTTTGCAGGGGCTTCTGAGAATTGGAGTAGTTTAGAGACTGAAAAATCACATGTTTGTAGGAGCCGGGCAAGTAATTTAAATGGATGAGAGTGTGGATATGGGAGACTGAGGCAAATGGAACATACAGGCCATGACTTAAGACATTAAACTAGACCACCAACCACCAAGAGTAAGACATGCCTGCTCTGTGAGCCAGTTAAAACCCGTGTGGGCTGAACTCTGCCTACAGGCTACCAGTTTTATGGCAGTCTCTCAAATGGAACGTAATACAGCAACATGCCGCAAGGACTTTAAAATTCTTGTATAATGTTACCAGAAGAGACAACGCAAAAAACAAAGAGATTAATTTGAACACAAAATGTTCTTAGCTATTGTATTTAAAGAAAAAAGTTGTAAACCATTCCAATGTCTAATAATCATCAGAGAGTGATTCCTCAAGCTATAGCTATATAAACCTTTGAAGTACAGAGATATATAGAAAATGTCAATGCTTCACATGGAAGTGTACATATGTGAAAATTAAGTGGGTAGAATACAAAATTATAAATGCATATGAGTTATAACATGTGTTAACAAAGAACAGAAAGGTATTTGGAGTGTTGTATATAAAAAAAAAGTTTGTCGCTCATCAGACTTTTTTTAACCCTGAAAAGAAGCTTAAATTCACTGTGAAGAAAATGCAGGTCACCTCTGCCAAAGCCATCAGTAAAATATCTGATCGTCCTTTGGATTAGATTCAACTACCCATGAGCATGACATTTCTTTTTTTTTTTTTTTGAGCATGACTATTTCAATAGGTATGGCTTTGCCCTAGAAGCTTTGTATTTTTGCCTGAAAGAGATGACTTCATTTCCTACTCTGGTATACAATGATGTTTTGTTTCCCACTTCAAAATTCTGTTTTTTTCCTTTTCTCTTCTTCACCCTGTTTTATAAATCTGGATACAAGGAAAGCGAGTTTAGTGCCAAACTTCCTGTGTGGCCCCGCTCCCTCCATTCCACTCATGAGGCCATGCTGAGCCAGGTCCCACAGCAGATATTGCAGGTTCTTTGGCTCCCTTGGTGTGTCAGGAGTGGCTCCAACTTTGAAGATACTTACTCTCAACCTGGGAATTCCAGAACTGTGGGCCAGCACCCAAAGCAGAGTGTCCATGGTAGTTACCATTCGATGTTTGTGCTCAGCCCATCAGGGTAGGGCCAGTGCTTCTGGACTGTCTGGTGACCAGACTGCCTCTCCCCTTGTATTGCTGTTCTGTGTGACGAGGGGCTTCCTCATCTTCTCCCGTGACCCCTTTGCACACAGTCCATGAAGCCTTAGTGGGTTGTTCAGGAATGTTGGGATAAGAACACGATGCTTCTTGTTTTTCAGAGCCCTAGGTGTGCATGCTGCAGGGCAGGGACTGTGGCTGGCTTAATTTTGTGTGCATGGGCCCATTTTAGCTTGGTTGGTGGGGACATTATTTGGGGTCTCAATTAAGTTCACATATTATCAGATTTTACAAACAAATGCCAGGTTTACTTTCCATGCTGATGTGAGGTAAGATCTCTCGTGGGCTTGAATGGATAATTGGTGCTGTCCTGTTTTTACTGAGATTTCATTTGGCTGCTGTATTTTCACAGAACTTTCTAGGTGTTGTTCTGCAACTCTGATTTTGATAACAAACGTGAACATTTCATGAAGGGACTTGATTTCTCTGTGCCTGGATATCCAGGTGTAGACACTGATAAATCTCTTTTTTCTTTAGTTTAGCTAAGATGAGACTGACATTTTTAATAAGGAACTTGTTCAGAGAGGCTGAGTCTTGCTGTTACTTACCTGGATGTGAACTCTTTAATCAGTAGAAGTCAATGAGGCTAGATGAAGAATTCAGGCAAGGCTTTACGGGGACTCGTGCTGCAGCAGGAGGGAGCAAAAACAAGGAACCAGTGCCCTGGGTTCCCTGGCTCCTTAAATGGAGGTGAGGATGGAGGCAGATTGGTGGGTTGGGCAGAATGCATAGTTTAGGTGGTCTGCCCTCTCCCATGGAGGTGCTGTGTATAAAGATTATGTGTGGTACCCTCTTCCCAGCATCTAAGAAACAGTGGTTGGTCTGTGACTTTTTTGCATCTCATTGTTCATCATTTGCCCCAACTGTGCATGTGTGAGATAAGTTTTAGCCCCTTGTAGTTTGTTTCTTTCTGTTACTTGAGGAAATATTTGTTCAGATGCCAAAACTTCTGTAACAGGTCCCAGGTCACAGCCTGCCTCATGATTGTAGATCAGAGTGACACTGGTCATAGTTCTTAGGCCTGTTTTTCTCTCTTCCATTCCTTGACTCAGTGGTCTAGTCAGAGAGTATCCTACATGCTCCCCTTGCTGTCGTAGGGCTTCCTCACCCGTGACCCCTTTGCACACAGTCCATGAAGCCTTAGTGGGTTGTTCAGGAATGTTGGGATAAGAACACGATGCTTCTTGTTTTTCAGAGCCCTAGGTGTGCATGCTGCAGGGCAGGGACTGTGGCTGGCTTAATTTTGTGTGCATGGGCCCATTTTAGCTTGGTTGGTGGGGACATTATTTGGGGTCTCAATTAAGTTCACATATTATCAGATTTTACAAACAAATGCCAGGTTTACTTTCCATGCTGATGTGAGGTAAGATCTCTCGTGGGCTTGAATGGATAATTGGTGCTGTCCTGTTTTTACTGAGATTTCATTTGGCTGCTGTATTTTCACAGAACTTTCTAGGTGTTGTTCTGCAACTCTGATTTTGATAACAAACGTGAACATTTCATGAAGGGACTTGATTTCTCTGTGCCTGGATATCCAGGTGTAGACACTGATAAATCTCTTTTTTCTTTAGTTTAGCTAAGATGAGACTGACATTTTTAATAAGGAACTTGTTCAGAGAGGCTGAGTCTTGCTGTTACTTACCTGGATGTGAACTCTTTAATCAGTAGAAGTCAATGAGGCTAGATGAAGAATTCAGGCAAGGCTTTACGGGGACTCGTGCTGCAGCAGGAGGGAGCAAAAACAAGGAACCAGTGCCCTGGGTTCCCTGGCTCCTTAAATGGAGGTGAGGATGGAGGCAGATTGGTGGGTTGGGCAGAATGCATAGTTTAGGTGGTCTGCCCTCTCCCATGGAGGTGCTGTGTATAAAGATTATGTGTGGTACCCTCTTCCCAGCATCTAAGAAACAGTGGTTGGTCTGTGACTTTTTTGCATCTCATTGTTCATCATTTGCCCCAACTGTGCATGTGTGAGATAAGTTTTAGCCCCTTGTAGTTTGTTTCTTTCTGTTACTTGAGGAAATATTTGTTCAGATGCCAAAACTTCTGTAACAGGTCCCAGGTCACAGCCTGCCTCATGATTGTAGATCAGAGTGACACTGGTCATAGTTCTTAGGCCTGTTTTTCTCTCTTCCATTCCTTGACTCAGTGCTAGACTAACATAGTCAGAGAGTATCCTGTGGTCCTTTCGAGCTGGCACCCTCGTCACTCCCTTTGTGAAGTTCTTTCTTTCTTTGGAGCATCACTGGCCTGTTACCATGGCTGTGGTCCCTAAATGGGATCGGCATTTCTTCACCTGCTTATAGCCAGCATCATCTCTTGCCTAGACACTGGTAATAGATTTCTAACTGGTCTCCCTAAATCCCCTCTGGTCCCCTGACTCATTTCAGTGGTCAGAATCCCCTGCTGGAAATGCAGGTCTGGTCACTCCATCCTTTATCCTTTAAAAGCTTTGTGTGACTTCCAGTTGCCTTCTGGCTGCACCCCAAACCTTCCCAGGTCTGGCCACTGCACGCCACCAGCCTTGCTTCCATTGCTCCTGGCTTTCTGGACTCAGGCCACCTGGCCTTCTTTCAGTTCTTTGCTGTACTTTCTCCATACATGTCCCCCCTGGCTGCAGAATTCTGCCCCCTATCTGTTTCTCTCTGTTTTGAGGCCAGTCCACACTGCTTGGCTTGACCCATTTCCTCTACTGACCCAGCTCCTAACATTGTGCACCTCTCTTGCTTAGCCTTCGTCACTGTATAAAGTCTCCATATGTTTGTGTGAGTCTTTGGTTAAGAACTGTCTTTCAAGCCAGTAAGCTCCAGGAGAGTCTTGTCTTTTCTTTTTTTTGTTTTTACTCAGAGAGTGGCTTACCATTAGCAGCATACTGCACTTACTTTAGGTACATGTTAAATATTTATTGAATGGCCATTTTTTTTTTTTTTTTAAAGATTGGGGTGGGGTGGGGAGGGAGGAGAGCAGGTGGGCTACTTCTATTGGTCTTTCATTTGTCTATTTTCATCCATCTTTGTTCTTTGGCCCGTGTGGGCCTCCCATTGCAGTGGCCTTTGTTGTTGCAGAGCGCCGGCTCTGGGCACATGCGCTCCAGAGCTCCGGCTGGGTAATTGGACACATTGGTCCAGCCGCTCCGCAGCACGTAGAATCTTCCCAGGTCAAGGATGGAACCGGCACCCCTTGCACTGCAAGGCAATGTCCTTACCCACTGGACTACCAGGGAAGCCCCATGGTTTCTTTTTGTTTTACCCTTCTGTAATTTTACAGCTCCACCTCATATAAGTCATAATTTCATTTATGACTTCTCCCTAGCCAGACCTTCTCTATCTAAAGGTTCCACTTTCTCTGGAGCATCTCTGGCTTTTTAGGAAGGCATCTGGGCTTAGTCTTCTAGTGACCCATATATGTGTCCCTCTTCTTCCTCTTCTATGAAAACCCAGGCCCTACTCTAAAACTGTCCTTTGCTCTAGGGAATTCTCGAAGCTCTGTCTCTCCAGGCTTTCCTTGGTGACCTCTTCTTCGTGAGCCTCTCCAAACTACAGCTCCAAGCCAAGAGAGACAATGCCCACAGTGTCAGTAAGTGCAGCAGTAAAGGAGACTGGGTTTTTGGTGTTGATGACAGTAATTAAGGGTCCTATTTGAAGTTCTTTCATGCAGCTTAAACAAGAACTATATTTGCTTGTCTCTTTGCCATTTTACCATCTGTTCTGCTATCATGAAGAAATTGCATTCCTAAGTTATACATTTACCAAAGTCAAAATCTAAAAACATTTGCTTCACTAGAAAAAAAGGGGTTAGGAATTTGACAGTATCAGAGTCATAATAAGGTTTTTTGCCTACAGAAAATTTTCTAATAAACTATTTTCTTAATAGCCACAAATGTGTTAGTACAACCCCTCACTGCTCGAAACTTAGTGCCTGACAATGTACAGCATTTGCTCTGGAATCAGAGTCTGTTTTCTGTCATTGCCTCCACTATCAGTGGCAAAGGACCACTTATACCCTCCTATTTCCATGATTACCTGTTGTTATGATAAACCAAACACCATACTTCCCCTAAAGCCCAGCCAGTATAGTCAGTAGCTTCTTACAGGGTTGGTCCCAGATCTAGTCTAATAATGGTATATAGAATGCTAATTAAATTCCCAAATTTATTCAAGCCTGTAATTTTCTCAGATCTAGACAACCTACCTCAAACAAAACACCTATGTAGGTTTTGTTTTTGTCTTGCAATGGATCATGCATCTCTCTTTTTAAGAAATTTTTATTTAAATATTGAATATAGTGTATGCAGTGTATCTGGTATACAGCTAAGTGATTCAGTTATACATTTGATCCTTTTCATATTTTCTATTGTTTATCACAGGACACTGAATATAGTTCCTTGTGCTATTGCTGTGTTTATTGTTCAGGCTTGTACGACTTTTGTGCTGCCATGGACTGTAGCCTGCCAGGCTCCTCTGTCCTTGGAATTCTGCAGTCAAGAACACTGGAGTGGGTAGCCACTCCCTTTTCCAGATCTTCCCAACCCAGGGATGGAACCTGGGGTTCCCCACATTGGAGGAGGATTCTTTACCATCTTAACCACCAGAGAAAGCCCCCTATGCTATACAATAGGACTTTATCTTATTTTATTATTTTTTTAAATTTTGGCCTATTTTGTTGGTTTTTAATTTATTTTCATCCATCTTTATTCTTTGGCATGTGGGCCTCCCATTGCTGTGGCCTCTTGTCGCAGAGCACCGGCTCTGGGCACATGCGCTCCAGAGCACTGGCTCATAATTGGACACAACGGTCCAGCCACTCCGCAGCACATGGTATCTTTCCGGGCCTGGGACCAAACCGGTGCCCCTTGTACTGCAAGGTGGACTCTTTACCCACTGGACCACCAGGGAAGCCCTATTTTTAAAAATCCATTCTAAATATAGTAGTTGCATCTACTAACCTCAGACTCCCAATTCAAGCCTTCTCCCGCCCTTTGGGCAACAACAGGTCTGTTTTCTATATCTGTGAGTCTGTGTCTGTTTCTTGGATAAGTTCATTTGAAAGCACCTGTGTTTTAACCTTTCCCCCTGACTCAGGTGATGCAGGCCCAGTGTGTCAAAACAGAAACTGAATTCTACCGTCGCAGTCGCAACGAGATAGTGAACGGAGAAGGGCACACCATGGGGGCGCTGTACTGGCAGCTGAATGACATCTGGCAGGCTCCTTCCTGGTCTTCTCTAGGTGAGTGTTTTAGCATTCTTTGTTCAAGAGAGAGCAAGCCATACCTGTGGGAAGAGGCGCTGAGAGAGCACAGAGCTGGAGGCGTCCGTTTCGAACCCAAGCAGGACTCCAGAGAGAGGAGGCTGTTCTGAGGCCCGTCTCTGACCTGCGGCCGCTTCTCCCACCTCCACAGTCTTTCGGAGAGCCTGAGAAGCAGCCTCACTGTGAGTTCTGTGCTCTCACAAAAGCGACAAAGGGAGGGATGGATTGATTCATGCATGAAGATCTCGGCCACGTGTGTGCATGCTAAGACACTTCCATCATGTCTGACATTTTGTGACCTTATGGACTGTAGCCCACCAAGCTTCTGTGTCCATGGGATTCCCCAGGCAAGAATACTGGAGTGGGTTGCCGTGCCATCCTCCAGGGGATCTTCCCAACTCAGGAACTGAACCTGCGTCTCTTACGTCTCCTGTGTGGGCAGGCGGGTTCTTTACCAGTAGTGCCACCTGGAGAGCCTAGATCTCAGCCATGGGTCTTCTTATTATTGCTTAGAATTTTCAGTTTATTGAAGAGGACTTTCCAGGTCAAAAGGAGAGTTACATAAGCATCCCTTCTGTTTAGGAGAATTCAACCATGAGAAAGTCTGATCCAGCTAAGCATTAACAATGTCCCCTTGTCGACTTCCCTCCAAGTCCATCAGATCATCTTTATTTCATCCTGTTTGTCTCTTGCGGGGAAAGGGCGTTGAGTCAGAATGCCAACTAGAAAGGGTTATCAGCTGAACCTATTCAATCGAGCAACAGGTGAGATGGCTGGCATGGTATTTGCAGTTTGGATTATTTCATCTGTTTTGATGTATTAAAAAAAATTAAGGCGTAGTAATGAATTGTTGGCCTTCACTAGAGGTGATTTGGAATCAAGTTCAGTTAATGAAATAAAGAAAAGTTGTGGGTCCAAAATCAGGCAAAGTCATACAATAAGAAGGAGGTTTTGTTGGGTGAGGCTTTTAAACAGGCTCATCTATGAATACAGATCACGGGGCCCCTTCTGCATGTGTTTGGACTAATTGCAGTCTTGGTCAGGTTTCCCTGATCGGCCTCTACACCAACCAGGGAAAAGGGTATTGAATGAGAACCATGGGGTAGATGCTAGAGGAATAGCCTCTCTGGATGCCCGACCCCGGTTCCTGTCTGTGGATAAGGCAGTGTCTTCTGAAGCTGAGTTCAGTTCAGGAAATGGGAGAGCCCAGGCTTGGTAACTCTTCCCTTAAATGACCCTCTTCTTTTCAGAAAGGATACAAGAGTATGCTGACTGAGAGAGAAGTTGCTTTTTAAACTCTAGCTGGTCACACTGTTCGAGGAGAGGGTCACTGTCTCCCAGGGGTTGGGAGGTCAACGCTTAGTAACTAAAGTATGCATCACTGACTTTTTGCTTCAATTGCTGTTGTCCTGAATGTCTTTTGTTTGGGGCCCCAATGGCTGGAACCGTGTATCTGAAATCTTTTCCCTGTAGTGGATGTCACGCATGAGTGTGTAAGTTATCTCAGGGTTGAGTAATTTTCCATTTATGGGAAAATTTTCTAGAGCTTTCTAAGTTCTCGTTCATTTTACAGTTCTAATTGGCAAGACCTCTCTACCCTTCCCCCTTCATTGTTATTTTCAAGGGGAAATACTGAGAGGTGGAGTGGAAGTACTGGTGAGTTGAAATTTTGCAAAACCTGAAGAAATGAGTTCTAGCTGAACCTTCAAGCCGTGTTCCTCTGTGTCAACAGCTTGCCCTGGAGAATGCTACCCCTCATTCTCTCCCCTCACCCCCACCCGCTTTCCCTCTTCTCCCCCTCCTCCCCGCTCTGGTCTCTCACTGCATACCTGTCTCTCTCAAGTTGCTTGATGCAATGTTTTGTGGAGAAGCAACTTCTTTCTGAAGTGGAGCTGTGTTGAAATACATTTAATCTGTAGGTTTAGCATATGGCACATGCAAACAAGGCACAAGATTCTGAAGGTTCCTGATAGCTTCTAATTGTATTTGAGGAATTGCCGTTAATTGTCATGGGTTTGGATGTTCCCCATCAGCCTGAACTTGCCAGACATATTGTGGTGGTTGTTTAGTTTCACTCAGAGGATTTTGTGCCTATAGGAAAAAGAGACTTTGAGTTCTAAGTAGCTTTATTTTTAAAAAAGTTATTCATTATTTATCTATTTTTATTGAGGTATAGTTGGTCTATAATTCGTTTTAGGTATACGGTATAGTGACTCAAAATTTTATAGATTATACTCAGTTGAAAATTAGAAGATATTGCCTATATTCCCTGTGCTCTGCAGTATAGCTTTGTGACTGGTTTATTTTATACAGAGTCATTTCCACCTCTTTATCTCCTATCACAGTCTCTCATTTCCTTCCTTCCCTCTCCCCACCTATAACCAATAGTTTGTTCTCTGTATCTGTGAGTCTGTTTCTGTTACATTCATCTATTTATTTTATTTCTTAGACCGCACATATAAGTGATAATATGGAGTATTTGTCTTTGTCTGACTTCTTTCATTAAGCACCATACCCCCGAGGTCCACACATGTTGTTACAAATGGCAAAATTTTATACTTTTTATGGGCAGGTAATGCTCCATTGCCTATATATCTATATCTACATCTACGTATACATATACCACATCTCCTTTTTTAAAATTTATTTTAATTTTATTTATTTATTTATTTAAAAGATTTATTTATTTACTTATTTTGGTGGGGGTGGGGTGGGGAGGGAGGGGAGCAGGTGGGTCACTTCTATTGGTCTTTCATTTGTTCATTTTCATCCATCTTTGTTCTCTGGCCCGTGTGGGCCTCCCATCGCGGTGGCCTCTGTTGTCGCAGAGCACCGGCTCTGGGCGCATGCGCTCCAGATCTCGGGCTCAGTAATTGGACACATCGGTCCAACTGCTCCGCAGCACGTGGGATCTTCCCAGGCCAGGGATCGAACCGGCGCCCCTTGCACTGCAAGGCGGTGTCCTTACCCACTGGACCACCAGGGAAACCCCCCACATTTATTTTTAGTTGAAAGGTAATTGCTTTACAATATGCCATTGACTTCTGCCATACATCAACACGAATCAGCCACAGCTCTACATATGTCCCCTCTCTCTCAACCTCCCTCCCACCCTTCTAGCTTGTTACAGAGCCCTAGTTTGAATTCCCAGAGTCACACTGCAAATTCCCATTGGCTACCTGTTTTACAGATGGTAATGTATATGCTTCCATGCTACTCCGTTCATTTCACCCTCTCCTCCCTCCAGCCCATGTCTGTTCCCTCTGTCTGCGTCTACACTGCTGCCCTGCAAATAAGTTCACCAGCACTATCTTTCTGGATTCCACACATATGTGTTAATAAACAGTATTGGGCTTCCCCAGTGACTCAGACAGTAAAGAACCTGCCTGCCATGCAGGAGACCTGGGTTTGATCCCTGGATTAAGAAGATCCCCAGGAGAAGGTAATGGCAACCCACTCCAGTATTCTTGCCTGGGGAATCCCATGGGCAGAGGAGCCTGCTGGACTGCAGTCCATGGAGTCACAAAGAACCAGACACGACTAAGCAACTAACACTTTCACTTTCTTTTCAGATGATGTTTGTTTTTCTCTTTCTGATTTACTTCGCTCTGTGTAATAGGCTTTAGGTTTGTCCATCTAATTAGAGCTGACTCAAGTGAGTTCCTATTTATGGCTGGGTAATATTGCACTGTATGTATGTACCACAGCTTTTTTATTCATTCATCTGTCAGTGGACATTTAGGTTGCTTCCATGTCCTAGTTACTATAAATAGTACTTGTGGATACATGTGTATTTTTCAATTTTGGTTTCTTTAGAGTATATGTCTTGTATATGATATATGTAGTATATGGTAGTTTTATTCCTAGTTTAAAGAATCTCCAAACTGTCTTCCATAGTGACTGTATCAATTTACATTCCCCACCAACAGTGCAAGAGGGTTCTCTTTTCCCATACCCTCTCCAGCTCTTATTGTTTGTGGATTTTTTGATGATGGGCATTCTCATCAGTAAGGTGATATCTCATTGTAGTTTTGATTTGCATTTCTCTACTAATGAGTGATACTGAGCATCTGTTCATGTGTTTATTAGCCATCTGTATGTCTTTGGAGAAATGTTTGTTTAGGTCTTCTGCCCACTTTTTGATTGGTTGGTTGTTTTTCCAGTGTTGAGTTGTATGAGCTGCATGTATATTTTGGAAGTTAATCCATTTTCAGTTATTTCATTTGCTACTATTTCCTCCCATTCTGAGGGCTGTCTTTTTATTTTGCCTATAGTTTCCTTTGCTGTTCAAAAGTCACCACATCTTTATCCATTCTTCGATTGACTGACACTTACATGGCTTCCACATCTGTGCTGTTGTAAATAATGCCAGAGTGAACATTTGGTGTACTTGTATATTTTTTGAATTAGTGTTTAATTTTCTTTGGATATATAGTCAGCAGTGAAATTGACAGGTTTTAGGATAGTTCTATTTTTAGTTTTTTTGAGGCACCTTTGTGTTATTTGCCATATCAGTTTACATTTCCACTAACATGGTAGGAGGGTTCCCTTTTTCTCCACATTCTTGCCACTCGTTTATTTGTGGTGGTTTTCATGATAGCCATTTTGACAGGTGTAAGGATGCCTCATTGTGGTTTTGATTGACATACCGTATGATTAGTGATGCTGAGCATTTTTTCATATGCATGTTGGCCATCTGTATGTCTTCCTTGGAAAAGATGTCTATTCAGATCTCCTCCCAATTTTTTTTTTAATTTTGTCCTCTTTTATTGGTTTTCTGTTTATTCATTTTCATCCATTCTTATTCTTTGGCCTGTGTGGGCCTCCCATTGCGGTGGCCCTCCCATCGCAGTGGCCTCTCTTGTCACAGAGCACCGGCTCTGGGTGCATGTGCTCTAGAGCACTGGCTCATAATTGGGCACACCGATCTAGCTGCTCTGGGGCATGTGGGATCTTCCCAGACCAGGAATCAAACTGGTGCCCCTCGCACTGCAAGGTGGACTCTTTACTCACTGGACCACCAGGGAAGCCCTCCTCCCGATTTTTTTGATTGGGTTGTTTGTTTTTTTGTGTGTTGAGTTGTAGGGGATGTTTATATATATTGTATATTAACCCCCTTAATGGTCACATGATTTGCAAATATTTCCTCCCAATCAGTAGTGTCTATCCTTTCATTTTGTTTATGGTTTCCCTTGCTGTGCAAAAGTTTTTAAGTTTAGTTAGGTCTATTTATTTTTGCTTGTGTTTCTTTTGCCTTAGGACGCAAACCCAAAAAATATGTTGTTGATTTTTGACATAGTGTTCTGCCTGTGTTTTCCTCTAAGTGTTGTGTGGTTTCTGATCTTACATTTACTCCAGTTTGAGTTTATTTTTATAACTGCTGTGAGAAAATGTTCTAATTTCATTTTTCAGTGTTCTTCTTTCTCAAGATCGTTTTCACTACTTGGGGTCTTCTGTGTTTCTATACAAATTTTAGGATTATTTGTTCTAGTTTTGTGAAATATGCCAGTCATATTTTAATATGGATTGCATTGAATCTGTAGATTGCTTTGAGTAGTATGATCATTCTAACAATGTGAATTCTGTCCATAAACAAAGTATCTACATTTGTGTCATGTACAGTTTGTTTCATTGGTGTCTTAGAGTTTTCTGGACACATGTCTTTGCCTTCCTTAGATTTATTCCCGGGCATTTTATTATTTTTGATGTGATAGTGAATGGGATGGTATCCTTAATTCCTCTTATATAGATAATTATTGTTAATATATAGAAATGCAACAAATTTCTGTATGTTAATTTTGTATTCTGCATCTTTACCAACTTCACTGATGAGCTCTAATAGATTTTGGTACCATCTGTAGAATTTTCTTAGTATTATGTCATCTGCAAACAGTGACAGTTTTCCCTCTTCCTTTCCAATTCTTTTTCTTTCTTTTTGTCTGATGTGGCTAAGACTTCTAGGTCTATGTTGAGTAAAAGTGGGCATCCTTGTCTTGTTCCTGATCTTAGAGGAAGTACTTTCAGTTTTCACTGCTGAGTATAGTGTTAGCTGTCATGGCCTTCATTATGTTGAGGTATGTTCCCTCCATACCCACTTTGTAAAGGTTTTTTCTTTTTTCTTTACTCACTGGACCACCAGGGAAGCCCTCCTCCCGATTTTTTTGATTGGGTTGTTTGTTTTTTTGTGTGTTGAGTTGTAGGGGATGTTTATATATATTGTATATTAACCCCCTTAATGGTCACATGATTTGCAAATATTTCCTCCCAATCAGTAGTGTCTATCCTTTCATTTTGTTTATGGTTTCCCTTGCTGTGCAAAAGTTTTTAAGTTTAGTTAGGTCTATTTATTTTTGCTTGTGTTTCTTTTGCCTTAGGACGCAAACCCAAAAAATATGTTGTTGATTTTTGACATAGTGTTCTGCCTGTGTTTTCCTCTAAGTGTTGTGTGGTTTCTGATCTTACATTTACTCCAGTTTGAGTTTATTTTTATAACTGCTGTGAGAAAATGTTCTAATTTCATTTTTCAGTGTTCTTCTTTCTCAAGATCGTTTTCACTACTTGGGGTCTTCTGTGTTTCTATACAAATTTTAGGATTATTTGTTCTAGTTTTGTGAAATATGCCAGTCATATTTTAATATGGATTGCATTGAATCTGTAGATTGCTTTGAGTAGTATGATCATTCTAACAATGTGAATTCTGTCCATAAACAAAGTATCTACATTTGTGTCATGTACAGTTTGTTTCATTGGTGTCTTAGAGTTTTCTGGACACATGTCTTTGCCTTCCTTAGATTTATTCCCGGGCATTTTATTATTTTTGATGTGATAGTGAATGGGATGGTATCCTTAATTCCTCTTATATAGATAATTATTGTTAATATATAGAAATGCAACAAATTTCTGTATGTTAATTTTGTATTCTGCATCTTTACCAACTTCACTGATGAGCTCTAATAGATTTTGGTACCATCTGTAGAATTTTCTTAGTATTATGTCATCTGCAAACAGTGACAGTTTTCCCTCTTCCTTTCCAATTCTTTTTCTTTCTTTTTGTCTGATGTGGCTAAGACTTCTAGGTCTATGTTGAGTAAAAGTGGGCATCCTTGTCTTGTTCCTGATCTTAGAGGAAGTACTTTCAGTTTTCACTGCTGAGTATAGTGTTAGCTGTCATGGCCTTCATTATGTTGAGGTATGTTCCCTCCATACCCACTTTGTAAAGGTTTTTTTTCTTTTTTTTCTTTTTTAATCATAAGTGGATGTTAAATTTTGTCAGAAGCTTTTTCTGCATCCATTGAGGTGACCATAAGGTTTTTGCCTGGTTTTATAATCAGGTTGATGCTGGCCACTTGGAATGAGTTCAAAAGCATTCAGAGTTCAAATGCATTCCGTTTCATGGAAGAGTTTGAGAAAGATTGGTATTTCTTTGAATGTTTGGTAGAATTCCCCAGTAAAGCTATCTGGCCCTAGACTTTTTATTTTTTTGGTGGGCGGGGAGGATTTTGGTTACTGATTCAATCTCCTTAGTAGTAATTGATGAGATTTTTTTTTTTTAATCTTCTCATGATTCAGTTTTGGAAGGTTGTATGTCTCTAGAAATTTATCTGTTTCTTCTAGCTTGTCCAATTTGTGTATAGTTGCTCATACTAGTTTTTATTCTTCGTACTCCTTTGGTGTTAGTTGTAGAGTCTCTTCTTTCATTTCTGAGTTTATTGATTTAGACCTTCGTTTTTTGTTTTCATAGTTTTATCGGCTTTGTTTATCTTTTCAAAGAACCAGCTCTTGGTTTCATTGATCTTTTTCCATTTTTTAAAATCTCTATTTTGTTTATTTCTGCTCTGATCTTTATTATTTCTTTCCTTCTACTAGCTTTAAGTTTTGTTTGCTGTTGTTTTCTCTAAGCTCCTTTAGGGTTATGTTGTTTACTTGTAATTGTGTTTTCTGAGGTAAGTGCTTTTGCTGCATCCAGTAGATTTTGGATCATTGTGTTTTTGTTTTCATTTGTTTCCAAATACTTTGATTCTTCTTTGATTTCTTCAGTGACCCATTGGTTGTTTAATAACTTCTTACTTAGCCTCCATATGTATGTGTGTGTGTGTTTTCAGTGTTTTTTCTTATGGTTGAGTTCTGGTCTCATAGGATTGTGATTGGAAGAGATGCTTGATAAGATTTCAGTTTTCTTAAGTTTATTGGATGTTGTTTTGTGGTGTATCTCGTGATTCATCCTAGAAAATGTTCCATGTACCGTGTATTCTCTCAAAGTCCATTTGATCTAATGTGTTTCCTTATGGATTTTCTATCTGGATTATCTATCCACTGATATAAGTGGGGTGTTAAATTCCCCTACTCTTACTCCATTGCTGTCAATTTCTCCCTTTATATCTGTTAATATTTGCTTTATGTATATAGCACTCCTTTATAGATGGGTGCATATCTACTTTATTGCCATATATTCTTAGAATGTTGTCCTTCTTTGTCTCTTGTAACAGTCTTTTATTGTCTATTTTGTCTGATATATTAATAAATATTGCCATCCTAGCTTTTCTCTTGATTTACATTTGCATGGAATACTTTTTTTCTATCCCCTCTCTTTCAGGCTTTGTGTGTCTTTAGATCTGAAGTGTATCTCCTATTATAGGTAGCATGTAAATGGGTTTTGTATTTGTATCCATTCAGTCACTCTGTATCTTTTGATTGGAGCATTTACATTTAATTATTGATAGGTATATACTTCTGTTTTGTTCATTGTTTGGACATTGTTTTGTAGTTCTTTTTAGTTCCTGTCTTCTTTCTTTCCCTTTTGATTTGATGACTATCTTTAGTCATGTTTGGCTTCCATTCTTTTTGCTATTTATCAATTGTATATTTCTGGTTCATGATTACCATGCAGCTTATATATAGCAATCAGTATGCAGTGTAATACATATGATTATTTTAAGTTTATGATCTCTTCATTTCAAACATTTTAAAGAACGCTCTAGTTTTATTCCCCCACCTCTGTCATGGTTATTGTTTATGGTTTCATATTTTACAGCTTTTTGTTCTTAACCAATTATTGTTGATATAGATGACTTTTATCCCTTTTGTCTTTTAACCTTCCTGATAGCTTTGAACATGGTTGACTTACTACCTAATATTTGCATTTACTAAGGTGCTTTTCTTTTCATAATTTTCATGTTTCTATTTGTAGCCTTTTCTTTTCCACTTAGAGAAACCAACTTACCATTTCTTGTAAAGCTGGTTTGGTGGTACTCAACTCCTTTTAGCTTTTGTTTGTTCGTAAAACTTCTGGCTTATCCTTCAAGTCTGAATGAGACTCTTGCTGAGTGGAATATTCTTGTTGGCACGTTTCCCCTTTCGTCACTCACATCTGGCCTGCAGAGCTGCTGGAAAGTCAGCTGATGGCCTTATTGGAGTTTCTTTGTTTGTTGCTTGCTGCTTTTCCCTTGTGTGTGTGTGTGTTTTATATTTTTCCTTTAACTTTGATTTTTCCCATTTTTTCTCTTTTCGAAATCTTTTAAAATTAATTATTTTTATTTAAAATTTGTAATTACATTGTAATTACAGTGTATCTTGGTATGAACCTCTTCGGGTTGATCCTATCTGTGTTCCTGATAGGATCTGTTTCTTTTCCCAGGTTCGGGAAATTTCCAGCTACCATGTTTTCAAACATGTTCTCTGACTCTTTCTCTCTTCTTCTAGGACCCTACAGTGTGGGTATTAGCGCCCCTACTGTTGTACCAGAGATCTCTTAAACTGTTCTCTCTTCTTTTTACTCTTGTTTTTTCTCCTGTTCAGCTTCAGTGATTTCCTCTCCTTTGTCCTCCATCTCCCAAGACCCAGGATATTTGGAGGCTGGTTCTGGCTGGCTAGTGGCTGGAGTTTGGGTCCCAGGATTTCTGGTTGCATGTCCCGGGGTATGGGGTGGTGTCTGAGGCTAGCTTTTGTACACTGTTGTATGGCACTGGGTCCTGAGCCCTCTGGTGGACAGGGTCATGACCTTAAGTGCCTTGGGCTCAGGAGGTATTAAGGCAGCCTTTCTGCTGATGGGTGGGGTTTTGTCCTTGTCCAGTCAGTTGCTTGGCAGTGAGGCATCCCAGCACTCACACAGACAGACTGGTAGATGGGGGACTGGTGGGCGGGGCTGGATCCTGGTGCCAGTCCTCCAAAGGGAGGATTCCAGAATAGTGCCTGCCAGTGGCTGGGCCTCCACGGTGAGCTCCTGTTGCTTCGTTTTTTGGTGGGGGTGGGGGTCAGGTTTGGGAGGGAGGGGAGCGGGCGGGCCACTTCCATTGGTCTTTCATTTCTCTATTTTCATCCGTCTTTGTTCTTTGGCTCCTGTGGGCCTCCCATCACAGTGGTGTCTGTCGCTGCAGAGCTCTGGCTCTGGGCGCATGCGCTCCAGAGCTCCAGCTCGGTAATTGGACACATCGGTCCAGCTGCTCCGCGGCACGTGGAATCTTCCCAGGCCAGGGATCGAACCGGCGCTCCTTGCACTGCAAAGCAGTGTCCTTACCCACTGGACCACCAGGGGAAGCCCCTCCAGTTGCTTCGTGCCTCTTTGGGAGACTCCAAGATCAGCAAATGAGTCTGACCCAGGCTCTTTTCAAATGACTGCTTCTGCCCTAATTCCCAGAGGGTGTGAGATTTTATCTACGCCCTTTAATAGTGGTGTCTGTATTTTCCCGAACCCTCTATAACTCCTGAAATGAGTCCCTGCAGGCCTTCCCTTCAAAGCCAAACTTTCTGGGGGCTTGTCTTCCCAGTGCAGGATCCCTGGGCTGGGGAGCACTGTTGGGTACTCAGACCCCTTGAGGAGCTACTGTAGTGATTCTCACATTCGTGGCTTGCCCAGCCCCGGGGTGAGCATCTGGACTGTAGGACACCATGTTCCTCCTACCCATACTGTGGCACCTTCTTTACATATCTTCAGTTGTAGGTGCTCTTGTCTGCTGGATTTGGTCTTCCTCATAAAGTGCTGCTGTGTAACTAGCTGTGGTTTCAGTGTGCGTGTGAGACGAGGTGGGCACACGGTTTTCCTGCGCCTCCGTGTGGGCCAGCCTCTCTAACGGTATTTTCTCTACATAACTGTTATAAATGAGGAGTTGTAACAGATGCTCGCTGCCAATGGTACTGATTCCCTTTTTCCTGTGTAGGTAGGAAAAGGGAACATTGGCACATTGAGCTCCTGGAAGCAGAATTGCCTAGGAGAAGGTGCTGGCCAGGAATCAGGTCTAGGCTCAAAATACTGCTTGTAGCACGTTTGACTAAACCTCTTGAGCTTCCATTTCCTCATCTGAAGAGTACAAAGGAAATGACTGCCTCCTCCAGATTTTGAAGCTGACAGGAGGGAAGGTCCAGAACGTTTCTTGCACTCAGTTTACATGAGTTCCCTCCACGGTCAGCTCTCTTTTCCACACCCAGGGCCCAGAATGGTGACAGGTCACAAGCTGGGCCATGTGGATGACGACTGTCAGTGCTTGACTCTGCCCATCTCCTAACCCACCTGACTATTTTTAGAGTATGGAGGAAAGTGGAAAATGCTTCATTACTTTGCTCGGCGTTTCTTCGCCCCGCTGTTACCAGTGGGTTTTGAGAACGAAGGCGTGCTTTTCATCTATGGTGTATCAGACCTTCACTCAGAACATCAGATGAGGCTCACTGTAAGTTGCTTGGATTTTTCTTTTTATGGTAGAGGGAGAATGTTCGATTGCTTCAGTTATTTGGTTCTATTCTTTTCTGGGGGTGTGGGGGAGGGAAGAGAGCAATTTGTATCAGAATGTGCTGCTTTTTTAAAGAATTTGAAATCTATCCCTTTCTAAAGCCAAACTTTCTGGGGGCTTGTCTTCCCAGTGCAGGATCCCTGGGCTGGGGAGCACTGTTGGGTACTCAGACCCCTTGAGGAGCTACTGTAGTGATTCTCACATTCGTGGCTTGCCCAGCCCCGGGGTGAGCATCTGGACTGTAGGACACCATGTTCCTCCTACCCATACTGTGGCACCTTCTTTACATATCTTCAGTTGTAGGTGCTCTTGTCTGCTGGATTTGGTCTTCCTCATAAAGTGCTGCTGTGTAACTAGCTGTGGTTTCAGTGTGCGTGTGAGAGGAGGTGAGCACACAGTTTTCCTACGCCTCCGTGTGGGCCAGCCTCTCTAACGGTATTTTCTCTACATAACTGTTATAAATGAGGAGTTGTAACAGATGCTCGCTGCCAATGGTACTGATTCCCTTTTTCCTGTGTAGGTAGGAAAAGGGAACATTGGCACATTGAGCTCCTGGAAGCAGAATTGCCTAGGAGAAGGTGCTGGCCAGGAATCAGGTCTAGGCTCAAAATACTGCTTGTAGCACGTTTGACTAAACCTCTTGAGCTTCCATTTCCTCATCTGAAGAGTACAAAGGAAATGACTGCCTCCTCCAGATTTTGAAGCTGACAGGAGGGAAGGTCCAGAACGTTTCTTGCACTCAGTTTACATGAGTTCCCTCCACGGTCAGCTCTCTTTTCCACACCCAGGGCCCAGAATGGTGACAGGTCACAAGCTGGGCCATGTGGATGACGACTGTCAGTGCTTGACTCTGCCCATCTCCTAACCCACCTGACTATTTTTAGAGTATGGAGGAAAGTGGAAAATGCTTCATTACTTTGCTCGGCGTTTCTTCGCCCCGCTGTTACCAGTGGGTTTTGAGAACGAAGGCGTGCTTTTCATCTATGGTGTATCAGACCTTCACTCAGAACATCAGATGAGGCTCACTGTAAGTTGCTTGGATTTTTCTTTTTATGGTAGAGGGAGAATGTTCGATTGCTTCAGTTATTTGGTTCTATTCTTTTCTGGGGGTGTGGGGGAGGGAAGAGAGCAATTTGTATCAGAATGTGCTGCTCTTAGAATTTGAAAATCTATATCCAGGACAAAATTCTGCCATTGATTCTATGACCTTAATGTCTTGGTTCAGTTTTCTCATCTGTAAAGTGACACCAACCTGCCTTTCTTTTCAAAGTATTTCTGTGGATAGTAAATACAGTGATCTGATGAGTATGAATTGTTAACTGTAAAATGCCACGTAAAGGTCATTTATGATCATGAGAAGCTGGAAATAGCCTAAACTTTATAAAAAAATTTATGAAAATGGTACATTAAAGTGGAAGTCAGTAAAATTATTCAAAATGTATGTATGGAAAAATGAATTTGTATTTAAAACCATGTTAGGTATAAAAGAGGGGATTAGAAACTTGAAGCCTTAGGTGGCTACAGTTGAGCACGGGTCAGGTTTTTGGATTAATTACAATGCGGGAGGTCCTGTGCCCTCCATAGATTATTCAGTTCTTACAGCTACCTGTGAAATTAGTGCTCCTGTTGTTCTCACTTTATGGATAAAAAAATGGATACTTGGAGAAGTTGAAGTCATTTAGTTACATAACTAGCAGCTTGGTGGAGCGAGGGTTAAACTAGGTGTCCATCTCTGAATCAGTTCTGCCACTCTGACTTCCATCTATTTATTACTATTATTCTTCTCAAAAAAAAAAAAAAAAAGAGTAAGAATGTTTGGTTTTCTTCTGCCTTGTTTCTCTCCAGGTGAGAGTCCACACTTGGAGTTCCCTGAAGCCTGTATGCTCTGAGATGACGAACCCTTTTGTGTTAAAAGCAGAGCAGTCCATTCTTCTCTACGAGAAGTCGGTGCCTAAGTTGTTAAGAAGATGTCCCAGTTGCACACGACAAAGCTGTGTGGTTTCCTTTTACCTGTCTGCTGATGGGAAACTCTTGAGCCCCATCAACTATCACTTCCTGTCCTCGTTGAAGGATGCAGAGGGTCTCCAGAAGGCAAATATCACTGTAAGCACCCGTGGTCTGGGGTCACCCTGGCTTTGTGGCTTGTTCTGACTTTTCTGCAAGTTTTCCCTTGGGTACTGAGTTTACCTGGGACCTGGGGAACATCAGCCCCTTCCCACTGGAAGCAAAGAGCCAATAATTTTGGTTTCTGATTCAGCCTTTGTCCGAGGTTACAACACCTGCCACTCTGGTGGCCCCATCACCTCTCCTGGTCAGGCTGGTGCAGCGGAGGACGAGGCAGCCAGAGTCCTCGCCCCTGACTGCTCCTCTGCTAGGTTCCAGGCTCTGTCTGGGGGCTTTACAGCACCATCCCTGAAGTATTACCATCTGCATTTACAAGTGAGAAAGTCCGTTTGGGGGCTTCCCTGGTGGCTCAGTGGTAAAGAATCTGCCTGCCAGTGCAGGAGGCAGAAGAGACACGAGCTCCATCCCTGAGCTGTGAAGATCCCCTGGAGAAGAGAATGGCAGCCCACTCCTGTATCCTTGCTAGGAAAATCCCATGGATCGAGGAGCCTGGTGGGCTACAGTCCATGCAGTCACAAGGCGTCAGACACGACTGAGCCACTGAGCACACACACAGGCCTGTTTGGAGGGGCCAAGTAACTGTGCAAAGTCTGTAGCCAGGAAATGTCAGCGCCCAGGAAGAGCACTTTTTTTTTTTTTTTTTAATTTAAGAAAAGGTTTCTTTCTTTTTTAACTTTCTGTTTTAAATTGGAGTATAGTTGATAATGTTGTGATATCTTCAACATATGCAGTTAATAATTTTTTAATATGAGCTGTTTGTTGATTTTTGTGGCTGTGCAATCTTTGTTGCTGCACTGGGTTTTCTCTAGTTGTAGCGAGTGGGGGCTTGTCATTGCAGTGAGAAGCTCTCACACCGCAACTAGAGAGTGGCTCCTACCCATCACAACTAGAGACAAGTTGACACATTATTCTTAACTAAAACTCATAATTTGCACTAGGGTGCACTCGTTCTCTTGTATATTCTGTGGATTTTGACAAATGTACAGTGACATGTGGGCTTCCCTCGTGACTCGGTGGTAAAGAATCCATCTGCCAAGCTGGAGACATGGGTTTGGTCCCTGGGCTGGGAAGATCCCCTGGAGAAGGAAATGGCTACCCACTGCAGTATTCTTGCCTGGGAAATTCCATGGACAGAGGAGCTTGGCGGGCTACAGTCCATAGGGTCGCCATGAGCCAGACAGGACTTACCACCTAAACGACAACAGTGACATGCACCTCCTGTTACAGAACCATACAGAGTACTCTCACTGCTCTATAGTCATGGCTTTCCACCTCCTTTATCTTTGCTTGTGCTTGTGTCCAGTCAGTCATGTCCGACTCTGCGACCCTATGGACTGTAACTCACCAGGCTTCTCTGTCCATGGGATTTTCCAGGCAAGAATACTGGCGTGGATTGCTGTTTCCTTCTCTAGGGGGTCTTCCCGATCCAGAAATCCAGCCTGCGTCCCCTGTATTGGCAGGCAGGCTCTTTACCCCTGAGCCACCTGGGAAGCCTCCTTTATCTTTCCCTCCCTTCAATCCCTAGTAAGCACTGGTCTTTTGGCAGTTTATATAGTTTTGCTTTTTCCAGAATGTCATATCATTGGAACCATACAGTATGTGGCTTTGTCAGACTGACTTTTTTTTTTTTTTCCACTTAACAATACACATTTAAGTCTTTTCCATGTCTTTTTTTTTTTTTTTTAACCTTTAAATTTTGTTTTGGAATATAGCCAATTCACAATGTGGTGATGGTTTCAGGTGGACAGCAGAGGAACTCAGCATACTAAAAGCACTCTTAATTTTGCATTTGTAAGGAGAGTCTATTAATATAAAAAATTTTCAGTCTATGCTATGATTTATTACTTTCAAGCTGCTTAATCATCAGATCTCTTTATCACTGCTGAGAAAAATATGGGATGATCAGGATGGACAGTGTTATAAAAATTGTGCAGCTGGAAAATTTGGAATCTGTCAGTTGACTGAAAACCTTTTCTTCCCTCCCCCACCTCCACGTAGTGATTGAAAATATTTTTCTAGAACGTTTCACTGTTTTTAACCAATTTTAAGTTTGTTTTATAATTCATTGAAAAGACTTAAGTTAGAGGATTTTTTATGTTTGCTTTAGAAATAATATAAAAACTTGGTCTTTGAAATGAAAACATAGCTTCCTTCCTAATTAATAGTGAAATGTTCCCATAATGAAATCTAACTTAGGGCTTCCCTGGTGGTCCAGTGGGTTAGAGGTCCATCTTGCAGTGCAAGGGGCACCAGTTTGAAGCCTGGCCTGGAAAGATCCCACGTGCTGTGGAGCAGCTGAGCCGGTGTGTCCAATTACGCACCAGCGCTCTGGAGCACATGCAACCAGAGCCGGTGCTCTGCAGCGAGAGAGGCCACTGCAATGGGAGGCCAACACAGGCCAGAGAATTAAAAAAAGATGGATGAAAAATAAATGATGACTTGGAGGTCAAAAAAAAAAAAAAGTTAGGTATCTAACTTATCTGTAGTAACTGCTGTAGAGCATGTATAAAGCAAGTGACATACATTTACATGGCTGATTTCCAGAAAAAAGCCCAGTGGTATTCGTGGACAAATCTGCAGTCTCTGGACAGGGTTTTGAAATCTCTCTTTCCTCATCTAGACCTCTATTACCTTGAGACAACTGGGAGTTGGAGAGAAACAGGCCTAGTTTCCCTGTCCTACCTCAGTTACATTTCAGTGAGACTCAGTTTTTCCTACAGGGATGTAATAACAGTAGCAATAATAATAGTAATGATAGTTGTCATGGGTTTAACGTCGGCCAGGTGTGATACTATCCCCAGTGGCACTGGGGGGCCTTGAGCCAGCGTGCAGGCTTGAGCTCCTGGCTCTGCAGTCAGATATGCAGAGGTGAGATTTCCAATCAGGAGGAGACACCAGCAAGAGAGAGCAGATGCCAGTGCCCCTTCTGGCCTTGGCCTTGGGCTAGAATAGCTGAAGTGTCCCTGCTGCCTGGGGAGCGTCGAGGGGCAGCCACATGAACTCTGTTCTCACAACTGTTACAGGTCTTCATGCAGATAGGTGGACAACATGATGTGGGAATTTGACGTCTAGCTTCAACTCCAAGACTCAGACCCTCTGAGGGCTACCTAATACACACTGAATTTATTTCTTTGCTTCTACCAAAGTAGTGGCAGCAGTGGTGGTGTAGTTGCTAAGTTGTATCTGACGTTTTGTGACCCTGTGGACTGTGGTCTGCTAGGGTTGTCTGTCCGTGGGATTTCCCAGGCAGGAATAGTGGAGTGTGTTGCCATTTCCTTCTTAAGGAGATCTTCGCAACCCAGGGATTGAACCTGGGTCTCCTGCACTGCAGATGGATTCCTTACGGACTGAGCCACCAGGGAAACCTCGCCAAAGTAAGGTTTCTTGTTCATAACGGAGAACCCTGCACAATGTAGCAGGCTAGGTTATAGATAGTTAAACTGCCCTTTGGTATCCTTTATGTCCACACAGAGCCTATAATGTCAAACCTATGGCCTCGTCTGTATGCATGCTGAAGAGTCCTGGTTCGGGACAAACCCATGGCTTGATTGCCAGGTCCCACTCAGCTGTGTAGTCACAGTGAGAAAGGCTCACAAACCCCCACCTTCCAGGGAGCGGCTCTCCTCACTCTCAGCCTGTGGCAAGACTTAGCCTGTGCTCTCATTTGCTGATACTGTGTGGGATTCACACAGGTTAAATGTTAATAAAGCGACTTTACTGACAATGAAGTCCACCAGCTCTAGCAGGACAACTTTTGGAGCTGCCTGGCCAGCTGCTGCCTAGGCTGCGGGTTCTCCTCAGAAGACTAGAAGGTGGGCACTGGGGCTGTGCTCCATAGCCAGCTCTGGGCAGATCCGAGAAAGTCATTTAAATCACCAGCCCTGGTGCAGAAATGGGCCTCTTTTGATGAGACCCTGAGAAAAAATGCAATTGTGAAAGCTACAAAACTTTGAGCTTCTTGTGAAATAGTCTCCTAAAGCATTGGAGACTGCCTATTCCACCCCTGATTGGAGATTACAGTTGGGTAATTTTCCACTGCCTTCAATAAATTTCCATGTAGTTTTTATTAGCATCTGACACAGTGTACAGAATGTACGGCTTTGGCAGTGGCAGGACCAAAGTTGTAGGTGAGGCGCTCTTAGTTAGTCACGTTGAGCAGCGAGCTCTGCACCCCTCCTTGACTTTGTTTCTCTTTCTTTCAGGCCAGCATCTCTCAGCAAGGGGACACATTTGTTTTTGATCTGGAAACCTCAGCTGTTGCTCCCTTTGTTTGGCTGGATGTAGGCAGGATCCCAGGGAGATTCAGCGACAATGGGTTCCTCATGACTGAGAAGACACAGACTGTATTTTTTTACCCTTGGAAACCCACCAGCAAGAGTGAACTGGAGCAGTCTTTTCATGTGACATCCCTGGCTGACACTTACTGATCCAGGTTGTATTTTCAGGAGTGGAAGGCACCCAGAAACAAATTGAAGAAGCCAGAAAATGCGTCTGCTTGCTGTCAGGTGTCTGATTAGCCATGTGGTGAAGAGTTGAACACTCTTTCAGGGAAGGCTGTGTGTACTCAGGTGATGTCCTCCAAGAAAGTTGTGCCTAGGTGCTGTCCAGTCTGCACCCAGGGCTGTGTTTTTAGCTCTTCCTTTTGCACTACTTGAACCAATTCTAACCCAGCTGTCTCTCCTACCCCCAAAGGCGGTCCTGTCCACATGTAGCCCTTTAAGGGAATCACAGGTACATGACCATTACAGTATCTGTGGAATCAAAAGTGAAAGGTTGTGAGAGCATTTAGGCTCTCCTGGTCAGCTATGAGAAACACCAAATGACTGAGATGAAATGGTTTTGCTGTTATTTCCAGAGGAAATAGAAATTCAAATGTTACAACAGAAAGCAGTGTCTGGGTGGTAACCATATTGGTTGTTGTTGTTGAAGCCTTTGGTGGGATTGATTGTTGCCATGCAATCACTTTTGGGGTAGGAGTCCTTCTTCATTTGTGAGTTTTTTTTTTTTGATATATTGCTTTAAAAATAATTATTTTTTCAAAGGCCATTAGAGTGATTATTCTTTAGGGAAAAGAAAGCTCACATTGAAATGGACATTCCCTTGGTCCCTGGGGAAACTTTTGGGTGTCCTGACATAGGTGGTCACCTATAATTGTGCATGGGCTTCAGATTTGGTTGAGTCCAGTGGACATTCCAATTTAATGTTTAATTTAAGGCTGTGGTTTGATTTGCACTTGGTGATCCTGGCAGCAAAGTGATGTTCCCTTTAACTTGAGATTGAACTATTTTATAAAAACATTGATTAATTATAGTTGCTGTGAAATCATTTTATTCTGCATGATCATGTTTATCAAATGATATTGATAATGAAGCAAAAATGTTAATAAGTCATTTTGGGTGAAGGTGTATAGGAATTTTTGCTGTTTTTGCAACTTTTCTGTAAGTTTGAGATTATATAAAAAGGTTAAAGTTATATAAATTGCATTTATAAATTGACAACTTGATGTTCTGTCTGCGGAAACCCCCAACTTACTGATCCAGGTTGTATTTTCAGGAGTGGAAGGCACCCAGAAACAAATTGAAGAAGCCAGAAAATGCGTCTGCTTGCTGTCAGGTGTCTGATTAGCCATGTGGTGAAGAGTTGAACACTCTTTCAGGGAAGGCTGTGTGTACTCAGGTGATGTCCTCCAAGAAAGTTGTGCCTAGGTGCTGTCCAGTCTGCACCCAGGGCTGTGTTTTTAGCTCTTCCTTTTGCACTACTTGAACCAATTCTAACCCAGCTGTCTCTCCTACCCCCAAAGGCGGTCCTGTCCACATGTAGCCCTTTAAGGGAATCACAGGTACATGACCATTACAGTATCTGTGGAATCAAAAGTGAAAGGTTGTGAGAGCATTTAGGCTCTCCTGGTCAGCTATGAGAAACACCAAATGACTGAGATGAAATGGTTTTGCTGTTATTTCCAGAGGAAATAGAAATTCAAATGTTACAACAGAAAGCAGTGTCTGGGTGGTAACCATATTGGTTGTTGTTGTTGAAGCCTTTGGTGGGATTGATTGTTGCCATGCAATCACTTTTGGGGTAGGAGTCCTTCTTCATTTGTGAGTTTTTTTTTTTTGATATATTGCTTTAAAAATAATTATTTTTTCAAAGGCCATTAGAGTGATTATTCTTTAGGGAAAAGAAAGCTCACATTGAAATGGACATTCCCTTGGTCCCTGGGGAAACTTTTGGGTGTCCTGACATAGGTGGTCACCTATAATTGTGCATGGGCTTCAGATTTGGTTGAGTCCAGTGGACATTCCAATTTAATGTTTAATTTAAGGCTGTGGTTTGATTTGCACTTGGTGATCCTGGCAGCAAAGTGATGTTCCCTTTAACTTGAGATTGAACTATTTTATAAAAACATTGATTAATTATAGTTGCTGTGAAATCATTTTATTCTGCATGATCATGTTTATCAAATGATATTGATAATGAAGCAAAAATGTTAATAAGTCATTTTGGGTGAAGGTGTATAGGAATTTTTGCTGTTTTTGCAACTTTTCTGTAAGTTTGAGATTATATAAAAAGGTTAAAGTTATATAAATTGCATTTATAAATTGACAACTTGATGTTCTGTCTGCGGCTTATTTCCTCATTCCATGAAGACTCAGTTGTGTCCAGTAGTGTATGAGGCATTCATTTCCACTTTTCTCTGGTCAGCTTTTTAGTCTACTTTGATACTCTGGGAGAGTCTAAACAATCTAGACCAGGATATTTGAAGGGTCTTCTCAAAGAAGAATCAAGTAGTTGGTTACAGAATTGATGGACAGTGAGAGTTGGCTTTGTAATAAAGAGTAAATAGATCAGGCTTCCTTGGTGGTCCAGTGGATAAAGAGTCTGCCTTGCAGTGCAAGGGGCACCGGTTCAATCCCTGGCCTGGGAAGATCCCACGTGCCCCAGAGTGGTCGGACCCGTGTGTCCAATTATGAGCCAGCGCTCTGGAGCGTATGCGCCCAGAGCTGGTTCTCTGCAACAAGAGAGGCCACTACCGTGGGAGGCCCACACAGGCCAAGAATAAAGATGGATGAAAATAATTAAAAAAGGCCAAAATTAAAAAAAAAAAAAAGACTAAATAGATCATAGATAATGGGTTTGGTTTTAAAGGTAAGAAACTTTTGGCCATGGTTCAAAGACTAAAAGGAAAATAAATGCAGACAACCCACACCTCTCCTTCAGTATTGAAGAGTTCCATCATTTTTTGTGTTATTTCAATATATTTATATAAAAGCTGTATGAAAGACTAGGACTTAGGGATGTAATCCAGAAGATTTTTACTTGATAAATGTTACATCACTTTGCATGGGCTTCAGATTTGGTTGAGTCCAGTGGACATTCCAATTTAATGTTTAATTTAAGGCTGTGGTTTGATTTGCACTTGGTGATCCTGGCAGCAAAGTGATGTTCCCTTTAACTTGAGATTGAACTATTTTATAAAAACATTGATTAATTATAGTTGCTGTGAAATCATTTTATTCTGCATGATCATGTTTATCAAATGATATTGATAATGAAGCAAAAATGTTAATAAGTCATTTTGGGTGAAGGTGTATAGGAATTTTTGCTGTTTTTGCAACTTTTCTGTAAGTTTGAGATTATATAAAAAGGTTAAAGTTATATAAATTGCATTTATAAATTGACAACTTGATGTTCTGTCTGCGGCTTATTTCCTCATTCCATGAAGACTCAGTTGTGTCCAGTAGTGTATGAGGCATTCATTTCCACTTTTCTCTGGTCAGCTTTTTAGTCTACTTTGATACTCTGGGAGAGTCTAAACAATCTAGACCAGGATATTTGAAGGGTCTTCTCAAAGAAGAATCAAGTAGTTGGTTACAGAATTGATGGACAGTGAGAGTTGGCTTTGTAATAAAGAGTAAATAGATCAGGCTTCCTTGGTGGTCCAGTGGATAAAGAGTCTGCCTTGCAGTGCAAGGGGCACCGGTTCAATCCCTGGCCTGGGAAGATCCCACGTGCCCCAGAGTGGTCGGACCCGTGTGTCCAATTATGAGCCAGCGCTCTGGAGCGTATGCGCCCAGAGCTGGTTCTCTGCAACAAGAGAGGCCACTACCGTGGGAGGCCCACACAGGCCAAGAATAAAGATGGATGAAAATAATTAAAAAAGGCCAAAATTAAAAAAAAAAAAAAGACTAAATAGATCATAGATAATGGGTTTGGTTTTAAAGGTAAGAAACTTTTGGCCATGGTTCAAAGACTAAAAGGAAAATAAATGCAGACAACCCACACCTCTCCTTCAGTATTGAAGAGTTCCATCATTTTTTGTGTTATTTCAATATATTTATATAAAAGCTGTATGAAAGACTAGGACTTAGGGATGTAATCCAGAAGATTTTTACTTGATAAATGTTACATCACTTTCTTTTCACTGTTTCTCCTCTTCATTACCTACAGTATTTTTCTAGTCCAGGTACCCTGTGGGGTGGACTTTGAAGTTGATGGGCCAGAATTTTTACATTGCAATCTTGCGCTTCCTATTTCTGTAACCTTAATGAAGTTCTTTAGCTTCTATTAATATGTTCAGTTTTCTTGTGGCAAAATGGGAATAATTAGCCTCACCTGTTAAGTGTGTTTTGAGAAATAAACTAAAAAGGTGGCTCAAGGGCTCATTTTGATACTTAGGGAAGGCTCCGTGAATGGAGGCACCCTCCTGGGGGGTGACCGTCTTGTCTAGAGAGGGCGGGGCTTCCGGCCAAACTGACCAGAGTCGGGATCTGAGTCCTCAGGCTTACTGACTCTGTGACCATGGGCAACAACTGAACCTTCTAGATTTTAGTTTTTTCATCTGTAAAATGGAGACAGTCATTCTCTGACCTTCAAAGGTAGTTGTAAAAATCAAACAAATAGGGCCTGAAACAAAATAAATGCTAGGTAAATGGTGGTTGTACTTTTCAAACATCATTATCACCCAGTAAGTACATGAAGCAAGGTAAAAATGAAGGAAATAAAGGCAGATTCCTTTTTTTCTTTATTTACGATGAAGTATAGTTAATGCAATACTGTATTAGTTTTGGGTGTACTGCAAGATGATTCATATATATATATATGTGTGTGTGTGTGTGTGTGTGTATGTATACAATCATATGTTTTTCACATTTTCCACTACAGGTATGGCTTCCCTGGTGGCTCTGATAGTAAAGAATCTGCCTGCCAATGCAGGAGATGCAAGTTTGCTCCCTGGGTCAGGAAGATCCACTAGAGAAGGAAATGCCAGCCCACTCCAGTATTCTTGCCTGGAGAATCCCATGGACAGAGGAACCTGGCAGGCTACAGTCCATGGCCTCTCAAAGAGTCAGACTCAATTGAATGACTAACACTACTATAGGTTATTATAAGATATTGAATATAATTTCTGGTGCTGTATCGTAAGTCCTTGTTGCTTTTCTGTTTTATATATAGCGTAGCATATCTGTTAATCCCATATCCCACTTTGCCCTTCCTTCTCCTTCTCTCCTTTGGTAACCATAAGGTGTTTTCTATGTCTGTGAATCTGTTCTTGTTTTTCATATAGATTCAATTGAATTATTTTTTAAGATTCCACATATAAGTAATAGGATTTAATATTTGTCTTTCTCTGGCTTACTTCACTGAGTATGATAAGCTCTAGGTCCATCCATGTTGCTGCAAATCGCATTATTCCATTCCTTTTTTATGGTCACGTCATATTTCGTTGTATCTGGTTGGCCAACAAACATTTGGATTTTTCTGTAAGATGTTACGGAAAAACCTGAAACAAACATTTTGGCCAACCGAATATAAATATACCTCATCTTTGTCTGTGCATCTGTCAGTGGACATTTAGATTGCTTCCATGTCTTGACTATTGTAAATAGTGCTGGTATGAACATTGAGATGTGTCAATCTTTTCAATTAGAATTTTTGCTGGATATATGCTGAGGAGTGAAATTTGTTGAATCATGCATGCTAAGTTGCTTCATATGGCAACTCTATTTTTAGTTTTCTTTTTTTAAAAGAAATCTCCCTATTGTTTTCCATAGTGGTGGCACCAATTTACATTTCCACAATCTCTATACCTTCTCCAGCATATGTTATTTGCAGACTTTTTAAAGATGGCCATTCTGCTGTGAAATGATACCTCATTGAAGTTTTGATTGGCCTTTCTCTAACAATTAGTGATACAGAGCATTTTTTTTCTGTGGTTTTTCGTCATCTGTATGTCTTCTTTGGAGAAATGTCTTGTTTAGGTCTTCTGCTTGTTTTTGTTTGGTTTGTTATTTGATACGGAGTTGTATGGGTGGGTTATATATTTTGTATAATAACCACTTATTGGTCATATTGTTTGTTGGTGAATATCTTCTCCCATTAAGTGAGTTACTGTTTTATTTTTTTGGTTTTCTATGCTGTGCAAAATCTTTTAACTTTCACCAGGTTCCATTTGTTTATTTTTATCTTTTATTTCTTTTGCCTTGAGGGGCCAATCTTAGAAAATATTACTGTGATTTACATCAGATAATATTTGTCCTATGTTCTCTTCTAGGAGTTTTATGGTGTCATGTCTTATATTTAGATCTTTAAACCATTTTGAGTTTATTTTTGTGTATGTTGTGAAGGACGATTCTAATTTACTTGATTTACATTTAGCTGTCTAGCTCTCCAACACCACTTTTTGAAAACATTATTTTTTCCATTTTATATTACTACTCTTTATATTATTTATTTATTTTAAGATTTATTCATTTATTTACTTTGGGAAGGGGTCGGGGAGAGAGGGGAGTGGGCGGGCCACTTCTATTGGTTTTTTATTTATCTATTTTCATCCGTCTTTGTTCTTTGGCTCCTGTGGGCCTCCCTTTGTTCTTTGGCTCCTGTGGGCCTCCCATCGCAGTGGCGTCTGTCGTCGCAGAGCACTGGCTCTGGGCACATGTGCTCCAGAGCTCTGGCTTGGTGATTGGACACATCAGTCCAACCGCTCCGCGGCACGTGGGGTCTTCCCAGGCCAGGGCTCGAACCGGCGCCCCTTGCACTGCAAGGCGGTGTCCTTACCCACTGGACCACCAGGGGAAGCCCCTACTCTTTATATTATTATTCCCTTTATATTAATAGATTAGTTGAGTGTAAGTGCATGGGTTTATTTCTGGGCTTTCTGTTTTATTCCATTGATCTATATATCTGTGTTTGTGGCAGATCCATGCTGTTTTGAGTAGCTTTTTAGTATAGTCTGAGGTTTGGAAGGCTTATACCTTCAGCTTTTCTTTGTATTTTTTTTTCAGGATTGCTTTGACAATTCAGGGTCTTTTATGGTTCCATATAAATTTTAGGATTATTTGTTCTAATTCTGTGGAAAAATATCATGGATATTTTGATTGAGATTGCATTAAATTTATAGATTGCTTTGGGTAGTATGGCCATTTTAACAGTATTAATTCCTCTACTCCAAGATCATGGATTATCTTTCCATTTCTTTGAATCACCATCAGTTTTCTTTATTGGTGTTTTATAGTTTTCAGTGTATAGGTTTTTCACATCCTTCATTGGCTCATTGACGTTTAAAGCAATCGTTGATAAATATGTCCTTATTGCCATTTTAATCCTTGTTTTTCAGTTGTTTATATAGTCCTTCTTTGTTTATTTCTTTTTTATTTTTCCTTTTGTGGTTTGACAATTTTCTTTTTTTTTTTTTTTTTTTTTTTTTTTAAACCTTTATTTTACTTTTAACTTTTACAGAGTTTTGTTGTTCACAGACATGCATGTTCTCAGATTAGTCACATGTATATCCCCCCCTTCCCTCCCCTCCCGACCATCACACAGCACCCCTGAAGGATCCCCTTTTCTCACAGAGCAATGACTAGAGCTATTTTCTTCACTTATGATAGTACAGGCCTTCATGCTACTTCCCTTACGCCTCTCACCCACTGTTCCTTCCCCAAAATGTCCATATGTCCACTGTCCATGTCTGTCTTTCTGTCGCTTCACTGCATGTGCCATCATCACCATCCTACTAGATTCCATATATATGTGTTAATATACTGTATTTGTCCTTCTCTTTCTGACTGACTTCACTTTTTAGGATCGTTCTAGATCCAGCCACCTCATGAGGGCTGATTCTTCTGCATTTCTTTACAGCTGTGTAGTATTCCATTGTTAATGAGTTTGGACTGTATTTGTTTTCTTCTCTTTTTCTGTTATCCTACCCACTGGACCCCAGGGAAGCCCCTACTCTTTATATTATTATTCCTTTATATTAATAGATTAGTTGAGTGTAAGTGCATGGGTTTATTTCTGGGCTTTCTGTTTTATTCCATTGATCTATATATCTGTGTTTGTGGCAGATCCATGCTGTTTTGAGTAGCTTTTTAGTATAGTCTGAGGTTTGGAAGGCTTATACCTTCAGCTTTTCTTTGTATTTTTTTTTCAGGATTGCTTTGACAATTCAGGGTCTTTTATGGTTCCATATAAATTTTAGGATTATTTGTTCTAATTCTGTGGAAAAATATCATGGGTATTTTGATTGAGATTGCATTAAATTTATAGATTGCTTTGGGTAGTATGGCCATTTTAACAGTATTAATTCCTCTACTCCAAGATCATGGATTATCTTTCCATTTCTTTGAATCACCATCAGTTTTCTTTATTGGTGTTTTATAGTTTTCAGTGTATAGGTTTTTCACATCCTTCATTGGCTCATTGACGTTTAAAGCAATCGTTGATAAATATGTCCTTATTGCCATTTTAATCCTTGTTTTTCAGTTGTTTATATAGTCCTTCTTTGTTTATTTCTTTTTTATTTTTCCTTTTGTGGTTTGACAATTTTCTTTTTTTTTTTTTTTGTTTTTTTTGTTTTTTTTTTTAAACCTTTATTTTACTTTTAACTTTTACAGAGTTTTGTTGTTCACAGACATGCATGTTCTCAGATTAGTCACATGTATATCCCCCCCTTCCCTCCCCTCCCGACCATCACACAGCACCCCTGAAGGATCCCCTTTTCTCACAGAGCAATGACTAGAGCTATTTTCTTCACTTATGATAGTACAGGCCTTCATGCTACTTCCCTTACGCCTCTCACCCACTGTTCCTTCCCCAAAATGTCCATATGTCCACTGTCCATGTCTGTCTTTCTGTCGCTTCACTGCATGTGCCATCATCACCATCCTACTAGATTCCATATATATGTGTTAATATACTGTATTTGTCCTTCTCTTTCTGACTGACTTCACTTTTTAGGATACGTTCTAGATCCAGCCACCTCATGAGGGCTGATTCTTCTGCATTTCTCTTTACAGCTGTGTAGTATTCCATTGTATATATGTACCAGAGCTTTTGGATCCATTCGTTCGTCGATGGGCATCTAGGTTCCTTCCATGTTCTAGCTATTGTATAGAGAGCTGCAATGAACATTGGGGTACAGGTGCTTCTTTCAGTTTTGATTTCATCAGGGTATAAGCCTAAGAGTGGGATTGCTGGGTCATATGGTGCTTCTATTTTTAGCTTTTTAAGAAATCTCCAGACTGTCTTCCATAGAGGCTGTATCAATTTACACTCCCACCAGCAATGCAGGAGTGTTCCCTTTTCTCCGCAGCCTCTCCAGCATTTATTGTCTGTCGATTTGTGGATGATGGCCATTCTGACGGGTGTGAGGTGATATCTCATTGTAGTTTTGATTTGCATTTCTCTAATTATTAGTGAAGTTGAGCATCGTTTCATGTGTTTTTGGGCCATCTGTATGTCATCGTTGGAGAGGTGTCTGTTTAGGTCCTTTTCCCATTTTTTGATTGGGTTGTTTGTTTTTCCAGTGCTGAGTTGTCTCAGTTGCTTGTAGATTTTGGAGATTAATTCTTTGTCTGTTGTTTCATTTGCTATGATTTTCTCCCACTCTGTGGGCTGTCTGTTCAGCTTTTTTGTAATTTCTTTAGCTGTACAAAAGCTTTTAAGTTTCATTAGGTCCCACATGTTCATTTGTCTTTTTAGTTCCACTATTCTAGTAGGTGGGTCAGAGAAGATCTTGCTTTGATTGATGTCCTTGAGGGTTTTGCCTATATTCTCCTCTAAGAGTTTGATGGTTTCTGGCCTTACATTTAAGTCTTTAATCCATTTTGAGTTGATCTTTGTGTATGGTGTCAGGGTATGTTCCGACTTCATTTTCTTGCATGTAGCTGTCCAATTTTCCCAGCACCATTTGTTGAAGAGGCTGTCTTTGTCCCATTTTATATGTTCGCCTCCTTTGTCAAAAATAAGGTACCCATAGGTGCGTGGCTTTATCTCTGGGTTCTCGATCTTGTTCCATTGGTCGATATTTCTGTTTTTGTGCCAGTACCATACTGTCTTGATGACTGTTGCTTTGTAGTAGAGTCTGAAGTTGGGGAGGCTGATCCCCCCAGCTCCGTTCTTCTTCCTGAGGATTGCTTTGGCTATTCGAGGTCTTTTGTGTTTCCATATGAACTGTGTTATTCGTTGGTCTAGTTCTGTGAAGAATGTTATTGGAAGTTTGATAGGGATCGCATTGAATCTATAGATGACATTTGGTAGTATGGTCATTTTCACAATATTGATTCTCCCGACCCAGGAACACGGAATATTTCTCCATCTGTTTAACTCTTCTTTAATGTCTCTCATGAGTGTCTTGTAATTTTCTGTGTACAGTTCTTTTGTTTCTTTGGGTAGGTTTATTCCTAGATATTTGATTCTTTTGGTTGCGATGGTGAAGGGGATTGCCTCTTTGATTTCGTTTTTCTGATTTTTCATTGTTTGTGTATAGGAATGCCAGTGATTTCTGTATATTGATTTTGTATCCTGCGACTTTGCTGAATTCGCTGATTAACTCTAGTAGTTTTGTAATAGTGTCTTTGGGATTTTCTATGTATAATATCATGTCATCTGCAAATAGAGAGAGTTTGACTTCTTCTTTTCCAATCTGGATTCCTTTGATTTCTTTCTCTTCTCTTATTGCTATTGCTAGAACTTCCAGGACTATGTTGAATAGTAGTGGTGAAAGTGGACACCCTTGTCTTGTTCCTGATCTTAGAGGGAATGCTTTGAGTTTTTCACCATTGAGGATAATGTTCGCTGTGGGCTTCACGGGTCAGAGAAGATCTTGCTTTGATTGATGTCCTTGAGGGTTTTGCCTATATTCTCCTCTAAGAGTTTGATGGTTTCTGGCCTTACATTTAAGTCTTTAATCCATTTTGAGTTGATCTTTGTGTATGGTGTCAGGGTATGTTCCGACTTCATTTTCTTGCATGTAGCTGTCCAATTTTCCCAGCACCATTTGTTGAAGAGGCTGTCTTTGTCCCATTTTATATGTTCGCCTCCTTTGTCAAAAATAAGGTACCCATAGGTGCGTGGCTTTATCTCTGGGTTCTCGATCTTGTTCCATTGGTCGATATTTCTGTTTTTGTGCCAGTACCATACTGTCTTGATGACTGTTGCTTTGTAGTAGAGTCTGAAGTTGGGGAGGCTGATCCCCCCAGCTCCGTTCTTCTTCCTGAGGATTGCTTTGGCTATTCGAGGTCTTTTGTGTTTCCATATGAACTGTGTTATTCGTTGGTCTAGTTCTGTGAAGAATGTTATTGGAAGTTTGATAGGGATCGCATTGAATCTATAGATGACATTTGGTAGTATGGTCATTTTCACAATATTGATTCTCCCGACCCAGGAACACGGAATATTTCTCCATCTGTTTAACTCTTCTTTAATGTCTCTCATGAGTGTCTTGTAATTTTCTGTGTACAGTTCTTTTGTTTCTTTGGGTAGGTTTATTCCTAGATATTTGATTCTTTTGGTTGCGATGGTGAAGGGGATTGCCTCTTTGATTTCGTTTTCTGATTTTTCATTGTTTGTGTATAGGAATGCCAGTGATTTCTGTATATTGATTTTGTATCCTGCGACTTTGCTGAATTCGCTGATTAACTCTAGTAGTTTTGTAATAGTGTCTTTGGGATTTTCTATGTATAATATCATGTCATCTGCAAATAGAGAGAGTTTGACTTCTTCTTTTCCAATCTGGATTCCTTTGATTTCTTTCTCTTCTCTTATTGCTATTGCTAGAACTTCCAGGACTATGTTGAATAGTAGTGGTGAAAGTGGACACCCTTGTCTTGTTCCTGATCTTAGAGGGAATGCTTTGAGTTTTTCACCATTGAGGATAATGTTCGCTGTGGGCTTCTCATATATGGCTTTCACTATGTTAAGATAAGTTCCTTCTATGCCCCTTTTTTGAAGAGTTTTTATCATAAATGGATGCTGTACTTTGTCAAAGGCTTTTTCTGCATCTATTGAGATGATCATGTGATTTTTGTCTTTCAATTTGTTGATATGGTGTATCACATTGATTGATTTGCGAATGTTGAAGAATCCTTGCATGCCTGGGATGAACCCAACTTGATCGTGATGAATGAGCTTTTTGATGTGTTGCTGAATTCTGTTTGCTAGGATTTTGTTGAGGATTTTGGCATCTAGATTCATCAGTGAAATTGGCCTATAATTTTCTTTTTTTGTGATGTCTTTGCCTGGCTTTGGTATCAGGGTGATGGTGGCCTCGTAGAATGTGTTTGGAAGTGTTCCTTCCTGGGCAATTTTTTGGAAGAGTTTTAGAAGGACAGGCATTAGCTCTTCTTTAAATGTTTGGTAGAATTCACTTGTGAAACCATCTGGCCCTGGGCTTTTATTTTTGGGTAGATTTTTGATCACAAGGTCGATTTCTGAGCTTGTGATTGGCTTGTTCATAGTTTCTATTTCTTCCTGGTTGAGTCTTGGGAGATTAATCTTCTCTAAGAAACTGTCCATTTCTTCCAGGTTGTCCAGTTTGTTGCCATAGAGTTGTTCATAATAGTCTCTTATAATGCTTTGGATTTCTGCATTATCCGTTGTAATCTCTCCTTTTTCATTTTTGATTTTGGTGATCTGGTTCTTCTCTCTTTTTCTTAATGAGTCTGGCCAGTGGTGTGTCGATTTTATTGACTTTTTCAAAGAACCAGCTTTTTGTTTTATTTATCTTTACTATTGTTTCTTTTGTTTCTTTTTCATTTATTTCTGCTCTGATCTTTATGATTTCCCTTCCTCTGCTGGCTTTGGGGTGTTTTTGTTCTTCTTTCTCCAGTTGTTTTAAGCGTAAGGTAAGGTCATCTGTTTGAGATTTTCCTAGTTTCTTGAGGTGGGATTGTAATGCTATAAACTTCCCTCTTAGAACTGCTTTTGCAGTATCGCATAGGTTTTGCACTGTCGTGTGTTCATTGTCATTGTCTTCTAGGAATTTTTTTATTTCTCCTTTGATTTCCTCAATGATCAGTTGGTTTTTTAGGTATGTGTTGTTTAATCTCCATGTGTTTGTGTTTTTAGCGGTTTTTTTCCTGTAGTTGATCTCTAGTCTCACTGCTTTGTGGTTTTTCCGAGAAGATTTTGGTTGATAGAATTTCAGTTTCTTGAATCCTGACTGGGATGAACCCAACTTGATCGTGATGAATGAGCTTTTTGATGTGTTGCTGAATTCTGTTTGCTAGGATTTTGTTGAGGATTTTGGCATCTAGATTCATCAGTGAAATTGGCCTATAATTTTCTTTTTTTGTGATGTCTTTGCCTGGCTTTGGTATCAGGGTGATGGTGGCCTCGTAGAATGTGTTTGGAAGTGTTCCTTCCTGGGCAATTTTTTGGAAGAGTTTTAGAAGGACAGGCATTAGCTCTTCTTTAAATGTTTGGTAGAATTCACTTGTGAAACCATCTGGCCCTGGGCTTTTATTTTTGGGTAGATTTTTGATCACAAGGTCGATTTCTGAGCTTGTGATTGGCTTGTTCATAGTTTCTATTTCTTCCTGGTTGAGTCTTGGGAGATTAATCTTCTCTAAGAAACTGTCCATTTCTTCCAGGTTGTCCAGTTTGTTGCCATAGAGTTGTTCATAATAGTCTCTTATAATGCTTTGGATTTCTGCATTATCCGTTGTAATCTCTCCTTTTTCATTTTTGATTTTGGTGATCTGGTTCTTCTCTCTCTTTTTCTTAATGAGTCTGGCCAGTGGTGTGTCGATTTTATTGACTTTTTCAAAGAACCAGCTTTTTGTTTTATTTATCTTTACTATTGTTTCTTTTGTTTCTTTTTCATTTATTTCTGCTCTGATCTTTATGATTTCCCTTCTTCTGCTGGCTTTGGGGTGTTTTTGTTCTTCTTTCTCCAGTTGTTTTAAGCGTAAGGTAAGGTCATCTGTTTGAGATTTTCCTAGTTTCTTGAGGTGGGATTGTAATGCTATAAACTTCCCTCTTAGAACTGCTTTTGCAGTATCGCATAGGTTTTGCACTGTCGTGTGTTCATTGTCATTGTCTTCTAGGAATTTTTTTATTTCTCCTTTGATTTCCTCAATGATCAGTTGGTTTTTTAGGTATGTGTTGTTTAATCTCCATGTGTTTGTGTTTTTAGCGGTTTTTTTCCTGTAGTTGATCTCTAGTCTCACTGCTTTGTGGTCCGAGAAGATGGTTGATAGAATTTCAGTTTTCTTGAATTGACTGAGGATTGATTTGTGGCCCAAGATGTGGTCTATCCTGGAGAATGTTCCGTGAGCACTTGAGAAGAAAGTGTATTCTTCTGCTTTTGGATGGAAAGTCCTAAAGATATCAGTGAGGTCCATTTCTTCTAGTGTGGCATTTAAGGCTTGTGTTTCTTTATTAATTTTCTGTTTGGATGATCTGTCCATTGGTGTGAGAGGAGTGTTAAAGTCTCCTACTATGATTGTGTTGCTGTCAATGTCTTCTTTTATGTCTGAAAGTGTTTGTCTTATGTATTGGGGTGCTCCTGTGTTGGGAGCATAGATATTTATGATTGTTATGTCTTCTTCTTGGATCGATCCCTTAATCATGATGTAGTGACCTGCCTTGTCTCTTAGAATCTTCTTTACTTTAAAATCTATTTTATCTGATATGAGGATTGCTACTCCAGCTTTCTTTTGATTTCCATTTGCATGGAATATCTTTTTTCCAGCCTCTCACTTTCAGTCTATGAGTGTCTCTAGGTCTGAAATGAGTTTCCTGGAGGCAGCATATGTATGGGTCGTGTTTTTGGATCCATTCAGCCACTCTGTGTCTTTTGGTTGGGGCGTTTAGTCCATTGACATTCAAAGTAATTATTGATACAAATGATCCTATTGTCATCTTCTTAGATGTTATGATGGGTTTGTTTCGTGGATCTTCTCCTTTTATACTTGTTTTCTATATAAGTCCCTTTAACACTTGTTGTAAGGCTGGTTTGGTGTGACTAAATTCTTTTAATTTTTGCTTGTCTATAAAGCTTTTGACTTCTCCATCAATTTTGAAGGAGATCCTTGCAGGGTAGAGGATTCTTGGTTGCAGATTATTCTCTTTTAGCCATTTAAATGTTTCCTGCCATTCCCTTCTGGCCTGCAGAGTTTCTGTTGAAAGATCAGCTGTTAAACGGAGGGGCTTTCCCTTGTATGTCACTAGTTGCTTTTCCCTTGCTGCTTTGAGAATTCTATCTTTGTGTTTAATTTGTGTTAACTTCATTAAGATGTGTCTTGGTGTGTTTCTTCTCGGATTGATTCTGTTAGGTACTCTTTGTGCTTCTTGGACTTGATTGACTATTTCTTTTCCCATGTTGGGGAAATTTTCAACTATAATCTCTTCAAAAATTTTTTCATAGCCTTTCTTTTTTTCTTCTTCTTCTGGAACCCCTATAATTCAAATATTGGTGTTTGATATTATCCCAGAGGTCTCTGAGGCTGTCCTCTGCTCTTTTCATTCTTTGAGCTAGAGTCTGTTTTTCAGCAGTTACTTCCACCATTTTATCTTCCAGCTCACTTATCCGGTCTTCTGTCTCAGATACTCTGCTCTTGATTCCTTCTACAGTGTTTTTCAGTTCAGCAATTGAGTTGTTTGTCTCTGTTACTTTTTTGGTAAGTTCTTGTATTTCTTTATTCAGTGTGTTAGTTGTATCTTGCAATTTCTCTGAAATTCTGTTTTCAGTGTCTTTGATCATCTTTACTATCATTCTTCTGAAATCACTTTCAGAAAGTTTGTCCAAATTCTCTTCATTAATTTGATCTTGTGTGTTTGTTGATTGTTCCTTCGCTTGTGTGGTATTTCTCTGCCGTTTCATTGTTATTATTAATTTTTTAAAACTGATTCTGTTTGGGATTTCCTTTTCCCAGACTTTGAGTTACGTCTGTTGGTGTTTGTTGTTTGGATGGGGCTTCTATTCTGGGTGATGCTGGTGATTGGGTGATGTCAGGACTTGTATACAAGTGATTACCTTTGCTGGCGTTCTCACTTGTATACTGCTCTTTAGTGTTATGCATTCTCTAGTATTGTAGTTTTGGAGTCAGTGCACCCTCAAAACCCCGGGCTTGTTGCCTGACCAGGGGATGAAGATTTCACGGCTGGTTTGTTATGGCATTAAATGATATTAAAACATATATATGCAAATGAGAAACAGAAGGTATACCTTTGACAAATGGCAATTTAAAAATTATGCAAGTACTATCTAGCGTATTGAATTATACACATGAACATATACAGCTATAGCATAACCCAAGCATTCCAATCAAAAATACAGTACAATACGTTAGCACGGTGAATAGAGAAATCCAAGAATGATATCCACAAGTTAATAAGCAAACTAAGTAGAGTACCAATTGGAGAATAATGCTAGAGCAGGATCCCCGTTGGGGATAAGGCAATGAGGACAGAACAGACTAAGAAATATAGTGGGGAAAGGGAAAAAGAGAAAGGGAGGATAGAAGAGAAATATAGAATAATATTGCAAAGTTAAATATAGGGAGATAAAGATTTGTATGTATTAGAATTTAGTGCTATAGGAAAGGAGCTTCAGAGAAAGCAAAGAATTATAGAGGAGGTAGTAGTACAAATGAAAAAAATATTAAAAATTAAAAGATCTAAATTTTATAGAAACATATAGAAAAACAAAGCAAAAATAATAAAAACAAACAAAACCCCCACAGAACCTGAAAAGGCCAATGGGGAACCAGAAGTTTATACCAAAATAAAATGTGTGGTTTAAAAGGAAAAAGAAAAAAAAAAAATTTATGTAAACTTGAATATATTCAGTCTTACTGATAAGATTAGTAGCTTCAATAGAATTCAGTGAAGGAAATGAACACACCCACTCTCTCTCTCACATACACCCCCAAGAAAAGAAAAAAAAAAAAGGCGGTGGGTGCACTGAGTGGGTTTGGAAAAAAGAGAAAAAAAAAAAAAAATTGAAACAAAGTAATACAATACAAAAAATGAAATTTTAAAGTCCAGCAGTAACTCCAGCTTCAGACAAAACGTGAAAATAGTGTTTATGTTCTTCTGTCTCTTGCTGTCTATTCAGGAATTATCAGTCTTTTTCTTGCCTCTGGCAGTGGTTGGATCTGAAGACCTCTTTGACTGCTTGTTTTGGCCTATTCCAGAATTAAAAGGCCCGCCCAGGCTGGCCCTGGGAGTTTCTTAATCCAAATCCCTTTTCTTGCTGGGTGGAGCTAAGTTCCCTCCCTGTAGCTTGACCAGCAGCCCTGCAGTTTGCCCAGCAGCCAAACTACAGTAGGGAAAATGGCGTCTGTCTCACAGAGGATTTATTCCCACACGCTCTATGGGAAGCACTTCGACAGTGCCCCCGACCCTGCTGCAGGCCACCGTCGACCCCCGCCACCGCGGGAGACGTCAGGTTACTCAGAGGTGAGTCTGGCTCAGTCTCATGCGGGATCGCTATTCCTCTCTCCCGGATCACAGTGCGCAGAGACTTTCCAGTCCTCTTCGGCGACTCTGTGATCGGGTTAATGGTAACCTCCTCCAAAGGGAACTGAGTGCCGCCCTTCCGAGGCCTGCTCAAGGGCACTTCTAGCTCAAGGGGCACCTGGACCCTCCAAAGCAGGTCTGGCTCAGTCCCTTGTGGGTGTTAGTGCTCCTCACCGGGTTTTGATCTGCAACAGGCTTTGCGGCTTTGGCCCGCCCAGCCTCTCCGGCGGGTATGAGGTTTGACTTTTAAAAGTGCAATTGCACCCCTCCTACCGTCTTGATGCGGCTTCTTCTTTGTTCTTCGATGTGGGGTGTCCTCTCTGTGATCAGATCCAACCTCCTTTCGTCGATGGTTTCCCAGGAACTCGTCGCAATTCAGGCGATTTTGCAGGAGAGATGAGTGCATGTCCTTCTACGCCGCCATCTTAGCTCCACCCCCCGACAATTTTCTTTCATAGTATGTTTGAGTGACTTTTTTGGTTTGTTTTTGTTAATCTATTGTATGTTTTTGATTTGTGGTTACTATGGAGTTCATCAAGTGTGTTTACCCATAACTATATTTACTTTAAACTGGTAGTCATACCAGTTCAAATGATTCTAAGAGATCTATACTCTCATACCCACATTTGATGATTTTTGATGTCTTATTTTACATCTTCTTATTATTCCTTCTTATCCTTATCCTTATTCTTATCCTTATTCCTCTTATTTTTTTTCTTTATTATTGTTGTTTTTTTTCTTTTAATAGGGTTTTGTTATTTACTGCCACACATCAACCTGAATCTGGCATAGGTGTACATGTGTCCTCGCCTCCTGAGCCTCCCCCCATCTCCCTCCCCATCCCACCCCTCCAGGTCGCCATAGAGCCCCTGTTTGAGATCCCCTAGGCCCACAGCATATTCCGCTCCCGCACACCAATGTCTGTAAGACTGTTCTCCATGTCTGCCTCTCCATTGTTGCTTTTACAATTTCTTGACTTTTTTTTGATCTGTGCATTAGTTTAAGTGATCTACACCCCTTTTATATATTTGCTTTTCCTGTTGTGATTTTCCCTTTCCTATCGATTTTTGCCTCTTTTCTCTTTTGAGAAGACCTTTCAATATTTATTTCAGGGTGTGTTTAGTATTGCTGTATTCTTTTAGTTTGGACCTCTCTAAGGAATTCGTTCTTTCTCCTTCTAAATGGTGATCCTTCAGGGTAGAGTATCCTTGTTGTGGTTCTTCAGTCGCTCAGTCATGGGTATTGGAGCTTCAGCATCAGTCCTCCCAATGAATAATCAGGGTTGATTTCCTTTAGGATTGATTGGTTTGATCTCCTTGCTGTCTAAGAGACTCTCAAGAGTCTTCTCTAGCACCACAGTTTGAAAGCATCACTTCTTCAGTGCTCAGCCTTTTTTATTGTCCAGCTCTTAGATCCATACATGACTACGGGAAAAACCATAGCTTTGACTATACAGACCTTTGTAGGCAAAAGTAATGTTTCTGATTTTGAATACACTGTCTAGGTTTGTCATAGCTCTTCTTCCGAAGAGCAAGTGTCTTTTAATTTCATGGCTGCAGTCACCATCCACAGTGATTTTGGAGCCCAGGAAAATACAGCCTGTCACTGTTTTCTCATCTATTTGCTATGAAGTGATTGGACTGCATGCCATGATCTTTGATTTTTTTTTTTTTTTTTTTTTGGGTGGGGACTGGGTTAGGGAGGAAGAGGGGTGTGCGGACCACTTCTGTTGGTCTTTCATTTATCTATTTTCATCCATCTTTGTTTTTTGGCCCATGTGGGCCTCCCATTGCAGTGGCCTCTGTTGTCACAGAGCACCAGCTCTGGGCCCATGCACTCCAGAGCTCCGGCTCAGCCATTGGACCCATGGGTCCAGCTGCTCCGCAGCATGTGGGGTCTTCCCAGGCCAGGGATTGAACCAGAACCCCTTTCACTGCAAGGCAGTGTCCTTACCCACTGGACCACCAGGGAAGCCCTGATCCCTGATTTTTGAATGTTGAGTTTTAAAGCTTTTTCAGTCTCCTCTTTCACCTTCATGAAGAGGCTCTTTTTTTTTTTTTTTTTAAGATTTATTTATTTATTTATTTTGGGCGGAGGTCGGGTTGGGGAGGGCAGGGAGCGGACGGGTCTTTCGTTTCTCTATTTTCATCCGTCTTTGTTCTTTGGCCCGTGTGGGCCTCCCATCGCGGTGGCGTCTGTCGTTGCAGAGCGCGTGCTCCAGAGCTCCGGCTCGGTAATTGGACACATGGGTCCAACCGCTCCGTGGCACATGGGATCTTCCCAGGCCGGGGATCGAACCGGCGCCCCTTACACTGCAAGGTGGTGTCCTTACCCACTGGACCACCAGGGGAAGCCCATGAAGAGGCTCTTTAATTCCTCTTTGCTTTCTGCTATTAGGGTTTTGTTATGTACATATCTCAGGTTATTGATATTTCTCTCAGCAGTCTTGATTCCAGCGTGGCATTTCACGTGATGCACTCTGCCTAAAAGTTAAACAAGCAGGGTAACAGTATACAACCTTGATGTACTCTGTTCCCAATTTTGAACCAGTCTGTTTTTCCATGTCCAGTTCTATTACTTCCTGACCTGCATGCAGGTTTCTCAGGAGGCAGATAAAGTGGTCTGGAGTCTCTTTCAGGATTTTCCACAGTTCGCTGTGATTCACAGTCAAAGGCTTTAGCATAGTCAGTGAAACAGAGGGAATTTGAACATATCACACCACTCTTTTCTGAGCTGTAGAGTTTCTGCAGGGAAGTTGGCTGCTGCCTTACGGGGAGTTTTTGTAACTGACTATTTTTTTCTTACTGCCTTTAGTATCCTCTCTTCACCTTTAACTTATGCCATTTGAATTATGGTATGTCTTGATGTGTGTGTGTCTGGGTGCATCTTGTTTGGGACCCTCTGTGCTCCTTGTACCTAGATGTCTGTTCCCTTCTTTAGGTTTAAGATGTTTTCAGCCATAATTCATCCAGATGCATTTTTTGATGCCCTTCTGGCTCTCCTCCTTCTGGAAGCCCTAGGCCTAGGCTGTCACACTTTATATTATCGGGTAGATCTTGTATGTAGCTTTAATTATTTTTTTCATTTGTCTTTCTGTCTGCTGTTATGATTGAGTAATTTCCATTATTCTGTCTTTCAGATAACTTATTCATTCTTCTGTGTTATTTAGTCTGCTATTCATTACTTCAAGATAGGTTGTTATCTTGGCACTTGAATTGTATTTTTTTGATTGGTTCACCTTTATAGTTTCTACTTCTTTGTTACAGTGATTTGCATTTCTTTTGATAATCTTTTCTGAATTCCTTTAGCAATTTTTTTTACCTCCTTTTTGAACTCTGGACCTAGTGGACTAGGTCTATTTTGTTATTTGTTTTTTTAGAGGACTTTCCTGTTCTGTTCATTGGGAGTGGTCCCTCTGCCTATTTATTTTATGAGGCTTTCTCTGCCTCTGAATTTAAAGGAAACCGTTATCTCCTGTAATCTTAAAGGGGGTTTTTATGTGGAAGTCTGTTATCTCAGGTTATTGATATTTCTCTCAGCAGTCTTGATTCCAGCGTGGCATTTCACGTGATGCACTCTGCCTAAAAGTTAAACAAGCAGGGTAACAGTATACAACCTTGATGTACTCTGTTCCCAATTTTGAACCAGTCTGTTTTTCCATGTCCAGTTCTATTACTTCCTGACCTGCATGCAGGTTTCTCAGGAGGCAGATAAAGTGGTCTGGAGTCTCTTTCAGGATTTTCCACAGTTCGCTGTGATTCACAGTCAAAGGCTTTAGCATAGTCAGTGAAACAGAGGGAATTTGAACATATCACACCACTCTTTTCTGAGCTGTAGAGTTTCTGCAGGAAGTTGGCTGCTGCCTTACGGGGAGTTTTTGTAACTGACTATTTTTTTCTTACTGCCTTTAGTATCCTCTCTTCACCTTTAACTTATGCCATTTGAATTATGGTATGTCTTGATGTGTGTGTGTCTGGGTGCATCTTGTTTGGGACCCTCTGTGCTCCTTGTACCTAGATGTCTGTTCCCTTCTTTAGGTTTAAGATGTTTTCAGCCATAATTCATCCAGATGCATTTTTTGATGCCCTTCTGGCTCTCCTCCTTCTGGAAGCCCTAGGCCTAGGCTGTCACACTTTATATTATCGGGTAGATCTTGTATGTAGCTTTAATTATTTTTTTCATTTGTCTTTCTGTCTGCTGTTATGATTGAGTAATTTCCATTATTCTGTCTTTCAGATAACTTATTCATTCTTCTGTGTTATTTAGTCTGCTATTCATTACTTCAAGATAGGTTGTTATCTTGGCACTTGAATTGTATTTTTTTGATTGGTTCACCTTTATAGTTTCTACTTCTTTGTTACAGTGATTTGCATTTCTTTTGATAATCTTTTCTGAATTCCTTTAGCAATTTTTTTTACCTCCTTTTTGAACTCTGGACCTAGTGGACTAGGTCTATTTTGTTATTTGTTTTTTTAGAGGACTTTCCTGTTCTGTTCATTGGGAGTGGTCCCTCTGCCTATTTATTTTATGAGGCTTTCTCTGCCTCTGAATTTAAAGGAAACCGTTATCTCCTGTAATCTTAAAGGGGGTTTTTATGTGGGAATGTCCTGTGTATATTGTGTGTTCACTATTTTTGGTGCAGGGGCTGGTTTTGTTATGGATGCTGGCCACGCCTTTCCTCAGAGTGTGCTGGTGTTGATAAGGGGATGTGGTTGGTGTCTGGAACCTGGGCTGCATGTGAGGTGGGGCTTCCTCTTTGCTCTGTGGCTGTTGCTACCCTGTCAGGGGCAGGGTCTGTTGTTCAAATAGTGGAGTCAAAGTCCTGAAGGTTGGGTTCGATCAGGTTCCCCTGCCCTTCAGCCTCTGCCCTGCTCTAAAGGCGTTTGCTAAAGTGAGGCCTGTGCGGTCACAGGGCACCCAGGTGCCATCTGTGTAGGCCTCCATGATTCCGCTTAAGAGCAACCCAAGGCCCCATCTCTTTCTCTGTTGTTGGTTCCAGGTTTGGTGGTAGGCTGTGGTCTGCAGTAGACTGGGGCTGGGAGTTGGGGTGTTCCGTCTGCAGGAACTGAGGTGGCTGTGTTGCTGCCTGAGATCTGGGCTGACCCTGTGGAAGACTTCTCCCCGGACCTGTCTGTCCAGGGTCTAGTGCTAAGCCATGGTGTGACGTGCGTAGAGCCAGGGCACCCTCTCTGGGAAATGACTGCCGCATGCTCCTGTGCGTTCCTTGGGCCTGTGTGCCTGAGATTCAGAGCTTAGATGCTGCACGGTCTTGTGGTGCCGGCCAGTGCACATCTGTCGTGGCTGGAGCCATCACCCCAGAGCACAGGCTGACCGTGGTCTCGGTGGCTCTACCAGGGTCAACCCCAGGCGCACTAATCTGTCTGTGTCTCTAGACTGAATCTTTGCCCAGATCTCACGCCAGGCTGTGGTGTGGAGTGGGCGGGTTGTCTGACCTTTTATATCGGCAAGTGTGGTGAGGAGGCAGCTACTGGGCCAGGGTGCTCTCTGCCCTCGTTGTAAGCAGGCCTGTATGCATGCACGCTCCTATGAGTAAAGTCTGGACTCCTCCGGCCCTTCTCTTTGTCTCAGCGGATTTCCTGATGGGTAAGAGGACTTGTCTCCTTCATGCAGGACCCCGGGACTGGGCAGCCCAGGTTGTGAGTCAGCCTGCTCACTCCTCGGGGTGAGGGTCCACCCGTGTGTGCCTTCTCTTCCTTGCAGATCGCCTCCAGGAGCACAGGTCCCATCCTGACGCTTTTTTCTGACCTACCAGCTACGTGGAGATCTTTCTAGCAGCTTTGGTTGTAAAGGATGTCTTCTGCCAGCTCCCAATTCGTTTTCCACGAGAATTGTTCCACGTGTAGATGTGGTTTTGATGTGTCTGTGGGAGGAAGTGAGCCCCATGTGCCCCCGACCCCCACTTTGCCATCTGAATCCCCCTCCTCAAGGCAAATGCCTTAAAAAATGTTTTTTTAAAAGATAGGAAGAAGGTATCAGAAATGAATGAATTTGTAAAGGAAGAAGAAATTATTGAATAGACATAAGTATTTGCTGACCACAGTTTATAAGAGGAAGGAATAGTGCTGGAATGTGTATGCATGCCATTTTTGTAAGAGAGTAGTTACATCCAAAATGTTCTTCCACAGTTCATGTGCTGGTCTGAGGTTACTCATTTATACCATTTTAGATTTATTTTGCCACATTTGCTGAAATAGAACTGGATGTACTTACTCTTGGCTTTGGAGTTTTGAGCAGGCTCTTCTGTTAGTGGTTATGCAAGCATTCATAGAATGGAAAGACCAGGATCAGGTCCTTCTCTTGTGTGGTTGCAAAGCACATTCCAGGGGGTGAGGTGACGAGGTCAGCTCACAGCATTCCATCTTCCCTTGTTAGAGTGAAAAGAACAGCAGAAATGGTAATTTTCTCCATCACATTCACTGTAACTCTTCTCATTGTTTTCTCTGACTTTGGAATAGGAAGATGCTATTTTCTAGTGGAATGAAAGTGAACTGGACTGCAGGAGAAATACATGTATTTCCCAGACATTCTTGAAGTGACACAGACTTGAGACAGAAAAATACTCTCTGAGGTTACTGCTGGCTCTCAGGTTTGAAACACATCCCCTCAGCTTGGTAAAGATTTAGGGAGAGAAACAAATCGGCATTGTTTGTGCAGGAAATTCAGGGCATGTCAAACTATTCCCAAGTGTGCCTTGATGGTGCATGCACTCTTATCATATTCAATAAGAGCATACATTTTAAAGGGTTAGGCAGAAGGTGCATTTTGTACCATTTCTAAGAGAAGGGAGGATAGCCTGTTTTCTGATTGTGACTTATTGGACAGTACCAGAGTGATGTGGTAGAAAACCATTAAAGTCACAGACCAAGCCACTGTTGAGACATTTAGATTCTGACTCTAAAGACTGTTTAACTTAAGAATGTATTCATTCGTTTTCTGAGCAGTTATTAAGGAATACCAAGCTGGCATTGACCTCATCCACAGGGGTATTACATTGAAGAAAGCAGGCAAGTCTCTGTAGTCATGAACCTCTCCTTGTAGGGGGAGGCAGACATTAAGCAAGTAAACTGATAAGGCCATTTTAGTTGGTGACAAAGCCTTGAAGGTTAATACACCCTTGATGGGGGAGCATGTTGATTAAGGTCATTTTGTTCAACACTTAAGATAAGTTTTTTTTGAAAGTTTATGATAATAGCATTGAAAGTGCTATGTTACCATATGTAAAATAGATACCTAGAGGGATTTTGATGTATGAGGCAGGGCACCCAGAGCCAGTGCTCTGTGAAAACCAGGAGGGATGGAGAGGTTGGAGGGGCATTCAGTAGGGGGGAACACTTGTATGCCTATGGCCGATGCATATTGATGTATGGCTGTAGCCATCAGAATATTGTAAAGTAATTATCCTCTAATTAAATAATGTAAAAAAAAGAAAATTCGAAAAAAAGGAAAAAAAGTCAGTTGAGAAAGGAGTCTTACAGAGGAGAGTCAGTGTAATTGATATACAAGGGAGGAAAAGCACAGGCCCAGCTAGTCTGTTAGGCTGGTCCCAAAGCTTGTGGTCAGTAAGCTGAAGGGAGCTTGCCTGCCATGACATCTTTGAGCCTTTGAACAGGGAACAAACAGGGAACAGGCTTTGCGGAAATAAGGGCGTCCATCACTCTGTTGTGTTTTCTGTCTCTCCTGTTTTTCCTTAGACATGGGTTACTGAATCCTGCCATGAAGAAAAAGTTGGCAACAATGTTTCAGCTAAACTCCTTGGGTCAAGTTTTGGCCTTTGCCCAGGATTTTTGAGCACCAGCCTGGGCCGTGCAGTGTCCTGTATGCGGTGAGTGTGTATGAAGGATAATAGCCACATCAGAGCGGCCTAGAAATCTGGGAAGTGGGATGTCAGAATCATGGAAATTTCTGGTTGAGAACCAGTAGTCACTGCTGTCTCATAATGTATTTGGGAACACCCTCTTGTTCTTATTCTGTTATTGTTACTTATTATGGCTTTTGGAAAATTGACTGGATCCTGGGAGACAATTCACATGTTCCCCGTAGTTGTAGCAGACATTATTGGCGAGCCATTCTACAGCTATTTCCTCCTCCTCTCTGCTAATAGAGGTAGCTATGTGTTCAGCCCCAGGGACTGAATCGTAATTGGTTATAGTAATCCTATTCTCCTTTGCCAGTGATTTGGCCAGGGTTAGGCACATGACTCAATTCCGGCCAATAAATATGAAGTGATACTTAATGTGTAGGGTGAGGGACAGGAGTTTTCCTGCCTAAAAAGAAAGAGAGCTGAGCAGGAACCCTCAGCTGTTGCTGAGAAGCTGTAGTGTGAGGATCTGATATTTGGAGCTGCTGCAGCCTTTTTGTGTCTTTGAGGGAATATTGTTCTTTTTTTTTTTTTTAAATTATTTATTTTTGGCTGCACTGGATGTTTGTTGCCGTACCTGGGCTTTCTCTAATTGCAGTGAACACAGCCTACTCTCTAGTTGTGGTGCACAGACTTATGATTGTGGTGGCTTCTTGTTGCAGAGCACCAGTTCTAGGGTACACAAGCTTCAGTAGTCGTGGCACTACTACAGGGCTTGGTGACCCTGTGGCCATTCTCCTGGACCAGGGATCGAGCCCCTGACCCCTACATTGGCAGGCAGACTCACAACCACTGGACCACCAGGGAAGTCTGTGGAAACCTTGTTGATATAGGGAGGATGGGATGTCACAGATGTTCAACTGCTGAACGAGCCTTGTGATCATTTCACTGTGGTCTTATAAAAAAACAGGGCCCTGTTTAATCCAGTTATAGTTAGGTATTCTGGGTTTACAGTCAAAAGCATCCTCATTGATACAACAGTTAAAGGTGTGGGCTCTGAAATCACACATAGATGTATGTTTGAGTTTGGACATTGCTCGAAGTTGCTGTGTCTTCCTGTACACATGGGGTGATACTAATCTTAATGGGTCAGTTGTGAGGACTAGGTGAGATGATGATTCAGGGACACTGAGAGCACAAAACAGTGATTCGACAAATGCTTTTATCATTATCATCGACTCTGTATTTAGTCATCAAAGAAAGCCTAGGGAAGTGGGCAAAATGGGTACCTGCTCAGGCGTTGGGTGAGGGTTGGGAACAGCCCTCATCTGGGGAGTAGGGGGGCAGTGGCACCTGGAAGGGGAGAGAGGTGAGGACCTCAGTTCCTTCTCAGAGCTGTCAGCTCATCACCCGCCCGATTGTCTTGAAGGTACAATCATAGAAAGCGTGTTTTGGGTCATACACAGTTGTATTTGGCCTGCAGATGATTTTTTGGATCCAAGCAATGTTGTAAAAAGTTGAATGACTTACATTTTTAAAACAGGCAAGATTCCATGTAAAAATATAGATCTATCTCTTATCTTACCATGATATTTTTTAAAAAGATAGCCCTTGTTTGTTTAATCTGCTTGTAGTCAGATGTTCTATCATCAAAAGCATTCTATTGTTCTTTTTTTTTTAAATTATTTATTTTTGGCTGCACTGGATGTTTGTTGCCGTACCTGGGCTTTCTCTAATTGCAGTGAACACAGCCTACTCTCTAGTTGTGGTGCACAGACTTATGATTGTGGTGGCTTCTTGTTGCAGAGCACCAGTTCTAGGGTACACAAGCTTCAGTAGTCGTGGCACTACTACAGGGCTTGGTGACCCTGTGGCCATTCTCCTGGACCAGGGATCGAGCCCCTGACCCCTACATTGGCAGGCAGACTCACAACCACTGGACCACCAGGGAAGTCTGTGGAAACCTTGTTGATATAGGGAGGATGGGATGTCACAGATGTTCAACTGCTGAACGAGCCTTGTGATCATTTCACTGTGGTCTTATAAAAAAACAGGGCCCTGTTTAATCCAGTTATAGTTAGGTATTCTGGGTTTACAGTCAAAAGCATCCTCATTGATACAACAGTTAAAGGTGTGGGCTCTGAAATCACACATAGATGTATGTTTGAGTTTGGACATTGCTCGTAAGTTGCTGGGTCTTCCTGTACACATGGGGTGATACTAATCTTAATGGGTCAGTTGTGAGGACTAGGTGAGATGATGATTCAGGGACACTGAGAGCACAAAACAGTGATTCGACAAATGCTTTTATCATTATCATCGACTCTGTATTTAGTCATCAAAGAAAGCCTAGGGAAGTGGGCAAAATGGGTACCTGCTCAGGCGTTGGGTGAGGGTTGGGAACAGCCCTCATCTGGGGAGTAGGGGGGCAGTGGCACCTGGAAGGGGAGAGAGGTGAGGACCTCAGTTCCTTCTCAGAGCTGTCAGCTCATCACCCGCCCGATTGTCTTGAAGGTACAATCATAGAAAGCGTGTTTTGGGTCATACACAGTTGTATTTGGCCTGCAGATGATTTTTTGGATCCAAGCAATGTTGTAAAAAGTTGAATGACTTACATTTTTAAAACAGGCAAGATTCCATGTAAAAATATAGATCTATCTCTTATCTTACCATGATATTTTTTAAAAAGATAGCCCTTGTTTGTTTAATCTGCTTGTAGTCAGATGTTCTATCATCAAAAGCATTCTTGTGGACAAAGGCAGGCTTGGAGGGGAGATGCAGGTGGGCCTCTGGGGTGGCCCTGTGGGCTCCTGCTCTCCAGCATGCGAGTTTGGCTCTGACACGGGCTGAACTTGGACAAATCTCTTAACTTGGAAACCTCGGTTTCTTTATCTTGAAGACAAGGTTAATAATAATTGCTGTCTCATAGAGTTGTGGCAGTTACAAAACATAGAGGATGTGCAGTGCCTAGGGTGGGTAAGTGAGTCGTAAATGCTGGTTTAAGATGATTGTTCCTCAGAGAACAGGGTTGACTGTGACTGGAATGGTCAGGCCCAGGGGCTTACATTTTCCTTGCCAAAAGAAAAAGAACTGTAAGTCCTCTCTACCAAGGGAAAGTAATTATCAGGCAGCTGTGACCCGAGTTGGAGGAGAAATATTCAGGCAGTATGCTGAAGAAGTTTCTAAGTGTCCTTCTTTTGGTAAGCCTCTTTCCAGTTTTACTGACGCAAGAAGGTTGAGTAGCAGGAGGCATGCCAGCTGCTGGGTGATTGTGCAAAGTTCTGCTTCTTCCAGCAGAGGCCTCTTGTGCACAGGAAATAAGGCTGGTGGTGGCTGGAGGGGACCCTGGGTCAGGACACGGGTTTCCCGCAGGTGTCCCCAGAGTAAAGTGGCGAGGGGAGACTATGGAGGAGCTCGTGGGCCTCCGCCCCTACCCTGTCCCCACTTCAGAGAGCAGGCTGCCAGTGTCCTGGAATGCTGGAGGCTTTGCTGAAAGAGAGAGAAAGGAAGAGAGAGAGAGGATGGATATAGTGAGGAAGCAGGGAGGAGGGAGGAAAGAAGGGAGGAGCTTTGTTGAAGCTCCTCTGGCTCCAGAGCTCACAGGCAGGGTGGTCACAAGACTGATCTCGAGGGTCAGACTTGCAGAGTGACCCTTTCCGCTCTTTTGCAGTTTATTTAATTTCCCTTCATTGTTGCTACCTTGGCAGAAGGGTGGCCTCTCGATGATTTTTAATCTTAATTGAATTGCAATGGTTCTATAAAAACTTGGCACAAAAGCCCCCAGTAGCTGATTGTTGGGGGAGAGGTCAGATGAGTGCTTCAAAGGCACAGTAGCAGAGAGCGATGAGGACTGAACCCGTACATTATAGAGTGGTTTGAAGAAAGGGCCAGCCTTCTTGTGATGGAGGGTGCCGTGGTCCGGCATGGCTACTTCAGTCCAACGGGGTGGCCGTGTGTGTGACTTCCAGCTCACACTTACCTTGTTTTTATTGGAGCATAGTTGGTTTACCGTGTTGTGTTCCTTTCAGATGTACCCCACATTCTTTCTTGAAGCTTTAAACCTGGAGTCTCTTTGCCTTTCAGAACCAAACTGTCTCTGGCACGTCTGCTCTGGGCATGTGTGGATCGTCATTCAAGATGTGCTTTTGGCAAGGTAGGAAAGCAGTCAGGGCCAAATGGTGGCTTTGACCTTCCCAGCACAAAACTGGGAAGATGATGGCCAAGGGTTGCTGTGGAGTGGGGCTGACTTACCAGTGGTCCACAAGTGTATAAGTACTTCCTGAGCATGTATGTCCCCACCAGTGGGAGAGGTAAAGTCACCCCAGGTGCAGGGACCCAGGGGGTGATGGGAGTCTCTGGAACTGGTGTTGAAACGGAGTAGTAGCCATACTGAGTTCATTTTGCATGTTGGCTGGGCTCTGTTACGGTTCTATCATCTTTATATAGATTTGTATGTATTTTTTTTCTTTCTCTTTTAAATACAGAACTTCAGAGGACTTCAGACATGGCTAAAGAATAACCTTGTAAAATCATATTCCTGGATTTGAATTTGGGGTGAGTAGTTAATATCCAGATCATCTATTTCCTCATTGTAAAATGTCTTGAGAATTATCACTAGAATTCATTACAGCAACGGGGCTGACGTGTCACAGATGCTCAGATCCGCCTGTCTCCGTCCCCTCGTTGCCAGCTAAGATGCAGAAGGTCCGGTTGGTGGGTCTGGGGGACTGTGCTCCATGGTGACGCCAGGAATAGCTTCATCACATCCAACCACTGCAGGAGACCCAGCTGGTGAACGAGCAACCTCACTTCCTGCTGCCAAAAAAAAAAAAAGACAGCCCAAAAAAGAAAGGCTGCTGATCCTGAAAAAAAATCTAGGTTGTGCATGCAGAGTGTAGAGAGCTCAAAGATGATGAAGGCTCTAAGGGAGCTATTTTTGAGTGGCTTCCTGCTGAGAGATGGGCTCTCGGGAAGGTTTATTTCAGGCCCCTTGCAGCCCTCCACCTGTCTCCCGCATTCCCGCTGCCGTGCACCCGCATCTGCTGGTCCAGAACGACCCTCTTTCCTTGGAGGCACAGGGCCTCGGTGGCCCTTCTGTCCGAGCGCCGTGCAGAGACTCAGGCCAGCACTGTGATCTGGGAGGAGAGGGAGTTTCTGGAACAGAGGAGAAATGGGCCTTCTTATTAATGAAGAGGAATGTTATTTTCAGTCCAGGCATGAGTGACTTTGTTGTTCCCCCTGGAGTCAGCTTCTCTTTAACATGAGGTATGGGAATCATTGGGAGAGGAACAAGCAACCCACACCTAAGGTTTAAAACATCAGCCATTTACTTGTGAATCTTGCTGAGGCAGGGCGCAGAGATCAGCTGGTCTCTTCCAGGGCAGCGTGGACTGCTCGACAGAGGCAGCGGCAGCAGTAGATCTTGACCCCCTGGACTGCAACACGCCAGGGGTGATGGGAGTCTCTGGAACTGGTGTTGAAACGGAGTAGTAGCCATACTGAGTTCATTTTGCATGTTGGCTGGGCTCTGTTACGGTTCTATCATCTTTATATAGATTTGTATGTATTTTTTTTCTTTCTCTTTTAAATACAGAACTTCAGAGGACTTCAGACATGGCTAAAGAATAACCTTGTAAAATCATATTCCTGGATTTGAATTTGGGGTGAGTAGTTAATATCCAGATCATCTATTTCCTCATTGTAAAATGTCTTGAGAATTATCACTAGAATTCATTACAGCAACGGGGCTGACGTGTCACAGATGCTCAGATCCGCCTGTCTCCGTCCCCCTCGTTGCCAGCTAAGATGCAGAAGGTCCGGTTGGTGGGTCTGGGGGACTGTGCTCCATGGTGACGCCAGGAATAGCTTCATCACATCCAACCACTGCAGGAGACCCAGCTGGTGAACGAGCAACCTCACTTCCTGCTGCCAAAAAAAAAAAAAGACAGCCCAAAAAAGAAAGGCTGCTGATCCTGAAAAAAAATCTAGGTTGTGCATGCAGAGTGTAGAGAGCTCAAAGATGATGAAGGCTCTAAGGGAGCTATTTTTGAGTGGCTTCCTGCTGAGAGATGGGCTCTCGGGAAGGTTTATTTCAGGCCCCTTGCAGCCCTCCACCTGTCTCCCGCATTCCCGCTGCCGTGCACCCGCATCTGCTGGTCCAGAACGACCCTCTTTCCTTGGAGGCACAGGGCCTCGGTGGCCCTTCTGTCCGAGCGCCGTGCAGAGACTCAGGCCAGCACTGTGATCTGGGAGGAGAGGGAGTTTCTGGAACAGAGGAGAAATGGGCCTTCTTATTAATGAAGAGGAATGTTATTTTCAGTCCAGGCATGAGTGACTTTGTTGTTCCCCCTGGAGTCAGCTTCTCTTTAACATGAGGTATGGGAATCATTGGGAGAGGAACAAGCAACCCACACCTAAGGTTTAAAACATCAGCCATTTACTTGTGAATCTGCTGCTGAGGCAGGGCGCAGAGATCAGCTGGTCTCTTCCAGGGCAGCGTGGACTGAGGCAGCGCGGGGGCTCGACAGAGGACAGTTCGCCAGGCTGTTGTCATTGTTCAGCTGCTCAGGTGTGTTTGACTCTTTGTGACCCCCCTGGACTGCAACACGCCAGGCTTCCCTGTCCTTCACTATTTCCCGAAGTTTGCTCAAACTCATGTCCACTGAGTTGCTGATGCCATCCAACCATCTCATCCTCTGCTGCCCTCTTGTCCTGCTTCAACCTTTCCCAACATCAAGGTCTTTTCCAGTGAGCTGTCTCTTCGCATCAGGTGGCAAAAGTATTCGAGCTTCAGCATCAGCCCTTCCAAGGAATATTCAGGGCTGATTTATAGCTGAGATTCTCTCAAAGCTTCACTCTTGCATACATCTGTGGTTCTGTTGGCTGAACACCCACACATGCTTTCCCCACGTGTCCACCTGGCTCCCTCAGAGCATGTGTACTAACTGGGTTCCAAGAAGCCTCAGCAACCCAATCCAGGGGGACTGGGCAGGCAGAAGTTGTATTGCATTTTCTTACCTAACCTTGGGAGTCACTTACTATCACTTCTGCTCTTGTTACAGGTCTATCCTGACGTCCAGGGAAGGAACGCAGGCCCTGCCCCTCAGCAGGAGTGTCAGCATGATACGGTAAGACCGGCGACCTTGTCATGGCCACCTGGAAAATAACAATTTGCCACACAGGCATGGAACTAGGGGAAGAATGGAGGCATGGGCTTGCTGTTGGAGCATTAAGGACACTCAGAGCTGTTGTTTTTACTTTAAAAATACAACTTTCAAAAATTGGAATATAGGCGTACCATATGTGATTGGACTTCATTGTGCTTTTCTTCGTTGTTGTTAACAAATTGGAGATCTGTGGCCACCATGCTGAGCAGGTCTGTCTGTGCCATTTTTACAACAGGATGTGCTCACTTCGTGTCCTTGTGTCACAATTCGGTGACTTGAAATAGTCTGAACTTTTTCATTATTACTGTATTTGGTATTGTAATCCATGATCAGTAATCTTTGATGTTACTATTGTAATTGTTTTGAGGTGTCACAAGCCACGTCCTTACAAGATGGTAAGTTTGGATAAACGGTGTGTGTGTGTGTACAGACAGCTCCACGGGATGGCCGTTCCGTCTCTCCTCCTCCTGTGGCCTGGCCTGTCTTCTCTGAGACAGCAATATTGAAATCAGGCCAACTAATAACCCTGCGATGGGCTCTTCAGTGTTTAAAGTGAAAAGTTACATGCTTCTCCCTTTAAATCAAAAGCTAGAAATGATCTAACCTAGGGAGGTGCATGGAAAGCCAAGGTAGGCTGAAAGCTACGCGTCCTGCACTGCTTGGCCGGGTTGTGAAGGCAAAGGGAAGGTTCTTGAAGGAAATGAAGAGTGCCACTCCAGGGAACACGCAAAGGGTAAGAACAAAAGAGCCTTGTTGCTGATACGGAGAATCTGGTAGTAGTCTAGACAGAAGATCAAACCAGCCACAGCATTCCCTTTAGCTCAAGTCTATTCCGGAGCAAGGACCTACCTCTCTTCAGTACTAGAAAGACAGGTGGAGAAGCTGCAGGAGCAAAGTCTGAAGCCAGCAGAGGATGGTTCACCAGGCTGAAGAAAAGAGGCATCGCCCTGGCACAGAAGTGCAGGGTGAGAGCCCAAGTGCTGCGGCAGGCTGTCGGGAAGACCTGGAGAGACTCATGACCCAGAGGTCTAAGGCAGTCCGTGCTGCAGGGCTTCCTGCCCCAGACCCTCTGGTGTGCCCGTGTTCCGGGGCTTCATCACAGAGGCATCGAGGACACACGACGGCTGAAGCACAGTTCTGTGTGAGGGTGGAGGATGGTGAGGTGACGCTGCCTGAATGCAATGAGCCTTAGCAAGGATGTGACAAACCCAAAGCTTTCATCTCACGCTGCAGCACTTTTGATCCTTTTTTTGTGTTCATTTTTGGATCAAAGACTTGAGCGAGCTGTGGAATGATCGCGAGACCTAGGTAATCTCAGAAAAGTTACGTGCAGAGGTCAAACAAGATGACGTCATCAATTTGATTTTCCTTTTATTATAAAAGTAAAATAAAAAATAGCATTTATAAATCCAACAGTTTTTTCTTCAAAGTATTTGATCTAAAAAACATTATTTACAATAGCAAAATGCAGAAAAGGGAGGAAAGATTATTTTCAGCATTGATTGTAATCATGTTTAAATATGGACATGTACATGTTCTTTTTTCAAATCATAGAACACCCTTAGAAGCAGCAGCAAGCTTTTTTTTTTTTCTTCCAGCCACCTGGCTTGTGGGATCTTATCAGCAGTTCCTCAAGAAGGAATTGAACCCGTGCCCCTCTGCAGTGGAAGTGTTGGGTTCTAACCACTGGGCCATCAGGGAAATCCCAGTGAATCTTTTTCAAAAATCACACCAAGTAACTCTCCCTTTAAAATACCCCATTCCACGATGCTCGATCTGAGTGCACACCTGTGCTGTGGAAGGCCAGAAGGAACGCCAGGCGGGGCTGTGACAGCTGTCTGGGACAGTGGGCAAGCACAGGGACAGCAGCAATGACAGCAGGAAGCCGCTGGTAAAGCTCAAGAAGCTACTGCACCCCCAGCGGGGCATCAGCTCGGCCGTGGGCTGGGACTGTGGAGGCGAGCTGTGGGTCAGCTGAGCTAAAATTCATTTCAGAACCAAACAACTCGTCCACGTTCAAAAGGCCTGGAACTACACCCACGGCGACCAGTCCAGGCTGGCCGGTGTTCCACGGAGCACCTGCAGAGGCACCTCCATCCTCTGGCCACCGCCGCGGAGTTGCAGAACTCTGGTTTCCTCGGCGCTGGAGACGGCCAGTGGGCTAGATTTTGCCTTCTACAGGTCCTTCCTGCCCGTAGTCGTGGGGCACTTTGCTAAGAGTCAGCGAGCAGCCACCACTGGTCAGAGACTCGGTGAAGCTGAGTTTGCGGAAGGAGGTCTCCACGCCACTGTCGCAGATGCTGTCGTCCCGGAGCTCGTCTGCGGGCAGAAAGCAGGCGTCACGGGGTGGCACCCCGACCCCGCCAGGCCGCCACCCCAGGGGGCTCCTGGGCGTCTGGCAGGCTCACGGCGGCATCTGGCAGGCTGGTGGGCTGCGTCTGCCCACTGGCCTCCACCAGTCCCCCACAGCCGCCCACGCCCTGCTGTGCACAGTGGAGAGGGGCCAGAAAACACTAAGCAACATGAAGAGTGCGGAAACATCAGAACTAGCCAAGCGCTTTCACCCCTCTTTCTTATAATCTAGCTTTGTGTTTATCAGAATCCCTTCTGAATTCTCTTGACTCAAAGTGTACTTTTTCTTAGAAATTAGGTGTATTTTTCCACCCACTACCTATTTTATAGCAGAGGAAATTGCTGAACATAGGCAAAATAAATTGGTGACAGAAATAGGAACTAAATGACTTATCTGGGCCTCACGTGCTACTAAACACTGTATACCCTGCCTCAAGAACATTTTGTTAAGCAAAAAAAAAAGGTGAAAATGTATTTCTACTGGACAGTTAGGTTCAGTTCTCCTTTGAGAAGTGTCTCTAGAGAGCTGAGGAGTGTGAATGATTGCCTGTAGGGAGAGAGGGACCCAGGACACAAAAGTCTACTGTACAGGAGTCAGAGAGCGACTTCTTGTACATTAAGTTCCTGGGAGTGCCATGGCCATGGTTACTGCTGGATTGATTCAACGCATCACTCTTTACGGGTTTATGTTATGTGTTAGGAAAGGTTAGGTTTTGTGAAAATAACTGCAAATCAAGGGTTTGATGCGTTTGAAAACAGAAGTATTTACCTACTTTTTTGTGCGAAAGTGCATTGGGTCATGAGACAGGAGATGTGGGTGGTTTTCTGGGGATACACTGTTCCCTTCTAAAGTGGAACACGTGTCTTCACTCCCCAGGAAGGCCACCCCGACTAGGCGAGGAGGAGCCGGCCAGGTGAGGACCTGGGCAGGGGAGGAGAAGGCTCAGAGGCCCCGAGCCTGGGTCAGTGAGGAGAGCTGGGGGAGTGGAAGGCACAGAGGGCGGCGGGGCGCGTGGAAGTGAGGCTTGAGAGAGAACGGATGGAGCCCCGGCCGTCCCCGCCCTGCCGGCAGAGGCTGCGGCAAGGCCGGGCGTGCAGGGTGCCCACAGGAGAGGCCGGCTGAGTGGATGAATGAACAAGAGGTCGTACAACTGCAGGGACATCGATTGAAAAAAGAATCACACTGTTGTGTAGAGAATGGATTGAGTGGTGGCAGGCTGGAAACAGAGACCAGGCAGGAGCTGCCACAGGAGTGGGGTGAGAATGAAGGTGGGCTGGGGGAGCGGGGCGGGGTGGTCGCAGAGAGGAGGCGGCTGCAGGGCATGATGTGAGGTGCAGGGACCCGGCGTGTTCGCAGCGTCCTGACCTCCTGCAGCATGGCGGTGCTCACGTGTGCCATGGCAACACTGAGCCTGGCGTGAGGGGGTCCAGCAGGCAAGCAAGGAGGGCCCCTGGAGGCTGAGACTTAAAGGTGAGTGTGGGGTGGGTGTGCTGGGGCAGGCTGCCCAGAGCAGGAGGCAGTGGTCCCCTGTGCTGAGGGGGCGGCGAGCGGATGCTCCTGGCGAGAGGAGGCCTCGCGCAGGGCGGGCCGGGCTGACCACCGAGGGTCGCGTCAAGCGGCACAGAGAAGAGCCTCAGAATCCTGCCGGGAAGCTCGGCTGAACAGGAGAACAGAGGAACTGGGCTGCAGCTAAAGGGTCTGGGGGACCAAGGGAGTGTCTACTTTCTATCGGTTTTGTTTTGCAAAGACGAGGGGAACCAGGCCACGCCTGCCAGGGCGTCCAGCTGGGAGGCAGACAAGGTGAACACGGGAGAGAGGCGAGAGTCCGAGGGTCGGAACCGTGGGCAGGCGAGAGGCGGGCGCAGGCACGGGGGCGAGGGTCTGAGGGTGCAGAGAGGAGTTCTGGCTGTCTCTCTGGGCTCAGTGGAGTGAGGCGGGACTCGGGGGGAGCGGGGCGGGGAGGGGTGCTGGTGGTTTAGAGCGCGGGAGATGGGGCTGTCGTAGGGAGAGTCCACTGTGCTGTGTGCCTGGGGGTGACAGGTCAGTGTCATGGGGTGGGAGGCCTCCGCCCACAGTCTGGGGCCTCGTCCTGGGGGCTCTGCAGACATCAGTATGTGCCCCTCTCTCTCTCTCGCTCATAAATGTAAGGAGTGAGAGAAACTGTGCTCACCTTCACCACCTGTGTCCTGTTGTTCCCGGTGTTTGTTGTGAACCAAGTCAGTCGTGTGTCCCGGGGCCTGTGCTGGGGCAGCCCCTTCCCTGCGTGGCAGCAGCGGGCGGGGAGAATGGCAGACCCGGGGGTCTGTGGGACGGTGCGCTGAGGAGGTGACGGCGGAGGACAGGCCACACCCCGGATATGGAGGCTCCAGCCAGGCAGGGCGGGAGAACGTCTCCGCTGCCTCCTCAGCCTGTCTTACCTATTTGCTGCCTGGTGGAGGTGGGCGTGAATGGCAGCGAGTGGGCCTGGCAGGTGGTCGTGGCTGGACTGGGGGGGCCGGTTCCCGAGGTGCAGAAGGCCGCCTGGATCACGTCGATAGCCTCAGTGTAGCCCATCTGTCGCAGGGCCTCGACCAGCTCCTTTATGGTGCCCCCGGAGACCTGCGACACGAAGAAAGAGTGTGCCCGGGTGTCCCAGCCTGTGCAGGGACCAGGCAGGCAGCTGTGGACACCATACCCTTGCCCCCGCCAGGCGGCCTCCCCGACCCATCGGGTGGAGAGCCCCTCCATCATGCTTGAGTCAAGCTTCCTGCTTCAGCTCGAGACCACTCAGGAAACCACAGAGAAGCCCTTCACAGTGAGCAGAGAGCGCGGGGCAGTAAGGCTCTCACAGTATCCCTGAAGCTCTGTGAGACGAGCAGGGACGGTTTTCTGCTTTGTCTGTTTTAGAAACTGAAAGCATCTCCAGGCAGGGCCTCTGTTAGGAGTCACCTCACAGAGAGTCGTGTGCTCATGAGGGATCAAGGCACGTGCTTGGGGAGAGGAGGGCGTGAGTGTGGACCCCAGTCTATCTCGTCGTTCAGGAGATCGGCCTTCTGTGACCATTCTGACCCTCTCAGTAGCATTTCTGCAGCAAATCTCAAGGTATCTGAAGACAGCCAAGGTGGGTTTCCTCCTGGGCTGGGGCACCCCCCCAGGAAACACGGATAGTGAGTAAGATTTTCTTCCTCAGATTAAGGAAGAGGGGAATGGGACTGTGCTCGGACTAGTGATGTTACATCGCCAAGGGGGTCATGGAGAGTTAGGCATGACTTAGTGACTGAACAACAACGATGTAAGGTGACGTGTTACCTCGTAATTGTCCATGAGGGTTTTAGAAGGAGCGGGACTCAGCCGGAAGGCGTTGTTTAGTATCCCCAGACCTAATTTCTGTGCCAGAGTAGCCCAGTTTTTGTCTGGATCAGGAATTTCTAGCAACTTGTAGAGCTGCAGCTTTGCATCTTCAGTCAGCTGTTTCATGTCTCCTGAAGGAAACAGAGGAAACACGGCCATCCTGACCAACAGAGCCTCTTTGTCACGGCTCCCCTCCCGCCCCGGGAAGCAGCTGGGCTCTTGCCCTTGAAGGCCAGCCGCCACCCGGTGGGTCAGAGCAGCCCACGCTGCGGCAGATCACAGCTCCACAGCAGGGCCCTCCGATTCTGGAAGAAGCCCTGGCCTTTGATGGCACAGCCCCGGGGAAGCCGGCTCTCCCCGAGCCCCTTTCAGGGTCAGAATGGAGATGACACCAGCTTGGGGAACCTGGTTCTCCCGCGGCTCACCTTGTGCCAGCAAATCATCCGCTGTAAACTCGGGCTCATAGGGTTTCCCATTTAAAATGTCAAATACCTGTTGGGAAGAAAAACACAGGGAAGTTACAGGGCCCACTAGGGAAATCTCTTTGGAATAAAGAACTTGGCCTGTCTTCCTCAGGAGGAGCTAGTACCCCTCAGATGGAGCGGGAAGAGGAGCTGGTGCCGTGGCCTGAGGAAGTGCACGTCCGCTGGGGCTCGGGACCCAGGAGGCCGCGCCCTACGGGTCCGTCCGAGCCACGTGGGAAGACCCATCCAGCCTGAGACAAAGCCAGGACCGTTGCCCTTCTGAGGGATGCAGGCAGTCCGGGCCCCCCAGGCAGCCACGTGTGGGTCAGCGCCGCTGGTAAGTGACCCTGCCTGAGAGGGGAGGGCTGAGCGCGTGCCGTGCTGAAGCTGGGCTCCCTGGCTGACCCTCCTCTCTGGCGAAAAGGCTTATGAGAATGAGTTTTATTAACTTGCTCAAACTGAGGTGACAGATGCTCACAAGGCTTGGTGTCATCCTCTCGGCACCATCTATGTTTTAACTGAGGGGACAGAAAAGTTTAGGTTAAAAGAAAAAAAATAGATAACTAGTAAGAGCCTACTATATAGGGAACTCTACTCTGTAATGACTCATATGGGAAAAGAATCTAACAGAGAGTGGACATACGATAACAGATTCACTTTGCTGAAACTAACACAACGTCATAAATCAACTATACCCCAATAAAAATTTTAAGTGTAAAGGAAAAGGAATTTTTCACAGCTATGGAGACACAACTTGTTCATGAGGACCAGGGATCACGACCATCCTGACCAACAGAGCCTCTTTGTCACGGCTCCCCTCCCGCCCCGGGAAGCAGCTGGGCTCTTGCCCTTGAAGGCCAGCCGCCACCCGGTGGGTCAGAGCAGCCCACGCTGCGGCAGATCACAGCTCCACAGCAGGGCCCTCCGATTCTGGAAGAAGCCCTGGCCTTTGATGGCACAGCCCCGGGGAAGCCGGCTCTCCCCGAGCCCCTTTCAGGGTCAGAATGGAGATGACACCAGCTTGGGGAACCTGGTTCTCCCGCGGCTCACCTTGTGCCAGCAAATCATCCGCTGTAAACTCGGGCTCATAGGGTTTCCCATTTAAAATGTCAAATACCTGTTGGGAAGAAAAACACAGGGAAGTTACAGGGCCCACTAGGGAAATCTCTTTGGAATAAAGAACTTGGCCTGTCTTCCTCAGGAGGAGCTAGTACCCCTCAGATGGAGCGGGAAGAGGAGCTGGTGCCGTGGCCTGAGGAAGTGCACGTCCGCTGGGGCTCGGGACCCAGGAGGCCGCGCTCCACGGGTCCGTCCGAGCCACGTGGGAAGACCCATCCAGCCTGAGACAAAGCCAGGACCGTTGCCCTTCTGAGGGATGCAGGCAGTCCGGGCCCCCCAGGCAGCCACGTGTGGGTCAGCGCCGCTGGTAAGTGACCCTGCCTGAGAGGGGAGGGCTGAGCGCGTGCCGTGCTGAAGCTGGGCTCCCTGGCTGACCCTCCTCTCTGGCGAAAAGGCTTATGAGAATGAGTTTTATTAACTTGCTCAAACTGAGGTGACAGATGCTCACAAGGCTTGGTGTCATCCTCTCGGCACCATCTATGTTTTAACTGAGGGGACAGAAAAGTTTAGGTTAAAAGAAAAAAAATAGATAACTAGTAAGAGCCTACTATATAGGGAACTCTACTCTGTAATGACTCATATGGGAAAAGAATCTAACAGAGAGTGGACATACGTATAACAGATTCACTTTGCTGAAACTAACACAACGTCATAAATCAACTATACCCCCAATAAAAATTTTAAGTGTAAAGGAAAAGGAATTTTTCACAGCTATGGAGACTTTTCTGCATTTTTTGCAGACCCTTGGTTGCTGGCTGACCGGGGTGAGGACCGCAGGGGATCACTGAGTGTATTGTTTTTGTGTTCTGTGGTGAGGCTTCAGTGAAAAAGAGCTGTGTGCTCTCTCTGCCAGGGTCGGTCACTCAGGTCACCCACACGTGCCCTGAGGAGGCAGCTGTGGACGGGGAGCAGCGCCTGTCCTAAGGAGTTTAGGTGGGCTTGTGTGCTTCCCACCTCCTCCCTGGGCCCCAAAGCTCTGGTAACTGCTTCCACCTTCAGGTGGTGGGTCAGGCAGAGTTCTGAGGAAGGCTTTGAGTCTGTTCTGTTTATGCTGATAAAAATTCTGAGAAGGATCCCCCTTTCTTTTTATGCCCAGAAGTTACTTACCAAAGTTCAGGCAAACCATGGTGTGAATCCTGGCTTCAGAAACCAAGATGGAAGGATTCTGGTGTGAGTTTAGATTGGGCAACTTGCTGTGTGAATTCCGTGTCTCTCTCACTAACTCTGATCTGATTAGGCATACACTTTTATATTCAGAACTCTGCTGATCTAGATCTTTTGGGGATAGGCTTTTAAAGATAAATACAGCTAGAGACAAGCAGCCTTTCTTTAAAAAACAAATACCAAGAACTGGCTTCGGGGAGTGAAGACCGAGCAAGACCTCCGGCTCCCTCAGGGGCTGCCAGCACACAGACAGCGGCCCTCACCTGCCAGCTGGTGGCCATGTCCAGAGGAGTGGTTCCTGGCACGACCCTTCATCCTCTCCATCCTCGTGAGAATGAGTTTTATTAACTTGCTCAAACTGAGGTGACAGATGCTCACAAGGCTTGGTGTCATCCTCTCGGCACCATCTATGTTTTAACTGAGGGACAGAAAAGTTTAGGTTAAAAGAAAAAAAATAGATAACTAGTAAGAGCCTACTATATAGGGAACTCTACTCTGTAATGACTCATATGGGAAAAGAATCTAACAGAGAGTGGACATACGTATAACAGATTCACTTTGCTGAAACTAACACAACGTCATAAATCAACTATACCCCCAATAAAAATTTTAAGTGTAAAGGAAAAGGAATTTTTCACAGCTATGGAGACTTTTCTGCATTTTTTGCAGACCCTTGGTTGCTGGCTGACCGGGGTGAGGACCGCAGGGGATCACTGAGTGTATTGTTTTTGTGTTCTGTGGTGAGGCTTCAGTGAAAAAGAGCTGTGTGCTCTCTCTGCCAGGGTCGGTCACTCAGGTCACCCACACGTGCCCTGAGGAGGCAGCTGTGGACGGGGAGCAGCGCCTGTCCTAAGGAGTTTAGGTGGGCTTGTGTGCTTCCCACCTCCTCCCTGGGCCCCAAAGCTCTGGTAACTGCTTCCACCTTCAGGTGGTGGGTCAGGCAGAGTTCTGAGGAAGGCTTTGAGTCTGTTCTGTTTATGCTGATAAAAATTCTGAGAAGGATCCCCCTTTCTTTTTATGCCCAGAAGTTACTTACCAAAGTTCAGGCAAACCATGGTGTGAATCCTGGCTTCAGAAACCAAGATGGAAGGATTCTGGTGTGAGTTTAGATTGGGCAACTTGCTGTGTGAATTCCGTGTCTCTCTCACTAACTCTGATCTGATTAGGCATACACTTTTATATTCAGAACTCTGCTGATCTAGATCTTTTGGGGATAGGCTTTTAAAGATAAATACAGCTAGAGACAAGCAGCCTTTCTTTAAAAAACAAATACCAAGAACTGGCTTCGGGGAGTGAAGACCGAGCAAGACCTCCGGCTCCCTCAGGGGCTGCCAGCACACAGACAGCGGCCCTCACCTGCCAGCTGGTGGCCATGTCCAGAGGAGTGGTTCCTGGCACGACCCCTTCATCCTCTCCATCCTCGTCCCAAGAGTCGTCCAGGTCATAGAGAGGCTCGAAGTTCTCCACCAGGGGATCTGCTCCTGCGGAGTCAAGTCACACAGGGTTAGGTAAAACCCACATCTCATCAGCTTCGTGCTGTCTGCAGGGGTCAGAGTCCATAAATATATAAAGCCCACTTCGACTGAAATACCCAGAGACCTGCATCTTGACTGTAAAGGTGACTTGATGATACCTCTGTAGAGCTGAGGACACTTTCAAACACAAAAGACCTGGCCCGACTCTCACATTTTGTAGGGAAGTTGTCAGTGAACAACACACCTTTAACCTGAGGACTAATGGCAGCAGTTTACAGGTTCTACCTGGTGGCTCAGTGGTAAAGAATCCACCTGTAATGCAGAAGATGCAGGTTTGATCCCTGGGTTGGGAAGATCCCTTGGAGAAGGAAATGGCAACCTACTCCAGTACTCTTGCCTGGTGGGCTACAGTCCACAGGGTCACAAAGCATAGGACACGACTTAGTGAATCCTCAGGATTAAGGTCTTCAAGGTTCAACTTGATGTCTGGCACCTTGTGTTCCTCTGCATCTTCACCTGCTTGCTCAAAAGAGCAGAGTTGCCTGCTGTTTAGTGCCAACCTGTGTATTCCTGGGTTATGGCACTGATCCTTAAATGCCAAAACACCAAGAAAATCTTCTGGTAGCATGTGTAGTTATTAAAAAAGTTAGGGCCAGTCTTGGAAAATCTAGCCTGATCCTTAGCAGCAAAAAACATCTGAAGTAACTCAAGAGTAGAGCTAGTTACTTCTCAAAGGCTTAGAGGCTAGTTTTGTGAGTGTTAGGCAGAACAGAGTAAAATAGGCATACACTTTTATATTCAGAACTCTGCTGACCTAGATCTTTTGGGGATAGGCTTTTAAAGATAAATACAGCTAGAGACAAGCAGCCTTTCTTTAAAAAACAAATACCAAGAACTGGCTTCGGGGAGTGAAGACCGAGCAAGACCTCCGGCTCCCTCAGGGGCTGCCAGCACACAGACAGCGGCCCTCACCTGCCAGCTGGTGGCCATGTCCAGAGGAGTGGTTCCTGGCACGACCCCTTCATCCTCTCCATCCTCGTCCCAAGAGTCGTCCAGGTCATAGAGAGGCTCGAAGTTCTCCACCAGGGGATCTGCTCCTGCGGAGTCAAGTCACACAGGGTTAGGTAAAACCCACATCTCATCAGCTTCGTGCTGTCTGCAGGGGTCAGAGTCCATAAATATATAAAGCCCACTTCGACTGAAATACCCAGAGACCTGCATCTTGACTGTAAAGGTGACTTGATGATACCTCTGTAGAGCTGAGGACACTTTCAAACACAAAAGACCTGGCCCGACTCTCACATTTTGTAGGGAAGTTGTCAGTGAACAACACACCTTTAACCTGAGGACTAATGGCAGCAGTTTACAGGTTCTACCTGGTGGCTCAGTGGTAAAGAATCCACCTGTAATGCAGAAGATGCAGGTTTGATCCCTGGGTTGGGAAGATCCCTTGGAGAAGGAAATGGCAACCTACTCCAGTACTCTTGCCTGGTGGGCTACAGTCCACAGGGTCACAAAGCATAGGACACGACTTAGTGAATCCTCAGGATTAAGGTCTTCAAGGTTCAACTTGATGTCTGGCACCTTGTGTTCCTCTGCATCTTCACCTGCTTGCTCAAAAGAGCAGAGTTGCCTGCTGTTTAGTGCCAACCTGTGTATTCCTGGGTTATGGCACTGATCCTTAAATGCCAAAACACCAAGAAAATCTTCTGGTAGCATGTGTAGTTATTAAAAAAGTTAGGGCCAGTCTTGGAAAATCTAGCCTGATCCTTAGCAGCAAAAAACATCTGAAGTAACTCAAGAGTAGAGCTAGTTACTTCTCAAAGGCTTAGAGGCTAGTTTTGTGAGTGTTGAGTTTGTTGCCTGATGAACAGGAAGAAGTTTAGCACCCTCTCCTTTGGGGAAAGAGGACCTTGTTTAAATCTTGCTGGGACAAAGTCTGACTTGTGACCACTTCAGTAACAGGGAGTGCCTAACGAGAGGATCTTCATGCCCTTTCTTACTCCTTTCTGCCTGCTGCAGGCTTGCAGGCTGATCTCTGAGGCAGTGAAGTGTTGCCTGACCACAGAAACAGTAGAGACATTACGGTGAACAGTTTGCAGCCCTGAAGATGGAGAAGCTGAACTAGGCCTGTTCCCTTAAAGTGACCTTCATGACTCTGCTCAGGACTAGGTTTTTCTTCTGAGTTTCTTCATCTGCATACAGGAGAAACAAGTGGAGATACTGCCCCTTGCTACTCCCTTCATGGGATAGGAGAACTGAGGAGAAAGCGTTTTTGAAATGGCTATAGCTTCTAGTCTAAAAGCATTCCTTAATTATATCCAGCAACCCCCCTGCCATCAGCGTCTCCTGTTCGTGGGAATGTTCAACTTGACAAAGGAGAAAAAACTGCTGCTTATTTGGGATATGATGTCAGAAAAATGTGCCAGAAAAAAGGTTTCTACATTTTCCTGGTCTCAGTTTGTTTTAGAAGGTATTTAATCTGCTCTTTTATTGAATTTGTGAGGCATTTATTTTCTAAAAAAAAAAAATTAATAACCTATTAAGTAAATCAAGGATGCCAGGACAGGCTTGAGACACCAATTACAACAAACATTTTTGAGATTCTAACTGTATAAGGCAGTGGCGATTCAAGGATGAGTAGGAATAATCTTCCTTTATTTCACAGGATGGAAGGACTGACTTGGAGTTAAACCTTCCCATCCTTGAACAAAGCAGGGGAGAGAAACACAGCAGAGAACCAGGGAATGTCTGGGTGGCAGGGCGTGTGACTCAAGCTCTGCCCCTTGCTGGGACTGGGACACCAATGGCTCTCTAGGCTGTTTCCTTGCTATTCAATGGGAATGATGATGGGATTTGTCTCCAAGGGTTATTGTGGATTAAGTAACATTAAATGAGACAGTGCATACAAAGCGCTAGCTCAGCAGAAGGGAGCAATTTCTAGGGCCTGTCACAAGCCAGTACTCCACAGCCAGCCCATGTGTTTGCTCCTATCACTTTGGCTTCTCAGAGACCTTTAAGTTCTTCTACCAATAAATGTTTCCTTCTGAGGACCTGTGACGTGACCTGAGGCTGATACTGCTCAAATGTCTAGTGCCAACCTGTTCAAGGAGTTTCACTTTAACCTTAAGATCTCTCATCATGGGAGTCCACTTAACCCAAATCCAAAACAGGTAAGTAAAGACTAACGTGACCATTGGCACGGCACCCAGGATTATTAGTCCAAGCAGCATTTTCATGGCTGTTAAGTGGGGTTTGCAAGGGACTCTTATGTACTTGGGCCTTTCACAGCATGGCTGTGGCTTAAGGAGGTGGCCTGGCTGTGCTAGTGAGGCTGGGTTTGTGTTCCTGATGATGTGTTCCATGGCGGACCACGGGGCTGCCTTACCAGCTGCTTTGAGAAGAGCCGCCAGCCTGGTGGAGCCTCGTCCAGCCGCTATGTGCAGGGGTGTCGTTCCATCATAGGTGGTGCTGTCCACGTGGGCATCACCCTAAAAGCCACCCGCACGGTAAAGGGTGAGTCCGAGATCCTCTTGCCCTTTTGTACCCACGTCCCCCGTTTGCAAGGCAGAGACCCCCAATCAGTGATGCTGGCGGGAGGGTGGGCCTGAGGTGCTATCCTGAAGCCTCCAGCTGACAGAACACAGGCAGAGCCCGAGGCAGGGAGATGCGCTGTTAGATTTTTACCAAATACTCCTTGGGAGTTGAAGTGAAGGCAAATAAGTACATCCCTCACCTCCAGGAGCAGGCAGCCAGCCAAGGAGATGTTGTCATGCTCCACGGCCAGGTGCAGCGCTGTGCGCCCGGACTTGCGCTCCTGGGCGTTGACGTCGGCCCCGGCGGCCATCAGCAGCAGCAGACACGGCAAGCTGTTGCTCACCATGGCTACGTGAATGGCATTCAGACCTGAGGCCCAAGCACAGAGATGGTCATGGGGAGGGAAGGCTGCCGGGGGTCAGTGTGTCTCTTCACAGGTGCTGCTGTCCTGCATGTAAATCCAGACTCCTTTCACGTTCTCAGGAGACAGAGCATATTCTCCGAATAAAGGATGGTTTCTACATGCCAAGGGGACTGCCCTGGGGGCTCATAAGGTAAAGAACCCTCCTGCAATGCAAGAAACCTGGGTTGAGTCCCTGGGTCAGGAAGATCCCCTGGAGAGTGGAATGGCTATGCACTCCACGTTCTTGCCTGGAGAATTCCATGGACAGACGAGCCAGGCAGGCTACAGTCCACGGTGCTGCAAAGAGTCAGACATGACTGAGCAACTAACACTTTCTCTATATATTAAGACTAGCGTTTGCTCAGGCCTCTGCTTTTTCCTCCTACTGACTATTCCAGGTCATCTTTAAAGGAAATGGAAATTTCCATTAGAAATGATGAATTCCAAGTGGGTAAGGAAAGCACTGTGGGGTGCAATGAAGCACATTTACCCAGTAGCTACTTGTTGTTTCGTAAACAGACAGAGGTTATACCACAATGAGTGACTGTCTCTTACCTTCCCCATTAGGGTGATCAATAAGTTGTGCTGCCTTTTTGTGCTTGAGTAAAATACCGAGAATTTTATCATGTCCTTCTTTGGCAGCGAGGTGCAAAACAGAGTTTCCCAAGCGGTCCAGAAGACTCAGGTCAGCACCAGCCCTCAGCAAGTCCTCCACCACACTTTCCTGCTTGGTGATCACGGCCAAGTGCAAGGGTGTCTAGGGAGTGGAGGTGAGGCAGGAGATGACACTGGTCAGTGGCACAGACGCTTGTAACCCACTGGCTGCAGTAGGTGGAATCATACTGAGGGGCCCTTTCTCATTCCAAGATTAAGTTCTTACCTGTGCAAATGAGTTAACTCTCTGTTCTGTATCAAATGATAATGAACTATATATACTGGACTGACATTTAATCATTTAGTTATCAAAATTACTTTTTATATTTACAATGCTTAATAGCTTTGTTTTTCACAGTCAGTTGATTTTTGACAGTTATTCTTGAATTTCTAGTAAGACTCTGCCTTCAACTGATAAATCATACATTAACTACCTCAAGCTATGGTTTATTTTATTTTATTTTATTTTTTTAGAGAGGTCCTTTATTTAGTTTTTTTTTTGGGGGGGGGGCGGGTTGGGGACGGGGGTGGACAGGCCACTTCTATTGGTCTTTCATCCATTCTCATCCATCTTTGTTCTTCAGCCTATGTGGACCTCCCATTGCGGTGGCCTCTGTTGTCGCAGAGCACCGGCGACTCTGGGCACATGCGCCCCAGAGCTCTGGCTCCGCAATTGGACATATCGGTCCAGCCGCTCTGTGGCATGTGGGATCTTCCCAGGCCAGGGATTGAACCGGCGCCCCTTGCACTGCAAGGCGGTGTCCTTACCCACTGGACCACCAGGGAAGCCCTCAAGCTATGGTTTTACTGAACAAGTTTAAATGAACTACCCAACAGAAACCAATTGACAAAGGTACTGTTATTCTATAATGACATGCAAAATTGCTAAATTAAAAAATACTGTTTTACAGACTAGCTCCATGAGACCAACAGAATTCTGCCATATTAGAACAAGAGAACCACCTCACAAGAAGGCTCAGATGGACAAACAAGCTGAGCTGCTGACACCTGATAGTTGGGTAAAGGGTCCATTTGACTAACCCGCCCACGAGGCAGTAACTCTGTGAATGCAAATGAAATGTTTTGAAAACTGCTTTTTCGAGATGAGTAACACAAACAGTCACGAAAGTATCTTTCAAAGAACTGAGGTCGCTGACAGAACAGCACTGTTTTTACACAAATCAGTCTGTTTCACGGCAGCCTGTCCCATGACAGTCGGCCTAGACTCTCCTGCTCAGTGAGCAGTTCCTGCTGGAGTGCGCCGGGCTGGAGTGTGCCGGCAGGTGGGCCACCACCGTCCTGGCCAGGGCACAGCATGTGGGGTGGGAGGAGCGATACCCGTGCTGTCTCATTATAGTAATTATTTAATGTAACAAACAAAACAAATTTCTACTCTCACCTTTTTTTGGTTTGTTTGTTTTTTTTGATTATTTAGGACTAAAGCCTGGCTTAAAATAAATCATGTCCTCAGAACTTCAGACACTACAGTCACGAGCCTTCCTCTTAAAAAATAAGTTGGGCTTCCCTGGTGGTCCAATGGGTAAGGAGCCCACCTTGCAGTGCAAGGGGCACCGGTTCAATCCCTGGCCCGGGAAGATTGGGTGTGCCGCGGAGCAGCTGGACTGGATGCACCCAGAGCCAGTGCTCTGCACCAAGAGAGGCCACTGCAATGGGAGGCCCACACAGGCCAAAGAATAGAAAGAAAGATGGATGAAAATAAATAAATAAAAAATCAATAAAAGAGGCCAAACATTTTAAACAAAAAGTAAATAAAAGTTATGTTTAGTAATTAGATATGTTATTTGAGGACATGGGGAAAGAGAATGAGTTGGAAAAAAGATCTGAAATTACTTTATACCATTCAGAGATTTAACTATGTAGCTTTAATATAGTTTTCATACCATATAAAATCTCTTACCATGAATAAGAAAAAATTTTTAAGCATTTTTTCTCTCCCTATGGTCCCACTGAAGGTTTTCTGTATTTTTGACTAGATCTTAAGCCTCAGGATTGTATTTTAAATGATTATACAAGGTAGGAATCTAGGAACTTTTAATGCCATGCCTTCTGTCATGTGGACTTAGGCAGACATTCTGCAGAGTCAAGTAAACAAATTCCGCAGCAGCCCAACTCGGGCCTCTATCTCTGAGGGACACAAATCCACAGGGGCAATGAAGCAGTCAGGTGGAAGATGTACACAGTGGGATCCTCTTCAGAAGAAGGAACAATGAACTAGCTGTACACACAGGGAAGGCAGAGACATAGTGAACCTAACACAAAGCCACTTATGCAGTATAGAAATACGTGAAGAACTATAAGGACACACACAAATGAGTGCATGTAAAACTAACGAAACTTGAGTAAGACTTGTGGATTGTATCAATGTCTGTTTCCTGGCTTTGATATTGGACTAGAGTTATGCAAGATGTTATCTCTGGGGAACTAGGTGAAGGGTACATGCAACCTTCTGGTGCATTTTTTTCAACCACCTATGAATCTGTAGTTAAATTAAAAATTTAAAAGTTTTACAAAAAGCAGGAGCAGTATGTATAACACGGACTACATGTAAGAATGTACTTTCCTATCACCATACCCAAAGATAAACTCATAAGGACTTAAATGTAAGGCCAGAAACTATAAAACTTTTAGAGGAAAACATAGGCAGAACACTCTGACATAAATCACAGCAAGATCTTCTTTAACTCACCTCCCAGAGTACTGGAAATAAAAATAAACAAGTGGGACCTAATTAAACTTAAAAGCTTTTGCACATCAAAGGAAACTAGAAACAAGATGAAAAGACAATCCTCAGAATGGGAGAAAGTAATAGCAAATGGAATAACTGACAAAGATTTAATCTCTAAAATATATAAGCAGCTCTTACCACTCGATAACAGAAAAATAAACAACCCAATCGAAAAATGTGTAGAAGACCTAAACAGATATTTCTTCATAGAAGACACACAGATGGCCAATAAAAACATTAAAAAATGCTCAACATCACTCATTATTAGAAAAATGCAAATCAAAACTACAATGAGATATTGTCTCACACCGGTCAAAATGGCCACCACCAAAATATTTACGGACAATAAATGCTTGAGAGGGTGTGGAGAAAAGGGAACAGTTTTGCTGTTAGTGGAATGCAAATTGATACAGCTACCATGGGGACACATGTACCGGAATATTCACTGCAGCACTATTTACAGCAGTGAGGACATGGAAGCAACCTAGTGGTCCATCGACAGATGAACCGATAAAGAGGTTGTGATATATACATACAATGAAGTATTATTCAGGCATAAAAAGAACAACATTTGGGTCAGTTCTAATGATGCAGATGAAGCTAGAGCCTATTATAGAGAATGAAGCAAGTCAGAGAAAAACAAATATCATATATTAATGCATATATATGGAATCTAGAAAAAATGGTACGGATGAACCTATTTGCAGGATAGGAACACAGATGCAGACACAGAGGACAGACTTGTGGACACAGCTGAGGAAGGAAAGGGTGGTCTGAACTGGGAGAGCAGCACTGGAACATATACGTTACCACTGAATGGCTGGGGGGGGGTTGTAACCCAGGAAGATCAACCTGGTGCCCTGTGACAACCTGGGGGGCTGGGCAGGAGGGTTCCAGAGGGATGCTTACAGATGATTCAGGCTGGTGTACAGCACAGACCAACGCAACACTGTAAAGCAATTATCCTCCAACTGAAAATTTTTAAAAAGTCCATTAGAATATCTGTTTTGAAGTATGTATGTTTAGGTAACCAGTACCCAGGAAAATACTTATAAGTGTTACATTTGGGAGTGGGGCTGAAAGACTTGTATGCTGCTAGGGAGGGTATCTTTGATTCTCTAATGTAGATCCTTACATACTATTTGAAAAACTACGAATATCTCCCTCTCTCTCTCTCTATATATATACGATAATTTTAAAATATATGCAAAAAAACCCTACTAATGTTTTATAGGAACATATACAAATAAAACAATTGATATCAAACACACTGGAGTGGTTGTTTGTGTTGCAGGGAAGGGAATGGGAGAGGAGAATATACTTTAAAAGAAATAGATTTCAGAAATATTTTCAGAAAAATCTTAACCCTATGCACTTATTTTATTTTGAGTGTCTTTCTTTAGAGGGTTGGTAGAAGAGAGATCGCCGATCATGACAGATGGTCACGAAAATGTGCTAAAATTAGTGAAAGGTATTTTGGGAGCAAGTTTCAGACAATTGCCAAATAATCCACATTGCTTAGAGATGAAGCATTTTCTGTCGCATTTCCCATCAAGAAGAGCTAACAGAGAACCTTTACAACAGAAAAAGGAAAGCTGAAATATTAGTGGGTTTCCAGTTCTCAAACAAAAGTTGCCCCTGGGTGTCGGTTTGAGACCTGAAAGGCCAAGCAGGGCCTCCTGAATCCTTACCCGTCACTGAGAACAATGGTACGGGGGGTAGGGGGTGGGAAGTGGACCTGTGTGCCTCCCAGAGTCCCCAGGTCAGGAAGGCACGGAGCGGCAAAGGCGGTGGTTTTGGAGTTTGTCTCCAGCACACTGGAGAGTCTCAGCAGTTGTACTGAATATACAGTGAGGAGTCTGGCACATAATAAATCACAGCTACTAAGCCTGTTGTGCAGTGTGCTTTGCAGGTCCTATTTATAAACAGAAAAGCAAGCAATTCCTTGAATCTGACCTATAGGCACAGAAGTTAAGCGGTTTTTGAAAGGGGGACTGAGAAGTGACAGGGCCCCATTTCCAGTTTTATCTGTATACTTGGGACGGTGAAAGGAACAGTCCAAGAGCCTGAGAAAGTCAAGCGACTTTCCAAATACCAGCAACACCCACACTGGAATGAAAATCTGAAGAGGCTATCCTTTAAATATATACCTAAAATTAGACCTCCTCCTAGCTGTTTTATGAATCAGAGAAGAATTCCCCAACTTCGTCTTCCCTTTGATCTTAAGCCCAACAGCCAAAGATGACCTCTAATGGCCTTAATATCCAATGGGAAATTGTTACTTGCCCTTACCAGGAGACACAGATAAAATCGACTTGATCTATCTATCCACAGACAAAAATCTACTGAGAGCTATAGGTAAATATTTCAGTGCCACTGCTTTTAGGAAATAAACATGACTCACATCACTGCTTTAAAAATTGAGAAATGGGGCAAGCACCTTTACTGTGTAAATTGTACATGGTGGTTGTCTCTGTTTTTAGAGTGAGGGATAGGCTTCAGCCAGGCACCTGGGCATACCATGGAGGCCAAGGAGGACTGGGAATCACGAAAATGTGCTAAAATTAGTGAAAGGTATTTTGGGAGCAAGTTTCAGACAATTGCCAAATAATCCACATTGCTTAGAGATGAAGCATTTTCTGTCGCATTTCCCATCAAGAAGAGCTAACAGAGAACCTTTACAACAGAAAAAGGAAAGCTGAAATATTAGTGGGTTTCCAGTTCTCAAACAAAAGTTGCCCCTGGGTGTCGGTTTGAGACCTGAAAGGCCAAGCAGGGCCTCCTGAATCCTTACCCGTCACTGAGAACAATGGTACGGGGGGTAGGGGGTGGGAAGTGGACCTGTGTGCCTCCCAGAGTCCCCAGGTCAGGAAGGCACGGAGCGGCAAAGGCGGTGGTTTTGGAGTTTGTCTCCAGCACACTGGAGAGTCTCAGCAGTTGTACTGAATATACAGTGAGGAGTCTGGCACATAATAAATCACAGCTACTAAGCCTGTTGTGCAGTGTGCTTTGCAGGTCCTATTTATAAACAGAAAAGCAAGCAATTCCTTGAATCTGACCTATAGGCACAGAAGTTAAGCGGTTTTTGAAAGGGGGACTGAGAAGTGACAGGGCCCCATTTCCAGTTTTATCTGTATACTTGGGACGGTGAAAGGAACAGTCCAAGAGCCTGAGAAAGTCAAGCGACTTTCCAAATACCAGCAACACCCACACTGGAATGAAAATCTGAAGAGGCTATCCTTTAAATATATACCTAAAATTAGACCTCCTCCTAGCTGTTTTATGAATCAGAGAAGAATTCCCCAACTTCGTCTTCCCTTTGATCTTAAGCCCAACAGCCAAAGATGACCTCTAATGGCCTTAATATCCAATGGGAAATTGTTACTTGCCCTTACCAGGAGACACAGATAAAATCGACTTGATCTATCTATCCACAGACAAAAATCTACTGAGAGCTATAGGTAAATATTTCAGTGCCACTGCTTTTAGGAAATAAACATGACTCACATCACTGCTTTAAAAATTGAGAAATGGGGCAAGCACCTTTACTGTGTAAATTGTACATGGTGGTTGTCTCTGTTTTTAGAGTGAGGGATAGGCTTCAGCCAGGCACCTGGGCATACCATGGAGGCCAAGGAGGACTGGGAAGTCGTTTTGAGTCTTGAAGGGAAGACATGAAAGCTGGGAAGGGGTGAGACCAGGAGGCTGCAGAGAAGACTGGTGGGACTGGGGAAGGCCGCAGGAAGGGAGAGTGCCCGGCGTGGGTGAAGGAGGGGAAGCCAGGAGAGCAGAACCCCGTTGGCCCTTCTGGTGTGTCCCCCTGGCCAGGGAGGCTGGCCCGGGTCTGCTGGCTCTCCCTGCACTAGCATCCTGGCCTGGTTCTGAGAGCCTCCATCTCCTTTCCTCACCTGAAGTCTGCAGTGGAGGCGCCTCGCCGGAGGGCCGTGCTGAGTCTCCAGTCAACGCCTCTCTGAGATCGACCTCTGTAACAAGAGCTCCTCAAGTTGCTCTGGAGCCCCCCAGTTTCTATGTGGACTTGATCTGCACAAATCTCTTTAGTGTTTCCTGTTTTCTTCACCTTCCGTTTATTGAAATTTCTGTTTTTGAATGATGCTTTTTCCTTCTCAAGCCACCTTTTTAGCGATCTGTACTCTGATTCAGCATTCTTCATTTGATAAGAATTTAATCTAGATGCTGTCAACATGTTCAGCAGACTTAAAATGCTTGTAATTCACTGGCTCTTCAAACTTCAGTGTTTTCAATTTCATTTTTTCTCGGCGGATATCTACATTAGATTGGCAGGTTTGTAAAGCTTTGGCAGGCTTCTGAAGCTGGAAGTTTGCAGTCCTTCATCAGGATGCTGAATTTCACTGTGGAGTGATTGCTATTACACCCACAGATCAAAGATTCCTCACTCAAAGAACATTCCTCATTCATAAAAGAACATGTAATGGGATTTTTTTGATATTACCTAGAAACATGTTATTTTTGCTACTGTTAACATTATATGCTACTGTTAATACATACACATGCATGCGTATAAACTACGGGTTTTTTTTTTTTTTTTTTCAGTTGTCGCTGTGCTATTTCTGCTTACCTGGTAGAGATCATTTCTCATGTTGATAATTTCATCAGAAATCAAGCCAGATGTGACTTCCAGCAGATCTCTCACAAGCTGAGCATGAAGGTGGATGATGGCCAAGTGTAAGACACTGGAATAAAAATACAGTGGCAATGAGCAACTGAGGTGTTAATAGAAAGAAAAAAAAAAGATACCCACAATGGGATTAGGTTTGCAGGCTGAATCTGGCTCTCGTACCTAGAGTATAGATATTAGGGTGCCAAAGAAAACTATGAAACATCCTGGATCTGAGGTGAGGGTGCTCTGTTGCCTACTCACTCACAGAACTCAGTTCTGGGGCTCAGTTTGGACTCCTTGACAAATAAAACAACCTGGACTTTGAGGCAGAGAAGTCCTTAAATTCAAATCCCAACTCTGCCTCTGTGCTATGGTTTCTGGGCATTTTCTCCTCTAACTTTTCCTTGACACACAGATGATGTGAGTAAAAGCCTGGGTAAGTATCTGTTCAGAAAATGTAGTTATCTCATCTAGCCCTGCCATCTCTTCCAAAATACAGCACAGTGGCTTTTTAAGATTAGATCATTCTTTTCTTACCTCGCTTTTGAAATTTCTGTTTTGAATGATGCTTTCCTTCTCAAGCCACCTTTTTAGCGATCTGTACTCTGATTCAGCATTCTTCATTTGATAAGAATTTAATCTAGATGCTGTCAACATGTTCAGCAGACTTAAAATGCTTGTAATTCACTGGCTCTTCAAACTTCAGTGTTTTCAATTTCATTTTTTCTCGGCGGATATCTACATTAGATTGGCAGGTTTGTAAAGCTTTGGCAGGCTTCTGAAGCTGGAAGTTTGCAGTCCTTCATCAGGATGCTGAATTTCACTGTGGAGTGATTGCTATTACACCCACAGATCAAAGATTCCTCACTCAAAGAACATTCCTCATTCATAAAAGAACATGTAATGGGATTTTTTTGATATTACCTAGAAACATGTTATTTTTGCTACTGTTAACATTATATGCTACTGTTAATACATACACATGCATGCGTATAAACTACGGGTTTTTTTTTTTTTTTTTCAGTTGTCGCTGTGCTATTTCTGCTTACCTGGTAGAGATCATTTCTCATGTTGATAATTTCATCAGAAATCAAGCCAGATGTGACTTCCAGCAGATCTCTCACAAGCTGAGCATGAAGGTGGATGATGGCCAAGTGTAAGACACTGGAATAAAAATACAGTGGCAATGAGCAACTGAGGTGTTAATAGAAAGAAAAAAAAAAGATACCCACAATGGGATTAGGTTTGCAGGCTGAATCTGGCTCTCGTACCTAGAGTATAGATATTAGGGTGCCAAAGAAAACTATGAAACATCCTGGATCTGAGGTGAGGGTGCTCTGTTGCCTACTCACTCACAGAACTCAGTTCTGGGGCTCAGTTTGGACTCCTTGACAAATAAAACAACCTGGACTTTGAGGCAGAGAAGTCCTTAAATTCAAATCCCAACTCTGCCTCTGTGCTATGGTTTCTGGGCATTTTCTCCTCTAACTTTTCCTTGACACACAGATGATGTGAGTAAAAAGCCTGAGTAAGTATCTGTTCAGAAAAATGTAGTTATCTCATCTAGCCCTGCCATCTCTTCCAAAATACAGCACAGTGGCTTTTTAAGATCTTCCTAGATTCCAAAGGTAAGAATGGAGTCAGGGTCTTAACTACAGGCAGGGGAAGACTCCTGAAGCAAACCTCTGGAGGAACAATGTGATTGTATTTCTCCCCGGAATTCTTTCCTTTGCCTGGAATGGTTTTGTTCCTTTTCTCTGCCTCAACAGTGCCTCTTAATCCTTCATGCTCCAGTCTAAACCTTACATCCTTGGAGAAGACCCTTCTCAATTTCCGAGGCAGAGCAAGCTACTGCCTACTTGGTTGAGCAATTACGAGTTTCCTGTACATCTTCCTCTCTGTCCAATGGACATCGTGGAGGCCGGTTTTCTCTGCATCAGCCTACAGGCCTGGCACACAGTTTAGGCACTAAAATAAGGACGATCAGGTAAGCTGAAGGCTTATGGTAGTGAGGCTGAAAATACTGACAGGTGCCAAGCATCATGCCTAGGAAAAATACTTTTTAACTGTTCAAAAAACCTTACTATTAAAATTAATTGGAAATGGCTACTCTTTGTTTAGAGCTTCTAATATCAGACTACACTAAGCACTGGGCATAAATTATCGTATTAATCACAGTTTTATGAGGTAGGTAATATGATCCTCATTTTTCAGATGAAGACTCATACGCAGAAGAGAACTCAATCCAGGTCTCATTCCAAAGCCATCTCTTAATTCCTTGAGGTCTCCTGCTTCAGGGGCACATGTGAGTTGCTCTGTGGAGTGGCAGATAAACACCCAGGGGGATGAACTCTCTGACGTACGGACAGATCACGATGCAGAGCACACTGACAGCATCCCACAAAGGCAGGACATACGGGATTTGAGGCACAGGCTGCATTTTCTCTAAGGATATTAGATGCCATTTTATTCAGGCCACTTTCTTGTATTACTTAGGATTAACACAGACATAGGAGAGCCTGAGAAACTAAACTGTGACATCATTATTTGAAAGAGATTTTTGAATAAATTATTTCAAGGTTTCAGTACTGTCGTTTGAAATGAAGGGCTTGAAAGGAGACTGACGAAAAGAGCCTGACGTCTGACGCAGACATGATACATACATACCAAGAAAGAGATCGTACTTCAAAAACTGCCTAAAAATTTCCATGTGCAGCTCAGCATTTTGTAGCAGGAGTACCTCCCCCTCCCCATCAATTTTCACACCCTCATGGGAATTTCCCCAGTACCAGAAGGTTTTATTATTACCTTTGTCATTGTATTTTCTGCATGACTAATGGCCACAGGATTCAGATTAATAGCGGAATACAATAAGCTCAGTGAAAGCAGGGGACCTGAGCTGTGAAGGCCCAAAGCTATCCCTATCTACATGCTTATGAGAACTCATTGGTCTCCCCAAGTCTCACCTCTCCAGCTTCCAGCTGTGGCAAGCCCCAAGGGCCTGCTTCTGTGAGACCGTTTAGGGACCTGGGAGGGGACTCTGAGAATTCACTACCTGCTCAGGCAGGGAAGGCCCCCTCCCCAGCCTCTCCACGTACATCAAGTCCTCACACTCGTCTGTACCTTCCCCTTGGTACCCCTATCTGGGTGCATGTGTCTATCCCTGTCCACGATCCCCCGCTTCCGACACCCGCAGTCCCTTTCTAACTCACATACCCTTGTCTTTCTTTTTTTTCTTTTGGCCACTTCTACTGGTCTTTCATTTATTTATCTTTGCTCTTTGGCCCGTGTGGGCCTCCCATAGCAGTGGCCTCTCTTGTCGCAGAGCACCGGCTCTGGGTGCATGCGCTCCAGAGCTCCGGCTCAGTAATTGGACACATTGGCCCAGCCGCTCTGTGGCATGAGTTTCCCAGGCCAGGGATCGAACTGGCGCCCCCTGCACTGCCAGGCAGTGTCCCTACCCACTGGACAGCATCCCACAAAGGCAGGACATACGGGATTTGAGGCACAGGCTGCATTTTCTCTAAGGATATTAGATGCCATTTTATTCAGGCCACTTTCTTGTATTACTTAGGATTAACACAGACATAGGAGAGCCTGAGAAACTAAACTGTGACATCATTATTTGAAAGAGATTTTTGAATAAATTATTTCAAGGTTTCAGTACTGTCGTTTGAAATGAAGGGCTTGAAAGGAGACTGACGAAAAGAGCCTGACGTCTGACGCAGACATGATACATACATACCAAGAAAGAGATCGTACTTCAAAAACTGCCTAAAAATTTCCATGTGCAGCTCAGCATTTTGTAGCAGGAGTACCTCCCCCTCCCCATCAATTTTCACACCCTCATGGGAATTTCCCCAGTACCAGAAGGTTTTATTATTACCTTTGTCATTGTATTTTCTGCATGACTAATGGCCACAGGATTCAGATTAATAGCGGAATACAATAAGCTCAGTGAAAGCAGGGGACCTGAGCTGTGAAGGCCCAAAGCTATCCCTATCTACATGCTTATGAGAACTCATTGGTCTCCCCAAGTCTCACCTCTCCAGCTTCCAGCTGTGGCAAGCCCCAAGGGCCTGCTTCTGTGAGACCGTTTAGGGACCTGGGAGGGGACTCTGAGAATTCACTACCTGCTCAGGCAGGGAAGGCCCCCTCCCCAGCCTCTCCACGTACATCAAGTCCTCACACTCGTCTGTACCTTCCCCTTGGTACCCCTATCTGGGTGCATGTGTCTATCCCTGTCCACGATCCCCCGCTTCCGACACCCGCAGTCCCTTTCTAACTCACATACCCTTGTCTTTCTTTTTTTTTCTTTTGGCCACTTCTACTGGTCTTTCATTTATTTATCTTTGCTCTTTGGCCCGTGTGGGCCTCCCATAGCAGTGGCCTCTCTTGTCGCAGAGCACCGGCTCTGGGTGCATGCGCTCCAGAGCTCCGGCTCAGTAATTGGACACATTGGCCCAGCCGCTCTGTGGCATGAGTTTCCCAGGCCAGGGATCGAACTGGCGCCCCCTGCACTGCCAGGCAGTGTCCCTACCCACTGGACCACCAGGGAAACCCTACCCTTGTCCTTCTTAAGCTTCTCAGCGAGTCCCTAAAAATGTCACCTGAAATAGTGCTGCCCTGTCCTGGGTAGCTGCTGTCTCCTGTGGTTATATGCTACTGAGATGCTAACTGAATTATTTAACCCTATAGAACACATTCTGCTGCTGATGACTCTACACAAAGCAGGCTGTGCCGGTTCCTCCCATACTGTATAGCAGGGCCAGTGGTTACACCACATCCTTGGTTACGCTGCAAGGAATGAGAACAAAGGTCTGTCTTTGAAGCCCTGAGGCTGGCACTTTCCTAAAGCATGTGGTTCAGTGTTTAAACTGAGGTTTAAGAAATAGCACCCAAGAGCTCTTCCAGAGAGAAGGGGTTCTTACTCCTGGCACTATCCTGGGGAAGGTTTTGGACAAACAACTTGAGTTGGATTTGAGGGCTGCTGTTACTCGCTATTTTCACAGGTTTCTGAGATTATTTTAGAAGTCTCAGTGAAAGGACGAGGAAAACTGTTTCAGAAAGAAGCCAGGTGTCTTGGCAAAAACCAGCCTACAACAGCAGGAACGGGAAGCGTGGTGCATGGAATGTTCAGACTGCCACACCACATGGGTGAGAGCAGTCAGAAGGGTCTGGTCCAGGCACAGGCTGGTGACCGTTAACACAGGCAGCCGGGAAGAAACTTGTGACCGGGAAAGAATGACGACGGCCTCTTGACTATTCTTTCGTGGCTGCTGTTGTACTGTCTCTACTGGGCTCTTCCCTGAGAATACTGTTCTCACAAATAAGCAACTGGGATAAGAAGCACTTCAGAGATTTGGTAAGACCAAAGTTTATCACATTATTCCAATAAACAAATATTATTATTCCAATGAACAAGTGTTTATTAGGCATCATTTTAAATCTTATTCCAACAAATAAAGCAGGGCTTTTCAAAAAGTACCATTCCCCACGCAAACCCTAGTAGTCTTGCCCAGAGTGCTGTACTCTTAGATGAGTAAGCGCCTATTTCAGAGCCCAGCCTGGGAGAGGCACGGGACAGGAGAAGCAGGTTATGCCACCCCACCCGACGGAAGCGCTGTTTTCCTTATGACGGTGCTTCCGTTGTGGGACACAGCAACTTCGATCAGTTCTTCTCATCTCTAGCCAGAATGCACACAATTCTTTTCTCTTTGTCCCTTTAAAACAACTCTTGTTTACACAAGTCCTGACTTACCTGTCCCCGTTCTCATCCTGCACGGCAGTGAGATGGCGCTGGACAGCCAGCAGCATCTTCACGTCTCCTGTCACTGCGTAGTCAAAGAGGGCATTGGCATGCTGCTTGGCCAGCTGCATAGCCTTCTCCAGAAAGAGGTTATCTGCAAGGCAATGATTACAATCACAGTTGAGTTTCCTGTACTTGCTCTACAGGAATGGCACGCTTGAGACCAAGACCATCAGCATCAGCATTCTGAGACCCCGAGACACACTGATTTAGTGGAAAATGCTCCTTTCAGGGGCTTCCCAGGTGGCACTAGTGGTAGAATCTGCCTTCCAGCCCAGGAGACATGGGTTCTCTCCACAGGTCAGGAAGATCCCCTGGAGGAAGGCATGGCAGCCCACTCCAGTATTCTCGCCTGGAGAATCCCATGGACAGAGGAGCCTGGTGGGCTGCAGCCTATAGGGTCACACAGACAGAGACAACTGCGTGTGTGGGCGTGTGCACCCACACCCCTTTTCGGTGCTTCTAGAGAGTGTTCACTACAAAAAGCACAGCTGGACACTGGCTCACTGACAAATACAGAGGTTGATCTCAAAAAACCTGTATACAGTTTTTTAGGGGAAAAGATATTCAGAAACATCTGTTACTTTAAGGGAACAATCAGTTTCCAAATAATGCTCATTGGATTTTGCAACAATTGTAAATAACAAATCTCTTGGAGAAATAATACTTCACAGGAGCCTTGAATGACTCTTGTTAGGCAAGGAGTGTCGAGTATCAGTCTCTGCCGCAGAGATGCAGACTCTCCACGTGCCACTGGTGCTTTGGGCCTTTATTTTTATAGCCTGTGACTGTTCTGTTAATTTTACTGGGGTAGTTGCTTTAAAGCCATTGGTGTTCTTGTAAACTTTGCTTCCTGAAGGTCTGTGGGAGGAAACGGTGGCTTGCTAGAGGCACGGGACAGGAGAAGCAGGTTATGCCACCCCACCCGACGGAAGCGCTGTTTTCCTTATGACGGTGCTTCCGTTGTGGGACACAGCAACTTCGATCAGTTCTTCTCATCTCTAGCCAGAATGCACACAATTCTTTTCTCTTTGTCCCTTTAAAACAACTCTTGTTTACACAAGTCCTGACTTACCTGTCCCCGTTCTCATCCTGCACGGCAGTGAGATGGCGCTGGACAGCCAGCAGCATCTTCACGTCTCCTGTCACTGCGTAGTCAAAGAGGGCATTGGCATGCTGCTTGGCCAGCTGCATAGCCTTCTCCAGAAAGAGGTTATCTGCAAGGCAATGATTACAATCACAGTTGAGTTTCCTGTACTTGCTCTACAGGAATGGCACGCTTGAGACCAAGACCATCAGCATCAGCATTCTGAGACCCCGAGACACACTGATTTAGTGGAAAATGCTCCTTTCAGGGGCTTCCCAGGTGGCACTAGTGGTAGAATCTGCCTTCCAGCCCAGGAGACATGGGTTCTCTCCACAGGTCAGGAAGATCCCCTGGAGGAAGGCATGGCAGCCCACTCCAGTATTCTCGCCTGGAGAATCCCATGGACAGAGGAGCCTGGTGGGCTGCAGCCTATAGGGTCACACAGACAGAGACAACTGCGTGTGTGGGTGTGCACCCACACCCCTTTTCGGTGCTTCTAGAGAGTGTTCACTACAAAAAGCACAGCTGGACACTGGCTCACTGACAAATACAGAGGTTGATCTCAAAAAACCTGTATACAGTTTTTTAGGGGAAAAGATATTCAGAAACATCTGTTACTTTAAGGGAACAATCAGTTTCCAAATAATGCTCATTGGATTTTGCAACAATTGTAAATAACAAATCTCTTGGAGAAATAATACTTCACAGGAGCCTTGAATGACTCTTGTTAGGCAAGGAGTGTCGAGTATCAGTCTCTGCCGCAGAGATGCAGACTCTCCACGTGCCACTGGTGCTTTGGGCCTTTATTTTTATAGCCTGTGACTGTTTTGTTAATTTTTACTGGGGTATGGTTGCTTTAAAGCCATTGGTGTTCTTGTAAACTTTGCTTCCTGAAGGTCTGTGGGAGGAAACGTGTGGCTTGCTGGCCAAATCCTGTGTGTGGCCTGTTTTCATATGGCCCCTAACTGAGCAGGTTGTAAAGGGTGTTAAAAAAAATAAAGTGCAATAGAAACCATATGCAGCCCCTAGTTCTACATATTTACTATTTTTTTCTTACAGAAAGTCTTCCAAGCCTATCTGGGGTGACCTAGACTCGTGACATGTACTCCAATGGGTACTGGTTCTAAATATGCACCTTGTAATCCTAATTCTTCAAAGAAGGCATTGGCGTAAAGGGAAGAGTTGTATTTCCAGGCAAAGTTTTCCACTTCAGGATGATGATCAGGCTACAGTCAGAGAAGGGAGACTGTCAAAGTTACACAAACGGCTCTCTATTATCTGTGGTGGAAATGGTTGCGATGATCTCTCCCGATACCCTCAGACTGCATGGCATGACTGGAGAAGCACCCGGAAATGTCTGTACTTCACAGTCGGAGGTGACACTGGGCAAGTGGAAATCCCAGGGCGAATAAAACGACCCGGCACAGGCTTCTCAAAAGGCACCCGGGGCTCTGAAGAGCACGCAGAGGGAGATGCAGCTGTGTCATCTCTCGCTCAACAGGAAAGAAGCCTGTCTCGTGGAGACAGTCCTCCGCGAGCGCCGCCCGCCCCCACCCCCACCCCCAGGCAGCACCACGGGGCCCTCCTCTCCACCCCTGGCGGCTCGCTCACCCTGGAAGCTGCGGTTCTCCTCCTTGCCTCGTACTGAGGACCTCAGGTTCACCTCAGCGCCTCCCTGGCAGGACTCTCCGTGTTGTCCTGCGGTTTCTGTTACTTGCTCGGAGAGATTTACAGCCTCTCTGTCATCACGCTTGCCACAACTTTCAGGGTCATTTTTAGATGGGGTATCTATGGTTCCTAAGATATAAGCCAAAAAAAAAAAAAATCAGCTTTTTTTCAGTAAAATCTATTGAGTTATAATTCACTGTTTCAGCTGAGGTCAGATAAAGGTCAAGGCAAGTTTATTGCAAAGGGAAAAGAAAAACAGTCCTTTAAATTCCTTTTAAAATGATCTGTTTTCCATGATATGTTAACACCTACAATTTCACTAACTGTTAATGTTATTTTCTACTGAGACTTTAGAGCCTAGGAAGCTATTAATACTTTTTCTATTTTTATTTCTGAAATGCTTAACACCTACTGGGCCCCTAGTTCTACATATTTACTATTTTTTCTTACAGAAAGTCTTCCAAGCCTATCTGGGGTGACCTAGACTCGTGACATGTACCTGAATGGGTACTGGTTCTAAATATGCACCTTGTAATCCTAATTCTTCAAAGAAGGCATTGGCGTAAAGGGAAGAGTTGTATTTCCAGGCAAAGTTTTCCACTTCAGGATGATGATCAGGCTACAGTCAGAGAAGGGAGACTGTCAAAGTTACACAAACGGCTCTCTATTATCTGTGGTGGAAATGGTTGCGATGATCTCTCCCGATACCCTCAGACTGCATGGCATGACTGGAGAAGCACCCGGAAATGTCTGTACTTCACAGTCGGAGGTGACACTGGGCAAGTGGAAATCCCAGGGCGAATAAAACGACCCGGCACAGGCTTCTCAAAAGGCACCCGGGGCTCTGAAGAGCACGCAGAGGGAGATGCAGCTGTGTCATCTCTCGCTCAACAGGAAAGAAGCCTGTCTCGTGGAGACAGTCCTCCGCGAGCGCCGCCCGCCCCCACCCCCACCCCCAGGCAGCACCACGGGGCCCTCCTCTCCACCCCTGGCGGCTCGCTCACCCTGGAAGCTGCGGTTCTCCTCCTTGCCTCGTACTGAGGACCTCAGGTTCACCTCAGCGCCTCCCTGGCAGGACTCTCCGTGTTGTCCTGCGGTTTCTGTTACTTGCTCGGAGAGATTTACAGCCTCTCTGTCATCACGCTTGCCACAACTTTCAGGGTCATTTTTAGATGGGGTATCTATGGTTCCTAAGATATAAGCCAAAAAAAAAAAAAATCAGCTTTTTTTCAGTAAAATCTATTGAGTTATAATTCACTGTTTCAGCTGAGGTCAGATAAAGGTCAAGGCAAGTTTATTGCAAAGGGAAAAGAAAAACAGTCCTTTAAATTCCTTTTAAAATGATCTGTTTTCCATGATATGTTAACACCTACAATTTCACTAACTGTTAATGTTATTTTCTACTGAGACTTTAGAGCCTAGGAAGCTATTTATTCTTTTTGTCTATTTTTATTTTTCTGAAGAAAGTGACTTTGTATGATCTTAGCGCAAAGATTTTAGCCCAATTCTTTGTATTACACTCGGTTGCCTCTTGGCTATATAACTTCTAAGGGTAAACCATTGAACTCTTTAACAAAGTACTGTACAGAATAAATCATAACAGGTAAAAATTGCATAAAAAATGGTCATAAGTAACAGTTTGAAGCTATTTTAAAGTTACTTCCAGAAAAAAATTTTAAATTGGAGTGTAATTGACATAACATGGTAATAATGTTAGCTGTACAATATAATGACTCGATATTTGCATGTGTTGCAAAATGATCACTACAACAAGTCTAGTTTAATATCCACCAGCATATATAGTTACAAATTCTTTTCTTTTGATGAGAACTTTAAGAGCTTAAAAAATTTTTTTTTTTTTTACATTTCTAAAAAGGCACATTTTACCCTGCTTATTTTGTAAAGGAGAAAAATGAAATAAAGCTCTTCTAGGAATTACAAGGAAGTGGGATTTCTAAAATTCTTGAAAGCAGAGTAGCTATTTTTCTCCCCTCAGTGCTCAAGCAAGTTTTGAAGATGTGATCTCAATTCATTCTTTCGTGTGGGAGCTATCCAGTGCACTGTTTCCCATCATACTCATTCAAGTTCTACTATGCTATCTGACAGCCACTATGAGAACATCAAGGCTTATGGGAAGACCTGGTTCAAATCCTGGTTTTGCCACTAACAGATATATACCTTCAGTGAGTGAATGATCATCTATGAACCTTGGTGTGCTCTGTCTATAAAATGTAGACACTCATATGTTCCTTACAGAGGAATCAAGAAGATGATTAAGACATCTGACATGAAACAGGAGTTGAATACATGAAAAGATCTTTTTTGTATTATTTTTTCAGTGGGTACATTGGAATGAACACATAATACAAAGCATGAACACATGAACTCCTAATTAAAGGATGCATTGGATGAGAAAGGACATCCCTTATAAAACTCTTAAATGTCTTCAAAAATATAGTATTTGATGAAAAAGAGAGAGAGAATAAGTAAGTTTGGTGATTTTATGTTTGAATAGTCAAGTCTCTCTGTGTTCCTTTTTTTTTTTAAACATTTATTTTATTTATTTATTTTTTGGGGGAGGGGGCAGATTGGGGAGAAAGGGGGTCAGGCGGGCCACTTCTATTGGTCTTTCATTTCTCTATTTTCATCCGTCTTTGTTCTTTGGCTCTTGTGGGCCCTCCCATCGCGGTGGCCTCTTGTCGCTGAGCACCAGCTCTGGGCGCATGCGCTCCAGAGCTCTGGCTCGGTAACTGGACACATCAGTCCAGCCGCTCCCCGGCACATGGGATCTTCCCAGGCCAGGGATCGAACCGGCACCCCCTGCACTGCAAGGTGCTGTCCTTACCCACTGGACCACCAGGGAAGCCCTCTGTGTTCCTTTTTAACATTCTTTTCTTTCCTCTGTTTGTGCCACATACAAAGCAAATACATAAACATAAATACAGCGTCAGGAACAGAATTTCTGTTCTCCACAGGAAGTAATAATCTTGGGGAAAAGAAGTTGTTTTCTTAATTTACTTGCATTCAACATTTTTCTCAAAATACTGTTGTGATAAGTAACGGCTAAAAAAAAAATTTCTTTTTGGCTTTAAATAATTTTTAAATAACTTTCTCACTCATTCCTCAGTAATAATAATAAAAAGATCTACTTACCATGTTTCATCCCAGCATTAGATTTGGTGGCTCCAGGGTGGAAGGTGATTCCACCATACGTGGGAAATCCATAGTGGGGGAAGCCATACCCTGAAATGGCAAGTAAAGCAAATGAAACCTCATGACGACATTTTTTAAAAAAAGCCTCAGCAAGCCTTAGTGGGTCACCCTCAGGTGAACATGGGCATCAGAGTGCCCGAAGTGGTGCTTTAGCTGTGAGTGAGTAGGACGCGTCCATGGGGTCCTGGAATGGTGCGCACTCCACTCCAGCAAGGCCGACACTGGCCACTCGCGCAGAGCCCAGGCTCTGGACAAAGGGGAGGAGTTCGTGGTGGAGAAGGTCCCCCACTCCCGTGTGGAGGGAGAGGCTGATGGACTCAGACTGGCTGACACAGAGGACAGTAAAGCAACCTCCAGACGGAAATGTTGAACCAAACAAAATGCACAGACTGACTCCTCAGCAGAAACATGCCCCCACTGATCACTCTCAGGCATTTCTGGTGGAGGCGTAAGCTGGTAAAACACTCTGGGGAAGCAGTGGGTATTAGTTGTCATATTCTATGACATACTCATTTCGCTTCAGAGAATTTAATTTACAGAAATAAACTAGAACAAAAGAAAAGTGATGTGGATAGAGGAGTTTAGTGCATTTTACATAAAAAAAACAGGAAATGACATTCAAATAAGTTATACTATGGTTTGTTCACTTGATGAAATACTATGAATCATCAAAATGAAGCTTAAAAGTTATGCTTATGTAAAATTTATATTGTCATGGAGAGCTTACATTAAACCATCAGGAAAAAGCATACATGACTCTTTACATAATAATAGTCTGATGATAATGAATAGGTCATATGAGTAAAGGCATTAACACAGTAGTACAATGAAGAATACAGCTCTGCTTGGTGAAATGTATAAATACATATAATGTATGTATACAAAAAATAACAGTTAATCTCTGATGGCAGGATTTTATATATTTTCAACATTTCTACAATATAGTGTAAACATCAAACTTTTCAATGTTTTCAAAGAATACCAAGACAACTGTACCCCTCCCCTCCCCTCAAAATAGGAGGCAGCAATATGATGAAATGTCAACAGGTATTCTTTGGATAACTGAGTTTATGACTTTTTTTTTTCTTTTTACAATTTTTGGTATTGTCTGTCTACATATTACAAAATAAACATGTATTTCTTTGAAAAAAAAATTTACTGGGTTAGGAAGATTCCCCTGGAGAAGGAAATGACAACCTACTCCAGTGTTCTTTCTTTTAAAATGTTGGCCTCTTTTTACTGATTTTTTATTTACTTTACATCCATCTTTATTCTTCAGCCTGTGTGGGCCTCCCATTGCAGTGGCCTCCCTCATTGCAGAGCACTGGCTCTGGGTGCATGCACTCCAGAGCACTGGCTCATAATTGGACACGCTGGTCCAGCCACTCTGTGGCACATGGGATCTTCCTGGGTCAGGGATTGAACTGGTGCCCCTTGCACTGCAAGGCAGCCTCTTTAACCACTAGACCACCAGGGAAGCCCTACTCCAGTGTTCTTGCCTGGGAAATCCCATGGACACAGGAGCCTGGCTGACTCTTTGAGTCCATGGGGTCACAAGCACCTAAACAACAACAATCATGTTCGACAATGCTTGTCGCACCCAACCCACAGACAGGGGAACCTAGAAGAAAATCTACCCCCTCCGATGTTAAAGACCAGACTTGGTTTGTACCTGGGCCGGTACTTCCAGCACCCCCACCTCCACCACCACTGCCAAACATGCCCCCGCCTCCGGCTCCAGCACCACTGCCGCCGCCAAAACTGTCCGAGAAATTGGGCATGAGCTTCTGTCGTTTCCTCTGCACTTCCTCTTTATCTGTAGTTAAAGGAAGAGAAACCAGAGGAGAAGGGATTGATTCAGTTCCACTAAGAGCCACAGAGAGAATATTGATTCTGATGATATTTTTAAACATCTTAAAGGGAAATAGAAAATACTCAAGGAGGAAGTGATGCAAAATTTCAAGAAGCATAATATTTATTCCAATGAACACGAAGACCAAGATCTAGCCTCAAAGAGACCACAGAACCATACACACCCAATTCTCTCTGGAGTAGTTTCTTAAGTCCATGTCATTCAAGTTAGTGAGACACTAGACTGCCCATCAAAGATGAAGATACTAAAAAATCTGAATGAGAAAAACATTACTGAGCATTTTTCACTTGGTCATACAAAACTGTTACTAAGCAGCTAACATTCATTATGCATCCACAGTGAGCTGAGTGTCATGGACAAAGAGAAGTATGACATCACATCCTTGCTGTCAAGAACCTTCCAATATAATTTGCAGGTCGTAGGGGAAAGACATAGAGAAAGAGAGCACATGTTAAATTCATGGTGGTAACTAGGGTTCCTGGAGTTTAAACAAAGACTTCGAGGGAGTCCCTGTGTGCCAGAAATTTTGGAAGGGCTTCTCTGAATCAACTTTCTATCAGGAGAGGGCAAAGGGAAGATGCTCTGGGGAGAGGATACAGAGGGAAAGAAACAAAGGAACCAGTGTGCACTGCATGCTTATGAGAACAGCAGGGCATCAGTTTAGCTCAAGTGGAAGTTTTCTTTAAGTTCTTGAGAATCGGGGCTGCTTGAGCATCTGGACTATGAACCTAACGGATTTAATTTACATGGAATGTTTCTGAACTGGGGATGCTGTGTACAGGGTAGTGCTTTAGGAAGATCCGACTGTCATTGGTGCATAGGACAGAATGAAGAGTGAGAAGCAGAGACAGTGCAGACAGAAGGTGACAGAAGCTGTTCCTTGGTGGTCACCATGAGAGTAGAAATGGGTGGATCCCAGAAGACAATGAGACAAGGATGTGTAGCAATTGGTGACTCACGAAAATGTGAAGCTGGAAGTCCATGACCACTACTTGACTAAAGCACAGTGATGTTCTCTGAGATTTTTTGACAGTCCAGGTCCTATTTAGCCCTTTCCTCCTCACTCTACATGTGGTTGCTCTGTTTTCTTTGCCCCACTAAGAGCCAAAGAGAGAATATTGATTCTGATGATATTTTTAAACATCTTAAAGGGAAATAGAAAATACTCAAGGAGGAAGTGATGCAAAATTTCAAGAAGCATAATATTTATTCCAATGAACACGAAGACCAAGATCTAGCCTCAAAGAGACCACAGAACCATACACACCCAATTCTCTCTGGAGTAGTTTCTTAAGTCCATGTCATTCAAGTTAGTGAGACACTAGACTGCCCATCAAAGATGAAGATACTAAAAAATCTGAATGAGAAAAACATTACTGAGCATTTTTCACTTGGTCATACAAAACTGTTACTAAGCAGCTAACATTCATTATGCATCCACAGTGAGCTGAGTGTCATGGACAAAGAGAAGTATGACATCACATCCTTGCTGTCAAGAACCTTCCAATATAATTTGCAGGTCGTAGGGGAAAGACATAGAGAAAGAGAGCACATGTTAAATTCATGGTGGTAACTAGGGTTCCTGGAGTTTAAACAAAGACTTCGAGGGAGTCCCTGTGTGCCAGAAATTTTGGAAGGGCTTCTCTGAATCAACTTTCTATCAGGAGAGGGCAAAGGGAAGATGCTCTGGGGAGAGGATACAGAGGGAAAGAAACAAAGGAACCAGTGTGCACTGCATGCTTATGAGAACAGCAGGGCATCAGTTTAGCTCAAGTGGAAGTTTTCTTTAAGTTCTTGAGAATCGGGGCTGCTTGAGCATCTGGACTATGAACCTAACGGATTTAATTTACATGGAATGTTTCTGAACTGGGGATGCTGTGTACAGGGTAGTGCTTTAGGAAGATCCGACTGTCATTGGTGCATAGGACAGAATGAAGAGTGAGAAGCAGAGACAGTGCAGACAGAAGGTGACAGAAGCTGTTCCTTGGTGGTCACCATGAGAGTAGAAATGGGTGGATCCCAGAAGACAATGAGACAAGGATGTGTAGCAATTGGTGACTCACGAAAATGTGAAGCTGGAAGTCCATGACCACTACTTGACTAAAGCACAGTGATGTTCTCTGAGATTTTTTGACAGTCCAGGTCCTATTTAGCCCTTTCCTCCTCACTCTACATGTGGTTGCTCTGTTTTTCTTTCACTTCTCACCAGTCCCATTGCACCTTAAATTGCTGCTAGCACCTCTGTGGTCTGTCGCGGCATTCTTACTTCTTCTGTTTCCCTTTCTTTCCCTTCTCCAATTTTCTCACCATGTACTTTTCCTCCCTTTTCTCTTTTGAACAAAGGAGTCAAAGAAGCTTTTTGGGCTTTGTTTAAATAAAAATGGTATTTTTTTTTTTTCCAATCAGCAGCTCAATACTTAATTAACAACTGTCCTACTTCTGGTTCTTCAGGTCAGTTTTGGTCATTGTTTATGTCTAGAATGATCTTCACTGATTTCTAATTTTGTGGTTGTTTCAGCTGTTTCAGGGCTACCGAGAAAGCTGTTGTTTACTGATTATCTCATGATCATCTAAATGCAGTTGAAAGATGCAAGGGAGAGTATTAGAGTAGCAAAGTACACTTAAAAAATCATCTTTTAGAAACAAATCCTGTCCAGACTCAGGAAAACAAAAGTCAGCATGGGTCAACTTTGATGAAAACATGCTTCCACTAGGAAAGGGTGACCTCAAAGCAGAGAAATGGAACAATTTCCTCATCAAAGGTTTTGGACAGATTTACAAAATTTCTCCATTAGTTTTATCATAACTAATAGTCATAATTATTACTTATCCTATAAACTACTGATCTCACATGAGATATTAGTTCATCAGAGATATGAAATACAAGAGAAAAGGAGACAACACATTCATGTTCAGAAATAAAGGTTATCCATTTACTTGTTTTATAGCAAAGAGATCATTTGGTATTTGCTATGTACTTATTTTGATTTATAAAACAGAGACATTCACTGGTTATATTCATTGTAAAATGGGAATTTTTAAGAGTCACTTAAAAAATATTAACTATCAAGATGTCAATGACAAGAAATCAATACAGAAAACTTCACATGACAAGCTTTTTTAAAATAAAAGAACCTGCAGTCTGAATTTCCATGTAATTGAACATGGAGACTTTCACGCTGGGTTCACCTATCCACCTGTGGTCTGTTTTTGATGGGGGACCATGGGGTGTTCTATGTTACATCAACCTATTCTCTGAAAGGGACCTAAGTGGCCGTTCAGTACAAGCTCTCCCTTTACAGATGAGGAAACTGAAGCTAGGACGCTGAGGGACTTGTACGAGGTCAGGGCAGAGAGAAGACAAGATACAAGGTCTATGGAGCAGTCCATTATGTCACCATTTTTGGGAAACACACTAACACATCTTCACTTCCTTTAATAACCGATGACTTAAGATGGCAGCTCAGTTCACAGATCCCGGAAACTGTATAGCCTCTACCACCTCTTGCTGTGCATGTGTCTTTTTTTTTTTTTTTAACATTTATTTATTTATTTATCTTTGGGGGAGGGCGGGTTGGGGAGGGAGGGGTGGGAGGGCCACTTCCATTGGTCTTTCATTTGTCCACCTTCATCCGTCTTTGTTCTCTGGCTCTTGTGGGCCTCCCATCGCGGTGGCCCCTGTTGTTGCAGAGTGCCGGCTCTGGGCGCATGCACTCCAGAGCTCCGGCTCAGTAACTGGACACATGGGTCCAGCCGCTCCGCAGCACGTGGGATCTTCCCAGGCCAGGGATCGAACCAGCGCCCCTTGCACTGCAAGGCAGTGTCCTTACCCACTGGGCCACCAGGGAAGCCTGCATGTGTCTTAAAAGTACCTCCTCCTCGCTTTCTGGGTTCTAGTTTGCCAGTAAAGATGACTGCATTTATCCTGACCACACCTTTCATAATTGAAAGATTATGATTCTGTTTGTATCTAATCTCCATTTTTTCTGCTTCTGTACGACAGTTCCTCAATTATCTTCTTCCCTTGATAACCATCCCTCTCTTGATTATTACAATCGTCTCTCCGGACCCAACTGTCTCCATGACACTTTAATGAGATACAGTGTCAGTGACCACAGAGGATGCAGAGCTCAGGGTTGGATGATTCTCGATGGCAAGAGGAATATGACATATTTCTTTGTCTGATGTCCTACTTGGTGGCACCCAACAAGTTACTAGGGTTGTGGATGAGGATGGCAACTTGGTGGGTCAATCAATAACTTTGTTGTTGTTGTTCTGTCATCAAGTCGTCTCTGACTCTTCATGACCCCATGGACGCAGTAAGCTAGGTTTCATTTATTTCACAAGCATCTACTGTGTGACATACATTGTTCTAGATGTAGCAACTAAATTTTATCTGAAAGGGACCTAAGTGGCCGTTCAGTACAAGCTCTCCCTTTACAGATGAGGAAACTGAAGCTAGGACGCTGAGGGACTTGTACGAGGTCAGGGCAGAGAGAAGACAAGATACAAGGTCTATGGAGCAGTCCATTATGTCACCATTTTTGGGAAACACACTAACACATCTTCACTTCCTTTAATAACCGATGACTTAAGATGGCAGCTCAGTTCACAGATCCCGGAAACTGTATAGCCTCTACCACCTCTTGCTGTGCATGTGTCTTTTTTTTTTTTTTTAACATTTATTTATTCATTTATTTTGGGGTGGGTCGGGGAGGGAGGGAATGGGAGGGCCACTTCCATTGGTCTTTAATTTGTCCACCTTCATCCGTCTTTGTGCTCTGGCTCTTGTGGGCCTCACATCGCGTGGCCCCTGTTGTTGCAGAGTGCCGGCTCTGGGCGCATGCACTCCAGAGCTCCGGCTCAGTAACTGGACACATGGGTCCAGCCGCTCCGCAGCACGTGGGATCTTCCCAGGCCAGGGATCGAACCAGCGCCCCTTGCACTGCAAGGCAGTGTCCTTACCCACTGGGCCACCAGGGAAGCCTGCATGTGTCTTAAAAGTACCTCCTCCTCGCTTTCTGGGTTCTAGTTTGCCAGTAAAGATGACTGCATTTATCCTGACCACACCTTTCATAATTGAAAGATTATGATTCTGTTTGTATCTAATCTCCATTTTTTCTGCTTCTGTACGACAGTTCCTCAATTATCTTCTTCCCTTGATAACCATCCCTCTCTTGATTATTACAATCGTCTCTCCGGACCCAACTGTCTCCATGACACTTTAATGAGATACAGTGTCAGTGACCACAGAGGATGCAGAGCTCAGGGTTGGATGATTCTCGATGGCAAGAGGAATATGACATATTTCTTTGTCTGATGTCCTACTTGGTGGCACCCAACAAGTTACTAGGGTTGTGGATGAGGATGGCAACTTGGTGGGTCAATCAATAACTTTGTTGTTGTTGTTCTGTCATCAAGTCGTCTCTGACTCTTCATGACCCCATGGACGGCAGTAAGCTAGGTTTCATTTATTTCACAAGCATCTACTGTGTGACATACATTGTTCTAGATGTAGCAACAAACATGAAAGCCCATATCTGTGATCTCAAGAACATTTTCCCTACTGGAGGTAGGAAAAAGACAACAGATATATACATTAATAAGATAATTGTATATATTGCTAAAAATAAGCGAAGAACAGAAAACGAGGCAATGAGACAGGGAGTGACTATAGGGACTAGGGGTGTGGAAGCTGTGCTCAGTGACTTTGGAGAAATGAAGACATTGATTCCTTGGGCTGTATAGTTTGGATTCAGCTTCACGTAGTTACTCTGATGCTAAATGGAAGACTACTTGTCTGGCCAGTCACATGCCTGGTGTGATTACTCCCCCTTGTGATTATTTCAACCTGGGGTTTGATAATCCAGAAGGTTTTACAGACTAAGGTAATATGTTATCGTCAATAAACCAGTTCTGCTCTCACAACAACTCAATCACAACACATGTTAGCCATTCTTTCTGAGGAGCTCAACTACTTTTATTTTTCCACGTGGTTCTTTTTATACTGTTTGTATAGATGGAGCTTTGAGTCAGTGACAGCCTAGAAGGTAAGTGCTTGATGCATAAAGGTAAGGTTTTTTTTTTTTAGCCACTTCTATTGGTCTCTCATTTATTTCCATCTTTGTTCTTTGGCTTGTGTGGGCCTTCCATCGCAGTGGCCTCTCTCGCTGCAGAGCACCGGCTCTGGGCGCATGCACTCCAGAGCTCCAGCTCGGTAGTTGGAGACACATTGGTCCAGCCGCTCCGTGGCACGTGGGATCTTCCCAGGCCAGGGATTGAACTGGCGCCCCTTGCACTGCGAGGTGGTGTCCCTACCCACTGGACCACTAGGGAAGCCCAAGGTGAGGTTTTGAACTTCCCGGAGACCCCAGCCCCAAACAGCTCCAACTTACAATTCAATCCTGTGCCCTGCTGTATCCATGCACAGATACCACTGGGAAAGAGCCTCAGGCAGCCTAGAAACCAAGCTTGGCTTGGAGTATTTCTAGGCTCACACATGGGCGGGAGACCTGAGTTGCCTTTATTTACTTGACTCTCTGTGGTAGAAAAACTGACATTTTTTTGAGCACGTATGGGGAGAAGAAATCGATTTTTTTCCTTCAGAAAGTCCAAAAAATTTGCCCTGTTTCTGTTTTGTGTCTACTTATACAGAAGAGTGTTTAATCCAAAGTGGGGAAGTGAGGAGAGGTGAAAGCCTCCCAGAAGCCAAAGTGGCGGGGGTGCTCACCGACTCATTGTAAGCAGTTTCTCAGGTTCATACACTGGAATTTCACATGAAATTTCACATGGAGAGAAAAGAAGTCTCCTCTACTGACAGTGTTCTCAAACTACCAATGAAATGCACTATAAATCTGTCCCATCCGTGGAGAGGTACAAGTTCAGAAAAGAAACCAGAACGCACGGAACCATTTTCTAAAGGCTCCTGCCACAACATGAATTCTAGGAAAAGCAAGCCCTCTTCTCAGATTAGACTCAGGCTCTTATCACAGGATCAGCAGGCGTGTGCACCGCCGCTGCGGCACCTTTGTGGGTTCCAACCTCAGCCAGGACCTGGGTGCCCCGTTCCTCCCTACTCTCACTTCCCCCTAGTCCAGGGGCTTCTAATTTTGTTTGTGCTATGGTTTCCTTTGCAGCCTAGTTCTCCTCTTAGGACCATAGTTTTCAGTACATAAAATAGAAAATAGGATTACAAAGAAATCCAATTGTTTTAAAGTACATTTCTAGCCATGGACCTGCAAAGGGGTCAGTGGACTCCAGGTTAACAAACACCTTTGGGGCCTGTTATACTCATCTAGGATTCTCACGGCCCTCTCTTGAGTTCCACTCCTGCCTTTGGAATGGACTATTAGGAATCTGCCACAGGAACTTAGAATGCCACATGATTTAAAGTGACCTCTTCCTTTGACCACCCAAATCTACTTTTGCTCCTTTGATCCTCCATCAATTCAACCACATCACAACCTTCCCAGGCATGGAATCTGTCTATGACTCCCGATTTTCTCCTTCACTTCCTAGCACCGGGGCCCTCCTGACACCATCAACCCACTGTCTCCTGGATCCATCTTCTCCTTTCATGACACTGCACTAAGACCGTCACTAACCTCACCATTTCTCACTTGGATTCTTGCATTACTCTTCAGACTCACTGTTGCTCAGACAGTCTCTTCAGCATCTATATAGAGAAGGCAGAGGCATCATGCTAAAACTAAACTGGCCTGGTCATTCCCCTTTCCAGAATCAAAGGACAATTCTGTAGGTGCCAATCACAGTGCCCTAGAGCCTGGTGCCACCCTCCTGCCCTCCTTCAGAAGTCCGTCTGCTCAGCAGGCTCACTTTTTTCTGAATAAACACTATCTGTTCCTAGGCCAGGGAAACTCTATCCTTCTCTTGTGGTATGTTCAACAAATGAAAGACATTCCCAACTTTCACGACCTTGAAGATGTCTTCTTGTGGTTTCTTCAGAATCTAGGGTTCTCTCTCTAGGCGTTCTCCTATGTTTTCGAGGATGCTTCACTTCTGGAACTTACCAAAATAATAATTTGCATTATAACAATTTAAGGAGACTACCCTTTATCTTTCAGCAGGCGTGTGCACCGCCATGCACCTTTGTGGGTTCCAACCTCAGCCAGGACCTGGGTGCCCCGTTCCTCCCTACTCTCACTTCCCCCTAGTCCAGGGGCTTCTAATTTTGTTTGTGCTATGGTTTCCTTTGCAGCCTAGTTCTCCTCTTAGGACCATAGTTTTCAGTACATAAAATAGAAAATAGGATTACAAAGAAATCCAATTGTTTTAAAGTACATTTCTAGCCATGGACCTGCAAAGGGGTCAGTGGACTCCAGGTTAACAAACACCTTTGGGGCCTGTTATACTCATCTAGGATTCTCACGGCCCTCTCTTGAGTTCCACTCCTGCCTTTGGAATGGACTATTAGGAATCTGCCACAGGAACTTAGAATGCCACATGATTTAAAGTGACCTCTTCCTTTGACCACCCAAATCTACTTTTGCTCCTTTGATCCTCCATCAATTCAACCACATCACAACCTTCCCAGGCATGGAATCTGTCTATGACTCCCGATTTTCTCCTTCACTTCCTAGCACCGGGGCCCTCCTGACACCATCAACCCACTGTCTCCTGGATCCATCTTCTCCTTTCATGACACTGCACTAAGACCGTCACTAACCTCACCATTTCTCACTTGGATTCTTGCATTACTCTTCAGACTCACTGTTGCTCAGACAGTCTCTTCAGCATCTATATAGAGAAGGCAGAGGCATCATGCTAAAACTAAACTGGCCTGGTCATTCCCCTTTCCAGAATCAAAGGACAATTCTGTAGGTGCCAATCACAGTGCCCTAGAGCCTGGTGCCACCCTCCTGCCCTCCTTCAGAAGTCCGTCTGCTCAGCAGGCTCACTTTTTTCTGAATAAACACTATCTGTTCCTAGGCCAGGGAAACTCTATCCTTCTCTTGTGGTATGTTCAACAAATGAAAGACATTCCCAACTTTCACGACCTTGAAGATGTCTTCTTGTGGTTTCTTCAGAATCTAGGGTTCTCTCTCCTAGGCGTTCTCCTATGTTTTCGAGGATGCTTCACTTCTGGAACTTACCAAAATAATAATTTGCATTATAACAATTTAAGGAGACTATTTTCTCCCCTTCTTGGTGCATCCTTTGTGAGGAAGAGAACACGGCCTTTCCCATTTTTATAGCTCTTCACTGCGCGGTGGTTGAGTCTTCTGTTCAACTGCCTGAGGCCAATGGCTGATTCTCCTACACAGCAAGCCTTACATTTTCATCTCAACTACAGGGCCCACAAGCTATTAATAAATGATGGATGCTGAAATTCAAAGCAAAAATTTAAATGTTTAATCTCATACAAAACTCAGTGGAAATAACATTATTTTAAAATGTCAGACTTAATTCTATGACCCTAAAATCATATTATTACTTCTTTTTTCTCTAAAAAGAAGTACCATGGAGCCAGGGACCAGTTACTAGGAAGCTGTTCAAAGGAGGTGACTGCCAAACTTTTCTCATCAGCCTGTTTGAACAAGAACAAGCATTTAAACAATCGAGTTACCTTTGATTTCAGGATAGTAGAGGAAAGGTTTTGGTTCACTGGTTTCCAAATCAGATTTCCTCCGAAGCTGGACAAATACAGAGGCTGGTTTTGTAATGTTGACGTCTTTGTACTTTGGAGTTTTGAAGACAATGGCAAACTGCAGGATACAAAAAGACCCAAATGTTCGAGTAGGACTACATATCCTTTACAGCAGTGCTACACATTAAACACATTCTTTATGTTCAGTGTTTAGACACTGTGTATTACAGAAAATACAACACCCTAGATAAAGTGCTAACATCTTAAAATGCTATACCCATATACTTTAATTAAATTATCTACATGAAATTGAGTATAAAATTATGCCAAATTATTGAAAATCCTCATTAATCCACTTGTCTAAAATTTCAAATGTCTTTCAGTGAAAATAATCATGTGAATAAAATACATTTGCATATATCTCCAAATTAGCCTTAAAAGCCTCCAAGATTATTTACAGCAGTATCAGAAAGACACTGAAGGTGGCTGGTGGCTGGTGCTACTTCTGGCCTCTCAGCGAGCCAGCCACCACAACAAGCACTAAACCCTTAAGGGAGACATCATGACAGCTCAGCGCACTGTGGGGTCAGGACGGCCGAGGCTCTGGACACACAGGGCATCGCTTACCCGCTAAGACAGCCTCCTCTGATACCTGGTGGTACCAGAATAGTCAGATTTAGCTGTTTTGTTTTTGTCTTTTACTTGATCCACAAAACTCATAAGTTTAACAATTATACAGAGAAACCTTCCAGAGTTTCTTTATGCTATGTAAACATGAACACAGAATCTTTTTTATATAAATTATGTTTCACATCTTATCTTTAAAAAACTTTTACTGTCATATCTCTGAGACTTTTCCATGTTAGTCCACAGGGTACTCACTCTTTTTAAATAACTGTACAATATCCCATCACATAGATGTACCATTTATTTAACTGGCCATTTACTGCTGATATTTGGATTCTTTCCATTTGTATTTGCGTATGTGTGTGAAAATTATATTTCTCAATCACTCAACTAGTCATTAAGGTGAGGATTCAGCATTTTCATCTCTTTGTCACATACTCAACTGTCACTGGGAAATTGTGATTTATCATGATGACACCAGCTTCAACTAGAAGACTCCTCCTTTCAACACTTTTCATTAGAATACCTTTTCATAAGGTCTCCTCATATTACCCTGGGAGAACACTGTTACAGACTAACTGTATTCCCCCAAAAGGTGCATGCTGAAGCCCTAATAGTGTGGCTGTATTTGGAAATAGGACTTTTATGGAAAAATTAAGGTTAAATGAGATCAAAAGGGTAACACCCTGATTGAACAGGATTAGTGTTCTTAAAAGAAGAGACACCAGAGAGCTTCCTGGTGAGCTTCTTTCTCTTTCTGCCATGTCACGACACAATGAGAGGGTGGCTGGCTATAAGCCAGGTAAAGAGCCCTCATCAGACTCTGTTAGACTTTGACCTGAGACATCTAGGCTTCAGAACCATAAGCAATAAATTCCTTTTGTTTCATTCATCCAGCCTAAGGTGTTTTGTTATGGAAGACTGAACAGACTAATGAAAAATCTAAGACAGCTGGTGCTACTTCTGGCCTCTCAGCGAGCCAGCCACCACAACAAGCACTAAACCCTTAAGGGAGACATCATGACAGCTCAGCGCACTGTGGGGTCAGGACGGCCGAGGCTCTGGACACACAGGGCATCGCTTACCCGCTAAGACAGCCTCCTCTGATACCTGGTGGTACCAGAATAGTCAGATTTAGCTGTTTTGTTTTTGTCTTTTACTTGATCCACAAAACTCATAAGTTTAACAATTATACAGAGAAACCTTCCAGAGTTTCTTTATGCTATGTAAACATGAACACAGAATCTTTTTTATATAAATTATGTTTCACATCTTATCTTTAAAAAACTTTTACTGTCATATCTCTGAGACTTTTCCATGTTAGTCCACAGGGTACTCACTCTTTTTAAATAACTGTACAATATCCCATCACATAGATGTACCATTTATTTAACTGGCCATTTACTGCTGATATTTGGATTCTTTCCATTTGTATTTGCGTATGTGTGTGAAAATTATATTTCTCAATCACTCAACTAGTCATTAAGGTGAGGATTCAGCATTTTCATCTCTTTGTCACATACTCAACTGTCACTGGGAAATTGTGATTTATCATGATGACACCAGCTTCAACTAGAAGACTCCTCCTTTCAACACTTTTCATTAGAATACCTTTTCATAAGGTCTCCTCATATTACCCTGGGAGAACACTGTTACAGACTAACTGTATTCCCCCAAAAGGTGCATGCTGAAGCCCTAATAGTGTGGCTGTATTTGGAAATAGGACTTTTATGGAAAAAATTAAGGTTAAATGAGATCAAAAGGGTAACACCCTGATTGAACAGGATTAGTGTTCTTAAAAGAAGAGACACCAGAGAGCTTCCTGGTGAGCTTCTTTCTCTTTCTGCCATGTCACGACACAATGAGAGGGTGGCTGGCTATAAGCCAGGTAAAGAGCCCTCATCAGACTCTGTTAGACTTTGACCTGAGACATCTAGGCTTCAGAACCATAAGCAATAAATTCCTTTTGTTTCATTCATCCAGCCTAAGGTGTTTTGTTATGGAAGACTGAACAGACTAATGAAAAATCTAAGACATTTCTACTAGAGGGCTTGAGGGCCATTGCCTTACAGTCAGGTGACCAGACACCTGAATGAAATGATCTGATAGCACCTTGCCCATAATTCTATAGCAGGTAACTTTTCTAGAACATTTGTAAGACACAGTGCCCTTTTATGAAAGTTAAATATTTATGATCTTTCCTTTGGTATATGTGGAATCTAACTTTATACCTGAATTTATACTTGAACTTCAACAATTTCAAGAAGGCAGAAAACATAGAATCATCTTCCTCACCACCACCGTCATCATGCACTTACTTGTCTGTGAACATCCGTGGGGGAAAAATCTCCGAATCCTTCCCAGATTCCACCATTTTCCTCCTCTTCATAAAATCGAATCTGGATGTCATCTGTAAAGAGTCATGTTCAGGTGTATAATTTCACACAGTATAATAACATTAATAAATGTGATGAAAAATAAAATTGGTTCAAGATTTTCCTACTATGTACTTAACCTTTTTTTTTAAAGTAATTAATATAAAATAGACTTTTGAACTATTTAAAATTTTTAATAAAATTTATTAGTTACCATAGTAATGGGTGCCAAGCATCATTAACAAGGACAGAATTCTAAATTTACCTATTTAACCTGAGTTTTCTCTTCATCAGTGTTTGACTTTTCCATTTCTCCATCCCTAAACCAATTCACTCCTGACAAACATGAACGATAGTAAAGAAAATCAGAATCCTAAAAGGTGGTCCACCTTGAAACAGATTTAAGTAATAATACTTCATTTATATGAAGTTTACTATATGGCAGACACTGTTCTAAGTGATTTTATATGCACATATTAACTGATTTTATCTTCGCAAACTCTATTGACACTAGTGAATATCCTCATTCTGCAGAAGAGAAACTGGAGTTCAACAAGGTTAAGTAACTTATCTAAGGTTGAACAGCCAGTAAGGGGAGACCAGGATTTGAATCCACACAGTGAAGATTCAGACTCCAGGGCCTTAAACATCCTGCTTTGCTACTTTTCCCTGAGAAACTGCTAAAATTCGTTTCATAGCCAAGTGTTTTATGAAGACTGAACAGACTAATGAAAAATCTAAGACATTTCTACTAGAGGGCTTGAGGGCCATTGCCTTACAGTCAGGTGACCAGACACCTGAATGAAATGATCTGATAGCACCTTGCCCATAATTCTATAGCAGGTAACTTTTCTAGAACATTTGTAAGACACAGTGCCCTTTTATGAAAGTTAAATATTTATGATCTTTCCTTTGGTATATGTGGAATCTAACTTTATACCTGAATTTATACTTGAACTTCAACAATTTCAAGAAGGCAGAAAACATAGAATCATCTTCCTCACCACCACCGTCATCATGCACTTACTTGTCTGTGAACATCCGTGGGGGAAAAATCTCCGAATCCTTCCCAGATTCCACCATTTTCCTCCTCTTCATAAAATCGAATCTGGATGTCATCTGTAAAGAGTCATGTTCAGGTGTATAATTTCACACAGTATAATAACATTAATAAATGTGATAAAAAATAAAATTGGTTCAAGATTTTCCTACTATGTACTTAACCTTTTTTTTTAAAGTAATTAATATAAAATAGACTTTTGAACTATTTAAAATTTTTAATAAAATTTATTAGTTACCATAGTAATGGGTGCCAAGCATCATTAACAAGGACAGAATTCTAAATTTACCTATTTAACCTGAGTTTTCTCTTCATCAGTGTTTGACTTTTCCATTTCTCCATCCCTAAACCAATTCACTCCTGACAAACATGAACGATAGTAAAGAAAATCAGAATCCTAAAAGGTGGTCCACCTTGAAACAGATTTAAGTAATAATACTTCATTTATATGAAGTTTACTATATGGCAGACACTGTTCTAAGTGATTTTATATGCACATATTAACTGATTTTATCTTCGCAAACTCTATTGACACTAGTGAATATCCTCATTCTGCAGAAGAGAAACTGGAGTTCAACAAGGTTAAGTAACTTATCTAAGGTTGAACAGCCAGTAAGGGGAGACCAGGATTTGAATCCACACAGTGAAGATTCAGACTCCAGGCTCTTAAACATCCTGCTTTGCTATCCCCTACAACACTCGATTAGTTCCCACTGAGAAACTGCTAAAATTCTGTGTTGGTCTAGTCCCTTTGGGTTAGATTAGAACGTTTTAAGTTCACACTTCAGTCACAGATTCTACTCTTGCAGAAAATATGACACCATAACTCAGGCTGGCATCTCCCTGGCTTCATTTAATGCATAGGGAGGTATAAAGTATTGACATGCAAAAACTAAATGTATCTTTCTATTTAAATAGAATTTTAGAAATATTAGGGTTGGATAAGACATTAATTATCTCCTGATTCATCTCTCTGTCTTTGGTATGATCATCCTGGACTTAGTTATTCAGATTCTTTAAGCTTTTCGTTAATTAGCCATTCCAATGTAATGATGGTGAGTAATTAAGAGTCACATTTACAAATAAAGGTACTTAGACTGTGTTAACTCATAGTATGCACACCCAGGAATCTGGAAATGCACATGACTTGGATAAAATAGGTTAAAAGAAGGCTGATACCAGGATCTGAAGAGAAAGTGTAAACATTTTGGGGATAAAGATACACACCTGTGCCTTAAAATCTGATCTCATTTTTTCTGACTTTTTATCTCATAGCTTCGAGCCTCAAAATAAAATGTTCTTTTCTTTAAGCCATACTTCTTTCAATCAGGGTTACATCTCCAATTATGCAGCTGCTTACTCTGAAAATGGTCATCCCTGTAGTGAGTATATCCTTATCATACTATACCTTCTATCATTTTATTTTAAAAATGAGTGACACGAGAAAATAACACAGTTTCCTTCAGCTTTCGCTAATTTATCAATCTTGTACTATATTTAGTGAGAGATAATGACAAGAACCTTTTCTAAAAGTGAAAATTATGAGAGAAACATGCTCTGAGAATCTCCCTATGGCCCTTATTCTCTTTTTCTTAATGACATCATAATGTCATGTGGAGACATCCTGAGAAGCTTGCTCAGTGTTGTAACAAACACTTTAAGATTAAAAGAAAAAAAAACAATTTTACACTATGTAAAACATCCTCTGTGTATGTGTGTGTGTGTGTGAGAGAGAGAGAGAAAGAGAGAAGTATGGATTATCACTCACTTATTTCGTTTAAGATCATGTACCAAAGTTTAAAGCATAATAACACTGAAATATCACTGATAACAATGATCATTATTTTCTTATTCCTCTTTACTTCTGTTGAAAATTTTAAACCAACGGGTTGGGTTAAAAAATAAAATGGACAACTTAAAATTGGAAGAGATGAAACATATACATTTCTAAAAGGAGTTTTGTAGTAGGGAAGGGATGTTCCTGGGCCCACTGCCAAAAAGTGACTCACAAACGGTCGGAATTACACTTCACATCTTGAGATCAGAGCATGTATTTACCTTTCTGAACCTTGTCGCAGAGAAGATAAATTTCTTCCCCTCCAGTTACACATCCAGCTGTCCTGTCCATTCTTACTATTTTCAAGTTGGATGCATTAGGGGCTTCTGTTCACAGGGGAAAAACAACAACATGATTTATCCTCAGCTTCACATGCTAACCTCCTGTGAGGGATCTTAACCAGAGCACACTCAACCAAAAGAAAGTTCAAATAGATGCTTTCATTCATTTTGCTTTAACAAGGATATAGATAAAACAAAACGTGCCTTCCTTAACCCTCACAGCGCTGCTTGGGCCTGGCTCATTCATTATCACCAAAACAGATCAGGCAGAAAGGAGCAGCATTTGTTGCTCCCATGAGCATAATAAGAGACATTAATAGAGAAAGAGAAAGAACTTTTCTGATGTTTCAGGAAGTTTCAAGGTAACCTTATCATACTATACCTTCTATCATTTTATTTTAAAAATGAGTGACACGAGAAAATAACACAGTTTCCTTCAGCTTTCGCTAATTTATCAATCTTGTACTATATTTAGTGAGAGATAATGACAAGAACCTTTTCTAAAAGTGAAAATTATGAGAGAAACATGCTCTGAGAATCTCCCTATGGCCCTTATTCTCTTTTTCTTAATGACATCATAATGTCATGTGGAGACATCCTGAGAAGCTTGCTCAGTGTTGTAACAAACACTTTAAGATTAAAAGAAAAAAAAACAATTTTACACTATGTAAAACATCCTCTGTGTATGTGTGTGTGTGTGTGAGAGAGAGAAAGAGAGAAGTATGGATTATCACTCACTTATTTCGTTTAAGATCATGTACCAAAGTTTAAAGCATAATAACACTGAAATATCACTGATAACAATGATCATTATTTTCTTATTCCTCTTTACTTCTGTTGAAAATTTTAAACCAACGGGTTGGGTTAAAAAATAAAATGGACAACTTAAAATTGGAAGAGATGAAACATATACATTTCTAAAAGGAGTTTTGTAGTAGGGAAGGGATGTTCCTGGGCCCACTCCCAAAAAAGTGCCTCACAAACGGTCGGAATTACACTTCACATCTTGAGATCAGAGCATGTATTTACCTTTCTGAACCTTGTCGCAGAGAAGATAAATTTCTTCCCCTCCAGTTACACATCCAGCTGTCCTGTCCATTCTTACTATTTTCAAGTTGGATGCATTAGGGGCTTCTGTTCACAGGGGAAAAACAACAACATGATTTATCCTCAGCTTCACATGCTAACCTCCTGTGAGGGATCTTAACCAGAGCACACTCAACCAAAAGAAAGTTCAAATAGATGCTTTCATTCATTTTGCTTTAACAAGGATATAGATAAAACAAAACGTGCCTTCCTTAACCCTCACAGCGCTGCTTGGGCCTGGCTCATTCATTATCACCAAAACAGATCAGGCAGAAAGGAGCAGCATTTGTTGCTCCCATGAGCATAATAAGAGACATTAATAGAGAAAGAGAAAGAACTTTTCTGATGTTTCAGGAAGTTTCAAGGTAAAGGATGTGTGGAATTTCCATTAGGTCAAGACTTTAACCCCAAACTTATGTCCATGGTACTGATACACTATTTACGAGAGTCCTAGAAATTTAGAAAATGTACAGTTTTCTGTAACTATTAGTTTTCACTCTACAGAAAAGAAAAATGAAGATGTTATATCTTTTCCCTAAACTAAATTAGAATTGTGTGTGGTTAAGGGGTAAAAGTTTTGTGTGGTAATAGTATAGAGCTTCCTTTTTTTTTTGGCTCCAATAGCTGCATTTTAGAGTGATCTTTGGTATACGAGCCTGCATCATTTTATAAAGCTTTCACTTCCCTTCAACTGTGTTTAAATTAGAGAAATCAGTTAGTTGTTGTACTTGGGAAGTGGCGTTTTCTACTTCGTCTAAATGCTACGACCTTTTAATGAGCCTGACTACTACCCTTACAGACGTTTTGGAAACATCTATTTAATAAATCCCGTGCATACCAAATAAGAAGTTTGCATGGTAAATGCCAAAGACCACTGTAAAACTCTTTTCAAAAACTCCTAAGGACTGGAATAGAATTTTGAAGCCGCAAAAATATCAAAGTATCTGTACTGCTCATTTACTTAACCTGAAGTTCCCAACTGGATAAAGCTATAACCTGCAAGAACGAAAGTGGATAAAAATAAGAGTTCTCTTTTAGTAACTTCTCTTCTGAGCCCCAGTTGAGATATTCTTTCCCATCTAAGAGCACCAGCAATATATCCTCACAGTCAAGAATTCATAAATAATAAGAAATTTGGCACTGCATGTAAAAGACTGAGGAAGGAGATTTATTGAGCGCCTCACCGTATTTCACTTTTAATCTCGACATGAACTTTTTCAGCTAGATTTCAGTATTCTCATTTTAGAGATGATAAATGTGAGGCTCCAAGGGATTAAGTTACTTGCTGCAGGAAGCAGAGCTTGTCAGTAACTGCCAGGGCGAGGCTGGAAGCCTGTTCCTGACTTGACAGCAAGCTGCCTCCTGTCAAGAGTCGGGTACTCACTGCTGTCGTAGATAGCGTCGGACACCACGGGCTCCAGGCGCCGCGTGAAGCTGCCGGTGCTGTCTGGGAGGAAGGCTGTGAACATGAGCCGCACCACACTGAGGTCCATCTCCTTCGTCTGCTGAAGGGCTGCCTGGCGGATGATCTCCTTTTCCCGATCTAGGACCAGACAGCACAGAATGGTTTTCGTGTCCAGGGAAAGGGGAAAGTGTGAACATTTTAGATCGGGGGCTTTTAGAAGCCCCAATTAAGAATATCAGCTTAAAAGTCACTTTTCTCTTTTGAAAGTCTTCATTATTGCTAAAAAAATTTCAAGAATCATCTAGTTGTGTCATCCAGACAAACACAAAGGCATCAGAAAAAGGCCTGCGTTTTCTCTAGAGCACAGTGAAAACCGTACTCTAGGTGTCAAACCGCCTTGCTCCTTTCCTATCATCTGCCGACCTCACCCAAGACACAAAGCGTGTGATGGAATGTAAGCTGGCTACCCCTCAGTTACATTGAGAAATGTGAAAATTAAATATTCTAGCAGTGACATATATACATTATGTGTAAAATACATAGTTTAGTGGGAAATTGTTAAATAACAGAGCGAGCCCAGCCTGGTGCTCTGTGATGACCTAGAAGGGTGGGACGGGGAAAGAGGAGGGAGGCTCAGTAGCAAGGGGGCACACATGCACATATAATTATGATTGAGTCACGCTGTTGTGTGGCAGAAACCAACACAAAATTGTAAAGCAATTTTCTACCAACTGAAAGTAAATAAAATTTTAAAAAAGAAAACTAAATATTCCAAAAGCTGTGTTCACCCCACAGTGCCCAGCACAGAACCTGGCACACAGCAAGTAGGACTCAAAAAGTGCTGTTGAGAAGCTGAATAACTCTACTATATTTGGCTCCTTTCCTCCTGATGGAGCTTTCATGTTGATGGACATGATCGTACTTAACTTATAATGTCATAAGAGGTGGTAATTCAAGTGATAAGTACTAAAAAAGAGCTACTGGTGAAGTGATACAAAACCTTAAAGAATCCGGAGGCCTTTGGAGCAGAAGAGACACTGCTCTAAATCTTGAAAACACGGTGGAGCTTGAGCTCAGGAAGAGAATGAATAAAGGCATCTTAGGAAGAGAAAGAATGTGCCAAGGAGAGGAAGAGAGAAACCCTGGTGCTTCCACAGAACGGTTCGGTTTGACAAGATGAGGCACTGCGGGAAAGAGCTGGAAATGAAGTCTAGGGCCAGATCTTGAGATGACTAACATGTCAGGGTCTGGAACTTGTGGGCAACAGGGAGACCCTGAATAGTGGTAACACGTAGGCTTTAGTAAGATCTGTCTGGTGAGGGGGTATAAACTAGATCAGAAGTAGGGAGGGACGAAAATAGAGCAACAAAAAAATGGCATGAGGAGTGGTACCCTGAAGAGAAGAGCCAGACCACGCACTGGATGGAGATGCTGCAGAGGTGAGAAGGAGGACTCAAAGATGACGTGAATGTGTCGAGGACGCACACGTGAAGACAGAACATGTTTATGGGAAAATGATGATTACTTTTGGATCTCCTGAGCATGAGCTGATGGCAGGATGGCCAGACAAAGTGACAACACAGAAAAAGCAACAATGATATAAGTCGTGGGATAAGGACTGGGGTTGAAAGAAAAAACAAGTAAAAGCAGGAAAATATAAAATTATAGCACGTTTTCATAATAAAGAGGAAAGCTTATACTGTCCCTGAGAGTACAAAGAAAGAAAGACTCCCTTATGATACGGTGAGCTGGGTGGTAGTGGGTAGTTATAACAGAGGAGGTGTTCTTTGAACCACATCTTCAATTCTGAATTGGTTCTGACAGGTTGAAGAGGGCAGAGTGGTATTTTAGGTGGAGGTATGAGTATGCATCAGTGTTCCATGGGGTGATGAGGAGAGGGGGTTCCAAGTGGGACCTGAGATAAAGCTTGAAAGGAGGCTGGGGTCAGGCTTTGTATGCTAGGCTGTGGCCGTTCAGAGCTTATTCTAGGAGTAGCAGGAGGCTATCAAGGGTTTCTGAGCAGGGAGAGGGTGGAAGCAGCCTGGGGTACAGACTGGGGCTAAGATGAGCTCGTGGCCTACACACAGGATAAGGAGAGCCAGAGCTCTCAAAGGAGCAAGGCTGGGAGGGACACTCACCTGTGAGCTGCCGGTCTCCTCCACCTTCTGCCTGCAAATAGGCGAGATCAGGATGCACCAGAAGTCCGGGATTATAGCCCCGTATACAGGCGTCTGTCATCCGTGCTTCCAGTGTTTCAAACACTTTCTTCTTCGTCACATGAAGTATACCCAGGTTTGCAAAGCTGGAGAAAAAACAGTCATGGCAACAACAACCACCACCAACAGTTAGGCAGGCAGTGACTAGAGTCCCGCTCTACCTTACAGCAAAGTAGGCTTTAGTAAGATCTGTCTGGTGAGGGGGTATAAACTAGATCAGAAGTAGGGAGGGACGAAAATAGAGCAACAAAAAAATGGCATGAGGAGTGGTACCCTGAAGAGAAGAGCCAGACCACGCACTGGATGGAGATGCTGCAGAGGTGAGAAGGAGGACTCAAAGATGACGTGAATGTGTCGAGGACGCACACGTGAAGACAGAACATGTTTATGGGAAAATGATGATTACTTTTGGATCTCCTGAGCATGAGCTGATGGCAGGATGGCCAGACAAAGTGACAACACAGAAAAAGCAACAATGATATAAGTCGTGGGATAAGGACTGGGGTTGAAAGAAAAAACAAGTAAAAGCAGGAAAATATAAAATTATAGCACGTTTTCATAATAAAGAGGAAAGCTTATACTGTCCCTGAGAGTACAAAGAAAGAAAGACTCCCTTATGATACGGTGAGCTGGGTGGTAGTGGGTAGTTATAACAGAGGAGGTGTTCTTTGAACCACATCTTCAATTCTGAATTGGTTCTGACAGGTTGAAGAGGGCAGAGTGGTATTTTAGGTGGAGGTATGAGTATGCATCAGTGTTCCATGGGGTGATGAGGAGAGGGGGTTCCAAGTGGGACCTGAGATAAAGCTTGAAAGGAGGCTGGGGTCAGGCTTTGTATGCTAGGCTGTGGCCGTTCAGAGCTTATTCTAGGAGTAGCAGGAGGCTATCAAGGGTTTCTGAGCAGGGAGAGGGTGGAAGCAGCCTGGGGTACAGACTGGGGCTAAGATGAGCTCGTGGCCTACACACAGGATAAGGAGAGCCAGAGCTCTCAAAGGAGCAAGGCTGGGAGGGACACTCACCTGTGAGCTGCCGGTCTCCTCCACCTTCTGCCTGCAAATAGGCGAGATCAGGATGCACCAGAAGTCCGGGATTATAGCCCCGTATACAGGCGTCTGTCATCCGTGCTTCCAGTGTTTCAAACACTTTCTTCTTCGTCACATGAAGTATACCCAGGTTTGCAAAGCTGGAGAAAAAACAGTCATGGCAACAACAACCACCACCAACAGTTAGGCAGGCAGTGACTAGAGTCCCGCTCTACCTTACAGCAAAGTGGACTGAGAGCGCACGCACAGGCCCCCAGTCACACTACTACCCCCAGAGGCACACCAGGCAGGCTGAGTTTTGCCATCAGTCTGTGCTAAACTTAGAAAAATCTTCTGGTTTTCAAAGCTTATTAGATTTGCAAATTATGATTCAAGGAGTGGGGTATACATAACCTCAGGAAGGAAGATTACCTAGACTCATTTTAAATTATTTTCTAGGAGACCTGTATAAAAAGAAATTTTAATTCCAGATATACCAACTTAAAAAAAAATAATACCTGAAATACTATATTTGGAAGATTATGTTTCCTTTCGGATTGTCCCTGAGTTTGGCGATGGGATTCAAAGTCTACCTAGAACCCCACCTCCTCCTGGATTTCAAGGTTGGAATTATTTACTATCACCAGAATGTCACGCACTCACATGCACTCAGTCTTGAGGTACACCTTTAGTCAGGAATGGAGAACCTTTTATATAGTGAAGGCTACATATCCATAGGACAAAATATATTAAAGCAATTAAAGGGACTTTTAAAAAAATATATGAAATGCTCCAGCCATTCATTTTTTTGAAATAAAGTACATGAAACAAAGAATTACATTCAATAAATTGGGTACGACAAACAAAAACAAAAAGCACCGTACCGAGGAGACTCATTCAAATTCAACAAATACTTATTTTGCTCCTCAGTGTAGGTGGGCTTCCCTGGTGACTCAGTTTCTGAGCAGGGAGAGGTGGAAGCAGCCTGGGGTACAGACTGGGGCTAAGATGAGCTCGTGGCCTACACACAGGATAAGGAGAGCCAGAGCTCTCAAAGGAGCAAGGCTGGGAGGGACACTCACCTGTGAGCTGCCGGTCTCCTCCACCTTCTGCCTGCAAATAGGCGAGATCAGGATGCACCAGAAGTCCGGGATTATAGCCCCGTATACAGGCGTCTGTCATCCGTGCTTCCAGTGTTTCAAACACTTTCTTCTTCGTCACATGAAGTATACCCAGGTTTGCAAAGCTGGAGAAAAAACAGTCATGGCAACAACAACCACCACCAACAGTTAGGCAGGCAGTGACTAGAGTCCCGCTCTACCTTACAGCAAAGTGGACTGAGAGCGCACGCACAGGCCCCCAGTCACACTACTACCCCCAGAGGCACACCAGGCAGGCTGAGTTTTGCCATCAGTCTGTGCTAAACTTAGAAAAATCTTCTGGTTTTCAAAGCTTATTAGATTTGCAAATTATGATTCAAGGAGTGGGGTATACATAACCTCAGGAAGGAAGATTACCTAGACTCATTTTAAATTATTTTCTAGGAGACCTGTATAAAAAGAAATTTTAATTCCAGATATACCAACTTAAAAAAAAATAATACCTGAAATACTATATTTGGAAGATTATGTTTCCTTTCGGATTGTCCCTGAGTTTGGCGATGGGATTCAAAGTCTACCTAGAACCCCACCTCCTCCTGGATTTCAAGGTTGGAATTATTTACTATCACCAGAATGTCACGCACTCACATGCACTCAGTCTTGAGGTACACCTTTAGTCAGGAATGGAGAACCTTTTATATAGTGAAGGCTACATATCCATAGGACAAAATATATTAAAGCAATTAAAGGGACTTTTAAAAAAATATATGAAATGCTCCAGCCATTCATTTTTTTGAAATAAAGTACATGAAACAAAGAATTACATTCAATAAATTGGGTACGACAAACAAAAACAAAAAGCACCGTACCAAGGAGACTCATTCAAATTCAACAAATACTTATTTTGCTCCTCAGTGTAGGTGGGCTTCCCTGGTGACTCAGCTGGCAAAGAATCTGCCTGTAATGCAGGAGACCTGGGTTCCATCCATGGGTTGGGAAGATCCCCTGGAGAAGGGAATGGCTACTCACTCCAGTATTCTTGCCTGGAGAATCCCATGGCTCGTCCATGGGTCACAAAGAAGCAGACATAACTGAGCGACACTCAGTGTCAGGCAGTGTCCTGGGTGCTTTTGTCAGCAGTAAAGGAATCCCTACTTTCATAAAGTTTATATGCTAGTGTAGCAACAAAGAGAAAACAATCAAGCAAATTTTATAATTTAAAAGGTAAAAAGTGTTACAAAAAAAATTAAGGAGGGATATGGAACAGGAAAGGCAGCAGCAGAAGGCATTACACTTAAAAATAGGGAGATAGAGGCCTCCCTGGTGGTCCAGTGGGTAAAGAGTCCACCTTGCAATGCAGGGGGCACTGGTTCGATCCCTGGCCCAGGGAAGATCCCACATCCTGTGAAGCGGCTGGACCAGTGTGTCCAATTACGAGCCAGTGCTCTGGAGCACGAGCCGGTGCTCTGCAATGAGAGAGGTTGCTGCAATGGGAGGCCCACACAGGCCAAAGAATAAAGATGGATGAAAATAAATAAATAATTAATTAAATAATTTTTTTTTTAAATGTTAAAAAAAAAAAAAAGGTGATGGGACATCCCTGGTGGTGCAGTAGCTAAGATTCCAAACTCCCAATGCAGGGACCTGGGTTCTGTCCCTGGTCAGGGAGCTAGATCCCACATGCCTAAGAGGTCACATGCTGCTACTAAAGATCCCACATGCTGCAACTAAGACCTGATACAGCCAAACAAAATAAATAAATAGACATTTTTTTAAATAAAAAAATGTTTTCTTTTTTAACAGGGAGAGGCCAGAAAGGCCCTCACTGAAAAGATGTCAACTGAACAAAGACATGAAGGCAATGAGGGGGCGGGACATGGACATGTGGGCCGAGCACATCTGACGTGAAAGGAAAAGCAAGTGCAAAGACCCTGGGGTTGGACCATGCCAGCATCCACAAGACAGCAACGCAAGGAGGCCACTATAGCTGGACTCAGAGAAACAAGCAGTCTGTCGTGTATGAGAAGGTCAAAGAGAGAAGCAGGGGCACACAGATCTTTTAAAGCCTTGTAAACTTTTGTAAGGACCCATCTTTTTTTTCCTGGCTTTTATTTGGAAAGAAAAAAAAATATTAGTAGAGGAAGGAGAAATACTATGACAACTGAACTGAATGAAATAAAGAAGACAATACTGGAAGACCAGATAAACTAGGCAAAGAAAATATAGGAGGTAAAGGCAAAATGAAAGAGATGAGCACACAGGCTCAGGGATGAAATGAGACAGGGGTCCAGAGAATGATGAAAATAGGTAGGACAGCGGAGATACACAAAGAAAAGAAAGTACAGAATATAAGCTCCTGGAGGGCAGAGATATCCAGTGCCTAAGAACAGGGCTTGACACCCGGGTGTTTAAAAAATATCTATTGGATAAATAAATGCATGAATTAATCCAGTACAGAAAAATATGCACTACTGACATACTGATACGTGTGCAGGAACAGGCAGATTCTCAGAAACGGCACCTCCACCTTCTGGACTTCTCGTGCTCACTCACTCCTATACAGGACATCCATAACTACAGGAAAACAAGGTTATCTCTGCGGTAACCACAATGATAAACATGGTGCAGCACTTCACACTTCACCATCTACAAAGGGTTTTCATGTATATTATCTAATTTAATCCCTGTGATAAAGGCATCATCCTTATTATTATGTGAACAATGGATTTACTCTGGTAACAAATGAAACAATACAGAGGTCAATCTTCTGCTTTAGGTAACAATAGAGCAACACAGGCCACCTAAACCTCTCACTTTAAACAACAACAGGATAGTTTCCAGACACTGGACAACAGATGGCGCAGGACAGTGAACCTTAAGGAAAGGAAAACAAAGTGAATCTTACAATTATGGTGCTTTAATATCTAGAGAGAGCTTCCAGGCTGCAGCACAGAGAGAGGAGCTTAAAGAGGGCCTGCTGATCTCGNTGAGTTGAGAAGACAAAGGAGGTCAACAAGGGTAGAATTCATATCGGCAGACACCAGAGAGGAAAGACAAAGAGCCCGGTACAAGACAAGCAGTCTGTCGGTATGAGAAGGTCAAAGAGAGAAGCAGGGGCACACAGATCTTTTAAAGCCTTGTAAACTTTTGTAAGGACCCATCTTTTTTTTCCTGGCTTTTATTTGGAAAGAAAAAAAAATATTAGTAGAGGAAGGAGAAATACTATGACAACTGAACTGAATGAAATAAAGAAGACAATACTGGAAGACCAGATAAACTAGGCAAAGAAAATATAGGAGGTAAAGGCAAAATGAAAGAGATGAGCACACAGGCTCAGGGATGAAATGAGACAGGGGTCCAGAGAATGATGAAAATAGGTAGGACAGCGGAGATACACAAAGAAAAGAAAGTACAGAATATAAGCTCCTGGAGGGCAGAGATATCCAGTGCCTAAGAACAGGGCTTGACACCCGGGTGTTTAAAAAATATCTATTGGATAAATAAATGCATGAATTAATCCAGTACAGAAAAATATGCACTACTGACATACTGATACGTGTGCAGGAACAGGCAGATTCTCAGAAACGGCACCTCCACCTTCTGGACTTCTCGTGCTCACTCACTCCTATACAGGACATCCATAACTACAGGAAAACAAGGTTATCTCTGCGGTAACCACAATGATAAACATGGTGCAGCACTTCACACTTCACCATCTACAAAGGGTTTTCATGTATATTATCTAATTTAATCCCTGTGATAAAGGCATCATCCTTATTATTATGTGAACAATGGATTTACTCTGGTAACAAATGAAACAATACAGAGGTCAATCTTCTGCTTTAGGTAACAATAGAGCAACACAGGCCACCTAAACCTCTCACTTTAAACAACAACAGGATAGTTTCCAGACACTGGACAACAGATGGCGCAGGACAGTGAACCTTAAGGAAAGGAAAACAAAGTGAATCTTACAATTATGGTGCTTTAATATCTAGAGAGAGCTTCCAGGCTGCAGCACAGAGAGAGGGAGCTTAAAGAGGGCCTGCTGATCTCCTTGAGTTGAGAAGACAAAGGAGGTCAACAAGGGTAGAATTCATATAGGCAGACACCAGAGAGGAAAGACAAAGAGCCCGGTACAAAGACATTCAGAGCATGAGTGCAAGGAAAAGACCCAGAGCTGGGAAAAGAACCATCAGAAGCACAGGCAAAACTGTTCCTGAAGCACAGGGCTGGAACAGTTCAAGAAATCTTGGGAAACATGACTGTCAGAAAGACACTGCCTTGGGAATGGTGTCAAGTTAACCCTAAACTAAAAGGCTGCTCTGGTCTCCACAAAAAAGCTTAAAATTAAGTCCAGAAAAGACTTATTATCAAACTTAACTTAATCCCTAATGCTCAAAAATATCTGAATGAGTGCATGCTCAATAGCTCAGTCAGTTGTATCTGATTCTGCGACTCCATGGACTGTAGCCCACCAGGCTTCTCTGTCCATGTAAGTTTCCAAGCAAATATACTGGAGTGGGTTGCCATTTCTCACTCTGGGGTATTTTCCCAATGCAGGAATTGAACTCATGTCTCTTGCATCCCCGGCAATGTCAGGCAGGTTTTTTACTACCACACCACTTGGGAAGACCTCAAAAATAGTTAGAGGCATAGAAATTAAAAAAAACAAAAAACAAAAAACTATCAACAATCCAAAACTGAAAATGTCTACCATCAAAATTTATCAGGAATGCAAAGAAGTAGGAAATACAACTCATAACTGAGGATAAAAATCATTCAGCAGAAACAGATCCAGAAATGAAACAGAGAACAGAATCTGTAGGTTAAGTACACTGAAAAGCTATGAGGGAGATACTACTCCATGTGGTTCAGACGGTAGAAAGCAATAGCGTGTTAAGGGAAGGCATGGAAAACATTAAAAAGATTCCCCTCCAAAATCTGTAGAGATGAAGATTACAACACTGGGAAGAAAAAATACACTAGATGGAATTAAGAACATATTAGACACAATAGACAAAAAGGTCAGTGAACTTGAGGACGCAGTAATAGAACTATCTGAAATGAAACAGAAAAAAAAATGTTTAAAAATTTAAAAACAACAGAGCATTCATGACCTGTGGCACAATTTCAAATGGCCAAGTATGCTGACACATGGGGCTGATCTTCTAGAAGAGAAAAAAACAGGAGTGTATGGAAAAAAATACTTTCAAAACTAATGGCTAAAAAGTTTTAAAATTCAATAAAACTAGAAACCCAGAGATTCAAGAATCTCAATGACCCACAAAGAACAATAAACATGAAGAATATGACACTAAAGCTTAAGATAATCAAATTGCTGAAAACTAACAATGAAGAGAAAAATCTAAAAAGCTGATAGAGAAAAAAACCTAACAGAGGAATAAAGATAAGAATAACAGAGACTTCTTTCTGGAAATAAGGAAAGCCAGCAGACAGTAGAGGAGTGTATTTTAAGGACATGCAAGGACATGCATAATTCTATACATCTCAAAAATATCTCTGAAGAACAGACTTTAAAGCAGCACAGCAGTAGAGAAAGAAAATAGAAAGAAAGTCAATATATGGGTAACTATATATTTCTCCTTATTTAAAAGATTCTTTAAAAGATAATTGATACTCTGAAGCAAAAATAAAAAACAAAATCTGGGGGGATTTATAACATATGCAGATATAATATATATGACACAATAATACCAAGGCCAAGAGAAGGAAACTGAATATGTACTGTCAACATGCTATGTCTAATCAGGTATAATGCTACTTGAAGGCAGACTATGATAGTACAGTATAAATCTAAAAATATTGCTAAAAAATACAAAGATGTATAAATCTAAAAGGAGATAAATTAAATAATAAATAATCAAGTAATCTAAAAGGAGGCAGAAAAAGAGGAAAGGGGAAGAAAGAAGAAATGTGACAGGCAGGAAACAAATAGAAAGATGGCAGATTTAAATTCGCCCTATCAGTAATCATATTAAATAAAAATCACCCAAAAGTTCACTAAAAGACAGAGAGTGACAGACTGAATAAAACGTAAGACCCAACTACCTGCAGTGAAAATTTACTCTGAAAGACAGAAAAACATTAAAACTAAGTGGATGAAAAAAAAAAGAGTTTCAGGTAACATTATTCAAAAGAAAGCTGAAGTAACTATCTTAGTTACAGTCAAGGCAAATTTCAGAGCAAAACATATTAATCAGGAATAAAAAAGGAGAGTAATTTCATAATGATAAAGGGATTGATTCATGAAGAGGACGTAAGAATCTTAAATGTTTATGCAGCGAATAAATGAGCTTCATAACATAAAAAACAAAATATCATGGAACCAAAAAGAGAAACAGATGTACCTATCAAGTTGGTCAGAGACTTCAATACTATTCTCTTAATAACTGATAGAACAGTAGGGAGAAAATCAGTAAGGAGAAAAAAGCCCTGAACAAACAACCCAATTAATATTTATACAACATTCAACTCAATCAAGCTAAACATTCTTTTTAAGTGCACAAGGAACATGTATCAAGACAGACCATATTCCATCCATAAAGCAAGCCTCAACACATTTAAAAGGAGTCAAATCATACCAAATATTACCACAATGGAACTGAATCAGATATCAATACCCAAGTTATCTAGGTAGGAGTATAGTTAAATCAAGATTGGCCACATAATCATTAGCTGTTGAAGGTGCATGATGGGTACAATGAAGGCTTATCAAGCGATTCTTTCTACTTTTGTATATGTTTGGAAATTTCTATAATAAAATGCAAAAGAAAAATGAGAGCAGACATTATTATTATTAGAACATTAAACAGAAAAAACCCCAAGAAGATCATAAATGTTACCATATGAGAACACAGAATGGTACAGTCACTTTGGAAAGCAATTTGGCAGTTTCTTATCAAGATAAATGTATTGTTAGCACAAGTCTCTACAACTCCACTCCTTAATAGTTACTCAAGCCAAGAAAAATGACAACTTTGTTCACACACAAGAAAGTGGCTTTATTCTGAAAAACTAGAAACAAACCAAATGTTCTTCAACAGGTGGATAAACAAACTGTGATACATCAACACAATATAACAATGTAATGCTACCTAATAATTAAAAGGAAAAAACTACTGATACACACAGCAACCTAGAGGAATCTAAAATACATTATGGGCTATGTGAAACAAGCCAGAATAAAAAATGCTACATACTGCATTTTATGTCATTCTGGAAAAAACAAATTATAGGGGCAGAAAACAGATTAGAGGTTGTTAGGACCTAGAGTTGGATGAGAATTTAACTCCAAAGAGTCACACAGGGATTTTCAGGGTGGGGAGGGGGCGATGAAACTATTTTCTACCTTGATTGTGCTGATTATATTAGCATTTATCAAAACTCATAGAACTGTACACTTTAAAGAGTAAATGCCACAGTATTTAACTTAATTTCAAAAAATTTAAAAAGGAAAGGCTATCACAGCTAAAAATTGGACTGGCACTACAATCCTGTTTCTTACTCAAATGTATATTCTTATATACATTAGCGGTTTTCAAAGTGGTCTCTCTAGACCAGTAGTATCAACATCACCTGAGAATCTGCTAAAATGCAAATTCTTGGGCCTTATCCCAAACCTGCTGAATCAGAACTTCTGCGGGTGAGGCTCAGCCATCCATGTTTCAACTAACCCTCCAGGTGATTCTGACAGCACCTGAAGTTTGTCAACCACTGTTCCACAGGATAAGACCAGCCCAATGAGATCACAGTCTCTGGACACAGTGTCTGGACCATAATCATTAGCTGTTGAAGGTGCATGATGGGTACAATGAAGGCTTATCAAGCGATTCTTTCTACTTTTGTATATGTTTGGAAATTTCTATAATAAAATGCAAAAGAAAAATGAGAGCAGACATTATTATTATTAGAACATTAAACAGAAAAAACCCCAAGAAGATCATAAATGTTACCATATGAGAACACAGAATGGTACAGTCACTTTGGAAAGCAATTTGGCAGTTTCTTATCAAGATAAATGTATTGTTAGCACAAGTCTCTACAACTCCACTCCTTAATAGTTACTCAAGCCAAGAAAAATGACAACTTTGTTCACACACAAGAAAGTGGCTTTATTCTGAAAAACTAGAAACAAACCAAATGTTCTTCAACAGGTGGATAAACAAACTGTGATACATCAACACAATATAACAATGTAATGCTACCTAATAATTAAAAGGAAAAAACTACTGATACACACAGCAACCTAGAGGAATCTAAAATACATTATGGGCTATGAAACAAGACAAAATAAAAAATGCTACATACTGCATTTTATGTCATTCTGGAAAAAACAAATTATAGGGGCAGAAAACAGATTAGAGGTTGTTAGGACCTAGAGTTGGATGAGAATTTAACTCCAAAGAGTCACACAGGGATTTTCAGGGTGGGGAGGGGGCGATGAAACTATTTTCTACCTTGATTGTGCTGATTATATTAGCATTTATCAAAACTCATAGAACTGTACACTTTAAAGAGTAAATGCCACAGTATTTAACTTAATTTCAAAAAATTTAAAAAGGAAAGGCTATCACAGCTAAAAATTGGACTGGCACTACAATCCTGTTTCTTACTCAAATGTATATTCTTATATACATTAGCGGTTTTCAAAGTGGTCTCTCTAGACCAGTAGTATCAACATCACCTGAGAATCTGCTAAAATGCAAATTCTTGGGCCTTATCCCAAACCTGCTGAATCAGAACTTCTGCGGGTGAGGCTCAGCCATCCATGTTTCAACTAACCCTCCAGGTGATTCTGACAGCACCTGAAGTTTGTCAACCACTGTTCCACAGGATAAGACCAGCCCAATGAGATCACAGTCTCTGGACACAGTGTCTGGCACCAGTATTTTTACAAAGTGATTAGAGGTGACTTTAATTAGCAGGCAGGTTTGAAATCCTCTGCTCTCTGCCAGATGTTTCCATTATTATAACCATCTGGGAGCCGCCTCTGCCTTCTGGCTAGGATTGAACCCCCAGGTCCTTGGATTGGGATTCTAAAGTGGCTCCTCCTCCTGGCCTTTCTTCCTCTCAAACAATGATTTCACAGGGGGCGGGAGACTTAAAAGCAGCCCTTGACTCACAATACACATCCTAGTTTGGATTGGATACTTCAGATCTCAGATCCTGTCCATCTTCTCCAAACAGCTCCTTTTCTGTGTATTAATGCTGAACCATATGAAACTGCCAACAGTCAACTGTTTTTGGATCTACAAAAACAGCAGTCTAATGTGCTCTGCCTTAGCTCACTGAGCCTTGTTTCTCTTCGCATTTATATATCTATATACCTACTTTGAGTGCTGATCATTGGTAATATGCTAGAAGCATTAGTTTAAAAAAAAAGAAAAGAAAAGAAAAACTTAAAAATCTCTCTAAATCAGGGCTGCCAGGAAGCGAGCAGAGGGTGTGGCAATTATTGCTGAGGAAGGTGGCTTAAAGCAAAGTCAGGTCACAGTTTCCATTGAATGCAAATTTCAGAGAACTAAAATGTTGAGACAAACTGCTGATATCCAGGATTGAAAATAAAACACCACACTAAGATTATTTTTATCAGGACAGACACTAAGGGTGAATTAAAGGAGCAGAAAATATTGATAAAAAGTCAAAATTACAGCTAACTTAAAGGAAAGGCTATCACAGCTAAAAATTGGACTGGCACTACAATCCTGTTTCTTACTCAAATGTATATTCTTATATACATTAGCGGTTTTCAAAGTGGTCTCTCTAGACCAGTAGTATCAACATCACCTGAGAATCTGCTAAAATGCAAATTCTTGGGCCTTATCCCAAACCTGCTGAATCAGAACTTCTGCGGGTGAGGCTCAGCCATCCATGTTTCAACTAACCCTCCAGGTGATTCTGACAGCACCTGAAGTTTGTCAACCACTGTTCCACAGGATAAGACCAGCCCAATGAGATCACAGTCTCTGGACACAGTGTCTGGCACCAGTATTTTTACAAAGTGATTAGAGGTGACTTTAATTAGCAGGCAGGTTTGAAATCCTCTGCTCTCTGCCAGATGTTTCCATTATTATAACCATCTGGGAGCCGCCTCTGCCTTCTGGCTAGGATTGAACCCCCAGGTCCTTGGATTGGGATTCTAAAGTGGCTCCTCCTCCTGGCCTTTCTTCCTCTCAAACAATGATTTCACAGGGGGCGGGAGACTTAAAAGCAGCCCTTGACTCACAATACACATCCTAGTTTGGATTGGATACTTCAGATCTCAGATCCTGTCCATCTTCTCCAAACAGCTCCTTTTCTGTGTATTAATGCTGAACCATATGAAACTGCCAACAGTCAACTGTTTTTGGATCTACAAAAACAGCAGTCTAATGTGCTCTGCCTTAGCTCACTGAGCCTTGTTTCTCTTTCGCATTTATATATCTATATACCTACTTTGAGTGCTGATCATTGGTAATATGCTAGAAGCATTAGTTTAAAAAAAAAGAAAAGAAAAGAAAAACTTAAAAATCTCTCTAAATCAGGGCTGCCAGGAAGCGAGCAGAGGGTGTGGCAATTATTGCTGAGGAAGGTGGCTTAAAGCAAAGTCAGGTCACAGTTTCCATTGAATGCAAATTTCAGAGAACTAAAATGTTGAGACAAACTGCTGATATCCAGGATTGAAAATAAAACACCACACTAAGATTATTTTTATCAGGACAGACACTAAGGGTGAATTAAAGGAGCAGAAAATATTGATAAAAAGTCAAAATTACAGCTAACTAAAAAAGTTAAAAGGACACACTCTTCACATTAAGATAATCAAATTTATATCATGACTTCGTTATCTTAAACATGAATATTTTAACATGGGTAACAAATTATCTTTGAAAACACAAATCAAATTTTATTAAGAACTCCGGCTGAGAGTTAAGTGAAGAGAAACATGCCAAAGAAAGGTCTTTCTTTTGGTTTTGATAACGTAGAGGTTGTTTATCTTCTCAGAGTCATTTTCAGTATTTCTTTTCTGATATGTTGGACTGATGTCCTGCTTATGAATCTATTCTCTTAACCTAAACGCTTTCACTGGGAACAGCTTATCATGGTTCCAAATCTAGTATTGACAAGTCCAAGGAATAACTCTGGCTATCTTCCTAAATTTCTCTATGTGTTATTCTTAACTACAAGTTAGAACTAAGTAAGAATAATTTATGACATCCCTTAAATACACATATGGCAAGTCGGCTCATGTTATTTCATAACATTTGCTAATGCTAGTTCAGTGCAGGATTTGCATGTAAAGGGTCTGGAGGTAGATTTTGTAGCCTAACACACAGATTTTATAAGTAAAGAAATTCAAGTCCCCAAGAAGTCATGCACATTACCCCTAGTCCTACAGTTGAGAGCGAGAGAACTGGAAACATAATTCTGGTTTCTAGGACACTAGCATGAGATACTTTCTACTAAAATGCAACAGGGTTTTGATATTAGAAACCTAAAAAAAACCATGAAGGAAATGCTGCATTTTGGGCAATACTGTAGGCAAATGTTGTTCAGTTAAAAGTTAAATTACGAAAGGGATACCAAGGTTTCACAGCACTCCGAACAGGACAGGCTACCGAATCTAACCTCTCATGTTCTCATCTCGATTATATTTCTTGGTAAAACTGCAGTTTAGAAAATCCCACAGAGCTATGACCAGACATCTTCATGACCATATTTCAGAGAACTAAAATGTTGAGACAAACTGCTGATATCCAGGATTGAAAATAAAACACCACACTAAGATTATTTTTATCAGGACAGACACTAAGGGTGAATTAAAGGAGCAGAAAATATTGATAAAAAGTCAAAATTACAGCTAACTAAAAAAGTTAAAAGGACACACTCTTCACATTAAGATAATCAAATTTATATCATGACTTCGTTATCTTAAACATGAATATTTTAACATGGGTAACAAATTATCTTTGAAAACACAAATCAAATTTTATTAAGAACTCCGGCTGAGAGTTAAGTGAAGAGAAACATGCCAAAGAAAGGTCTTTCTTTTGGTTTTGATAACGTAGAGGTTGTTTATCTTCTCAGAGTCATTTTCAGTATTTCTTTTCTGATATGTTGGACTGATGTCCTGCTTATGAATCTATTCTCTTAACCTAAACGCTTTCACTGGGAACAGCTTATCATGGTTCCAAATCTAGTATTGACAAGTCCAAGGAATAACTCTGGCTATCTTCCTAAATTTCTCTATGTGTTATTCTTAACTACAAGTTAGAACTAAGTAAGAATAATTTATGACATCCCTTAAATACACATATGGCAAGTCGGCTCATGTTATTTCATAACATTTGCTAATGCTAGTTCAGTGCAGGATTTGCATGTAAAGGGTCTGGAGGTAGATTTTGTAGCCTAACACACAGATTTTATAAGTAAAGAAATTCAAGTCCCCAAGAAGTCATGCACATTACCCCTAGTCCTACAGTTGAGAGCGAGAGAACTGGAAACATAATTCTGGTTTCTAGGACACTAGCATGAGATACTTTCTACTAAAATGCAACAGGGTTTTGATATTAGAAACCTAAAAAAAACCATGAAGGAAATGCTGCATTTTGGGCAATACTGTAGGCAAATGTTGTTCAGTTAAAAGTTAAATTACGAAAGGGATACCAAGGTTTCACAGCACTCCGAACAGGACAGGCTACCGAATCTAACCTCTCATGTTCTCATCTCGATTATATTTCTTGGTAAAACTGCAGTTTAGAAAATCCCACAGAGCTATGACCAGACATCTTCATGACCATATTTATAAGTTCAGATGCTTAAACTGTTTGTTGAATAAATGAATTCTTCCAACTGCCAAACCCCCCATGCCAGCACTAAAAGGCAATAACCAATTTCCTTACTTCCCTTGGAGACAGGGAATTTACTTTTACTCCTCTGGTAAGCCTCAATTAAATAACCATTAGTTTCTTCTAAAATCCTCGAAGACTACTACGGGAAGCCATAGAAACACCAAATTAAAGACAACATACTAGAATGTTTATCATAAGAAACATTATTAGTAGGGAGTTTCATCTACAATTTCCTCTGAAGGATATGCTCATCACACACCAAAGAGAATAAACACTTCAAACTGACAGTAGCTGACTGGAGTCAATCTGCAGACACTAAGTGATCAATTTGTCTGAAACACTGACTGTCACCCTGCATTTCAAATCTCCATGGGTCAGTCAGGAACTGTAAGCGTATTCCAAAACAGACCATGAACCAACTGTGACACACAACAGGAAACAGGCCAGCCTTTTAAGAGGATGTTGAAACAAGTTCATTTAAAGCACAGCTGAATTTTTCAAATAAATTTAGGCTTCTGCCTCCAATCTAGAGTCTTTTTACCCTGACATCAAAAGAATCAGATTTTAGTGACTTAAAAGAAAGCTGTCTAGGTTTTTCACACTTGAAAATTTTAACAGTCAAACAAAGAAATACCAAGGAACATGAAAGCTCAACCTCCCCAATACCAACCAACTTGAAACCGAGAGAACTGGAAACATAATTCTGGTTTCTAGGACACTAGCATGAGATACTTTCTACTAAAATGCAACAGGGTTTTGATATTAGAAACCTAAAAACCATGAAGGAAATGCTGCATTTTGGGCAATACTGTAGGCAAATGTTGTTCAGTTAAAAGTTAAATTACGAAAGGGATACCAAGGTTTCACAGCACTCCGAACAGGACAGGCTACGAATCTAACCTCTCATGTTCTCATCTCGATTATATTTCTTGGTAAAACTGCAGTTTAGAAAATCCCACAGAGCTATGACCAGACATCTTCATGACCATATTTATAAGTTCAGATGCTTAAACTGTTTGTTGAATAAATGAATTCTTCCAACTGCCAAACCCCCCATGCCAGCACTAAAAGGCAATAACCAATTTCCTTACTTCCCTTGGAGACAGGGAATTTACTTTTACTCCTCTGGTAAGCCTCAATTAAATAACCATTAGTTTCTTCTAAAATCCTCGAAGACTACTACGGGAAGCCATAGAAACACCAAATTAAAGACAACATACTAGAATGTTTATCATAAGAAACATTATTAGTAGGGAGTTTCATCTACAATTTCCTCTGAAGGATATGCTCATCACACACCAAAGAGAATAAACACTTCAAACTGACAGTAGCTGACTGGAGTCAATCTGCAGACACTAAGTGATCAATTTGTCTGAAACACTGACTGTCACCCTGCATTTCAAATCTCCATGGGTCAGTCAGGAACTGTAGCGTATTCCAAAACAGACCATGAACCAACTGTGACACACAACAGGAAACAGGCCAGCCTTTTAAGAGGATGTTGAAACAAGTTCATTTAAAGCACAGCTGAATTTTTCAAATAAATTTAGGCTTCTGCCTCCAATCTAGAGTCTTTTTACCCTGACATCAAAAGAATCAGATTTTAGTGACTTAAAAGAAAGCTGTCTAGGTTTTTCACACTTGAAAATTTTAACAGTCAAACAAAGAAATACCAAGGAACATGAAAGCTCAACCTCCCCAATACCAACCAACTTGAAACCGGATCAGAATTCAAAGCCTGAAATGTTACCATCAACTTAATTATAGGTCATTTAAATAATTCCTTTCTTTTGAGTGAATACTCTAGATTAACTGGGATTTCATCATAAACTATTTAGATCAGTATAAAGAAGCACTGAAAGATATTCCTGAAAATTAGACAAATTTAATTAAAAATTTCCTTTGAATTGAATTGATTTCTATAATAATTTATTCATTAAAAGTGGCTTCTGGGAGCTTCCTGGTGGTCCAATGGGTAAAGAGTCTGCCTTGCAGTGCAAGGGGCACCAAGTTTGATCCCTGGTCTGGGAAGATCCCACATGCCGCGGAGCAGCTGGACTAGTGTGTCCGATTGCAAACCAGCACTCTGGAGCGCATGTGCCCAAAGCCAGTGCTCTGCAGCAAGAGAGGTCACAGCAATGGGAGGCCCACACATGCCAAAGGATACAAAAGATGAATGAAAATAAATATAAATAAGAAAAAAGCACGATGGAGAAAAGAAAAAAAAAATCCGCCCCCCTCTGCCCCACCAAAAAAATAAATGGCTTCTGGGATTCCCTGGTGGTCCAATGGTTAAGAATCTGCCATGTAATGCAGGGGATGCTGGTTCAATCACTGGTCAAGGAACCAGGATCCCACATGCTGTGGAGCTACTAAGCCTGTGTGCCACAACCAGAGAGTCCATGCACCACAACAAAAGATCCTGTGTGCCCAACTAAGACCTGACACATTCAAATAAATACTAAATAAAATATTAAATAAATATTAAAAAAGGCTTCTTTGGGGGCTTCCCTAGTGACTCAGTGGTAAAGAATCCCTTTGACAATGCAGGAGACATGTGTTTAATCTCTGGTCTGAGAAGATCCCACCAGAAGATTTTTTTTTTTTAAAGATTTATTTATTTATTTATGGGGGGCTGGGGAGAGAGGGGAGTGGGCGGGTCACTTCTATTGGTCTTTCATTTGTCTATTTTCATCCATCGTTGTTCTTTGGCCCGTGTGGGCCTCCCATCGCGGTTGCCTCTGTTGTCGCAGAGCACTGGCTCTGGGCGCATGCACTCCAGAGCTCCGGCTCGGTAATTGGACACATGGGTCCAGCCGCTCCGCGGCACGTGGGATCTTCCCAGGCCAGGGATGGAACCGGCACCCCTTGCACTGCAAGGCAGTGTCCTTACCCACTGGACCACCAGGGAAGCCCCCCACCATAAGATTATTTTTTTAAAGAGGGCAAAAAAGGCTTGTTTTATCTGTCTGACCAACCTTGAATGAATTACGTCACTTTGTATTTATGTTTCAAGTCTAATGAATGTTAAAACAACTTTGCAATCCTTGGTTGTGCACGCTTTTCTAATAAATTGAAGTATGGTTGCAGAGCTACTGTATGTTATCAGTCTACAATACAGTGATTTAAAATTTTTAGGGCTTCCCTGTTGGTCCCTGGTAAAGGGTCTGCCTTGCAGTGCAAGGGGCACCGGTCCAATCCCTGGCCCGGGAAGATCCCACATGCCTTGGAGTGGATGGACTGGTATGTCCAATTATGAGCCAGCATTCTGGAGTGCATGTGTGTAGAGTGAGTGCTCTGTAGCAAGGGAGGCCACTGCAATGGGAGGCCCACACAGACCAAAGAACAAAAATGGGTGAAAATAAATAAATAAAAAACCAATAAAAGAGGCCAAAATTTAAAAAATTGTCAAAAAACAAAAATCAGTTTTTTTAATGGTTATACTCTATGTAGAATTATTACAAAATACTAGCTGTAGGGCTTCCCTGGTGGCCCCATGGGTAAACAGTCTGCCTTGCAGTGCTGCCTTGCACACATGTGAAAGAATAATATAGATGGATGAAAAACAGATGACGACTTAGAGGCAAAAAAAAAAATACTGGCTATATTCCCCATGTTGTAAAATATATCCATGTAGCTTATTTTATACCTAGTAGTCTGTACCTTTTAATCCCCTACTCCTATCTTGCCCCGTCTCTCCACCTCCTCTTTCCCCACTGGTAACCACTAGTTTTCCTGTCGATGAGTTTATTTCTGTCATACTTACTAGTTAGTTTTATTATTTAGATTTCACATATGAGTGATATCATACAATATTTTCCTTTCCTGTTTGACTTCACTTAGCATAGTACCTCCAGATCCATCTATGTTGTTGCGAATGGTAAAATTCCATTCTTTTGTAGGGCTGAGCAGTATTCCAGCGGGGCATGGGGGGTGTGTGTGTGCAGCGCACACCGCATCTTCTTTATCCATTCATCTGTTGATGGACAGTTAGGCTGTTTTCATACCTTGGCAATTATAAATAATGCTGCCAGAAGGTGCATGTATCTTTCTGAATTAGTGTCTGGGTTTTTTTTGGATATATACCCAAGAGTGGATCTGCTGGGTCATAATGGTGGTTCTAGTTTTAGCTTTTTGAGAAACCTTCATACTGTTTTCCACAGTGGCTGTACCAACTGACATTCTCACCAACAGTGTTTGAGAATTCCCTTTTTTCCACATTTTCACCAACATTTGTTCTTTGTGTTCTTTTTGATGACAGCCATTCTGACAGGGATGAGTAGTACTGCATTTAGTTCTGATTTGCATTTCCCTGATAATTAGAAAAATTGAGCATATTTTCATATACTTTTTGGCCATGCGCATGGCCTCTTTGGAGAAATGTCTATCAGACATCAGAAATGTCTTCTGGAATTTAGAACCTATTATACACAGTGAAGTAAGTCAAAAAGAGAAGGACAGATACAGTATACTAACACATATGTATGGAATCTAGTAAGTTCATACTGATAAATATACATACAGAGCATTAATGGAAAAACAGTCATATAAAACAGACTTATGGACTTTGGGAAGAGAGAAAAGTGGGTGAGAGATATGGAAAGAGCAACACGGAACCCTAAACTCTTTTATGTAAAAGAGATAACTATTGTTAATGCACTGTGGGACTAAGAACATACATGGGGGCTATGTGACAGCCTAGAGGGTGGGGTGGGGAATGGGTGAAAACAGATGACGACTTAGAGGCAAAATACCTATTCCCATGTTGTATAATATATCCATGTAGCTTATTTTATACCTAGTAGTCTGTACCTTTTAATCCCCTACTCCTATCTTGCCCGCTCTCCACCTCCTCTTTCCCCACTGGTAACCACTAGTTTTCCTGTCGATGAGTTTATTTCTGTCATACTTACTAGTTAGTTTTATTATTTAGATTTCACATATGAGTGATATCATACAATATTTTCCTTTCCTGTTTGACTTCACTTAGCATAGTACCTCCAGATCCATCTATGTTGTTGCGAATGGTAAAATTCCATTCTTTTGTAGGGCTGAGCAGTATTCCAGCGGGGCATGGGGGGTGTGTGCAGCGCACACCGCATCTTCTTTATCCATTCATCTGTTGATGGACAGTTAGGCTGTTTTCATACCTTGGCAATTATAAATAATGCTGCCAGAAGGTGCATGTATCTTTCTGAATTAGTGTCTGGGTTTTTTTTGGATATATACCCAAGAGTGGATCTGCTGGGTCATAATGGTGGTTCTAGTTTTAGCTTTTTGAGAAACCTTCATACTGTTTTCCACAGTGGCTGTACCAACTGACATTCTCACCAACAGTGTTTGAGAATTCCCTTTTTTCCACATTTTCACCAACATTTGTTCTTTGTGTTCTTTTTGATGACAGCCATTCTGACAGGGATGAGTAGTACTGCATTTAGTTCTGATTTGCATTTCCCTGATAATTAGAAAAATTGAGCATATTTTCATATACTTTTTGGCCATGCGCATGGCCTCTTTGGAGAAATGTCTATCAGACATCAGAAATGTCTTCTGGAATTTAGAACCTATTATACACAGTGAAGTAAGTCAAAAAGAGAAGGACAGATACAGTATACTAACACATATGTATGGAATCTAGTAAGTTCATACTGATAAATATACATACAGAGCATTAATGGAAAAACAGTCATATAAAACAGACTTATGGACTTTGGGAAGAGAGAAAAGTGGGTGAGAGATATGGAAAGAGCAACACGGAACCCTAAACTCTTTTATGTAAAAGAGATAACTATTGTTAATGCACTGTGGGACTAAGAACATACATGGGGGCTATGTGACAGCCTAGAGGGGTGGGGTGGGGGGGAATGGGATATACATATGATTCATCTGGAATTATACATATCTGTAAACAGCAAAACTCTGTAAAATCAAAAAAAGCAAAATAAAACTTGTGATTGTGAGGAAAAAAAAGAAATGTCTTCTGCTCATTTTTAAAATCAGGTTGTTTTGTTTTTTTTGATGTTGAGTTGAATGAGCTGTTTTGTATATTTTGGAAATTGAGCTCTTTTGTGTCTATCACTTCTGAACATACTTTCTAAGCAGCATAGAACTGAAATAATATTTACCCACTTCATGCTCAAAATGTTCATAATGCAAATCTATAGTGAATCATTTATTAATGAATCATAAAGGGTACGAAACCACCCATAAAACACTGATTTCTGCTATAGCTAGCTTTCTTCTAATCTACCCTTATCTCTATTGCTAGAAGGAAAATACTGCTAAAAGTGGCACAAATGCCTCATAGGTGAAGTGACTGTATAATCTATCATCCAAACTTGGTTACTTTTTTTTTTTTTTTTTAAGTTTTGGCCTCTTTTATAGGTTTTTTATTTGTTTATTTTCATTCATCTTTATTCTTTGGCATGTGTGGGCCTCCCATTGCAGTGGCCTCTCTTGCTGCAGAGCACCAGCTCTGGGCACATGTGCTCCAGAGCACTGGTTCATAACTGGACACAACAGTCCAACCGCTCCGCGGCACATGGGATCTTCCTGGCCAGGGATCGAACTTGGTGCCCCTTGCACTGCAAGGCGGACTCTTTACCCACTGAACCACCAGGTAGGCCCCAAAATTGGTTACGTTTGAGAATGAAAAAGAGTGCTACCAATAATTAGGTCAGGACAACAGGTACAAAGCGGGTTGTCGCAGGGAAACCCAGACAAGTGGGCATCTTACTCCTAAATCCAAGTGAGAGCTGAAGTTTTCATATTCTGAGCCTCTCAGAGGGTCTTGGAAAGACCCCTACTGGAAAGCATGTGTCCAGTTCAAGCCCCTGGGTGCCACATTCCACCTGCTCCACCCTTCCACAACGTACAGCCTCTCTTACCCAACCACCATGTCCTTGGGTCCGGCAGTCACAGTGCAGATCCCATCTTCACAGTGCTTTCCCACCAGGCTGTGTGCATGCAGGTGGATGTTTTTTCCGTTTGTGACCAACTGAACAATAACCTTTGCAGGTCCCACATAGTTGCAGATCTATATAGAAGCATATGTCAAAGTTAGCATATCTGATCATATCATGACATGGGAAAATGCTTAAGACAAGCTAGTAAGTAGAAAAAGTATGCCACCAAATTAGGCATATCCGTATGTATGCAATTACAGCTTGATTCTGAAAAACATGTGATGAGCAAATTTGTTGCGGGCGTGAAACATATTCTCCAAGAAGCAGATCATTTAATTCATTGCGGGTGTGAAAAATATTCTCCAAGAAGCAGATCATTTCCTCAAGAGAAGAAAAGAGGTAAGCAGAAAAGAGTCCATCCTAACCCTCTGCCATTAGATTAGGCAGGAGAGTCTTGCCAAGGGACTCTGTCACAAGGGTTGGCCATGGACACCCAAGCCCATGGTCCCCAGTGATCTGTTTCTTTAGTTCAAATAAGTCTACTCCCTAAGTGCAAATCCTTAGATATGATGCCTCTTTAGCTCTTGTTTTATAAAATCGGGTATTTTAATTTAAAGTAATTTTTATTGTTATACCTCTAAAATGATGACAACAGTAATAAAAAGGAAATCTCATAAAAATAATGACATTTTAAGTAACAAGAGCTTCGACACCCTTATCTTCTCTAGCTGGTCGTCCAGCCTCCTATAAGTAGACTGCAGATTCTTTCCCTTAAGAAAGCCCCAACACTAAAATCACACTAACAGAAGAGGTCAATGACCTTATTTTTACCTTTCTGAATACTATAAGTCAGAATCCTGGGATATATTCACTTAAATTGTTAAAAATGCATTCTGTCTCCTTAAAAGGTGAACATCTATCCTGGTTTGCCTAGGACTGAGGGGGTTTCCTGGGGTGTATTTTCAGCCTAACAGTAAGAAGAAATGGGCACTCTATCTCCTTAATTCATACTGTTTCTTTCTAAGAAAACGTGTGACTGAAATCCAGGATCTCCCAACTACACAATCACTGGAAATTTTTTTTTTTTAAAAGATTTATTTATTTATTTATTTTGGGCGGAGGTCAGGTTGGGGAGGGAGGGGAGCGGGCGGGCCACTTCTATTGGTCTTTCATTTCTCTATTTTCATCCGTCTTTGTTTTTTGGCTCCTGTGGGCCTCCCATCGCGGTGGCCTCTGTTGTCGCAGAGCACCGGCTCTGGGTGCATGCACTCCAGAGCTCCGGCTCGGCAATTGGACACATCAGTCCAGCCGCTCCGCGGCACGTGGGATCTTCCCAGGCCAGGGATCGAACTGGTGCCCCTTGCACTACAAGGCAGTGTCCTTACCCACTGGACCACCAGGGGAAGCCCTTCACTGGAAATATTTTAATCCGCATAAACAGCCCTTAGCTCACATGAAAAAGTAAGAAGACAGAAAACCCATGTGGCAATGGGTCCTAGATATGTCTATCTGAAAAAATTGAAGAAGAACCTACACATGCCAGTAAAACGTCTTGGAAACTGACCAAATCCCTTTCAACTCATCTACTTTTACCATCAATATCATCAAATAGATTTATATCTCACTGAGGCATGGTTTTGTTAGGATTTTTTCAGTATGGATTTTTTTTCCCAATCTGATCTCCCGTTACAAGATTTGAGGAAAAGTTGATCAAAGCTGGGATTCTGCCCCAGATGTTTCAAGGGGAGAGAATTTCACCTCCTGAGCAAAGACAAACTCCCCTGTGTGTGCAGTGTAGCTCCAATGGAGATGGAGGGCCTCTCTGCCTGAACCCCTGCTCAGAAACACTGAAAAGTGCTTCCTAGCCCTTCCCAAGGAACAGGATGATCTGTGAGAATGGCTTCCAGTCCTTGCAGAGCAAACTAATCACAAAGCATGTCTAGAATTAAATTGGGTTTTGACCACCTCAAAGCACAAATAAACAATTCCTTAAACAGGTAAGCACTCAAATAAGTCCCCCTGAGAATAAAATCAGTTACGAACTCAGTACTTTCCCTTTTATAACTGGTAAAAAGTCTTTACCCACAGAGCAGGACAAGGAATGAAAAGCTTAGATTTGTTCCAGAGTTGGTTGTTGTCCCTACATATGCCCTGCACTGCTGATGCCAGTTCTGGGTCTTGGTATCCACATCTGAAATCAGCCTTTGTCACAATGACATATTCCACAGGAACTTCAACAGTAAATGAACAGTGAAAGAGGATTAAATAGACCATGTAATTTCACTTTAAAGTGCACTGAGCACAGCAATGCAATAGTGTAAGGCATGACGAAATGCTTCACTTGGGTGAAATCAGGTAGGCTTTCCACTTAAGTAGGACACAGAAGGAACCCAGCAACTAAAGCCCAATCACAACTTAGTACGAATGGAATGCCAGATTCTAATTTACATTCAGGCAGACCTCTGGTATAGTTTCATGTATTTTTGGCATCTAGTTACTGCTAAAAGTCTAGAAAGTTGATCTTACTGATCTTCAAAAAGAACTGAATGAGGCTTGAAACTTCTAATTCAATTCTGAGAATATAAAGAAACACTATGTTGTAAAAGAAAAAAAAACAAAAAATAAAAACAGGATATTAACATGTGACACAGTGTTATTAAACTTCTGTTGTTGCTGTTCAGTTGCTAAGTCATGTCTGACTCTCTGTGATCACATGGATTGCAGCACATCAGACTTCCCTGTCCTTTACCATCTCCCGGAGCTTGCTCAAACTCATGTCCATTCAGCGGAGATGGTTTCCCATCCTCATCCACTTTCTCCTCCTGCCCTTAATCTAAAATACAGATTTTGTTCAAATTTCACAAAATTTTATGCTAGTGTCCATTACTTGTTTTCATACCTTATTCAAGACTCCACACTATATTTAACTGAGCAGCTTCAGCTACATGCAACAGTAAATTCTCTTTTTATTTTTATTCTATTACGAATATTTTCTATTTCCTTCCTATGGCTTCTTAGATATAGCCATCATTTAAAGGTGGACATTTAATTTACAAATACATGGGATTTTAAAAGTACCTTTGGTATAAATTTCTCATTTTGATATTAATTTCTCACTTAAATGCTTTCATCTCTGCAGTCATTTTTTCAGTCTTCTAACTTTCTTGAGGCTTTCAATAGCTCTCTTGGTAAAAGTCACATTGTACTAGAAAATATGTGGGTTATTTTCAAATATCTTTTGATATTCATTTCTAACATAATCCCACAGTGATAAAAGAACAGATTCTGTATGATTTCAATACCTTTAGACCATCAAGTTTTTGCACCTGGTCTTAGTCTTATGTCCCTGGATATGTTCCAATGCCTCCTAGTTTATAGTCTACGGGGACTTGAACAGAATTTGTATCCTACCATTGTGTAAAACTGTCTAAATTTTAATTATGCTGAATTGGCTCAAGTGCTTTTCAGGTCTACTATTTCCTTCTACTTCTCTGTATATTCATTCTATTAAATTTTGAGATCTTGATATTGACAAACTCCAACAAAAAATGTTAATGTATCTACTTAGAAAATAGTTGTAATATATAGTGGAACTACATGTAACTTTGTTCTGTATTTTCCAAGTCTCCTGTAAGTGTTATCATACTCTTATAATTAGGAAAAAAAAAAAAACCCAACCACTTTGGATGTCTGGACCCTTCAACGTTGCCATAATGAAGGAATCAGCCATAGGCATTGAAGGAAAGAGGTGGGAGGTGTCTTCAAAAAGTACTCACATCTTTTTTCCTGCTATTACTTCATGATTGAAGGGTAGCAAGAATGAGGAACTGGGAGTCTCTGAGGTAAAGGGCCTGAAAAATTTGCCAATGACTAATGCACTGTTTGATCCATTTGAAAGAGTTCAAGTCAGCATGGCATCATCTGGTTTTTACACAGACCACAGGGCAACGACTGGGAGGGCCCTGGGTTTTGTGGACTTTCCAAAATACTGACTGAAAGAAGAAAGCTGAAGTATGGGGATACACACAAAATACTATTTTCAGGCTCTATGGCAAATGAAGACAATGGAATTCTGCCTTAGGGGGAGGGAATACTTCATAAAATGCCTCAATAATGGCCATTTACAACTGACTCAGAAATTCATTTGTTCTGTGGTACATGTGTGCTCAGCTGTGTCTGACTCTTTGAGACCCCATGAGCCCACCAAGCTCCTCTGTCCATGGAATTTTCCAGGCAAGAATATGGGAGTGGGTTGCTATTTCCTTCTCCAGAGAATCTTCTCGACCCAGCAATCGAAACCTGGTCTCATGCACTGCAGGTGGATTCTTGAGCGCTGAGCCAGCAGGGAATCCCCCTGCTCTGTGGAGAATCTGATTATTTTTATTCAGTCTCCCTATTGTTTCTTTGAATAGTGGTTCCCTTGAAAATCAAATTTTAGAAAGCAACTGTATCTGCCAGAAAGGGTGGGTTAGTTTTGAAAGAGTCTGAGCATAGCAGGCTTTTAATAAACACTAATGGCTTAAGTACAAGTTAAGCTTTCAATCAGAGGAGAGGAGACCAAGGTGGCATTCAGCTTCCAGGGCCTCTGTAAGAGCAGTCCCTGGCAGACAGACTGGTCAGGGTTGAAGACAGCTCCACTATTTGCTAGTCCTGTGACCCTGGGCAGCTCAGCCCCTCATCTTGTAAAGTGAGGATAATAACAGGAACTCCTAGGCTTGCTATGAGAATTAAATACATTAATGCATGTAGAATCTTTAAGACCACTGCCCAGTAACAGGAGTTCCCAAGTATTACCACGATCTTATTTCTGTGATATACTCCTCTACCCAGAGATCTTTAAATAGTACAACTGCCCTGAGGTGATTTTCTAAAATATTCTGTGTAAAGGCAGCTGGCTTGAATAAATGACCAATTCAGGCTACTTCTATTTCCAGGCTAAGTCTTTTTTCCAGAGTGACATATTCTATTGGGTGTTTTTTTTTTTTAGTAATAGTTATGTTATTGTAGTAAGAGCTCTCATTCTTGGAGGTGCTCAGGAGTCCTTGGCTTCCTTGATGAAATCATGCCTCTTTTCCAGAAGCTTTATGACTCAATTCGTACTGATGACCACAGGCTAGATCTGGTTTTTGAGTAAGAAACAGAAACCAAGGGTCTCAGATAACACCAAACTTAGTCAAATCACTTCCTTTTATTTAAAGCAACTAACTCTGTCATGCTCTGGAAAAGTACAAACTGGTTCTTTAAAGGTAATTAAGAGAAGTGGTCTAGAATTTTCTAAGAATCAGATTTTGAAATGTCCAGTTTACGTGCTAAGTTAATTTGGACATATACCTCTTTAGCAGAATGTAGAGTCAACATGAATGTGAGATGTGACACATGATGTAGTTCTTTTCTGCTGAGTTTTTCTCATGAAGTGATGATAATGATGATACTTGAGGAAGAGGAAGAGTAGGGAAAACTCCACACTTTTCAAACAGAAATTGACCCTGACTTGACTCATGTATCTACCTTTGGCCTCTACTACTAAGGCAGCTTCCCAGATGGCACTAGTGGTAAAGAACCCACCTGCCAATACAAGCAGATGTAAGAGACACAGGTTTAATCCCTGGGTCAGAAAGATCCTCTGGAGGAGGGCGCAGGAACCCACTCTAGTATTCTTGCCTGGAGAATCCCCTGGACAGAGGAGCCTGGCTGGCTGCAGTCCATGTGGTTGCAGAGTCAAACATGACTGAAGCCACTTATGCACGCATGAATGCTGAGGCAGCAGAGCAATGCGGGTCAACCCAAGAGCTCTGAAGCCAGGCTGCTGTGCTCAAATCCCTCTGCTGTCACTTATTAGCTGAGCCAGCCAGGAAGTTTGGTTAAGGTCTTTGAACATCAGCTTCTGCATTTTAAAAGGAGAGTAATAATACATCAGATTTCATGGGATTGTTTTTTAAGGATTAAATGAGTTAAGGGTTTGGCACCTAATTGGATTAGCAATCTCAAATGTAAACCCTCTCTCCTATCTAGGCTATTACCTCACCAATAGCCAAAAATATATCCATTGTTTTAGTGAGCACTTAGGAAGCCCCTTCAATGTCCCATGCACTGCAGTAGGTCAGGGAGTGGAAGATACACAGCTGAGTATGAAACAGACACTAGCCTGTTCTTACAGAAATTAAAAGAGTAGGATGAGTAAGACTGATATAAATTTTAAAAATCTCACAAATAAGGGCTTCTCTGGTGGTCCAGTGGGTGAAGAGTTCACCTTGCAACTGGTGCACAGGGCACCAGTTTGATCCCTGGCCTGGGAAGATCCCACGTGCTGTGGAGCGGCTTGACCGGTGTGTCCAATTACGCTCTGGAGCACCCACAGCCAGTGCTCTACAACGAGAGAGGCCACTGCAATGGGAGGCCCACACAGGCCAAAGAGTAAAGATGGATGAAAATAAATAAATAAAAAGCCTATAAAAGAGGCAAAAAAAAAAAAAATCTCACAAATAAATGTAAATGCATAACTATGATGCACTTACAAACAATATATAGACTAGAGATTTGACCTGTTCAAGTCAGAGAAAGTTTCCTGAGGGAGCAGTGAGGGCCAAGCTCTGAAAAAAGTAAGAATGTAACTAGGGTGGGGTGGGCAGGGGTTGAGAAGTTCAAACAGAAATTGACCCTGACTTGACTCATGTATCTACCTTTGGCCTCTACTACTAAGGCAGCTTCCCAGATGGCACTAGTGGTAAAGAACCCACCTGCCAATACAAGCAGATGTAAGAGACACAGGTTTAATCCCTGGGTCAGAAAGATCCTCTGGAGGAGGGCGCAGGAACCCACTCTAGTATTCTTGCCTGGAATCCCCTGGACAGAGGAGCCTGGCTGGCTGCAGTCCATGTGGTTGCAGAGTCAAACATGACTGAAGCCACTTATGCACGCATGAATGCTGAGGCAGCAGAGCAATGCGGGTCAACCCAAGAGCTCTGAAGCCAGGCTGCTGTGCTCAAATCCCTCTGCTGTCACTTATTAGCTGAGCCAGCCAGGAAGTTTGGTTAAGGTCTTTGAACATCAGCTTCTGCATTTTAAAAGGAGAGTAATAATACATCAGATTTCATGGGATTGTTTTTTAAGGATTAAATGAGTTAAGGGTTTGGCACCTAATTGGATTAGCAATCTCAAATGTAAACCCTCTCTCCTATCTAGGCTATTACCTCACCAATAGCCAAAAATATATCCATTGTTTTAGTGAGCACTTAGGAAGCCCCTTCAATGTCCCATGCACTGCAGTAGGTCAGGGAGTGGAAGATACACAGCTGAGTATGAAACAGACACTAGCCTGTTCTTACAGAAATTAAAAGAGTAGGATGAGTAAGACTGATATAAATTTTAAAAATCTCACAAATAAGGGCTTCTCTGGTGGTCCAGTGGGTGAAGAGTTCACCTTGCAACTGGTGCACAGGGCACCAGTTTGATCCCTGGCCTGGGAAGATCCCACGTGCTGTGGAGCGGCTTGACCGGTGTGTCCAATTACGCTCTGGAGCACCCACAGCCAGTGCTCTACAACGAGAGAGGCCACTGCAATGGGAGGCCCACACAGGCCAAAGAGTAAAGATGGATGAAAATAAATAAATAAAAAGCCTATAAAAGAGGCAAAAAAAAAAAAATCTCACAAATAAATGTAAATGCATAACTATGATGCACTTACAAACAATATATAGACTAGAGATTTGACCTGTTCAAGTCAGAGAAAGTTTCCTGAGGGAGCAGTGAGGGCCAAGCTCTGAAAAAAGTAAGAATGTAACTAGGGGTGGGGTGGGCAGGGGTTGAGAAGAGTATTCCTGGCAGGAAGAACAGCACCTGAAAGCTCTGTGATGAGAGTCAGACCCATCATCTCCTCAGTCACACTTAGCACTGCTCCTCTGGGCTTCCTTCACACGGTTCCTACCACCTGGGATGTCCCTTCTTTCTCTTCTCTATCTGCTGCTGCTGCTGCTTAGTCACGTCAGTCATGTCCGACTCTGTGTGACTCCATGGTCACACAGAGTCCATGGAATTTTCTAGGCAAGAATGATACAGTGGGGGGGTCCTCCCAACCCAGGGATGGAACCTGGGTCTCCCACATTTCAGGCAGATTCCTCACCACTAAGCCATCAGGGAAGCTATATATATATGTGTGGAGTCATGAGACTCCATGAACTGTAGCTCACCAGGCTTCTCCATCCATGGAATCTTCCAGGCAAGAATACAGGAGTGGGTTGCCATTTCCTTCTCTTCTCCTCTATCTAGAACCACCCATTCTTCAAAGATACAGCCTAAATCCAAATCTTCCATGATATTCCCTTCAGCACTTTAGCCAACAAGATTCCATCACTGTCCCTTTCTCAGGAAATGTGATAGGAATGGGGCAAGGGAATGATGTAGCTTATTGCAACAAGAAGATGGTAACATCTATTGGCAGCTGAAGAATTACTGTCTTACCTTGCTTGCTGGTTCAATGCCCAGAGCGCATCCATCTATACTTCCTTACTTCCTGTTTCTAAGGAGGGAAGGGGATCTTCTAACTCGGCCAATCTTCGCTTCAGCTCTGTGGGGCCACTAGTGCCACCACGTCCACAGTGAAGGGAACTGAGGCCCATGAAGGTGATGTCCACTGCCCCCATTCCTGTAACTGGAGTGATCGGGCAGCCCTTTGAACCCAGGTCTGTCCACCTCCAAAGCCCATGCACAACTTCCATTACACTGGTTCCCACTTGGCTTACTCGCCTTTTCTTCTGTGTATGTCCAGTCTGCCCAGTGTTTTACAGTTCTCCTTTGCCTAGCACAGTGTTGGTACAAGACAGTTATCCTTGAAATACCTGCTTGCTTTTGTTGGTGTGTATTGTGGCAAAGAAGATCTCAGAGACAGTTGTGAAGTAGCAGAAGTGCACCTGTCCCCTTGTGAGGCTTATTCATAAACAAAATCATGTCACAGATTAAATCATGCAAACAGTCTCCTCCATTTGAGTGCAAGTCATATGATAAAAATAAAAAAAGGAGAAGGAGAGCAACGGAAAGGGACAGGGAGAAGAAGAACAGGAGGAGAAAAGAAAAAAAAGCACTGCTTTCATAATGTACCTCCTCTTAGTGATAAATGACTCAAATTTTATGGTTCCTTATTACTTATTATATATTGCTTATACAGGAAGTACCGAATAAACTTCATCAAACAATATAGTACATAGTACACAGTACTATATAGTACAATATAGTACAAACAATATAGAATCGTGTCTAATAGTTTCCGGCACAGAGTAGGAAGGTGCTCTGTAAAGTTAGTTCCTTCTTTTTAAGCCAGGGGATTTCACATTGATCCAATTTGGGACCAAATCCCAGCTCTTTGTTCTTCCAGCTCTGTGGGCTTACTCAAATTAAATAACCTCTCTAAACTGAATGTGCCACACCTACAACATGGGCCAATAATTGGACCTCAGAGGGCTCTCGTGAGAATCACACAGCGTTTGGCATCTGGCAGGCCCCATGGAAGTACCAGTTTCTCTCCTTCTCTTGTATAAAAAGGGGCTGCTTCCCTCCCGGGTTTCCCAATGACCCTGTGAAGTAGATGGACTTAGTACTATCATCCCCATTTTGAAGATAAGAAAATAGAAGTTTACACAGATCAATGAGTGACATAACCCAAGGTCAGACAGTCAAGACCCAGAGGATCGTGGAATTCATCCCTAGTCTTCCAAATGTGGGTGCAGTGCTATCCTAAGATCGAAAGACATTAAAATGTTCTGCCAGACTCACTGTTGATGACATGACTGTTTTTCCAGAAGTGCTCCTGGATTTGCACTGATTCATTTACATTCTTTCACCTTTTTCATTGCCCTACTTGTTTGACCACCACCACACATCCCTTAGATGTTTGCCTGAGATTAGAACGGCAAAGTGAACAGACCGTCGTTCAGTTGTGTATGACTCTTTGAGACCCATGGACGAGCCATGGCATTCTCCAGGCAAGGATACTGGAGTAGGTAGCCGTTTCTTCGCCAGGGGATCTTCCCAACCTAGGGATCAAACCCAGGTCTCCTGCACTGCAAGCGGATTCTTTACTGAGAAGCCACCAGGGAAGCCCAGGAATACTGGAGTGGGTAGCCTATCCCTTGTCCAGGGGATCTTCCCAACACAGGAATTAAACTGGGGTCTCCTGCATTGCAGGCAGATTCTTTACCAGCTGAGCTACCGGGGAAGTCCTAGAAGGGCAAACTGGGCCATTAAATGCAACGAAATGGGCAAAGGTGGCTTCATCAACTACAAAAGGAAGTAGAATAAAATCACTATTTAAAATTCTGCTTGAAAGTTTGAGGGGTTTTTTTGGGTCTTACTTTGACCTCTAGTTTCTTGCTTGTTTTATTTGAATTTTCAGTTTCATTACATCAAATATAATTGTTTATATTTTCATACTTCTTTTAGAAAATCAATTAAGACACTACTGCTAACTTCAGAAATTTTTGGGGACTTGTACCTCAATAGGTGTCACTACGTAATTAATAAATTACAAATAAATGTCTACCCTTTTCATGACCCAATTATCCATGGTTACAAAACATAGGAAGAATAGAAAATTTCTAATATATGGATGAACTGTGTCACGAATGTGGTTTCATTTATAGGCCAGTTTTTTGGGGGGTGTGGTGGGGGGAAACTTGACTTATAAATCTGGCTTATTCTTAAACAGGAAATACAATTTAAGATAGTTTTCTGGTACTGATTCTTTTCTACATCTCCTTACCCTGTTGCTGAAGTATGTGCACTGTCAAATTCATTTTTTGAACAAAGCATAAAATATACGGTATCGAGTCAGATCTTTAAAAGACAGCCCCAACTTAACCATTCCTGTCTCCACTGTCACTCCTTCCCCATGGACTATTCTCCTGGGTAATCCTGTTCAAGCCAAGTCATGCCAACTCCTGACACTCCTCTGCTCAAAGATCTTTAAAAGTGAAAGTGGTTGAAGCTGAATGAGTTGTCAAGGGGACTCATTATAGTATGTTGTGTATATATGATTAATTTCTTCTATGGTAAGAAGTTTACAAAAAAAAAAAAATTGCCCAGACCCTGTAAAGGTTTCCATCTAAAAAGCCCAAGTCTCTACAGCAGCACACAGTCCCTGGGCCATATGACCTGGCTTCCTCTTTGCTCTTTGTTACTCCTGGGCAGCCACATGGCCCTCTGCCAGCTCACCTCCCACCTGAGATCTTCTGCACTCACTGTGGGCTCTGTCTAGAACACTCCTTTCCTGCATACCTGCATGGTCTCTTTTACCTTTCAGGATTTGCAGAAATGCCGCTTTCTCAGAGGAGCTTCCGTGGGTCACCCTACCCTATCTAAACTTCTGCTGCTCCCACTCCTGAACTCCTTGCTGTGTCCTCTGTTTTACTTTTCTTCCTGTACTAACTACCATTTAACACACTACACATCTTTCTTCTTCTCTTGCCTAACTTCCCCTTTAGAACAGAGGCTGTGAGAGTGGGGATGATGGCTTCTTCCTGGCCAAATCTCCGGTGTCTGCAGCAATGTTTGTTATGTTAGGGACTGTCAATAAATAATTCTTTACTGAATGCGTGATGAAATAAGATGATTCAAATGTTGTCTATGGAAGGCAAGACACTAAAACAAAAGAGTTGAGTTGGGTTAGGTAACAGATGGAAATTAGGAAACGATATTCTATTTTGTCTTTTCCAAAAAAAAAAAAAAACCAAAAAAAAGGGGAAAAGCTAGATCCTGGTGCATCCTCTCAGTAAGCTATTTAAGTGAGAATCTGATTACGTGCACCAGAACAGAACATTTGCCTAAGCTCACAGAAGGTGTCGGGGTGTGGGCTCTGGGCCTGCAGGGTGGTCAGAGGACACTAACTACTGAGTGGCAGGGACTAGACAGCTGCGGTAAAGAGAAGGAAGGTGGCTTTTTGATCCTCTTGTTGGAAGATCAAGGTAGCAGTGCTCCCGCTAAAGTCCAAGTCATCCTCTTGGACATCCTTCCCCTCATCCAAATTCCTGTTGCCCGTAAGACATTCTCCCGCAGTACTGAAGAGTCCGAGCAACTGACTCACATACTATCTCGTGCTTTCCTGTGGCCCTTGGGGGTCCAGAATTCACATTTCTGGTTCACTGCATGTTCACAGTCATGTACTTCTCAAATGAGAGGCCCTACTTTTGATATTCCCTGTGGTGACTGACAGGGATGACCAGCCCACAAGACCTTATCGTAAAGCACTGCAGGCCTGCACCTCCAATATCTTACACTACTGGGCTCCCTTTCAATAAAAAGCATAGGCTCTGGGGTACAACAGACGGGGCTCTGAATCCTGGCTCTTCCCTCGCCTCCCTATGCCATCCCGGTTAAGATACTGGGCCTTTCTGATGTGTTTTCTCATGAATACAAACACAGAATGTCTGACTTCTCACAGGATTAAAGGAAGCAGTTTAGAGTGTCTAATGCAGCACTAACGTAGTGTCATAGCAGGTGCAGAGCAGGTGCCATGACTGATTTGTCCCTTAATGCCACAGGCAATGGAGACTTGTTCTGACTTTAATGAGAAGGCGGACAGCACTGCGTGTCAGGCTCTCCAACCTCTCTTCTTACTGTCATTCAGGTGCAAAAAGTCCCCATTACTTTCCATATCTGCTCCCAACTCAGAGAAATGTAGGTTTGTTCCCTTTTCTAGGCCTAATCACTCTGCTGTTGCACTTAATACCTTACTTCTACCAGATCTCCTTAAATCCCACTTCTTTCCCTCTCCAAAGGACCCTTATTCTTAGTCCACAAACCATGTACTCTCTTTATTCTGAACAATTCCTTTCCTGATAATGATGATGACAACTGTACAGGCTAGCATTTATTGAAACTGATGGGCCAGGCTCTCCAGCAGAAAATACAGAATCATTCGTTTGATTTTCTCTATAATTCAAGTTCTTAAAAGGTACTTGTTCCTGCTTGAGGGCCATTAGCTTTTTTCCTTATCAAATATGCAAGAAAAGTTCTAGTCACCAACGCTGAAACTCCAACTTAATCCATAGTACCTTTGCAGAGTAATTCATCCTTCTATACTCCAAATAAATAAGTGCTCCAAGGTCATGATTTACTCCATGTTTCTATTTCTTATTCTTCATCTTATTTAACCTCTCTGAAGCCTAGGACGTGTTACATTCCCTCCTCAAAACGTTCCCCTCCCACTTCATTAGACACTTCTGCTAAAGCACTCTTCCTCCTCGAAAGGAGCTTTGCCAGAGATCAGCTCTTGGTCCATTTCTCATCTTTACCATCACCACTCTGCTACAGTTAAACAGTCCCCTAGATTTAATGATCTACTCCATGCACATGACTCTTCAGTCTAAATCTCACGTGTCCTTCCTTTTCCAGAACCTGTAACATTTCCAGCCACTTGCCAGCATCTTCCTGTCCGTAACTGGTCACTCAATTTGTTTATGACTGAAGGCCCATGAATGGCCTTCCTTCTGAAACCTACTCCACCTCCTATGAAGTGAAACCACCACCTTCTAAGCAACTACACCAAAGCCTTCCTATCATTTGCAATCTTCTACATTTAAACCAGTTACTGAACTAACTGACTCAGCCAAGTGGCACCCGCACAAATCTCTGCTATCTAACCCTTCACTCTGTTCTCATGACCCTAATTTATCTATCTCAGCCTGAACCGGACTCGAACCCAAAAGGAATCACTGCAGCTCCTTCCACTTGGGGTCGCTGTGCCTTTCCCTTCCAGCCCCTCAGTGGACCTCTACCACATTTATATTCCCAAAGCACAACGTACATTATAGCAAGTCATTTCTATATTAAAACTTAGACAATCTCCCTCATCTTCTACAAAATGTAGCTTAAATTCCTGAGCCGTGCACGATTTGGTCCAGTCTTACAGTCTTATTCCCACCTGTCTCATGTACTCTTCATTCTAGCAGAATTATTCACTATTCCCTTCCAACTTCAGAGATGTCTATTGTTGAGCCTTCGCTCCTTACCTTCCTACCTGTGCTATTTTCTCTAGTTAGATTTATATTTTTAAACTGCTACCTTTCCCTCAGGATTCAGCCCCAAATGCAATCTCTGCCCAACCCCAAGTAGCTGGCTCTTCTACTTCAAGACCATGAGGTCATTCATTCTTTCATTTGAAAAATACTGCTTTATTCATTAATTCCTACATGACAGCTACAGGTGCTGGTTTATAATGGTGAATAAACAAATAATCAACAACAACAACAATAATATCATATTTCAGATATTTAAGGATATATATCTTAGTTCTCCTATTAAACTGGTTGGTTTTTGAGGACCAAAGCATTGTCAAGTTCTTCTATTTACCCACCCCTAGAACGAAACTAATCAGTATTTATTCAAAGAATTCATGACTGAATACATCTCTGGCTCCAGGCTACCCAGAGGAACAGGGAGCAGCCAAGTGGTTGACACCTCCCAGGCAGTACTAGGTAAGAAAGCGGACAGCAGCGTCCACCGGGCCATCCTGCCTTAAGATCTGCTGAAGGGTCACAGTCATGTGACACAGTTCATCTCTCTACAACTATGAGGAACTACACGGAGAAGCTTTTACAGATTCCTAGCAAAAGATGAGTGTGTGGAGTCAATTAACTTGTGAAATTCTACTGACTCCTTGGCTCAAAATCACAGTTAAGAAAACTTAACCCTGGCACCATTTTTATTTCTAAGAGGATTATGTTTTGAAGTACTCTACTAGGCTTTTACACTGAGAAAACTAACTTATTTATCCTGGCTGAAGAGGTGCTAACACGTGGTGCGCGTACGTGTATGTGTGTGAGTATGATCAGCTATGTCTGACTCTTTTGCAACCCCATGGACTGTAGCTTGCCAGACTCCTCTATCCATAGGATTTCCTAGACAAGAGCACTGGAGTGGGGAGCCATTCCCTTCTCCAGGGGATACTTCTGACTTAGGCATCAAACCCGTATATCTTGTGTTTCCTGCACTGGCAGGTGGATTCTTTACTACTGCCCCACCTGGGAAGCCCAAGAACATCTCTAATTTTTTTATACACACAATTCTCAGTGAGGATTTAACCCTGGCATACAATTAAACAGTAGTGCTGGGGTTTGGCCAAAGTGGGAATGTGGGCAGAAGATAATCATCAAGGCTGGGTCCAGGTAAACTAGAAGGGAGGAGCACAAGCACTGTCTTGGCCGCAAGCCCCAGGTAACCTGGAGAGCTGCTCTCACGTTCCTGATCCCAGCTCGGCTGCTGACTGCTGACTGCCGAGGCCGCTGCACAAAGAGGGCTTTCCCCACCAGCATCCTCCCACCTGAGAACAGGCCTGACTTGGCAGAATCAGTTTATGCTTCTAAGTCACTGAAAAATACCCCAGGAGTGCAAAATCAAGACACTTTAACCTACCCGTGTTGTAATTTATTTTCAAGTGGGATTCCAGGTTTAGAGAAAACAACGGGGATGACAGTACTGTTTACAGAATTTAAATAAATTATGCTTCATATAAATGCCTCAACATCCTTAAATTTGTAGAAGACTATCTTAAAAGTATTAAATTTGTAGAAGAATATTCTCCAGAAGTTTGCACACTTTCAGATAAAAACATTTGGGTTAACTTTTAGTGCTTCAGTAAGTGGCCAGAGTCCCAGTTGCCAGTTACTGCTATGATCCTGTGTTAGTCCCCTAGCCTCTTCGGGCTTCTGAATTCTCCTGTGTAGAAGCACAAAATAACATCTAATACGTCTTCCAGTTCTAAAATTCTATGATTCTTAGTCGTATATATAGGACACACAGGACAACACCCATAGATTACATTTTCAAACTGAAAAAAAAAAAAAAAGCTTAAAGTCACAGAATTTCAGAGTTGGAAGGATCCTAATAGTAAACTTAATTTTAAAACTGTGAACATTTTAAACACATTTAACACAATTACAAACTGAGAAAACATACAATCAACACTCAAATTACCTGTTGCAATGGGGCCTCTGATAGCATGGAAAATCAAAATTTAGAGACAAAGAAAAACCTTTATGTTAGGCAAAGATTTCAACTTTTCTCATTAAAGCTGAAATTGAAATTGAGTAAGCACAGTGTTTAGTAAATCCAAGGAGGGCATTGCCCTAGGTGGCAATGCCCTAGGTGGTTAAACCCTGATAATAAATAACTGATTTTTCTGGGGATATGTCAAAAATGCTTCAATTACACAAGTTGGGGGGTGAGAGAGAAATAAGCAAAACAAAAATAGAATGAAACATTTTAATCTGTGAATTTTTTTAATCCTTCAATTTATATAAAAATAACCAGGAGGATTAAATCACTTGTAAGGTATGGCTGAAGTATGTGACAAACAAAAATTTTAATTTGGGGATTTATTCTTTGAAGACAAAAAGTATTAAGTTTTAAAAAGTCTTTTAAAATAGTCTAAAGTCTCTCAGCACACCTCAGACCTCAGCATAGTCTTTGATGCAAACGTAATTTGAGATAATTAAGAGTATCCTCTTGACTGTGATATTCAAATTTACTTAGACTTAAATATCACTTATTTCTGTTTAAAGGCATACAATCATCCTCATGATATATTTTTCTTGCTTAGAAAACCCCTCCTATCACCCTCACTGAAATCCACTGGTTAGAGAAGTAATTAAATAATTTGGCTCTCACTGATTGAAAGTACTTAAAAACATCATTTAATGGGAATTTAATTTGTACTGTAGTAAACACAGCTGTCTGTACAAGAAATTTGGACCACTCTGGGAAGAAGACAATTAACTGTTTCTTTCTTCAGAAGGAAAGTACGTAAGATAAAGCATTTCTACTATTCTTCTGTGATTTCCTGTGGAAAACCCCTATAAAATTAGGAGAATTACAAGTGAGTAGAAATGGGAAATTTTCTCTGATTTCTTGTTGCCACTTTATTGGTTAATTTACATCTCAGACATTGATAGGGCAAAAAGACAAAACACGAGCTAAGTGTCAGACTGAGGTTAACCAACATATTGTGCCATTTACACTCTATGATGTAAGCAAAAGGAGGAAGGGAGAAACGCCAAAATTTCTAACATGACTGAGGATAACATCAGTTAGTCATCTGGAAAAACTGTAGTCCTTTAAACTTGCAAACAACCCTCCCATGTGATAGCTGTATGTTGTTCAGCCTATATAGAGAAGCACAAACTATATGAAGTAAATCATATACTTTGATACTTACATAAAATGTTCTGCAATATTAATTTCTATTATGTTGAGGGATTTGCTAGAGAATTATAACTGCCCTATAATCAAATCTTCATTTTCCCTTTTGATGAAGTTATAAAAAAAAATCTCTTGAAAGGTATATAAAAGGAATCTACTTCTCATAAACATCGTAACACAAGGCAGCCTCCTTGCCCTGTAGTATTTCAGCTCAGCTTTGAACCAGCCCAACGATAATGAACTTCATCCTGAGGCTATACATTCCAGCCTTAGGCCACTCTGACTCTCAAGGACAACTGAAGCCTCTCTCTCCCAGGGCTCCCTTTGAGTGATCTTTTATCTCATCTTCTTGTAACACACAGGACACATCTCATCCTTCTTTCCTAGGACAGCCATCCAAATACTTAGAGACAACCTGATTCTCTAGGCTGTAAGTATTCTCATGATCAGTGACTATTCCCCTTTGAGAGAGGTTTGGGTTCTGTCACCATTCTGCTATGAACACACTGAAGTTGGTTTTTATTTCTTATAAATGTGGTGCTCAGCAGTGTACACAGTTTCCCTGGTGTGAAGAGTGAGACCACTCTCTGGTCTCAGGTACTACACTTCTGTTAGAGCAGTCTAATATGGAATTACTTGTTGGGCTGTCATATCACATTGTCTGCTCGTGCTGAATGCATTGTCAACTAAAACTTCTAGATCTCTTGTGTATGTGGCTCTTCCACCCTCTACATGTAGCAATTTGTTTTCTGGATGCACTTAGCTTCTTTAAATAGCATCGCTTGAGAAGTTAGTACTAGGAGAGTACAGGACGAACAGAGAGGGTAGCATGGAAATGTATATACTACCATATGTAAAACAGATAGCCAGTGGAAATTTGCAATATGACTCAGGCAACTCAAACTGGTGCTCTGTGACAATCTAGAGGGGTGGGGTGGGAGGAGGGCCACGAGGTAGGGGACATGTGTATACCTATGGCTGATTCATGTTGATGTATAACAAAAACCAACACAATGTTGCAAAGCAATTATCCTTCAATAAAAATAATTTTTTTAAAAAAGAGATATGCCAACTAAAAAAAATATTAGCCCTTTGCTTTGATGGAAACATGGATGTTGAAATAAATTTCTGAATTTTAAAACTCAAAAGTAATATGTAAGTTTTATATTTAAAAAAATGTAGCTCCTTGCCTCAGCTTTTCAAAATGAATTTGAACTTAATTATTTGTTATCTATCACTTTGTGTCACAGCAAATTTGATAGAACATCCATTGATGACAACGATAAAACACACTGAAGTGGCTGTGGAAAGACCACTGAGGCTGTAAATACCCCTCCAGGTCACCAACCTGAGAAACACTGTTAACCCCTGAAGTACCAAACCAGAGATCTCCAACCTCTCAGTATTACACTATCTTAGAAACCCTGCCACAGAAGGGCCATGATTTGTTGGTATGATTTGTTCTTACTAAGGCACCTGAAATGGACACCCAGCTCTCTACTCTGTAGTTTGAAAATGCAACTTTCAAATGCCATGAGTATTCTGTCAAAAAATAGAGGTTGAAGTGATCACGTAGCCAGGAGGTGATCTCAAAGTAAGGGTGCATTTACTCCTGGACACGGACACAGACACACACATGCACACTCACTGCAGAGTATGCTCTCAGGAGGCATTCCTCCAGCCAATCCTGAGTAATACCTATATCATCATCTTGTATGTACCTGTATGGACTGTTCTCTGGCTGTTCATATAACCTTAGGGGTAGAGATGATCACATTTGAGCATGTGACCACGCAGCTCAGCCCCGTGCCTGGCATGTGGTGTGCACTAGACAGACGTGCTCTGTGAATGTGAGGGAAGGAGGAAGGTCAAGAAGACTCTTAAAATCTACAGATGGAACAGGGTTCCAGGCTTAGATGGATTCAGGTTTCTGAACTAACAATCCAATTTAAATCAAGGCTCTGACGAATCCTCTATGTTGCTATTTTAAAAAGAAAAAACCAATGATGTTATAATGACTTCTAAAGGATCTAGTTAATCTCATATAAATGAAATACTACGAGACTGATAAATACTGATATTCAAAATATAAAATTAAATCAATAAGACGGGAAATTCTGAAACTGAACAAAAACAAAAACTTTGACTACCTACATTTCCAATGGCACTGTAGCTACATAGAAAGAAAAATTACTTTAAGAGTTTTTGAACACTTTACTGACTGATTACCCTCTTTTGAATATATTTGAAGGTCAGAACTGCAAAGAAATCTGTAACTGTAATTATTAAGTTTATAGCTAGTATTGATATTGGTCTAGCAATTCTGAAGCTATTCTACATGTATCACAGGACAGAGCGAAAATGCATGGGTATGCTGATATCATTGGCAACTAGGATTTTCACTATTGGAGGAAGGCAATACAAATACAGAATATAGGAAGAAAGGAAGAAGCCTGTGATGTTGGACTGGAATTAAAGGTATTGGTATGAATTCAAGATTTAAAAAAAAATTAATTTTCTAGCTCTGCCTAATGAAAGGAACTGGAAGAAAATTCTCCAATAAAAGGAACCAGTGCTTCTTGGAGAGATGGATGATTATAGGACTAGGGTAGAGAAAGTACAGGATGAACCTAGATTATCATTATCATTTCAGAAACAAGGAAATATTAAAAATTGAGTGGGGTCATGGCAAAAGGACATAGTAGCTAGCATGAAAGGCTCCTACTGGCCAAGAGTCAGACAATTTTAGCATCAAAATAAATAATGACAGGAGTGGCTTATAATATACTGAATAATAATTTTAAAAATCCATGAGTATACAGAGATACTTAAAGTTTTTAAAGGAATGTGAATAATAGAGTCTTTTTGTTTTTAAACAGAAAATTTCTTAAAAAAACAAATAAACAGAATTTCAAGTAACAAAAATGAAAGGAGTGACAGAAATGCAAAAACCACAGATCTGTAATTACCAACTTCTGGCAACAATGATTCAGCCAAGAATCATCCATGAAAGCTGAAACCACTGTAAAAAGATATTAAGGATGGTAGCTTACCCCAGTGGGGTGGCGGTGGGGACAAGTGATGGGATTCTAGGATGACCCAATGGGCTAGATGTGCGGTGTGAGAGGAAGAGAGGAGTTCAGTATAATTCCAAGGTTTATGGCCTGAGCAACTAGAAGGACGAACCTGCCATTTCCCAAGAAAGGAGAGACGCAAGGTGGACCAGACTGGTGTGGAAGATTCAGAATTCAGCTTGTTACATCTCCTAGACAGCCAAATTATGTTAATCCAGCAGCTACACCTGGAGCCTAGATTTCAGAGTCGAAATCTAGGCTGGAGAAAAGAATTTGGAGTCATCTGTGTGTCTAGGTGACATAGACCTATACAAGGGAGGAAATGAAGAAAGAAATTCTTCCTGGTCAAGTTTTAACTAAATGTTTTTTTAACTAAACAAGCTATTTTAAATTTCAAGTATTTCTAGTTGAGCTTCTAATTAGTAAGCAACAATTTAGTATCCAAAGAATGAAAGAGAATTCAGTTTAATTAACCAAATATGTGGTATACATCTTCCAACAGAAGAATACTGTGAAAAAATGAGACATGGTGTCTGTACTAAAGAAAGTCTAGAGGTGGGGATACAGGCATATAAGCGAGTAACTAAATTAATATGAGGAACAGTAATGGATGCAAGGAAAGATATGCGATGATTAAAGAAGGCCACGCAGGGGTCAACTAACTCAGCTGGAGAAATGAGGGTAAATCAGCAGAAACCTGATTTTTTCAGAAACAAGGAAATATTAAAAATTGAGTGGGGTCATGGCAAAAGGACATAGTAGCTAGCATGAAAGGCTCCTACTGGCCAAGAGTCAGACAATTTTAGCATCAAAATAAATAATGACAGGAGTGGCTTATAATATACTGAATAATAATTTTAAAAATCCATGAGTATACAGAGATACTTAAAGTTTTTAAAGGAATGTGAATAATAGAGTCTTTTTGTTTTTAAACAGAAAATTTCTTAAAAAAACAAATAAACAGAATTTCAAGTAACAAAAATGAAAGGAGTGACAGAAATGCAAAAACCACAGATCTGTAATTACCAACTTCTGGCAACAATGATTCAGCCAAGAATCATCCATGAAAGCTGAAACCACTGTAAAAAGATATTAAGGATGGTAGCTTACCCCAGTGGGGTGGCGGTGGGGACAAGTGATGGGATTCTAGGATGACCCAATGGGCTAGATGTGCGGTGTGAGAGGAAGAGAGGAGTTCAGTATAATTCCAAGGTTTATGGCCTGAGCAACTAGAAGGACGAACCTGCCATTTCCCAAGAAAGGAGAGACGCAAGGTGGACCAGACTGGTGTGGAAGATTCAGAATTCAGCTTGTTACATCTCCTAGACAGCCAAATTATGTTAATCCAGCAGCTACACCTGGAGCCTAGATTTCAGAGTCGAAATCTAGGCTGGAGAAAAGAATTTGGAGTCATCTGTGTGTCTAGGTGACATAGACCTATACAAGGGAGGAAATGAAGAAAGAAATTCTTCCTGGTCAAGTTTTAACTAAATGTTTTTTTAACTAAACAAGCTATTTTAAATTTCAAGTATTTCTAGTTGAGCTTCTAATTAGTAAGCAACAATTTAGTATCCAAAGAATGAAAGAGAATTCAGTTTAATTAACCAAATATGTGGTATACATCTTCCAACAGAAGAATACTGTGAAAAAATGAGACATGGTGTCTGTACTAAAGAAAGTCTAGAGGTGGGGATACAGGCATATAAGCGAGTAACTAAATTAATATGAGGAACAGTAATGGATGCAAGGAAAGATATGCGATGATTAAAGAAGGCCACGCAGGGGTCAACTAACTCAGCTGGAGAAATGAGGGTAAATCAGGCAGACTTTCTGAAGGGGTGATCACACGGATAAACACATCAGAAAACTACTTAAGAAATAAATTATGTGACAAGGAGTTGAAATGGTATTTCAAAGAGATAAAAATTAAATTCAAAACAAAACATCCCCACAATTCATAAAGAACACTTAAAAGAAAACCTTCATGGTTATTAAAAGTCAATGACAAAATACATTAAAAAAAATATATAAAGACCTTGGTATGAGGCCAAGATCAAGTACGATTATCAGAGCAGGTAGGGTTTTTGGGCTGGGTTTTGCCAAAAGGAAGCAAACTAGATGGATTCGGAGGCTACAAAGGACAGGACTATACAAAAGCAGCAGTGAGAAGCTGCATATGATGAATGAAATGCCTTACCAAGAACAACTTAGGTAATCAAAGCTTACATTCACAGAGCACTTACCACATGCTGGGCACTGCTCTCTACATAAATTAATTCATTTTAATCTTTCCAAAACCCCTGGGAGGCAGGCATTCTAATACTGCCCCTTTTTGCAGATGCAAAGAGGTTAACCAACTTCTCCAAACTTAAACAACTAATAATGGGCAGAGGTGGATTTGAATCGGGGTAGTGTGCTCTAGCTGTTGTTCAGTCGCTCAGTCGTGTCTGACTCTTCCACCCTATGAGTTGCAGCACGCCAGGCTTCCCTATCCTTCACTATCTTCCAGAGTTTGCTCAAACTCAGGTCCACTGAGTCAGTTTTTTTATTTTTCATTTCCCACCACAGCTTCAATTTAACTAAATGTTTTTTTAACTAAACAAGCTATTTTAAATTTCAAGTATTTCTAGTTGAGCTTCTAATTAGTAAGCAACAATTTAGTATCCAAAGAATGAAAGAGAATTCAGTTTAATTAACCAAATATGTGGTATACATCTTCCAACAGAAGAATACTGTGAAAAAATGAGACATGGTGTCTGTACTAAAGAAAGTCTAGAGGTGGGGATACAGGCATATAAGCGAGTAACTAAATTAATATGAGGAACAGTAATGGATGCAAGGAAAGATATGCGATGATTAAAGAAGGCCACGCAGGGGTCAACTAACTCAGCTGGAGAAATGAGGGTAAATCAGGCAGACTTTCTGAAGGGGTGATCACACGGATAAACACATCAGAAAACTACTTAAGAAATAAATTATGTGACAAGGAGTTGAAATGGTATTTCAAAGAGATAAAAATTAAATTCAAAACAAAACATCCCCACAATTCATAAAGAACACTTAAAAGAAAACCTTCATGGTTATTAAAAGTCAATGACAAAATACATTAAAAAAAATATATAAAGACCTTGGTATGAGGCCAAGATCAAGTACGATTATCAGAGCAGGTAGGGTTTTTGGGCTGGGTTTTGCCAAAAGGAAGCAAACTAGATGGATTCGAGGCTACAAAGGACAGGACTATACAAAAGCAGCAGTGAGAAGCTGCATATGATGAATGAAATGCCTTACCAAGAACAACTTAGGTAATCAAAGCTTACATTCACAGAGCACTTACCACATGCTGGGCACTGCTCTCTACATAAATTAATTCATTTTAATCTTTCCAAAACCCCTGGGAGGCAGGCATTCTAATACTGCCCCTTTTTGCAGATGCAAAGAGGTTAACCAACTTCTCCAAACTTAAACAACTAATAATGGGCAGAGGTGGATTTGAATCGGGGTAGTGTGCTCTAGCTGTTGTTCAGTCGCTCAGTCGTGTCTGACTCTTCCACCCTATGAGTTGCAGCACGCCAGGCTTCCCTATCCTTCACTATCTTCCAGAGTTTGCTCAAACTCAGGTCCACTGAGTCAGTGATTCCATCCAACCATCTTATCCTCTGTCACCCCCTTCTCCTCTTTCCCTCAATTTTTCCCAGCATCAGGGTCTTTTCCAATGAGCTGGCTCTTTGCATCAGGTGGCCAAAGTACTGGAGCTTCAGCATCAGTCTTTCCAATGAATATACAGGGTTGATTTCCTTTAGGATTGTGCTCTAATTTTCTACTAATCATTTTGCTATATCATTTCCCTAGACATCTATAAGCTGCTGAAGAGTTTCCTACCAAGTTAATTAAGTGAGAAAAGCAAGGAGCAGGGTGTTTTATAGATTAATAGAATATGAATGTACATAGATGAATATGCTCCATAGTTCATATGTACTTGGACACACATGTGCTTACACACATAAACATACAGAGATTGGTATATGGAATGGAATATTACATGGAATATTACATGGAATATTTTTGGAAGTTTACTCAAGAAATTCAAAGCAGTGCTTCTCTCTGGGGAGGAGAGGGATCTTACAAAGAAGGGAAACATACTTCTCACTGTATCTATCTTTGTATTATTTGAACTTCTATTAACTTCTATGTGAGACTTTTAAATAAATAAAAAAACTTTAAAAGTAAAACAATGGGAACTGCACACAGTCTAGACCTTCTCTAGTGAGAGTACATGAGCTAACACAGTTTCAGAAAGAAAAGGGGTTTAGATGTTTGAGCTGGCTCATGGGCAGTGAAACTGACTGATATTCATTATTCTGGTTCCCTCTTTGTATTTCACCAATGCTCATGTGTTGTGCTTGGGGATCTACCTCCCAACTGGGTCTACATGTTTGAGGTACAGCTAACCCCGCTGCCAGATCCAGGTGTGGAGGCTGCGAATTCTAACACAATCACCTTGCCTCCCATTCCCTGTCCCAGGTGTGACCTACCGGGAGGGCCTAGAAACCTTTGGTCTGGGACCCCTTAAACCTTTTCCAGTTTCCAGGCCAGCAGACTTTCTTTTTACCTGAGCAGCTGAATAATTTTTGGGCAGAGGTGGATTTGAATCGGGTAGTGTGCTCTAGCTGTTGTTCAGTCGCTCAGTGTCTGACTCTTCCACCCTATGAGTTGCAGCACGCCAGGCTTCCCTATCCTTCACTATCTTCCAGAGTTTGCTCAAACTCAGGTCCACTGAGTCAGTGATTCCATCCAACCATCTTATCCTCTGTCACCCCCTTCTCCTCTTTCCCTCAATTTTTCCCAGCATCAGGGTCTTTTCCAATGAGCTGGCTCTTTGCATCAGGTGGCCAAAGTACTGGAGCTTCAGCATCAGTCTTTCCAATGAATATACAGGGTTGATTTCCTTTAGGATTGTGCTCTAATTTTCTACTAATCATTTTGCTATATCATTTCCCTAGACATCTATAAGCTGCTGAAGAGTTTCCTACCAAGTTAATTAAGTGAGAAAAGCAAGGAGCAGGGTGTTTTATAGATTAATAGAATATGAATGTACATAGATGAATATGCTCCATAGTTCATATGTACTTGGACACACATGTGCTTACACACATAAACATACAGAGATTGGTATATGGAATGGAATATTACATGGAATATTACATGGAATATTTTTGGAAGTTTACTCAAGAAATTCAAAGCAGTGCTTCTCTCTGGGGAGGAGAGGGATCTTACAAAGAAGGAAACATACTTCTCACTGTATCTATCTTTGTATTATTTGAACTTCTATTAACTTCTATGTGAGACTTTTAAATAAATAAAAAAACTTTAAAAGTAAAACAATGGGAACTGCACACAGTCTAGACCTTCTCTAGTGAGAGTACATGAGCTAACACAGTTTCAGAAAGAAAAGGGGTTTAGATGTTTGAGCTGGCTCATGGGCAGTGAAACTGACTGATATTCATTATTCTGGTTCCCTCTTTGTATTTCACCAATGCTCATGTGTTGTGCTTGGGGATCTACCTCCCAACTGGGTCTACATGTTTGAGGTACAGCTAACCCCCCTGCCAGATCCAGGTGTGGAGGCTGCGAATTCTAACAAAATCACCTTGCCTCCCATTCCCTGTCCCAGGTGTGACCTACCGGGAGGGCCTAGAAACCTTTGGTCTGGGACCCCTTAAACCTTTTCCAGTTTCCAGGCCAGCAGACTTTCTTTTGCAGGACATGGTACCCTATCAGGGTTGAGCCTGAGACTGCTGCCGTGGCCAGCTTCCAGACCTGAAGCTAGGAGCCTGCACAAGAGAAGTCAGAGCAGAATAGCAGAGAGAAGCCAAACGACAGCATCAGCTCTGAATTGGTGGCTTTGAAGCCGGTTAGCTTTTCCTTTCGACATTTCAGCTTTTTAAACAAATAAGTTTCCATTTGTTGCTCAGTTTTAGTTGATTTTTCTCTCACTGCCAAGGAAAGATTCCAATGGAGAAACTGAGGCAGAAAAAGCCCCATTTCAATCTGGAAAAGTCTAGTGACGTGCCTAGGGTCTATGTTACAGTGTCTCAACTCACTGACTAGAATATGGGACACCTGATTCCTAGTTAGCTGAATAGGGGAGGAAAAGGAGAAGGAGGCTGGTGAGACAGGAAGAACAAGATGGAGCAGCAGGTACAGGGAGCTGCGGTGACTGGCAAGACTCTGCTTCCAGGAACAACCTATGACAAGCTATGTCATCCGTGTCTTCTTTAGCTACGTCATGATAGTACTAATGCTCGTCTGGGGAAAATAATTCCAGCTTCTCCTGCACACTGACCAGATAATTATTAGCTGCCTACTATATACTACATATTATTCCAAGTGCTGAACATACTATAGTAAACACAACAGAAGAAAACATCTCCTGTTTTCATGGAGCTAACGGTCATATTTTTTCTTAAAACATAAACATGTCCCAAATGAACATTTAATGTTTTAGATGTGCCAGTGACTGTACCAGGTGCTATTATGACAATTAGGAACTGCACACAGTCTAGACCTTCTCTAGTGAGAGTACATGAGCTAACACAGTTTCAGAAAGAAAAGGGGTTTAGATGTTTGAGCTGGCTCATGGGCAGTGAAACTGACTGATATTCATTATTCTGGTTCCCTCTTTGTATTTCACCAATGCTCATGTGTTGTGCTTGGGGATCTACCTCCCAACTGGGTCTACATGTTTGAGGTACAGCTAACCCCGCTGCCAGATCCAGGTGTGGAGGCTGCGAATTCTAACACAATCACCTTGCCTCCCATTCCCTGTCCCAGGTGTGACCTACCGGGAGGGCCTAGAAACCTTTGGTCTGGGACCCCTTAAACCTTTTCCAGTTTCCAGGCCAGCAGACTTTCTTTTGCAGGACATGGTACCCTATCAGGGTTGAGCCTGAGACTGCTGCCGTGGCCAGCTTCCAGACCTGAAGCTAGGAGCCTGCACAAGAGAAGTCAGAGCAGAATAGCAGAGAGAAGCCAAACGACAGCATCAGCTCTGAATTGGTGGCTTTGAAGCCGGTTAGCTTTTCCTTTCGACATTTCAGCTTTTTAAACAAATAAGTTTCCATTTGTTGCTCAGTTTTAGTTGATTTTTCTCTCACTGCCAAGGAAAGATTCCAATGGAGAAACTGAGGCAGAAAAAGCCCCATTTCAATCTGGAAAAGTCTAGTGACGTGCCTAGGGTCTATGTTACAGTGTCTCAACTCACTGACTAGAATATGGGACACCTGATTCCTAGTTAGCTGAATAGGGGAGGAAAAGGAGAAGGAGGCTGGTGAGACAGGAAGAACAAGATGGAGCAGCAGGTACAGGGAGCTGCGGTGACTGGCAAGACTCTGCTTCCAGGAACAACCTATGACAAGCTATGTCATCCGTGTCTTCTTTAGCTACGTCATGATAGTACTAATGCTCGTCTGGGGAAAATAATTCCAGCTTCTCCTGCACACTGACCAGATAATTATTAGCTGCCTACTATATACTACATATTATTCCAAGTGCTGAACATACTATAGTAAACACAACAGAAGAAAACATCTCCTGTTTTCATGGAGCTAACGGTCATATTTTTTCTTAAAAACATAAACATGTCCCAAATGAACATTTAATGTTTTAGATGTGCCAGTGACTGTACCAGGTGCTATTATGACAATTACTTAACTCTGAGACAATTCGTATTTCTGCAGAGTAGGTACTTTTATTTTCATTTTATAAATGAGGAAAATAAAGTCTGAAGAAATTAGGTGGCTTGTTGGAGATCATGCTATCTGTAAATCATACAATCTCAAGTAAAATCTAGCTTTTGCTTTCAAGTATGTTATTTTGCTCACTAAACCACAGCTCTATGTAACAACCATATGACAGATGTCATATAGCAACTTAATGGGTTTCCTCAGATCCGGCAAAGTCTCTGGGTATTATGTAACTAACACACAAATAAAGAACCTTACAAAAAGCAATTTATTATCTTCTCTCGATTTGACTATTGCTCATTAGGTTAATACCTATGATCTCATGTCTGTTTTGTTTATGAAATCTTACAGTGATGTGGTAGAAATGGCTGGGCCAACTCACAATAATGGATTGTTAAATACTCAGAAAATGTGCAAACCAGATTGACTTTATGTTGATAGCTTGAAACTGACCCCAGCACAAGTATTTACATCAAGAAAATCAACAAAGAGTGTAAGTCGCCATTTTGTTCTATTTTGATTTTTTTCCTGGACAGTCAGTTGTTAAGCATTTACTGGCACACCACAGTCAGGCCCACCATCGACACAATGGAGAGACATCACACAAATGACTCTTTAAGAAATTATTCAAAATATTGGCAAACTTTCCAACTTGAAAGATTTCTATTGCTCAATTATATTAATAATAATGATCCCAGGTGGTGCTAGTGGTAAAGAACCTGCCTGCCAATGCAGGATACGTAAAGATATGGGTTCGATGCCTGGGTCTGGAAGATCTGGAGAACGAAATGGCAACCCATCCCAGTATTCTTGCCTGGAGAATCCCATGGACAGAGGAACCTGGCGGGCTACAGTCCATAGGACTGCAATGAGTCAAACATGACTGAAGTGACTTTACACGCACATAAGAGATACCATGGTAGACGTAAATATCTTTCCCAGTGCATAATGGGCCTAAAATGGTCATTATCCCAGACTTGCAGAACCAATGGTTATAAGCTTAATGCCAGTGACTGTACCAGGTGCTATTATGACAATTACTTAACTCTGAGACAATTCGTATTTCTGCAGAGTAGGTACTTTTATTTTCATTTTATAAATGAGGAAAATAAAGTCTGAAGAAATTAGGTGGCTTGTTGGAGATCATGCTATCTGTAAATCATACAATCTCAAGTAAAATCTAGCTTTTGCTTTCAAGTATGTTATTTTGCTCACTAAACCACAGCTCTATGTAACAACCATATGACAGATGTCATATAGCAACTTAATGGGTTTCCTCAGATCCGGCAAAGTCTCTGGGTATTATGTAACTAACACACAAATAAAGAACCTTACAAAAAGCAATTTATTATCTTCTCTCGATTTGACTATTGCTCATTAGGTTAATACCTATGATCTCATGTCTGTTTTGTTTATGAAATCTTACAGTGATGTGGTAGAAATGGCTGGGCCAACTCACAATAATGGATTGTTAAATACTCAGAAAATGTGCAAACCAGATTGACTTTATGTTGATAGCTTGAAACTGACCCCAGCACAAGTATTTACATCAAGAAAATCAACAAAGAGTGTAAGTCGCCATTTTGTTCTATTTTGATTTTTTTCCTGGACAGTCAGTTGTTAAGCATTTACTGGCACACCACAGTCAGGCCCACCATCGACACAATGGAGAGACATCACACAAATGACTCTTTAAGAAATTATTCAAAATATTGGCAAACTTTCCAACTTGAAAGATTTCTATTGCTCAATTATATTAATAATAATGATCCCAGGTGGTGCTAGTGGTAAAGAACCTGCCTGCCAATGCAGGATACGTAAAAGATATGGGTTCGATGCCTGGGTCTGGAAGATCTGGAGAACGAAATGGCAACCCATCCCAGTATTCTTGCCTGGAGAATCCCATGGACAGAGGAACCTGGCGGGCTACAGTCCATAGGACTGCAATGAGTCAAACATGACTGAAGTGACTTTACACGCACATAAGAGATACCATGGTAGACGTAAATATCTTTCCCAGTGCATAATGGGCCTAAAATGGTCATTATCCCAGACTTGCAGAACCAATGGTTATAAGCTTAATGCCATAAGACACTTGCAACGGGTTGAATTTTGTCCCCACAAAATTCATGGTTACACAGAATCTCAGAATGTGGTCTTATTTAGAAATGAGGTCGGGGCTTCCCTGGTGGTCCAGTGGGTAAGGACACCGCCTTGCAGTACAAGGGGCGCCGGTTCGATCCCTGGCCTGGGAAGATCCCACGTGCAGCGGAGCAGCTGGACCGATGTGTCCAATTACCGAGCCAGAGCTCTGGAGCACATGTGCCCAGAGCCGGTGCTCTGTGACAACAGAGACCACTGTGATGGGAGGCCCACACGGGCCAAAGAATGAAGATGGATGAAAATGGACAAATGAAAGACCAATAGAAGTGGCCTGCCTGCTCCCCTCCCTCCCCGCCCCACCCCCCAAATAAATAAATAAATAAATCTTTAAAAAAAAAAAAAAAAGAAATGAGGTCTTTGCAGATACAATTAATTAAGATGAGGTCAGATGGACTATGGTGGGCCCTAAACACAATGACTAGTGTCTTTATAAAGGAAAAGGAGGGGCTTCCCTGGTGGTCCAGAGGGTAAAGAGTCCGCCTTGCAGTGCAAGGGGCACTGGTTTGATCCCTGACCCAGGAAGATCTCACGTGCTCTGGAGCGGCTGGGCTGGTGTGTCCAATTACAAGTCAGCACTCTGGAGAGCCAATGCTCTGCAACGAGAGGCCACTGCAATGGGAGGCCCACACATGCCAAAGAATACGGATGGATGAAAATAAACAAATAAATAAATAAATAATCTTTAAAAACAAAAGGAGATTCGAACACAGAAAGAGCAGGAAGACAGTCTGGGGAAGACAGAGGCAGAAACTGCAGTCACACAGCTACAAGCCAAGCAATGCCAAGGGTTGCCAGCAACCACCAAAGCTAGGAAGAGGTAAGGAAGGATTCTTCCCTAGAGCCTTCAGAGGGAGGATAGCCCTGCTGACCACTTGATTTTGGACTTCAAGCTTGCAGGACTGTGACAGAGTAAATGTCTGTTGATTCAAACCACCTAATTTGTGGTAATGTGCTATATGGCGGCCCTAGGAAATTGACACAATAGTTGTGCAAATTATCATATGCATAATGCCTAAGAGAATACCGTTAGAGAGTCTAAAAAGAATGTAATGAATTCCTTTCTAGCCTCTTGCTACCTATTAAGATTTTCATAAGAAATCATGTGTAACATCTAAGAGCAAGCTTTGACATAGCATCTATTTTCAATCTCCTACCTTAATAATAACCTCAGATAGAAAGAAAACATGGTATAGAGTGGAAGCAATACTAATCAGTGAAGTTGTGCCAAAAATAAACTAGAAGACTGGTGAAGCTTTTATGTAGCTCCATGATTCCATAAACCAATGAGCAAAACTCTCATCCAATACTCAAGCTAATATATTTTGGAATATAAAAAATAGAGGCAAAATATCACTTTTAAGTGCGTACCCTGTGCCTGAGCCGAACAACTCAATTTATACCACTCTGTGCTATGGAGCAGGTATTATTTATCTCAACTTCACAAATGAAGAAACAGAGGCTTGGCCAAGTTAACTATCAGTAACACTGTCAGTAAATGTAGAACAAGGAATCAACATCTTTTTAGCTATGAACTGACAAACTTCAGAGCCAATGCTTTTAAAAAGAAAAAACAAAAAAAACAACCTAAAAGTGTGGCCCACAAGCTACACCGGACTCCACCATAGACCAGAACCTCTAAGTGCAGGACTGGAGACCTGCAGCTTCACTCCCTCCTCCCAGGATCTCCAGGGAACCACTGTCAGTTTTGTAACCAGTGTCTCACCCTTTCTTTCAAGTTTTCTCTCTGTGCTACATTCCAGGAAATTGTTTCAGTTCTATTTTTAAATTTGGTAATTCCTTCTTCCATCTCTAATCTAAACTTTAACTCATTCACTGAGTTAAATCATTTCAGTGATTATCCTTTTAATTTAGAATTCTGATTTTTTTCTTAATAGGTGATAAACACTTTCCCAGGCTGTGTAATCTTCATAATTTAACAGTAGCACAATATTCTATTCCATGACTACACCATGATTTACCTTTTCATTCATCTGTTGTTATATCTTGTCATTTAATGGCATGAGTCCTTATTATTTATCACAGAATTATCATACCAATGAACCCACTGTGACTTAGCATGAGCAGGCCCCTGGCATCTCTGCAGTTAAAATTCTTGGGTGATTCTGATGCACATCCACAGTCAAGAACCACAGATTTAAAGCACCCCCATACACAGTGACAGATCCTTAACACTATAATAATTAATAGTATCCCATGATGGCGAAGAGTGTGGACTATTAAATCACACTGTTAGAACTGATCCCTGAAAGACTGTGAAACCGGGGATAAGCCTTTTAATTCTCTGGACTTCGCTTTCCTCATTTATCAAGTGAGGACCACAGAACCTATTGCAGTGAGCTGTGATGACTAAATAAGACGATGTAAATAAGCACAGCAAGTCATCTTTACCATCGTTCTGTTGGGTTGATGGAGACCTACAGGTGAGAGGTATTATCTATGAAGGTCAGCATGCACCTTCCAGTCCACCTGTATGAGACCTCAGTAAGGCGAATGGGGACTAGAGGACTGTGGTCTGAAATCGACCTGGAGAGTGGGGAGAGAAAGTGAGACCACAGGAGAGTTTTACCGCCTTAGCTCTAGATCTGCTAACAAGTTGAAAAACAGCTTGTCTGTGGAGGAGGAGGTGTTATCCCTTTGAGGGCCATAGTACTTCTGTGTACTCTTACCCTACCAAAAAGAATTACCAGTATGTGACCAGATGAGACCGGAATTCCTAAACGGAAGGAGAAATGACTACTTGATCTTTAGACTGAGACACTGGGGCTGGAAGAGGTCATCAGAGATTTGTTTCAGATTAAATCATGTAGTTAAGGAAAAGAAGATGGGAGACAAGTGGCAATAGCCAACTGAGGAAGGTCATCAAGCCAGAATGGATCAAAACTAAGCTTCAAGGTCAGATTATGTAAATTCAAGAAGCCTATGGTTCTCCTAGTAATTTCTAAAGGTTACATTTCACAGCTATGGTCCTTCCTAGAAGCTTGCTCTCACGAGTAGCTTTTTCTAGTTCATAATGCAGACTATGATTACCTATTGGAAATTTAGAGGGCTGTTTTTAAAAACATCCTACAATGTAATATTTTGTTCTGGAGGCCCAACGAAAAGCTTTTGAACTACTTGAAAGAAAGATATCTAGAAGCCTAGGTTACGGTTACACAAGGATGAGGTTTTGTCTGCTTGCCAAGGGCGGCGGGACCTGACACAGAGTGCTCAATAAATATTTGTTAAATGAACGCTTCAACTGCTAATGGTTAACTTCATGCTTAATCAGCATCCCTATGGAAGAGCAAAAAGGGAAAAGCAGTGAAGCCTATTCCCTTTTGCAGCTGTTGCTACTAAGTCTCCCTGCTTCTTTACACAGCACCAGAGTGAAGGGAGGCTTTCCTGGGCCTTGTGTTGAGCAGCCTTAATTGTTTCAACTCACTAACAGGTACAAATTTGCTGTGTGCCTCAGGAAACTCAAACAAGGGCTCTGGAAGAACCTGGAGGGGTGGGATAGGGAGGGAGTGGCAGGGAAGTTCAAGATGGAGGGGACATATGTATACTTATGGCTGATTCATGCTGATGTTTGGCAGAAAACAGCAAAACTCTGTAAAGCAATTATCCTTCAATTAACAAAAAATTTTTAAAAAGGCAAAAACGTACTTTCTAAAAAGCACAGACATTAACAATGAAAAAAAAAGACAGCCTATATAGCTTTTTTAGTAGCAGTTTTAAAAATCAGCTGCTGTCAAAAAGCTAAAGCAGTGTGTACTCTGCGGCACTGATTCTGGGTTTTTTTGTTAATTATTTATTTTAATCAGAAGATATTTACTTTGCCATATTGTGATGGCTTTTGCTATATACCAACATAAATCAGCCACAGGCATACACGTGTCCCCCTAGTCCTGAACGCCTTCCCACCTCCCTCCCCACCCGATCCCTCCAGGCTGTCACCGCGCACCAGACCTGGGTGCCCTGCTTCAGGCACTGGACTCGCACTGGTCATCCATTCTACATACACTGATGTCCATGTTTCAGTGCTATTCTCTCAAATTACCCCACCTCCTCCTCCTCTGAGTCCAAAAGTCTGTTCTTTTACGCTGCCCTATATGTAGGAGCGTTGGTACCATCCTTCTAGATTCCATATATATGCATTGTGTGTATGTGTTAAGTCACTTCAGTCATGTCCTACTCTTTGCAAGCCTGCCCGCAGGTCTCCCCTGTCCAGGGGATTCTCCAAGCAAGAATACTAGAGTGGGTTGCCATGCCCCACTCCAGGAGATCTTTCCGACCTAGGGACTGAACTCAGAGTGCTCAATAAATATTTGTTAAATGAACGCTTCAACTGCTAATGGTTAACTTCATGCTTAATCAGCATCCCTATGGAAGAGCAAAAGGAAAAGCAGTGAAGCCTATTCCCTTTTGCAGCTGTTGCTACTAAGTCTCCCTGCTTCTTTACACAGCACCAGAGTGAAGGGAGGCTTTCCTGGGCCTTGTGTTGAGCAGCCTTAATTGTTTCAACTCACTAACAGGTACAAATTTGCTGTGTGCCTCAGGAAACTCAAACAAGGGCTCTGGAAGAACCTGGAGGGGTGGGATAGGGAGGGAGTGGCAGGGAAGTTCAAGATGGAGGGGACATATGTATACTTATGGCTGATTCATGCTGATGTTTGGCAGAAAACAGCAAAACTCTGTAAAGCAATTATCCTTCAATTAACAAAAAATTTTTAAAAAGGCAAAAACGTACTTTCTAAAAAGCACAGACATTAACAATGAAAAAAAAAGACAGCCTATATAGCTTTTTTAGTAGCAGTTTTAAAAATCAGCTGCTGTCAAAAAGCTAAAGCAGTGTGTACTCTGCGGCACTGATTCTGGGTTTTTTTGTTAATTATTTATTTTAATCAGAAGATATTTACTTTGCCATATTGTGATGGCTTTTGCTATATACCAACATAAATCAGCCACAGGCATACACGTGTCCCCCTAGTCCTGAACGCCTTCCCACCTCCCTCCCCACCCGATCCCTCCAGGCTGTCACCGCGCACCAGACCTGGGTGCCCTGCTTCAGGCACTGGACTCGCACTGGTCATCCATTCTACATACACTGATGTCCATGTTTCAGTGCTATTCTCTCAAATTACCCCACCTCCTCCTCCTCTGAGTCCAAAAGTCTGTTCTTTTACGCTGCCCTATATGTAGGAGCGTTGGTACCATCCTTCTAGATTCCATATATATGCATTGTGTGTATGTGTTAAGTCACTTCAGTCATGTCCTACTCTTTGCAAGCCTGCCCGCAGGTCTCCCCTGTCCAGGGGATTCTCCAAGCAAGAATACTAGAGTGGGTTGCCATGCCCCTCTCCAGGAGATCTTTCCGACCTAGGGACTGAACTCAAGTCTCTTACATCTCCCGCACTGGTAGACAGGCTCTTGACCACTAGTGTCACCTGGGAAGCCCATATATATGCATTAACATATTGTATTTGTCTTTCTCGTTCTGACTGACTTCACTTTGTATAATAGGTTCTAGGTTCATCCGCCTCATTAGAACCGACTCAAATGCATTCCTTTTTATAGGAATGCCTATGTACCACAATTTCCTTATCCATTCATCTGCTGATGGATATCTAGGTTGCTTCCATGTCCTAGCTACTGTTGCAGCACTGGTTCTTAATTATGTTTGAGTCCTTCCATATGAAAATCTGATAAATGTTATACTTATCTCCCCAGAAATACGTATATACATATACATATTGGGTTGGTTAAAAAGTTCACTTGAGTTTTTCCATGACACCTTATGGAAAACCTGAATGAACATTCTGGCCAACCCAGTAACTTTCTGTATATAAATTAAGAAGACTCAGATCCCTCTGAAACCAGTCAAAGGGATCCAGGTTACAATGCCCTTTTCTTCATTATACAGAGCACAGGGCTCTGGACCTAGTGGATACGGTCATTTTCCCTTTTTAATATATGCAAGTAGGGAGCAACATAGGGGTACTGCCGGAAATTTTAATAAAACTCTATGTAGTAGGTATTATGTGCAAACCTTCTTGATTACTGGTGATCTTCTTCCCTGTTGTTTTTAGTAACTGATTCAGATTAAATTATTCAAAACTAGCACCATAACAAGATACTTAAAATGGCAAACCTCCTAAACCAGACAAGTCCATACAAAAGAAAGGGAGATTACACAAGGATATGTGATATCCCTAAATGCCACAACACGTTAGCCAGTCTTTATCTGACCTCGACAGAAGCTTAACATTTTTAAGTGAGAGACACCAAGAGTGGAAATTTATGAAGAAAGAAAAATATGTGAGGGTAGAGGAACAGTAAAAAGCTGTTGTTGACCTAAACATTTCAACATGTGCTTTCTGTTTAATTTGAAACACTTGGGAAAGAAAACATGTGAGAACCAGCTTTCAGAAAACATTTGATTAAAAATAGTTACACTTATATCAGCTGTGTTTCAAGTTATAGTTGACTATATTTGATATTTATAGAGAAAATAAGAATACCGATTTTGTGGGCTATCCATATGTTAGAATCAAGGTGACTACAACTTTCTGGTTGGCCTGGGGTGGGCCAAGCTGGAGGATGTTACATCAGCTGTGGATGTGTGCTTTCTGGCCACCCTGGTAGAGAATCAGTGAGGGTTTCTGAAACAGCCCATGAGGCTATTTCTCTAGGCACCTTTCCCCTCTGTGAAGAGGAAGGTAGTTGGTTAATTAAAAAACAAAAAAACATCTCATGAATAACTTTCGGGAAAGAGAAATGAGCCTTCCTGGCACCTTTTTCGGGGGAAACCTTCCATAAAACTAAAATTTCTACTCCCAGAAATACGTATATACATATACATATTGGGTTGGTTAAAAGTTCACTTGAGTTTTCCATGACACCTTATGGAAAACCTGATTGTACAATCTTGCCCACCCAGTAACTTTCTGTATATAAATTAAGAAGACTCAGATCCCTCTGAAACCAGTCAAAGGGATCCAGGTTACAATGCCCTTTTCTTCATTATACAGAGCACAGGGCTCTGGACCTAGTGGATACGGTCATTTTCCCTTTTTAATATATGCAAGTAGGGAGCAACATAGGGGTACTGCCGGAAATTTTAATAAAACTCTATGTAGTAGGTATTATGTGCAAACCTTCTTGATTACTGGTGATCTTCTTCCCTGTTGTTTTTAGTAACTGATTCAGATTAAATTATTCAAAACTAGCACCATAACAAGATACTTAAAATGGCAAACCTCCTAAACCAGACAAGTCCATACAAAAGAAAGGGAGATTACACAAGGATATGTGATATCCCTAAATGCCACAACACGTTAGCCAGTCTTTATCTGACCTCGACAGAAGCTTAACATTTTTAAGTGAGAGACACCAAGAGTGGAAATTTATGAAGAAAGAAAAATATGTGAGGGTAGAGGAACAGTAAAAAGCTGTTGTTGACCTAAACATTTCAACATGTGCTTTCTGTTTAATTTGAAACACTTGGGAAAGAAAACATGTGAGAACCAGCTTTCAGAAAACATTTGATTAAAAATAGTTACACTTATATCAGCTGTGTTTCAAGTTATAGTTGACTATATTTGATATTTATAGAGAAAATAAGAATACCGATTTTGTGGGCTATCCATATGTTAGAATCAAGGTGACTACAACTTTCTGGTTGGCCTGGGGTGGGCCAAGCTGGAGGATGTTACATCAGCTGTGGATGTGTGCTTTCTGGCCACCCTGGTAGAGAATCAGTGAGGGTTTCTGAAACAGCCCATGAGGCTATTTCTCTAGGCACCTTTCCCCTCTGTGAAGAGGAAGGTAGTTGGTTAATTAAAAAACAAAAAAACATCTCATGAATAACTTTCGGGAAAGAGGGAAATGAGCCTTCCCTGGCACTCCTTGCTGAGTCAAAAACAGGTAGGGACAGGCTTGGCCTCGAGGGAGGTACTTGGCCTTTTCTGCCAGCCTCTCCCAATAGGGGCTCCCTGATGAAAGTACAACTGAGGAAACTCTAAAGGGAAACTTAGTAGGACAGTATAAGAGATTATTATGTGTTTAACAGCAGGAAAGCTATTCTTTAAAAAGGGCCAGATGCACAGTTACACATCTTTATTTTTGCATATTTATACGTTAGTCTGAATATTTACTTTCCCTAGATTTTCCTCTGAATATTATTATTATTTTCTTCCTGTAGGAGTCAAAATACACTCCACATTGTGAATGGATAAATTTTATCTGAATGATAAAGAGGAATCAACATAATTGAAGTGAAAGTGTTAGTCGCTCAGTTGTGTCTGACTCTTTGCGACCCCATGGACTGTAGCCCTCTAGGCTCCTCTGTCCAGGGAATTTTCCAGGCAAGAATACTGAGGTGGGTTGCCATTCCTTTCTCCAGGGGATCTTGCTGACCCAGGGATCAAACCCAGATCTCCTGCACTTCAGGCAGATTCTTTACCATCTGAGCCACCAGGGAAGCACCCCAATAAAATCAAAGTGAATACTAATCTTCAATAGAACCCAGTTTTAACTCTTAATCACCCCCCACCAAAACAAAGCCATCATGTATAATAGAAAATTTAACTTGAAACCGGTAAAAATCAATTTTCTATCAGAGACGAAATGTTCAGAGCAGCAATTTACCTATGAAGAAGAAGGGAAAGGTGATCAATGAGTGGGGCGTTAGCTGTAACTATGTTTTATTCTAGAAAGCAACCAGAAGCAAATATGGTAAAATGCTAATATAGTTGGCCCTCTGTATCCTCAGGTCCCACATTCGGGATTCAAACAACCACAGATGGAAAAAATATATTTGAAATTTCATAAAGTTCAAAAAGACAAAACAAATTAACTGCACGCTGGCAATTACTTATATAGCATTTATATTGTATGAGGCATTAAAAGTAATCTGGAGATAATTTAAAGTACACAGGAGGATATGCACAGGTTATATACAAATACTGCCTCATTTCATGAAAGCAACTTGAGCATCTATGAATTATGTCATCTGTGGGGATCCCAGAAATAATCCCCCAGGATACTGAGGATGACTGTATCCTATTAAATCAGGTAGTGGTATAAGGTGTCCTTTACATCAATTGTAAAATGTTCTATACACATGAAATTTTTATAATTAAAACATTTTTTAAAAGAATGTGAAGGGTTACATAGCAAAGCTCTAGAAAGCTAAATGGCATTCTCTGACAGGAAAGAAACATGCAGATGGTTCAATAGCCCTAATTCTAGAAATAATCACAATACGGTAAGTGTGTCTAGGCCTAGCCTACACACAGCTTACTGGAAATGGGGTTTTAAGAATGGGACAAAGTTCCAGTAGCAAATGGAGAACTGGGGTAGACTCTTAGAAATGGTTTTTAAATTATCTAACTTGAGGTATCATATTTGGACAATCAACAAGACAGAAACCCACACAGGTTATATGTTTACAAGTTCTATAAACCACAGCTAGGGATCTATAGCCCCCAAACCCCAGCCTGTCCCCATAGCTCTGGGGCTGGCCCTCAACACTCCACTCCTGCCAGAGTGAGAGTAAATGCATGCTGAGCCACCAGCATTCCAGGGGCCTCTCCAGGGAACGGCACACTCTCCCAGAAGCATGATGAGAAGAGAAAGTGAGGCTGGAGGAGAGGGAGAGGGCTAAGAGGCTGCAGATGAGGAAAAGGCACAGCCTACAACATTCTACTCTTAAGCCTGAACACATGTACTTTAATAAATGTGCATCATATGTAAATTTCAGAACCTTCCTGTAAATGTAAATGCTGTCTCTCTGAAGTCCCTGGGAAATGGAGTTTGGGAAGAGTGTGTGCCATGTCCACCACACCTTCTTCCACTGGAAGGGAGGGCGAGGACGCCTGCACAGATATGCCCATTGCTCCACACAGCGGCTGCACAGGTTTACAGCCCTGACCGAATCCATCTCTACTTTCACTGTCTCACTTGTAGCAGTTTAGAATGGAGAACTAACAGAACTCCTATGTTAACTTTTGGGTATGTAGTTGTCATAGCATATGCAATGTTCAGGATACGTCCTTTTTTTTCTTCTCTTTTCTATCTTTCTCCTTATTATTCAGTTATCACTTCAGCAATTCTATATAACCTATACAAAACTGCTTTATATTGCAGGAAAGTATGTGAAGCGGAAAGAAAGTTGATCAGACACTACACTTAGATCAGTGGTGCTCAAGCATGGGGACCCTGTCCCCGCCACAGGACGTACGGCAGTGTCTGAAGGTACTTCCTGGCTGTCACGATTATAAGGCTGCTGCTGGCATCTAGCAGGTGTAAGTCAGGGATGCTGCATAACACCCTCCAGTGAACCGGAAAACCCTCCAAAGCATGATATCTTCTCACTCAAAATGTCAGTAATAATGAGTGTGAGACACCCTGATTAAACTGTATCAGTCCCATTGCTTCTCTTGCAGCCTCACGTGGAGCAGGTGCTTAGTGAACTGCTACAGACAACATGCACAACTGTGACGATCCTCCTGATAAAGACACACACAGGGAGCAATTTCTTCCTATGCCTAAGGTTTACAGGCAAGAGAGACTGAGAATCCCTTGGTAAACCAAAAGTTTACCCTTAACTATCCTGTGAACAAGACTATTAAAAGTGGTATTGGAATTAGAGCTATGAAAAAAAATGCCTTGTGGGCTTCCCCGGTGGTGCAGTGGGTAAGGACACCGCCTTGCAGTGCAAGGGGCGCCGGTTTGATCTCTGACCTGGGAAGATCCCAAGTGGCGCGGAGGGCTGGACTGATGTGTCCAATTACCGAGCCAGAGCTCTGGAGCGCATGCGCCCAGAGCCGGTGCAACAACAGAGGCCACCGCGGGGCTTCCCTGGTGGTCCAGCGAGTAAGGACACCGCCTTGCAGTGCAAGGGGCGCTAATTCCATCCCTGGCCTGGGAAGATCCCACGTGCCGCGGAGCGGCTGGACCCATGTGTCCAATGAGCCAGCCGGAGCTCTGGGGCGCACGTGCCCAGAGCTGGTGCTCTGCGACAACAGAGGCCACCGTAATGAGAGGCCCACACAAGCCAAAGAACAAAGACGGATGAAAACAGATAAATGAAAGATAAACAGAAGTGACCCACCTGCCCCCCTCCCTCCCCAACCCGTCCCCCCATCAAAAAACAAACAAACCTTGTGACTGACTTTCTCTTCTCTCTGTCCTTCTGATTAAGAGCTTCTAAGATAAATACAATTACTTCCTTTAACTATTACAAACAGCACAGCCATTTACATTCTCTGTAAATGATGACAGGCTAAGAAAACAATGAGACCTTGTAATAGACCCTTTGAATTGTTCTACATTTTATTACAACAGGGTTAAATACTTTTTTAATAAATATGTGTTGCTCAAGCATGGGGACCCTGTCCCGCCACAGGACGACGGCAGTGTCTGAAGGTACTTCCTGGCTGTCACGATTATAAGGCTGCTGCTGGCATCTAGCAGGTGTAAGTCAGGGATGCTGCATAACACCCTCCAGTGAACCGGAAAACCCTCCAAAGCATGATATCTTCTCACTCAAAATGTCAGTAATAATGAGTGTGAGACACCCTGATTAAACTGTATCAGTCCCATTGCTTCTCTTGCAGCCTCACGTGGAGCAGGTGCTTAGTGAACTGCTACAGACAACATGCACAACTGTGACGATCCTCCTGATAAAGACACACACAGGGAGCAATTTCTTCCTATGCCTAAGGTTTACAGGCAAGAGAGACTGAGAATCCCTTGGTAAACCAAAAGTTTACCCTTAACTATCCTGTGAACAAGACTATTAAAAGTGGTATTGGAATTAGAGCTATGAAAAAAAATGCCTTGTGGGCTTCCCCGGTGGTGCAGTGGGTAAGGACACCGCCTTGCAGTGCAAGGGGCGCCGGTTTGATCTCTGACCTGGGAAGATCCCAAGTGGCGCGGAGGGCTGGACTGATGTGTCCAATTACCGAGCCAGAGCTCTGGAGCGCATGCGCCCAGAGCCGGTGCAACAACAGAGGCCACTGCGGGGCTTCCCTGGTGGTCCAGCGAGTAAGGACACCGCCTTGCAGTGCAAGGGGCGCTAATTCCATCCCTGGCCTGGGAAGATCCCACGTGCCGCGGAGCGGCTGGACCCATGTGTCCAATGAGCCAGCCGGAGCTCTGGGGCGCACGTGCCCAGAGCTGGTGCTCTGCGACAACAGAGGCCACCGTAATGAGAGGCCCACACAAGCCAAAGAACAAAGACGGATGAAAACAGATAAATGAAAGATAAACAGAAGTGACCCACCTGCCCCCCTCCCTCCCCAACCCGTCCCCCCATCAAAAAACAAACAAACCTTGTGACTGACTTTCTCTTCTCTCTGTCCTTCTGATTAAGAGCTTCTAAGATAAATACAATTACTTCCTTTAACTATTACAAACAGCACAGCCATTTACATTCTCTGTAAATGATGACAGGCTAAGAAAACAATGAGACCTTGTAATAGACCCTTTGAATTGTTCTACATTTTATTACAACAGGGTTAAATACTTAATAAATATGTGTTGAATTAGTGAATAGAAAATAAATAATTGGGTGAAATAGTGAAACTGCAGCTGAAGCTCAATAATGACTAATCTTACACATTTATACTTTGACTTTCTTAGTTGTTTTTATATCTAGATTTCCCACTAAATATTAAACTTGATGCAGAAACTCTGCTTTGAGAACAACACTGAATACCCTTTTGGTTGTTTTATTTCTAGACTATTTTGTAAACAACCACTACAAGAGAAGACTTTATTTAATATCAAGAATTGTTATTTAGCTACAAAAGACTGGAGCAACAGAAGTCAACAGTTCTTTAAAAAATTATAATTTATATTTGTTTATATAGAGACAGTCCAGAAAAAAATTCCCAGTTTTTCTCTTAATGCTAATTCTTCAGTAATTATAATCAGTCTCAATGTCATGCAATATTTATATACAGGACATACACACGTGTTAAAAAGATGTGTTGGATCTGACTAATATCTAAGTACCCATCACCCCTGAGCTCCTCTCTCTCTGTTGCCTTATCTCACCATTGTCCTCCCATGTCCTGTTCCCGAGGCCCCTGCCCTCAGCACCCCAGCATACATTCCACGTGACAGTTCACTGAGCAGGAGTCAGTCGTAGGATAGCGAGCCACCGGTTTGGTGAGGACATTAAGGCTCCCCTCTAAGAGCCTCAGTTTCCTCACTGGCATCAGACTTTTTACCTACCAGGGCTGTTATGAGAATAGAAATGATAACGTATGTAAAGCACTTGGCAAATCTTTGGTGCTTAATAAATGCTAATCCCCTTGTTTCACTGCCACTCCTATTTCCTCATTCAGATTCTAAAGGACTTGAGACCATAAAACTGTGGCTAAACACATCGTATTTATCCTGCCTGATAACCCTGAACAGGAAATGCAACTTTCATTCCACCCAAGAGCTTGGACAGGAGACTTAAAATGCAAATAAACTGAATAAGACCAATACTATGATAATATTACTCAAGAGGTAAAGAATCAAGGATTTTGTTTTGAACCAGGGATAAGAAATTAGAAAAGCCTCAGCCAAGAAGCAATCTATGAGGATAGAGAGGAAACAGAATGCAAGGCTGGCAAAACCAAAGACTAATTTCCTTGAGATAACAATGTTGCTGATAGTTGCCCTTCACTTACAATAATAAACCAAGAAGAGTGAAGTCAAAAGAACGTTATAGGGCTTCCCTGGTGGTCCAGTGGGTAAGGACACCGCCTTGCAGGGCAAGGGGCGCAGGTTCGATCCCTGGCCTGGGAGGATCCCACGTGCCGGGGAGCAGCTGGATCAATGTGTTCAATTACCGAGCCGGAGTTCTGGGGTGCAGGCGCCCAGAGCCGGTGCTCTGTGACAACAGAGGCCACCGCGATGGGAAGCCCACACAGGCCAAAGAACAAAGATGGATGAAAATAGACAAATGAAAGACCAATAGAAGTAGCCCGCCTGCTCCCCTCCCTCCCCGCCACCCCCCCAAAATAAATAAATAAATCTTAAAAAAAAAAAAAAAGAACGTTATAGCTTGAGGGGCACACACATGTTAGTGGGAATTGAGTTGATAACCTTGAATTTCTAAACAAATGAAAATATTTACAAATGATGAAATTGCAGTATTTGGTTTATTTGCAAAACTGTTAGTTAGCAATCAGTCTATGAAACACACCACCTTATGAAAACAAAAGACTCAAGTTACCTCAATGGAAGATATTCTCAATTGAATACAAAGAAAGAAAAAGAACCTGAAGATATAGAAAAAGCTCAACTAAGCCCACCAGTGCATGTCATGAAGCAGTATGTACTAAGGACCACCATCTACGGACGCACAGTTGCTCAAGCAGAGGCCCTACAGTACTGCAGTGATGCAGGCTATATGTGGACCACAGAGATAACGTTTTCTCATTCAGATTCTAGCAGACTCTACAAAGCACAGACCCTTATCAGGCCTGCATCCTGCACACTCAGGTACTGAGCTTTAGATGTGTTGGGATAACCTAGTCAAAGGCAAACAGCTGGGTAGCAGAGTCTGAATTGGAATTCATGATCTTAAGTATTCTATTATACAATCCACTCCGTCACCTGAGTCTCGTTTTACACTAGACCTCTTAAGAGTTGAAACTCACCACGCCCTTCAAGGATTTTTGAAGTCTTAGGAAGTATACAACTAAAAAGACTTTTAAGATGATCAAGAAACAGTAAAAGTTTTGTTAATGTTGACATAATTTGTACTAAATGGAAATATCAACAGAGTTTTAAAATCTGTTACTTCTATTGCTATGAGACACATTTCTATTTAAATACTATAAATAATCATGCAGAGGCAAATGACAGTTACTTAAAGCATTCCTTTTTTGCTCCCAGGACACCAAATCTCCCAGAGTTCACGTGGAAAGACACCATGAACTTACTTTGACCTGGGGGTAAGACTTCTTGTTCTTTTCACTAGAAGCACCAGGGAGTCCTCCATGAGAGGGACCTTCACACACATAACGGAAACGAAATCCTCTCTGCAAAGGTGAGCACAAGGTAAACAAGTTTAAGGGATACTTACTTTAAAAATTATAGGAACAAAGTTACACACAAATTTTAAATGCTTGTGTATCGGGGAAAAAAAGAGGATGGAGTAGAAAAAACACCAAGATGAATGCATATTTGGTTTATTTGAAAACTGTTTTAGCAATCAGTCTATGAAACACACCACCTTATGAAAAATAGATATTTGGTTTATTTGCAAAGTTTATTAGAATATCTATGAAACAACAAGAAAACAAAAGACTCAAGTTACCTCAACGGAAGATATTCTCAATTGAATACAAAGAAAGAAAAGAACCTGAAGATATAGAAAAGCTCAACTAAGCCCACCAGTGCATGTCATGAAGCAGTATGTACTAAGGACCACCATCTACGGACGCACAGTTGCTCAAGCAGAGGCCCTACAGTACTGCAGTGATGCAGGCTATATGTGGACCACAGAGATAACGTTTTCTCATTCAGATTCTAGCAGACTCTACAAAGCACAGACCCTTATCAGGCCTGCATCCTGCACACTCAGGTACTGAGCTTTAGATGTGTTGGGATAACCTAGTCAAAGGCAAACAGCTGGGTAGCAGAGTCTGAATTGGAATTCATGATCTTAAGTATTCTATTATACAATCCACTCCGTCACCTGAGTCTCGTTTTACACTAGACCTCTTAAGAGTTGAAACTCACCACGCCCTTCAAGGATTTTTGAAGTCTTAGGAAGTATACAACTAAAAAGACTTTTAAGATGATCAAGAAACAGTAAAAGTTTTGTTAATGTTGACATAATTTGTACTAAATGGAAATATCAACAGAGTTTTAAAATCTGTTACTTCTATTGCTATGAGACACATTTCTATTTAAATACTATAAATAATCATGCAGAGGCAAATGACAGTTACTTAAAGCATTCCTTTTTTTTGCTCCCAGGACACCAAATCTCCCAGAGTTCACGTGGAAAGACACCATGAACTTACTTTGACCTGGGGGTAAGACTTCTTGTTCTTTTCACTAGAAGCACCAGGGAGTCCTCCATGAGAGGGACCTTCACACACATAACGGAAACGAAATCCTCTCTGCAAAGGTGAGCACAAGGTAAACAAGTTTAAGGGATACTTACTTTAAAAATTATAGGAACAAAGTTACACACAAATTTTAAATGCTTGTGTATCAGAGGAGAGAGGAAACACAAACTGTGAAAGAGGACTGGAGATGAGAACCACTTCTCCCAGAATCTTATTTTTTTCTTGGCCACTTCTATTGGTCTTTCATTTATTTCCATCTTTGTTCTTTGGCTTGTGTGGGCCTCCCATTGCAGTGGCCTCTCTCACTGCAGAGCACTGGCTCTGGACGCATGTGCTCCAAAGCTCCGGTGACTGGACACATCGGTTCAGCCGCTCTGCGACACATGGGATCCTGCCAGGCCAGGGATCGAACTGGCGCCCCTTGCACTGCAAGGCGGTGTCCTTACCCGCTGGACCACAGGGAAGCCCCCAGAATCTTATTTTTGATGTTAACTGAAAGTCAGTTTCCTGGCCCTGCAGAAGCTCTCCTGCTGTGCCATGTGGAGAGTAAACTGCGGCAGAGTTTAAGCCATGGACTCCACGTGCTACAGCTTGTCTGCATCAGAGCTTCCTCATCTCAAATTGCTGCTGCCAAGTTCTGAAACTGGTCACTTGACTCAAAGTTAAGCTTCTCTGACTTTTACTTAAAGGTATTCCTTTATCTATTCTTATGATAGTTGGTTCAGGAGGGAAGACAGAAATGTCTTATTAAATACACACCCATCAGGGTTGTAGAACACATCCTGTGCAAGACCCCAAATCCGTTCAGCAACTCTCAACACTTCAGAAGTTTCAATTTAATGTTATTAATATCAAGGTCAAGCTGGATATATTAACTGACCTGAATGAGTCCAAACCAGAGAGTACCTTTATATATTAACTCAAGAGTTTTTACAGATGTAGTAATACCAGTTAGGAGCTAGCAAGAAGCCTTTATGATGTGGGCTGATAAACACCTAAGTTCCATGTATTCTTTATCTATACAAATAAGAAGATTAAACTAGACCATATTCAAGATTTATTCCAGTTTTCACATTTTATGATTTAAACAGCTAAGAGTAATAATTGTGCATAAGGATTAGTCGCTTGGTCATGTCCTACTCTTTGCAATCCCATCGACTGTAGCCCACCAGGCTCCTCTGTCCATGGGATTCTCCAGACAAGAATAGTGAACAGACAAGAACACTGGAGTGGTTAGCCATTCCCTTCTCCAGGGGATTTTTCCCAACCAAGGGATCAAACATAGGTTTCTTGCACTACAGGCAGATTCTTTACTGTCTGAGCCACCAGGGAAGCCCATGTAACTGTGCATATTTGCAGACAGAATAAAACAAGGACATTTATGAAAACAGCTTTCACTACCATATTAAGGAAGCTTTCCTGAAAGACTCAGCTTTATAATGATATCAAACAATTTGTGGTAGTGTTAATAGTTTATAATTATACAGACACTGAACTGGATGATTTTTCTTTTTTCAAATTCACCCTTTAGTGAACACAGTATGTAAATACACTTTAAGGAACGTCCTCGCTTTTCATTTTCTCGGGGGACTGCCTTCATATAAACAGTACTAGATTCCTAGGCACTCAGAAGCTCCACACGCGTCTGCTTGCTGGTGGGAGGTTTCAACTGGACTGTAGAGCCCAGTGAACACACAGGTTTTGACGGATTTGAGTTCATGGACCAGTGTAAATTTTCTGCCCTGTATTTCACTATGCCTCACTGGGTCTTAAAAAAAAAAACAATCTGAGAGGTCCAGGGACCCTGAACTAATGAAAGCACCTGGGACTATTTCTAAATTCTGTGAAACTTTTCTAATTTCCACAGAGCATCAGTCTAAGGCACATTTCATGGGACCGATAAGGTCTGACGTAAATTCCCTAGCGGGGGAAACTGCCTCATGTCATGCATGGGTCTGGGATGTATGACCAACTCATCAAAGTGGGACCTAAAACAACTCCTGAAAATGGCTCCTTAGGGGACCCCAAATCTGAACACCTGGGAAGCATTCTGAAGTCGCACTAGTCATTGGAGGTGACTCTCTGTCTCACTTCTCATAAAATTCGAACTAAAAAATAAGTTACAAGTTCAGCCCTGCACCTTTTATAAAGGTTGTTAATTTATTTTCAATAATTAAGTGAAATTTCTAAAGGTATGAAAAAGCAACAGTATATATAACAGTCAGCCTCCAGAACTGGCTAACCATAAAACCGAGATTTACTTGACTGCTAATCAGTTTAAACACAACTTCATTTTTTGTTTTGTTTTAATTCTGGCCTCTTTTTAAAATTGATTTATTATTCATTTATTTTCATCCATCTTTATTCTTTGGCTTGTGTGGGCCTCCCATTGTAGTGGCCTCTCTCATTGCAGAGCACTGGCTCCGGGCACACACGCTCCCAAGTGCTGGCTCATAATTGGACACACTGGTCTAGCCGCTCTACAGCATGTGGAATCTTCCCGGGCCAGGGATCGAACCAGTACCCCTTGCACTGTAAGGCAGACTCTCCACCCACTGGACCACCAGGGAAGCCCCACAACTTCGGTTTTTAAACAATACTAGATAATTAGCACTTAATAACAGGTAACAGAACTTGCTATGCTAAAGATCAATAGTAGGTTATGCTATGATTCGTATCTGTCAGAGACGCAGAAAATTTGTGGCAGAGCCTCCAAAGCAAAAAGAAAACTTTTCTAGATTTTATTTTTAAAACTTAACAGAGTAATTCATTATCTTTAATCATAAAATTCCTTTAGGACAGCTAGAAAAATATATACTTATACTTTTGTATCTTATTGGGAGTGGTGTCAAATAAAATATGAGTAAAGAGACATGTCTTAATACCTTGCTTATCATTTGAAAAACAACAGATATTATTCATAGTTACATAAAAGTAACTAAACTTCTATGCAAAGGAATTTATAAATTCTGTGAAACTTTTCTAATTTCCACAGAGCATCAGTCTAAGGCACATTTCATGGGACCGATAAGGTCTGACGTAAATTCCCTAGCGGGGGAAACTGCCTCATGTCATGCATGGGTCTGGGATGTATGACCAACTCATCAAAGTGGGACCTAAAACAACTCCTGAAAATGGCTCCTTAGGGGACCCCAAATCTGAACACCTGGGAAGCATTCTGAAGTCGCACTAGTCATTGGAGGTGACTCTCTGTCTCACTTCTCATAAAATTCGAACTAAAAAATAAGTTACAAGTTCAGCCCTGCACCTTTTATAAAGGTTGTTAATTTATTTTCAATAATTAAGTGAAATTTCTAAAGGTATGAAAAAGCAACAGTATATATAACAGTCAGCCTCCAGAACTGGCTAACCATAAAACCGAGATTTACTTGACTGCTAATCAGTTTAAACACAACTTCATTTTTTGTTTTGTTTTAATTCTGGCCTCTTTTTAAAATTGATTTATTATTCATTTATTTTCATCCATCTTTATTCTTTGGCTTGTGTGGGCCTCCCATTGTAGTGGCCTCTCTCATTGCAGAGCACTGGCTCCGGGCACACACGCTCCCAAGTGCTGGCTCATAATTGGACACACTGGTCTAGCCGCTCTACAGCATGTGGAATCTTCCCGGGCCAGGGATCGAACCAGTACCCCTTGCACTGTAAGGCAGACTCTCCACCCACTGGACCACCAGGGAAGCCCCACAACTTCGGTTTTTAAACAATACTAGATAATTAGCACTTAATAACAGGTAACAGAACTTGCTATGCTAAAGATCAATAGTAGGTTATGCTATGATTCGTATCTGTCAGAGACGCAGAAAATTTGTGGCAGAGCCTCCAAAGCAAAAAGAAAACTTTTCTAGATTTTATTTTTAAAACTTAACAGAGTAATTCATTATCTTTAATCATAAAATTCCTTTAGGACAGCTAGAAAAATATATACTTATACTTTTGTATCTTATTGGGAGTGGTGTCAAATAAAATATGAGTAAAGAGACATGTCTTAATACCTTGCTTATCATTTGAAAAACAACAGATATTATTCATAGTTACATAAAAGTAACTAAACTTCTATGCAAAGGAATTTATAATCTGAGGATAGAAATTTATGACATTTTTTAAAGGAAGCTAGGATGTCTTCAAATGCATAGTCTGGATGCATTTCAGTTTCTAAAGTTTTGAGATTAAAGGTTTGCCAATCCACAGCCATTCATCTCAGTAACTCCATTTGCTTAAAATGAGTCATCAACCTCAAAGGCAATGCTCCATCCATCCGGTCAGAAAGTCTGACTTCAATACAAGCTTCTTACTTTCACTGGAGTCAGACTTCACACCACTAGCAGTCTGGTAAGCAAGCACATTGTTTACTCAGATAAGCTTTAACATGTCTTTTAAACTTTGGATTTTGGAACCACCCCTTCCGATAAATCATAAATGTCATTTTTCCCTCATGACTACTGACCCATAGTGAGAAACTGCATTAAAAAAATCTGATGGTGGGCTTCCCTGATAGCTCAGTGGTAAAGAATCTCCTGCCAATGTGGGAGACACGGGTTCGATCCCCGACCTGGGAAGATTCTCACATTCTGAGGAGTGACTGAGCCCGTGAGTCACACCTACAGAAACCTGTATGCCCTAGAGCCTGAGTTCCACAGCAAGAGAAATCCACTGCAACAAGCCTGGTCACCTCAACTAGAGAGTAGCCCCCACTCCCTGCAACTAGAAAAGAGCCTGCACCAGCAGTGTGGGGGTGGGGGAACAGAATAGCCAGTAAATAAATAATTAAAAAAAAAATCTTATGGTAGGGGTTTCCCTGGTGGTCCAGTGGGTAAAGAGTCCGCCTTGCAGTGCAAGGGGCACTGGTTTGATCCCTGGCCCAGGAAGATACCACGTGCTGTGGAGCGGCTAGACTGGTGTGTCCAATTACGAGCCAGCACACTGGAGTGTGTGCACCCAGACCCGGTGCTCTGCAATCAGAGAGGCCACTGCAATGGGAGGCCCACACAGGCCAAAGAACAAAGATGAACGAAAATAAATAAATAAAACACCAATAAAAGATGCCAAAATTAAAAAAAAAAAAAAGATTCCATGTGCCACAACTTAAGACCTGGTAAGCCAAAAATAAAAATAACCCTTACGGTAGTGCTATACTTACGGAAATGGGTATCTGAAAAATACATTTTGCCTAGTATGCAAACAAATTTTAGTTGATTTCTAGGTTTCATGGATTATCTGGAAATTTTTCCAGGAGGCCAGGCCACACTGCACAGGAGGTTAGAAGATAAACTTCCACTGGAAGGGTCTTTGGGAAAATTGGTGGCCTCCTGTGAGAACTCACTGTTATGGAACTGGGCATGGAGATAAAGCAAAGCCATGTCAGTAGCCTGTGGAATCCGGTGTGCCACCTGTGAGCCACTAAAACAATGCCCCAAAGTCTCATATGGTATTCTAGTCCCCACACCAAAACGTTTATCCAAGTTCAACCTCGTAAGTATAGTCTATTTGGTCATAGATAAGATATTCATACACTATATATTTTGACCAAAATCCAAATACACATGTAATGCTATGGCTATAGTAATCACAATGTATATTTTATTTAAGATCTTGACCTAGATAGCATCTGTCAAGTGTTACACAATGCCCAAGTGTTACGCTTACTTGCCTGAGTTATTAAAAAGATTTAGGAAGGGTACTGGGTGATATAACTGGAAGAAAGCAGGTATACGCATCCTTGGTCTCACAAAGATGAGACAGTAAGCACCTCCATTCAGAGATTACTGACTTTGTCCTCATTCTGCAGAGGACTATACCATTACTTCATCCATCAATGAGTACGGGCAGATATTAAAGATTCTCTTCTCTTTTAAAGAACTAGTCCCTCTAATTTCCTGTAAGTATTTACCCATGGGATATGGTGAGGAGACCACTTCAATTCCCAGGCCTCCTCTACAAATACCAGTAGTTAGAGGAAGAGCTCGGTAAAATGAAATGCTCCTCTCCTGACCACAAAGAGGCTAGATCTAAAGCTAACACCCGCGAGAACTCAACTGTCTATTCCAGTATTTTATCTATATCCTACTCGTACTCTTAGTGTCTAAATTTACATGTCCAAAGACAGAACAGAAAAGGCCGCAGCTCCTGAGGATGGAGAAGGGCTCTGATGTGCAGGGGCACAGTGAAAGGATGTGACACAGTGTAGGAGAACTGCATGTATGTGTATTTCCTTATAAATGAAAGTGAGTGGAGATACCCTGCGCCTCTTCTAGGAGCAGCTGGCAAGTCAAGCTGGTGGAGATCGTGGGATATCAAGAATCTAAGTTTTACAGAACTATGTACTGAGGTTCAGGACAGTCTGAACAATGACTAAGAGAAAGGTAAAGTGAACGAAAAAAGTTGTTACATAATTTGTCAGGTTGTTGATATTCTAGAGGTTCAAGGACAGGTATTAATATTAGACTTATGGATCTAACTGTCAGTAGCCATCGTGTGCCAAAAACAATGCCCCAAAGTCTCATATGGTATTCTAGTCCCCACACCAAAACGTTATCCAAGTTCAACCTCGTAAGTATAGTCTATTTGGTCATAGATAAGATATTCATACACTATATATTTTGACCAAAATCCAAATACACATGTAATGCTATGGCTATAGTAATCACAATGTATATTTTATTTAAGATCTTGACCTAGATAGCATCTGTCAAGTGTTACACAATGCCCAAGTGTTACGCTTACTTGCCTGAGTTATTAAAAAGATTTAGGAAGGGTACTGGGTGATATAACTGGAAGAAAGCAGGTATACGCATCCTTGGTCTCACAAAGATGAGACAGTAAGCACCTCCATTCAGAGATTACTGACTTTGTCCTCATTCTGCAGAGGACTATACCATTACTTCATCCATCAATGAGTACGGGCAGATATTAAAGATTCTCTTCTCTTTTAAAGAACTAGTCCCTCTAATTTCCTGTAAGTATTTACCCATGGGATATGGTGAGGAGACCACTTCAATTCCCAGGCCTCCTCTACAAATACCAGTAGTTAGAGGAAGAGCTCGGTAAAATGAAATGCTCCTCTCCTGACCACAAAGAGGCTAGATCTAAAGCTAACACCATGAGAACTCAACTGTCTATTCCAGTATTTTATCTATATCCTACTGCATTTTAGTGTCTAAATTTTCATGTCCAAAGACAGAACAGAAAAGGCCGCAGCTCCTGAGGATGGAGAAGGGCTCTGATGTGCAGGGGCACAGTGAAAGGATGTGACACAGTGTAGGAGAACTGCATGTATGTGTATTTCCTTATAAATGAAAGTGAGTGGAGATACCCTGCGCCTCTTCTAGGAGCAGCTGGCAAGTCAAGCTGGTGGAGATCGTGGGATATCAAGAATCTAAGTTTTACAGAACTATGTACTGAGGTTCAGGACAGTCTGAACAATGACTAAGAGAAAGGTAAAGTGAACGAAAAAAGTTGTTACATAATTTGTCAGGTTGTTGATATTCTAGGTAAGCTACATCCTTTGTAAAATTCATTTATGTTTTTATTCGGTACTTCAGGTATTAATATTAGACTTATGGATCTAACAATTAGAGAAAACATCCCACCCCTTTAATCTTCTTACCTGTTTAGGTTGCTCTAATATTTGAAGGTATGGGCCATCTGCTAAAAATAAAACAACAAACAGAAACCAAAAGAAACTGTGAGGCTTCTCAAATTTGGTAAAAAAAAAATATATACATATATATGTATATATTTATATATATAAAGCAAGTAAAAAAACTGAAATTATGTTTTTAAACAGAGGCTTCCAATCAATATTTTAGGTAAAATTACACAAGGATAAATCTTCTTCTTTCAAATACTAAATTTACCCTTATTTAACAACAGGTTTATACCAAGGAGAACCATACTATAAAAATGTATGTTGAATGGTGATAGCATCCTGCACAACCCAACAAAAGGCATGACGTCTGGCAAGAATTAAGACATCAATAACCTTCACAATCATGTCTACTAGCAAAGCACTTTCAAAGATGACACAAATACCAATTAAAAACAGCAACCTTCCCGGTCACTGAGAAATTTTCTTTTGCCATCACATCATTAAATACTGACTTCTGTTCTTCATATAGAATGTACTTAATGTGAAATTACAAGAGACTGAGCAAGTGCCTACATGTGTGAAACACACAGGTAATAATCTCAGGCTATCTGCTTTTCCTTACACCATGCCAATACCTGAATCCATAAGTACTGCTCTCATTCCCTAAAGGGCTAACTTGCTCCTCCTCCCTCCTAAATTTAATTTGGCCTATCAGATATGGTAGATTCTTCTTATTGACTCATAGCTTTTATTTATTTATTTATTTTAAAGATTTATTTATTTATATATTTTGGGCGGGGATTGGGTTGGGGAGGGAGGTGAGCGGGCGGGCCACTTCTATTGGTCTTTCATTTTCTCTATTTTCATTCGTCTTCGTTCTTTGGCTCCTGTGGGCCTCCCATCGCAGTGGCCTCTGTTGCCGCAGAGCACCGGCTCTGGGCGCATGCGCTCCAGAGCTCCGGCTCGGTAATTGGACACATCGGTCCAGCTGCTCCGCGGCACGTGGGATCTTCCCAGGCCAGGGATCGAAGCGGCGCCCCTTGCACTGCAAGGCGGTGTCCTTACCCACTGGACCACCAGGGGAAGCCCCCGACTCATACCTTTTAATGTCTGTGTTCAATTTTTGAATACTGTGCTTTCATATAAACTCTGCTCCAAAACAAGTATTTTGTACAATTCTGAAAATAATTTAGATAGGTGCATACCAGCTAATAAAAACAAAAACTGCTAGAAGTTTAATCCACAGCCTGACTATACCAGACTTTGGAAACTCAAAAAAAAATCAGAACCTATGACAAATCTGTTCAATATGAGAAAGTCCCTAAGCCTCCCAGATGGTTTTTATATCAAAAGTATAATAACCCATAGTTCTGTGACACATTTTCTTACTTGTTTGAAGGTAAATTAAAATGGTACTAAAAAATTCTAGGAGAACCATACTATAAAAATGTATGTTGAATGGTGATAGCATCCTGCACAACCCAACAAAAGGCATGACGTCTGGCAAGAATTAAGACATCAATAACCTTCACAATCATGTCTACTAGCAAAGCACTTTCAAAGATGACACAAATACCAATTAAAAACAGCAACCTTCCCGGTCACTGAGAAATTTTCTTTTGCCATCACATCATTAAATACTGACTTCTGTTCTTCATATAGAATGTACTTAATGTGAAATTACAAGAGACTGAGCAAGTGCCTACATGTGTGAAACACACAGGTAATAATCTCAGGCTATCTGCTTTTCCTTACACCATGCCAATACCTGAATCCATAAGTACTGCTCTCATTCCCTAAAGGGCTAACTTGCTCCTCCTCCCTCCTAAATTTAATTTGGCCTATCAGATATGGTAGATTCTTCTTATTGACTCATAGCTTTTATTTATTTATTTATTTTAAAGATTTATTTATTTATATATTTTGGGCGGGGATTGGGTTGGGGAGGGAGGTGAGCGGGCGGGCCACTTCTATTGGTCTTTCATTTTCTCTATTTTCATTCGTCTTCGTTCTTTGGCTCCTGTGGGCCTCCCATCGCAGTGGCCTCTGTTGCCGCAGAGCACCGGCTCTGGGCGCATGCGCTCCAGAGCTCCGGCTCGGTAATTGGACACATCGGTCCAGCTGCTCCGCGGCACGTGGGATCTTCCCAGGCCAGGGATCGAAGCGGCGCCCCTTGCACTGCAAGGCGGTGTCCTTACCCACTGGACCACCAGGGGAAGCCCCCGACTCATACCTTTTAATGTCTGTGTTCAATTTTTGAATACTGTGCTTTCATATAAACTCTGCTCCAAAACAAGTATTTTGTACAATTCTGAAAATAATTTAGATAGGTGCATACCAGCTAATAAAAACAAAAACTGCTAGAAGTTTAATCCACAGCCTGACTATACCAGACTTTGGAAACTCAAAAAAAAATCAGAACCTATGACAAATCTGTTCAATATGAGAAAGTCCCTAAGCCTCCCAGATGGTTTTTATATCAAAAGTATAATAACCCATAGTTCTGTGACACATTTTCTTACTTGTTTGAAGGTAAATTAAAATGGTACTAAAAAAATTCTAGGAGAATGCTTCTATGTCCATTTTAGTCTTCACTATCTCCAGGCCAGAAGTTTAAGACTTATTATTTTAGATAAAAGAAGAGCTAAATTTTCAGACTGAAATTAAAAATAAACTATAACGAGAAGATTTATTTTAATTTTTTCAGTATTGCTATGAATCAGGATAAGGCTAGAAAACTGTAGGAAACTAAGGTATAATTGTTTCCTGTTATTATTCAAGATATATACAAGGAAGTCAGTTGAAAAATGACTGAGTTTTAACTGAAATATACACAAGAAAAGAAAAAAGGGTAGGGACTGAACAATGTAATATAATTTAGGCAAATTATCTTCTCTGTTCTATATGAAATTACTTACTACATGCATTTAACTACCTTTTAGAAAAGAAACTGTTAGAATTTAAAAATTCCAAAAAATGGCTAGAATTTAATTTCTAAGGAGATAAAGCTTATTAGAAATAGAAATACTTTCACACTGCTAATATAAGGTCTGTACAACATTACAATAAATCTACTCAATAACATTCACTCTAGAAAGCTAAGTGAACATATGAAGAAGAGCAGTCTTTAAGAAAGCAACATTTAACCACAAGGTCCTATATAGCACAGGGAACAGTATTGAATACCCTGTGATAAACTAAAAAAATGGAAAAAATATACAAAATGTATAATATGCATAACTGAATCGCTTCACTATATAGCAGAAATTAATACAACATTGTAAATCAAATCTACCTCAGTAGAAAAAGAAAAAAAAAGAAAGAAAGCAACATTTGGATATCATGGAAAATACAGAGGAATTACAGTACATTTATATCAGACTTCAAGACTGTCACTTCTTATTAACTCTTCTAAAAATACTTGACATTTTGCTATTATTTTTGCTGTATGATTTAATTCCTTTTACATATGTGAAACATTAAGGTGTGGGAATTTTATTAGTGAAAAGGGACTATTTTTCTTTTTCAGGGAATATACTCAAACGTTAAATCAACTAGAAAATTTTATTTTATGATATGATGATTGACTAAATTTCCCAGATCAAAAGAAAACCAGTTCTGTGACACATTTTCTTACTTGTTTGAAGGTAAATTAAAATGGTACTAAAAAAATTCTAGGAGAATGCTTCTATGTCCATTTTAGTCTTCACTATCTCCAGGCCAGAAGTTTAAGACTTATTATTTTAGATAAAAGAAGAGCTAAATTTTCAGACTGAAATTAAAAATAAACTATAACGAGAAGATTTATTTTAATTTTTTCAGTATTGCTATGAATCAGGATAAGGCTAGAAAACTGTAGGAAACTAAGGTATAATTGTTTCCTGTTATTATTCAAGATATATACAAGGAAGTCAGTTGAAAAATGACTGAGTTTTAACTGAAATATACACAAGAAAAGAAAAAAGGGTAGGGACTGAACAATGTAATATAATTTAGGCAAATTATCTTCTCTGTTCTATATGAAATTACTTACTACATGCATTTAACTACCTTTTAGAAAAGAAACTGTTAGAATTTAAAAATTCCAAAAAATGGCTAGAATTTAATTTCTAAGGAGATAAAGCTTATTAGAAATAGAAATACTTTCACACTGCTAATATAAGGTCTGTACAACATTACAATAAATCTACTCAATAACATTCACTCTAGAAAGCTAAGTGAACATATGAAGAAGAGCAGTCTTTAAGAAAGCAACATTTAACCACAAGGTCCTATATAGCACAGGGAACAGTATTGAATACCCTGTGATAAACTAAAAAAATGGAAAAAATATACAAAATGTATAATATGCATAACTGAATCGCTTCACTATATAGCAGAAATTAATACAACATTGTAAATCAAATCTACCCCAGTCGAAAAAGAAAAAAAGAGAAAGAAAGCAACATTTGGATATCATGGAAAATACAGAGGAATTACAGTACATTTATATCAGACTTCAAGACTGTCACTTCTTATTAACTCTTCTAAAAATACTTGACATTTTGCTATTATTTTTGCTGTATGATTTAATTCCTTTTACATATGTGAAACATTAAGGTGTGGGAATTTTATTAGTGAAAAGGGACTATTTTTCTTTTTCAGGGAATATACTCAAACGTTAAATCAACTAGAAAATTAGATTTGTTATGCATATATTTGTTTTAATGCCAATTTTCTTTGGCTGCATTTCTATGCCATGAATTGACATTCTACTGTGTAGGGACATTTAAATTACAGCATAATGGTATATATTTAGCAGTTGTGCCATATCCCAAAGAGTTTTCAACAACAGCATGGTTTTAGATTTCAAGAAACACAGAAGATAAAACAATCCATATGAAAATTACAAGTTAATATTGGTTTATATAACTCCTCTATTTCTTTAAAATGTGACTATAAGAGCCATAAATCTTGGTTTATAAAACCTGAACTATGCCACCGCAATGCAGAGGCGATGATTGTGACAATGAAAAATAATGAGGTAATAACTGGAAAATACGATTTTGAGGTATACTTGTAAAAGTGTTTCTAATGTTGCATGCATGTTAAGTCACTGTGGTCTCGGCCAGCTCTTTTGCAACTCTGTGGACTATAACCCACCCGGCTCCTCTGTTCATGGAATTCTCCAGGCAAGAATTCTGGAGTGTGCTGCCATGCCTTCACCCAGGGGATCTTCCCAACCAGTGAAGCTGACAGTTGAGCAGACATATTTTTTTCCCCTTGCACGAACTTCTAGAAATAACAGATATGAAAATGCAGAAAAATACCTGATCTAAACAATGAAAAACGAGCACCAGAGTAACAACAGTATTTTAAATGACAATGATACAAACTGCACAAAGCTTCCCACTGTGGACAAGCCAAGTGCATGGTAAATAGAATAGCTGATGTCCACTTCAATGAGGACAAAACTCTTCTTTTTTAAAAAAAAAGAAACATTTTCTTTTTGCCTCTAAGTCATCATTTATTTTTATTTTTTAATATTTATCTTTTATTAACTTTATTTATTATTTATTTGTTCTCTTTATTCTTTATTCTTTAGAATAAAGAATATTTATTCTTTGGCCTTTGTGGGCCTCCCATCGCAGTGGCGTCTCTCATTGCAGAGTACGAACTCTGGGCGCGTGCGCTCCAGAGTGCTGGCTCGTAACTGGACACACTGGTCCAGCCAGTCCAGGGCACGGGGGATCCTCCCAGGCCAGAGATCGAACCAGTGCCCCTTGCACTGCAAGGTGGACTCTCTACCCACTGGACCACCAGGGAAGCCCTACAAAACTCTTAATAGGCAGCTTCCAGAATTCACTCACACAGCTTCTGAACATCTGTTAAGTCCCTTGGGCGATGTGAGGAACACATAAAAAGAACTATCACAACAAGCTTACATAAAAAGCAATAACTGAAAACAGAGATTGAGTTGATTTTTTAAAAATCATCCATATGAGATTAAATAACTTGATGGAGTCATGTTAGGAGGATGGATAATTACCATGAGTTTATCACACTGGTCAGAATGCAAAGCAAGAAGCTTTTCAAAAAGATGATTTTCTTATTGAGATGACTTTTATGATTCCTGTATACTTTATGCTCCCAGTGCCTCTTATAGAAGCTGCCACGCAAGAGGTACTCAAACAAGTGCTTTTGGAATAGATCTGAGAGTTGGTTCCCTGGCTGCTAAGATGGTAAAGAATCCACCTGCAATGCGGGAGACCTGGGTTTAATCCCTGGGTTGGAAAGATCCCTTGGGGGAGGATGTAATAACCCACTTCAGTATTCTTGCCTGGAGACTCCCCTTAGACAGAAGAGCCTGGCAGGGCTAGAGTCCATGGAGTCCCAAAGAGTCAGACATCACTGAGCAACTAGGCACCGTGCAGCCAGCTCGTGTGCCTGGTACAAAGGAAACAGGAGCTACAAAGATCCCAGAGGTAACATAACTGGGTGAAAGGAAAAAAATCCCATGTAGAGTAAAGAAGTTCCTCTTGATCTGTGCTAGCAGATATCAGCAACAATTGTCAGTCATACAATGACTAACTGGCACCAAACACGATTGCATACAAAGTCCAAAAAAGTATATCGAAAACTGATTTTTTAAAGCATAAATCACCATTTCCTCTCTAGGCACCTCACTGACTTTGTAAAAGAGTGTATAGAAAATCCTGAATTTTAAGAAAGTAAGAGCAAAATGACTGGGGCAACAGAGAGGAAGGATTTTCTTACCTGTTGGCAGTGGTATCTCTGGTTGAAATAATTCTGGATTAAATATTGTATGATTCAAAGAAGGATCCAAATGAAACATCTATAAAAAAGAAAATGTAAATATTTCCATCATTACTTTTCCAACACTGTATTAAAATTTGAATGTTACCTTAAACTTAATTATAGGAACAAAAACTAAAGCAGAAAACAAAAACCTGAAAAAATAGCTTAAATCAGAACTTTAAAAATATGCTCAGGACATCTAAATTCCCATGTGTACAGAACTTTACATGGGCTAGGGCTATGGTTATATGACAAAGGGATTTCAGAAGAAAGATCCAGCTGTAAAGCCCACAGAGGTAAGGACCTGGTGTAGCTTGCTTACTGGTGTATCTGAAGTGCCCAGTGCATGCTTACCAGCGTGAATACTTCAATATTTGTTGAATAAGTGATTTAAAGCTCATATGTTCTCTTGGAAATATAAACATGAGGATAGAATCCTAGAAATCTGTATTTTTTTTATAATGGTAAATAAATTCCGGCTCGAGGCATCCAATTTCAAATTCTGAAAGAATCAGAGAGCAAGCAGCCCTGGTACAATTTATAGTAAAAATGAAAATATAACTTAGTCCAAAAAAGCCGACAACTGAGCACTGATCTCCCTCACTTCGTTTTCACCTTTATTTACCTTGCATGATGGAAGATACCTGGAATTTACTGGGAGTGATATGCTGAATAATGGCTCCCCTAAAGACACCCACATCCCAATCCCTAGAACCTGCAATGCAAAAGGGAATTTGCACATGAATACAGAGATGGGGGAGATTAGCCTGAATTATCCAGGCTGGGCCTGATAGGAGACCAAAGTGACTGGGAGAAGTATCAATGGAAACTAGAGGCTGAAGTGAAAAAGGGTCACAGGCCAAAAAACGCAACCAGCCTCTCAATGTTCAGAAAGTTAAACTGTCAGAAGGAATGCAGTTCTGCCAACACCTTGACGATGGACTTCTCCAGAAGTCCAGACTGTAAGAGAATTAACTTGTATTTTTTTTAAGCTGCTAAATTTGTGGTAATTTGTCATAGGAGCAAAATACTGGAAAAAGAAAACCTGTTGGCAGTGGTATCTCTGGTTAAATATTCTGGATTAAATATTGTATGATTCAAAGAAGGATCCAAATGAAACATCTATAAAAAAGAAAATGTAAATATTTCCATCATTACTTTTCCAACACTGTATTAAAATTTGAATGTTACCTTAAACTTAATTATAGGAACAAAAACTAAAGCAGAAAACAAAAACCTGAAAAAATAGCTTAAATCAGAACTTTAAAAATATGCTCAGGACATCTAAATTCCCATGTGTACAGAACTTTACATGGGCTAGGGCTATGGTTATATGACAAAGGGATTTCAGAAGAAAGATCCAGCTGTAAAGCCCACAGAGGTAAGGACCTGGTGTAGCTTGCTTACTGGTGTATCTGAAGTGCCCAGTGCATGCTTACCAGCGTGAATACTTCAATATTTGTTGAATAAGTGATTTAAAGCTCATATGTTCTCTTGGAAATATAAACATGAGGATAGAATCCTAGAAATCTGTATTTTTTTTATAATGGTAAATAAATTCCGGCTCGAGGCATCCAATTTCAAATTCTGAAAGAATCAGAGAGCAAGCAGCCCTGGTACAATTTATAGTAAAAATGAAAATATAACTTAGTCCAAAAAAGCCGACAACTGAGCACTGATCTCCCTCACTTCGTTTTCACCTTTATTTACCTTGCATGATGGAAGATACCTGGAATTTACTGGGAGTGATATGCTGAATAATGGCTCCCCTAAAGACACCCACATCCCAATCCCTAGAACCTGCAATGCAAAAGGGAATTTGCACATGAATACAGAGATGGGGGAGATTAGCCTGAATTATCCAGGCTGGGCCTGATAGGAGACCAAAGTGACTGGGAGAAGTATCAATGGAAACTAGAGGCTGAAGTGAAAAAAGGGGTCACAGGCCAAAAAACGCAACCAGCCTCTCAATGTTCAGAAAGTTAAACTGTCAGAAGGAATGCAGTTCTGCCAACACCTTGACGATGGACTTCTCCAGAAGTCCAGACTGTAAGAGAATTAACTTGTATTTTTTTTAAGCTGCTAAATTTGTGGTAATTTGTCATAGGAGCACCAGAAAACTAATACAGCAGGCAAACAATGCATTCTGATTGAATTATATAACCTGTCTTGAAGTGCTATTAAAAATTACTTATCCCAATAGAAACATCTCCTTCCAACTTAGCACTCAGGATTTAAAATGTGTATTTATGAGTTTGGTATTTATTTCAGTCTAAATAAGTCATGTGTCAAATGTCTGGACAGCACAGAAAATCAAGCATACTTCATTTTTTATAATACACTAGTTATTAAATGTGCTGGAGCTGGCATTAAAAAAATAGTAGTTTACTCCTTTTCTGAACTAGGATATTATTGGACATTCTTGGGTACCTAAGAATCTATCATTAGTATGTCTAGTTAAATCAAGACTAAGAAACACAGTGCTTAAATAAAGAACACGTCAGATCCAGTTGTGAGGTATGCAAATTTTCAATTGAGGAACAATAAGTGTGCTCTACTTCAATGCTCAGGGGTAAAGTTCATCTACACTATTCACTGTTTGCTCAAAAGGAAATAAAGGAATGAAAAAACACATTGTTATAGAAATGGGCCCCATCTCATAGAGAGAATTTACCAGTCTCAGAACAGAAAAGATGACCTGGCAGAAAAAAAAAAAAAAAAAACTTTCCTATGATCCTGCAAGTGGTTAAAATGACTGGTTACCGGGAAAAACTCTGATCTCAGGAGAAATACAGCCCCACTTCAGACAAGAAGAGCGAAGCTGTGGCATGTGCTGCAGCTTAAGCTGTACATTAGGTCAGGGGTAAGGAGCAAATTCCAGAACACATTAAAATACTGAGGATCGCACTGGGGACATAAAAACTTTAGGAAATATACACCATTCATCTTAAGACAAGGGGAAAAAACCCAAATTTCAAGGACCTCTCTCTCTCCTCAAAAATGGAAATATCAGAACATGTCCCCATGTCTGTTGCTGATGATCACAAAAATGCCCACATTAAAAAAACTTTCGAAATGAATGTTTTCAGCAGGTTTTACTCTTGTGTGGCATAAAGGATCATCTCTTGCTGATAGAATTTCCTGTGCAAAGACAGGAAAGTATGGTTTAAAACCCAGCAGACCAACAGTAATGCTGGTTAGGGTTTGTTTGCCTTTGTTAGATACAACATATTAAAAGTGAAAGGTAAAGCACAGGGTTTTGATAATATGAGTAGCCAAATGCTTTTCATGCAGTAATCAAAGAAAAGGCTCCTAGATTTTTCCTGTATCATCGTTCGGATGATAAAACTCAAAAGAAGCATCTTAATATGAAAAACAATGCATACTCATTCTTTCTAAATTAATCAGAATATGATGAAGAATACTGAATGCATAATGGTATTTATTTCAGTCTAAATAAGTCATGTGTCAAATGTCTGGACAGCACAGAAAATCAAGCATACTTCATTTTTTATAATACACTAGTTATTAAATGTGCTGGAGCTGGCATTAAAAAAATAGTAGTTTACTCCTTTTCTGAACTAGGATATTATTGGACATTCTTGGGTACCTAAGAATCTATCATTAGTATGTCTAGTTAAATCAAGACTAAGAAACACAGTGCTTAAATAAAGAACACGTCAGATCCAGTTGTGAGGTATGCAAATTTTCAATTGAGGAACAATAAGTGTGCTCTACTTCAATGCTCAGGGGTAAAGTTCATCTACACTATTCACTGTTTGCTCAAAAGGAAATAAAGGAATGAAAAAACACATTGTTATAGAAATGGGCCCCATCTCATAGAGAGAATTTACCAGTCTCAGAACAGAAAAGATGACCTGGCAGAAAAAAAAAAAAAAAAAACTTTCCTATGATCCTGCAAGTGGTTAAAATGACTGGTTACCGGGAAAAACTCTGATCTCAGGAGAAATACAGCCCCACTTCAGACAAGAAGAGCGAAGCTGTGGCATGTGCTGCAGCTTAAGCTGTACATTAGGTCAGGGGTAAGGAGCAAATTCCAGAACACATTAAAATACTGAGGATCGCACTGGGGACATAAAAACTTTAGGAAATATACACCATTCATCTTAAGACAAGGGGAAAAAACCCAAATTTCAAGGACCTCTCTCTCTCCTCAAAAATGGAAATATCAGAACATGTCCCCATGTCTGTTGCTGATGATCACAAAAATGCCCACATTAAAAAAACTTTCGAAATGAATGTTTTCAGCAGGTTTTACTCTTGTGTGGCATAAAGGATCATCTCTTGCTGATAGAATTTCCTGTGCAAAGACAGGAAAGTATGGTTTAAAACCCAGCAGACCAACAGTAATGCTGGTTAGGGTTTGTTTGCCTTTGTTAGATACAACATATTAAAAGTGAAAGGTAAAGCACAGGGTTTTGATAATATGAGTAGCCAAATGCTTTTCATGCAGTAATCAAAGAAAAGGCTCCTAGATTTTTCCTGTATCATCGTTCGGATGATAAAACTCAAAAGAAGCATCTTAATATGAAAAACAATGCATACTCATTCTTTCTAAATTAATCAGAATATGATGAAGAATACTGAATGCTATACAAGTGTTTTATTTAAAGAAGCAATACTAGATCCCTTAAAAGTACTTCACTTTTGGTTTTCTGACTGATTCTTTGCATGTGTAAATTTGGGAAATACTTTTAATTAGGTGGCTAAAGTTTAAGTGTGAAATGATTATGAAACGTGGACCAGGGTGTCCTCGTACCTACTGTTTCCCTCTCTTTGTCTAGTCTAGCAAACTACATCTTTCAAACCTCAGCTTACACAGACTTCCTTTCGAACACCTCCATAACCATGCCCTTCTTCCCTCTCAGCATTTGCATAGAGATTACTACAACAGTGCTCATTACCACAAGGAGACGATTCCCGCCTCCACCCCTTCTATTAGAATGGCAGCTTCCTGAAATGCGGCACATTTTTATATCCTGTACATTGTGATGTCTCAATAAATAACTCATGAGTGAATAAATGTCACTATTTTAAGTACTCTTAATATTTAATATTGCTATTGTAACTACCTTAGAATCTGAAAACTGCCCACAAATGACTCATTACACACACACACACACATGTATAGAGCAAAATATAACAAACATTTGATGGACTACTCAACACTTCTATAGGCTTAAAACTGAAATTTTTCAAGTATAAGGTTAGGAGAGAAATAAAGGACACTAGTATCTTTTTATAATTGTTAATATAATTATAATGAACAGTTCTGTGCTCCCAAAGCATATTCATTGCCCATTAAATCTTTTTTTTTTTTAAAGATTTATTTATTTATTTATTTTTGGGGTGGGGTGTGGTGGGAGGTGGGGTAGGGAGGGAGGGGGCAGGTGGGCCACTTCTATTGGTCTTTCATTTGTCTATTTTCATCCTTCCTTGTTCTTTGGCCCGTGTGGGCCTCCCATGTGTGGCCTCTGTTGTCGCAGAGCACCAGCTCTGGGCGCATGCGCTCCAGAGCTCCAGCTCGGTATTTGGACACATCAGTCCAGCCGCTCCACAGCACGTGGAATCTTCCCAGGCCAGGGATCAAACTGGCGCCCCTTGCACTGCAAGGCGGTGTCCTTACCCACTGGACCACCAGGGAAGCCCGCCCATTAAATCTTTTAATCACCCCTGTGAGTGAGGATGAGATGGGGGGGGAGTTGCTAAGTGATTCCTCATGTTTTAAGAGCAGTCTGCACTTGGTTAAGATCTTTGAATTCTAAGTCCTTTTCACTACACCGATCTGCCTCCTCATTATATAAGTTTTAAACGTGGACCAGGGTGTCCTCGTACCTACTGTTTCCCTCTCTTTGTCTAGTCTAGCAAACTACATCTTTCAAACCTCAGCTTACACAGACTTCCTTTCGAACACCTCCATAACCATGCCCTTCTTCCCTCTCAGCATTTGCATAGAGATTACTACAACAGTGCTCATTACCACAAGGAGACGATTCCCGCCTCCACCCCTTCTATTAGAATGGCAGCTTCCTGAAATGCGGCACATTTTTATATCCTGTACATTGTGATGTCTCAATAAATAACTCATGAGTGAATAAATGTCACTATTTTAAGTACTCTTAATATTTAATATTGCTATTGTAACTACCTTAGAATCTGAAAACTGCCCACAAATGACTCATTACACACACACACACACATGTATAGAGCAAAATATAACAAACATTTGATGGACTACTCAACACTTCTATAGGCTTAAAACTGAAATTTTTCAAGTATAAGGTTAGGAGAGAAATAAAGGACACTAGTATCTTTTTATAATTGTTAATATAATTATAATGAACAGTTCTGTGCTCCCAAAGCATATTCATTGCCCATTAAATCTTTTTTTTTTTAAAGATTTATTTATTTATTTATTTTTGGGGTGGGGTGAGGTGGGGAGGTGGGGTGGGGAGGGGGGGGGCAGGTGGGCCACTTCTATTGGTCTTTCATTTGTCTATTTTCATCCTTCCTTGTTCTTTGGCCCGTGTGGGCCTCCCATCGCGGTGGCCTCTGTTGTCGCAGAGCACCAGCTCTGGGCGCATGCGCTCCAGAGCTCCAGCTCGGTATTTGGACACATCAGTCCAGCCGCTCCACAGCACGTGGAATCTTCCCAGGCCAGGGATCAAACTGGCGCCCCTTGCACTGCAAGGCGGTGTCCTTACCCACTGGACCACCAGGGAAGCCCGCCCATTAAATCTTTTAATCACCCCTGTGAGTGAGGATGAGATGGGGGGGGAGTTGCTAAGTGATTCCTCATGTTTTAAGAGCAGTCTGCACTTGGTTAAGATCTTTGAATTCTAAGTCCTTTTTCACTACACCGATCTGCCTCCTCGTTATATAAGTTTTAAATAAATACTTTACCCTCTCCTCAAAATGTTATGTTCAAGTCCTAACCCCTAATACCTGTGAATATGACTTTACTGAAGAATAGAGTCTTAATATACAAGCAGCTCAGACAGCTAAATACTGAAAAAACAAACAACCCAATCAAAAAATGGGAAAAAGACCTATCTATCCAAGGAAGACATACAGATAATCAAAAAAGCACATGAAACAATGCTTAACATCACTTATTATTAGAGAAATGCAAATCAAAACTACAATGAGATACTACCTCACACCAGTCAGAATGGCCACATCAAAAAATCTACAGATAATAAATGCTGGAGAGGCTGCAGAGAAAAAGGAAAACCCCTGCATCGTTGGTGGGAATGTAAATGGACACAACCACTATGGAAGACAGTATGGAGATTCCTCAAAACTCTAAGAACAGAAGCACCATATGACCCAGCAATCCTACTATTAGGCTTATACCCTGATGAAATAAAATTGAAAGAGACACCTATACCCCAATGTTCACTGCAGCACTCCATACAATAGCTAGATTATGGAGGCAACCTAGATGTCCATCAACAAATGAATGGATAAAGAAGCTCTGGCACATATATGCAATGGAATATTTTTCAGCCGCTAAAAGAAATGAAGAAGATTCAGTCCTAATGAGAGGGGTGAATTTACAACCTATTATACACAGTGAAGTAAGTCAAAAAGAGGACAGATACAGTATACTAACACATATATATGGAATCTAATAAGTTTGTACTGATAAATGCACACGCAGAGCATCAATGGAAAAACAGTCATAGAGAACAGACTTATGGACATTGGAGAGAGGGAAAAGTGGGTGAGAGATATGGAAAGAGCAACACGGAACCCTAAACTCTTTTACGTAAAAGAGATAACTGCTGATAACGTGCTGTGGGACTAAGAGAACATACATGGGGCTATGTGACAGCCTAGAGGGTGAGATGAGGGGAATGGGACCACCAGGAAGCCCATTAAATCTTTTAATCACCCCTGTGAGTGAGGATGAGATGGGGGGGGAGTTGCTAAGTGATTCCTCATGTTTTAAGAGCAGTCTGCACTTGGTTAAGATCTTTGAATTCTAAGTCCTTTTTCACTACACCGATCTGCCTCCTCGTTATATAAGTTTTAAATAAATACTTTACCCTCTCCTCAAAATGTTATGTTCAAGTCCTAACCCCTAATACCTGTGAATATGACTTTACTGAAGAATAGAGTCTTAATATACAAGCAGCTCAGACAGCTAAATACTGAAAAAACAAACAACCCAATCAAAAAATGGGAAAAAGACCTATCTATCCAAGGAAGACATACAGATAATCAAAAAAGCACATGAAACAATGCTTAACATCACTTATTATTAGAGAAATGCAAATCAAAACTACAATGAGATACTACCTCACACCAGTCAGAATGGCCACATCAAAAAATCTACAGATAATAAATGCTGGAGAGGCTGCAGAGAAAAAGGAAAACCCCTGCATCGTTGGTGGGAATGTAAATGGACACAACCACTATGGAAGACAGTATGGAGATTCCTCAAAACTCTAAGAACAGAAGCACCATATGACCCAGCAATCCTACTATTAGGCTTATACCCTGATGAAATAAAATTGAAAGAGACACCTATACCCCAATGTTCACTGCAGCACTCCATACAATAGCTAGATTATGGAGGCAACCTAGATGTCCATCAACAAATGAATGGATAAAGAAGCTCTGGCACATATATGCAATGGAATATTTTTCAGCCGCTAAAAGAAATGAAGAAGATTCAGTCCTAATGAGAGGGGTGAATTTACAACCTATTATACACAGTGAAGTAAGTCAAAAAGAGGACAGATACAGTATACTAACACATATATATGGAATCTAATAAGTTTGTACTGATAAATGCACACGCAGAGCATCAATGGAAAAACAGTCATAGAGAACAGACTTATGGACATTGGAGAGAGGGAAAAGTGGGTGAGAGATATGGAAAGAGCAACACGGAACCCTAAACTCTTTTACGTAAAAGAGATAACTGCTGATAACGTGCTGTGGGACTAAGAGAACATACATGGGGGCTATGTGACAGCCTAGAGGGGTGAGATGAGGGGGAATGGGATATATATATATGACTAATCTGGAATTATACATATCTGTAAATAGCAAAACTCTGTAAAATCAAAAAACCAAAATAAAAACTTGTGATTATGAAAAACAAAATAGAGTCTTTGCAGATGTAATCAAGATGAGGTCATCCTGAAGAAGGGGCCCTCAATCCACTGCCTAGTATTTTTATAAGAGAAAACAGGGGGAGATCTGTTTACAGAGACTCAGAGGAGACAAACGGAAGAAGGAATATGATGGAGAGACACAGCTACAAGCCAAGGAATGGCAAGGACTGCCAGTAACCACCAGAAGCTAGGAGAGAAGCACAGAAGAGGTTCTCCTTCAGAACTTCCAGAAGCAGCCTATCCTGTCATCATCTTGCTTTTGGACTCTAGTCTCCAGAACCAAGAGAGAATATCTCTCTGTTGGTTTAAGGCACCTAGTTTGTGGTAAGGTGTTACAGCAGCCCTAAGAAATGAATACAGCAGCTATCATTTGACCTCCAGCATACAGAGCTTTTGTGCAACAATATGTATGACAGCAGGGTTTAGGTTATTTGTTTTACATGGCATGTTCTCTCAGACCTTATTTCTATCACTTTTAGAGCTTTCCTGATAGTTACTCTTTTTGCCTTTGTGTATTTTAAAATATGAATACATTTGCAAAAATTAGCAAGATTATTTTACTACTTACTTGTTCATGCCCTCCCAAATATGGGTCGTCTTCTGCCATTCTGGAGCTGTGCATCAAAAGAATACAAAATCAAACTGTTAAGACTGGAATGAATCTTCAAGATTTCATTAAGGCGTCTAGTGGTTTATGATGTCTATCTTCTTTCTGAATTGTACCTTCTATCATTAAAAGTATTCATTAAAAAAAAAAAAATTCCACCATGAAGTAGTAAACTGTGTTATTCCAGGAAGACCAAATATAACCTTTTTTTTTTTTTTTTTAAAGACCTTAGGAGGAGGGTACAGAGTAGTTCCTCTTTGGAATCCATCAGTAGAAAGATTGCATAAGCAAGGAATTACCACTTACATAAGACCCACAAACCCTATGTCAACCTCACAACTGTGTCCTGGAGTTTGGTACAACTAGCCTTCATCCTCTGGATAAAAATCAGGCCATTAGCTTTCTTAGAGGCTGGGTTTTTTTTGTTACCATCTAGACTGCAAAGATTCGCTAAGCTCCTTGTGTAGGTTATTTTCCAGTCCTTCATGAATTCCTTGATGATTCTAGAGTCACCTCCCCACTTTCCACATGCCGCTTAGGAGGAGAAGCACAGAGGGAGCCATCTGCTCTCAGGGGCCGGGGCAGTGCTTTGCACAGGGGAGGACGGCTGCAGTGTGCCATGCTCCATCCTCTAGTGCTCCACTGCACAGGCCACTTCCTCTCACTCTCAGAGTGGTACAGAAACTCAGTGACATTCAGTGTGCAATCAAAAGGCATGAAAATAAGAACTTTTATTATCAAGGCTAGAGTCTCAGATTTACTCAACCCCAGCCAGATGTTAACACATCGAAGGTTCTAGCCATCTGCTGTTACCCAGAGTTCCTGACAAAAGTGAAGAGCCATGTAACCAGATAAAAACAGTATCTAAAATCACATATAATTTTGGATTTCCTTAAGAAGTACTCTAATCATTATTTTAAATATGTATAGGTAAATAATGTTAGTCGCTCAGTTATGGCTGACTCTATGTGACCCCACAGTGGCATGTTCTCTCAGACCTTATTTCTATCACTTTTAGAGCTTTCCTGATAGTTACTCTTTTGCCTTTGTGTATTTTAAAATATGAATACATTTGCAAAAATTAGCAAGATTATTTTACTACTTACTTGTTCATGCCCTCCCAAATATGGGTCGTCTTCTGCCATTCTGGAGCTGTGCATCAAAAGAATACAAAATCAAACTGTTAAGACTGGAATGAATCTTCAAGATTTCATTAAGGCGTCTAGTGGTTTATGATGTCTATCTTCTTTCTGAATTGTACCTTCTATCATTAAAAGTATTCATTAAAAAAAAAAAAATTCCACCATGAAGTAGTAAACTGTGTTATTCCAGGAAGACCAAATATAACCTTTTTTTTTTTTTTTTTAAAGACCTTAGGAGGAGGGTACAGAGTAGTTCCTCTTTGGAATCCATCAGTAGAAAGATTGCATAAGCAAGGAATTACCACTTACATAAGACCCACAAACCCTATGTCAACCTCACAACTGTGTCCTGGAGTTTGGTACAACTAGCCTTCATCCTCTGGATAAAAATCAGGCCATTAGCTTTCTTAGAGGCTGGGTTTTTTTTGTTACCATCTAGACTGCAAAGATTCGCTAAGCTCCTTGTGTAGGTTATTTTCCAGTCCTTCATGAATTCCTTGATGATTCTAGAGTCACCTCCCCACTTTCCACATGCCGCTTAGGAGGAGAAGCACAGAGGGAGCCATCTGCTCTCAGGGGCCGGGGCAGTGCTTTGCACAGGGGAGGACGGCTGCAGTGTGCCATGCTCCATCCTCTAGTGCTCCACTGCACAGGCCACTTCCTCTCACTCTCAGAGTGGTACAGAAACTCAGTGACATTCAGTGTGCAATCAAAAGGCATGAAAATAAGAACTTTTATTATCAAGGCTAGAGTCTCAGATTTACTCAACCCCAGCCAGATGTTAACACATCGAAGGTTCTAGCCATCTGCTGTTACCCAGAGTTCCTGACAAAAGTGAAGAGCCATGTAACCAGATAAAAACAGTATCTAAAATCACATATAATTTTGGATTTCCTTAAGAAGTACTCTAATCATTATTTTAAATATGTATAGGTAAATAATGTTAGTCGCTCAGTTATGGCTGACTCTATGTGACCCCACAGACTCCTGTGTCCATGGAATTATCCAGGCAACAATACTGGAGTGAGATGGCGTTTCCTTTCCTAAGGGATCTTTCCGACCCAGAGATTGAACCAGGGTCTCCGGCATTGTAGACAGATTCTTTATTGTCTGAGCCTCCAGGGAAGCAAATATGTATAGGTTAACTTAAATTTACTTAGACCAAATTTTAGACATATTCCCTGAAAAACCAGAACATTTAAAAACACATAGCTCAAAGTAAATACTAATTTGAGGTTATTTTTTCTTTTTTTTTTTTTTTTCATGAAGTTTTTAAAGTATTCAAGAGCACTTGAGATGGGGGCTGTGCTAAGGCTCCTGTCCATTAGAATCTGTCCTCTCTTTTTCCATAGTAACAGAGTTGTAGCTGGAAACATGCTTAGTTAGAATATACCCCAAGTACCTGTGAAGCTAGGAATGGTCATTTGAAGAAACACTTGCCAGTGGCATGTCAGAGCTATTTACTGTGTGCCATTTCCAGGTCTGGGCTTAAAGCTCTTGACATCTTTCCTCTGTGTTGTTTCTTCTTGTTCCCACTGGACAGAATTTAGACATGGAGAAAAACCTAGCTTCTGTCACCTATATGATGATAAAAGGCAGCTCAATGATGGTGGCATGAGAAGGAACTCAGTTCCCGTGTTGCTTAACCCAATGTACGGTCCTCACTCTAATGAATGTATCATTCAACAATCCAAAATTCCCCAAAGAGGACTCCAATTTCCAGTGAGATCCTCTCCAGCTACAACCTTCTGTGACAAGGTGAGGTTGAGGAAGCACTGGAGGGTTCCTGGTGAGATGCACAGCAGTGCCCAACTTCAACAAAGGGGAAAGAGCAGCTCTGAGTTGTATACAAGAATTCCTGCAGATTTGCAGGAAAAATATTTGTGGAAAACAAGAAACTAACGAATTATAAACAGCTGTAGTTGATTTAGACAAACTGCTAAAGATGGAAAACTGACCTGATACAGTGAACAAGAATTGAGTCATTTGAAATGCAAGAGTTCTGCCACTGCTGGGTGTGTGACTCTGGATATATAACTAACCCACAGTGGCCTCTGTTTCCTTACCTGCAATGTGAGAGATTTTGATGGGGGATGGACTTTGAAAGGAACAGAATTTTGTTGCACTCAGAATACATCAGTTAGCTAATAAATGCTTATTTAAAGAACCAATCACCTAAATCAGAACTCTTTGTAAATGTGGATTTTCATATGGACTTAGATGTATATTCAAATTAAAGAATCATTAGCATAATTTTCACTTACATAAAGAATACTAGGGACTTTCCTGGTAGGTCCAGTGGTTAAGATTTTAAGCTCCCAGTGTAGGGGTCCCAAGTTCAATTTCTGGTCAGGGAACTAAACTGCACATGCCACAACTAACAATTTGCATGCCACAACTAAAAGATACCTCACGCCACTACCAAAGATCCCATGTGTTGCAACTAAGACCTGGCACAACCAAAGAAATAAATATTAAAAAAGAAAAGAATACTAGCAAATAGTGTTACACTGAAACACAGTGCTAGTTACAACATTCCACGTGAAAAATTCTTATTCTGAGAACACCACAGAAGCCTAAGCTTCCAAGAAAAATATTAAGACCGTGTCTTTTTCCTTTGATGTGGGCTGATCACCCCAATCCTCTAATCTTAGCCCACAGTCTTCTTGTTCCCACTGGACAGAATTTAGACATGGAGAAAAACCTAGCTTCTGTCACCTATATGATGATAAAAGGCAGCTCAATGATGGTGGCATGAGAAGGAACTCAGTTCCCGTGTTGCTTAACCCAATGTACGGTCCTCACTCTAATGAATGTATCATTCAACAATCCAAAATTCCCCAAAGAGGACTCCAATTTCCAGTGAGATCCTCTCCAGCTACAACCTTCTGTGACAAGGTGAGGTTGAGGAAGCACTGGAGGGTTCCTGGTGAGATGCACAGCAGTGCCCAACTTCAACAAAGGGGAAAGAGCAGCTCTGAGTTGTATACAAGAATTCCTGCAGATTTGCAGGAAAAATATTTGTGGAAAACAAGAAACTAACGAATTATAAACAGCTGTAGTTGATTTAGACAAACTGCTAAAGATGGAAAACTGACCTGATACAGTGAACAAGAATTGAGTCATTTGAAATGCAAGAGTTCTGCCACTGCTGGGTGTGTGACTCTGGATATATAACTAACCCACAGTGGCCTCTGTTTCCTTACCTGCAATGTGAGAGATTTTGATGGGGGATGGACTTTGAAAGGAACAGAATTTTGTTGCACTCAGAATACATCAGTTAGCTAATAAATGCTTATTTAAAGAACCAATCACCTAAATCAGAACTCTTTGTAAATGTGGATTTTCATATGGACTTAGATGTATATTCAAATTAAAGAATCATTAGCATAATTTTCACTTACATAAAGAATACTAGGGACTTTCCTGGTAGGTCCAGTGGTTAAGATTTTAAGCTCCCAGTGTAGGGGTCCCAAGTTCAATTTCTGGTCAGGGAACTAAACTGCACATGCCACAACTAACAATTTGCATGCCACAACTAAAAGATACCTCACGCCACTACCAAAGATCCCATGTGTTGCAACTAAGACCTGGCACAACCAAAGAAATAAATATTAAAAAAGAAAAGAATACTAGCAAATAGTGTTACACTGAAACACAGTGCTAGTTACAACATTCCACGTGAAAAATTCTTATTCTGAGAACACCACAGAAGCCTAAGCTTCCAAGAAAAATATTAAGACCGTGTCTTTTTCCTTTGATGTGGGCTGATCACCCCAATCCTCTAATCTTAGCCCACAGTCTTCAAAAGCCAAAGGAGACTGCTGATTTGTTAAACTGACAAAACCTGTTCAGAATCTTGATTTTACATATATTTTTCAACCTGTGGATGGTTCCTGACCTGTGATTTAATGTAAGGTGGGCCTGACCCTAATTCTAAAATGCAACTAAATCTACTTTATTAGAACTAATGCAGGGTTATTATCACAGATTATCACTGTAGAGAAAACCTCAAGATCTCTGAATGAAAGCACTGGACAAAACACCCAGTTACACAGAGTCCTCCATCCAATATCCTCCCCAGGATTTACGCACAAACATGTGCCCAAAGATCATAGTTCTAAAAGCTCAAAAGAAATCTAAGAGATATGGATGATGGTTAAAAATCTGAACTTGGCCTTTGTAAAATAGTTCCCTATGAAGAGCTGAGGTAACAGTCCCCTGGGAGTGATGTCAATGTTAATTCATGATTTAAAAATAAAATGTCAAATGAAACCAAGAATTATTTGGAAAGGATGAATCACTGAGTAATATTTGCATTAATTGTAAGAGCAGGTCTTATTTCAAAAATTTGAAATACCGACTAAGCCTTTGGAGCTGAAGGATTAGGAAAGACCAGGGAAAGCCCCTACTGCCTTCCTGCTCCCCCAGCCCTTCCCCTCACTTTCCTTTTGCACACAGTTCTGTGCTTTTGAGGAAGGACCCTGAAACAGAAAAGGAGACATCGAGCTGACTGTGAGAAGGTGGGCCCAAGCTCTTCATCTCTCTCCCCCAACAGCGAGCTTCCAGGAACATTTTCACCCCATGAAAAGGGAAATGGAAAATGTAGCTAGTTAGAAATAAATAAAATATCTCCCCCAATGAACTGCTTGTACTTCTTACATAAGAGACAATGTTACAACTGTCTAAGTTCTGAATATACCTCACGCCACTACCAAAGATCCCATGTGTTGCAACTAAGACCTGGCACAACCAAAGAAATAAATATTAAAAAAGAAAAGAATACTAGCAAATAGTGTTACACTGAAACACAGTGCTAGTTACAACATTCCACGTGAAAAATTCTTATTCTGAGAACACCACAGAAGCCTAAGCTTCCAAGAAAAATATTAAGACCGTGTCTTTTTCCTTTGATGTGGGCTGATCACCCCAATCCTCTAATCTTAGCCCACAGTCTTCAAAAGCCAAAGGAGACTGCTGATTTGTTAAACTGACAAAACCTGTTCAGAATCTTGATTTTACATATATTTTTCAACCTGTGGATGGTTCCTGACCTGTGATTTAATGTAAGGTGGGCCTGACCCTAATTCTAAAAATGCAACTAAATCTACTTTATTAGAACTAATGCAGGGTTATTATCACAGATTATCACTGTAGAGAAAACCTCAAGATCTCTGAATGAAAGCACTGGACAAAACACCCAGTTACACAGAGTCCTCCATCCAATATCCTCCCCAGGATTTACGCACAAACATGTGCCCAAAGATCATAGTTCTAAAAGCTCAAAAGAAATCTAAGAGATATGGATGATGGTTAAAAATCTGAACTTGGCCTTTGTAAAATAGTTCCCTATGAAGAGCTGAGGTAACAGTCCCCTGGGAGTGATGTCAATGTTAATTCATGATTTAAAAATAAAATGTCAAATGAAACCAAGAATTATTTGGAAAGGATGAATCACTGAGTAATATTTGCATTAATTGTAAGAGCAGGTCTTATTTCAAAAATTTGAAATACCGACTAAGCCTTTGGAGCTGAAGGATTAGGAAAGACCAGGGAAAGCCCCTACTGCCTTCCTGCTCCCCCAGCCCTTCCCCTCACTTTCCTTTTGCACACAGTTCTGTGCTTTTGAGGAAGGACCCTGAAACAGAAAAGGAGACATCGAGCTGACTGTGAGAAGGTGGGCCCAAGCTCTTCATCTCTCTCCCCAACAGCAAAGCTTCCAGGAACATTTTCACCCCATGAAAAGGGAAATGGAAAATGTAGCTAGTTAGAAATAAATAAAATATCTCCCCCAATGAACTGCTTGTACTTCTTACATAAGAGACAATGTTACAACTGTCTAAGTTCTGAATATATGATGAGTTGTACATGAAATGCCCATAGGTATTATTCTCTGCCCATCTCTGACAGTTCCACCACCAATATCAGAGGCCAGCACAAGGAATTCTTAGGGAGGACAGCAAAACCAAGGTCACAGAGTTGGACAGTAAGGGTAGAGATGGTAGCACTCCCTTCTCCTTGTAACTGCGGGTACTTTCCAGGATCCTACCTATTCACACTATTTGACCCGGGCCCACTCTAAGAAAATATATTCTATTCAATTTCATTAAAAAAAACTGAAGACAACTTTTCACATCCATTAAAATGACTTCACAATCTGCAGTTTGAAAAACAGAATTTTAGATGCCATCCAGAGGATGCGGTTTAGAATCAGAGACAGAGAGTGACTCCATTTTCAAATTTATTTTCAATCACAACAGACATCACTAAGGTGTAATTTCAGTACCTCATTTTTGATAAAATTACAAGAAAAACAGCGACTTTTCACCATCTCTCTGTTGGATGCTTAATTAATAAAGAGAAAGTAAGGAGTTTCTTTCCATGGAGGAAGTTTTTTGGAGGAAAAGTAAGGAGTTTCTTTCCATGGAGGAAGTTTTTTGGAGGAAATGTTCTGTAAGATGTATGCACTACATATGTGAAACATTACATGTGTACGACATATAATATGAAACATTCAAGTAAATATTCACTCCACAAACCCGTATGCAGGTCAAGAAGCAACAGTCAGAACCTTAGATGGAACAAATGACTGGTTTAAAATTGGGAAAGAAGTATGACAAGGCTGTGTACTGTCACCCGGCTTATTTAACTTATAGGCAGAGACATCATGTGAAATGCCGGGCTGGAAGAGTCACAAGTTGAGTCAAGATTGCAAGGAGATATTATCAACAACCTCAGGTAAGCAGATGATACCACTCTAACATTTCCTTTTGCACACAGTTCTGTGCTTTTGAGGAAGGACCCTGAAACAGAAAAGGAGACATCGAGCTGACTGTGAGAAGGTGGGCCCAAGCTCTTCATCTCTCTCCCCCAACAGCGAGCTTCCAGGAACATTTTCACCCCATGAAAAGGGAAATGGAAAATGTAGCTAGTTAGAAATAAATAAAATATCTCCCCCAATGAACTGCTTGTACTTCTTACATAAGAGACAATGTTACAACTGTCTAAGTTCTGAATATATGATGAGTTGTACATGAAATGCCCATAGGTATTATTCTCTGCCCATCTCTGACAGTTCCACCACCAATATCAGAGGCCAGCACAAGGAATTCTTAGGGAGGACAGCAAAACCAAGGTCACAGAGTTGGACAGTAAGGGTAGAGATGGTAGCACTCCCTTCTCCTTGTAACTGCGGGTACTTTCCAGGATCCTACCTATTCACACTATTTGACCCGGGCCCACTCTAAGAAAATATATTCTATTCAATTTCATTAAAAAAAACTGAAGACAACTTTTCACATCCATTAAAATGACTTCACAATCTGCAGTTTGAAAAACAGAATTTTAGATGCCATCCAGAGGATGCGGTTTAGAATCAGAGACAGAGAGTGACTCCATTTTCAAATTTATTTTCAATCACAACAGACATCACTAAGGTGTAATTTCAGTACCTCATTTTTGATAAAATTACAAGAAAAACAGCGACTTTTCACCATCTCTCTGTTGGATGCTTAATTAATAAAGAGAAAGTAAGGAGTTTCTTTCCATGGAGGAAGTTTTTTGGAGGAAAAGTAAGGAGTTTCTTTCCATGGAGGAAGTTTTTTGGAGGAAATGTTCTGTAAGATGTATGCACTACATATGTGAAACATTACATGTGTACGACATATAATATGAAACATTCAAGTAAATATTCACTCCACAAACCCGTATGCAGGTCAAGAAGCAACAGTCAGAACCTTAGATGGAACAAATGACTGGTTTAAAATTGGGAAAGAAGTATGACAAGGCTGTGTACTGTCACCCGGCTTATTTAACTTATAGGCAGAGACATCATGTGAAATGCCGGGCTGGAAGAGTCACAAGTTGAGTCAAGATTGCAAGGAGATATTATCAACAACCTCAGGTAAGCAGATGATACCACTCTAACAGGAGAAAGGAAAGAGGAACTAAAGAGTCTTGATAAGGGTGAAAGAGGAGAGAAAAAGCTGCATTAAAACTCAACATTCAAAAAACTATGATCACGGCATCCAGTCCCATCACCTCATGACAAACAGAAGGGGGAAAAAGGGGGAAGCAGTGACATATTTTCTTTTCTTGCGCTCTAAAATCACTGTGGATAGTGACTGCAGTCACAAAATTAGAAGACGCTTGCTTCTTGAAAGGAAAGCTATGACAAACCTAGATACTGTATTCAAAAGCAGAGACATCGCTTTGCTTACAAAGGTCTGCAGAGTTGAGGCTATGGCTTTTCCAGTAATTCTGCGACAGCTGGACCATTAAGAAGGCCAAGCTCCAAAGAACTGATGCTTTTGAGGAGATCAAACCAGTCAAACCTAAAGGAAATCAACCTTGAATATTCATTGGAAGGACTGATGCTAAAGTTGTGAAGCTCCAATACTTTGGCCACATGATGAGAAGAGCCAACTCACTGGAAAAGACCCTGATGCTAGGAAAGACTGAGGGCAAAAAGAGAAGAGGGAGACAGAGGATGAGATGGTTAGATAGCATTACTGACTGGGAAGCCTGGTGTGCTGCAGTCCATTGGTCACAAAGAGTTGGACATGGCTAAACGACTGAACAACAACATTCATTCTGCAATACTACTTCCAGAAATTTGTACTAAAGAATTATAGGAGGGGCTTCCCCGGTGGTCCAGTGGGTAAGGACACTGCTTTGCAGCGCAAGGGGCGCTGGTTCGAGCCTTGGCCTGGGAAGATCCCACGTGCTGGAGCGGCTGGACCGATGTGTCCAACTACCGAGTCGGAGCTCTGGCGCATGCGCCCAGAGCTGGTGCTCTCGACAACAGAGGCCGCTGCGATGGGAGGACGAATTTAGAATTCCCCCGTATGCAGGTCAAGAAGCAACAGTCAGAACCTTAGATGGAACAAATGACTGGTTTAAAATTGGGAAAGAAGTATGACAAGGCTGTGTACTGTCACCCGGCTTATTTAACTTATAGGCAGAGACATCATGTGAAATGCCGGGCTGGAAGAGTCACAAGTTGAGTCAAGATTGCAAGGAGATATTATCAACAACCTCAGGTAAGCAGATGATACCACTCTAACAGGAGAAAGGAAAGAGGAACTAAAGAGTCTTGATAAGGGTGAAAGAGGAGAGAAAAAGCTGCATTAAAACTCAACATTCAAAAAACTATGATCACGGCATCCAGTCCCATCACCTCATGACAAACAGAAGGGGAAAAGGTGGAAGCAGTGACATATTTTCTTTTCTTGCGCTCTAAAATCACTGTGGATAGTGACTGCAGTCACAAAATTAGAAGACGCTTGCTTCTTGAAAGGAAAGCTATGACAAACCTAGATACTGTATTCAAAAGCAGAGACATCGCTTTGCTTACAAAGGTCTGCAGAGTTGAGGCTATGGCTTTTCCAGTAATTCTGCGACAGCTGGACCATTAAGAAGGCCAAGCTCCAAAGAACTGATGCTTTTGAGGAGATCAAACCAGTCAAACCTAAAGGAAATCAACCTTGAATATTCATTGGAAGGACTGATGCTAAAGTTGTGAAGCTCCAATACTTTGGCCACATGATGAGAAGAGCCAACTCACTGGAAAAGACCCTGATGCTAGGAAAGACTGAGGGCAAAAAGAGAAGAGGGAGACAGAGGATGAGATGGTTAGATAGCATTACTGACTGGGAAGCCTGGTGTGCTGCAGTCCATTGGTCACAAAGAGTTGGACATGGCTAAACGACTGAACAACAACATTCATTCTGCAATACTACTTCCAGAAATTTGTACTAAAGAATTATAGGAGGGGCTTCCCCGGTGGTCCAGTGGGTAAGGACACTGCTTTGCAGCGCAAGGGGCGCTGGTTCGATCCTTGGCCTGGGAAGATCCCACGTGCTGCGGAGCGGCTGGACCGATGTGTCCAACTACCGAGTCGGAGCTCTGGAGCGCATGCGCCCAGAGCTGGTGCTCTGCGACAACAGAGGCCGCTGCGATGGGAGGCCCACACGGGCCAAAATACAAAGATGGATGAAAATAGACAAATGAAAGACCAATAGAAGTGGCCCGCCCACTCCCCTCCCTCCCCAACCCGCTCCCTCAAAAAAAATTTAAAAAAAAAATTAAAAAAAAAAAGAATTATAGGAGCAACTGTTCCAAAAATAAATACAAGAATATACATTGCAGAAAAAAAACAGGAAACAATCTGAATGTTCTTTAATAGGAGATGGTTAATTATAATTATTCTACATTCATAGTTATATGTTATATAACTTCTAAAATAAAGATCTGTATGTAGTAACATGGAAAATTTCACCCTTTACATTATAAATTTCTAAGTTTTAAATTTTCTAATTAAATATGTAATTGGAAACACATTATGTTCAATAGCAAAAAAAGGAAAATCGAACCATGTCCTGAAATTAAAGTTTAACTCTATAACAATTAATGATTACAGTGAATAAATCAAAGTATGAATGAATCAAAAACTTCAAAGTACTACTGGCATCTTCATAATAAATAGAGAAAATTTAACTTTAAAAGGGGTATTTTTTTTTTCTGATGAGGTATGAGCAGCAATGATGAAAGAAAAGTTAAGGGTGAGTTTACCTTTCTCAGAAGAGCTGATTTTTTTGTTTTGAAATTTTGAAAAAGACTGAATATTTGGGTCCTATCACATTTACACTTGTATAAACTCATTTTCTATGTTTTCCTACTTCTCCATCCATTTTCAGCTCCCTATGGTGTGAGTTAGGTGCAGCATGACCAATAAACAGTCAGAATAGCTACCTAGTAAGTACAAATGTACTGTTTTTGGAACTGGTTTAAGATAAGCTCCCTGTTCACAATGGAATGCCAATCTGACCCAATGCTCAACTATTACTGCATGCAAAGGTTTCTTACCAGCACAGCTAGTGACACAGAGTGAATACCAGCCGCTTTATTAGGCAGCATGGCAAAGAGTAACTTTATAATCACTGAAAGTTTATATTAACAAGTAGTGAAAATTTTAGGCCCTCCTAATTAGAAGAAACAAGTGTTTTCATTTCTTTCCCATCCTATGTTCATGGATACACTGCCCTCTTTCCTCCTCCTCCTTATCACTGCTGAAAAGTGTTTTCACTTGGCCTCCAGGGACATTTGGCAATAGCTGGAGACATTTTCATCTGTCACAACCAGCAAGTGGTCCTACTAGCATCTAGTGAGTAGAGATTAGAAATGGTGCTGAATATCCTGTAGTGCACAGGACAGCCTGTCACTATAGAGAAATATCCAACCCCAAATGTCAACACTGCCAAGGATGAGAAATCCACATGCACTGCATCATGTCATGACAGTGAGCTGCTTCACGTGGAGAAAGAACTAAACTTCACTGAGTATCTCTCATGAGTAAGGAATGAGGGCTACTACCTCACAGATTTCAGGTAATTCTCACAGTCATCCTGAGAAACACTGTCCCAGACTGAGAATACTAAGGTCTGTAGAGAGGAAGGCATTCCCTGAAGTGGATATTCCTTAAGGTGTAATGCCAGCTGATCTGACTCCACAGACAATGATTCAATCACCCGACTAAGAGGCAGATGTGATCTTCTCCTCGACTCACAAACTTAATACAGCGTCTTAGCTCCAGTTCTCAATGTTCAGGTTGGAGGCAGTCTATTCATACCATAGTCTGTAAAGTGGAATAGGATTATGACCATACACAATACTTAAAAAAGAGTTCTTCCTGAGACAAATGTGAAGGTAAAACTACCAAGCAGCATTAATGCAAATGGTATTTGCCTTTTGCTTTGTTTTGCTTTAATACCATTTTCAGCTCCCTATGGTGTGAGTTAGGTGCAGCATGACCAATAAACAGTCAGAATAGCTACCTAGTAAGTACAAATGTACTGTTTTTGGAACTGGTTTAAGATAAGCTCCCTGTTCACAATGGAATGCCAATCTGACCCAATGCTCAACTATTACTGCATGCAAAGGTTTCTTACCAGCACAGCTAGTGACACAGAGTGAATACCAGCCGCTTTATTAGGCAGCATGGCAAAGAGTAACTTTATAATCACTGAAAGTTTATATTAACAAGTAGTGAAAATTTTAGGCCCTCCTAATTAGAAGAAACAAGTGTTTTCATTTCTTTCCCATCCTATGTTCATGGATACACTGCCCTCTTTCCTCCTCCTCCTTATCACTGCTGAAAAGTGTTTTCACTTGGCCTCCAGGGACATTTGGCAATAGCTGGAGACATTTTCATCTGTCACAACCAGCAAGTGGTCCTACTAGCATCTAGTGAGTAGAGATTAGAAATGGTGCTGAATATCCTGTAGTGCACAGGACAGCCTGTCACTATAGAGAAATATCCAACCCCAAATGTCAACACTGCCAAGGATGAGAAATCCACATGCACTGCATCATGTCATGACAGTGAGCTGCTTCACGTGGAGAAAGAACTAAACTTCACTGAGTATCTCTCATGAGTAAGGAATGAGGGCTACTACCTCACAGATTTCAGGTAATTCTCACAGTCATCCTGAGAAACACTGTCCCAGACTGAGAATACTAAGGTCTGTAGAGAGGAAGGCATTCCCTGAAGTGGATATTCCTTAAGGTGTAATGCCAGCTGATCTGACTCCACAGACAATGATTCAATCACCCGACTAAGAGGCAGATGTGATCTTCTCCTCGACTCACAAACTTAATACAGCGTCTTAGCTCCAGTTCTCAATGTTCAGGTTGGAGGCAGTCTATTCATACCATAGTCTGTAAAGTGGAATAGGATTATGACCATACACAATACTTAAAAAAGAGTTCTTCCTGAGACAAATGTGAAGGTAAAACTACCAAGCAACATTAATGCAAATGGTATTTGCCTTTTGCTTTGTTTTGCTTTAAATACCGTCTTTGATCAAGCTCAAAGGATAGAAGGAGAATAAAAAGACACTCTCTGAAGCATGCCCACAGAAAATACCATTCTCGCTAATGGTATGATGAAAGTGTGTATTAAATAATTAAAATTCATGTATATTGAAATGCTCCTTGAGTGCTTCCTCCCTACATTTAGTTATTCATCAAAAAAAAAAAAAAAAAATTCAGGCCTACTACGTGTCAGTTGCCAAAAACACCAAAGTACACAAGAGTAAGGCAGTGCTCGTACTCACAGAGCTAACAGTTGTGGTAGACTGAAAGTTAACGGCTCAAAATTCTTTGCACCTCCACCTAACAAAAGGAAAAATCTATTTCCCCATCCTTTGAGAACCTTGGCAAGCCTATAACTTACACTGATCAACAGAGTACACAGAAGTGTGAGCTCTAAATACAAACTTCAAGAAGCTTTGCGATGACCATTCTGCTCTCTTTCAACATTCTGCTCTGTGAGTCAGCCTGGGCCCTCCCACTGGAGGAGGGAACACCAGGTGGAGCAGTGAGGGCAAGCACAGGCTGACGCCCTAGACTATGCGGCACCAGCTGAGCAGCCAGAAGACTTCAGAGATCCTCACATAACATGGACAATCTCACTAACCCAGAGAAGTAACAAATGTCAGTATCTTAGCTTTGTGGTGATTTTTTTATGCAGCAAAAGCTAACTAACGCAACGGTTTAGTAAGTTGGAAGGCAGGCAAAAGCAATGCAACATGATAAATGTCATGGGAAGTGGGGGGCATGTGGGACTGAGAAACACTGTCCCAGACTGAGAATACTAAGGTCTGTAGAGAGAAGGCATTCCCTGAAGTGGATATTCCTTAAGGTGTAATGCCAGCTGATCTGACTCCACAGACAATGATTCAATCACCCGACTAAGAGGCAGATGTGATCTTCTCCTCGACTCACAAACTTAATACAGCGTCTTAGCTCCAGTTCTCAATGTTCAGGTTGGAGGCAGTCTATTCATACCATAGTCTGTAAAGTGGAATAGGATTATGACCATACACAATACTTAAAAAAGAGTTCTTCCTGAGACAAATGTGAAGGTAAAACTACCAAGCAACATTAATGCAAATGGTATTTGCCTTTTGCTTTGTTTTGCTTTAAATACCGTCTTTGATCAAGCTCAAAGGATAGAAGGAGAATAAAAAGACACTCTCTGAAGCATGCCCACAGAAAATACCATTCTCGCTAATGGTATGATGAAAGTGTGTATTAAATAATTAAAATTCATGTATATTGAAATGCTCCTTGAGTGCTTCCTCCCTACATTTAGTTATTCATCAAAAAAAAAAAAAAAATTCAGGCCTACTACGTGTCAGTTGCCAAAAACACCAAAGTACACAAGAGTAAGGCAGTGCTCGTACTCACAGAGCTAACAGTTGTGGTAGACTGAAAGTTAACGGCTCAAAATTCTTTGCACCTCCACCTAACAAAAGGAAAAATCTATTTCCCCATCCTTTGAGAACCTTGGCAAGCCTATAACTTACACTGATCAACAGAGTACACAGAAGTGTGAGCTCTAAATACAAACTTCAAGAAGCTTTGCGATGACCATTCTGCTCTCTTTCAACATTCTGCTCTGTGAGTCAGCCTGGGCCCTCCCACTGGAGGAGGGAACACCAGGTGGAGCAGTGAGGGCAAGCACAGGCTGACGCCCCTAGACTATGCGGCACCAGCTGAGCAGCCAGAAGACTTCAGAGATCCTCACATAACATGGACAATCTCACTAACCCAGAGAAGTAACAAATGTCAGTATCTTAGCTTTGTGGTGATTTTTTTATGCAGCAAAAGCTAACTAACGCAACGGTTTAGTAAGTTGGAAGGCAGGCAAAAGCAATGCAACATGATAAATGTCATGGGAAGTGGGGGGCATGTGGGCATAGGTTAGACGCATATCTGGGTAATTCACTGATTACACTTTCTTTGTCAGGGTATTACTTAGACCACTCTTTGTACTCATTTTACCTACTGGTCTATTTCGTTTCCAAGTAAGCAAAAGAAATAAGGAAATTAGACAAAACCAGCATGGTATAAACAGAAATAAAATCAGTACTGTTAAAACCTTCAAAATATAAATATTAATAACTTGCTGCTACCTTTAAGCAATGATGCCGTTATATGCCAAGTCATTTCAGTCATGTCCAACTCTTTGCAGCCCCATGGACTGTAGCCTAGCAGGCTCCTTTGTCCATTGGGATGCTCCAGGGAATAATACTCAAGTGGGTTGCCATTCCCTCTTCCAGGGGACCTTCCCGACCCAAGGACTGAACCCATTACAAAACAAGTTAATAATATTTTTAATCCTTTAAACTCTCTACTTGTTGTTTCGTTGTTAAGTCGTGCCTGACTCTTGCTGCCTCAGGAACTATAGCCCACCAGAGCTCCTCCATCCACGGGATTCTCTGGACAAGAACACTGGAGTGGGGCTTCCCTGGTGGGTTGAGTCCACCTTGCAGTGCAGGGGGCACTGGTTCGATCCCTGGCCCAAGAGGATCCCATGTGCTGTGGAGCGGCTGGACCGGTGTGTCCAATTACAAGCCAGTGCTCTGAAGCGCATGTGCCCAGAGCCAGTGCTCCGCAATGGAAGAGGCCACTGCAATGGGAGGCCCACACGGGCCAAAGAATAAAAGATGGATGAAAATAAATATAAAAAACAAATAAAAGAGGCATGATGTGGTAAAAAAAATATATGTATATAAAGAAAAGAGGATTTAGTAATTTTTACAAAAAGGCAAATATTAAAAAAAGAAAAGAATACTGGAGTGAGTTCTGAGTTCCCATGTCCTCCTCCAGGAGATCCTCCCGACCTAGGGATCAAACCCAGGTCTCCTGTGCTGGTAGGTGGATTTTTTTTTTTTTTTTTTTAACCACTCAGCTACTAGGGAAGCCCAACTGTCTATTACCTTACACCAAATTCATCATTCTTATGACAATGGGACCCACTGACTGACATTTTTGCCAATACATTATTCTCTCAAGTGCTTACGGGCAAAAATTCAGTCAATTTTTCTCTCTTTGTCCTCTGCCTATCTCACACACATCCAGCCAATAATCAATTTCTGATGACTTTTTCTCTGTATTATTTTGTGTATTCCTCCCTCATTTTCACATTTCTTTTACTGTTACATCCAGGTTAAACCTTCACTGCCTCACCTCTGAACAATGATAGCCTCCACTGTTCTCCTTTACTGTGGTGTTTCTGCTTCCTTAAGCATCTTTCACACTATTGCCATATTACATATAAGGCAGAGTCAAAAGCCCTCAACCATTCACCATATTATACTATAAGCATCACTTTAATAAGCTCTTAATGCTTAAGAGGTGATGCTAACCATACTTAGTGTTTGAGGACTTTTACTACATCCTAATCAAAACCTTCTATGAGAGGCAGACTGATCATTCAAATTTTAATCCTTTAAACTCTCTACTTGTTGTTTCGTTGTTAAGTCGTGCCTGACTCTTGCTGCCTCAGGAACTATAGCCCACCAGAGCTCCTCCATCCACGGGATTCTCTGGACAAGAACACTGGAGTGGGGCTTCCCTGGTGGGTTGAGTCCACCTTGCAGTGCAGGGGGCACTGGTTCGATCCCTGGCCCAAGAGGATCCCATGTGCTGTGGAGCGGCTGGACCGGTGTGTCCAATTACAAGCCAGTGCTCTGAAGCGCATGTGCCCAGAGCCAGTGCTCCGCAATGGAAGAGGCCACTGCAATGGGAGGCCCACACGGGCCAAAGAATAAAAGATGGATGAAAATAAATATAAAAAACAAATAAAAGAGGCATGATGTGGTAAAAAAAATATATGTATATAAAGAAAAGAGGATTTAGTAATTTTTACAAAAAGGCAAATATTAAAAAAAGAAAAGAATACTGGAGTGAGTTCTGAGTTCCCATGTCCTCCTCCAGGAGATCCTCCCGACCCAGGGATCAAACCCAGGTCTCCTGTGCTGGTAGGTGGATTTTTTTTTTTTTTTTTTAACCACTCAGCTACTAGGGAAGCCCAACTGTCTATTACCTTACACCAAATTCATCATTCTTATGACAATGGGACCCACTGACTGACATTTTTGCCAATACATTATTCTCTCAAGTGCTTACGGGCAAAAATTCAGTCAATTTTTCTCTCTTTGTCCTCTGCCTATCTCACACACATCCAGCCAATAATCAATTTCTGATGACTTTTTCTCTGTATTATTTTGTGTATTCCTCCCTCATTTTCACATTTCTTTTACTGTTACATCCAGGTTAAACCTTCACTGCCTCACCTCTGAACAATGATAGCCTCCACTGTTCTCCTTTACTGTGGTGTTTCTGCTTCCTTAAGCATCTTTCACACTATTGCCATATTACATATAAGGCAGAGTCAAAAGCCCTCAACCATTCACCATATTATACTATAAGCATCACTTTAATAAGCTCTTAATGCTTAAGAGGTGATGCTAACCATACTTAGTGTTTGAGGACTTTTACTACATCCTAATCAAAACCTTCTATGAGAGGCAGACTGATCATTCAAAAATGCCTTGTTGGGGCCTTCCCTGGTGGTCCAGTGGGTAAGGACACCGCCTTGCAGTGCAAGGGGCACCGGTTCGATCCCTGGCCTGGGAAGATCCCACATGCTGCAGAGCGGCTGGACCGATGTGTCCAATTACCGAGCCGGAGTTCTGGAGTGCATGCGCCCACAGCCAGTGCTCTGCAACAACAGAGGCCACCGCGATGGGACGCCCACACGGGCCAAAGAACAAAGATGGATGAAAATGGACAAATGAAAGACCAACAGAAGTGGCCCGCCCGTCCCACTCCCTCCCACCTCCTCCCACCAAAATAAAATTATTAAAAAAAAAAAAAAAAAAAAAAAAGCCTTGCTGGGCTTCCCCGGTGGCTCAGTGGTTAAGAAGCTACCTGCCAATGCCGGAGACATGGGTGTGATCCTTGGCTAGGAAAATCCCACATGCCCTGGAGGAACAAAGCCTGTGTACCGCAACTGTTAAGCCTGTATTCTAGAGTCTCGGAGGTGCAACTCAACTACCAAAGCCTGTGTGCCTAGAGCCTGTGCTCTACAACAAGAGAAGGCACTGCAGTGAGAAGCTCATGTACAGCAACAAAGAGTAGCCCCCTGCTCGCTGTAAATAGAAAAAATCCCATGTAGCAATGAAGACTCAGAACAGTCAAAAAATTATAATTTTTTTTACTTGAAGCAATAATTTAAGACACTGGACAAGACACAGTATAAGGCAGTATACCACAGGAGAAAGCAAACACTTGAGGTGTGCCCCAGATCCACTTTTTGACATAGTTCCAAACTCTGACACAAGGAGAGATATACACAGAGAAAGAGTCTCATAAATCTGCACAAGAGTTACTTCTGGGCATTGGCCAAATACCAAACTGTGCTAGTGCAGGACAAGATTCGGCAAAGCCTACTAGAAAACAGCTGCTAGGGATCCAAATCTAGACAAGGGGGAACAAGGATGAGCTGAACTGAGATTCCTGAAGTTCCTGGAACTTCGGAGAGACACTGACGCTCTAATCATCTAGCGTGAAGAGGTTATCACTTAACAATCTTAACATTCAGTTGTGACCTCTTAAGACCATGCAATGAGAGTAAGGGATATATCCTAGAATACGGACTACTCTATTTTTATTTATTTATTTATTTATTTATTTTTGGGGGCAGGGGTCGGGTTGGGGAGGGAGGGGAGCAGGCAGGCCACTTCTATTGGTCTTTTTGTTTCTCTATGTTCATCCGTCTTTGTTCTCTGGCTCCTGTGGGCCTCCCATCGCGGTGGCGTCTGTCGCTGCAGAGTGCCGGCTCTGGGCGCATGCGCTCCAGAGCTCTGGCTCGGTCATTGGACACATCAGTCCAGCCACTCCGCGGCACGTGGGATCTTCCCAGGCCAGGGCTCGAACCGGTGCCCCTTGCACTGCAAGGCGGTGTCCTTACCCACTGGACCACCAGGGGAAGCCCTACGGGCTACTCTAAACTCATCTTAATAAAACCCAGTGATCCACCAGCAAATGTATTGCCTGTTAAAAGGAAATTCAACAATCTTTAAAGGAAAACAAAGATCCCTACTCTCTACAATGCACTGTTCACAATGTACAACAACAACAACTAAATGACAAAACATGAAAAGAAACAGGAAAATATGACTCAAAAGAATAAAAAATAACACAAATGATAATATTAGCAGGCAATGCCTTTAAAACTGCCAATAACAGTATGTTAAAGAAAGTAAAGGAAAACATGGATACCATGGATAAATAGAAGATCTCAACAGAGAAATTAAAACTATTAAAAAACAAAAATACTCGATGGAAAATTCTAGACTGAAATGCAATTTCAATAGGTAAACTTGTTAGCATATTGAGCAATGTTGAAGAAAGAATCAATAAACTTAAATAATGGCCAATAAAAAACTATTCAAAGTGAAGCACAGAGGGAAAAAAGGAAGAAAAAAATTAAAACACCTTCACTGACTTATGAGACCACATAATATGGTCTTACACATGTGTGATTTAGAGTCCCAGAAAGAAAGAGAGAAAAAATGTTTGAAGAAATAACAGTGGAGAGACACTGACCTAATCATCTAGCGTGAAGAGGTTATCACTTAACAATCTTAACATTCAGTTGTGACCTCTTAAGACCATGCAATGAGAGTAAGGGATATATCCTAGAATACGGACTACTCTATTTTTATTTATTTATTTATTTATTTATTTTTGGGGGCAGGGGTCGGGTTGGGGAGGGAGGGGAGCAGGCAGGCCACTTCTATTGGTCTTTTTGTTTCTCTATGTTCATCCGTCTTTGTTCTCTGGCTCCTGTGGGCCTCCCATCGCGGTGGCGTCTGTCGTTGCAGAGCGCCGACTCTGGGTGTATGCGCTCCAGAGCTCTGGCTCGGTAATTGGACACATCAGTCCAGCCGCTCCGCGGCACGTGGGATCTTCCCAGGCCAGGGCTCGAACCGGCGCCCCTTGCACTGCAAGGCGGTGTCCTTACCCACTGGACCACCAGGGGAAGCCCTACGGGCTACTCTAAACTCATCTTAATAAAACCCAGTGATCCACCAGCAAATGTATTGCCTGTTAAAAGGAAATTCAACAATCTTTAAAGGAAAACAAAGATCCCTACTCTCTACAATGCACTGTTCACAATGTACAACAACAACAACTAAATGACAAAACATGAAAAGAAACAGGAAAATATGACTCAAAAGAATAAAAAATAACACAAATGATAATATTAGCAGGCAATGCCTTTAAAACTGCCAATAACAGTATGTTAAAGAAAGTAAAGGAAAACATGGATACCATGGATAAATAGAAGATCTCAACAGAGAAATTAAAACTATTAAAAAACAAAAATACTCGATGGAAAATTCTAGACTGAAATGCAATTTCAATAGGTAAACTTGTTAGCATATTGAGCAATGTTGAAGAAAGAATCAATAAACTTAAATAATGGCCAATAAAAAACTATTCAAAGTGAAGCACAGAGGGAAAAAAGGAAGAAAAAAATTAAAACACCTTCACTGACTTATGAGACCACATAATATGGTCTTACACATGTGTGATTTAGAGTCCCAGAAAGAAAGAGAGAAAAAATGTTTGAAGAAATAACAGTGGAGAGTTTTCCAAACTTGATTAAAAAAATCAACCCATGATCCAAGAATCTCAAAACAACCCATGCTAGATAAACACAAATAAAACCATGGTTAGTCATATTATAGCCAAACTGTTAACAACTAATGATAAGGAAAAATATTCTAAAAGTATCCAGGGACAAGGGAGAACAATGGTAAGTATGATAGCTGACTTCTCATCAGAAACAATGATGAAAGTGCTGAAAAGAAAAAACCAAATCAGTGAATAATTCTATATTCAGCAAAAATATCCTTTAAAAATAAAAGTGAAAATGACATTTTTCAAATAAACAAGAGCTGAGAAAATCTGTTGTCAGCAGGTTTGCTAAAAGATATATTAAAGAAAGTTCTTCATGCTGAAGGGAGATGGTACCAGATAGAAACTTGGACCTACATGAAAGAATAAAAAGCTCCAGAGATACATAATACATGGGTAAGTGCAAGAGTTTCTCTTGTTATTCAAAAGAAATACTACACTTTGGAGTTTATAACCTATGCAGAAATAAATAAGGCAACAATAACAACACAAAGGAAGGGAAGAGGGCAAATGGAAAGTAAACCACTGTCAAACTCTTACATTATACATAACATTTTATAGCATTAATTCATGGTAGACTCAAGAATGAATATTATAACCCCTAAAGCAACCACTTAAAAATAGCCAATGAAGGAGATAAAATGGAACTTAAAATGCAAATCTAATTTATTCAAAAGATGATAGGAAAGGAGGAAAAAAAGAAAAGACAGTATAAATGGATAACAATGTCCAAGACAACAGGCTTAAACCCAACCTTACCAAAAACTACATTAAATATAAACAGACTAAAGTCACCACACCCATAAAAAAGTAGAGATAGACTGGACACAAAAGCAAGATTCAGGTGTATGTTTTTCATAACAATCACAGTGGAATTATTTACAACAGCTAGGACAAGGAAAGCAATCTAGATGTCCACCAGCAGATGAATAAATAAAGAAGTGGTGGTACATATATACAATGGAACATAACTCAGTCACAAAAAGGAATGCATTTGAGTCAATTTTAGAGCCTGTTATACACAGTGAAGTGCCTGTTACACACAGTGAAGTTAGTCAGAAAGCAAAACAAAATTTTGTATGTTAATGCATATATATATATATATATATATATATATATATATATATATATGGGATCTAGAAAAATGGTACTGATGAACCTAGGTGCAGGGTAGAAGTAGAAATGCAGCCAGAGAGAACAGACTTTGGACACAGTGGTGGAAGGGGAGGTGAGGGAATAGCACTGACATGCATACACTGCTATGTGTAAAACAGAGTTGATGGGCAGCTGCTCTAGTAGGCACAGAGCTCAGCCCGGTGCTCTAGGACAACCTAGAGGGGTGGAGGGAGGTTCAAGAAGGAGAGGCCATGTATGTACTTGTGGGGGACTCATGCTGCTGTGCAGCAGAAGTCAACACAATACTGTAAAGCAATTATCTTCCAATTAAAAAAAAATAAAGAATTGCACTTCAACAGTAAAGACTGAGACAGTTTAAAAGTATAAAGATGGACAATTGTGCCAAGTTACACCATGGAAATACTAAATACAAGAAAACAGGCAATATTAAAATATCATATACAGTAGACTTCAAGATGAGAATGATTACCAAAGAAAAAGAGGACCATTTCATCAAATGAAAAGTCAAACTTTCATCAAGAAATGATGTTCGTAATGTGTATGTACATATACTCAGAGACTCAAGAAGTAAAATGTGGCAGAACTAAAGGAAGAAGTGGAAGTACCTATAACTATAGTTAAGATTTTTAACACTCTTCTCTCCATAAGTGATAAAAACAAATCAAGAAAACATCAGTAATTTTCACAGAAAATTTAGGAACAACACCATGAGCCAAATTAATCCAAGTGTATATATGGTACAGAACATCCTACCTATGACTGCAGAATGCACATTCATTTCAACTGCACACGGAACATTCACCAGGATGGACTGTATGTAGGACCATAAAACATCTCAATAAATTTCAAAGTAAGGGCTTCCCTGGTGGTCCAGGGGATAAAGAGTCTGCCTTTCAGTGCATGGGGCACTGGTTCAATCCCTGGCCTGGGAGGATCCTACATGCCATGGAGCTGGACTGGTGTGTCCAATTAGGAGCCAGCACTCTGAAGCACATGCGCCCAGAGCTGGTGCTCTGCTACAGGAGAGGCCACTGCAATGGGAGGCGCACACAGGCCAAAGAACAAAGATCAAAGAAAATGAATAAATCAAAGATCAATAAAAGAGACTAAAAATTAAAAGAATTCAAAGTAAAAGCACACAAAATATATAATCCAAACACAATGAAATCAAGTTAAAAACTAAGAACAGAAAGATACCTAGAAAATCCTCAAAAATATATGATTAAAATGTAAATTGGGGGTGTGGCTCTTAGAATCAATAAGCATAGCAAATATAACCTCATTTCCCTGCATGAAAGAAGCATCTGAATTCTTGCTGTATCTTGTTCATTATAACCATGGGAGACAAGGATATTCTTAGAGAAGTGATTAGAACAAATTCCAATGGTTTCTAAAAGAATCAAATCCTTGTTTATGGTGTTTTCTTAATCCTAGATGACTGAAATTTATAGGATCAAAAATCTAAAGGCTATAGTGAATTATAATTACTGTAATTTACTGTAACTGGTCACTCATGGGATCCTGCTGACTTCCATGTCCACATAAAAACCAATTCAATGTATCTACTAAAAGTTTAAGGTCTTTCTTACTCGTGGCATAAAAAATGAATTTGACTTACTAGACTTTGCTCTGAACTTCTTGCTTCTACATTTCTATTGCTACAGACTTCTTTCTCCCCCAAACAAGAGTATGATGGTGGTGGACGATGCATGACTAGACAGAGCACAGAGGCATCTCAGGGCAGTGAGATATGCTCTTGTGTGGTACCATGGGCACCTGTAATTACACATTTGTCCAAACCCACAGAATGCACACCACCAAGGATGAACCATAATGCAAACTTTGGACTTTTAGTGATTATGATAAGTTAATGCTAGTTATCAGTTCCAACAAATACACTGCTGTGGTAGGGAACATTGATTACGGGGAAGCTATGCATGTGTGGGACTGGGAGTATACATGATAAATCTCTGTACTTGCCCCTCAATTTTGCCGCACATCTTAAATTGCTCTAAAAAATAAAATCATAATAAAAAAATTAGGTTTGACTAAACTTTAATTTCATGCATGGCCTCTGTTCTGAGCACTATTACAGAGTATTTGTATTTTCAGATTGAGGAGGAGCCCTTGTGGATTATGAATTAGAGATTAACGTTCTTTTTTGTTTTGGGGGAGTCATGCTGTGCAACATGTGGGATCTTAGTTCCACAACTAGGGAGACCAGGGATCAAACCCATGCCCCCTGCAGAGGAAGCACAGAGCCCTAACCACTGGACTGCCAGGAAATTCCTGAGAGTAATATTCTTTTGGTCAAATATAGAGAAACTTATCACGTTCTCTTAAATCTGATAACTTTATTTTGTATTTTCATTTTTACTAATTCACTGATATCAATAAAAATAAAAATATGTATTTTACATTTTAACAAAAAAGGATTCATCATGTGAACCAGCAATGCTTGGTTCTATGCATATGGTGATAGCTGGGCTGGAGGGAGAACACAGTTTCCTCAAAGAAAGATTACAACCACCCTTCAATTACACACAAGCACCAAGTCAGGCCTGACACAGGGGAATGTTCCACTGTGGAATCTAGATAGGAAGGCCTTTTCACAGTGACCAAGTGCATAACGAAACCCTTCAATATATGTAGATGTCAGTGTACACAGTGAACAGGAAAAAAAGTGAACCACCCTCGCTTTACTGTCTGATAAGATCTGATGTGAATAATTTTTTCTCTTATGTCTCTCCATCAGTGATCTGGACTGCTTAGTAATAAATAAAATATTTACACAAATTCATAAATGACAAATTAGTGTGAAACTGTGATTGGTTTTATGTTTTCACTTATATATTTTGCTTAGTAAGGAAAATCTGAAATGAACTGCCTTTAGGGCCTTTAACCATTGGAGAATTCTTACTTGTGTGAAGTTCACTATAGCACCTAGAGGTACTGAAATCATTCAATCAACTCTCAACTGTATGTGGATGAAGATGAGTCATGGAATCAACATATATGCAATCCAAGAGTCATTAGTGAAACCTTTTACATGAGAGTGAATGGTGGGAATCTTGACTAAGAAGGGAAAAAAAGGGGCTTTTGGAGTGCTGGTAATGTTCTATTTAATGTTAAGTGTGTTCACGTTGAGATAATTCATTAAAACTGTACTCTTGTGATTTGGGCCCTTTCATGGTTACATAATTTTCCCATTTTAAAAAAGCTACTATAAAAAGAAAAAAAAATTAATGAAACACTACATGATCTAATAAACTCCATGAAATTATGTCTTTGTCTTACTTGGAATTGTATTTCCTGTGTACCTGACACAGCAGAAGGACTCAATTTGTTTGTATATTCAAACAAATTAATGGCTGAAAAGAAATCCTGGTACATACAAGAAGAGTTTATATAAAAAGCAAAGGTTCCTCATGCCACCTCCTATCCTCCATCCTGCTTCTCAGAGCTTATTTCAAAAACAGTTCTCTTAAATCTGATAACTTTAGACATTTTACTAATTCACTGATATCAATAAAAATAAAAATATGTATTTTACATTTTAACAAAAAAGGATTCATCATGTGAACCAGCAATGCTTGGTTCTATGCATATGGTGATAGCTGGGCTGGAGGGAGAACACAGTTTCCTCAAAGAAAGATTACAACCACCCTTCAATTACACACAAGCACCAAGTCAGGCCTGACACAGGGAATGTTCCACTGTGGAATCTAGATAGGAAGGCCTTTTCACAGTGACCAAGTGCATAACGAAACCCTTCAATATATGTAGATGTCAGTGTACACAGTGAACAGGAAAAAAAGTGAACCACCCTCGCTTTACTGTCTGATAAGATCTGATGTGAATAATTTTTTCTCTTATGTCTCTCCATCAGTGATCTGGACTGCTTAGTAATAAATAAAATATTTACACAAATTCATAAATGACAAATTAGTGTGAAACTGTGATTGGTTTTATGTTTTCACTTATATATTTTGCTTAGTAAGGAAAATCTGAAATGAACTGCCTTTAGGGCCTTTAACCATTGGAGAATTCTTACTTGTGTGAAGTTCACTATAGCACCTAGAGGTACTGAAATCATTCAATCAACTCTCAACTGTATGTGGATGAAGATGAGTCATGGAATCAACATATATGCAATCCAAGAGTCATTAGTGAAACCTTTTACATGAGAGTGAATGGTGGGAATCTTGACTAAGAAGGAAAAAAAGGGGCTTTTGGAGTGCTGGTAATGTTCTATTTAATGTTAAGTGTGTTCACGTTGAGATAATTCATTAAAACTGTACTCTTGTGATTTGGGCCCTTTCATGGTTACATAATTTTCCCATTTTAAAAAAGCTACTATAAAAAGAAAAAAAAATTAATGAAACACTACATGATCTAATAAACTCCATGAAATTATGTCTTTGTCTTACTTGGAATTGTATTTCCTGTGTACCTGACACAGCAGAAGGACTCAATTTGTTTGTATATTCAAACAAATTAATGGCTGAAAAGAAATCCTGGTACATACAAGAAGAGTTTATATAAAAAGCAAAGGTTCCTCATGCCACCTCCTATCCTCCATCCTGCTTCTCAGAGTAATTAACTTTTTAATGCTCTTAACTTTCTCATTTTGGTTTTCTTGCGTGTTCTTTCCATATTTCCAAAGACTATGCCCATATCTTTTCTCTTAGTTGATCAATTGAGGGCACTGTGTTCTTGCTATGACAGATGAGGACACAGCTCATACCACTATCACTTATCTATCTTCTTCCTCCAAACATAGTTATAATTAATGAGACCTTGAACCAATCTAGAATCAAAATACTGAATTTTATATTCAATTTCTGTGTCACATCTGCTTTCAATTTCTTTGGAGATATGAACATGAGTACAGAATAATTAACAATGAAAAGGTGTAACCCCAGAAACACCTGGATGTCAGAAAGAAGCTGGACTGGGACCATAAATGATAATACTGAATACAAAAATGAACAGTTCCTCATATTATTATATTGATAATCAAGAACTGTCTTTGGCTCCTTCTCACATGCATCTTCCTTAAGTTGATTTACCTCAGTATTTCAAGAAAACCTGAAGTCTTTCAATAGCACTATTACAAGAAACAAATACTTTTAGAGGGAGGGAAATGCTAACTTGGTCTAGTCTTTTTTTTTTTTTTTGAAAAGAAAAAATGAGACCCAGAGAAATTAATTAATTTGCCCAGAGTCACACAGCTTATCAATAGCAGTCTACCAAGATTTTGTCTGGTTATTTACTTATTCATTCAGCAAACTTCCAGGGTACTGTGCAAATAAAAAGTAAGATAAAATCCTCACCCTCAAGATATTTTCTGTCTAGAAAGTGTAAGAAGTCAAGAGCCCATGAACTGGTAGCACATAAGTCTTTATTGGGAAGTCAGGGAGAATGGATAGGGGAGGGACAGAGAAATGGTGATACGTACACCATGCCTGAAGACTGAGTGGTGGGTACAGTGGCTAGGAAGGAAAGGACACTCCTCATACAGAAAGTGCATATGTAGAAGCATCTGAAGTGAGAAAACATGGCAGACAGGAACTTAAAATTTATATGGATGACTTGAGAAACAGGCAGGTGGATGAGGAGCAGGGTGGGAGGTGAGGAGAGCAGGGATCACCTTGTGAAGACAATGGAGATTCATTTCAGAAATACAAGGATAGTGATATGATTAGACTTGCCCTTTAGAACACTGACTTAAACGCTGGAATGAAGGACGAAATAGAAGCAAGAGATTATATATCAGGAGAAAATGCAAAAATGAAAGCTAGAAATTCAATAAGGAAGGGATGGATCCTGGAGATGAGAGAAGGCTAAATTGGTCTAGAACCTGGTGATATACTGAAGGAGCCAAGTGAGCATTCATGAATGGGTTCCTAGACTTCTGACATGGGACATCTACTGAAACGACCGTAGTGGGCTAACAACGGTATTCCCCAATATGCTGGGAGAAGCAATCTGGAGGGTGGGAATGATGATAAATTTGATTTTAACATACTGATGGGAACATCCATGTAACAATATTTAAGTGCCTCAGCAATAAAACTATTATTTTCTGTGGTTTGCCTTGAATGAATGGACTCCTTCAGTTGAGCACATATTTAGGAAGTACAGCACAATTGCCGCTTGCCCCCAGCCCAACACCAACTATGACTCTATTTCAACTTGGACTAATTCCTACTTGGCTATTATGGTAGACTTTCTAAGAGAAACCTGATACTTTCCCTGTCCATCATAAAAAAGAACTCCAAGGTAAATGACTGATAAGGCGTTTCAAAATTGTCAGGAAATATTAAAATGTTCCAAGCTGTGCTTGTTAAATTTAGTTAAACGTCTAAAATGGGAAACTGGGTAAACACAGAGAGAAACCATAAAGACATTATATCAAATGAATGGTATGATATAACATGAGAGCATGGAAGTGCATTTCACTGCTGTCTAAGACCATGCTTTTGACTTCCCATGTGTACTGCCTAAGGTCTGCTTAACACAACTGACTTCAGAATGTGGGGGAAATGACCAGTGATTTCAATTAATCAAAAGCAGGATGAGCCACAGTTAAATGTCTACGGAAAATGCTCTATTCAAGGAAAACCTTCCCCACATTCTTTGCATTCTAACCCTTCTATTCTCATCCATGATATAGACAGTTTTTCCTTTTCTCTTGAGAAACAGGCAGGTGGATGAGGAGCAGGGTGGGAGGTGAGGAGAGCAGGGATCACCTTGTGAAGACAATGGAGATTCATTTCAGAAATACAAGGATAGTGATATGATTAGACTTGCCCTTTAGAACACTGACTTAAACGCTGGAATGAAGGACGAAATAGAAGCAAGAGATTATATATCAGGAGAAAATGCAAAAATGAAAGCTAGAAATTCAATAAGGAAGGGATGGATCCTGGAGATGAGAGAAGGCTAAATTGGTCTAGAACCTGGTGATATACTGAAGGAGCCAAGTGAGCATTCATGAATGGGTTCCTAGACTTCTGACATGGGACATCTACTGAAACGACCGTAGTGGGCTAACAACGGTATTCCCCAATATGCTGGGAGAAGCAATCTGGAGGGTGGGAATGATGATAAATTTGATTTTAACATACTGATGGGAACATCCATGTAACAATATTTAAGTGCCTCAGCAATAAAACTATTATTTTCTGTGGTTTGCCTTGAATGAATGGACTCCTTCAGTTGAGCACATATTTAGGAAGTACAGCACAATTGCCGCTTGCCCCCAGCCCAACACCAACTATGACTCTATTTCAACTTGGACTAATTCCTACTTGGCTATTATGGTAGACTTTCTAAGAGAAACCTGATACTTTCCCTGTCCATCATAAAAAAGAACTCCAAGGTAAATGACTGATAAGGCGTTTCAAAATTGTCAGGAAATATTAAAATGTTCCAAGCTGTGCTTGTTAAATTTAGTTAAACGTCTAAAATGGGAAACTGGGTAAACACAGAGAGAAACCATAAAGACATTATATCAAATGAATGGTATGATATAACATGAGAGCATGGAAGTGCATTTCACTGCTGTCTAAGACCATGCTTTTGACTTCCCATGTGTACTGCCTAAGGTCTGCTTAACACAACTGACTTCAGAATGTGGGGGAAATGACCAGTGATTTCAATTAATCAAAAGCAGGATGAGCCACAGTTAAATGTCTACGGAAAATGCTCTATTCAAGGAAAACCTTCCCCACATTCTTTGCATTCTAACCCTTCTATTCTCATCCATGATATAGACAGTTTTTCCTTTTCTCTAGAACTCTGACTCACTTTCTAGATTATTTTTCTTTTTCACACTTAAGTAAAAAAAATAAAGTTTAAGATCTAATTTTACAGAGGATTTTCCCCCAAAACTTCACCTATGCTTTCATTATCCTTTGTTTCGGACAAATTTTTCAACATTAAATTTAATTTTTATTCTTTAATCTCCATGGTTTTTTTCCTTTATACTTTAAATGTCCTCTATATGAATAGCCATTCATACATTCATCCTTCCACACTGTCTCTGTTTTAACTTTATAAGTCATACAGGTGCATGTATACAGATAATCATACTAGATAGTGTATATTTTTAGGGATTCTTTTCCTCTGACCTCAGGACCACAACTAGTCCCCATCTGAAAGAAAAACACATTTCTCATAAAATAAGTCTAACTGATCAAACACCAATAAATGGGTAAATCTTAAAAATTAAACCTATATTCAAGTTAAGAACAGGTACACAAAATTCTTCAAATTACAGTAAAACGTGAGTCAGGGATCATGTTAAAACACTAAAAGAACAGCCATGCTCTCCATTCCTAAAATTCTTGTCTTGGAAAGCATGTATTTTCCCAGACAATTAAGCAATTTGTTTTCACTGTTTAACTGAATTGCAGGCTTGAACCCAGAAATCAATGAACAGATAGATTAGGGAGTCTGTCATCACTTTTAATTTTCTCTTTCAAACTTTAATTTTAAAAAATATTTTCCCTGCAAATGACTGATAAGGCGTTTCAAAATTGTCAGGAAATATTAAAATGTTCCAAGCTGTGCTTGTTAAATTTAGTTAAACGTCTAAAATGGGAAACTGGGTAAACACAGAGAGAAACCATAAAGACATTATATCAAATGAATGGTATGATATAACATGAGAGCATGGAAGTGCATTTCACTGCTGTCTAAGACCATGCTTTTGACTTCCCATGTGTACTGCCTAAGGTCTGCTTAACACAACTGACTTCAGAATGTGGGGGAAATGACCAGTGATTTCAATTAATCAAAAGCAGGATGAGCCACAGTTAAATGTCTACGGAAAATGCTCTATTCAAGGAAAACCTTCCCCACATTCTTTGCATTCTAACCCTTCTATTCTCATCCATGATATAGACAGTTTTTCCTTTTCTCTAGAACTCTGACTCACTTTCTAGATTATTTTTCTTTTTCACACTTAAGTAAAAAAAATAAAGTTTAAGATCTAATTTTACAGAGGATTTTCCCCCAAAACTTCACCTATGCTTTCATTATCCTTTGTTTCGGACAAATTTTTCAACATTAAATTTAATTTTTATTCTTTAATCTCCATGGTTTTTTTCCTTTATACTTTAAATGTCCTCTATATGAATAGCCATTCATACATTCATCCTTCCACACTGTCTCTGTTTTAACTTTATAAGTCATACAGGTGCATGTATACAGATAATCATACTAGATAGTGTATATTTTTAGGGATTCTTTTCCTCTGACCTCAGGACCACAACTAGTCCCCATCTGAAAGAAAAACACATTTCTCATAAAATAAGTCTAACTGATCAAACACCAATAAATGGGTAAATCTTAAAAATTAAACCTATATTCAAGTTAAGAACAGGTACACAAAATTCTTCAAATTACAGTAAAACGTGAGTCAGGGATCATGTTAAAACACTAAAAGAACAGCCATGCTCTCCATTCCTAAAATTCTTGTCTTGGAAAGCATGTATTTTCCCAGACAATTAAGCAATTTGTTTTCACTGTTTAACTGAATTGCAGGCTTGAACCCAGAAATCAATGAACAGATAGATTAGGGAGTCTGTCATCACTTTTAATTTTTCTTCTTTCAAACTTAACATTATCTGAATTTATTTCTGGAGATAAAAATGAAGGATATGTTTGCCCTGACACTGAAATATAGTATGAAAGGTTTAGTAAAACCACACAATAAATAAAAAACAATAATAAATATGATAATATAAATTAACTCCTATTTTGACAAACAGAATTCATTACAGCAATCAAATTATTTCCTTGATGTTAATTAAACTCTTTCTACTAGCAGGATGCTTAACATTATGCAGATTTTGTATTTTTTTTAGTTCAAGTTAGCAAAAGAAGAAATCTTCATGTACAAACACTAATGTACTGAAGTTCATATAGCAAAAGGCTTATTAAATAGAAGAAAAATCCAAAGCTTTATTTTTCAGTGTAAAATGCTTGAACTGTCCATATAATTTTTGACTCTTACAGTGAAGAATGCAACATTGTAGCTGTGTGTTTTATTTATGCCCAGAAGTTGTGAAAACAAATTCTGATGACGCCTTAAGAGTGTAAAAACTCTATATGGCTAATTTTTTTTTAAGGGGTGAAAATAACTATCTGAAAGAATAAAAATTCCGGGGTTCCAACTAAAAAAAATTATATCCAATCTATACTGACAAATATCTGACACACTGTGCTTACTGGTAAACAGAAATCAGTCAACAACTATTTGCTCAATGAAGGAATCCCGTAAGCTCTGCTTTGTTTTGTTTGCTTAAAAAAAGGCAGCTGTTTTCTGCAAAGAACAAAAATTATACTATTTTACCTTGCATTCTGGGAAGAAAGCTAAAACCAGTTCTTGCTTCCTAGATACCATATTTTTATCTAAAGAGCATTTGAAATTCAGTAGAACAAATAATTTATTAAAACATACCCTGGGTACATTTTAATAAATGGGTCAGAATGAAAAATCTGGTTAAAGATTTTTGGCCTAATGATGAAATGTAAATGAAAAGTAAAAAGCCAATTTGTAATGGGGGAATTAATCTGTTTCATTATTCTAATTTCCAACAGGCAACAATTTAACACAGCTGAAACTTGTACTACTGATAATTAAATCGATTAGTTACTGCAAAATATACTATAGAATTTCTTTTTAAAATTTTAAATACAATGATAAAATTTTTAAATACAATATTTTTAGGACTAATTCTAAATTTAACAAACATTTTCATCCATAATCTAAACTCCTGAAGAGTCTATACTCTTTAACAAATTACAAATCATACCTTCTGTCACTGTTGTGTAAAACTGTTCGGATTTAATTGTAGTGAAGCAATATGAGTTCATTTTCTAAACTATTAGCTGATATTCAAGAGTAAACCTACCAATCTCACTTGGAAATATGAAAGCATATTAATTTGTATTCAGGAACCCTCTAAAACAACAGAGACTGAAGGTATGAAACCATGTCATCATTGTGAAAAGAATGTTACTTTTTTTCATCTAAGACTGAGGCATTGGATACTAAAGAAATATTGCAAAGATAAATGTCTTGGTAATATTACCTTAACTACTATACTAATGCTACCAGATTATCCAGTTGCAAATATTAATCCTTTTTTATTTTAAATGAAAAATAAAATCCTCAGGGAACCTGACTTGCTAAAAATATGTCCGAAGTTCCAACTTTCCTCTCTGTAGATGCACAAATGCCTCTATCTTTAAAAGTCTCAAGGTCTCCTAAGCAGTGATAGGGTCAATCCAAAGGGGTATGAATGCTTCCAGTGACTTATTTGCTTACCTCTAAGAATACTTAGGGAAATTCTGTACTTATGGGAGATACAAGAGCGCAAATGAGGTCATTCCCAAAAAGTAGGATACATTGCTTCAGTATGTTTTTCTGGTCACCAAGAAGTAGCTGTCAATTATATCAGACATAAATAGGGGCAGCATATTTAAAAGTGTCCCTCAGTCTGAAAATTCTTTATTTCTCTTCCTCCTCTTCTTAAAACATAAAACAATTATGTCACCTTTATATGATTCATAGAATAAATAGAAAACTCATCAGCCAAACAAAACAACCTCCCTCCTAAGTAAGGGAAATGAGAAATTCTGCATAACCACTGATTCTTACGAATCCACTTCTTAATGTTTCCTATTCAACACGTAGATTAAAAGACTATAACCTGAATATGCAGTCTTCTAGATACCCTTTCTACAGTAGTCGTTTCTATGCTCAGAACAGCACTTCTACTAAGTTCTGAAAATGACATTTTGACTACTTAATAAAAAAAATCTATACACAAAGTCAGATATCACTTTTTAAATTTATTGTTTTAAAATGTCAGCTACTGTTCTTACTTCTTCCAAGTTCAAACTAATTGAAGGTTATGAAGCAACCACTTCCCCCAAAAGCCAGAACTTTCACCTCTTCCGAATAGGGGAATACCTCTCATAAATTAGGTAAAAATAACGATAATCTTGGACTGAACGATAGTCCAAGATTCCTGTAGCTGCCAATTACTTATTGAGACCTCCCGTCTACCACAGTGAGCAATCCCTCAAAACCAAGATAGCAAGTTTCTTTATGGGTGATCTGGAAGTCTGAAAGCAGTAGGAAAAACCACCTGCATAAATACTAGTTTCTCAACTAGTGTCAATTGGTTGCAAGGAACGTAACAAGAGAAACATGAGGACTGGGATCACTACATCTAAAATTTGGCCTATTTCACTGAGCTTTTACCAAGTGCAACTCAGTTATTACAGATGATCTTGTTTAAGAGGCAGAAGAAGGAAGTGCAAAGATCAAAGGATTGCTTACAAAGGGGAACAACTATTTTTGTACATATACTCCAGTATTTACTAATGGGGGGTTGAAAAACAGGGGCGTTTATTTAGCCCATGCGAATGCCAACTACAAGACATAAGATAAAACTGTAAGTTCAAAATAAAGGTACAGATTTTCAAATCATCACCAACCCCTAACTGGATTATAACATTTTCTGGAAAGTCTTTCAAAGTTAAAAGTGGTTTTCTGTTCACAGCAAGCAGCACATCTACACATAATGAGCCTGTCTTTGTGTTCACATTTGTCCAGTAGGCTGTGGCCTAGGAAAGTATTTTATCTAAATAAGCTTCAGAGGGCTTTGAGGAGTTGCAGGTGTATCAATATGGATGAGTAAGTTCAGGAGATCTGTTTCCATTTATCACATATGTTGTTCTCATTTTAGCAATTTACTTACAGGATAAATCAATCTCTTTTTATTTCCTATCTTCTCAAGTTCATAAGCTCAAAACACTTTCCTTCAAGTTATTTACATGATTTCTTTAGTGCCAACAGCAAAAAGATTCATCTCTAGAAAGCACAATGTTAAAATGAGGAAAACAACATGCTTTTATTTTAATCAGATCACCTTTTAAAGTTCTAGCAAACCTGCATGCAATTTAAACTACTCAGGAATATTCAATTGAGGTATTTTGCTAAAAAAATAAGCACCAAACATCTTGATCCTAAGGTTTAGCATTTATCAAAGATGACCAGTTTTTAGAAGAGCCATTTCTATGCCAGAGTTATTAAATGTTTTAATAATACCATAGTCATTCTTGCAGATTACGGACTTTATAACAAAATCTTTAAATAGTTATTTTAGTTAGCTGCAATGCTGAAAAGTCCTACTTACAGTCCATGAAAAGATCTTAAATCTTCATAATCAAAACCAGTCAACCAACCAAGCAATCATCCTACACTATCCTAATATACTACAGTATATTAACGAGAAATTTTATCCAGTGCTGATTCTCACACAACACTCCCCATAATTTCATTCCCGTTGAGCCTACAGCCGGGAAGAGCATAATCTGACTCTATTAGTTTAACGACTCTGCATTTCCAGACACACGGTTTACTGCAGTCATCGACATGCCCAGAACATCAGCTTTTACCAACAAATTCTGAAGGTGAAAAGAGGGTATTTTGACCACTTGATCAAAAATTCATACGAAAACTCAGATACTGTTAAAATGTATTATCTTAAAATGTCATGATAGGCTTTGTTTATATCATTTTTGTTTCAGAGGTCATACACAACACATGATACCACAGTCCAAGTGTTTTACATAATCAGATGGTCTCAAAAACGTTCTAAGTGGTTATTTCGCTCTCAAATGACAGTTCCTGTAGGGTCAGTACCAGGCCTTCCTTATGTTTTGAAAACTAAGGTCCTGGTCCTGTAACAGGTGAATATATCCTGTCCAGGTTGGGAGTGGGGTGGATCAATATGGATGAGTAAGTTCAGGAGATCTGTTTCCATTTATCACATATGTTGTTCTCATTTTAGCAATTTACTTACAGGATAAATCAATCTCTTTTTATTTCCTATCTTCTCAAGTTCATAAGCTCAAAACACTTTCCTTCAAGTTATTTACATGATTTCTTTAGTGCCAACAGCAAAAAGATTCATCTCTAGAAAGCACAATGTTAAAATGAGGAAAACAACATGCTTTTATTTTAATCAGATCACCTTTTAAAGTTCTAGCAAACCTGCATGCAATTTAAACTACTCAGGAATATTCAATTGAGGTATTTTGCTAAAAAAATAAGCACCAAACATCTTGATCCTAAGGTTTAGCATTTATCAAAGATGACCAGTTTTTAGAAGAGCCATTTCTATGCCAGAGTTATTAAATGTTTTAATAATACCATAGTCATTCTTGCAGATTACGGACTTTATAACAAAATCTTTAAATAGTTATTTTAGTTAGCTGCAATGCTGAAAAGTCCTACTTACAGTCCATGAAAAGATCTTAAATCTTCATAATCAAAACCAGTCAACCAACCAAGCAATCATCCTACACTATCCTAATATACTACAGTATATTAACGAGAAATTTTATCCAGTGCTGATTCTCACACAACACTCCCCATAATTTCATTCCCGTTGAGCCTACAGCCGGGAAGAGCATAATCTGACTCTATTAGTTTAACGACTCTGCATTTCCAGACACACGGTTTACTGCAGTCATCGACATGCCCAGAACATCAGCTTTTACCAACAAATTCTGAAGGTGAAAAAGAGGGTATTTTGACCACTTGATCAAAAATTCATACGAAAACTCAGATACTGTTAAAATGTATTATCTTAAAATGTCATGATAGGCTTTGTTTATATCATTTTTGTTTCAGAGGTCATACACAACACATGATACCACAGTCCAAGTGTTTTACATAATCAGATGGTCTCAAAAACGTTCTAAGTGGTTATTTCGCTCTCAAATGACAGTTCCTGTAGGGTCAGTACCAGGCCTTCCTTATGTTTTGAAAACTAAGGTCCTGGTCCTGTAACAGGTGAATATATCCTGTCCAGGTTGGGAGTGGGGTGGTGTGTGAGAGTGCGTGCGTGTGTGTGTGTGTGTGTGTGTGTGTGTGTGTGCACGGGCGCGCGCGTGGGTAAGTGATGAGGGGGCTTCTTCTGGCAGGAGGAGTTGGGGAATAAGGCTGTCCGCGCACTCTGAGGGGGCTGGGGAGGGCTTTCCCAGCCGAGAGGACTGACACGCACTTCTGCTTTCAGTTCATGGAACGCCCTGGGGTGAAATCTGGTTCGGCACTGCACCAACCACCTTGCCCTCTCTCCTCCGCGTCCAAGCGCACCTCAATCCTCAAGGCACCCTCCACCCCAGGCAGGGAGTGTGGAGGGATTTAACAAAAGTTTCCCTGAGTTCCCCTCCGCGGCCCGTCCCCGCCCCGCGAAGGGCCCGAGGCGCAGGAACGGCCCGGGCGAGCAGCCGCGGCCCTCCGGCCGGCCGACCCGCGCGCAGTCCGGATGTGCCCGTCCCCCGCTCGCCGAGCCCAGGTGCCTCTCCACCGCTGTCAGCCTCCCCCTACGGGCTAGCCGAGCGGTTAGCACGGGAATGAGGAAGTCCGCGCGAGGCTGGAGGGGTGCGGGGCGGCCGGGCTGCCGGGCGGCGGGAGTCGGGCCGGCGCGGCCCCCACTTGCGCGAGTTTGGCTTACCCTGCCGGCAGGTCCGCGCTCGGCCTCCCTGCGCCTGGGGCTCCCTCTCCGGGGCGGCGCGGGCCCGGGGGCCGGGGAAGGAAGAGGCGGCGGCCGGCCGGCGCCGCAGCGGGTCCGGGTGCGGGGCGGGGCGGCTGGGGGCCGGGCAGGCGGGCGCGCGGTCTCTCCGGGCCCGTCAGTGCCGCGCCATGGCCGCAGCGCGGGCGGAGGGAACGCCGGGCGCGGGGCTGCGGGGCCGCGGCGTCGCGGGCTTCCCGGCCTCCCGGCTCTGGCCTGGGCTGCGCGGAGCCGGAACGGCGGCGGGGCGCGGGCCGAGGGCGGCGGCGAGAGGCCCCGACCGACGGGAAGGGCAGGGGAAGCTGTCAGCGCGTCGCCGGGCCGCTCCGGTGGCGAAACCTCCTCTTCCTGCCCCGGCTCGCCGGTGCACTTCTCTCTCTTTCTCTCTCGCGCACTCTCTCACTTCCTGGCTGGAAATTCCCACTGACGTCGAGAAAGACAGACGGACACACGCGTTCAGGGCGCGGGGGCGGGAGGTGGGGTCGCCTCCGAGGGTGGGGAAAGCCCGCGCGACTGTGGGGCTGTGCGCCCCCGGCCCGGCCCCGCCTGCCAGCTCGGCACCCGCCCCTCGGGGCCGCTGCGGGGCGCAGGCGAGGGGCGCGCGTTCGGCGGCCCGGGCGCCCGTTTCGCCGCCGGCGTTCCCAGAGCCCCGAGGGCAGCAGCGAACCGGGGCGCCCCCTGCAAACGCCTTCGGGGCCAAGTCTTCCCGAGAAGCGGGCGGTGCGGAGGCGGCGGCCCAGAGCCCCTACAGGCCCGAGCGTCTGGAGGGGATGATGGGTCGGCATGGAGCCAAGCATGCTGTGTATAAAAATAAATCTCACTGGTATATTCTATTTAAGTGCTTTCGGCTACTCTCAAATTTCTTCACAGATTAAACTGGAATATCTATAGCATAACTGACTTCTGTCCAGAAAAATCTGAAGATGACTGGGTTTTGGTGAGGTCTCAAATCGCCTGGTTTTGACAGATATGCAGAACTTCCATTTACAGGGCACGGTCAGGCCTTTATGATTAGTACTGTGGGTAGAATTATAGTGATGATGGTTCACAACTCATAAAAAAATACTGATCCAGCAAATGGCAATTTCTCTCTCTCTCTCTCCCCTGCATAATTTTTTTTTTCTGGAGAGACCGCTGCTAGAACTCACAGAGAGACCTCTCAGTGATCACCATTCACTAGCATTTGAGCTTTTCGTGCCAGGCACTGGGCTAGACACCGGCAAGGAATGCTTTGGAGTAGATTAGTTACCCTGAACAAACAAGAAACTGAGCTGAGGGGCTTCCCTGGTAGCTCAGTGTTGGAGAGTTCATCTGCCAATGCAGAAGACATAGGTTCAGTCTCTGATCTGGGAAGATCTCACATGCTGTGGAGCAACTAAGCCTGTGAGCCACATAGCTGTGTGAGCGCGTCGCCGGGCCGCTCCGGTGGCGAAACCTCCTCTTCCTGCCCCGGCTCGCCGGTGCACTTCTCTCTCTTTCTCTCTCGCGCACTCTCTCACTTCCTGGCTGGAAATTCCCACTGACGTCGAGAAAGACAGACGGACACACGCGTTCAGGGCGCGGGGGCGGGAGGTGGGGTCGCCTCCGAGGGTGGGGAAAGCCCGCGCGACTGTGGGGCTGTGCGCCCCCGGCCCGGCCCCGCCTGCCAGCTCGGCACCCGCCCCTCGGGGCCGCTGCGGGGCGCAGGCGAGGGGCGCGCGTTCGGCGGCCCGGGCGCCCGTTTCGCCGCCGGCGTTCCCAGAGCCCCGAGGGCAGCAGCGAACCGGGGCGCCCCCTGCAAACGCCTTCGGGGCCAAGTCTTCCCGAGAAGCGGGCGGTGCGGAGGCGGCGGCCCAGAGCCCCTACAGGCCCGAGCGTCTGGAGGGGATGATGGGTCGGCATGGAGCCAAGCATGCTGTGTATAAAAATAAATCTCACTGGTATATTCTATTTAAGTGCTTTCGGCTACTCTCAAATTTCTTCACAGATTAAACTGGAATATCTATAGCATAACTGACTTCTGTCCAGAAAAATCTGAAGATGACTGGGTTTTGGTGAGGTCTCAAATCGCCTGGTTTTGACAGATATGCAGAACTTCCATTTACAGGGCACGGTCAGGCCTTTATGATTAGTACTGTGGGTAGAATTATAGTGATGATGGTTCACAACTCATAAAAAAATACTGATCCAGCAAATGGCAATTTCTCTCTCTCTCTCTCCCCTGCATAATTTTTTTTTTCTGGAGAGACCGCTGCTAGAACTCACAGAGAGACCTCTCAGTGATCACCATTCACTAGCATTTGAGCTTTTCGTGCCAGGCACTGGGCTAGACACCGGCAAGGAATGCTTTGGAGTAGATTAGTTACCCTGAACAAACAAGAAACTGAGCTGAGGGGCTTCCCTGGTAGCTCAGTGTTGGAGAGTTCATCTGCCAATGCAGAAGACATAGGTTCAGTCTCTGATCTGGGAAGATCTCACATGCTGTGGAGCAACTAAGCCTGTGAGCCACAACTATGGAGCCTGTGCTCTAGAGCCCGAGTTCTGCAACAAGAGAAGTCACCACAACAAGAAGCCTGCTCACCTCAACTAGAGTAGCCCCCACTACCTGCAACTAGAGAGGAGCCTGTGGCAGCAGTGAAAACCCAGAATAGCCAAAATAAATAGTTAATTTTAAAAAGAAAAAGAGAAGAAATCGAGCTGAAATAGATATTCTAGAGCATGTTATCTCATTGCTGAGTTCAGGGACAACTGTGTAAATTGAACTTTAAAACATCAGGAATCAGTGAATCACCAGGCAGTATTGCTATGGCATTAGATTGACCCTAGCAATGTTCCCTTTGAGCCCATTCTTTGCCTTCCCTCCTTCCCTCTCAGGTTATAAGAATCTTCTTGGAACTTGCCTGGTGGTCCAGTGGTTAAGACTGCTGTTCCCAATGCTGATGGGATGAGGGCAGGATAGAGTTCCACAGTAGTCAGGGAACTAGGTCCCACATATCACAACTAAAGATTGAAGAGCCCATGTATCTTGACTAAAACCCAGCACAACCAAATTTAAAAACACTCAATGTTAATAAAATAAAATAAAGCATCTTCTTGGTGGAGTGTTGGGCAGAGAAGTAGAGATCCATTTGATTGGATCTGGGGTGAATCTCTGCAGTTACTCTGGGACCAACCAACAACCTATCTTCAAGCCTAACATGACCTTTCTAAAGCACATTCATGGCACATAAACTCAATTCAATAAATAAGTCTTTAAAGATTAATTATTCTTTTCTTTAAAATGTTATACACATTGTTTTACCAAAGAATTGGTCATAAAACTATATCCCATACAAGGAGAGACTCAGGAGGACGAAAACGTGGGAGACTCAGGATTTGGATGGGAGGCAACTTGACGTTTGCTTTCAAGAGGTTAAGGTGCAGGTGGTGGGAGAGAAGTTGCAGTTTGTGGGAAGTGAGGTTGTAGAAGTCCTGGCATCGCGTATCCTTTTATTTGAGGTAGTAAGGAAGGAATGGATTGGGATTATACATATCTGTAAAAACAAAACTCTGTAAAAGCAAAAGTAAAATACAGTCTCTGATCTGGGAAGATCTCACATGCTGTGGAGCAACTAAGCCTGTGTGCCACAACTATGGAGCCTGTGCTCTAGAGCCCGAGTTCTGCAACAAGAGAAGTCACCACAACAAGAAGCCTGCTCACCTCAACTAGAGTAGCCCCCACTACCTGCAACTAGAGAGGAGCCTGTGGCAGCAGTGAAAACCCAGAATAGCCAAAATAAATAGTTAATTTTAAAAAGAAAAAGAGAAGAAATCGAGCTGAAATAGATATTCTAGAGCATGTTATCTCATTGCTGAGTTCAGGGACAACTGTGTAAATTGAACTTTAAAACATCAGGAATCAGTGAATCACCAGGCAGTATTGCTATGGCATTAGATTGACCCTAGCAATGTTCCCTTTGAGCCCATTCTTTGCCTTCCCTCCTTCCCTCTCAGGTTATAAGAATCTTCTTGGAACTTGCCTGGTGGTCCAGTGGTTAAGACTGCTGTTCCCAATGCTGATGGGATGAGGGCAGGATAGAGTTCCACAGTAGTCAGGGAACTAGGTCCCACATATCACAACTAAAGATTGAAGAGCCCATGTATCTTGACTAAAACCCAGCACAACCAAATTTAAAAACACTCAATGTTAATAAAATAAAATAAAGCATCTTCTTGGTGGAGTGTTGGGCAGAGAAGTAGAGATCCATTTGATTGGATCTGGGGTGAATCTCTGCAGTTACTTTGGGACCAACCAACAACCTATCTTCAAGCCTAACATGACCTTTCTAAAGCACATTCATGGCACATAAACTCAATTCAATAAATAAGTCTTTAAAGATTAATTATTCTTTTCTTTAAAATGTTATACACATTGTTTTACCAAAGAATTGGTCATAAAACTATATCCCATACAAGGAGAGACTCAGGAGGACGAAAACGTGGGAGACTCAGGATTTGGATGGGAGGCAACTTGACGTTTGCTTTCAAGAGGTTAAGGTGCAGGTGGTGGGAGAGAAGTTGCAGTTTGTGGGAAGTGAGGTTGTAGAAGTCCTGGCATCGCGTATCCTTTTATTTGAGGTAGTAAGGAAGGAATGGATTGGGATTATACATATCTGTAAAAACAAAACTCTGTAAAAGCAAAAAGTAAAATAAAAGTAATAAAAAAAAAAAGAAGGAATGGCGTGTCTACTGTTTTCCTCTTTGTGGGAATCACAAAAAATAAGTCTTTTGTAGCTTCTGCACAATAATCATTTGGAATTTACCAACAGTATAACTGAGGAAAGCAAAGACTTTTATGGCACAATATATCTTAAATAAATGAACTACTTAGAGTAGAAAGAGTTGACATTTTATGGGATCCTCTCATAATCTAAGTGGAAGATGATTTGGATTCAATCTCATATTGTAACAGTAGAATGAGTACTTATGATTTGTGGCATAGTTTCCAGCTTTTTTTATATGATGTTTTGGATAAATAAGACTAGCAACTATTTTTTTAAAAACTAAATCTCAGTGATCCAACACACTGAAAGTTTAAAAGCTTACTCTTCTCCCACCCAGTCTCCTGCAGAAGCTCCCGGGTGGGGCACACAGGGGCAAGCCCTCCTCCAGGCAGGACTCAGCCATTCAGAATCCTCCCATCATATAACTCCTCCACCATCATGTGTTTCTTCCAATGCTGCCTCAGAGAAGGAAGCGAGGAAACATATGTTTTCTTTCAACTCTCTTTGAAAGGAACACAACACTTGTGCTCACACTCCACGACCCCACTTAAATGGGGCCTAGGGAAATACAGTTTTGCTGGGTATTTAGGAAGAGGAAATAGGTTGAGTGAGAACACAATTAATAATTGCTACCCATGTATTTGGGGAGGGGGGGTCTTCCCAACTGGCTCAGTGGGTAAAGAATCCAACTGCAAGGCAGGAGATGCAGGAGACTTGGGTTCGATCCCAGGGTTGAGAAGATCCTCTGGAGAATGGCATGACAACCCACTCCAGTATTCTTGCCTGGAGAATTTCATGGATAGAGGAGCCTAACAGGCTACAATCCATAGCGTTGCAAAGAGCTGGACACAACTCAAGAGGTTAAGGTGCAGGTGGTGGGAGAGAAGTTGCAGTTTGTGGGAAGTGAGGTTGTAGAAGTCCTGGCATCGCGTATCCTTTTATTTGAGGTAGTAAGGAAGGAATGGATTGGGATTATACATATCTGTAAAAACAAAACTCTGTAAAAGCAAAAAGTAAAATAAAAGTAATAAAAAAAAAAAGAAGGAATGGCGTGTCTACTGTTTTCCTCTTTGTGGGAATCACAAAAAATAAGTCTTTTGTAGCTTCTGCACAATAATCATTTGAATTTACCAACAGTATAACTGAGGAAAGCAAAGACTTTTATGGCACAATATATCTTAAATAAATGAACTACTTAGAGTAGAAAGAGTTGACATTTTATGGGATCCTCTCATAATCTAAGTGGAAGATGATTTGGATTCAATCTCATATTGTAACAGTAGAATGAGTACTTATGATTTGTGGCATAGTTTCCAGCTTTTTTTATATGATGTTTTGGATAAATAAGACTAGCAACTATTTTTTTAAAAACTAAATCTCAGTGATCCAACACACTGAAAGTTTAAAAGCTTACTCTTCTCCCACCCAGTCTCCTGCAGAAGCTCCCGGGTGGGGCACACAGGGGCAAGCCCTCCTCCAGGCAGGACTCAGCCATTCAGAATCCTCCCATCATATAACTCCTCCACCATCATGTGTTTCTTCCAATGCTGCCTCAGAGAAGGAAGCGAGGAAACATATGTTTTCTTTCAACTCTCTTTGACTGAAAGGAACACAACACTTGTGCTCACACTCCACGACCCCACTTAAATGGGGCCTAGGGAAATACAGTTTTGCTGGGTATTTAGGAAGAGGAAATAGGTTGAGTGAGAACACAATTAATAATTGCTACCCATGTATTTGGGGAGGGGGGGTCTTCCCAACTGGCTCAGTGGGTAAAGAATCCAACTGCAAGGCAGGAGATGCAGGAGACTTGGGTTCGATCCCAGGGTTGAGAAGATCCTCTGGAGAATGGCATGACAACCCACTCCAGTATTCTTGCCTGGAGAATTTCATGGATAGAGGAGCCTAACAGGCTACAATCCATAGCGTTGCAAAGAGCTGGACACAACTCAAATGACTGAGCACATGCAAACATATTAACTGATGTAACTCAAGCAATCATATAAAATAGATTCTTTTTATCCTCATTTTTACAATTGAAAAATCAAATAATTTTCCTAAGGTATCATACCTAGTTGGTAGTAAGGGGAAAAAGGATTCAAATTCAGTTGATTTGCCTCCAGTGTTCATGCTCTTAATCACTACAGTAAACTATTTATACAATATTACTGTGGATATGGCTGCACCATGAAATTAAAAGATGATTGCTCCATGGAAGAAAAGCTATGACAAACATAGACAGCATATTCAAAAGCAGAGACATCACTTTGCCGAGAAAATTCCGTACAGTCAAAGCTATGGTTTTCCCAGTAGTCATGTATGGATGACAGAGGAAGAGAGGAAAGAAGAGAGGAAGCATAGGAAACATACATTTTCTTTCAACTCCCTTTGATTTCAAACAGACCATAAGAAGGCTGAGCACTGAAGAATTGTTGCCTTTAAACTGTGAGAAGGCTCTTGAGGGTCCCTTGGACTGCAAGGAGATCAAACCAGTCAATCCTAAAGGAAATCAACCCTGAATATTCACTGGAAAGACTGATGCTGACGCTGAAGCTCCAACACTTTGGTCACCTGATGAGAAGAGACAACTCATTGGAAAAGAGCCTGATGCTGGGGAAAATAGAAGGCAAAAGGAGAAGGGGATGACAGAGGACAAGATGGTTGATGACATCACTGAGTCAATGAACATCAGTTTGAGCAAGCTCTGGGAGATGTGAAGGACAGGGAAGCCTGGCATGCTGCAGTCTGTGGGGTTGCAGAGAGTCAGGTATGACTGAGTGACTGAACTGAACTGAAGAAAAGGAGAAGCATTTAAGAGATTTTTTTAAAGATAAGTTCAGTGGAATGTGCTTACAGATAATACATACAGTTCAAGTGAGAGGAAAAGTGAGAGAGTTCTGAGTTTTCTAGTCTGAGTAATTAGAATGGTAACATCATAGCTGAGAAAGAATCTGTGGCGAATGATGCATTCAGTTTTCGTGATGTTCATCATGATCAGCTCAACGACACCACATGGTAGTGACTAAGATTCACTTGGAAATTCAAACCCGATGGTCTAAGAGACAGGATTGGTGATCTAAGCCAAGAGATAACTGCAGAGATGTGGTGGTGGTTGCCATGAACATGTTTCTAAAACATTAATGACCAAAGAAAGTTGGAAGAGAAGAGAACCCAGAACAGAAATGTGATGAGTAACTATTTCTGGAATTGCTGTGTGTGCGTGTGTGCGTGTGTGTGTGTGTGTGTGTGTGTGAAGACGGAGACGCTTAAAGACTCCTCAGGTGTCACTGAAGGTAGAATAAGGCTTAGACAACCAGAGAAGAGAGAGTCTCAAGGGTCAGAGAGCATTCAGTAGTGTTAAGATACTCCAGACAGTTCCTAAAAGGTGAAAATAAGAAGAAACTGTTTAATCAAGGAATTATGAAATCCCCAAGCATGGCTTCAGGGGATGGTTGTGCAGCTAAGGAAACAAATCTCCTTGCACTCTATTTGGAAGAAAAGGGGACTTCAGTATATAGTGTCAAACTGGCACTGATACCAGTGGCTGTGGTCTAGGGCATTTCATAGTTTCAATACAACCATGAGAGACCAGAACCATAAATGCAAAAGACTTCAGAGTGAGAAGAAGAAGGGGAGGAAAGAGAAGATAGTGTTGTTCTTCATGTATCTGACTAATAGTTATGGAGTGCCAAGGTTAAAGAAAGTTTGGAAGGGTTGAGAAATAGCTTAATGAGTGATAGAGTTAACTTTAAGAGAGGATTCTGAAGGAGCAAGGTGCTGGAAGAAAAGGGAAATGGGATGTGTGGAGGTCATAGTCTAGGTGAAAGAAGTGAGGGACTGTGCGAGCAGTGAGGAGGAACCCTGAGAAGAAGAGATGCTCTCAGGAAGAGGAGACAAGGCTCTAATCATCAGCTGAAATTCACACAGTCAAAAATAGCTATTAGAGAATGTGTTTCTTGGTTCGGGCTGCCATATCAAAATACCATAAGCTAGGCCCCTTAAACAACAGAAATTAAATTTTCTCCTGATTCTGGAGGCTATAAATTCAAGAATGAGATGTAAGCTGTGATGATTCTTTCAGAGGCCCCTCTCCTTGGTTTATAGACAACTTTCTTTTCCATGTATCTTCACATGGGTCCCTCAGTCTGCGTTCTATTCCCTCCTTCTTCTAAGGACATCAGTCACATTGGATCAGGGCCCACTCCAGCTACCTCATTTTAACTTAATTGGTCATTTAAAGTCTTTCTCCAAACACACATCCTGAGCTACTGGAGCTAAAGATGTCAACATATAAATTGCGGAGCGGGCAGGGAGACAATACCTAACAAAACACTGACTTCTGAGCATGGAGCTAGAGGAACAAATCATCCCAGTTTGCCCTCCAGTCATTTTTGCACTGAAGGTAGAATAAGGCTTAGACAACCAGAGAAGAGAGAGTCTCAAGGGTCAGAGAGCATTCAGTAGTGTTAAGATACTCCAGACAGTTCCTAAAAGGTGAAAATAAGAAGAAACTGTTTAATCAAGGAATTATGAAATCCCCAAGCATGGCTTCAGGGGATGGTTGTGCAGCTAAGGAAACAAATCTCCTTGCACTCTATTTGGAAGAAAAGGGGACTTCAGTATATAGTGTCAAACTGGCACTGATACCAGTGGCTGTGGTCTAGGGCATTTCATAGTTTCAATACAACCATGAGAGACCAGAACCATAAATGCAAAAGACTTCAGAGTGAGAAGAAGAAGGGGAGGAAAGAGAAGATAGTGTTGTTCTTCATGTATCTGACTAATAGTTATGGAGTGCCAAGGTTAAAGAAAGTTTGGAAGGGTTGAGAAATAGCTTAATGAGTGATAGAGTTAACTTTAAGAGAGGATTCTGAAGGAGCAAGGTGCTGGAAGAAAAGGGAAATGGGATGTGTGGAGGTCATAGTCTAGGTGAAAGAAGTGAGGGACTGTGCGAGCAGTGAGGAGGAACCCTGAGAAGAAGAGATGCTCTCAGGAAGAGGAGACAAGGCTCTAATCATCAGCTGAAATTCACACAGTCAAAAATAGCTATTAGAGAATGTGTTTCTTGGTTCGGGCTGCCATATCAAAATACCATAAGCTAGGCCCCTTAAACAACAGAAATTAAATTTTCTCCTGATTCTGGAGGCTATAAATTCAAGAATGAGATGTAAGCTGTGATGATTCTTTCAGAGGCCCCTCTCCTTGGTTTATAGACAACTTTCTTTTCCATGTATCTTCACATGGGTCCCTCAGTCTGCGTTCTATTCCCTCCTTCTTCTAAGGACATCAGTCACATTGGATCAGGGCCCACTCCAGCTACCTCATTTTAACTTAATTGGTCATTTAAAGTCTTTCTCCAAACACACATCCTGAGCTACTGGAGCTAAAGATGTCAACATATAAATTGCGGGAGCGGGGCAGGGAGACACAATTCAGCCCATAACAGAAATATCTTTTACTGACCTTCATGATGACATGGAGCTAGAGGAACAAATCATCCCAGTTTGCCCAGTCCAGTCATCTTGGTTTAGCACAGAAAGCACTTGATCCAGGAAACCCTTAGTCTCCAGTCAACTAGGGTGACTGGTCAGGACACCTGAAAGCCAACAAAATTGGTCTGAGTGAAATCAGATTAGCTGATTTGAGACAGCTGCCAGTTACCTCTTTATATGGAGTGGGTTTGTTTCTGTCTTGCATAAGGTTCTATAACTGGCACAGATAATGGTCTGATACTTATACATATCTCTTCAATAGGATAAATATGCCTTTGAATACATGTATCTCCTGACAAGTTTTTATAGCAGTCTGAAAGACATCATCATAATAATGCCCATTAAACTAGACCTCCCATGCATCATATAGGCAGCAAGACTTTAAAAAAAAAAATAGTGTCAGGAATTGTTGAATTACAGATTCAAACAGTGCTGCTTCTCTGTTGATGGTTTCACTGTATCAACATTTTTTTTTTTTAAAGATTTATTTATTTATTTATTTTGGGCGGGGGTCGGGTTGGGGAGGTAGGGGAGCAGGCGGGCCACTTCTATTGGTCTTTCGTTTCTCTATGTTCATCCATCTTTGTTCTTTGGCTCCTGCGGGCCTCCCATCGCGGTGGCGTCTGTTGTCGCAGAGCACCGGCTCTGGGCGCATGCGCTCCAGAGCTCCGGCTCGGTAATTGGACACATCAGTCCAGCCGCTCCGCGGCACGTGGGATCTTCCCAGGCCAGGGCTCGAACCGGCGCCCCTTGCACTGCAAGGCGGTGTCCTTACCCACTGGACCACCAGGGGAAGCCCCTCAACAATTTTTTTTAAGCCTTAGGTTTAGTATGCTCTAGAATTACACTCATTTCATTAATGAAATTGTTTTCGCAGCACTTGAGAGTCTTAACATCAACCTTTTTTGAGTGTGTGTTCCCACATACAAACGCATGCCACACCCCACACGGTTGCAGGCAGATGTCATTAGATCTGCTAAACTTAGGGGAACCTCAAAGAGAGGCTGGAGTGAGACTGTGAGTAGCTTACCCTGGTGGTCCTGAGACTGTAGTGCAGTGAGACCCCCAGTTTTTGAGTGGAAAGGGGCCGCGCTAGGCTGTGCGGTGGCCACGTCCTACTCACCTTCTTAGAGAGTCTTTTCTGAACCCCCAAAGTTGCCTAGGATACTCCTGGGCCATTGTGCTCTGCTCGCTATACTGAATTATGTGGCACCCAGTAAACGGTGGCTGAGTCAGTGTTTAATTTTAAATTTAAAAAAATGTGAAAATTTTTAAAAAGTCATAAAATAAAAAAAGCACAATGTATATAAAAATAGCAAAGTTGATAAATATAACTAGTTGAACTTATATAGCAATCTGTGTGGACAGAAAACAGATGGCACCATCAATAAGTCATTAACAACACTTTGCTGAAGGAATTACTTTCAGGGGCGGGACCAGAGTTAAGGGAAACCAATAAAGGATAGCAAGCGTCCCAGAGCTAACAAGAACGGGGAGTTTTTACCACTCCTAGGCCTAAAAGGGTATGGAGGGAGAGTGGTGCCTGGAACCAAGGAAGAGCTTGTAGGTAGAGGGTAAGTTTTAGGAAAGAGTTGGGCACTTCACTAGAGAAACTAGCTATGGACAGACCCCCCTCCACTCCCTGCCCATGGCCAGGAGAGAGTCAATAAAATACATTAACCCACCCCTCCCTTCACCATTTCCATCCCCAGTGTTTCCTATTAAGTGGAGCCCATTGGAACCCACAGGCGCAAAGTAGGCTGGAGAGAGGTAGATGAATCTGGAGGAACAAGTGCAGAGTACCCAGAACAAAATGCAAATCCAAATAAGTACTATTTAAAAAGAATTTAGGGACTTCCCTCGTGGTCCAATGGTTGAGAGTCCACACTTCCAGTACAAGGGGCCTGAATTTGAGCCCTGGTCAGGGAACTGGATCCCACATTGCACAGCTAGGAATTCGCCGCTGCAACTGAGATATCACAGGTGCTGCAGCTAAAGATCCCAAGTGCTGCAACTAGGACCTGGTCAGCTTACCCTTTGGTGGTCCTGACGTGAGGCTGTCATTAGATCTGCTAAACTTAGGAACCTCAAAGAGAGGCTGGAGTGAGACTGTGAGTAGCTTACCCTGGTGGTCCTGAGACTGTAGTGCAGTGAGACCCCAGTTTTTGAGTGGAAAGGGGCCGCTAGGCTGTGCGGTGGCCACGTCCTACTCACCTTCTTAGAGAGTCTTTTCTGAACCCCCAAAGTTGCCTAGGATACTCCTGGGCCATTGTGCTCTGCTCGCTATACTGAATTATGTGGCACCCAGTAAACGGTGGCTGAGTCAGTGTTTAATTTTAAATTTAAAAAATGTAAAAATTTTTTAAAAAAGTCATAAAATAAAAAAAGCACAATGTATATAAAAATAGCAAAGTTGATAAATATAACTAGTTGAACTTATATAGCAATCTGTGTGGACAGAAAACAGATGGCACCATCAATAAGTCATTAACAACACTTTGCTGAAGGAATTACTTTCAGGGGCGGGACCAGAGTTAAGGGAAACCAATAAAGGATAGCAAGCGTCCCAGAGCTAACAAGAACGGGGAGTTTTTACCACTCCTAGGCCTAAAAGGGTATGGAGGGAGAGTGGTGCCTGGAACCAAGGAAGAGCTTGTAGGTAGAGGGTAAGTTTTAGGAAAGAGTTGGGCACTTCACTAGAGAAACTAGCTATGGACAGACCCCCCTCCACTCCCTGCCCATGGCCAGGAGAGAGTCAATAAAATACATTAACCCACCCCTCCCTTCACCATTTCCATCCCCAGTGTTTCCTATTAAGTGGAGCCCATTGGAACCCACAGGCGCAAAGTAGGCTGGAGAGAGGTAGATGAATCTGGAGGAACAAGTGCAGAGTACCCAGAACAAAATGCAAATCCAAATAAGTACTATTTAAAAAGAATTTAGGGACTTCCCTCGTGGTCCAATGGTTGAGAGTCCACACTTCCAGTACAAGGGGCCTGAATTTGAGCCCTGGTCAGGGAACTGGATCCCACATTGCACAGCTAGGAATTCGCCCGCTGCAACTGAGATATCACAGGTGCTGCAGCTAAAGATCCCAAGTGCTGCAACTAGGACCTGGTGCAGTCAAATAAGCAAATAAATTCTTTTTTTTTAATAAAAAGAATTTAACTGGTTAACCTTGGTTTCTAGAGGTGCATGTAGGCTCATTGTGTAGCTAATCCATCCTGACAGGGACAAATCGAGGTTATAGGGCATGCTATAATGCATGGAAACATCTCAGCAATCCATTCCTTTTAAAAGCTTGTTAGGGGGCTTCCCTGATGGTCCAGTGGGTAAAGAGTCTGCCTTGCCGTGCAAGGGGAACAGGTTCAATCCCTGGCCCGGGAAGATCCCACATGTCACAAAATGGCAGGACCGGTGTGTCCAATTACAAGTCAGCGCTCTGGAATGCATGCGCCCAGAGCTGGTGCTCTGCAGTGAGAGAGGCCACTGCAATGGGAGGCCCACACAGGCCAAAGAATAAAAAAAAGATGGATGAAAATAAATGATAATAAAAAAAGAAGTCAGCCTAGATCAACCTACCTGCTGCATTTCTGATTTCTTTCTTTTTTTGTTCCAGTTTCCTTGTGATGAAGGCAGATGTAGTCCACCTGGATTTATTGTTTGTTTTTGTTTTTTAAATAGGGCTTCCTGGATCTCAGGATTTAATATCTTTCAATAATTCTGAAAAATTCTGAGTTCATTATCTTTCCCAACTTTGTCTCTATTTTCTCTAGCCTCTTGTTCTGGTATTTTAATTAAGCATGTGTTAGATGTTATTATTCTAACTTCTGTAGCTCAGTATCTCTTTCTTTGAATTGAATTCTGGATAATTTATTTAAATTTATCTTCAAGTTCTTAAATTCTCTGCTCAATTCTATCTCATATGCTATTAAATACATGAACATGAGTTTTAAGTGATAAACTGTATTTCTTGAAACTGATAAATTTTTTAAAGCTTGAGTTGAAACTCAGTACTCCAAAGAATATGTTTCTTTTTGCCTGTACTCTGTGTACATTAACTTGGTAATACTTTCAATTAAATTCCCTACTCAAGTATTCTTGACCACCAACCACATACAATGTGAATGGTTATAAATTATCTTTTTACAGGGTGACAAGGACTAGACAGGCAATTCCTCAGCTGTTCCCTCAACTTTCAGTTTAGGGAATGTATGAATTCCTGACTTTCATGCAACCTCAGGAATGCATTAATTTTTAAAGTATGTTAGCCAGCATATCATTGTTATTTCTATCACTTATTTTGTTTTGGTTACTTCCGTCAGGAGCAGCACAGTGTCAGAAACACGTGGCTATTACACATTTTATAGTGATTGTCCCCTCTAGTTATGACATCTATCGTGCATTTAATCGTTTAACCTTCGATGACAATCTATTACTTAGAAAAGCTTTCACCTGACTCTCAACAGTTTTTTCAATGAAACACCTGTTTGAAGCATTATCCTGGTTTTTCTTCTCTGGCTTGGTGCTACTACTAGGGTAAGATCTTATTTTCCATTTCCTGCTCGTCCTTGGGCTCTGTGTGCACCGACTTGTAATTACAGGTTAAATTACTAGGGTCTTTTGTACAGTGGCAGATCGACAAGGGGAAAGTTTCCGCACTTGTGGGCTGGTGCACAATCTGTTAACATCTAACTGAAACTTTGGAAAGAAATTTTTCCTCTCCCAGACCTCCCTGGGCAAAAGCCAGGACCCTTTCCTAGCCCCAGGGGCTAGGAGCAACTCATCTCAGGGGTGTAGTTCTCCTCCACATAATGCCATCATCTGGGTTAATTCCACCTTCACAAAAACAAACACGTAAGTACGTGTAGCTCTTTCTTTTTTTTTTTTTTTTCTACATGATGGTGTGTGAACATCTGCATTTATTTTTTATTTTTTTAAAGATTTATTTATTTATTTATTTATTTTGGGCGGGGGTCGGGTTGGGGAGGGAGGGGAGCAGGCGGGCCACTTCTATTGGTCTTTCATTTCTCTACATCCGTCTTTGTTCTTTGGCTCCTGTGGGCCTCCCATCGTGGTGGCGTCTGTTGTCGCAGAGCGCCGGCTCTGGGCGCATGCGCTCCAGAGCTCCGGCTCGGTAATTGGACACATCAGTCCAGCCGCTCCGCGGCACGTGGGATCTTCCCAGGCCAAGGCTCGAACCGGCGCCCCTTGCACTGCAAGGCGGTGTCCTTACCCACTGGACCACCAGGGGAAGCCCCCGTGTAGCTCTTTCTTAAAGGGAGTCATAGGTTTCACACTACAGTCTTTCACTGGGAACCATGCAACTGGGAGCTTGTCTTTACTCATGCCCTAAAGTGCCTGGCGGGCACAGTCCATGTGGTTGCAAGAGTTGACACAACTTAGCAACTCAACAACAACAACAGCAACGAACAGATGAATGAGAGTGTCTTTCCTTTAGAGACCCTGGAGCCTAGGACCTCAAGGACCCTCTCCAGGTGCTCCCATTTACCTGCTCCAATTTTTCTCTTGTTTGGAGAAGGAGTTGAGAGAGGAGGTTGAGAAGGAAAGTTTGGGGACTTGGGCTCAGTTGCCTGTCTTTCTCACAATGTCTTCTGAATCACTGGTCTACTGTTAGTGACCAGGAGGACCTGTCTCATCTGAAAGACTTGAATGAAGAGCACCAGAGTAGTTTGCTAAGGGAAAATTGGAGTGCTGTTATCGAAAGGAGGAAAAAGTTATGATGGGAGAGTATAATCACCTGATATCTCCCATATTGTGGGGCCAATAAGACTTACCCACAGTAGACACACACATTGAGGATTTTCAAAAATATATACATAATCTAATTAAATACCAAGAATAGAATTCCATCTGATCACATCTTATAAATTGTTTATATGGTTCTCAAATGAGAATATGCTTATCTTAGGACATTTTTCACTGCAAGGTATAGAATCCTGACTAAAAATCATTTACTATTATAGAATATTATTAGGTCATGTAGTTGAAAACCCTTAGATATGGAAGACTTCAGATTTAATGCAATCACGACTTTGGTTCTCTTCCTCTGTGGGGCATTTGTTTCTGCTTTGCTGTCTCTGTGTTAGCCATTTCCTCACGCTGACTTTCTTCTTGGTCCAGCTATAACATGAACAACACACTTTCTTTTTCACATTGAGCGAGAGATGGGGTAGAGAGAAAGAGAAACATCTTCGTATAGCTCTTTAAGATTAAAAAACTTTCTCAGAAGCTTTCAGCAACTTTTTCTTTAGATATCATTGTCCAGAATTTGGTAATGCAAACGTTTCTTCCTTAATGGTTTTACTGAGTTAAAATTGACATACAGTAAACCATACGTGGGCTTTGCTGGTAGCTTAACCAGTAAAGAATCCATCAGCAATGCAGGAGACAAAGGAGATGCAGGTTTGATACCCATGTTGGTGAGATCCCCTGGAGAAGTAAATGGCAACCCACTCCAGTATTCTTGCCTGGAAAATCCCATGGACAGAGAAGCCTGGAGGGTCACAGGCCAAAATGTCACAAAGAGTCAGACACGACTAAGTACACATGCACCTAAACCACGTATTTTAAAAAAATCAATTTGATTGATTTTAACATACGTATGTACTATACAATCATCACCACAATCAACATCGTGACCACATGTCAATACATCAGCCCCAAACCTTTCTTCAATGACCTTCTGTAGTCCTTCATTCCCATTCCAGCCATCCCTAAGCAATCACTACTTTCTACCACTATAGGTGTGCATTTCCTAAAGTTTTATATTCATGGGATAGTTCAGTATGAACACTTTTAAAAATCTGGTCTCTTTCACTCAGCACGATTTTCTTCAGATTTATCCATGCTGTTATTAGTAGTTCATTTCCTTTCATAGTTGAGTAGGATTCTGTTGTATGGATATACCATGACTTATTTATTCACTCCTCTGTTAATGGACATTTAGGCTGCTTCCAGTTTGGGGCTATACACATAAAGTTGCTAAAAACATGTGTGTGTGATTATGCATATAGACATACACCTTTTGTTTTCATGTGTAAATGCCTAGGAATTACATGGCTAGAGCATATGGTTGGCATATGTATAAGTTTTAAGAAACTTCAAACTGTTCTCCCAAAACACTTACATTATTTTACATTCCCATGAGCAGCTTATGAGAATTCTAATTCAATCATATTCTTGCAATGCTTGGTATAAAGTCTTTTTCGTTTTAACCATTCTAAATGGTATGTGTGGTGGTATCTCATTGTGATTTACGCTGACTTTCTTCTTGGTCCAGCTATAACATGAACAACACACTTTCTTTTCACATTGAGCGAGAGATGGGGTAGAGAAAGAGAAACATCTTCGTATAGCTCTTTAAGATTAAAAAACTTTCTCAGAAGCTTTCAGCAACTTTTTCTTTAGATATCATTGTCCAGAATTTGGTAATGCAAACGTTTCTTCCTTAATGGTTTTACTGAGTTAAAATTGACATACAGTAAACCATACGTGGGCTTTGCTGGTAGCTTAACCAGTAAAGAATCCATCAGCAATGCAGGAGACAAAGGAGATGCAGGTTTGATACCCATGTTGGTGAGATCCCCTGGAGAAGTAAATGGCAACCCACTCCAGTATTCTTGCCTGGAAAATCCCATGGACAGAGAAGCCTGGAGGGTCACAGGCCAAAATGTCACAAAGAGTCAGACACGACTAAGTACACATGCACCTAAACCACGTATTTTAAAAAAATCAATTTGATTGATTTTAACATACGTATGTACTATACAATCATCACCACAATCAACATCGTGACCACATGTCAATACATCAGCCCCAAACCTTTCTTCAATGACCTTCTGTAGTCCTTCATTCCCATTCCAGCCATCCCTAAGCAATCACTACTTTCTACCACTATAGGTGTGCATTTCCTAAAGTTTTATATTCATGGGATAGTTCAGTATGAACACTTTTAAAAATCTGGTCTCTTTCACTCAGCACGATTTTCTTCAGATTTATCCATGCTGTTATTAGTAGTTCATTTCCTTTCATAGTTGAGTAGGATTCTGTTGTATGGATATACCATGACTTATTTATTCACTCCTCTGTTAATGGACATTTAGGCTGCTTCCAGTTTGGGGCTATACACATAAAGTTGCTAAAAACATGTGTGTGTGATTATGCATATAGACATACACCTTTTGTTTTCATGTGTAAATGCCTAGGAATTACATGGCTAGAGCATATGGTTGGCATATGTATAAGTTTTAAGAAACTTCAAACTGTTCTCCCAAAACACTTACATTATTTTACATTCCCATGAGCAGCTTATGAGAATTCTAATTCAATCATATTCTTGCAATGCTTGGTATAAAGTCTTTTTCGTTTTAACCATTCTAAATGGTATGTGTGGTGGTATCTCATTGTGATTTACTTTGCATTCCTCTAATGATAATGTGCATCTTATCATGTGCTTAGTTTTCACTTAATGTGACATATGTTCAAATATTCTGCCCATTTTCACTAATTGTTTTTTATTATTGAATTTGAATTCATTTTATATTCTGGATAAAAGTCTTTTATCAGACACATGGTTTGCAAGTATTTCTTTCTAGTCTTGGAAGCTTATCTTTTTCTCATCTTTTGTTGAAGAGCAGAAGTTTATAACTGTGTTGAAGTCTTATGTATTTATTCATTTACTGTATTGTGGTTTCAGTGTTGTATCCAAGAACTCTTTGCTTAATTCAGACTTGGATTTTCATCTGTTTTCTCCTAGAACTGTTGTAGTTTGAGGCCTTAGTTTTAGGTCTATGATTTAAATTTCACATATAGTCCTTTAAAAAATATGGATATCCAATTTTTCCAGGATCATTCATTGAAAAGATTACCCTCTCCACTGAATTGCCTTTACAGCTTCTCAAAAATCAGTTGTCTCTATGTGTCGGTCTACTTCTGGACTCTTTTTTTCTCCACTGACCTTTTTTCTAACTCCATGATAATAACACACTTAAAAAATTTTTTTAAAATTTCAATAGATTTATAGTAAATCATGAATTTAGGTAGGGTTAGCCTACTGATTTTATTGTACCTTTTCAAAGATGTTTTGGCCATTCTAGTTACTTTGCATTTTGGTATGAATTTTGGAACAAGATTGTCAATTTCTAATAAGTACTCTAGGGTTCTGGATTACATGAAACCTATAGATCAATTTGAAGAGAATTGGCATCTTGATAAGTCTTTTGTCCCATAGATAAGGTATATATATCCATTTATTTGGACAATCTCTTATTTCTCTCACAGGCATTTTATAGTTTTCAGTGTTTAGGACTTCTGCATTTTTGGTTAGAGTTATCCCTAAGTACTTATATTTTCAATACTATTTAAATGTTATTTAATAATTTTAATTTTAATTTCAATATTTGTACATAGAAAAACAATTGAACTTTTGTTTATTGATATTATTTTCTACTACTTTGATAAACTTACTTTTAGCTCTGGTACTTTTTATTTTTTTTAGATTCATTGATTTTCTATATGGGCTGTCATGTCCTCTGTGAATTAAGATAGTTTTACTCCTTTTTTTAAAACCTGCACACCTTTTACTTACTTTGTTGGTCTGACTGCACTGACTGGAATCACCAATAGAATGCTGATTAGAAGTGGTGAGAGCACACGCAGTGAAGCGATGGAAAGACAGACATGGACAGTGGACATACGGACATTGTAGGGAAAAGACAGAGGGTGGGAGGTGTAAAGGAAGTAGCATGAAGGCCTGTACTATCATAAGTGAAGAAAATAGCTATAATCATTGCTCTGTGAGAAAAGGGGATCTTTCAGGGGTGCTGTGTGATGGTTGGGAGGGGAGGGAAGGGGGGGATATACATTGACTAATCTGGGAACATACATATCTGTAAACAACAAAACTCTGTAAAAGTTAAAAGGAAAATAAAAGTTAAAAAAAAAAAAAAAGAAGTGGTGAGAGCAGACATCATTGTCGTATTCCAGATTTGAGGGGGAAGCATCTGATCTTTCTTTATTAAGTATGATGTTTGTTGTAGTTTTGCAGATGTCCTGTAATACATCTTAAGAAAGTTCCTCCCTATTCCAACTTTGCTGAGAGCATTTTTACAGCATGAATACATTTGGGATTTTATCAGATGCTTTTTCTGTGTCAACAAGTCTCTTTTAGTTTATTAATATATTGAAATACATTGATTGAGTTTTGAATGTTAAATGAACCTGCATTCCTGGGATAAATTTCGCTTATTATATACCATCTTTTTAATATATATTGAATTCAATTTGCTAAAATGTTATACAGAATATTTGCATCTATACTCATTAGAGATATTGGTATATAGTTCTTTTTTTCCTTATGATGTCTTCTTGTCTGGTTTTGGCATCATGGCAATGATATCAGTTTAGAATGAGTTGAAAAGCATTCCCTTTTCTTTTTTTGTGTGTTCATATAGAATTGGTACTTTTTTTTTTAATGCTTAATAGACTTTAACAATCAAGACTTCTAGACCTAGAATTCTCTTTTAGGAAGACTTTAAACAACATATCAAATTTCTTTAATTGATGGAGAATTCTTCAGGTTATTTATTATGCTTTGGTAGTTGGTGTCTTGCAAACTATTTGCCATTTCATCTTAGTTGTTGAATTTATAATCATAAAGTTGTTTATAACATTTCCTTATTGTGTTTCTTTAAAAAATTATACTTCCTGTATTGAGAAAACTGAGGATTCAGATGGAGTTGTGAAAAAGAATACATGGAGATCTTGTGTACTTTTTAAACAAGTTTCTCCCAATGGTGTTTTACAAAACTATGGTAGAGTATTACAAAACTATAGTACAATAATACACTGATACAATCAAGATATAGAACATTTCCATCACATGGATACCTCATTACAAATTTATAGTGCAATAATACACTGATACAGTCAAGACACAGAACAGTTTCATCACATGGATTCCTCATATCCCTCTTTAATAGTCACATCCACCTCTCTCCTTCCTCCATCTATTCTTAACCCCTGGAAACTACTAATTTCTTCTCCATTTCTATACTTTTCTTACATCAAAGAAGTCATGCAGTATGTGACCTTTTGGAATTATTTTTTTCCACTCAGTCTAATTTCCTGGAGAACTATACCAGGGGTTGTGTGTATCAATAGTTCATTCCTTTATATTGCTGAGTAGTATTCCAGTCTGTTTACACACTGCTTCTACTTTTTCGTTGTTGCAAATAAAGCTTTTATAAACATTCGTGTGTAAGTATTTATGCGAGAATAAACTTTCATTTCTCTGGAATAAATTCCTACAAATGTGGTTACTGGGTCATCTGGTAGCTGCATATTTTACCTTTTTAAGAAACTGCTGAACTGCTTTCCAGAGAGGCTACACATTTTACATTTCATCCAGTAATACCTGAGTGATCCAATTTCTTCACATTCCCACCAGCATTTGGTGTTGTCACTATTTTTCATTTTAGCCATTTTAATAAGTGTACTGTGATATTTCTTCTGGCTTTATTTTATACATTCTTAAGGGCTAACGAAGGTGAACATGAAATCTGTACCTATTTGCCATCTGTTTACCCTCTTCAGCTGAGCTTCTGTTCAGCTTTTTTTGTCCATTTTCTAATTGAATTATTTGTTTACTTAAGAGTTGTGAGAGTTCTTTATATATTCTAGTCACTCATCCTTTGTTGCCTGTGTGTTTTGCAAATATATGTTCCCAGGCAGTAGCTTGATTTTTTTCATCCTCTGAAATGTCTGTTATAGAGCAAAAGTTTTTAATTTTTCTGAAGTCTAATGTATTATTTTTACATTTCATAGACTGCGCTTTTGGTGTCAAGTCTAAGACCTTGTTACTTAGTCCTACATCCCCAAAGAATTTCACCTATGTTTGAAAACAGTTTATAGTCTACTTTTTACATTTAAGCCCATGACCCATATCATAACCTTTTAACTTAAGATAAGGTTCACTTTTTGCTTATAGATGTCTAATTGTCCCAGTACCATTTGTTGAAAAGACTATCTTTCCACTATTGAATTGCTTGTGCACCTTTGTCAAAAATCAGCTGGATATATTTCTGTGAGTTTATTTCTGAGTTCTCTATTCTGTAACATTGATTAGTTTGTTTATACTACTGCAAATAATTTACAATCTTAGTTATTTTAGCTACAAAATGTCTTGAAATTGTGTAGACTGGTTCTTCCCACTTCATTCTTCTTTTTCAAATTTTAACTATTCTAATTCTTTTGCCTTTATATATATATACATATGGGTTTTTTTTTAGAATATTTCTCTCCTTTTATTTTTGCTATTTCAAAAATAAGATTTGCTTATTTTTTCATTATATTTTAGGTTAACTTTTGCTTATATTTTCATAGGACTTGCTTTAAATTTATGTATTAATATTGGGAGAATTCACATACAATTGAATTCCAATCCATGAACATTATGTGTCTTTCAATTTATAGCTTTTCTTTAATTTGTTTCATCAACATTTTAGTTTCAGGAATACATGCCTGGTACATATTTTGTTAGATTAACACCTAAGTAATTCACTTTTTTTGAGTGACTTAGAAGGTATTATTCTTTTTAATTTCAGAGTCCATGTGTTCACTGCTAGTATTTAAAAATACAATTGGCTTTTTAAAAGTATACCTTGTATCCTGTGACTTTACTAAACCTGTTTATTACTGCTAGGAGTTCTTTGTAGGTTCATTTGAATTCTCTATGTAAACAATCCTGTCATTTTCAAACAGGGACAATTTTATTTCTTCCTTTTTGGCCTGCCTTTTATTTGTTTTCTAACTTTATTGCACCAGCTAGAACTTGAAGTACTGTGTTGCATAAAAGTGCTGACAGTGGGCTCTTTGCTTTGCTTCCAATCTTGGGAGGAACGTATTCAATCTTTCATTAAGTCTAAGTAGTTGTAGGTTTCCTACCGATGCTCTTGATCACTTTGAGGAATTTTTCTCTATTCCTATTTTTCAGGGAGTTATTTTTTAAAACCATTAATAGGTGTTGAAGTTTTCCAAATGCATACAAATTTTTTTTTAATTTATTCGTCTTATTTTTGGCAGTGCTGGACCTTTGTTGCTGCACAGGCTCTTCTCTAGTTGTGACAAGCAGGGGTGACTCTCTCGTTGCAGCACACAGGCTTCTCACTGCCATGGCTTCTCTTGTTGCAGAGCACTGAGTTCCAGGGCGAGGGTGGGGGCTTTAGCAGTTGTCACATGTGGCATCAGGAGTCATGGTCTGCAGGCTCTAGAACACTAGCTGGGGACTTGGAGTGCATGGGCTTAGTTGCTCTGTGTACAGCATGTGTGATTTTCCCGGATCAGGGATCCAACCTGTGTCTCCTGCACTGGCAGGTGGATTCTTTACAATAGAGCCACCATGGAAGCCCCTCCAAATGCTTTTCTTGTATCAATTGACATTCACGTAATTTTATTTTTCGTCCGTCTTTTATATTGTGGATTACATTGACTGATTTTTAAATATTGAAGAAGACTTGGATCCCAGCAATAAATCACATTTTGCGATGATGTATAGCTCTCTTTAGATAGTTATCTAAAGTTCACTCTCTCTTGCTGAAGTTTTTTGGTAAATTTTTTATGTCTATATTCATGAAAAATAGTTCTCTCTTTTGGTAATGTCTTTTGTAACATCCTGGTTTTTGTAGAAGGATAATACTAGCTTCTTAAAATAGATTTGAAAGCATTCCTCTTCTATTTTCTGGGAAAAAAATGTGTAGAATTGATGTTACTTCTTTCAACTTTTGGTAGAATTCTTCAGAAAAATTTTGGGGGCTTGGAGATGCCTTTTTTGAAAGTTTTTCATTAATAATGACTGGCTATTAAAACTATTTTCATTGTAGGTGAATTGTGGTAATCTGCATTCTTCAAGGAGTTGATCTGTTTCATCAAGTTGTCAAGTTTATGTATATACAGTTGTTTCCTTATCCCCTTTTGATGTCCTCAGAGTCTGTAATGATATCCTGATTTTATTCCTGATACATTTATTTGACTCCTTTGGATTATAGTTTGCCATGAGTAAAATGAGAGGTTTTAACTAGTTACAATCGCTTAATCTCTGAAAAACTACTACACTATAAGAAACTGTGACTCAGAACAACATATGCTTGTACTCATTTTAAGTGGAATATTTATTTCCAACCTCCCCCTTACAAAGCACTAATGGCATATTTGAAGATGGAATTCAAACTTTTACAACAATACTTTAGAGGTTCTTTCCAGTTTAGATTTTAAAAACTAGTAACAAAGAAGTGGTAAGGAATTTAAAAGCTGCTTTTAAAAGTCAATTATTTTATAGACTAATCTATTTTATAGTTTTGTTGAGATGATTCAATAATTTATTCCCAGTAACTCTAAATCTGGCTTAAATTGAATGGATGTGAATAGTAAACTGTACTCCCTCAAGCAGTTAGTATCTTTTTATCAACATGCTTAAATCCTGATGAAGGCAGGAAGTTGAATACAGGAAATAACTCATTTAATGACGTGATACATTGAAAAAATACTATCTTTACCATCAGAATCAGCATTGCAGACTTAGGTCAAACATTTCTCTATGCAGCCATTAAAGCCAGATCAAACACTTTGTGTTGATTTACCTTAATTGGCTGTACTAACAGTCGCTTTCTCATTTTTTCCCGCACATACTACTAGTGAGCTTTGTTGGTGATTTGTGTGGGTCACCTGTTAAAACGCTTGTTACACTAAAATTCACTTGCAGGAAGAAGTCCAATTGTCGTCATGGAGGCTATGTTCATATAACCAGAGGATCCTTTGCTAGATGAAGCATCATGAAGAAAGAAAGAGAAAGGAGCTTGGAGTCAAAGTCAACTGATTATGAACCTTTGTGCTACAAGTTGTTAACAGTATGATTGGGGAAAGTTACTTAAACTCACTGAACTTCAATTTCTTTATGAAAAGTGAGATTAGTAGTAATTATGGTGTCATGAAAACTAATTAAAGCTTATATAAAGTATTCACCATTATGTCTGCCTGATAATTACATTCAATAAGCAGTAGCTATCACTATTGCTTTTCAATAAAAACAATAATGATTACAAGAAGGAAAAGAAATACACTGATTTTTCAGGAGTGCTTTTAATACTGAACTAGAGTTTTAAATTTAAATGACATCTGGTCAGCAGGTACTATTTCAGTAATTCTCTCAATTCCTCACAAAAACATTTAAGAAGAGATAGAAAAAGGGTGAAAACTAGTAACAATGAAAACTAAAACTGACAGCTTTTTTTTTTTTTTTTTAGGTGATTCAAAGAAACAATCATGACTTAGTCATGCTCAGAATTCATGACCAGCTAGGTGATTTTGTTTTGTCTGTTTTTTATTCTTTTTCTCTCTTGAAATGGAATAAACCTACTATCTTGAAAGTACCATCTGCTCCACTCTCAAACAAACAAACAAAAAGAATTAGGTTCTGTATCCATAGATAAAAGGTGGAAAAGACTGTTTCTTTCTAGACCAGGCACTGCTTTTAAGGCATGCAGAGCATTGTCCCTACCCTGATCCCAATCTCCTTTCTGTTCTATTGGTACCTGTCTTTATACATCCATTTGAAATGACAACCTTTGACAGACGTTTTTAGAAATGGACAGTGGAAAACATTTGCTCTATTTTGCAGCACATTAGGTCAAACATTTCTCTATGCAGCCATTAAAGCCAGATCAAACACTTTGTGTTGATTTACCTTAATTGGCTGTACTAACAGTCGCTTTCCCATTTTTCCCGCACATACTACTAGTGAGCTTTGTTGGTGATTTGTGGGTCACCTGTTAAAACGCTTGTTACACTAAAATTCACTTGCAGGAAGAAGTCCAATTGTCGTCATGGAGGCTATGTTCATATAACCAGAGGATCCTTTGCTAGATGAAGCATCATGAAGAAAGAAAGAGAAAGGAGCTTGGAGTCAAAGTCAACTGATTATGAACCTTTGTGCTACAAGTTGTTAACAGTATGATTGGGGAAAGTTACTTAAACTCACTGAACTTCAATTTCTTTATGAAAAGTGAGATTAGTAGTAATTATGGTGTCATGAAAACTAATTAAAGCTTATATAAAGTATTCACCATTATGTCTGCCTGATAATTACATTCAATAAGCAGTAGCTATCACTATTGCTTTTCAATAAAAACAATAATGATTACAAGAAGGAAAAGAAATACACTGATTTTTCAGGAGTGCTTTTAATACTGAACTAGAGTTTTAAATTTAAATGACATCTGGTCAGCAGGTACTATTTCAGTAATTCTCTCAATTCCTCACAAAAACATTTAAGAAGAGATAGAAAAAGGGTGAAAACTAGTAACAATGAAAACTAAAACTGACAGCTTTTTTTTTTTTTTTTTAGGTGATTCAAAGAAACAATCATGACTTAGTCATGCTCAGAATTCATGACCAGCTAGGTGATTTTGTTTTGTCTGTTTTTTATTCTTTTTCTCTCTTGAAATGGAATAAACCTACTATCTTGAAAGTACCATCTGCTCCACTCTCAAACAAACAAACAAAAAGAATTAGGTTCTGTATCCATAGATAAAAGGTGGAAAAGACTGTTTCTTTCTAGACCAGGCACTGCTTTTAAGGCATGCAGAGCATTGTCCCTACCCTGATCCCAATCTCCTTTCTGTTCTATTGGTACCTGTCTTTATACATCCATTTGAAATGACAACCTTTGCAGACGTTTTTAGAAAAAATGAGACAAGACAGATGGAGTTCTGGCGGTTGTCATAGGCCAAGGAGCAGTGAGGACAATAGTGCCTCACTGTACACAGAGAAATGTAGTCCTGAAAGGGAACGAATGTAGTTAGGGTAGGTACTGGGAGAGCTGTGGGCTGCGGATTATGTGTATTCTGTGGGATTCAAAGGTCAGTGAAATTGATGGTCTGAAGCACCCAACTTAGACTCATAAGATAAGAAAATAAAAACAGTACATCTGCATATCAAGTAGCTTCCCAGAAATAGTCCAAGAAGGGAATTTTATTAATCCCAAAGGAGAGATTGAGGTAGGATTATTAATGAGTAGGACTCTTGACAACTGGCATTTATAATGACTAGTGAAAACAAATTTCCTTATTCAATGAAATTAGAGAGAAAAAAAGAAAAAATAATGTGTGCTTTTCTTCCCCCAAAGATTTATTTATTTTATTTTTGGCGGCACTGGGTCTTCACTGCTGGCCTGCAGGCTTTTCCTAGTTGTGTGGCATGGGAGGGCACAGGTTCTAGAGCGCAGGCTCAGAGGTTGTGGTGCAAGGGCTTTATCATGTGGGATCTTCCCAGGCCGGTGATCAAACCTATGTCCCCTGCATTGGCACGTGGATTCTTAATCACTAGAGCACCAGGGAAGCCCCTAATATGTGTTTTTAAGAAGAAAATAAAGACAAGAAGCAGCCATTTATTCCCCCCTGAAGATACAGAAGAGTTGCATATTTCCAAAATGATTTACTACTAGAACTGGGAGAAAGTTTGGAATTCTTTTTGAAAGGAGTCATTAAAATGCCAGGAAATTTAGTTTCCATGAAGTAGCAACATAAAACTGAAAAAGAGGATGCAAATTAGCCTAAAGAGACAGCAGCATGAAATGTGTTAGAGAAACACGCTTGGGCCAGGGGGGAGCCACTCATGCATATTGTATTCCCATGATATACAGTTTCAGACCAGGCACTGCTTTTAAGGCATGCAGAGCATTGTCCCTACCCTGATCCCAATCTCCTTTCTGTTCTATTGGTACCTGTCTTTATACATCCATTTGAAATGACAACCTTTGCAGACGTTTTAGAAAAATGAGACAAGACAGATGGAGTTCTGGCGGTTGTCATAGGCCAAGGAGCAGTGAGGACAATAGTGCCTCACTGTACACAGAGAAATGTAGTCCTGAAAGGGAACGAATGTAGTTAGGGTAGGTACTGGGAGAGCTGTGGGCTGCGGATTATGTGTATTCTGTGGGATTCAAAGGTCAGTGAAATTGATGGTCTGAAGCACCCAACTTAGACTCATAAGATAAGAAAATAAAAACAGTACATCTGCATATCAAGTAGCTTCCCAGAAATAGTCCAAGAAGGGAATTTTATTAATCCCAAAGGAGAGATTGAGGTAGGATTATTAATGAGTAGGACTCTTGACAACTGGCATTTATAATGACTAGTGAAAACAAATTTCCTTATTCAATGAAATTAGAGAGAAAAAAAGAAAAAATAATGTGTGCTTTTCTTCCCCCAAAGATTTATTTATTTTATTTTTGGCGGCACTGGGTCTTCACTGCTGGCCTGCAGGCTTTTCCTAGTTGTGTGGCATGGGAGGGCACAGGTTCTAGAGCGCAGGCTCAGAGGTTGTGGTGCAAGGGCTTTATCATGTGGGATCTTCCCAGGCCGGTGATCAAACCTATGTCCCCTGCATTGGCACGTGGATTCTTAATCACTAGAGCACCAGGGAAGCCCCTAATATGTTTTTTTAAAAAAAAGAAAGACAAGAAGCAGCCATTTATTCCCCCCTGAAGATACAGAAGAGTTGCATATTTCCAAAATGATTTACTACTAGAACTGGGAGAAAGTTTGGAATTCTTTTTGAAAGGAGTCATTAAAATGCCAGGAAATTTAGTTTCCATGAAGTAGCAACATAAAACTGAAAAAGAGGATGCAAATTAGCCTAAAGAGACAGCAGCATGAAATGTGTTAGAGAAACACGCTTGGGCCAGGGGGGAGCCACTCATGCATATTGTATTCCCATGATATACAGTTTCCCATGATACAGAGAAATATATCTGTGTATTTCTGTACTCCCCATTTTAAACAGATGTACTTCTGTATATGATGGGGAAATGGCTCCTGTGATTATGAAGGCTGAGAAGTCCCAAGACCTGCAGTCAGAGCTGGAGACCCAGGAAGTCAGTGGCATTGTTCCTGTCTGAGTGTAAATGTGAAGGCCTGAGAAGCAGGAGGGCATAAGTCACAGTTCACGTCTGAGTCCTAAGACAGGAGAAGACTGATGTCTCAGTTTGAAGACAGGCAGAGAGTGAACTTTCCCTTAACCTTTCTGCTCTGTTCAGGTCTTCAGTGCATTGGTTGAGGCTTGTCTGCTTCGGCGACAATACCCTGCTTTACTCAGTCTACTGATTCGGATATTAATTTCATCCAGAAACACCCTCACAGACCTACCCAGAATAATTTAACTAAATATGTGGGCATTCTGCTATCCAGTCAAATAGACACATAAAATAAACCATCACAGTAAATTTAAATAATTGTTATATGTTTGGTCATTAAACAATGAATGCAAATGTTAGAAAACTGTTCTGAAAAGCTGCCGCTGCTTAGTCACTTCAGTCGTGTCCAACTCTGTGTGATCCCATGGACTGCAGCCCACCAGGGGAATTCTATAGGCAAGATTGTTGGAGTGGGTTGCCATTTCCTTCTCCAGTGCTTAAAAGAGAATAATGTAAAAATTATATAAAAATAAATCACAATAGGGTTTTCCTGGTGGTACAGTGAGTAAAGAGTCCACCTTGCAATGCAAGGGGCACCGGTTCGATCCGTGGCCTGCGAAGATCCCACCTGCCACTCAATGGCTGGACAGATGTGACCAATTACAAGCCAGCACTCTGGAGTGCATGCGCCCAGAGTTGGTGCTCTGCAAGGAGAGGCCACTGCAATGGGAGGCCCACACAGGCCAAAGAATAAAGATGGATGAAAATAAATAAATAAAAAAACAATAAAAGAGGCCAAAAATTTTTTAAAAATCACAATAATGTGAGGCTAAATGTTCAGGTAATACAAATAAAAACATCAGTTAAAAGAATGTGAACTTTCAGAAAGACAAAAAATAGTTAACTTTTTAAAAATTTAAGTGAAAATGAGTAAAGTATAGAAAAGAAGGACTTTTAGACAGCATATATCAATAGAACTTACAACAGGATTGAAGCCTTCCAAATCTGTAGAAGATAAAATCAACTTAAACAGCAAATGACAGAAAACAGAGGAAGTGGCATAAAAGCCTAAAAAACACACATAACCCAAGATAGTGTGAAATGATATATGAAATATACTAGTTCTGATAATAAACCTAAATGAGTTATGCTCCCCAATTAAAGTTTTGCCTGATAAGGAGGTTAAACAGTATCTCTATGCTGTTCCCAAGGATTATCTCTAAAACAAAATGCAAATTTTAATAAAAGGATAAAGATTTTATAAGGCGAGTTGAAAAAAAGAGATGGCATTTCAGACCTGTAGCTATTAACAGTTAAAATATTAAAAGGTTAAGAAGGAGGTCATTTTTATCATGTACACTACACTGTACAGCTAAATTATAAAAATCTAAATCTTATGTGTGTGGAGTAAAAATAACACAAATTACGGTTAACATATAAATAAAAAGTTATTAGGAGAAAAATAAATGTACAGAAATACTATAGTGGCAGGGAAATTTAATACCATCTCAGGCCAGGGGAGACAGTGTGGTTGTGCATATTGTCTGCCCCACACCATTTCTTCGGGGATGGCCCTCCCCATACTGGTCAGACTGTTGGGTGGTATCAGTCAAGAGGCTTTATCTCGGCTATCACAGGCCTGGGCATGTTTAGCACATGCTTGATGCCCTGCTCAGGTTCCTTTTGCTCCTTTTTTACTAGTTCTGTGATCTCTTCCTCAGATTTTATGAGCTTAGTGGCTAACGCTTTGCCCGTGGCGCTTCCGAGAAGGACCTGTGGGCACTGGAGCTGCCTCTTCCATACGGACAGCGGAACGTATCTGGACATTTCACGGCCCCTCTAGACTTTGGCTCCTTTATTGGAGGAAGACAAACTAGGAGGGGTAATTTATCTTGAGTTTCCTTATCAAGCTTTGGGTATTGTAGGCTTTTTCTCCTCCTCATAAGGCTTTCCCCACTCTCTGTTTTCTCCTGAAGCATGACCTTAATAAATTATGCTCAGAGATTGTTGAAATAGTAAAATAGAAAGAAGAAAAGAAGGACTTTTAGACAGCATATATCAATAGAACTTACAACAGGATTGAAGCCTTCCAAATCTGTAGAAGATAAAATCAACTTAAACAGCAAATGACAGAAAACAGAGGAAGTGGCATAAAAGCCTAAAAAACACACATAACCCAAGATAGTGTGAAATGATATATGAAATATACTAGTTCTGATAATAAACCTAAATGAGTTATGCTCCCCAATTAAAGTTTTGCCTGATAAGGAGGTTAAACAGTATCTCTATGCTGTTCCCAAGGATTATCTCTAAAACAAAATGCAAATTTTAATAAAAGGATAAAGATTTTATAAGGCGAGTTGAAAAAAAGAGATGGCATTTCAGACCTGTAGCTATTAACAGTTAAAATATTAAAAGGTTAAGAAGGAGGTCATTTTTATCATGTACACTACACTGTACAGCTAAATTATAAAAATCTAAATCTTATGTGTGTGGAGAAAAAATAACACAAATTACGGTTAACATATAAATAAAAAGTTATTAGGAGAAAAATAAATGTACAGAAATACTATAGTGGCAGGGAAATTTAATACCATCTCAGGCCAGGGGAGACAGTGTGGTTGTGCATATTGTCTGCCCCACACCATTTCTTCGGGGATGGCCCTCCCCATACTGGTCAGACTGTTGGGTGGTATCAGTCAAGAGGCTTTATCTCGGCTATCACAGGCCTGGGCATGTTTAGCACATGCTTGATGCCCTGCTCAGGTTCCTTTTGCTCCTTTTTCACTAGTTCTGTGATCTCTTCCTCAGATTTTATGAGCTTAGTGGCTAACGCTTTGCCCCGTGGCGCTTCCGAGAAGGACCTGTGGGCACTGGAGCTGCCTCTTCCATACGGACAGCGGAACGTATCTGGACATTTCACGGCCCCTCTAGACTTTGGCTCCTTTATTGGAGGAAGACAAACTAGGAGGGGTAATTTATCTTGAGTTTCCTTATCAAGCTTTGGGTATTGTAGGCTTTTTCTCCTCCTCATAAGGCTTTCCCCACTCTCTGTTTTCTCCTGAAGCATGACCTTAATAAATTATGCTCAGAGATTGTTGACTCAGTTCTGCCTCTGTGACATCTCAGCTCAGATGACATGTGACCTAAATGGACTGATCGGAGTGGTTTATCTGTGTGACCCAAAGATTGGACCGAAGTGGGCAACTTACCTAAACTGAATCAGAGTCCTTTATCTTGTCTTGATATGGTGCTGGGAGAGAGATGTGATCTGTCCCTGTGTATGTTCCTGAGATTATAGCATGCAGAGACCAGTAAGCCTCCCAGGAGCTATCTTGGGTCACGTGGATAGAGCCTGCCTGAGAAATGAAAACAGGAAGCAAAGCTGAGGGATGAAGAAAGACAGGACTACTTCCATCATTTCGACCCCCAAACCCAGCCTTTGCTAAAGAATTTTATATTTGAGAAATCCCAGTTATCTTACCCCACCAGTTCTTTTAATGAATTATGGTAGTTTGAATTGGGATTTTGTTATTTGCATTGAGAAGATTCTTAACAACATAGTTCAGGCATGAAAAGAATAAGAGAATATGAATAACATAATCTATGATAGATTAATAGTGCACAATCTTTGGAAATGAGATGGATTATACATTTTTAAAAATAGATAACTGACTGGTTTTAAAATGACCTAGAAATATACCTTTTAAAGAACACATCCTCAATGTAGCTATCCTAGAAATTAATTTTAAAAGATTAAGGATATACAAAGGCCCATATGGAAATTAGAAATCCTTCTCTGATAACGATGGTATAAAAAAGTATCTAAAGTTAACAAAAACGAAAATGTTAGGACTAAGGAGACACAATGTCTTCTGTCTGACCTTTCTTACTCTTTCTTTGATTCAACTTTCAAACATCTAGGCCACTCTGCACTACTAGACTCAGTGTAAGAGAAATAATTTATTTCTTATAATTCTGTAACTTGTCTTTGAAAAACTTAAGAGTCTTTAGGGAAACAGTAAGGAAAAGAGAGGATGTATGAGCGCTGAGGTGTTCCTCAGCTCCACTCAGAGGACAGGAGAGTGTTTCTGAAGTTGGAGAGACTGTGAGAACAAGTCTGGAAGCCGTCATCCGGAGCTCTGCACAGGGACTCTGGGCCTTGCCTTACAAGCAGAGCTCTTGGAAATCACAACAGCCTAGAGAAGGAAAAGCTGACTGGTGAGTGAGTTCACGAAGACAGGGATCCTAGAAGGTGAGCAGAGCGCCCTCTGAGCTGGAGGGTGGTGCGACAGCTCAGTGTCATCCTGTTTGGAGTGCTGATGATCTAGCCCAAGGACCGGACTGGATGATTGATGTCTCAGCGGGTTACTCACGTGGTTGGCTGATGTTGAGGAGCAGATACATGCCTGGCCTCTTGCCTTGGTGCTACAATAAAAAACAAAACAAAACAAAACAAAACCTGGGTGCTGGTAGAATGGGAACTTGAAATAGATAGTAAGATGATTTGTGGGCAAATAAAGTAGGCTGGATTTCTGATACATTTGAGTTTGTGACTAAAATTTAAGCTCACTACATTTCCTATCCCACTTGTGGGATGTGGTCAAAGGAGCATGGGAAAGCAGAACTTCGTTTCTTCAACTCCAGTTCCCCAACTCCAAATTCAGTCTTTGGTCATGTAACTGGGACTCACAGAGTTAAATATTTATCTTTATTTTTGGAAATACACCAATTTTGATTTCCAGGGTTCTTTTTGCTTTTGCATTCAATTTAGTAGTCATAGTACAATTATTTATAATCTTGTTCTTTTTGTCTTCCTCTCTCCTCCTTTTCCCCCATGCTCAGAACTTTGCTTTTTTCTTAATTTGCTGTAAAATCTTATAATCTAACTGACTTACAAACCTATTTATTGTCTTACCACAAAATTCTATGTTAGGTTGAAACTGCTGATAATATTCCAAGTCCTTCTTTCTTTTTTTTTTTTGCATATTTTTTGTGACTCATGAAAATAGTTACTTAGGGAATACTGGGGTGAAAGTCCTATAGATCTAAAGAGAAAAAGCAAACTAACAATTTGAAAACACAAACTGCCTTCTTATAGACATTATATCTTAAAACATACATCTTATCTTAAATATATGAGGTGTTCCTCAGCTCCACTCAGAGGACAGGAGAGTGTTTCTGAAGTTGGAGAGACTGTGAGAACAAGTCTGGAAGCCGTCATCCGGAGCTCTGCACAGGGACTCTGGGCCTTGCCTTACAAGCAGAGCTCTTGGAAATCACAACAGCCTAGAGAAGGAAAAGCTGACTGGTGAGTGAGTTCACGAAGACAGGGATCCTAGAAGGTGAGCAGAGCGCCCTCTGAGCTGGAGGGTGGTGCGACAGCTCAGTGTCATCCTGTTTGGAGTGCTGATGATCTAGCCCAAGGACCGGACTGGATGATTGATGTCTCAGCGGGTTACTCACGTGGTTGGCTGATGTTGAGGAGCAGATACATGCCTGGCCTCTTGCCTTGGTGCTACAATAAAAAACAAAACAAAACAAAACAAAACCTGGGTGCTGGTAGAATGGGAACTTGAAATAGATAGTAAGATGATTTGTGGGCAAATAAAGTAGGCTGGATTTCTGATACATTTGAGTTTGTGACTAAAATTTAAGCTCACTACATTTCCTATCCCACTTGTGGGATGTGGTCAAAGGAGCATGGGAAAGCAGAACTTCGTTTCTTCAACTCCAGTTCCCCAACTCCAAATTCAGTCTTTGGTCATGTAACTGGGACTCACAGAGTTAAATATTTATCTTTATTTTTGGAAATACACCAATTTTGATTTCCAGGGTTCTTTTTGCTTTTGCATTCAATTTAGTAGTCATAGTACAATTATTTATAATCTTGTTTTTTTTGTCTTCCTCTCTCCTCCTTTTCCCCCATGCTCAGAACTTTGCTTTTTTCTTAATTTGCTGTAAAATCTTATAATCTAACTGACTTACAAACCTATTTATTGTCTTACCACAAAATTCTATGTTAGGTTGAAACTGCTGATAATATTCCAAGTCCTTCTTTCTTTTTTTTTTTTGCATATTTTTTGTGACTCATGAAAATAGTTACTTAGGGAATACTGGGGTGAAAGTCCTATAGATCTAAAGAGAAAAAGCAAACTAACAATTTGAAAACACAAACTGCCTTCTTATAGACATTATATCTTAAAACATACATCTTATCTTAAATATATGTATTTTGTATCCCACTTTGGGATCTACTCTCTCACTTGTGGTCTAACCTGTGGTGGAGGGAGTCAGACAACCCTATGTTTGTGGACGTGGGGAATGTGCATGTGTTCTGCTGCTGTTTTGAAGAGAGGCAAAGTTAGCTGAAGTATGAAACAGAAGGTGAGTTGAAGTATATCCCTTTAGGAATGTCTGATTCTGGTTCAGAGGGTGAGAAAGTTTGCCATCTAGTGCAACCACCTCTTCACTATCTTTAGGGAAAATTTTCACCCTTGATTCAGATAAAATAAGATCTTTTGAATTTATAAACAAAATCAACTATACAATGGGTATGTTAATGGAAACTTGGGGAGAAGCATATTAGGCAAATTGAAACTGCTTCCTAAAGTCCTGAAAAATTGTCTCTCTTTAGAATTTCCTTCTGGTGACCCACAAAACATACAAGTACTTTTTTCTCTCTAATTTTTTCCTCCTAGTTTTATTGAGATATGCTTAACATACAGCACTGGATAAGCTTAAGGTATATGGCATAATGATCTGTCTTACATACATCATGAAATGATTACCACAATAAGTTAAAGTAAACATCTATCCTCTCATATGGATACAAAATAAAAGAAAGATCTTTTGCTTTCTTGTGATGAAAACTCTTAGGACTTACTCTCCTAATAACATTCATATGTAGCATACTGTAGTGTTAATTGTATTTATCATGTTATGCATTACATCCCTGGTGGTTTAGTCACTAAGTCATGTCTGACTCTTTGCGACCCATGGACTATAGTCCCCTAGGCTCCTCTGTCCATGGGATTCTCGAGGAAAGAATACTACAGTGGGTTGCCATTTCCTCCTCCAGGGGACCTTCCTGAACCAGGGATTGAACCCAGGTCTCCTGCATTGCAGGCAGTTTCCTGAATTTCAGGTAGATTCTTTACTGATGGAGCCACCAAGGAAGGCTATTACATCCCTAGTGCTTATTTATCTTATAACTGGAAGTTTGCACCTTTTTTTACTTTTTGTAAGTTTGCACCTTTTGACAGTCTTCATCCCATTCCGTATTCCTCCTCCCTGTGCTCTGGTAATCACAAATCTGATCTCTTTTCTATGAGCCTGTCTGTTGGTTGGTTGATTTTTGAAGTATAATTGACCTGAAACACTATGTTAGCTCCTGTAACAACATGGTGATTTGTTCTTTCTGTACATCACAAAATGATCACCACTGTTAAGTCTAGTTCTCATCTGTCCTTGTATATTATAAATGATACTATATTGACTACAAGCCCCACGCTGTGAATTTTATGCCCATGCCTCACTTATTTTGTGACTGGAGGCTTGTTGCTCTAAATCTGCCTCACCTGTATCACTCACCCTCCCACTCCCCTTCCCTCTGGCAATCTCATGTGTGTTCTCTGCATCTATGACTGTGTTGTTGTTATGTTTATTTGTTTTGATCAAGCCCACTCAGCTGTAAAAGAATCTGCCTGCAAGGCAGGTGTCAGGTGATGAGGGTATGATCCCCAGAAGGAAGTGAATTATTTTTTGTTGAAATCCATAAAGAATGCCATGCATGCATAATGAATCTTTTTTCCAAAATACACCCCTTTTTTTTTGTTGAATTGAGATATGCATAACGTACAGCACTGGATAAGCTTAAGGTATATGGCATAATGATCTGTCTTACATACATCATGAAATGATTACCACAATAAGTTAAAGTAAACATCTATCCTCTCATATGGATACAAAATAAAAGAAAGATCTTTTGCTTTCTTGTGATGAAAACTCTTAGGACTTACTCTCCTAACAACATTCATATGTAGCATACTGTAGTGTTAATTGTATTTATCATGTTATGCATTACATCCCTGGTGGTTTAGTCACTAAGTCATGTCTGACTCTTTGCGACCCATGGACTATAGTCCCCTAGGCTCCTCTGTCCATGGGATTCTCGAGGAAAGAATACTACAGTGGGTTGCCATTTCCTCCTCCAGGGGACCTTCCTGAACCAGGGATTGAACCCAGGTCTCCTGCATTGCAGGCAGTTTCCTGAATTTCAGGTAGATTCTTTACTGATGGAGCCACCAAGGAAGGCTATTACATCCCTAGTGCTTATTTATCTTATAACTGGAAGTTTGCACCTTTTTTTACTTTTTGTAAGTTTGCACCTTTTGACAGTCTTCATCCCATTCCGTATTCCTCCTCCCTGTGCTCTGGTAATCACAAATCTGATCTCTTTTCTATGAGCCTGTCTGTTGGTTGGTTGATTTTTGAAGTATAATTGACCTGAAACACTATGTTAGCTCCTGTAACAACATGGTGATTTGTTCTTTCTGTACATCACAAAATGATCACCACTGTTAAGTCTAGTTCTCATCTGTCCTTGTATATTATAAATGATACTATATTGACTACAAGCCCCACGCTGTGAATTTTATGCCCATGCCTCACTTATTTTGTGACTGGAGGCTTGTTGCTCTAAATCTGCCTCACCTGTATCACTCACCCTCCCACTCCCCTTCCCTCTGGCAATCTCATGTGTGTTCTCTGCATCTATGACTGTGTTGTTGTTATGTTTATTTGTTTTGATCAAGCCCACTCAGCTGTAAAAGAATCTGCCTGCAATGCAGGTGTCGCAGGTGATGAGGGTATGATCCCCAGAAGGAAGGAATGGCAACCCACTCCAGTATTCTTGCCTAGAGAATTCCATGAATAGAGGAGTCTGGTGGGCTACAGTCCATGGAGTCGCAAACAGTTGGACAAGACTGAACCTACTTAGCACGCATACATATACATACCACATCTTCTTTATCCATTTATCTGTCTATGGGCACTCTGTTTCCATATCTTGCCTATTGTAAACAATGCTGCAATGAACATGAAGATGCATATATCTCTTCTTTTTAAAAAAAAAATTTTTGTTGGGGGGACGGGGAGGGGTGGGGTGGGGGGGGGGGGGGGGCGGGCGGGCCACTTTTATTCGTCTTTCATTTCTCTATTTGCATCCGTCTTTGTTCTATGGCCCGTGTGGGCCTCCCATCGCGGTGGCCTCTGTTGTTGCAGAGCACTGGCTCTGGGCGCATGCGCTCCAGAGCTCCAGCTCAGTAATTGGACACATTGGTCCAGCCGCTCCGCGGCACGTGGGATCTTCCCAGGCTAGGGATGGAACCAGCGCCCCTTGCACTGCAAGGCGGTGTCCTTACCCACTGGACCACCAGGGAAGCCCAAAGATGCATATATCTCTTCTAATTTGTGCTTTTGTTTTTCAGGGGATAAGTACCCAAGCGTGTGGTTGTTGAATTGTATGGTAGTTCTATCTTTAATGTTTAGAGGACTCTCCGTAACTGTTTTCCATAGTCGCTGCCCCAATTTACATTCCCATCAGCGCTGCACACATATTCCCTTTCTTCCACATCCTTGCCAACACTTGCGATTTCTTTTCTTTTTTATAATAACCATTTTAACAGGTGTGAAGTGATTTTTCATTGTAGCTTTGACTTGCATTTCTCTATTTTTAGTGATGGTGAACACATTTTCATGTGTCTGTTGGCCATCGGTATGTCTTCTTTGGGAAAATGTCTATTCAGGTCCTGTCCCCATTTATTTGTTTGTTTATTTATTTATTTTTGTCTAGTCTGGGTTTTCACTGCTGCCGCAGGCTCCTCTCTAGTTGCGGGGAGTGGAGGCCACTCTCTAGTTGAGGTGAGCAGGCTTCTTGGTGCGGTGACTTCTCTTGTGGAGCTTGGGCTCTAGGGCACAAACTGTCCCCATTTTTTAATCAGACTTCTTTTTTTCATGCTGACGTGTAAAAGTACTTTGTATATTTTGGGTATTAACTCTTTATTAAATGTGTCATTTACAATTATCTTCTCCCATTCACCAGGCTGCCTTTCATTTTGGTGATGATTTCTTTCACTGTGAAAAAGCTTTTTAGTCTTATGTGGTCTCATTTGCTTATTTTTGTTTTTATTTCCATTGCCTGAGGATATAATCCAAAATATATTGCTAAGACTGAGGTCAAAGAGCTTACTGCTAATGTTTTCTTATTGGTTTTCTTACATGGTTTCAAGTTTTACATTTAAGCCTTTAATGCACATTACTTTATTTTTATATACTGTGTAGGAAAGTAGTTCAGTTTGATTTTCTTGTGTGTGGCTGTTCAGTTCCCTGTGCTATGCTTAGTCGCTCAGTCATATCTGACTCTTTGCGACCTCACGGACTGCAGCCTTCCAGGCCCCTCTGTCCATGAGGATTCTCTGGACGAGAATACTGGAGTGAGTTGCCATGACCCCCTGCAGGGGATCATCCCAACCCAGGGATCAAACCCAGTCTCCTACATTGCAGTTAGATTCTTTACCATCTGAACCACCGGGAAAGGTCAAGTTTCCCTGATATCATTTACTGAAGAGGCTGTCTTCTCCCCATTGGTACACCCTTGCCTCCTTTGTTGCAGATGGTCCATAAGATTGTCCTCCTTTGTTGTCCTTGTAACTGTGGGTTCATTTCTAGGCTCTCTGTTTTGTTCCACTGATCCACGTGTCAGGCTTTGTGACAGTATCACACTGATGCAGCATAGTTTGAAATCAGGGAGCATGGTACCTCCAACTTTGTTCTTCTTTCTCAAGATTGATTTGGCTATTTGGGATCTTTTGTGTTTTCATATAAATTTCAGAATTGTTCTGGTTCTGTGAAAAATGCCATTCATATCTCTAGTACTGAATATTCCAATATCTAGAATCAGAATTTTACTTTCTTATACGTGAAATAAGAGGGTTTTACTTGCACTTCATGTTGCCACAAAAATACATTATTCCATTTTCATTTCTCTTCTCTTTGCTTTTCCAAATATTTGTGTTACTCTAAGCATTTTGTTCTCTTTTCAAACCACACAGGCACATAGATGTTAGTATTATCTCCATTTAAGCTTCTTATAGTTAAATATATGCCAGGATGAGCCAGACAGAATCTCATGAAACAGCCACTTCATGTAATGAAGCATATGGCTACTTGGAATTCATAGTTTATGTGGTTAGCTTAGTAAAGGCTTTTTTTTTCTAAAAAGAAGGAAGGCTTCAAAACCAAATACTTTAATAGTCATGACTATTCCAAAATGACATTCTTCTAATTTAAAACATAAATATTCTTGATTACATTTTTAAAAATGTCTCAACTGCCATGTAAAAATGTTAGGTCACATTATCTCTACATTTCCCCTCTAGCTCAAAAGTTCCCTTTTGAAACCTTAGTGTCAGTAGAATTTGGTGAATTTTTATAAAGTTGTTTGGGTCATAAACTTACACATTTTTGTTCTGGGAAATAATATATAATAATTAACCTGTCTATTCTTTAGAATTCTGAGTCATTCCAAACCATGAATGATTCACTTGTTTGTTCATTTTTAGTTCACTCTAGATGATGGATTCCTAAGTTGCAAAAAAGAAAGACATAACCCCAGAATAAATTTTAGTCTTTAACGTTTTGATGCCTGTTTTAGTAAAATAAAAATAGTACACATAGATGAACAGGTAGAATTTTGCAGGAAAAGAAGAACAGTAGGGTGTGTTTAATATACATATTCTCAAGTCTTAATTGTGTATCTCAACAGGATAAACACAGGTGACTTTAAGCTAGAACAAATTTCTTTTTTCTAAGATACTCTGTTCAGAAATTAAAGCAAAGATACATATAGTGAATATGTTTCTGTATAGAAGCATAGATTAAGAGGCCAATTAATGATAAGAAGGGACGCCTTTAAAATTGACCATTGATCTGGGGCTTTGGCCAATAATTCTACCGAATTATTATTGCCTTGACACCTTGCTTAGAAAGAAGCACTTAGTTTCTGGCTGTCTGTCAGGTTTGTCTGTTACTGTTTCTCAGACATTCATGGCTGTTATATTTGTAATGATTTTCCTATGGGAAAGGTATGATAAGCAAAAATAGAGCTCCTGAAGGCTGGTGAGGGAACAGTATTCTGGGGTAAATCTCCCATGGGAGTGAGACTGGATTAGAAAAAGGAAATGCATATTTTCTTAAGTTTCTCACTCTGTGCTTGGCACCATGGCAAACGTCCACAATGTGTAAACGAAACTGTTCGTGGAGACAGCTCTGGAGCTACACTTCAGTCATATGTATTTCGATGGAAATCTATCCTCTCCCTTGGTCCCTCTTCTTGTCCTTTGAAAATGGCAGTGACTTTTGTTTATTCCCAGCAGTCAAGATTTTTGATAAAAGAACACCCTATGAAAAGTAAGTATCATTTATCACTTACATCTGGGAACTTAAAAAATGACAGAAATGAACTTACTTACAAAACAGAAATAGACTCACAGACATAGAAAACAAACTTACAGTTACCAAAAGGGACAGTGCAGGAGGAATCAATTGGGAATCTGGGGTTAACATATACATACCACTACATATAAACTAGACAAATAAGGGCTAACTCTACAGCACAGGAAACTATCCTGAATACCTTGTAATAACCTGTGATGGAAAAGACTCTAATATATATATATGTATATACATACATGTGTGAATGAATCAGCTTGCTGTACCCTTGCAACATTGTAAATCAACTATACTTCAGTTTAAAAAACAAACAAACAAACATGAGTGCCTTCCTTGTGGTCCAGTGGTTAAGAATCCACCTGCCAGGGACCCACGTTCGATCCCTGGCCCTGGAAGATCCCACATGCCATGGGACAACTAAACCCAAATGCCACAATTACTGAGCCTGTGTGCCTAGAGCTGGGACTCTGCAACAAGAGATGCCACCACAATAAGTGCATACACCACAGCAAAGAGTAGTCCCCACTCCCTGCAACTAGAGAAAACCCAGGTGCTGCTATAAAGACCCACCACAGCAAAAAATAAAAATAAATAAATAAACTACATTAAGAAACAAAAAAACATGACACTATGTTTGCATCACTTTTAAGTACAAAATTACATGATCATATTGTCTCAATACCTGTTCATCTTAAACAGACTGATGCCACTTCCACTCTGCCCCCTCTAAATCTAACACAGTAGAATAGGTTACCTCTGGGAAATTATGTTTTAACGCACAGACTCCAACCAGCTGGGACAAATGCTGCCACCTGCTGGGGGCTCATGAAAAGGTGAAACCTGGTAAGCAAAGACACTCTTGGTTTCCATGCTATCTGCCTCTATGTTCCTCAGACATTGCCCTTTACACACACATTCATTCTCTTCTTGCTTAGAGTCGTCCAGTTTTGGCTGCTTGTGAGAAGACAGAAAGAGCTTGGCCAGGTCATCTGTTCTCCTAATATGTTCAGCCTGATGGAATTTGAAAACCTACTTGATGATTCTATTTTGCCATTTAACGTGCAGCAGGGACAGTTCCTGATGCTCATAAACAACAACAACAACAATAACAAAACCAGTGAAGCCTTTGATGCTACAACCCTTCCTGTTGTTTATGTTATACATAGAACTTTGAGGCAGAAGCCAGGACTTTAATCTGGAGCACTTGTGCGTATTAATCCAAAATTAGATGAAAACTTTCTTGCCACATTTACTACACTTATTTGCTTTAATTTAATGGACATGATCTACCAACACTTGCCATAACGTAGTTTCTAGTAAACTGTGCCGTTCATACAAATATCTTTCAATTTGTATTACTATGTATACAAAACAGAGCAATGCTTGTTCATGGGATTAAACTGCCAATTATTTTCAACACGTGACATCTAAACAACCTAGTAGAGTTCCTAAAAATACTATGTCAATGCAAAGGTAACACAAGGAGCATGACAGATTCATTTTGATTTGTTAATTATGAAAGGTCACTTATTTATTGATGGATGAAAAGTCTTTTAATCCACATCCTTTAGTTCTTTCTGGGGAACAGTCAAAAGTAGATGTGTCAAAGACACTTAATTTAAGTTATATTTATTTATTTTAAAATGAACCCATTTCACAGTAACATTTATATAAAAATAATTATTTTCCCAACAAAACAACATTTGGTGAGAAAAGTGGCATTATTTTAGTTTTTGCTGTCTCTTTAATGTCTGACTTAATGAGGATGACTACATGGTTACATTTGTTTTCACATTCAATCCGTTGAAATACATTGTTTCAAAGGCATTTGAGTTAGTTACTGTTGAAATCCTAGGACCATACTGCCTGGGGCTTCCCAGGTGGCTTGGTGGTAAAGAATCCATCTGCAGTTGTGGGAGATGTGGGTTCATTCCTTGGGTCAGAAAGCTCCCCCAGAAAAGGGAATGGCAACCCACTCCAGTATTCTTGCCTGGGAAATTTCAGGGACAGAGGAGGTTGGCAGGCTACAGTCCATGGCGTTGCAAAGAGTTGGACACAATCGAGCACACACACACTGAACTCATCAGATTAATTTAAGAGATTCTGTTTAAACTTAACAGAGGATATGGCCTTTAAAATAAGCAGATTCATACTCTGTACACGTTGTGAGTTAAAGTGTGCTTGGGACGCTGTGGAAGACAGTATGGAGATTCCTTAAAAAACTAAAAATAGAAGCACCATACAACCCAGCAATCCCACTCTTAGGCTTATACCCTGATGAAATAAAAGCTGAAAGAAGCACCTGTACCCCAATGTTCATTACCCATACAATAGCTAGAACATGGAAGCAAGTCCCACCTTCTTAAGGCTTAAAAAAAAAATCACCTATGAAACGTAGTTTCTAGTAAACTGTGCCGTTCATACAAATATCTTTCAATTTGTATTACTATGTATACAAAACAGAGCAATGCTTGTTCATGGGATTAAACTGCCAATTATTTTCAACACGTGACATCTAAACAACCTAGTAGAGTTCCTAAAAATACTATGTCAATGCAAAGGTAACACAAGGAGCATGACAGATTCATTTTGATTTGTTAATTATGAAAGGTCACTTATTTATTGATGGATGAAAAGTCTTTTAATCCACATCCTTTAGTTCTTTCTGGGGAACAGTCAAAAGTAGATGTGTCAAAGACACTTAATTTAATTTATATTTATTTATTTTAAAAATGAACCCATTTCACAGTAACATTTATATAAAAATAATTATTTTCCCAACAAAACAACATTTGGTGAGAAAAGTGGCATTATTTTAGTTTTTGCTGTCTCTTTAATGTCTGACTTAATGAGGATGACTACATGGTTACATTTGTTTTCACATTCAATCCGTTGAAATACATTGTTTCAAAGGCATTTGAGTTAGTTACTGTTGAAATCCTAGGACCATACTGCCTGGGGCTTCCCAGGTGGCTTGGTGGTAAAGAATCCATCTGCAGTTGTGGGAGATGTGGGTTCATTCCTTGGGTCAGAAAGCTCCCCCAGAAAAGGGAATGGCAACCCACTCCAGTATTCTTGCCTGGGAAATTTCAGGGACAGAGGAGGTTGGCAGGCTACAGTCCATGGCGTTGCAAAGAGTTGGACACAATCGAGCACACACACACTGAACTCATCAGATTAATTTAAGAGATTCTGTTTAAACTTAACAGAGGATATGGCCTTTAAAATAAGCAGATTCATACTCTGTACACGTTGTGAGTTAAAGTGTGCTTGGGACGCTGTGGAAGACAGTATGGAGATTCCTTAAAAAACTAAAAATAGAAGCACCATACAACCCAGCAATCCCACTCTTAGGCTTATACCCTGATGAAATAAAAGCTGAAAGAAGCACCTGTACCCCAATGTTCATTGCAGCTCTCTATACAATAGCTAGAACATGGAAGCAGCCTAGACGTCCATCACAAAAGCTCTGGTACATACATACAATGGAATACTAAACAGCTGTAAAAAGAAATGCAGAAGAATCAGCCCTAATGAGGCTGGATCTAGAACATATCATCAAAAGTGAAGTCAGTCAGAAAGAGAAGGACAAGTACAACATATTAACACATATATATGGAATCTAGTAGGATGGTGATGATGGCACATGCAGTGAAGCGACGGAAAGACACACGTGGACAGTGGACATATGGACATTGTGGGGAAGGAATAGTGGGTGAGAGGCATAAAGGAAGTAGCATGAAGGCCTGTACTATCATATGTGAAGAAAATAGCTATAGTCATTGCTCTGTGAGAAAAGCAGATCCTTCACAGGTGCTGTATGATGGTCTGGAGGGGTGGAATGGGGGGGGATATACATATGACTAATCTAAGAACATACATATCTGTAAACAACAAAACTCTGTAAAAGTTAAAAGTAAAATAAAAGTTTAAAAAAAAAACTAAAAAAAAATAGTGAAGTAAGTCAAAAAGAGAAAGACAAGTAAAATATACTAATACACATATATGGAATCTAGCAGGATGATAATGATAACAGACACAGTAAAGTGATGAAAAAACAGACATGGAGAATAGTCATATGGACCTTGTGGGGAATGAACAGTGGATGGGAGGTGTAAAGGAAGTAGCATGAAAACCTATACTGTCATATGTGAAAAAATAGCTACTGTCATTGCGCTGTGAGAAAAGGGGATCCTGCAGGGGCGCTGTGCGATGGCCTGGAGGGGTGGAATGGGGGGGATATACATATGACTAATCTGGGATCATACATATCTGTAAACAACAAAACTCTGTAAAAGTAAAAAGTAAAATAAAAGTTTAAAAAAAAAACTAAAAAAAAATAGTGAAGTAAGTCAAAAAGAGAAAGACAAGTAAAATATACTAATACACATATATGGAATCTAGCAGGATGATAATGATAACAGACACAGTAAAGTGATGAAAAAACAGACATGGAGAATAGTCATATGGACCTTGTGGGGAATGAACAGTGGATGGGAGGTGTAAAGGAAGTAGCATGAAAACCTATACTGTCATATGTGAAAAAATAGCTACTGTCATTGCGCTGTGAGAAAAGGGGATCCTGCAGGGGCGCTGTGCGACGGCCTGGAGGGGTGGAATGGGGGGGATATACATATGACTAATCTGGGATCATACATATCTGTAAACAACAAAACTCTGTAAAAGTAAAAAGTAAAATAAAAAATTAAAAAAAAAAAGTGTGCTTGGGAGATCAGCATGGGTGGCCTCACCAAGGAGCCTGCGAGAAACACTGAGTCTCAGACTCCAGCCCAGACCTGTGGGTTTAGAATCTTCACTGTAACAAAATTACCCAGGTGCTTCACATGTACGTTAGGGTCCAAGAAGCAAAGATTTTTCAAGTACTTTAGTTGCCATTATTATTTCCATGTAGCTATAGAATCCATTTTCTTCCACAGATTTCTGTTTTCCTAAATAAAATTATTCTGTCTAGACTTTGCAGTACTTTCTAGTTGAGTTCTATGCAAAATAAGTTTTCACATCTTAATTTCCCTCTTTCTTGTCTGAAGGTTGCTCAATCTTAGAAACTGTGTGAAGTCCTTCTCCTGAATTGTGAATCAGGGGGCTTTCTATAAGGGGGAAATTTCCCTTTTAGGGCCATCTGGTTGAAAATTTTAAATTAATGAACTGATGGTTGGCTATTAAGTTCCAACTACTTGAAAAATTTTATTCTTTTAAAATAATGTTTTTGCAGAGTGCTGCAGACTGGCACAAATTTAAGGAAGACTTCCTGCCACAAAATATTTGTAACAGCTCCTGAAAGACAAAGTAATTATCACAAGTCAGGTTTTTTTAAAGTTTTTTTCCCATGTATAAATTTATAGAGGGGGTTGGAAACTTTGGTAATTTAACTGTTATTTGCTTTTCACTTAATTAACTCAAGAGCTTAGTCTTTATTACAAGACAACTCTGGCTGTTTTTAGCTTGCCTAGAGTTATTAAGATTTTTAGTATAGGAAAGCATTCACAATAGCTATTATTTTACTTTCCAATTTAATGAGATGCTTATCTTAAGCGTGTAGCTGCAAAGTCAGCTTCGGCATACAAAGAAGCCTGGGCCAGTGCCAGCTGCAGATATGCTTGGGTGAGGCTACCCTCTGCCTGAGCCGAGGTCCACATGCAGGCCTGGGGCCTGTGGCAAGAGCAAGAGAATGCATTTGGAAACATTAAACTGCCAACACATGCGCAGGTCTTGTCCTGGTACGAGTCACTCTAGAAATGATCTATTTGCCACCAGTTTGTATGGGATTCTGGAAAGAGCTTGCGACTTTGGAGTCACAGATCACTTTTAAGTGCAAAGTCTGAGCTCTTTTTTTTAATGGAAATAATGTGCTTTTGTCATGCCAGACTGAGAGCCTCAGAAACACTGAGTCTCAGACTCCAGCCCAGACCTGTGGGTTTAGAATCTTCACTGTAACAAAATTACCCAGGTGCTTCACATGTACGTTAGGGTCCAAGAAGCAAAGATTTTTCAAGTACTTTAGTTGCCATTATTATTTCCATGTAGCTATAGAATCCATTTTCTTCCACAGATTTCTGTTTTCCTAAATAAAATTATTCTGTCTAGACTTTGCAGTACTTTCTAGTTGAGTTCTATGCAAAATAAGTTTTCACATCTTAATTTCCCTCTTTCTTGTCTGAAGGTTGCTCAATCTTAGAAACTGTGTGAAGTCCTTCTCCTGAATTGTGAATCAGGGGGCTTTCTATAAGGGGAATTCCCTTCTAGGGCCATCTGGTTGAAAATTTTAAATTAATGAACTGATGGTTGGCTATTAAGTTCCAACTACTTGAAAAATTTTATTCTTTTAAAATAATGTTTTTGCAGAGTGCTGCAGACTGGCACAAATTTAAGGAAGACTTCCTGCCACAAAATATTTGTAACAGCTCCTGAAAGACAAAGTAATTATCACAAGTCAGGTTTTTTTAAAGTTTTTTTCCCATGTATAAATTTATAGAGGGGGTTGGAAACTTTGGTAATTTAACTGTTATTTGCTTTTCACTTAATTAACTCAAGAGCTTAGTCTTTATTACAAGACAACTCTGGCTGTTTTTAGCTTGCCTAGAGTTATTAAGATTTTTAGTATAGGAAAGCATTCACAATAGCTATTATTTTACTTTCCAATTTAATGAGATGCTTATCTTAAGCGTGTAGCTGCAAAGTCAGCTTCGGCATACAAAGAAGCCTGGGCCAGTGCCAGCTGCAGATATGCTTGGGTGAGGCTACCCTCTGCCTGAGCCGAGGTCCACATGCAGGCCTGGGGCCTGTGGCAAGAGCAAGAGAATGCATTTGGAAACATTAAACTGCCAACACATGCGCAGGTCTTGTCCTGGTACGAGTCACTCTAGAAATGATCTATTTGCCACCAGTTTGTATGGGATTCTGGAAAGAGCTTGCGACTTTGGAGTCACAGATCACTTTTTAAGTGCAAAGTCTGAGCTCTTTTTTTTTTTAATGGAAATAATGTGCTTTTTGTCATGCCAGACTGAGAGCTCATGAGGACATCAGTGGTCTTTAAGGGGTATATTCCCCTGGCTTAGAAAACGGCCAGTATATAGCAGGTGCTGGTCAGTGCATAGCATGTTCCCAATAAATGCTAGTTTTCATTTCGTGGTGTGTTGTTTCATTTTCTCATGGAACATGATTAGTGAAGATTGGATCAGCTGGTTTGCATGCCTTGGCCTATATGATGCCTTACACATGGTTAAGTACAGGTGACAGCAGGCATGGAATAGAGTCTAGGTGCTTGCTAACAATTCAGGCACTACCCTTTGCTATTTCCTCACTTAATTCTTACAATATCCTGTCATTAACAGTAACTAGCGGCCTAGACAATATTCTAGGATCAAAGTGCTTTACATTTATTCTCTCATCTGATGTTTGTGACAACTATTGGATGCTTGAAAGTAGGTATGGCTGTTATCACTGTCATTCCCATATGAGAAAACTAAGTTACAGAAAGGTGGAGTAAGTTGCCCAAGGTCACACTCACAAGGAACCAATCTAGGTTTTGAACTGGGTAGTTTGGCTCTACTATATGTTCTCTTAATCACCATAATAAGGCTTCTCCTCAATGGTCCTGTTTTGTGAGGGAGATACAGCTCACCTCTGAACAACATGGGTTTGAACTGCATGAGTCCACTTAACACGCAGATCTTTTCCAGTAGATACACAGCACTACACAATCTGAGGCTGGCAAATCCGCTGATGTGGAACCATGGAGATGACTGAACAGAGGACAGGGAGGCAGGGTGGCTACAGACTATTCGTCAATTTCTGACTGTATGATGTTGACCCCATTCGTCACCATTTCCCCAGAGCCGAGGTCCACATGCAGGCCTGGGGCCTGTGGTAAGAGCAAGAGAATGCATTTGGAAACATTAAACTGCCAACACATGCGCAGGTCTTGTCCTGGTACGAGTCACTCTAGAAATGATCTATTTGCCACCAGTTTGTATGGGATTCTGGAAAGAGCTTGCGACTTTGGAGTCACAGATCACTTTTTAAGTGCAAAGTCTGAGCTCTTTTTTTTTTAATGGAAATAATGTGCTTTTTGTCATGCCAGACTGAGAGCTCATGAGGACATCAGTGGTCTTTAAGGGGTATATTCCCCTGGCTTAGAAAACGGCCAGTATATAGCAGGTGCTGGTCAGTGCATAGCATGTTCCCAATAAATGCTAGTTTTCATTTCGTGGTGTGTTGTTTCATTTTCTCATGGAACATGATTAGTGAAGATTGGATCAGCTGGTTTGCATGCCTTGGCCTATATGATGCCTTACACATGGTTAAGTACAGGTGACAGCAGGCATGGAATAGAGTCTAGGTGCTTGCTAACAATTCAGGCACTACCCTTTGCTATTTCCTCACTTAATTCTTACAATATCCTGTCATTAACAGTAACTAGCGGCCTAGACAATATTCTAGGATCAAAGTGCTTTACATTTATTCTCTCATCTGATGTTTGTGACAACTATTGGATGCTTGAAAGTAGGTATGGCTGTTATCACTGTCATTCCCATATGAGAAAACTAAGTTACAGAAAGGTGGAGTAAGTTGCCCAAGGTCACACTCACAAGGAACCAATCTAGGTTTTGAACTGGGTAGTTTGGCTCTACTATATGTTCTCTTAATCACCATAATAAGGCTTCTCCTCAATGGTCCTGTTTTGTGAGGGAGATACAGCTCACCTCTGAACAACATGGGTTTGAACTGCATGAGTCCACTTAACACGCAGATCTTTTCCAGTAGATACACAGCACTACACAATCTGAGGCTGGCAAATCCGCTGATGTGGAACCATGGAGATGACTGAACAGAGGACAGGGAGGCAGGGTGGCTACAGACTATTCGTCAATTTCTGACTGTATGATGTTGGCACCCCAGTCCCCTGCACTGTTCACGGGTCAACTGTGCCTACTTTCCCCCAATCACACGTCTACAAATTACCAAAGCAGGAAGTTGGGTGTGAGCTGCCTACCTAGAGGCTAGGGTTCTTTCCACCACACCACAGTTCTAGGCGTTTCATTATGACCTTGGACACAGGGATTTCCAAGAAGAGCTAAGACGCATCCCCACTGCCAAAAAGGTCAAGAAGATTCATCATCAGACACAGTGAAAACAAAATAAAAGCTTCCTTGGATTTCAACAAAGACCTTTTAGTTATAAACCTGTCATATTCTTTGTGGTTCTGGTCAATGCATCTTACGAAAAATATGTAAAGGTGCTGAGGAAAGTCCAAGAGTTACATGGAAAAGGGAGGGCAGAGCTGCTGTGTGAGGGCATCGTAGCAAAGGAGGGTGCTTCAGTCTAGGAAAACAACACTGATGACAGATTTGCCTGACATCTAAGAATTACAAAATGTATGGCTGAATTTGAAAACAAATCCTAAAATGCCATTGAAACTTAAATAATTAAAATGTTAGAGTTTGTTAGTCTAAATAAAAAGTTTCAGGCATTGGATTCTAAACTAGTGGAAGTACCTAAACCAACTGGGATGAATACATGAATATGTTTTTAAAGGTCTACATAAAGTCAATGGACATGTATTCCTAACATATCACTGAGGAAATTTTGGCTTTGTTGTTTATCTGTTGAGTTAGACATCCAAGAAGTTGGTGTCTGGAATCAGGCCTGGGCTTCAATCTCAATTTTGCCTCTTACTTGTTATGTGATCTTGGGCAGTGTTTTGAGCATCTTGGTTCCTCAGTTTCCACAATTGTACAGTGGAATACTAATGATCCTCACTTTACAGGTTTAGAGGCCATTAATTGATTTAATTTTGAATTTAACCCACTGAATTTAAGCATATGACAAGGACTCAAATAAGAGCATGGCATAGACAGGATTCAACAAATGTTACCTAATGTCATTATCTATTGTGATGAACCACCAACCCTTTGTCTCAGTTCGTAGGTTTCATTGGGGATCAAGTGATGGGTTTACAGACTATTCGTCAATTTCTGACTGTATGATGTTGGCACCCCAGTCCCCTGCACTGTTCACGGGTCAACTGTGCCTACTTTCCCCCAATCACACGTCTACAAATTACCAAAGCAGGAAGTTGGGTGTGAGCTGCCTACCTAGAGGCTAGGGTTCTTTCCACCACACCACAGTTCTAGGCGTTTCATTATGACCTTGGACACAGGGATTTCCAAGAAGAGCTAAGACGCATCCCCACTGCCAAAAAGGTCAAGAAGATTCATCATCAGACACAGTGAAAACAAAATAAAAGCTTCCTTGGATTTCAACAAAGACCTTTTAGTTATAAACCTGTCATATTCTTTGTGGTTCTGGTCAATGCATCTTACGAAAAATATGTAAAGGTGCTGAGGAAAGTCCAAGAGTTACATGGAAAAGGGAGGGCAGAGCTGCTGTGTGAGGGCATCGTAGCAAAGGAGGGTGCTTCAGTCTAGGAAAACAACACTGATGACAGATTTGCCTGACATCTAAGAATTACAAAATGTATGGCTGAATTTGAAAACAAATCCTAAAATGCCATTGAAACTTAAATAATTAAAATGTTAGAGTTTGTTAGTCTAAATAAAAAGTTTCAGGCATTGGATTCTAAACTAGTGGAAGTACCTAAACCAACTGGGATGAATACATGAATATGTTTTTAAAGGTCTACATAAAGTCAATGGACATGTATTCCTAACATATCACTGAGGAAATTTTGGCTTTGTTGTTTATCTGTTGAGTTAGACATCCAAGAAGTTGGTGTCTGGAATCAGGCCTGGGCTTCAATCTCAATTTTGCCTCTTACTTGTTATGTGATCTTGGGCAGTGTTTTGAGCATCTTGGTTCCTCAGTTTCCACAATTGTACAGTGGAATACTAATGATCCTCACTTTACAGGTTTAGAGGCCATTAATTGATTTAATTTTGAATTTAACCCACTGAATTTAAGCATATGACAAGGACTCAAATAAGAGCATGGCATAGACAGGATTCAACAAATGTTACCTAATGTCATTATCTATTGTGATGAACCACCAACCCTTTGTCTCAGTTCGTAGGTTTCAGTTGTGAGGAGATAATGCAAAGGTATTTCAGTGAAAAGATAGGATAGCTTGTTCTCCCATACTGCAGAACTTCATTGTAGAGCCCTCTAGTGGTGTGTTGATTTTGTCTGTGTATGGTAGAGAGCATGGTCAGTGTTCCCAACTATTTGTATTTTCTTAACAGAGAAGATTCAAAGATGTTACATTTCATAAAATACTAAGAACTCTCTTATTAAGCCTGCATCCTCTATGCTGCTTCAAGTTGATAATAAAGCACATGGGAAGGGAGCTCAATGAAGAAAATGATGGGGGGCTTCTCTGATGGTCCAGTGGGTAGGGACACTGCCTTGCAGTGCAGGGGGCGCTGGTTCGATCCCTCGCCTGGGAGAATCCCACGTGCCGCAAAGCGGCTAGACCAATGTGTCCAGCTACTGAGCCTGAGCTCTGCAGCGAGAGAGGCCGCTGTGATGGGAGGCCTATACAGGCCAAAGAACAAAGTAAATGAATGAAAGATCAATAGAAGTGACTCCCACCCCTCCAAAAAAGAAAATGATTGATAAAATGCTTAGTGAATGGTTCCATAAGTTGGCAGAAAACCCCCGTGAATAACAGACCATGGCTGAGAAGTTACCATGTTCCTGATTGACTCAGAAAAAAAAAAAGGTCGTGCAAACACTGATACTCAGTGGCTAATTCTTTGTGTGTAGAATGGCTGGAAAGTAGAAACCATCTCATCTGAAATCAATTCCAGGGTGCATTTCAGAAAACAAGAATCCATGACCACTGTCATAGAGATGCCAGCCACAACTCCCAAAGGCAGGTTTAACAAGGAACACATCAAATTTTGGCAATAAAATACAAAATTAGTTGACTTTGTATAGACTTTTTTCAGGACGATAGAAGGGCTTTAGTATTTACATATGTTAAGAATTGGCCCAGGGTTTCTCTGGTGGTCCTTGTTTTATGTGATCTTGGGCAGTGTTTTGAGCATCTTGGTTCCTCAGTTTCCACAATTGTACAGTGGAATACTAATGATCCTCACTTTACAGGTTTAGAGGCCATTAATTGATTTAATTTTGAATTTAACCCACTGAATTTAAGCATATGACAAGGACTCAAATAAGAGCATGGCATAGACAGGATTCAACAAATGTTACCTAATGTCATTATCTATTGTGATGAACCACCAACCCTTTGTCTCAGTTCGTAGGTTTCAGTTGTGAGGAGATAATGCAAAGGTATTTCAGTGAAAAGATAGGATAGCTTGTTCTCCCATACTGCAGAACTTCATTGTAGAGCCCTCTAGTGGTGTGTTGATTTTGTCTGTGTATGGTAGAGAGCATGGTCAGTGTTCCCAACTATTTGTATTTTCTTAACAGAGAAGATTCAAAGATGTTACATTTCATAAAATACTAAGAACTCTCTTATTAAGCCTGCATCCTCTATGCTGCTTCAAGTTGATAATAAAGCACATGGGAAGGGAGCTCAATGAAGAAAATGATGGGGGGCTTCTCTGATGGTCCAGTGGGTAGGGACACTGCCTTGCAGTGCAGGGGGCGCTGGTTCGATCCCTCGCCTGGGAGAATCCCACGTGCCGCAAAGCGGCTAGACCAATGTGTCCAGCTACTGAGCCTGAGCTCTGCAGCGAGAGAGGCCGCTGTGATGGGAGGCCTATACAGGCCAAAGAACAAAGTAAATGAATGAAAGATCAATAGAAGTGACTCCCACCCCTCCAAAAAAGAAAATGATTGATAAAATGCTTAGTGAATGGTTCCATAAGTTGGCAGAAAACCCCCGTGAATAACAGACCATGGCTGAGAAGTTACCATGTTCCTGATTGACTCAGAAAAAAAAAAAGGTCGTGCAAACACTGATACTCAGTGGCTAATTCTTTGTGTGTAGAATGGCTGGAAAGTAGAAACCATCTCATCTGAAATCAATTCCAGGGTGCATTTCAGAAAACAAGAATCCATGACCACTGTCATAGAGATGCCAGCCACAACTCCCAAAGGCAGGTTTAACAAGGAACACATCAAATTTTGGCAATAAAATACAAAATTAGTTGACTTTGTATAGACTTTTTTCAGGACGATAGAAGGGCTTTAGTATTTACATATGTTAAGAATTGGCCCAGGGTTTCTCTGGTGGTCCAGTGGTTAAGAGTCTGCCCTGCAATGCAAGGGACACCAGTTCAATCCCTGGTCCAGGAAGATCCCACATGCCACGAAATAACTAAGCCAGTGTGTCCCAATTACTGAGTTAGCACTCTAGAGCCCATGAGCCACAACTACACGAAGCCCAAGGGCCCAGAGCCTGTGCTCTGCAACAAGAGAAGTCACTGCAATGAGAAGCCCACATATGACAATGAAAAATAGTGCCTCCTGCTTGCCTCAGTTAGAGAAAGTCTGAGTGCGGCAATAAAGACCCCACCACAGACAAAAATAAAGTAAAATAAAATAAAAAAGAATTAGCCCAAAGAAAACGCTGTTAAAAATATTGAGAAACTTAAGCACTCATGTAGTTGGTTTGTAAGTTTAAGTCTCTCAAAGAGCCATTGATACTGTGTAATAAGAATCATAAAAAAATTCATACATTTTGACTGAAGTTCATTATTGGAAACCTGTTTAAATTAAAAAAAAAAAACTCCCCCCCTCCCCCCATCCCCTAAATACTCTCTTTTTTTGATCAAACTTCAGTCAGGCTCCTCTGAGCCATCTTCGCAACCAGGCTTTGACCTTGGCCTTCCATGTCTCCTGTTTCTCTCTGGACCTGTATAGCCTGGTTCAGCAAGAACCCCTCATCCTTATGTCTAATCATCCATGTTCCTGATAAACTTCTGCATCCCCTACCTTTGATGTGAAAGTCTTAACCTGCCTTTAGGGCAAAATCTGTTAGATGATTGATAAAATGCTTAGTGAATGGTTCCATAAGTTGGCAGAAAACCCCCGTGAATAACAGACCATGGCTGAGAAGTTACCATGTTCCTGATTGACTCAGAAAAAAAGGTCGTGCAAACACTGATACTCAGTGGCTAATTCTTTGTGTGTAGAATGGCTGGAAAGTAGAAACCATCTCATCTGAAATCAATTCCAGGGTGCATTTCAGAAAACAAGAATCCATGACCACTGTCATAGAGATGCCAGCCACAACTCCCAAAGGCAGGTTTAACAAGGAACACATCAAATTTTGGCAATAAAATACAAAATTAGTTGACTTTGTATAGACTTTTTTCAGGACGATAGAAGGGCTTTAGTATTTACATATGTTAAGAATTGGCCCAGGGTTTCTCTGGTGGTCCAGTGGTTAAGAGTCTGCCCTGCAATGCAAGGGACACCAGTTCAATCCCTGGTCCAGGAAGATCCCACATGCCACGAAATAACTAAGCCAGTGTGTCCCAATTACTGAGTCAGCACTCTAGAGCCCATGAGCCACAACTACACGAAGCCCAAGGGCCCAGAGCCTGTGCTCTGCAACAAGAGAAGTCACTGCAATGAGAAGCCCACATATGACAATGAAAAATAGTGCCTCCTGCTTGCCTCAGTTAGAGAAAGTCTGAGTGCGGCAATAAAGACCCCACCACAGACAAAAATAAAGTAAAATAAAATAAAAAAGAATTAGCCCAAAGAAAACGCTGTTAAAAATATTGAGAAACTTAAGCACTCATGTAGTTGGTTTGTAAGTTTAAGTCTCTCAAAGAGCCATTGATACTGTGTAATAAGAATCATAAAAAAATTCATACATTTTGACTGAAGTTCATTATTGGAAACCTGTTTAAATTAAAAAACTCCCTCCCCCCATCCCCTAAATACTCTCTTTTTTTGATCAAACTTCAGTCAGGCTCCTCTGAGCCATCTTCGCAACCAGGCTTTGACCTTGGCCTTCCATGTCTCCTGTTTCTCTCTGGACCTGTATAGCCTGGTTCAGCAAGAACCCCTCATCCTTATGTCTAATCATCCATGTTCCTGATAAACTTCTGCATCCCCTACCTTTGATGTGAAAGTCTTAACCTGCCTTTAGGGCAAAATCTGTTAGATGAGTTTAGCAAGAATCTCCCTACCCTTAATGTCTTCTTTTAGCAAATTTTCCATCCACCGACCCCTCACCCTGCTTCTTGGCTTTATATCCCCACTTGTTCTTACTGTATGCAGAGTTCAGCACAGTCTGTCTTCCCTACTGCAACAGTCTTGGATCAATTTTTCCTTACTATTTTAACAAGTGTTAGATAATTTTTCTTTAACTCAGTCTATCCATATTTGCTAGAGAACTGAAAATAATCTATTTATTGGAGGCTTCCCGGATGACTCACACCATAAAGAGTCTACCTGAAGTGAGGGAGACTCGGTTCAATCTTTGGGTCCAGAAGATCCTCTGGAGTAGGAAATGGCAACCCACTCCAGTATTCTTGCCTCAGAAATCCCACCGACAGAGGAACTTGGTGGGCTACGGTCCATGAGGTTGCATGACTGAGGGGACTGACTAAATTAATTTTAAAACATAATCTTTGAAAGAGCATGCTGGCATTGATAAGTAAATAGTGGCCAACATTCACAAGACACTGGGTTGTACTAGGTACTTTATCTGTCAGATCTCCCAAAGGAACGGAGTTGCCAAGAGCCTAAAGCTGCAGTGTTCTCCGTCCTTGGCTCCATCTTCTCCTCAGCAGTGGCTTCCTCTGCTCCGCCGATCTCACTGCTGAAACCACAGCTGCTGTACTGCTGCTCACTTCTTTCTGTTGAGCAGACCCCTCTCCTTTTCTCCTCAGAAGGGAGCAATATTTGAGGAAACAGTTTTTCCCTTTGCTCTATTCCTGGGGCACGTTCCTTCTCACAGGAGGAAAACTAGCCTATCTTACGTGTGACATCAACACACACACACTGAGTACTGTTAACCAGCACTAAGGTCACAGCTACAGAATGTGGGCAGCAGAATCAAGTCTCTGTTGTTGCTTGTTAATCTGGGTACATGTGTCACCGCACGCCCCGTGTCTTCTGGTAGCAACTGGGCCAGACCCAGGGCTGTCTCTTTTGGCCCAGTTTAGTTCTATGCCTGCTAACTGGTAAGAATATCAAGTGAAGCCGCTCTGTGGGACTGGAGTTATTCATTTCAGGTGAGCAAACTCAACTGAAAATTGTGTTTCCTAACACAGGTTATTAATATGCTTTGTTTTGGGATTACTTGCTTTTGCCTGACCTATAATGCTTGGTCTGTACTTCTTTTTTTTTTTTTTAAAACTCTAACTGGATCTTTATGAATATTTCTCAAATTTGAGCCAACAGAGCAAAGGAAGCAGTAGTGTGCTGATAAACTGGCTCTCTGGGAGAATAAAGGCCCCTTTCAGTTTTAGTTATATGAACCATTTAAGTTCCTTATTGCTTAAGCCAGTTTGAACCATGTTTTCTGTCACTTGCAGTTAGAGAGCTCCAACTGCTGTACTTCCACAGTCACAGAGATCACACTGGGTTCTGGCTGCTTGGGTCTTGTGGGTTGCCACTCCTGAGGTCAGGGCTCACGCACCTTATTCCACTTGTGCCTCCAGCAGCTGAGAGAGGAGGTGGCATGTAGTAGGAGTCCACGATGAAGGATTAAACCTGTAATACTAACGCTGCATTTTACAATTAAAAATTAAAATTGACCCATTCTAGTTTTATCAATGCTTTGTACAAATATTAAGCCATTTTTATTATTTAAAATTATCTATCTACTAATGTGCATACAAGCATTCTTCACAGTTACCATTTATTGCTTTGTTTTAAAAATACCATTTTATGTTTTTTCCTGTAATATTATTTTATACATTGAGCAATTTTATTTTATATCCATCAAGATGGGCCATGGGATTGTTGTTGATTTCAAATAAGCTTTTCGTCTTAAATTTCTTCTTTTTCTTTTACTTTTTGACATTCTTCACCAATTTCTCCTACCTCTCTTTAACACTTTCTTAAAGGATATTTAAGTATGTTAACCTTTCTTGTGTAGAGAAGAAAAACAGATGAAAATTTACAAGAAAATGTGATGAAAAGAGAAAGAAAGAAAGAAATACAAAACAAGAAAATGCGATGAAATACAGTCACTCAGAAAGAAGAAGATGGTTAGATGGAAGAATTCACATTATTTAAAACTATTCCATCAAAAGTATATCTTCATAGACCATTTTTTCTTTTTAATTATAATACAGCTAAAATGTTAATAAAGGGGATTTCCCTAGCAGTCCAGTGGTTAAGACTCTATGCTCCAGTGAGCACAGGTTTGATCCCTGGTCAGGGAGCTCACATCCTCCACACTGCACAACCAAAAGAAAAAGAAAAAGGTTAATAAAGGTCTAGTTACAATTGATTGATTTAAACTGCAATTGATGGAAATATTTTACATTTTAACAGAAAAAAATGTAAAACATGACTTCCCAGGTGGCATAGTGGGAAAGAACTCACCTCTCAATACAGGAGACACAAGAGACACAGGTTCAGTCCCTGGGTTGGGAAGTTCTCCTAGAGGACGAAATGGCAACTTACTCCCGTATTCTTGCTTGGAAAATTCCATGGACAGAGGAGCTTGCCCACAGTCCATGGGACTGCAAAGAGTCAGACATGACTGAGTACACACTCACATACACACAAAATGAAAATTAGGCAAAGAAAAAATTCCATGATGCTTATATTTGATTTTGCTTAGTCCTAAAGGAGAATTCCCATGAGCAATTATGATCCTATTGATTAGAAACTCACAAAATAAAAGCTTATTTTATAACCTACTAAATCCCCTTATATGGACAGTGATACCTCTTCCCTGTCAATTTAAAAGCTTTCTAATGTGCATACAAGCAATTACCATTTATTGCTTTGTTTTAAAAATACCATTTTATGTTTTTTCCTGTAATATTATTTTATACATTGAGCAATTTTATTTTATATCCATCAAGATGGGCCATGGGATTGTTGTTGATTTCAAATAAGCTTTTCGTCTTAAATTTCTTCTTTTTCTTTTACTTTTTGACATTCTTCACCAATTTCTCCTACCTCTCTTTAACACTTTCTTAAAGGATATTTAAGTATGTTAACCTTTCTTGTGTAGAGAAGAAAAACAGATGAAAATTTACAAGAAAATGTGATGAAAAGAGAAAGAAAGAAAGAAATACAAAACAAGAAAATGCGATGAAATACAGTCACTCAGAAAGAAGAAGATGGTTAGATGGAAGAATTCACATTATTTAAAACTATTCCATCAAAAGTATATCTTCATAGACCATTTTTTCTTTTTAATTATAATACAGCTAAAATGTTAATAAAGGGGATTTCCCTAGCAGTCCAGTGGTTAAGACTCTATGCTCCAGTGAGCACAGGTTTGATCCCTGGTCAGGGAGCTCACATCCTCCACACTGCACAACCAAAAGAAAAAGAAAAAGGTTAATAAAGGTCTAGTTACAATTGATTGATTTAAACTGCAATTGATGGAAATATTTTACATTTTAACAGAAAAAAATGTAAAACATGACTTCCCAGGTGGCATAGTGGGAAAGAACTCACCTCTCAATACAGGAGACACAAGAGACACAGGTTCAGTCCCTGGGTTGGGAAGTTCTCCTAGAGGACGAAATGGCAACTTACTCCCGTATTCTTGCTTGGAAAATTCCATGGACAGAGGAGCTTGCCCACAGTCCATGGGACTGCAAAGAGTCAGACATGACTGAGTACACACTCACATACACACAAAATGAAAATTAGGCAAAGAAAAAATTCCATGATGCTTATATTTGATTTTGCTTAGTCCTAAAGGAGAATTCCCATGAGCAATTATGATCCTATTGATTAGAAACTCACAAAATAAAAGCTTATTTTATAACCTACTAAATCCCCTTATATGGACAGTGATACCTCTTCTCTGTCAATTTAAAAGCTTTCTCATAGAGAATCTATAAAATGGGGAATTCAGGAAGTCCACAATTTTATCTAACTATTTATCATTCTCTTTGAATTTCTTGCACATGGTTTGTTGAGTGAGAATTTAAGCAATCTTTATATGAAATCTTAAAATTATATATGATCTTCAAAATTTAACTGTGGAGCCATTATATGGGATTTTCACTATGTAACTGTACTCATGAAAGTATCAAGTGCTATTTAAATATAGTTCTCTACAAGCCAACATCCAGAAAAACAATGGAGATAAACAAAAAGGAGGATGTATCTTAATAATGGTATTATGGGACTATAATAAATTTTGAAGAAAGCTACAAATTTTTTCCCTTCAGAACCCCAAATCCCAATATTTTCATTAAGCCAAGTCATTAACAGCTAACACATTTTAATCTCAGAATAAACCTTCCTTCTTAGACTACTGGCAAGAATAAAAAATACTTTTTTCAGTATAAGTTCGAGACAGAATCAAAAGCGAAGGAAAAAATATTTACCTTCTTTGCCTTTTTGCAAGATTAAAAAATCAGGAGCAAATTAAGCCTGAAAGAAAGAGAGCTTTATAATTCCTTCTTCTCAGATAAGGGATCAACGTATTAGCACTGGCTTCCCCTAAACTTGACAATGCCCAGCATTTTCTGAGTGTGTGAGTGACCATGTTGTGTGTGGCCATGTTGGTGTGTGTATACTGTCTGAAGGCTAAGTGAATGATTCATAGATGTGTTCTACACATCTGCAAAATTGGAATGAGCAAATCATGACTCTGCATTTCCATGCTTGTCTTTATTTCATTCAATATTCATTCAATATTTTCCCTTCTGTGAACTTCTGAATATAGCTTCATTTTAATTTTCCTTGAAGTTGCTTTATGCTAATTATAGAAATAATTAAAATCTGAAAAAGATCCAATGCTATGATTCTTCTATGTGAATTTAAGGTTAGAATATTTTATTAATGTATCTTTCTGGAAAAAATGAAATATTTCACCTCTCAGACCATCTGTTCTATCTGTAATTATTTTCATGGTTTCATGCCATGCTTCCTTAGACTGTTAAAGTTTTAAACATTTTCATTTAAATATGAATAGCAAAATTTTGTGTTTTTAATTTAAAATAAATGACATAGCACAAATGAACAAACTTAAACAAAACAGAAAGAAACTCACAAATATGGAGAACAAACTAGTGGTTAATAATGGTGAGAGAAGTGGGAGAGAGGCAAGGTATGGGATTAAGAGGTCAAAACTACTATGCGTAAAATAAATAAGATACAAGGAAACAATGCATAGCACAGGGAATATAGTCAATATTTTGTAATACCTTTATATACAGTATAATTTGTAAAAATATTGAGTCATTATGTTGTACACCTGAAACTAATATAATATAGTAAATCAAATATACTTTAATAAAAAAATAAAGTAAAATTAATGATATATTGATAACTCTGAACTACTTCATAGATTTTTTTCAAACTATTAATAAACTTTATTTGTACTAAAATTTCTTCTCTGTAATTAACAAACTTTTATTATAGAATTAGGTAGTATCTAGTCAGATGTGAAAAGACAACTTTAAAATCTAAAATTTTCTCTTGATTATTAAGAAATCCTCCTCCTTCCTTCCATGCATCTTTCCTCCCATTCCCTCTGTCAGTCTGTCTCTTTCTTTTTTTAAAGATGATCTCAGTCTGGAATAAACATTCTTGCGAAACTGGCTGGGATTTTTTGCCAAGCATAGTGCGTACACGTCAGCTGTTTTCTGGAAACTGCACTGTGTGACAATGTCTATTATTTTAATTAGTACTGAGGAATGCCTCCAAGGTATTTCATCAGGTCAGTCTTTCTGACAAAGGCAATGGCAGTTCATTTCCTGAAATGCTGATTAAGCAGATAGATGACATTTGACATTTTGTATAGGTGAACAAAATAATTGTTTTAATTAAGCCAGAACTCACAGAAGTTATGAAACCACTCCTCCAGTGCACAAAAGGCTTTAGGACCTGAATCCTGAGAACAGGTCACTTTTTAGAGGGCAGTGTTCAAATCACCCAAAGGAAGTAGGAACCAAACTTATCTGTGGGAAGGCCACTCACTCTCTGGAAAGGCCCTGGCATGTGGGGGAGACCAAAGTGTCTTGTCATAAGCTTCCAAGCGCTGAGTCAGTCATCAGGTCATCATCATGCATCAATTTTAAATTTTTTGAATAGAAAAAAAAACATAGCACAAATGAACAAACTTAAACAAAACAGAAAGAAACTCACAAATATGGAGAACAAACTAGTGGTTAATAATGGTGAGAGAAGTGGGAGAGAGGCAAGGTATGGGATTAAGAGGTCAAAACTACTATGCGTAAAATAAATAAGATACAAGGAAACAATGCATAGCACAGGGAATATAGTCAATATTTTGTAATACCTTTATATACAGTATAATTTGTAAAAATATTGAGTCATTATGTTGTACACCTGAAACTAATATAATATAGTAAATCAAATATACTTTAATAAAAAAATAAAGTAAAATTAATGATATATTGATAACTCTGAACTACTTCATAGATTTTTTTCAAACTATTAATAAACTTTATTTGTACTAAAATTTCTTCTCTGTAATTAACAAACTTTTATTATAGAATTAGGTAGTATCTAGTCAGATGTGAAAAGACAACTTTAAAATCTAAAATTTTCTCTTGATTATTAAGAAATCCTCCTCCTTCCTTCCATGCATCTTTCCTCCCCATTCCCTCTGTCAGTCTGTCTCTTTCTTTTTTTAAAGATGATCTCAGTCTGGAATAAACATTCTTGCGAAACTGGCTGGGATTTTTTGCCAAGCATAGTGCGTACACGTCAGCTGTTTTCTGGAAACTGCACTGTGTGACAATGTCTATTATTTTAATTAGTACTGAGGAATGCCTCCAAGGTATTTCATCAGGTCAGTCTTTCTGACAAAGGCAATGGCAGTTCATTTCCTGAAATGCTGATTAAGCAGATAGATGACATTTGACATTTTGTATAGGTGAACAAAATAATTGTTTTAATTAAGCCAGAACTCACAGAAGTTATGAAACCACTCCTCCAGTGCACAAAAGGCTTTAGGACCTGAATCCTGAGAACAGGTCACTTTTTAGAGGGCAGTGTTCAAATCACCCAAAGGAAGTAGGAACCAAACTTATCTGTGGGAAGGCCACTCACTCTCTGGAAAGGCCCTGGCATGTGGGGGAGACCAAAGTGTCTTGTCATAAGCTTCCAAGCGCTGAGTCAGTCATCAGGGAGTCATCCAGTCAGGATGTACTCATTCCAAGATTGGGAAAAAGAGCACTTTGGGAAAAACGGTGTTGAGCGCACACCTCCAGAAATGGACAAACCTGAAAACACAGGTTTTAATAGTGCTGGAGCGGGGAACAGAGCTGTATTTTCTCTTTCCACAGCTGCTCCCCAGCATCACTGTCAGATGAACTAAGACTAGGACAAGAAGTGTTCATCTGAGAAAAAAAGACATTTTGTAATAGTCATGCTCTGTCACAAAGTATCAAGATGATTTTGTAATATAACAAAGCACACATTTGTATACTGGTTTTGTATGTCTTCTGTGTGAATACAGGTGAACAATGGTGGTTAGTCAGTTTCAGTGTGAGGCTCTGTGGAGGTTGGCAGGCCACACCCTGTGGGTGGACTTGTTCTCCCATCAAAGAGGTGGTAATCCCCGGCATCAGTCCCTCTGGGCAGGGGAGGTTTTCAGACTGAACTGGACTGATACTAGTTGAGGTAAGGGTTCTCCTCCTCTTCTGGGTCTTTGTCTCTTAGTGTGAATAAATCAGGAGACGCCGGTCTGTGCTTGTGGGTGGCAGGCTCGGAGACACTGCACATGCACTCGGACGCAGGCCCGTAGGTCCAGCCAGGCTTTAGAAACGTCCATCACGGTTTGCAAGCTTTGTCACCTGTGTAAAAACTGACTTGGCTCTGCATCCACTTAGTATTTAAAAATGCTGCATTTCCCCATTTTCTATTTGGTTCATCCCTCTGTTCCTGAGTGTGTACAAGAAATTCAACATTAACAAACTGGCAGGAATGCTTTGCATCGCACAGGAACGCTGGGCCTCACTTGGTCAGGAAAGGCTGCAGTGTAGCTCTGTGCTGTCGCCATCCATTCTCCCTGCCTGCTCCCACAGGGCGTGGAAAGTGAGGAGGCTCTGCCTGGGATGTCCTCTAGTGTGCTAAACTCAGTGACAGGAACCCCTGCTGAGGCCTCCGAGGCCCAGTAACAGTGCCCAGATTCCGGCAGCGCGTGCTGTATTTGAGGCTCTGCCACATCTGGGAGGCTGCGTCTGGGCGGGTCTTGGCCTCCATCTGTGTGGGGGCCTGTGGGAACGTGCAACCCAGTCCTCCCTCTTGCTCTTAGGGGACTCACCTACCAGGGTTCAGCCAATTCTTCTTTCTACCCAAAGTGGCAGCATCCACTTTGAGCAATTTAGCCCAATTACCCGACATACCTTCACTGACCCAGCGGACGTTAGTTTGAGCAAACTCAGCAGATGGTGAAGGACAAGGAAGCCTTGCATGCTGCAGTCCATGGGGTCACAAAGAGTCAGACATGATTGAATGACTGAACAACCACCTTCCAAATAAAGGCCTACTTTTGGGAGTACGGGGAGCATTATTAGTGAGAATCACTTCTACTCCTTTTTAATTTCAAAACACACAAAAAATCATCTGCTACCCTCCACCTCTCCCATACCCAAAATGCTATTTCCAAGGAGATTCATTAGGATTTTTTCAGGCTCCAAGATTATCAAGGTCTAGTCTTTTCTTCAGGAAAATTAGAATAAGGGTGGAGAAGGAATAATTTTGATTTTCTTTCCTATTGACTATTCAAAAATTCAAGGGGGTTAGTTAAAAACTTCCATATATTCATCCTGACAGAGTTAATGTAATTTTGTTTCCATTAAGCTCCCTATAGTTATTCCTTTTTATTTAGTCAAGTCTTGTTTAATATGTTAGCCCTGTTGCAGTTTTACTTTCTGATATTAAAGGAAGGCTCTGTGTTCAAAAATGGGACAGGAGGTTAAAGGTGAAAGAGCATTCCTTTTTTCCTCATCTTAAGCCAACCTAGTAGTTCTCAGAAGAAATATCCCTAAAGAGAAATTAATCTGTCAACCAAAGACAGAGTTTCATGCCCCATTATCTCTACTCCCAGTTTTTTTCTTTAATTTGATAATCCTTTGACAGTGTAGGAAGACTTGGATTTTATATACACTGAGGAGAAGAAAATTTTCTATACAACAAAAGCCCCAACTGTGTTGGATTTCTAGGCATTACGTGGCACTTACTGTTTGCAATCAGGGAAGCTCCTAAACCATGCATACCTTGGAATGGTATTTCAAGGTGGCATAGTGTTTCTTTCTGTTTAGGAGGAGAAACTAGGAAGAATTCTTAGTCTCAGAAGCAGGATAGAAGGGAAATGGAGTGATAATCACAGAGTTTCACACCCCTTTCAAGCTCTTCTTTTTTTACTCATGAGGACAGTTATGTAAATGAGCCCAAGTCAGATGCACAAATTCTGTTGGTTTTTCTGCCTCTATGTCCTGACTTAGTAACTGTATATAAGGTGACTATATATAAAGTTTTTTTGTGTGCTGAACATAAGAAGCAGTACAGAGAAAACTGGTGAGATTCTGTTGACTAGGCTGAGCATATTAACATAGGAAACAAAGAGTTATTTTTTGTTGTGGTCCACAAACTCTGGAATTAGATAATGTGATGGTTGCCTATTTATGTGAATATAATGAAAACACTGAATTAATCACCTTAACAGAAGAGTTTTAAGGTTTGTGAATTTATCTCAATACAATTTTTGAAAGTATAAGAAATGGATTATTTTTTCATGTGATGAACCTACGTTGCAAAGAATGTTCTAAAAACAACAACCTGCAGTATAGTTTCTTTACTTTTGAAGCACATTCTAGCAGGTTATTTTTAACTATTGCTACATTGACTATTCAAAAATTCAAGGGGGTTAGTTAAAAACTTCCATATATTCATCCTGACAGAGTTAATGTAATTTTGTTTCCATTAAGCTCCCTATAGTTATTCCTTTTTATTTAGTCAAGTCTTGTTTAATATGTTAGCCCTGTTGCAGTTTTACTTTCTGATATTAAAGGAAGGCTCTGTGTTCAAAAATGGGACAGGAGGTTAAAGGTGAAAGAGCATTCCTTTTTTCCTCATCTTAAGCCAACCTAGTAGTTCTCAGAAGAAATATCCCTAAAGAGAAATTAATCTGTCAACCAAAGACAGAGTTTCATGCCCCATTATCTCTACTCCCAGTTTTTTTCTTTAATTTGATAATCCTTTGACAGTGTAGGAAGACTTGGATTTTATATACACTGAGGAGAAGAAAATTTTCTATACAACAAAAGCCCCAACTGTGTTGGATTTCTAGGCATTACGTGGCACTTACTGTTTGCAATCAGGGAAGCTCCTAAACCATGCATACCTTGGAATGGTATTTCAAGGTGGCATAGTGTTTCTTTCTGTTTAGGAGGAGAAACTAGGAAGAATTCTTAGTCTCATAAGCAGGAGAGAAGGAAATGGAGTCATAATCACAGAGTTTCACACCCCTTTCAAGCTCTTCTTTTTTTACTCATGAGGACAGTTATGTAAATGAGCCCAAGTCAGATGCACAAATTCTGTTGGTTTTTCTGCCTCTATGTCCTGACTTAGTAACTGTATATAAGGTGACTATATATAAAGTTTTTTTGTGTGCTGAACATAAGAAGCAGTACAGAGAAAACTGGTGAGATTCTGTTGACTAGGCTGAGCATATTAACATAGGAAACAAAGAGTTATTTTTTGTTGTGGTCCACAAACTCTGGAATTAGATAATGTGATGGTTGCCTATTTATGTGAATATAATGAAAACACTGAATTAATCACCTTAACAGAAGAGTTTTAAGGTTTGTGAATTTATCTCAATACAATTTTTGAAAGTATAAGAAATGGATTATTTTTTCATGTGATGAACCTACGTTGCAAAGAATGTTCTAAAAACAACAACCTGCAGTATAGTTTCTTTACTTTTGAAGCACATTCTAGCAGGTTATTTTTTTAATGGACGAATAATTGCCCTCGAATGTCAGTAAACCATTTCTAACTCATTTAATGTCTCAAAGCCTCTTTAAAAGAAATCTACTGCCACCTAGTGTCTAACTCTTAGAACAACTGTGCTTAGAAATATTTTTTAAAATTAAGGGGCTTCCCTGGTGGTCCAGAGGGTAAAGAGTCTGACTTGCAGTGCAAGGGCCACCAGTTAGATCACTTGCCCGGGAGGATCCCACGTGCTGCGGAGCGGCTGGACCAGTCTGTCCAATTATGAGCCAGCGCTCTGGAGCGCATGTGCCCAGAGCTGGTGCTCTGCAACAGGAGAGGCAGCTGTGATGGGAGGCCCACACAGGCCAAGGAATAAAGATGGATGAAAATAAATAAATAAGAGGCCAATAAAAGAGGCCAAAATTAAAAAAAAAAAAAACCTTTTAAGAACTGATGGAACTGCTTGGCGGTGGCACTATGGACAAGTACGTTAAAAGTACAACTTGCAATTTATGACCCAGTTGTTCTATCTCTGCGAACAAGAGTTTGTTAATGTGACAAATACACTGCTTTCTTTTTCAGATTATCAGAGTTATATTTTCTAAGAAAATCTGGCATATTTGGGAACTAAACTCATATAAGTGATGATAAACCTAAAATTCAGATTTCATTTTTGGTTTTTGAAGATTTAAGGCTTTAAATAGTTCAGATTAGATTTCTTTTCCTCTCTGTTCTTCCCTTTAGCCATATAAATGTAACACAAACCAATTTCTACACACAGAGAGAGGTTTAAAACATTTGTGCAAATATTAAATGACAATATGCAACACATTTCCCACATCATCCAAAAGAAGAAAGAAATACAACTCTATTGAAACTGTCTGATAACAAGGGCTCTTTGTGTTTAGAATGTATGGTGGTAGGTGTGGAGATAACTTCTGGTTTAAACATTGATCTAGTGGGAAAAGCTGACTTCCTTACAAGAACATCTGCCTGATATTCATAATAAAGTGACACACAGCTTGAGACCAGAAAAATCAAAAATGCTACTATGAAAATTTTTGTAATTTATTATCTAAACATACTATTGGTCTTTTTTTTCTGATGCCATCAAATTTGGTAGTAGTAGCAATGGGAAATGAAATTCATTCTATTTCCTATAATAGATTCTTGAAGAAATTACTCTATTAAGCTGACTTTCCTTATGGCTACAAAGAAGAGAAGGATAAAACAAATCAATGTGGGCTTCCCTGGTGGTCCAGTGGGTAAAGAGTCTGCCTTGCAGTGCAAGGGGTACCAGTTCGATCCCTGGCTGGGGAAGATCCCACGTGCTGCAGAACTGCTGGACCACTGTGTCTAATTGCGAACCAGTGCTCTAGAGCTCAGGCGACCAGAGCCGGTGCTCTGCAGCGAGAGAAGCCACTGCAATGGGAGGCCCAAACAGGCCAAAGAATAAAGATTGATTAAAAAAAAAAAACAATAAAAGAGGCCAAAATTAAAAACAAACCAATGTTTAAAAACATAATGCATGGTTAAAGTAAACATCGTACCCTAACCACATGAAAACATCAAATAAAATTTTGATACTTAGTAACACATAATATCTATGTATTTATTATTTATCTAACCATATAAATATACATCCATGTCTACTAAAGCTTTTGCAATTTTATAAGTCTAATATATTACTGGAGAGGATATAATTTACAATGATCCCATCTAAATACTATTGCTAGTGAAATAAGAAGACTAATTGCCAACATATTTTTAATAATGATTCAGATTTTAAAGATCTATGAGAAATGAGTTCTTACAGCTTATCATAGAGCAAGAGTATTTCACTTGTTTGATTAGATTTCTTTATCATTGCTCTTGGTCTCTATTCCAAAATACCATCATACCATCATTGTTCTCAACATTTAACTCACAGTGTTCTCCAAGCCTTGTCTGTTACTTAACTGAGAAAGTTATGATCAGCTCTGCCCATTTTTGAAATCTGGTTGTTTATTTTTTGTTGTTATTGTGTGAGTTCTTTGTATATTTTGGATAGTAAACCCTTATCAAAAATATGATTTGTAAATATCTTCTCTCATTCAGTTGGTTGCCTTTTGATTGTCTCCTTTGCTTGTGCAAAAGCTTTTAAGTTTCATGAGGTAACATTTGATAATTTTTGCTTTTATTTCTCTTGCCTGAGGAGACAGATTTTAAAAATACACTGGTACAATTTATGTGAAAATGACTATACCACCAAATATCATCTACACATTTAATGTGATCCCTATCAAATTACCAACGACATTCTTCACAGAACTAGACCAAAGAATAATACAGTTCGTATGGCAACACAAAAGACCCCAAATAGCCAAAGCAATCCTGAGAAAGAAGAATGGAGCTGGAGGGATCAATGGGCTTCCCTGGTGGTCCAGTGGGTAAAGAGTCTGCCTTGCAGTGCAAGGGGTACCAGTTCGATCCCTGGCTGGGGAAGATCCCACGTGCTGCAGAACTGCTGGACCACTGTGTCTAATTGCGAACCAGTGCTCTAGAGCTCAGGCGACCAGAGCCGGTGCTCTGCAGCGAGAGAAGCCACTGCAATGGGAGGCCCAAACAGGCCAAAGAATAAAGATTGATTAAAAAAAAAAAACAATAAAAGAGGCCAAAATTAAAAACAAACCAATGTTTAAAAACATAATGCATGGTTAAAGTAAACATCGTACCCTAACCACATGAAAACATCAAATAAAATTTTGATACTTAGTAACACATAATATCTATGTATTTATTATTTATCTAACCATATAAATATACATCCATGTCTACTAAAGCTTTTGCAATTTTATAAGTCTAATATATTACTGGAGAGGATATAATTTACAATGATCCCATCTAAATACTATTGCTAGTGAAATAAGAAGACTAATTGCCAACATATTTTTAATAATGATTCAGATTTTAAAGATCTATGAGAAATGAGTTCTTACAGCTTATCATAGAGCAAGAGTATTTCACTTGTTTGATTAGATTTCTTTATCATTGCTCTTGGTCTCTATTCCAAAATACCATCATACCATCATTGTTCTCAACATTTAACTCACAGTGTTCTCCAAGCCTTGTCTGTTACTTAACTGAGAAAGTTATGATCAGCTCTGCCCATTTTTGAAATCTGGTTGTTTATTTTTTGTTGTTATTGTGTGAGTTCTTTGTATATTTTGGATAGTAAACCCTTATCAAAAATATGATTTGTAAATATCTTCTCTCATTCAGTTGGTTGCCTTTTGATTGTCTCCTTTGCTTGTGCAAAAGCTTTTAAGTTTCATGAGGTAACATTTGATAATTTTTGCTTTTATTTCTCTTGCCTGAGGAGACAGATTTTAAAAATACACTGGTACAATTTATGTGAAAATGACTATACCACCAAATATCATCTACACATTTAATGTGATCCCTATCAAATTACCAACGACATTCTTCACAGAACTAGACCAAAGAATAATACAGTTCGTATGGCAACACAAAAGACCCCAAATAGCCAAAGCAATCCTGAGAAAGAAGAATGGAGCTGGAGGGATCAGCCTTCCTAACTTCAGACTCTACTACAAAGCAATAGTCATCAAGACAGTATGGTACTGGCACAAAAACAGAAATATTGACCAATGGAACAAGATAGAGAAGTCAGAGATAAACCCACACACCTATAGATACCTTATTTTTGACAAAGGAGGCGAAAATATAAAATGGGACAGTCAGCCTCTTCAACAAATGGTGCTGGGAAAATTGGACAGCTACATGCAAAAAAATGAAGTTGGAACATTCCCTGACACCATACACAAAGATCAACTCAAAATGGATTAAAGACCTAAATGTAAGACCAGAAACCCTAAAACTCTTAGAGGAGAATATAGGCAAAACCCTCAAGGAAATAGATCAAAGCAAGATCTTCTCTGACCCACCTACTAGAATGGCAGAAATAAAAACAGAAATGAACATGGGGAACCTAATGAAACTTCAGAGCTTTTGTACAGCAAAAGAAATTACAAAAAAGCTGAACAGGCAACCCACAGAATGGGAGAAAATAATAGCAAATGGAACAACAGACAAAGAATTAATCTCCAAAATCTACAAGTAACTCAGACAACTCAGCACCAGAAAAGTGAACAACCCAATCAAAAAATGAGAAAAGGACCTAAACAGACACCTCTACAAAGACGACATACAGATAGCCAAAAAGCACATGAAATGATGCTCAACCTTGCTTATTATTAGAGAAATGCAAATCAAAACTACAATGAGATACCACTTCACACCCGTCAGAATGGCCATCATCAACAGATCTACAGACAATAAATGCTGGAGAGGGTGCAGAGAAAAGGGAACACTCTTGCATTGCTGGTGGGAATGTAAATTGATACAGCCGCTATGGAAGACAATATGGAGATTCCTTTAAAAACTAAAAATAGAAGCACCCTATGACCCAGCAATCCCACTATTAGGCTTATACCCTGATGAAATTAAAATTGAAAGAGGCACCTGTACCCCAATGTTAATGGCAACTCTCTATACAATGGCAAGAACATGGAAGCAACCTAGATGTCCCTCGACAAATGAATGGATACAAAAGCTCTGGCACATATACACAATAGAGTACTTCTCAGGTGTAAAAAGAAATGCAGAAGAATCTGTCCTAATGAGGTGGATAGATCTAGAACCTATTATAAAAAGTGAAGTAAGTCAAAAAGAGAAAGACAAATACAGTATACTAACACACATATATGGAATCTAGTAAAATGGAAATGATAACACACACAGTGAAGCGATGGAAAAAGACATAGTGAACAAACGTATGGACATTGTGGGGAATGAACAGCGGGTGGGAGGTGTAGACGGAGTAACATGGAAACCTATACTATCAGATGTGAAAAAGATAGCTATTGTCATTGCGCTGTGGGAATAGAGGATCCTGCAGGGATGCTGTGAGATGGCCTGGAGGGATGGGATGGAGAGGGGAGGAAAGGGGAGGGTGCTGGGAGAGGGGAGGAGGAGGTAGGGGGCCAGGGATACACATATGACTAATCTGGTATTATACATATCTGTAAACAACAAAACACTGTAAAAGTAAAAAGTAAAATAAAAATAATAAAAAAATAAGTATGGGGAGACAGACCAGGTAGAAAATTTTAATTTAATATATTGTACTATATTATCATTAAACTCAATACATTTCAAAAAAATATATACTTGTACAATTTAGGTCAAAGAGGGTTCTGCTTGTGTTTTTTTCTAGAAGTTTTATGATTCAGGTCTTACATTTAGGTCTTTTAAAACTTTTAAATTAACTTTTTTTAATTACATTTCACAAAATATAATATCTTTTCTCCATTGAAAACTAAAAATGAGATACCACTTCACACCCGTCAGAATGGCCATCATCAACAGATCTACAGACAATAAATGCTGAGAGGGTGCAGAAAGGAACACTCTTGCATTGCTGGTGGAATGTAAATTGATACAGCCGCTATGGAAGACAATATGGAGATTCCTTTAAAAACTAAAAATAGAAGCACCCTATGACCCAGCAATCCCACTATTAGGCTTATACCCTGATGAAATTAAAATTGAAAGAGGCACCTGTACCCCAATGTTAATGGCAACTCTCTATACAATGGCAAGAACATGGAAGCAACCTAGATGTCCCTCGACAAATGAATGGATACAAAAGCTCTGGCACATATACACAATAGAGTACTTCTCAGGTGTAAAAAGAAATGCAGAAGAATCTGTCCTAATGAGGTGGATAGATCTAGAACCTATTATAAAAAGTGAAGTAAGTCAAAAAGAGAAAGACAAATACAGTATACTAACACACATATATGGAATCTAGTAAAATGGAAATGATAACACACACAGTGAAGCGATGGAAAAAGACATAGTGAACAAACGTATGGACATTGTGGGGAATGAACAGCGGGTGGGAGGTGTAGACGGAGTAACATGGAAACCTATACTATCAGATGTGAAAAAGATAGCTATTGTCATTGCGCTGTGGGAATAGAGGATCCTGCAGGGATGCTGTGAGATGGCCTGGAGGGATGGGATGGAGAGGGGAGGAAAGGGGAGGGTGCTGGGAGAGGGGAGGAGGAGGTAGGGGGCCAGGGATACACATATGACTAATCTGGTATTATACATATCTGTAAACAACAAAACACTGTAAAAGTAAAAAGTAAAATAAAAATAATAAAAAAATAAGTATGGGGAGACAGACCAGGTAGAAAATTTTAATTTAATATATTGTACTATATTATCATTAAACTCAATACATTTCAAAAAAATATATACTTGTACAATTTAGGTCAAAGAGTGTTCTGCTTGTGTTTTTTTCTAGAAGTTTTATGATTCAGGTCTTACATTTAGGTCTTTTAAAACTTTTTAAATTAACCTTTATATATGGTTTGAGAAAGTAATCCAGTTTGATTCTTTTGCATGTAGTTGTCCAATTTTCCCAAATGGATTTACTGAAGAGCCTATCTTTTCTCCATTGTATATTCTTATTTGTTGTAGACTAACTGACCATGTAATTGTGGTTTCATTTCTGGACTCTATTCCATTCCATTTATCTGTGTGTCTGTTTTTATGCCAGTACCATACTGTTTTGATTACTGTAATTTTGCAGTATAGTTTAGAACCAGGGAGTATGACACCTTCAGATTTCTCCTTCTTTCTTAAGACTGTTTTCACTATTTGAGAGCTTCTGTGTTATGCATTTTTTAGGACTCAGTGTCCTAGTTCTACAAAAAAAATGCCACTTGTGTTTGATAGATATTGCACTGAATAAATATAGATTGCCTTGGGTAGTATGGTCATTTTAACAATATTCATGTTTCCAATCTATGAGCACTGAATATCTTTCTATTTGTTTGTATCATCTTCAGTGGCACTGGACAACAAGACCATTTTAAATTGAGGCAAAATAACCAAGATACATACAGTATGAATGAAATGTGCAATCTGACTATACATCTTTGCTTTTATTTTACAGCTTAGAAACAGTTAGAATTAGTGTTTCTTTGTAACATTTCTGCTAATGAAACTTAACAATTCTGAGCTAGACAATCCTAGAGTTTTCAGAATTTTTTTTATAACTATTATTCAAACTATTGAAAAACTATTTAGAAAAATGTTCCTAAAACTGTAAATTGTCTTCCTTTTAAGATCAAAATCTTTATTATTGTTTTTATATAAACCCAGATCATGGATTTCAGTAATTTTTCAATTATTTAAAACCATGTAATACCTTCAGGAATCTCTATTATGAACAATCCAGCAGTGTCTTTACCAGCATTCTCTATTCTGCCTCTTACCAAATCCTATCCACCGACAGACTTAGAAAGATTTCTTATCACAGGAGCATGATTATTTATTAAATTACAACCTACTTTATTTTCAAAACTACTTAGATAGTTTACTGGTTTGCAAAAGTATAGTAACATGAAAATTGAAAATGTATAAATACGGAAAAAATTAAGAATGATGAGATATAACTAAGAAAAAGTTAATATACAGAAATACATGCCACAAGGTCCCACACAACTGTTAAAAGACAACTACATATTTATACTTAGTTCCAAACTTCTTATTAGCCAAAACTAAAAGGATGGTATCATGTAAAAAGAAATACTGTCCTAATAATAATAAAAAATAAATGTTGATAAAACTAAATAAACGAATGTTTTTATGGTTATAATACTTCAGAAAGTTTTCTTCTTTGATTTAGTATTTTGGATGCTTAAGAGCAGGACACATAATCCTTAGGAACAGTATAAAGAATTATGAAATGGAAAATATCGACAACATTCTTAAAATTAAAACAACTAGTTTTGGGTCTATACTGCCCTTCAACGTAAATTGAGAGCATAAGGCCAAGGCATAATGTAGTCAATGCAATTCTCTGTAAGTGGGCAGTACGAAAAGATCAAAACAAATGAAATAAGCTTTCTTAATGTGTAGATTGCTCCAGGGACAAATATCGGAACTTTTTATTGAACTGGGTGAACTTTATGCCCTTTAATTTGTCCTTCATGGGTGTTGAATTGAAAAATTGAAGGAGAGTTGATCTATAATGTGTGTTAAATTCTTCTGTTCAGCAAAAGGACTCATTTATGCATATATACATTCTTTTATATATTCTTTTCCATTATGGTTTATCCCAGGACACTGAGTATTGTTCCCTGTGCTATAAAGGAGGACCCAGTTGTCCATCCATTCTATACATAATAGTTTGCACCTACTAACTCCAAACTTTCAGTCCCTGTCCACACTCCTTCTCCACCCCCGTGGCTGCCACAAGTCTGTTCTCTACATTGGTGAGTCTGTTTTTGCTTTGTAGATAGGTTCATTTGTGTCTTATTTTAGATTCCACATATAAGTGATATCGTATGATATTTGTCTTTCTCTTTCTGAACCTTTTTTGACTGCCATTGTTCCTATCAGAGACTAAATTCTAAGGAGCATGATTATTTATTAAATTACAACCTACTTTATTTTCAAAACTACTTAGATAGTTTACTGGTTTGCAAAAGTATAGTAACATGAAAATTGAAAATGTATAAATACGGAAAAAATTAAGAATGATGAGATATAACTAAGAAAAAGTTAATATACAGAAATACATGCCACAAGGTCCCACACAACTGTTAAAAGACAACTACATATTTATACTTAGTTCCAAACTTCTTATTAGCCAAAACTAAAAGGATGGTATCATGTAAAAAGAAATACTGTCCTAATAATAATAAAAAATAAATGTTGATAAAACTAAATAAACGAATGTTTTTATGGTTATAATACTTCAGAAAGTTTTCTTCTTTGATTTAGTATTTTGGATGCTTAAGAGCAGGACACATAATCCTTAGGAACAGTATAAAGAATTATGAAATGGAAAATATCGACAACATTCTTAAAATTAAAACAACTAGTTTTGGGTCTATACTGCCCTTCAACGTAAATTGAGAGCATAAGGCCAAGGCATAATGTAGTCAATGCAATTCTCTGTAAGTGGGCAGTACGAAAAGATCAAAACAAATGAAATAAGCTTTCTTAATGTGTAGATTGCTCCAGGGACAAATATCGGAACTTTTTATTGAACTGGGTGAACTTTATGCCCTTTAATTTGTCCTTCATGGGTGTTGAATTGAAAAATTGAAGGAGAGTTGATCTATAATGTGTGTTAAATTCTTCTGTTCAGCAAAAGGACTCATTTATGCATATATACATTCTTTTATATATTCTTTTCCATTATGGTTTATCCCAGGACACTGAGTATTGTTCCCTGTGCTATAAAGGAGGACCCAGTTGTCCATCCATTCTATACATAATAGTTTGCACCTACTAACTCCAAACTTTCAGTCCCTGTCCACACTCCTTCTCCACCCCCGTGGCTGCCACAAGTCTGTTCTCTACATTGGTGAGTCTGTTTTTGCTTTGTAGATAGGTTCATTTGTGTCTTATTTTAGATTCCACATATAAGTGATATCGTATGATATTTGTCTTTCTCTTTCTGATTTACTTCACTTATTGTGCACTTTGATTTTTGATAAAAGTTGGCCAGTGGTGGTTATCTGATTATTTGAAAATGTTTTGGAGCAATTTTTTAGTGTTGTTAATTGAATATACATATTTTTAAAACTCATATACTTCAAAAGGTATATATTTTTAAAAATCAACTGAGTAAGGAGATATAAGAGGATGTTCCCTTATGAAAATTAAGGTGCCTAATTTAGACTTTGTCTTGGGTTGGCACTGGCCTACCTGTGCAGACAGGAGATCTGGGAGCATTGTAGACAGTATAAAGATTTTTCTCAGAAAACAGTTCTGAGTCTGCTCCAGGATAAGGGCAAATCAATAAACAAGGTTCCAAAGTTCTACACTCTAGACCATGGGTTTGACAATTTTAACCTGGAGAATTTTCAAAGCAGAATTACCCATAGGAAAATTTCAGAAATCCATTTGTGAAATGTTTGACAGTTTTCTAGTGACCCTTCTGGGGAAAATGACTTGTGAAATGTACTGCATACTAATAAAAATGACTGACATGCTGTTTAGAGTTGCTGGACATAAACCAATAAAACCCTGGAAGACCTCTGCCAGAAACAAATTTGTGTTTAGAAAGAATTGATCTTAAACGAACTCTTTCTGACTATTATAACGGTAGGGATTTTTCAGCCCAGTACTATCACAAAATATTTTTCTTTTTCTTTTTCTTTTTTTTTTCCCCAGCAAGGGGAATTATACCTGGGTTATAATGGAGGACCCAGTTGTCCATCCATTCTATACATAATAGTTTGCACCTACTAACTCCAAACTTTCAGTCCCTGTCCACACTCCTTCTCCACCCCCGTGGCTGCCACAAGTCTGTTCTCTACATTGGTGAGTCTGTTTTTGCTTTGTAGATAGGTTCATTTGTGTCTTATTTTAGATTCCACATATAAGTGATATCGTATGATATTTGTCTTTCTCTTTCTGATTTACTTCACTTATTGTGCACTTTGATTTTTGATAAAAGTTGGCCAGTGGTGGTTATCTGATTATTTGAAAATGTTTTGGAGCAATTTTTTAGTGTTGTTAATTGAAATATACATATTTTTAAAACTCATATACTTCAAAAGGTATATATTTTTAAAAATCAACTGAGTAAGGAGATATAAGAGGATGTTCCCTTATGAAAATTAAGGTGCCTAATTTAGACTTTGTCTTGGGTTGGCACTGGCCTACCTGTGCAGACAGGAGATCTGGGAGCATTGTAGACAGTATAAAGATTTTTCTCAGAAAACAGTTCTGAGTCTGCTCCAGGATAAGGGCAAATCAATAAACAAGGTTCCAAAGTTCTACACTCTAGACCATGGGTTTGACAATTTTAACCTGGAGAATTTTCAAAGCAGAATTACCCATAGGAAAATTTCAGAAATCCATTTGTGAAATGTTTGACAGTTTTCTAGTGACCCTTCTGGGGAAAATGACTTGTGAAATGTACTGCATACTAATAAAAATGACTGACATGCTGTTTAGAGTTGCTGGACATAAACCAATAAAACCCTGGAAGACCTCTGCCAGAAACAAATTTGTGTTTAGAAAGAATTGATCTTAAACGAACTCTTTCTGACTATTATAACGGTAGGGATTTTTCAGCCCAGTACTATCACAAAATATTTTCCTTTTTCTTTTTCTTTTTTTTTTCCCCAGCAAGGGGAATTATACCTGGGTTATAATGTTGAGCGTGGTCTCTTTCAACTTCTAATAATGAGACTACTGTTAACTATTCTACCAGTTAACAAACTATAAAAATGAGAGCTTTCCACAATTGCCAAGAAAGGTGAATAATTAAAATAAGTACTCTGATGCTTTCTAATTTCCACTTACTGTCTATGCACCAAAACTACATTCTAGAGGTCCTCTCAGTGACTGAACTTGTGTATCATGAATCATACTCAGTCACATAAAATGGCTCCTCTCCTATGTCTATGATCTCACACCTTCCTTGTTAACATTCTACTCATGTGCTGCAGCATATAGAATTCAAGGAGTAGATCAACAGTTATCACCGTGGGAGTCAGGGGGGATGGAGGAAGCAAAAAGAAACATGTTCTAAGGCTTTTAAAAAAAAACTCCAACATTTTCCCTTTAATTCCTCTTCAAAAACTGCAAAAGCAACAGGGTTTAGTGAACCTGAAATAGTATAAAGACAAACAGGGAAAAAAAAATGAGCGATTAATATTTTTTCTCACCTCCTCTCGCGGCCACCAGGGTCCTCTGCATCTCCAGGGTTCCCAGAAACAACACTTGCTAGCAGCCTGGGCGTGTATCCTTCCACCCATTTCTACGTGCTCATTCATTCACAGACCGACGGGTACAATGAAATTCCCTGGGTCTCGAATTCAGCTGCTCTGTTCTCTCCACGGACCTGGACCTGGGCTCCCGTTCCCTTTTGGACACCCCACAGGGGTGGTACCAGCCTCAGTTATGAAAGGAGCCGAGGTAGGAAACGTCAAAGAGCACAGCAGAGAGGATCTCAGCTGGGAGGCCTCCGGTGGCTGGGGATGACCTGAAGGACGCTGGCTGCAGGTGTAATCCGAGGACAGCCTCTCCCCACTGCTCTCCTAAGCGGAGAGCCTGGGAGAGCCGGCTCAGCCGGGGTGGTCAGTGAGTGTCTGGGCCGCCGCACCACGGCAGTCTTGGGGCAGGGGGATCAGACTTCCGTGGTGGCTCAAGTGGCTTCAAGGAGGAGCCTGGCAGAAGCTCTGTGGCTCTCTGTGACCCACTGAGAAACCACACGGCGAGCCATGCTCGCTCCTCGGGCAGGGGCTCACCTCCCTGAGGCAGGGGCCCACGTCCGGCTGCGCTGGCCGCTGGGGAATGGTCCCAGACCAGCGACGTCGGGAGCACTTCATCCTGACCTCTGCGAAAACAGCGATGGTGGCCGTCGCTGTGGCCGACGGTGTGCTTGAAGATAGGAGAGTTGCCCTGGCCACTCTCTTTTCAAAAGCTGCGTGCATCACGTCCCTTCCTTCTCACTGAGGGCCTCGGCTCAGAATCCGCCACCAGGAGCAGCTGGGCGCACTTCTGGTCTCTATGGTTTCTCGGTCGCTCGGCCGGCTTTCTGTCCCTGACGGTCCTCCAAGCCACGGGGCGATAGGGAACGACTGAAAAGCCTGGTGTCTTTGAGGACACGCTTTGGAAAACTCACTAAGGTCTGCAAGTTTCAGCTGTACACAATAGCTCTGGATCATCTAGCGCCCCGGGCCAAGTATAAAATGTGGATAAAGGCTAGGGCCGAGCAACCCTTACTGTATGGGAATCATGTGCAGACATCTGGACTTGACTGAGTCACTGAGAATACTTCTCAGTACCAGGAAGTCGTGGTGTGCACCATGACAGACATCGCTTGGGTTTGGGGTGGCACAAAACCTGCACAAGACTGCAGGAAAGTAGAGCCCATGGCGTTTATGGAGTTTCGCAAGCAGCCATTGGGGAGTACGGGCCGCAGGAAGAGACACTGAGCTAGAACGAAATCATTGCAGGACGGATGGCTGTGGGAGTTTGGGTTATTTCCTTGTCTATGTAGGTGCCACAGTCATGTTGAATTCTGTCAACACTGACGACTGGGAGGCCTCCGGTGGCTGGGGATGACCTGAAGGACGCTGGCTGCAGGTGTAATCCGAGGACAGCCTCTCCCCACTGCTCTCCTAAGCGGAGAGCCTGGGAGAGCCGGCTCAGCCGGGGTGGTCAGTGAGTGTCTGGGCCGCCGCACCACGGCAGTCTTGGGGCAGGGGGATCAGACTTCCGTGGTGGCTCAAGTGGCTTCAAGGAGGAGCCTGGCAGAAGCTCTGTGGCTCTCTGTGACCCACTGAGAAACCACACGGCGAGCCATGCTCGCTCCTCGGGCAGGGGCTCACCTCCCTGAGGCAGGGGCCCACGTCCGGCTGCGCTGGCCGCTGGGGAATGGTCCCAGACCAGCGACGTCGGGAGCACTTCATCCTGACCTCTGCGAAAACAGCGATGGTGGCCGTCGCTGTGGCCGACGGTGTGCTTGAAGATAGGAGAGTTGCCCTGGCCACTCTATTTTCAAAAGCTGCGTGCATCACGTCCCTTCCTTCTCACTGAGGGCCTCGGCTCAGAATCCGCCACCAGGAGCAGCTGGGCGCACTTCTGGTCTCTATGGTTTCTCGGTCGCTCGGCCGGCTTTCTGTCCCTGACGGTCCTCCAAGCCACGGGGCGATAGGGAACGACTGAAAAGCCTGGTGTCTTTGAGGACACGCTTTGGAAAACTCACTAAGGTCTGCAAGTTTCAGCTGTACACAATAGCTCTGGATCATCTAGCGCCCCGGGCCAAGTATAAAATGTGGATAAAGGCTAGGGCCGAGCAACCCTTACTGTATGGGAATCATGTGCAGAAATCTGGACTTGACTGAGTCACTGAGAATACTTCTCAGTACCAGGAAGTCGTGGTGTGCACCATGACAGACATCGCTTGGGTTTGCGGGTGGCACAAAACCTGCACAAGACTGCAGGAAAGTAGAGCCCATGGCGTTTATGGAGTTTCGTCAAGCAGCCATTGGGGAGTACGGGCCGCAGGAAGAGACACTGAGCTAGAACGAAATCATTGCGAGGACGGATGGCTGTGTGGAAGGACGTTGGTTTATTTCCTTGTCTATGTAGGTGCCACAGTCATGTTGAATTCTGTCAACACTGACCTCTTCAGCGACATATTAGTTTAATATCCTCTCTGTTACAGACAAATGTAGGCTAGATTCTTACTTTGCATAAATGGCACAAAAACAGAGTTTCAGAGCTTTGTGGCAAAATAGAATACTGTGTTTTATATTTGAATCCTAAGACTTATTATTTTGAATGAGGGGTTCTAAATTGTTGAAACAGAGAATAAGAATTATCTGTTATTATCTGTGATAATACTGTTTTCCAAACCCACAATAAGAACATAATGGATTTTCTTAATAATTCTTAATACTACAAAAGGTAGATAATGCCATAAAAGAATAGTAGGCCTCATCAGGAATTTTACAAATGAAATTTGGATAAAACAGTAACAGAAGTTTATTCTGATGATTTCCTTTATGGTAAGTGCTGTGTGATATGGAAGAAAAACTTGCATTCAGACATCAGTTGTCACATCTACTAGCTGTATGGCCTTAGATGAGTCATAAAACTTTAATAAGCTTCATTTCTTTCTTCTGCTTCAAAAAACAACTTAATTTTCTTCCTAAGAATAGTTTTTAGAATTAGAAATCATGGCATTAAAGCACCTAGCACAGTGCCTGGCAAATGATGTTGAATAAATAGTAACAATTATTTTTATGATGCTTATACTAACTATTTTGCTGCTAAGAATAGGATCTTATGAATATAATTTTATTATCTTGGTTTTCAAAGGCAGTTTTTTTTTTTTCTCCATCATGCCTTTTTATATATATATATATGTATATTTTTTTTTATCTATCTTTTTATTCTTTATAAAATGTGGATAAAGGCTAGGCCGAGCAACCCTTACTGTATGGGAATCATGTGCAGAAATCTGGACTTGACTGAGTCACTGAGAATACTTCTCAGTACCAGGAAGTCGTGGTGTGCACCATGACAGACATCGCTTGGGTTTGGGTGGCACAAAACCTGCACAAGACTGCAGGAAAGTAGAGCCCATGGCGTTTATGGAGTTTCGTCAAGCAGCCATTGGGGAGTACGGGCCGCAGGAAGAGACACTGAGCTAGAACGAAATCATTGCGAGGACGGATGGCTGTGTGGAAGGACGTTGGTTTATTTCCTTGTCTATGTAGGTGCCACAGTCATGTTGAATTCTGTCAACACTGACCTCTTCAGCGACATATTAGTTTAATATCCTCTCTGTTACAGACAAATGTAGGCTAGATTCTTACTTTGCATAAATGGCACAAAAACAGAGTTTCAGAGCTTTGTGGCAAAATAGAATACTGTGTTTTATATTTGAATCCTAAGACTTATTATTTTGAATGAGGGGTTCTAAATTGTTGAAACAGAGAATAAGAATTATCTGTTATTATCTGTGATAATACTGTTTTCCAAACCCACAATAAGAACATAATGGATTTTCTTAATAATTCTTAATACTACAAAAGGTAGATAATGCCATAAAAGAATAGTAGGCCTCATCAGGAATTTTACAAATGAAATTTGGATAAAACAGTAACAGAAGTTTATTCTGATGATTTCCTTTATGGTAAGTGCTGTGTGATATGGAAGAAAAACTTGCATTCAGACATCAGTTGTCACATCTACTAGCTGTATGGCCTTAGATGAGTCATAAAACTTTAATAAGCTTCATTTCTTTCTTCTGCTTCAAAAAACAACTTAATTTTCTTCCTAAGAATAGTTTTTAGAATTAGAAATCATGGCATTAAAGCACCTAGCACAGTGCCTGGCAAATGATGTTGAATAAATAGTAACAATTATTTTTATGATGCTTATACTAACTATTTTGCTGCTAAGAATAGGATCTTATGAATATAATTTTATTATCTTGGTTTTCAAAGGCAGTTTTTTTTTTTTCTCCATCATGCCTTTTTATATATATATATATGTATATTTATTTTCATCTATCTTTTTATTCTTTGGCTTTTGTGGGTCTCCCATTGCAAGGCCTCTCTCCTTGCAGAACACCTGCTCTGGGCTCATGTGCTCCAGCTGCTCATAATTGGACACACCCATCCAGCCGCTCCAGGGCATGTGGGATCTTCCCGGGGATCGAAACGGTGCCCCTTGCACTGCAAGGTGGACTCTTTACCCACTGGACCACCAGGGAAGTCCCTAAAAGCAGTTTTTTTAATCTTTCTTTTTGTTGAATGGTATGATCCCAGGCTGAATTTTATTTTTATCACCTTGATTTTCTAAAATACAATTTCTCTTATAAATCTCTTATTTTGTTTTATTTTTTAATTAAAAATTTTTATTGAATTATAGTTGATTTGCAATATTGTGTTAGTTTTAGGTATTATACAGCAGTGATTCATATATATATATATATATATATATATATATATATATATATTCTTATAAATCTTACCTTACTGACTGGACATAAAGCAGTAGTCAGAGACCCTGAAATAATTCAGCCTCTCCATCCTTCTCTCATGCCATTGAAAATTATTAATTTTTTATAACACTTTCTTCCTATTTTTATTTATTTTTGGCTATTCTGGGTTTTCACTGCTGCTGCAGGCTCTTCTCTAGTTGCAGGGATTGGGGACTACTCTCTAGTTTAGGTAAACAGTCTTCTTGTTGCAGTGACTTCTCTTGGTGTGGAACTTGGGCTCTAGGGCACACAGCCTTCAGTAGTTGCAGCACATGGGTTCAATAGTTGTGGCTCTGAGACTCTAGGGCACAGGCTCCATAGTTGTGGCTCACGGGCTTAGTTGCTTCACAGCATGTGGGATCTTCATGAATCAGGGCTCAAACCCATGTGTCCTGCATTGGCAGGTGAACTCTTTACCACTGAGCTACCAGGGAAGCCCAAAATTATTAAAAAAATTTTTAATGAAAAACATCCTGCAGCCCCCCAAAAATTTTAAACTACATGTATTGTAAAGGAACTTCCTTAGTGAGTATTTTGCCTATTCTAAATTCCATAGGTGACATCTCTAAATATGAAGCATATTTTAATTACAAAAAAGGGGAAGAAACAGTATGGTATTGTCTGTTCTTTACCCTGTTGGTGGACAGAGTCACAAACCATATGGAATCCAGGGGATGGGAACATGTGCTCATCCCTCAATGAGAAAATAGGTACAGAATTTGTGGCCAACCCCTAAAAGCTATACTGTGAAATGCTTATCTGAGAAGCTCATATCTGTATTGTATTAAAGTAGAACATGGAAAAGCTAGTAGGCTGATAATTTGTTTTGCTCCTTTAAAAGTTGCTCTGTTAAAACTAGAGCTGACCGTATTCTGAGGCCAACCAGGCAAGACCAATAGAGTGCCAATAGAGATTCTAAGTGTCAAAGTCACCCGTCAGAGAAGACCTTGACTTAATAATGGCAAGAATTCTTTATTAAGTACTTTATTTAGCTCAAGCTATTATTCAGTTCTACAAGTGAAAAACTTTCCTGGGGCTGAGGTAGACATATATCTGGGTCACAAAGTTTGGGGTCATTGCCCTAAAAATAAAGCTAAGAAAAGCAAGCTTCTCAGGTGTCATGACTTCCATGATTATACCCAACACAATAATACTAGTGGATTCTTCATCCCAGAGTCTGCTTTCATTAGTGTTTACAGCAGTGGAACTCAGGCTCTGCACAATCACTTATTATATCTAAGATTTTATAATGCAGCAAAAAATTTTTCATAAACCCATGACTAAATGGTGGCCAGGGTACCAGGTGCACAGACAAAACAGTAGCTAAGATAGAGTGGCTGCCTTCAAAGAACACAAGTCTACCAGGTGCTTGGGAGGCTGAGGCTGGAGGATCGCTTGAGTCCAGGAGTTCTGGGCTGCAGTGTGCTATGCCATATGGCATCAATATGGTGACCTCCCAGGAGCAGGGGGCCACCAGGTTGCCTAAAGGGGGGTGAACTGGCCCAGGTCCGAAATGGAGCAGGTCAAAACTCCTGTACTGATCAAAGAACACAAGTTGGTGAGCATTTCAGGTATGTGAATAGATAAATTGCAACACAAGACATTACTTGTAAATGAACCATGTGATGTCAGGGAGAGATCTATCTGCCAACATGTTCACACTGGATTAGCATCTATAACCACTTCCTCTGTGTCCACACCTGAGCCTTTGAACCGTATCTCTTATCAGGTCTTCTAGGATGCCCCTGTGACTTAATTTTTCTGAGAAGCCCTTCATGGGAACATGTGCTCATCTCAATGAGAAAATAGGTACAGAATTTGTGGCCAACCCCTAAAAGCTATACTGTGAAATGCTTATCTGAGAAGCTCATATCTGTATTGTATTAAAGTAGAACATGGAAAAGCTAGTAGGCTGATAATTTGTTTTGCTCCTTTAAAAGTTGCTCTGTTAAAACTAGAGCTGACCGTATTCTGAGGCCAACCAGGCAAGACCAATAGAGTGCCAATAGAGATTCTAAGTGTCAAAGTCACCCGTCAGAGAAGACCTTGACTTAATAATGGCAAGAATTCTTTATTAAGTACTTTATTTAGCTCAAGCTATTATTCAGTTCTACAAGTGAAAACTTTCCTGGGGCTGAGGTAGACATATATCTGGGTCACAAAGTTTGGGGTCATTGCCCTAAAAATAAAGCTAAGAAAAGCAAGCTTCTCAGGTGTCATGACTTCCATGATTATACCCAACACAATAATACTAGTGGATTCTTCATCCCAGAGTCTGCTTTCATTAGTGTTTACAGCAGTGGAACTCAGGCTCTGCACAATCACTTATTATATCTAAGATTTTATAATGCAGCAAAAATTTATCATAAACCCATGACTAAATGGTGGCCAGGGTACCAGGTGCACAGACAAAACAGTAGCTAAGATAGAGTGGCTGCCTTCAAAGAACACAAGTCTACCAGGTGCTTGGGAGGCTGAGGCTGGAGGATCGCTTGAGTCCAGGAGTTCTGGGCTGCAGTGTGCTATGCCATATGGCATCAATATGGTGACCTCCCAGGAGCAGGGGGCCACCAGGTTGCCTAAAGGGGGGTGAACTGGCCCAGGTCCGAAATGGAGCAGGTCAAAACTCCTGTACTGATCAAAGAACACAAGTTGGTGAGCATTTCAGGTATGTGAATAGATAAATTGCAACACAAGACATTACTTGTAAATGAACCATGTGATGTCAGGGAGAGATCTATCTGCCAACATGTTCACACTGGATTAGCATCTATAACCACTTCCTCTGTGTCCACACCTGAGCCTTTGAACCGTATCTCTTATCAGGTCTTCTAGGATGCCCCTGTGATAGACTTCAAATCCAGTTTTTCTGTTTTGCTTGTTTTTTGCTTTCATGACTGACTTGAATTTTTGTCTCTTTTCCTAATATTCCCCCTCCCTGAAATACTTTGTTTGAACACGGATTTGTTTTGTCTCTGTGCTCTAAAGCCTGAAGGTAAAATATTAATTTATTAAACTATGTAAGTTTAACAGTGACTCTTTGCTGGGTAAATCGTTTAGATGCTGGAGATGCCATGGTGATCCACTAGATAGGGTTCTTATTTGTTGCAGGGAGCTTACTTCTAGTCGATGACTCCTAGATTCTTGGAATTATGTGTCCAGTCTAGTCAGATGTGGAGTGGGTTGTTTAGTCACTAAGTTGTGTCTGACTCTGTGACCCTGTAGATTGCAGCATGCCAAACTTCCCTGTCCTTCACTATTTCTTGGAGTTTGCTCAAATTCATGTCCATTGAGTTGGTGATGCCATTCAACTATCTCATCCTCTATCACTCCCTTCTCTTCTTGCCCACAATCTTTTCCAACATCAGGATCTTTTCCAATGAGTCTGCTTTTCACATGAGGCAGCCTAAGTATTAGAGCTTCAGCATCAGTCCTTCCAATAAATATTCAGGGTTGATTTCCTTTAGGACTGACTGGTTTGATCTCCTTGCTATCCAGGGACTCTCAAGTGTCTTCTCCAGCACCACAATATAAAAGCATCAGTGCTTTAGTGCTCAGCCTTCTTTATGTTCCAGCTCTCGCATCTGGCATGGCTACTGGAAAAACCATAGCTTTGACTATAGGGACCTTTGTTGGCAAAGTGATGTCTCTGCTTTTTAATATACTGTCTAGATTTCTCATAGTTTTTCTTCCAAGGAGTAAGCTTCTTTTAATTTCATGGCAGAAGTCACTGTTTGTGGTGATTTTGAAGCTCAAGAAAATAAAATCTGTCACTGCTTCCACTTTTTCCCTATCTATTTGCCATAAAGTGATGGGACCAGATGCCACGATCTTAGTTTGGAGAAACTAAATCTTAGACTTGGAGAAGCTCAGGGAAGCCTTTCTAGCCATGTGACATCTGACTTATTATTATTATTTTCTAATGAAAAAAAATTTTTTTTGTCCAGGTTGCAGTAGAGGTAGAGTGAGGGAAGGCATTTCATGTGGAGGACATAACACATGCCAAAAAAAAAAGAAGGTCATGGTCAATTTGGAAGATAAAGAGAAATTCAGTCAAGAATGTAATAAGATAAATCAGAGAGTGAAGCCAAAGAAGTACGTTGGGTTCATATTGGGAATGCCACTTTTGCATTTTGAACTTAATCCCATAGGAAAGGAAGAGTCAGCAAACATTTAGAAACAGGATCATGACAAAATCAGATTTGTTGTACTTTAAGAAGATAAAACCAAGCAGGATGATCACAAGGGTGGGAAAAAGACAAGTAGCAGGAAGACGAGCTAGGAGACTGTTGCATTAGCCCGGAGGAGACTGTGTGAGCGCCCGAGTGACGAGATCAAAAGAGGGAACAGAAGTTAACTCTGCAATACGGTTTTAAGATGGAATCAAGACCACTCAACAGCTCATTAGCACAGAACATTTGTAGATGGTAAGATCATGAGTGTGAGGTAGAAGAAGGCAGAGGGACACATTTGATGAGTAAGATAACACCAAGTTTTGTTTCAGATACTTGGGTATTCAAGTGAAGATATTCAGGGGGCAACTGGAGGCTTCGATCTGTATATAAAGAAGGAAAGAAAATGGGCTAGAGACCCATTTTTTGAGAAGCCATAGAGAGATAAAGGTACAGAAAGTTAAATATTTGAGAAAGGAGAGAAAAGTCAGCAAAGGTTGTGAAATCAGCGAATAAGGAGGAGAAGCAGTGAAGATTAGACTCCTGGAAGGGAGGAAAGGTCAAATAAATGAGTAGGGGTGCTTTGTTGTTGACCAAAGTTCTGGGGGTACCTGGGTTAAATGTTGGCACACATGATGATGAAGGTATAATAAGGGTCAGTTGTCAGCTCTGCTGCTCAGGCTGTTGTACTGATGCTTGCATTAAAGGTGATCCTGTGCCGTTTTAGGCCTTCAGTCTTAGTTCTTGCCTGTCAGGAGTCAGAATGGAGTTAGAATACGCTCCAGGCTGATCTAACTCTCAAGAAAAAGAGGACCCTAGAAACTTGGAACACCACTTTCCAAAAGTTGAAAAACATGGGAGATATAATATGCCTCTTGGGAGATAATAGCACTTTAAACCAGTTTTTCCATTTTTTGTGCTTGAATATCATCTGCCCAATGCAAAAATTTTTCCTATTGTGCTAGAGATGTTTTGAGTTGGCTGTTAAGCTCATAGGAAAAGTATAAAAGATAAATCAGAGAGTGAAGCCAAAGAAGTACGTTGGGTTCATATTGGGAATGCCACTTTTGCATTTTGAACTTAATCCCATAGGAAAGGAAGAGTCAGCAAACATTTAGAAACAGGATCATGACAAAATCAGATTTGTTGTACTTTAAGAAGATAAAACCAAGCAGGATGATCACAAGGGTGGGAAAAAGACAAGTAGCAGGAAGACGAGCTAGGAGACTGTTGCATTAGCCCGGAGGAGACTGTGTGAGCGCCCGAGTGACGAGATCAAAAGAGGGAACAGAAGTTAACTCTGCAATACGGTTTTAAGATGGAATCAAGACCACTCAACAGCTCATTAGCACAGAACATTTGTAGATGGTAAGATCATGAGTGTGAGGTAGAAGAAGGCAGAGGGACACATTTGATGAGTAAGATAACACCAAGTTTTGTTTCAGATACTTGGGTATTCAAGTGAAGATATTCAGGGGGCAACTGGAGGCTTCGATCTGTATATAAAGAAGGAAAGAAAATGGGCTAGAGACCCATTTTTTGAGAAGCCATAGAGAGATAAAGGTACAGAAAGTTAAATATTTGAGAAAGGAGAGAAAAGTCAGCAAAGGTTGTGAAATCAGCGAATAAGGAGGAGAAGCAGTGAAGATTAGACTCCTGGAAGGGAGGAAAGGTCAAATAAATGAGTAGGGGTGCTTTGTTGTTGACCAAAGTTCTGGGGGTACCTGGGTTAAATGTTGGCACACATGATGATGAAGGTATAATAAGGGTCAGTTGTCAGCTCTGCTGCTCAGGCTGTTGTACTGATGCTTGCATTAAAGGTGATCCTGTGCCGTTTTAGGCCTTCAGTCTTAGTTCTTGCCTGTCAGGAGTCAGAATGGAGTTAGAATACGCTCCAGGCTGATCTAACTCTCAAGAAAAAGAGGACCCTAGAAACTTGGAACACCACTTTCCAAAAGTTGAAAAACATGGGAGATATAATATGCCTCTTGGGAGATAATAGCACTTTAAACCAGTTTTTCCATTTTTTGTGCTTGAATATCATCTGCCCAATGCATTTGGTTGAATATCACTTTTGTTTCCTATTGTGCTAGAGATGTTTTTGAGTTGGCTGTTAAGCAATTTTACCTGGAAAATGCTTCAAATTGTTCTAAAAAAACATGCTCCCTAAGGAAGTGTTAAGAATTTTCTCTTTCCTCATCAAACATACACAAGCTGACTGCATGGGAAGACTTTTGATCAAATATCATTTGTTTGCATAGTTTATTTGTTCATTTAATTTCCACTGAGTAGTATATGAACTATAAATGCTTCAGTTGTTTAAGATGAGTCATTTATTTCATTTGCACAGTCCTCGTGAGCAGTATTTGGTATCAAAGGATCTGGAGTCAGTTTAGATACTAACTGACACTTAATCGGGTGTGGTGGAGTTAGTTCAGGATAAAGGCCCTGGAAGGATTAATATCCTGATACTGGATTATCTAGCTGGATGAAAGCGCTGTTCGTAGATTAGGGGAAAGTATAGTAGCCAGGTGACTTGGAATTAATCATAACAGGGGAGGAAAGTCACCCTAAAACCAAACCAAACTAAATCAGACCAAACACTTAGTTTGCCCTAGGGAAGCTGATACGGGGACAGGGCTTAAAGCAGCCTTGAAATTCACTTCTGAGATTTAGTCTTTGCATGCCCTCATTGTTATTTTCTTTTTTTAATCCTTCTAAGTGATACAATCTGTGAGATGACTCCTTCCTTCTTTTTAAAAGTTTGATGTTAATCAGCAGTGTAACTGAAGTCTTTCTTGTTTGGCTCATAAATGAAAGTGCTTCATTATATGCATTTAACTGGGCTTTCTTTTAGATCAAAATCTCTGTTGTGAAATACAGTGGCAATCATGCCACATCTACTGGCTTGAATTTATACAACTATCTGTACACAAGTCGTATTTTCTTTATTTGATAATAAGTACCTTCGGGACAAGAAACACTAGTTTTCCATCTGTTTGTCTGTCCATCCATCTATCCACTTACAGAAAATTTAAGTATGTGTCAAGAGCTGTGATGAAGACATAGCTTTTCCCCTCAAGGAGCTCAAGTGAGTTAAGGCTCTGGTTCCTAACCAGGCCTGCACATAGGAATCACTTGGGTTTCTGGGCATTTTTGTGCTTGAATATCATCTGCCCAATGCATTTGGTTGAATATCACTTTTGTTTCCTATTGTGCTAGAGATGTTTTTGAGTTGGCTGTTAAGCAATTTTACCTGGAAAATGCTTCAAATTGTTCTAAAAAAACATGCTCCCTAAGGAAGTGTTAAGAATTTTCTCTTTCCTCATCAAACATACACAAGCTGACTGCATGGGAAGACTTTTGATCAAATATCATTTGTTTGCATAGTTTATTTGTTCATTTAATTTCCACTGAGTAGTATATGAACTATAAATGCTTCAGTTGTTTAAGATGAGTCATTTATTTCATTTGCACAGTCCTCGTGAGCAGTATTTGGTATCAAAGGATCTGGAGTCAGTTTAGATACTAACTGACACTTAATCGGGTGTGGTGGAGTTAGTTCAGGATAAAGGCCCTGGAAGGATTAATATCCTGATACTGGATTATCTAGCTGGATGAAAGCGCTGTTCGTAGATTAGGGGAAAGTATAGTAGCCAGGTGACTTGGAATTAATCATAACAGGGGAGGAAAGTCACCCTAAAACCAAACCAAACTAAATCAGACCAAACACTTAGTTTGCCCTAGGGAAGCTGATACGGGGACAGGGCTTAAAGCAGCCTTGAAATTCACTTCTGAGATTTAGTCTTTGCATGCCCTCATTGTTATTTTCTTTTTTTAATCCTTCTAAGTGATACAATCTGTGAGATGACTCCTTCCTTCTTTTTAAAAGTTTGATGTTAATCAGCAGTGTAACTGAAGTCTTTCTTGTTTGGCTCATAAATGAAAGTGCTTCATTATATGCATTTAACTGGGCTTTCTTTTAGATCAAAATCTCTGTTGTGAAATACAGTGGCAATCATGCCACATCTACTGGCTTGAATTTATACAACTATCTGTACACAAGTCGTATTTTCTTTATTTGATAATAAGTACCTTCGGGACAAGAAACACTAGTTTTCCATCTGTTTGTCTGTCCATCCATCTATCCACTTACAGAAAATTTAAGTATGTGTCAAGAGCTGTGATGAAGACATAGCTTTTCCCCTCAAGGAGCTCAAGTGAGTTAAGGCTCTGGTTCCTAACCAGGCCTGCACATAGGAATCACTTGGGTTTCTGGGCTCTGCTTACAAGAAGTCTGTTTTCATTATGTGACCTGGGTACTGACATACATTTTTAGAGCTTCCTTTCTTCTTTTTTAATTAAAAATTTTTATTTTATTAGGTGATTACAGGGAGCAAACAGATTGAGAACCACTGAGCTAGGCAGATAAGCCTACATTCTGGTAAGTTCTGTGACAAAAACAGGATGTTGTTGGTAGATAGAAGAAAGTACAGTTACATACTTTAAAAAATGAAATCTTTTACTCTTCATAGTACCTATCACAGCAGACATAGGTTCAATCCCTGGGTTGGCAAGATGTCCTGGTTGAGGAAATGGCAACCCACTCCAGTATTCTTGCCTGCAGAATCCCATGGACAGAGGAGCCTGGTGGGCTAGAGTTCAGAGGGTCACAAAGAATCAGACATGACTGAGTGACTAAGCACAACACAACGCAGCAGCACCTACCACAGGGTACAGTGCTTTGAATATACTATATTAAACATTTCTTTAATTAATGATTTTATTACCAGTAGGGTCAATCACCTACTTCAATATACCATTAGATGATATTCTCTATTGGAATTAAATTAGGACAATTATTTCTTTATTAATTAACTTTCTGTCCCAACTTAGAGACTTTTTGGGTTATTCTCTTTGAGAAATAATGAAGTTAGTTGTTGCTATATTTAGCTTTATAGATTTTGGGAGGGGGTGGGGTTGGGGAGGGAGGGAAGCGGGCGGGCCACTTCTATTGGTCTTTCATTATCTATTTTCATCCATCTTTGTTCTTTGGCCTGTGTGGGCCTCCCATCACAGTGGCCTCTGTTGTCGCAGAGCACTGGCTCTGGGCACACGCGCTCCAAAGCTCCGGCTGGGTAATTGGACACATGGGTCCAGCCGCTCCGCGGCACGTGGGATCTTCCCAGACCAGGAATCGAACCAGTGCCCCTTGCACTGCAAGGCGGTGTCCTTACCCACTAGACCACCAGGGAAGCCTGCTTTTGGATTCTTGGTTTGATGAAATCTAATTCATCTTTTTATGGGCAAAGTACTGTTTTGACTTTGAAAAACCTGACTTTTAATAATCAGCCGCTCTTAGTTGAGATAGGCTGCTTTATAGATTAATTATCGCACAAGCAAATTATCTGGTTCTTTTAACCAGGCCTGCACATAGGAATCACTTGGGTTTCTGGGCTCTGCTTACAAGAAGTCTGTTTTCATTATGTGACCTGGGTACTGACATACATTTTTAGAGCTTCCTTTCTTCTTTTTTAATTAAAAATTTTTATTTTATTAGGTGATTACAGGGAGCAAACAGATTGAGAACCACTGAGCTAGGCAGATAAGCCTACATTCTGGTAAGTTCTGTGACAAAAACAGGATGTTGTTGGTAGATAGAAGAAAGTACAGTTACATACTTTAAAAAATGAAATCTTTTACTCTTCATAGTACCTATCACAGCAGACATAGGTTCAATCCCTGGGTTGGCAAGATGTCCTGGTTGAGGAAATGGCAACCCACTCCAGTATTCTTGCCTGCAGAATCCCATGGACAGAGGAGCCTGGTGGGCTAGAGTTCAGAGGGTCACAAAGAATCAGACATGACTGAGTGACTAAGCACAACACAACGCAGCAGCACCTACCACAGGGTACAGTGCTTTGAATATACTATATTAAACATTTCTTTAATTAATGATTTTATTACCAGTAGGGTCAATCACCTACTTCAATATACCATTAGATGATATTCTCTATTGGAATTAAATTAGGACAATTATTTCTTTATTAATTAACTTTCTGTCCCAACTTAGAGACTTTTTGGGTTATTCTCTTTGAGAAATAATGAAGTTAGTTGTTGCTATATTTAGCTTTATAGATTTTGGATTCTTTTTTGGGGGGGGTGGGTTGTGGAGGGAGGGGGGCGGGCGGGCCACTTCTATTGGTCTTTCATTATCTATTTTCATCCATCTTTGTTCTTTGGCCTGTGTGGGCCTCCCATCACAGTGGCCTCTGTTGTCGCAGAGCACTGGCTCTGGGCACACGCGCTCCAAAGCTCCGGCTGGGTAATTGGACACATGGGTCCAGCCGCTCCGCGGCACGTGGGATCTTCCCAGACCAGGAATCGAACCAGTGCCCCTTGCACTGCAAGGCGGTGTCCTTACCCACTAGACCACCAGGGAAGCCTGCTTTTGGATTCTTGGTTTGATGAAATCTAATTCATCTTTTTATGGGCAAAGTACTGTTTTGACTTTGAAAAACCTGACTTTTAATAATCAGCCGCTCTTAGTTGAGATAGGCTGCTTTATAGATTAATTATCGCACAAGCAAATTATCTATATTAATGTATTACATTCTGTTTAAAATTATAATTGCAAGTCCCATAAAGCAGATATGAAACTGTCACAGGGATAAACTCCTGACCTTAGAAGAACATTTGAAAGTATCACTTAGCCAATATGACATTTCTCTTCAATGAGGAGTCTATTTCTGCTCAGACACCCAATCTGGCTCTCACTCAAGTTCAAATGAGATAAAACGCTCCTCTCCTCACAGTGAGCACGAGGTTGGAGATCACACAGGGGCAGACGGCTGAGTGTCCAGGTCAGAGGTCAGCTCTAGTCCTATTGAAAGAAGCCAGTTTGGGGGGAACCAGTATTAGTGGCAGGCACTTTGTGGTGTGTTGAAGATAATAACCTTCTCAGAAATGCTATTGATGAACATAGTCTTTATAGCGACCTTTGAGCAGTTTCAGATCGAAAGTGTAAAAATCTGCAATTAAGACTTCGGCTTCTTGACCCAGATCACATTTTCTGGGTTCCCTTGCAGCTTGGTATGTTTACGTGACTAACTTCTGGTTAAGAGGATATGAGTAGAAGGCATGTGTGCAACTTCGAGTTTTTCTTTTTTTTTTTCAATTAAAAAATTTTTTTGGCTTCACCCCAAGGCATGTGGGGTCTTAGTTCCCCAAATAGCCATGGAACCCACAGTTCCTGCGTTGGAAGGTGAGTCTTAACCACTGTACCACCAGGGAAGTGTCTCCAATTTCTGTTTTTGAAAGGAATGGGGATTCCCTTTTCTCTCCTCTTTCTGTCTTTCCACTGATTGGAATGTGGATATTGTAGGTGAACACAAAGATAAAAGTAACTATGACTGCTCTACACACAGATACCATACCTGCTCAGACTTTTATGTGGGAGAGGAATAAACTATCAGATTTAAGTCACTGTTGCTTTGTGTCTCTATTATACATGTGCATGTGTGTGAGCCTAGTTGCTTCAGTTGTATCAGACTGTTCGTGACCTTATGGACTGCAGCTTGCCAGGTTCTTCTGTCCATGGGATTCTTCAGACAAGAGTACTGGAGTGGGTTGCTATGTCTTTCTCCAGGGAATCTTCCTGACCCATGGATCAAACCCGTGTCTCTTTCATCTCCTGCACTGGCAGAGGGTTTCTTTCACCACTAGCACCACCTGGGAAGCCCCCTGTCATACACAGTATCACATCCCACTTCACTATCCCCTCACTTGGGTTGAATTAAATTCCCTGAACTTGCAATTGTAGTTTTAAAATTTCTTCTTACTTTTAACTGTACCTGAACTGCATTTTCAAATACATTTTCTCCGTGACCCAGGTAAGCTCCTTCTCATTTTTCAAGAATCTGTTTAAATACTACTCTCTCTAGCAAATCTTCCTTGATGTTTCTATGTAGAGGTAATAATCCTTTTATGAGTGCCTTCAATAGAGCTTGTACATAATTAAAATAATGACTATACATACTTTATTGAGTATCTACTATGTGTCATGTACTTTAAATTTGCCTTACATGAAATACTCATTTACTCTCTCAATAGCTTTATGGGGTATGTGTATCAGACTCATTTAATTAATTTATTTATTTTTAATTTTGGCCTCTTTTATTGGTCTTTCATTTATTTATTTTTATCCATCTCTGTTCTTTGGCCTGTGTGGGCCTCCCATTGCAGTGGCCTCTCCTGTAGCAGAGCACCGGCTCTGGGCACATGAGCTCCAGAGCGCTGGCTCATAATTGGACACACTGGTCCAGCTGCTCCACAGCATGTCGGATCTTCCCAGACCAGGGATCGAACCTGTGCCCCTTGCACTACAAGGTGGACTCTCTACCCACTGGACCACCAGGGAAGTCCTCATACTTAATTTATAGATGAGAAAATCTAGGCCTAGACAGAGAAGCTAGGTAATCTAATTTGCCCAGTTCATAATGTTAGAGTAAAGAGTAGAGGTGGAATTCCAAATCAGATGATCCTGGTCCCAATTCCATCTTCTATCCACTGCCTTCATTACTGCTCCTCTTCTATGGCATCACATTTATTTATTTAATTGTTCACACCTTGGCCAGTTACACTCTGGATTCCTCATATCTAATTCATTGTGGGAACTCAATATATGCAAGTTAAATAACTGAGCTACCACTGACTTTATTCACGGTTGTCCTCCAAAGTTTTGGTATAAACTCTAGGAATAGTACCACACCCCAGGCACAGGGCCAAAGAAAGTCAGTGCTGCCTACTTGAGTTACTCCTTGGATCATGTATCTGCAGTTGATCTGATGCTCCATATCCTAGGCTAGCTGTGGTTACTGTCAGCCAGGAGTTTATTCTCTGCTCATAGACAATTGTAGTTTTAAAATTTCTTCTTACTTTTAACTGTACCTGAACTGCATTTTCAAATACATTTTCTCCGTGACCCAGGTAAGCTCCTTCTCATTTTTCAAGAATCTGTTTAAATACTACTCTCTCTAGCAAATCTTCCTTGATGTTTCTATGTAGAGGTAATAATCCTTTTATGAGTGCCTTCAATAGAGCTTGTACATAATTAAAATAATGACTATACATACTTTATTGAGTATCTACTATGTGTCATGTACTTTAAATTTGCCTTACATGAAATACTCATTTACTCTCTCAATAGCTTTATGGGGTATGTGTATCAGACTCATTTAATTAATTTATTTATTTTTAATTTTGGCCTCTTTTATTGGTCTTTCATTTATTTATTTTTATCCATCTCTGTTCTTTGGCCTGTGTGGGCCTCCCATTGCAGTGGCCTCTCCTGTAGCAGAGCACCGGCTCTGGGCACATGAGCTCCAGAGCGCTGGCTCATAATTGGACACACTGGTCCAGCTGCTCCACAGCATGTCGGATCTTCCCAGACCAGGGATCGAACCTGTGCCCCTTGCACTACAAGGTGGACTCTCTACCCACTGGACCACCAGGGAAGTCCTCATACTTAATTTATAGATGAGAAAATCTAGGCCTAGACAGAGAAGCTAGGTAATCTAATTTGCCCAGTTCATAATGTTAGAGTAAAGAGTAGAGGTGGAATTCCAAATCAGATGATCCTGGTCCCAATTCCATCTTCTATCCACTGCCTTCATTACTGCTCCTCTTCTATGGCATCACATTTATTTATTTAATTGTTCACACCTTGGCCAGTTACACTCTGGATTCCTCATATCTAATTCATTGTGGGAACTCAATATATGCAAGTTAAATAACTGAGCTACCACTGACTTTATTCACCGGTTGTCCTCCAAAGTTTTGGTATAAACTCTAGGAATAGTACCACACCCCAGGCACAGGGCCAAAGAAAGTCAGTGCTGCCTACTTGAGTTACTCCTTGGATCATGTATCTGCAGTTGATCTGATGCTCCATATCCTAGGCTAGCTGTGGTTACTGTCAGACAGGAGTTTATTCTTCTAGGACTGCCATGACAGACTGGGTGGCTTAAACAACAGAAATGTATTTGGTCACAACTGTAAAGGCTGGGAGTCCAAGATCAAGGTGCTGTCAGAGTTGGTGAGACCTCTCTCCCTGGCTTGTAAATGGCTGTGTTTGTGCTGTGTCTTTATATGGCCTTTTCTCTGTGCCTCACAACATGTCTCTCTCTGTTCTTATGAGGACACTGGTCCTACCAAATTAAGGCATTCACCCATATGACCTTACCGTTGAAATAAATTTTTAGGCTCAAGGTGGAACTGCTCCTGCCTGGAGTGCCAAGTCAGCACATCAGAACTAAGAAAACTTTCTTATCCCTGTAAACTCTCTGCTTGAGCAGAAATGCAGTATACCCAGGTGGCAAATCCCCAAATGCCGAGCCAACTCTGAGCTCTATACATTACTTAGTTCCTCATTTCTTATTCAGTTTCTACTTTTCTCTTCCTTGTTCGTTATTCTTTATCCTATAAAAGTTTCTTGCCTCCTGCTCCATTTTGCAGTTCTCTGGATGCTTGGGAATGGAGGATGCCTGTTTCATGAGATGTTAAAGCTTGTTTTATCATCTAAATGGTCTTTGATCATTTCTTAACACTACAAAAAAGAGTTTTTCCTCTCCAATGTGTTCCATGTACACTGAGTGTGTCGTGAGGGTGTGAAGTGTGCCAATTCAGTCTGCCTCAATTCTCAGTTTCCTAAACTTTAAAATGGGGAATAATAATAACAGTCTTACCTATCTCACATTTATTTATTTAATTGTTCACACCTTGGCCAGTTACACTCTGGATTCCTCATATCTAATTCATTGTGGGAACTCAATATATGCAAGTTAAATAACTGAGCTACCACTGACTTTATTCACGGTTGTCCTCCAAAGTTTTGGTATAAACTCTAGGAATAGTACCACACCCCAGGCACAGGGCCAAAGAAAGTCAGTGCTGCCTACTTGAGTTACTCCTTGGATCATGTATCTGCAGTTGATCTGATGCTCCATATCCTAGGCTAGCTGTGGTTACTGTCAGACAGGAGTTTATTCTTCTAGGACTGCCATGACAGACTGGGTGGCTTAAACAACAGAAATGTATTTGGTCACAACTGTAAAGGCTGGGAGTCCAAGATCAAGGTGCTGTCAGAGTTGGTGAGACCTCTCTCCCTGGCTTGTAAATGGCTGTGTTTGTGCTGTGTCTTTATATGGCCTTTTCTCTGTGCCTCACAACATGTCTCTCTCTGTTCTTATGAGGACACTGGTCCTACCAAATTAAGGCATTCACCCATATGACCTTACCGTTGAAATAAATTTTTAGGCTCAAGGTGGAACTGCTCCTGCCTGGAGTGCCAAGTCAGCACATCAGAACTAAGAAAACTTTCTTATCCCTGTAAACTCTCTGCTTGAGCAGAAATGCAGTATACCCAGGTGGCAAATCCCCAAATGCCGAGCCAACTCTGAGCTCTATACATTACTTAGTTCCTCATTTCTTATTCAGTTTCTACTTTTCTCTTCCTTGTTCGTTATTCTTTATCCTATAAAAGTTTCTTGCCTCCTGCTCCATTTTGCAGTTCTCTGGATGCTTGGGAATGGAGGATGCCTGTTTCATGAGATGTTAAAGCTTGTTTTATCATCTAAATGGTCTTTGATCATTTCTTAACACTACAAAAAAGAGTTTTTCCTCTCCAATGTGTTCCATGTACACTGAGTGTGTCGTGAGGGTGTGAAGTGTGCCAATTCAGTCTGCCTCAATTCTCAGTTTCCTAAACTTTAAAATGGGGAATAATAATAACAGTCTTACCTATCTCACAATGGGATTTTTTATTCTTTTCCTTTTCTTGGTATTAAATGTAATAATATTCAGAAAGTTGTTTTACCAACTGAAGGTGCTATGTTTGAAATGTCCTTCCCCCAAATGGCTCATAAATATTGACTCATTTTTTAGGACTCAGACTAAATATCAACTCTACTGTGAGCTATTGTTTTTCTTTATTGTAACTCTTGACTGGTGGATGAGTGAAGTTTTTATATCCCTGGACCCAAGCCTACCACAGGGAGAACATAAAAATAGCACGGGAAATTTGCTGGTGTCTTGTAAGTAACCAACACTTCTCCAACTTGGTATGACATGATCCTAAGTGTGTCCACACAGAGCAGGCTTCCTGCGACTTCCCTCCTTCTTTCTCTCCCCACTTCTTACCTATGTGATATGGAAAGAGCAAAAGATTTGATCAAGGTTTAAATCTTGATTCTCTAACTACCTGCATATTGGCCTGGGCCGCTAATTTTACATCTATGAGCTTCAGTGCTCTGTGAATTGATCTCATACTTCAGATTTGGTTGCTGTGTCTGTGTGTGGACATGAAGTGCAAGGGCAGAGCAGGGTGGTAGAGAGGGAGAAGGAGGAGTATTGAGAACTGTGAGGACAGGTGGCACTTGTGTTGTTTTAATTGCTATTATCTGTTCCCAAGTTGGCATCTAGTTCTAATATCAGTGTTTTTTATGTCAATTTCACACTATGATAATGAGCTTCTGTTATCTTTTACAAGTGGTGCTTTTTTTTTTTTTTTAAAGCTGTTTATCTATTTGACTTCACTGGATCTTAATTTCAGCTTGCAGAATCTAGTTCCCTAACCAGGGATTGAACCTATGCCCCCTGCTTTGGGAGCACAGAATCTTAGCCACTGGACCACCAAGGAAGTCCTACAAGTGGCAGTTTTTTGTTTGTTTGTTTGTTTTCTATTTTTGAGGACACAGCTGTCACAGTTAATGCTCAGATTTCTGGGAACGAGAAGAGGAAGCATGATTTCTGTCTGGGAAAGCAAATTATTAGTCTGTGGATGCCCGTCAAGCATGTGGGTGTTGGGTGTTGATTTTTGTGTTGGTCTAAAGTGAACTTTTCAAGAAGGAAAAATGTTTGTTTGGGGCACTTGGGACTGAACAAAATAAATGAACCATCTCTGATTGGCTTCAGATTTGCAGATCTCTGAGGAATTTGAAAAGGGTGTGTCAATTAAGCAATAGTGGAACTCCACACACTGAATAAACTTAGAATTTTGAGGCTTGCACAAATTCTGAATATGGTCCAAACCTTTTTAGTAAACATCTATCATATTTCTCAAGAGTGAGATGGTTTAAGGGAAAAAAAAAAAGGAAACACCTAATGAGAAGAGCAAACCATTTTGTTGAAAGAACAGAACAGGTTTTTATGCTAAGACTTTCAATATATGCTCTTTTATTCAATGATGATCTAGAATGCTCAGTAGTTACTGAGTGTGTTTTAATCCCTCGTTACCCTTTTGTGGAATATAGATTCATTCTTTTGTTAGAGTGATATTTAGTTCAATGGACAGTGTTTATCTATAGCCACATCCAATGATAGATTTAAAATTAGCTAATGTGGGCCGGCCTAATTTTACATCTATGAGCTTCAGTGCTCTGTGAATTGATCTCATACTTCAGATTTGGTTGCTGTGTCTGTGTGTGGACATGAAGTGCAAGGGCAGAGCAGGGTGGTAGAGAGGGAGAAGGAGGAGTATTGAGAACTGTGAGGACAGGTGGCACTTGTGTTGTTTTAATTGCTATTATCTGTTCCCAAGTTGGCATCTAGTTCTAATATCAGTGTTTTTTATGTCAATTTCACACTATGATAATGAGCTTCTGTTATCTTTTACAAGTGGTGCTTTTTTTTTTTTTTTAAAGCTGTTTATCTATTTGACTTCACTGGATCTTAATTTCAGCTTGCAGAATCTAGTTCCCTAACCAGGGATTGAACCTATGCCCCCTGCTTTGGGAGCACAGAATCTTAGCCACTGGACCACCAAGGAAGTCCTACAAGTGGCAGTTTTTTGTTTGTTTGTTTGTTTTCTATTTTTGAGGACACAGCTGTCACAGTTAATGCTCAGATTTCTGGGAACGAGAAGAGGAAGCATGATTTCTGTCTGGGAAAGCAAATTATTAGTCTGTGGATGCCCGTCAAGCATGTGGGTGTTGGGTGTTGATTTTTGTGTTGGTCTAAAGTGAACTTTTCAAAAAGGGAAAAAATGTTTGTTTGGGGCACTTGGGACTGAACAAAATAAATGAACCATCTCTGATTGGCTTCAGATTTGCAGATCTCTGAGGAATTTGAAAAGGGTGTGTCAATTAAGCAATAGTGGAACTCCACACACTGAATAAACTTAGAATTTTGAGGCTTGCACAAATTCTGAATATGGTCCAAACCTTTTTAGTAAACATCTATCATATTTCTCAAGAGTGAGATGGTTTAAGGGAAAAAAAAAAAGGAAACACCTAATGAGAAGAGCAAACCATTTTGTTGAAAGAACAGAACAGGTTTTTATGCTAAGACTTTCAATATATGCTCTTTTATTCAATGATGATCTAGAATGCTCAGTAGTGACTTAGAGTCTTTTAATCCCTGCGTTACCCTTTTGTGGAATATAGATTCATTCTTTTTGTTAGAGTGATATTTAGTTCAATGGACAGTGTTTATCTATAGCCACATCCAATGATAGATTTAAAATATAGCTAATGTAGAAGTGGTTTAGAGACTCCAGGGAAATGAATTCACAGGTATCTAAAGACAAAGTACTGCAGTCATGACTGGGTTACAAAATGAATCTGGAAAGCAAGTAAAGATTCAGACATTACTTGCAGACTTAGTGGACTTGACCACCTGTTCTTGTTCCATAGGCTGGCATTGATGCTGCTGCTCTGTCTTCCACTGTTGCCATGAGGATTTAAGAGTGGCATGCCATTTGTAACGCTGGTACACCATAGGTATTTTTCAAATGTCAGTCCCCTTGCTCTTTAACTTCAAGTGCCAACACCCTGACCTTATCAAGATTATTTCCATCTTTAAGATGTGTGCATGCATGTATATGTGTGTGTGTGTGTGTGTGTGTGTGTGTGTGTACATAAGTTTGTGAGATGGGATGTTTGTAATAAAATTCATGTGTTGGTGCAGTAGCCTAGTGATTAATCAGTCTTGAACAAGATGTTAAGCTCTGGATCATTTAGTTTTCCCTTATTTAAGGGACAAAAGGTTTCTTTTTTTTTCTTTTTTATAGTACTTTGGGCATAGATACAACAGGAGGTCTAACATTGGGGGGTTGGAAGAGGAAAAATACATAAGATGGAACCTGTGGTGCCATGTCTAGTAGAAAGAGGTAGGCTGAGAGCCTCCTTTGTGGGATTCAGAGAAGCAGTGAGTTGCTGATGTGAAAAGCCTCTTCACTGGAGAGTTCAGAATATGCTGTGTTGCAGACAAGGCCTTAACAGGCTGCTGTGAGATGAAGGTTTCATCATAAGGATCATAAACTTGCAGGCCAGAGACTTATGGACCTGGCAAGGTTTTCAATTTCAAGAAAGGACATACTTTCTAGGAAATGGTAATAAGACTAAATTCCTGAAGCTCAGCAGGGTGACCTAGCAACCAATAATGATTATCTGTATCTAATCTCTGAAAGGCCTTTGAGTATATCTGCCTAATAGTCTAGATCTGATCAATCTGAGGTGGTGTGTTGACTGATACTCTCTTTGAAGAGAACTTTGAACTGTAGTTTCAGCCTAGAAAGAAAAAAAAAATCAATAGTTAAAAGCAAGGTAGGTAGTGAACCCTGTTTTAGGTGTTGAGTAGTTAAATAGACTGTGTGTATATGCCAGGAATTTATACTGGGGAGTGAATTAGAAGCTGAAACTTTCCAGAGACGCTTTACATAAACACTCTTGTGTCTTTCTTTGCTTCTTGCAGGCGATCCCTTTTTTACAGAATGGAAAAAATAGTGCATGAGCATACAGAGTGACAACTAAGTTTTTTTTTTTTTTTAATTTATTTTATTTATTTTGAGCGGGGGTCGGGTTGGAGAGGGAGGGGAGCTGGCGGGCCACTTCTATTCGTCTTTCGTTTCTCTATTTTTCATCCGTCTTTGTTCTTTGGCTCCTGTGGGCCTCCCATCGGGTGGCGTCTGTCGTTGCAGAGCGCCGGCTCTGGGCACATGCACTCCAGAGCTCCGACTCGGTAATTGGACACATCAGTCCAGCCGCTCCGTGGCACGTGGGATCTTCTCAGGCCAGGGATTGAACCGGCGCCCCTTGCACTGCAAGGCGGTGTTCTTACCCACTGGACCACCAGGGGAAGCCCCGACAACTAAGTTTTATAAAACAAAATATCACACGTCTTTCCCTGCTGTTTGCCAATGCACTACTGTGGACCCCAGCTTCGAGTTTTGTCAGAATTCTGTCAGTCCTGCTAAATCAAGGAAAGAGGCTTGGCTTAACCTCTTTCTCTTTTTCCACATTTTAAACTTCAAAAACATAACCAAATAAAACACGACGAACACAAGCAAAATCCCATACCAGACAGCACATGGTTTACCTCCATGAATGTTAAACATTACAGAAGCTGAGCTTCCCTGGTAGCTCAGTGGTAAAGAGTTCACCTGCCAATGCAGGAGACACGGGTTCCATCTGATCCAGGAGGATCCCACATGCTGTGGAGCAACTAAGCCCGCAATCCACAACAATTAAGCCTGTGCTCTAGAGCCTCAGAGTCACAACTACTGAAGCCCGTGTGCCCTAGAGCCCGAGTTCACAACAAGAGAAGTCACTGCAACAAGAAGCCTGCTCACCTCAACTAGAGAGTAGCCCCCACTCTCTACAATTAGAGAAGTGCCTGCAGCAGCAGTGAAAACCCAGAATAGCCAAAAATAAATAAATAAATAAAATGTAAAAAAAAAAAAAGAATTTTTAAAAAAAATTACAGAAGCTGGGCTCATGAAATAGTGAGTGTGTGAGTATCTGTCACTGTGAGGTGGTTACCATTTTTCAGTCTGACTCAGACATGCTATTTAACTGAAGAAGGTCCTAAACCCAGGGATTTGGTGTTGAGAATGTAATTACAGGTCAGCATTACCTGAGGGCCTTCAATATGCCTGAGAGAATAGGGATAAATTCAGGTCAGAGCTCTGCACAGCAACCTTTGCTCCTGGACTCACTGTGGCCTTTGTCTAAGATGCGCTTCCCAAAGAAAACTTCCTCACACATTTCTCTCCATTTAAACTCTTTTTGAGCCAGGAAGGAGGCCAAGTGTCGTATATATAGTTCTTGAACATTTTCTTTGACATTTGCATCTTGGTGGCTTATCTTGTAAAAGGGAATGCATAATGGTTTATTAATGGTTACTGGTTAGTGATTCATCTGTTAGCATTGATTGTTGTCTGTTAATCTTTATTGATTGTAACTGACTGCAATTTATGAAGAAGCCCCTAGACTATCATGTTGATTGTAAAACGGAATGTGCTGGTGTGTCCAATTTCAATCAAAGGGGAGGGTCTTGCGCCATTGATTCGACCAGCCTTTAAAAATCGCCCTTTGACTCCAGTTGGGGCCTTCGCAGGAAATCTTGTTCCTTGCGGGTGGTCACTGGCACCAGCCTAATAAACCTCTTTTCCATCTACCACGAGCGGAGTTGGGTACTTCACTGAGCGTGCCTTACAGCAGTCTCATAACTCAAGTTTATACCTGATACATTTTGTACCTTGGGTCTTTTGGTTGCAACTTACAATTTAAGGTTCTGGGGTGTGGGAATAGGGGTGAGAGAGAGTTGGTGATTCTTATTTTCTTCTTTATGTTTGTCTGTAATAAACATAATTTAATTTTATACTTAATTTTCTGTAATAATCATGTTACTTTTAAAATGAGAAGAATTCATATGAAAGTGTCCATTAATTAATTAATTTTTTTACCTCTAAAATGCTCAATGATACTTAGACAAATTTGTAATGATACTAATCATATATGGAAATATTGTGTGTCTAAACACGGAAAACAGTAGTTCTTCGGCAGTAGTTCTCATTGTGCTTCACTAGGTGATATACCATAGCTAACTGTCCCGTTTCTGGAAGGGTTAACATTGATCACTTTTTCAAGTTGAGTCTGCTTGGCTTTTCTATTATAATGTTGCCTTTTTTTTCATTTTAATTAATAAATATTTGTGGGGAGACACCTTGAGATCGGGTAAAACCTTGTTCCTTATCCCACTTTCACCGGTCAATTTTAGCATCTATTGATAAGACTTGTATAAATGTATTATTACCATGATGACTGCAAAATTGTGATTTTTCTAATTTCTTCATTTTGAGCCAGGAAGGAGGCCAAGTGTCGTATATATAGTTCTTGAACATTTTCTTTGACATTTGCATCTTGGTGGCTTATCTTGTAAAAGGGAATGCATAATGGTTTATTAATGGTTACTGGTTAGTGATTCATCTGTTAGCATTGATTGTTGTCTGTTAATCTTTATTGATTGTAACTGACTGCAATTTATGAAGAAGCCCCTAGACTATCATGTTGATTGTAAAACGGAATGTGCTGGTGTGTCCAATTTCAATCAAAGGGGAGGGTCTTGCGCCATTGATTCGACCAGCCTTTAAAATCGCCCTTTGACTCCAGTTGGGGCCTTCGCAGGAAATCTTGTTCCTTGCGGGTGGTCACTGGCACCAGCCTAATAAACCTCTTTTCCATCTACCACGAGCGGAGTTGGGTACTTCACTGAGCGTGCCTTACAGCAGTCTCATAACTCAAGTTTATACCTGATACATTTTGTACCTTGGGTCTTTTGGTTGCAACTTACAATTTAAGGTTCTGGGGTGTGGGAATAGGGGTGAGAGAGAGTTGGTGATTCTTATTTTCTTCTTTATGTTTGTCTGTAATAAACATAATTTAATTTTATACTTAATTTTCTGTAATAATCATGTTACTTTTAAAATGAGAAGAATTCATATGAAAGTGTCCATTAATTAATTAATTTTTTTACCTCTAAAATGCTCAATGATACTTAGACAAATTTGTAATGATACTAATCATATATGGAAATATTGTGTGTCTAAACACGGAAAACAGTAGTTCTTGCAGTAGTTCTCATTGTGCTTCACTAGGTGATATACCATAGCTAACTGTCCCGTTTCTGGAAGGGTTAACATTGATCACTTTTTCAAGTTGAGTCTGCTTGGCTTTTCTATTATAATGTTGCCTTTTTTTTCATTTTAATTAATAAATATTTGTGGGGAGACACCTTGAGATCGGGTAAAACCTTGTTCCTTATCCCACTTTCACCGGTCAATTTTAGCATCTATTGATAAGACTTGTATAAATGTATTATTACCATGATGACTGCAAAATTGTGATTTTTCTAATTTCTTCATTTATTCTACACTTATTAGTTGTCCTGCTAGGCTAAGGAAGAATTTCTTTTCTCCCATTTATTTATTCATATCCATGATCTCTTAGATCCTAATTTTATCAAATGGGTTATAATTTGTTACTGTTATTACTTATTTTGATACTCAAATCGTTCTGGATTTGGCCTGTAAGAGCTCCTTCAAGCTGGTTATAGAGCTTGTCTGACATGTCGCTAATCATTTTGGGAGACATGGTCTAGGTTCATCTTGTTATTTTCCTGTTTCTTAAGAAGTCCCGGAATTCGGCATTTTCCCCAAGTACCTTGGTTCCATTTTGTGTAGAGTGATATTTAGAAGCCAGAGATCTGAGTGATGAATACCCCTATTGCTACTGAGATAGTGATGCCACACACCCTTTCAGTGAACAGAATTATAAAAAAAATTATATATGTGTGCACTCATTTATACTTATATTTATTTCTATGTCTAGCTACATATATGGAAAACATGAGTTCACAGTGATGCCTCTTATTCCATTTCAGCACCACAAGATGCATTCTAGCTTCTCTCCTTGCTGGGTTGTACTTTTTTGGCTTGACATTGAGAAATATTTCTGTCATTATCCTCATTATATTTATTTTTTCAATCCAAGTATCAGTAATCTCTTAAGCTTTCTAAGTTTCGACCCCATTTGGGCATGCTCCTTGCATGGGTACATTTCTTATTTGGATTCTGACATATGCTGGGACGCTTTCTTGTCCTCTGGGACCTTCATGTGCTTCCTGGCCACCGCTGGGCTGTCATTAAGGAAGCAGAGAAAGAAAGGAGAAGAGAAAGAAGAAAGAAGAATCAATCTGAAGAAATACTTTCAGTGTTAGTAATATTTTTTATATAGTCTTTTTGAAAACTCAAGCTATAGATCACATTGTTTTATAGTCATTACCATAGCATCATTGCATAAAGGCCTGAGGAAAATTTAAAGAGGTTCTAATCACATTCTATCATTTATTTAACATCCATGCAATAGATATCCAGAGAGCAAATATTACTTGGAAGGGCCACGTAATTAATCAGAAGTTGCAGTCTGACCAAGAGTCAAGATATCTGAGTCCTTGGAAGGTTCTATCTTCACTGAATCATTCTGGTGCATTAGAAAGTGGTTTTTTTTTTTTAAAGGATCAAATTTAATCTCCGTATTATGGTGGGAATTTGTTATTTTTGCTTCTGCAGCATATGGTTTCTTCCTTTGGGAAACTATCGCATTGTCATTGTTAGCTCACTCTCAGCCAGCATAAGTGTAGGGTCAGCTCTGCCCTGTAGCTCTAGGTGTGGTCATGGACTCAGGCCTGGCTAATGAGAGTCATGGGGCATTTGTGGAGCCTTCAGGAAGGAGATTCTCTCTGCTGGGACTATAAGGAGGGTGTAGGCCTTGCACTGCTTTGGGTAAAGACAGCCCAAAGATGGGCTTGATTGCAGTTTCAGAAAAGCCTGTCTATTAAGGTGGCCAAGACATGCAGAGTTGCCTGGTGACATCCTTAAGCCCTGGGTCAATCTGTGCTTAAAATCATGTTGCATCCTTGCACTTCACTGTTGGGTGGTCTAGTAATTTTTCTTTGGTGCTTAAAATCTTCTAGCTTCTCTCCTTGCTGGGTTGTACTTTTTGGCTTGACATTGAGAAATATTTCTGTCATTATCCTCATTATATTTATTTTTCAATCCAAGTATCAGTAATCTCTTAAGCTTTCTAAGTTTCGACCCCATTTGGGCATGCTCCTTGCATGGGTACATTTCTTATTTGGATTCTGACATATGCTGGGACGCTTTCTTGTCCTCTGGGACCTTCATGTGCTTCCTGGCCACCGCTGGGCTGTCATTAAGGAAGCAGAGAAAGAAAGGAGAAGAGAAAGAAGAAAGAAGAATCAATCTGAAGAAATACTTTCAGTGTTAGTAATATTTTTTATATAGTCTTTTTGAAAACTCAAGCTATAGATCACATTGTTTTATAGTCATTACCATAGCATCATTGCATAAAGGCCTGAGGAAAATTTAAAGAGGTTCTAATCACATTCTATCATTTATTTAACATCCATGCAATAGATATCCAGAGAGCAAATATTACTTGGAAGGGCCACGTAATTAATCAGAAGTTGCAGTCTGACCAAGAGTCAAGATATCTGAGTCCTTGGAAGGTTCTATCTTCACTGAATCATTCTGGTGCATTAGAAAGTGGTTTTTTTTTTTTAAAGGATCAAATTTAATCTCCGTATTATGGTGGGAATTTGTTTTTTTTGCTTCTGCAGCATATGGTTTCTTCCTTTGGGAAACTATCGCATTGTCATTGTTAGCTCACTCTCAGCCAGCATAAGTGTAGGGTCAGCTCTGCCCTGTAGCTCTAGGTGTGGTCATGGACTCAGGCCTGGCTAATGAGAGTCATGGGGCATTTGTGGAGCCTTCAGGAAGGAGATTCTCTCTGCTGGGACTATAAGGAGGGTGTAGGCCTTGCACTGCTTTGGGTAAAGACAGCCCAAAGATGGGCTTGATTGCAGTTTCAGAAAAGCCTGTCTATTAAGGTGGCCAAGACATGCAGAGTTGCCTGGTGACATCCTTAAGCCCTGGGTCAATCTGTGCTTAAAATCATGTTGCATCCTTGCACTTCACTGTTGGGTGGTCTAGTAAATTCTTTTGTCTGCTTAAGGCAGTTTAAATTGGGCTTCTTCTACTTGAAACCAAAAGAGTAATACATTCCCCTTAAAATCTTCATCTCTGGGCTTCCCCTGGTGGTCCAGTGGGTAAGGACACCACCTTGCAGTGCAAGGGGCGCCGGTTCGATCCCTGGCCTGGGAAGATCCCACGTGCCACGGAGCGGCTGGACCGATGTGTCCAATTACCGAGTCGGAGCTCCGGAGCGCATGCGCCCAGAGCTAGTGCTCTGCAACGACAGACGCCACCCGATGGGAGGCCCACAGGAGCCAAAGAACAAAGACGGATGAAAAATAGAGAAATGAAAGACGAATCGAAGTGGCCTGCCCGCTCCCCTCCCTCCCCAACCCGACCCCCGCCCAAAATAAATAAATAAATAAATCTTAAAAAAAAAAAAAAAAAAGCTTCATCTCTAAGTATTTAAAGCAGTAAAAGCATAGCTAAATTTATTATCTGGTAAATTGATGTCAGGTGTTTCTTCCTTACTATTTTGATATCAGAGCAAGGAATGAGAAGTATTTGTTGAGTGCTCTATAAGGAAGAAAACCAAGCTCCTTTGCTTAATTAAATAACCCCAGTGTCACCTATGTGAAGTCCCAAAGTGGTGAAGATTATTACCTAACAACATAGATCACTGATGTAAATCACATCATTTTTTTCAACATTTCAACAGACTTTATCTTCGCTTTGAATAGTTAACCTCTCTAGACAGATGATCCTGTTGTGAAACAATAGTGGCTCATTGACCTCCATTTAAAAATAAAGATATTATTAAGAGGAATGGTTGATGGACTGTTCAATTTTCAGAATGTTCATCCTCCTTAAAGTTGTTCCAAACTAGGTAGATCCAAACACTGGTACGATGTTAATGGTGAAGTGACACATATAAAACCAGTTGGGGCTTCCCTGGTGGTCCAGTGGGTAAAGAGCCCACCTTGCAGTGCAAGGGGTACCGATTCCATCCCTGGCCCGGGAAGATCCCACGTGCTGCGGAGGGCTTGACTGGTGCATCCGGTTAGGAGCCAGAGCTCTAGAGCACATGTGCACAGAGCTGGTGCTCTGCAGCAAGAGAGGCCACTGCGATGGGAGGCCCACACAGGTCAAAGAATAGGTTGAAAATAAATAAATAAGAAATCATTCAAAAGAGGCCAAAATTAAAAAAAAAAAAAAAAAAACAAAAAAGGTCATTTGCACTCCATGGTTGCTTATTAATCAAAGACTGGGGCCTAAAAGAAATTAGGCAGCCAACTTATGGGATAGTTTTGTATATTATATTTCTTCTAGTAAAATAGCTTAAAGAATGCATTCTCATTTGTTAATATGATTTGAGGTGAAAATAGATTTAAAAATATACTTACAACTACTGCCTAATATTTCCTCTACAAAATATAGATTAAGGAAGTTTGGCATATTTTAAGTAAATTAGTGATGATAATATTTAGCATCTAGTGACAAGTTAACCACTATTAATTAACTCATTTAATGCTTGCAATAATCCCACTAAGAAGAGCAAATTTTCTTCTTATTTTTAGTGGTTAAGAAATCAGAAGCCTGGTATCTAAGATCACACAATTATAAGACATGAATTTCTTCTGAAGCTTAACTATCCAGGTAAGTTCCTTTGATCCTCCAAACAGTATTAAATTTCACTAAATTTCATGTAATAGTGGTGATGATTAATTCTATGCGTCAACTTGATTAGGGCACTATACCCAGATATTTGGTCACACATTTTTCTAAATATTTCTGTGAAGGTGTTTTTGAGATGAGACTAACATGTAAATCAGTAGACTTTGCATAAAGAGTTGCAATTATTTGATAATAAAAGATACATTTATTAAAGGAGATTAATACTTTTGTTTGCTCAAGTAGAATCACAATTCAATATTCTGCCCAGTGGATCAATTAGTCTTAATAGCACTCGATAAAGGAATTTAAGATAAGGATGTAGGGAGTGCCTGCTTGCTCTCCAAGTTTTCATTATGGGAGTCCCCAGGGTATAGTTAACAGTTTGCATAGAGGAGCAAAAGTCCTCCTAACTTGAAAATGTTTACTAATGAACTTCTACTTCCATTAATCTCCACTTATGCATTCCTTCCCTTTAACAAATTTTGAAGCCTGCACACGCCTTCTCTGTCAGCCTGATTGAGTTTTGGATGGCAGGATGAAAGGCAGTCAATTGTAAAGTGAAATTCCAAATCTTGCAAAAAGGTAGGATTACATGCAGTATTGAACAGAGTGTTCAAGAACTTCTCAACGTTTTACTGCGAAAGAACATTTTGTTGTTGTTGTTGTTGTTGAGTCACTCAGTCGCGTCCAACTCTTTGAGACCCCATGGATTGCAACACACCAGGCCTCCCTGTCCTCACCATCTCGCAGAGTTTGCTCAAGTTTATGTCCCTCTATTGCTTCTGTGATGCCATTGGGCCATCTCATCCTCTAATGCCCTCTTCTCCTTCTTCTCTTTATCTTTACCAGCATCAGGGGCTTTTCTAACAAGTCATCTGCTCACGATTAAGTCAGTTAGCAACAGAAGACAAAGGAAATTGACCCAGATGACAGAATTTGGTTCATTTTATTTTGATGAAAATTTTACATAAAATTAAATGCATAAATTGCTGACTTCAATAAATATTTCTACCTGTGCTCCTCAAATCCCTATTGAAATAGAAACCTTTACCATCACACCAGAAACTATACTCTTTCCCAGTGAGTATTCAAACCCACTGCCCCAGAGAAAACTATTCATTTTTCCTCTATAAAGTAGTGTAGCCTGTGGAAGAAGTTCTCACATATATATTCATACAGTATGTGCTTTTTTGTGTGTAATGTCTTTCATTGAAGATATTCCTTGAAATTCATCCATATTGTTACATGTATCAGTAACTTATTCCTTTTTAATCTGAAGCTGTGTTCTATTCTATAAACATATCACAGTTCATGATGGACATTTGGGTTGTCTGCAGTGTTTGACAATTATGAATAAAATTGTGAAAAGAATTCATGTACAAATGTTTTTATAATCATAAATAGCTCCTTGTTATCTCATTTAGGAGTTGTCTCGCAGTGTTTAATCCCCAGGGTATAGTTAACAGTTTGCATAGAGGAGCAAAAGTCCTCCTAACTTGAAAATGTTTACTAATGAACTTCTACTTCCATTAATCTCCACTTATGCATTCCTTCCCTTTAACAAATTTTGAAGCCTGCACACGCCTTCTCTGTCAGCCTGATTGAGTTTTGGATGGCAGGATGAAAGGCAGTCAATTGTAAAGTGAAATTCCAAATCTTGCAAAAAGGTAGGATTACATGCAGTATTGAACAGAGTGTTCAAGAACTTCTCAACGTTTTACTGCGAAAGAACATTTTGTTGTTGTTGTTGTTGTTGAGTCACTCAGTCGCGTCCAACTCTTTGAGACCCCATGGATTGCAACACACCAGGCCTCCCTGTCCCTCACCATCTCGCAGAGTTTGCTCAAGTTTATGTCCCTCTATTGCTTCTGTGATGCCATTGGGCCATCTCATCCTCTAATGCCCTCTTCTCCTTCTTCTCTTTATCTTTACCAGCATCAGGGGCTTTTCTAACAAGTCATCTGCTCACGATTAAGTCAGTTAGCAACAGAAGACAAAGGAAATTGACCCAGATGACAGAATTTGGTTCATTTTATTTTGATGAAAATTTTACATAAAATTAAATGCATAAATTGCTGACTTCAATAAATATTTCTACCTGTGCTCCTCAAATCCCTATTGAAATAGAAACCTTTACCATCACACCAGAAACTATACTCTTTCCCAGTGAGTATTCAAACCCACTGCCCCAGAGAAAACTATTCATTTTTCCTCTATAAAGTAGTGTAGCCTGTGGAAGAAGTTCTCACATATATATTCATACAGTATGTGCTTTTTTGTGTGTAATGTCTTTCATTGAAGATATTCCTTGAAATTCATCCATATTGTTACATGTATCAGTAACTTATTCCTTTTTAATCTGAAGCTGTGTTCTATTCTATAAACATATCACAGTTCATGATGGACATTTGGGTTGTCTGCAGTGTTTGACAATTATGAATAAAATTGTGAAAAGAATTCATGTACAAATGTTTTTATAATCATAAATAGCTCTCCCTTGTTATCTCAGGAGATTGGCTCTAGGAGCCCTGTGGATTCCAAAATCCACGGATTCTCAAGACCCTTAGGTACAATGGTGTATAACAGTCCACCCTTTGCACCCGTGGATCCCACATCCAGGGGTACAGGGTGCTGACTGTACTTTCATTTCTCTTGGGCAAACCCCTGGGAATGGAAATGATGGGTAATAGACTAGGTGTGTTTTGCTTTACAAGAAACAAAAGACTTTTTCTGTAAGTGTGCATACCATTCTCATTTAGTTTAGTTTCTTTTTTTTCAAATGAGCGTACTTGTCGCAATGTGGAGAGGTTTGTAAGAGGTTAGAAATACAAGCTGGGAAGTCATTATATTATCATAGCCGAGAGCCTGAACCTAGGTGTAGCTTTTATTCAGAATTTCCGTTAAATATTTGTGTGATATTTTAATTGCTAGTAAGACTGGTATCTGACTCAGAATGTGATAACTAACCACAAGGCTAGTTTCAGCTGTGTACTTTGGAAATATGTAAGGAATTTAGAACTCAAGCACTACTTATGAGAAAGAGTCCTTCATTTTGGAGAAGGTAATACTTGTAAATCATGCAGGGGAGATATTTCTTTGCACCCCTGTGTGATTTTCCAGATGAGTGTTGAGGTGTCAAATAAGCTTGTATTTTTTTTTTCGCATCACAAGGCTTATATATGTTTTCTTTTTATATAAAATAAAATACAGATCCAGAAAAACCACACAAAAGAGTTGAATAGCTCACCCAGGCCAAAGTATAAAGTAATGCCAACCACTCTCATAGCCCCTGTAGGTGACCTGCTTCCAACAGAAGCACCTCTCACCAAGGGTAATCACTTCCCTCTAAGTGATTTTATGCATTATTCAGTATGCGTTATTCCATATCACAGTTGATTTTGCTTATTAAAAACTGATGTCTTCTGTCTCTTTTAATCAACAGGTTTATCCTCCATTCTTATCTCTGCCTCACAGTTTGCTGAAGAATCTAGGGTGTTTCACGAAAGTGTCTTGCAGCCTGGACTTTTTCTATCACATCTTCGTGAAGTTCAACAAGTTTATCCTGCATATTTCCTGACCATTGACGACTGGATCCAGGAGCTTGATCAGACTCCGATTTAGTTCCATGGACCCATTATGTCCCATTATGTCCGACTGTTTTTCTGATTTAGCAGACATTGACACTCATTGCCTCAAATCATTTGTTGGGGGGGGGGGTTGCAAAAAGGCTGATGCTCTATCATTTGATTTTCAGTTGTTAGCTGAAATATTTTTATTGAGATGCTTCTTTCACTTATTGGGTTACCTAGTAGCATGATTCATAAAGGGAAGGCAGGATGAATTCTTGATTTGTACTCTTTACTCACCTGTTTTTAAGTAAAATAATGGAACTGGTTCCATAACATACTCTGAAGGCAAGTAATGAGTTTTTTATAGCTGTGTAGAGGGAGAGATTTTGTTACAAAAAAGATTTTGAAAAATTCTCTCACCTGAAATGCTGGCAATGGTGCTAGCATTCAAAAGGAATGGCTGTTTTGTCAAATTTTATATTGTGTAAATTTAATTGTGTGTCTGTGAGATGGGAGAAACAAAGTGACACAATAAAAATGTTGATGAGTAATTGTATGTTGGCTAATACAACTAGCGTGTCTCAGTAAGCTCTGTAAAGCAAGACAAGTTATCACTGAATGTTTGTACTATGACATGATACACTGCATGAAATCGCTATCTTTATGGAAGTTTCTGTCCTTATATAAAAACATTTTGAGTAGCCATTTTACTTCATACATTCTTTCTCATGAAGTATTATATTGCAAAATAAAAGAAAGCTGAAATCATAGAATTACCTGATTAAGAGTTAATGTGTGAAGATCTAAAGTTGACAGAGGTCAAGAAGGTTGGATGGCATCACTGAGTCACTGGACATGAGTTTGAGCAATCTCCAGGAGATGTTGAAGCACAAGTAACATAGCTAGCCATAGTCCATGGGGTCATGTCTTTAAAGAGGAACAGCCATAAGGAATCTTTGTTTATGCTCCACTGGTGAAAAGGCAATTAAGTAAATATGGCATTTCCGCTCCCCCCAAGCCTCAGCTAGAATTGGGAACACACTTAAGTCTGGAAAATCCTGTCCCCAGGGCCTTTTCAGCTTTTTACATATTTCCTGACCATTGACGACTGGATCCAGGAGCTTGATCAGACTCCGATTTAGTTCCATGGACCCATTATGTCCCATTATGTCCGACTGTTTTTCTGATTTAGCAGACATTGACACTCATTGCCTCAAATCATTTGTTGGGGGGGGGGGTTGCAAAAAGGCTGATGCTCTATCATTTGATTTTCAGTTGTTAGCTGAAATATTTTTATTGAGATGCTTCTTTCACTTATTGGGTTACCTAGTAGCATGATTCATAAAGGGAAGGCAGGATGAATTCTTGATTTGTACTCTTTACTCACCTGTTTTTAAGTAAAATAATGGAACTGGTTCCATAACATACTCTGAAGGCAAGTAATGAGTTTTTTATAGCTGTGTAGAGGGAGAGATTTTGTTACAAAAAAGATTTTGAAAAATTCTCTCACCTGAAATGCTGGCAATGGTGCTAGCATTCAAAAGGAATGGCTGTTTTGTCAAATTTTATATTGTGTAAATTTAATTGTGTGTCTGTGAGATGGGAGAAACAAAGTGACACAATAAAAATGTTGATGAGTAATTGTATGTTGGCTAATACAACTAGCGTGTCTCAGTAAGCTCTGTAAAGCAAGACAAGTTATCACTGAATGTTTGTACTATGACATGATACACTGCATGAAATCGCTATCTTTATGGAAGTTTCTGTCCTTATATAAAAACATTTTGAGTAGCCATTTTACTTCATACATTCTTTCTCATGAAGTATTATATTGCAAAATAAAAGAAAGCTGAAATCATAGAATTACCTGATTAAGAGTTAATGTGTGAAGATCTAAAGTTGACAGAGGTCAAGAAGGTTGGATGGCATCACTGAGTCACTGGACATGAGTTTGAGCAATCTCCAGGAGATGTTGAAGCACAAGTAACATAGCTAGCCATAGTCCATGGGGTCATGTCTTTAAAGAGGAACAGCCATAAGGAATCTTTGTTTATGCTCCACTGGTGAAAAGGCAATTAAGTAAATATGGCATTTCCGCTCCCCCCAAGCCTCAGCTAGAATTGGGAACACACTTAAGTCTGGAAAATCCTGTCCCCAGGGCCTTTTCAGCTGATGTCCTTTCTTTAGGTTAGCTGATAGGTTTGTTGAGATATGAAGTCATTATTCTGTATGTCCTGTACAATAATTAAAAGATTTTATGAAATCTCCAGTGGTATTCTAGCCCAGTTTTATTTATTTATTTTTAATTATTGCTTTATTTATCTTAATTTGGCTGCACTGGGTCTTAGTTGTGGCATGTGGGATCTAGTTCCCTGACCAGGGATCAAACCTGGGCCCCCTGCATTAGAAGCACAGTCTTAACTGCTGGACCACCAGGGAAGTCCCTCTAGCCCAATTTTAGACTTCATGTCTCAGACATCTCTCATTCTCTTTCTTATAAAGACTTCTAGTAGCAATTTACATACTTGCCTGCATTTCAAAGAAGGGAACCTTAAAAAATACTTTTCAAATTCCCCTCTCCTTTAAAAAACAGACCTAGTCTTAGCAACACTACTTATAGCACTTTCTGTAAATGATCTATGAATGGTATATCGAAGTTCAACACTGAAGTTCTTGGTCATTCTAGAGCTAAAATTGTTCTGTCTCTAATTCTGGCATTGTTTTGATTGTATGTTATTTATTTTAAGTGATGTCATTCTAATTAATGGAGCTAAGGTGTAAACTGGTGAAATGAAAAAAAAGTATAATTGCCACTTAAAGTAGAAGAATATTAATATCACCACTATGAACCATGGCCTCCGTAGACTACTGATTAGAACGAGCTGAACGTAGCCCGTTTCTAATTCTTGAGTTCTGAATCCAATAGTCTTTTCACTGGTTAAAGGAATTATTTACTGCTAAAGCTGCCATCTCTAAGGAGGTTAACTGACCCAGCTTCATCAGTAATCAGTCTGTGCTAGCTATGTCTGCTCTCTGCCACTGGAGGCGGTACCAGGTGATCGAAACATGCTCTCTTGAGGAATGTATATCCTAAAGCGATTTTCCCCCAAGTGTAGGCTGTAGGCCAGTGCCAGTCCTCAGACTGTTTCTTACCTGGTCGCTTATGAAATAAATACAGCAATTGAGAAAAAATGGTTATGATAGGAAGACAGAAATGTTTTACAGTAAATATGGCATTTCCGCTCCCCCCAAGCCTCAGCTAGAATTGGGAACACACTTAAGTCTGGAAAATCCTGTCCCCAGGGCCTTTTCAGCTGATGTCCTTTCTTTAGGTTAGCTGATAGGTTTGTTGAGATATGAAGTCATTATTCTGTATGTCCTGTACAATAATTAAAAGATTTTATGAAATCTCCAGTGGTATTCTAGCCCAGTTTTATTTATTTATTTTTAATTATTGCTTTATTTATCTTAATTTGGCTGCACTGGGTCTTAGTTGTGGCATGTGGGATCTAGTTCCCTGACCAGGGATCAAACCTGGGCCCCCTGCATTAGAAGCACAGTCTTAACTGCTGGACCACCAGGGAAGTCCCTCTAGCCCAATTTTAGACTTCATGTCTCAGACATCTCTCATTCTCTTTCTTATAAAGACTTCTAGTAGCAATTTACATACTTGCCTGCATTTCAAAGAAGGGAACCTTAAAAAATACTTTTCAAATTCCCCTCTCCTTTAAAAAACAGACCTAGTCTTAGCAACACTACTTATAGCACTTTCTGTAAATGATCTATGAATGGTATATCGAAGTTCAACACTGAAGTTCTTGGTCATTCTAGAGCTAAAATTGTTCTGTCTCTAATTCTGGCATTGTTTTGATTGTATGTTATTTATTTTAAGTGATGTCATTCTAATTAATGGAGCTAAGGTGTAAACTGGTGAAATGAAAAAAAAGTATAATTGCCACTTAAAGTAGAAGAATATTAATATCACCACTATGAACCATGGCCTCCGTAGACTACTGATTAGAACGAGCTGAACGTAGCCCGTTTCTAATTCTTGAGTTCTGAATCCAATAGTCTTTTCACTGGTTAAAGGAATTATTTACTGCTAAAGCTGCCATCTCTAAGGAGGTTAACTGACCCAGCTTCATCAGTAATCAGTCTGTGCTAGCTATGTCTGCTCTCTGCCACTGGAGGCGGTACCAGGTGATCGAAACATGCTCTCTTGAGGAATGTATATCCTAAAGCGATTTTCCCCCAAGTGTAGGCTGTAGGCCAGTGCCAGTCCTCAGACTGTTTCTTACCTGGTCGCTTATGAAATAAATACAGCAATTGAGAAAAAATGGTTATGATAGGAAGACAGAAATGTAACAGTAATTTTATATGTGCTGATATCGTTCTTCTAGTTATTTCTTTTTATTGTATTTTTTTTTAATGTGTTGGTCAGAGACTGAAAATTGAAAACTATTGGTTCTATGCAACTGTTTCAGAAACACCTGGTACAGGTGGAAGTCAGGCATGTTGATTCAGCTTTTTGATGATAGATATAATAAAAATGCCTTTATATGTTCCATATGTAAGCATACACATATATATGTTATACATACATGTGTATAATAGAAATGAAAATTTTAAGAAGCATTACTTGCCTTTACTCTAAGTGATTCTGGCCTTGATATTTCTATTTACTTCCCTTTTAGTTAACAAAAAATAAGCTGATATTAACCCTGTTATGGATTATAGGCTGTTATGCCCAATATGAATGCTATGTCCTAAAGGGTATGATTTAAAGGTATCTTTCCCCAAGACCTCTTACTGTTGTTGCATTTTTAGAATGGGAAATTGAGATTTTGGTTCTCTGTTAAAACAAACATCTTTGGAGAGGGACTAAGTTTTGCCAGTCACTTTATATCTTAAAGTGAATGGTTTATTAATTTTCCCGTAAAGTTATTATTTTAAAGGGAAGAAAAGAGAAAACATGGAAGCCTGAAATGTGTGTCCAGGACCAAATTTGAGAGAGGTTCTGAAAAAAAAAGCTTGCCTTAACCATTTTACCTAGAGGTTACCACAATAAGTGCAAAGTAAAATTAGTATTTATTGCTATGATAAGACCTTAGCAGTACATTCTCTGAATGAAGAAGAAAAAATTTGGAAAGGAGGTTAAGCCAGAATTGGCAAACAGGACATTAATACATCATTCTTAGCAATGTAGACTAGATATTAACCAGTATATGTGGAAGATGGAAATCAGAAAACAGGTTTGGAATTACCAAGTGTAGGCTGTAGGCCAGTGCAGTCTCAGACTGTTTCTCTACCTGGTCGCTTTAGGAATGTATATCCTAAAGCGATTTTCCCCCAAGTGTAGGCTGTAGGCCAGTGCCAGTCCTCAGACTGTTTCTTACCTGGTCGCTTATGAAATAAATACAGCAATTGAGAAAAAATGGTTATGATAGGAAGACAGAAATGTAACAGTAATTTTATATGTGCTGATATCGTTCTTCTAGTTATTTCTTTTTATTGTATTTTTTTTTAATGTGTTGGTCAGAGACTGAAAATTGAAAACTATTGGTTCTATGCAACTGTTTCAGAAACACCTGGTACAGGTGGAAGTCAGGCATGTTGATTCAGCTTTTTGATGATAGATATAATAAAAATGCCTTTATATGTTCCATATGTAAGCATACACATATATATGTTATACATACATGTGTATAATAGAAATGAAAATTTTAAGAAGCATTACTTGCCTTTACTCTAAGTGATTCTGGCCTTGATATTTCTATTTACTTCCCTTTTAGTTAACAAAAAATAAGCTGATATTAACCCTGTTATGGATTATAGGCTGTTATGCCCAATATGAATGCTATGTCCTAAAGGGTATGATTTAAAGGTATCTTTCCCCAAGACCTCTTACTGTTGTTGCATTTTTAGAATGGGAAATTGAGATTTTGGTTCTCTGTTAAAACAAACATCTTTGGAGAGGGACTAAGTTTTGCCAGTCACTTTATATCTTAAAGTGAATGGTTTATTAATTTTCCCGTAAAGTTATTATTTTAAAGGGAAGAAAAGAGAAAACATGGAAGCCTGAAATGTGTGTCCAGGACCAAATTTGAGAGAGGTTCTGAAAAAAAAAGCTTGCCTTAACCATTTTACCTAGAGGTTACCACAATAAGTGCAAAGTAAAATTAGTATTTATTGCTATGATAAGACCTTAGCAGTACATTCTCTGAATGAAGAAGAAAAAATTTGGAAAGGAGGTTAAGCCAGAATTGGCAAACAGGACATTAATACATCATTCTTAGCAATGTAGACTAGATATTAACCAGTATATGTGGAAGATGGAAATCAGAAAACAGGTTTGGAATTACCAGAATAGGAAGAGGGGAAGCATGTGGGGTTTACTTTTTTTTTTTTTTAAAGCAAGATGTGTCAATGGCCCATAATAAAAGTAACTCTGGTTTTCAGGTTTAGGCAAGGTACCTAATCTGGGTCCTCTATCTTTTGTTGCCCAAACTCAATCCCACTAGAATTATTTGTCCAAACAAATCAATGCAGAGGAAATTAAGAAAGCTGGCTCAAAGATAGGTTATCAGGATTTTATTAGGAGAATAGAGGAATCTGGCAGTTGGTGTTTTCCTGATGGTTCTAAAGACTGTGAAAAAGATAATCATATCAGAAAAGTGACTTAGGGCATGAGCCTAGATTAGTGAGTGTGGTGGAGAAGGACTCTTTCTAGTTTGTTGTGAGTCCCAGACTGTCAGTTGAAATTTTGCTTTGCTGGTATTTTCTGCACCTCCATGAGTTGTCTGGACTGAAGACTCATTTTATGAGTTGTTGCGTACCTGGTCACTTTGTCAGTATGTAAAATATGACATTTTCACCCTCAAACCTGAGATGTTAATTAAGCACAAATGGTAGTCAGTGAGTGAAGTCAAATAATTTAAACAGAATGCAATGGATGAGTTAGAGTATATCATAGTCCATCTGATCTCTTTTAGCAGTTGCATGAGACTCCTTTTCTCTGAAAAGGCACTTAAGACAAAGATCAATTTTCCCTTGCTTCATAGAGGCTTTAAGTATTACTTGTCACTTGATCCTCACAATTTGTAACTGAACGTTCTCTTTAATTGGGAGTAAATTCTGTGGAACTGGAATAACCAGATGAGTTCATCTATTTTCTCTTTGTTAATTTACAGAGAAGGCGTCAGATGAAGGGAAATGACCACACTGCTTTCTAACCAGAATGACAGTCACTTAAGTGCTGAGGAGAAGCCCAACTCAATTTCTGTTGTGAGTGTGAAAGGAAGAAAGTGGATTTGTCCTCACCTCTTTGAGACTGAAGAGCAGGGGAACACATGTAACTTCACTATTAAAGCTTTGCATTATTCCGGAAGTTCCCACTCAACCTGGGCTTCCCAGGTGGTGCCACTGGTAAAGAATTCACTTGCCAGTGCAGGAGACACAAGAGATGCAGGTTCAGTCCCTAGGTTGGGAAGATTCTCTGGAGTAGAAAATGGCAACCCACCCCAGTACTCTTGCCTGGAAAATTCCATGGACAGAGGAGCCTGGTGAACTACATACAGTCCATGGGGCTGCAAAAGAGTCAGACACACTCGCCGCTTGCCTTACACTAGTAGCAAGAGAATTTTGCTGGATGGTGAGGTCAGGAATATCCCTGGATGTTATGCCTTGAAAAAACCTTTGCCATTCCTGTAACTGTGTAAAATAACTCATAACTAACAGGTGGATGTGACCTCTGCCCCACAATGCAGATGCTCCTCACTTGCTCCTCCATCTCAGAGACAGAGGTAAACTATAGCTAAACCACACATTGTGATGCCTTGCTCTGGGCCAGAGATGAGAGCTTGCAGAGGAAGTAGTGGACCATAGGACTGGATCTAAAAGTTCTGAGCCTCTTCTCATCAAGGAGCAGTGAGTACCTACTTGAGATCATGGGTGAGTCACACACACCTGCCTCCTCTGGCACTATGTGCTCATCACTTCATTGATTCTGCAGTGAACCATAGTCCAAAGGTTTTATCAGGAGAGATTTCTTCTGTGAACATTCACTATTTGTTCTGTTTCACAGGCACAGATATGAGAACTTTAAGGACACGAACAAATCAAATGACCACTAATTCACTGTCTGCAAGACATTAGCATATAAACATTTCAGATGATTTCACAATCATGATAAATGACAAAGGACAGCGGAGTACATGCAACCAGACAACTGATCAATAATGGCCAACTTCAGGAGATGGACACACCATCCTGGGGAAGTCCAGGCTGAAGAGTCCTTATTATTATTTTTTGGCCACTTCTATTGCTCTTTCATTTATTTCCATCTTTGTTCTTTTGGCCTGTGTGGGCCTCCCATCACAGTGGCCTCTGTCGCTAGGAGAAGCACAACTCAATTTCTGTTGTGAGTGTGAAAGGAAGAAAGTGGATTTGTCCTCACCTCTTTGAGACTGAAGAGCAGGGGAACACATGTAACTTCACTATTAAAGCTTTGCATTATTCCGGAAGTTCCCACTCAACCTGGGCTTCCCAGGTGGTGCCACTGGTAAAGAATTCACTTGCCAGTGCAGGAGACACAAGAGATGCAGGTTCAGTCCCTAGGTTGGGAAGATTCTCTGGAGTAGGAAATGGCAGCCCACTCCAGTAATCTTGCCTGGAAAATTCCATGGACAGAGGAACCTGGTGAACTACATACAGTCCATGGGGCTGCAAAAGAGTCAGACACACTCCGCTTGCCTTACACTAGTAGCAAGAGAATTTTGCTGGATGGTGAGGTCAGGAATATCCCTGGATGTTATGCCTTGAAAAAACCTTTGCCATTCCTGTAACTGTGTAAAATAACTCATAACTAACAGGTGGATGTGACCTCTGCCCCACAATGCAGATGCTCCTCACTTGCTCCTCCATCTCAGAGACAGAGGTAAACTATAGCTAAACCACACATTGTGATGCCTTGCTCTGGGCCAGAGATGAGAGCTTGCAGAGGAAGTAGTGGACCATAGGACTGGATCTAAAAGTTCTGAGCCTCTTCTCATCAAGGAGCAGTGAGTACCTACTTGAGATCATGGGTGAGTCACACACACCTGCCTCCTCTGGCACTATGTGCTCATCACTTCATTGATTCTGCAGTGAACCATAGTCCAAAGGTTTTATCAGGAGAGATTTCTTCTGTGAACATTCACTATTTGTTCTGTTTCACAGGCACAGATATGAGAACTTTAAGGACACGAACAAATCAAATGACCACTAATTCACTGTCTGCAAGACATTAGCATATAAACATTTCAGATGATTTCACAATCATGATAAATGACAAAGGACAGCGGAGTACATGCAACCAGACAACTGATCAATAATGGCCAACTTCAGGAGATGGACACACCATCCTGGGGAAGTCCAGGCTGAAGAGTCCTTATTATTATTTTTTTTTTGGCCACTTCTATTGCTCTTTCATTTATTTCCATCTTTGTTCTTTTGGCCTGTGTGGGCCTCCCATCACAGTGGCCTCTGTCGCTGCAGAGCACTGGCTCTGGGCACATGCGCTCCAGAGCTCTGGCTCAGTAGTTGGACACATCGGTTCAGCTGCTCCATGGCACGTGGTAGCTTCCCAGGCCAGGGATTGAACCGGCGTCCCTTGCACCACAAGGCAATGTCCTTATCCACTGGACCACCAGGGAAGCCCGAGCCCTGCTTTTTGTACCATATTCTTCTCTTTCCCTGGACTGCAGTTGGATAAAACATTGGATCATCGGCCAGGGATTCCTGACCCATGTGTTCACAAGGGCATGGTGAAATGAGGAAAGTCACAAAATGGAGAGGGTTTTTCATAAGGCCAAGTCTATTGTGTTTAATGGAATTTTTCTTAGTTTAATGTTATGCTTTTACATTCTGAGTGATAAAATATTCTTTCCAAAATTTAAGGGATATTATGGAAACAGCGAGTATGTATGTATGTGCACACACACATATAGATTTAAGTGGTTATTTGGCAAAGGGAAGCAGAAAACTCTTTGTCTCTTCCTGACTCTTTTCGGGAAATTTTACTGGTCTCTGAAGTTCTAAGATTGGGAGCTGTTACTCTGTACAGTGTCATATACACTGGAAGGTCAAAATGAAACTTATTATAGGCTATGTCTTTGAAACAGTAATATATTTATTTCAGTGCATCTATAGGCTTAATGAAAGATGAATGGAAATTACAGAGAGTTTCCATAATTCCCTTCCCATTCCCCTAGTAACCTCTGTCATTAATTTGTTACAAGTGATGAGTCAATATTAGTACATTATTATTAACTGAAGTCCATAGTTTACATAATAAAGGTTCATTTACAGGCACAGATATGAGAACTTTAAGGACACGAACTCAAATGACCACTAATTCACTGTCTGCAAGACATTAGCATATAAACATTTCAGATGATTTCACAATCATGATAAATGACAAAGGACAGCGGAGTACATGCAACCAGACAACTGATCAATAATGGCCAACTTCAGGAGATGGACACACCATCCTGGGGAAGTCCAGGCTGAAGAGTCCTTATTATTATTTTTTTTTTGGCCACTTCTATTGCTCTTTCATTTATTTCCATCTTTGTTCTTTTGGCCTGTGTGGGCCTCCCATCACAGTGGCCTCTGTCGCTGCAGAGCACTGGCTCTGGGCACATGCGCTCCAGAGCTCTGGCTCAGTAGTTGGACACATCGGTTCAGCTGCTCCATGGCACGTGGTAGCTTCCCAGGCCAGGGATTGAACCGGCGTCCCTTGCACCACAAGGCAATGTCCTTATCCACTGGACCACCAGGGAAGCCCGAGCCCTGCTTTTTGTACCATATTCTTCTCTTTCCCTGGACTGCAGTTGGATAAAACATTGGATCATCGGCCAGGGATTCCTGACCCATGTGTTCACAAGGGCATGGTGAAATGAGGAAAGTCACAAAATGGAGAGGGTTTTTCATAAGGCCAAGTCTATTGTGTTTAATGGAATTTTTCTTAGTTTAATGTTATGCTTTTACATTCTGAGTGATAAAATATTCTTTCCAAAATTTAAGGGATATTATGGAAACAGCGAGTATGTATGTATGTGCACACACACATATAGATTTAAGTGGTTATTTGGCAAAGGGAAGCAGAAAACTCTTTGTCTCTTCCTGACTCTTTTCGGGAAATTTTACTGGTCTCTGAAGTTCTAAGATTGGGAGCTGTTACTCTGTACAGTGTCATATACACTGGAAGGTCAAAATGAAACTTATTATAGGCTATGTCTTTGAAACAGTAATATATTTATTTCAGTGCATCTATAGGCTTAATGAAAGATGAATGGAAATTACAGAGAGTTTCCATAATTCCCTTCCCATTCCCCTAGTAACCTCTGTCATTAATTTGTTACAAGTGATGAGTCAATATTAGTACATTATTATTAACTGAAGTCCATAGTTTACATAAAGGTTCATTACTAGTGTTGAAAATTCTATGGGTTTTAACAACATGTAATGACATGTATCTACTGTTAGAGGTATCATATGATATAGTTTCATTGCCCTAAAAATCTTCTTTGCTTTGCTTACTCATCCTTCTTCTGTCTGAGTCACTGGTAACCACTGATCTTCTCACTGTCTCCAGATTATTTTACTCTCTCCAGAATATCATACAGTTGGAATCATATAATATGTAACCTTTTTAGATTGAGGCCTCTTTCACTTATTAGTATGTATTTAAGTTTCTTCCATGACTTCTATTCCTTGATAGGTCATTTCTTTTTATCATTGAATACTATTCCATCCTCATCTTGACCATCTAGGACTACAGTTTGTTTATCCACTCACATACTGAAGGACATCTTGGTTGTCTCCAACTTTTGACAATTAATACATAAAGTTTTATCTTAGTCTATATTTTTGCATCTAAAAATACATATTATATTGTATTCTTTGTTACTGATACCAGTGTTCATTTGATCCTATGGAGAGTATTCATTATGAGATTTTAGAAAATATCAAAAATATACTGTAAACAACAAAACTCTGAAAATAAAAAGTAAAAAAAAAGAAAGCAAAAAACCAAAGATAAGTATTATTGTAATTTCATGCCAAAGATAACATTAATAACTATAAGTGTATATTTATACTCCTTTAAAACCTAAGTCTAGGCTGGATTCACTCTGCAATGGCCCACACTCTGTCTGTGGAGTGTGCTTTTCTCTGAATCTGAATAAATCCATTTTTTAAAATACTATCTTACTTTTTACTTTTACAGTGCTTTGGTGTTTACAGATATGTATAATCCCAGATTAGTCATATGTATATCCCTGGCTCCCATCCTCCTCCATGGTTTTCTTTGGAAGTTCTAATATTGGGAGCTGTTACTCTGTACAGTGTCATATACACTGGAAGGTCAAAATGAAACTTATTATAGGCTATGTCTTTGAAACAGTAATATATTTATTTCAGTGCATCTATAGGCTTAATGAAAGATGAATGGAAATTACAGAGAGTTTCCATAATTCCCTTCCCATTCCCCTAGTAACCTCTGTCATTAATTTGTTACAAGTGATGAGTCAATATTAGTACATTATTATTAACTGAAGTCCATAGTTTACATAAAGGTTCATTACTAGTGTTGAAAATTCTATGGGTTTTAACAACATGTAATGACATGTATCTACTGTTAGAGGTATCATATGATATAGTTTCATTGCCCTAAAAATCTTCTTTGCTTTGCTTACTCATCCTTCTTCTGTCTGAGTCACTGGTAACCACTGATCTTCTCACTGTCTCCAGATTATTTTACTCTCTCCAGAATATCATACAGTTGGAATCATATAATATGTAACCTTTTTAGATTGAGGCCTCTTTCACTTATTAGTATGTATTTAAGTTTCTTCCATGACTTCTATTCCTTGATAGGTCATTTCTTTTTATCATTGAATACTATTCCATCCTCATCTTGACCATCTAGGACTACAGTTTGTTTATCCACTCACATACTGAAGGACATCTTGGTTGTCTCCAACTTTTGACAATTAATACATAAAGTTTTATCTTAGTCTATATTTTTGCATCTAAAAATACATATTATATTGTATTCTTTGTTACTGATACCAGTGTTCATTTGATCCTATGGAGAGTATTCATTATGAGATTTTAGAAAATATCAAAAATATACTGTAAACAACAAAACTCTGAAAATAAAAAGTAAAAAAAAAGAAAGCAAAAAACCAAAGATAAGTATTATTGTAATTTCATGCCAAAGATAACATTAATAACTATAAGTGTATATTTATACTCCTTTAAAACCTAAGTCTAGGCTGGATTCACTCTGCAATGGCCCACACTCTGTCTGTGGAGTGTGCTTTTCTCTGAATCTGAATAAATCCATTTTTTAAAATACTATCTTACTTTTTACTTTTACAGTGCTTTGGTGTTTACAGATATGTATAATCCCAGATTAGTCATATGTATATCCCTGGCTCCCATCCCTCCTCCACCCCCCTTCCTGTCCCCCCTCCCTGTCCTATCCCTCCAGAAAAATACAGAACTTTTCATGAATTTGTGTGCCATTCTTGCGTAGGGGCCATGCTAATCTTCTTTGTATGGTTCCAATTTTAGTATATGTGCTGCCAAAGTGAGCACTGAATAAATCCATTTCTTACCTATCACTTTGTCTCTCTAAATGACACACCCATAGGTGCCATGACAGTTTCGCCCCTTCCCCCCAAAAGCTGGAATAATCCTCCCACTTATTAGCATATGAAATTACCCAGCCCATAAAAGCTAAGAAAGCCGTGTTTTCAGAGCCGCTGGATTCGCTCTGTGATGGCCCACACTCTGTCTGGAGTGTGCTTTTCTCTAAATCTGAATAAATTCATTTCTTACCTTTAAAAAACCCAAAAAACAAAAAACCACCCTAAATGCATATCTAGCTACATCCAGAAGCTATATCTATGTCTAGATATACCTGTATTAATTATTTTAAAAATCTGGTATCATATACACACACACACACACACACACAGACACACACACGCACAAATATACATTGCATATGTAGTTTTGTATTTCAGTTTTTTCCCCTCTTACCATTATGTGTATATATTTTCAAATCTTTAAATTTTATTTTGGGGGAAGATGATATTTAATGACTACACAGTGACTTATTATGTAAGCGTTTTCAAAAATGAATTATATGTGCTATTTCATTCTTCTTCTAGTAAAATATGAGCTCTGAGAAGATAAGGATTTTGGTCTGTTTTTTTTTTTTTAAACAGGCAATCCTTCAGTGTGTAGAGAAGTTCCTGGCAGGCACATAAAAGGCACCCTAAAAAAAACTTCTGTTGAGTAAATGAAAGAATTGTAGTTTTGAAATTTGTATGATTTTATTTGCTACTCCTTAGAATCAATCCCACACTTAAATTGGTGACAGTTATGGCCTGCTAAATTGAGGATCAAAATAATTGTGCAGTCTCAAATCTAATGCTTTTAAGGAATAGATTACTATAACGGCTTTTTCAAATGATTAGTGATGACAATGTATCTACAACTGAGGGTTTTTCAGTGATACCCTGTCCCTCTCTGGAGAGCAGTTAAGCATTATTGTTGAGAGGCTTATGAGAAATAAAGCTTTGTCTTGAGCAGAGAACTCTACCTGGATTGTGCTGGAAGCAATTCTTATTTGGCTGCAATGATGCCCTGATGACAGGGTTTCTGCTAGGAAGGGTTTCTTGACACTTCCTGGATGGAAACCTCTTACCCTGGGTGACTGGTGAGGTTACATGTATTCCTGTAGTTGCCCAGGAAACAGCCTCTCCATTTTAACTGGCTGGAAATTCCTACTCATGTTCTCAAATGCTGGCATTTTTTGTCCAACAAGGCCAAGAGGCAGGGAGTGGCAGTGATTATATGGTGTTTAGAAGGTTGATAGTTGGAAAGGGCAGTTCCCCAGGACTTTAATACAAAAATCTTTCATTTCTTACCTTTAAAAAACCCAAAAAACAAAAAACCACCCTAAATGCATATCTAGCTACATCCAGAAGCTATATCTATGTCTAGATATACCTGTATTAATTATTTTAAAAATCTGGTATCATATACACACACACACACACACACACAGACACACACACGCACAAATATACATTGCATATGTAGTTTTGTATTTCAGTTTTTTCCCCTCTTACCATTATGTGTATATATTTTCAAATCTTTAAATTTTATTTTGGGGGAAGATGATATTTAATGACTACACAGTGACTTATTATGTAAGCGTTTTCAAAAATGAATTATATGTGCTATTTCATTCTTCTTCTAGTAAAATATGAGCTCTGAGAAGATAAGGATTTTGGTCTGTTTTTTTTTTTTAAACAGGCAATCCTTCAGTGTGTAGAGAAGTTCCTGGCAGGCACATAAAAGGCACCCTAAAAAAAACTTCTGTTGAGTAAATGAAAGAATTGTAGTTTTGAAATTTGTATGATTTTATTTGCTACTCCTTAGAATCAATCCCACACTTAAATTGGTGACAGTTATGGCCTGCTAAATTGAGGATCAAAATAATTGTGCAGTCTCAAATCTAATGCTTTTAAGGAATAGATTACTATAACGGCTTTTTCAAATGATTAGTGATGACAATGTATCTACAACTGAGGGTTTTTCAGTGATACCCTGTCCCTCTCTGGAGAGCAGTTAAGCATTATTGTTGAGAGGCTTATGAGAAATAAAGCTTTGTCTTGAGCAGAGAACTCTACCTGGATTGTGCTGGAAGCAATTCTTATTTGGCTGCAATGATGCCCTGATGACAGGGTTTCTGCTAGGAAGGGTTTCTTGACACTTCCTGGATGGAAACCTCTTACCCTGGGTGACTGGTGAGGTTACATGTATTCCTGTAGTTGCCCAGGAAACAGCCTCTCCATTTTAACTGGCTGGAAATTCCTACTCATGTTCTCAAATGCTGGCATTTTTTGTCCAACAAGGCCAAGAGGCAGGGAGTGGCAGTGATTATATGGTGTTTAGAAGGTTGATAGTTGGAAAGGGCAGTTCCCCAGGACTTTCTGCCAAGATTCTTAGATTCATCAAGGGGCAGGGCAGTGAATAGACACAGAAGGCTTCTGATTTCAGAGCAAAGACTTCAGGTAGAAGGAACAAGAGGAGAAACCAAGGAGTCAAAAGACTGGAACAGATTTTACTTACTTCTCAGCCTTACTGAAAGGCTATCCTATTCAGTACCTTATTGTTTCACTGGGTGCGGTCATAAATTAAAGTCACGTTATTTAAAACTCCGTTAATTTATGGGATTGACTTAAATTCCCATTTGAAAATGCCTGCTTCGTATCACAAACTTTTAAAATTGCTTTCTAAGTAATAGATTAAAAGAATCTGAGTAGGCATGCATCCTCAGTTACAGCAATAATGGTATCAAAGATTTCTGAAGATATCACTTTTGTCCTAGAGTTTGATAGAGTTTGTATTTATTAATAGTCCTTCTGGTTTGCTTCAACCCTTTCTATATGACTTGAAAACTTGTTTGCCAGGTTGTTTTGTTGTTGTTAAAAAGCCTTAGTAACATTACTTAACAATTTTATTTGTATTCATTCATTAATTTATGTTACCAATATTTATTAAAATAACTAAAATATGTGAAGTATCTCATCCCCAGGGGGGAATAAAATCCCCCAAAAGTATAACTTGAATGTATGAGCTGAATAAATAGGCAATTAAAATATAGTATAATATATTTTAAGAGCACATAGGAGAGACAAAAAATGAACATCAGACATTTTTAAGAGTAAGTACCAACTAAACTAGGCAGGGTAAAGAGTGGTAGTGGTGATGAGGAGTGGAGAAGGGCATTTCAAGAGGCAGGAGCTGTGTGCGCAAAGGCCCTGGGTGACAGATCACAGGACTGGTCAAAGACCTAAAAATAGCTTCAGTGACTAGCCTAAGCGAGAGGTGAAAGATGAGACTGGGGAGGAAAGCTAAGTCCAAAAGCTCTTCCAAATCATGCTGAGGACATTATGCTAGAGATAATGGGATATATTTGAAGGATTTTGTAAGTAGGATCTGATAGTCCATTTAGAAAGCACACACTGACTTTCCCCTGGAGAACAATTTAGTGGGGGTAATTCACGAGGCAAGGAGGTTAGTTAGAAGATTGTCTCTTTTCAGGCATAAGAGATCATGTTTTTTGTTCTTGGGAATGATGTACTATAGAGAAAAAAACTGATGGTATTGTAGGAGACAGAAGGTATAATGGTGTGAACAAAGACCTTGAGTAAACAAGAGACGATAGGAACCATTGTACCAGTGAAGGCTTGTCTTGGAAAAAAAAAGGATGGCACGTTCATTTGCTCTAATAGGAGAGAAGAGTTTAGGAATTCAGGTAAAGGTGGACAATAGATTTGACGGTGGGAAAAGAAATTTCTGAATGTGTATATTTTCTCAGTAAAAAAGAAACAAGCGTTTTTGACTTGAACTTCAAATCAATATAATATTCACAATTAGTATTGTTTCAGGGAATTGTGGTCCATGTGAAGGTACAGTGAGGTGCTTGAAACACACACACATGCACACAAACCTATGTCTTTATGCTAGGTACTTTATATATATTGTTTTTTTTTTTTTTTTTTTATTTTTATTTTTTATTTATTTATTTATTTATTTTTGTACATGTATGTTCCCAGATCAATCAGATGCATATCTCTTGACCCTCCCCCCATATATATATTGTTTACTCTAATCCTCACATTTGACAAAGAAATTTTCTGGCAAAAGAATTTCTTTTTCTACATACTATAAAGGTTTAAAGTTCAGAAGTTAGTTGACAGTATACTGTCAATAGATCCTTGAAGGTTGTAATCAGACATTTTTAAGAGTAAGTACCAACTAAACTAGGCAGGGTAAAGAGTGGTAGTGGTGATGAGGAGTGGAGAAGGGCATTTCAAGAGGCAGGAGCTGTGTGCGCAAAGGCCCTGGGTGACAGATCACAGGACTGGTCAAAGACCTAAAAATAGCTTCAGTGACTAGCCTAAGCGAGAGGTGAAAGATGAGACTGGGGAGGAAAGCTAAGTCCAAAAGCTCTTCCAAATCATGCTGAGGACATTATGCTAGAGATAATGGGATATATTTGAAGGATTTTGTAAGTAGGATCTGATAGTCCATTTAGAAAGCACACACTGACTTTCCCCTGGAGAACAATTTAGTGGGGGTAATTCACGAGGCAAGGAGGTTAGTTAGAAGATTGTCTCTTTTCAGGCATAAGAGATCATGTTTTTTGTTCTTGGGAATGATGTACTATAGAGAAAAAAACTGATGGTATTGTAGGAGACAGAAGGTATAATGGTGTGAACAAAGACCTTGAGTAAACAAGAGACGATAGGAACCATTGTACCAGTGAAGGCTTGTCTTGGAAAAAAAAAGGATGGCACGTTCATTTGCTCTAATAGGAGAGAAGAGTTTAGGAATTCAGGTAAAGATGGACAATAGATTTGACGGTGGGAAAAGAAATTTCTGAATGTGTATATTTTCTCAGTAAAAAAGAAACAAGCGTTTTTGACTTGAACTTCAAATCAATATAATATTCACAATTAGTATTGTTTCAGGGAATTGTGGTCCATGTGAAGGTACAGTGAGGTGCTTGAAACACACACACATGCACACAAACCTATGTCTTTATGCTAGGTACTTTATATATATTGTTTTTTTTTTTTTTTATTATTTTTATTTTTTATTTATTTATTTATTTATTTTTGTACATGTATGTTCCCAGATCAATCAGATGCATATCTCTTGACCCTCCCCCCATATATATATTGTTTACTCTAATCCTCACATTTGACAAAGAAATTTTCTGGCAAAAGAATTTCTTTTTCTACATACTATAAAGGTTTAAAGTTCAGAAGTTAGTTGACAGTATACTGTCAATAGATCCTTTGAAGGTTGTAATGCAATCAGTACAAAGCTGAGAAGAATAGTTTAAAAAATTAATAGGGTAAAATATAGATTTTGAATAGATTAAAATACGGGATATAGATTAAGGATCAATTAGTGAATATTTATCAAAGCTAAGACATTTTATTAAGATCACTGTTTATCAATAATCATTTTTGTGTTAGCAATAAGGGGACCAAGAGACCCAAAGCCAAACCAAACAAAATCACTTTATTGTCATTTAAAACTTTTAGGCAACTCCATGTTGGTTCTTTGTCACATATTTTAGATAATAATGATAAAAATTATCTGTTAGAAGAATCCAGGCTGATAAAAGGAATGTCAGCTTCCCCCAAAATAAAGAATATACAAAACAAAAATGAACCAAACCCATATTAACAACTGTAAAAGATTTGCAAGTAGAAACGCACTGTGAACAAACACACTTGGATTCCTCATACTAATTTCATGCACTGATCAAACACTGCAGGTTCTTGGTACTTTAACTTAGCATCTTGACAAGACACCCAGTCTAGGAGACACTGTCTTTTTGTTTTAGTTTCTCAAATACAGATCAATTTGTTAGCAGGTCTCTACCATCCTTATCAGTATTTATATCAAAAGAAGATTACAAATTCACAAGATATACTGGTTTTTTGGGGGAGGAGCGGGTTGGGGAGGGTGGGGGGCGGGCGGGCCATTTCTGTTGGTCTTTCATGATCTATTTTAATCTATCTTTGTTCTTTGGCCTGGGGTCTCCCATCTCAGTGGCCTCTGTTGTCCCAGAGCACCGGCTCTGGGCACATGCGCCCCAGAGCTCCAGCTTGGTAATTGGACACATCAGTCCAGCTGCTCTGCGGCACGTGGGATCTTCCCAGGCCAGGGATTGAACTGGCGGCCCTTGCACTGCAAGGCGGTGTCCTTACCCACTGGACCACCAGGGAAGCCCTATACTGTTCTTGATTTTAATGTTAGCTTTTGTTTCAAATGAGTCAATATTTAACAAAATCTGGTTTACTTTTCTATATTCAACCTACCTTTGATTTATCCTCACTCCTAGTATTTAAGTATAAATACTCCTAGTATTTATCCTCACTCCTAGTATTTATGTGAAGTGTTCTTTTCTGATTAAGGCAACAAATTAATGTTCCAAATGTTCACATGCTAGAATTAAAAAGTCAGATAATTCAAGCAAAGCTTATATGAAGAAAATAAGAAAATGATGGCATTTAGACAACTACATATTAATCTAGATGACAGAGTAAGAATGCTGTTATCTTTGTTGTAGGTTTTCCTCAGATCTACCCAATGATTCCCAGAGGGATCATGTCTTCATAGTCATTGTGGATTAAAGAGAGTAATTACAGATATTATTTCTGTTGACAGCACTGGAGTTGCCATTATAAATATTGAATTCTATAGTGTCAGCAGAGTCTTAGATAAGTAGAAAAGTGACAGTGATATAAATGTTCTCTAATTATCTTAAAATCCAGGCGTAAGTTTTGATCTGATCTGATCTGTGATGACACCCTACCGCATTCTTTAGTTCTTAAATCTATGGCGCAGCCAAGTGCCGGAATGCAAACGGCAAAGATACACACACCTACTTCTTTTCTAATCCGTCATTTTGCTAATCTTATTCTCCAGTGTTGGCCAGAATAGTATTACAAACCTCTCAAGATAAAGGAGTAGAAAGGACAGTAGGGCTTCTATGAGCTTCCACTTTCTGTCTGAACTCTCAGGATGACAAAAATTTACTTTGGCACAAGTTTGGCCCAAAAGTTTTCTAAGGCTACTTTAAAAAATTCATGTCCGGGCTTCCCTGGTGGTGCAGTGGGTAAGGACACTGCCTTGCAGTGCAAGAGGCGCCGATTCGATCCCTGGCCTGGGAAGATCCCACGTGCCACAGAGCGACTGGACTGATGTGTCCAATTACCAAGCCGGAGCTCTGGGGCGCATGCTCCCAGAGCCAGTGCTCTGCAACAACAGAGGCCGCCACGATGGGAGGCCCACAGGAGCTGAAGAACAAAGATGGATGAAAATAGACAAATAAAAGACCAATAGAAGTGGCCTGCCCGTCCCCCTCTCTCCCCACCCCACTCCGCAAAAGATAAATAAATAAAAATAAATGTCTAAGCTACAAAAATTAAAAAAAGAAACATTCATCTCCTAGAATCACAAAATGGTGAAGAATAAAATAGGCAGGGGCCTAATAGAAATAATTCTGCATTAGAAAGATTGAAAACTTAAACATAATATTGTCAAAAACTTGCTTTGTATTAACTTTCAGTGAATTAAGTAGGAAGAAACAACTTGGAGAAGTTACTTATTCCTATTATAAGTACCTTAGATGATTTTATTTTAGATTAAGCTTTTAGTTTTATTTAGGTTTTTTTCTTTTTTTTTAAATATTTCAGATCTACCCAATGATTCCCAGAGGGTCATGTCTTATAGTCATTGTGGATTAAAGAGAGTAATTACAGATATTATTTCTGTTGACAGCACTGGAGTTGCCATTATAAATATTGAATTCTATAGTGTCAGCAGAGTCTTAGATAAGTAGAAAAGTGACAGTGATATAAATGTTCTCTAATTATCTTAAAATCCAGGCGTAAGTTTTGATCTGATCTGATCTGTGATGACACCCTACCGCATTCTTTAGTTCTTAAATCTATGGCGCAGCCAAGTGCCGGAATGCAAACGGCAAAGATACACACACCTACTTCTTTTCTAATCCGTCATTTTGCTAATCTTATTCTCCAGTGTTGGCCAGAATAGTATTACAAACCTCTCAAGATAAAGGAGTAGAAAGGACAGTAGGGCTTCTATGAGCTTCCACTTTCTGTCTGAACTCTCAGGATGACAAAAATTTACTTTGGCACAAGTTTGGCCCAAAAGTTTTCTAAGGCTACTTTAAAAAATTCATGTCCGGGCTTCCCTGGTGGTGCAGTGGGTAAGGACACTGCCTTGCAGTGCAAGAGGCGCCGATTCGATCCCTGGCCTGGGAAGATCCCACGTGCCACAGAGCGACTGGACTGATGTGTCCAATTACCAAGCCGGAGCTCTGGGGCGCATGCTCCCAGAGCCAGTGCTCTGCAACAACAGAGGCCGCCACGATGGGAGGCCCACAGGAGCTGAAGAACAAAGATGGATGAAAATAGACAAATAAAAGACCAATAGAAGTGGCCTGCCCGTCCCCCTCTCTCCCACCCCACTCCGCAAAAGATAAATAAATAAAAATAAATGTCTAAGCTACAAAAATTAAAAAAAGAAACATTCATCTCCTAGAATCACAAAATGGTGAAGAATAAAATAGGCAGGGGCCTAATAGAAATAATTCTGCATTAGAAAGATTGAAAACTTAAACATAATATTGTCAAAAACTTGCTTTGTATTAACTTTCAGTGAATTAAGTAGGAAGAAACAACTTGGAGAAGTTACTTATTCCTATTATAAGTACCTTAGATGATTTTATTTTAGATTAAGCTTTTAGTTTTATTTAGGTGCTTTAATATTTATTTAGTAATATTTTAGGTTAAAATTCTCTAAAATAATTCCTATGTAATGTTTTAGATGAAAACTAGAAAACTGCTAGCTACCCAGGATGTATCAGACAATTTATTGTATCTTAATTATTTGTATTTTAAGGCTTTAGGCTACCTTTTATATAGGAAGGTATTATTGCACTTGGAAAGTTTCATGGAGCATAAAAATTCTGGCCTTTAGGGGACTTTGTTTTTCCCTATTAGATTTTGAGTTTGCTGACTTAACTCTTGTTCTTGCTGTGAGTCTGTAATTAACCAGATAATCTAGGAAAAAGCGGGTTTTTTCCTCAAATTAAAGAAAATCCCATAGGCATGAAATTTAGAGCAGGAAAGTTTCACCACAGTTTACTATTGACTTTTTAATGAGAATCTGTTTATAGCCTCATTCTACTTAACCTCTGGACTTCCTAGGTGGCACTCGTGGTAAAGAGCTTGCTGCCAATGCAGGGGACAAAGTGACGCTGGATTCATCTCTGGACTGGGAAGATCCCCAGAAGGAGATGCTAACCCACTCCAGTATTCTTGCCTGGAGAATCCCATGGACAGAGGAGGGTCCACAGGGTCACAAAGAGGCAGACACGACTGAAGTGACTTAGCACACGCTTAACTCTCTAACTTCCATTTTCGTTGTTGTTAGTTTAAAGTTAATAGTCAGAACTTAATTGTGGGGCTACCCTGGTGGTCCAGTGAGTAAGGACACCGCCTTGCAGTGCAAGGGGCACCGGTTCGATCCCTGGCCTGGGAAGATCCCACGTGCCACGGGGCGGCTGGACCGATGTGTCCAATTACCAAGCCGGAGCTCTGGAGCGCATGCGCCCAGAGCCGGAGCTCTGCGACAACGAAGGCTACTCTGATGGGAGGCCCACACGGGTCAAAGAACAAAGATGGATGAAAATAGATAAATGAAAGACCAATAGAAGTGGCCCGCCCGTTCCCCTCCCTCCCCAACCTGACCCCCGCCCAAAAATAAATAAATAAATCTTTAAAAAAAATAAAAAACTTAATTGTGAAATCATTTTTCAATAGATTTAGAAAATATAAAACATTATAAAAATTTCATATTTCTATCGTCCAGAGATGATCAGGTAGATTTTGTGTATTAACTCTTTTCTTTATGCATTATTATTATTATTTAATTTCTTAGAAAAATGTATTCAACCTCATTTTAAAAAATTATTTGTGCTGTGTGAAAAGGGGAACCTGCAGAGGCGCTGTGAGATGGCCTGGAGGGGTGGGATGGGGGGGGATATATATATATATGACTAATCTGGGATCATATATATCTGTAAACAACAAAACTCTGTAAAAGTAAAAAGTAAAATAAAAATTAAAAAAAAAATTATGCCTTTACCAGTGATTTTTTTCATGACATTTAAAACAATGAAAACTGTAATTAAAGGACAACTATGATAGTAGGATGAGAGCTCAAATATATAATAAACCCTCAAGTCAGTTTGGAAATTACAGTTTGGAGCTGTGATTTCATTCTAATAATAAAACTAACTGGGAAATGTTAAAGGAAATATGAACTTAATTCAGTATGTTGCGGTGACCCTGTGACCTCATAGCCTGCCAGACTCCTCTGTCCATGGGATTTTCCAGGCAAGAATCCTGCAGTAGGTTGCCATTTCCCCCTCCAGGGCATCTTCCCAACCCAGGGATCAGACCTGGGGCTCCTGATTTTCCTGCTTTGTGGGCAGATTCTTTACTACTGAGGCACAGGGAAGGCTAATTCAGTATAGGAAACATCAAACTCATACCATTATAGAATATTTCCTTCTATCCTCCTTCTTTTTCTTTCCCTCAGGTTCACAAGTAATAGATAATTTATAACTTAAAAGAATGAGGGAAAATTCATCTGAACTCTGTATTTTCCTGAAATTAACTCCATTATAGCAATTTGTTCTTTCTTTTGTTTGTTTAGTTAAGAGAAACCCAGGTGATCGTCCTGGGACTTTGGAATAAAGCACCTACTTATTCTCTTGTGTCAACCTTAAAAGGGTCATAGTATTTTTGTGTGAGTAAATATTTAAGTTTGTCTTAACGAGTTATTTTCATATCTAATTTATTTTCCAAACTGCAGTGGAAAGAATATTTTTCACTTGCGAGAAAGAACAAATATGTTTTGGGTAACTTAAATGAATAAATAGGTTGGGTTCCTAGAAGATGTCCAAAGTCTATTAGCTGTCTATAGACTTTAAGAAATACATAAATACCAGAGGAGGCATTTCCAGAGATTGTGCCTGGGACACAAAAAAATCCTGGACATTAGTAAATCCATCATTTTCTCAGTGGCATTAGATTTTATATCTGAAGAATATTTCTTCCTTCACAAATTTTGATGATACAGAGGATCTTATGGAAAAACTCGAAAGAACGTGTCAACCCAGTGCAAGTTGAAGGAATTTCCTGGTGGCTCAGAGGACAAAAAATCTGCCTGTAATTTGGGAGACCCAGGTTCGATCTCTAGGTTGGGAAAATTCCCCTGGAGAAGGGATTGGCTACCCACTCCAGTATTCTTGCCTGGAGAATTCCATGGACAGAGGAGCCTGGTGAGCCCCAGTCCATGCAGTCGTGAGAGAATCTGGCACAACTGAGCAACCAACACTTTCATTCTCAAAACAAGTCGAACAGTTCTCCGCAATTCTTAAGATATTAGAATATGTTCTTTTTGAACATTGTTTCCTGTGTTTTCAAGTCAATATCTTTACCTGTAATAGCTATCCTGCTTTTACTTTATCTTAGTGCACATTTTTATTCCAAGTACTTTTATCTACATTAAGACTTTCCCATAAGAATGGATCATATTAAGTGTAAAACTGTAAGTACCAAAGCTTAATTTTTCACTTTTTTGTGCCAAGAATAATTTTTCTCCTTCTGAAACCAAAACAAAGACACCTGAATAAGAAATCAAACTAAAAACATTAACGTTTCTATGATTAAATGACAAATTTCATCCAAGTTTAAAAAAACAAGAGTGTTTTCAAAAACGGGCTCTCTGGACCATGATGTGGCCCTACAGACAGGTAATTTTCCAGTCTATAGAGAATGAGCTACCTGACCTGTTTGATTTGTTACTTGTGTCAACCTTAAAAGGGTCATAGTATTTTGTGTGAGTAAATATTTAAGTTTGTCTTAACGAGTTATTTTCATATCTAATTTATTTTCCAAACTGCAGTGGAAAGAATATTTTTCACTTGCGAGAAAGAACAAATATGTTTTGGGTAACTTAAATGAATAAATAGGTTGGGTTCCTAGAAGATGTCCAAAGTCTATTAGCTGTCTATAGACTTTAAGAAATACATAAATACCAGAGGAGGCATTTCCAGAGATTGTGCCTGGGACACAAAAAAATCCTGGACATTAGTAAATCCATCATTTTCTCAGTGGCATTAGATTTTATATCTGAAGAATATTTCTTCCTTCACAAATTTTGATGATACAGAGGATCTTATGGAAAAACTCGAAAGAACGTGTCAACCCAGTGCAAGTTGAAGGAATTTCCTGGTGGCTCAGAGGACAAAAATCTGCCTGTAATTTGGGAGACCCAGGTTCGATCTCTAGGTTGGGAAAATTCGCCTGCAGAAGGGAATGGATACTCACTCCAGTATTCTTGCCTGGAGGATGCCATGGACAGAGGAGCCTGGTGAGCCCCAGTCCATGCAGTCGTGAGAGAATCTGGCACAACTGAGCAACCAACACTTTCATTCTCAAAACAAGTCGAACAGTTCTCCGCAATTCTTAAGATATTAGAATATGTTCTTTTTGAACATTGTTTCCTGTGTTTTCAAGTCAATATCTTTACCTGTAATAGCTATCCTGCTTTTACTTTATCTTAGTGCACATTTTTATTCCAAGTACTTTTATCTACATTAAGACTTTCCCATAAGAATGGATCATATTAAGTGTAAAACTGTAAATACCAAAGCTTAATTTTTCACTTTTTTGTGCCAAGAATAATTTTTCTCCTTCTGAAACCAAAACAAAGACACCTGAATAAGAAATCAAACTAAAAACATTAACGTTTCTATGATTAAATGACAAATTTCATCCAAGTTTAAAAAAACAAGAGTGTTTTCAAAAACGGGCTCTCTGGACCATGATGTGGCCCTACAGACAGGTAATTTTCCAGTCTATAGAGAATGAGCTACCTGACCTGTTTGATTTGTTACTTGTGTCAGACAAACAAGTAGTTGTCACAGTGCTATCAGCTGTGCTCAAAATGGTATCTCGGTCTGGTTTGAAATTTTTGTTTTCCTTGGCTTTGTAGATTATAAAGTGCTGTAATTCTTCTGTACTGAGCTGCCAGGGGACCTTGGGTTGGTTAGTCTATGGTGCACTCCTTAGAGATCATACACCTTTGATAGGGACAGAGTAGGTGATTAACTAGTTAAACCCAGTAGGTGATTGTAAACAGAAAAAACATGGGAGACCCCTGCAAGTTAATGATTACTCAAGAGAGCAGGTTTGCTTAACCACAACACCAAGCAGGCTTGCTTAGCAATAAAACCATGCAACAGAGAAGCATGAGACATATCCCCAAATAATAAAGCAAGGTAGCATGAGACCCACACACTGTCCAGTAAACTCAGTAAGTTAATGATCCCTAGGACATGCTCTCTGCACACATAAAAAACAATGATTTGTGGATCTAGCTTGAACACATAAAGTCAAGGAAGCACCCCTCCTTGATTGGGAGAGGAACTGATGATGAAGCATGACGCCTACTCAAGAAAGACAAAGATCTTCTCCCCTTTCCCACTTTTCCTTTGATTATAAAACTGTAGCCCAGTAAGTTCCTGGGCCATGGCAAACCTCGCAAGTGTCCTATTCTAATAAGTCACTTTGTGTCTATCACTTTGCCTCTCATTGAATTGCTTTCTACGCTGAGACATTCAGGACTATCGTACTGGAGCTCTTCAGAGCCCCCGAGATGACACCAAATGGTTTCACTTCTTTTACACAAGAATCATAGATGAATGCTTCCTATAGTGAGAGTACTTCTGTAGCAAGAATCTGGTCTGAATGAGCCTTGGGGAAAAGACTAGGATGAAGTGGTCCTGAGGATTCTTAGGCAGATTTAAGCTCTTCATACTGCACATACGGGCTTCCCAGGTGGTGTTAGTTATAAAGAATCTGTCTGCCAATGCAGCAGACATAGAGACGTGGGTTCAATCCCTGGGTTGGGAAGATCCTCTGGAGGAGGGCATGGCAACTGACTCTGGAGTTCTTGCCTGGAAAATCCCATGGGCAGAGGAGCCTGGAGTCCATAGGGTTGCAAACAGCCGGACATGACTGAAGCAACTTAGCACAGGGTTCACATACACTGAAGAGAGAACACTTGCTCTGTTTGCTTTTTTACTTCCAATAGTATTCTGTGAACTCTTAAGTTAAAAACTCTTGGGGCTTCCCTGGTGGTCCAGTGGGTGGAGAGTGTGCCTTGCAGTGCAGGCGGCACTTGTTCGATCACTGGCCTGGGAAGATCCCACATGCCTTGGAGTGGTTGGACCGGTGTGTCCAATTATGAGCCAGTGTTCTGGAGCGCATGTGCCCAGAGCCGGTGCTCTGCACCAAGAGAGGCCACTGCAATGGGAGGTCCACACAGGCCAAAGAATAAAAATGGATGAAAACAAAACAGAACAAAACAAAACAATAAAAGAGGTCAAAAAACAAACAAAAAAAACCCAAACAAACCCCCAAACCCACCCTGCTTGATTCATGTTGATATTTGACAGAAAACAAAACTCTGTAAAGCAATTATCCTTCAATTAAAAGACTAAATTAAAAAAATTTCTTTGTGAATCAGGTAACCCAGTGATACCATTGGCATAAAAAACTGTAAATACTACCTGGTCAGCTATCACTTTTAATTCTTAATCTTTGAAAATTCAAAAAAACGTTATAAACTTGGCATTTCCTAAATAAGTGCCTACTTTTGTGTCTATCACTTTGCCTCTCATTGAATTGCTTTCTACGCTGAGACATTCAGGACTATCGTACTGGAGCTCTTCAGAGCCCCCGAGATGACACCAAATGGTTTCACTTCTTTTACACAAGAATCATAGATGAATGCTTCCTATAGTGAGAGTACTTCTGTAGCAAGAATCTGGTCTGAATGAGCCTTGGGGAAAAGACTAGGATGAAGTGGTCCTGAGGATTCTTAGGCAGATTTAAGCTCTTCATACTGCACATACGGGGCTTCCCAGGTGGTGTTAGTTATAAAGAACCTGTCTGCCAATGCAGCAGACATAGAGACGTGGGTTCAATCCCTGGGTTGGGAAGATCCTCTGGAGGAGGGCATGGCAACTGACTCTGGAGTTCTTGCCTGGAAAATCCCATGGGCAGAGGAGCCTGGAGTCCATAGGGTTGCAAACAGCCGGACATGACTGAAGCAACTTAGCACAGGGTTCACATACACTGAAGAGAGAACACTTGCTCTGTTTGCTTTTTTACTTCCAATAGTATTCTGTGAACTCTTAAGTTAAAAACTCTTGGGGCTTCCCTGGTGGTCCAGTGGGTGGAGAGTGTGCCTTGCAGTGCAGGCGGCACTTGTTCGATCACTGGCCTGGGAAGATCCCACATGCCTTGGAGTGGTTGGACCGGTGTGTCCAATTATGAGCCAGTGTTCTGGAGCGCATGTGCCCAGAGCCGGTGCTCTGCACCAAGAGAGGCCACTGCAATGGGAGGTCCACACAGGCCAAAGAATAAAAATGGATGAAAACAAAACAGAACAAAACAAAACAATAAAAGAGGTCAAAAAACAAACAAAAAAAACCCAAACAAACCCCCAAACCCACCCTGCTTGATTCATGTTGATATTTGACAGAAAACAAAACTCTGTAAAGCAATTATCCTTCAATTAAAAGACTAAATTAAAAAAATTTCTTTGTGAATCAGGTAACCCAGTGATACCATTGGCATAAAAAACTGTAAATACTACCTGGTCAGCTATCACTTTTTAATTCTTAATCTTTGATATTTTAATTTGAACAGAGATATTTAGTGTGAGTGGAAAACAGATATGAAAGGAGGCCAAGGGATGATGACAGGAACTCAGGTACTAAGAGGAGAAAACAATTCCTTTTCAAAAAGAATTCTTTTCATACTTTTGAAAGTTTGCCTGAGGCTAAGCCTTGTACCAATATCTTATTTTGAAAACAAAGTTCTTAACCGTTCTCACATGATCCTACTTCCTACAGCTCCATTTCACTCCAGCTTTGGGCCCCTGACTCTCAAGTGTTGGGAGAACTAAGATATGGGAAGCCCTTGTTCCAAGGAGAATTATTCATGCCTGCTGTTCAGCTGACCCCATCACCCATCAAAGACCCAGAATGGGATCTTTTCAGGGCTATTTTTATAAACCCATGCTGTTTTGGGTAGCTCTCTGTGATGACGAAACAGGCCAACCCCGCCCACAGCAGGGCATCTCTGCGTCTGGGGCTCAGGACTCTCCTTCCTGGGCTCACAGAGGCACCTTGATTCTAACTCTTCGAGTCCCTGTGTTAGAAGTTGTATACAGTGCTACCATCATCTGTGCATCGACATTTTTTAAACAATTTTGGCCTCTTTTATTGGTTTTTAATTTATTTATTTTCATTCATCTTTATTCTTCGGCCTGTGTGGGCCTCCCATTGCAGTGGCCTCTCTTGTCTCAGAGCACTGGCTCTGGGCACATGTGATCTACAGCACTGGCTCGTAATTGAACACACTGGTCCAGTAGCTCTGCGGCACTTGGGATCTTCCCGGGCCAGGAATCGAACCAGAGCCCTTTGCACAGCAAGGGGGACTCTTTACCCACTGGACCACCAGGGAAGCCCTACGTTTTTTATTCTTTTAATTATAACAGTGAGACTCACTTTTGGAAAAATTCAAACTCCGTAGAAAATGTATAAAGAAAGACAAATACCGTATATTAACCCAGACATGGAATCTAGAAAATGGTACAGATGAATCTATTTGAAGGGCATAAATAGAGATGCAGACATAGAGAATGGACGAGTAGACATGAGCAGGGACAAGAGAAGGGGTGAATTGGGAGATGAGGATCGACGTATGTACACTACCATGTGTAAAACAGGTAGCTCATGGGAACTGGCTGAAGAGTGCAGGGAGCGCAGCCTGCTCTTCTGTGGTGGCCTGGATGTGTGGGACGAGGGGGGAGAGAGGTCCAAAACGGAGGGGATATATGTATACCTATAGCTGGTTTACTTTATTGTGTATACTTATAGCTGGTTTATTTTGTCGTAGAGCAGAAACCAACAAAGCACTGTAAAGCAATTATACTTCGATTAAAAAAGAAACAAAAACTAAAACAAAACCAATAATACTGCAAAACCCCAAAAAAACCTTTCTCTTATTCTTCTTTTCAGAGAAAGGTGTTATTCTTCTTTCAGAATCCCTTGCTTCTCAAATCTACTCCTTAGGAGGAAGAGGTGCATAAAACCCCCAGGTGTTTGACTCCGTAAGTGCAAACATACATAAACACACACACACTGTTTTTCATATTGTTTTACAACACATCCTGCACTTGTTTTCTTCATTAGTTTTTACAACATCTTTCTCTGAGCATGCATGCATATTTTCCAAAAATTCTAGGAATATCTTTAAAAATGCTATGGAATTATAAAGCACACAAATCATGGGGAGGTCATGGTGAATGACTGAGGTGAATGGAAGCAAAAGGCCCCAGATATTGGCCCATTAGAAGGATGAGCTAGGAAGAACGTAGGCTGATGCAATCTCCAGTTTCATTTACTGATTCAAATTGAAGTCATATGTGTAATAGTCTCCAAATATTGACAGGTGTTTACTTTTGGTGGTAAAATGGAAAGAGGAAGGTTTAGGTTTGATTGTTATAATACTTAATCATGTCATCCAGCTCTTTTGAGTTTTCCTTTCTTCACAAAATGACTAGATTAGAGTCAATGATATCTATGAAGGGGCTTTTGGAAAAATTTTCAACTCCGAGAAAATGTATAAAGAAAGACAAATACCGTATATTAACCCAGACATGGAATCTAGAAAATGGTACAGATGAATCTATTTGAAGGGCATAAATAGAGATGCAGACATAGAGAATGGACGAGTAGACATGAGCAGGGACAAGAGAAGGGGTGAATTGGGAGATGAGGATCGACGTATGTACACTACCATGTGTAAAACAGGTAGCTCATGGGAACTGGCTGAAGAGTGCAGGGAGCGCAGCCTGCTCTTCTGTGGTGGCCTGGATGTGTGGGACGAGGGGGGAGAGAGGTCCAAAACGGAGGGGATATATGTATACCTATAGCTGGTTTACTTTATTGTGTATACTTATAGCTGGTTTATTTTGTCGTAGAGCAGAAACCAACAAAGCACTGTAAAGCAATTATACTTCGATTAAAAAAGAAACAAAAACTAAAACAAAACCAATAATACTGCAAAAAAACCCCAAAAAAACCTTTCTCTTATTCTTCTTTTCAGAGAAAGGTGTTATTCTTCTTTCAGAATCCCTTGCTTCTCAAATCTACTCCTTAGGAGGAAGAGGTGCATAAAACCCCCAGGTGTTTGACTCCGTAAGTGCAAACATACATAAACACACACACACTGTTTTTCATATTGTTTTACAACACATCCTGCACTTGTTTTCTTCATTAGTTTTTACAACATCTTTCTCTGAGCATGCATGCATATTTTCCAAAAATTCTAGGAATATCTTTAAAAATGCTATGGAATTATAAAGCACACAAATCATGGGGAGGTCATGGTGAATGACTGAGGTGAATGGAAGCAAAAGGCCCCAGATATTGGCCCATTAGAAGGATGAGCTAGGAAGAACGTAGGCTGATGCAATCTCCAGTTTCATTTACTGATTCAAATTGAAGTCATATGTGTAATAGTCTCCAAATATTGACAGGTGTTTACTTTTGGTGGTAAAATGGAAAGAGGAAGGTTTAGGTTTGATTGTTATAATACTTAATCATGTCATCCAGCTCTTTTGAGTTTTCCTTTCTTCACACAAAAATGACTAGATTAGAGTCAATGATATCTATGATTTGTTCCATTTTTGTTTAGCACTTTAATTTCCTGGGGGGGAAATCCCTTAAGAATTTAGTTAGGTATAATGTGGTCTTTGTTTCAAGTTCATGATTGTTTTTGTCAATTTCGCAAAAGCAGCTCACTAAGCTGGTTACACAGGTCACATTACCTTACAATTTTAAAAAAGCTTACAATGATACCAACATTGTGTTTTGTAGTATATAAAGAGTTTTCACACACCTTACCATATCTGATCTTCACAGTTACTCAGTGACATAGATTGAGCAGCTATCAGTTCCCTTTTTATAGACTAAGAGTTAAGTTCAGAGACTACTTGCAGAAATCTGATTCCTACCTACATTGTCTATAGCATTGGTGGCTGAATAGTCATATACAATTTAGACAGAGTCATTATCTTGCTCTCATTTGAGAATTTTATGTGTGGCATGTTTGTAATAATAAGGAATGAGTATTAGTTGATGCTTATAATACAGGAAATAGGAAGTTTAAATTCACTGAGGAGAACTTTTCACCACAGACAACCAGAAGGAATCTTTTTAGAGCATCTCTAGGAAAGGACATCTTTGACCCATTGGAACTTTGCATGCCTACTCTAGACTCTTCAGTTCTGAAGACTCTCTTGTAGTTCTCCGTGCTCTTTCAGGTCTCTCCGAGCTTTTTAGGTTGCATCTCTTTGTCTGGAATGTGCCTCCATTCCCTGTCTTTCTGTCAAACTTCTACTCTTTCCAGCTCAAGGGTTACCTGCTCTGTGAATTATTTGCTCAGCATCTTCTATAGACATAAGTCCTTCCATCTCTCTCCACAGCAATCTTTAAAATCACCCTAATAGCAACCACTTCCCTTCCATCTAACCTTAACTACAGGCTTCTTAAAGGTAAAACAAAATGCATGTTTTCACTTTTCTTTATGCAGACATTATGGATTGTGATGCAGAGGCTAAGAAGATATATTCAATGAGTTTATTAATTTTATGGAATATTATCAAGTTGGGATTTTATCAAATTTTAGCATAAATTTCTGTGTAATTTGTTGCAAGAATGTTCTCTTCTCCTTATTCATACTTACTATTTTAAACAATTTGATGTGATTACAAGCTTACAGAAAAGTTACAAGCACAGCACAGACTCTGCCCCTCCACCCATCCACTTGAGGGTAAGCTGCTGCTCTGATGTTGCATTATCTTGGGATACATTACATGTATCTCCTACATTTGGGGACCACTTCCTTGTTTTTCAGGCACAGCAAGAGTTTCCAGGTTCATCTTGGTCTTGGCCTGCTCACTCCTAGAACCAACTCCTTTATCTAATGACTCCTATTGGTGGGCATATAGGTTTTAGAAGCCAAGCTCAGGGCCTTGGGTCCGCTTCTTGTTATTAGAGCCTTGCCATTTCCAGTCCCTCCTGGTGGACAGAGCTAGGTACTATTAATGACAACATATATTTTAATTTGTTTATATACCGAAAACCACAAATTAATGCTGACATCTCCAGCACCCCCATCATGGGCTCATCCTAGTTTCCTCTTGATTTTTATAACTCCCTTCCCTGATAGGGAGAAAACTAGTTACTACTATCTTTAATATATTCACTAAGTTAATGGATTGCTTTATACATAACTAATCTTCTTTGTGTGATGCCATCTCCTTCACTCCTGATTCTCTCCTTCTCCTCCTTGGATTCTCCTAGGATTCTGAAATTCCATATTTCAGCATGGGGGGTAGGTTTCCACATGAACCCAAGTCATTTGACAGCTAAGTCCTGCTTTATTTGCTCAGCATCTTTACAGATCATGGAATGTGCCTCCATTCCCTGTCTTTCTGTCAAACTTCTACTCTTTCCAGCTCAAGGGTTACCTGCTCTGTGAATTATTTGCTCAGCATCTTCTACAGACATAAGTCCTTCCATCTCTCTCACAGCAATCTTTAAAATCACCCTAATAGCAACCACTTCCCTTCCATCTAACCTTAACTACAGGCTTCTTAAAGGTAAAACAAAATGCATGTTTTCACTTTTCTTTATGCAGACATTATGGATTGTGATGCAGAGGCTAAGAAGATATATTCAATGAGTTTATTAATTTTATGGAATATTATCAAGTTGGGATTTTATCAAATTTTAGCATAAATTTCTGTGTAATTTGTTGCAAGAATGTTCTCTTCTCCTTATTCATACTTACTATTTTAAACAATTTGATGTGATTACAAGCTTACAGAAAAGTTACAAGCACAGCACAGACTCTGCCCCTCCACCCATCCACTTGAGGGTAAGCTGCTGCTCTGATGTTGCATTATCTTGGGATACATTACATGTATCTCCTACATTTGGGGACCACTTCCTTGTTTTTCAGGCACAGCAAGAGTTTCCAGGTTCATCTTGGTCTTGGCCTGCTCACTCCTAGAACCAACTCCTTTATCTAATGACTCCTATTGGTGGGCATATAGGTTTTAGAAGCCAAGCTCAGGGCCTTGGGTCCGCTTCTTGTTATTAGAGCCTTGCCATTTCCAGTCCCTCCTGGTGGACAGAGCTAGGTACTATTAATGACAACATATATTTTAATTTGTTTATATACCGAAAACCACAAATTAATGCTGACATCTCCAGCACCCCCATCATGGGCTCATCCTAGTTTCCTCTTGATTTTTATAACTCCCTTCCCTGATAGGGAGAAAACTAGTTACTACTATCTTTAATATATTCACTAAGTTAATGGATTGCTTTATACATAACTAATCTTCTTTGTGTGATGCCATCTCCTTCACTCCTGATTCTCTCCTTCTCCTCCTTGGATTCTCCTAGGATTCTGAAATTCCATATTTCAGCATGGGGGGTAGGTTTCCACATGAACCCAAGTCATTTGACACCATTGTGTTCTCCAATTCAACTCAGTGCTAACACTGTCTAGCTAGAGAGAGTGTCAGAATCCACAATTTAATGGCTCCGTCCTATAAGACACTACTCTCCCTACCCAGGTCTGTCACAAAGTCTAGGCTTCCATCTGCGCTTCTGATAAACTGGTTATAAATCAGAGGTTCCAGTGACTCATGGAACTCAAGAGGACATTTTATTACTCCATCCCCAGTGGATTACAAAGAGGAACTCAGGAACAGCCTGATGGTGAGATGTATGGGATAAGGTCTGTGGAAAGCAGCCGGAGCTTCTTCCCTCTCTGAATGCACCACTCTCCATGAATCTCCACATGCTTACTAATCTGCAGTCTCTTCCAATCTTTTGAATTTTTACAAAGGTTTCATTACACAGGCATGATTGATTAAACTATTGACAATTAGTGACTGATTTAACCTCCCACTGCCCTCTTCTCCGCAGAGGTCAAGTGGGTGGAATTGAAAGTTCAAACCCTCTCATCCTATGGTTGGTTTTCCCCATCCTTTGTTGGGGTTCCAAAGTATCACTTAGGAAATTCCAAGGGTTTTAGGAGCTCGGTGACAGAAACAGACATGAAGACAAAATATGTTCTTCTTATCGTAAGTCATACTATCACACATCCCATGAGGCTGCCTTCCTCACTGAACAGAGGCTGGTACCTTGAGCTGCTGCTTGCCAGGGTCTCCTGTGGGGAAACAAACCAGAGGAAGTTTTCTCAGCTTTGGTTGAGCCAGGAGAAAAACGTCTTGGAAATGAAAGAACTAAGACAAAAACAAGCTGATTCGATTCACATGGGCTCATCAGCTGGGGTCATACTGATCAGCAACAGGTGGGAGATCTGCTGTGGACTTTGGAACACTTGGTCAGTGCACGTTAGAATGCTGCACGGGCACACAGAACAGACTCCTGACTTCTTGCTGGTCTAGTTGCCCTCAGCTGTCTTGCGCTTTCCAAAAAAACTTCAGTAATTATTGTCACGAGGGTTATCCTTTCTCCTAGTGATTTTTTGAATTCTCCTAGGATTCTGAAATTCCATATTTCAGCATGGGGGGTAGGTTTCCACATGAACCCAAGTCATTTGACACCATTGTGTTCTCCAATTCAACTCAGTGCTAACACTGTCTAGCTAGAGAGAGTGTCAGAATCCACAATTTAATGGCTCCGTCCTATAAGACACTACTCTCCCTACCCAGGTCTGTCACAAAGTCTAGGCTTCCATCTGCGCTTCTGATAAACTGGTTATAAATCAGAGGTTCCAGTGACTCATGGAACTCAAGAGGACATTTTATTACTCCATCCCCAGTGGATTACAAAGAGGAACTCAGGAACAGCCTGATGGTGAGATGTATGGGATAAGGTCTGTGGAAAGCAGCCGGAGCTTCTTCCCTCTCTGAATGCACCACTCTCCATGAATCTCCACATGCTTACTAATCTGCAGTCTCTTCCAATCTTTTGAATTTTTACAAAGGTTTCATTACACAGGCATGATTGATTAAACTATTGACAATTAGTGACTGATTTAACCTCCCACTGCCCTCTTCTCCGCAGAGGTCAAGTGGGTGGAATTGAAAGTTCAAACCCTCTCATCCTATGGTTGGTTTTCCCCATCCTTTGTTGGGGTTCCAAAGTATCACTTAGGAAATTCCAAGGGTTTTAGGAGCTCGGTGACAGAAACAGACATGAAGACAAAATATGTTCTTCTTATCGTAAGTCATACTATCACACATCCCATGAGGCTGCCTTCCTCACTGAACAGAGGCTGGTACCTTGAGCTGCTGCTTGCCAGGGTCTCCTGTGGGGAAACAAACCAGAGGAAGTTTTCTCAGCTTTGGTTGAGCCAGGAGAAAAACGTCTTGGAAATGAAAGAACTAAGACAAAAACAAGCTGATTCGATTCACATGGGCTCATCAGCTGGGGTCATACTGATCAGCAACAGGTGGGAGATCTGCTGTGGACTTTGGAACACTTGGTCAGTGCACGTTAGAATGCTGCACGGGCACACAGAACAGACTCCTGACTTCTTGCTGGTCTAGTTGCCCCCCTCAGCTGTCTTGCGCCCTTTCCATTAAGGAGATAATGTAAGCAACTTAGAGTCACGAGAGTAATTATTGATCAAGGCTGTGAGTGGGTCCCAGTCTGCATTAATATCATTCTCTGCAAACACCTGGATGCTTATGCTCTCAATAAAAGCGGGCTGGTGAATGTGTTCAGGGCCTTGACTCAAGAGGCCTTGAGCCCTCCCCACTCTCACCCCGGTCCCATCCTTTCTCTCTTTCTGTGTGCGTGTATTTCTTAACATCTCGCCGCAACTGCTATTCTCTATGCACCTATCTGACGTGCTGTGGCAGTCTCCCTCTTCATCCTTGTCCATCTCGGACATTCTGTGCAGGGATGTCCTCCTCACCCACTCAGCCTCTGACTCCACTTTCCATGGCTTCTCTTTCTCTCTGCTGATCCAAGGATGCCCTATAACCCTTGATCTGATCTTGATAGCACACATCAGGCCACTGCTTTGTGTAGAAGCCCTCCTTTCTAGCTTGGGCTTTGACAGATCATACTGGAAAGGATGCTACACTCTTCATATGTGGGTCCTGACATATGGTGCTGGGCTGCGTGAATATACTCTTACTACCTTAGGGAGGCATCCTCTGACTTCTAAAACTTCCTCCCCCAATCCTGACACCTTGCTTGGGCTCTAACTGCCCATGTTAAATTTCCCTCCCACTTGGATACTCTTCTTCCTTTATTCAGGTTCCAACATGCTTGTTTGGGCCACTGTGATTGTCCTCTATACAGATACTATTTTTTTATGTTATGCTCCCATCTATGGCTTTAGGACTGGGGGGTAGAAGAAGAAAATAAAGGGGGAAGAAAGGAAAAGGACATACCATTTCCTAAGTTTGTTTAGGAAACTTTCATTTTATGAATGCATGGAAAAGTTTAAAAGTGGCTGATTTCCTCTTTCTGCAATAGTAACAAAAGATTTGGGCTAAGAAAAATTTGATGTTAAATGCCTTTTTCATTGGAAAATTGAATATTTCTCTTCTAGGTATTTCATATTTGTTTGTCTATTGTCTATTCTTCCTGATAGAGGATTTCTAAACTAGACATTTAGAAATGAAAAGCCTGGAATGGATATTTGTGCTTCTGGCCTAATTTTCTTATTTCATAGATGAAGGAACTGAGTCCTGGTGAGGTTAAACGGGGCTTTCCTGTTGGCTCAGATGGTAAAGAATTTGCCTGCAATGCCAGAGAATCGGTGTTTGATCTCTGGGTGAGGAAGATCCTCTGGAGAAGGGAATGGTAGCCCATCCCAGTATTCTTGCCAGGGAAATCCCAGGGATAGAAGAGTATCAGATGACTTTTGCAGGTTTCCCAGGTGACAGAGAAAGACCATTTTTATACACCCTGGCCAGGGTTCTTGGCAGTCTCCTTCATTATTATGATTTAAAACTACTTGACTTTTCAGGTACATTTCTGAGAAAAATTAGTTTTTACATTACACCTTATATTTTAAAATGGAAGTCCTTTTCTTCAACAATGATATTGTTGGTAGAATGCTATATTTTGGGCCCTAAAACATTGTGCAACTGCTATTGCCTAGGCCGCTTGGGCCCTTTGTTGGGCTTTGACAGATCATACTGGAAAGGATGCTACACTCTTCATATGTGGGTCCTGACATATGGTGCTGGGCTGCGTGAATATACTCTTACTACCTTAGGGAGGCATCCTCTGACTTCTAAAACTTCCTCCCCCAATCCTGACACCTTGCTTGGGCTCTAACTGCCCATGTTAAATTTCCCTCCCACTTGGATACTCTTCTTCCTTTATTCAGGTTCCAACATGCTTGTTTGGGCCACTGTGATTGTCCTCTATACAGATACTATTTTTTTATGTTATGCTCCCATCTATGGCTTTAGGACTGGGGGGTAGAAGAAGAAAATAAAGGGGGAAGAAAGGAAAAGGACATACCATTTCCTAAGTTTGTTTAGGAAACTTTCATTTTATGAATGCATGGAAAAGTTTAAAAGTGGCTGATTTCCTCTTTCTGCAATAGTAACAAAAGATTTGGGCTAAGAAAAATTTGATGTTAAATGCCTTTTTCATTGGAAAATTGAATATTTCTCTTCTAGGTATTTCATATTTGTTTGTCTATTGTCTATTCTTCCTGATAGAGGATTTCTAAACTAGACATTTAGAAATGAAAAGCCTGGAATGGATATTTGTGCTTCTGGCCTAATTTTCTTATTTCATAGATGAAGGAACTGAGTCCTGGTGAGGTTAAACGGGGCTTTCCTGTTGGCTCAGATGGTAAAGAATTTGCCTGCAATGCCAGAGAATCGGTGTTTGATCTCTGGGTGAGGAAGATCCTCTGGAGAAGGGAATGGTAGCCCATCCCAGTATTCTTGCCAGGGAAATCCCAGGGATAGAAGAGTATCAGATGACTTTTGCAGGTTTCCCAGGTGACAGAGAAAGACCATTTTTATACACCCTGGCCAGGGTTCTTGGCAGTCTCCCTTCATTATTATGATTTAAAACTACTTGACTTTTCAGGTACATTTCTGAGAAAAATTAGTTTTTACATTACACCTTATATTTTAAAATGGAAGTCCTTTTCTTCAACAATGATATTGTTGGTAGAATGCTATATTTTGGGCCCTAAAACATTGTGCAAGTAGTACTTTTGCTATTGTATTTCATTAGCGTGGAAGATCTAGAAATCAGCCTTACCAATTTAGTTGTCATAACTTATTTTCTGAATACTCTTTTTTAATTGTATGCCTATATGATGTTAACAGTTTTTGATAAAGATGCCAAGCAGGCTGATTATTATTTATTTTACTATTTATCATCATGTGAGATTAACGAATTGGCACATTTTTTTTAAAAATAAAATTTTATCAGCCATATAGACCCAAATGGCTGATAAATAAAATTTTATTTAAAAAAATTCACAATATAAAATTTGTATTATTTGAATCTCATTTGCATGTTCCCCCAAACTAAACGTTTATTTTGTATTGGGGAATAGCCAATTAACAATGTTGTGGTCATTTAGGTGAGCAGTGAAGGGACTCAGTCATATATATGTATGCACCTGCTCTCCCCCAAATTCTCCTCACATCCTGGCTGGCACATAACATTAAGTAACATCATTTACTTACACTTGTGGCAAGTTCAACATCTTATCAATGTAGCAGTTCAAGTGGAAACAAACAACTTGTTTAGTGTAGGTAAACCATTTAGAACAGTCATTGATTTTCAAAAATCACTTTGAGTTACTGGGGTCAAAAGGAAAACTGGGCAACAACCTATATTTAAGGATCTAAGAAAAATCTTGAAATGTCCCCATTAGCTGTGAAACTGAAGAAACTTAAGTGTGATATGAACTTACTTCAGGCCCTTGGGTGAAATATTTGCCCTTTTTACACCCATATAATTCTGTAAATTAGTGGCAACAGACAGATTTTATAATTGCAAGGGACACACCATCAAGATAATTTTGTTAATTTTCCGGGGTATTTTATCCCAGGGATAGAAGAGTATCAGATGACTTTTGCAGGTTTCCCAGGTGACAGAGAAAGACCATTTTATACACCCTGGCCAGGGTTCTTGGCAGTCTCCTTCATTATTATGATTTAAAACTACTTGACTTTTCAGGTACATTTCTGAGAAAAATTAGTTTTTACATTACACCTTATATTTTAAAATGGAAGTCCTTTTCTTCAACAATGATATTGTTGGTAGAATGCTATATTTTGGGCCCTAAAACATTGTGCAAGTAGTACTTTTGCTATTGTATTTCATTAGCGTGGAAGATCTAGAAATCAGCCTTACCAATTTAGTTGTCATAACTTATTTTCTGAATACTCTTTTTTAATTGTATGCCTATATGATGTTAACAGTTTTTGATAAAGATGCCAAGCAGGCTGATTATTATTTATTTTACTATTTATCATCATGTGAGATTAACGAATTGGCACATTTTTTTTAAAAATAAAATTTTATCAGCCATATAGACCCAAATGGCTGATAAATAAAATTTTATTTAAAAAAATTCACAATATAAAATTTGTATTATTTGAATCTCATTTGCATGTTCCCCCAAACTAAACGTTTATTTTGTATTGGGGAATAGCCAATTAACAATGTTGTGGTCATTTAGGTGAGCAGTGAAGGGACTCAGTCATATATATGTATGCACCTGCTCTCCCCCAAATTCTCCTCACATCCTGGCTGGCACATAACATTAAGTAACATCATTTACTTACACTTGTGGCAAGTTCAACATCTTATCAATGTAGCAGTTCAAGTGGAAACAAACAACTTGTTTAGTGTAGGTAAACCATTTAGAACAGTCATTGATTTTCAAAAATCACTTTGAGTTACTGGGGTCAAAAGGAAAACTGGGCAACAACCTATATTTAAGGATCTAAGAAAAATCTTGAAATGTCCCCATTAGCTGTGAAACTGAAGAAACTTAAGTGTGATATGAACTTACTTCAGGCCCTTGGGTGAAATATTTGCCCTTTTTACACCCATATAATTCTGTAAATTAGTGGCAACAGACAGATTTTATAATTGCAAGGGACACACCATCAAGATAATTTTGTTAATTTTCCTCCAGGGCAGTAATCCTTCTACTACATATCCATGAGTATAAATCACTTTCAATCATGGGGAAATAAAGCAGTCGTGGTTTATTTTCTGCAGAAATTTTCCTCTTGGTAACTTTATCCTGTTATCGCTGACTTCCGCCCTCTGTGGTTAGAACACTGGCAAACTTTCTCCACGGGCTTCCTTGGTCGTTAAGTGGTAAAGAATCTTCGTGCAATGCAGGAGATGCGGGTTTCCATCCCTGGGTGGGAAGATCCCCTGGAGAAGGAAATGGCAATCCACTCCAGTATTCTCGCCTGGGGAGGGGGGAGGTTACAAAAGGTTTGGACACAGCTTTGGCGACTAAACAACAACAAAACTTCTCTGCATAGGGGCAGTCCTGCAGATATGTCCTCCTAGATCCTCATCTTTCTGGAATTTTCTCTCCCTGTCTCTTTCTTCCACCATCTAAATTCCTAATGGGAAATGAGATTGCCTGCCCCTCGTCTAGATTTAGTGCCTCTTATAAAATGCGCTGTTTTAGGAAGCTGTGCATTCTCCCCCGTCAAAGACAAGAACAAATCTCTGAGTCCCTCTTAATGTCCTTAGTCATATAACAGTGGTTCGTGGTTTCACCTTATTTCTGGACAGTTGTAGTCACCAGACGCAACCTTTGCCGTCAAACACCGCGTCCACTTTGCACAAACTTGACCTTACACCTAAGTCAGCTTTTCTTGAACCCTCATCTGAACAAACAAACAATTCACTGTGATCTACGGATATCCCGTGCGGCGTCAGGAAGGGCCGGCTAGAGCAGTGCCGGCTCTGAGCTTGCCACCCCTGCTCCAGATTTGGTTTCCTTTTTCTTCTGACTTTAAGAAGATAAAAAAGCAATTCCTGCTAATCTCTCAGACAATGCAAAGGGCTCCAGGCTCTATTTCAGGAAACTGGTTTCAGCAAGGTAACAAAGAGACCACCAAGGCCAGAAAGGAGGCGGGGGAGATCGACCTGGAGGTGGCATTCAGGTAACCGCCCCGAGGGTGGGGGTGGGAAGCCGGCTCCGCTGGGGGCGGGAGTGTGCCTCGCTGGCCAAGAGGCAAGGCCAGCGGCTGTGCGCCCCGGCGTGGACGCGCGCGGGAGTTCAGTCTGGGGAGCGTGTCACCACGTGCCGCAGGGAGGCGGGGATAGGGCCCTCCTCCTCCGGTTATTTGTAAAGAGCGCGGGGCCAGAGCTCAGAGTTTCACAGCGGACTTGCCAGGGTTAGTGTTGAGAGAGGGGGAGGAAGGGGAGGGGTGGAAAAGAAAGGAGAGAGAGAGACTTACGTGGCCCCAAACAGACGGAGAAATACACGCGCGAGGTGAGGGGTTAGCAGGCCAGCTCACCTACTTCTCTGCTTGCCAATGCAGGGAAGAGATCCGGGAAGATCTGGGAGAGGAAGGGTCCTGTTTAGACGGTCTAACCCCACGACCCCAAAGGGGCCATTTCCTGCGCCTGCATGTTTTACCCCTTTTAAGTTTGACCTGATGAAATTAAGCAGAAAGAAAGGAAGAGGGAGGTGCGGTTCTACAGCCAGTGTGGTTTTAATTCTTCCTAAAAAGTGGCGTGGTTTGGGGCTTTATATCCGGGAGGAGCGTGTGTCATCACACTGCACGCTGATCCTGGGACGTCTGCAAACCCGGCTTCGGGGCAGTTGGCCCCACGCCCGGTCGGGCGCTCGAGGGCTCCGGCCTCGCAGTGCTCCTGGGGCTGGCCGGCGGGTATCCGGGTGGCCTTTATCTCTGTCCCCCTTTGTCCTTTTTATCTCAGGCTCTCCAGGAGGTCCGGGGGCCCGCTCTGTCGCTCCCATCCCCCAGCTGCACGGCCACTTCAATGCCCGGCAGGTTGCGGGCTGCTGCTCTTTCGAAGGCGCCTGAAGACCAGGTGCGCCCAGCGCCACCGCTGACCCGGACCGGCGCCGACGCCTGACCCGCGCCCTTGGGCACCGACGCGAGTACACTCAGCACGTCTTTGCGCTCCAGTCCGTTTTGGGCCCGTGAGGGGCAACCCCGGCCAGAATGGCCCCGGGCCGGGCGATGGCTGGGCTTCTCCTGCTGGCGGCCGCTGGCCTCGGAGGGGAGGCGGAGGGGCCCGGGCTCGCCTTCAGCGAGGATGTGCTGAGCGTGTTCGGCTCGAACCTGAGCCTGTCGGTGGCGCAGCTCGAGCGCCTGCTGGAGCGTCTGGGAGCCGCCTCCGTGGAGGGCGCCCCCGAGCCCGGGCTGCTGCACTTCAACCAGGTAAGGCCGGGCCCGGCTGCCCGTCCCCAAAGACGTCCATTTGCACTTGAACGCGGTTTAAAGGGGACGAGTGCAGGAGAAAGACCTTGGTTGTTTTCCAAGTGTGAAGCAGGTCCATCTTTTCATAGAATCGACTTTCTAGCCCGGGGTTAAAGGGCTGGCCGTGACGAGGGAGCCAGAAATTGCAGTTTAGTGCCCAATCAATGGAATCTTCAGACGCTTGTGGTTATAAGATTTTATGCAAAAGTTTATGAAGTAGTCGAGAGCGGGAAGCACCGTAAGACATGTATTTGAGATAGGAATGGCACACTTTAGTCGTCCCTGCAGAGACGGTGACTCACAGGCCGCCTTTGTTAACAGCTGCTGGGTGGGTAATGACAAGGTTAATAGTTCTGTCTTTCCCGTGTGCGTTACAGGAGACATTTAGGGGTGAAGGGCTTTTTGTATAGAGACAGGGAAGCCAAGGGGGCCTGAGACCGAGATTACACATCCCGTTGGTGATCAAACTGGGTTTAGAGCCATAGTTTTTATTCATCTCTCAGGTCAAAGGTTTGATTCTAATATTCATTCATTAAAAAAGAAAACCAAAACCAAAACCACTATTTTAGTACAGATACACAGTATTATTCAGGCATTCAAGGTTTAAGGATCTTCCTGAGTTACCTAGGGAGCAATTAAGACCATACCTGTCAGCAAACTTCAAAAAAGGGTATTAGAGATTCTTCGTTATTTCCATAAGAAGTATCCTATGATTATTTCTTAAAATTATGAATAAGCAAAGTGTGCTATCAGCATCCTCAAAACTGCCTCCTACTTTGTGAAACTCAGTTAATTCAGTGCCTTGATTTTTTTTTTTTTTCTTCCTCTTCTGCTATGGTTCCAACTGATGATGTATTCAGTTCTTTACGTATTGTCTGTCACTTCTGGGTGATGTTAGTTTCTGTTACAAAATGTTTTTGTGGTCCAAAATGTTTGGGAAATGTTACGTACTGTACTCCACTCATGGAAATCAAGAGTTTCCCAATGTATCTGACCTTAGATTACAGTTAGGGAAATTTTAATCTGATAAGTTCCTTGCTAATAACATTCTAGTTTGGCATTCTTTTTGTTAGAAATATCTCACCTCAATTAAAAGATGCAGTATTTAAGAAGTACAGGGTTCGGGTGCCATAAGTTATCAGAGTGACCTCACTTTGATCTAGAAGGGTTTTATGGCCTTCTTATGCAGTTCTTTAGTGAACTATCTATATATCCAATTCTGGTATGGCACCATGCCATAATATAATGACTTAAGAAATGATACGTTGGAAAAACTGAAATAACTTCATATTATATTGATGTTTTAGAAAACAAGGCAAACAGCTACCTAAATATTTTCTGTCTATTGCCGATTCTAAGAAGGGGAAACAACTGAGCTGACTAAAGCATTTCTAGATAGGAGCAGGAGTGATCAAATGCTTGGAAAGAAGCTTGGGGACTTGCCTTGCAACTGCGTTATCTGTAGCCCACACATTGTTTCGACTTAAATTATCTCCTTATCTTGCAATGTCTGGAGGTGTTGTTGAGTTACAAAGGGACAAAAGACCCCTGAGCCACACCTTGGCAAAGACAGTAGAAAATATACCTAAATAATTTAGGAAAATTGCTTAAGTTTATTAGCAATATGGATCCCAGTTTATGAGTAAGTAGGATACCTCAATAGGAAAATTATATGTGTGTTGACACCTTGTCTTTCATTCTTCTGTTTGCATATTTAACTACCCTCATTATGGCCTCTGTGAACATCAAAAAGAGATGAGAAAAGGCCCATAATTACTTTGGAAACAAAGGGAAGCCAAGGAAAATTTATCACTTTATCAGACCTAGCAAACATCTGTTTCAAGTTCTAAAAAGTTCTAAAGAAAACAACGACCATCAGTTAAATGATGTCAAACCGAAAGGCCATTCCGAAGACTCTGTTAATTGGCTAACATTTAAATCTGCTTAGGCAAGAGACTATCCAACTGGGAGCAAGACTGAGGGCCCTTACTCTCTCTATACCTTAAAGAAGGCAACTTTGGTTTCCTCACCTGCAACAAAGTAGAATAACAACGTATGTGAGAAACTTGATTTTCTGACGTGGAAGACTGCTGAAAAGATAGAATTTATTTCTTTGAGCCAGGGATTTATTGAATCTTGTACGAGATCCATTTACAGATCACACTGTTCTTTTGGATAAGAATTTAGGTGATCTTTTTCATGGGCTACCATACTAAAAATATAGACAGTGGTGGAAGGTTTTCTAATATTATTTTCAGTGTCCCTAAGTACTATTAACTTGTTGCTTTGGGAGATCAAAGTGACCTGAGTTCAAACTGGAGACAATAGGAAATTGAGTTTACTGTTTTCTACTTATGGTTTCTGAGGGTACAAAGAGCAGGTAGAAGAAGCAGCACAAACAAGTGAGAGGAAGGAGACCTTTTATCTGAATGGGTCTCTGGGGCCCATGACTAACAGTAAGTCTGCTGTATCTCTGAGAGTTTCTAGAATACAAAGGGAAGTCCCAACTGAACCTTGGGTGATTAGTTTAGGGAATTTAAGAATGGGCTCAATGCCACCTTTTGTTTGTTCTGGGAGTCCTTTCTCGTTCTCCAAGTAGTCTTTTCATCTCTTCTTCAAAATACTTACTTTTAAACGATCACACTCAGCTGGAGGAAATGCCTCTATTTAATCAAATCAGTCTCTTGGGGAGGGCTAGTGTGATGGAGATGTGGGTGTTGGTGTTGCAGGTTGGCCTGTGAGTCAACCTTCGTTTCCCACCCTCACTCAGCCTTTGACTTTTGTTTCTCGTTCCTGTTTCTTCATACATATTTTCAGCATACATATTTGATTTGATACTTATTTTGCAGCATAACTCCTGCATCTTTTTTTTCCTTTCGCAGGTTGCCTGAACCTTGTTTCTAAACATCTTTCAATTCTTCAAGTCTTCCTAAAGCAGTATTTGGAGTATGTAAACATTCAATACTTTCAGTTCTCCTCTTTGCCTTCTCTTGGCTGAAGTCTAAATCTGGAGCCTGGCATTTAAGGCTCTGCACAGCACTGTTGACCCTGAGATGGCAACCTCCCTGCCCAGACATAGCGCTCTGCCTACATTAAACTACTCACTGTTCTCTGACTTCACCTTATATTTTTCTCAAGCACTTGACCTCATTATTTTCCTTGCACCCTTTCCCGTTCCCAGCTGGGATGGCGTTCTTTTCCTTGGATGCTCCTCTCAAAATCTTAGATTTTTTAAAAACTCAGGTACACTCCTGCATAAAACCTTTCTGGGCTTCACCATCACCACTGATTTGCCGATTTCCCTCTTTGAATTCTTGAAATTTTTTTATTAGGCTGATGACACTTAGCTATTCATGAGTTCAAGAAATATTTCGAATAACGACTGTATTCTAATTAAGATTTGGAAGTACAAACCTAACCATATTGCTCATTTTTAAGAACAGTTAAATGCCTTCAAGACAAACTTCAAACACTATAACGTGGATTAAGCCTTTTTATGATCTGGTTCTTGTCTATTTCCCAAGTCTTATTTCTTTGCTACTTGTTTAGTCACCAATGACTGCTGATAGTTCCTGGTTCTGCACATACATCTGCTTATGCTTTCGATATCAGTTTAGACATTACTTCTTCCAAGAAGCCTTTCTTAAGTTTTAGTTTTAGTAGGAGCCCCATATTAATCGGTGCCTTTGCAATTATAACATATATGGAAATTATAGTATAATATGTAAATAATTTAGATGTATTATATTATGGTTTTCTGTTTTTATGGCTACGTGTGCCCTACCCCCCAATATGATTTTGAACAAATTGAAGGGAATGATGTGACTCATTTCTTTAGAGGCTAGTGTAGTGCCTGGTACATGACACACATTCATTATATGTGTTTTGGCTGAGCCAGGCAACTTGTGGGGTCTTAGTTCCCTCATCAGGAATTGAACCTGGGCCCTCAGGAGTGAAAGCTCCATTGGAATTCCCCATTTACATATATTTTTGAATGAATGAGTGAAGATTGCTTGATATGAGTAAGGCAATTTGGGCCCTCATATGACTTTACAGTGAGGGAGTGAGGTAAGTCTTGACTTTCTTCATGGGGCCAAGCTTGTAGTCTGTAGCAAACACATGAGTGTGTGTGTGTTCATTACATACATGCTGTATGCACAGCTTGTTGTCATTTATTATACTTTTTCCTGGAATGAGGGTAACAGTGCATTAGATGAAGGAGGTGCTGGGAAGCACTGACTGTGGAAGGAGGAGAGAAAGCATCTCTTGTCCCCTGCTGCCTTTTTATAATTTCTATTATATTCTGAGAAATGGTGAGGTAAATCTTCTAGGAATGTCTTCCAGCCTGCTTGTTCAGGTGAGAGACTGGCTGGAAGGGCAGGACGAAAGGGCGAGGTTGTATTTATGTCTCTGGTGGCTTTCCTTCAAGACAATGGACCTATTCTGATTTATTATATCTCTCTATTTAACTTGACTGTGTACAGTGTGATCATTGTTTCTAAAAGGTCTTGAGAAAATGAGAGATACTCATAGTTCACTTGACCGTGCTGTCAGGAGCTTAGTTTGTTCTTGTGCCAGGGATGATGGGAATCCATATGAGAAAACAGCCTCCGTTCTTTCTATATCTAACTCCCAGATTTGCATCTTTATCCACTAGCCTAGAAGTCACATGGGTCCTTCTGTACATAACATAAATAGCTATGTCTAAGGATTTAGGGTTTCGATATCAGTTTAGACATTACTTCTTCCAAGAAGCCTTTCTTAAGTTTTAGTTTTAGTAGGAGCCCCATATTAATCGGTGCCTTTGCAATTATAACATATATGGAAATTATAGTATAATATGTAAATAATTTAGATGTATTATATTATGGTTTTCTGTTTTTATGGCTACGTGTGCCCTACCCCCCAATATGATTTTGAACAAATTGAAGGGAATGATGTGACTCATTTCTTTAGAGGCTAGTGTAGTGCCTGGTACATGACACACATTCATTATATGTGTTTTGGCTGAGCCAGGCAACTTGTGGGGTCTTAGTTCCCTCATCAGGAATTGAACCTGGGCCCTCAGGAGTGAAAGCTCCATTGGAATTCCCCATTTACATATATTTTTGAATGAATGAGTGAAGATTGCTTGATATGAGTAAGGCAATTTGGGCCCTCATATGACTTTACAGTGAGGGAGTGAGGTAAGTCTTGACTTTCTTCATGGGGCCAAGCTTGTAGTCTGTAGCAAACACATGAGTGTGTGTGTGTTCATTACATACATGCTGTATGCACAGCTTGTTGTCATTTATTATACTTTTTCCTGGAATGAGGGTAACAGTGCATTAGATGAAGGAGGTGCTGGGAAGCACTGACTGTGGAAGGAGGAGAGAAAGCATCTCTTGTCCCCTGCTGCCTTTTTATAATTTCTATTATATTCTGAGAAATGGTGAGGTAAATCTTCTAGGAATGTCTTCCAGCCTGCTTGTTCAGGTGAGAGACTGGCTGGAAGGGCAGGACGAAAGGGCGAGGTTGTATTTATGTCTCTGGTGGCTTTCCTTCAAGACAATGGACCTATTCTGATTTATTATATCTCTCTATTTAACTTGACTGTGTACAGTGTGATCATTGTTTCTAAAAGGTCTTGAGAAAATGAGAGATACTCATAGTTCACTTGACCGTGCTGTCAGGAGCTTAGTTTGTTCTTGTGCCAGGGATGATGGGAATCCATATGAGAAAACAGCCTCCGTTCTTTCTATATCTAACTCCCAGATTTGCATCTTTATCCACTAGCCTAGAAGTCACATGGGTCCTTCTGTACATAACATAAATAGCTATGTCTAAGGATTTATTGGGCTTCCCTGGTGACTCAGATGGTAAAAAATCTGCCTGCAGTCCAGGAGACCTGGGTTTGATCGTTTTCTTGTCTGGAGTATCCTATGGACAGAGTGATAGATGACAGTAGATAGCTTACCATAAACAGTGTGCGATTCTTGATTTCCAAAGGAGAAAATTTTAATATGGGATCAAAAGACTTGGCTTCAGTCACTCAGGACTTCGTGCAGAAAGTTTTATTAAATAGCTAAGGAGGAAACTAATGATTTGTAGGAGCTGTAATGGTTTCTTGAACCTGGAAACCTTCAGGAGGTAGCATGAATCATTCCAGCTAAAGGAACTGGAAAGGGGGCAGAAGAGTACCCCCAGAAGCTAGTTGAAGCGAGGGGTTTTGCACTTTTCCAGTTGGTTATTAACAATAGATAAAAAGAATATTTTAAGGTAGTAAAGGTCTTACCACACCCACACCCACACCACACATCTTTAGATAACATAGGTGCAAGCTAAGAAGGAGCAACAGACCCTCCAGCAAGATACATTGTTGTTATAAACATTAGCTCTGGCCTTAAAGAAGGTCTTAGGCAAAACTGATTATTGTCATAGATGTGGCAATCAAGGAGAAGGCACCTTGGCTAAAACTGTTTGTTCCTTCTTCTCCTCTTCCTTGGAAACTACTGGCCACCTTATCATGTCTGCCTATTCACGCCTTTCAAGAGGAGCCTGTAGGCTACAGTCTATAGGGTCGCAAAGAGTTGGACATGACTGAAGTGACTTAGCAAGTAGCAAGTGTCAACTACAGTTGGCATTTACCAGTCATGTTGCCGGTGACTGAACAAGGACATTTGCCCTCTGCCTCTGTGAAGACTGACCCCATGCTGACAGCTGCTGACCTTCAGCAGCCTCGAGGCAGCTCAGGGTAGAGTGAGGCACTCTGTGCTCCAGGGGGTCTGGTGGAGCAGGTCTTTAGATAGGTGGATGTCTTTAGGAACAGACAGTATCTCAATCCTTGCATCTCATATTTAGAAAGCATTAAATTGGGCTTCCCTGGTGGTCCAGTGGGTAAGGACACTGCCTTGCAGTGTAGGGGGCACCAGTTGGATCCCTGGCCTGGGAAGACCCCGTGTGCCGTGGAGCGGCTGGACCGATGTGTCCAATTACCGAGCCAGAGCTCTGGAGCGCATGCGCCCAGAGCCGGTGCTCTGCAACAAGAGAGGCCACTGCGATGGGAGGCCCACACGGGCCAAAGAACAAAGATGAATGAAAAATAAATAAAAATGAAAGAGCAATAGAAGTGGCCAAAAGAAAAATAAAAATTAAAAAAAAGAAAGCATTTAAATCCCTTCATGGTGACATCAGATCCTTGTGACTAACCAAAAACTTTTTGTTTTTAAGCTCCCTCTTCCTCAAAATCTTATATATTGATCTTCCTGCTGCTGCCTCTCTGGAGCAGTCTCTCAGAGCCATCTGAGGTGCTGTCTTCAGGGTCACAGTCCTAATTGTGCCCCAAATAAAACTCAACCCACAACTCTCAAGTTGTTCATCTTTTTTTACTCAACACAAGGATTTATCATTTTGTGTGTGTGTGTGCGCGCACTGTGTGACAAACTCTAAACCAATTTATTTGTATTAACACATTTCAAAATCACAACAGTCCTGTGATAATGATGCCATTATTAACTGAACTTCACATAGCAGAAAAATGTGGTGCTGAGATAAAAATCACACAGTAAGTGGTAGAACCTCAGGAAATCCTAAATCCTTTCAACTAAAAAAGACACACAACTTGAGAGTTGCGAGTTAAGTTTTATTTGGGGCAAAATGAGGACAGCAGCCCAGGAGACAACACTTCTCTTAGTTCTGAGAGACAGCTCCAAAGAGGTAATGGGGGAGGTCAATATCTAAGATTTTGGAGAAGGGGGAGTTCAATGCAGTTAAGCACTCATTTTACAAAAGGTTGTCTGTGAGTCATGAGGAGCTGATGCCATCATGAACAGATTTAGTGCTTTTCTAGATATAAAGAGATGCTAAGATTGGGATCATGGAATTAGTTCCTAAAAATATCTAATGATCCAAAGACCTTTTCCAGATTTCCCTGAAGCCCAGAGTGCCTCTCTTTACCCTGAACTTGTCAGCAGGTGTTGAACGTCAACAGTCGCAGCAGCAGAGGGCTCAGTCTCTGCAGAGGCAGATGGCAAATGCCCTTGTTGTTCAATTGCTGGCAGCGCTCTAGACAGGTGGCAATTTGGAGTTGACAATCCTATAGTGGATTTTTTGAATTATAGTTTAGAAAGCCATACTGTCTCTAGCCAGGCCAACTGTTACCTCAGATTTTGGTCTGTGGGTAGAAGCTACTAACCATCAGTTACTTGTCTAGCTACATTGCTTGGTTACCTTAAGGGCACAGAAATGACAGTTATGATGATAGGTCCTTGTCCTCAGAAAGACTGTAATCTGATTAATAAAAAGGTGGAAACTTGTGAGAAGTATGCAAAGCAAAACTACAGCAATTAAATAATCATTGAAAGAAATATTACCATAGATATCACAAGACTGTGTGCGATTAATTTTCAAGTGAAGACTTTTGGTGGCATGCTCTATTAGTTTAAAAGAGTGAGGGATCCTTTTGGGAAACAGCTTGAGGAAGAGTTACAAGTCAGTCAGTTCTCTTTTTTGGGCAATTATGCTTATTTGGTTTGATTTTTTAAATACTTACTTGATGAACATCTGTTAGTATGCAGTGTGTCTGTAGTGTTAATCACAAGATGGGGTTACATGAATTCTCTTACAGAATGAAAATTTCTTTTATTTCTTCTTGTATGATCAGTTTTTCTTGGAGAAAATATTTTGGCAACAGTAGTTTTCCTAATTCTGAGTTTCAAAAGTTTTCCTGGAGAAAAGTATATTAATCAACTTCTTTCTTCTATGGATAGACTGGATACGGGAGAAATACCCATGTCAAGTGTTAAACTTTTAAGTCTTGTTCTCACTTTTACTCTAGAATTCTACCAATTCTCTTCTGACAGTTAACAGTGTAAGTTCTTTTCTTAAAAATTATGCCATGTTCTCTCTGGCAGATAATATTTTTTTAATACATGTTAATTATCTTTTTTCTTTTTGTGTGAAGTATGTTTCAACAGATTCCTAGATATAAAGAGATGCTAAGATTGGGATCATGGAATTAGTTCCTAAAATATCTAATGATCCAAAGACCTTTTCCAGATTTCTGAAGCCCAGAGTGCCTCTCTTTACCCTGAACTTGTCAGCAGGTGTTGAACGTCAACAGTCGCAGCAGCAGAGGGCTCAGTCTCTGCAGAGGCAGATGGCAAATGCCCTTGTTGTTCAATTGCTGGCAGCGCTCTAGACAGGTGGCAATTTGGAGTTGACAATCCTATAGTGGATTTTTTGAATTATAGTTTAGAAAGCCATACTGTCTCTAGCCAGGCCAACTGTTACCTCAGATTTTGGTCTGTGGGTAGAAGCTACTAACCATCAGTTACTTGTCTAGCTACATTGCTTGGTTACCTTAAGGGCACAGAAATGACAGTTATGATGATAGGTCCTTGTCCTCAGAAAGACTGTAATCTGATTAATAAAAAGGTGGAAACTTGTGAGAAGTATGCAAAGCAAAACTACAGCAATTAAATAATCATTGAAAGAAATATTACCATAGATATCACAAGACTGTGTGCGATTAATTTTCAAGTGAAGACTTTTGGTGGCATGCTCTATTAGTTTAAAAGAGTGAGGGATCCTTTTGGGAAACAGCTTGAGGAAGAGTTACAAGTCAGTCAGTTCTCTTTTTTGGGCAATTATGCTTATTTGGTTTGATTTTTTAAATACTTACTTGATGAACATCTGTTAGTATGCAGTGTGTCTGTAGTGTTAATCACAAGATGGGGTTACATGAATTCTCTTACAGAATGAAAATTTCTTTTATTTCTTCTTGTATGATCAGTTTTTCTTGGAGAAAATATTTTGGCAACAGTAGTTTTCCTAATTCTGAGTTTCAAAAGTTTTCCTGGAGAAAAGTATATTAATCAACTTCTTTCTTCTATGGATAGACTGGATACGGGAGAAATACCCATGTCAAGTGTTAAACTTTTAAGTCTTGTTCTCACTTTTACTCTAGAATTCTACCAATTCTCTTCTGACAGTTAACAGTGTAAGTTCTTTTCTTAAAAATTATGCCATGTTCTCTCTGGCAGATAATATTTTTTTAATACATGTTAATTATCTTTTTTCTTTTTGTGTGAAGTATGTTTCAGGTGTACAATAGAGTGATTCACATCTTTTAAAGATTATATTTCATGTATAGTTATTGTAAAACACTGGTTATGTTCCTTATATTGCACAATATATCCTTATAGCTTATTTTATACATTGTGGTTTGCTCCTTTTAATCCCATGAATCCTCCTTTCTCATGACTGTGAAGCAGCTGCAGACTGTGAGCAGAGTGCTTTAAAAGAATTCCTAACTCTTAGACTCTCATTGCTGCTACAGTAGGAGTTTGAACTCTCATACAGTTATGAATAGAGGGGTTGGTAAACTTTTTCCCTTAACTGAGGTAGATCTTCATTTCTTTCTAGAGATGTTCAAATAGATGTTCAAAGTAGAGTAGCTGAATGGAAGGTTTTCAGGTTGTGTGCTTTCCATGGTTCATGTCATATTTCTGTTTCCTGAGGATGCCCACCTTAGGAGATGTTGAGAGGCAAGACTTCATTTCCCCATCATAAAACCCATTGCTTTTCAACTCTGACTGCTGTTTAAGAGTTTTTACTTTACGTTCAGTATATATTTGAATCCTCTATGTTCTGTTTCTTTTGCTGGTAGTAGAGGTTGAGGGGGGAAGATTCTTGAGAGTCCCTAGGACAGCATGGAGATCAAACCAGTCACTCCTAAAGGAAATCAACCCCGAATATTCATTGGGAGGATTGATGCTGAAGCTGAAGCTAATGCTTTGGCTATCTGATATGAAGAGACAACTCATTGGAAAAGACTGTGATGCTGGGAAAGATTGAGGGCAGGAGGAGAAGGGAGCAACTGAGGACAAAATGGTTGGATGGCATCACCAACTCAATGGATATGAGTTTGAGCAAACTCTGGGAGACAGTGGAGGAAGGGGAAGCCTGGTGTGCTGCAGTCCATGGGTTTGCAAAGACTTGGACATGATTGAGAGACCAAACAACAACTAAATGGGTTGGGGGAGAAAAGAAGAATATAAATAGGCATGGGAAATAGGTCTGAAGTTGCTAAGGAGTGACATTCCTCAGGGAAGAGAAAAGCAACCTACAAGGAGGATTAGCCTAATGCAGTTGGTAATACGAGTTTGCCAGTTACTGGATTTAGAATGGCATTTTCTCAAGGACTGTCCATTTACTAAGTTCATACTGTTAATATTAGGATCATTTACAATGCAATTTGTTAAAAAGAGATTGTTACTAAACTCTAGACAACCTAAGAAATTTGTAGTTTTCAGAGAGCATTCCCATTTCCAGTTCCAGATGATGGTAGATTCCTGTCTGTAATTGAAAATTGAAGCTCATTTATTCTCAAATTATTCCCAGTGTCTGTATCAGGAGCCAAACGGGTTTGCCAGGTCTTGAGATTTATTTCATAAAGAAATGAACCTGTCGTTGAATTACCTTTGTGATGATGGGATTTGGGAACATAGAAAATCTTCAGAATAGAGCCTTGTTTAATTTGGTTTCCATCTCCTTCCAAAGATCCTCTGTTGTTTTTCTTGGCCTGGAGTTTAAGGAGGAACAAAAACAAAAATCTGTGAATCCAGATCAAAGGTGTTAACCTGAAAAGTAGTATTATGCCTTCCAAGTCCAAATATCTAATATTTTACTTTATTTATACTTAACTGAATAGAGTAAAAAAAAACCCAGACGAGCCTCGATAAGGTCTCTAAGCCTTTATTTCTGTGAACCTAGTTCAAAAATAATATACATGTCATTGATACATTTGCTGGGTTTCTTAGGTCTCTAACTATAGCAGAGAATACAACAAAATGGTTGATAATTTAGTCTTGGAAGTTAAACAGACCTAGGCTGAAATTCTAATTCTGTCACATTAGCTGGGGAATCACAGCCAAGTGGCTTAACCTGCTTAATCCTCAGTTTTCATATCTGTTAACTGAAAGAATGAAAGTTACTTATAAGGTAGTTGTGAATGAAAATACATGAACAATAATAGTACTTACTGAACATTCACTATATTTTAGGTACTTCTATATTTAGTGTGTTATATGTAATAAATAAAATAAGCTATTTTTTCCTGTCATCGAATAACAAGTAAAAAGAACACATGTAAAATGCCTAGCATGTGAAATACTCTGTCTGGCTCAAATTATGTGCTCAGTGCCTGATAATTTTCATGACAATGTTGTGTAAGTTTATATAGCTTAACACTCTTTAACAGAGTTGTCTTTCACTGAAGGCCTGAGCACTTTACGGTCAGTCAGCTTAGAGGAAAGCATTGCTATAAAAAGAAGGCAACAATTAGTGGAATAAAAAGTTCAGTGAGAAATACATCAGTCCAGTGACTTTGGTTTTGGTGTTAGTTGCCATGGTGACTTTCCTCTTTTTTTTTTTTTTAAACTTTTATTTTACTTTTCACTTTTACAGAGTTTTGATGTTTACAGATACGTATGTTCCCAGATTAGTCATATGCATATCCCCCCCATCCCCCACCTCCAGACCATCACACAGCACCCATGAAGGATCTGCTTTTCTCACAGAGCAATGACTATAGCTGTTTTCTTCACATATGATAGTACAGGCCTTCATGCTACTTCCTTTACGCCTCCCACCCACTGTTCCTTCCCCACAATGTCCATATGTCCACTGTCCATGTCTGTCTTTCCGTTGCTTCACTGCATGTGCCATCATCACCATCCTACTAGATTCCATATATATGTGTTAATATATATTGTACTTGGTGACTTTCCTCTTGAGAAAGACTTCTACTATTTGCCTCTTTGTCCTTTTCATCAGACATTAGTAATAAACTGAAAATATAAACCTTAGAGACTAATGATATGATCTGAATATTTCATTAGACTTTGAAATTATGAACATTCCCTCTTTCATGACTTCAGAGGCTTTATTTAGAAATTGGCTTTGTTTTACAATTTTTGTCCCAAATATGCATCGATACTGAAATGTGCCTGATTGGAAGTCTGCATTATACTTGTAGAAATTGTTGTAATTGTGGTTTTAAGTTTAGATTTACCTCAAGACCTCAGTATGAATTTTGCTAGCCAGAAGAATCCAGGGTCCTCCACATTCAGTTGACCTTGCTAGTTGGAAAGTAGTAAGAGTGCAGGAGCCACTTTGGTCTCATTGTGATAAGTGAGGGCTGTGTCTCTTCAGGGATAGGGAAAGAGAAATCAGCCCAAACTTCAAAAATGAGGTAAAATCAGTAGGTCAATTCTGAGTTGGATCACAGATCCTGCTATAAATGAATATTGAACACATATGCTAGAAAGCACGTGGACCCTTCTGTTAAGGGATGCACCCAATCAATGATATCTGTTACTTTAGTTTGAGTATCAAATCATGATGCTCTGCAGATTTCTTTAGGAACAGGGATCTCAAAATTCAGGTATATTCTTTGGTTATTTTTCTTATACATATTAATGAGAAAGTCAAGACACTGGTTCTGTCACCAGTCTTGGGATAAGGGCCATTTAAGTAAATGTCCTGGTAGGATCTTCACTCCAGCAGAGGAACCAGGTCCTAGAGGTAGTGGTGGTGAACTTATTGTGTGCCAGGCATTGTGCCTTCCTATATACTATCCCAATAAGCCACTCAGTCTCACCAGATGAGGACTCTGCTTATTCCCTGAGGAAAGTCAGTCTCAGAGAGGTCGAATATTTCCTTCAGTCTCGTAGCTCAGAAATGGCAGAGTGAGGATTCCCCACTCAAGTGCCCAGGTGTCAAGGTAGAACTGATGTGAGTTTCTTTCTTTTTCTTTTTTCTTTTAATTTTGGCCTCTTTTGTTGTTTTTTATTTGTTTATTTGTTTTCATCCATCTTTGTTCTTTGGCCTGTGTGGGCCTCCCATTGCTGTGGCCTTCTTCTTTGCAGAGCACTGGCTCTGGGCACATGCGCTCCAGAGCAGGTAATTGGACACACTGGTCCAGCCACTTTGCAGCATGTGGGGTTTTCCTGGGTCAGGGATCCGACCGGTGCCCCTTGTATTGCAAGGTGGACTCTTTACCCACTAGACCATCAGGGAAGACCTGATATGAGTTTCTTGAAACCACTGGGAACAGTGCAGTCATTTGAAGCAGGAAGGTATTTTCTGCTGAGATTTATTTTTTGTTTTAGTAAAACAAGAAAAAATTGTATCAGGCTGAAGACCAATTGTGGTTTTAAGTTTAGATTTACCTCAAGACCTCAGTATGAATTTTGCTAGCCAGAAGAATCCAGGGTCCTCCACATTCAGTTGACCTTGCTAGTTGGAAAGTAGTAAGAGTGCAGGAGCCACTTTGGTCTCATTGTGATAAGTGAGGGCTGTGTCTCTTCAGGGATAGGGAAAGAGAAATCAGCCCAAACTTCAAAAATGAGGTAAAATCAGTAGGTCAATTCTGAGTTGGATCACAGATCCTGCTATAAATGAATATTGAACACATATGCTAGAAAGCACGTGGACCCTTCTGTTAAGGGATGCACCCAATCAATGATATCTGTTACTTTAGTTTGAGTATCAAATCATGATGCTCTGCAGATTTCTTTAGGAACAGGGATCTCAAAATTCAGGTATATTCTTTGGTTATTTTTCTTATACATATTAATGAGAAAGTCAAGACACTGGTTCTGTCACCAGTCTTGGGATAAGGGCCATTTAAGTAAATGTCCTGGTAGGATCTTCACTCCAGCAGAGGAACCAGGTCCTAGAGGTAGTGGTGGTGAACTTATTGTGTGCCAGGCATTGTGCCTTCCTATATACTATCCCAATAAGCCACTCAGTCTCACCAGATGAGGACTCTGCTTATTCCCTGAGGAAAGTCAGTCTCAGAGAGGTCGAATATTTCCTTCAGTCTCGTAGCTCAGAAATGGCAGAGTGAGGATTCCCCACTCAAGTGCCCAGGTGTCAAGGTAGAACTGATGTGAGTTTCTTTCTTTTTCTTTTTTCTTTTAATTTTGGCCTCTTTTGTTGTTTTTTATTTGTTTATTTGTTTTCATCCATCTTTGTTCTTTGGCCTGTGTGGGCCTCCCATTGCTGTGGCCTTCTTCTTTGCAGAGCACTGGCTCTGGGCACATGCGCTCCAGAGCAGGTAATTGGACACACTGGTCCAGCCACTTTGCAGCATGTGGGGTTTTCCTGGGTCAGGGATCCGACCGGTGCCCCTTGTATTGCAAGGTGGACTCTTTACCCACTAGACCATCAGGGAAGACCTGATATGAGTTTCTTGAAACCACTGGGAACAGTGCAGTCATTTGAAGCAGGAAGGTATTTTCTGCTGAGATTTATTTTTTGTTTTAGTAAAACAAGAAAAAAAAATTGTATCTGTTTTTCCCTGCTGAATGGCTTGCAATAATCAGGTCTAGGGCTAAAACATAATTATTAATTCCTTCTTAAGCTGTGTTTTTCAGTCTTAACAATATTATTTCCCGATCATTGACATTTGATATTCCAAACTGTATTGAAGAGAATTAGGACATTGCAGTTTCTCTAGAAACTGAGGAACAAATAAGTCATTTGGCAGAAATCACCATGTGCCCAGATTTGTCTGGGAGAACAGAGGTACCAATTTTGAATCCTCAGTTCTTCTCCATTGTTCTGGCTTTAAGCCAGTGCTGCTTTAGTATGGTCCTTCTACCATGAACCCCCTGAATATCCCATGGGATTTTTGCCTTGTGTGTGTGTGTGCTAAGTCACTTCAGGTGTGTCTGACTCTTTGTGATCCCATGAACTGTAACCTAGCAGGCTCCTTTGTCCATGGGGATTCTCCAGGGCAAGAGGAGTGGGTTGCCATGCCATCCTCCAGGGGATCTTCCTGACCCAGGGATTGAAACTGAGTCTCTTCCCTCCTGCATTGGCAGGCAGGTTCCTTACCACTTGCACTGCCTGGGAAGCCCCTTCCTGCCTTATTGTCTATATAAAACTGGGTTCTCACTTTCCAGACACTCTTCAGTACATTGTGGTCTGGTTCCTTCTCCAATAGTTCCTTAAAGTTGCTCTACAGGATGTCTTATTGCTAAATACAACCGGAGAGTCTCAGGCTTTCGCTCTTCGTTAATTTTGATAATGTTGAACACTTTTCTACTTGAAACCCACCCTCTCCTTGCCCGCAGCTCTGCCTGCTTTGGTTTGATTTTTGAACCTCTTTGACTACTTCTTTTCAATTGTGTCTTTGGCTCATCCTTTAAATATTGGTGTTCCTCGGGGTTCTGTCCCAAGCCCTCTTCCTTTCTATTCTGCACATTCTCTCTGTGCAACTTCAGTCACTCCTCGGGCTACAGTCATCACTTGTCTGTGGATGCTTTGTGCATAGGTTGGCTTGGTTCACAGTTCTCTCTTGAGGTTCAGGCTTGCACATCCTGTGGCTAATTGACATCTTAACCCTCTCTGCTCCCCAACTCAGCAGGTCTAAAGCTGTCCCAGATGGAACTCACCAGTTCCATCCTTTCTCAGTTGATACCTTCTGTGTCCACTCCATTGACTAAGATGAAAAAAATGAGTGTTATTCTTGACTCCTCTCTCTCCCTCAATCCCATGTCAAATGCTCATGAGTCCTGTCATACTAACTTAAATATCACTTATTTAATATCTCTAAATTACAACATTTGCTTTTGTGTAAGGCGCATTGTTTTACCTACTTTATGGGATTGTTGTGAGATTAAATTAGATACTGTATCTAATTTGTTTTGTGTTCTGTTTGTGCCCAGAAGGCTGCTGTCCACTGCATTCCGTGCTGCCCCATGTCCTATCTTTCACATTGCTGCCATATTTATATCTCAGATATACAGATTGGATCATTTTACCATCCTCAGATGGCTTCTAACTGCTGTAAGAATAAAATCTAAACTTGTTGTCTCATATATAAGGTTCTGTAATACCTATACTTACCTCCCATATTTTTCCAACCTCATTTCTCATTTCTTCTTCACATCTCATCTTAGATGTTTTCTCCAAGAAGCCTTGGACAGTCCCGTTACTTTAGGGGAGGTTAGTTATTCTGTCTCCTTCACATTCATGGATCTACCCTAGCACTTACCAGGCCATACTGTAATTACTTTTTGTTATTTCTTAATCTGAACTCTGTAATAGTCTGAGGTTAGGGACTAGGACTGGGTTTATCTCAACCACCTTTTTTTTTTGGTTGGTGCGAACCATTTTTAAAGTATTTATTGAATATGTTGCAGTATTGTTTTTCTTTTATGTCTCTCTTTTTTTTTTTCTGGCTGCAAGGCATGTGGGATCTTGGCTCCCTGACCAGGAATTGAACCCCCACCCCCTGCATTGGAAGGTGAAATCTTAACCCCCCGACCACCAGGAAAGTTACTCAAATCACTTTCTTTTCTTTTTTTTTAAATTTGGCCTCTTTTATTGGTTTATTTTTTTATTTTCATCCATCTTTATTTTTTGGCCTGTGTGGGCCTCCCATTGCAGTGGCCTCCCTTTTTGAGGAGTATCGGCTCAGGGCACATGTGCTCCAGAGCACTGGCTCATAATTGGACACACTGGTCTAGCCATTCCACGGCACGTGGGATCTTCCCAGGCCAGGGATCAAACCAGTGCCCCTTGCACTGCAAGGCAGACTCTTTACCCACTGGACCACCAGGGAAGCCCTCAATCACTTTCTTTATTCCTGCAACTAGCATAGTGTATAGCATAGAGGAGGCATTTAGGAAATATTTATTAAATGAATGATCAACCTTTTATGGTAAATTTTATGCCAGTATAGTTTTTAAAATAATTTCAGTTAATCTAGATGTCTCATTTAGTTCAAAGTAAACCAATGCCCATTTATTTGTTACAGACAAACAATAAAAAATAGTAGGAAAAAAATAGTATGTTACAATTGACCCATGTGTCATATCAGTAGAAGAGAATAAAATCTTTATTCCTGCCAATTTCTGAAATTTTTAGAATTTTTTGTCACAGTTTAGATTCAGATTTTTCCAGAGCCCATAGCTGTAATTTTCAGGGCAACTTGGAAACATTGGTATCAGTATTGGTTTATTTGTAGTACTGAGCTAATGCTGGGAAGATTTCATGGAATGAACATAGTGACTTGTGACTAGAAAATCTGAGTCTTCAGAGTTCCTGGTAAATAGGTCTCAGGTTATCAATTTGTATTTCTCAGAATTATATTCATATGCTATGTATAAGTTTCTAATTTTTTATTCATTTCCCTTTCCTTAATTTATCATGTTAGTGATGGTCATATAAGTTGAGTTTCTTCTGTATCTGAAGCTTTGCTAAGAGTTAAGGAAGATATGAAGGGATACGTCCTTCCTGTCTAGATGTTCATGATCTTATTTAAAGAGATACCCAGGGGACTTCTCTGGTGGCCCAGTGGCTAAGACTCCTGGCTTCCAATGCAGGAGGCCTGGGATTGAGCGCTGGTTAGGGAGCTAGATCCCACATACTGCAACTAAGAGATACCCATTTTCATGAACAGTTGGTAGTACTAGGAAGGATACAATAAGTACTAAACATCTAAATTCTGTGGCTGTGGGAGTCTGGAGAGCTTAGAAATATTAAGCAGAGGCAGTGGGGGCCAAATGTAGGCCTGGATACTTTGATAGGAGGTATCTCAGAAATTTAAGTAGGGATCTTGGGGCATGCAAAGTCACAGTGAAGGTAAAATCTAAGATGTTAGAAGTGCTTGGTTAAAATAGAGAGTTTAAGTATGCTTTCAGAGGAGGGTGAGGGAGGGTCAAAGGTTGGAGACAGAGAATTCTTCTGTGTTAGAAGAAAAGGTGTTGGTTTTTTCTTCTTTTTTTTTTTTTTGGTGAGTATGTCAGGGGCCATTTTGAGCAGAAGAGTGACAATGGCAGCATTTCAGTAGAGATGGTCTTCTGTGGGCGGGGGTGGGGGGAGTGTGCTGAGGATAAACAGGATGAGATATTGATGGGAAAAGAGGGATTAGAAGTTCCCAACTTGTCAGTTAAATGACCTGTAAGGGACTGTCTGTCATTCTTATGTCCAAGACCAAACCTCGTGGTCTCAGGATCCTATTGTACTCTTAAAAACTTTTGAAGATACTGCTATACTAAAGTATGTGTGGTTTCTACTTACTGATATTTATCATTAGAAAAATTAATGTTAAGAAAAATTTAAAATGTTTATTATATAAAAGTAACAGCAGTAAGCCCAAACCATGGTAACACTTTCTTTTTATTTTTGGTAACGTTTTTTAAAATGAAAAAAAAAAAAAAATCACTATTTACTGTGACAAAAGTGAGAATGAACATAGTGACTTGTGACTAGAAAATCTGAGTCTTCAGAGTTCCTGGTAAATAGGTCTCAGGTTATCAATTTGTATTTCTCAGAATTATATTCATATGCTATGTATAAGTTTCTAATTTTTTATTCATTTCCCTTTCCTTAATTTATCATGTTAGTGATGGTCATATAAGTTGAGTTTCTTCTGTATCTGAAGCTTTGCTAAGAGTTAAGGAAGATATGAAGGGATACGTCCTTCCTGTCTAGATGTTCATGATCTTATTTAAAGAGATACCCAGGGGACTTCTCTGGTGGCCCAGTGGCTAAGACTCCTGGCTTCCAATGCAGGAGGCCTGGGATTGAGCGCTGGTTAGGGAGCTAGATCCCACATACTGCAACTAAGAGATACCCATTTTCATGAACAGTTGGTAGTACTAGGAAGGATACAATAAGTACTAAACATCTAAATTCTGTGGCTGTGGGAGTCTGGAGAGCTTAGAAATATTAAGCAGAGGCAGTGGGGGCCAAATGTAGGCCTGGATACTTTGATAGGAGGTATCTCAGAAATTTAAGTAGGGATCTTGGGGCATGCAAAGTCACAGTGAAGGTAAAATCTAAGATGTTAGAAGTGCTTGGTTAAAATAGAGAGTTTAAGTATGCTTTCAGAGGAGGGTGAGGGAGGGTCAAAGGTTGGAGACAGAGAATTCTTCTGTGTTAGAAGAAAAGGTGTTGGTTTTTTCTTCTTTTTTTTTTGGTGAGTATGTCAGGGGCCATTTTGAGCAGAAGAGTGACAATGGCAGCATTTCAGTAGAGATGGTCTTCTGTGGGCGGGGGTGGGGGGAGTGTGCTGAGGATAAACAGGATGAGATATTGATGGGAAAAGAGGGATTAGAAGTTCCCAACTTGTCAGTTAAATGACCTGTAAGGGACTGTCTGTCATTCTTATGTCCAAGACCAAACCTCGTGGTCTCAGGATCCTATTGTACTCTTAAAAACTTTTGAAGATACTGCTATACTAAAGTATGTGTGGTTTCTACTTACTGATATTTATCATTAGAAAAATTAATGTTAAGAAAAATTTAAAATGTTTATTATATAAAAGTAACAGCAGTAAGCCCAAACCATGGTAACACTTTCTTTTTATTTTTGGTAACGTTTTTTAAAATGAAAAAAAAAAAAAAATCACTATTTACTGTGACAAAAAGTGAGAAAGATGGTATTTTCTTATTTATTTATTTTATTTGAAAATCTCTGATCTCTGGCTTGGAGCTTCCCAGGTGGCACAATAGTAAGGAATCCACCTGCCAAGCAGGAGATATGGGTTTGATCCCTAGGTCAGGAAGATCCCCTGGAGAAGGAAATGGCAATCCACTCCAGTATTCTTGCCTGGGAAATCCCATGGACAGAGGAGCCTGGCAGGCTACAGTCCATGGGGTCGCACAAGAGTAGGATATGACTTAGTGACCACAATAAATACCTGGCTTAGTAGAAGGTAGTTGGTTTCTCATATGTGCTTTTGTATTCAGTCTGTTGTGACTTGTTGTTTAGCCTTTGGAATATCTCCTGTTTACTTATGAAGGAGTGAGAGTGAAAAAGGAAAATGCAGTTTTAGCATGCTTATGAAAAATCACTTTGACCTTGCATATTCTCTGGCAAGTCTTGGTAACTCCTGGGAGTCCGTGGATTGCAGTTTGAGAACTGATGGGGCCTGTGATGGACAAGGTCATTCCACGTAGGCTGAGGTTAGGTGCCTTAGAAGGATGAACTCACTCCTGTGGATCTACCCCAGCCCTGAGTTGGAGGAAGGACAAGCCTGCCACACGTCATGCCTCCAGGGACTGAAAGGGGAGCCCCTGGCAAAAAGCAACACCAAAAGACCTTTTGTTTTTGGCAACAAGCAGGAGGCGGCCCTGGGGACTGCCTTGCAGGTGATAGAAAGAAGGGTGGCCATGGCCCCTGAAGGGAGATCAGGATCAAGAAGTCCAGAATTTAGATTATTTGAGCTCTGACACCACACCAGGCTTCTAGGGGAGAGAGACTTGAGAGACTGCATGGAGAGGGAGGCAGGGCTGAGAAACTTGCCAGTAGCTGTGGTCAAGTCAGAAAAATTTCTAAACCTTCTCTAAAGAGTATATCAAAGGTTTTAAAATTTCTTCTTCTTTAGTTAAAAAAAAAAAATCAGCATGTCTTAATTGTGTTTGGAACCTGGAACAAAAAATCTTAAAAAAACCATGATTTAACTTTATTTCCTAATTGAAATAGGAATACATGCATGTTTTCTAGAATGTTGGCAAACACAGAGAAACAGAAAGGAAGAAAAAAAATCACCCATAATTTCACCACCCAGAGATAAGCAGTATTAAAAATTTGAAGCATTTATCTCTGGATTTTGTTTAACTTTGTTTGTGGGAGTGGTATCATTTTTTTGCAGTGGTATCATTTTATACACATTGTTTTATAATAATCTGTTTCTCCACTAAAAGCAAAATGTGACAGTGTTAGTCACTCAGTTGTGTCTGACTCTCTGACTGTATGGATTGTCCAACCACATGGACTGGAGCCCACCAGGCTTCTCTGTCCACAGGATTCTCTAGGCAAGAAGACTGGAGTGGGCAGTCATTCCCTTCACCAGGGGATCTTCCCGACCCAGAGGTCAAACCTGAGTCTCTTGCATTGCAGGCAAATGCTTTACCATCTCTTTCTCCTTAAATAAAATATCCAGGAAAGTCTCTTTTTATCTTCTCTTAAGGTAGAGCTTTGAGAGCACCTGTGAGTGTGTGTGTGTGTGTGTGTGTGTGGGTGGGTGTACATGGTGGGAGGGGAGTGCTCCAGCACTATAATGGCTTCAGTAGGTACTGTAAGAAAACCTGTGGGGAAAAAAATGGAAGAACACATCTTGGGGAGACATAGTTGGGATCACTTGATTAGCCACCTCTTATACCTTAGAAAATCATCTTTCTAGAATGTTCTCTGCTCAGACTTTAGAAAACTCTTTTATCTGGGTGAAATAATCACGACTGAACTTTTAAGGAGGAAATTCAGAGGGAAAAAGTTCAAGAGAAGGTTGGTAGAGAGTGACTGAGCACATGGCTATGTTGTGCAATATCAAGGCTGTTTGGAAGTGGTTCCTTGTAAGAGCATTGGGCAGTCCCATTGCTGCATCAGTAACAAACCTGGAAACAATGCCTACAGTCACTTCCACTTTGCCGCTGCCAGCAAGGAGCATTTAAATGACCATTTCCCTGCCTTTGTGCAGTCACCTCTGAAGGGGTATTGGAACCTGGAACAAAAAATCTTAAAAAAACCATGATTTAACTTTATTTCCTAATTGAAATAGGAATACATGCATGTTTTCTAGAATGTTGGCAAACACAGAGAAACAGAAAGGAAGAAAAAAAATCACCCATAATTTCACCACCCAGAGATAAGCAGTATTAAAAATTTGAAGCATTTATCTCTGGATTTTGTTTAACTTTGTTTGTGGGAGTGGTATCATTTTTTTGCAGTGGTATCATTTTATACACATTGTTTTATAATAATCTGTTTCTCCACTAAAAGCAAAATGTGACAGTGTTAGTCACTCAGTTGTGTCTGACTCTCTGACTGTATGGATTGTCCAACCACATGGACTGGAGCCCACCAGGCTTCTCTGTCCACAGGATTCTCTAGGCAAGAAGACTGGAGTGGGCAGTCATTCCCTTCACCAGGGGATCTTCCCGACCCAGAGGTCAAACCTGAGTCTCTTGCATTGCAGGCAAATGCTTTACCATCTCTTTCTCCTTAAATAAAATATCCAGGAAAGTCTCTTTTTATCTTCTCTTAAGGTAGAGCTTTGAGAGCACCTGTGAGTGTGTGTGTGTGTGTGTGTGTGTGGGTGGGTGTACATGGTGGGAGGGGAGTGCTCCAGCACTATAATGGCTTCAGTAGGTACTGTAAGAAAACCTGGGGGGAAAAAAAATGGAAGAACACATCTTGGGGAGACATAGTTGGGATCACTTGATTAGCCACCTCTTATACCTTAGAAAATCATCTTTCTAGAATGTTCTCTGCTCAGACTTTAGAAAACTCTTTTATCTGGGTGAAATAATCACGACTGAACTTTTAAGGAGGAAATTCAGAGGGAAAAAGTTCAAGAGAAGGTTGGTAGAGAGTGACTGAGCACATGGCTATGTTGTGCAATATCAAGGCTGTTTGGAAGTGGTTCCTTGTAAGAGCATTGGGCAGTCCCATTGCTGCATCAGTAACAAACCTGGAAACAATGCCTACAGTCACTTCCACTTTGCCGCTTCCGCTGCCAGCAAGGAGCATTTAAATGACCATTTCCCTGCCTTTGTGCAGTCACCTCTGAAGGGGTGTATTGTAGCTATATGGGGATTAAAATAGATTATACATTGATCTTTAGCATATAACTTTTAGCTACTGAACAGAATTCCAAGAATAACTAGAATTTATAAAATTCATTGTCAAGTAATAACATACTGCTTGCCTCACTTAGTTCTGCTTTACTTAATTTCTTGTGACCCATGTGTTATCTCGCCAGCCATTTGAAGCACTGAACTAACATTTCAGATGCAGCACATGTATCTATTCCTCCAGGAAGCCTTCCCTGACCTCTTTCCTCACAAGAGGTCTTTATGATTGCTTATGTCTTTATTATTATATCAATTTAGAACAATTAATTGTATTGTAGTTATCTGTATCTACGTGTTTATTTACTGACTTGTGAACTTATTGGCGATGAATCCATGTCTTATTCTCAGTGCCTATCAAAAAGCCTGGCCCAGAGAAGTTCCATCAACCTGTGACTGATGAATGAATAAATGAGAGTGATGAAGAAGTGAAAATGGCTTCTGTGGGAGGACAATTGATGAAGATTTTACATTTTTATTCAGCCCCTTACTTGTGGCATCTCTTTAAACACCAGGAGACCTCTCATTCACCTGGGGATTGGGGTGGTAGATAGATTACATGGCTTTCCTCTCAGATGTATACATGGCAAATTCCAGAAGGTTAGCTATAGTTCTCATTGAAAAGCAACAACTGTGGCAGAGCAGGGCAGGGTAGAGAAGTCACTAAGAGAAAAGAAGACAGTTAGGGCTCCTTCAGACTCAGATTCTAACCCCAGTCAATCTGGCTCCCTTTGGGACTTTGTCATGAAATTTAGTTTGTGCACCTCAGTTACTTGACAACCTGGAAAAACTGACTAGACGATGTTTAATTCTCATTTTGATTATCACCGAGTCTAAATGTATTACAAAGCCCTCTGTGTCCTTGACTTGAGAGCTCAGCCGCACCTTTAGCAGGGTCCTTGTTTGGAATGTGAGCTGCTCCGAAGCTCAATCACAGTCCATGAAAACCAGAATCTGAAACCATCTCTGGGTGACCCCTGAGTGGGATGATGTTTCATTTGTGGTGTAGTGTGAAAGCCTAGCCTTAAGGCATGCAGGATCAGATGGTCCTATTGATTTGCATTATTTAGTGGATGCCATTTGACCAGATGGGCAAGTAGAGAAGACAGCCCTTGTGTTGCAAAAGGAAGAAGGATAAAGAGGCTTATTTTATTTTTTTGCTTTCACTTGGGTTCTGGATGTACCAACAACCTTCCCTTGTTAGCTTTAAAAATGTCTTTTTTTGTTGTTGTTCATCATAGTTTTTTTTGGCATCAATTTTTATCTGATTTTTTGGCCACACCCCAAAGTATATGTGATCTTAGTTCCGCAACCAGGGATCAAACCCATGCTTCCTGCAGTGGAAGTTTGTAGTTTTAACCACTGGACTGCCAGAGAAGTCCCAAAAATATTTTTTAAATAATTACTTAAAAAACAATTACTTTAGATACCAATTAGGACTTGCTCATTTGTAAGTAAAAGAAACTTAAGTGAAGTTAGCGTAAGTCAAAAAAGCAATTCTTTGACTTAGGTGACCAAAGAATCGGGGTAGGGGGCAGGCAGAACCAGCCTCAGGCACAGATGTATCCAGGGGATTAGTGATGGTGCTGGCTATCTGCCTTTCTGTACTTATTAGTTTACCTTCTTTCACATGGTGGGAAATTGGCCAAAGGGGCCCACAGACTTCTAGCAGTCCTAGTAGAAGAAAGTGTCTTCAGTAGCTCCCCAGAGAGTGGCCAAGTCTGGGTCCTGTTTTCCCTGGTTAGTCACAGCCACATCATGTAGCAAATTCCAGAAGGTTAGCTATAGTTCTCATTGAAAAGCAACAACTGTGGCAGAGCAGGGCAGGGTTCAAGAGAAAAGAAGACAGTTAGGGCTCCTTCAGACTCAGATTCTAACCCCAGTCAATCTGGCTCCCTTTGGGACTTTGTCATGAAATTTAGTTTGTGCACCTCAGTTACTTGACAACCTGGAAAAACTGACTAGACGATGTTTAATTCTCATTTTGATTATCACCGAGTCTAAATGTATTACAAAGCCCTCTGTGTCCTTGACTTGAGAGCTCAGCCGCACCTTTAGCAGGGTCCTTGTTTGGAATGTGAGCTGCTCCGAAGCTCAATCACAGTCCATGAAAACCAGAATCTGAAACCATCTCTGGGTGACCCCTGAGTGGGATGATGTTTCATTTGTGGTGTAGTGTGAAAGCCTAGCCTTAAGGCATGCAGGATCAGATGGTCCTATTGATTTGCATTATTTAGTGGATGCCATTTGACCAGATGGGCAAGTAGAGAAGACAGCCCTTGTGTTGCAAAAAGGAAGAAGGATAAAGAGGCTTATTTTATTTTTTTGCTTTCACTTGGGTTCTGGATGTACCAACAACCTTCCCTTGTTAGCTTTAAAAATGTCTTTTTTTGTTGTTGTTCATCATAGTTTTTTTTGGCATCAATTTTTATCTGATTTTTTGGCCACACCCCAAAGTATATGTGATCTTAGTTCCGCAACCAGGGATCAAACCCATGCTTCCTGCAGTGGAAGTTTGTAGTTTTAACCACTGGACTGCCAGAGAAGTCCCAAAAATATTTTTTAAATAATTACTTAAAAAACAATTACTTTAGATACCAATTAGGACTTGCTCATTTGTAAGTAAAAGAAACTTAAGTGAAGAAGGAAGTCAAAAAGCAATGCTTTGACTTAGGTGACCAAAGAATCGGGGTAGGGGGCAGGCAGAACCAGCCTCAGGCACAGATGTATCCAGGGGATTAGTGATGGTGCTGGCTATCTGCCTTTCTGTACTTATTAGTTTACCTTCTTTCACATGGTGGGAAATTGGCCAAAGGGGCCCACAGACTTCTAGCAGTCCTAGTAGAAGAAAGTGTCTTCAGTAGCTCCCCAGAGAGTGGCCAAGTCTGGGTCCTGTTTTCCCTGGTTAGTCACAGCCACATCATGTAGCAGGTGGTCCCATTGCAAACAGGTGGGCTGTTGCTGGATAATAGGGAAGGGGTCTCAGACAGGCAAGAATGGCTCACTGATCTTTAATCATTTCTTATGTTTTGGGCTTATCTTGCTCTGTCTTATTCTCTGGCTGCATTTCATGCATTTGCACAAAACATGTATATATTCTCAAAACTTTTCTCGCCTTTGGATACTCTCTCTACTGATGATCTCCTCCAGTTCCACTTAGTTGTTAATCTTCTAACAGAGGAGAGATCAGTCACATCGTGATCTCTGCCCTCTACTTTTCCCAAAGAAAGCTCACTCATCATTTCCATCTGGTGTCACCCAGGCAGGCCTTACAACTTTAAATGTCTAAAACGAAACTTGCCACCCCTCTCCCTCCTGAAGCCTTTCTTCTCCTAGATTCTCTGATCCCATCAGTAGCAACCTCTTATTTCTACTTCCCTGGAGTTCTGACCTCAGAGTCATTTTTGACCATTTCCTCTCTCTGTTATTTCTGCTTTATATGAATTCTCATAGTTCTTTTATTTTAATTTTAATTTTATTTTTTTACAGAGTTTTGTTGTTTATTGCCACACATCAACCTGAATCTGCCATAGGTGTACATATGTCCTCCTCCTCCTGAACCTCCCCGCCATCTCCCTCCCCACCCCGCCCCTCCAGATCACCACAGAGCCCCTGTTTGAGATCCCCTAGTCCCACAGCGTATTCCCCTCCCTCACCCCAATGTCCGTAAGACTGTTCTCCAAGTCCGCCTCTCCACTGCTGCTGTGCATATTCATTTATCAGCACTATCTTTCTAGATTCCATATATATGTGTCAGTGTACAATATTTATCTTTCTGTCTCTGACATATTATGTGTCGGCAGAACCAGCCTCAGGCACAGATGTATCCAGGGAATTAGTGATGGTGCTGGCTATCTGCCTTTCTGTACTTATTAGTTTACCTTCTTTCACATGGTGGGAAATTGGCCAAAGGGGCCCACAGACTTCTAGCAGTCCTAGTAGAAGAAAGTGTCTTCAGTAGCTCCCCAGAGAGTGGCCAAGTCTGGGTCCTGTTTTCCCTGGTTAGTCACAGCCACATCATGTAGCAGGTGGTCCCATTGCAAACAGGTGGGCTGTTGCTGGATAATAGGGAAGGGGTCTCAGACAGGCAAGAATGGCTCACTGATCTTTAATCATTTCTTATGTTTTGGGCTTATCTTGCTCTGTCTTATTCTCTGGCTGCATTTCATGCATTTGCACAAAACATGTATATATTCTCAAAACTTTTCTCGCCTTTGGATACTCTCTCTACTGATGATCTCCTCCAGTTCCACTTAGTTGTTAATCTTCTAACAGAGGAGAGATCAGTCACATCGTGATCTCTGCCCTCTACTTTTCCCAAAGAAAGCTCACTCATCATTTCCATCTGGTGTCACCCAGGCAGGCCTTACAACTTTAAATGTCTAAAACGAAACTTGCCACCCCTCTCCCTCCTGAAGCCTTTCTTCTCCTAGATTCTCTGATCCCATCAGTAGCAACCTCTTATTTCTACTTCCCTGGAGTTCTGACCTCAGAGTCATTTTTGACCATTTCCTCTCTCTGTTATTTCTGCTTTATATGAATTCTCATAGTTCTTTTATTTTAATTTTAATTTTATTTTTTTACAGAGTTTTGTTGTTTATTGCCACACATCAACCTGAATCTGCCATAGGTGTACATATGTCCTCCTCCTCCTGAACCTCCCCGCCATCTCCCTCCCCACCCCGCCCCTCCAGATCACCACAGAGCCCCTGTTTGAGATCCCCTAGTCCCACAGCGTATTCCCCTCCCTCACCCCAATGACCGTAAGACTGTTCTCCAAGTCCGCCTCTCCACTGCTGCTGTGCATATTCATTTATCAGCACTATCTTTCTAGATTCCATATATATGTGTCAGTGTACAATATTTATCTTTCTGTCTCTGACATACTTCACTCTGTATGGATCCAGAATTCATCCACCTCATTAGATTCATCCACTTCATTAGAACTGACTCAAATGCATTTCTTTTTATGACTGAGTAATATTCCATTATATACACATACCACAACTTCAGAAATGGTACAGAGATAAATAAGCCATCATAATTTCCATTAGGAAACTTAAATAATTTCAACAGATAATCAGATACACTAGTACTTCTAAAACCAGACAGAAAGTGATAAAGTAATGATAAAGAACTATGAGAGTTCTTATGATGACTTGTTCATCTCTACACTATTTCTTTCTTGTCACCATCCAGTTTCCTTCCCCTTCTGCGTCTCTCATCAGTGTGTCATACCCAGAACTTTATGAAGCAATAAATACTTGTGGAGTGAAGGAAAGAATTTCTGTGATATGTACTACAATTATTATACATAATTTGGTACTGTTAAACCAGTCTGATAGTAAGGTAATAAAAACAGATTTTTATTCAAGAACTGTTTGCAACAGAGGAAAGAGGCTTTGGTATAGATTTGAGCTCAGTTCTAAATATGTCATAGACAAGTGGGGATTTGTAGCCAAGGAGCAGTGTAGGGTTCAGTGGTTGGAAAATTACTGAGAGGAAGCATTGTGGGTAGAGAGGGATTTTGACTAAACAGACCCAATAGGATCTCTGCTGAAGCCAAGGTAATCAGATATCAGGATAAGGAATGAGGAAGTTGACCAGATATTGAGGATATTCAGATAATGTCACATATTAAGGATAGGGGATTCTCTGTAAGTGGATTTAGTAGATTCTTGCTAAAACAGGTTAGAGCTGGCCCAACAAGGATGAATGCAAGGCTGAAACCTAGAGGATTTAGAAGAACCTGACTAAAGTTTAGTCTGTGTGTTTATCTGAGGTATGTAATCTAAGTCTTGCCTAACTCCTTGGCACTTAATCTAAGAAGATTTCCACTGTGTGAAACATTGAGGGAGGAACTTGCCCTAATCAGTCAACCTTTGCCTGCCCTCTTTTTGGACTGGTCCCCAGCATCCCTACAAAGGTATGTCTGGAAGAGAAACAAAACAACTGACTGGTGGAAGATGGGGTGAGGGGAGCAGAAGAAGAAGTGTACGGAATTGTCTGCTAAAATGATTTTGAATATAATTTGGGGTCTCATTAACGAGATGTATCTAAATCCCTTTTACCTCTACCACTACTTAGTTTGGTACTTTGCGTGTATAAGCCCCATTTGAGAGCCTCTTAATGTGAAGAGACAAGCAAATAAGATGTTAGCTCAACATTTAGAAAACACCTTTAGGAAAAAAGTCACTCCACTTTGCGTTAGCATGTCTGCTGTCTGCCATCTACAGCTTTTGCACAACCCCAAAGGGCCACGGCTCACATCACGGTGGCGCTCTTGAGGATGGCAGTATAAGTGCAAATAGGTGGAAAGAACAGTCAGTCCGGAAACTGTGCAAGTCTTGATACGTTCATCTCTACACTATTTCTTTCTTGTCACCATCCAGTTTCCTTCCCCTTCTGCGTCTCTCATCAGTGTGTCATACCCAGAACTTTATGAAGCAATAAATACTTGTGGAGTGAAGGAAAGAATTTCTGTGATATGTACTACAATTATTATACATAATTTGGTACTGTTAAACCAGTCTGATAGTAAGGTAATAAAAACAGATTTTTATTCAAGAACTGTTTGCAACAGAGGAAAGAGGCTTTGGTATAGATTTGAGCTCAGTTCTAAATATGTCATAGACAAGTGGGGATTTGTAGCCAAGGAGCAGTGTAGGGTTCAGTGGTTGGAAAATTACTGAGAGGAAGCATTGTGGGTAGAGAGGGATTTTGACTAAACAGACCCAATAGGATCTCTGCTGAAGCCAAGGTAATCAGATATCAGGATAAGGAATGAGGAAGTTGACCAGATATTGAGGATATTCAGATAATGTCACATATTAAGGATAGGGGATTCTCTGTAAGTGGATTTAGTAGATTCTTGCTAAAACAGGTTAGAGCTGGCCCAACAAGGATGAATGCAAGGCTGAAACCTAGAGGATTTAGAAGAACCTGACTAAAGTTTAGTCTGTGTGTTTATCTGAGGTATGTAATCTAAGTCTTGCCTAACTCCTTGGCACTTAATCTAAGAAGATTTCCACTGTGTGAAACATTGAGGGAGGAACTTGCCCTAATCAGTCAACCTTTGCCTGCCCTCTTTTTGGACTGGTCCCCAGCATCCCTACAAAGGTATGTCTGGAAGAGAAACAAAACAACTGACTGGTGGAAGATGGGGTGAGGGGAGCAGAAGAAGAAGTGTACGGAATTGTCTGCTAAAATGATTTTGAATATAATTTGGGGTCTCATTAACGAGATGTATCTAAATCCCTTTTACCTCTACCACTACTTAGTTTGGTACTTTGTGTGTATAAGCCCCATTTGAGAGCCTCTTAATGTGAAGAGACAAGCAAATAAGATGTTAGCTCAACATTTAGAAAACACCTTTAGGAAAAAAGTCACTCCACTGTGCGTTAGCATGTCTGCTGTCTGCCATCTACAGCTTTTTGCACAACCCCCAAAGGGCCACGGCTCACATCACGGTGGCGCTCTTGAGGATGGCAGTATAAGTGCAAATAGGTGGAAAGAACAGTCAGTCCGGAAATGTGAAGGAGTCTGTGAAAGCACACGGAAGCAGATCCTCTTCTGGTTAATCATTCTGAACTGTTTTCTGAGGTGCCCCTGTTGGTCACACAGGTTTTATGGTTCATTCATTGTTTATTCTGGAGGAGAAGGGATGCTGTTTGAGAGGATGTTTGAACTTCCTCAATGGTTCTGCCTGTCTTATTGTCGCTCTTCTGTTCAGGCCATGGGTGCTCATCCTGTTTATTTCTGCCTGGGAAACATTGCCCTTACTCAGACAGCTGCTTTCTTTGTGTCTGGTTCAACTTTAAGTCAAAGCATAATAAAAATCAGCATTATCTAAAGCCCAATAGATTGCAGTGTAAAACTATGCATTCCACTCACTCGTAGCTGTTAGGTTGGTGCAAACGTAACTGGGGTTTCGGATTGTGAATTTTAAATCAGTATAATTAAACTGTGTTTGAATCAGTTTAAATCAAATACATCTTTATTAATCAAAATAGGAATTAACACATTTTTGCCAATGAGAAGTAAGTGTTCATTCCTGTAGCATAAAATCTGTGCTTTGGGATTTGATGAACTCTCTTGGAAAACGTTTTCTGCCTCTTGTTGCTTGTGGAAGCATTTTCTCTGCAAAAAGTTTTTGAGATGCTTGAAGAAGTGGTAGTTGTTGGCAAGAGATCAGGTAAATATGGCAGATGAGACAAAACTTCATAGACCAATTTGTTCAAATTAAATTTTTTTTTTCTTTTCCCCATCATGCCTCCTTTATTTATATTTATTTTTATCCACCTTTTATTCTTTAGCCTGTGTGGGCCTCCCACCGCAGTGGCCTCTCTCACTACAGAGCACCAGCTCTGGGCTCAAGAACTCCAGTGTGCTGGCTCACAATCTGACACACCGGTCCCGCTGCTCCGAGGCATGTGGGATCTTCCAAGGCCAGGGATCGAACTGGTGCCCCCTACACTGCAAGGTGGACTCTACCCACTGGACCACCAGGGACGCCAGCTAACTTAAAACATGGCTTGTCTGCCCCATCTACAGCTTTTGCACAACCCCCAAAGGGCCACGGCTCACATCACGGTGGCGCTCTTGAGGATGGCAGTATAAGTGCAAATAGGTGGAAAGAACAGTCAGTCCGGAAATGTGAAGGAGTCTGTGAAAGCACACGGAAGCAGATCCTCTTCTGGTTAATCATTCTGAACTGTTTTCTGAGGTGCCCCTGTTGGTCACACAGGTTTTATGGTTCATTCATTGTTTATTCTGGAGGAGAAGAGATGCTGTTTGAGAGGATGTTTGAACTTCCTCAATGGTTCTGCCTGTCTTATTGTCGCTCTTCTGTTCAGGCCATGGGTGCTCATCCTGTTTATTTCTGCCTGGGAAACATTGCCCTTACTCAGACAGCTGCTTTCTTTGTGTCTGGTTCAACTTTAAGTCAAAGCATAATAAAAATCAGCATTATCTAAAGCCCAATAGATTGCAGTGTAAAACTATGCATTCCACTCACTCGTAGCTGTTAGGTTGGTGCAAACGTAACTGGGGTTTCGGATTGTGAATTTTAAATCAGTATAATTAAACTGTGTTTGAATCAGTTTAAATCAAATACATCTTTATTAATCAAAATAGGAATTAACACATTTTTGCCAATGAGAAGTAAGTGTTCATTCCTGTAGCATAAAAATCTGTGCTTTGGGATTTGATGAACTCTCTTGGAAAACGTTTTCTGCCTCTTGTTGCTTGTGGAAGCATTTTCTCTGCAAAAAGTTTTTGAGATGCTTGAAGAAGTGGTAGTTGTTGGCAAGAGATCAGGTAAATATGGCAGATGAGACAAAACTTCATAGACCAATTTGTTCAAATTAAATTTTTTTTTTCTTTTCCCCATCATGCCTCCTTTATTTATATTTATTTTTATCCACCTTTTATTCTTTAGCCTGTGTGGGCCTCCCACCGCAGTGGCCTCTCTCACTACAGAGCACCAGCTCTGGGCTCAAGAACTCCAGTGTGCTGGCTCACAATCTGACACACCGGTCCCGCTGCTCCGAGGCATGTGGGATCTTCCAAGGCCAGGGATCGAACTGGTGCCCCCTACACTGCAAGGTGGACTATTACCCACTGGACCACCAGGGACGCCCCAATTTGTTCAAATTTTTAAGCATTGATTGTGCGATGTGTGGTTGGTATTGTCACGGAAAAGAATTGGGCCCTTTCTGTTGACCAGTGCTGGCTTCAGGTGTTGCAGTTTTCTGTGCATCTCATCAATTTGCTGAACATACTTTTCAGATGTAATGGTTTCCTCAGGATTCAGAAAGCTGTAGTGAATCAGAGGGGCAGTAGACCACTGAACAGTGATCATCACCTTTTTTCAGTGCAAGTTGGGCTTTGAGAAGTGCTTTGGAGCTTCTCAGCCTACCATTGAGCTAGTTGTCACTGGTTATCACATGCACTCCACTCTTCGTTGCACATCACAATCAGATCAAGAAATGGTTCATTGTTGTTGCATAGAATACAAGAAGATGACACTTTATTGTTTATTTTTTAAGAAGATGGCACTTTAAAACAATGATTTTTAAAATTTTCAGTCAGCTCATGCAGCATCCACTTACTTATGGAGCTTTTTCACCTTTCTAATTTGCTTCAAATGCCAAACGAGTATAGAATGGTCAATGTTTAGTCCCTTGGCAAATTCTCCTGTAGTTATAAGAGGATCAGCCTGAAGGATTGTTCTTAATTGGTGGTTGTCAACTTCTGATGGCTGGCCACTACACTCCTCATCTTCAAGACTCTTGTCATCTTTGCAAAAAATTTTTTTTTAAATTTTGATCTCCTTTATTGGTTATTTATTTACTTATTTTCATCCATCTTTATTCTTTGGCTTGTGTGGGCCTCCCACGGCAGTGGCCTCCCTCGTTGCAGAGTACCGGCTCAGGGCACATGCATTCCAGAGAGCTGATTCGTAATTGGACACACCTGTCCAGCCATTCTGCAGCATGTGGGATCTTCCCGGGCCAGGGATAGAACTGGTGCCCCTTGCACTGCAAGGCAGTGTCCTTACCCACTGGACCACCAGGGAAGCCCTCAAGAACATTTTTATTGGGGTATAGCAAATTAACAATTTTTTGATAGTTTCAGGTGAACAGCAAAGGGGCATAGCCATACATGCACATGTATCTATTCTCCCCCAACCCCCCTCCCATCCAGGCTAGTACATAACACAGAGCAGTTCCATGTGCTGTACCAGTTTTGTTGGTTATCTGTTTCAAACATGGTAGTGTGTACATGACTTTTCCCAAAGTCCCCAACCATTCCCTCCCTCTTGCAACCACAAGTTTGTTTTCTAAGTCTGTGAGTCTCTTTCTGTTCTGTAAATAAGTTCATTTGTATCATTTTTTTTTTTTAGAATGCTCATAAAAGGGATGTCATATGATATTTCTCCACCGTCTGATTCACTTCACTCAGTATGACACTCTCTAGGTCCGTCTATATTGTTGCAAATGGCCTTATTTCATCCTTTTTAATGGCCAGGTAATATTTCCTTGTATATATGTACCACATTTTCTTTATCCATTCCTCTGTCGATGGACATTTAGGTTGTTTCTATGTCTTGGCCACTGTAAACAGTGCTGCAGTGAGCATTGAGGGGAGCATGGTGTCTCTTCGGGTCATGTTTTTTTTTTTTTTTTTCCTGGATATATGCCCAGCAGTGGGATTGCAGGGTCATATGGTAGCTCTATGTTTAGTTTTTTTTTTTCTTTTCTTTCTTTCTTTTTTTTTTAACAACTTTTATTTATTTTTGGCTGTGCTGGGTCTTTGTTGATGTGTGGGTTTAGGTGCTCTGCGGTATGTGGGATCTTCCCGGATCAGGGCTCGAACCTGTGTTTCCTGCATTGGCAGACGGGTTCCTATCCACTGAGCCACAAAGGAAGCCCTATGTTTAGTTTTTTAAGGAACCTCCATATAGTTTTCCATAGTGGCTGTAACAATCTACATTCCCACCAACTGTGCAGGAGGGTTCCCTTCTCGGCCGCACCCTGTCCAGCATTTGTTGTTTATCAATTTTTTGATGATCAGCATTCTAACTGGTGTGAGGTGGTATCTCATTGTAGTTTTTTTTTTTTTTAACTTTTGTTTATTTATTTTTGGCTGTGCTGGGTCTTTGTTGATGTGTGGGTTTAGCTGCTCTGCAGTATGTGGGATCTTCCCGGATGAGGGATCGAACCTGTGTCTCCTGCATTGGCAGACGGGTTCTTATCCACTGAGCCACAAGGGAAGCCCTCATTGTAGTTTTAATTGTTTGCAAAACTTCTTGAACCACCACAGTGCTGTCCCATTCTTTTCGTTAGCAGTTCTTGGACCAAATGCTTTGTTGATGTTGCAAGTTGTTTCTGCTGCTTTATGACCCACCTTGAACTCCAATACGAGCATAGCCCGAATTTGCTTTTTGTCTCACATAATTTCCATAGTCTAAAATAGATACAAAATAAACAGCAAGCAAGATGTCATTAGCAAAAAGACATAAGTTGAAAAATTGCATAAAATGATGTATAGTATAACCACATTTATTTAAGAATGTATTCAAATATCAAGTGGGAAAGTTCAACAATGCAAAAACTGTAACTACCTTTGTACCAACCTAATATTTAATTAAACTAATTAATTCATTTTCACTCATAACTTCACTTCTTTCGCTTTTTAAATTGAAATATAGTTGACGCACAATATTGTATCAGTTTTAGGTGTCCTACATGGTTATTAGACATTTACAGGCATTATGAAGTGATAATCTGTCTCCATACAAAATTATCATAATATTACTGACCGTGTTCCTTATGCTGTATGTTATAACCCTATGGTTTATTTATATTATAACTGGAGGTTTGTATCTCTTAATCCTCTATACCTACTTCATCCCTTCCCCACCTTTCTGGCAACCACTGTTTTCTGAAGGTCGATGCCTAACTTAAATAAAGCAAGCCTGCCACTGGTTCAGTGTTGTCACATGTTCGTAGTCTGTCATCATTCTGAAATCATAGAGCAAAGCTTGAATTTTGTTAGCTCTCTTATTTTTTTGTTCTGTCAGCACAAATCATCAAGACTCTCAGCTATTTTACAATACTGATTTATTTCCCTTGATATTTTTTAAACTGTATGTAAGAGAGTGTCTTTAATGAAGTACAATGGGCAGTCTGGGCATCCATAAGGATAATGACTTTAAAGCTCTTGATTGCCATTTATAATAAGAAATGAACTTTATATTGTAGTCTAGCATCACTGTGCATGGTATCTATAAAGTGTAACTGAAGCCAAAGTTTGACTAAGTGGCATGTTATACGTGATACATGCTACAGTTTTATTATATCGTTTTTTACTTACTTACAAAATGCTGACTCTGATGTTGTAAGTGGATTCCCTGATCCATGAGTATATTACCTTACAGTCTGAAAGGAACTGTTCAAAGTCAAGTTTTAGATTGTTAATTCTGAGAAGAGTGCAAATTATCTATGGGCAGCTTCCCCCTTTCCTCCTATTTTGTAGTTGGAGGAACTTCCTTGCAGGGAAACAGTGCAACTTTGTGTTTCCACTTCTACACCTGTTTATTTCTGGAATCATGCAGTGGGGCAGCTCAGCCATATGGGCTCTCTATTTTTGGTTGCAGTTTGCTGGATCTTTGTTTTCCTAAGAGGAATTAAAACCAGGCCCTAGGAAATGTATAACCACATTTATTTAAGAATGTATTCAAATATCAAGTGGGAAAGTTCAACAATGCAAAAACTGTAACTACCTTTGTACCAACCTAATATTTAATTAAACTAATTAATTCATTTTCACTCATAACTTCACTTCTTTCGCTTTTTAAATTGAAATATAGTTGACGCACAATATTGTATCAGTTTTAGGTGTCCTACATGGTTATTAGACATTTACAGGCATTATGAAGTGATAATCTGTCTCCATACAAAATTATCATAATATTACTGACCGTGTTCCTTATGCTGTATGTTATAACCCTATGGTTTATTTATATTATAACTGGAGGTTTGTATCTCTTAATCCTCTATACCTACTTCATCCCTTCCCCACCTTTCTGGCAACCACTGTTTTCTGAAGGTCGATGCCTAACTTAAATAAAGCAAGCCTGCCACTGGTTCAGTGTTGTCACATGTTCGTAGTCTGTCATCATTCTGAAATCATAGAGCAAAGCTTGAATTTTGTTAGCTCTCTTATTTTTTTGTTCTGTCAGCACAAATCATCAAGACTCTCAGCTATTTTACAATACTGATTTATTTCCCTTGATATTTTTTAAACTGTATGTAAGAGAGTGTCTTTAATGAAGTACAATGGGCAGTCTGGGCATCCATAAGGATAATGACTTTAAAGCTCTTGATTGCCATTTATAATAAGAAATGAACTTTATATTGTAGTCTAGCATCACTGTGCATGGTATCTATAAAGTGTAACTGAAGCCAAAGTTTGACTAAGTGGCATGTTATACGTGATACATGCTACAGTTTTATTATATCGTTTTTTACTTACTTACAAAATGCTGACTCTGATGTTGTAAGTGGATTCCCTGATCCATGAGTATATTACCTTACAGTCTGAAAGGAACTGTTCAAAGTCAAGTTTTAGATTGTTAATTCTGAGAAGAGTGCAAATTATCTATGGGCAGCTTCCCCCTTTCCTCCTATTTTGTAGTTGGAGGAACTTCCTTGCAGGGAAACAGTGCAACTTTGTGTTTCCACTTCTACACCTGTTTATTTCTGGAATCATGCAGTGGGGCAGCTCAGCCATATGGGCTCTCTATTTTTTTTGGTTGCAGTTTGCTGGATCTTTGTTTTCCTAAGAGGAATTAAAACCAGGCCCTAGGAAGTGAAAGTGTGGAGTCCTAACCATGGGATCTCCAGGCAGTTCCCTGGACTCTAATTTTTGAGCCTCGCTATTATACTGCTAGGTGTCTCCATGGTAATGAATAAACTATACCCACTTTCTGTCCTCCAGTGGACTGTCAAGTTATTTTCTCCCTCTGTTAGTTTATTATCCCTTATTCTTGACCTTAGGAAAGACTTAGCAGAGCATCGAGTGTGCTGTCACCTCTGCTAGGAATGACACACAGCTATCACTGTCATGGACCCAAAAAAGCATTTGGGTTCAATGAAGAACAGCTTCAGGCACATACGTAGACATTAAAAGATGTTCGAATGCACATTTTCTTTAAGGCAATTGAAGTCTTCACGTTTGGCAATGCCATACATTTTGAAGGGGGTTAGAATGTCAATAAGGGGCTTCCCTGGTGGTCCAGTGGGTAAGGACATGGCCTTGTAGTGCAAGGGGCGCCGGTTTGATCCCTGGCCTGGGAAGATCCCACGTGCCGTGCTGCGGCTGAACCGATGTGTCCAATTACCGAGCCGGAGCTCTGGAGCGCATGCGCCCAGAGCCGGTGCTCTGCAACGACAGAGGCCACTGCGATGGGAGGCCCACACGGGTAAAAGAACAAAGATGGATGAAAATAGATAAATGAAAGACCAATAGAAGTGGCCCCGAACCCACTCCCCACCTCAAAGTTTGACTAAGTGGCATGTTATACGTGATACATGCTACAGTTTTATTATATCGTTTTTTACTTACTTACAAAATGCTGACTCTGATGTTGTAAGTGGATTCCCTGATCCATGAGTATATTACCTTACAGTCTGAAAGGAACTGTTCAAAGTCAAGTTTTAGATTGTTAATTCTGAGAAGAGTGCAAATTATCTATGGGCAGCTTCCCCCTTTCCTCCTATTTTGTAGTTGGAGGAACTTCCTTGCAGGGAAACAGTGCAACTTTGTGTTTCCACTTCTACACCTGTTTATTTCTGGAATCATGCAGTGGGGCAGCTCAGCCATATGGGCTCTCTATTTTTTTTGGTTGCAGTTTGCTGGATCTTTGTTTTCCTAAGAGGAATTAAAACCAGGCCCTAGGAAGTGAAAGTGTGGAGTCCTAACCATGGGATCTCCAGGCAGTTCCCTGGACTCTAATTTTTGAGCCTCGCTATTATACTGCTAGGTGTCTCCATGGTAATGAATAAACTATACCCACTTTCTGTCCTCCAGTGGACTGTCAAGTTATTTTCTCCCTCTGTTAGTTTATTATCCCTTATTCTTGACCTTAGGAAAGACTTAGCAGAGCATCGAGTGTGCTGTCACCTCTGCTAGGAATGACACACAGCTATCACTGTCATGGACCCAAAAAAGCATTTGGGTTCAATGAAGAACAGCTTCAGGCACATACGTAGACATTAAAAGATGTTCGAATGCACATTTTCTTTAAGGCAATTGAAGTCTTCACGTTTGGCAATGCCATACATTTTGAAGGGGGTTAGAATGTCAATAAGGGGCTTCCCTGGTGGTCCAGTGGGTAAGGACATGGCCTTGTAGTGCAAGGGGCGCCGGTTTGATCCCTGGCCTGGGAAGATCCCACGTGCCGTGCTGCGGCTGAACCGATGTGTCCAATTACCGAGCCGGAGCTCTGGAGCGCATGCGCCCAGAGCCGGTGCTCTGCAACGACAGAGGCCACTGCGATGGGAGGCCCACACGGGTAAAAGAACAAAGATGGATGAAAATAGATAAATGAAAGACCAATAGAAGTGGCCCGCCCGCCCCCTCCCCCAACCCACTCCCCACCTCAAAAAAAGAACATCAATAGGATTTCCCTGGTGGCTCAGTGGTAAAGGATTCACCTGCAGTGCACGAGACTGAGAGAGACTGGTTTGATCCTTCAACTCCCTAGAGAAGAAAGTGGCAACCTACTTCAGTAATTTTGCCTGGAAAATCCCATGGCCAGAGGAGCCTGGCAAGTTTGAGACCACAGGGTCTCAAAGAGTTGGATATGACTGAATGACTCAACAGCAGCAAGAACAAAGGGCTTATATATATGTATATGTGTATGTATATATATATATATGTATATATATATATGTTTGGGGAGGAACACAGTCCAGTCCAGAAGCACAACACTAAGGTCTTAGTGGGGCTTACGTATTGGCTGAGTGTGTGAAGAAATGTTCTTTGCACTTTTCTTTTTTTTTTGAATATTTATTTGCACCAGATCTTAGTTGCTGCATATGGGATCTGGTTCCCTCACCAGGGATTGATCCTGGGCCCCCTCCATTGGGAGTTCAGAGTCTTAGCAGGGAAGTTCCAGGTTCTTTGCACTTATTAAAGACAGATTTTTTTTTTTTTTTGAGTGAATGGGTATTTTTTGCACTGTATAATTCTTGTAACATTTATTAGCAGTAGTAACACATTTAATTTCTTTTATATTCTTCTTAATAATGCAAGTCCATAGAATAAAGTTTACAGTTAAAATAAACCTGAGTAAACTGATACTTTAAAATAGTTATTTCTGAAGAGAAGTTTTTCTAATGCAGGTTCTATTCCTTCTTAATAGTTAAATGAATTTCTAAAAAGCCTTGCACTATTTTCAAAACTTTGTATGATGTAGAAAGTCTCATAATTAAGAATAATAGATATTTTAGCAAACAGTAATTTTTTTCTAAAGACATGTTTTAAAGAAACTTCTACATCTTGAGATTCTTACTGTTTTAGTCTAGGATGGATGAATTTCTTGACGATGTAATTACCGAGCCGAGCTCTGGAGCGCATGCGCCCAGAGCCGGTGCTCTGCAACGACAGAGGCCACTGCGATGGGAGGCCCACACGGGTAAAAGAACAAAGATGGATGAAAATAGATAAATGAAAGACCAATAGAGGTGGCCCGCCCGCCCCTCCCCCAACCCACTCCCCACCTCAAAAAGAACATCAATAGGATTTCCCTGGTGGCTCAGTGGTAAAGGATTCACCTGCAGTGCACGAGACTGAGAGAGACTGGTTTGATCCTTCAACTCCCTAGAGAAGAAAGTGGCAACCTACTTCAGTAATTTTGCCTGGAAAATCCCATGGCCAGAGGAGCCTGGCAAGTTTGAGACCACAGGGTCTCAAAGAGTTGGATATGACTGAATGACTCAACAGCAGCAAGAACAAAGGGCTTATATATATGTATATGTGTATGTATATATATATATATGTATATATATATATGTTTGGGGAGGAACACAGTCCAGTCCAGAAGCACAACACTAAGGTCTTAGTGGGGCTTACGTATTGGCTGAGTGTGTGAAGAAATGTTCTTTGCACTTTTCTTTTTTTTTTGAATATTTATTTGCACCAGATCTTAGTTGCTGCATATGGGATCTGGTTCCCTCACCAGGGATTGATCCTGGGCCCCCTCCATTGGGAGTTCAGAGTCTTAGCAGGGAAGTTCCAGGTTCTTTGCACTTATTAAAGACAGATTTTTTTTAATTTTGAGTGAATGGGTATTTTTTGCACTGTATAATTCTTGTAACATTTATTAGCAGTAGTAACACATTTAATTTCTTTTATATTCTTCTTAATAATGCAAGTCCATAGAATAAAGTTTACAGTTAAAATAAACCTGAGTAAACTGATACTTTAAAATAGTTATTTCTGAAGAGAAGTTTTTCTAATGCAGGTTCTATTCCTTCTTAATAGTTAAATGAATTTCTAAAAAGCCTTGCACTATTTTCAAAACTTTGTATGATGTAGAAAGTCTCATAATTAAGAATAATAGATATTTTAGCAAACAGTAATTTTTTTCTAAAGACATGTTTTAAAGAAACTTCTACATCTTGAGATTCTTACTGTTTTAGTCTAGGATGGATGAATTTCTTGACGATGTAATTGTAAGGGAACCAGGTGTGTTTATCTATAAGAAATGTTCTACGGAGCCACATCAATAGCCTCCAAAAAATACCTGTTAGAACTAAAGAAGAACAGATGGCTGACTGAGGATATAGAACTGTTTTAATGTTCTTTGTGTGGATCGGTTCACTGTTAACATATTAAAATCCCCAAACTTCTTATATTTTGGCTGCTATAGGTAGACTGTTGATCAAGAGAATTTTTTTTGCCATTTTTCTAGCTTCTAGAATTAAAAAGGTGTGGCTTGCTTTACAATTGTAGAGGTCTATACGTTTTTACAGTAGGTTTGTGTATAAGAAGTAGTGTTGTGTGTCTAGAAAAAATACTTTGTGTCCCTTTACAGTATCTTTCCTTGCAGGCTTTTACTATGTTGACATATATATGTTTACTTTGTTTCTTCTCTTTCAGTGTTTATCAGCTGAAGAGATATTTTCCCCTTTATGGCTTTTCAAATGTTACACAGATCACCAGCTCAAACTTCTCTGTCATCTGTCCGGCAGTCTTACAGCAACTCAACTTTCACCCTTGCAAGAATCGGGCCAAACACAAAACAAAACCAAGTCTTTCAGAGGGTATGTTGGAAGTTTTTTCTCTCATTTGCTAGAAAAATCTGTGGGCTAGTCGGAAATGAAATTTAGATGCTGCTTTTTCTGCTTTATTGCTCTAAATCAATCTGCACAGAATCTCTTGGTAAAAAAGTATTTATGTCCTGAGGTCTTTTAGAAAAGCATAATTAGAACTCATTTATGCTTTAAAAGTTATGTTCTTCTATTTATGGAGTTTTAAAAACAAACAAAAAAATGTTTTGAAGAGAAGTTTTTCTAATGCAGGTTCTATTCCTTCTTAATAGTTAAATGAATTTCTAAAAAGCCTTGCACTATTTTCAAAACTTTGTATGATGTAGAAAGTCTCATAATTAAGAATAATAGATATTTTAGCAAACAGTAATTTTTTTCTAAAGACATGTTTTAAAGAAACTTCTACATCTTGAGATTCTTACTGTTTTAGTCTAGGATGGATGAATTTCTTGACGATGTAATTGTAAGGGAACCAGGTGTGTTTATCTATAAGAAATGTTCTACGGAGCCACATCAATAGCCTCCAAAAAATACCTGTTAGAACTAAAGAAGAACAGATGGCTGACTGAGGATATAGAACTGTTTTAATGTTCTTTGTGTGGATCGGTTCACTGTTAACATTTTTAAAATCCCCAAACTTCTTATATTTTGGCTGCTATAGGTAGACTGTTGATCAAGAGAATTTTTTTTGCCATTTTTCTAGCTTCTAGAATTAAAAAGGTGTGGCTTGCTTTACAATTGTAGAGGTCTATACGTTTTTACAGTAGGTTTGTGTATAAGAAGTAGTGTTGTGTGTCTAGAAAAAATACTTTGTGTCCCTTTACAGTATCTTTCCTTGCAGGCTTTTACTATGTTGACATATATATGTTTACTTTGTTTCTTCTCTTTCAGTGTTTATCAGCTGAAGAGATATTTTCCCTTCATGGCTTTTCAAATGTTACACAGATCACCAGCTCAAACTTCTCTGTCATCTGTCCGGCAGTCTTACAGCAACTCAACTTTCACCCTTGCAAGAATCGGGCCAAACACAAAACAAAACCAAGTCTTTCAGAGGGTATGTTGGAAGTTTTTTCTCTCATTTGCTAGAAAAATCTGTGGGCTAGTCGGAAATGAAATTTAGATGCTGCTTTTTCTGCTTTATTGCTCTAAATCAATCTGCACAGAATCTCTTGGTAAAAAAAAGTATTTATGTCCTGGAGGTCTTTTAGAAAAAGCATAATTAGAACTCATTTATGCTTTAAAAGTTATGTTCTTCTATTTATGGAGTCAAAATTTTACTTGGTACCAGTCAAAAACTTTATAAAATTTGGTTCTAGTTTTAAACAATATGTTTTGTGTTGTGTACATTGGAGGACACATTCGCTATTTGGGTCATAATTGGTCCATTTCCATTGCCTTGTGCTTATCATAGTATTTTAAAACCTGCCAGTTCATCTGTAATTGTCAGTATGGGCACAAGGGAACTAGTGTTGTTCTAGATTAAATCTTAAGGTAGTGAGTTATTACTGCTTTAATTTTCACAAATGAAGGAAAATGCCAGTGACTATTTAAAAAAAAAAAAAAAATATATATATATATATATTTTGGCCACTTCTATTGGTCTTTCATTTATTTCCAGCTTTGTTCTTTGGCCCATGTGGGCCTCCCATTGCAGTGGTCTCTCTTGCTACAGAGCACTGGCTCTGTGGGCCTCCCATTGCAGAGGCCTCTCTCGCTGCTGAGCACCGGCTCTGGGCACATGCGCTCCAGAGCTCCGACTCGGTATTTGGACACATCGGTCCAGCTGCTGCATGGCACGTGGGATCTTCCCATGCCAGGGATCAAACTGGCGCCCCTTGCACTGCAAGGCGGTGTCCTTACCCACTGGACCACCAGGGAAGCCCACCAGTAACTATTTTAAGGGCCATAGTAGTATTGGCATAGATTATTGCATTAAAAACAATCATAAATTTTAAAATATAAGTGTGTTCTTACTATATAGTCATATACTTAATTAAATGTGTAGAGGAGTTCTTTAACCAATGAGATCAACCAAATGTTGAAGGGCTGTTTGCTAACTTTGTGCAATTTTTTGGTATTCCCAAATAATTACCTGCCTGAGTATTTTAATTCCCATTATTTTGTTCCTGTATTTCCAAGAATCGGGCCAAACACAAAACAAAACCAAGTCTTTCAGAGGGTATGTTGGAAGTTTTTTCTCTCATTTGCTAGAAAAATCTGTGGGCTAGTCGGAAATGAAATTTAGATGCTGCTTTTTCTGCTTTATTGCTCTAAATCAATCTGCACAGAATCTCTTGGTAAAAAAAAGTATTTATGTCCTGGAGGTCTTTTAGAAAAGCATAATTAGAACTCATTTATGCTTTAAAAGTTATGTTCTTCTATTTATGGAGTCAAAATTTTACTTGGTACCAGTCAAAAACTTTATAAAATTTGGTTCTAGTTTTAAACAATATGTTTTGTGTTGTGTACATTGGAGGACACATTCGCTATTTGGGTCATAATTGGTCCATTTCCATTGCCTTGTGCTTATCATAGTATTTTAAAACCTGCCAGTTCATCTGTAATTGTCAGTATGGGCACAAGGGAACTAGTGTTGTTCTAGATTAAATCTTAAGGTAGTGAGTTATTACTGCTTTAATTTTCACAAATGAAGGAAAATGCCAGTGACTATTTAAAAAAAAAAAAAAATATATATATATATATATTTTGGCCACTTCTATTGGTCTTTCATTTATTTCCAGCTTTGTTCTTTGGCCCATGTGGGCCTCCCATTGCAGTGGTCTCTCTTGCTACAGAGCACTGGCTCTGTGGGCCTCCCATTGCAGAGGCCTCTCTCGCTGCTGAGCACCGGCTCTGGGCACATGCGCTCCAGAGCTCCGACTCGGTATTTGGACACATCGGTCCAGCTGCTGCATGGCACGTGGGATCTTCCCATGCCAGGGATCAAACTGGCGCCCCTTGCACTGCAAGGCGGTGTCCTTACCCACTGGACCACCAGGGAAGCCCACCAGTAACTATTTTAAGGGCCATAGTAGTATTGGCATAGATTATTGCATTAAAAACAATCATAAATTTTAAAATATAAGTGTGTTCTTACTATATAGTCATATACTTAATTAAATGTGTAGAGGAGTTCTTTAACCAATGAGATCAACCAAATGTTGAAGGGCTGTTTGCTAACTTTGTGCAATTTTTTGGTATTCCCAAATAATTACCTGCCTGAGTATTTTAATTCCCATTATTTTGTTCCTGTATTTCCTGTGTATTAAGGCTTCCCAGTGGCATTAGTGATAGAGAATCCACCTTCCAGTGCAGGAGACATAAGGGGATGTGGGTTCAATCCCTGGATTGGAAAGATCCCCTGGAGGAAGGCATGGCAACCCTCTCCTGTATTGTTGCCTGGAGAATCCCATAGATAGAGGAGCCTGGTGGGCTACAGTCCATGGGGTCGCTTTATGAGGGTTAGGGGGGGAGGGAGAGGGCCATGGCTAGATCTTCTCTAGGGGATAGGATTCTTGGTCCAGGGAACAACCAGCATAATCTTGGGGATGATCCTGGCATGTGCTTACACATCAGAGAGAAAGTGTGTGTGTGTCACACAGTCAGTGGGAAGGAGAGTAGGAGACTCTAGCCAGGGACCAGATAGTGAGGGCTCTAGGGTATGGTAACCTGGTTGGATTTTATTTTGAATGTGGTATGAAGACACTGTAGGGTTCTAAATAGAGAGTAATGTGATTTTATTTGGATTTGTAAAAGATTATTCTACCTGAAAACTGAAGAATAAATTGTTATGAAGCAAGAGTAGAAGCAGGGAGATGTGTGGGTGGGTGAGGGGCTCAGCCTGATAGCGGCTTGGTTTAAGGTGGGAGAGGAGAAATGAGGACATGTGGTTGGCTTCAGGATAGATATTGGTGGGGCCTCTCCAGTGTCTCAATGTTAAAGAATCTGCCTGCAATGCAGGAGAGGCAGGAGACATGGGTTTGATCCCTAGGTCTGGAAGATCCCCTGGAGGATGACATGGCGGCCCACTCCAGTATTATTGCTGAAAAGACATCCCAGTCCATGAGCTCACAAAGAGTCAGCCATGACCAAGTGTCAAGTCATGATGGCATTCAGGATGGATTTTGGAGATGGAGCTACAGTGGTTTGCCTCTGCTCTGGATGTATGGGAGGGAGAGGTGAATCAAATTTGAGAGAAATTTTACAATTTACATTACACAGAGAAATTGTAAATGGTTGCACCTATCCTGGGGTAGACAAGCCTGGGGAGGGGCACTTTGTTGTGAAGGAAATGAGTGGTGAGGACCAAGAGTATGTTCTTGACATGACTAGTCTCAGACATTGATACAGACCCATGAGAGATGTCCAGTAGGCAATGGTGCACACATTCAGAAAAAGGTTGAGGGCTTCCGCTGGTGGTCCAGTGGGTAAGGACACCGCCTTGCAGTGCAAGGGGCGCCGGTTGGATCCCTGGCCTGGGAAGATCCCACGTGCAGCGGAGCGGCTGGACTGATGTGTCCAATTATGGAGCCAGAGCTCTGGCATGCATGCACCCAGAGCCAGTGCTCTGCGACAACAGAGGCCACCGCGATGGGAGGCCCACAGGAGCCAAAGAACGAAGATGGATGAAACTAGAGAAATGAAAGACCAGTGGAAGTGGCCGCCCTCCCTCCTCCCACCCCGCCAAAATAAATAAATAAGTGGGAAGGAGAGTAGGAGACTCTAGCCAGGGACCAGATAGTGAGGGCTCTAGGGTATGGTAACCTGGTTGGATTTTATTTTGAATGTGGTATGAAGACACTGTAGGGTTCTAAATAGAGAGTAATGTGATTTTATTTGGATTTGTAAAAGATTATTCTACCTGAAAACTGAAGAATAAATTGTTATGAAGCAAGAGTAGAAGCAGGGAGATGTGTGGGTGGGTGAGGGGCTCAGCCTGATAGCGGCTTGGTTTAAGGTGGGAGAGGAGAAATGAGGACATGTGGTTGGCTTCAGGATAGATATTGGTGGGGCCTCTCCAGTGTCTCAATGTTAAAGAATCTGCCTGCAATGCAGGAGAGGCAGGAGACATGGGTTTGATCCCTAGGTCTGGAAGATCCCCTGGAGGATGACATGGCGGCCCACTCCAGTATTATTGCTGAAAAGACATCCCAGTCCATGAGCTCACAAAGAGTCAGCCATGACCAAGTGTCAAGTCATGATGGCATTCAGGATGGATTTTGGAGATGGAGCTACAGTGGTTTGCCTCTGCTCTGGATGTATGGGAGGGAGAGGTGAATCAAATTTGAGAGAAATTTTACAATTTACATTACACAGAGAAATTGTAAATGGTTGCACCTATCCTGGGGTAGACAAGCCTGGGGAGGGGCACTTTGTTGTGAAGGAAATGAGTGGTGAGGACCAAGAGTATGTTCTTGACATGACTAGTCTCAGACATTGATACAGACCCATGAGAGATGTCCAGTAGGCAATGGTGCACACACATTCAGAAAAAAGGTTGAGGGGCTTCCCTGGTGGTCCATTGGGTAAGGACACCACCTTGCAGTGCAAGGGGCGCCAGTTTGATCCCTGGCCTGGGAAGATCCCACGTGCCGCGGAGCGGCTGGACCAATGTGTCCAATTATGGAGCCAGAGCTCTGGAGTGCATGCACCCAGAGCCGGTGCTCTGCGACAACAGAGGCCACTGTGATGGGAGGCCTACACGGGCCAAAGAACAAAGATGGATGAAACTAGAGAAGTGAAAGACCAGTGGAAGTGGCCCGCCCACTCCCCTCCCTCCCCACCCCCGCCAAAATAAATAAATAAATGTTAAAAACAAAAAAAAAGTGACAGACTATTTAAAAAAAAAACGAAAAAGAAAAAAGGTTGAGCCTGGAGATATTTCATCTTAGAGATGGTGTTTGGAGCCCCTAGTCTGAGTGAGCACATCTAATGTGGATATAGATCGAGAACATAAACAGTGGAAAGATAGAGAAGAAAAGGGAAGCCTCAACAGAGAAAGTGCCTCTTTTACTAACTTTTGGATTCCTTTGTGTATATATGAGTGTTTGGTTCTCTCTAGATAACCTTGAAGACAAAAATAATAACAGACAACTAAACAGCTACTTTTCCAAGTTCTTTTTTTTTTTTTTTTAAAGATTTATTTATTTATTTTGGTGGGGGTGGGGTGGGGAGGGAGGGGAGCGGGCGGGCCACTTCTATTGGTCTTTCATTTCTCCATTTTCATCCGTCTTTGTTCTTTGGCTCCTGTGGGCCTCCCACCATGGCGGCCTCTGTTGTCACAGAGCACCGGCTCTGGGCGCATGCGCTCCAGAGCTCCGGCTCGGTGATTGGACACATTGGTCCAGCCGCTCCGCGGCACGTGGGATCTTCCCAGGCCAGGGATCGAACCAGCGCCCCTTGCACTGCAAGGCGGTGTCCTTACCCACTGGACCACCAGGGAATCCCCCAAGTTCTTTTGTATGTTGACTCAATTCATCTTTTGACAACTAAATGATGAAGGAAAAACTGTGTCCATTTTACAGCCCAGGAAACTGAGACATCGAGAGTTCAAAGTCATTTGCTCAAGATTACTCAGCTGGTCACTGTGCCTCATCTGTAAAATGGAGATACTGATAGTACTTTCCTTACAGACTTGTTGGGAATATCAAATGAGTTCACATAGGCAGGTATCTAGAACAGCCCTCTCACAGTGGGAAGAACACGCTTGGCCATTGTACTGCACCTGCTTGGAGGTGGACTCTGTTCTTTGGTCCCTGGGTAGCCTATTCTTTTCTAACAAAGAAATGGTTTTTAAAACAATTAAATGCCCTGGATTCCTTCTATAACAGTTCACTTAATATAGAGACAGTTCTGAGCTCATTCAAGGGAATGCAACATCAAAATAAAAGCAAAGAATTATGATACCAGGATTTTATGAGCACATTTATTCAGTATTTTAGTGGGCAGATGAAAGAGTTCCACTTAATCTGAGACCTCACATTTCTGTGATTTTGAAATTGCCTTTCATGTGCTTTATAAGCTCATATTGATGAGTGTAATAAACTATAGTGAATTAAATTCTCTAGAAGATTAATTACATTTTAGCAGTAAGTTAATGGTCCAGAGTTGCCTTAATTTTTCAGTTACAGAATACCATTCAATTCAAATAAGAGATAAGAATAATAGTGTCTTATCCATAATAGTATCCCTGAAAGGGCTTCCCTGGTGGTCCAGTGGGTAAGGACACCGCCTTGCAGTGCAAGGGGCGCCGGTTCGATCCCTGGCCTGGGAAGATCCCACGTGCCGCAGAGTGGCTGGACCGATGTGTCCAATTACCAAGCAGAGATCCGGAGTGCATGTGCCCAGAGCCGGTGCTCTGCAGCAACAGAGGCCATTGTGATGGGAGGCCCACACGGGCCAAAGAGCAAAGAAGTTAACGAATGAAAGACCAATAGAAGTGGCCAAAAAAAAAACCCCACAGCAAAGTAGAAGAATTAAGTGAGTTTAGAAAGATGAAGTTCTTAGAATAGTCTTCACACACTGTGGGCATTCAGTAAATGTTAGCTGTTGTTGCTAATATTCCTTGAAATTTTATTAAAATCTTTCAGAGTTCACTAAGAAGCAGAAAGGGTTTTTTCTGAAACAGATTGTTAGAAGGAGCGCCATGTATACATGAAGTTCAAGGAATATTTTTATACTAAATCTTCTTTGGTGCTCAAGTTGAGTGGATGAATGGAGCTTTTCTTTCCACCTAAGTAATGTCCTAACACTACAAGAAGGGGAAACTCTTCTGTGTGTCTGGAACATGCTGATTCACACTCACACAGTTCCCCAGGTGGTTCTAATCAATGCACACAGTGATAGGAAGGAAGGTTAGAAACACTGGAGCAGCAAATGAATTGTTTTATTTATTTATTTATTTATTTATTTATTTTTGGCTATTCTGAGTTTTCACTGCTGCTGCAAGCTCTTCTAACAGTTGCAGGGAGTGGGGGCTACTCTCTACTTGAGGTGAGCAGACTTCTTGTTGTGGTCACTTGTAGAACTCGGGCTCTAGGGCACACGGGCTTCAGCAGTTGCAGCACATGGGCTCGATAGTTGTGGCTCTGAGGCTCTAGAGCCCAGCCTCCACAGTTGTGGCTCACGGGTTTAGTTGTTCTGTGGCATGTGGAATCCTCCCGGATCAGGGATTGAACAGTAAGTTAATGGTCCAGAGTTGCCTTAATTTTTCAGTTACAGAATACCATTCAATTCAAATAAGAGATAAGAATAATAGTGTCTTATCCATAATAGTATCCCTGAAAGGGCTTCCCCTGGTGGTCCAGTGGGTAAGGACACCGCCTTGCAGTGCAAGGGGCACTGGTTCCATCCCTGGCCTGGGAAGATCCCACGTGCCGCAGAGTGGCTGGACCGATGTGTCCAATTACCAAGCAGAGATCCGGAGTGCATGTGCCCAGAGCCGGTGCTCTGCAGCAACAGAGGCCATTGTGATGGGAGGCCCACACGGGCCAAAGAGCAAAGAAGTTAACGAATGAAAGACCAATAGAAGTGGCCAAAAAAAAAACCCCACAGCAAAGTAGAAGAATTAAGTGAGTTTAGAAAGATGAAGTTCTTAGAATAGTCTTCACACACTGTGGGCATTCAGTAAATGTTAGCTGTTGTTGCTAATATTCCTTGAAATTTTATTAAAATCTTTCAGAGTTCACTAAGAAGCAGAAAGGGTTTTTTCTGAAACAGATTGTTAGAAGGAGCGCCATGTATACATGAAGTTCAAGGAATATTTTTATACTAAATCTTCTTTGGTGCTCAAGTTGAGTGGATGAATGGAGCTTTTCTTTCCCCCTAAGTAATGTCCTAACACTACAAGAAGGGGAAACTCTTCTGTGTGTCTGGAACATGCTGATTCACACTCACACAGTTCCCCAGGTGGTTCTAATCAATGCACACAGTGATAGGAAGGAAGGTTAGAAACACTGGAGCAGCAAATGAATTGTTTTATTTATTTATTTATTTATTTATTTATTTTTGGCTATTCTGAGTTTTCACTGCTGCTGCAAGCTCTTCTAACAGTTGCAGGGAGTGGGGGCTACTCTCTACTTGAGGTGAGCAGACTTCTTGTTGTGGTCACTTGTAGAACTCGGGCTCAAGGGCACACGGGCTTCAGCAGTTGCAGCACATGGGCTCGATAGTTGTGGCTCTGAGGCTCTAGAGCCCAGCCTCCACAGTTGTGGCTCACGGGTTTAGTTGTTCTGTGGCATGTGGAATCCTCCCGGATCAGGGATTGAACCCATGTCTCGTACATTGGCAGGCGAACTCTTCACCATTGAGCTACCAGGGAAGCCCCGAATTGGTATTTTTTGACAAGAGTTCTAGGCTGTGCCTTGAAAATATGTCATTCGTTCATTCATCAGGGTACATGTGGCTCTTTGGGCAACATTCTATGCTCAGAGGTTGAATAAAACATAGCCCCTGCCCTTGAAAATCTTATAATTGATATTATGCAGACAAACATGCATGGGTATATGCTAAGTCACTTCAGTCATGTCTGACTCTTTGTGATTCTGTGCACCATAGCTCGCCAGGCTCCTCTGTCCATGGAGTTCTTCAGGTAAGGACACTGGAGTGGGTTGCCATACCCTCCTCCAGGGGATCTCCCTGACCCAGGGATCGAACCCTTATTTCTTATGTCTCCTACATTGGCAGGTGGGTTCTTTACCACTAATGCCACCTGGGAAGCAGACAAATATATGTGATAAAATGATGGTAGCATGCAAGAAATGGTAAATGGCCCAGGTGTCTTCAGAGAACTATGGGAAACTTAAGGAGCAAGGAACTTCTGCCTGGAGGAGCTGGGAAGGCTTCATGGAGGAGGCCTTTGCATTGGCTTGCAGAACTGTTGGAGTTTGTTAGGCAGTGAAGTCAGAAAGGTGTTTCTAGGTAAAGAATCATGGTGGAAAGATACTTCTGTATTTGGAAAACATTTGTGTCTGAATAAAGGCCATGTTGATAAGGGGGCAAGTAAATAACACCAGAAAGGTTGTGTGGCCGTCTATACGAAGGGCAGTTGCAAAGAGGGGCACAGGATAATCAGAATTGTGTTTTCAGGTAATGAGTTTGGTGGCCGTGCCAAGAAGGGCAAGGAAGACCAGACAGAAAGCTGTCATAACGCAGCCGATGAGGAGTGGGGGTTGATGAGAGCCTGAACTCAAGGCGATGGAATAGAAAAACTGAAGTGAGATATCTCAAGCAGAATTGATTGGGTTTGGCACTAATTGTGTTTAGGATTGGCTGTGGGAAGTGAGAAACTGAAACTGATTCTGATGCTTCTACTACTTAGGGAGAAAGAGGACAAGAGTAGAGGAATAGGATTTCTCAGGGGAAACTGATAAATTTAGTAGAGATAGTGCCTTTGCCTCTATTTGATACTCAAAAAGTTCTTTGCATTTTAATTTTAGTTTCAACATGTATATATCTGGTCTACCTAAGACAACTATACATATTTCTTTTTTTTTTTCTTTTTTACCACTCATATTTCTTGAATGAATGAACACAGGTAGTACTGGCTAGTGATGGGATAGTGATGGGAACATAGGCAAGTGATGGGATAGAAGGGTGCTTGTGTTAAGGGCACAGACACACGGATTATACCCTGGAGGAAGAGGTGGGGTTGAGAACGTTCTCTAATTGGAAGTGCTGAGGGGCACGGGTAGTATTGTTTTACCCGATAAGGTAACACACAGGAATGAGGTCGGCCTTTGTGTGTCTGATGATATGACTCTGTAGGGATGGTCTGGAACTGATAGGAATGTATCAGCAGAAGATAAAAAGGCAGGTCAGGGCTTTGCTGATCCTTGTGGTAACACTGTAACATGTTTTATCTGTCCTTCACATATGGTGCTCAGCACAAGCTATTTAATACCTTGTTTTGCTTTGTGTGTGCCTACCAGCCTCCACAAGCCAAAGGTCTAAGCCCTTCGTTGGCAAAAACCACGGTTTTGGTCTACATCCTATGCTCCATGAACACTTGCTAAAATAGTTTATCTGTAGTTAGAATCACTAGAATAATGGTGTGCAATCTTGTATTTACGAAGCACAATATAAAATGCTTACTGTTTTGTTGAGTCCCTTGGGCTTTTTAAAAATTAGATCCCCTTGAGGAGTAATGAAGCATATTTCTAAGGAGTGTGTGCCCTGGAACTGGACTGGGTTCACAATCCCACGTTCCATTCACATGACTCGGGTGGCTTGTTTAAATTGTTACATGTGTCTTTTTTTTTTTTTTTTGGCCACTTCTATTGGTCCTTCATTTATTCATTTTCACCCATCTTTGTTCTTTGGCCCTTGGGCCTCCCATCGCAGTGGCCTTTCCTTCTGCAGAGCACCAGTTCCAGGCACATACACTCCAGAGCTCCGGCTTGGTAGTTGCACACATCGGTCCAGCTGCTCTGCGGCACGTGGCATCCTCCCAGGCCAGGGATCGAACCAGTGCCCCTTGCACTGCAAGGCGGTGTCCTTACCCACTGGACCACTGGGAAAGCCCCTATTTGAACTCTTATGTGCCTTGGTTTCTTCAACTTCATGGAAGAGGGGATAGTGGTACTAACCTCACAGGGATTTGTGAAGATCAAATGAGTTAATACAGCTTAGTCACTTAGCGTGGTGCCTGGCACTTGGCAATCCCTCTCCAAGCATTTGCTATTACTGGGAGTGTCAACGAGGAAAGTGCCCCCACATTGAGAACTGTTTTCTGGGCATTTTAAAGAAGTGACAGCTTTCTAACCTTTCACACTGGCCTTTGTGTGCTTTGAGTGGAGCCACGGGTAAAGCCAGGGTCTCGTGTTCCAGGGATCAGTTTGTAGCTCAGCCCGCACTGTCCTGGCCCCTGCATGGTTTTCACATAGTCCATTCCGGTTGGATTCCTGTTTTGACTTCAAGCCATCTCCTCTAGTATAACCAGGGAGATGTTGAGGCCCAAAGGTCACACATGTTGTTCTCGGGAGAGTTTAGGACTGCATCCATTGACTTCATTCTGAGGAACATTCACTGAGCACCCCCAGGCTGCCAGGCCCTGGCAATAGAGGCACGAAGAGTGCATCACCTCCTTTCTCACCATAGTCTCCACCGTGCAGGATGTTTTCCCCTTTGTCTGAGCCCATAGGGCGAGTTGTGTGAGGTATCCACCCTCTGGCTGCCAGGTACTCCCTGCCGGACTGCTCACTGCCCTGGGGCTCCCTGGAGGCCCAGACCAGGGGGCTGAGGGGCCTCCTCCCCGAGGATGTGCTGATCATAGGCCCTGCAGACGAGTGATTATGACCAGCTCAGTGACAGTCACTGTGGTCATCTTGAAGCTAACTACCCCACCCAACACCACCCCTACCTTGCACATGTCCACCATACCTTCTCCCTGAAACACACACTGCCTCTGTTTGTCTTCTGAAAGGCTGAGTTTTTTTTTTTTTTGGCCACTTCCATTGGTCTTTCATTCATTCATCTTTTGTTCTTTGGCCTATGTGGGCCTCCCATTGCAGTGGCCTCTCTCACTGCAGAGCACCAGCTCTGGGCACATGAGCTCCAGAGTTCCGACTCGGTAGTTGGACACATCGGTCCAGCTGCTCCGCAGCATCTGGGATCTTCCCAGGCCAGGGGTCAAACCAGCACCCCTTGCACTGCAAGGCAGTGTCCTTACCCACTGGACCACCAGGGAAGCCCCGGTTTTGTTTTTTAATTTAAATTTATTTATTTTTAATTGAAGGAGAATTGCTTTCCAATGTTGCGTTTGTTTCTGCCGTATGGCAACATGAATCAGCCCTAGGTATACCTATGTCCCCTCCCTCTGGAACCTCCCGCTCACCCCCCAATCCCGTCCCACTCCTCTAGGTTGTCACAGGGCACCAGATTTGAGGTCCCTGCGGCATACAGCAAATTCCCACTAGCTGTCTATTCACAGATGCTAATTATTTCAATGCTACTCTCTCAGTTCATCCCATCCTGTCCTTTCCCCGCTGTGCACAAGTTTGTTCATTGTGAAAGGCTGGGTTTTAAACTGGGTTTTGAACCACAAATGAAACTAGGTAGCTTGGAGCCTGTGGGCCTCTGATGGTCACTGTCCAGACTCTCAGCCAGCTCTAAAAGTCTGTAATCCCATAATGATGACCGAGGAAAGCCTAGGCCATGCTACTACTACTATTTCGATTCTCAGTTTTCTATATAGTTTTCCTGGAGAAGATTGTATTGTTTTAAAGGAAGCTATCTGTTTCCAGCATTTAAAGAATAAATGTGTTTCAAGCTAATAAGTATAGTAAGCAGTAAGTACAGTAAGATGTCATTTGGCTCCTTTGCTCTAATTAATTTCCACTCTTTTCCCTCTTATCCACAGTTTGGGGATATGGATTCCTATCAGTGACAGTTATTAATCTGGCCTCTCTCCTTGGATTGATCTTGACTCCATTGATAAAGAAATCTTATTTCCCTAAGATTCTGACTTATTTTGTGGGGCTGGCCATCGGGACTCTATTTTCAAATGCAGTTTTCCAACTTATACCAGAGGTAAGGAGGTTGGCTGTTTGTTTCTGTGAATAATGGTTGCTTTTAAATGTTTCAGCACTTTGTACATTTTTAGCTTCCATAATTCTTGCTGCAGTTTATGGTTTGGTTTATAGTGTTTTGGGTAAGAAAAAGCTGAATCACAGCAAATGGGTAAGGGAAAAAGCTTCATCGGTCCAGCTGCTCCAGCATCTGGGATCTTCCCAGGCCAGGGTCAAACCAGCACCCCTTGCACTGCAAGGCAGTGTCCTTACCCACTGGACCACCAGGGAAGCCCCGGTTTTGTTTTTAATTTAAATTTATTTATTTTTAATTGAAGGAGAATTGCTTTCCAATGTTGCGTTTGTTTCTGCCGTATGGCAACATGAATCAGCCCTAGGTATACCTATGTCCCCTCCCTCTGGAACCTCCCGCTCACCCCCCAATCCCGTCCCACTCCTCTAGGTTGTCACAGGGCACCAGATTTGAGGTCCCTGCGGCATACAGCAAATTCCCACTAGCTGTCTATTCACAGATGCTAATTATTTCAATGCTACTCTCTCAGTTCATCCCATCCTGTCCTTTCCCCGCTGTGCACAAGTTTGTTCATTGTGAAAGGCTGGGTTTTAAACTGGGTTTTGAACCACAAATGAAACTAGGTAGCTTGGAGCCTGTGGGCCTCTGATGGTCACTGTCCAGACTCTCAGCCAGCTCTAAAAGTCTGTAATCCCATAATGATGACCGAGGAAAGCCTAGGCCATGCTACTACTACTATTTCGATTCTCAGTTTTCTATATAGTTTTCCTGGAGAAGATTGTATTGTTTTAAAGGAAGCTATCTGTTTCCAGCATTTAAAGAATAAATGTGTTTCAAGCTAATAAGTATAGTAAGCAGTAAGTACAGTAAGATGTCATTTGGCTCCTTTGCTCTAATTAATTTCCACTCTTTTCCCTCTTATCCACAGTTTGGGGATATGGATTCCTATCAGTGACAGTTATTAATCTGGCCTCTCTCCTTGGATTGATCTTGACTCCATTGATAAAGAAATCTTATTTCCCTAAGATTCTGACTTATTTTGTGGGGCTGGCCATCGGGACTCTATTTTCAAATGCAGTTTTCCAACTTATACCAGAGGTAAGGAGGTTGGCTGTTTGTTTCTGTGAATAATGGTTGCTTTTAAATGTTTCAGCACTTTGTACATTTTTAGCTTCCATAATTCTTGCTGCAGTTTATGGTTTGGTTTATAGTGTTTTGGGTAAGAAAAAGCTGAATCACAGCAAATGAAAAAGCTTGTCCCAAACTCTGGGGACATCAGTGTCAGGAAGAAAATTAATATTCTGGGAGGCCAGCCACCAGGACGTGCTCAGACAGCTCTGGGACATCTCAGAGGGCCTTAACAGCTCTATTCTGTTACACATTTGGCAGATTTAATTTTCCACACTTTTTATTATTATTTATTTCTGAAGAGCACACAGTGTCAAATTTACTAAAGATATACAACAAAATTCCTTCATGTACTTACTGCAGCTATAGAAGACCAGAGGGTATATTAGAACAAAGGTTGACGGACCTTTTCAATGTTTTTTGAGTGTGGAGAAAAAAAATCAGTTGAAGGTCAATAAACCAATAGCAGCTTATTTTTTCCTTTAATTAAGTGTATTATTGGGGCTTCTTTGGTGGTCCAGTGGTTAAAGAGCCCACCTTGCAGTGTAAGGGGCACCAGTTTGAGCCCTGGTCCGGAAAGGTCCCATGTGCTGCAGAGCGATTGGACTGGTGTGTCCAATTACGAGCCAGTACTCTGGAGCTCATGCACCCATGAGCTGGTGCTCTGCAGTGAGAGAGGCCACTGTGATGGGAAGCCCACATAGGCCAAAGAATAAAAGATGGATGAAAATAAATATAAAAACAAAAGAGGCATGATGGGGAAAAGAAAAAAAAAAATGTATTATTGATCTGCCATTGACTAGAGTTGATCAGCACATGATATATATGTTCTGCTTCAAATCTATAATGTGGCCATACAGGGAAGATAGACCGAGGGAGGAGTATGAGTAGAGGAAAAGTTTGGGGATATGGATTCCTATCAGTGACAGTTATTAATCTGGCCTCTCTCCTTGGATTGATCTTGACTCCATTGATAAAGAAATCTTATTTCCCTAAGATTCTGACTTATTTTGTGGGGCTGGCCATCGGGACTCTATTTTCAAATGCAGTTTTCCAACTTATACCAGAGGTAAGGAGGTTGGCTGTTTGTTTCTGTGAATAATGGTTGCTTTTAAATGTTTCAGCACTTTGTACATTTTTAGCTTCCATAATTCTTGCTGCAGTTTATGGTTTGGTTTATAGTGTTTTGGGTAAGAAAAAGCTGAATCACAGCAAATGAAAAAGCTTGTCCCAAACTCTGGGGACATCAGTGTCAGGAAGAAAATTAATATTCTGGGAGGCCAGCCACCAGGACGTGCTCAGACAGCTCTGGGACATCTCAGAGGGCCTTAACAGCTCTATTCTGTTACACATTTGGCAGATTTAATTTTCCACACTTTTTATTATTATTTATTTCTGAAGAGCACACAGTGTCAAATTTACTAAAGATATACAACAAAATTCCTTCATGTACTTACTGCAGCTATAGAAGACCAGAGGGTATATTAGAACAAAGGTTGACGGACCTTTTCAATGTTTTCTGAGTGTGGAGAAAAAATCAGTTGAAGGTCAATAAACCAATAGCAGCTTATTTTTTCCTTTAATTAAGTGTATTATTGGGGCTTCTTTGGTGGTCCAGTGGTTAAAGAGCCCACCTTGCAGTGTAAGGGGCACCAGTTTGAGCCCTGGTCCGGAAAGGTCCCATGTGCTGCAGAGCGATTGGACTGGTGTGTCCAATTACGAGCCAGTACTCTGGAGCTCATGCACCCATGAGCTGGTGCTCTGCAGTGAGAGAGGCCACTGTGATGGGAAGCCCACATAGGCCAAAGAATAAAAGATGGATGAAAATAAATATAAAAACAAAAGAGGCATGATGGGGAAAAGAAAAAAAAAATGTATTATTGATCTGCCATTGACTAGAGTTGATCAGCACATGATATATATGTTCTGCTTCAAATCTATAATGTGGCCATACAGGGAAGATAGACCGAGGGAGGAGTATGAGTAGAGGAAAAGAGACGGGAAGAAGGAGAAGACATTAATAGGAAGCAGCCATAATGGGAACTAGAGAAATACATACACACGTGGATGGTATCATAGCCCATGTACACACCAAGATGGAGGGCAAGCTACAAACAAAGAGGAATAGTAGCACCTTCAGTTCATAAGCTTTAAAAAATTAAAACTAAAAGCTCCTTTTAGTTTTCATAGCTGAATATGAAAGTGAGAATGTAACTTCTTTGTTTTTGTTGTTTTACTTTTTACTTTTACAGAGTTTTGTTGTTTACAGATATGTATAATCCCAGGTTAGTCATATGTATACCCCTGGCTGCCTCCCTCCTCCACTTCCCTCCCAGTACCCCACAACCCACCCCTCCAGGCCATCTCACAGTGCCCAGCAGGATCCCCTATTCCCACAATGGCATTCCTAGCAATGACAATAGCTAGCTTTTTCACATATGATAGTATAGGTTTCCATGTTACTCCCTCTACACCTCCCACCCACTGTTCATTCCCCACAATGTCTATATGTCTGTTCTCTATGTCTGTTTTTCCATCGCTTCACTGCATGTGCTACCATTACCATCTTACTAGATTCCATATATATGTGTTAATATACTGTTCTTGTCTTTCCCTTTTTGACTTACTTCACTTTTTATGATAGGTTCTAGATCCAGCCACCTCATTAGGACAGATTCTTCTGCATTTCTTTTTACACTGAGAAGTACTCCATTGTATGTATGTACTGGAGTTTTTTTATCCATTCATTTGTTGATGGACCTCTAGGTTGCTTTCATGTTCTAGCTATTGTATAGAGAGCTGCAATGAACATTGGGGTACAGGTGGGAAAAGAAGTACTCTGGAGCTCATGCACCCATGAGCTGGTGCTCTGCAGTGAGAGAGGCCATGTTTAAAAAAATATGGATGAAAATAAATATAAAAACAAAAGAGGCATGATGGGGAGAAAAAAAAATGTATTATTGATCTGCCATTGACTAGAGTTGATCAGCACATGATATATATGTTCTGCTTCAAATCTATAATGTGGCCATACAGGGAAGATAGACCGAGGGAGGAGTATGAGTAGAGGAAAAGAGACGGGAAGAAGGAGAAGACATTAATAGGAAGCAGCCATAATGGGAACTAGAGAAATACATACACACGTGGATGGTATCATAGCCCATGTACACACCAAGATGGAGGGCAAGCTACAAACAAAGAGGAATAGTAGCACCTTCAGTTCATAAGCTTTAAAAAATTAAAACTAAAAGCTCCTTTTAGTTTTCATAGCTGAATATGAAAGTGAGAATGTAACTTCTTTGTTTTTGTTGTTTTACTTTTTACTTTTACAGAGTTTTGTTGTTTACAGATATGTATAATCCCAGGTTAGTCATATGTATACCCCTGGCTGCCTCCCTCCTCCACTTCCCTCCCAGTACCCCACAACCCACCCCTCCAGGCCATCTCACAGTGCCCAGCAGGATCCCCTATTCCCACAATGGCATTCCTAGCAATGACAATAGCTAGCTTTTTCACATATGATAGTATAGGTTTCCATGTTACTCCCTCTACACCTCCCACCCACTGTTCATTCCCCACAATGTCTATATGTCTGTTCTCTATGTCTGTTTTTCCATCGCTTCACTGCATGTGCTACCATTACCATCTTACTAGATTCCATATATATGTGTTAATATACTGTTCTTGTCTTTCCCTTTTTGACTTACTTCACTTTTTATGATAGGTTCTAGATCCAGCCACCTCATTAGGACAGATTCTTCTGCATTTCTTTTTACACTGAGAAGTACTCCATTGTATGTATGTACTGGAGTTTTTTTATCCATTCATTTGTTGATGGACCTCTAGGTTGCTTTCATGTTCTAGCTATTGTATAGAGAGCTGCAATGAACATTGGGGTACAGGTGCTTCTTTCAATTTTGATTTCATCAGGGTATAAGCCTAGAGTGGGATTGCTGGGTAGTATGGTGCTTCTATTCTTAGTTTTTTAAGGAATCTCCGTATTGTCTTCCATAGCAGCTGTATCAATTTATATTCCCACCAGCAATGCAAGTGTGTTCCCTTTTCTCCGCACCCTCTCCAGCATTTATTGTCTGTCGATTTGTTGATGATGGTCATTCTGACGGGTGTGAGGTGATATCTCATTGTAGTTTTGTTAAACATTTATTTATTTATATATTTTGGGGGAGGCGGGTTGGGGAGGGAGGGGGTGGGCGGGCCACGTCTATTGGTCTTTCATTTCTGTATTTTCATCCATCTTTGTTCTTTGGCCCGTGTGGGCCTCCCATTGCGGTGACCTCTGTTGTCACAGAGCGCTGGCTGTGGGCGCATGCGCTCCAGAGCTCCGTCTCGGTAATTGGACACATCAGTCTAGCCGCTCCGCAGCACATGGGATCTTCCCAGGCCAGGGATTGAACCGGCACCCCTTGCACTGCAAGGTGGTGTCCTTACCCATTGGACCACCAGAGAAGCCCCTCATTGTAGTTTTGATTTGAATTTCTCTAATAATAAGCGAGGTTGAGCATCATTTCATGTGCTTTTTGGCCATCTGTATGTCCTCTTTGGAGAGCTGTCTGTTTAGGTCTTTTTCCCATTTTTTGATTGGGTTGTTTGTTTTTCTGGTGTTGAGTTGTCTGAGCTGCTTGTAGATTCTGGAGATTAATTTTTTGTCTGTTGTTTCATTTGCTATAAATTTCTCCCATTTTGTGGGTTGTCTGTTCACCCTTTTTTTTTATTTATTCATGTTACTCCCTCTACACCTCCCACCCACTGTTCATTCCCCACAATGTCTATATGTCTGTTCTCTATGTCTGTTTTTCCATCGCTTCACTGCATGTGCTACCATTACCATCTTACTAGATTCCATATATATGTGTTAATATACTGTTCTTGTCTTTCCCTTTTTGACTTACTTCACTTTTTATGATAGGTTCTAGATCCAGCCACCTCATTAGGACAGATTCTTCTGCATTTCTTTTTACACTGAGAAGTACTCCATTGTATGTATGTACTGGAGTTTTTTTATCCATTCATTTGTTGATGGACCTCTAGGTTGCTTTCATGTTCTAGCTATTGTATAGAGAGCTGCAATGAACATTGGGGTACAGGTGCTTCTTTCAATTTTGATTTCATCAGGGTATAAGCCTAGAGTGGGATTGCTGGGTAGTATGGTGCTTCTATTCTTAGTTTTTTAAGGAATCTCCGTATTGTCTTCCATAGCAGCTGTATCAATTTATATTCCCACCAGCAATGCAAGTGTGTTCCCTTTTCTCCGCACCCTCTCCAGCATTTATTGTCTGTCGATTTGTTGATGATGGTCATTCTGACGGGTGTGAGGTGATATCTCATTGTAGTTTTGTTAAACATTTATTTATTTATATATTTTGGGGGAGGCGGGTTGGGGAGGGAGGGGTGGGCGGGCCACGTCTATTGGTCTTTCATTTCTGTATTTTCATCCATCTTTGTTCTTTGGCCCGTGTGGGCCTCCCATTGCGGTGACCTCTGTTGTCACAGAGCGCTGGCTGTGGGCGCATGCGCTCCAGAGCTCCGTCTCGGTAATTGGACACATCAGTCTAGCCGCTCCGCAGCACATGGGATCTTCCCAGGCCAGGGATTGAACCGGCACCCCTTGCACTGCAAGGTGGTGTCCTTACCCATTGGACCACCAGAGAAGCCCCTCATTGTAGTTTTGATTTGAATTTCTCTAATAATAAGCGAGGTTGAGCATCATTTCATGTGCTTTTTGGCCATCTGTATGTCCTCTTTGGAGAGCTGTCTGTTTAGGTCTTTTTCCCATTTTTTGATTGGGTTGTTTGTTTTTCTGGTGTTGAGTTGTCTGAGCTGCTTGTAGATTCTGGAGATTAATTTTTTGTCTGTTGTTTCATTTGCTATAAATTTCTCCCATTTTGTGGGTTGTCTGTTCACCCTTTTTATAGTTTCTTTTGCTATACAAGAGCTTTTAAGTTTCATTAGGTCCCACATGCTAATTTTTGTTCTGGTTCCGCCATTCTAGTAGGAGGATCATAGAAGATCTTGCTTTGATTTATGTCCTTGAGTGTTTTGCCTATGTTTTCCTCTAAGAGTTTTAGGGTTTCTGGTCTTACTTTTAAGTCTTTAATCCATTTTGTGTTGATCTTTGTGTATGGTGTCAGGGAATGTTCCAACTTCATTTTTTTGCATGTAGCTGTCCATTTTTCCCGGCACCATTTGTTGAAGCGGCTGTCTTTGTCCCATTTTATATTTTTGCCTCCTTTCTCAAAAATAAGTTACCCCTAGGAGTGTGGGTTTATCTCTGGGTTCTCTGTTTTGTTCCATTGGTCTATATTTCTGTTTTTGTGCCAGTACCATACTGTCTTGACTGTTGCTTTGTAGTATAGTCTGAAGTTAGGGAGGCTGATCCCTCCTGCTCCATTTTTCTTTCTCAGGATTGCTTTGGCTATCCAGGGTCTATTGTGTTGCTATGAACTGTGTTATTCTTTGGTCTAGTTCTGTGAAGAATGTCATTGGTAATTTGATAGGAATTGCATTGAATCTGTAGATGGTATTTGATAGTATGGTCATTTTCACAATATTGATTCTTCCGACTCAGGATGTAACTTTTTTTTTTTTTGGCCGCTTCTTTGATCGTCCTTTTTAAAATTTATCATTGTTCTTTGGCCTGTGTGGGCCTCCCATCACAGTGGCCTCTCTTGTCCCAGAGCACCGGCTCTGGGCGCACGTGCTCCAGAGCTCCAGCTCGGCAGTTGAACATATCAGTCCAGCTGCTCTGTGGCACGTGGGATCTTCCCAGGCCAGGGATTGAACTGGTGCCCCTTGCACTGCAAGGCAGTGTCCTCACCCACTGGACCACCAGGGAAGCCCAGGTTGTAACTTTTTAAAGTCATAGTCTTATTATTATTATTTTTATATCTAGAAAAGACCTAGGAGAGCATCTATTTCAAACCCTCAATTGTAGAGATGAAAAAATTAAAATCCAAGGGGATAAACCAGTTATGGTCAGTTAATTACATAGCTTAAATGACAGTACAAATTTTCTGATTAAGAAATTATATGTTATATTATGACCAGTGAAAGCCTTAGTCACTCAGTTGTGTCCGACTCTTTGTAGCCCTGTGGCCTGTATTCTGACAGGCTTCTCTATCCTTGAATTCTCTAGGCAAGAATACTGGAATGGGCAGAAGATCTTGCTTTGATTTATGTCCTTGAGTGTTTTGCCTATGTTTTCCTCTAAGAGTTTTAGGGTTTCTGGTCTTACTTTTAAGTCTTTAATCCATTTTGTGTTGATCTTTGTGTATGGTGTCAGGGAATGTTCCAACTTCATTTTTTTGCATGTAGCTGTCCATTTTTCCCGGCACCATTTGTTGAAGCGGCTGTCTTTGTCCCATTTTATATTTTTGCCTCCTTTCTCAAAAATAAGTTACCCCTAGGAGTGTGGGTTTATCTCTGGGTTCTCTGTTTTGTTCCATTGGTCTATATTTCTGTTTTTGTGCCAGTACCATACTGTCTTGACTGTTGCTTTGTAGTATAGTCTGAAGTTAGGGAGGCTGATCCCTCCTGCTCCATTTTTCTTTCTCAGGATTGCTTTGGCTATCCAGGGTCTATTGTGTTGCTATGAACTGTGTTATTCTTTGGTCTAGTTCTGTGAAGAATGTCATTGGTAATTTGATAGGAATTGCATTGAATCTGTAGATGGTATTTGATAGTATGGTCATTTTCACAATATTGATTCTTCCGACTCAGGATGTAACTTTTTTTTTTTTTGGCCGCTTCTTTGATCGTCCTTTTTAAAATTTATCATTGTTCTTTGGCCTGTGTGGGCCTCCCATCACAGTGGCCTCTCTTGTCCCAGAGCACCGGCTCTGGGCGCACGTGCTCCAGAGCTCCAGCTCGGCAGTTGAACATATCAGTCCAGCTGCTCTGTGGCACGTGGGATCTTCCCAGGCCAGGGATTGAACTGGTGCCCCTTGCACCGCAAGGCAGTGTCCTCACCCACTGGACCACCAGGGAAGCCCAGGTTGTAACTTTTTAAAGTCATAGTCTTATTATTATTATTTTTATATCTAGAAAAGACCTAGGAGAGCATCTATTTCAAACCCTCAATTGTAGAGATGAAAAAATTAAAATCCAAGGGGATAAACCAGTTATGGTCAGTTAATTACATAGCTTAAATGACAGTACAAATTTTCTGATTAAGAAATTATATGTTATATTATGACCAGTGAAAGCCTTAGTCACTCAGTTGTGTCCGACTCTTTGTAGCCCTGTGGCCTGTATTCTGACAGGCTTCTCTATCCTTGGAATTCTCTAGGCAAGAATACTGGAATGGGCAGCCATTCTCTTCTCCAGGGGATCTTCCTGACCCAGGGATCGAACCTGGGTTTCCTGCACTGCAGGCAGATTCTTTACCCTCTGAGTGATCAAGCATTAGGGCATGCAATATTATACACGAAATATATTTAATATCATATTATATATATTAACTAATCTGATTTGTGAGTCAAATTAAACTGATATGGCATGTGAACTGAGGATTTAGGATTTAGGATTTTGAGGTTTTCTATTTTATTGAAAATATAATAATACATACAAATGTCTATTAGAAAAACAAACAATGTCAACAGTACCTATAGAATTTTTTTGCCTTTTTGTAATAATTAAGAAATTATGGATAGGATCAGAGAATTTTGTGAACACTGAAGAGTCTATCTTTTTAAATACACCCCAAATTTACTTAATTATTCCTCTTGTGGCAAAATTATTTCCCCTTTGCTGTTTTAGTTTCATACCCCTTGTGTTAAGTGTATGGAGTATATATTTTATGCCATTTTTGCATTGCGTGAATAGGCCCAGAGAAGTCACTGAAATGAAGGTGTGGCATGCTGTCTCCCCTTCTGAGACAAATATGGAACAAGAACCTAGGCGTCTTGTAGTCTTTGTTGTTTATAGATATGTATAATTCCAGATTAGTCATACATATATCTTCCCCGTCTCACCCCTCCAGGCTGTCGCACAGCACCCCATCAGTCATGCTCTGTGGCACGTGGGATCTTCCCAGGCCAGGGATTGAACTTGCCTTGCACTGCAAGGCAGTGTCCTCACCCACTGGACCACCAGGAAGCCCAGGTTGTAACTTTTAAAGTCATAGTCTTATTATTATTATTTTATATCTAGAAAAGACCTAGGAGAGCATCTATTTCAAACCCTCAATTGTAGAGATGAAAAAATTAAAATCCAAGGGGATAAACCAGTTATGGTCAGTTAATTACATAGCTTAAATGACAGTACAAATTTTCTGATTAAGAAATTATATGTTATATTATGACCAGTGAAAGCCTTAGTCACTCAGTTGTGTCCGACTCTTTGTAGCCCTGTGGCCTGTATTCTGACAGGCTTCTCTATCCTTGGAATTCTCTAGGCAAGAATACTGGAATGGGCAGCCATTCTCTTCTCCAGGGGATCTTCCTGACCCAGGGATCGAACCTGGGTTTCCTGCACTGCAGGCAGATTCTTTACCCTCTGAGTGATCAAGCATTAGGGCATGCAATATTATACACGAAATATATTTAATATCATATTATATATATTAACTAATCTGATTTGTGAGTCAAATTAAACTGATATGGCATGTGAACTGAGGATTTAGGATTTAGGATTTTGAGGTTTTCTATTTTATTGAAAATATAATAATACATACAAATGTCTATTAGAAAAACAAACAATGTCAACAGTACCTATAGAATTTTTTTGCCTTTTTGTAATAATTAAGAAATTATGGATAGGATCAGAGAATTTTGTGAACACTGAAGAGTCTATCTTTTTAAATACACCCCAAATTTACTTAATTATTCCTCTTGTGGCAAAATTATTTCCCCTTTGCTGTTTTAGTTTCATACCCCTTGTGTTAAGTGTATGGAGTATATATTTTATGCCATTTTTGCATTGCGTGAATAGGCCCAGAGAAGTCACTGAAATGAAGGTGTGGCATGCTGTCTCCCCTTCTGAGACAAATATGGAACAAGAACCTAGGCGTCTTGTAGTCTTTGTTGTTTATAGATATGTATAATTCCAGATTAGTCATACATATATCTTCCCCGTCTCACCCCTCCAGGCTGTCGCACAGCACCCCTGCAGGATCCCTTTTCTCACAGCGCAATGACGATAGCTATGTTTTTCACATATGATAGTATAGGTTTTCATGCTACTTCCTTTATGCCTCCCACCCACTGTTCATTCCCCAGCTTTCTTGCTATTTTATTTAAGTTTGTGTTTCTTGTCTGCTTAGAACCTTTTGACTCTTTACAATTTCAAACTCATAGCTCTTGCCCGTGTACTTTATTTTTTAATTTTTTAAAAAATTTTTCTGTGTACTTTAAAGGATGCATTATTTCATTATCATCATTTGGGTTTGTGTGTTTGTGCATCTGGTATCTTACATCTTATCTTCTTTGTTCTGCTCAGTCCTTAATTTGTTTATCTCTGTAGGACTTACTATTATCCTCCACATTCAAGAGAATCTCTCTTATGAAAACAGTAATTTAAGTGTCCTGCCATATTTGCTTTAAAAATTTGACTCTGGATATGCCGGGCAAATATATTACTTTTAGGAAAAGTAGCGAATCAATGTCTCACTTGTATTTATGACCCGTATCTAATATTATCTTATCAATATAGGGATCAGTGCAGCTCTTTTACTACTAAAAGTTTACGTTCCAAGACAAATTGCGGAAGGTGTTATGGCTAGGAAACTACAAGGTACTCTTTATTTAATAAAGCTTCCTCTGGTTATAGACTTCAGTGCCGTCTCTTACAGTTTGATTATTCAAATTTCAGATTTTTGGCAGGTAAATTTCCAATATTACTTGCATGTGAAGGATGGACTTAGAACTATGGTGAAAATTACATACTGAATTAAATGAAATCATCTTATCTTAACCTTTAAGCCTTTTTTTCTCACTTAGGCATTTGGATTCAATCCCAAAGTTAACAACTATGTTGAGAAGGCAGTTGCTGTGTTTGGTGGATTTTATATACTTTTCTTTGTTGAAAGAACCCTAAAGATGTTATTGAAGACATATGGTCAGGTAAATGGATTTCATTGAAAATGTTTCATGTTTTACCCACCAAATCTACTTTATCTGGGCATACAAAGGCAGAAATTTAATTCTTACAGTCAGTTATTAGACTTGTGAATATGAGTAGAAAGAAAAGAATCAATATATTGAGAAGTGTAAGAGGAACACTTGGTTCTTATGGTAGAATTTAGAGTAAATACTAACAATTTAATGTCCAGTAACGGATATACATAGTTTGTTTCCATTCATATTCATGAACATGAGAAGATATATGTACCCTAAAACATGAAAAAAAAACAATAAAATATAATAAATGAGGATACATTTAAGGGGAGAGAATGTTTTATAAATCTAAATTTAAAATCTAGATTTAGATTTTTTCTCTTTTAAATAAAAACCATCAAGTTCTCTATCTTGGTACCTGTATGAGCAATCTTTTGTTTCTTATAACCTTTTCCTCCCTTGTTTTTCCATGTAGAATGATCATACCCACTTTGGAAATAATGACTTTGGTCCTCCTCAAGGAAAACCTCATCAACCCAAAACATTGCCTGCCATCAATGGAGTGACATGTTATGCAAATCCAGCTGTCACAGAGCCTAATGGACACATCCATTTTGATAATGTCAGCGTGGTATCTCTACAGGTACTGTTGTTCTTTTTGCTGCATCCTTTACACTATGTGAAGTCTGCTGTGCAGGCAGCCATGTCAATATTTTGCACAGTTAAATGTGTCAGGCTTAGTCTTCTATGTGAGGGACAAGTAGAATGTAAGTCTGTTACTTTCTCCACTTTCCCTCCATGTATTTACTACAAACACACGAATTAAGCATGAAATTGTGAGTTTCTGGGTTGGTGACTTTGCTCTTCTCTAAGATTGCTTAACCATGTAGCAATTACCTAGATTTATACAAAAATATATAGTAAAAATAATTCAGAGCATTTCTCTTATTTTGCAAGTCTTTTAAGACCCCAAAACAAAGAATCCTTTTGAGTGATTTTGAAACTGAAAGAAGAAAGACCTTGTAAGCTATTAAAATTGTTTAGGGACTTCCTTGGTGGTCTATTGGTTAATACTGTGCTTCCAGTGTCAGGGGCTTGGGTTCAACCCCTGGTTGGAGATCTTAGATTCCAGGGTGCGGCCAAACATGTTTTTAAAGCTTGGTATTTATTAATTAATTTATTTAGAATTTGTATTTCAATTTTCTGAATAATGTTAATAAGTATCATTTCTTGAGCAAGAATTATATGCCAGGTAATAGGCCACGTGGCGTTACTAGTAAAGAACCCACCTGTCAGTGCAGGAGATATAAGAGATGCAGGTTCAGTCCCTGGGTGGGGAAGAAGGCATGGCACCCCTAGTATTCTTGCCCGGAAAATCCCACGGACAAAGGAAGCTGGCGGGTATAGTCTATAAATAACGAGAGAATGTTTTATAAATCTAAATTTAAAATCTAGATTTAGATTTTTCTCTTTTAAATAAAACCATCAAGTTCTCTATCTTGGTACCTGTATGAGCAATCTTTTGTTTCTTATAACCTTTTCCTCCCTTGTTTTCCATGTAGAATGATCATACCCACTTTGGAAATAATGACTTTGGTCCTCCTCAAGGAAAACCTCATCAACCCAAAACATTGCCTGCCATCAATGGAGTGACATGTTATGCAAATCCAGCTGTCACAGAGCCTAATGGACACATCCATTTTGATAATGTCAGCGTGGTATCTCTACAGGTACTGTTGTTCTTTTTGCTGCATCCTTTACACTATGTGAAGTCTGCTGTGCAGGCAGCCATGTCAATATTTTGCACAGTTAAATGTGTCAGGCTTAGTCTTCTATGTGAGGGACAAGTAGAATGTAAGTCTGTTACTTTCTCCACTTTCCCTCCATGAATTTACTACAAACACACGAATTAAGCATGAAATTGTGAGTTTCTGGGTTGGTGACTTTGCTCTTCTCTAAGATTGCTTAACCATGTAGCAATTACCTAGATTTATACAAAAATATATAGTAAAAATAATTCAGAGCATTTCTCTTATTTTGCAAGTCTTTTAAGACCCCAAAACAAAGAATCCTTTTGAGTGATTTTGAAACTGAAAGAAGAAAGACCTTGTAAGCTATTAAAATTGTTTAGGGACTTCCTTGGTGGTCTATTGGTTAATACTGTGCTTCCAGTGTCAGGGGCTTGGGTTCAACCCCTGGTTGGAGATCTTAGATTCCAGGGTGCGGCCAAACATGTTTTTAAAGCTTGGTATTTATTAATTAATTTATTTAGAATTTGTATTTCAATTTTCTGAATAATGTTAATAAGTATCATTTCTTGAGCAAGAATTATATGCCAGGTAATAGGCCACGTGGTGTTACTAGTAAAGAACCCACCTGTCAGTGCAGGAGATATAAGAGATGCAGGTTCAGTCCCTGGGTGGGGAAGAAGGCATGGCACCCCAGTCTAGTATTCTTGCCCGGAAAATCCCACGGACAAAGGAAGCTGGCGGGCTATAGTCTATAGGGTTGCAATTAAAAGTAGGAATTCTTTTCTACGTATTACGACACATTAGAACTATTATAACTAAAATCAGGGTTCATTCTGTATGTGTTAGAACTATTTGGAGCTCAAACCGAATTATGTATGTAAGAAGGAGAGTTTAATGGGAAGATGGTGGTCTGGAGAGTTTAATGGGTAGATGGTGGTCTGTCTAAAGGGACAGCCAAGCTACAACGCTGGAATCATTTGCCTCATTAGGACTCCCTCTCCTTCTCCTCTCTGCATCTTAGAGTTGTTCTTCTCTTTCATGGTGGACCACTCTGTCATAAATGGAAAGCATAGCCACTAACAACTCCTGAGATTTATGTTTTATAATTTCAGCTACTAGATGGAACAGACCTGCCTCTTTCAGTCCTAAATATAAAATTGCTGGCAAGTGTCCTTGGTTCAGCTGGAATGAGACGTTCACTTCGAAACTAATCTCAGTGCTTAGACTAGGTTTGGACCCTTTGTTATGACCCTAAAGAAATATGAAGAAGGGTGGTTATTGCAAAAGGAGACTGGGAGGCTAGTGTCATCGATACCCACACATTTCTCATTTGACAGATTAAGAAAGTGGAGCTTTAGATGCTAAATGTCCTCTCCAGGGTCAATCGACTCATTAACGAGAGAATGATGGGGTGACAGAGCCTAATAAGTAGGCAGTTGTGAGGGAGAGGGAGGAGCACAGGAGCCTTGCTCGCTCGTCAGTCATTGCCCCTAAGTAACTGAATAGTACCGTTCCCCTCAGCACCATTTCCCACCCCTGAAACTCGCTGTGTTCCTGTCTGTCTCTGACTACTGCACAAACATGGGGAGAAGTCACTGCGGTGTCTCTGCAGCCAGGGGGGGTCTTTCCCTCCTGGCTCTACAGTCCTTTGAAAGGACAGTGTTAACTGGACAATTGATTCCTCCAGCATGTCAGGTACTTTGGGGAGTGTTAGCGCTTTAAGCCACGAGGGGGCCTATCGAGCTCATTCCTCCAGTGGTTTAATCTCTTTCTAAATGAAATCTCCTGTGCTTTCATTTAAGAAGAGATGCTCACTTGTGGCTGATTCATGTTGATGTTTCATAGAAGCCCACACAGTATTGTAAAGCAATTATGCTTCCATTTAAAGTAAATACATTTTTAAAAAGGAAAAAAGATATGCTTTTAGGAAGCCCTAGGAGTACTTAAGTACTCCTTATTCTTCCTGCACTTATTCTTCCTATAGAAGAAAAATTAATATCAGCCATTTAAAAATATTGACTTGTGAATTTTGTGTTGCAAATTGAAGTGCAATGAAGTAGAATTTAGCTGCAAAATGTGGTGATGTTAGGTAAACTTTGTCAGTGATGGACAGGATGTGATACTCTACAAATACATTTTTGAGGTGCTTGAGTCTCCCTGAGAGTCCAACAGATTTTAAATATAGTTCATTCATTCAAATATTTATTAATATATACTCGGCCTTATTCTGAGTACTGAGGATATGTCAATGGGACAGAACAGACATGCTTTCTGCCCTGCCATAACATAACTTAAGTATTATGTAATATACAGAAATATTTTACACAAAAGTGGAAAGCGTCCTTTTTTAAATACAAGAATTAGAAGCTCTGTGTGTATGTTTAGGGTTTGCTTACTACTGTTTTCTCTTCTGGGGTGGATATTTCTCCGCTCTTACCTGGAGGTGGAAGGATGGTGTCTATTCTAGCTGCCCAGGAGTATTGGAAAGGAGAATGGGTGCGGGAGGGGGGCTGGGGCGCTGTGAATGTCCTCCTTGAGGCCCTTGGTTCAGTCGCATACTTCACTCTAGCCTTCAGCTGGCTTTGTGTCCTAGAACAGAGGGCTTCTCTGGTTCAGTTTCCACAGAGGGTAAATCTCTAGTCTTTATTTGGAGTGGTTGCCTTCCTGAATTGACTTGGGAGCAACAATCTGGGGTTTTAATTGTTCCTTAAATAAACTAACAACTAATTCCTTTTTTTTAGACTCAATTGTTATTGGAGGGTAGTTGCTTTACAGTGTTGTGTTTCTGCTGTACAGGAAAGTGCATCATCTATATGTTTACTTATGTTCCCCCCCCCTTTTTTTTTGGATTTTTGGGTTGCCACAGGCCATTAAGTAGAGTTCCCTGTGCTGTAAATTCAGTTCTCATTAGTTACCTATTTTACACATAGTATCACAGCATGCATGTATGTCAATCCCAGTGCCCCCGTTCATCCCATCTATTTCTCCTATCTTTAGGTCTGCTCTTTCCTTGCCACCTTCAGAGGTGCTTGGTGGCTCCATTCCCCAAGCCCTTCTGAAGTCTAGGGCCCTGCATCCCTTTGTTTCTTTTGACATTTTTCCTCTTTGGCGTCAGAACTTACCCTTCTCTTTTCATCCTCCAAAACAAATATCTCCATCCTCTCATCTTCCATTCTTTCTGTCCTTGTGACTTTATGTCTCTTTCAGTGTTTAACTTTAGGGGAGTTTTAAGAGAGGCTAGAGAAAAATATGTAGGTCTAGTTTGCCATACTATACCAAGGACCTGTTTAATATTTTAAGTCATAGAGTTTTTGAGCATCACAATATTTTAAAACAGACATCAATTACTTCTTTTATGGGTTATATTAGCAATTAGGTAAAATTGAAAATGATTCATATAATCATATAAGAAGTGGTTCTCCTTGGTCTTGATTGACAGATGCTTACAAAGCAGTTTGTTCGGTTAGAGGGAGCCAGTGTCCTTACACAACCAATGTCCTTACACAGCCGTGAGGAGGGATCTGAGTGCACCTTAGTTGTTGGTGATGTTTGTTTCCTCGTTGAATTCATCTCCATGCTTCCTTTCTCCTTATAGACCATTTTATCAGGCTAGTCAGTGACTTTTCAAAGTCATGAAAATTTGTACCTGAATCCACTCTAAGTTTAGCCCATGATTGGCTAATACTCATTACCCTTTTATTTAATTTCTTTAGTTCTCTAGTATTTTTGGGGGTTTGGTTGCCACAGAGGGTAAATCTCTATTCTTTATTTGGAGTGGTTGCCTTCCTGAATTGACTTGGGAGCAACAATCTGGGGTTTTAATTGTTCCTTAAATAAACTAACAACTAATTCCTTTTTTTTAGACTCAATTGTTATTGGAGGGTAGTTGCTTTACAGTGTTGTGTTTCTGCTGTACAGGAAAGTGCATCATCTATATGTTTACTTATGTTCCCCCCCCCTTTTTTTTTGGATTTTTGGGTTGCCACAGGCCATTAAGTAGAGTTCCCTGTGCTGTAAATTCAGTTCTCATTAGTTACCTATTTTACACATAGTATCACAGCATGCATGTATGTCAATCCCAGTGCCCCCGTTCATCCCATCTATTTCTCCTATCTTTAGGTCTGCTCTTTCCTTGCCACCTTCAGAGGTGCTTGGTGGCTCCATTCCCCAAGCCCTTCTGAAGTCTAGGGCCCTGCATCCCTTTGTTTCTTTTGACATTTTTCCTCTTTGGCGTCAGAACTTACCCTTCTCTTTTCATCCTCCAAAACAAATATCTCCATCCTCTCATCTTCCATTCTTTCTGTCCTTGTGACTTTATGTCTCTTTCAGTGTTTAACTTTAGGGGAGTTTTAAGAGAGGCTAGAGAAAAATATGTAGGTCTAGTTTGCCATACTATACCAAGGACCTGTTTAATATTTTAAGTCATAGAGTTTTTGAGCATCACAATATTTTAAAACAGACATCAATTACTTCTTTTATGGGTTATATTAGCAATTAGGTAAAATTGAAAATGATTCATATAATCATATAAGAAGTGGTTCTCCTTGGTCTTGATTGACAGATGCTTACAAAGCAGTTTGTTCGGTTAGAGGGAGCCAGTGTCCTTACACAACCAATGTCCTTACACAGCCGTGAGGAGGGATCTGAGTGCACCTTAGTTGTTGGTGATGTTTGTTTCCTCGTTGAATTCATCTCCATGCTTCCTTTCTCCTTATAGACCATTTTATCAGGCTAGTCAGTGACTTTTCAAAGTCATGAAAATTTGTACCTGAATCCACTCTAAGTTTAGCCCATGATTGGCTAATACTCATTACCCTTTTATTATCTTTAGTGAACACTTTTTCACATTTTCAAGAATAATTTTTGCCAAAAATCTTTCATTACTTCACAAATTCTCACCCCGACCTTTTCTTCCTTTAATGAGGAGTCTGACAGTTATTTGGAAACTCTGAACTTTGCTGATTCACCTCATCTGTTACTTCCTGGAAAGTGCCCTGGGTCCTCATCCATGTCCTCGTTGGCTCTCCACCTTCCCTTTGGTGTCAGAACTTGTATCCTTGCTCTTTTTAAAGGCCAGTTCCTCTGGATTTGTGTTCATCTGTCCCATGGCCTCTTTCTGTTTTCATTTATCTTTCCTGAATTTTCCTTTCTTCTTATGTCTACAACCATCAAAAGTCTTTTCTTCCTTGCGTGTATACTAAGTCTCTTCAGTTGTGTCTGACTCTTTTGTGACCCCATGACCTGTAGTCCACCAGATTCCTCTGTCCATGGGATTTCACAGGAAGACTACTGGAGTGGGTTGCCATGCTCTCTTCCAGGGGATCTTCCTGACTCAGGATTCGAACTCACTTTTCTTACATCTTCTGCATTGGCAGACAGGTTCTTTACCACTGGCGCTGCCTGGGAAGCCCCTTTTCTTCTTTAGATGATTCCTTTTCCTCCCAGACTCTTCTGCTTCCCAAGATTTCTTAAATCTTCTCTTTCTCTATACTGTCCAGCTTCCAAAAATAACATCAGCTGATACTGAAATAAGAATGTGTCAGGCATTGTCTCAAGGGATTGACATATATTAACTCACTTACTCTTGAGTAACAACTGTATGAAGTGAGTAGAGTAATTATTTTCATCTTAAAGATGGAAGATAATTAAGACCGTGAGACTGATATACAGAGAAGTTGTATGTCAGTTAAGATGTGAGACTGATATACAGAGAAGTTGAGTCACTTAGCCAAGGTCACATGGGCACCAAGTTACGACTTAAGCCCAAGCTTCCTGGTTCCTGAGATGGCTAACCATCACCTAAATACACTGCCCATTATTTCCATTTGCTGTCTAGCCTTCACCTTCTCCCTCTTATTCGTCATCTCAAATATTTGTTGTGCTCAGTCACTTAGGTGTGTCTGACCCTTGACTATAGCCCCCCAGGCTCCTCTTTCCATGGGATTTACCAGGCAAGAATACAGGAGTGGGTTGCCATGCCCTTCTCCAGGGGATCTTCCCAACCCAGGAGTCAAACCCGGGTCTCTTGCATTGCAGGTGGATTCTATACCATCTTAGCCACCACGGAAGCCCTTTCAAATATTTAATTGTGTGTAATTCAAAAATTCACTCCTTATTCTCTGAAATTTCTCTCTGGAATGATACAAGTGATTTTTCTAGGCAGCAGACTATATTCTTGACACTTATTCTCATCCTTTCTGAAGCATTTCTAAACTTAATCAGAAGCAAATGGAGAGGTTTAAATTTTTGACCAGAGCAACGTTCCAGAAAGGGAAATTGCCTGTCAAGGACCAGTTTTGCTCTTCTAGATAAGACCATGTCCCAGATACATAAATTTGGCAGAAGCATTTTAGTTGACACCAAGTGTGGGAAGGGCTTCAGGGTTGTCTGTTGTTCCTTAAATTAGCCAGTCATTTGACCACAGCTTAGACATCCCTGTTCTCACACAGGGAGGTTGGTAGCATTACCATTGACACAGAAAATTCCCGGGTACTCCCGACTCCTAGGCCAGCTGGGAGAATTGAATAAGATAGTGTACATAAAAATACCTTGAAATGTACCCAAAGTGAAAGTGTTAGTCTCTCAGTTGTGTCTGACTCGTTTGTGATCGACCTCATGTGCTATAGCATGCCATGCTCCTCTGTGCATGAAATTTTCCAGGCAAGAATACTCAATTGGGTTGCCATTTCCTTCTCCAGAGGATCTTCCCAACCCAGGGACTGAACCCACATCTCTTGCATTGCAGGCAGATTCTTTACTGTCTGAGCCATGAGGGAAACCCCAATGTACCGAAATTCACATTATTTAATCCTTTTGAAGGACAGACAGTTGCTTAAGGGTCTCAGTCAGGGACTGAGATTGTATCTAAATGGAAAGGGAATATTTTAGTTAATCATCTGATAAACATTTATATATTAATAGTTAATAATTTTTGTAGAGTTTATAATTTTGATCCATTTGTATGTGCTTTCAGGTTCATGCAAATGTAATTAAATGTTATGAAATTTTGATTTCCAGGTATGACTTGTAGGTTTTCTTTTACTTCTGTAAATAGACACACACACAATTTAATTTATGTTGAATAATTAATACTACAAAAATAATTAATATCTTTTTTAATCTTAAAAAAAAAACCACAAAAGATACAAAAAGCATTCAAAAACAAGACACTCCCAGAGAAGACTTCTCAACTTCCCTAGAAATTGCCAGAGAAATCCTGACTGATTTCTATCCCACATATTGTTTGCCAAAGAATCTTTAAAAATTCATTCAAAAGAGTACTACTCACAGTGGACAGAAACCTTCTGTGAGGTATCAGGATAAGATGCCAAAAGTTGCTTAGTTTCCAATTTGATCTACAAAATGCAGAGCAGATGAGAAAACAGAAAGTTTGATGTTGGGGGGAAAGAAGGAAAGACACATTTGATAAGAGTTCTGGTTAGCACTGATCTGTCTTGGCAAGAGTTGTCTTCTGGGGTTGAAAGATCAAAAAATGGGTGCATTTCTGTGCATCAGAAAAGATGGTAGTGTGATTAACAGAAATGAAACTGTCAGAAAGAGAACTCTGAAAGCAGATGAGGAGGAGAAAAGATGATTAAATCTTCACTAAATGAAAACATTTTTATTGAGGCAAAATATATATATATATCTGGAAAAGTGTACAGAAAACAAAATAATTTATTATGTACTATGGATGCCTTAAGGCACCGGGACTTAATTGTCTCACGAGAACTCTGAGAAAGGTTGGGGTATATAGCTAGACCTGTAAGAAATAGGCTCATAGGATATGGCCATAAGTAATTTTACTAACAACAAATCTCTCTCCAAACCATTATACTTATGTACACTCTCATCACCAGCGGAAGAGAATTCACATTTTCCCCACAACCTTAGCAACTGTTAGATTTGAAAAAAATTAGTTTATTTAATGAATTTGTAATGGTATCGTTTTGTGATTAGCCTTTGTTTATTTCTGATTGCTAGTGAAGTTGAGCATCTCTTTATATGCCTATTGGTCATAAGATTCCTTTTGTATTTCCTGTTCATCTGTATCACACATTTTTAGTTAAGTTACTTATCATTTTTTCTTATTGATTTATATTATGGAAAAGTTATTCTCAGACTTGTTAAAATGGCAAGGAAGACTTTAAGATTATATAAATACGGGTGAATCCTATTATGATAGTGTACAGAGATGCGGCTCAGTTTGGAGTATAGCAAATACAGCTAAGGATTTATGGTTAACAAACAGTGGGAGGATCAGTGGATAGAGAATTACTAAGGGGAGATATTAATAAGAATAGGTAGGATCCTCTTTTTTTTTTTTTTGCCACACTGAGCAGCCAGCAAGCAAAACTTCTCTGACCAGGGATGTGTGAAAGAGCAGAGTCCAAACCACTGGACCACTGGGGAAGTCCAGGAGGGAGCCTTGTTAAACCAGTTTAACAGGGTTCTTGCTAAAGGCAGACCAAGATGATCAGATATCAAGAATACAGAGATTCTTATGACACTGGCTTAGCATGATCCCTACTACAACTGGACTCTGTACTCAGGGGCAAAGAGGCCCAGGAGTAAGATCTAGTTGAGAACAGGGCTCAGAGGATCGTGACTAAAGTTTGGTCAAGAGTAGTCTTTAGCATTTGGAGGAGTTTTGTATATATTCTGGATTCTAATGGTCATTGATTAAATGAATTACAAATATATTCTCAGAGTCTGTGGCTTCTCTTTTCATATCATTTATATATATATATTTTTAAGTTTTAATTTTAATGTAGTCAAATTTATCAGTATTTTCATTCAAAATTTCTCCTTTCTGTATTTTAAGATAGCTTGCCTTTGCCAAAGAAGATATTCTTCTGTAATTTTTAAAAAAAGGCTAAAGTTTAATATTTCATGTGAAGTTTATTTTTGTGTCTAAGAAAAGGATCCGGTTTTTTCCTTTCTGTATAGATAAGCAGTTAACCTAGCTTCTGTTATTGAATAGCTTATCTTATCTTTGCCATATATCGAGTTTCTGTATATCAATGTGTTTATGTCTAGACTTTCTATTGTCTTTCATTTGTCTATTAAAAAGTTTTATGCCTTATTACCACAATATGTTAACTATTATAATTTATACTGAATGTTGAACATCCTAAAACAAGGCTCTTCACCTTGTTGTTTTCAAAATGTTGGGTTTTAGTTAAGTTACTTATCATTTTTTCTTATTGATTTATATTATGGAAAAGTTATTCTCAGACTTGTTAAAATGGCAAGGAAGACTTTAAGATTATATAAATACGGGTGAATCCTATTATGATAGTGTACAGAGATGCGGCTCAGTTTGGAGTATAGCAAATACAGCTAAGGATTTATGGTTAACAAACAGTGGGAGGATCAGTGGATAGAGAATTACTAAGGGGAGATATTAATAAGAATAGGTAGGATCCTCTTTTTTTTTTTTTGCCACACTGAGCAGCCAGCAAGCAAAACTTCTCTGACCAGGGATGTGTGAAAGAGCAGAGTCCAAACCACTGGACCACTGGGGAAGTCCAGGAGGGAGCCTTGTTAAACCAGTTTAACAGGGTTCTTGCTAAAGGCAGACCAAGATGATCAGATATCAAGAATACAGAGATTCTTATGACACTGGCTTAGCATGATCCCTACTACAACTGGACTCTGTACTCAGGGGCAAAGAGGCCCAGGAGTAAGATCTAGTTGAGAACAGGGCTCAGAGGATCGTGACTAAAGTTTGGTCAAGAGTAGTCTTTAGCATTTGGAGGAGTTTTGTATATATTCTGGATTCTAATGGTCATTGATTAAATGAATTACAAATATATTCTCAGAGTCTGTGGCTTCTCTTTTCATATCATTTATATATATATATTTTTAAGTTTTAATTTTAATGTAGTCAAATTTATCAGTATTTTCATTCAAAATTTCTCCTTTCTGTATTTTAAGATAGCTTGCCTTTGCCAAAGAAGATATTCTTCTGTAATTTTTAAAAAAAGGCTAAAGTTTAATATTTCATGTGAAGTTTATTTTTGTGTCTAAGAAAAGGATCCGGTTTTTTCCTTTCTGTATAGATAAGCAGTTAACCTAGCTTCTGTTATTGAATAGCTTATCTTATCTTTGCCATATATCGAGTTTCTGTATATCAATGTGTTTATGTCTAGACTTTCTATTGTCTTTCATTTGTCTATTAAAAAGTTTTATGCCTTATTACCACAATATGTTAACTATTATAATTTATACTGAATGTTGAACATCCTAAAACAAGGCTCTTCACCTTGTTGTTTTCATTGAAAATTATCTTTGTTCTTCCGTATCAATATTATTTTGGGGATTTTTATTGACATTGCATTGGACTTAGAGATCAGTTGAAGGACAGCTAACATCTTTATGAGATTTCAGATTTTCTTTGTTTTATAATTTTCCATAAAAGTCTCTTTAAAGTGTTTTGTTAGATTTATTCCTAATTACTTTGTAGCTCTGTAAGCACTGTAAATGGTATCGTTTCCTACTCCATTTTCTAATTATTTGTTATGTAGGAGTAAATTGAATTCAGTATACCAATTTTAACCATGCAGTATAGCTGAACTCTCCTATAATTTTTTGTATTTTATTTGTTTGCTCTTTTGGATTTCTTATGTAGATATCAATGAGCAAATAAGCATTTTTTTTCTTTTTCAATTGTTGTAACTTTCTTTCTTCCTACGTTGATGAGGACCCACAGGATAATGTTGAATAGAATAGAAGTAGTGGTAGATGGTGTTTTGTCTTGTTTCTGACTTTGATGGGTCAACTTCTAAGCTCATTAAGTAACTGGCTTAGGTTTTTTTCTTTTAATAGATAGCATTCATTAGATCAAGAAAATTGTCTCATATTCATCATTTACTAAGTGTTTTCCTCAATGTTGAATTTTATTGGAATTTTAAATTTTTCTGTACTATAAATAAGGATGTTTAATCTATACTTAGTTAATTTTTTTCTCTTAGAATTGAGGAGTCTTAAAGCAGAGTAACCAAATGATAAGAAAATTTTCTGGCAAAAATTGTTTCATTTCTGAGCTACAGGTTTATTCATTAGGGATTAGATGATCAGTAACATTAAAGTTAGAGCAACTTTGCTTTGTCAAAAGAACTTGAACCCAAATTATGCCATTTGCAGCAGCATGGATGAACTTATAGAATATCATACTAAGTGAGTTGGATCAGACAAAGATGAATATCATGTGATGTCACTTACGTGTGGAATCTAAAACAATGATTGGTAGACGCTAGTTATGTCGGACTCTGGCAGCCCGCTGGACTGTTAAAAGTTTTATGCCTTATTACCACAATATGTTAACTATTATAATTTATACTGAATGTTGAACATCCTAAAACAAGGCTCTTCACCTTGTTGTTTTCATTGAAAATTATCTTTGTTCTTCCGTATCAATATTATTTTGGGGATTTTTATTGACATTGCATTGGACTTAGAGATCAGTTGAAGGACAGCTAACATCTTTATGAGATTTCAGATTTTCTTTGTTTTATAATTTTCCATAAAAGTCTCTTTAAAGTGTTTTGTTAGATTTATTCCTAATTACTTTGTAGCTCTGTAAGCACTGTAAATGGTATCGTTTCCTACTCCATTTTCTAATTATTTGTTATGTAGGAGTAAATTGAATTCAGTATACCAATTTTAACCATGCAGTATAGCTGAACTCTCCTATAATTTTTTGTATTTTATTTGTTTGCTCTTTTGGATTTCTTATGTAGATATCAATGAGCAAATAAGCATTTTTTTCTTTTTCAATTGTTGTAACTTTCTTTCTTCCTACGTTGATGAGGACCCACAGGATAATGTTGAATAGAATAGAAGTAGTGGTAGATGGTGTTTTGTCTTGTTTCTGACTTTGATGGGTCAACTTCTAAGCTCATTAAGTAACTGGCTTAGGTTTTTTTCTTTTAATAGATAGCATTCATTAGATCAAGAAAATTGTCTCATATTCATCATTTACTAAGTGTTTTCCTCAATGTTGAATTTTATTGGAATTTTAAATTTTTCTGTACTATAAATAAGGATGTTTAATCTATACTTAGTTAATTTTTTTCTCTTAGAATTGAGGAGTCTTAAAGCAGAGTAACCAAATGATAAGAAAATTTTCTGGCAAAAATTGTTTCATTTCTGAGCTATAGGTTTATTCATTAGGGATTAGCTGATCAGTAACATTAAAGTTAGAGCAACTTTGCTTTGTCAAAAGAACTTGAACCCAAATTATGCCATTTGCAGCAGCATGGATGAACTTATAGAATATCATACTAAGTGAGTTGGATCAGACAAAGATGAATATCATGTGATGTCACTTACGTGTGGAATCTAAAACAATGATTGGTAGACGCTTAGTTATGTCGGACTCTGGCAGCCCGCTGGACTGTTGCCTGCCAGGCTCCTATGTCCATGGGATTTCCTAGGCAAGAATATTGGAGTGGGTTGCCATTTCCTTCTCCAGGGGATCTTCCTGACCCAGGGATCAAACCCTGGTCTCTTATGTCTCCTGCATTGCTGGTGGGTTCTTAATCGACTGAGCCATGAGGGCTTCTCATAAACAATGACGTAAGGGAACTTATTGCCCAAACAGAAATAGGCTCAGAGACATAGAAAACAAATTTATGGTTGCTGAAGAGAAGAAAAGGGAGAGGGATAAATTGGGAGTTTGAAGTTAGCAGGTATACACTACTATATATGAAAGGAATAAGCAGCAGCGACCTACTGTATAGCATGGGGGACTATATTTAATATCTTATAATAGCCTACAGTGGAAAAGGTTCTGAAAAAGAGTATCTATATCTGAATCGCTTTGATATATACCTAAAACAAACATCACTATAAATCAACTGTATTTCAATAAAAATTTTGTTTTAAAAAAGAACTTGAACCAGATAGATCTGAGTTGAAATTTTGATTCTAAACTACTCAGGTTAACTTTGCTTTGCTAAAACTAATTTTTTTCATCTTTAAATTGGGCCAGTGCCTCTACCAATAAGGATTATGATGAAAATTGAATAAAATATTTAAAAAGTAATGAATAAGCATGGCTGTGAAGTAACTATTAAATTTTATCACTCCCACCATCACACTACTAAACACCACCATCTTCCTGAGAAGATATGGGGGCGAAGTGAGAGCAAGCAACCAACTTTGTGTCTGGCCTCAAAGCTGCAGCATTCTCTATTTCAACTGTAGAATATTGATTAGACAGCTCTTGATTTTGAGTGGAAGAGTTGGTATAAAGTTGTGGGCTCCAGAGTTAGGTTTACAAGCACAGATCAACTGGAAGGAGGAAAGCATTTTATACACTGAGTTTTCTGTGATGATATGGTGGGGTACATTTTGAAGGTTGAAATTGATGGATTGCTTTCATATAAGACCAATTTACAGTCAAGAGTTGTATTAATGAAGATTTCCGTAGTTTAGGACAAGATGAAAATATCATGTGATGTCACTTACGTGTGGAATCTAAAACAATGATTGGTAGACGCTTAGTTATGTCGGACTCTGGCAGCCCGCTGGACTGTTGCCTGCCAGGCTCCTATGTCCATGGGATTTCCTAGGCAAGAATATTGGAGTGGGTTGCCATTTCCTTCTCCAGGGGATCTTCCTGACCCAGGGATCAAACCCTGGTCTCTTATGTCTCCTGCATTGCTGGTGGGTTCTTAATCGACTGAGCCATGAGGGCTTCTCATAAACAATGACGTAAGGGAACTTATTGCCCAAACAGAAATAGGCTCAGAGACATAGAAAACAAATTTATGGTTGCTGAAGAGAAGAAAAGGGAGAGGGATAAATTGGGAGTTTGAAGTTAGCAGGTATACACTACTATATATGAAAGGAATAAGCAGCAGCGACCTACTGTATAGCATGGGGGACTATATTTAATATCTTATAATAGCCTACAGTGGAAAAGGTTCTGAAAAAGAGTATCTATATCTGAATCGCTTTGATATATACCTAAAACAAACATCACTATAAATCAACTGTATTTCAATAAAAATTTTGTTTTAAAAAAGAACTTGAACCAGATAGATCTGAGTTGAAATTTTGATTCTAAACTACTCAGGTTAACTTTGCTTTGCTAAAACTAATTTTTTTCATCTTTAAATTGGGCCAGTGCCTCTACCAATAAGGATTATGATGAAAATTGAATAAAATATTTAAAAAGTAATGAATAAGCATGGCTGTGAAGTAACTATTAAATTTTATCACTCCCACTATCACACTACCAAACACCACCATCTTCCTGAGAAGATATGGGGGCGAAGTGAGAGCAAGCAACCAACTTTGTGTCTGGCCTCAAAGCTGCAGCATTCTCTATTTCAACTGTAGAATATTGATTAGACAGCTCTTGATTTTGAGTGGAAGAGTTGGTATAAAGTTGTGGGCTCCAGAGTTAGGTTTACAAGCACAGATCAACTGGAAGGAGGAAAGCATTTTATACACTGAGTTTTCTGTGATGATATGGTGGGGTACATTTTGAAGGTTGAAATTGATGGATTGCTTTCATATAAGACCAATTTACAGTCAAGAGTTGTATTAATGAAGATTTCCAGTATAGTTGAGGAGAACAAGGTTTTCATGGAAGTTTGCAGAGAATAAAACCAATAACATGTTTGAATAAAGGATATGAAGGCAGTTGAATTTTGAGGTTGATTTGTTTTCCCTTTAGACCAAACTTCTCAGTATCAAGGTACATTAGAGAAGATGTTGGTGCACAGAGTCCCATGTAGTAGGCCATACTGTCCTCAGGGACATTGGAGAGGAATATAGGAGGAGATAGCCAGGGGCTGGGGTGAGATGGAGTGGTGCTAGTCTCCAGTTGTAAATAGAAGCCATCTCATAGGCCTTCAGTATATTGTACTCTCCTTGATGAGGTCTTTGTTTGCATTGCCCTAGAACAGAGTAATGGTTGATAATACTTGATTAAAGAAAATGGGGTGAGAGTAGAGAGTGCTGTAGTAAGTGCCTAAACAGCTATTATGTTTAATTCCTGCAACAGTCCTGTGAAATAGGTACTAAATCTATTTATAGATTTAATTAAGACTCAAGTAACTCATACAGGTTCATGGAAATAATAAAATGGCAAAGTTATGAAGAGATACCCTCCTGGGCTCTTGAGTTTAACCTTCTGTTTCTTCAGTATACATGCATGACATGACCTTCCTAATGGGTACATTGCTTTAGTCAGTTAAAAATGAACTTCCTGGGGCTTCCCCTGGTGGTCCAGTGGATAAGGACACTGCCTCGCAGTGCAAGGGGTGCTGGTTCGATCCCTGGCCTGGGAAGATCCCATGTGCCGCGGAGCGGCTGGACCGATGTGTCCAATCACCGAGCCGGAGCTCTGGAGCGCATGCACCCAGAGCTGGTGCTCTGCGACGACAGATGCCACCGCGATGGGAGGCCCGCAGGAGCCAAAGAACAAAGACGGATGAAAACAGAGAAATGAAAGACCAATAGAAGTGGCCCGCCCGCTCCCCTCCCTCCCCAACCTGACCCCACCCAAAATAAATAAATAAAATAAATCTAAAAAAAAATGAACTTCCGAACTACAACTTGAGGGTTGCATGCAGAGTAGAACCTCATTAATTTTGACACTACTTGTCTATAGCTATAGTTGTAAGTTATAGCTAATAGCTTATGATTTGTTATATTTTCCTTAAAGACTGGACTGTAGAATACCTTGGTATCCTCTAAAAAAATTGCTTTTGAGATAATTTGTTAGGAAGATGCACCCAAAATTTTTAAGTTATCTAAAGAAACACCAAGTTTTTATTATGGAGTTGAGATGCCCCATTTATCTAACCCGTACAACATTGTTGGGTTTCTGAAGGCTTTCTCTCGCAGCTCATGCTGGCTGTGGAAGCTGTTTGTCAGTGTGAATTCTGGAAAGCAGTAGAAGTGTATTTATCTAAACACGTTCTATACTAAATTGCTTTCACTAATCAAGCAGGACTTATCCTTATTTAGAAGAATTAGTGAGGTTTTACTCAATTAGGCTTGATGTCAAGTTAATTTTCCCCCCATTAGTATAGTGAAGAATGACTGTGTTGCTTTGTTGTGCATGCTGATTGATAAAAATAATTGAGAATGAATGTCAATACATTTTTCTTTTGAAAGATGAAGGAAAAACTTAAGATGTTCAAGTAAATTTTATTGGGCATCAGAAAGAGTTGCTTAATTTCATTGTGTTGTTGCTTAATTTTATTATGCAAACCAGCATAAACAGTGGAAAAGTTCTGTTGCTGGTGTGTCTTTCACATTTTTCAAAATTTTTTTAAGGTTGAATTATAAAAGACATTCATGTCATAAACACTGAATTTGCCAAAATAGGCCCCTCCTTTTAAAATTTCTGTTGTTTATTTGAAACTATTTATGTGGTGATCTTACATGCCATGTGCCGCGGAGCGGCTGGACCGATGTGTCCAATCACCGAGCCGGAGCTCTGGAGCGCATGCACCCAGAGCTGGTGCTCTGCGACGACAGATGCCACCGCGATGGGAGGCCCGCAGGAGCCAAAGAACAAAGACGGATGAAAACAGAGAAATGAAAGACCAATAGAAGTGGCCCGCCCGCTCCCCTCCCTCCCCAACCTGACCCCACCCAAAATAAATAAATAAAATAAATCTAAAAAAAAAAAATGAACTTCCGAACTACAACTTGAGGGTTGCATGCAGAGTAGAACCTCATTAATTTTGACACTACTTGTCTATAGCTATAGTTGTAAGTTATAGCTAATAGCTTATGATTTGTTATATTTTCCTTAAAGACTGGACTGTAGAATACCTTGGTATCCTCTAAAAAAATTGCTTTTGAGATAATTTGTTAGGAAGATGCACCCAAAATTTTTAAGTTATCTAAAGAAACACCAAGTTTTTATTATGGAGTTGAGATGCCCCATTTATCTAACCCGTACAACATTGTTGGGTTTCTGAAGGCTTTCTCTCGCAGCTCATGCTGGCTGTGGAAGCTGTTTGTCAGTGTGAATTCTGGAAAGCAGTAGAAGTGTATTTATCTAAACACGTTCTATACTAAATTGCTTTCACTAATCAAGCAGGACTTATCCTTATTTAGAAGAATTAGTGAGGTTTTACTCAATTAGGCTTGATGTCAAGTTAATTTTCCCCCCATTAGTATAGTGAAGAATGACTGTGTTGCTTTGTTGTGCATGCTGATTGATAAAAATAATTGAGAATGAATGTCAATACATTTTTCTTTTGAAAGATGAAGGAAAAACTTAAGATGTTCAAGTAAATTTTATTGGGCATCAGAAAGAGTTGCTTAATTTCATTGTGTTGTTGCTTAATTTTATTATGCAAACCAGCATAAACAGTGGAAAAGTTCTGTTGCTGGTGTGTCTTTCACATTTTTCAAAATTTTTTTAAGGTTGAATTATAAAAGACATTCATGTCATAAACACTGAATTTGCCAAAATAGGCCCCTCCTTTTAAAATTTCTGTTGTTTATTTGAAAATATTTATGTGGTGCTATATTCTTTACATGCTGCATCTTGCAGTTTGGAAGTACTGGATCAAGACCTGGTGAGTAAGTGTTACTCAGTGGATTGCATGATGGAAAATTTCCCAAAGCATGTGATATTCTATTGTAATAAGTAAAAGTCATGTCCTGAGTAGAAGCTCTTGGGGAGGTACAATTTATTCTATAGTCTATTATTCCATGCTATATTTATTCTGTATAGTTCAAAAATAAGAATCTTAAATTAGAAAGATCACAAAGCTGAAGTATGTTGCAAATGAACTGTGGTCTTGCTAAGATGTTATTTGAGTTTGATACTACTACATTCTGTAGCAGAGCATTAGCAGATTATCTCTCTTTCACACATATCTATAGATATTTATCTGCTTATATTTTCCAATCTGTTCAGTTTTATGTCTGAGGCAAATGTCCTCATCACACATAGTACTTTGGAACTATCATACTTCACTGATTATCTTAGTGAATTAAAAATAATTGAAGGTATTTAAGACTAACTTAAGTGTTTGTTCTTAATAAATGTACTGTCAGGTTAGAGTCAGATCATTGATGGGCGGTGAAATTTGACTTTGCTGTATACTTACTTTTTAGATAGGGGATTTCAGTCCCTATTTTGAGGATCTCAGTGCAATTAGGGTAGTAACTTAATTTTTGTTAATTAAATGGTTTTCTCCTGTCTAACTTTGCTCACCATGTTGATCAGTAGCCCGATATATTCAGATGTATTATAAGTCGAAGTTCTTACCAATCAAAAGGAGAGGCCTCAGTGTATGAACCCTGTGTTCTTTTTGTTTTTAATAGTAAACTTGATTTATTCAGTGGGTATTTTAGTTTAAACTTTTTATTTTGTATTGGGGTATTGCCAATTAGCAATGTTGTGATAGTTTCAGGTGAACAGTGAAGGGACTCAGCCATACATATGCATGTATCCTTTCTGCCCCAGCTCCACTTCCGTCCAGACTGCCATACAACACCGAGTCCATGTGCTATACAATAAGTCCTTGTTGGTTATCCATTTTGAATATAGCAGTGTGTACATAAGCCCTTTTCTTTTTAAAGTTTTTCTTTTTATTCCTGACATCAAGTATCAGAGCATTAAAAGTTAAAAAAGGAAGAAACTTTATTGCATCTTCTTCTACTTAACATTATCAAATTGGTTAATGAGCATGACTTTATTAAACCTTTATACCAACTCAGTGAAGGCAGATTAAAGAAAAAAAATTTAATAGCTGAGAAAGCTCTTGGGGAGGTACAATTTATTCTATAGTCTATTATTCCATGCTATATTTATTCTGTATAGTTCAAAAATAAGAATCTTAAATTAGAAAGATCACAAAGCTGAAGTATGTTGCAAATGAACTGTGGTCTTGCTAAGATGTTATTTGAGTTTGATACTACTACATTCTGTAGCAGAGCATTAGCAGATTATCTCTCTTTCACACATATCTATAGATATTTATCTGCTTATATTTTCCAATCTGTTCAGTTTTATGTCTGAGGCAAATGTCCTCATCACACATAGTACTTTGGAACTATCATACTTCACTGATTATCTTAGTGAATTAAAAATAATTGAAGGTATTTAAGACTAACTTAAGTGTTTGTTCTTAATAAATGTACTGTCAGGTTAGAGTCAGATCATTGATGGGCGGTGAAATTTGACTTTGCTGTATACTTACTTTTTAGATAGGGGATTTCAGTCCCTATTTTGAGGATCTCAGTGCAATTAGGGTAGTAACTTAATTTTTGTTAATTAAATGGTTTTCTCCTGTCTAACTTTGCTCACCATGTTGATCAGTAGCCCGATATATCCAGATGTATTATAAGTCGAAGTTCTTACCAATCAAAAGGAGAGGCCTCAGTGTATGAACCCTGTGTTCTTTTTGTTTTTAATAGTAAACTTGATTTATTCAGTGGGTATTTTAGTTTAAACTTTTTATTTTGTATTGGGGTATTGCCAATTAGCAATGTTGTGATAGTTTCAGGTGAACAGTGAAGGGACTCAGCCATACATATGCATGTATCCTTTCTGCCCCAGCTCCACTTCCGTCCAGACTGCCATACAACACCGAGTCCATGTGCTATACAATAAGTCCTTGTTGGTTATCCATTTTGAATATAGCAGTGTGTACATAAGCCCTTTTCTTTTTAAAGTTTTTCTTTTTATTCCTGACATCAAGTATCAGAGCATTAAAAGTTAAAAAAGGAAGAAACTTTATTGCATCTTCTTCTACTTAACATTATCAAATTGGTTAATGAGCATGACTTTATTAAACCTTTATACCAACTCAGTGAAGGCAGATTAAAGAAAAAAATTGAATAGCTGAGAAAGCGCCAGTAAAGGTTACCTTTGAGGTGTTGGTAAACATGCATCTGGCTTGATGTTTTCGAGTTCATCTACTTTTATTATTAGGTTATGAAGTACCTACGGGAAACACTGAAGTGAGGGATCATCCATCATTTTCTAGGCTGCAAAACAAGCAAATCTAGAGATTGTTTTTCATTTGGAAAGTAAAATTGCAAACATCCTTTACGGAGAGGGCATCGTTTTTGCAGAAAATTTCTCTGGATTCTTTGTAATTTTTGTGACTTTGACCAAAATATCAGTCATGCAACTTATATAATAGAACAATAAAGGCAGTCTTCAGTGGAGCCTTCTTTTGTGATAACGTTTCATGTTCTGAATGATATTCTGGTCCATAGGCCACATTAGTGAAACTGTGTTAATGGTAGGAGGATGGTATATGGGTTTTCATGTTGTTGTTCATTCACTTTGTCATGTATCCTGTGATCACATGCCCAGTGCCAGTCTTTGTTCCACACCCTGGAGATATTATGGCAAATTAGACAGAAAATGTTTCTGATCCCTGGCATTCTTTTTGTTCCGGTGGGCATACAGCCCATTGTTACAGGGTTACAGATGCTGTGCAGGGAATTGAAATGTGGTGATGTGATGATGTCTGTGTAACCAGATTGGGTAGTCAGGGGCATATTTAAGCTAAAATCTGGACTGTAGGAAGCAGCTGTGGATGTAAAGATCAGGGAAAAGAAGGTCATGGCTGTGGAAACAGCCAGTGCATAGTCTCCAGTGGGGAAAGGAGTTTGGTGGGTTTTTGGAATTGAAAGATCCAAGTAGCTAAGGCACAACAGACTGCTGGTATGAAATGACATTGAAGAAAATTTTTGATTGAACTTCTTCAAAGGAAGTGTTACTGTGTTCTGATATTTAAATAAACATTAAATAAGCACCTCAAATGAGCATCTGGTTCTAAAATTACATTTTAGGAAGTGTAACAAACCCAGGAAATGACTGTCAGAAAGCTGTATTTTTTTCTCATCTGTACTGCAGTCTGAAAAACTTTATTCATCTTATTAAATAAAATTGAATAGCATGACTTTATTAAACCTTTATACCAACTCAGTGAAGGCAGATTAAAGAAAAAATTGAATAGCTGAGAAAGCGCCAGTAAAGGTTACCTTTGAGGTGTTGGTAAACATGCATCTGGCTTGATGTTTTCGAGTTCATCTACTTTTATTATTAGGTTATGAAGTACCTACGGGAAACACTGAAGTGAGGGATCATCCATCATTTTCTAGGCTGCAAAACAAGCAAATCTAGAGATTGTTTTTCATTTGGAAAGTAAAATTGCAAACATCCTTTACGGAGAGGGCATCGTTTTTGCAGAAAATTTCTCTGGATTCTTTGTAATTTTTGTGACTTTGACCAAAATATCAGTCATGCAACTTATATAATAGAACAATAAAGGCAGTCTTCAGTGGAGCCTTCTTTTGTGATAACGTTTCATGTTCTGAATGATATTCTGGTCCATAGGCCACATTAGTGAAACTGTGTTAATGGTAGGAGGATGGTATATGGGTTTTCATGTTGTTGTTCATTCACTTTGTCATGTATCCTGTGATCACATGCCCAGTGCCAGTCTTTGTTCCACACCCTGGAGATATTATGGCAAATTAGACAGAAAATGTTTCTGATCCCTGGCATTCTTTTTGTTCCGGTGGGCATACAGCCCATTGTTACAGGGTTACAGATGCTGTGCAGGGAATTGAAATGTGGTGATGTGATGATGTCTGTGTAACCAGATTGGGTAGTCAGGGGCATATTTAAGCTAAAATCTGGACTGTAGGAAGCAGCTGTGGATGTAAAGATCGGGGAAAAGAAGGTCATGGCTGTGGAAACAGCCAGTGCATAGTCTCCAGTGGGGAAAGGAGTTTGGTGGGTTTTTGGAATTGAAAGATCCAAGTAGCTAAGGCACAACAGACTGCTGGTATGAAATGACATTGAAGAAAATTTTTGATTGAACTTCTTCAAAGGAAGTGTTACTGTGTTCTGATATTTAAATAAACATTAAATAAGCACCTCAAATGAGCATCTGGTTCTAAAATTACATTTTAGGAAGTGTAACAAACCCAGGAAATGACTGTCAGAAAGCTGTATTTTTTTCTCATCTGTACTGCAGTCTGTAAACAACAGATTATATGGAGTAGATTCGAAAGCCCAAGGATGATGTTTTACCTCCTCAGTGATTGGAGGTATTATTTTAAGTGTGTCTGAAGAGTTAGCAAACGCCAGCACATCAGCTTAGTGTATTCTGCTCAAAACCAGTGGCACTTGAATCACTGGCACCTTTCAGGATGGAGACTGGCAACAGCAATAAAAACACCCATTATTATAGCAAGAAATTACTGGATTCAGAATTTCTTATCTGGACAAACTCAGTCCTCTTGAGCAATCCTTTTCTGCCTTCTATTGCATGGGCTTACAAGTCAAGTCACCTCGGTTCAGTGGCTTTTCCATCTCAAGCTGGTTGGTTTTGGTCCGGCCCTTGCCTCTAGCACCTACATTACTTCATGTGTGATGTGGTGTTAGAGGGACTTAGCTCAAGGCCTTTAGATGAGTACCTTGCAAATGGTAAGCACTCAGCAATATTAGCTGCCTTTGTTGCTACTATGATTTCCACACCCCTTTCCTCCAACAGTCTTAAATCTGTGTAAGTGTCCTTGAATTAGATGCAAGATGGCTGCTAATTAAACTCTTCAGTCCTTCAGTGGTCATTGGGGTGGACAGAGAGACACTGATGTCTGCTGACTAGAGTGTGATTTTGGCATTCCATCAGTCCATTCATTTCAGCAAAACAAGTTCCCTCTCCCCTGCTAAAAAATTTTATTGAATACCTACATATATATAGGTGGACACTAATTTTTGGATGCAAAATGTGACAGGCATGCAGGATCTTAGTTCCCTGACCAAGGATCGAACCTGTGCCCCCTGCAATGGAAATGCAGAGTCCTAACCACTGGACCATCAGGAAAGTCCCAGACACCTACTAGTTAAATTTGGGGCTGAAGTGAAAACAAAATCCTGGTCTGCCAGGATTTTGATATGGCTCCACAATGAGAATTGGCAAGAAGGGGCTTCCCTGGTAGCTCAGTGATAAAGAGTTTACCTGCCAATGCAGGAGACACGGGTTCAATCCTTGATCCAGGATGATCCCACATGCTGCAGAGCAACAAAGCCTGTGAGCCACAACTATGGAGCCTGTGCTCTAGAGCCTCAGAGCCACAACTATTGAGCCCATGTGCCACAGCTACTGAAGCCCGTGTGCCCTAGAGCCCGAGTTCTACAACAAGAGAAGGCACCGTAACAAGACCTCTGCTCACCTCAACTAGAGAGTAGCCTCCACGCCCTGCAACTAGAAAAGAGCCTGTGGCAGCAGTGAAAACCCAGAATAGCCAAAATAAATAAATAAATAAATAAATAAATAAATAAATAAAACACATTTCTTAAGAAAAAAAAAATTGACAAGGAAACAAAGAACAACAAAAACACTTCTGCACTTTCAGAGTTTTTAATGTAACCAATTTGGAATTGATTAATGAACATTTCTCTATGCACACCCTCCCCACATTGTGTAAATGCCCTGTATGTTTATTCTTTGGAGGGCTTGGAGTAAATGCTGCATGTGACAATGATTTATGAACCTATCATGAGAGAAGATGTACTTTTACTATTACTACACCTTCATTTATTTGGACAACAAATATTCAGAGTGCCTGAAGTGCTAGATATTGGATAAATGGGAATGAATAAGAGAAAATAAAGTGCCACATTTACTGGAGAACACAGACATAGCTTATTTGGCATAGAAGTTTAAATTCTGTCTCTACTCTTTTCTAGAGGTATGACTCTGGACTAGTTAATTAATCTCTGTATACCTCAGTTTCCTCATCTATCAAATGGGACTAATAACCTCATAGGGTTATTGTGAAGATTAGATAACTTGTTCTACTGCTACTATCATTGTCACTATCCTGTGCTCCCTGAGTATACCCTGTCTTTCATACTCATTTCCTCACTGTAACATCAATTTTTTTGAATGTAAAGAAAGAATGCATGGGACTTCCTTGGTGGTCCAGTGGGTAAGACTCTGTGCTTCTAATGCAGGGGTGTGGGTTTGACCCCACATGCCAACTGGCATAGCCAAAAAATAGTAAAAACAGCAACAAAACCAAACAACAAAAAACAAACAGAAAGGGAAACAAAGCCAATAAAGTTACATCTTTATTGAAAGAAAAGCATGTATATATACATTCATAAACAGTCACTTTCCCATCCAGAAGACATTAACAGAATCAGCTCTACATCAACAAAATTCTTTTTTTTGTTTTAACTGGTGAGCAAATCTTCAGAGTATCATATTTATATCTTTAATAGGGAATGAGATCATGCGACCCTTATCCCCTGTGTAATTCTCATCCCTCACTCTCCACATACAAAGTAAAGATGCTCTGTTTAATTAAGTTTTTGAAATATATAGAGACCAGGGGCTGGTTGCCATCTCAGAGAACAGGGCTAGCCCTCTGTTGTGCACTTTCTTTGCTCCTGGCGGACTGCCTGTTTCTTAACACCGTCACTATGAGCATCCTCGCCTCTTCTGTTAACGGTGACTGCAGCTGGCACTTGCTCTTGTCCTTCTGGTCATCTGTCATCCCTGGTCTCTTACCACTTTCTTAAGCGTCTTGCCCTAAGGAACTTGTGTTTCTAGTTCTCTGTCAATCAGACAGCCCACCCCCATCTTTTGCAGGGCTGGGTAGTCAGTCACTCATAGTACATTGGGTGGGATCGTCTATATTTCAGTTCTTTTCACATGATTTGTGTCAAATGGTAATTATACCACAGGCAGCCGCTGCATGGGTGGATCTTCTCCCACATCCCACCCTTCCCATGTCTCCACATTTGAACTGTTCTGCAGGACTTAATGGTGAGCAGTGTAGGCTTCCCTGCCTTTGGGGAACCTCATTTTTCAGGAGCACAGCAACAAATTTCTCCAACTACACTTAACCGTTTTTTGGTCCAGTGGGTAGGGAGTCTGCCTTGCAGTGCAGCCAGCACTGGTTCGATCTCTGGCCCGGGAGGATCCCATGTACCTAAGAGCAGCTGGGCCGGTGTGTCCAATTGCGAGCTGGTGCTCTGTAACGGGTGAGGCCACTGCAATGGGAGGCCCACACAGGCTGAAGAGTACAGCTGGGTGAAAATAAATAAACAGAAAAATCAATAAAAGAGGCCAAACTTCAAAGAAAAAAAGAAAAAACGGTTTTCTGACTTAACCTGACTCCCTTTAAGACGTCTCAGTAATAATGAGGGTTGTGTGGGCTAGGGAGTACGTCATGCAGGCTTTTTATAAGAAATGATCTTCTGCTTCCCAAATGTATCAGAGCATTAATACCCTCCTCATCTGTAGTAACAGTAGGCGTTCTTTTAGAGTGGCGTAAGTAGTCCATTAGGACAACTGTAAATACTTAATTGGTATATGCTTTAAGTTCCATTGGCAAAATAGTAGCATACTTTCCTGAAAACCCCTCAGATTTCTCTTAAATTATTTTTTTTCAGGATAGTAAAATGATCTGGTTCCCAGCTGAAAATGAGAGACAATTATTGCACAACTCCTAAAGAGCTAAACAACTTCAGTCACATTTCACAGAAGAGACAGAGGGAAAGGAAAGCATTTTCAAGGCTTCTGGAAATTGCTGATTTTCTTGTTAATGGTTATTTTCACTGGCAAAGAGAGTTTTGAAAATGGTTATGAAGTTTTTCCTGAAACCAAATGACTAGAGACTAAGTACCTTTGGATTATATTTGGTTATAGGCATTAAAGATAAAATTACTTTCTTTCTCATATGAAACTTGTTTTCAGTTATAATGAGCTGAGGCTGACTTTTTAGGGCAAGAGGAAGGACAGATGAACCACCAGCTATAAAATCCATTGAAATCACTTGAAAATATAGTCAAAAAGTAAAACCCATTGAAATATTTGCCTTTAACCCTTTGTATCTTTGTGTTTATTTAATCCTTTCTGTAAGTTCTTCTATTAAAATATATTCAATAGGATATACAGAATCTGGGAGTGCTGTATGGAGAATGAGCATATGAGTTTGAATCAATTGTGTCCTTTCCAGAAGAGATGGCACTTTCAAGTAAACATAGAAAAAATAGAAAAGGGGCAATTACAAAACTTTGGACAAGGTGTGGGAGCTTGAAATGGTAGAACTGTTAGCAATCTTATGTCCAAAGGGATGGGCGAAGAAAGAAGTTTCCTAGAACTTGAAGGGAACCATTCTTGTACAGAACACCACTGTTGAGTGGAGCAGTGATCTTTAATTAGGGACATAGCCAGCCTCGGTTGCCCCTCGCCAAGGAGGGAGCCCAGGGAATAAATACCCTGGCCTCCCTCTCTTTTTTCTCTCCAATTTTATGTCAGAGCATTTTGTTTGGAACCACCTGTGAATAGTTTTCATGCGCACTAATCTGACTTATTTGTATATGGGCCATTAAGCAAACACTAGATGCCTAATGGAAGATGCCAAGTGATATTTATAGTCAGGTCTTCTTGTGTACTTATTATTGAGACCATCCTCAGTGATAGCCTCTTAGGAGATTTAACAGAATAGAATTGCGTTTACATTCTGTGCCTTTTCTAAGCGGTCCCTCTATATAATTTTTCCCAGATCTCTGCCACCAGTTTCCAATTTTGTGTTTTGAAAGTCTCTGTTCACCTGCCCAGCTCTTTTAGCACCCACCCATGAGTTAATGTAGACATATATCTCAGGTTATTACCTCTACACTGAATTCAACAGTACACTTAAAAGTTCCGCCCACTTGGAGGATTTATCTTTACCACTGTATCTTAAGTTCATTATGATTAAAGCTGTATAACTGGTTGCTGCTGGAACCAGTTAACTGGTTATTTACAGTTATTCACAGCTAACTGGCTATAGGAACCAGTAACTGGCTTAGCGCGCCATGTAGCCTTATTGTTGTTAAGGGAAAAGAGATAAAGTGTTAGATTTAGATCATGAGAGCCTGAATCAACTTCCATTGCAGTTTGCGTGTGTCTCTAAGACTGGTGTGGACTTTTGAATATAAATTTAATAATGGAATGCTGGTGTGAAAAACTGTTGGATCAGATAACTATTGAATCAGGTAACTTTTTATGTTGGGCGTGATCTCTCAGCCACTTGGTGTCCCACAGGCAAAAGTAAGTCTCTCCAAGGACTTAAAAGCAAGCAAGTCACAGCTTTAAAAAAAAAAACCTTTTTTTTTTTTTTGGCCACTTCTATTGGTCTTTATTTATTTTCATTCACCTTTGTTCTTTGGCCTGTGTGGGCCTCCCATCACAGTGACCTTTCTCATTGCAGAACACCGGCTCTGGGCACATGCGCTCCAGAGCTCTGGCTCCCTAGTTGGACACATTGGTTCAGCCGCTCCGCAGCATGTGGGATCTTCCCAGGCCAGGAATCGAACTGGCACCCCTTGCATTGCAAGGCAGTGTCCTGCAATGGGCCACCAGGGAAGCCCCAAGTCACAGCTTTTGAGAGAAAATGTGCATGCATGTATGCTCAATTGTGTCTGACTCTGTGACCATATGGACTGTAGCCCATCAGGCTCCTCTTTCCATGAGATTCTCCAGGCAAGAACACTGGAGTGGTTGCCATGCTCTCCTCCAGGAGATCTTTACCACCCAGGGATTGAATGTCTCTTAGAGTCTGTTGCATTGGTAGGTGGGTTCTTTACCATTAACACCACTTGGGAAGCCCTGAGATAAAGAATAGTTAATGGCAAAAGAAGGCGTGGCTTCACCCTAACACCTTAGGGGTCTGCACTGTGTATTCTCTGATCAGGGCTTGCCAGAAGGCTCCTTTCAGCATCTCTGTCTGCCACAGACTGTTCTAATTCCAGTGTGTCTGCTGGCTCGTAGGAACCAAGTGGAAGGGAAACTTGCAACACAGCCTAGATCTTGCAGAGCCCTTTGATGTTCTGGGTTTCACTGAAAATTGCAGCCCATAACCAATGCTTCATTTGCCTACATTTTGAATGTATATGTTTTCCATTTGAGGGTCATTGACGGCTTGAGGGAACCACACAGGGAGTTTCAGAGGAAGGACTGCATAAGAAAAAAAACTAGCAGTTTGCGTGTGTCTCTAAGACTGGTGTGGACTTTTGAATATAAATTTAATAATGGAATGCTGGTGTGAAAAACTGTTGGATCAGATAACTATTGAATCAGGTAACTTTTTATGTTGGGCGTGATCTCTCAGCCACTTGGTGTCCCACAGGCAAAAGTAAGTCTCTCCAAGGACTTAAAAGCAAGCAAGTCACAGCTTTAAAAAAAAAAACCTTTTTTTTTTTTTTGGCCACTTCTATTGGTCTTTATTTATTTTCATTCACCTTTGTTCTTTGGCCTGTGTGGGCCTCCCATCACAGTGACCTTTCTCATTGCAGAACACCGGCTCTGGGCACATGCGCTCCAGAGCTCTGGCTCCCTAGTTGGACACATTGGTTCAGCCGCTCCGCAGCATGTGGGATCTTCCCAGGCCAGGAATCGAACTGGCACCCCTTGCATTGCAAGGCAGTGTCCTTACCCAATGGGCCACCAGGGAAGCCCCAAGTCACAGCTTTTGAGATAAAATGTGCATGCATGTATGCTCAATTGTGTCTGACTCTGTGACCATATGGACTGTAGCCCATCAGGCTCCTCTTTCCATGAGATTCTCCAGGCAAGAACACTGGAGTGGTTGCCATGCTCTCCTCCAGGAGATCTTTACCACCCAGGGATTGAATGTCTCTTAGAGTCTGTTGCATTGGTAGGTGGGTTCTTTACCATTAACACCACTTGGGAAGCCCTGAGATAAAGAATAGTTAATGGCAAAAGAAGGCGTGGCTTCACCCTAACACCTTAGGGGTCTGCACTGTGTATTCTCTGATCAGGGCTTGCCAGAAGGCTCCTTTCAGCATCTCTGTCTGCCACAGACTGTTCTAATTCCAGTGTGTCTGCTGGCTCGTAGGAACCAAGTGGAAGGGAAACTTGCAACACAGCCTAGATCTTGCAGAGCCCTTTGATGTTCTGGGTTTCACTGAAAATTGCAGCCCATAACCAATGCTTCATTTGCCTACATTTTGAATGTATATGTTTTCCATTTGAGGGTCATTGACGGCTTGAGGGAACCACACAGGGAGTTTCAGAGGAAGGACTGCATATTTTGACTTCTCCTTCCTTTCTCCTCCTGAATTCCCTCTAAGGCTTCCAAGTTGTCCATCTCTGATGGAAACCAGAAGGCCAGAGCCTGTAGCAGCAGACCATTCAGGAAAACAGCTTCAGGACAGAGAGCAGGGCGAGAGGGTAGAGGGTCATTCTGAAAGGGCAGGTGGGGATTAGTTACCATGGGCCTGGATTCTGAATCTTGGATGTTCCCTTTGGGACTATGAATTTCAACAACATGCAGATTCTTTTATTTACATTTCTGTCCTCGGTTCTTAGTGCAGTTCTGCCTGCTGTAAAGTTGGTGTTCAGTAAATAATTAAGGAGCCTAATCCCAACACCTCCTGTGTGATGTTGAGCAAGTAATTTATATTCTTGGATTGCCATTCTCCTCGTCTCTAAAATTAGGATACTGTATCTGTTCTGTTTTTACTCAGGAGGATGTTGTAAAGGTCAAAAGAAAACGAAGCCACTAATATATGGAAGTGCTTTGTAAACTGTGAAATGCTGAATATGCAAGATACTACTTTACATCTTAGGGATTCCTTTCTTCCTATACCAGTCAGTTATCTGATTCATAAAAACTTATTAACAGATTGCGTTCTTTTCACAGTGGATTTTACCTTCTGGCTAATTAGCCTCCTGACTCATACATCTTAACTCCAGTAGTTGAAAGTTCAATAACTTTCTTCAAGAGTATATTTATGTTCAAGCTCAAAGCTGCCTTGTTAACAGCTTTTCTTTTTTTAAGTACTATTTATTTGGCTGTGTTGGGTCTCAGTTGCCACACATGGATCTTCTGTGCACAGACTCAGTAGCTCCCAGGCATGTGATATCTTAGCTCTCTCATCAGAGATTGAACCTGCATCCCCTGCATTACAAGGCAGATTCTTAACCACTGGACCATGAGGGGCGTCCCTCCTTGTTTCTTTTTGACATGTCACTGTACTATCTCACTTTTCCAAAGCTCTTTTTTTTTGGGCAAGATTTACTTTTTTTCCCATCTTCTACAATCATCTTGATTAGTATGCTCCTCCATTTATTTAAGGATCATATGCAAGCAATCTTCTGTCATGCACACTTTTCTCTTAGGCATTTTTTTTTCCTTTTAGTAATGTGGTGTTCCTCTGTATTTTGTTAGATAAAATGATCTATTTGACAGTAATAACCATTCATGGATTACTTAGTTTACAGAGATCTCATTTAATCATCACATAATCATATGGAGTTGGTAGTATTATCTTCTCCATTCTGCAGATAAGGAATTTAAAGTCAGATTCCCAGTAATTTTTTTTAAAGAGCAGCTTTAGGTTTGTCGAAGAAAGAACAGAGATTTTCCATATATTCCCTGTCTCCACACTTGTGTTCATCCACCATACTCACAAGATCAGTGCGTTTGTTACAATTCTTGAACATCCATTGACCCATCCTAATCACCAAAAGTCCATAGTTTACAGTTCACTTTTGGTATTGTACTTGCCGTGGGTTAGGACAATGGGTACTGTATCCATCACTGGAGCATCACATAGAGTAGGTTCAGTGCTCTAGATTCTCTGTGCTTCACCTGTCCATCCCTCTCTTTTCCCCCAACTTTGGGAAGCCACTGATCTTTTTATTGTCTCCATAATTTGCCTGTCTCAGAATGCCTTTTCCTTTTTGCCTCTTCCCCTCCATACTTATGTTGGGATTCTACTTATTATACCCTCTGCTCTCATAACTTTGTTCCATGCTATTATTTTTTCCTCCATTCTGATTTAGTCTGCATGTTGCCTTGACTTCATTTTCATTAATAATTTAGGTGAGCAATTTTACGAGATTTGCTGATGATTACACTGTAATTCTTGTCAGAGCCAAGCAAGAACTTGGTTCTCCTGACTTTCAGACTGATGGTCTTTTCACTAGATTGCATTACCTTCATGACTGAAGTTAGAAATAGCCTCACGTTTAGTGTACAAGTCAAACAAGGAACTAAGCAAGCAAGCAACAAGAAAAGAGAGATAAAAAAGGGGAAGAAAGGAACACTCCCAAATTTAACTTGAGACACTTTAGTGCTCTCTGCTTAGTGACTTTGCTTCAGGTGAATTAAAAAAGAACTGTTTGTAAATGTTTGCCTACTTTCATTTGTTCTAAGGCTATTAAAAATGTATAATGGTTAACCTACCCAACAGTGTCATTTGAGACCTAAGATTATAAGGCTAAATGGAAGTATAAGAAACATAGTCAGTAATATCTGTACTCAGAGGTAAAGAACCATGCCTGATATATTAATTTAATCTGTTTTTCAGAACTAAAGGAGTTTGTATACAGCCTCTGTACAAAATATCAGGTAGTTAAGACTTGGTCTCGTAATCTTTTCCTTAAGTCGAAAAAAAAAACAACAATGGTAAACAACGGGAATAAGTTTAAAGTCAGATTCCCAGTAATTTTTTTTAAAGAGCAGCTTTAGGTTTGTCGAAGAAAGAACAGAGATTTTCCATATATTCCCTGTCTCCACACTTGTGTTCATCCACCATACTCACAAGATCAGTGCGTTTGTTACAATTCTTGAACATCCATTGACCCATCCTAATCACCAAAAGTCCATAGTTTACAGTTCACTTTTGGTATTGTACTTGCCGTGGGTTAGGACAATGGGTACTGTATCCATCACTGGAGCATCACATAGAGTAGGTTCAGTGCTCTAGATTCTCTGTGCTTCACCTGTCCATCCCTCTCTTTTCCCCCAACTTTGGGAAGCCACTGATCTTTTTATTGTCTCCATAATTTGCCTGTCTCAGAATGCCTTTTCCTTTTTGCCTCTTCCCCTCCATACTTATGTTGGGATTCTACTTATTATACCCTCTGCTCTCATAACTTTGTTCCATGCTATTATTTTTTCCTCCATTCTGATTTAGTCTGCATGTTGCCTTGACTTCATTTTCATTAATAATTTAGGTGAGCAATTTTACGAGATTTGCTGATGATTACACTGTAATTCTTGTCAGAGCCAAGCAAGAACTTGGTTCTCCTGACTTTCAGACTGATGGTCTTTTCACTAGATTGCATTACCTTCATGACTGAAGTTAGAAATAGCCTCACGTTTAGTGTACAAGTCAAACAAGGAACTAAGCAAGCAAGCAACAAGAAAAGAGAGATAAAAAAGGGGAAGAAAGGAACACTCCCAAATTTAACTTGAGACACTTTAGTGCTCTCTGCTTAGTGACTTTGCTTCAGGTGAATTAAAAAAGAACTGTTTGTAAATGTTTGCCTACTTTCATTTGTTCTAAGGCTATTAAAAATGTATAATGGTTAACCTACCCAACAGTGTCATTTGAGACCTAAGATTATAAGGCTAAATGGAAGTATAAGAAACATAGTCAGTAATATCTGTACTCAGAGGTAAAGAACCATGCCTGATATATTAATTTAATCTGTTTTTCAGAACTAAAGGAGTTTGTATACAGCCTCTGTACAAAATATCAGGTAGTTAAGACTTGGTCTCGTAATCTTTTCCTTAAGTCATCACAAGTAAATAAGAAAATTATAAATATAATATGTGATAGGCAAACCAAGCTGGAATAGGAAAACAACTGGTCTTGTGAAGTAAATCTTGGCAGTAAGTTTTTGCAAAGCCAAGGTTACTTTCTCTCTGGCTTTTCTCATGACTACCTTTGTTTCTCTTTGGCAGTAATTGCTTCCTGATCTGGGAAGCATTTCAACCCAAGCCACCCATCTGACACATACTAAGCCATCATTGTTTATTACATTGTGCATTAAAGATATATCAACTATTAAATTAATTAGATAAGGACATAGGCTGAGGTGGCTCAAATGTCGTATGTAAGCAACCCAAAATCTATGTCTATAAATGCTTCAAGGTTATGCAATCAAAACCTAAGAACAGTCAGTTCCACACAGCTAACTAGGCTTTAACCTGTAGTCAATCAATCATTTGCTTGCTTTGCTTCTGTCTTTTGTCTATGAAAGTGTCTCCCTGAGCTTCCAGTCCATAGAATGCTCCTAACCATTTCTGGTTTGACACCACCAGCTTGGAATACATTCTGCTCGAATAAGCTCTTAAATTATTGAATTCACCTCAGTTTATGTTTTAATACTATACAGCAAAAAGACCATATTTTAAAACTGGAAGGAATTATTTTTTATGTTAATGAGAATTACCTTTTAAGGTAAAGGCAAATTAATGTTGCTTCACGTGTTTTTAAGAGAAGGGATGTTCCTTTGCAAATTACCTTCTGACTTTATCACAAACCAAAAGTGTTCCTTCCTTCAGCATAAGTCTGGAGTAGTAGAACTGAAAAGTTTAACTTGAGACACTTTAGTGCTCTCTGCTTATGACTTTGCTTCAGGTGAATTAAAAAAGAACTGTTTGTAAATGTTTGCCTACTTTCATTTGTTCTAAGGCTATTAAAAATGTATAATGGTTAACCTACCCAACAGTGTCATTTGAGACCTAAGATTATAAGGCTAAATGGAAGTATAAGAAACATAGTCAGTAATATCTGTACTCAGAGGTAAAGAACCATGCCTGATATATTAATTTAATCTGTTTTTCAGAACTAAAGGAGTTTGTATACAGCCTCTGTACAAAATATCAGGTAGTTAAGACTTGGTCTCGTAATCTTTTCCTTAAGTCATCACAAGTAAATAAGAAAATTATAAATATAATATGTGATAGGCAAACCAAGCTGGAATAGGAAAACAACTGGTCTTGTGAAGTAAATCTTGGCAGTAAGTTTTTGCAAAGCCAAGGTTACTTTCTCTCTGGCTTTTCTCATGACTACCTTTGTTTCTCTTTGGCAGTAATTGCTTCCTGATCTGGGAAGCATTTCAACCCAAGCCACCCATCTGACACATACTAAGCCATCATTGTTTATTACATTGTGCATTAAAGATATATCAACTATTAAATTAATTAGATAAGGACATAGGCTGAGGTGGCTCAAATGTCGTATGTAAGCAACCCAAAATCTATGTCTATAAATGCTTCAAGGTTATGCAATCAAAACCTAAGAACAGTCAGTTCCACACAGCTAACTAGGCTTTAACCTGTAGTCAATCAATCATTTGCTTGCTTTGCTTCTGTCTTTTGTCTATGAAAGTGTCTCCCTGAGCTTCCAGTCCATAGAATGCTCCTAACCATTTCTGGTTTGACACCACCAGCTTGGAATACATTCTGCTCGAATAAGCTCTTAAATTATTGAATTCACCTCAGTTTATGTTTTAATACTATACAGCAAAAAGACCATATTTTAAAACTGGAAGGAATTATTTTTTATGTTAATGAGAATTACCTTTTAAGGTAAAGGCAAATTAATGTTGCTTCAAGTGTTTTTAAGAGAAGGGGATGTTCCCTTTGCAAATTACCTTCTGACTTTATCACAAACCAAAAGTGTTCCCTTCCTTCAGCATAAGTCTGGAGTAGTAGAACTGTTAAATAGAAAAGCCCGCTTATTTCTTTTTCTTTTTTTTAATTTTATTTATTTATCTTTTTTTTTGGAGGGTGGGGTGGGGAGGGAGCTGGATGGGCGGGCCACTTCTATTGGTCTTTCATTTGTCTATTTTCATCCATCTTTGTTCTTTGGCTCCCGTGGGCCTCCCATCACGGTGGCCAATGTCGTCGCAGAGCACCGGCTCTGGGTGCACATGCGCCAGAGCTCCAGCTGGGTAATTGGATACATCGGTCCAGCCGCTCCGCGGCACATGGGATCTTCCCAGGCCAGGGATCGAACTGGCGCCCCTTGCACTGCAAGGCGGTGTCCTTACCCACTGGACCACCAGGGGAAGCCCCCGCTTATTTCTTTTCCATCGCCAGTAAGTTCACCAGCCTTTCTGTGCTTTAGTGTTCTCAACCATAAAATGATGGTGTTAGAGGCACTCAACTCATAGAATGATTCTAAAGAAATGAAATATCTGAAGTGCCTAGAACAGTGCCTGGCACATAATCAACATCCTATGCCTTTGCTGTTACTATTTCTACCAATACTGTTAGCAGCTACTGCTAACAATTCTCCCCTCTTCCATATTAAGTTAAAAATGTACCAGCTCCAAATAACTCTTGGCTGTGTTTACAGACAAAAAATGGCCTTTCCTGCTGGCTCAGTGGTAAAGAATCCATCTCAGTGCAGGAGCTGCAGGAGGCACCAACCTCTGGGTCAAGAAGGTCCCCTGGAGAAGGAAATGGCAATCCACTCCAGTATCCTTGCCTGGAGAATCCCATGAACAGAGGAGCCTGGTGGGCTACAGTCCACAGGGTTGAAAAGAGTTGGACATGACTGAAATGACTGAGTACGCGTGCACAAACAAAAAACATGCCTCAAAGATGAAGATTTGCCACTAATGAGACGATGTATGAAAAAGTGTGGCAAGCTCTGAAGTCAGTTTTGGAACAATGGTCTCCAAAAAGTTTTGAGCAGTTAAGTGACATCAGAGTGAATGCACAGCCTCTTAGATGGTTTTCTGAAGGAAACCCTTCTCAGCTGGTATATGTTGCATATTTTTTAGAGTTAGCCATATACATTTTGTTTCTCCATGGTAAATAGGCTTCTTCAAGATAGAAATTGTGTTTTCCACTTCTGTGTACTTCCTGTGCATTCAGCACATTGTTGTATAAATTGCAGATGTTCAATAAATATGTTGATTAGCTGTTGAGGTAGAGTTGAGGGGAGGAGAATTAGGAATAAAATGCTCTCTAGTTAATTGCAAATTGCTTCCCTACTTAAAAAAGAATTTGCATTTTATTATCTTCTTTCACAGTTTCTGGAAAATGCTTCAGTTGGCATCTGTCATTTGATTTTTATACAATTTTTTAAATGTTATGGACATTTAAATTCTCCTTTTTAAAATTTTAATGGAAATTTAAATTCTTACAAAGAGTCCGTTGCAGGATTTTATATTTTTATTTTTGTTTCAAAGTGGAAAACAGTGTTGGGTAAAGGCAAGCCTGTTCCAATTACACTTCATGCATTTAAATTTAGAGCTTGTAGGGACCATGTTATTATAGCCTAAACACCCAGCATTCTACCTGGAACATAGTGGAAACTTACTAAGTCATTAAAAAATAAATCATTTAGTGCATTCTCTTCACAACTGAAGAAACTGAGGCCCAGGTTACTTGCTCACCATTACAAAAGGTGGCATAGAATAGGTTAGAATACATGCTCCGTGATGTTACCGTGCTTTAAATGTGGGTTTCACATTTAAATGATAACATAAAAAGGAATTTAAATTTACTCTTTGAAAAACTTCTTTTACTTTAAAGTGTATGAATAAATCAAATTCTTAGGTTAATATCTATTAATATTACATTTTCGAAAGGCAGTAGTGAGAATTTATTCTTACAAGTCAAAAGACTTGTTTGAAGGGGAAATCAGAGTAAAATGTCTTTAAGTGGTTTGCTCAAGGCCTGTCTATCTCTTCATTTCCTATCTCCCTCTAAGTGTTTTTTACTCCACTGTATATGATTAGCGGTTCCTATCCACTACGAAAGACTGTTAGCATTTGTCTCTCTCAACACATAATACATCTACTTCTCTGTATTGCCTAGGCTTTCATGAAATGTTGGTTATCCTGTGGATTGATTTCCTGTTATTTTACAGGATGGAAGACAAGAATCAAACTTGTGTACCTGTTTGAAGGGGCCGAAGCTCTCAGAAATAGGGACGATTGCCTGGATGATAACGCTTAGTGATGCCCTCCACAATTTCATTGATGGCCTGGCCATCGGGGCCTCCTGCACCTTGTCTCTTCTGCAGGGACTCAGCACCTCAATAGCCATCCTGTGTGAGGAGTTCCCTCACGAGCTAGGTAAGGGGCTCTGCTCATGTTGTCCAAGTCTGTTCCTTCTTGGTTTAAGGGGAGGGAGACATTTCAGAGGACATACTCAAAGCCCCTGCTGAGATCTCTTCTTAGACATTAATTGTTATCTTTTATTTCATTCAAAAAGAGAAAAAAAGATATTTAAGTAGAGAACAAATGTATGGACACCAAAGAGTGTCCATATTATATTATCTATAATATATTATATATTATATATATATATATATATATATAGGCTATAGTGTATATATATATATATACTGTTGTTGTTTAGCTGCTAAGTCATGTCTGACTCCTTGTGACCCCATGTACTGGAGCACTCCAGTGTCCCTCACTGTCTCCTGAGGTTTGCTGAAGTTCACGTCCATTGAGTCCGTGATGCCGTCCAACCATCTCATCCTCTGCCACTCTCCTCTTCTTTTGCCTCCAGTACTATGGATACTATGTATAAAATAGATAACTAGTGAGAACCTTCAGGGAACTCTACTGTTGCTCTGTGGTGACTTAAATGGGAAGGAAATCCAAAAGAGGGGATATATGTATACCTATAGCTGATTCACTTTGCTATACAGTATAAACTAACACAACATTGTAAAGCAACTTTACTCCACTAAATGGTAATTTTAAAAAAAGAAAAAAAAGAAAAACGATTGACTTAGTTTTTCTTCTTCTTCTAGGGGACTTTGTGATCCTACTCAATGCAGGGATGAGCACTCGACAAGCCTTGTTATTCAATTTTCTTTCTGCATGTTCCTGCTATGTTGGGCTAGCTTTTGGCATCTTGGTGGGCAATAATTTTGCCCCAAATATCATCTTTGCCCTTGCTGGAGGCATGTTCCTCTATATTTCTCTGGCGGACATGGTAAGACATTTTAAGATTTTTTTCTTGTTTTCACTTAAATTTGAAATAAACATCTGGGTTATGAATCAACTGAAGGTGACCTTTTGCATTTCTCAGTGTGCAAGGCCTTTTTGTTGTCATTTAGAATGTTCCTGCCCCAACAGATAACTCTTTTTGAGTAGTTTGTAGTCACAGTGATTTAAAACTGATTCTGATTTATTCTTTGATCTAGGATCTCATTGCTAGAGGCTGAAATGACTTGATGAAGTAGATATGTTGTCCCAGGTGTTTTTTTTTGGTGGGGAAAGCTTGTGTCCTGCTATGACATGGCTCCAAAGGCCTTTTCACCCCTCTTTTGTGAAGATGTCACATTCAGAAGGAAATTTGTTAAAGTAAATAGCATTCTGTTATTTCAAGGTCCTAAACAGTGAGAACCTTTTGAGTCAAACTAAATCCAGTAAATTAAAATTGAACAGTAGCTACTTGGGTCAGTATATATTTGTGTCTGTGTTTATGTTTATGCCCGTGTCTGTCTTTATGTCTGTGTGTGTGTGAGGGAGAATCGGTGGTTCTGTGCATTTTCAAATAAATCATGGACAGCTTTCAAGAAAATGAAAATGTGCTAAGTGGATGCAAATCAAGGAATGTTTCCTTTGCATTTGGAACTGAATGTGTTATTACACACATAATTTACTAATTTAATTTCCTCCATCTGCAGTCTTAGCTCTGTTCATTGTTCTATGCAGACCCTTAGAGCACAAGGATTTCATCTTAGAACCATCACTGCATTTATGTTTTTCTTCACAGAACTAATGCTTCATAATGTATTTATGCTGTCTTCACTTCTTTTTTTTTTTTTTTTAAAAGAACAGAATCTATTAGTTATTCAGTTTAAGGAAATGATACAAATATATGAGGTTGTATATACTCATGGCAGCTTTGCTGTTTTCAGAATGGGTCCACAAATTTCATCCACTGTGTCCTTGTAACAGTTTTCTCAAATCTGGCAAATGGAGTGACTGGACTCTGGAGACTTCTTGAATGTTTTGGTACATTGCACCACTGTGTACATATCAAATCACCTTGAAATGTGTTCTGAAAATTCAGATGGCGTTTACAGATCTCTTCATGGAGCCTTTTCAGTAGAAGTTATGTGCTGAGAAAGGGTGGATTTTAAGGACAGGACTTGAGGTTTTAATTGCTTTCGCTGCAATGAGTTTGTTATAGTCTTCAAGAACAGAACCCATTTTATTTAGAAAAACCTTACGATTTTGTGAGTGATAGAACAAGCAAAAGGAAACTAATTGAAGAGAACAGGAATTAAATATGTCGTGATTTCTAAAAACACATTTGATCAGCTACTATTGATTGATATTATTTCATCAGGCTTGGAAATTGGTAAGGCATTGTAGACGCTGGAAGGAGCAAAAAGGTACAGTCTTCTGTCTATAAAGAAGGGAACCTGGAATTCAACAGGCCAGATGATGCACATGATTACATAATTACAAATAAAAAACTGAAATGAAAGGAAAAGAAGTATATATGATGAAAGATGGTAATAGGGACATCTAAGTTAGGAAGGCCTAAGAGAAGCCTTCCTATGAAAATAAGAAAGCCGAAACCCCAAAGATTTAGCTCGTTGAAAGACTTGAGGGAAAAGAGTTCAGGAAGAGGTTTTGGCAGATGTGAAGATTGTGAGGATGTTTGAAAGAGGCTGGGTGCATTTGAGGTCCAGGTGATATGGATGCGCAGAGAGAACAAGGAAGAGAGAGAGAGAGGAGACATAGAATGAGGTTCATCTCATTCCACAGACTGAATTCCTTGAAGAACACAGTTCTGCTTTTCTACTAGTTGATGTCTGATGACACTGGGTGTTGCTGTTAGCTGTCTGTACTAAAACATTGAAACCACTGGAAGAAATGGCTAATCCCCTCCCACCCCCACAGAAATCTATACGTGACTGTTTTATGCTTGACCACAAGATGGCAACAGCTGTCTAACAATACATCTATCCTCTAGTTTCCAGAGATGAACGATATGCTGAGAGAAAAGGTAACTGGAAGAAAAACCGATTTCACCTTCTTCATGATTCAGAATGCAGGCATGTTAACTGGATTCACGGCCATTCTGCTCATTACTTTGTATGCAGGAGAAATCGAATTGGAGTAATAAGAAGTGAAAGATGGTGGTGTTAATGAAGGCATTTAATAAATAAAAACAGCTCCAAAGGGATTTTTAAGCTGATCCTATTTAGCTAAAAGATAATTTTGTTTTCAGTTCTATGTCAAGAAAACTTATTATCGGTTTCAGAATCTGTGAAATAGACCATTATTTGTTGTTAAAAATGCTTTAAAAAGCTTTTGGTTCCAGTCTGAAAAGCCTGATACATGAGATCCTTGGTAAATACTGACTTTCTTAATGTTTCATACATACTAAAATCATCACAAAGCAAGAAACATGCATTCCATAATCATTTTGACACCAAAACCCAGAGGAAAATATAAACTACGCTGCATAAGCCTTCACACTTCTGTGGTTGGATCAGATGTTCAAGTAGCTTCAGAGTGGTTTCTTTCAATTAATTTCTTCTATGCTTTCACAAGCAAGTACACAATAATGTGGAAGAGAATCAAAATGTGCACAACACAGATAAAATGATTCCAAGGCCTTAATGAATCCAGGGAATAGACTTCTGATGACTTGTTTTATATTTCAGATTTGGACTTATAGGATGGTTTTGAAAGCCATCCTGAAATAATATGAAATCAGTAAGATTTTGTTAGCTGTACTAATTTCAGACTCAGATACTTTCGCTCAAAGTGAAATGTAAAGCTGGTGATCACTCAGTTGTGGTATCCAAAATCTTTCCTTTGTCCAGGTGAAGGACATGTTGGTTTACAGAAAGAAATTGGGTGTAATTGTAAGCAATTTACTTTTAAAGAGGAACACAATTAGTTAGCAGAGGATATTTTAAGTAAATGCATAATAACAGCTGGATGGTTGTATGTCAAAGAATAAGAAATTTATCTTTCTTATGGATGATTGAGAGACATTCAGCTATACGTGACTGTTTTATGCTTGACCACAAGATGGCAACAGCTGTCTAACAATACATCTATCCTCTAGTTTCCAGAGATGAACGATATGCTGAGAGAAAAGGTAACTGGAAGAAAAACCGATTTCACCTTCTTCATGATTCAGAATGCAGGCATGTTAACTGGATTCACGGCCATTCTGCTCATTACTTTGTATGCAGGAGAAATCGAATTGGAGTAATAAGAAGTGAAAGATGGTGGTGTTAATGAAGGCATTTAATAAATAAAAACAGCTCCAAAGGGATTTTTAAGCTGATCCTATTTAGCTAAAAGATAATTTTGTTTTCAGTTCTATGTCAAGAAAACTTATTATCGGTTTCAGAATCTGTGAAATAGACCATTATTTGTTGTTAAAAATGCTTTAAAAAGCTTTTGGTTCCAGTCTGAAAAGCCTGATACATGAGATCCTTGGTAAATACTGACTTTCTTAATGTTTCATACATACTAAAAATCATCACAAAGCAAGAAACATGCATTCCATAATCATTTTGACACCAAAACCCAGAGGAAAATATAAACTACGCTGCATAAGCCTTCACACTTCTGTGGTTGGATCAGATGTTCAAGTAGCTTCAGAGTGGTTTCTTTCAATTAATTTCTTCTATGCTTTCACAAGCAAGTACACAATAATGTGGAAGAGAATCAAAATGTGCACAACACAGATAAAATGATTCCAAGGCCTTAATGAATCCAGGGAATAGACTTCTGATGACTTGTTTTATATTTCAGATTTGGACTTATAGGATGGTTTTGAAAGCCATCCTGAAATAATATGAAATCAGTAAGATTTTGTTAGCTGTACTAATTTCAGACTCAGATACTTTCGCTCAAAGTGAAATGTAAAGCTGGTGATCACTCAGTTGTGGTATCCAAAATCTTTCCTTTGTCCAGGTGAAGGACATGTTGGTTTACAGAAAGAAATTGGGTGTAATTGTAAGCAATTTACTTTTAAAGAGGAACACAATTAGTTAGCAGAGGATATTTTAAGTAAATGCATAATAACAGCTGGATGGTTGTATGTCAAAGAATAAGAAATTTATCTTTCTTATGGATGATTGAGAGACATTCAGAAAATATTTCTTTTGTGTTCAGCCTATATTTTTTCCTCTGTGGTATACTTTGCAAAAAAATTCTATACCGCATGATGATTTTTCTACCTTTTATAAAAGATAGAACCTGTTTATTGATTTAGTAGATACAGAAAGTTGGTCTATAATTGAACAGCCTAACCCCAATTCACACTCCCAAGTCGCTAAAGGAAAGATGATTTAACAGTGAAGAAAATGATTGACAGAAGCCAACAGTGATCTCAGGAGTTATATTTTCTTACAGGCCATAAAATGGTGTCACATAGCAATAATGCAGATGTGATGAATGTTTAACATGTATGTTAATGTACATTTCACTATGACTGACAATTAAAAATATAGTTTGACTAAATAGTAAACACCTTCGAAACACTGTATTGTGTCATTCATTGTTCATTTTAATATACGTATTTTTGAGTGGTTTTCATGTACCTGGTATTGTGAGGAAGAGAAATAGATGTGTTAATTTCAAAGCTATTCAGCAAATAAATACCATAAAGATTAACTGTCGTTCATTAAAATCAGTAAGAATAGAATCTGCCTTTCTCATTTCACCTATTTACATTCAATCTTAAGAAATAATCTTTACTCTTCCAAGTACAGATTCTATGTCTGGGCTAAGAAACTATTTAAGAAGCTATAACATGGTGGTGTATATGTGCTCTATGTCTGTGTCTCTATTCCTTCCATGCAAATAGGTTCATCAGGACTATTCTTCTAGATCTCCATATATATATGTGTTCATATGCTATATTTGTTTTTCTCTTTCTGACTTACTTCACTCTGTATGACAGACTGTAGGTTCATCCACATCACTTAAATGACCCAATTTTATTCTTTTTTAATGGCCGAGTAATATTCCATTGTATCTATGTATACCACATCTTCCATTCATCTGTCAGTGAACATCTAAGTGACTTCCATGTCCTGGTTATTGTAAATAGTGCTGCAGTGAACATTGGCGTACATGTGTCTTTTTGAATCGTCGTTTTGTCAAGGTGTATACCTACGAGTGGGATTGCTAGGTCGTTGGCTTTCCAGGTGTCTCAGTGGTAAAGAATCTGCCTGTCAAGCAGGAGATGAGGGTCAGGAAGACCCCCTGGAGGAGGAAAGGGCAACCCACCCTGGTATTCTTTTTTTTTTTTTTTTAATTTTGGTATCTTTTATTGGTTTTTTATTTATTTATTTTCATCCATCTTTATTCTTTGGCCTATGTGGGCCTCTCATTACAGTGGCCTCTCTCGTTGTAGAGCACAGGCTTTGGGCGCATGCGCTCCAGAGTTGTGGCTCCTAATTGGACACACCAGTCCAATCATTCCGTGGCATGTGGGTCTTCCCCGCCCAGGGATCAAATCGGTGGCCCTTGCACTGCAAGACGGACTCTCTACCCATTGGACCACCAGGGAAGCCCCACCCTGGTATTCTTGCCTGGGAAATCCTGTGGACAGAGGGGCCAGGCAGGCTACAGTCGATGGGGTCACGACATGACTGAGCGGTTGAGCACACACACACTCTGAAGGCTCCCAACTTCTGTGTGTCTCATAATCAAGGACTTTACTAGTAAATTTTCAGGCAATCTAAGGCAACTGGGCTTCCCAGGTGGTGCTAGTGGTAACTAATCTACCTGCCAAAGCAGGGAACATGAGAGACCTGGGGTCAATCCCTGGCTTGGAAAGATCCTCTGGAGGAGGGCATGGCGACCCACTCCAGTATTCTTACCTGGAGAATCCATGGACAGAAGAGTCTGATGGGCTATAGTCTATAGGGATGCAAAGAGTTGGACGTGATAGAAGCAATTTAGCAGGCAAGGCAGCTGGATAAACTGAAAATTACTATACCTCTTTCACTAATTTTAAGACTGGCATTGCCGCCTCCCTCCCAAACCCTGCCTCATTTTCACATTTCTGAAGGATATGCTGGAATCACTAGCAACCTGGTGGCATTGTTGAGGAATTTACAGTTGTGTGAAAAGGAAAAAGGAATCTGCCAAATAGCCACAGGAGCTCAGTTTGGTGCCCTGTGGTGACTTGGGTGGGTGGGGGGAAGGGAGATCCGAGAGGAAGAGGATATACGTGTACATATAATTGATTCACTTCGTCGTACTGTAGAGACTAACACAACGTTGTAAAACAACTCTACCCCCAAGAAATTAAAAAAATAGTAAAGCAAGGGGAGAAAAAGGATCATCTGTTGGTGGCCAAGAAAATGCCATCATTGTTGTGTCCAGGATTCAATGGTATAGAATAACGGTGTGTGAACATGATAGCTTGACTTGCCTTCCTATAAAAAATGTGAAAGAGTGGCGCAGGAATAGCAGGGCAGGCCCCTGGTCTTTGGGAGCCTAGGCTCTTCTGATTTGTAATCTTTGGCTTCTGACTTTAAGATTAATTCATGTTCTAAAATGTTGGCAAAAGAGATCCCACTTTAAACCCTGAATTCCACACAGCAATAGAGGAAGGGGTAGAGGGCAAAAAATTCACACCCCACTCTTCATCTTCTTTCTTTTCTTTTCTTTTTTAAACATTTATTCTTTATTCTTGGCTCCATTGGATCTTAGTTGCAGCATTCAGGCTTCTCTCTAGTTGTGATGTGCAGCATGGGGGATCTTAGTTCCGCAACCAGAGATTATTACTATGTCCCTTGCATTGCAAGGTGGATTCACAACCATTAGACCACTAGGGGCTTCCCCTCTTCTCTTCTTTAAAGGAGTTTTCTCAGAAATAATACAGAATAGTCTCTACTCCTAGTCACATACCAGATTTAATTACAGGCTGCACCAACATGCTGGAGAAGCTGGGAAAGGGTGCTTTTACCTGGGTAGACTACCACCAATACAGTCTGGGTTCTGTTTCTAAGAAAAAGCAAAGAATGGATATTGGGTATCCCCAAAATAAATAAATAATTAAATAAATCTTTAAAAAAAAAAAGAATTCTCATGACTTCTTTCAGATTAATCCCCTGACAATGTAAACCATTTTAATTACACTAGGCCACCTGACCAATCTTAGCTTATATTTTCTTTTCTCATACTCTCTTCCATTATGATTTATTACAGGATATTGAACGTAGTTCCTTGTGCTATACAAACCTTTCTAATCCAGCAGTTAACTATTGACGTATTTATTATAACATTTATTTATTTATTTATTTTTGGTGGAGGTGGGGTGGGAAGGGAAGGGGGCAGGCGGGCCACTTCTATTGGTCTTTCATTTCTCTATTTTCATCCGTCTTTGTTCTTTTGGCTCCTGTGGGCCTCCCATCGCAGTGGCGTCTGTTGTCGCAGAGCGCCGGCTCTGGGCGCACGCGCTCCAGAGCTCCGACTCGGTAATTGAACACATCGGTCCAGCCGCTCTGCAGCACGTGGGATCTTCCCAGGCCAAGGATGGAACTGGCGCCCCTTGCACTGCAAGGCGATGTCCTCACCCACTGGACCACCAGGGAAGCCCCGTATTTATTTTAAACACAATTTCTAGCTCTTAAATATAGCACAGTCACTAAATACTTTTTGCACAATACTTCCACCCTCACCACCTGCCCTTGTCAATGTTTGGAGTCAGCTTCCTATATGGAGTGTACTCAGTTGTGTCTGACTCTTTGGGATCCCATGGACTGTAGCACTGCTAAGCTCCACTGTCCAAGAAAATTTCCAGGCAAGTATAGTGGAGTGGGTTGCCATTTCCTGTTCCAGGGGATCTTCCCGATCCAGAGATTGAACCTGTGGCTCTGAGCCCCTTATGCTGGCAGGCGGATTCTTTACCACTGCGTCACCTAGGAACCTTTTCTATTTGGGGGATCTTCCCGATCCAGAGATTGAACCTGTGGCTCTGAGCCCCTTATGCTGGCAGGCAGATTCTTTACCACTGCGTCACCTAGGAACCTTTTCTATTTGGGATAGAATATAGCAAAATCTCTGTATGTTCTACTAGTGGTGAATGAAAGTCCTTTAAAACTTGCAGATAAACTCCAATTCATTATTTCACTTTGGAATACAGAAACCTTGTAGGTATTTTAATTTTTGTGTTTAGCACTGATAGTACGGCAGAAGTGATGGTTATTCCTCAGGGATGACTGGAGGAGAGGGTCACATGTGATGCCACTGAAATGCTTTGGAGCTGAAAGTCTGTAACCTAAACAACCTGGAATCCAGAACGGATCATGGTGCTGAAATAATCTTCTATGTATACAACCGTGATTCTTAAAAGCAGGAGCAGGAGAGCAGAAAGAGTAACTTATATCTTGACAAGCCATGCAGAACCAGACTTTTTAGATAACTCCAAGGAAGATGTTTTATGTAGGATGTGAATCTAGGCCATACTTCATACACCATGTGTTCATAGAAAAATACAGTTTGACATCACCTAGTTGTCAAGTTATTCCTTGATTTTTATAGACACCTTTCACTCATCGCTATCTGTTGTCGCAGAGCGCCGGCTCTGGGCGCACGCGCTCCAGAGCTCCGGCTCGGTAATTGGACACATCGGTCCAGCCGCTCTGCAGCACGTGGGATCTTCCCAGGCCAAGGATGGAACTGGCGCCCCTTGCACTGCAAGGCGATGTCCTCACCCACTGGACCACCAGGGAAGCCCCGTATTTATTTTAAACACAATTTCTAGCTCTTAAATATAGCACAGTCACTAAATACTTTTTGCACAATACTTCCACCCTCACCACCTGCCCTTGTCAATGTTTGGAGTCAGCTTCCTATATGGAGTGTACTCAGTTGTGTCTGACTCTTTGGGATCCCATGGACTGTAGCACTGCTAAGCTCCACTGTCCAAGAAAATTTCCAGGCAAGTATAGTGGAGTGGGTTGCCATTTCCTGTTCCAGGGGATCTTCCCGATCCAGAGATTGAACCTGTGGCTCTGAGCCCCTTATGCTGGCAGGCGGATTCTTTACCACTGCGTCACCTAGGAACCTTTTCTATTTGGGGGATCTTCCCGATCCAGAGATTGAACCTGTGGCTCTGAGCCCCTTATGCTGGCAGGCAGATTCTTTACCACTGCGTCACCTAGGAACCTTTTCTATTTGGGATAGAATATAGCAAAATCTCTGTATGTTCTACTAGTGGTGAATGAAAGTCCTTTAAAACTTGCAGATAAACTCCAATTCATTATTTCACTTTGGAATACAGAAACCTTGTAGGTATTTTAATTTTTGTGTTTAGCACTGATAGTACGGCAGAAGTGATGGTTATTCCTCAGGGATGACTGGAGGAGAGGGTCACATGTGATGCCACTGAAATGCTTTGGAGCTGAAAGTCTGTAACCTAAACAACCTGGAATCCAGAACGGATCATGGTGCTGAAATAATCTTCTATGTATACAACCGTGATTCTTAAAAGCAGGAGCAGGAGAGCAGAAAGAGTAACTTATATCTTGACAAGCCATGCAGAACCAGACTTTTTAGATAACTCCAAGGAAGATGTTTTATGTAGGATGTGAATCTAGGCCATACTTCATACACCATGTGTTCATAGAAAAATACAGTTTCTTAGCAACCATCACCTAGTTGTCAAGTTATTCCTTGATTTTTATAGACACCTGGCTTTTTAGGCACATGCATCAGTAATACTTAAGCATAATATTCAGGTTAGTGCTGGAATAATTACAGTTCACTTTTTTCCAAATAAAGCTTTAAAAATTAAGCATTCAAACTCTAACTCTTTAATAAAAAATAAGGCAGACCATTGCAGGGAATGAGAAAAAAAACCTTTGAGCTTGTTTTCCTGTGAATGAATGAATTCATTCATTTGTTCAAAACACATACACACAAGGCCCAGAGGATACAAAGGTGAATCAGCTCATGTCTGCTCTCGGGACGATCATAAGGGAACAGTCACTTAAAAACCGACAATACCACAACACATAGGTGTTAGAGGACACAGACAGACAGACAGACAGACATGCAGGCAAACAGTAATTGAGCACTAGGGGGAGAGTTCTCTTTAGGTTAGAGTGGGAATCAGTCAGGCAATTCTTCACAGAGAAGGTTATGTTTGACTATTTGACTTTGGTTTTAGTGAATAAGTCTAACTCCTTTCTGACTAAACCTTTTCTCCCTTCCCTTCACTTGAATCAAGATCTTCCCTCCATGACAACTTGAGATGAAACAGTTTTGCAATTAATGATACTAAAGGGATCACCAGAATGATACTTTGGGTGTCAATACACTGGTATCATTTATACTGTGTCTATTTAATGGATTTAACCTGATCCAAGTAAATATGTTTTGGTATCATTTATACCACTGTGGACTTCCCAGGTGGCTCAGTGATAAAGAAGCCACTTGCCAATGCAGGAAAAGTAGGAGATATAGATTGCTGGGTCAGAAGATTGCTTAAAGTAGGAAATAGAAACTCACTCCAATATTCTTGCCTGGGAAATCCCATGGGCAGGAACTTGGCAGGGTCCACAGGATTGCAGAGTCAGGCACGATTTAGCAACTGAGAAGACATGCATGTAAAACCAAACTGAAATACATGCATGTGCCCTTGTAATCACTTAGATTCTCATAGATAATCCAAGGAAGATGTTTTATGTAGGATGTGAATCTAGGCCATACTTCATACACCATGTGTTCATAGAAAAATACAGTTTCTTAGCAACCATCACCTAGTTGTCAAGTTATTCCTTGATTTTTATAGACACCTGGCTTTTTAGGCACATGCATCAGTAATACTTAAGCATAATATTCAGGTTAGTGCTGGAATAATTACAGTTCACTTTTTTCCAAATAAAGCTTTAAAAATTAAGCATTCAAACTCTAACTCTTTAATAAAAAATAAGGCAGACCATTGCAGGGAATGAGAAAAAACCTTTGAGCTTGTTTTCCTGTGAATGAATGAATTCATTCATTTGTTCAAAACACATACACACAAGGCCCAGAGGATACAAAGGTGAATCAGCTCATGTCTGCTCTCGGGACGATCATAAGGGAACAGTCACTTAAAAACCGACAATACCACAACACATAGGTGTTAGAGGACACAGACAGACAGACAGACAGACATGCAGGCAAACAGTAATTGAGCACTAGGGGGAGAGTTCTCTTTAGGTTAGAGTGGGAATCAGTCAGGCAATTCTTCACAGAGAAGGTTATGTTTGACTATTTGACTTTGGTTTTAGTGAATAAGTCTAACTCCTTTCTGACTAAACCTTTTCTCCCTTCCCTTCACTTGAATCAAGATCTTCCCTCCATGACAACTTGAGATGAAACAGTTTTGCAATTAATGATACTAAAGGGATCACCAGAATGATACTTTGGGTGTCAATACACTGGTATCATTTATACTGTGTCTATTTAATGGATTTAACCTGATCCAAGTAAATATGTTTTGGTATCATTTATACCACTGTGGACTTCCCAGGTGGCTCAGTGATAAAGAAGCCACTTGCCAATGCAGGAAAAGTAGGAGATATAGATTGCTGGGTCAGAAGATTGCTTAAAGTAGGAAATAGAAACTCACTCCAATATTCTTGCCTGGGAAATCCCATGGGCAGGAACTTGGCAGGGTCCACAGGATTGCAGAGTCAGGCACGATTTAGCAACTGAGAAGACATGCATGTAAAACCACTGTACATGCATGTGTGAATATTTTGGAGGTGGGATGTTTTTAGAAAACATGAAAGGCATGTAAGCAATTAATACTAACTGAAAAAAGCAGATTATGTAGCTGTATGCCCTTTGTAATCCAATTTTTCTTTAATATACATAGATGTGTGTATAATATTCCCAGGTGGTGCAAGTGGTAAGGAAGCTGCTTGTGAATGCAGGAGATTTAAGAGATGCCAATTCGATCCCTGAGTCAGGAAGATCCACTGGAGAAGGGCACAGCAACCCACTCCAGTATTCTTGCCTAGAGAGTCCTGTGGACAGAGGAGCCTTGTGGGCTACAGTCCATACAGATGCAAAGAGTCAGACAAGACTAAGTGAATACATAGTATATACAGATGGAAAAGATATTTTCTGATACATTAGTAGTGGGTAACTCTGTTTGTGGGGTTATGAGCAGTTTTAAATTGGTTCTTGGTAAAATATTAACATTTCTCAATTTTTTCAATAAACATTCATATATATACTAGTGTTTTAGCAGAAGAAATCTCAGCTGGTGGGATATGAATCATTCAAAACTTGTTTTTTAATACTTTCTCAGTTTTCTTCAGTGAACATTTTTTCTACCAAAAAAAAAAAAACCCATAATAAATGTGATTAGGGAAAAGGAGAAAAGCTCAATTTAGAGGACAGAAAGTTTAGGACAGCATAATAACTGAAACATCTTGTGATGTTTCTTCCCTTTGTCTCTCAGTCAAGGTAGTCATTGTATTCTCTGAAGCACTTCACTTCCAAATCCAGGTAATTCCAACCCCTTCACCAGTGATTGGTTAGACATATGACACAGTTTCTGATCCCTCAGATAGGGCAGTGTGTGCTGGGAAGATCCATAGAAAGAAGAGATACCTTTTACTTTCCTGAGACATCGTGAGTAGACGCAATGTCTGGAGTGGCCATTTTGGGTATGGTTAGAAGTTGAACTGTGTCCACTTCCTCCTCCAACAAGAAAAGCTGTGTTGGAGTCCTAATCCCAAGTACCTCCGAATGTGATCTTATTTAAAAATAGGGTCATTGCAAATGTAATTAATTAAAGTGAGGTCATACTGGAGAAGAGTGGGTTCCTAATCCAGTATGACTAGTGTTCTTATGAAAAGGGGGGATATGGGCACAGATATGCACACAGGGAGAATGCCATGAAAAGATGAACCCAGAGATTGGGGTAACGGTTCTGCAAGACAAGGAATGCTAAAGACTGTCATCGAGCCAACAGAAACTATGAGAGACATGAAACAGATTTTTCCTCAAAACCCTTATAAGGAACTAACGCTATGCACACCCTAATCTTGGGCTCATAGCCTAGGGAACTGTGAGAACTGAGACTGTACATTTCCATTGTTTGCCCCTAGAGGGTGGTACTTTGTTCTGGCAGCCCCAGCAAGTGAGAACGGTTACCTTGAGAGGAAATAACATGAAGACAAAGGTGATGTGTTGAGGATACAAGGTAGAAAATGGAACCATGATACAGGATGACATTCTTTGCAGCCAGATTGTCAAACCTTATCCTTGGAGTCCCACTTCTTTGGGACTTCCTAATATGTGTGGTTGCCATTTTTACTAGTCATGCAGACTCTCCGAGTTGCTTTTGATATTAAAAAATCAAAACAAACTGACTCCTTCAGCTCTCCCAGTGTTCCCTTTTGGAGTCCAAATTCCAACGCTGGAGTCTTCCTGTGGGCCACCCTCTGTGACAGATTATTTTTCTTAACATAGAGGTTAAGAGAACCTCTATGAACCTCCAGAGGTTCATCCATGCTGTCACAAATTACAGTTTCCTTCATTTCTCAAGGCAGCATAATAACTGAAACATCTTGTGATGTTTCTTCCTTTGTCTCTCAGTCAAGGTAGTCATTGTATTCTCTGAAGCACTTCACTTCCAAATCCAGGTAATTCCAACCCTTCACCAGTGATTGGTTAGACATATGACACAGTTTCTGATCCCTCAGATAGGGCAGTGTGTGCTGGGAAGATCCATAGAAAGAAGAGATACCTTTTACTTTCCTGAGACATCGTGAGTAGACGCAATGTCTGGAGTGGCCATTTTGGGTATGGTTAGAAGTTGAACTGTGTCCACTTCCTCCTCCAACAAGAAAAGCTGTGTTGGAGTCCTAATCCCAAGTACCTCCGAATGTGATCTTATTTAAAAATAGGGTCATTGCAAATGTAATTAATTAAAGTGAGGTCATACTGGAGAAGAGTGGGTTCCTAATCCAGTATGACTAGTGTTCTTATGAAAAGGGGGGATATGGGCACAGATATGCACACAGGGAGAATGCCATGAAAAGATGAACCCAGAGATTGGGGTAACGGTTCTGCAAGACAAGGAATGCTAAAGACTGTCATCGAGCCAACAGAAACTATGAGAGACATGAAACAGATTTTTCCTCAAAACCCTTATAAGGAACTAACGCTATGCACACCCTAATCTTGGGCTCATAGCCTAGGGAACTGTGAGAACTGAGACTGTACATTTCCATTGTTTGCCCCTAGAGGGTGGTACTTTGTTCTGGCAGCCCCAGCAAGTGAGAACGGTTACCTTGAGAGGAAATAACATGAAGACAAAGGTGATGTGTTGAGGATACAAGGTAGAAAATGGAACCATGATACAGGATGACATTCTTTGCAGCCAGATTGTCAAACCTTATCCTTGGAGTCCCACTTCTTTGGGACTTCCTAATATGTGTGGTTGCCATTTTTACTAGTCATGCAGACTCTCCGAGTTGCTTTTGATATTAAAAAATCAAAACAAACTGACTCCTTCAGCTCTCCCAGTGTTCCCTTTTGGAGTCCAAATTCCAACGCTGGAGTCTTCCTGTGGGCCACCCTCTGTGACAGATTATTTTTCTTAACATAGAGGTTAAGAGAACCTCTATGAACCTCCAGAGGTTCATCCATGCTGTCACAAATTACAGTTTCCTTCATTTCTCAAGGCAGAGTAATATTTCATTATATGTACACAGTCCATTTTCTTTATCCATTGACTCATTGATAGATATTTACATTGCTTTCATATTTTGGCTATTGCAAACCATGTTGTTATGAACAAGATCCTAACTTCAGTTTTTGGTTTTTTTTTTTAATTTTATTCATTTACTTATCTTTGGCTGTTCTGGGTTTTCACTGCTGCTACAGGCTCTTGTCTAGTTGCAGGTAGTGGGGCTTACTGTCTAGTTGAGGTGAGCAGGCTTCTTGTCGCAGGGACGTCTCTTGTGGAACTCAGGCTCTAGGGCACATGGGCTTCAGAAGTTGTGGCACATGGGCTCAATAGTTGCGGCTCTGAGGCTCTAGAGCACAGGCTCCACAATTGTGGCTCACGGGCTTAGTGGGATGCTTAGCAGCATGTGGGATCTTCCCGGATCGGGACCAAACTCATGTCTCCTGCGGTGGCAGGTGAACTCTTTACCACTGAGCCACCAGGGAAGCCCCTAACTTCAGTTCTTTAAATAAATACCTAAACACGAAGTTGCTAGATCACAGTAGTTTTGTGTTTATTTTTTTGAAGAAGTTTCATGCTGTTTTCCGTACCAATTGCCCCATTTTATATTCCCAACAACAGTGTACAAAAGCCCCAATTTCTCCAAATGCTTGCCAGTACTTGGTGTTTTCTGTTTCTGCATGATTTCATTTATTTTAAAGCACCACCTAGGTGCCGCTAGGTAAAGAATCCACCTGCCAATGTAGGAGACACAAGAGACTCAGGTTTGACATCTGGGTTGGGAGATCCCTTGGAGGAGGAAATGGCAGTCCACTCCAGTATTCTTACCTGTAGAATTTCATGGACAGAGCAGCCTGATAGGCTACAATCCATGGGGTCTCAGAGTCAGACAATCCATGGGGTCTCAGAGTCAGGCTACAATCCATGGGGTCTCAGAGTGTGCTCAACTGAGCACACACACACACAGACACACACATCCTATCCAGAGGTATCTAAAACAGTATCAACATCATAGAATCAAAGAGTGGAGTGGTGGTTGCCAGGGGAGAGGAAACAGATGGCTCATCAGAGGGCATAACATTTCAGTTAAGCAAGAGGAATAAGTTCTAGAGATCTGCCCTGCAACATCATACTTACTGTTAACACTACTGTATTGTACACTTAAAAGTTTGTTGAGAGGGTAGAGCTCATGTTCATGGCTCTTACCACAAAAAAATGGTTCAAGAGGAAAAGAAGGCTAAATCATTTTTCCTCCCACTGTTTCTTGCTTCTGTTCAGGAGGAAGGAAGTACCCCAAGAGCTATTAAGTACTAAATTCCATAAGAAAAGCCATACAGATTGGTTTGTTCAGGGCGTCTCTTGTGGAACTCAGGCTCTAGGGCACATGGGCTTCAGAAGTTGTGGCACATGGGCTCAATAGTTGCGGCTCTGAGGCTCTAGAGCACAGGCTCCACAATTGTGGCTCACGGGCTTAGTGGGATGCTTAGCAGCATGTGGGATCTTCCCGGATCGGGACCAAACTCATGTCTCCTGCGGTGGCAGGTGAACTCTTTACCACTGAGCCACCAGGGAAGCCCCTAACTTCAGTTCTTTAAATAAATACCTAAACACGAAGTTGCTAGATCACAGTAGTTTTGTGTTTATTTTTTTGAAGAAGTTTCATGCTGTTTTCCGTACCAATTGCCCCATTTTATATTCCCAACAACAGTGTACAAAAGCCCCAATTTCTCCAAATGCTTGCCAGTACTTGGTGTTTTCTGTTTCTGCATGATTTCATTTATTTTAAAGCACCACCTAGGTGCCGCTAGGTAAAGAATCCACCTGCCAATGTAGGAGACACAAGAGACTCAGGTTTGACATCTGGGTTGGGAGATCCCTTGGAGGAGGAAATGGCAGTCCACTCCAGTATTCTTACCTGTAGAATTTCATGGACAGAGCAGCCTGATAGGCTACAATCCATGGGGTCTCAGAGTCAGACAATCCATGGGGTCTCAGAGTCAGGCTACAATCCATGGGGTCTCAGAGTGTGCTCAACTGAGCACACACACACACAGACACACACATCCTATCCAGAGGTATCTAAAACAGTATCAACATCATAGAATCAAAGAGTGGAGTGGTGGTTGCCAGGGGAGAGGAAACAGATGGCTCATCAGAGGGCATAACATTTCAGTTAAGCAAGAGGAATAAGTTCTAGAGATCTGCCCTGCAACATCATACTTACTGTTAACACTACTGTATTGTACACTTAAAAGTTTGTTGAGAGGGTAGAGCTCATGTTCATGGCTCTTACCACAAAAAAATGGTTCAAGAGGAAAAGAAGGCTAAATCATTTTTCCTCCCACTATTTCTTGCTTCTGTAAAAATCAGGAGGAAGGGTGTTATCCAGTAGGAGCCCAGCCCAGCCATGAGCCTTGTCATGGCATTTAAGTAGCTAAATTCCATAAGAAAAGCCATACAGATTGGTTTGTTCATTTTCGCATTGTTTTAGGATTTTTAGGTATGGTGCTTCAGAGGGTGCCTGATTGTTGCAGAGCAGGAGAAGCAGTAGTTTCAGATGCGCTGGCTCCCCCCTTTTTGGACCTGGCTTTTGGGGACTGGAATCTCTAAGGCGGAGGAACTGTTGCCAATTGCAATCTGCTTAAGTGGAGAGAAGTGTCCGTGAAGCTGAGAGGGCAGGAATAATTTCCAAGAGGAAGAGAGGAAAGGAAGACGCTTAATGCCAGTGGGTTTGGGAAATTGAAGAGAACAGGTTTCCTGGACGTGGAGGCAGGCAATGGATGGGAAAGATGGCCCCCAAGGAATTGCTTCTCTCCGGCCAGCCCCATTTCCCATGCCAGCTCTTCCTGCTTCGGCACTGCATCCGCCTGCCTTCTGCTAAAGGGGTTAGGAATCCTAGGAATGGCTCCAGTATCCCTCCTCCTGCCCTCGTGCACCTTCATGGGGCTTCCCTGTATCTTTAAGTTGCTCAACTAACACCTCCGCTGAGGAATGGGATATGAACTTGGGGGGAAGAGAATAGTTCCTTAATCTCACAGAAGCTAGCCAGTCTTTGATATCCAGGTGGAAATTCAAATTGGCTATACTGCTTCCGTGTGCATTGTGGGTCATGAGCTTGAGTGAACTCCTGACAACAGTTTGGAGTTTCTACTCTCGGATGCTCTTATGGAATCTAATTTCCTCATTCATCCAAGAAATGATGGTTATTCAGGGAAAGGTATTCTTGAAAGTGGTATTTCTCTGCTGATGAATAAAGAATAGAAAGTGTTTTCCTTGAATGGTTTGTTTATTTAACTGAAATAGTTTGTGAGTTATTCTCATAGAACTAGTGAAAGTGAAAAAGCTTTCTTAAAAAGGACTCAGAGGGAGCAAAAACTAGATCATCCTTCAACCTGGTTTTAAAATATAGAACTTGCCATTGCTATTTCAAGATCAGTATAAAAATAGGTAATGTTGAGCAAAGGATATTTTATTAAATATAACATGTATTTTTTCAGTGCTGGTTCATTTTTCCTCCCACTATTTCTTGCTTCTGTAAAAATCAGGAGGAAGGGTGTTATCCAGTAGGAGCCCAGCCCAGCCATGAGCCTTGTCATGGCATTTAAGTAGCTAAATTCCATAAGAAAAGCCATACAGATTGGTTTGTTCATTTTCGCATTGTTTTAGGATTTTTAGGTATGGTGCTTCAGAGGGTGCCTGATTGTTGCAGAGCAGGAGAAGCAGTAGTTTCAGATGCGCTGGCTCCCCCCTTTTTGGACCTGGCTTTTGGGGACTGGAATCTCTAAGGCGGAGGAACTGTTGCCAATTGCAATCTGCTTAAGTGGAGAGAAGTGTCCGTGAAGCTGAGAGGGCAGGAATAATTTCCAAGAGGAAGAGAGGAAAGGAAGACGCTTAATGCCAGTGGGTTTGGGAAATTGAAGAGAACAGGTTTCCTGGACGTGGAGGCAGGCAATGGATGGGAAAGATGGCCCCCAAGGAATTGCTTCTCTCCGGCCAGCCCCATTTCCCATGCCAGCTCTTCCTGCTTCGGCACTGCATCCGCCTGCCTTCTGCTAAAGGGGTTAGGAATCCTAGGAATGGCTCCAGTATCCCTCCTCCTGCCCTCGTGCACCTTCATGGGGCTTCCCTGTATCTTTAAGTTGCTCAACTAACACCTCCGCTGAGGAATGGGATATGAACTTGGGGGGAAGAGAATAGTTCCTTAATCTCACAGAAGCTAGCCAGTCTTTGATATCCAGGTGGAAATTCAAATTGGCTATACTGCTTCCGTGTGCATTGTGGGTCATGAGCTTGAGTGAACTCCTGACAACAGTTTGGAGTTTCTACTCTCGGATGCTCTTATGGAATCTAATTTCCTCATTCATCCAAGAAATGATGGTTATTCAGGGAAAGGTATTCTTGAAAGTGGTATTTCTCTGCTGATGAATAAAGAATAGAAAGTGTTTTCCTTGAATGGTTTGTTTATTTAACTGAAATAGTTTGTGAGTTATTCTCATAGAACTAGTGAAAGTGAAAAAGCTTTCTTAAAAAGGACTCAGAGGGAGCAAAAAAACTAGATCATCCTTCAACCTGGTTTTAAAATATAGAACTTGCCATTGCTATTTCAAGATCAGTATAAAAATAGGTAATGTTGAGCAAAGGATATTTTATTAAATATAACATGTATTTTTTTCAGTGCTGGTTCATTGTCAATCAATCAATATTAGCCACTAAGTGTTTCTGCTTTTTAAAATCATGTTATAATATTTCTTTTATTTATACTGCTGCGTTCAAAGTGGTATTTCTGTTCAAATCAATTTTGCTTTTGAAATTTCTCCTATGGGTATGGGTGTAATTATTAAAAAAATACATTTGAAATAAATAACAATAGAAATATTTCCTGAGGAAAAATTTACTGTGCACGTATTTCCTCCTTAAACTTTAAGATTTGAACTTTTATCACTAAAAACACTTTTCTACCATTGTTTTTTAGTTTATTAATTTTTAATTATTTAGTTTTTTTTTTTTTAATTGCAGAACAACAGATGTGTTGAAGAGAAAGTATTTTGAAATCAAAGAGTCCAGACTTTTAATCCTAACTCTGATGTCTGTTTGCTATGTGAACTTGGTTATACCTCTCTGAGCCTTAGTTTCCTTATCTGTAAAATAAGGATAATGATTTCTAGCTCACAGGGTTAAAAGTGACCTGCATGAAATATGTCTGGTAAGTAGTACACATTCAACTTGTATTACTTCATTAACTTCTTCATTCTCTGAATATTGCCTCTATAATAATAAATAGTTCAATTAAACTATAATGAATAGTTTCTATTTCATGGTAACAAGACTATAGAGCTATTGTTAATAAATAATAATAATCATTAAAATTTAGAAAAATTAATTGAGAATATTTCTAAGGTTTCATTATTACACTTGTTTTTGTTCAGTTGCTCAGTTGCGTCCAACTCTTTGTGACCCCAGGCTTCCTTGTCCTTCACTATCTCCCAGAGTTTGCTCAAACTCACATCTGTTGGCTCAGTGATGCCATCCAACCATCTTGTCCTCTGTCATCCCTTCTCTTTCTGCCCTCCATCTTTCCCAGCATCAGGGTCTTTTCCAGTGATTTGTCCATCGTAGTTCATCCTTCAACCTGGTTTTAAAATATAGAACTTGCCATTGCTATTTCAAGATCAGTATAAAAATAGGTAATGTTGAGCAAAGGATATTTTATTAAATATAACATGTATTTTTTTCAGTGCTGGTTCATTGTCAATCAATCAATATTAGCCACTAAGTGTTTCTGCTTTTTAAAATCATGTTATAATATTTCTTTTATTTATACTGCTGCGTTCAAAGTGGTATTTCTGTTCAAATCAATTTTGCTTTTGAAATTTCTCCTATGGGTATGGGTGTAATTATTAAAAAAATACATTTGAAATAAATAACAATAGAAATATTTCCTGAGGAAAAATTTACTGTGCACGTATTTCCTCCTTAAACTTTAAGATTTGAACTTTTATCACTAAAAACACTTTTCTACCATTGTTTTTTAGTTTATTAATTTTTAATTATTTAGTTTTTTTTTTTTTAATTGCAGAACAACAGATGTGTTGAAGAGAAAGTATTTTGAAATCAAAGAGTCCAGACTTTTAATCCTAACTCTGATGTCTGTTTGCTATGTGAACTTGGTTATACCTCTCTGAGCCTTAGTTTCCTTATCTGTAAAATAAGGATAATGATTTCTAGCTCACAGGGTTAAAAGTGACCTGCATGAAATATGTCTGGTAAGTAGTACACATTCAACTTGTATTACTTCATTAACTTCTTCATTCTCTGAATATTGCCTCTATAATAATAAATAGTTCAATTAAACTATAATGAATAGTTTCTATTTCATGGTAACAAGACTATAGAGCTATTGTTAATAAATAATAATAATCATTAAAATTTAGAAAAATTAATTGAGAATATTTCTAAGGTTTCATTATTACACTTGTTTTTGTTCAGTTGCTCAGTTGCGTCCAACTCTTTGTGACCCCAGGCTTCCTTGTCCTTCACTATCTCCCAGAGTTTGCTCAAACTCACATCTGTTGGCTCAGTGATGCCATCCAACCATCTTGTCCTCTGTCATCCCCTTCTCTTTCTGCCCTCCATCTTTCCCAGCATCAGGGTCTTTTCCAGTGAGTCAGCTCTTCACATCACGTAGCTAAACTATTGGAGTTTCAGCTTCAGCATCAGTCCTTCCAATGAATATTCAGGGTTGATTTCCTTTAGGATTGACTGGTTTGATCTCCTTGCAGTCCAAGGGACCCTCAAGAGTCCAGTCCAACACCACAGTTTAAAAACATCCCAGTCTGCAAGGTCTGTCCTTGTGTGGGAGTCTGCCTATGCAGTCTATGTGTGTCCCCGGTGGCTGGGACGGGAGGGCTGGATGTGAAGTGAGCACAGGCTGTGTCTTCCCCTGGGGTGTGAGGCAGCTACCACCCTGGTGAAGTCAAGGCTAGAATTGGAGGGCCTGAGACCGAGCCTGGTGCAAACCAGGGCTTCTCCTGTTCAAAGTGGTTGTCACAGCCCTAGTGGGGCCTGAGGGGCTGAAACGCAGTTCCTTTTGGGGGTGATGGCAAATCTTTGCCTTGGTTTTGGGCATGGCCAGGGCCTGAGGTTTTGGGATTGCACTTCTGTGCTGGTTTCACTTTTTCCCTTAGTGAAAGGCTGGGTTGGAGTGAGGGGAGTTGGCTCCCTCCCTCCCAAATGTGTGCTGGGAGACACTCACCTGCGATGATAGTCTCCGTGCTGGAGCTGACTTTGCTCCTCCTGGCTGTGCCCAGGGAGGTACACGCTGGCAATGGCTGTCTCTCTTGTGATCAGAGGCAGGGCTGGGGCTCCCAGCTGGCTCTGTCCTCTCCAAATGTGTGCAGTCTCATTGGCAGTGGCAGTTTTGCCTCAGTAGGGTACAGTGCTGGTGCATGCCAGGAACTGGAGCAGGAGCCCTGTGTGGGATGGGGCTGGGGGTGCACACGGTGGCAGTCCTGGCAAGCCAGTCAGAGAGCCCCAGGTAGTTTTCACTCTTCTGCCTCCATGCTGTGTCTGGGAGTAAGCAAGTCTGCATGCTCACACTTCAAGAGCATAGTCTTGATTTCTTACAGCTCTTTAGTAAGCCCCCCTTGTTTTCAAACCAGCTGAGTTTACTCATCTATCTTCCCCCCGTCAGATGCCAGGGCTGAGGTGACTAATAAGTGGCGTGAACCTTTTGCTTCCCAGGGAGGATGCCCAAGCCAATGGTGTCTCCTTTCTCCTGGACTCCTTGATGTGGATGTGGGTATTGACCAGCTGCATCTCCTCCATTTCTACCAGACTTTATGTGGATCTTTCTTTACAGACTTGGTTATAGAAGAGCTATTCCGCTGGTCCCCAGGTCGATTTTATTTGCACTGTATGCAGCTTTTAGTTTTTCTTGTGTTCGTGAGAAAGGTGAGCCTGGTGTCCTTCTACTGTGCCATCTTGATCTCCACTCTCCCGAGATTTAGTGCTAATATCACAGTGTTAATATCACAGTACTTTTAATGTGCAAAGTACAGATGGTTCTTAAACTTTTTTGGATCCTGGAATTCTTTGAATCTCTGATGAACACAAGGGTGCTTCTCTCCATAGACAGCAGAAATAATACATACACACATTGTAGTTAATCTCCCCTCCCTGACTCAACTAGTTAAAAGAACCTCTAGTTAATAGTCCTCCTTATGGATCATGTTGTAGTGCACCTGATAAGGCAGTCTAGTTTTTTGACTTATAACAGTATTTTACATGTAAGTGTGTGTGTGGATGCGAACACCTGGGACACAAAGTACAAGTCCTTCCCCCAGCAATGCACTCTGATAATTTCACCACAGAGAAAGAATAAAGGTTGATTAATTCATTCAAACTGTGTTCCATGGGAAAAAAAGGGTAATCTACAAAATGTTATCTTTTTCTAAGAAGGAAGAATGCTGTGTTTAAAGGTTTTAAAATGTTGCATATTATAGTTATTCCATGGAGGGTTAATCCTACAGTAAAGAAGCCAGTGTAACTCTTTCCCAGCTTCTCCTCATATTATCAAGCCAATTCTTTACGGTGGCAGTCCTGGCAAGCCAGTCAGAGAGCCCCAGGTAGTTTTCACTCTTCTGCCTCCATGCTGTGTCTGGGAGTAAGCAAGTCTGCATGCTCACACTTCAAGAGCATAGTCTTGATTTCTTACAGCTCTTTAGTAAGCCCCCCTTGTTTTCAAACCAGCTGAGTTTACTCATCTATCTTCCCCCCGTCAGATGCCAGGGCTGAGGTGACTAATAAGTGGCGTGAACCTTTTGCTTCCCAGGGAGGATGCCCAAGCCAATGGTGTCTCCTTTCTCCTGGACTCCTTGATGTGGATGTGGGTATTGACCAGCTGCATCTCCTCCATTTCTACCAGACTTTATGTGGATCTTTCTTTACAGACTTGGTTATAGAAGAGCTATTCCGCTGGTCCCCAGGTCGATTTTATTTGCACTGTATGCAGCTTTTAGTTTTTCTTGTGTTCGTGAGAAAGGTGAGCCTGGTGTCCTTCTACTGTGCCATCTTGATCTCCACTCTCCCGAGATTTAGTGCTAATATCACAGTGTTAATATCACAGTACTTTTAATGTGCAAAGTACAGATGGTTCTTAAACTTTTTTGGATCCTGGAATTCTTTGAATCTCTGATGAACACAAGGGTGCTTCTCTCCATAGACAGCAGAAATAATACATACACACATTGTAGTTAATCTCCCCTCCCTGACTCAACTAGTTAAAAGAACCTCTAGTTAATAGTCCTCCTTATGGATCATGTTGTAGTGCACCTGATAAGGCAGTCTAGTTTTTTGACTTATAACAGTATTTTACATGTAAGTGTGTGTGTGGATGCGAACACCTGGGACACAAAGTACAAGTCCTTCCCCCAGCAATGCACTCTGATAATTTCACCACAGAGAAAGAATAAAGGTTGATTAATTCATTCAAACTGTGTTCCATGGGAAAAAAAGGGTAATCTACAAAATGTTATCTTTTTCTAAGAAGGAAGAATGCTGTGTTTAAAAGGTTTTTAAAATGTTGCATATTATAGTTATTCCATGGAGATTCACTTATGTATTTCAAAGACTCTAGAAGTCCTACAGTAAAGAAGCCAGTGTAACTCTTTCTGACCCAGCTTCTCCTCATATTATCAAGCCAATCTTTCTTTCATATTTGGATAGTTCTTAGAATACATATCTGGAAATGGTGACCACTTTCATTCATTTTTTGTAATTCTTGCATGTTGCTTGTCCCAGGGCCAACTGACAATGCTGTGGTTGCATTAGCATTTGGAAGAAACGATTAGGTTCCCAGCTGTTGTCCTTTCTCATGGTCATCACTTCCACCTAGGTCAGATCTGAGGACCATTGCTCTCTTTGTCTGCTGGTTCAATGTCCTGAGATTGATATGGAGTTCAATTTTCTGAGTTATATTCTTTAAAAGCTTTTGAAGATAAAAGGCAGAGATCAAATGCACCCTTTGTAGTAGTTACCTCCTTTTCATCCTCAGCAATTTCTGCTTTTTTTTTCTGAAGCAGTTCTATTCAGTATTTGCTGACAAAGGTCTATATAGTCAAAACTATGGTTTTTCCAGTAGTCATGTACAGATGTGAGAATTGTAAAGAAGGCTGAATGCCGAAGAATTGACGTTTTCAAATTGCAGTGCTGGAGAAGGCTCTTGAGAGTCCTTTGGGCAGCAAGGAGATCAGTCAGCCCTAAAGGAAATCAGCCCTGGATATTCATTGGAAGGACTGAAGCTAAAGCTGAAGCTCCAATACTTTGGCCACCTGATTCTAAGAGCGAACACATTGGAAAAGACCCCGAGCCTGGGAAAGATAGAAGGCAAAAGAAGAAGAGGGTGGCAGAGGATGCGATGGTTAAATGGCATCATCGACTCAACAGATATGAATTTAAGCAAACACCTGGAGGTAGTGGAGGACAGAGGAGCCTGGTGTGCTGCAGTCCATGGAGTTTGCAAAGGGTCTGATATGACTTAGCAACTGAACAACAGTAACAACCTTCAATATTTCAGTGGCAGTTAAGAATAGAGTTTATCTTACTATAATCTCACCATCCATCACCAGGCAGGTTTGAGAGGCAAAAGAATGTCATGGATGAGCACCATTGTGGATGGCTCTGGGATTAAGGTGCTCAGGCTCAAATCCAGGTCCACTGTGACTAGTACCATGAGCACAATAATCTGCTAAACTGCAACTGTAAAATGGTGAAAATAATGGCCCTATCTCATTGGTGCCATTACTTTGAAGCAGTTAATACAATGGAGTTAGAACAAGGCACTGTTGTAACAAGCGAGTGTTGTTACTGTGTGTATGCTCAGTAGTGTTGACTCTTTGTGACCCTGTAGACTGTAGCCCACCAGGTTCTTCTGTCCATGGAACTGCCCAGGCAAGAATCCAGGAATGGGTTGCCATTCCCTTAAACGATTAGGTTCCCAGCTGTTGTCCTTTCTCATGGTCATCACTTCCACCTAGGTCAGATCTGAGGACCATTGCTCTCTTTGTCTGCTGGTTCAATGTCCTGAGATTGATATGGAGTTCAATTTTCTGAGTTATATTCTTTAAAAGCTTTTGAAGATAAAAGGCAGAGATCAAATGCACCCTTTGTAGTAGTTACCTCCTTTTCATCCTCAGCAATTTCTGCTTTTTTTTTCTGAAGCAGTTCTATTCAGTATTTGCTGACAAAGGTCTATATAGTCAAAACTATGGTTTTTCCAGTAGTCATGTACAGATGTGAGAATTGTAAAGAAGGCTGAATGCCGAAGAATTTGGGACGTTTTCAAATTGCAGTGCTGGAGAAGGCTCTTGAGAGTCCTTTGGGCAGCAAGGAGATCAGTCAGCCCTAAAGGAAATCAGCCCTGGATATTCATTGGAAGGACTGAAGCTAAAGCTGAAGCTCCAATACTTTGGCCACCTGATTCTAAGAGCGAACACATTGGAAAAGACCCCGAGCCTGGGAAAGATAGAAGGCAAAAGAAGAAGAGGGTGGCAGAGGATGCGATGGTTAAATGGCATCATCGACTCAACAGATATGAATTTAAGCAAACACCTGGAGGTAGTGGAGGACAGAGGAGCCTGGTGTGCTGCAGTCCATGGAGTTTGCAAAGGGTCTGATATGACTTAGCAACTGAACAACAGTAACAACCTTCAATATTTCAGTGGCAGTTAAGAATAGAGTTTATCTTACTATAATCTCACCATCCATCACCAGGCAGGTTTGAGAGGCAAAAGAATGTCATGGATGAGCACCATTGTGGATGGCTCTGGGATTAAGGTGCTCAGGCTCAAATCCAGGTCCACTGTGACTAGTACCATGAGCACAATAATCTGCTAAACTGCAACTGTAAAATGGTGAAAATAATGGCCCTATCTCATTGGTGCCATTACTTTGAAGCAGTTAATACAATGGAGTTAGAACAAGGCACTGTTGTAACAAGCGAGTGTTGTTACTGTGTGTATGCTCAGTAGTGTTGACTCTTTGTGACCCTGTAGACTGTAGCCCACCAGGTTCTTCTGTCCATGGAACTGCCCAGGCAAGAATCCAGGAATGGGTTGCCATTCCCTTCTCCAGGAGATCTTCCTGACCCAGGGATCAAACTGACATCCCTTGCGTCTCCTGCATTGGCAGGAGGATTCTCTACCTATAGTGCCACCTAGGATGCCCCCTGTGTTATTAGTATTGATAGTCCATTGAATTTGGTTCTCCTGAGCTGTTCATTGCCTATTCTATGCTAAGCACCCAAACTTTAGCTATTATTCCCATTACCACAGTTACTCACTCAATTTTATTGACTATATTCTCATTCTCTTGACTTATCTGATTCCATAATGAGGATAACTTTGATATAAACTGATTATAGACATTTAAATTGTAGTACCCAGAGTCCCTGTAATGGAATTGATATGTTATTTCATTGTTGATTTTCAATAGCATGAACCCAGAGAAGAACAGACTATATTTTTCTTGTGTATTTGAAAGCATTCCTCTGCCAAATTGAACCTGAGGGTAGGAGAGCTATGCATGTGGGAATGTGTCAGGATGTATCTACCAGAGCTTCAGGAAGGGAGAAGAGGCAATTATGTTAAACCTTCTGGAAATGCACAATCATCAAGAAAGTCACAACTAATGGAAAAACAACCCAGACCTTATTCCTGTGTTTATTTTTTCACTCCTAACCATTTCATTACATCTTGCCATGACAGAAGAAACAGTTTCAATGAAGTTTACTGTCACAACCCAATATATGGCTCAGAAAACAGAAAGTGGTAATTTTTTAACAATTCTCTCCTGCCCCTGTGGGAACTTTTGAGAGGCAAAAGAATGTCATGGATGAGCACCATTGTGGATGGCTCTGGGATTAAGGTGCTCAGGCTCAAATCCAGGTCCACTGTGACTAGTACCATGAGCACAATAATCTGCTAAACTGCAACTGTAAAATGGTGAAAATAATGGCCCTATCTCATTGGTGCCATTACTTTGAAGCAGTTAATACAATGGAGTTAGAACAAGGCACTGTTGTAACAAGCGAGTGTTGTTACTGTGTGTATGCTCAGTAGTGTTGACTCTTTGTGACCCTGTAGACTGTAGCCCACCAGGTTCTTCTGTCCATGGAACTGCCCAGGCAAGAATCCAGGAATGGGTTGCCATTCCCTTCTCCAGGAGATCTTCCTGACCCAGGGATCAAACTGACATCCCTTGCGTCTCCTGCATTGGCAGGAGGATTCTCTACCTATAGTGCCACCTAGGATGCCCCCTGTGTTATTAGTATTGATAGTCCATTGAATTTGGTTCTCCTGAGCTGTTCATTGCCTATTCTATGCTAAGCACCCAAACTTTAGCTATTATTCCCATTACCACAGTTACTCACTCAATTTTATTGACTATATTCTCATTCTCTTGACTTATCTGATTCCATAATGAGGATAACTTTGATATAAACTGATTATAGACATTTAAATTGTAGTACCCAGAGTCCCTGTAATGGAATTGATATGTTATTTCATTGTTGATTTTCAATAGCATGAACCCAGAGAAGAACAGACTATATTTTTCTTGTGTATTTGAAAGCATTCCTCTGCCAAATTGAACCTGAGGGTAGGAGAGCTATGCATGTGGGAATGTGTCAGGATGTATCTACCAGAGCTTCAGGAAGGGAGAAGAGGCAATTATGTTAAACCTTCTGGAAATGCACAATCATCAAGAAAGTCACAACTAATGGAAAAACAACCCAGACCTTATTCCTGTGTTTATTTTTTCACTCCTAACCATTTCATTACATCTTGCCATGACAGAAGAAACAGTTTCAATGAAGTTTACTGTCACAACCCAATATATGGCTCAGAAAACAGAAAGTCAGGAGTACATTTTCTATTCTATGTGTATTTCCTCCTTGTACATTCTCTCCTGCCCCCCTTCCTGTGGGAATAGTTGCTTAACAGTTTTTTCCCCAGTATCATTTAACTATGTGTTTTAGTTTTAGGTATTATCATATCCATAGATTAAAACTCGAAACTCTTTGGGACTCACTTCCATTCTGATCACTTCCTTATTTTTATAAACAAGAGATATAATAAATATTTCTATCTCTTCCGAAGCCAGTTTCACACATTTTCTTACAGAAATTCTAGGTGTAAGTGGAGTCACTGCTTATTACTACTGGATCAAGTTTTCTGATGTTCCTGAGGTCTCTACAAGGATGCAGTATATAATATATTGAAATATTTTGTCAATTCTATTTTAATATACAGTGTACAATTAGAATATACCATTGATGTATTGCAAAGTTTTCTGACATTCCTGAGGTCTCTACAAGGATGCAGTATATAATATATTGAAATATTTTGTCAATTCTATTTTAATATACAGTGTACAATTAGAATATACCATTGATGTATTGCACAATTTCTTTCATACATGAGAAGGCCTCCCTGGCATTTCAGTACATAAAGGGATACTTGGTTAGATACTGGAATGAGGAAGTCTGCGTGGCAGCTTTATACTGTTATCTCAACCAGGAATTCTCACTTGCATACTTCCAATGTGGATAATTTCCCATTTCACTACAAGTTTAGCAAGACTTGAACTATTTATAATTCAGCACTGTAGGTCCTTAACCCCCGGTTGCTTAACAGTTTTTAAGCAATAGTTTTCATGATTCAAGATTAGTTTCTTCCTGAAAGGAGAAAATGTTACAAATACTAATTTAGATTGATTTGCATTGATCATTATTTTCATCAATCATAAATATAAGCTTTCAAATAACAGAGCAATTTGATTTGAAAGTAGGTAGCCCAGTGTTTCTTGAGAACTGTCTCCTGTCAACAGGTCCAGGAAGGAATTTGATTTCGCCTGTACCTTAAGTGAAGTCACAACTAATGGAAAAACAACCCAGACCTTATTCCTGTGTTTTTTTTCACTTAACCATTTCATTACATCTTGCCATGACAGAAGAAACAGTTTCAATGAAGTTTACTGTCACAACCCAATATATGGCTCAGAAAACAGAAAGTCAGGAGTACATTTTCTATTCTATGTGTATTTCCTCCTTGTACATTCTCTCCTGCCCCCCTTCCTGTGGGAATAGTTGCTTAACAGTTTTTTCCCCAGTATCATTTAACTATGTGTTTTAGTTTTAGGTATTATCATATCCATAGATTAAAACTCGAAACTCTTTGGGACTCACTTCCATTCTGATCACTTCCTTATTTTTATAAACAAGAGATATAATAAATATTTCTATCTCTTCCGAAGCCAGTTTCACACATTTTCTTACAGAAATTCTAGGTGTAAGTGGAGTCACTGCTTATTACTACTGGATCAAGTTTTCTGATGTTCCTGAGGTCTCTACAAGGATGCAGTATATAATATATTGAAATATTTTGTCAATTCTATTTTAATATACAGTGTACAATTAGAATATACCATTGATGTATTGCAAAGTTTTCTGACATTCCTGAGGTCTCTACAAGGATGCAGTATATAATATATTGAAATATTTTGTCAATTCTATTTTACTATACCGTGTACAATTAGAATATACCATTGATGTATTGCACAATTTCTTTCATACATGAGAAGGCCTCCCTGGCATTTCAGTACATAAAGGGATACTTGGTTAGATACTGGAATGAGGAAGTCTGCGTGGCAGCTTTATACTGTTATCTCAACCAGGAATTCTCACTTGCATACTTCCAATGTGGATAATTTCCCATTTCACTACAAGTTTAGCAAGACTTGAACTATTTATAATTCAGCACTGTAGGTCCTTAACCCCCGGTTGCTTAACAGTTTTTAAGCAATAGTTTTCATGATTCAAGATTAGTTTCTTCCTGAAAGGAGAAAATGTTACAAATACTAATTTAGATTGATTTGCATTGATCATTATTTTCATCAATCATAAATATAAGCTTTCAAATAACAGAGCAATTTGATTTGAAAGTAGGTAGCCCAGTGTTTCTTGAGAACTGTCTCCTGTCAACAGGTCCAGGAAGAAGATATATAGATTTCGCCTGTACCTTAAGTGAAGTCTGCTCCACACTCAGAAGCAGTTTTCAAACATTAAAAAAAAAAATCTGAGGTTAATTTTTACATGAAATGTTATTTGGAGCCCAGATGTGAAAGCAGAGGCATTAGGAACGGTGAAGTGTGGGGGCTTGTCTTCTCTTGTCCTCAGATTCCTCCCAAGCTCACCTCTGGGAAATCTGAAAACAGCAGGTTTGCCAAGCAACTGACATGCAGAATAAATAAATGACGTTGTTAAATATACTTTAGTATATTAGGTGAAATACATAAAAATATACTTAGGGTTTCCCTGGTGGTCCAGTGGGTAAAGAGTCCACCTTGCAGTGCAAGGGGCACTGGTTCAGTCCTTGGGCTGGGAAGATCCCACATGCTGAGGAATGGCTGAACCGGTGTGTCCAGTGATGAGCCAGCGATCTGGAGCACATGTGTCTAGAACCGGTGCTCTGCAATGAGAGAAGTGACTGCAATGGGAGGCCCACACAGGCCAAGGAATAAAGATGGATGAAAATAAATAAATGAAAGATCAATAGAAGTGGCCAAAAAATTAAAAAAATATATATATTAAACATCTGTATTTTTAATGAACAGTTCAGATGTGTGTGTGAATGTGCAACTCTTTGCAAGCCCATGGATTGTAGCCCACCAGGCTCCTCTGTCCATGGAATTTCCCAGGCAAGAATACTTGAGCGGGGGCTTCCCCTGGTGGTCCAGTGGGTAAGGACACCGCCTTGCTGTGCAAGGGACGCCGGTTCGAGCCCTGGCCTGGGAAGATCCCACGTGCCGCGGAGCGGCTGGACCGATATGTCCAATCACCGAGCCGGAGCTCTGGCGCGCATGCGCCCAGAGCCGGCGCTCTGCAACGACAGATGCAACCGCGATGGGAGGCCCACAGGAGCCAAAGAACGAAGACAGATGAAAATAGAGAAATGAAAGACCAATAGAAGTGGCCCGCCCGCTCCCCTCCCTCCCCAACCCGACCCCCGCCCAAAATAAATAAATAAATAAATCTAAAAAACAAACAAACAAACAAACAAAAAAGAATACTTGAGCGGGTTGCCATTTCCTCCTCTAGGGGATCTTCTCGACCCAAGGATAGAACCCATGTCTCCTGAACTGCAGGCAGAATCCTTACCACTGAGCCACCTGGGAAGCCCCTGAATGCTCTAGGTAAGAGGTTGACAAATATTTCTATAAACAGACAGTAAATATTTTGCACTTTGTGACCCAAGATACAAAACTGAGAATATTGCATATTTATATAAGAGAAAATAAATATTCATAAAATATTTTTTAAACAAATTTCAAAATATAATAGTAATGGTTATTGAGTACACACATGTCTTTGTAATATGGATTAGCTAATGAGAAGAATTGAATTTTTTCAATAGCATTTTGCTTAATTGTATTTCCAGGTAACATCCATTATTGTCAAATCAGTTGCAAACAGTCATCTGTAGACGTCTTTGCTTGTGGGATCTACAGAAAAAGACGGTGGGTTAGATTTGGTGTGTGGGCCATGGTTTGCTGACTTCTCTAGCATAAACTTCAACTGGAAAATAGTAATTAGGAGATTTCAGTTAATCTTCAAAGTTCTTTTATTTTATAGTGACAGCAATGAACCACTTTCTCACTGCTATTATATTGGCAATGCTTTTTCTCTTTGAAAGTCTAGTGTTGTGGATAGTGTCAGAAAAAGTGAATCTCATATATTCTTGGTAAGAGGATTTTCAAGGAGAGAATTCGTCAAAATGTGTTAAAGAAAACCTAAAAAAGGACACATACATTTTGACTCAATGATTTCACTTCTAGGAATTTAACCCAATGAGCATTATATTGAAGTTTTTATGTGCAACTATCATGGGACTTTTATCATGTTTATCATGGTGAAAATTTGCATCCATCCTATATGCTTAGCAATAAGGGAATCAGAGAAATAAACGATTGTAGAGATACAAAAGAGAATATTACAAAGTCATTGAAAACGATTGTGAAACTTTATTGATATGAAAAGATTGTCTTAAAAAAGTGAGCTGTAGACATTACGCATGTATGATCTCATTATTTAAAAATATGGGAAGTATACATGTAGAAAGCTAAATGACAGACCACATGCTAAAAGCATTGACAGTGCTTAGTTGTGAGATGGGAATATAGATCATTATTAGTAGCAGCACAGTAATAAGTTCTGTTTTTTGAGTACTTAGCAACTGCAGGCACTCTGAGAATGTTTAACATGCATAATCTCACATGATCTTTAAGCTAATGCTGTGAAATAGGAATGCTTATCTCTTCTCACATACAGAGAGCACTGAGGCTTGGAGAAATTAGGTAACTTCCCCAGTAAACACAGCAAAAATGGGGAGCCTGGGTTTTGTATACAGATGGCTCTCATTCCAGAATTTACACTGCTGTCTCATACTGACCCTCTTATTATCTTCCTGCTAATTTATAGTTCTAATCTTGTTCTAAAAGTATTAGCAAGTATCTTTAAGAAAGTTGAAGTTATGGGGTATAATTAAATTAAAAACATTGAATTGCCATGTAGAAGATTTAACCATTTCCAGTTCCATTACTGCTGGTTTCAGGACTCCCCTCTGCCTTTCCTTTCTACTGGGTCAGTGGGGTTCCGTGAAGATTTATATACTTTATTTCTTTTAATTTATTTTTTTTTTTGATTTTGGTGTGTGGGCCATGGTTTGCTGACTTCTCTAGCATAAACTTCAACTGGAAAATAGTAATTAGGAGATTTCAGTTAATCTTCAAAGTTCTTTTATTTTATAGTGACAGCAATGAACCACTTTCTCACTGCTATTATATTGGCAATGCTTTTTCTCTTTGAAAGTCTAGTGTTGTGGATAGTGTCAAAAAAAGTGAATCTCATATATTCTTGGTAAGAGGATTTTCAAGGAGAGAATTCGTCAAAATGTGTTAAAGAAAACCTAAAAAAGGACACATACATTTTGACTCAATGATTTCACTTCTAGGAATTTAACCCAATGAGCATTATATTGAAGTTTTTATGTGCAACTATCATGGGACTTTTATCATGTTTATCATGGTGAAAATTTGCATCCATCCTATATGCTTAGCAATAAGGGAATCAGAGAAATAAACGATTGTAGAGATACAAAAGAGAATATTACAAAGTCATTGAAAACGATTGTGAAACTTTATTGATATGAAAAGATTGTCTTAAAAAAGTGAGCTGTAGACATTACGCATGTATGATCTCATTATTTAAAAATATGGGAAGTATACATGTAGAAAGCTAAATGACAGACCACATGCTAAAAGCATTGACAGTGCTTAGTTGTGAGATGGGAATATAGATCATTATTAGTAGCAGCACAGTAATAAGTTCTGTTTTTTGAGTACTTAGCAACTGCAGGCACTCTGAGAATGTTTAACATGCATAATCTCACATGATCTTTAAGCTAATGCTGTGAAATAGGAATGCTTATCTCTTCTCACATACAGAGAGCACTGAGGCTTGGAGAAATTAGGTAACTTCCCCAGTAAACACAGCAAAAATGGGGAGCCTGGGTTTTGTATACAGATGGCTCTCATTCCAGAATTTACACTGCTGTCTCATACTGACCCTCTTATTATCTTCCTGCTAATTTATAGTTCTAATCTTGTTCTAAAAGTATTAGCAAGTATCTTTAAGAAAGTTGAAGTTATGGGGTATAATTAAATTAAAAACATTGAATTGCCATGTAGAAGATTTAACCATTTCCAGTTCCATTACTGCTGGTTTCAGGACTCCCCTCTGCCTTTCCTTTCTACTGGGTCAGTGGGGTTCCGTGAAGATTTATATACTTTATTTCTTTTAATTTATTTTGTTTATTGATTTTGAATGTGCTTTTATTGTGGTAAAAGTCATATGATATATAATGTACTATTTTAATCATATTTAGCCGTACAGTTCAGGGGCACTGTGTACACCCACGTTGTGCAACTTACCATCATCCTTCTCCTGAGATTTTCACCTTCCTAAGCTGAAACTCTGTCCCCATTAAACAGGAAATCCTCCTCCCTCTCACCTGACTCCAAACCCCCAGCCCCTGGCATCTACCAATGTGCTGATTCTAAGAATTTGACTATTCTAGATACCCTGTAAAAGTGGAATTAAATAGTATCTGTCTGCACCTACTGTATATTGGAATGCATTTTGAAGGTTAAGTTAATATATATCCTGCAAACAGAGTGTACCTTCTCTTCCTCTCCTGGACTCTGCAGTAGGTTCTCATTAGCTATTTGTTCTATACATGGTTGTGCATATATGTCAATCCCAATCTCTCAATTTATCACACTCCTCTTTTCCCCATTTGGTGTCCATACTTTTTTTCCCCTCTACATCTATTTCTGCTTTGCAAATAGGTTCATCTGTACTGTTTTGCTAGTTTTCATATACATCCAAAGAGATTTAGAAGGGCAGAAGTCATTAAGGCTACTGTGAAGAATGGGCATTTCAGTTGTCTCTAAGTCTATAACCTAGTCAAACAAAAAACATTTGTTTTCCTCCAAGATGAAGAATTGTTGTCGTTGTGCAGTTGCTAGGTCATGTCTGACTCTCTGCGACCCTGTGGACTGCAGCACAACAGACTCCTCTGTCCTCCACAGTTTTCCAGAGGTGGCTTAAGGAGGAAATGGCAACCTATTCAAGTATTGCCTACAGAGCCCCAATAAACAGTATGAAAAGATGAAGAATAATCTTCGATATTTTTTTGCCATTTTTTAAATTTTACTTTTTTGTTTTTATAGAGTTTTGTTGTTTACAGCTATGTATAATCCCAGATTAGTCATATGTATATCCCATCCACCCCAACCTACCTCTCCAGGCCATCGCATAGCCCCAGTGTACAATCCCTTAACCCACAGCACGTTGACAATAGTTGTCTCTTTTACACAGGATAGTGTAGGGCTCCATGTTATCTTTCCATAACTCTCACCCACTCTTCCCTCTCCCCAATGTCCATAAGTCTGTTCTCTATGACTGTTTTTCCATCTATGCTCTGCGTGTGTATTTATCAGTACAATCTTACTAGATTCCATATATATGTGTTCGTATAGTTTTCCCTATTTTAATGGCAAAGTCCTACTCCAAGAGACAATCTGGCTCTAAGGGCTTTTCAGAATCAGTGCAAAAAGTGGAAGTAGTTGTCAGTTGGGTGACCCAGATCCTTCCCCTCAGTTTCCCACTATTCCCTGCCCCCACTTTCTACTACAATCCTTCTGGGACAGGATCAGTCCAGGAAGGAAGTGTTAACATACAATTAAGAGCTTATTTAATGATGTGTCCATCGGAAATAAACTATCACCTGCATTTAAGCGTTATGATTCTTTTTTGTATGTTAGGCTACAGATGCTATAAAAATGATGGCTATTAAACTCCGACATTTTCCATTCACTGAACAAGATGAACTGTTCTTTCTTGCTAAATTGCTCTTTAAGATAATCAGTCCTGTCATCAAAGGCCTGTGATCATCTTGCCACTTTGGTCTGTGTGATTACTGGGTTACAGAGCACAATCAACATGATCAATTTTTTTTCTGACCTGTTTTGTCATATCCTTTGTTCCCAGCTCCTTGAAACCAGAATGATGGGTGAATTCATCTTTCTTAGCAGTTGTGAAGAACATAGTTTTATTTATTGAATGTAGTTAAAATGGTCTATTGTGAAATGATGCCAGATCACAGATAGACAGGGAGGGTCATATAAAATTATTACAAGAGACACATGAAAATCTTGAAACACTGGTATATTAAAAGTTATTTTAAGTATAAATCTAATACTGAATTGGGAATTTGATGGTCATTATTGACAGAATCATTTTGGAGTAGGCAAAAATCAAGTTATACAGTGGATGTTAATAAATAGCTAAGTACAGTAATTGTGTACGATGTGAGAAATAGAGGGAGCTCATATTTAATGGTAGCTCTGATTTCTTTTTAGTTCGCCTTCACTCATCCATCCATTCAGCAAGTATTTATTGAGTTGCTCCAGGCAATGTGGGCACAGAGCTAAGCAGGACGAACCCAATCTCTATTCCCGTGGAGCTTAGAGTTTCCCAGATGGACGCTAAGCATGTTGCAGGGCACGTGACTTGGGATCTAACACATGTCATGAGGCTGCTTAACTCCCACCCCTGATTTACACAGACACATGATCATGGTGAATTTGAAAATGAAAGAGAGAGAGAGGGGGCAGTAGAAAAAGTTGACTTTTCTAGCTGTATAAAATTTAGATTAATTCATATTTTAAAAATACACCAGTGTAACTTTTTTAAACTGGATCCTGTCTCTGCTGGGTGCTACAATCCTTCTGGGACAGGATAGTCAAAAATTAACATACAATTAAGAGCTTATTTAATGATGTGTCCATCGGAAATAAACTATCACCTGCATTTAAGCGTTATGATTCTTTTTTGTATGTTAGGCTACAGATGCTATAAAAATGATGGCTATTAAACTCCGACATTTTCCATTCACTGAACAAGATGAACTGTTCTTTCTTGCTAAATTGCTCTTTAAGATAATCAGTCCTGTCATCAAAGGCCTGTGATCATCTTGCCACTTTGGTCTGTGTGATTACTGGGTTACAGAGCACAATCAACATGATCAATTTTTTTTCTGACCTGTTTTGTCATATCCTTTGTTCCCAGCTCCTTGAAACCAGAATGATGGGTGAATTCATCTTTCTTAGCAGTTGTGAAGAACATAGTTTTATTTATTGAATGTAGTTAAAATGGTCTATTGTGAAATGATGCCAGATCACAGATAGACAGGGAGGGTCATATAAAATTATTACAAGAGACACATGAAAAATCTTGAAACACTGGTATATTAAAAGTTATTTTAAGTATAAATCTAATACTGAATTGGGAATTTGATGGTCATTATTGACAGAATCATTTTGGAGTAGGCAAAAATCAAGTTATACAGTGGATGTTAATAAATAGCTAAGTACAGTAATTGTGTACGATGTGAGAAATAGAGGGAGCTCATATTTAATGGTAGCTCTGATTTCTTTTTAGTTCGCCTTCACTCATCCATCCATTCAGCAAGTATTTATTGAGTTGCTCCAGGCAATGTGGGCACAGAGCTAAGCAGGACGAACCCAATCTCTATTCCCGTGGAGCTTAGAGTTTCCCAGATGGACGCTAAGCATGTTGCAGGGCACGTGACTTGGGATCTAACACATGTCATGAGGCTGCTTAACTCCCACCCCTGATTTACACAGACACATGATCATGGTGAATTTGAAAATGAAAGAGAGAGAGAGGGGGCAGTAGAAAAAGTTGACTTTTCTAGCTGTATAAAATTTAGATTAATTCATATTTTAAAAATACACCAGTGTAACTGATTCAGATTAAAGGAGGATTACTACTCTGTACGTTCACCCTACTTTTAAACTGGAGTTTTAATTCACAAGTGAAATGGCTTCAAATGATGGCAAGGTGCTGCTGACAGCAGTCGGGTCATCCTGTCTCTGCTGGGTGCTCACAAGAGAGCATAATGACTTACTGTTTGAGTTGAGCAGATAACTCAGATAACCAAATTTTCCACTTTGGTATATTTATCTTATAATAAAAATAGCTTTCAATATAATGGTAATTTTCAAAGATAATGCTTTTAAAAGGAATTAAGAACAATTTCTTACCTTTCTCACTAACACGAACATTTCCCTTATCAATTCTTCAAGAATCCTAGCGTGGAATTACATATTTTCCCCAGTAATTTGCTCTTGATCCTCATGTAGCTGAGGGTCAAAGTGATCCAGGTTGTCTTTTAGCAGTTGTTTTCAGTTAATTTCTGCATTAAGAAAAATTAGTCTCTGATTTCAGAAGTGCTGCCCTCTAATTTTGTGCACAGTCTCAGAGGACAAAAAAGAAGAAAAAAAGGAACTTATTCTGGGTCTGAAGAGTTCAGTTTCCTCTGTGGCCATGGCCTTTTGAAGAAGGATGGACACAATTTAGTTTTTATTGGCGCAAAGAAGTGACTGACTGTTGAGCCAGTATGTGCCAAAGTTGGTTTTGGCAAGTTAAAGTTATCAATTCTGGTCAAAAAATTTTTTTCCTCTTACATCTGTTAAAAATTCTTTTCACTTCAGGAGATCTTTCAGAAGTGCTGTGTGATGGTTGGGAGGGGTGGGAGGGGGGATATACATATGACTAGTCTGGGAACATACATATCTGTAAACAACAAAACTCTGTAAAAGTTAAAAGTAAAATAAAAGTTAAAAAAAAATTTTCACTTCATGTTGTGATTCTTCTGTTAACTGGTGGATGGATCCTGAAAAGATTTTTTAAATTGCAAATATGGAATAATATTTATTATAAAACTAGTATATGCTTGGAAATACTTACCATTATAGCTCATAGACTAAATCTTTTAATCAATTAGTCAGTCAATCAAAGGATCAACAAAAGAGACACAGGCGATTCCTGAAATAGTATCATTAACAGAGTGGCAAAGTGTTTCTGTAGGGAGATGCTATAATTAGGGGAAGTAGAAATACCTATTATCAAATGACTTACACATGTGAATAAAATATGCCACAAGCAAGCATACTCACTTGAATATAAACTTGTAAGATATTTTAAAATGAAAAAACAATATGCTTAATCCCTGTGAAGTGGGCATTGATATTACCAATGTTACCAATGTTATGTCTCAAAAAAGTGAGATGAGGCACCTGATGTATCCCTGTGGATAAGATGAGGAAGATTTGGTTGATCTTGGTGATGGCAGGTGGTGTCTATGAAATCACGGTGCAGCTACAAGTCTTGATTTTTTTTCTAAATGCCAGACTATACCTCTCTCACAGCTTCCTTGAGTCACTGCCCAGAAACCAATGGATGAACGGGAAATGCAGCAAGATGTGGAGCAGAGTGTTAACAGAAGCACGATTTGTGAAGAGCTCAGAAGCATGACTGGCTATAGGAATTTCTGTGATTCATATACTATACCCTGACTGTTTGAGCTGTAAAATCCTTTCTTGGTTAATCCAGGTTATTGGCGCAAAAAAAAGGGTGGGAACTTCCTCTGTGGCCATGCCCTTTTGGGTGACACAATTTAGTTTTATTGGCGCAAAGAAGTGACTGACTGTTGAGCCAGTATGTGCCAAAGTTGGTTTTGGCAAGTTAAAGTTATCAATTCTGGTCAAAAAATTTTTTTCCTCTTACATCTGTTAAAAATTCTTTTCACTTCAGGAGATCTTTCAGAAGTGCTGTGTGATGGTTGGGAGGGGTGGGAGGGGGGATATACATATGACTAGTCTGGGAACATACATATCTGTAAACAACAAAACTCTGTAAAAGTTAAAAGTAAAATAAAAGTTAAAAAAAAATTTTCACTTCATGTTGTGATTCTTCTGTTAACTGGTGGATGGATCCTGAAAAGATTTTTTAAATTGCAAATATGGAATAATATTTATTATAAAACTAGTATATGCTTGGAAATACTTACCATTATAGCTCATAGACTAAATCTTTTAATCAATTAGTCAGTCAATCAAAGGATCAACAAAAGAGACACAGGCGATTCCTGAAATAGTATCATTAACAGAGTGGCAAAGTGTTTCTGTAGGGAGATGCTATAATTAGGGGAAGTAGAAATACCTATTATCAAATGACTTACACATGTGAATAAAATATGCCACAAGCAAGCATACTCACTTGAATATAAACTTGTAAGATATTTTAAAATGAAAACAATATGCTTAATCCCTGTGAAGTGGGCATTGATATTACCAATGTTACCAATGTTATGTCTCAAAAAAGTGAGATGAGGCACCTGATGTATCCCTGTGGATAAGATGAGGAAGATTTGGTTGATCTTGGTGATGGCAGGTGGTGTCTATGAAATCACGGTGCAGCTACAAGTCTTGATTTTTTTTCTAAATGCCAGACTATACCTCTCTCACAGCTTCCTTGAGTCACTGCCCAGAAACCAATGGATGAACGGGAAATGCAGCAAGATGTGGAGCAGAGTGTTAACAGAAGCACGATTTGTGAAGAGCTCAGAAGCATGACTGGCTATAGGAATTTCTGTGATTCATATACTATACCCTGACTGTTTGAGCTGTAAAATCCTTTCTTGGTTAATCCAGGTTAGATTTCTTTCATTATTAGTAAATTATATGTAATATGCCATATGGGTTTTTTTTTAATTTTATTTTACTTTTTACTTTTACAGGGTTTTGTTGTTTACAGGTAGGTAGGATCCCAGATTAGTCATATGTGTTTCCCCTCATCCCCTCCCCCCACCCCGCCATATGATTTTGAACTGAAATTTATTCAGCTTTGAGAAATTTGGTATCATCCTTTGGTATTAATATCAAAGACTTCAAAAGTTCAAGATGGAAAATGATTTCTTTTGCATTTAGTATAGTATTGGTAGGAATAATCTTAGAAACGATGTGAGCCTAAGTCATGCCATAGAGATTTTTTTTTTAATTATTTATTTTATTTTTGGTTGCACTGGATCTTCGTTGCTGCTTGGGCTTTTCTCTGGCTTCCGTGAGCAGGCGTTACTCTCCGGTTGCAGTGTGGTGGCACACTGGCTTAGTTGCTCTGCGGCGTGTGGGACTTCCCTGAACCAGGGATCAAACGCCTGTCTCCTGCATTAGCAGGCTGATTGTTTACCACTGAGCCACCAGAGAAGCCTGAGGTTTTTACACCACAGAATAAAAGATGGATGCTGGAACAAGGGAGATATTTTAAAAATATACCTCACTGCCTTATAATGCAGAAAATCGATAGGTTCAACAACAAACCATCCAAAATGCACACCTAGCAGGCAGGGTTAATAGTCATGACTCAGCACTGCTAAAAAAGAATGAGAGATACTCAAACAGACTTCTGTCAAGATTAAAAGAGACATTTCTGAAGTGAGTTGGAAAGATTTTTATGATGACTAGTTCAGGTTTCTTTTTTTAAATTGGACTCAAACTTAACTTTCTCTGTATCTTTAGGCCACAAAGGCTGACTAGCCTCCCCTGGCTCTCATCAAGATGACTCTTTATGCCGCTGGCTGGCATCATATTTCCCATCTATTCCTTTCCCAGGGTCCAGGACCACAGCAAGTTCTCATGCTTCTCCCTCTTCTCAAACCTCCCAAATTCACTCACCTTCCTGCTGCTTATAGATGAGCTTATTTCCTGTTTCACTGAGAAAAAAGCAAGCAGCAAGGACTTCCATAACCTGCCACAACTGCTTCTACACAGCTATATGCTTCTGCTTTCTCTTCTAGTGTTATATATGAATAATCTGATACCAAATAAAAAAAGTTCTAATACCCCTCATTTACTTTCTGGATCTCGCCCCATGTCCTCTATTCAAGGACACTACTCAACAAGTCTTCCCTCCTGTCCTTTGTAATCAAATAGACCCTGTCTACTCAAATCTTCTCTTAGACTGTAAATGTTCTTTAAAGTCTCATATTTTAAAAAAGGAAGGAAGAAAGAGAAGGAAAAAGTCATTTTTCATGATCTTACACTAGGCAAAGACTTGAAATGGATCTTTTATGTTGATTTTCTCCAATTTCTCTTCTCCTATTCTCTCCAAAATTCAGTAAAATCAGGGTTTTAGTGTTTTAGTATCATAAGTATGTTTAACTGCTCTAACGAAGATCAGCATTCATGTCCCTGTTGTGAAATCTAGTGGTCCACTACCAACCCTCATGTTGCTAATCTCCTAACATTTGACATTTCTGATTATTCCCATTTCTTTGAAATGCGTTTACTACTTGGCTTCAAGGACACTCCTACTACCTCATCAGTCACTCCTTCTCAGTCCCTTTGATGGTTCCTATTTAGTTCTGATCTTTAAATGTTGAAGTGCAGCCATATTTAGACATTGGACTTCCTCTTTCTATTTACATTCACTCCCTAGGGAATATCATCCAGATTGGTGATTCACACATTTATACCTCCAGCCCAGGTATCTCTTCTGAACTTCAGATACATCCAACTGTCTCCTTGCCATTGCCACCTGGATGTCTAGCAGATGATTTAATATTACTATGTCTCAACACCTGCTTCTCCCTTTCTTCTGCATCTAGTAAAGGGCAACTTCATCTTTTCAATCTCTGAGATAAAAAAAAAACCATGACTCTATGCTTTCTTGAGCCCACATCTGATTCTTCCATAAATCCTTTTGGCTTTGTCTTGAAAAATTTATGGAACCTTATCATTTCTTTTATCATCACACCTGTAATTTTAGTATCCAGTTATCATTTCACTCTTGAAGTCCTGGAATACCTTCTACCTGGTTTCCTTTTTTCTGTCATTGTCTCTTGTACATTCAATTCTCAATTAAGATGCCAGAATGACCCTTTTAAATCTAAGTCAGTTCATGTAATTCTATACCAAATAAAAAGTTCTAATACCCCTCATTTACTTTCTGGATCTCGCCCCATGTCCTCTATTCAAGGACACTACTCAACAAGTCTTCCCTCCTGTCCTTTGTAATCAAATAGACCCTGTCTACTCAAATCTTCTCTTAGACTGTAAATGTTCTTTAAAGTCTCATATTTTAAAAAAGGAAGGAAGAAAGAGAAGGAAAAAGTCATTTTTCATGATCTTACACTAGGCAAAGACTTGAAATGGATCTTTTATGTTGATTTTCTCCAATTTCTCTTCTCCTATTCTCTCCAAAATTCAGTAAAATCAGGGTTTTAGTGTTTTAGTATCATAAGTATGTTTAACTGCTCTAACGAAGATCAGCATTCATGTCCCTGTTGTGAAATCTAGTGGTCCACTACCAACCCTCATGTTGCTAATCTCCTAACATTTGACATTTCTGATTATTCCCATTTCTTTGAAATGCGTTTACTACTTGGCTTCAAGGACACTCCTACTACCTCATCAGTCACTCCTTCTCAGTCCCTTTGATGGTTCCTATTTAGTTCTGATCTTTAAATGTTGAAGTGCAGCCATATTTAGACATTGGACTTCCTCTTTCTATTTACATTCACTCCCTGGGGAATATCATCCAGATTGGTGATTCACACATTTATACCTCCAGCCCAGGTATCTCTTCTGAACTTCAGATACATCCAACTGTCTCCTTGCCATTGCCACCTGGATGTCTAGCAGATGATTTAATATTACTATGTCTCAACACCTGCTTCTCCCTTTCTTCTGCATCTAGTAAAGGGCAACTTCATCTTTTCAATCTCTGAGATAAAAAAAAAACCATGACTCTATGCTTTCTTGAGCCCACATCTGATTCTTCCATAAATCCTTTTGGCTTTGTCTTGAAAAATTTATGGAACCTTATCATTTCTTTTATCATCACACCTGTAATTTTAGTATCCAGTTATCATTTCACTCTTGAAGTCCTGGAATACCTTCTACCTGGTTTCCTTTTTTCTGTCATTGTCTCTTGTACATTCAATTCTCAATTAAGATGCCAGAATGACCCTTTTAAATCTAAGTCAGTTCATGTAATTTTTCTGTGCAAAATCTTCTGGTAGCTTCTTCCCATCTTATTTGGAATAAAAGTCAAAGGTCATGATAAGTGTCTCCTCTGCTTGAATGACTATGTCTCATCTTATCTCCCACTACTCTTTCCCTTATTCACTCCGTGTCTGCCACACTGGCCTTGGGGACATTCCTCTGACAGGTAAAGTATGCTTCTGTCTCAGAGCACTTGTACTTGCAATTCTTTCTGCCTTGACTGTTTCCCCTCAATATTTGTAAGACTTGCTCCTTCATCATGTTCCAATTGTTACTCAATTGTCAGCTTCCTTTTTAAGGTCTTTTCATAGGCCAGTTACTAAAACCTGCAACTATCTCAATCCTGGGTTCATATTTTTTGGTAGCACTTGTCACTGTCATCTGACTTGACAGATATTAGACTTAAGTCTTTCCTTTTTTTTTCATCCATCTTTATTCTTGGCCTGTGGGGGCCTCCCATTGCGCGGCCTCTCTCGTTGCAGAGCACCAGCTTTGGGTACATGTGCTCCAGAGCACTGGCTCTGTATTGGACACACCAGTCCAGCCACTCTGCAGCATGTGGGATCTTCCTGGGCCAGGGATGGAACTGGTGCCCCTTGCATTGCAAGGTGGACTCTTTACCCACTGGATCACCAGGGAAGCCTTGACAACTTTTGTCTTCCTTCCTAGAATATGAGGTCTATGATGGTGGGGGTTTTTGGCTTCCTTAATTCCAGCACATAGAGCTGGAGTTAAGGCTAGTTTAGTGCTTTGTATTTAAAAGGTGCTTGGTAAACATTTGAATTTCTGAAGGTATGGATACAATGGGATGGGCATCTAAATGCAACTTGTATAGATTTCCAGAAGGTCTGAAGTAAATCAGAGATTTAATCTGATTCTTCCATAAATCCTTTTGGCTTTGTCTTGAAAAATTTATGGAACCTTATCATTTCTTTTATCATCACACCTGTAATTTTAGTATCCAGTTATCATTTCACTCTTGAAGTCCTGGAATACCTTCTACCTGGTTTCCTTTTTTCTGTCATTGTCTCTTGTACATTCAATTCTCAATTAAGATGCCAGAATGACCCTTTTAAATCTAAGTCAGTTCATGTAATTTTTCTGTGCAAAATCTTCTGGTAGCTTCTTCCCATCTTATTTGGAATAAAAGTCAAAGGTCATGATAAGTGTCTCCTCTGCTTGAATGACTATGTCTCATCTTATCTCCCACTACTCTTTCCCTTATTCACTCCGTGTCTGCCACACTGGCCTTGGGGACATTCCTCTGACAGGTAAAGTATGCTTCTGTCTCAGAGCACTTGTACTTGCAATTCTTTCTGCCTTGACTGTTTCCCCTCAATATTTGTAAGACTTGCTCCTTCATCATGTTCCAATTGTTACTCAATTGTCAGCTTCCTTTTTAAGGTCTTTTCATAGGCCAGTTACTAAAACCTGCAACTATCTCAATCCTGGGTTCATATTTTTTGGTAGCACTTGTCACTGTCATCTGACTTGACAGATATTAGACTTAAGTCTTTCCTTTTTCTCATCCATCTTTATTCTTGGCCTGTGGGGGCCTCCCATTGCGCGGCCTCTCTCGTTGCAGAGCACCAGCTTTGGGTACATGTGCTCCAGAGCACTGGCTCTGTATTGGACACACCAGTCCAGCCACTCTGCAGCATGTGGGATCTTCCTGGGCCAGGGATGGAACTGGTGCCCCTTGCATTGCAAGGTGGACTCTTTACCCACTGGATCACCAGGGAAGCCTTGACAACTTTTGTCTTCCTTCCTAGAATATGAGGTCTATGATGGTGGGGGTTTTTGGCTTCCTTAATTCCAGCACATAGAGCTGGAGTTAAGGCTAGTTTAGTGCTTTGTATTTAAAAGGTGCTTGGTAAACATTTGAATTTCTGAAGGTATGGATACAATGGGATGGGCATCTAAATGCAACTTGTATAGATTTCCAGAAGGTCTGAAGTAAATCAGAGATTTAAAGCATTAGGTTTCTGTCTTTCAGCATAAGAATTCTGTCTTATAAAAGATATTTTTTACGTTAATTAGATAGGCATTGCTATAATGGGTGAGGTGATATAGGAAATGAAATAAAGTTAGTGAAGCCAAAGGTTACATTTACTGTGAATTTATAGCTATTTTTTCAAAATAGATTTTTGTTTCCTTTTACTTCCTTATTTTCTTTGTACGTCGTCTGTAGAAAAGTGAATCTGTCACATTTATAACGTGATCTTTGGAATGCCAACACAAACAGCAGAGTGACGGAAAGTTAGCTAAAGTTAGATTTTTGAATAACTCCTAAGATGTGCCTGAATGGTTTCCAAGGGCAGAGTGCAGCAGGACCCCTGAGGCTGCTCATTCACAACATCTTTCTTGGCTGCCCTCCAGGCTTGCTCTGCTTGAACCCCTGCTGATCTGCTCTAGGAATCTGTGCTGTAACATTGTCCCCAGGGATCTTGAGGCAGAGCCTGGCTTTGAGATGCTGCTCTGATCACTCAAAAGATGTTCAGTAGCTTTCCTAGAAATCCAGCAAAGTCTTACGGTAAGAAGAAAAGTATCATGCATTTCACTTCTGTGGAGACCAGTTATCCTTCTACGAATTGTGGCTTGTCTGCCAACTAGCCCCTATTCCAAGGGTGCCAGCAAGAGTTGTGGCATCACAGGTGGGGGAAAGAGTAATTTAAACTAACCCCTGTTTGATCAATATTACCCTACTACCCTCACTGACAAATGTCATATAACTATAGGTGGTTAGAATAATTTCCTGGCCCTGTTTGCTGACTTATCACCATCCACTCCACAAATAGTGGCCTTCTTTTTGTCTTAGCACCTTTTCTCCTTGCTCCTTTATTTCCTAAGGGAATTAGGTGATTAAAATGGTCAGAGTATGAAACACCGTTACCATGGAGACCAGAAGCTACTCTGCTCTTGTACAGGCTGCTGGTTTCCCCTCTCTAACCAGCTGTCATTCCACCAAAGAATTTTTTACCAAGCGGAAATATGAGACTATGAAATCTTTCCCTTTAGCTCTAGTTTGTGTGTGAGAGGAATGCCACCAGACACTTTTCATTAGTCTGGGACAAAGTGCTAAGAACATGTTAGGTTTGGAGTGGTGAAAATTCCTGTCACCATGGTGTTTGGTTTGGGGACTTATTATTTTATGTTAAGCTTCTGGTTAGCATATTATAATCATGAACGAGAAGACATGGAGTGCTTTTAATGCACTCACCTCCTGCTATGAGAGGAGATGGAAATGTTGGCAATTGCAAATTGTTCATGAAATTCTATCCACTCCTTTGAGTACCTGCTTTATCCAGACGTTCTTCTAAGTGCTTTACATGTATTATTTTATATAACATTGCATTAAATGAGGTGGATTTTGCTATGTCCATTTTACAGGTGAGAAAACTGAAGCACATTGAGTTTAAGTGACTTGTGCATGCAGACTTTCTAGTGAAGTCTCCTAGTGAAACTAGGAGTGGACCCTGGCACACAGAGCCCATACTTGAATCACGATCACGGCTCCAGAGACTACTGCTCAATCAATGCTGTGGTATTGTGACAAGACTCGCTCTGTAACTATAATTGAGGTCATGTTCATGTCAGGTATGAGTGTGTAAATCACAAGGCTAAACCAAGTTATTTCGGCAAGTTGTAAGATCATCTAGACTCAGGGTGTAGCTGACAGCCCCGGCGACTGCACCGCCCTCTCTAGGTGCAGCTCTGATTTCAGCGGCAGCTGTGGCGGGCAGGTCATTGGAAGTTCAGTCTCAGCACAGCCAACTTCTACCTGGAGGCCAGTTACGGATCTTCCTGTTGTTTATCCCAAGGCTCTTTTCTGACACTCTAGTAGCTGTACGAGAGCAGGCGGAAATCGTGGAAGATCTAACTGCCCAGGAGTAATTCTCAGCCAATGAGGGTGGAGGAGGGGAAGCAGTGCATAAAACGCTCCAGCCTCCTATTGTCAGGAGACTCTCGAAGGCATTCTATTTGCTTCTCAGAGGCCCTGGTAGAATTGAGCATCCTTCCCGGGGTAATCCATACCTTACTTTCTCCATTTATGCTTCTGTTTTCTGGGATCAGTTCCTAAATAAACTCCATTAAACCTTTCTGAAGTTAACTTAAACACACATATTAATATATACTTGAGTGTGTGCTAAATCGCTTGTCCTGTCTGGTTCTGCGATCCTATGGACTGTAGCCCTCTGGGCTCCTCTACCCTGTCTTATGGGATTCTCCAAGCAAGAATACTGCAGTGGGTTGCCATGCCCTCCTCCAGGGGATCTTTCTGATCCAGGGATCGAACTTGTGTCTCTTACCTCTCCTGTATTGGCAAATGGGTTCTTTATCACTAGCACCGCCTGGGAAGCCCATATTAATATATGTATCTCTTCAATCCCCATATTACTTGTTCTCAGAGTTAATGAATTAGGTACTGTGATGTGATTTCTAAGAAATATGTGTTTGTTCATTGAGGTAACTAACATATATTTCTCATGGTATTAGGAAATGATAAACTGGAGAGTAAATAGCAGATACAATCAGTATATGAACACAAACAGGTAACTTGTTAAATACTGTAATAAAACATGTGTTTAGGGAATTGGAACAAATTTTAATTCTAAAGTAGAAATGAGAAGATCGCATATATTATTACTTTTATATTTACAACAAGACTATGAAGCAGATATTCTCCAACTTTTTTCAATAGAGTTGAAAACTGGGACATAAAATGTGTTTAGTCATCTTTTCAAGATGAAATAGCAGATGTTATAGAAAGGATTTGAACTCATTTTTAACTCCAAATCCTATTTGCTTAAACAATATACCAGATTTCTTCATCCTTAGGAGTCATAGTTTAAAATATTTTCCATTTGCACTTATCTACTGATTGAAAGTATAAAATAGAAAGTGGGATTGTTTGATCAAAATTAATAAAATGATTATTATCTTAGTGACTTCTTCAGTTCATATCTGTGTATAGTATTGGCCTGTATGTGTGTATTCAGTTGTCCAGTTGTGTCCAACTCTTTGCACCCCCATGGGCTGCAGCATGCCAGACCTCCCTGTTCCTCACCATCTCCTGAAGTTTGCCCAAGTTCCTGTCCATTGCATCGGTGATGACATCTAGGCATTTCATCCTCTGATGCCTTCTTCTCCTTCTGTCCTCTATCTTTCCCAGCACCAGGAACTTTTCCAATGAGTCAGCTGTTCACATCAGATGATCAGCTTAATTCTGGAGCTTCAGCTTCAACATTAGTCTTCCAACAAGTATTCAGGGTTGATTTCCCTTAAGATGGACTAGTTTGATCTCCTTGTTGTCCAAGGGACCCTCAGGAGTCTTATCTAGCAGTACAGTTCAAAGACATCAATTCATTGACACTTTGCCTTCTTTACAGTCCAGTTCTCAACTACCATACATGACCACTGAGAAGACCATAGCTTTGACTATATGGGCCTTTGTTGGCAATGTCTCTGCTTTTCAGCACACTGCCTAGGTTTGTCATAGCTTTCATGCCAAGAAGCAATCGTCTTCTGATCTCATGGCTGCAGTCACTATCTTCAGTGATTTTAGAGCCCAAGGAGAGGAAATCTGTCACTACTTCCACCTTTTACTCTTCTATTTGCCATGAAGTAATGGGGCCGGACACCCTGATCTTAGTGTGTTTTTTTTAATATTTAGTTTTAAGTAGGCTCTTTTGCTCTCCTCCTTTGTCCTCAGGAGGCTGTTAAGTTCCTCTTCACTTTCTACTATTAGAATGGTATCATCCACATATCTGAGGCTGTGGATGTTTCTCCTGTCTACCTCGATTCCAGCCTGGCATAATGAGAATGAGTATTGGCCTAGGTATTAGGAAAAAAAATACCTTCTCTATAATCTTCTGCTGGAAAACACCAACAAATTTTAATCTCAATATTTTCTGTGACCCAGGTGTGCCAGATTCATGATTTAATTGAATGTCAGATTTGCTCGATGAAATCTGGCTTATTCTTTTAAGTTCACTTCAACTACTACCACTTTCAAGAATCTTTTATTTCTTCCTTTGTTATACCCATAATATTTTATAAACTTTTTATGCATGCAGTGGAGTTTTTATACATGTCTCTGTTCCTCTCAGACAATGGTTTATAAGAAAACAGGGTCATATAGAGTACACATTTTTACCCTTTATGATGCCTTGCCTGGAGTCTTAGGCATGATAAGTGCACTAAAGACATTTGGTGAAATGAGATCAAATACCTTCCCTTAGTTTAATACCCTTATTTATTTATTTATTTAATTTGGCCTCTTTTATTGGTCTTTCCTTTATTTATTTTCATCCATCTTAACTCTTTGGCCTGTGTGGGCCTCCCATCGCAGTGGCCTCTCTCGTCACAGAGTGCCGGCTCCAGGCACATGCGCTCCAGAGTGCTGGCTCGTAATTGAACACACCAGTCCAGCCGCTCCACGGCACGTGGGATCGTCCCAGGCCAGGGATCGAACCGGTGCCTCTTGCCCTGCAAGGTGGACTCTTTACAGACTGGACCATCAGGGAAGCCCTAATACCCTTTTTTAGCTTTCTTTGTCTTTTAATGGAATAAATTCTATTCTTAATTTAAGTTTTGCTTTGGCCTTTCCTTAAGGAATTCTAGAAAAAAACACTCAAAAAGAGATAAGTAGGAAAAATAAAAAAAAACAACCTTGATTGATCTGGGTGATCAATGATCAATAATCAGATGATTTAAGCCTCCCAGACTTTTCCAAGGTTTGTGTTATCATCTCTATTTGGCTTTAATAGTAGATTGGACCAGATATTTATTAAAATACCAACTTTTTTTTTTGAGAGACAAAGTAATATGTAAGAAGTGGATTTATTCAGATTCAGAGAAACTCACAATCCGCTGATGGACTGTGGGCCATTGCAGAGGGTGAGTGCCAAAATACTAACTTCTGACACTGAGGTTTTACTCCTGTAGGAAATGTACCCTGCTGGGCAGGCAGCAAGTCCAGTGCTACTAAGAACCATGCCCCTTTGAAAGCTGAATTGTGTTTTATGAAAAAGGATAGAATCCCAAGCCCAGAATAGATTGTGTTAATTCATTGGGTTCATTTATTTACTTATTTAAAGCCACTTTGAAAAGAAGATAATCTAATCCAAAGAATTTGAGAGACAATTTGAATATAATTTGTATAAATATATGCATGCAGTGGAGTTTTTATACATGTCTCTGTTCCTCTCAGACAATGGTTTATAAGAAAACAGGGTCATATAGAGTACACATTTTTACCCTTTATGATGCCTTGCCTGGAGTCTTAGGCATGATAAGTGCACTAAAGACATTTGGTGAAATGAGATCAAATACCTTCCCTTAGTTTAATACCCTTATTTATTTATTTATTTAATTTGGCCTCTTTTATTGGTCCTTCCTTTATTTATTTTCATCCATCTTAACTCTTTGGCCTGTGTGGGCCTCCCATCGCAGTGGCCTCTCTCGTCACAGAGTGCCGGCTCCAGGCACATGCGCTCCAGAGTGCTGGCTCGTAATTGAACACACCAGTCCAGCCGCTCCACGGCACGTGGGATCGTCCCAGGCCAGGGATCGAACCGGTGCCTCTTGCCCTGCAAGGTGGACTCTTTACAGACTGGACCATCAGGGAAGCCCTAATACCCTTTTTTAGCTTTCTTTGTCTTTTAATGGAATAAATTCTATTCTTAATTTAAGTTTTGCTTTGGCCTTTCCTTAAGGAATTCTAGAAAAAAACACTCAAAAAGAGATAAGTAGGAAAAATAAAAAAAAACAACCTTGATTGATCTGGGTGATCAATGATCAATAATCAGATGATTTAAGCCTCCCAGACTTTTCCAAGGTTTGTGTTATCATCTCTATTTGGCTTTAATAGTAGATTGGACCAGATATTTATTAAAATACCAACTTTTTTTTTTGAGAGACAAAGTAATATGTAAGAAGTGGATTTATTCAGATTCAGAGAAACTCACAATCCGCTGATGGACTGTGGGCCATTGCAGAGGGTGAGTGCCAAAATACTAACTTCTGACACTGAGGTTTTACTCCTGTAGGAAATGTACCCTGCTGGGCAGGCAGCAAGTCCAGTGCTACTAAGAACCATGCGCTCTTTGAAAGCTGAATTGTGTTTTATGAAAAAAGGATAGAATCCCAAGCCCAGAATAGATTGTGTTAATTCATTGGGTTCATTTATTTACTTATTTAAAGCCACTTTGAAAAGAAGATAATCTAATCCAAAGAATTTGAGGATGACATATTTTGTATATTATAAATTATGACAAAAATATCAAACTTCATATTAGTGTGCTAAGAATTAAGAGAAAACTTCTTTTCCTTTCATTAAAATTAGAATGACTATTTTTTTTGTTCATTTATTCTTTGAAATCTTTTCTTATTTATTCCCCACCTTTTCTCTTCAAGGGAGCTATGAATTTCTTTGGTTGCTTCACTTCCATATTGGCTAGAATCAATTCAATGTTTGAAAAACCACTTGGGGTCAAATCTCTTGACTGATCATTTCCCTGAAGTCTTTCTTTTGAAGGAGGAGTTAGAATGATACTTCTTTTACTCAAAGCAATAATCACCCTTTGTGCAGTTTCTTGGTGATAACTGCAATGACTTTACAAGTACAATGACTAAATTTGGACAGTTATGATAATAATATAATAATAGTCATATTTTATATTTAAAATTGATAATATTGTCATATATTTTCTAAAAAAAGTGCTTGTGCTCATCTTATAGGATACCTGAGTCCTCCATGTTCTCCAGGTGCTTCTTTTTTATTTTTTCAATTTTATTTTTATATAGCCATGCTGGATCTTTGCTGCTGCTTGGGTTTTTCTCTAGTTGCAGCACGCAGGGGCTACTCTCTAGCTTCAGTATACAGGCTTCTCATTGTGGTAACCTCTCCTGTTTTGGAGCATGGGCTCTAGGGCATGCCAGTTTCGGTAGTTGTGGTATGTGGGCTCAGTAGTTCCAGTTCCCCAGGCTCTAGAGCACAGGCTCAATAGCTGTGATGCAAGGGCTTAGTTGCTGCATAGCATGTGGGACCTTCCCTGATCAGGGATTCAATCTGTGTCTTCAGCATTGGCAGGCAGACTCTTTACCACTGAACCATCAGGGAAGCCCTGTAGGTACTTCTTGAATCTCAAATACAAGACTCAATTTTGTTGACCCATCAACTGATGATTCTCATCACTGGGTGTGCTGTAGAATTACAGAGGTTTTGAACTGTGATAAGTCATGCTTTGTGTGGTGCCCTCTAACAAGCACCAAGGAAGGAGGAAGATAGAGTAGAGCAAAGTAACTTTGACTGAAGCCTCTAGCGGAGGTGTAAAACGATTTGGCGGTTAAGTATGCATGACTTCAGTGTGCTAAGAATTAAGAGAAAACTTCTTTTCCTTTCATTAAAATTAGAATGACTATTTTTTTTGTTCATTTATTCTTTGAAATCTTTTCTTATTTATTCCCCACCTTTTCTCTTCAAGGGAGCTATGAATTTCTTTGGTTGCTTCACTTCCATATTGGCTAGAATCAATTCAATGTTTGAAAAACCACTTGGGGTCAAATCTCTTGACTGATCATTTCCCTGAAGTCTTTCTTTTGAAGGAGGAGTTAGAATGATACTTCTTTTACTCAAAGCAATAATCACCCTTTGTGCAGTTTCTTGGTGATAACTGCAATGACTTTACAAGTACAATGACTAAATTTGGACAGTTATGATAATAATATAATAATAGTCATATTTTATATTTAAAATTGATAATATTGTCATATATTTTCTAAAAAAAGTGCTTGTGCTCATCTTATAGGATACCTGAGTCCTCCATGTTCTCCAGGTGCTTCTTTTTATTTTTTCAATTTTATTTTTATATAGCCATGCTGGATCTTTGCTGCTGCTTGGGTTTTTCTCTAGTTGCAGCACGCAGGGGCTACTCTCTAGCTTCAGTATACAGGCTTCTCATTGTGGTAACCTCTCCTGTTTTGGAGCATGGGCTCTAGGGCATGCCAGTTTCGGTAGTTGTGGTATGTGGGCTCAGTAGTTCCAGTTCCCCAGGCTCTAGAGCACAGGCTCAATAGCTGTGATGCAAGGGCTTAGTTGCTGCATAGCATGTGGGACCTTCCCTGATCAGGGATTCAATCTGTGTCTTCAGCATTGGCAGGCAGACTCTTTACCACTGAACCATCAGGGAAGCCCTGTAGGTACTTCTTGAATCTCAAATACAAGACTCAATTTTGTTGACCCATCAACTGATGATTCTCATCACTGGGTGTGCTGTAGAATTACAGAGGTTTTGAACTGTGATAAGTCATGCTTTGTGTGGTGCCCTCTAACAAGCACCAAGGAAGGAGGAAGATAGAGTAGAGCAAAGTAACTTTGACTGAAGCCTCTAGCGGAGGTGTAAAACGATTTGGCGGTTAAGTATGCATGACTTCAGTGGTTCATTGAAAATCAAATATTTATATCTAAGTTCTTATGAGAGAATGTGTAGACTGGTTTTTAGCAGTAGGTCAAAGAGAAAGACAGGATCTTATGAGTTCCTGGGAGGACTAAATAGACAATTTAATTATCATTTAAACCATGCAAATACGGCAACACGAGAATAGTATCCTACTGTAGAACAAAATGTGTCCACATTTACCTTCCAGAAATTTGAAAACATGAAGCACTGTGCTTCTGGAGAATTCATTGATTGGTTTCCTGTTGGCGCCCCTCCCTCTCTGTCCTCCAGGTGATGGGAAAGGCTGAGAAGAGAGAGCAAGTCTGGCAGTGAGCTTCTTGATTGTTCTGAAACCCTGCTCAGAGCACAGCTGGGCTCCCTGAGCATCTGGGACTTCCTTCCAAGCAAATGGGATTAGACCAGATGTGACACTGAGCATGGGAATTGATATGACTTATCAGCCTCACTGATTCTGATGACAGTCAGTGACAGAAGCCAGAGAGCCAAAAAGCTCCCTCTCTAGGTGGCAGCTCAAGTTGTCACATATAAATAGAGTGACTGTATATATGGTCCATAGGATTTATTATCTAAACTGGGACATAAATGAAAGTGAAAAGAGGAATTATTCGTGATCAAGACAACAGTTCTAAACCATTCCAAGTAAACCAGGATACATGATCGCCCTACATCAAATAGCATTCTTTTTTGTTTGTTTGTTTTGTCATTCTATGCCTGGGGCACAACTCTCTCCACTGCCTCCCCAGATTTTTCACTAAATAAGAGCTCACTAGACCATATAATATTTACCACCTATTTATTGCTTGCTGCATTTGCTTGTGGCTCTTCTGATTATAATGCCTAAGGTTGGATATTTCCTATTACTAAGTTACTAGAAATACAGTCTGTACAATGTAGTCTTAGCTATACTTGATTCCTCTGTGTTCCTATTTTTCTTTTCACTCTCAGTGTTAAAAGAAAACAAGAATCCAAACCATTTCTGCAGGTTCTCTCCTCACAGTGTTTCTCTCCAGTTCCAAATTACGACTGGCCAGTATCGTTTACCTGAATTTAATAATTTAATGTATTCTGTTCCGTCTAGCTAAAGTTGATCAGCCTTTCCTTTTTTCCTATAATAAAGTTTTTCTTTCTGATTAACTTAACCAGTCAATCTTATTAAAAAAATATTATTGCCTAGTAGTTCTTTGCTTTGTTCTTAGTCTTTCTGTTTCATGTATTAAAAATGAAAGTTTATCTGATTTTTTCTATATTTTAAACTTCTCATTTTAAAGTGTATAAAATATTTTACCAATTTAATAAAACATTGACTCAGAAAAGTATAATAAATACTAACAAAATCCTTTTGGGGCTTCAGAGTCATGGTAATATTTTAAAAAATCCCATACATTTTAAGATGAAAATAAAGAGTTTTTTGAAAATGTCCTTCATATTTATCATATTAAATGTTGAGCATCTAATATGAAATTTGTTTTTGCCTCAAATCTGTAATAGTTTTGAGTAAAATCTGATTAAGTCTAAAGTCACTTGTAGAAGTGTGTTGGCTGGAGCACATGCCCATCCCTTTCTTATAAAGAATGTCTTTCAGAACATTTTAAGGTTGAAAATTGTTTAAAAAAATCACAAGGTTGAAAATTATACCAGATGAACAGCTATGTGGACCAAAGAATTCAAAAATAAGCAAAGAAAATCTCAGAGAAATGAGGGCTGTGGAAGATACTGTACATTGCAGGCTGCCAACATTCTTTCTGACCAACTTTTGTCCTGTCTGCTTCTACTGTGAGAATCTGGGGAGCCAGAAGTCTAACATTAAGATGGCCTTATAGCTTGAGTTAGATTTGCAGCACAGTGGAAGATAATGAGACAGAAGCCCACTGAGGAGTTCTAGGAAATTCTTTGCCTGTTAAAGGCATTGCTTCTTATACCTTCTCCTTGCCCTCTCTGCTTCCAGCTAGCTTCTGCAAGATGGTTAGAGGCACTCACCATCCATGTTGCTGCATTGCTGGGCTCTTCTGATTATAATGCCTAAGGTTGGATATTTCCTATTACTAAGTTACTAGAAATACAGTCTGTACAATGTAGTCTTAGCTATACTTGATTCCTCTGTGTTCCTATTTTTCTTTTCACTCTCAGTGTTAAAAGAAAACAAGAATCCAAACCATTTCTGCAGGTTCTCTCCTCACAGTGTTTCTCTCCAGTTCCAAATTACGACTGGCCAGTATCGTTTACCTGAATTTAATAATTTAATGTATTCTGTTCCGTCTAGCTAAAGTTGATCAGCCTTTCCTTTTTTCCTATAATAAAGTTTTTCTTTCTGATTAACTTAACCAGTCAATCTTATTAAAAAAATATTATTGCCTAGTAGTTCTTTGCTTTGTTCTTAGTCTTTCTGTTTCATGTTTTAAAAAATGAAAGTTTATCTGATTTTTTCTATATTTTAAACTTCTCATTTTAAAGTGTATAAAATATTTTACCAATTTAATAAAACATTGACTCAGAAAAGTATAATAAATACTAACAAAATCCTTTTGGGGCTTCAGAGTCATGGTAATATTTTAAAAAATCCCATACATTTTAAGATGAAAATAAAGAGTTTTTTGAAAATGTCCTTCATATTTATCATATTAAATGTTGAGCATCTAATATGAAATTTGTTTTTGCCTCAAATCTGTAATAGTTTTGAGTAAAATCTGATTAAGTCTAAAGTCACTTGTAGAAGTGTGTTGGCTGGAGCACATGCCCATCCCTTTCTTATAAAGAATGTCTTTTTAGAACATTTTAAGGTTGAAAATTGTTTAAAAAAATCACAAGGTTGAAAATTATACCAGATGAACAGCTATGTGGACCAAAGAATTCAAAAATAAGCAAAGAAAATCTCAGAGAAATGAGGGCTGTGGAAGATACTGTACATTGCAGGCTGCCAACATTCTTTCTGACCAACTTTTGTCCTGTCTGCTTCTACTGTGAGAATCTGGGGAGCCAGAAGTCTAACATTAAGATGGCCTTATAGCTTGAGTTAGATTTGCAGCACAGTGGAAGATAATGAGACAGAAGCCCACTGAGGAGTTCTAGGAAATTCTTTGCCTGTTAAAGGCATTGCTTCTTATACCTTCTCCTTGCCCTCTCTGCTTCCAGCTAGCTTCTGCAAGATGGTTAGAGGCACTCACCATCCATCCAGCATGAGGGAAGGACAGTGGAAAAAAGAGTCCTTGACTCTAACACTTTGAACTGCTGGCAGCCATTTACTTTCAACTTCTTCTATTAGTGAAAAGTAAACAGTTCAATTTGTTTGTTAGTCAGATATTACGTTACACATAGGTCGAGTAATTTCCTCTAAGTGCAGATAGGAAATTGGACATATGAAACAGAAAACAGTCATGTATACAATTCAACTGGAAATACCTAGTATGAAAAGTATAATCGCATAAATAAGTAGCTTAAATAAAGCTCTCAGTAGAAAGACTGAATAACTGGTTGGATACAAAGGAAGGTAAATGAGAGAGCTGGAAGAGGAGGTCCAGGACCTTCCCCAAAAGGCATTGGAAAGGGATAAAGAGAGGGACCTTATATCAAAAATTAAAGAAAATATAAGTAACATTAATATTTGAATAAAAGGTTTTAGATGCAAGACAAACAGTAAATAGAAGGAAATAATTTAAAAGTTAAAGAATAAGATTTCCTTAAACTAAGGAAAGATATTCATGTAATGAATTGACAGGTTTCATGCAGTGAAACAGAATAGAAAAATGATGATTTATACCCATGCATATGATTTGAAATGTAAGCAAAACTAAGTCTAAGAGAAATATTCTAATAGTTTCCAGAGATTAAAAGCAGATCCTCTCCATCTAACAAGGATTTCATTGTTATCAGATGGTGCAATAGCAATGTTGAATAATGGAATACTATTTTTAGAGTGTTGAATAAAAAAGACATTTGAATCTAGAATTTTTCCAGTCAGATTATTTAAATGCACAGGAAAAAAAAAACATGATACACATAAAACTCTCAGAGAAATGAGGGCTGTGGAAGATACTGTACATTGCAGGCTGCCAACATTCTTTCTGACCAACTTTTGTCCTGTCTGCTTCTACTGTGAGAATCTGGGGAGCCAGAAGTCTAACATTAAGATGGCCTTATAGCTTGAGTTAGATTTGCAGCACAGTGGAAGATAATGAGACAGAAGCCCACTGAGGAGTTCTAGGAAATTCTTTGCCTGTTAAAGGCATTGCTTCTTATACCTTCTCCTTGCCCTCTCTGCTTCCAGCTAGCTTCTGCAAGATGGTTAGAGGCACTCACCATCCATCCAGCATGAGGGAAGGACAGTGGAAAAAAGAGTCCTTGACTCTAACACTTTGAACTGCTGGCAGCCATTTACTTTCAACTTCTTCTATTAGTGAAAAGTAAACAGTTCAATTTGTTTGTTAGTCAGATATTACGTTACACATAGGTCGAGTAATTTCCTCTAAGTGCAGATAGGAAATTGGACATATGAAACAGAAAACAGTCATGTATACAATTCAACTGGAAATACCTAGTATGAAAAGTATAATCGCATAAATAAGTAGCTTAAATAAAGCTCTCAGTAGAAAGACTGAATAACTGGTTGGATACAAAGGAAGGTAAATGAGAGAGCTGGAAGAGGAGGTCCAGGACCTTCCCCAAAAGGCATTGGAAAGGGATAAAGAGAGGGACCTTATATCAAAAATTAAAGAAAATATAAGTAACATTAATATTTGAATAAAAGGTTTTAGATGCAAGACAAACAGTAAATAGAAGGAAATAATTTAAAAGTTAAAGAATAAGATTTCCTTAAACTAAGGAAAGATATTCATGTAATGAATTGACAGGTTTCATGCAGTGAAACAGAATAGAAAAATGATGATTTATACCCATGCATATGATTTGAAATGTAAGCAAAACTAAGTCTAAGAGAAATATTCTAATAGTTTCCAGAGATTAAAAGCAGATCCTCTCCATCTAACAAGGATTTCATTGTTATCAGATGGTGCAATAGCAATGTTGAATAATGGAATACTATTTTTAGAGTGTTGAATAAAAAAGACATTTGAATCTAGAATTTTTCCAGTCAGATTATTTAAATGCACAGGAAAAAAAAAATCATGATACACATAAAGCTTCAGAAGATTTACCACACAATGAGTGTTTTTGAAAATACTCTAGGACAAGAATCAGAAAACTATGAGCTTTGGGTCAAAACTATAACCATATGTTTTTATAAATAATGTTTTATTGGAATACAGTGCCATACATCTGCTTCCATATAATCCATGGCTTCTTTCCTGCTGTGATGGAAGAATTAAGCAGTTAAGATAGGCAGCATGGTCTACAAACCCAAGATAATTGCTATCTGGTCCTTTACAGAAAAGTTGGCCAACTCCTGTTCTAGGACAGAGCACTCAAGTAAGAAGAGAAATGAATCTAAACTATTTTGAGGTAAGGGAAGCTAACATGAGTGGCTAACTTGGTAAGGATCACTGTTTTAAACAATGAAAGATGCTGTCTGGAGGGGTGGGATGAGGCGGATGTGCATGTGGTCTGGGAACATACATATCTGTGGACAGCAGGACTCTGTAAAAGTTGAAAGTGGAGTGGAAGTTTAAAAAACAAAACAAAACAAAACAATGAAAGATGAAAACAAGCTAAAATACATCCTAAACAATCTAGACCTAGAGCATCTTATATGATGACTGCATTGTTGTGGAGAAGCTAGAGATGATGTGCATGCAGAAGCTCTCACCTTGTTCCTGCTGTCTGACTGCTAAGTTGCTCCAGTCACGTCTGACTCCTTGCTATCCTATGGACAGGGTACCCTATGCCCACTAAGATCCTTGCTACCGTATACCCACTAAGCTCCTATGTTCTTGGGATTCTCCAGGCAAGAATACTGGAGTGGGTTGCTGTGCCCTCCTCTAAGGGATCTTCCTGACCCAGGGATTGAATTTGTGTCTCTTGTGTCTTCTGCACTCGCAGGTGGGTTCTTTACGACTAGCACCACCCATCCGGTTCAGGCAACACTATTGCATAGAGGGTCTAGGGTCTGTGCTGTTTAATGGCATCACACAGGAGAGGCATCATTTACATTGCAGAAACATCTCAGAAAGATAATTAGAGCCTGAGTTCTGGCCCTCACATCACTGTTTTACTAATAGCCAGGATGGACCTGAGCTCAGCTGAGTGGGCTACCTGAGCTGCTGAGCGGAGGAGAAGAACACTAACGTGTATTTAGGAAGGCAGAGGCTGCTGCCTGCCAGGGTTCCAGAAACACCCCCAGGCTAATTTAAGATAACTTTTTTTTTCCCTCAGGGAAGGTTACCTTTCTCTAATTCACACGAATTTCCCCTGTGAGCTAGTTCCTGACTTTATACAAGGGAACAATCCAGCTATGGATAGGCTTAAAAACGATAGAAGAAAGTTAACAGATATGTGTTATCTGCATCTGGTGGTAACCAATGGATGTAGAGAAATAAAGCAGGTAAAGAATGGTCTATCCATCCAATGGAAGATAGGAAGGGAGAGAGTGAGAAATAAGAAACACTGGTAGCTAAGGGTGCAAAATAGTCTGTCAGGAATAAATCCAAATGTAACAGTCATTACAATAAACATAAATGCATAAAACTGATTGATCCGAAGACATAGATGTTCAGGTTAGATTTTAAAAAGATGATTGTTAGGCAAGCGAATCAAATAACTGTGTCTCCATGGAGACATAGACTTGACATGGTAGTTGTCAAGTGATGGTTATAACCGTGCTTTTTCTGTACTGAGTTAATGATTTAAAATCAAAACAATATCAAATATCCTGGAGTCAGAGGTAGGCATCCCAAGGCTTTACACCCCAATTAATGATTTAATCCTGCAGGGACTTTGATTAGCAAAATCTTAATATGACTTAGTGATAGAAAAGAAAGCTCGCAAGATAATTTTTCAAGAGAGCATTCCACATGGAAAAATTTCTGCAAAATTTAATGAAACAATACCAAGTATCATAATTCTGGAAGTGGAATTTTGATTAACTTGCTCAGAACAAAATCTGTCAGAAAAGAGCTGTCAGCTGTGACCCTGGATGATTCAAATGTGTGTCGAATCACAGAGAAATTGTCTCACCTGTTTTGCAGAAAAGTTGACTCATTCCTTATGAAGGACAGAGAAACTATAATTCAATGAGTTCTTTATTACATGACTGCCTGTTCAAAGTATTGGTAGATTTCTCCTATAAACTTGGTTTTATTCTGCTTAGTTTTTTGTTTCAGGTTGCAAAATACTGAAAATAATGTAGTTTTGTTCTGGTCAGCAGGAACTGAAAATTTCCCCATTTTTATAATTAAAAACCACATAAGAAAGAATGAGAACACACAATGGGCAATATATGATTGGAGAATAGTTATTAATTTCCAGCAGCAATGAGCACTTAGTTTTAAAAATGTATCTTAGTGCTAAAATGTAAAGTTGTAGAGGGCACATTCTGTTATTTGGAGCTGGTGAAACAAAAGCTATTCTAAACAGTACTTACTGAGATTGATCACCACTTTGGTCTTTCACAATGTTGTCTAATATCAAAGAATGTTTACACTACAGAATAGCAAAATTTCCACTGCTTTGCTGCATCTGTACTAGCAATAGGAGAGAATACATTCAGAGACTAGTCACCTTATTTCAGTATTCTGTTTATATACAACCAAATGATTAAACTTCCAAATATCCCAATGCCTTGAAAATTTATAGCTATAGAAATGGAAAATACTAGTTTTGTGACTTTACAATAAACATAAATGCATAAAACTGATTGATCCGAAGACATAGATGTTCAGGTTAGATTTTAAAAAGATGATTGTTAGGCAAGCGAATCAAATAACTGTGTCTCCATGGAGACATAGACTTGACATGGTAGTTGTCAAGTGATGGTTATAACCGTGCTTTTTCTGTACTGAGTTAATGATTTAAAATCAAAACAATATCAAATATCCTGGAGTCAGAGGTAGGCATCCCAAGGCTTTACACCCCAATTAATGATTTAATCCTGCAGGGACTTTGATTAGCAAAATCTTAATATGACTTAGTGATAGAAAAGAAAGCTCGCAAGATAATTTTTCAAGAGAGCATTCCACATGGAAAAATTTCTGCAAAATTTAATGAAACAATACCAAGTATCATAATTCTGGAAGTGGAATTTTGATTAACTTGCTCAGAACAAAATCTGTCAGAAAAGAGCTGTCAGCTGTGACCCTGGATGATTCAAATGTGTGTCGAATCACAGAGAAATTGTCTCACCTGTTTTGCAGAAAAGTTGACTCATTCCTTATGAAGGACAGAGAAACTATAATTCAATGAGTTCTTTATTACATGACTGCCTGTTCAAAGTATTGGTAGATTTCTCCTATAAACTTGGTTTTATTCTGCTTAGTTTTTTGTTTCAGGTTGCAAAATACTGAAAATAATGTAGTTTTGTTCTGGTCAGCAGGAACTGAAAATTTCCCCATTTTTATAATTAAAAACCACATAAGAAAGAATGAGAACACACAATGGGCAATATATGATTGGAGAATAGTTATTAATTTCCAGCAGCAATGAGCACTTAGTTTTAAAAATGTATCTTAGTGCTAAAATGTAAAGTTGTAGAGGGCACATTCTGTTATTTGGAGCTGGTGAAACAAAAGCTATTCTAAACAGTACTTACTGAGATTGATCACCACTTTGGTCTTTCACAATGTTGTCTAATATCAAAGAATGTTTACACTACAGAATAGCAAAATTTCCACTGCTTTGCTGCATCTGTACTAGCAATAGGAGAGAATACATTCAGAGACTAGTCACCTTATTTCAGTATTCTGTTTATATACAACCAAATGATTAAACTTCCAAATATCCCAATGCCTTGAAAATTTATAGCTATAGAAATGGAAAATACTAGTTTTGTGACTTTACAAAGGTGATTTAACAAGAAGCTAGATCAAGCTATTTCTGTTGGTTAGCACAATAAATGTGGTAAAGGACAAGACATATTATCTGTGAGTACAGAAAAATTTGGAAGTCAAATCTGTTAGATGTATAGTTGGCATCTTGTGTCCGATCATGAGTTAGACTAAGGCTAGAGAAATGGTAGAACCAGAGAGAGGAAGCGAGAGAGTCTGGCTGGTGAGGATAGAGCGTCTCGTGAGTTAAACCCTCAGCCGAATTGGGAAGAGGGAAGAAATGATGAAGTCCTCTTAGTAATATTACTAGTATTTTTAGCACCACTTACTGACAAAAAAGAAGGAATCTTATGGTTATTGTTTAATATTGCTGAGGCCCATTTGAAAAAATTGGCGTTAAGTGCTGAGCACTTACTTGACAGTCTGCTGCAGATAATTAGCTACAGAATTTCTAACAGTGCTAGCTTGTTAAGCTAAATTTTGGATGCTTTATTCTAGCAAACTATCAACATTTGGTCAGAGATGGAAACAATTAGAATGAATTCTGTACTTTTTTCTTTCCAAATATGGTGTATATATTTTTACTTCTCATTTGAAAAATATTTATCAAAAATGAACTATATGTCAGGAATTTTACTCAGTTAAATATTTAACTTTAATTAGCAGCAATGAGCACTTAGTTTTAAATGTATCTTAGTGCTAAAATGTAAAGTTGTAGAGGGCACATTCTGTTATTTGGAGCTGGTGAAACAAAAGCTATTCTAAACAGTACTTACTGAGATTGATCACCACTTTGGTCTTTCACAATGTTGTCTAATATCAAAGAATGTTTACACTACAGAATAGCAAAATTTCCACTGCTTTGCTGCATCTGTACTAGCAATAGGAGAGAATACATTCAGAGACTAGTCACCTTATTTCAGTATTCTGTTTATATACAACCAAATGATTAAACTTCCAAATATCCCAATGCCTTGAAAATTTATAGCTATAGAAATGGAAAATACTAGTTTTGTGACTTTACAAAGGTGATTTAACAAGAAGCTAGATCAAGCTATTTCTGTTGGTTAGCACAATAAATGTGGTAAAGGACAAGACATATTATCTGTGAGTACAGAAAAATTTGGAAGTCAAATCTGTTAGATGTATAGTTGGCATCTTGTGTCCGATCATGAGTTAGACTAAGGCTAGAGAAATGGTAGAACCAGAGAGAGGAAGCGAGAGAGTCTGGCTGGTGAGGATAGAGCGTCTCGTGAGTTAAACCCTCAGCCGAATTGGGAAGAGGGAAGAAATGATGAAGTCCTCTTAGTAATATTACTAGTATTTTTAGCACCACTTACTGACAAAAAAGAAGGGAATCTTATGGTTATTGTTTAATATTGCTGAGGCCCATTTGAAAAAGTTGGCGTTAAGTGCTGAGCACTTACTTGACATTCTGCTGCAGATAATTAGCTACAGAATTTCTAACAGTGCTAGCTTGTTAAGCTAAATTTTGGATGCTTTATTCTAGCAAACTATCAACATTTGGTCAGAGATGGAAACAATTAGAATGAATTCTGTACTTTTTTCTTTCCAAATATGGTGTATATATTTTTACTTCTCATTTGAAAAATATTTATCAAAAATGAACTATATGTCAGGAATTTTACTCAGTGAAATAGTTAACTTTAATTAGAATGAAGTCCTTTTGTTTGAGGGATTAACATTTTAGTATGGAGATAGGAAAATGAAAAAGCAATTACAATACAATATATAGTTTTTTATGTTTGGGAAGCCCATAGAAGTGTCATTCAATCTGATTTCTAAGATCTAGGAAGATGCCTAAAAAAACTGCTATTGTTTGCTGAGATCTGAAGCGGTCAAGTGATTAGTCAGGTGAAGGCCATTGAGAGAAGTTAGAATATATAGAGGCATATTCCAAGCAGAGAAAACGATGCAAGTGTTAGTGGCTAGAAAAATTACGGTGGATTCCAGCAACCATATGGAATTTATTATAATTCAGGAAAAGGGCAGTAGGTAGGAGGAAGAAAAGAAAAAAGAGGACATTGTTAGAATTACTCTATAATCTATGCTAAGGAGTTTGAACTTCATGACCAAGTCCCAGAAGCCCCTAGAGGATTTAACTAGGGGATATGTTGTTCTATTTGTGCTTTAAGAAGGTCACTTTGGAAGAAGTTTGAAGAATGGCTTGGAAAGGAGATGGCTAGGGCCCAGGAAAGAGGTTCAGAGGCTTGGGAGTAAACCAGGTAAGAGATGGAGAAAGTCCAATCCAGGTGAATACCTGAGAGAACGGAGAGAGGGGAGAGGGTTAGGGTGACCAGAGGTGATGATTGATCAGATGCTATAAGAGAAGGAGAAGGTAAAGCTGATGCCAGAGTTGAGAATTTGGGCAACCAGCGGGTGATAATATGATTCTCTGATACAAAGAAAACCAAAAGGACATTGAACTTTCATGAGAAGACTTACATAGAATTTGATGCTTGCCTTATGTCTGAATTGCAGTCTGTTTCATGGATACTCTGTTTCTCCTTCACATTGTTTAGTTTGGCTATTTCAAGACTTCTGCCATTATTTGCACATTTTCCCTTCCTTACATTGTGACATGTTCTGCTTTACTCCAGTGAAATATATCACTGGTCAAAACTTCTTCTGTCGTTAGCCCCAGCTTTATGAGTTTTCAGTTGCTCTAAGTTCACAAGAAAACCATTATTCTGTGTGCACGCTCTCTCTCTCAAATCTCTACTTTGAATTAATATCAATAATTCTGTTAGGAATTTACATGCCTAGCAATAATTGTCTTCACGTGGGGCTTTTTATTGTCATTATGCATCAGTTGCTTGGAAATGTGTAACTTGTCTTTTTATTGATAGTGAAAAATTGACATCAGTCACGCTAAACCACACATACCTTTAGAGTTTAACTGTGGCAGCTATGAGACTCTAAAGTCTAAAAACTAAGGGAAAGGGATGGTATTGATACAATGAACGACTTTCTTATTGTATTAGTTTTCTAGTGCTACTACAGAGAATTAGCACAAGCTTAGTAGCTTAACACAGCACGGGTTTATTATTTCACAGTTCTGTAGGTCTGAAGTCTGAGAAGAGACTTGACTGGGCTAAAGTCAAACTGTTGGCAGGGCTGTGTTATTTTTTCAAGGGCTCTAAGAGTGAATCCATTTGCTTTTGCCCTTTTCAACTTCTGGAAGTCACTGGCATTACTTGACTCATGTTCCTCTTCCTTCATCTTCAAAGCTTTCAGTGGTAGTTTGAGTCCATTGCATCACTCTAATCTCCTCTTTTGCCTCCCTGCCCCACTTTGAAGACTCTTGTGATTCCACTCCCATTGAACAGTCCATGGTAACTATCCTATTATTTAAGGTCAGCTGATTTGTCAGCTGGATTCCATTTGCAACTTTAATTCCCATTCTCCATGGAAATTAAACATATTCACAGATTCAAGGGATTAGGACAGGACATCTTTGGAGTAGGAGGTTCATTATTCTGCCTATTCGCATATGAAATCCAAAAAACAATGTTTTAATTGTCTAGGATTTTCTTCTGTTTTTCAAACAATTTCAGCAAGATCACTGATAATTTCCACATTGCAACGTAAATGTAGAGTTCTCAGTTCTTAACTTGACCTAAGAGCCACTTTGATTCATAGATGATTTACTTCTCCTTAATGCCCATTTTCACTCGGTTTCCAGGACTTTTCACCCTCATGATTGCCCTCTGTCTCATGGAGACAACCTGTCTCATGGGTTACTTCTTCTCCATCTCCCTTGCTGGGTGTTCCCATTTCTCCCCTACATGTAATAGTAGAACACCCCTGAGAGTTCTTTGTCCTTTTGTTTTCGGCATCTATCCTCATGTCCTTGACAATGTCATTGACTCTTAAGGCTTTAAATATCACTCATACGCTGATAGTTTTCATACTTGTATCTCTATGCCTGGACCCCTCAAGCTTCAGACTTGTATATTCATCTGCCTCCACTACATCTTTATTTGAAAGTATAATAAGCATTTCAACATCAACATCTTAAAAACTGAACTCCTGCTCTTCTCATCGAAATCTGTCCCATTTGTGGGTTTGTTTTTTTTTCAATCTCAGTTGGTCTCAACTCCATAATCCCAGGGTCTTATGACAAAATATCTTGGAGTTGCCCTTGAATTCTTTTTTCTCCATATTTTATTTATTTTTTAAATTATTTTTTAATATTTTTACAGAGTTTTGTTGTTTTATCTTTACATCTCACAGTCCCTCTGTCACAGGAACTCCTGTGATTCTGCCTTTAAAATATATCTAGTGTTCATCACTTCTCAATACCTTAACTGCTATCACCTTGCTCTAGAAACTATTTTCAGGACCTCATGATCTAGATGGTATTTGTGAAAGTTGTTTTGCAAAAAGAAACTCCATACCCGAAGTGTGATGTACAAAATTGAGGAACTTGCTCTGCAGTGTTTTCAGTTTTTATTGATGTATAGTTGATTTATAGTATTTGTTAATTTCTTCTGTGAAGTGATTCAGTTATACACACACACACACACATATATATTCTTTTCCATTATGATTTATCACAGGATATTGAATATCATCCCCTGTGCTATACAGTAGGACCTTGTTGTTTCCCCACCTTATATATAATACTTTGCATCTGCTGGCCCCAAACTCCTCCTCTATCCCTTCTCTCCCCTCCTCCCCATTGGCAACCACAAGTCTGAACAACTTGCTGATCTTCATGTAGGCAAAATCTGAATACTTTGATCACATCCTTTATACACCTTACGGATTCCTAGATAAATGCACTTTAAAACACTTTCTTCAGTTCCGTTTTCTAAGGTGTTTCATTTCTTGGAAATGCACTTTAAAACAAACAGAAAAGTCTTCCCATTTCTCCCTACATGTAATAGTAGAACACCCCTGAGAGTTCTTTGTCCTTTTGTTTTCGCATCTATCCTCATGTCCTTGACAATGTCATTGACTCTTAAGGCTTTAAATATCACTCATACGCTGATAGTTTTCATACTTGTATCTCTATGCCTGGACCCCTCAAGCTTCAGACTTGTATATTCATCTGCCTCCACTACATCTTTATTTGAAAGTATAATAAGCATTTCAACATCAACATCTTAAAAACTGAACTCCTGCTCTTCTCATCGAAATCTGTCCCATTTGTGGGTTTGTTTTTTTTTCAATCTCAGTTGGTCTCAACTCCATAATCCCAGGGTCTTATGACAAAATATCTTGGAGTTGCCCTTGAATTCTTTTTTCTCCATATTTTATTTATTTTTTAAATTATTTTTTAATATTTTTACAGAGTTTTGTTGTTTTATCTTTACATCTCACAGTCCCTCTGTCACAGGAACTCCTGTGATTCTGCCTTTAAAATATATCTAGTGTTCATCACTTCTCAATACCTTAACTGCTATCACCTTGCTCTAGAAACTATTTTCAGGACCTCATGATCTAGATGGTATTTGTGAAAGTTGTTTTGCAAAAAGAAACTCCATACGCAGAAGTGTGATGTACAAAATTGAGGAACTTGCTCTGCAGTGTTTTCAGTTTTTATTGATGTATAGTTGATTTATAGTATTTGTTAATTTCTTCTGTGAAGTGATTCAGTTATACACACACACACACACATATATATTCTTTTCCATTATGATTTATCACAGGATATTGAATATCATCCCCTGTGCTATACAGTAGGACCTTGTTGTTTCCCCACCTTATATATAATACTTTGCATCTGCTGGCCCCAAACTCCTCCTCTATCCCTTCTCTCCCCTCCTCCCCATTGGCAACCACAAGTCTGAACAACTTGCTGATCTTCATGTAGGCAAAATCTGAATACTTTGATCACATCCTTTATACACCTTACGGATTCCTAGATAAATGCACTTTAAAACACTTTCTTCAGTTCCGTTTTCTAAGGTGTTTCATTTCTTAAGAAGAAAAGAAAGTCACCTGACTTTGACATTTAGAGCAGCATTTCATTGCTTTCCATGGCTGGTTAAATCCAGAAAAGTCTTGGATGTGTTCCTGGCCAAGGTAGACGGCTGGTCTGCATGGATTTAGATTGTATTTATTTCAATGTCTTTATCAGACTATATCAACACTTACCTCCACTGGTCTGAATAAGAAACTTGAAGTGCTAGATCGTGATTACATAGGCAGTCAAACACCAACCTACTATGTTTTATTTACTCCTTTATGCACTGCCCAAATATCTAAAAAATTCCAGACCGCAGTTATAGCATTAGGTTAAATTTGAAACCCTGAAATAATTTTTAATCACAGAGATGACTGCTTTTGATTTCATCATCGGCTTGATTTCCCTTGAAGATGGGAAAAGTGTAATTTGCAGCCCAGGTAGAGATTGTGCCAAAGTTCCTGCTTCAGTTGATATGATGAACTGTATCTCCAGGGTTTCTTTACTGCTACAAAGTTTTATATTTCTAGTTGCTCGTTCTGATTAAGTTTTTCCTTCCTATCATACCCTCCTGGGATTTCTGTTCAAGATAAATATTCTAAGAAAATTTTCTTTGCTGTTCTTTAGCTGTCTTTCACAAAGCTTCCTTCACGGTGTTTTTTAAACAGATGTATTTAAAATTAATTGCTATGGCTTGCACACTGGAGTTCCCATACCAACCCTAATGTTTCCCAGAATATTGATGAGAATGCACAGCTTGTCCCCAGTAACAGTAACTATTTTTGGGCTACTCTCCAAAAAAATCTATAAAAAGAGGGAAAAAAGATCACTGGAACTCTCTGAAACAAAGCACTACTAAATTTTTTTTATGAATAGAAATAGCAATAAATAAAAAGTATGTAAACAAATGAATAAAAGTGCGGTACAGAAGATCTTAGTATTTAGAGGGACAGGTTAGAAAGAGCAATTAGAAGGGAGAGAGAAAAATGACTCTTCTTAGGCACATCTATTGCTATTCCTTCAGCTTAGGATTCCTAGATAAATGCACTTTAAAACACTTTCTTCAGTTCCGTTTTCTAAGGTGTTTCATTTCTTAAGAAGAAAAGAAAGTCACCTGACTTTGACATTTAGAGCAGCATTTCATTGCTTTCCATGGCTGGTTAAATCCAGAAAAGTCTTGGATGTGTTCCTGGCCAAGGTAGACGGCTGGTCTGCATGGATTTAGATTGTATTTATTTCAATGTCTTTATCAGACTATATCAACACTTACCTCCACTGGTCTGAATAAGAAACTTGAAGTGCTAGATCGTGATTACATAGGCAGTCAAACACCAACCTACTATGTTTTATTTACTCCTTTATGCACTGCCCAAATATCTAAAAAATTCCAGACCGCAGTTATAGCATTAGGTTAAATTTGAAACCCTGAAATAATTTTTAATCACAGAGATGACTGCTTTTGATTTCATCATCGGCTTGATTTCCCTTGAAGATGGGAAAAGTGTAATTTGCAGCCCAGGTAGAGATTGTGCCAAAGTTCCTGCTTCAGTTGATATGATGAACTGTATCTCCAGGGTTTCTTTACTGCTACAAAGTTTTATATTTCTAGTTGCTCGTTCTGATTAAGTTTTTCCTTCCTATCATACCCTCCTGGGATTTCTGTTCAAGATAAATATTCTAAGAAAATTTTCTTTGCTGTTCTTTAGCTGTCTTTCACAAAGCTTCCTTCACGGTGTTTTTTAAACAGATGTATTTAAAATTAATTGCTATGGCTTGCACACTGGAGTTCCCATACCAACCCTAATGTTTCCCAGAATATTGATGAGAATGCACAGCTTGTCCCCAGTAACAGTAACTATTTTTGGGCTACTCTCCAAAAAAATCTATAAAAAGAGGGAAAAAAGATCACTGGAACTCTCTGAAACAAAGCACTACTAAATTTTTTTTATGAATAGAAATAGCAATAAATAAAAAGTATGTAAACAAATGAATAAAAGTGCGGTACAGAAGATCTTAGTATTTAGAGGGACAGGTTAGAAAGAGCAATTAGAAGGGAGAGAGAAAAATGACTCTTCTTAGGCACATCTATTGCTATTCCTTCAGCTTAGGATTTTCTATGCATTTTTAAGCAATGTATGTGTGATGAACTCACAGCAGAGGCAGGCATTATGATCTTGGCTCTTGGGTTTATACATCTTGGTGGCTGTCCTGTTTACTCAGCACAGGCTACAGTATTTTCCCTTTTCATTTGGGATCTGACTCTCTACTCCAAAGTCATCTTCAGAGTAAAACTTAGAATCAGAAAAAGCAACTGCTCAGTCAAATTTAGCATCTCCATAATATAGATGACAATATTTTTCTAGATACTTGAGTAAAGTGGCAGGTAGTGTTTCTAAAAGAGGCTTTCCACGGCTACTGTCATCCCATCTTTTAAAATCCTAAAGGTGCGGTACTGGTTCGCTTCTGGTGTACCTTCCAATAGTGCCCCCTTATCCATAAGAGATATATTCCAAGATCTGGAGTGGATGCCTGGTACCACGAATAGTACTGAACCCTATGTAAATTCTGGTTTTCCTATACATACATACTAACAGTATAGGAAATTAACAACAGTAGTCAATAATAAAATAGAGCAATGATGACACTACTGTAATAAAAGTTATGTGAACGGGGTCTCTCTGTTTCTCACATATCGTATTGCACAAATGTAATGCTTTCCGTCTTCACTAAGTGCTCTTCATCACCCAGTGGCTTTAGCTTTTGCAGTTTGAGGTGTGCCAAAAAGATTAGCATGAATTTCTTTTTTCTTCTTCACATTTTCATGAACTAAAGATTTGTCCTTACTGTAGAGCTTAGCAACATTAGCATACCTTCTTTTCCTCTCCTTATTAAGTTGAAAACTTTCACTTTTTCAGTTAAAGAAAAGCACTTTAATTGCCCATACTACTGCTCTGGGTTCTTGGGGCTATTAGGTAAATAAAGGTGAAGAACAAAAGCACTGTTATACAGCAGCACATGATCCGATAGCTGGGATAGCTGTTAGGTTGCTAATTGGCGGCGACGCCGGACCCAGGATGATTCATGAACAAATAAATAAGGGGTACAGAAGATCTTAGTATTTAGAGGGACAGGTTAGAAAGAGCAATTAGAAGGGAGAGAGAAAAATGACTCTTCTTAGGCACATCTATTGCTATTCCTTCAGCTTAGGATTTTCTATGCATTTTTAAGCAATGTATGTGTGATGAACTCACAGCAGAGGCAGGCATTATGATCTTGGCTCTTGGGTTTATACATCTTGGTGGCTGTCCTGTTTACTCAGCACAGGCTACAGTATTTTCCCTTTTCATTTGGGATCTGACTCTCTACTCCAAAGTCATCTTCAGAGTAAAACTTAGAATCAGAAAAAGCAACTGCTCAGTCAAATTTAGCATCTCCATAATATAGATGACAATATTTTTCTAGATACTTGAGTAAAGTGGCAGGTAGTGTTTCTAAAAGAGGCTTTCCACGGCTACTGTCATCCCATCTTTTAAAATCCTAAAGGTGCGGTACTGGTTCGCTTCTGGTGTACCTTCCAATAGTGCCCCCTTATCCATAAGAGATATATTCCAAGATCTGGAGTGGATGCCTGGTACCACGAATAGTACTGAACCCTATGTAAATTCTGGTTTTTCCTATACATACATACTAACAGTATAGGAAATTAACAACAGTAGTCAATAATAAAATAGAGCAATGATGACACTACTGTAATAAAAGTTATGTGAACGGGGTCTCTCTGTTTCTCACATATCGTATTGCACAAATGTAATGCTTTCCGTCTTCACTAAGTGCTCTTCATCACCCAGTGGCTTTAGCTTTTGCAGTTTGAGGTGTGCCAAAAAGATTAGCATGAATTTCTTTTTTCTTCTTCACATTTTCATGAACTAAAGATTTGTCCTTACTGTAGAGCTTAGCAACATTAGCATACCTTCTTTTCCTCTCCTTATTAAGTTGAAAACTTTCACTTTTTCAGTTAAAGAAAAGCACTTTAATTGCCCATACTACTGCTCTGGGTTCTTGGGGCTATTAGGTAAATAAAGGTGAAGAACAAAAGCACTGTTATACAGCAGCACATGATCCGATAGCTGGGATAGCTGTTAGGTTGCTAATTGGCGGGCGACGCCGGACCGAGGGATGATTCATGACCTGACCAGGGTGAAGCCAGATGGTACAAGATTTTATCACACCACTCAAACTGGCATGCAATCTAAAGCTTATGAATTGTTTATTTCTGGAATTTTCCATTTAACATTTTGGGACCAAGGTTGAGAGCAGGTAACTGGAACTGCAGAAAGCAAAAAATGGATGAGGGATGGCACAATTGTTTTCTTACAGTTGATGCTGGGCTGGTCATAGACATTAAGGATGGTATCTTCGGAGCTATCTGGGTTCATCGGCAGGCTCACTATTTACTGGTTTATGGGAAAGCACAGAACTAGGAAAACAAGCTAAAGAAAACAAGTGACTTGGGGAGTTCGACTGACGGGTGACTGAGTCATGGGAACGATGAAAGAGTTCATCAGGAATAGCTGAGGCAGAACGCCAACCTACGGGAACTCAAGGAAAGCCTTGACCCCGAAGGTAGTTTAGGAAATACCTCCCCAGGCCACATCAAAAATAGAATAGCCTATTCACTTATGTTAATTATAACTAGTTGATTAATGTATGGAATCAATCAATATGCTGTGAAAAACATAACTCTTGTGATTTTTCATTGTTTCATGCCCTTTTTACTCTGTCATGTAGCCTGTTTATTATGCTCAATAAATAGGGTCTATTTAGCGCCTAAGGCACTCTGGCTTTCACTACAAGCCTGAGTCTCTTTCAAGTAGCACTGGGCCCCTTCACTGGATGAAGGGGAACTTTACCATGGCAGAAATTGCAACACTGGTTGTATCAACTTGGACACGTTAAGATAACTTCTCTGTTTCTAAACTTCCTTACATATAATATGGGGAAATTATAGTAATAGTACCTGCTTTATAGTATTGTTGAGGGGATTAATTTAGCATTCTCAAATAAATGTTCAATAGTATCATTGGGCTGAGTGTTTAAAGTTTTAACAATGGAAATTTTAAATAAAGGTTAAACTCAGATTATCTTTCCTAAAATAAGAATGAGACATTTTGAGGGAAGTAGCCTATTTAACCTCTAAAGTTCTGAAGAATACTAGATTGAAAAATTTCACCAATATTGAGATAAATCAAGTAGTCAGAAGGGATATTGATGATCAGAAATAGATGCTGAAACTTTCATAGGGTAATCACAGTATTTTTACCCAGAAGAGTAAGTTCTGAAACCCCAAACTAACATCAAAATTAGTTTTACATAAGTCTATTTTGTAATAGTGATGTTAAAGAGTTTGAAAATTTTAATTGCCAGGAACAATTTTAAAAAATGGCAGATAACGTTGCTTTGAATTTGTACTCCTGTTGGTAAGAGGTAAATGGGATAGGCTTGTGTGTTTGTTCCAAAATATAATATTGGCAGGCACAAAACAACAAACACAATTATCTACTTTTTTGATAGTTCATGGCAATTAAAAACTCTAAGCCTTTGGTTGGATTCCCATGGGTGTCCCTAGAAGTTCAGTTTCTAAGTGGCTCTTACCTCACTGCCCAAGGAGTACATTCTCAAGGGAGAGAAACTGTAGTTCAGTTTGTTTCAACTGAGTTGAAGCCAAAAGATTATTAAACACCTACCATGTGTGAAGTCAGTGCTAAAGAGTAAGAGGAAATAGTGAGTAAACACAAATATAGAGGTAAACACATTCATTAACAAATATTTGTTTAGAGCTGGCTATACTCAAGACACTTAGAATGGATCTGAGCTATTCTGTTAAGTTGCAATTTATTTATTTCATATTTTAAAAATCTTTCACATTCTAATTACTTTGAAATTAATATCTGTTGGAGTACAATTGCTTTACAGTGTTGTATTATTAGTTTCTGCTCTACAGCAAAGTGAATCAGCCATCTATTTACATATCCCCTCATTTTTGGGTTTCCTTCCCATTTAGGTCACCACAGAGTATTGAGTTCCCTATGATCTACAGTAGGTTTCCTTTGGTTATCTATTTTATAAATTGTATCAATAGTGTATTTATGTCAGTGCCAAGCTCCCAATTCATCCTCCTTCCTTGATATCCATATGTTCATTCTCTATGTCTGTGTCTCAAATTGTTTTTTAAGTGCTACCATATGGAGACTAATTTCCTGTCTCTGATTCTTTCCTTAAACTTAAAACTGATTACTTCCTCCTCTGAAATCCCAAAGAAGTTTTTTTTCTTACTTACATTCAATAAGACCTCTAAGTTTTATGGTTACTTAATTTGCAAGATAGAATAGTTGTTCTTAGATCGGTGTCTGAAATCAGAATTATTAGGTAAAATTCTCAGGTTCAAAAAAAACCCTTGCTGTATAACTTGAGCGAGTCATCCCACCATTTAGTATGCCAGTTTCCTTGTATTTCAAATGGAAGTCACTAACAGTACTCATTTCACAGAGATCTGAGATTTGAAGGCATTAATAACATGGAAATAGGAAAGTGCTTTTAAAAATGGTTTTATGATCTTTTCTTGAATTACAGCAAATATTAAAAATAATCACACATTTAACCAACATGAACTGATATACAGCACATTACCAAACAGTGCAAATAATATTAGATTGAAAAACTGGAGATGAAAGGATATTGGAGGAGATTGCGAGGAAGAGTCTTATAATGTGCAATCATACACATATAATCATTTATTTTCAATTTTATTTTCATAGATAACTTGAAAACCTGCTATGATAAACAATTAGAAATTATTATTAAAATATAAGGAACATCCTTCTGAATGCATAGCTGAATATATAGGAAATTTAGTGACAACCACATGGCCAAAACAAAGAATGAACTATTATAGAGCTAATACTGTGGTGTCAAAGTGAGCAGAAGACTGGAATTTAATGGCTATATGAGGTAGGGAATTAGAGTTTGGACTTGAACAACAGAAAGTAGGAACTGAGACCTCTCCAAAAGCTGTATCCCTGACAGAAGCAGAAGTCAAAATGAAACTGGTAGTTGCTTAGTCATCTCTGACTCTGTGATCCATGGACTGTAGCCCACCAGGCTCCTCTCTTCATGAGGTTCTCCAGGCAAGAATACTTGAGGGAGTGGGTTGCCATTCCCTTTTCATGGGGATCTTTCCAACCCAGGGATTGAACCCAGGTCTCCTGCATTGCAGGCAAATTCTTAACTGTTTGAACCACCAGGGAATCCCCCTGGTAGAGTGGGTTCAGAGAACATTTGAAAAAAAAAAGTAGTAGAAAGAGTGGCACGCTTAAAATTGACATCATGGAGGACTGAACATATTGGTAAGATCTTCTGTATAACCATTAGAGTCCAGTGGCTGTTGTGAAGTGGAGGAAGTCATATCAGGAGGAGGCCAAATTAGGAATAAAAGTCGAAGGTAGAGAAGACTGTCTATCTTAGCAATTCTTGATTCTGAATATTAAAATCATCTGGAGAGCTTTAACAAGTATAAACATCTAGGCTCTATCTCAGATCAATTAATCCAGAATTTCTGAGAGTGGGACTTAAGTACTAGCATTTTTAAAATGTTCTTCATGGGATCTAGTTCATAATCAAAGTTGAGGACCACTGATAGATGTGTGTAGAAAATAATGACAAAGAGAAAATGAGCCAAGAGGTAAAAATTTTCAAAACTGTGGTACAGGATTTTTTTTTACCAGGATGTCTGTTAATAAAACTGCTACAAACATTTTTAAAAAATGGTGGTATTACATAGATGTGAAACATCTATATTCAGTCTACAAGAGTTCTTAAGGAATTTGGATTCCCAGACCCCTTGAGAAAAGTTCAGTTTTTGAAATGAAGAAATAGCCTATTCCCTTGGTTCTGTTTTAGAGGGTCTTTCTGGTACTTTGGTACATCTTTAGCAATTGTAGTTGTATTTAATTCTGCAACAGTGGTAAATAGAATAAAACTGACTTTTGACATCAAAATTTTCTATAAAATACAGAATGAAGGAAAGAGCAGTGAAAAATGAATTAAGTATATACTTCTAATCCAGGATATAAAAGTTCTAGAAGGCTTCTGCTTCTAAAACAAACTAGATTCATTCACTTTAAAATGTAAGTCTCGTAGGCAATGCTCACTTTAATACTCTGCTTTAATAATTCACCCAGCTTTGCTGGTTATTATGGTCTGCTGAGGAAAATTCGCCCACAAGTTTTGTGTCAAAAAATGTCAGATCAGTCGTTTCCGGCTTGAAATCTAAATTTTGTTTTTCCCTTGCAATCTTTCTTGATTCAATTTTGTAATTCTCAGCAAAAGCTAATGGAGCTGCCAGGGTTTTTCACAAATTATTATCATGAGTACTTTTCCCAGGTGTGGTCTTCCATTCTATGTTGAAAGTAGAGAACATTTGAAAAAAAAAAGTAGTAGAAAGAGTGGCACGCTTAAAATTGACATCATGGAGGACTGAACATATTGGTAAGATCTTCTGTATAACCATTAGAGTCCAGTGGCTGTTGTGAAGTGGAGGAAGTCATATCAGGAGGAGGCCAAATTAGGAATAAAAGTCGAAGGTAGAGAAGACTGTCTATCTTAGCAATTCTTGATTCTGAATATTAAAATCATCTGGAGAGCTTTAACAAGTATAAACATCTAGGCTCTATCTCAGATCAATTAATCCAGAATTTCTGAGAGTGGGACTTAAGTACTAGCATTTTTAAAATGTTCTTCATGGGATCTAGTTCATAATCAAAGTTGAGGACCACTGATAGATGTGTGTAGAAAATAATGACAAAGAGAAAATGAGCCAAGAGGTAAAAATTTTCAAAACTGTGGTACAGGATTTTTTTTTTACCAGGATGTCTGTTAATAAAACTGCTACAAACATTTTTAAAAAATGGTGGTATTACATAGATGTGAAACATCTATATTCAGTCTACAAGAGTTCTTAAGGAATTTGGATTCCCAGACCCCTTGAGAAAAGTTCAGTTTTTGAAATGAAGAAATAGCCTATTCCCTTGGTTCTGTTTTAGAGGGTCTTTCTGGTACTTTGGTACATCTTTAGCAATTGTAGTTGTATTTAATTCTGCAACAGTGGTAAATAGAATAAAACTGACTTTTGACATCAAAATTTTCTATAAAATACAGAATGAAGGAAAGAGCAGTGAAAAATGAATTAAGTATATACTTCTAATCCAGGATATAAAAGTTCTAGAAGGCTTCTGCTTCTAAAACAAACTAGATTCATTCACTTTAAAATGTAAGTCTCGTAGGCAATGCTCACTTTAATACTCTGCTTTAATAATTCACCCAGCTTTGCTGGTTATTATGGTCTGCTGAGGAAAATTCGCCCACAAGTTTTGTGTCAAAAAATGTCAGATCAGTCGTTTCCGGCTTGAAATCTAAATTTTGTTTTTCCCTTGCAATCTTTCTTGATTCAATTTTGTAATTCTCAGCAAAAGCTAATGGAGCTGCCAGGGTTTTTCACAAATTATTATCATGAGTACTTTTCCCAGGTGTGGTCTTCCATTCTATGTTGAAAGTAGAGTATAAATCTATCTTGTGTTTTGATTGTTGTGCAGTGTAGGTACATATTTAAGAATGTTGATCTAAATTCTGCATCTTTAAAAGCAGGTCATTGAACTAGACTTTTGAAATGTAAAGGTAGAATTGTACATGGCAAAGATGATTACATTTGAGAGAGGAGAGAATAAGGTAATTGTTCTATTTTCCCATCTCTCTTTATGGAAATTGGGTTTTGGACATGGCATTTTGTTCTACTATTTTTCTATGTGTAAAAGGAAGAGTCAGCTTTATGAGTAGATGAGGAGACAGAGCTCTATGCCAGTATTTTAAGAGCCCTGGAATGTTTTTGTCACATTGCCTGAGTGCCGCATTTGGAGGTCTAATAATATTGAGCTTTGGATTTTATTGCTCTTGAAGTGCAGAAAAAAGATATAGCATCTTTCTGGTAGGAAGTCAGAATGGGTGGGTGAGGTTGGTGAAGATGGGAGAAAATCAAGAAGGAGCACAGAAGAGGAGTGGTGTGAGCTCAACATTAGAGTTTTGCCTTTTGCCAGACTTGCCGATAGGCCCAGAGGGAGTGTATTAGAGTGGGTGGCTAAAGAGAGTTTTACTTATTAATCTTTTGCTTGTGTTTGGGTGTATATGGTGATATGAGGTCATGAGTTCATATAATAAACAAATACAAAGGAATGTTTGACCTGAGTCTTTAGCAATTGTAGTTGTATTTAATTCTGCAACAGTGGTAAATAGAATAAAACTGACTTTTGACATCAAAATTTTCTATAAAATACAGAATGAAGGAAAGAGCAGTGAAAAATGAATTAAGTATATACTTCTAATCCAGGATATAAAAGTTCTAGAAGGCTTCTGCTTCTAAAACAAACTAGATTCATTCACTTTAAAATGTAAGTCTCGTAGGCAATGCTCACTTTAATACTCTGCTTTAATAATTCACCCAGCTTTGCTGGTTATTATGGTCTGCTGAGGAAAATTCGCCCACAAGTTTTGTGTCAAAAAATGTCAGATCAGTCGTTTCCGGCTTGAAATCTAAATTTTGTTTTTCCCTTGCAATCTTTCTTGATTCAATTTTGTAATTCTCAGCAAAAGCTAATGGAGCTGCCAGGGTTTTTCACAAATTATTATCATGAGTACTTTTCCCAGGTGTGGTCTTCCATTCTATGTTGAAAGTAGAGTATAAATCTATCTTGTGTTTTGATTGTTGTGCAGTGTAGGTACATATTTAAGAATGTTGATCTAAATTCTGCATCTTTAAAAGCAGGTCATTGAACTAGACTTTTGAAATGTAAAGGTAGAATTGTACATGGCAAAGATGATTACATTTGAGAGAGGAGAGAATAAGGTAATTGTTCTATTTTCCCATCTCTCTTTATGGAAATTGGGTTTTGGACATGGCATTTTGTTCTACTATTTTTCTATGTGTAAAAGGAAGAGTCAGCTTTATGAGTAGATGAGGAGACAGAGCTCTATGCCAGTATTTTAAGAGCCCTGGAATGTTTTTGTCACATTGCCTGAGTGCCGCATTTGGAGGTCTAATAATATTGAGCTTTGGATTTTATTGCTCTTGAAGTGCAGAAAAAAGATATAGCATCTTTCTGGTAGGAAGTCAGAATGGGTGGGTGAGGTTGGTGAAGATGGGAGAAAATCAAGAAGGAGCACAGAAGAGGAGTGGTGTGAGCTCAACATTAGAGTTTTGCCTTTTGCCAGACTTGCCGATAGGCCCAGAGGGAGTGTATTAGAGTGGGTGGCTAAAGAGAGTTTTACTTATTAATCTTTTGCTTGTGTTTGGGTGTATATGGTGATATGAGGTCATGAGTTCATATAATAAACAAATCCCTACAAAGGAATGTTTGACCTGAGGAAATCAGTGAATCATCAACAAATGAAAATGGTTTCTTTTTAATAAAATATCAAATGCACATGAAATTACCAAAGATGGAAGCTTATAAGAATATGAAACTTTTTTCAAGATCAATTTTTAATAAAATAGAATCTAGATAATGAATATTTCATGTTAGAAGTTATTTAACAAGGGAACATCAAATAAGATCGATAAAGCTCTCCTGGCAGTCATCTTCTTGGAATTCTGCTTTATGTAATTAAACTCCAGTGAGGAAAAAGAGAGAAACATAAAGGAATATAATTATGGGATCTTTTGACCTCAGTTCTAATTTAATTAATTCACACTGGCAAAAAAGCATCCTACTATCTTCATTAGTGTAATGGAACTACCACCTATTATGTCTATGTTTATTTTTTACTTTGGTATACATTTATTCATCTCTTTGAAAGAAATCTTTTAGCATAATATGAAGCAATATGAAGTATACTTATATAATATGTATACCTGCATAATTATATATCAATAATTATAACAATCATTATATATAATTATAATATTCTATACATTTTATTATTATATATCATTATAACATTATATAATGTATATTATATATTGTATTATATATTATAACAATATGTTGTATAATGTATATATATTATATTATATTATACAATTATATAATAATTATAATTATGTGTATGTAATATGCATAATATATTCAATATATGTTATATAGTATATAACATGTTATATAATACATATAATATATAACATTATATATAATATATAATATATAACATTAAATAATATATGACATATGATATATTATGATATATATAATATATCACATATAATATGTAATATATATAACATATATAATATATATTATATGCCATATATAATATATATTATATATAATACACATATTTTATATTTATGATACATAATATATACAATATAATGCATTAATATATACATGTATTAAAATATGTAATATATGTAAATATATTTATGTATAATATATACATAAACATATATAATATATTGTATATAGATATATTATATCATATGAGTATTGATATATATGTTATATATTATATTATATATCATACATATACATTTTAACATATATAATATATATTATATACTATATATACTATATACACTATATAATGTAAATTATTTGTTATATATATTTTATATTATTTATAATGATTATATATTACAAATATTATATATCATTATATGTTGTATATAGTATATAATTTATATAATATATATCATAATATATTATGATATATATTTTATATATCATATATAATTATCTATATAATATACATTATCCACATATTATACATTACCTATGTATTGTGTATATGATATATATGTATGATATATATATGATATCATAGACATATCATGTATATAATATGTATATAATATATATAATATGTATATCATATATACAATATATATAAAATTATATTTTATATAATATATGTGTTATATATAATATATGCAATATATTGAAAATATAATATATAATAGATATAATACATACAAGATACATAATATATATTTTATGTAAAGTATATCTAATGTATATATAATATAATATTATGTATTATATAATTATTACTATATAATTATATAATAATATGTATATTATGTATATAAGTATTATAGATTTAATATGTATTCTTATATGGTAAGTATAATATGAAGTACGAGAGACTAGAATCTTACTTTCTGGCTGAATGCTTGTGTAGCTGTGGAAACTTTTAAGCTTTTCTAATGTTCCCACCAGACTGGAATTTGGCAGGAAAATTCTTTAGAGACCTTGACAAGTCTTCTAGAGTAGAGACATACATAAACAAAGAAAATGGTGTTTGCTTTCTACCAGCTTCCAGCCTGGAGAATTCTTAAGCTATGAAGCTGGCTGGAACAACTGGCAGTAACAGAAAAAACAGAGAAAAGAAAAGAAAGGCCAAACAAATGATATCCTGTAATTTGGTGGGTTAAAAAGGCACATATTTCCCACATCCATGCACCTGCCCTGGATGGACTGCTGCTGTCTCATTGAATCTTTATCCAAGAAAGTTGTGTTCTGGGGAGGCAGAATCCCAAGGAAAGAGCCCAGGAGGTCTAGGAAAGAAGGTATGAACTGAGGGCAGTTTCAACAAGTCATTAAACATAAGTCAGTCATGCGGTGAATATTTACGTGCTGGAGGTCCTTTAATAGGGTCCCCAGAGAGGACACAAATGTGCCTCATGAGGGCATTTACTATGGCAAATTATACTACGCTCATTATATAAGATGTAATATAATCTTTGTAATCTTCCCTATCTACTACCTTTACCCTGAGAGAACCTGCACTGAAAGATAGTGTAGACAAGAAGGATGGTGGGAGATGGACAAAGATGAGTTTGTGATTGCAGTTATATCATTCAAAGATCAAATGTTTACTATAGGAAAGAGATAAAGTTTGGAATGAAAGTCAGCTTGAAGTTCTAATTTAGACTGGATGGCATTTTTGTTCTCTGAAAATGGATCGGATTACTCAAGTGAAATTGTTTTCAAGGCTGAAAGAGGTCAGGAAGGTGTGGGGTATGCCTGGGATATTGTTTTGGAGCAGTGTAAAACCTTGCAGCAGAGTACTGGTTAGATGTGGCTGGAGAAATGAATAAAGGAATATTCTGTCTACTCTTCAGTTAAGAAGGAGGCAAGGAACAGAGGAGAATAAAAGTGTGGCCATGGCAGGGATACAGATTAGAACATCCACTGCTAGGTATATTTTAAAGTAAGAGGAGGACTTCCCTGGCAGTCCAGTTTGCCCTTCCACTGCAGAGGGCATGAGTTTGATCCCTGGTTGGAGAACTAAGATCCCACATTTTGCTCAGTCAAAAAAATAAGAGAATGCCCAACATTGGAATACATCTCTAGGTCTCCCAAAATACAAAGTGAAGCAATAAACCAAACCAAATTACAACTAATGTGACCAGTGCTATTTTTCATTGAAAATTTGAATAACATAGTTATGTACTGACAACTTCCAGCTCCAAGATTTACTGAAATTGTGTTAGCAATTTTAAAAAGTCTTGATTCTTTAGTAATTAGTCATTAACTGTAGGATGATGTTTCTGATTTAGGTGAAAAAATTCATATTCCACACTTTTTTTCTTACCCCAATACATGGACTCAAATGAAGAGGCAGTGTTCATAGAAAGTAAAGCAAAAATATGGGAAGAATATCATATGTGGTATTATTCTGTTCATTTTATTGAATAGAAATGTTAAAATAAGTCTTTCATGTGATGGATATGGTAACAGCAAGCTGGAAAACCTTTCTTCACAGCTTGCTTTTAGTGTGCCATTTCCTTCATTCCCTATAAATGTTTAGCCCACAGACCTCCCATTAGTTTAAAAGGGTTCAGCATCTAAATATACACTGAGAGAACCTGCACTGAAAGATAGTGTAGACAAGAAGGATGGTGGGAGATGGACAAAGATGAGTTTGTGATTGCAGTTATATCATTCAAAGATCAAATGTTTACTATAGGAAAGAGATAAAGTTTGGAATGAAAGTCAGCTTGAAGTTCTAATTTAGACTGGATGGCATTTTTGTTCTCTGAAAATGGATCGGATTACTCAAGTGAAATTGTTTTCAAGGCTGAAAGAGGTCAGGAAGGTGTGGGGTATGCCTGGGATATTGTTTTGGAGCAGTGTAAAACCTTGCAGCAGAGTACTGGTTAGATGTGGCTGGAGAAATGAATAAAGGAATATTCTGTCTACTCTTCAGTTAAGAAGGAGGCAAGGAACAGAGGAGAATAAAAGTGTGGCCATGGCAGGGATACAGATTAGAACATCCACTGCTAGGTATATTTTAAAGTAAGAGGAGGACTTCCCTGGCAGTCCAGTTTGCCCTTCCACTGCAGAGGGCATGAGTTTGATCCCTGGTTGGAGAACTAAGATCCCACATTTTGCTCAGTCAAAAAAATAAGAGAATGCCCAACATTGGAATACATCTCTAGGTCTCCCAAAATACAAAGTGAAGCAATAAACCAAACCAAATTACAACTAATGTGACCAGTGCTATTTTTCATTGAAAATTTGAATAACATAGTTATGTACTGACAACTTCCAGCTCCAAGATTTACTGAAATTGTGTTAGCAATTTTAAAAAGTCTTGATTCTTTAGTAATTAGTCATTAACTGTAGGATGATGTTTCTGATTTAGGTGAAAAAATTCATATTCCACACTTTTTTTCTTACCCCAATACATGGACTCAAATGAAGAGGCAGTGTTCATAGAAAGTAAAGCAAAAATATGGGAAGAATATCATATGTGGTATTATTCTGTTCATTTTATTGAATAGAAATGTTAAAATAAGTCTTTCATGTGATGGATATGGTAACAGCAAGCTGGAAAACCTTTCTTCACAGCTTGCTTTTAGTGTGCCATTTCCTTTCATTCCCTATAAATGTTTAGCCCACAGACCTCCCATTAGTTTAAAAGGGGTTCAGCATCTAAATATACACTAGAACATGAAAATGTGTCCTAGTAAGGAAAACTCTCTATTACATCATGTAATAATGCTTCAAGGGAATCCTGAAATATTAGTCATTAATTCCACTTCCTGTCCATGTCAATGATTAGACACAGGAAATAACATGGCTTTAAAGTGAATCAACTGCACACAGGACATTCACTAAGCCACCAACTCTAGAACAACAAAACATTTTTTTTTTTCTTAAATATAGATGAAAAGAATCAAAATGCACGGGCTTCCCTCGTGGTTCAGTGGGTAGAGTCCACTTTGCAGTGCAAGGGGCATTAGTTTGATCCCTGGCCCAGGAAGATCCCATATGCAAGAGCAGCTGGACCAGTGTGTCCAATTGTGAGCCAGCACCGTGGAGCTCATGCGCCCAGAGCTGGTGCTCTGCAGTAAGAGAGGCCACTGCAGTGGGAGGCCCCACAGGCCAAAGAATAAAGATGGATGAAAATAAATAAATAGAAAACCAATGAAAGAAGCCAAAATTAAAAGAAGAAAAGAATCAAAATGCAGGAGGAGGCTTTACAGAAATGTCAAAGCAAAGCAGGGTTGGTCTTTTAAAGGATGGCTATGTATCTGTTAAAAATATGAATGTGTACTTTATTTCATTCAACTAATGACTTTGCAGCCTTAACTCCTGCTAGGCACTGTTGCAGTTTAGAGGAACATGAACAAAACATAAAAAAATTCTGTTTTCACATGGTTTGCATTCCAGAGTGCAGAGATAGAGAATATATATGATACATTTTACGATACTTATTGTATATTCACAAGTACACATACACGCATATAGATATAGTGATACCTTCTATGGAGTACCTATCACCAAGGAAATGGAGGGAAGGATAAGGAAAGCTATTTTAAATAGGGGTTTGGTATTATTCTGTTCATTTTATTGAATAGAAATGTTAAAATAAGTCTTTCATGTGATGGATATGGTAACAGCAAGCTGGAAAACCTTTCTTCACAGCTTGCTTTTAGTGTGCCATTTCCTTTCATTCCCTATAAATGTTTAGCCCACAGACCTCCCATTAGTTTAAAAGGGGTTCAGCATCTAAATATACACTAGAACATGAAAATGTGTCCTAGTAAGGAAAACTCTCTATTACATCATGTAATAATGCTTCAAGGGAATCCTGAAATATTAGTCATTAATTCCACTTCCTGTCCATGTCAATGATTAGACACAGGAAATAACATGGCTTTAAAGTGAATCAACTGCACACAGGACATTCACTAAGCCACCAACTCTAGAACAACAAAACATTTTTTTTTTTCTTAAATATAGATGAAAAGAATCAAAATGCACGGGCTTCCCTCGTGGTTCAGTGGGTAGAGTCCACTTTGCAGTGCAAGGGGCATTAGTTTGATCCCTGGCCCAGGAAGATCCCATATGCCGAAGAGCAGCTGGACCAGTGTGTCCAATTGTGAGCCAGCACCGTGGAGCTCATGCGCCCAGAGCTGGTGCTCTGCAGTAAGAGAGGCCACTGCAGTGGGAGGCCCACACAGGCCAAAGAATAAAGATGGATGAAAATAAATAAATAGAAAACCAATGAAAGAAGCCAAAATTAAAAGAAGAAAAGAATCAAAATGCAGGAGGAGGCTTTACAGAAATGTCAAAGCAAAGCAGGGTTGGTCTTTTAAAGGATGGCTATGTATCTGTTAAAAATATGAATGTGTACTTTATTTCATTCAACTAATGACTTTGCAGCCTTAACTCCTGCTAGGCACTGTTGCAGTTTAGAGGAACATGAACAAAACATAAAAAAATTCTGTTTTCACATGGTTTGCATTCCAGAGTGCAGAGATAGAGAATATATATGATACATTTTACGTATACTTATTGTATATTCACAAGTACACATACACGCATATAGATATAGTGATACCTTCTATGGAGTACCTATCACCAAGGAAATGGAGGGAAGGATAAGGAAAGCTATTTTAAATAGGGTAGTTTCAAATCGGTGTTCAATTAGGTAACTGAGTAAATATCTGAAGAGAGCGAAGGTACTAAACATGACAGTAAGTGGTACAAGAGGTTTCTAGGCAAAGGGAGAAGTAAGGGCATGTAGTGTTTGGTAGACATTAAAGAAGTCAGCATGGTTGAAGGAGAGAAGGAAGGAAAGTGATTACAGGTGAGGACAGAGAAGTTGCAGGGAGATAGATGACATAGATCTTATCGGACATTGTAAGGTATGAGGCTTTTACTCACAGGGGAGTGAAAGCCATTGGAAGGTTTTGCATAGCTGCACAATGTTGTTGGAGTTCAGATACAACCACTTCATGCAAATACAAGGGGAAAAGGTGAAAGCAGTGACATTTTTTTGTATCTTCTTGGGGTTCATGATCACGGAGGACAGTGATGGCAGCCATGAAATTTAAAGATGTTTGCTCCTTGGATGGAAAGCTATGGAAAGGGCTTCCTCTGGTGGTCCAGTGGATAAGGACACTGCCTTGCACTGCAAGGGGCGCCGGTTCGATCCCTGGCCTGGGAAGATCCCACGTGCCGCGGAGCGGCTGGACTGATGTGTCCAATCACTGAGCCGAAGCTCTGGGGCGCATGTGCCCAGAGCTGGTGCTCTGCAGCAACAGACGCCACCGCGATGGGAGGCCCGCAGGAGCCAAAGAACAAAGACGGATGAAAATAGAGAAATGAAAGGCCAATGAAAGTGGCCCGCCCGCTCCCCTCCCTCCCCAACCCGACCCCCGCCCAAAATAAATAATAAATAAATAGATCTTTTTTAAAAAAAGAAAGAAAGCTATGGAAAACCTAGACAGCGTATTAAAAAGCAGAGACATCACTTTGCTGACAAAGGATGACTTCAAGATTTTTGGTCTGAGAAACTGGAATGATGAAGTGCTGTTTACTGAAATGAGTCAATTAGTGGGAGAGGCAGGGTAAAAGAAAATTCTGCTTCAGACTTATATTAAACTTTAGACAATCCTGTGGATCTCTCTAGTAAGAAGTTGATATATGAATATGGAGTACAGAGAGAAGTCTTGGCTATTGATATAAATTTGGGAGGTAGAAATATCGATAAATATAAATAGATAGATAGATATACAATCTAGGAACCAAACATGGATAAAGATTGAGTCCTAAGGGACTCCAAAGTTTAGATTTGGGGAATGTTAATGAAACAGAAAAATTAGTGAAGAAAAATCAAAAGAGTAGGTTATTCCAGAAACCAGAGGATGGATATTTTCCAAGGGAGTGTCGCCTACTGGTCAAGGAGTTGACCAGTGATTTGGTCAAAAAGGAGTTTATTGGTAGCTTTGAAGAGAACAGTTTTGAGTAGGAAGTTGATATAAAGTTAAAATATTTTATATTACAGGGAGTTCAAGACAAGAATGGGAATAAATTAAAGATGGCAGGTAAAGGAAAAATTTAAAGAAGCTTGGTAATGATATGGGCTTCCCCAGGTGGTACTAGTGGTAAAGAATCTGTCTGCCAATGCAGGAGACACAAGAGATGCAGGTTTGATCCTTGGGTTGGAAAGCTCCCCTGGAGTAGGAAATGGCAACCTACTCCAATATCCTTGCCTGGAAAATTCCATGGACAGAGGAACCTAGTGGGCTACAGTTCTATAGGAGCAGTTACATAAGGGATAACTGAAAGGGGATGTGAGGTCAAGGAGAGAGATTTTTCAATGATTTTTAGATGGTAGAAATTATAGCAGTTTTTGTTTGTACACTGGTGGGAGTGTCACAGTGGAAAGCAGAAAATTGATGAAGGAGGAAAGAGAAGGAGGAACTGGTGAACTGATGAGACTGTGTGGGCGAAAGGCAATGGATCTAGTGCACAAGAGGGATTGACTTTAGACAGGAGACGGCAATCTGTCTGAGGCAGTGGGTGGGAAGGCAGACTGTGTGGGTGCAGATCCTGGTAGAGGAGTAATTGTGGTGTGGGCACCTCTGGAAATGCTTTTCTGATCAATTTTTTCAGTGAAATAGGAAGCACATTCTTCATTTGAGGAGTGAGGATGGAAGAGGAAGGAGTGGAGGTTTGAGAGAGAAGAGTAGGTGAGATGCAGTTTTCTAGGAGACAGAAGCATGAATGAGCTGGAGAAGTGTAGGTGGATAACTGGTCCACACTAAGGGCTGACCACTTGGTGACTCTTGCCTAACCTGTCCTCTGGAAGACCTGTTTCCTTTTAGATAATGTTTATTAGATGACTTACAACAAAGCAAGTCAGCCTTATTTTATAGAATTCCTCAATTTACATTAAGTACATGGGGATGGGCATTATATGGGTGGAAATATGGCTGTTTTCAGGTTTGTGGTTTTGCCAGATGAGTATGATACAGTGAGAAAGAAGTGAGAGAGAAGTAGACATAAACATGGGAAGGCTCTTGTGATAGGTCATGGAATTTAAGAAAGACAAGCAGAGAAATGAGACATGAAGAAGGGCTTGATTCATGACTTGAATTTGGTGAAGCCAGCAGGTGTTGGAGGTGGGTGTGATGGTCTGTGAGTGTGATGATTATATGGGCTCAGACAGGGTCTAGACTCTATGGCATGGCAGTGGGAAAGGATGGCCAGGCTAGGAAGATGTGGTCTTCGGAGGAGAAGAGGAAGGGAGAACCATGAGGCAAGGCATGTTGTGGTAGGTGCGTATGCACTGATACTGAAATCTCCAAAAATAATGACCAACTTGTGCTGGAGAGAAAAACAATAAATGAAAGGCTATAAACCTCAAAGACTCAGTGAGATTAATAGAATGATTCATTTAAAAAGTGATATGAATATGTATCCAAGAACATTCAATGAAGTGCTGTCTGGAAGAATGAAAAAAAATCAGAACCAACTTAAATACCCTTTAGTAAGTGAAAGATTAAATAAATTGCAGCATATTCATACAATGGAATGCTACGCAGCCTTTAAAAATGAGGTAAATGAACATATACTGACTAGGGAATCTGTAAATAATACATTAAGTGAAGAGATGATACTCATGTATTAATATGAAGAATAAAACTATATTCTAAAAATGAAAAACATGTCATATATCCAAAGATATGCATATGGCATATGCATAAGGAAAGAAGTACCCAATAGATGTTCCCAGGAGTTGAAGCTGGCAGGACTGTATGTAAGGAGGAATGTTCACTTTTTAGGTAAGGAGAAATTTTCATTTCTTCTCCAAGACATATCATCTTCTTTAAAATTTTTCATATACAAACTACTTGTACTAGAAAATAAATAAGTCACAGGAATGTAGTACAGGAAATATAACCAATCAGATAACTTTGCATGATGTGTAATCTGGAAAATATTAAATCACTGTTATACATTTGAAACTAATACAATATTGTAAGGAAACTATATTTCACCTGAAAAACATTTTCTTGTAAAACATAATGTAGATAAAGGTGAACAAAACCTTAAAGCACAGGTGAATTTAGTTTCAAACTAGCATTCATGATACAACCACTTAGATCAAGATGTACAAAATGGCCAAACTCCACAATTCCTTCTCTGCTCCCTCTTATTACTGCTCCTTCTCTCTGTTTCAAAGCTAAAAGACGATCATGAGTTTATGGTCTTCACATCTGTGCTTTTCTTTATATTTTACCACCTACACATGCATTTTCATTCACTGTAGTATTGTCCTGCCTTTTTGTGAACTTCATATGCATAGAATAATTGAATATGAATTCTGTTGGGCTGACTTCTTTTGTTTCATGTAAAATTCATCCATATTGCAGGATGTGAAAAAATTTTCAGTTTACCTTTTTTTCCTGGTGAAAACATTTACTTTTTTTATTCTTTTAATTTTGGCCTCTTTTATTGGTTTTTAATTTATTTATTTTCATCCATCTTTATTCTTTGGCCTCTGTGAGCCTCCCATTGCAATGGCCTCTTGGTGCAGAGCACCAGCTCTTGGAACATGTGCTTCAGAGTGCTAGCTCATGACTGGGCACACTGGTCCAGCCGTCCTCAGCACATGGGATCTTCCTGAGCCAGGGATTGAACTGGTGCCCCTTCACTGCAAGGTGGACTCCTTACCCACTGGACCACTAGGAAGCCTTGGTGAGAACGTTTAAATTCTACTCTCAGTAAGTTTCAATTATATAGTACAGTATTATCAACTATACCATATTATACACCAGATTCTCAGATATGCATATGGCATATGCATAAGGAAAGAAGTACCCAATAGATGTTCCCAGGAGTTGAAGCTGGCAGGACTGTATGTAAGGAGGAATGTTCACTTTTTAGGTAAGGAGAAATTTTCATTTCTTCTCCAAGACATATCATCTTCTTTAAAATTTTTCATATACAAACTACTTGTACTAGAAAATAAATAAGTCACAGGAATGTAGTACAGGAAATATAACCAATCAGATAACTTTGCATGATGTGTAATCTGGAAAATATTAAATCACTGTTATACATTTGAAACTAATACAATATTGTAAGGAAACTATATTTCACCTGAAAAACATTTTCTTGTAAAACATAATGTAGATAAAGGTGAACAAAACCTTAAAGCACAGGTGAATTTAGTTTCAAACTAGCATTCATGATACAACCACTTAGATCAAGATGTACAAAATGGCCAAACCCCACAATTCCTTCTCTGCTCCCTCTTATTACTGCTCCTTCTCTCTGTTTCAAAGCTAAAAGACGATCATGAGTTTATGGTCTTCACATCTGTGCTTTTCTTTATATTTTACCACCTACACATGCATTTTCATTCACTGTAGTATTGTCCTGCCTTTTTGTGAACTTCATATGCATAGAATAATTGAATATGAATTCTGTTGGGCTGACTTCTTTTGTTTCATGTAAAATTCATCCATATTGCAGGATGTGAAAAAATTTTCAGTTTACCTTTTTTTCCTGGTGAAAACATTTACTTTTTTTATTCTTTTAATTTTGGCCTCTTTTATTGGTTTTTAATTTATTTATTTTCATCCATCTTTATTCTTTGGCCTCTGTGAGCCTCCCATTGCAATGGCCTCTTGGTGCAGAGCACCAGCTCTTGGAACATGTGCTTCAGAGTGCTAGCTCATGACTGGGCACACTGGTCCAGCCGCTCCTCAGCACATGGGATCTTCCTGAGCCAGGGATTGAACTGGTGCCCCCTTCACTGCAAGGTGGACTCCTTACCCACTGGACCACTAGGGAAGCCTTGGTGAGAACGTTTAAATTCTACTCTCAGTAAGTTTCAATTATATAGTACAGTATTATCAACTATACCATATTATACACCAGATTCTCAGACTGTTAGTGAAGCACACGAGTCTGTTCAGCTGATGAGCAGCAAAGCCAATCTACTGCACTGGTTGTGGTGAGGAATGTACAATGTCATCACGGGGCAAAGCGAGGATAATGGGAAGCTCATGTCCTAAAGACCTGAGCTACCTGATGGATTTCAGGAAAGAGTTTTTAAAGGCAAAGTGAGGGAGAGGGACACAGGGTGTCTGATCTGATTGGTTGGTGGTGAGGTAATGATGATATCTGGGGAGTCAACATCATCAACCTCTGGCTCCAACTGGTCTGAGGTCTCTGTTCTTGTGGTTTTCATGCCAGTTAACTCCTACAACATGGTGAGGGTTTTAGTGTCTGCAGAGCAGCTCAAGGATAGAGCTCAGGATGTTATCCATCGTCCTTGAGGACGAACTAAAATTACTGTTTTATGACTCAACTATTATTAATTTTTCTTACTTGACTGCTTTCCTTAGATTTTATATTTTTCACTTCTCTGATTAAATTTGATCTTTGCAACATGGGGAAGGCCTAGGAGACTAAAGTTTTTCTACAAACAAGAGGTGGGGAATATGGGGAGGGGGTGAGAAGAAGGGTCTGTCCCTGGGAAGGCTCTCAGGGTCCTCTTAGAAGCAAGATCTTCTTCATCTTATAACCTAAAGGTAGAAGTTCGTTTTTATACAGTATTCTATATATACATATAACAAAATTCATTTATCCATTTACTATTAATGAACATATGGTTTATATCTAATTATGGATTGTCATGAATACTGCAGTGAATATTCTTGTACACAGTTCTTGGTGCCTAATGCATGTATTTTTGCTGAGTAACAGGATTTGTGTAGTTTCATGTTAAGAAGATGACAAATTATTTCACTCCCAGAGCAGTAGAGTCTTTGTAGCTTCATGCCTTTCCGACACTTGGTATTGCCATTAAGCTTTTTCCCCAATATCTAATAATGGGAGTGTAGGGATATCACTTTGTGCTCTTACTTTGTATTCACACTCTTATCAGTGGAGTTGTATACTAGCTATTTGAATAAGCTCTGACAAATTGCTTGTTCAATCTCAAGAGTATTCTTTTTTTCCTACTGAATAGCTTGAGTTTCTCTTTTGGTTTTCAGAAATTTTTTTAAAGATAAAAATTCAAGATATGAATCTTCTTCTGGTTCTATGTGTTACAAATACAGGGGCTATGGTTTGCCATTTTGCTCTGTTTGCTTTGAGAAAGAACTTGAATGTAGTCAGATTTATCAGTGTTTTCTGTGGTTCAGGATTTTTGTGTCCTCCTCAAGAAATCTTTCCCTAAGTTGAGTGTAAAGATATTCTCTTATTAATTTTTAGGCATTTACTGTCTTTTGTCCTTCACATGTAACTGCATAATCTACCTGTAATTGACTTTTGTGTTTGGCGTGAGCTAAGAGTCTAGTTACAGTTTAGGTCCTCTAGCCACTTCAATGGCTAATTGTTTTAGAACTGTTTTTGGAAAAACATGGTCTTTCTCCACTGTTGTCAAGTGCTTTGTTGTTGTTTACTCACTAAGTCACGTCTGACTCTCTGAGATCCATGGACTGTAGCATCCCAGGTTCCTCTGTCCATTTCTCAAGCAAGCATACTGGAGTGGGTTGCCATATCCTTCTCTAGGGATTGAACCTGCATCTCTCCTGCATTGGCAAGTGAATTCTTTACCATTGAGCCACCAAGGAAGCCTTGTGAAGTGCTAGATTTGCCGAAATCATATGTCCATTTGTGGAGACTTTCTTTCTAGGATTTCTATTATATTCTTTTGAGCTATTGTTTTTATTCTTATGCTAATACCTTACCGTTTTAATTACTGTATCTAATGTTCAATGTAGCAAACCCTCCCATCTATTTCTTCTTCTTTAAAAATGTCTTGGCTAAATTTGGGCTTCTCTGGTGGCTCAGGTGGTATGCCTACAGTGTAGGAGACCTGGGTTTGGTCCCTGGGTCAGGAAGATTCCCTGGAGAAAGGAATGGCTACCCACTCCAGTATTCTTGCCTGGAGAATTTCATGGGCAGAGGAGCCTGTGGGCTGCAGTCCATTGGGTTGCAAAGAGTTGAGCCCTTCACCTTTTTACATTTCTGTGTATGTGTAACTACTGATTCATCATGTTCTACATATATGTATGTATGTATGTATATATATATATATATATAGGAATTTTAATGGGATTATATTAAATCTATATGCCAAATTGGGGAGGTGTAACATCTTTATGACGTCGAACCTTTGATTCCTGTCCATGGTATATTTTCTCATAGGCTGAGATCTTTGATTTCAGTAACATTTTCTCAGTAGCGTTGTATACTTTTCTGGGTTGAGTATTTCCACGTGTTTTATCAGGTTTGTGATTTTAACACACATATCAACTGCAGTTGGTGCCATGGTACACCACCCAGCTCCTCCCTCTTGGACTGGAGCCTTTGTTCCTTAGCTACTGGGGATGTTAGCGGTTGCCAGCACTCAGCTCAGTCTCCCTGGAACCTGCTTTCCCAAGACATTTATGATTTTTTATGCACTTTTCAAAGAATCAGTTATTGGCTAGGCTTATCTTTATTTTCTCTTTTTATTTTATTTTTTAATTTGTGCTTTTTCCAGTGCTTGAATGATATGTCTTTTTACCCTTTTTCTTTTTAAATTCCTATATTGTTATGTTTCAGATATGTCTCTGAAAAACATCACATGACTGAGATTTTAAAAAATTTTGGTTTAAATCTACAACTTATTAATTTATTTCTAGCTCTCATACTTCATTTACTCATTTTCTTTTGGTATGAATATTTTGTTTTAATCTTGGCCTCTTTTTATTTATTTTTTATTTATTTATTTTTCATCCATCTTTATTTTTCAGCCTGTGTGGGCCTACCATCAAAGTGACCTCTCTTGTTAAGTGCTGGCTTGTAATTGGACACACCGGTCCAGTCGCTCCGCGGCACGTGGGATCTTCCCGGGTCAGGGATCAAAATGGTGCCCCTTGCATTGCAAGGTGGACTCTTTACCCACTTGTCCACCAGGGAAGCCCCTGGTATGAGGTTTTTTTTTTTGTTTTTTTTTTTTTTAATTCTTTATTTTAAAGGTTTTACAGAGTTTTGTTGTTCACAGACATGTATGTTCCCAGATCAGTCATATGCATATCCATGGTCCCCACCCACCCAGATCTCCCCATCCCACCCCTCCAGACCTTCGCCCCAAGCCATTGTAAGCACTCCTATTCCCTTAGCACTATGACACTAGCTATCTTTTTCACACATAACATTATAGGTTTCCATGTTACTCCCTCCATGCTTCCCCCTCCCTATTTCTTCCCCACAATGTTCCTATGTTTATGCTCTGTCTGTTTTTCCATGAGTTCCTGCATGTGTTATCAAGACCGTCCTACTAGATTCCATATATGTGTGTTAGTATACTGTATTTGTCTTTCTTTTTGACTTACTTCACTTTTTATGATTTTAACACACATATCAACTGCAGTTGGTGCCATGGTACACCACCCAGCTCCTCCCTCTTGGACTGGAGCCTTTGTTCCTTAGCTACTGGGGATGTTAGCGGTTGCCAGCACTCAGCTCAGTCTCCCTGGAACCTGCTTTCCCAAGACATTTATGATTTTTTATGCACTTTTCAAAGAATCAGTTATTGGCTAGGCTTATCTTTATTTTCTCTTTTTATTTTATTTTTTAATTTGTGCTTTTTCCAGTGCTTGAATGATATGTCTTTTTACCCTTTTACTTTTTAAATTCCTATATGGTTATGTTTCAGATATGTCTCTGAAAAACATCACATGACTGAGATTTTAAAAATTTAGGTTTAAATCTACAACTTATTAATTTATTTCTAGCTCTCATACTTCATTTACTCATTTTCTTTTGGTATGAATATTTTGTTTTAATCTTGGCCTCTTTTTATTTATTTTTTATTTATTTATTTTTCATCCATCTTTATTTTTCAGCCTGTGTGGGCCTACCATCAAAGTGACCTCTCTTGTTAAGTGCTGGCTTGTAATTGGACACACCGGTCCAGTCGCTCCGCGGCACGTGGGATCTTCCCGGGTCAGGGATCAAAATGGTGCCCCTTGCATTGCAAGGTGGACTCTTTACCCACTTGTCCACCAGGGAAGCCCCTGGTATGAGGTTTTTTTTTTTGTTTTTTTTTTTTTTAATTCTTTATTTTAAAGGTTTTACAGAGTTTTGTTGTTCACAGACATGTATGTTCCCAGATCAGTCATATGCATATCCATGGTCCCCACCCACCCAGATCTCCCCATCCCACCCCTCCAGACCTTCGCCCCAAGCCATTGTAAGCACTCCTATTCCCTTAGCACTATGACACTAGCTATCTTTTTCACACATAACATTATAGGTTTCCATGTTACTCCCTCCATGCTTCCCCCTCCCTATTTCTTCCCCACAATGTTCCTATGTTTATGCTCTGTCTGTTTTTCCATGAGTTCCCTGCATGTGTTATCAAGACCGTCCTACTAGATTCCATATATGTGTGTTAGTATACTGTATTTGTCTTTCTCTTTTTGACTTACTTCACTTTTTATGATAGGTTCTAGAGCCAGCCACTTCATTAGGACTGAGTCTTCTGCATTTCTTTTAACAGCTGAGTAGTATTCCATTATATATATGTACCAGAGCTTCTGGATCCATTTGTTCGTCGATGGACATCTAGGTTGCTTCCATGTTTTGGCTATTGTATAGAGAGCTGCAATGAACATTGGGGTACAGGTGCTTCTTTCAGTTTTGATTTCATCAGGATATAAGCCTAATAGTGGGATTGCTGGGTCATAGGGTGCTTCTATTTTTAGTTTTTTAAGAGATCTCCATACTGTCTTCCATAGAGGCTGTATCAATTTACATTCCCACCAGCAATGCAAGAGGGTACCCTTTTCTCTGCATCCTCTCCAGCATTTATTGTCTGTCGATTTGTTGATGATGGTCATTCTGACGGGTGTGAGGTGGTATCTCACTGTAGTTTTAATTTGCATTTCTCTAATAATAAGCGAGATTGAGCATCGTTTCATGTGCTTTTGGGCCTTCTGTATGTCGTCTTTGGAGAGGTGTCTGTTTAGGTCCTTTTCCCATTTTTTGATTGGGTTGTTCATTTTTCCGGTGCTGAGTTGTCTGAGTTGCTTGTAGATTTTGGAGATTAATTCTTTGTCTGTTGTTTCATTTGCTATGATTTTCTCCCACTCTGTGGGGTGTCTGTTGAGCTTTTTTGTAATTTCTTTTGCTGTACAAAAGCTTTTAAGTTTCATGAGGTCCCACATGTTCATTTTTCTTTTCAGTTCTGCTATTTTAATTGGTGGGTCAGAGAAGATCTTGCTTTGATTGATGTCCTTGAGGGTTTTGCCTATATTGTCCTCTAAAAGTTTGATGGTTTCTGGTCTTACATTTAGGTCTTTAATCCATTTTGAGTTGATCTTAGTGTATGGTGTCGGGGAATGTTCCAACTTCATTTTTTTGCATGCAGCTGTCCAATTCTCCCAGCACCACTTGTTGAAGAGGCTGTCTTTGTCCCATTTTATAGTTTCTCCTCCTTTATCAAATATAAGGTACCCATAGGTGCGTGGGCTTATCTCTGGGTTCTCTATCTTGTTCCATTGGTCTATAGTTCTGTTTTTGTGCCAGTACCATACTGGCTTGATGACTGTTGCTTTGTAGTAGAGTCTGAAGTTAGGGAGGCTGATCCCTCCAGCTCCGTTTTTCTTTCTCAGGATTGCTTTGGCTATTCGAGGTCTTTTGTGTTTCCATATGAACTGTGTGATCCTTTGGTCTAGTTCTGTGAAAAATGTCAATGGAAGTTGAATAGGTATTGCATTGAATCTGTAGATGATATTTGGTAGTATGGTTATTTTCACAATATTGATTCTTCTGACCCAGGAACATGGAATATCTCTCCATCTGTTTAAGTCTTCTTTAATGTCTCTCATGAGTGTCTTGTAATTTTCTGTGTACGGTTCTTTTGTTTCTTTGGGTAGGTTTATTCCTAGATATTTGATTCTTTTGGTTGCAATGGTGAAGGGATCAATTTACATTCCCACCAGCAATGCAAGAGGGTACCCTTTCTCTGCATCCTCCAGCATTTATTGTCTGTCGATTTGTTGATGATGGTCATTCTGACGGGTGTGAGGTGGTATCTCACTGTAGTTTTAATTTGCATTTCTCTAATAATAAGCGAGATTGAGCATCGTTTCATGTGCTTTTGGGCCTTCTGTATGTCGTCTTTGGAGAGGTGTCTGTTTAGGTCCTTTTCCCATTTTTTGATTGGGTTGTTCATTTTTCCGGTGCTGAGTTGTCTGAGTTGCTTGTAGATTTTGGAGATTAATTCTTTGTCTGTTGTTTCATTTGCTATGATTTTCTCCCACTCTGTGGGGTGTCTGTTGAGCTTTTTTGTAATTTCTTTTGCTGTACAAAAGCTTTTAAGTTTCATGAGGTCCCACATGTTCATTTTTCTTTTCAGTTCTGCTATTTTAATTGGTGGGTCAGAGAAGATCTTGCTTTGATTGATGTCCTTGAGGGTTTTGCCTATATTGTCCTCTAAAAGTTTGATGGTTTCTGGTCTTACATTTAGGTCTTTAATCCATTTTGAGTTGATCTTAGTGTATGGTGTCGGGGAATGTTCCAACTTCATTTTTTTGCATGCAGCTGTCCAATTCTCCCAGCACCACTTGTTGAAGAGGCTGTCTTTGTCCCATTTTATAGTTTCTCCTCCTTTATCAAATATAAGGTACCCATAGGTGCGTGGGCTTATCTCTGGGTTCTCTATCTTGTTCCATTGGTCTATAGTTCTGTTTTTGTGCCAGTACCATACTGGCTTGATGACTGTTGCTTTGTAGTAGAGTCTGAAGTTAGGGAGGCTGATCCCTCCAGCTCCGTTTTTCTTTCTCAGGATTGCTTTGGCTATTCGAGGTCTTTTGTGTTTCCATATGAACTGTGTGATCCTTTGGTCTAGTTCTGTGAAAAATGTCAATGGAAGTTGAATAGGTATTGCATTGAATCTGTAGATGATATTTGGTAGTATGGTTATTTTCACAATATTGATTCTTCTGACCCAGGAACATGGAATATCTCTCCATCTGTTTAAGTCTTCTTTAATGTCTCTCATGAGTGTCTTGTAATTTTCTGTGTACGGTTCTTTTGTTTCTTTGGGTAGGTTTATTCCTAGATATTTGATTCTTTTGGTTGCAATGGTGAAGGGGACTGCCTCTTTGATTTCATTTTCTAATTTTTCATTGTGTATAGGAATGCCAGTGATTTCTGTGTGTTGACTTTGTATCCTGCGACTTTCCTGAATTTGTTGATTAGCTCTAGTAGCTTTGTAATACAGTCTTTGGGATTTTCTATGTATAATATCATGTCGTCTGCAAAAAGAGAGAGCTTGACTTTTTCCTTTCCAATCTGGATTCCTTTGATTTCTTTCTCTTCTCTTATCGCCATTGCTAGCATTTCCAGGACTATGTTGAATAGTAGTGGTGAAAGTGGACACCCCTGTCTTATTCCTGATTTTAGAGGGAATGCTTTCAGTTTTTCACCGTTGAGGATAATGTTCGCTGTGGGCTTCTCATATATGGCTTTCACTATGTTGAGATAGGTTCCTTCTATGCCCATTTTCTGAAGAGTTTTTATTATAAATGGGTACTGTACTTTGTCTAAGGCTTTTTCTGCATCTATTGAGATGATCATGTGATTTTTGTCTCTCAGTTTGTTGATATGGTGTATCACATTGATTGATTTGTGGATGTTGAAGAATCCTTGCATGCCTGGGATGAACCCGACTTGATCATGATGTATGAGTTTTTTGATGTGTCATTGAATTCTGTTCGCTAGGATTTTGTTGAGGATCTTGGCATCTAAGTTCGTCAGGGAAATTGGTCTGTAATTTTCCTTTTTTGTGTTGTCTTTGCCTGGTTTGTGTGTCAGGGTGATGGTGCCCTCGTAGAATGTGTTTGGAAGTTTTCCCTCCTGTGCAATTTTTTGGAAGAGTTTTAGAAGGACAGGCATTAGCTCTTCTTTAAATGTTTGGTACGGGTTTTAGAGTCTGAAGTTAGAGGCTGATAGTGTTCCATTTATGAAAACTGTGTGATCCTTTGGTCTAGTTCTGTGAAAAATGTCAATGGAAGTTGAATAGGTATTGCATTGAATCTGTAGATGATATTTGGTAGTATGGTTATTTTCACAATATTGATTCTTCTGACCCAGGAACATGGAATATCTCTCCATCTGTTTAAGTCTTCTTTAATGTCTCTCATGAGTGTCTTGTAATTTTCTGTGTACGGTTCTTTTGTTTCTTTGGGTAGGTTTATTCCTAGATATTTGATTCTTTTGGTTGCAATGGTGAAGGGGACTGCCTCTTTGATTTCATTTTCTAATTTTTCATTGTGTATAGGAATGCCAGTGATTTCTGTGTGTTGACTTTGTATCCTGCGACTTTCCTGAATTTGTTGATTAGCTCTAGTAGCTTTGTAATACAGTCTTTGGGATTTTCTATGTATAATATCATGTCGTCTGCAAAAAGAGAGAGCTTGACTTTTTCCTTTCCAATCTGGATTCCTTTGATTTCTTTCTCTTCTCTTATCGCCATTGCTAGCATTTCCAGGACTATGTTGAATAGTAGTGGTGAAAGTGGACACCCCTGTCTTATTCCTGATTTTAGAGGGAATGCTTTCAGTTTTTCACCGTTGAGGATAATGTTCGCTGTGGGCTTCTCATATATGGCTTTCACTATGTTGAGATAGGTTCCTTCTATGCCCATTTTCTGAAGAGTTTTTATTATAAATGGGTACTGTACTTTGTCTAAGGCTTTTTCTGCATCTATTGAGATGATCATGTGATTTTTGTCTCTCAGTTTGTTGATATGGTGTATCACATTGATTGATTTGTGGATGTTGAAGAATCCTTGCATGCCTGGGATGAACCCGACTTGATCATGATGTATGAGTTTTTTGATGTGTCATTGAATTCTGTTCGCTAGGATTTTGTTGAGGATCTTGGCATCTAAGTTCGTCAGGGAAATTGGTCTGTAATTTTCCTTTTTTGTGTTGTCTTTGCCTGGTTTGTGTGTCAGGGTGATGGTGCCCTCGTAGAATGTGTTTGGAAGTTTTCCCTCCTGTGCAATTTTTTGGAAGAGTTTTAGAAGGACAGGCATTAGCTCTTCTTTAAATGTTTGGTAGAATTAGGCTGTGAAGCCATCTGGCCCTGGGCTTTTATTTTTGGGTAAATTTTTAATCACAGATTCGATTTCTGAGCTTGTGATTGGGTTGTTCAAAGTTTCTGTTTCTTCCTGGTTCAGTCTTGGGAGATTGATCTTCCCCAAGAAACTGTCCATTTCTTCCAGGTTGTCCAGTTTGTTGCCATAGAGTTGCTCATAATAGTCTCTTAGAATCCTTTGGATTTCTGCATTATCTGTTGTAATCTCTCCTTTTTCATTTTTGATTTTGTTGATCTGGTTCTTCTCCCTCTTTTTCTTGATGAATCTGGCCAGAGGCTTTTGTTTACCTTTTCAAAGAACCAGCTTTTTGTTTTATTTATCCGAACTATAGTTTCTTTCATTTCTTTCTGATTTATTTCTGCTCTAGTCTTTATAATTTCTCGTCTTCTGCTGGCTTTGGGATGTTTCTGTTCTTCTTTTTCCAATTGTTTTAACTGGAGGGTTAAGTCACCTGCTTCATATTTTCCTAGTTTCTTGAGGTGGGATTGTATTGCTATAAATTTCCCCCTTAGAACTGCTTTTGCGGTATCCCATAAGTTTTGCACGGTCGTATATTCATTGTTATTTTCTTCTAGGAATTTTTAAATTTCTCTTTTGATTTCCTCAGTAATCAGTTGGTTTTTTAGGTATGTGTTGTTTAATCGCCATGTGTTTGTGTTTTTAGCGGTTTTTTGCCTGTAGTTGATCTCTAGTCTCATTGCATTGTGGTCCGAGAAGATGGTTGATAGAATTTCAGTTTTCTTGAATTGACAGAGGTTAGATTTGTGGCCCAAGATGTGGTCTATCCTGGAGAATGTTCCGTGAGCACTTGAGAAGAAAGTGTATTCTTGTGCTTTGGGGTGGAACGTCCTAAAGATATCAATGAGGTCCATCTTTTCTAGTGTGGCATTTAAGGCTTGTGTTTCTTTATTAATTTTCTGTTTAGATGATCTATCCATTGGTGTGAGAGGAGTGTTAAAGTCTCCTACTATTATTGTGTTATTATTGATTTCTTCTTTTAAGTCTGAAAGTATCTGTCTTATGTATTGAGGTGCCTCTGTGTTGGGTGAGTAGATGTTCATGACTGTTATGTCTTCCCCTTGGATGGATCCTTTAATTATGATGTAGTGACCTGCCTTGTCTCTTAGAATCTTCTTTACTTTAAAGTCTATTTTGTCTGATATGAGGATTGCTACTCCAGCTTTCTTTTGATTTCGATTTGCATGGAATATCTTTTTCCAGCCTTTCACTTTCAGTCTATGAGTGTCTCTAGGTCTGAAGTGGGTCTCTTGTAAACAGCATATACATGGGTCATGTTTCTTGATCCATTCAGCAAACCTATGTCGTTTGATTGGAGCATTTAATCCATTTACGTTCAAAGTAATTATTGATACGAATGTTCCTATTGTCATCTTCTTAGAAGTCTGGGGTTTGATTTTATTTATCCGAACTATAGGATTTATTTCTGCTCTAGTCTTTATAATTTCTCGTCTTCTGCTGGCTTTGGGATGTTTCTGTTCTTCTTTTTCCAATTGTTTTAACTGGAGGGTTAAGTCACCTGCTTCATATTTTCCTAGTTTCTTGAGGTGGGATTGTATTGCTATAAATTTCCCCCTTAGAACTGCTTTTGCGGTATCCCATAAGTTTTGCACGGTCGTATATTCATTGTTATTTTCTTCTAGGAATTTTTAAATTTCTCTTTTGATTTCCTCAGTAATCAGTTGGTTTTTTAGGTATGTGTTGTTTAATCGCCATGTGTTTGTGTTTTTAGCGGTTTTTTGCCTGTAGTTGATCTCTAGTCTCATTGCATTGTGGTCCGAGAAGATGGTTGATAGAATTTCAGTTTTCTTGAATTGACAGAGGTTAGATTTGTGGCCCAAGATGTGGTCTATCCTGGAGAATGTTCCGTGAGCACTTGAGAAGAAAGTGTATTCTTGTGCTTTGGGGTGGAACGTCCTAAAGATATCAATGAGGTCCATCTTTTCTAGTGTGGCATTTAAGGCTTGTGTTTCTTTATTAATTTTCTGTTTAGATGATCTATCCATTGGTGTGAGAGGAGTGTTAAAGTCTCCTACTATTATTGTGTTATTATTGATTTCTTCTTTTAAGTCTGAAAGTATCTGTCTTATGTATTGAGGTGCCTCTGTGTTGGGTGAGTAGATGTTCATGACTGTTATGTCTTCCCCTTGGATGGATCCTTTAATTATGATGTAGTGACCTGCCTTGTCTCTTAGAATCTTCTTTACTTTAAAGTCTATTTTGTCTGATATGAGGATTGCTACTCCAGCTTTCTTTTGATTTCGATTTGCATGGAATATCTTTTTCCAGCCTTTCACTTTCAGTCTATGAGTGTCTCTAGGTCTGAAGTGGGTCTCTTGTAAACAGCATATACATGGGTCATGTTTCTTGATCCATTCAGCAAACCTATGTCGTTTGATTGGAGCATTTAATCCATTTACGTTCAAAGTAATTATTGATACGAATGTTCCTATTGTCATCTTCTTAGAAGTCTGGGGTTTGATTTGTAGGACTTCTTTTACTCTTATATTTATTGGCTATATCAGGCCCTTTAACACTTGTTGTAGGGCTGGTTTTGTGGTACAGAATTCTTTTAGTTTTTGTCTGTCTGTGAAGCTTTTGACTTCTCCATCGATTCTGAATGAGATTTTTGCTGGGTAGAGAATTCGTGGTTGCAGATTATTCTCTTTTAGCCATTTAAATGTGTCCTGCCATTCTCTTCTGGCCTGCAGGGTTTCTGTTGAGAGATCCACAGTTAGACGTATGGGGTTTCCTTTATATGTTATTTGTTGTTTACTTCTAGCTGCTTTTAGTAATCTGTCTTTATATTTAGTCTGTGTTAGATTGATTAGAATGTGCCTTGGTGTGTTTCTTCTGGGGTTTCTCCTGTATGGAACTCTTTGTGCTTCTTGGACATGGTTGACTATTTCCTTTCCCATGCTGGGGAAGTTTTCTACTATAACCTCTTCAAGAATCTTTTCATAACCTTTCTTCCCTTCTTCTTCCTCTGGGACTCCTATAATTCTAATGTTGGTGCGTTTGATATTGTCCCATAGGTCTCTGAGGCTATCCTCAGTTCTTTTAATTCTTTCGACTTTGTTCTGTTCCTCACCAGTTATTTCCACCAGTCTATCTTCCAGCATGCTTATCCATTCTTCAGCCTCAGATGCTCTACTGTTGAGGCCTTCTATCATATTTTTGAGTTCAGCAATTGAGTTGGTGGTCTCTATTTGCTTATTTTTCATTTCCTGCATGTCTCTTCTCAATGCACTAATTTCCTCTAATATTCTGTTTTCGGTTTTTTGCATCCTCATTAGTATAGTTTTTCTGAATTCTCTTTCAGATAATTTGTCTATCTCCTCCTCTGTCATTTGAAGCTGTGATTCTCTAGCTTGGTCCTTCATTTGTGCAGTGTTTCTCTGTCATTTCATCTCTAGTGTTGTATGTTCTTTGATAGTGTGGGGTCTTGGAATCAGGGCTTCTAGTTCGAGGATCCTTGGTTTGATGATTGGTCAGGGGGTGTAGGCTCTATGTCTTTTAGGCAATCCATTTACGTTCAAAGTAATTATTGATACGAATGTTCCTATTGTCATCTTCTTAGAAGTCTGGGGTTTGATTTGTAGGACTTCTTTTCCTCTTATATTGATTGGCTATATCAGGCCCTTTAACACTTGTTGTAGGGCTGGTTTTGTGGTACAGAATTCTTTTAGTTTTTGTCTGTCTGTGAAGCTTTTGACTTCTCCATCGATTCTGAATGAGATTTTTGCTGGGTAGAGAATTCGTGGTTGCAGATTATTCTCTTTTAGCCATTTAAATGTGTCCTGCCATTCTCTTCTGGCCTGCAGGGTTTCTGTTGAGAGATCCACAGTTAGACGTATGGGGTTTCCTTTATATGTTATTTGTTGTTTACTTCTAGCTGCTTTTAGTAATCTGTCTTTATATTTAGTCTGTGTTAGATTGATTAGAATGTGCCTTGGTGTGTTTCTTCTGGGGTTTCTCCTGTATGGAACTCTTTGTGCTTCTTGGACATGGTTGACTATTTCCTTTCCCATGCTGGGGAAGTTTTCTACTATAACCTCTTCAAGAATCTTTTCATAACCTTTCTTCCCTTCTTCTTCCTCTGGGACTCCTATAATTCTAATGTTGGTGCGTTTGATATTGTCCCATAGGTCTCTGAGGCTATCCTCAGTTCTTTTAATTCTTTCGACTTTGTTCTGTTCCTCACCAGTTATTTCCACCAGTCTATCTTCCAGCATGCTTATCCATTCTTCAGCCTCAGATGCTCTACTGTTGAGGCCTTCTATCATATTTTTGAGTTCAGCAATTGAGTTGGTGGTCTCTATTTGCTTATTTTTCATTTCCTGCATGTCTCTTCTCAATGCACTAATTTCCTCTAATATTCTGTTTTCGGTTTTTTGCATCCTCATTAGTATAGTTTTTCTGAATTCTCTTTCAGATAATTTGTCTATCTCCTCCTCTGTCATTTGAAGCTGTGATTCTCTAGCTTGGTCCTTCATTTGTGCAGTGTTTCTCTGTCATTTCATCTCTAGTGTTGTATGTTCTTTGATAGTGTGGGGTCTTGGAATCAGGGCTTCTAGTTCGAGGATCCTTGGTTTGATGATTGGTCAGGGGGTGTAGGCTCTATGTCTGGTTTGCTATGGTGTTCCATGATATTAGTTCAAATACTAGCATCTGAGGAGAAAGAGGTGTGTCCCTAATGGGTGACAGTCATAAAAGCATGCAGATGTTTTCTAACATAGTCATAAGATATACATACATACACAGCAATAACCGCATCTAACCATTCTTACAGTGACAAAGCATAGGAAATTTTTCTGGCAAACGACACAATCAAAGATGGTACTTGCCCGTTAAGCTCTGAGTTAATTAAAATAGTGCCTGGAAAAATAGATCTTGGGTAAGGTCCTAGCTTGGATTATTTCGTCATTGAAAGCAATTTTTAACTGAAACATGTGTTGGGGGTGAGGAGGTGGAGAATGTATGGGTAATGAGAAGGAATAGATTTGACTTGGAAGGATTTTATAGGGTTATGTAGCCAAGATTAGTGTGTTGTATTGTTTAGTGCAGCTGGAAGAGAACAGTGGAGACAGGAAGGTAGGAAATATTTATCTAGGGGGTAGTGGTATATAGGAGAAAGTTTTAGATTTAGAACATAGAGGGAGGAAGGAGTGGGAAAGAGGAAAGAAAATTAGAAGTTCAAGAATCAAAATTTAAAAAAAAATTTAATAATTAAAAAATCAAAAAAAAATTAAAAATTAAAAAATGGAAGAGAAACTTAAGAAGAGACAAAAGAGAGAGAGAAAAAACAAACAAACAAACAAAAACCCTAACCTGACGGATCAAACGAATAAACAGAACCGTCCGCAACAGATAAGTAAAAAAGCTAAATACTGTCCCTGGTTTTTATCCTCTCATCTTTCTGGAAGCCAGTCTATTCTTGATGGTGTTGTCTTGATGATGCAGCCTTTTCCTTATGGCACCGGTCTGCAAGCTCAGGTGCTGGCCGGTCAGGCGGGCTGATCCCTGTCCGTTGGGCGGGGGACCGTGGTGCGCTCGCTGTTCCAGGTTGGGCGGGAGCGCGGGCTGATCCCAGTCTGTCGAGCGGGAGGCCGTGGTGCGTGCACAATCCCGTGTTGGGTGGGGGCGTCCTGGCTCTGCAGCGCACCTGCCGGTAGCCTCTGATACCTGCCCTTCTCCCGACTTCCTTCGCTGCGGGTGTAGCTATGGGGGTGCACGGGCTCCTCCGCCACTGGCGCGCGCGCACTGCCGGTTGCGCCTCCAAGTCCCAAAGGCAGGCACAAGCTTCCCGGTCTGGCTTGAGCCCGGTCCCTGGTCAGCAATCTGTGGGCGACTTCCCCTTCAGCCAGTCCCCCATTGGAGTGTTTGAACTCACCCGGTGCCAGGCGGAAAGTCGCGATTTTCGCACGGCGGCGGAGCGGCGCAATCCTCACACTGGGCGCTCCCTCCAGACTCCCGGTCTGTCTCTAGGCAGCACTCCCCGCGTTCCATCCGGCCTCAGGTCGCTAGGCAGCAAGCGCGTTCTGCTCGGCCCTGCTCCGGTATCCTATCTTCGCAGTGTCTTAATTTCTGGCGGCGATCCGGGCGGATTCTTGGAGTTTTCACGCTGAGTGCTGCCCTCTCTCCCCCGAGGCTCTGCTTAGGCCCCCTTTTAGGGCACTTGCTGGCGCACTTTCCGTCGGTGCGGTCCGGCGTGGGGGTTAGGATAGAGGATTCTTAGAACCCTAGCTCCCGGAAATTTCTGGCTATTCACTCTTCTACTCTCGCGGACCTATGGAATTTTTCTGTCGTCTAGCGGCAGGTTTGGTGGTGGTGGTTCTTTTCTTGATTAGTTCTGGTGATTCTGTTAGGGAGCTGGTGAAATCTTCCCCTCATTCCTCCGCCATCTTGGCTCCTCTACCCCATGAGATTTTTTTTAAAAGCAGGTTTATAGAGACATATATATGGCAAAACTGTACAGTTTAATATTTGAGTTAGGTGCATTTTGACAAATGATTATTAATTATACCACTGTACAATTGTAAGATATTAATCTTACCACAATTAAGATACAGCACATTTTCATCCTACCTAGAAGATGCCTTGTGCCCCTTTGCCATTCATCCCTTCTTTAGTCTCCAAAACTGTAGTAATTATCTGATTTCTGTCCCAAAGACTTTGCATTTTGATTCTTTTTTGAATGTCATATGCATGGAATCATATGGCACGTGACTTTTTGTCTGTGGGGTTCCTTTGTTTACCTTGCTTTCAAGATTCATCCATGTTGTGTGTATCACTAGTTAGTTCTTTCTTGAGGAATAGTATTGCATCATATGGATACATCATCTTGTTTTTATCCTTTCTCCACTTCATGAGCATTTGAGTATTTTTCAGTTCTGGGCCATGATGAATAAAACTGCTATAAATGTTAGCAGATAGGTCATTTGTTGATCTGAAGTTTCAGTAATCTTAGGTTAATATCCATAAACAAAGTTTGTGTAAGGGTCAGACAGTGAGGGTAAGTTTAATAAGAAAATTCCAAACTGGTTTCCAAAACATGCCATTTTACTCATCCCACCAGTGTAAGAGAATTCTGGTTGCTTTGCCTTCTTAGTATCTCTTGGTATTGTCAGTTTTGGAAAAAAAAAATGTACCCATCAAGTAGATGTGAAGTGGTGTTTTATTGTGGTTTTAATTTGTATTTCCCTAGTGACTAAGAGTCCTCTTCAGCTAATTCCTTGGAAAAAACAGCAGCACCCAGCCAATGCTACCATTGTTTGTATGGCCCAGGGTCCCCCAGAGTCCCCTCAGAGGGGACCTCATACATCTAGCATATAAGAGAAGCTCCCCAAGCTGGCATAATAGGGTCGGGGACAACACTGTTACTCCAACATTATTTTATTTAATCTTCCAGTGATGTAGGTACTTCTATATTACAGATGAGGAAGTTGAGGCGCCTCAACTTCAAAATTTTATGTAAACTTTATGTAATTTTACAAAACTTTATGTAATTTTCCCAAACCCATAAAGCTGGTAAGCAGAAGGGCCAGAATTTAAGTTTGGGTTTTGGGGTTTCAAAGTTAATGCTTGAAATTACTCTGAAATTTATAGCTGATAAATATCACTTCAGGGTTCTTTTCTGCTGGATGGATAACATCTCTTTTTAAATCCTTATTTTCTCCAAACCTTTCATCAAATTCAAGGTTTTGTTGGATCACATTTTCTCCCCAAGCTCCCTATGTCACTTCTTGTTTCCATACTACAGCGCTGAATAAATAAATTCAGATTTGCTTCTTGGTGACAATTACTGTCACAATTATGTCAAGCTATTCAGATTGGACCTCTTGACTCTGAGTAAATGGAACTGGGACTGTTGGCAGGGGTTGGCATAGCCTGTTAGGAGGCATCTTAATGTACCCTGAGGGTTCATGGATGGATAAGCTGCACCTAAGTAGGCCAGCTACACTTTATGGCTTGTCTTTTCTAAAAGAGATGCTGAATGTACTGTATTTCAATGATGTACATTCTGTAATAATTTAACACTTAGCCCTCACATACTGCTGTTCAACCTTCTGTATTTTAGACAAATGTAATTCAATTTAGAGTTTTTGTTCATATGGTCACCTGCTATGAAATAAAACTGCTATAAATGTTAGCAGATAGGTCATTTGTTGATCTGAAGTTTCAGTAATCTTAGGTTAATATCCATAAACAAAGTTTGTGTAATAATGATTTTCCAAACTGGTTTCCAAAACATGCCATTTTACTCATCCCACCAGTGTAAGAGAATTCTGGTTGCTTTGCCTTCTTAGTATCTCTTGGTATTGTCAGTTTGGAAAAAAAAAATGTACCCATCAAGTAGATGTGAAGTGGTGTTTTATTGTGGTTTTAATTTGTATTTCCCTAGTGACTAAGAGTCCTCTTCAGCTAATTCCTTGGAAAAAACAGCAGCACCCAGCCAATGCTACCATTGTTTGTATGGCCCAGGGTCCCCCAGAGTCCCCTCAGAGGGGACCTCATACATCTAGCATATAAGAGAAGCTCCCCAAGCTGGCATAATAGGGTCGGGGACAACACTGTTACTCCAACATTATTTTATTTAATCTTCCAGTGATGTAGGTACTTCTATATTACAGATGAGGAAGTTGAGGCGCCTCAACTTCAAAATTTTATGTAAACTTTATGTAATTTTACAAAACTTTATGTAATTTTCCCAAACCCATAAAGCTGGTAAGCAGAAGGGCCAGAATTTAAGTTTGGGTTTTGGGGTTTCAAAGTTAATGCTTGAAATTACTCTGAAATTTATAGCTGATAAATATCACTTCAGGGTTCTTTTCTGCTGGATGGATAACATCTCTTTTTAAATCCTTATTTTCTCCAAACCTTTCATCAAATTCAAGGTTTTGTTGGATCACATTTTTCTCCCCAAGCTCCCTATGTCACTTCTTGTTTCCATACTACAGCGCTGAATAAATAAATTCAGATTTGCTTCTTGGTGACAATTACTGTCACAATTATGTCAAGCTATTCAGATTGGACCTCTTGACTCTGAGTAAATGGAACTGGGACTGTTGGCAGGGGTTGGCATAGCCTGTTAGGAGGCATCTTAATGTACCCTGAGGGTTCATGGATGGATAAGCTGCACCTAAGTAGGCCAGCTACACTTTATGGCTTGTCTTTTCTAAAAGAGATGCTGAATGTACTGTATTTCAATGATGTACATTCTGTAATAATTTAACACTTAGCCCTCACATACTGCTGTTCAACCTTCTGTATTTTAGACAAATGTAATTCAATTTAGAGTTTTTGTTACATATGGTCAATCCATACCACTGTAAATTAGTAATGGTTGTCAGTGTGTGGTCATAGCCCCGCCCATTACAATTTACTCCTGAGTTTTGAGCTATATTAAGAATCTGAAGATTTTTTATGTTTCCTTTCTCTTCACTATCACAGTTAACCTTATTGCTTTTAGTAAGAGCTAAATAGATATATGGTATCTGTTGAGCTCTTTTGCTATTCTTTGAATATTTGTCACTTTTTCAAAATTTGTCACTTTTAATGAAACTTATTTAATCATACAGAGACTATCTTGAGGGAAAAAAGTAAGAGATAGTTTAAAACATACGTATACTTTGGCACATACTATTGGCAACGGATGAGGTTGCATTTATTGAATTTAAAACTGCAGGGCATGCTGTACCAGTGTTAAACTTGGTAGATAAGAGAACTTTGAATGTACTTACTGTTTGATCAGTTTTTTAAAATGTAGAGGGCAAGGCTGGACTATAAATGAAAGAGACTAAAATTTAAATTTTGAATGTGCTGTTCTGCTTTGCCTTCCTGAGACCTCTGACCTAATTCGCATCTAATTACCTGGGGGATGAGAGTGGGTAGGTGGGCAGAGATTATAATTTGTTAGGGAAGGAACAGCAAGGAGAGACCAAGAGAATACTGAGTCTCCAGTAGACCATCATAAGATCATGCAACAGGGTCATGGTTCTAGCCTTCTGCCTTGAGAGAGCACTTTCCATTTTCCTCAATCTCCTCTCCAGTATTTCCACAACCAAGTGTAGAGGATTCGGTCTCGAGTTCTCTTGTGTCATAGAAAAGATGTAACACCTGCCGTGGGAGATTTGCTTCTTGGTAAATTGTCACAATTATGTCAAGCTATTCAGATTGGACCTCTTGACTCTGAGTAAATGGAACTGGGACTGTTGGCAGGGGTTGGCATAGCCTGTTAGGAGGCATCTTAATGTACCCTGAGGGTTCATGGATGGATAAGCTGCACCTAAGTAGGCCAGCTACACTTTATGGCTTGTCTTTTCTAAAAGAGATGCTGAATGTACTGTATTTCAATGATGTACATTCTGTAATAATTTAACACTTAGCCCTCACATACTGCTGTTCAACCTTCTGTATTTTAGACAAATGTAATTCAATTTAGAGTTTTTGTTACATATGGTCAATCCATACCACTGTAAATTAGTAATGGTTGTCAGTGTGTGGTCATAGCCCCGCCCATTACAATTTACTCCTGAGTTTTGAGCTATATTAAGAATCTGAAGATTTTTTATGTTTCCTTTCTCTTCACTATCACAGTTAACCTTATTGCTTTTAGTAAGAGCTAAATAGATATATGGTATCTGTTGAGCTCTTTTGCTATTCTTTGAATATTTGTCACTTTTTCAAAATTTGTCACTTTTAATGAAACTTATTTAATCATACAGAGACTATCTTGAGGGAAAAAAGTAAGAGATAGTTTAAAACATACGTATACTTTGGCACATACTATTGGCAACGGATGAGGTTGCATTTATTGAATTTAAAACTGCAGGGCATGCTGTACCAGTGTTAAACTTGGTAGATAAGAGAACTTTGAATGTACTTACTGTTTGATCAGTTTTTAAGATGTAGAGGGTAAGGCTGGACTATAAATGAAAGAGACTAAAATTTAAATTTTGAATGTGCTGTTCTGCTTTGCCTTCCTGAGACCTCTGACCTAATTCGCATCTAATTACCTGGGGGATGAGAGTGGGTAGGTGGGCAGAGATTATAATTTGTTAGGGAAGGAACAGCAAGGAGAGACCAAGAGAATACTGAGTCTCCAGTAGACCATCATAAGATCATGCAACAGGGTCATGGTTCTAGCCTTCTGCCTTGAGAGAGCACTTTCCATTTTCCTCAATCTCCTCTCCAGTATTTCCACAACCAAGTGTAGAGGATTCGGTCTCTCGAGTTCTCTTGTGTCATAGAAAAGATGTAACACCTGCCGTGAGGATTGACTGGAGTCTGGAAGAGGGTATCAATAAAGAAGCAAATACATTTTTCTTTTTTTTATCCCCCAAAACTTGTGAGAAGGAAAGAAAAGAGTTAACTTACTAAATAGCATTTATACCTTTGGTTCCAAGTGCTTCTATGTATGGGCTTCCCAGGTGACTCTAGTGGTAAAGTATCCTCCTGCCAGTGCAGTTGGTGGTTCTCTCCTTAGTCGGGAAGATCCCCTGGAGGAGGAAATGGTAATACACTCCAGTATTCACCCCTGTGAATTTCCATGGACAGAGGAGCCTGGTGGGCTACAGTTCACGAGGTCACAAAGAGTGGAATATGTCTGAGTGACCGAACACACACAACTTCTATGTATATAAACATGTATCAGTTCACTTAATCCTCACACAAACACTATGAACTAGTGAAGTAAATTACTACTTTATTCCCATTTTACTGTAGGGGAAACTAGGGCACAGAGCCAGTCAAGAACTCACTCCAGATCATGCATCTAATGAGCATCACAGCGGCACCAGGCTGTCTACCCCACTAGCTCCTGAGGAGATGGGTTCTTGAGGGTAACGCTGAAGGTAAAGAGGGAAGACAGCAGTTTTCTCCCTGCTCCCTATTCAGGGCTAGAAAATTACCTCTGAGCTTCCTCTTGTACCAGGCTTGGGCCTGGCTGAAGCTACGCAGCGTGGTGTTCAGAAGAGGGAGATCTTTCGGTATGATCTTCCTGAGCTGCCTTCAGGGACCTACAGTGAGAAACTATCCAGTCAGCCAGGGAGCCCCCAGATGATTCTTCAGGTGGTGGGAGGCTGGGACCATCTGGTCCATGGACTGAAGGAGGCTGTGGGTCTCCTGCAGAAAACTGTGGCCAGTGCGAGCATGGATGAGACAGGTTGAAGGAACAGCGGGGGTTCTCCAGTAGACCATCATAAGATCATGCAACAGGGTCATGGTTCTAGCCTTCTGCCTTGAGAGAGCACTTTCCATTTTCCTCAATCTCCTCTCCAGTATTTCCACAACCAAGTGTAGAGGATTCGGTCTCGAGTTCTCTTGTGTCATAGAAAAGATGTAACACCTGCCGTGAGGATTGACTGGAGTCTGGAAGAGGGTATCAATAAAGAAGCAAATACATTTTTCTTTTTTTTCCCCCAAAACTTGTGAGAAGGAAAGAAAAGAGTTAACTTACTAAATAGCATTTATACCTTTGGTTCCAAGTGCTTCTATGTATGGGCTTCCCAGGTGACTCTAGTGGTAAAGTATCCTCCTGCCAGTGCAGTTGGTGGTTCTCTCCTTAGTCGGGAAGATCCCCTGGAGGAGGAAATGGTAATACACTCCAGTATTCACCCCTGTGAATTTCCATGGACAGAGGAGCCTGGTGGGCTACAGTTCACGAGGTCACAAAGAGTGGAATATGTCTGAGTGACCGAACACACACAACTTCTATGTATATAAACATGTATCAGTTCACTTAATCCTCACACAAACACTATGAACTAGTGAAGTAAATTACTACTTTATTCCCATTTTACTGTAGGGGAAACTAGGGCACAGAGCCAGTCAAGAACTCACTCCAGATCATGCATCTAATGAGCATCACAGCGGCACCAGGCTGTCTACCCCACTAGCTCCTGAGGAGATGGGTTCTTGAGGGTAACGCTGAAGGTAAAGAGGGAAGACAGCAGTTTTTCTCCCTGCTCCCTATTCAGGGCTAGAAAATTACCTCTGAGCTTCCTCTTGTACCAGGCTTGGGCCTGGCTGAAGCTACGCAGCGTGGTGTTCAGAAGAGGGAGATCTTTCGGTATGATCTTCCTGAGCTGCCTTCAGGGACCTACAGTGAGAAACTATCCAGTCAGCCAGGGAGCCCCCAGATGATTCTTCAGGTGGTGGGAGGCTGGGACCATCTGGTCCATGGACTGAAGGAGGCTGTGGGTCTCCTGCAGAAAACTGTGGCCAGTGCGAGCAGGGATGAGACAGGGTTAACCAGGTTGGAGTATGGGGCATTGTCAAAGTTAGGGGAGACTGAAATCAGAGTCCTATTGACACAGAGTGAAGCTATGCAGCATAGCAGCAGGGCAAACAGCATCCAGGAGCCAGGGGTGTTGCCATGGAAACCTGGGGACTCCAAGAATATTGTACCGAAGACTCTGATTCTTTATTTTTCCAGGCGGACTGAAAAACTTTATTCGCCTCACTCACCACCAGGCTTCACAAGTCATCACAGGAGGCAGTGCAGGGAGCTAGGCTAGCTTAGGGACTAAGCGATTTTCTTTTTTCTTTTTTTTTCTGAAAGACTGCATATTTTAAAGGGGAAGTCAACACTATTAGATGAGATTAAGTTTTCACTGAATTTAGTTAATTTGTTGTCTGGTTGTCCTGTGGAGAGGGAGCTAAAATCGAGAACCAGATTCAGTAGAGAACCCTAAAGAATAGTCATTTGCTCTTCATATCTGAGTTATACAGGGAGTTAAATTTTATAAACATGCTACAAAATTCAGCTAATCAAAAAAATAAGAAAGAAAAAATATATTGTCTACTGTATAGGCAATGGAAACAGCACACATAAAATAATCAGAAAAATTAAAGGGAAAAATAAGAATTACAGAAATGGGACTACAAGATAATAATAACCTTCCTGGTAGTAGCCATTTATAGTAGAACCTCATTTGACAAAGAAAAGTTAGCCAGGCAGTTAATTTCAATGCTACCTTGCTGTGACAGAAATGTACATGGTTGTAAAAAAAGTAAAATAAAAACAAAAACAAATACCTAAATACTGTGAGTAGGATGGGAAAAATGAAAATTATAGGGAGAGAACCACAATTTCAGTATCTCAATAGATTGTTCCGGGACCACCCACACCTTTATTTGTCAGACTGCACCATTTCCCCTCCCTATTGCACTTCTGGTTCTGGTCCAGAGAGTGGTGGGTGGAGGGAGAAACGCTCCCTTTGCACCCTCCATGCTTTCCCTCCTCTCGTGTCACCCTGCCTGTCTGCGCCCACTGCCCCACTTTGTCCAGGCCCTCATTTGCTCTCCCTTGGGCCACGGGGAAGGCTTCCTAATTGATTTTGCTTCCTACAACCTCTCCCTCCTCTAATTCAGCCTGTAAAACTTTCCTAGATTAACCTTACTGAAGCTGTGATCAGATGGGCATCTCCACTACACAAATCCATAAAGAATCCCTGCAAAGAGCTCTCTTTTGGTGACTGAATTGGGTAAAAAGTCCTGTCTCCAGTGTGCAAGGTGCCTCTCAAGACCACACGAACAGAAGACCACAGCAGCTCTGCTGCTCAAGGTCCCAGTATTTTCTCAGGAGCATTATAGGTACAACAAGCCTTGTTCCTTAACTCCTAGAGGATCCATAGTTTTGATCATTCAGTAACTATATGCACATAGATGATCAAATAAACAGGTGGAGAAGGAAAAAAAGGATGAATGCAATCACGTGATCAGATGAGGCAGAAAAAAGTGAAACCTAGAAAAACCATCTTATTATAGAGCAGAGATCTTTTGAGGTTTCTGGAAGGGACCCAAACAAGAAATCTAACTCATTTGGAAGGCTGTGGAAACACACAAGGGCAAATGAAATGAGGGGTATCCCACTCAGTCTTCACTGTTTGCAAGACAAATGGGAATGTTGTGTTGTGAGTAGAAAGCTGTAAACTCATACCACCCATGTGTCTGATACACTTGAGCACTATTTTGGGGGTCATATCAGAGATCACCTGACTACCTACCTATCTAACTGTATCTATCTTTATCATATTTCTATTCTTCAATTAATTTATTTGCTAGTCTGTGGCATTTTATTTATGTTTTGGGGGACCCACTTGGTTTAATTAATATGCAGGTAGATTCCAAATACTTCTAACTTCCATGGTTTGGAGCAACACTCAGATAAATCATTTAATGAAGAGATTAGGATTGAATAGTCAGGGCCTTTTGCAAAAGGAGTCCGAGAGCCTGTCTCCTTTTATTTGTACATTTGCTCTCTCTTATCTTTTAGCTGACCAGACATTCAGGTTTGTGGTCACAGTATTGTCTCTCAAACAAGCTATTTTTCCTGCTTTATCTTAATGTCAGTTTCCAAAGGCTGTATTGTTAGAATCAATATGTTTGTTTAGATATCAGTGGGCCTTAAACTTCAAGAGCTGAAAGGTATGTTAGCAGTCATCTGGTTCCAAGATATATCGAACTTCTAATTGTTTTCCTTCTTTACTGTTTGTCACAACCAAAGACTTTCATCTCTGTAATAGCAGTCATCTGAAAAATTTCGCATCTCCACTACACAAATCCATAAAGAATCCCTGCAAAGAGCTCTCTTTGGTGACTGAATTGGGTAAAAAGTCCTGTCTCCAGTGTGCAAGGTGCCTCTCAAGACCACACGAACAGAAGACCACAGCAGCTCTGCTGCTCAAGGTCCCAGTATTTTCTCAGGAGCATTATAGGTACAACAAGCCTTGTTCCTTAACTCCTAGAGGATCCATAGTTTTGATCATTCAGTAACTATATGCACATAGATGATCAAATAAACAGGTGGAGAAGGAAAAAAAGGATGAATGCAATCACGTGATCAGATGAGGCAGAAAAAAGTGAAACCTAGAAAAACCATCTTATTATAGAGCAGAGATCTTTTGAGGTTTCTGGAAGGGACCCAAACAAGAAATCTAACTCATTTGGAAGGCTGTGGAAACACACAAGGGCAAATGAAATGAGGGGTATCCCACTCAGTCTTCACTGTTTGCAAGACAAATGGGAATGTTGTGTTGTGAGTAGAAAGCTGTAAACTCATACCACCCATGTGTCTGATACACTTGAGCACTATTTTGGGGGTCATATCAGAGATCACCTGACTACCTACCTATCTAACTGTATCTATCTTTATCATATTTCTATTCTTCAATTAATTTATTTGCTAGTCTGTGGCATTTTATTTATGTTTTGGGGGACCCACTTGGTTTAATTAATATGCAGGTAGATTCCAAATACTTCTAACTTCCATGGTTTGGAGCAACACTCAGATAAATCATTTAATGAAGAGATTAGGATTGAATAGTCAGGGCCTTTTGCAAAAGGAGTCCGAGAGCCTGTCTCCTTTTATTTGTACATTTGCTCTCTCTTATCTTTTAGCTGACCAGACATTCAGGTTTGTGGTCACAGTATTGTCTCTCAAACAAGCTATTTTTCCTGCTTTATCTTAATGTCAGTTTCCAAAGGCTGTATTGTTAGAATCAATATGTTTGTTTAGATATCAGTGGGCCTTAAACTTCAAGAGCTGAAAGGTATGTTAGCAGTCATCTGGTTCCAAGATATATCGAACTTCTAATTGTTTTCCTTCTTTTACTGTTTGTCACAACCAAAGACTTTCATCTCTGTAATAACTGCTCAGTTTGGCACAAGCTACCTACATGAAAAAATTTCAAGTTGTCAATTATAATTCACAAGCAGTAAATAGTAAGCAGAAAAAAATTAAGAGCCCTATGAAAGTGAAATCTTAATTCAGAAGACATTTTGTCAACATGTTCATCTAAAGTTCGTGATGAGTTAAGTACCAAGCGATAATTGGGGAGGCACAGTGACTGAGTTCTTGGTTTCTACTTAATTATAGAGGGAACATTCATCTCCATCAAAATAAGTCTTTAAGACTCATAAAAATGCAGAGAGAGAAACTCTTTCCCAATGGCCCATGACTACTACCTTAAATATGAATGTCTACATTCTTGATGCAGGCAGGTTCTTACTCTTATATAAATTGTAAGCAATATAATTAAAAGATTAGAATAGTAAAACAGAGACACAAAGGATTTTTCAGCATTTATATGTACAAAGAGAAGTATGACCATGTTCAATTCATCCTTTCAAAGTATGCTTGTAAGGATATTGAATTTATTGTCTTGGAAGGGCAAAGACTTGTATTTTATAAATATTTATAGCAACAGTTTAATTCTTCAATTGTGGTTTCAGAGGGACAGCATGACTTTCTAGGTCATTCAAATAAATGGACAGAAGAAGCTGTTTTTTTTTTTTTTTCCCTTGGATGACAGATCTTGAAAAAAATGATTTTATGCAAGTCTAGAGTTTTCTACTTGAACAGGATGACAACAACCATGCAGTACAGAGGTACTTCTCTGCTGTTGAAGATCCAAATGCTAATTTGACCAGCACTGTCAGATATTTCCTGGTCAGATTTTAAAACAGACCTCCATGTTTTAGTCCCAGTTATTCTAATTTAGTATAATTAGAATGGGGCCAGAAGTATCTTATGGATACTACTTATGGATTCCCAGGTGATCAAAAATCATTTAATGAAGAGATTAGGATTGAATAGTCAGGGCCTTTTGCAAAGGAGTCCGAGAGCCTGTCTCCTTTTATTTGTACATTTGCTCTCTCTTATCTTTTAGCTGACCAGACATTCAGGTTTGTGGTCACAGTATTGTCTCTCAAACAAGCTATTTTTCCTGCTTTATCTTAATGTCAGTTTCCAAAGGCTGTATTGTTAGAATCAATATGTTTGTTTAGATATCAGTGGGCCTTAAACTTCAAGAGCTGAAAGGTATGTTAGCAGTCATCTGGTTCCAAGATATATCGAACTTCTAATTGTTTTCCTTCTTTTACTGTTTGTCACAACCAAAGACTTTCATCTCTGTAATAACTGCTCAGTTTGGCACAAGCTACCTACATGAAAAAATTTCAAGTTGTCAATTATAATTCACAAGCAGTAAATAGTAAGCAGAAAAAAATTAAGAGCCCTATGAAAGTGAAATCTTAATTCAGAAGACATTTTGTCAACATGTTCATCTAAAGTTCGTGATGAGTTAAGTACCAAGCGATAATTGGGGAGGCACAGTGACTGAGTTCTTGGTTTCTACTTAATTATAGAGGGAACATTCATCTCCATCAAAATAAGTCTTTAAGACTCATAAAAATGCAGAGAGAGAAACTCTTTCCCAATGGCCCATGACTACTACCTTAAATATGAATGTCTACATTCTTGATGCAGGCAGGTTCTTACTCTTATATAAATTGTAAGCAATATAATTAAAAGATTAGAATAGTAAAACAGAGACACAAAGGATTTTTCAGCATTTATATGTACAAAGAGAAGTATGACCATGTTCAATTCATCCTTTCAAAGTATGCTTGTAAGGATATTGAATTTATTGTCTTGGAAGGGCAAAGACTTGTATTTTATAAATATTTATAGCAACAGTTTAATTCTTCAATTGTGGTTTCAGAGGGACAGCATGACTTTCTAGGTCATTCAAATAAATGGACAGAAGAAGCTGTTTTTTTTTTTTTTTCCCTTGGATGACAGATCTTGAAAAAAATGATTTTATGCAAGTCTAGAGTTTTCTACTTGAACAGGATGACAACAACCATGCAGTACAGAGGTACTTCTCTGCTGTTGAAGATCCAAATGCTAATTTGACCAGCACTGTCAGATATTTCCTGGTCAGATGTTTTAAATACAGACCTCCATGTTTTAGTCCCAGTTATTCTAATTTAGTATAATTAGAATGGGGCCAGAAGTATCTTATGGATACTACTTATGGATTCCCAGGTGATTCTGATGGATAGAACTATAAAGCACTGAATTAATGTAACCTCTCACCCCATGTATCCACTCATCAAAATATCTGCAGAGGGAGCAAATGTACCATCTCTAGGATTACCAACTTTATTACTAGAATGACTTAATGCTCAAAAATTCACAGTTACATTAAATAAAACTTTAACCTTCCTAAGCCTAATACTCTCATAAACAACTTTTGGTTCTAGTTCTTCTTTCTATATAATAAAGTAAAATAAATCCATATATTCTTCATCATGGCAGTTTTTTGCAGTTTTTCTTACACATTTTTCCCGAAAGTTCCCTGCTCATAATTTGCTTGAACGTTCACTTAAAATGTGGTTTATAGACTTTTTTAAAAAAAATTTATTTTACTTTTAACTTTTACAGAGTTTTGTTGTTTACAGATATGCATGTTCCCAGATTGGTTATATGGTTTATAGACTTTCTACATTCATGTTATATTCTAATTTGTCAAAGTTCTTTTATTAACATCTGCAATTCTAAATCTAAATTCATTGTCCATTCAGGTTTAGAAATATGGCTTCTTGATATTTCTTAGTGCAATTTGAGATTGTATTGGCATTTTTTTTAATAGAACATATTTCAGAGTAAGATCATATAAAACTTTAGTCAGCTAATTTTCCTAAATCCTTTGTATGTATGTGCACATGTGTGTGTATGAATATGTGTGTAAAGTCAAAAATTGGAGCACAGGAAGTTCATGACTCTAAAACAGGAATCCTAATTTCATATATATGCATCAGGGCTGACAGATTACAAATAAATGAGAAAAATAAATGAGAAACATAGGTCAATTGTAAATAATTTGGGATGGTAGCATCTGTAGCAAGTTGGAGAGACCATTTTCCAACTAAGGTTTTTTTAACATTTTAAAATTAAAAAAAATATATGGCCTTTCCAAAAATTGGAAACAACTTCTACCAGATCAAAATCTTATTAATGGGCCAAATGTAGGCAAAATGGTATCATTTTCAGCTCCTACTCCTGGGTCAAAGAGGTGAGTCTTGGAACATGTTTCCATAGGTTCTTAGGGTTTTGTTGATATTTTAAAAGAGATTTAGGAATAAGAGAGTGCCCTTTTACCAGAAGTCCTTTGGTATCTCCAGTTTTTGAAGACATGTTGATAAGTTTAGTTGGCTGTACATAGAATATGTTACACAAGCTCATCACCTTGACATTCATTTTCTCTTCAATTATGCAAATACTGCTATATAAAACAACAAATAAGAAAGATGGAAAGAGTAATAAGGAAAGAAAGAATTTCTCCTGTGTGATTTTTCCAGTAGTCATCAACCTAGAGCACAACTGAAAATATCTTTCCATGTTTCTAGCACTTGTATACATACATTCATTTTTATATTTATCCTTCCCTTATTTTCCAGCTCATAAACTGAAGCTCCTCTTAGGCATGCAGCTTTTAAAAAATTATTCTGTAGTCTTTCCACAATGGATCCCATGGTGTTATAGTACAGGCACTTAATGTTTTCTGCTTGTGTGTGTGCCAAGTTGCTTCCGGGAGTCCGACTCTTTACAGCACTATAGACTGTAGCCCACCAGCCTCCTCTGTCCATGGGATTCTCCAGGCAAGAATACTGGAGTGGGTTGCCATGCCCTCCTCTAGGAATGCTGTGTGCTTATTGCTTTCTAAATTGATTTGTGAAACCGAGGATAACGGTCTTTATACCATTACGTTTCTTTACATTAGAGTACAGGTATTGCAACTCTAGAGTTTTGCTTAAATCTTATATTTGCTATGATCTGCACTTTACAGTTTGTACAAATACTTCTTGGGATTGATTAGAGGAAGTTGAAATATTTCTTCCACTCTTGTTTATGTTTTCCCAAGCACACCTATATTCTTGCTCAATGCCATTGTTTCTCACTTAAGCAGCTGTTATTTTTAGTGTTGAATTAGTCTCAAAAAGATTTCTCAGTAAATTGGAAACAACTTCTACCAGATCAAAATCTTATTAATGGGCCAAATGTAGGCAAAATGGTATCATTTTCAGCTCCTACTCCTGGGTCAAAGAGGTGAGTCTTGGAACATGTTTCCATAGGTTCTTAGGGTTTTGTTGATATTTTAAAAGAGATTTAGGAATAAGAGAGTGCCCTTTTACCAGAAGTCCTTTGGTATCTCCAGTTTTTGAAGACATGTTGATAAGTTTAGTTGGCTGTACATAGAATATGTTACACAAGCTCATCACCTTGACATTCATTTTCTCTTCAATTATGCAAATACTGCTATATAAAACAACAAATAAGAAAGATGGAAAGAGTAATAAGGAAAGAAAGAATTTCTCCTGTGTGATTTTTCCAGTAGTCATCAACCTAGAGCACAACTGAAAATATCTTTCCATGTTTCTAGCACTTGTATACATACATTCATTTTTATATTTATCCTTCCCTTATTTTCCAGCTCATAAACTGAAGCTCCTCTTAGGCATGCAGCTTTTAAAAAATTATTCTGTAGTCTTTCCACAATGGATCCCATGGTGTTATAGTACAGGCACTTAATGTTTTCTGCTTGTGTGTGTGCCAAGTTGCTTCCGGGAGTCCGACTCTTTACAGCACTATAGACTGTAGCCCACCAGCCTCCTCTGTCCATGGGATTCTCCAGGCAAGAATACTGGAGTGGGTTGCCATGCCCTCCTCTAGGAATGCTGTGTGCTTATTGCTTTCTAAATTGATTTGTGAAACCGAGGATAACGGTCTTTATACCATTACGTTTCTTTACATTAGAGTACAGGTATTGCAACTCTAGAGTTTTGCTTAAATCTTATATTTGCTATGATCTGCACTTTACAGTTTGTACAAATACTTCTTGGGATTGATTAGAGGAAGTTGAAATATTTCTTCCACTCTTGTTTATGTTTTCCCAAGCACACCTATATTCTTGCTCAATGCCATTGTTTCTCACTTAAGCAGCTGTTATTTTTAGTGTTGAATTAGTCTCAAAAAGATTTCTCAGTAAATTGTTATTAAAGTCTTCACCATTATTAACTTTTAAACTCTTCCAACCTTAACTTTTACCTTTAGGGTCTATCAGTAATTTCTGAGCTTATTAAACTGTGAGACCCTTTCTTAGAAAAGTAAGCCTTGTTCAGTTGATGTTATAGAAACCAGAGCTTCGTAAGTTGTTTTTTCTTTTACAAAGCCATCATCTCTGGCCAAAGCTGCTTTTTATCTGTATTTCTGTCTTATTAATTACAATTGTATATTCCTGAGTAAAATGTCCTCAACTGCTTGTATTTGACTGGAGTTATCTGTCAAAGAAGTCTGTGCTCTCATATATGGCAACTATGGTCAATTCAAGTCTGTGGCAGAGAGGTCTCGAACATCCTTATTTCAGGAGAGATTAGACAGGTGTGTTAACAGTCAGAGGAAGCACAAAGCTTATATTAGCAGAGCTGTTGATGTACTTTCTTATCTCAGTTGTGGCAGTAATTACAGCAAAACAGCCTTTGATTTAAGGTAAAGCCCTAATTCAAATATCTCTCTTCTTTAGCTGTGGGGATCTGCAGGAGTTTAGATATTTATTTTGGTACCTGCCAAAGAGGATTTGGGACTACATAGAGCTTGACAAAATCTGGTTTTAAAGCCTTAAAAAACAAAGTGAAAGGAACCTGATGATTTTAAGAAGCCAGAGGATGGATCCATGCTGGGCTTTTTCATTCTAGTAATCAGTGTAGTAATGGGAGCATGACAAGTAGTTTTCAAAACTCTCCACTCCCTGAACCCTCCTTGCACACTTGAGAAAGGGCACAGTCACCTGAATTACATGTTTTGTTGCAGATAAGAAAAATTATTGCAATAATTTAAATTTTTTAGGAAGCATTTTTTATCCTGGAATATTAGATTATGAAGTGAGTAAACACTAAAGAGAGGCATGGGATATAGTTGTCTACAAGACACTTATCATTTATTTTGACTAAAATTGGGAAAAATGGCATTCTATGCCATTTAATCTATATGAACATCTATGAGTAATATCTCTTGAGGAAAGCTATAGTGATTCTTGCTCAATGCCATTGTTTCTCACTTAAGCAGCTGTTATTTTTAGTGTTGAATTAGTCTCAAAAAGATTTCTCAGTAAATTGTTATTAAAGTCTTCACCATTATTAACTTTTAAACTCTTCCAACCTTAACTTTTACCTTTAGGGTCTATCAGTAATTTCTGAGCTTATTAAACTGTGAGACCCTTTCTTAGAAAAGTAAGCCTTGTTCAGTTGATGTTATAGAAACCAGAGCTTCGTAAGTTGTTTTTTCTTTTACAAAGCCATCATCTCTGGCCAAAGCTGCTTTTTATCTGTATTTCTGTCTTATTAATTACAATTGTATATTCCTGAGTAAAATGTCCTCAACTGCTTGTATTTGACTGGAGTTATCTGTCAAAGAAGTCTGTGCTCTCATATATATGGCAACTATGGTCAATTCAAGTCTGTGGCAGAGAGGTCTCGAACATCCTTATTTCAGGAGAGATTAGACAGGTGTGTTAACAGTCAGAGGAAGCACAAAGCTTATATTAGCAGAGCTGTTGATGTACTTTCTTATCTCAGTTGTGGCAGTAATTACAGCAAAACAGCCTTTGATTTAAGGTAAAGCCCTAATTCAAATATCTCTCTTCTTTAGCTGTGGGGATCTGCAGGAGTTTAGATATTTATTTTGGTACCTGCCAAAGAGGATTTGGGACTACATAGAGCTTGACAAAATCTGGTTTTAAAGCCTTAAAAAACAAAGTGAAAGGAACCTGATGATTTTAAGAAGCCAGAGGATGGATCCATGCTGGGCTTTTTCATTCTAGTAATCAGTGTAGTAATGGGAGCATGACAAGTAGTTTTCAAAACTCTCCACTCCCTGAACCCTCCTTGCACACTTGAGAAAGGGCACAGTCACCTGAATTACATGTTTTGTTGCAGATAAGAAAAATTATTGCAATAATTTAAATTTTTTAGGAAGCATTTTTTATCCTGGAATATTAGATTATGAAGTGAGTAAACACTAAAGAGAGGCATGGGATATAGTTGTCTACAAGACACTTATCATTTATTTTGACTAAAATTGGGAAAAATGGCATTCTATGCCATTTAATCTATATGAACATCTATGAGTAATATCTCTTGAGGAAAGCTATAGTGATTTCTAATGTAAATAAGTTTAGAGAGACTCAACAGGGTGGGAGTTAATCTAGCAGCTTTAGCACAAGCTGTTTGACTTGGTCAGTTTACCTTGGTTAAAGATGAAAGTGTCAGTCGTGTCCAACTCTTTGTGACCCCATGGACTGTAGCCTGTCAGGCTCCTCTGTCCATGGATTTTCCTGGCATGAATACTGGAGTGGGTTGCCATTTCCTCCTCCAGGGGATCTTCCTTACCCAGGGATTGAATCCAGGTCTCCTTCATTAGCAGGCAGATTCTTTACTGAAGAGCCACCTGGGAAGTCCTACCTTGGTTGAGTGTATCATAACGGACTGGTCTGATTTGGAGGCAGTAGTGAGATGGGGAGTTACCAGTTGCAATCTATTCCAAATTGTATCACTGTTCAGCTATGAGATCTTGGACAAAACAATTAAATCTCTGTATCTTGGAGTTTAGAATGATCAAATAATGAGTGGAGTGTTAGATTATACCTGGTTTAATTTCCTTTCCTTTGATTTTATAGTCTTGGGAGAAAAGGGTTGAAGTGTTGTGTGACTACACTCAATAGTTCTGTGATTGCTTGGAAAATCCTGAGGGGGGCTCCATGGCCCCCATTTTTGGTAGTACTCTTTAGAAAATGTGGTACGCAGCATACTATTTTTAGTTCTAGGAATTTTAGCTGCAATTCAAGGACAAAGGGAAAGTTCCAGGCAGCAATCTTTTACAACACTTATATTAAAGGAATCTGGGTATATTTAGGGTAAATTTCTTCAAATTTTTGCCATCTGTATATAGAGAGACTCGGATTATAGTTTTATAGCTATCAAAGGAAAGGACAGTTCAAAACTTAGTGAAATTCTTTGCACAGATAAACTTAGCTAAAAGTCTGAAAGCTCTTTAAAAGGTTAGGCTTAGTTGTTCATGCCTTGAAAACTGACATTTTCTTTTCAACAGATGATCTTCTAGTAGAATCCAGGGATCAACTAGGTTAAAACCCAACTCTTTAGCTAGTAACACTAAAGAGAGGCATGGGATATAGTTGTCTACAAGACATATCAGCTTTAAAGCACAAATTTTTGCTCGATTTTTGAGGAAAGCTATAGTGATTTCTAATGTAAATAAGTTTAGAGAGACTCAACAGGGTGGGAGTTAATCTAGCAGCTTTAGCACAAGCTGTTTGACTTGGTCAGTTTACCTTGGTTAAAGATGAAAGTGTCAGTCGTGTCCAACTCTTTGTGACCCCATGGACTGTAGCCTGTCAGGCTCCTCTGTCCATGGATTTTCCTGGCATGAATACTGGAGTGGGTTGCCATTTCCTCCTCCAGGGGATCTTCCTTACCCAGGGATTGAATCCAGGTCTCCTTCATTAGCAGGCAGATTCTTTACTGAAGAGCCACCTGGGAAGTCCTACCTTGGTTGAGTGTATCATAACGGACTGGTCTGATTTGGAGGCAGTAGTGAGATGGGGAGTTACCAGTTGCAATCTATTCCAAATTGTATCACTGTTCAGCTATGAGATCTTGGACAAAACAATTAAATCTCTGTATCTTGGAGTTTAGAATGATCAAATAATGAGTGGAGTGTTAGATTATACCTGGTTTAATTTCCTTTCCTTTGATTTTATAGTCTTGGGAGAAAAGGGTTGAAGTGTTGTGTGACTACACTCAATAGTTCTGTGATTGCTTGGAAAATCCTGAGGGGGGCTCCATGGCCCCCATTTTTGGTAGTACTCTTTAGAAAATGTGGTACGCAGCATACTATTTTTAGTTCTAGGAATTTTAGCTGCAATTCAAGGACAAAGGGAAAGTTCCAGCCAGCAATCTTTTACAACACTTATATTAAAGGAATCTGGGTATATTTAGGGTAAATTTCTTCAAATTTTTGCCATCTGTATATAGAGAGACTCGGATTATAGTTTTATAGCTATCAAAGGAAAGGACAGTTCAAAACTTAGTGAAATTCTTTGCACAGATAAACTTAGCTAAAAGTCTGAAAGCTCTTTAAAAGGTTAGGCTTAGTTGTTCATGCCTTGAAAACTGACATTTTCTGTTGCTTCAACAGATGATCTTCTAGTAGAATCCAGGGATCAACTAGGTTAAAAAAAAACCCAACTTTTTAGTCTCATTTAGCACTATGGAACTTTCTGCTTATAAACTTTATTACCTTAGAGTTACTCTGCATCTTTGATCTCTGTGGTATTTCAAAATTTCCCACAGCATATGCCATGAAGAAAGAAAGAATAAATGGCCAGTGTGTTAGAGGATTTATTTTTATAAATATTATGCTATAAATTTCTATAATTAGTGAATGCTGAGAAGAAAACATACTCATATTTAAAATCACCCTCCCTCCCTCAAGACTCCATGTCCCTTTTCCTCTTTTACTTTCTTTCTAGCATACCATATTATTTGCTAATTTATCTTGCTACCTTCTGGTTTCTCCTATTAGAATGTGTTTCATGAGGCCAAGGAATATGTTTTGTCCATTGCTGAATCTTACACCTAGAGCAGTGCCCAGAACTTAGAAGGAATTAATAAATATTAATGAATGAAAACACTGAATACATTTTTAATAACTCACATGTCTGAGTATCTATAAAGCATGCATATGTACTTACTGTCAAATCCAAGAAGCATAACAGAACATTTTAAACATGTGTTCACAGTCTGCATTGGATTGCCTTTAATACTAAATATTGTGGTATGAGAGAAAACTTTTTATGTAGGAATTTGCTATGGTTTTCCTATGATCATAATCTAAGTCTTTAACTTCTCCCTGAGTTTTATGGAAGGCAAGAATAGAATATTTTGTTTTTCAGTTCTTAATGACGTCAATGGTAAAGAAAGAGAAGGATGAAACTATTCTACAAAAAAGAGGCTGTATCCTTGGCTTTTCCAGAGGCAGGACACAGGCCCAGCATATACAGTTGGGGCTTGAGTTGTCGAATCCATTATTTTCTGTCACTCAGGAATCTGAACTAAGAGATACGAAGAGAGATACAAATTTAGTGGGGGTTTGGTTTAGATGAAAGGACAGTTTATCCATGATAAGCCTTGCAAGCTGAGGTTATCCAGGAGGCAACAGCTAAGTGAGCTGAGAAAGTTGGCCAGGAGACCAGGGCATAAGTGCAAGCTGAAAAATTTTCCCCAACAACCTATTTAGATGAGAGTCTATATCTCAGGCTTAGTTGTTCATGCCTTGACTTTTCTGTGAACAGATGATCTTCTAGTAGAATCCAGGGATCAACTAGGTTAAAAAAAAACCCAACTTTTTAGTCTCATTTAGCACTATGGAACTTTCTGCTTATAAACTTTATTACCTTAGAGTTACTCTGCATCTTTGATCTCTGTGGTATTTCAAAATTTCCACAGCATATGCCATGAAGAAAGAAAGAATAAATGGCCAGTGTGTTAGAGGATTTATTTTTATAAATATTATGCTATAAATTTCTATAATTAGTGAATGCTGAGAAGAAAACATACTCATATTTAAAATCACCCTCCCTCCCTCAAGACTCCATGTCCCTTTTCCTCTTTTACTTTCTTTCTAGCATACCATATTATTTGCTAATTTATCTTGCTACCTTCTGGTTTCTCCTATTAGAATGTGTTTCATGAGGCCAAGGAATATGTTTTGTCCATTGCTGAATCTTACACCTAGAGCAGTGCCCAGAACTTAGAAGGAATTAATAAATATTAATGAATGAAAACACTGAATACATTTTTAATAACTCACATGTCTGAGTATCTATAAAGCATGCATATGTACTTACTGTCAAATCCAAGAAGCATAACAGAACATTTTAAACATGTGTTCACAGTCTGCATTGGATTGCCTTTAATACTAAATATTGGGATATGAGAGAAAATTTTTTATGTAGGAATTTGCTATGGTTTTCCTATGATCATAATCTAAGTCTTTAACTTCTCCCTGAGTTTTATGGAAGGCAAGAATAGAATATTTTGTTTTTCAGTTCTTAATGACGTCAATGGTAAAGAAAGAGAAGGATGAAACTATTCTACAAAAAAGAGGCTGTATCCTTGGCTTTTCCAGAGGCAGGACACAGGCCCAGCATATACAGTTGGGGCTTGAGTTGTCGAATCCATTATTTTCTGTCACTCAGGAATCTGAACTAAGAGATACGAAGAGAGATACAAATTTAGTGGGGGTTTGGTTTAGATGAAAGGACAGTTTATCCATGATAAGCCTTGCAAGCTGAGGTTATCCAGGAGGCAACAGCTAAGTGAGCTGAGAAAGTTGACGGCCAGGAGACCAGGGCATAAGTGCAAGCTGAAAAATTTTCCCCAACAACCTATTTAGATGAGAGTCTATATCTCAGGTCTCATGACATCTTCATTTTAAAATGCGTGGGGAGAATAATTAGTTATATTCAGTGATTTTGAATGGAAAGTATTCTTTAGATTTATTTATTTATTTTTGGCTATGCTGGGTCTTCATTGCTACATGGGCTTTTTCTTTAGTTGCAGTAAACAGTGACCACTCTCTAGTTTTGGTGTACAAGCTTCTCATTGTGGTGCCTTCTTTTGCTGCACAGCATAGGCTCTGGGGCAGGAAGGCTTCAGTAGTTGTGGCTCTGGGGCTCTGGAGTACAGTCTCAATAGTTGTGGTGAATGGGCTTAGTTACTCTTCAGCATGTGGTATCTTCCTGGATCAGGGATCAAACCTGTGTCTCCTGCACTGGCAGGTGAATTTCTATCCACTGAGCCATCAGGGAAGTCCCGGGAGGTATTCTTATTTTCAAAATAATTGTTTGGTCATGGTCATTTCTGAATCCTGATAAACAGTGTAAATGCTGGGAAACATTACATACATTTCTTTCTTGAACAATGTTGGCATTTCTTGTTTTATGAACAGTTCTTGAGTCTTGAAACATGACAGACTCCACTTTGAAAGGAGGACTACTGAAATACTCAATCTTGATTTCAACACTCACAACATATGATTAACAAAATCCAGCATTGAGACAGCCAGCAATTCAGCGTTGACTACTGGTGGTTATGTTGTTAGCTTATTGATTGTTTATGAAGATGACGATTTGGAAGAACTACAGACTGATTACACAGTAAAGAAATGATAGCTTGGGGATGTTGAAATGTCATTGCATTGGGATTCTTTAGAACCCAGACACAATGAGAAAGGATTTAACTTGATTGAGACTTGGCCTCACTCAGTAAGAGAATAATACACTTTTCTTTATATTTTAGCTACAGTAAAAACACTTCTGAATAAGAAAATTATGCACCAGGATGCTATTATATGGATGGGAACATATTCAATTTACCTAAATAATCCTTCTTAGGCAAATGCTGCCCATTTTGCTTGCTTATTTCCAGTGCGTTCTGTTGCCTCCATGTATTTTCAGATTCTAGCTGGTGTTTACTTGTGCTTGAAAGATGGAGTTGAGAGGTTCTTAATATATTATTTCCACCCTCTGTATGGAAAGTGAAATAATAGTGGCTTCCAGGGCTTCATTATGCCTTTTTCACTGTTCTCTCATTCTCTGTTCAGCGTCCCCTTCTTTTTAGGAAAACAATTGCATTTATTTATTTTTATTGAAATTTTTTTCTTCTTCTTAAGCATTTTATTGTCTGAAGCACACTTAATTGACTTAGGTAATAGAGGAATCCACTTAGGGTTTGGCATCCAGCTGATAAAAGCCTATTGCCTAGTGAACTAGAGGAGAATTTCCTCACTTGTTTTATATCCAATTAGTTGTAGGATTAAGCTTAATAAGAAAAAAAATCTAACAGAAGAAATTGATGTTTCCATCTTCTCTAACCATAGTATAATTTGAATATTCAAAAAATTACATTTCTATAGTTTGCAGTGTGGAGTGGTCCACTGAGTATGGAGGCTGGAGTTAAACAGATCTGAATTTAAATTCTGAACCCTCTTCTTACTAGCTTTCCAAGTTCCTTTACTGTTCTAAGTTTTAGTATCTTCACTGGAAAAATAAGTTCTGTAGAATTTGGGCTCTGACCTCAGATTGCCATCATTCATATCCCAGCTTTGTTGCTTAGTTGAGAAATCTTGAGCAAATTACTTAGTTTTCCTATGATTCAGTTTTGTCAGCTATAAAATGGAATAGTAATAGAACTATTGCATAGACTCGTAAAAACCAAGTGACGATTACATAATTTAATGACAACTAAGGACTTAAAACAGCCACATGGCATATAGTAAGCTCTTAGCAATGGCTATTATTGTGACTCAGAGGACAGATGCAAGGGCTAACTGAGGCACTGTACTTGAAGATTCTGAGGGTATTCAACAACCATCAATTTCTTTTCTCCCTTTCTTTTATCTTTACCAAATTATTTCCTACATTTAGTTATTTTTTAGCACTAATTCTTGTTAACATCATTTCCATATCATAAGGTATTAGCATGTGCATTGCTCTCTGTACCCTGCTTGTAATAGTGGTTATAGCAGAATAACATACTATGATATTCCAGGGTTGGATGGCTGACCTTTGGTGGCAGGCAAAATTTTCTTTAATGGTCACTCCTTGGGTTGAGAAGATTCCCTGGAGAAGAAAATGGCAACCCACAGTAGTATTCTTTCCTGGGCAATCCCATGGACCGAAGAACCTGGAGTGCTACAGTCCATCAGGATGCAAAAGAGTCAGACATGATGTAGTGATTAAACAATAACAATAAAATGGCCTGCACTGTACCAAGCTCTAAAATATCAGCATCTGTGTCCTCAGGAGCTTTCACTTCGTTTGAGGAGCTACCTGAAAATGAACAATGTTGGCTTAGCATTTGATGAGCAGTCACACTCAGAAAGAGAAAGAAACCAAAGAATGAATTAACTGAAAGACAGGCGGTCAAGGGAAAAGTCAATTTAGGATGGGCCTAGCATAAGACCAGTTTAGGAATGGCAAATGTGTACCTGTGGTCCTTCCCCTAGCCCATGGCAATGGTAACAGGGCCCACATACAGCTTTATTATTCTTTTCAACATAATTCTGTGTTAATCTACAACTATCACTCTCATTACAAGTTGTCGGTCTTGTTTAGTTGGAGATAAGATGTGGTCGGTTTTGTTTATCAAGATTGAATGATGTCACCTTTAGGAACAATAATTAGCTCATTCTTTTTGAACATGAAAACAGCCTTTTTTTTTTTTTTTTCAAATTCTAAGGATGATCCTTTTTGAACTTCAAGTTTATTTTTCCTAGGAAAATTTTAAACGTTTTGTGTAAGTACAAAAGAATGATTTAGGAGGGCAGGGGACCAGGGATATACATATGATTGATCTGGGAACATACATGTCTGTGAACAACAAAACTGTAAAAGTTAAAAAAATAATTAAAAACCACACACACACAAAAGAATGATTTAGGCAATCAATTCATTTTACCTTTATGTTCCTTTTATGTAACAAGCTGTAAAACTATCTTATTTTTCTGAGAAATGAAAAATCCCTCCTTTACACTAATGCTAGCTTTTAGCTAGTTATGTTGGGTTCATCTGTATCTTTTTATTCAGTGGAGTCTTTTTTTAAAAATTAATTAATTAATTAATTATTTTTGACTATTCTGGGTTTTTACTGCTGCCATAGACTCTTCTATAGTTGCAGGGAGTGAGGGTTACTCTCTAGTTGAGGAGAGCAAGCTTCTTGTTGCGATGACTTTTCTTGTGGAACTCGGGCTCTAAGGCATACGAGTGTCAGTAGTTGAGGCACCTGAGCTCGATACAGTCCACCCATGGAGGGCAAAAGAGTCAGACATGATGTAGTGATTAAACAATAACAATAAAATGGCCTGCACTGTACCAAGCTCTAAAATATCAGCATCTGTGTCCTCAGGAGCTTTCACTTCGTTTGAGGAGCTACCTGAAAATGAACAATGTTGGCTTAGCATTTGATGAGCAGTCACACTCAGAAAGAGAAAGAAACCAAAGAATGAATTAACTGAAAGACAGGCGGTCAAGGGAAAAGTCAATTTAGGATGGGCCTAGCATAAGACCAGTTTAGGAATGGCAAATGTGTACCTGTGGTCCTTCCCCTAGCCCATGGCAATGGTAACAGGGCCCACATACAGCTTTATTATTCTTTTCAACATAATTCTGTGTTAATCTACAACTATCACTCTCATTACAAGTTGTCGGTCTTGTTTAGTTGGAGATAAGATGTGGTCGGTTTTGTTTATCAAGATTGAATGATGTCACCTTTAGGAACAATAATTAGCTCATTCTTTTTGAACATGAAAACAGCCTTTTTTTTTTTTTTTTCAAATTCTAAGGATGATCCTTTTTGAACTTCAAGTTTATTTTTCCTAGGAAAATTTTAAACGTTTTGTGTAAGTACAAAAGAATGATTTAGGAGGGCAGGGGACCAGGGATATACATATGATTGATCTGGGAACATACATGTCTGTGAACAACAAAACTGTAAAAGTTAAAAAAATAATTAAAAACCACACACACACAAAAGAATGATTTAGGCAATCAATTCATTTTACCTTTATGTTCCTTTTATGTAACAAGCTGTAAAACTATCTTATTTTTCTGAGAAATGAAAAATCCCTCCTTTACACTAATGCTAGCTTTTAGCTAGTTATGTTGGGTTCATCTGTATCTTTTTATTCAGTGGAGTCTTTTTTTAAAAATTAATTAATTAATTAATTATTTTTGACTATTCTGGGTTTTTACTGCTGCCATAGACTCTTCTATAGTTGCAGGGAGTGAGGGTTACTCTCTAGTTGAGGAGAGCAAGCTTCTTGTTGCGATGACTTTTCTTGTGGAACTCGGGCTCTAAGGCATACGAGTGTCAGTAGTTGAGGCACCTGAGCTCGATAGCTGCGGCTCTGAGGCACTAGAGCGTGGGCTCCATAGCTGTGGCTCATGGGCTTAGTTTCTCCAGAGCATGTGGGATCATCCTGGATTAGGGATTGAACCCATGTCTCCTGCATTGTCAGGTGAACTCTTTACCACTGAGCTACCAGGGAAGCCCTAAGTGGAGTCTTAATAAGGATCGTATATGGTGGGGCTCATAGAATCTTGGTACAAATCATTTAGAAAGAAATTATTTTGCCACTGTGTTCATAATTTTATGTTTTTGAAATCTGGATCAGATAGCCCTGGTAGCCACTGTGAAGGAATTCATTTCTATTTTATAATGGGTTTCACTATTTTTTATCCAAACTTGGTGGAACAGAAGTCATATACAACAACTAAACTGTATTTAAATTTATTTTATTCTTTTCTTATCATTTTCTAAGATATATTTCTAGGTCTAATGTCACTGCTGTGTCAATGATCCATAGGCAACCTGAAAAAAAAAAAGGACTGAGTATTCCTTCCATCAAACACACAGAGATCATTCATAGATCTAGAAGGCCCTCGCCTTGGATTGCCTTGGTACTACTTGCATGGATCACTTGCTTTCATTTTCAACAATGATTTAGACGGTGCTAACCAGAGGATGAACACAAATAGAATGGGAGGCCAATCCAAATGCAGGAAAATGCAGGAGCAGGCACAGGTAGAAGCCAAGATATAAAGAAGGTCATAGAAGAGACATATTTCATGCAAGTTTCAAAGGTTAAGCAACTTATTCCCAGCACAAGATCTATGTTGTCTTCTCCAACTCGGGGCATTTCTAATAGCCTAGCATTTGCTAACAGCCACCACAGACACACAAGTATTTAGAAACGTCACTTTCAGAAAAGCCTAGTTTGAGGTTTGTCTGACTATCAAAATCATTCACCACCTCTCCCCGACTCCTACCACAAGCACACCCAGAATTCCAGAAAATAATTTTCTTCCTGAGAAACTTGAGAGGCATGACTGAAAATATGGAGTGACACTAGCTTTTGTACATTACATTCACCACCTTCAGTCCCCAGGCGTGGCTGCTCTCTCTTGCCTTTGCATGGTCTATATGCATCTGTACAATTCATTTCCCCTAGTTTGTCAGCTAACTTTTGCTCATCTTTCAAGACTCAGCTCATGGCACTTCCATTATGAAGACTTTCCTGGCCTTCCTTTCATATCCTGGGAGAAATGAAATTCTACAGTTTTATTTCTTACAGCACCTTGCCCATGATGCCATTATCTTGTGGTCAACAAAGAAGAGTCTATCTCCATCACTAGGATGCAAAGTCATCCTTGTAACTCTGGCACTAATGATGTTCAGTACATAGTTCTTTTTAGTAAAGTTTGTGGATGGAGATTATATACTGCATTCTTAATTCTACATGAAAATACAAATACTTTTCTAGAGACACGAGTGAGGTGGCATTGTGAGGGTTATTGTAGAGTTGGATTCTGTAATTGCTGATCAACTTGCCTTGGAAAACATCAGCCATTCTGCATCATTCCAGTAATGTTTTCTTTGTAATTTGTCCTTCTTTTCCTAGCACAGTACTCCTGGCAACATCATTGGCATAAGGCAGATACCCTGGTGGCAGGCAGGTGTGGTTGGTAATGGATGGGATTGGATTTGGAGTTATCTCAAAGGTTTACTTTGGATCCTCTCCGATGTTTCAAGCTCTTGGTTTTGGCAAGTTTGTCATTTGGCAATTGTCAAATAAGTTGAGTCATTAGTCTGGCCTTGTCATCTATAAGCCTCCAAATGATTGATTTGGCTCTGCTGCACTTCCCAATGGGAGATTTAAGTGTCCATTCAGTTCTATCTACCTCGTTTTATAAAAGCAAAATAAAAACAGTCACACATTCCTTTTCTACCTGTAAAAGCAGCAAGCTGGAGAAATGCATTTGAACAAGCCATTTATTCTCTAATATTCAGTCTCTAAAGGACAAATTTTCTGTTGGCAAAATCAAACTGTGCAATATTTTTCAGACTAACAAAATAATCTCCTCCATTTGTCTATTTTGCATAGTGATTTTGTACATATTTTGTCTTTTTTCTTCACAACCACACAGTGAAAAGGACAAGCATTATTATCCTCATGTTACAGATAAATATCCTGAAACTCAGAAATCATTTAAAGGTCACGTTCAGTTCCTTTGTTATATTAACCTCCTGCCATATTGTGCTATCAGGCACCCTAATTCACAAAAGGAATGTCTGAATCTTGCATCGGCGGATTCTGTGTTATTCTGTCATCCAGGGTCTGTTTCTAAAGTATATAATTTTTGACAAACTTATTTTCCAATATCCTGGATGCCTTAGGGGAATCAGTTCAGATGGTTCCCAAGGTAGCCAAGACTGGGGCACCCCATCCCAGAGCAAAGAACTTGTCTCCAAGCTGGGGCAACCAATGGCCTAAATTGCAGAATAGCATGGAAGGTGATAACTCATCCCCAGAATTGATAAGAAATCTGTGAGACATTCCCTATTGGCCTACACAAATGGTTCCTTTCAAAGGTAAGGTGCTTATTGTCTCCAGTATAATGTGGCTCTTGGATGCTGTCCAGTCAGCAAAGTAGAAACTCATATTTGGCAGGGCAAACCCGGCCACAGTTTCCTGGTGTGCTGAATCAATAGGAAATGACTTTGGAAAAATACAGCTATGAAAGCAACAAATGGCTTTGAACTTTTCCAGCCAAACATAAAGTGAACTGCCAAGAATTTCCCCCGTGATATCCCTTTTCAGATGATAACATATAACTATGAACTTTTGCCCTGTGTATACTGTATGGCCTTCATTCTCCAGACTTGATTAAACAAACATTTTTCTAGAGCTGAAAGTTCATTCCTCTAAGCACCTTCAGTTTTCTTCATTCTTGTCCAAGCATTTCCTGGATCTCAATGATATTGTCTGCAACTTAACTCCCATTCCCATCACTATCTTTTCTCTATGCTTCTGTTTTTTTGTTTTTTCTTCTTTCTGTTTGGAATATCAAGATAAATCTCAAAAGACAGTTACACGTAATTCCTCACTCATATGGGTAGCCAGGCTGACAATGAAAAGGAGGGAGGATGAAGACTGATGGAACAGACTTGGGAGCAGCAGGATTTGAGAGACTAACAAAATAATCTCCTCCATTTGTCTTTTTCATTTTCACCAACCACACAGTGAAAAGGACAAGCATTATTATCCTCATGTTACAGATAAATATCCTGAAACTCAGAAATCATTTAAAGGTCACGTTCAGTTCCTTTGTTATATTAACCTCCTGCCATATTGTGCTATCAGGCACCCTAATTCACAAAAGGAATGTCTGAATCTTGCATCGGCGGATTCTGTGTTATTCTGTCATCCAGGGTCTGTTTCTAAAGTATATAATTTTTGACAAACTTATTTTCCAATATCCTGGATGCCTTAGGGGAATCAGTTCAGATGGTTCCCAAGGTAGCCAAGACTGGGGCACCCCATCCCAGAGCAAAGAACTTGTCTCCAAGCTGGGGCAACCAATGGCCTAAATTGCAGAATAGCATGGAAGGTGATAACTCATCCCCAGAATTGATAAGAAATCTGTGAGACATTCCCTATTGGCCTACACAAATGGTTCCTTTCAAAGGTAAGGTGCTTATTGTCTCCAGTATAATGTGGCTCTTGGATGCTGTCCAGTCAGCAAAGTAGAAACTCATATTTGGCAGGGCAAACCCGGCCACAGTTTCCTGGTGTGCTGAATCAATAGGAAATGACTTTGGAAAAATACAGCTATGAAAGCAACAAATGGCTTTGAACTTTTCCAGCCAAACATAAAGTGAACTGCCAAGAATTTCCCCTGTGATATCCCTTTTCAGATGATAACATATAACTATGAACTTTTGCCCTGTGTATACTGTATGGCCTTCATTCTCCAGACTTGATTAAACAAACATTTTTCTAGAGCTGAAAGTTCATTCCTCTAAGCACCTTCAGTTTTCTTCATTCTTGTCCAAGCATTTCCTGGATCTCAATGATATTGTCTGCAACTTAACTCCCATTCCCATCACTATCTTTTCTCTATGCTTCTGTTTTTTTGTTTTTTCTTCTTTCTGTTTGGAATATCAAGATAAATCTCAAAAGACAGTTACACGTAATTCCTCACTCATATGGGTAGCCAGGCTGACAATGAAAAGGAGGGAGGATGAAGACTGATGGAACAGACTTGGGAGCAGCAGGATTTGGGAGCGGTGGGGTGGGTCCTGGAGAACTGGCAGAGAAGAGCTGTGGGGGCTGGATCTTCATTCTGTGGAAATGCATGGTGGGGTAAGAAGGGGTCAGTTTATTGTTGGTGGGGGTTTCCTTTTCCATATGTTTTGCCATTTAGCTCTTGAGGTGGTAATATTTTGATCTGGTGATTATTTTACAGGTAGAAAAACACTTTAAGTGTGAAAAAGATAGATAATTTATGGCAACATTCTAGGATTGGCTCTCATGTACATGTAAACCAGTCTGTCTAAGAACAAGCTTTTCTCTTGTTGCTTGGACATTTCTGGAGAACATTTCTAAGACATAAGCAAACATCTGACAAACTCTTTTCCGTTTTTGGGTTATAAAAGTTTCCAGACAAAACTGGTTAGCAATACCTAGATCTAGACACCCTCACACATTTTTTTTGTCTCCTTTTTCTATCGTATCAACAAATACGAGATTTTTAAACAGTCTAGATTCAGCTAAAAACAAGGGGCATCAAAGTATCTTGTAATCAAAAACTACTCATATTTCCTCAATCTTGATGATGATGACAGAGAATATTTACTGAGCACTTACTATCCGACAAGCACAAAGACTTTATTACACACATGTATACATACATTATTTCATTTACTGCCATTAACTGCGGGGAGCTGCCCTGTTTCAAGGGGTTTCTTTTAAGGAAACATAGCTCTGGGAACTGCCCTGGAAACAGGGACTGATAACAACATAGCTCTCTGTCCTGCCACCCCAGGTATTGTGAAGACATTCCTGAGCTATGGTAGAGGACACCTGAAGCCTGGTCAACAGATGAAAAGGGCTTGAGGGGCTTTATGCCCCGAAACCATTGTAATCTAAAGAGCTTTGAATATGTTAATGACTTACCAGGAGGTAATACCTAGTTAATGACCTGCTTGAGGGAGAGGATGCTAGGTCTGAGAAACCTGGCCTAAAGCATGTATATACTACTGTTTGCTGTGTGTTATCTGATTTTGAGAAGTATAAAATGTATGAGCGAATTCAATTAACTTGTCAGCAACCTGTCAGCAACCTGTAGAGTTGTCTGCCTCTTTGCTGTCCCTCTCAACCCCATCTTTTCTGTCCTTCTTTCTTTTCTTAGCCGATCTGCCACTCTCTTCAGGTTCTGTTCAACTGCCGGCTGGACCGGCAATTAACAATCTGGGGTAACAATTACTCCCTGTTTAAAGACAGGGAACTTGAGGCTTAGAAAGTTTAACATGCCTACTAGTACCCCATAATTTTGTGGTAGGGCTAGGAGTGGAACACTGGTCCGTGTTCATAAAAAACTCATAACCTCCCCTCCCTTTGACCTCCTTGCCTACTCCATACCAGGGAGAGAGTGTCTCATCACAGGGATGGAGAGTCCATACCCACTCTAGGCTCCCTGTAGTGAACATAAGAGAATAGAGGAGAAGGTTTTCCTCCTTAATGAGAGTCACATGAGAGGTGTGCCTAGCACTGATACCTCATTCACTGGGCTGGCTATGGTGATTACAACTTCCACTGTGGACTTGTATTGTCAGTGCGCTCAAGATCACTATTCTCTTGCTCTCAGTACATCCCTTGCTTCACCTACACCCTAGTTAAGTGCTGACCTTCCTACAAGCTTGCCCCAGGCCCCAGCTGATTGTTCTAACTTTAAATCAAAACATCTTCACCTGATAGCTGATCAAAGGGGATGTGAGGGGGTGTGTCCTCTGCTGGTTTCCTGGTAACCCACGAGCCCACCTGACCTCAATTCTTCCCTTGAATTTATTACACACATGTATACATACATTATTTCATTTACTGCCATTAACTGCGGGGAGCTGCCCTGTTTCAAGGGGTTTCTTTTAAGGAAACATAGCTCTGGGAACTGCCCTGGAAACAGGGACTGATAACAACATAGCTCTCTGTCCTGCCACCCCAGGTATTGTGAAGACATTCCTGAGCTATGGTAGAGGACACCTGAAGCCTGGTCAACAGATGAAAAGGGCTTGAGGGGCTTTATGCCCCGAAACCATTGTAATCTAAAGAGCTTTGAATATGTTAATGACTTACCAGGAGGTAATACCTAGTTAATGACCTGCTTGAGGGAGAGGATGCTAGGTCTGAGAAACCTGGCCTAAAGCATGTATATACTACTGTTTGCTGTGTGTTATCTGATTTTGAGAAGTATAAAATGTATGAGCGAATTCAATTAACTTGTCAGCAACCTGTCAGCAACCTGTAGAGTTGTCTGCCTCTTTGCTGTCCCTCTCAACCCCATCTTTTCTGTCCTTCTTTCTTTTCTTAGCCGATCTGCCACTCTCTTCAGGTTCTGTTCAACTGCCGGCTGGACCGGCAATTAACAATCTGGGGTAACAATTACTCCCTGTTTAAAGACAGGGAACTTGAGGCTTAGAAAGTTTAACATGCCTACTAGTACCCCATAATTTTGTGGTAGGGCTAGGAGTGGAACACTGGTCCGTGTTCATAAAAAACTCATAACCTCCCCTCCCTTTGACCTCCTTGCCTACTCCATACCAGGGAGAGAGTGTCTCATCACAGGGATGGAGAGTCCATACCCACTCTAGGCTCCCTTTAGTGAACATAAGAGAATAGAGGAGAAGGTTTTCCTCCTTAATGAGAGTCACATGAGAGGTGTGCCTAGCACTGATACCTCATTCACTGGGCTGGCTATGGTGATTACAACTTCCACTGTGGACTTGTATTGTCAGTGCGCTCAAGATCACTATTCTCTTGCTCTCAGTACATCCCTTGCTTCACCTACACCCTAGTTAAGTGCTGACCTTCCTACAAGCTTGCCCCAGGCCCCAGCTGATTGTTCTAACTTTAAATCAAAACATCTTCACCTGATAGCTGATCAAAGGGGATGTGAGGGGGTGTGTCCTCTGCTGGTTTCCCTGGTAACCCACGAGCCCACCTGACCTCAATTCTTCCCTATAACTGCAAATCAGCCCCTCCGCTCAGAAGCAAAGACTGCCGTCATATCCTGCCCGCTCTCTGCCTGCACCCAGTGAAGTGTTGCTCCAGGACCTTGCTTCAGACCTGTAAGTTCCCTCGTTCATGAAACCATTGATGTTTGTGATGCCAATTCTAGGCTCTTTCTTTGGTCTTGAAGCCGGGCAGATAACAGGACTTGTTGGCCTGTGGTAACAGTTGGCAGCAAAGCCAGGAGACCCAGGAAACCCTCATAGGCCCAAGATGTTTGGAAGTTAGGTTCCTTCCAGGGAACAGGAGGTTGCAGGCACCTCCCAGTCCCATGTGGGGCCTGAAAGTTGCAGATGTAATACTGGGGTGGTCGCCCCCAAGTACGTGGGGCCCTCTGTTGACTGTCCTTGATGAATGGAGGCCGCCGAGGGAGAACTGAGAACTCATAGGCACCCCTAAGCCTGTTGCGAGGATATTGGCCGTCATTCCTGTGGAAAAAGAGAAGTTAGAGACCAGAGGTGGTGGCCACAGGCTGTGGACTGGCAGTTGTTTTTTGAGAAATGCCACAGAGGCTGAGCTAACAGTCAAGGTGAAGGTTAACTTGGATGCTGATTTCTGCTCCTCTGAAAGTGAGGCATGTGAATATGAGTGAATGATACTTTTTAAGATTTCAACTGAATTGAACTAGAAGCTCATCACAGGGATGGAGAGTCCATACCCACTCTAGGCTCCTATAGTGAACATAAGAGAATAGAGGAGAAGGTTTTCCTCCTTAATGAGAGTCACATGAGAGGTGTGCCTAGCACTGATACCTCATTCACTGGGCTGGCTATGGTGATTACAACTTCCACTGTGGACTTGTATTGTCAGTGCGCTCAAGATCACTATTCTCTTGCTCTCAGTACATCCCTTGCTTCACCTACACCCTAGTTAAGTGCTGACCTTCCTACAAGCTTGCCCCAGGCCCCAGCTGATTGTTCTAACTTTAAATCAAAACATCTTCACCTGATAGCTGATCAAAGGGGATGTGAGGGGGTGTGTCCTCTGCTGGTTTCCCTGGTAACCCACGAGCCCACCTGACCTCAATTCTTCCCTATAACTGCAAATCAGCCCCTCCGCTCAGAAGCAAAGACTGCCGTCATATCCTGCCCGCTCTCTGCCTGCACCCAGTGAAGTGTTGCTCCAGGACCTTGCTTCAGACCTGTAAGTTCCCTCGTTCATGAAACCATTGATGTTTGTGATGCCAATTCTAGGCTCTTTCTTTGGTCTTGAAGCCGGGCAGATAACAGGACTTGTTGGCCTGTGGTAACAGTTGGCAGCAAAGCCAGGAGACCCAGGAAACCCTCATAGGCCCAAGATGTTTGGAAGTTAGGTTCCTTCCAGGGAACAGGAGGTTGCAGGCACCTCCCAGTCCCATGTGGGGCCTGAAAGTTGCAGATGTAATACTGGGGTGGTCGCCCCCAAGTACGTGGGGCCCTCTGTTGACTGTCCTTGATGAATGGAGGCCGCCGAGGGAGAACTGAGAACTCATAGGCACCCCTAAGCCTGTTGCGAGGATATTGGCCGTCATTCCTGTGGAAAAAGAGAAGTTAGAGACCAGAGGTGGTGGCCACAGGCTGTGGACTGGCAGTTGTTTTTTGAGAAATGCCACAGAGGCTGAGCTAACAGTCAAGGTGAAGGTTAACTTGGATGCTGATTTCTGCTCCTCTGAAAGTGAGGCATGTGAATATGAGTGAATGATACATTGTATTGTTTATTACTGTTATTTCTTTCAACTGAATTGACTACTTAGAAGCAGAAAAAAATCCCTGAAAATGGCCAAGATGGAAATCTTTTATTATTCTAAAATTGCCTTTTGTGTATATCATTACATGAATTTAGCTCTCTGGAAGGAATTGGTATTTCTGTTCCCTTGTGTTTTTGAGATGTAAATAATTTACTTGCTCTCTCAGGAACTTTACTCCTATGTGATCTGCAAGAGGGAAGGGAAAAAAGACCTTTTGAAACTGTATAAGAATAATTATACTGTTTTGGAAATGTCTATATAAAACATTCTCTCTAGATTTTGGTAACTTGCAACTAAACTAAGTTACATGAAGAGAAAAAACTCATAATCTCATTCTATGATTATTATGAATGAAGTATTTTGTTATTATAATTTTTCTTTTTCCTAATGGGTATTACTAATTAGTTAATATTCCACAAAAAAGGAGTTTTATCAATGTATAAGGCAGCTTTATCAGAACTGTGAGAGGACTGCTGAAAATGTGTGAAGCAGAATTTAGGGCTGTCCTTGTGGTCCATTTCTATGCAAACCTCAGAAAACTCCTCCAATCATCAAATACAATGGAGGCTGGCTTCTTATTTTATTCCAGGCTTACCCATTTCAGCTGATTGAGGTGGTGATAATTACAAGTCTAACTGTTAATACATTTCTTTGCCTCTTGTGATGACTTGAAAGCAAGCTTCAAAATGTTTCTCAATTCTTGATATCTGAAAGAATCAAAATAAAAATAACATCAATTATTGAACACCTATGATACCAGATACTGAGCTAGCTGCTCTAAGTGTGATCTTAGATGATACAGAATAGATGGTCTTATTTTAGCTTAACTTTACCTGTAAAGAAACTGAAGGTCAGAGATGTTTAACTTGCACAAGAACTTGCAACAAGTTACAAATTCAGGTTTAGAACCAGCTCAATACAACCATTTGATCAATTCCTTACGTGTTCATTGGGCATAAACTCTGTGCCAGGCGCAGAGTAGTGAATGGGGATTCCACAGGGCATAAGACACACCTAGTCTTGCAGATCCAATGAGCCAGGATGGTTTGGCTCCCCTGTGTGCTGAGTGCCTCCAACCATGACGACAACTCTTATATATGCTTATAGTCTATATTTCTGTTCTTTGACTCTGTCACTTATAATGGTTGTAATGGAAAAATCACACCTATTAAGTAATACTTTGTTTCTATTAAAGTCACTGATATCCACATGGTATTCCTGATATAATTGCAGACTTTCTTGGTTCTTTTGAAAAATCTATTTGGTGTGTCAGGTCTTAGTGGCAGTGTGCAGGATCTTTCAGTTGTGGAATGTGGGGTCTTGTTCCCTGAATAGGAATCGAACCCAGGGCCCTTACACTGGAAACATGGAGTCTCGGCCTCTGGACCAACAGGGAAGACCCTCAGACTTTCTGATAGAACATAATTAGTCAAGACAGGTTAGGAGTAGCTTTTCCCAAAACAACACAACAGTAGCAAGAGTTAGTAATAATAACAATAACAAAAGCCAAGGTGAGTTTAGGCAAAACTCTCCTCAAAAGTACCCTCATCTGCCAGTCCCAACATAAAGCTTTTGAAACAAACCGGCCAGGAAAGTTGTCCTTGGAAGTTGTATTTCCCTTCCTTGAATATTAACAGCCAAAAAGAGCTAAGTCAGGTGGTAACTGTTCTAACTTGGGCAGAAAAATGCCAAGAGAATTCCACTTTGACCTTCCTTGAGGCTGTCATTTTAAATTGCTGTCTTTGTTACACACCTCTTCCCGTTTCTAAATTTAAGCTTAAATTTTATGCTAAGAAACTGCCACTTTTATCACATGATAGAAATTGTCTTTTTAAATCTTAAAAAAAGGAGTTTAAAGACACTGAATACTGTGAACATGGACATACACTTCAAAATCTAGATTTCTTTGGGTTTCTCTCCCCATGGAGGATTCAGTTCCTCTGTTTACCCTACCCCTTTGCCCTACTTTGTATGTTTTTGCTTTAAGCGAGACTCCTTGTAGCTTGTTGTTGGTGGTTGAAACCAGATAAAAGATTATTGTTATGAAATTAAAAAGTCTAAACCTGAATAAACCTTCTTATGGACAATTTAAAGCAGGCCTATGTATTTATAGTAACTGCTATACTTTATGACTTAAATGAACACTGCTTGTAGAGAAATATGCTTAAATCCAACTTTAGCTATCTCTAATAATATTACTATTAAAAAAAGCCTCCATGTACTATGCCATGTGGGGCTTTCCAGATGGCTCAGTGGTAAAAGAATCTGCCTGCCAATGCAGGAGACTCAGGAGACTCAGGTACAATCCTTGGGGCAGGAACATCCCCTGGAGTAGGAAATGGCAGCCCACTCCAGCATTCTTGCCTGGAAATCTCAATGGACAGAGGAACCTGGTGGGCTACAGCCCATGAGGTTGCAAAGAGTCAGACATGACAAAGCACACACGCTTGCATTATGCCATGCAAAAGGGTAACTATGTGTGAACTAAATGCTTTCCATGGATTACCTTCTACTAATACTCACCACAAACTGTGCAACAACTCTATGGGGTTTGTTTGTTTGTTTGTTTTTTACAGGAAAGAGGACTATCTTGATCAGGGACACACAGTTTTTCCACATCCTGTAGAGCATTCAAGGACAGTTGATTCAATTCTATCAAGAACTTGAACATGCCTTCTTATCCTAATGATACTGAATATTCATCAGTTTACTTATTTATTTACTTTTAAGTGTGAAACATTTACCTTTTTTTGAAATAGGCAACAAAATGTATAGATATCCTGAGTAATTTCTTTCTAGATTATTTTCTGATTCAGATAATCTCCACTCTCTCTCTCTCTCTCTCTCTCTCTCTCGTCCATACTGCCCTATACTCTCTCTCTCTCTCTCTCTTTTTTTCCTTGAGCTTCTGCTGATGCCTCCAAACAAGCTCAGCAGTTATTGATTGAACATTTATATGTGTGAGATGCTGGGAATACTTTGGGAAGAGCAGCTTAACCTTCCGGCTCTTAGATCATGCATGTGGGGTAAACTACATGCATAGGTAATTAAGTAAGAAGTACATGGTGGAGAGGTAACACATGGTGTCATGGAAGTAGATGGAAAGGCTCTGCTCATGAGGGATGAGTAAGGGGGAAAGGAAGGCTGCCTGGAAACTAGTGTTTAGTGCAGAGAAAAAGAACAAGTAGAAGCTGGCCAGAGATGGAAGGGTTGGGAAATGATGTGAGAGATGAGTAAGGGGGAAAGGAAGGCTGCCTGGAAACTAGTGTTTAGTGCAGAGAAAAAGAACAAGTAGAAGCTGGCCAGAGATGGAAGGGTTGGGAAATGATGTGAGAGGGGCAATTCCAAGCAGAATTAAGAGCAGGCACAGGGACCCGGACACTAGAGAGGACCTTTTGGTAGAATAAGAGGTGGCTCCTTAGGGCCTGGACTGGTGTTCAGACTGTGGTTCTGGCTGAAGACGGAGAGAAACTCTACAAGGTGAGGAAGATCCCCGGGGAAAGGAAATGGCAACCCACTCCCCTATTCTTGCCTAGAAAATCCCAGAGGAGCCTGGCAGGACAGAGGACCCAGCAGGCTACAGTCCATGGGGTCACAAAAGAATCAGACACAACTTAGCAATGAAATGATAGCAACCACCTTAGGGCTAGGACTGGTGTTCAGGCTGGAGATGGAGAACATCAGAGAAACTGTACAAGCTCTGCTAAGGAGCCAAGACCACCTTGACCTCTAAGAAGGTTTCTCAAACTATGAGATGGTCATTGTGACTGCAGTTCATGGACTTATTTGCATTGCTGGATCTCCTCACTCTCCTGATGATTAGAATTGTCCAGGCTAATGCTCCATCCTCCCTTAAAAGCCTTCAATTCTACCTTGTGCTTTCTGCTCTGTGATTAAATCCTCTGCCACTGAGCTATACCCAACTTTGATTGCTCCACTCTGGAACTGTGTGCTTTCCTTGGTTCTCACTTTATTCACAGATGCACCAAGCACATGGACCTGAGAACCGCGAATGCCTATCAGTAATGGTTTTTTTTTTTTTTTTTTTAAGTAGTGGTTCTTCAATGTCACTGTCAGGGTTCAAGTTATGAGATCTTGGCACTGCCCTGCACATGTTTCAGCGCCTGATTCTCCCCCTAGGCCACCACTCCTAAATCTACATTTTATAAAAAAATAAAAATCTGAAACAGCATGGAACGTAGGCTGTTAAGGAAATCACTAAAAAGATCAAGCTGGATTATGTTGCTTAATTTCTATGATGCCTGGTGGTTATTCAAGCAAGTAATTTCTTTTCTTTTTTGCTATGATATTTATTTTTTAGCAGATGGGATCTACTTGTTTCAATCTGATTTCTATTTTTCAGAGGCATGTTCTCTTTTCTCCTGGGTCAATCTGTAAATAGGGAAAAATTATCATTCAAGACATAAGCAGTTTCTGGCAATGGGTAGGAATGATGAAGTTGACCAATGAGGGGAGAACAAAAATCCATGCTGTTTTGATGTTAATTGCTGGTGGTGCTTGTTCTTTGAAACACTGATGTTAATTTTTCAATATACAATCCATTTGATCCCAGAGAGCATGGGAATTCTGCCAGCCTTTGTTCTGCTACCACTTATCTCTGTTTTAAAATAAGTATTTGTATAGCACTGTCATCTTCCTTAATCTTTTTAGGAGTTTGTGCCGGGAAAGAAAGAACTGTTTGTTATTCCCATTTCACAGATACAGAAAATGAGAGACCAAAGGGAAATGACTTGTTAGAAATATTTCAGTAGGTTCTTAGGCCTTAAAGTTTCCAGTTCATTATTAAGCTTATTGAATTTTCCTGTTGACTGAGTTGTGCTGTCTGTTTCTAAATCAGCATACCAGATTCCAAAAGGGCAGTCTATTTAGAGTTTGGGTTCCATATTTCTGCTACACATCACCCAGTCCCAGTAAAGTGTCTACTTACATGCTTTGTTTTCTTTGTTTTTTGTCTTTCTGAGATTATATTCTAAAAGCTAGAAAAGAATGCCCCTGACTTTGATTTTCTTGTCTTAAGTAAAGAAGCAGTCTTCTTTTTTTCCCTTTTGTAAATTAAAGAAATAGACTCATAAGTAAAGGCTACTACAGAAGAAAAAAAGTGCATGGTACCCAATGCTCATGTAAAGCAATTCTGGTGGTGCAAGGAAGTTAACTCACGCAAATAATTATGTTAATATAATATTAACAATAGCTTAAATTTACTGTGTATGTGTGTTAGCTACTTAGTCATGTCCAACTCTTTGCAACCCCATGGATTGCAGCCTGCCAGGCAAGTTCCTCTGTCCATGGAATTTTCCAGGCAAGAATACTCAAGTGAGTAACTATTTCCTTCTCCAAGGGATCGTTCTGACCCAGGGATCAAACCAGGTCTCCTGCATTGCAGGCAGATTTTAAATTTACTGAGTGCTTGCTATATTTCAGGCACTTTACATACATTATTTCATTTAATCTTTACAATTAGTCCACTGGAAAAGGGTGTATTATTACACTCAATTCAGGGCAGATGGGATCTACTTGTTTCAATCTGATTTCTATTTTTCAGAGGCATGTTCTCTTTTCTCCTGGGTCAATCTGTAAATAGGGAAAAATTATCATTCAAGACATAAGCAGTTTCTGGCAATGGGTAGGAATGATGAAGTTGACCAATGAGGGGAGAACAAAAATCCATGCTGTTTTGATGTTAATTGCTGGTGGTGCTTGTTCTTTGAAACACTGATGTTAATTTTTCAATATACAATCCATTTGATCCCAGAGAGCATGGGAATTCTGCCAGCCTTTGTTCTGCTACCACTTATCTCTGTTTTAAAATAAGTATTTGTATAGCACTGTCATCTTCCTTAATCTTTTTAGGAGTTTGTGCCGGGAAAGAAAGAACTGTTTGTTATTCCCATTTCACAGATACAGAAAATGAGAGACCAAAGGGAAATGACTTGTTAGAAATATTTCAGTAGGTTCTTAGGCCTTAAAGTTTCCAGTTCATTATTAAGCTTATTGAATTTTCCTGTTGACTGAGTTGTGCTGTCTGTTTCTAAATCAGCATACCAGATTCCAAAAGGGGCAGTCTATTTAGAGTTTGGGTTCCATATTTCTGCTACACATCACCCAGTCCCAGTAAAGTGTCTACTTACATGCTTTGTTTTCTTTGTTTTTTGTCTTTCTGAGATTATATTCTAAAAGCTAGAAAAGAATGCCCCTGACTTTGATTTTCTTGTCTTAAGTAAAGAAGCAGTCTTCTTTTTTTCCCTTTTGTAAATTAAAGAAATAGACTCATAAGTAAAGGCTACTACAGAAGAAAAAAAGTGCATGGTACCCAATGCTCATGTAAAGCAATTCTGGTGGTGCAAGGAAGTTAACTCACGCAAATAATTATGTTAATATAATATTAACAATAGCTTAAATTTACTGTGTATGTGTGTTAGCTACTTAGTCATGTCCAACTCTTTGCAACCCCATGGATTGCAGCCTGCCAGGCAAGTTCCTCTGTCCATGGAATTTTCCAGGCAAGAATACTCAAGTGAGTAACTATTTCCTTCTCCAAGGGATCGTTCTGACCCAGGGATCAAACCAGGTCTCCTGCATTGCAGGCAGATTTTAAATTTACTGAGTGCTTGCTATATTTCAGGCACTTTACATACATTATTTCATTTAATCTTTACAATTAGTCCACTGAGGAAGGCTGTATTATTACACTCATCATATATTTGAGAAAACCAGGGCTTAAAAAGCTTAACAGTTTCCTTGAAGACATGTGGCTGAGAAATCAGGTGTCAACATTCTATGGTCTGACACTAATGAGTTCTCTGTGCTTCCTTTTCATAATTGTTTATCTATTCATGGGCCTTTGTTCTTCTGAATAAATCTTAGAGTTGATTTGTCAAATTCTACAAAATAGCCTGCTGGAATTTTATTTTCAGTGGAACATCTTTAAAGCTTGAGGGAAATAACATATCTTAACAACCTGTTTCAACCAAGACCAATAGAATGTTTCTCCATTTACTCAGATGTCCTTTTATATTGCTTCATAAAAGTATTTGCTTTTTTCTTCATAAAAGCCATCTGCATTTTTGCTTAGGTTAATTTCTTATTATTTTATTATCTGTCACTATTTAAATAGTCTTTTATTCTGTTTTTTGTTTCCTGTTTTGTTATTGGTGTTAATAAAATTGTTTTCTAAGTTGATCTTGTACCAAAAGTCTTTGTTTGTCAACCTTAACTCTGGTGGTTTCTGGACATTTGTTTGCTTTTCTTTACAAATGATCATATCATCTACAAATAATTCCAGTTTTGTCTCTTCTTTTCCATTTCTAATACTTCTTTTTACTTTTTATCCAGACTCTTGTTGAAAAGTGGAGGTGACAGTGAGCATTCTTTTTGCCTCCTCTGGAAGGAAATAAAGAGATATTTCACATAATATTTGGGGGCAGGAATAATCAGCTTAAGGATAAATTCTTAGCTTTATAATTTTGTTTTCTTTTTAAACCATAGAACAATTTTGACCTATTAAGTTATATGTGAATTTTCTCCTTTTGGAGATGTAATGACTCCAATGAGTGTGCGTGTGAGTGAATATATGTAATATATAGTAATCTTATATGCTGTGCATGCATGGTTAGTCACTTCAGTCATGTCTGACTCTTCGTGACCCCATGGACTCTAGCCCACCAGGCTCCTCTGTGCAAGGGATTCTCCAGGCAAGAATATTTGAGTGGGTTGCTATGCCCTCTAGGGGCTCTTCCTGACCCAGGGATCAAACCCACGTCTCTATGTCTCTTGCATTGGCAAATGGGTTCTTTAGCACCAGTGCCACCTGAGAAGCCCCATTATATGTTATATATTATACTATATGGAATATAACACATTAGTCTATTTATATAAATATATAATATGTAGAACAGTTAATTATATTTAGGTTTACTGTTACTTCTTCAAGTTTATAATGGTCCTTTTGGTGTTATATATCTTTTCTTTTTTTGGGCCTATAAGTCATCGTTTATTTTTCATCCATGTTTATTCTTTGGCATGTGTGGGTCTCCCATCGCAGTGGCCTCTCTTGTTGCAGAGCGATAGCTCTGGGTGCATGCACTCCAGAGTTCTGGCTCCTAATTGGACAGCGGTCCAGCCGTCCTGCAGCATGTGGGATCTTCGCGGGCCAGGGCTCAAACTGGTGCCCCTTGCAGTGCAAGGTCGACTCTTTACCCACTGGACCACCAGGGAAGCCCCTCTTTGTTTTTAATATTGCTTCCACAGTTGCCCTTTGGTTCAAGTTTGCCTGAAGTATGACCTCTTTATTTTAAACCTTTTAATATTATTTTCCTTTAAAACGTACGTATTGTAGGTAACATATTACTGCTTCTTATTTTTTACTCTGTTACTAATTTGCAAATTTAATTTGTGTATTTATCACTTTTAACCCTACAGTTCATTGAATAAGCAGAATTTTTCTTGGTTGAAGTTGAAAGTTGTATATTCTGTCTAGTTTTTGAGTGGTTTTTCCTAAGGTTGAAGGTCAATACATATACACATATTATTTATTTTTTTCCTTAAAGGAGGCATGTCCCTTGGAATGGTCTTACTGCCTTTGTTCCATTTTCATCCTCATGTTTTTCTTAATTTTTTACATTGATATCATTTAGACTTACTTTCTGGCTATGCTGGGATGCTTGTGGGATCTTATCTCCCTAAACAGGAATCGAACTCAGGCCCAAGACAGTGAAAGCACCAAGGCTTAATCGCTGGACCACCAGAGAATTCACATTTAGACATTGATTTTCTGGATTTTCTGTATATTTCTTCTTCTTTTTGGCTATGCTTTGATCTTTTTTTAAAAACTGTAGTATAATTGGTCTACTGCTCCATGTTTGATAATTGCATACTTATATTGTACCTCAGAAAGGTCTTAATTTGTTTTGTCATTCTTGTTTATCATCCCTCATGAATATATATATATATATATATATTTTTAAAGATTTATTTATTTATTTATTTTGGGCAGGGGTCGGGTTGGGAAGGGAGGGGAGCAGACGGGCCACTTATATTGGTCTTTCATTTCTCTGTTTTTTTCATCCGTCTTTGTTCTTTGGCTCCTGCGGGCCTCCCATCGCGGTGGCATCTGTTGTTGCAGAGCGCCGGCTCTGGGCGCATGCGCTCCAGAGCTCCGGCTCGGTGATTGGACACATCAGTCCAGCCGCTCCGCTGCATGTGGGATCTTCCCAGGCCAGGGATCGAATTGGCGCCCCTTGCACTGCAAGGCGGTGTGCTTGTCCACTGGACCACCAGGGGAAGCCCCATGAATGTATTTTTACATTGATTTCTCTTTTTCACATGAGTGCTTTCTTCAAGAACAGCTTAAAAGTGGATTATTATGTAGTAAATCTTCTGAGTTCTTCTAGATCTGAAAATATGTTTAATTCACTCTCATTTAGAAATTAATATTTTAGCAGGACCTTTTATTTAAAAAAACGTACGTATTGTAGGTAACATATTACTGCTTCTTATTTTTTACTCTGTTACTAATTTGCAAATTTAATTTGTGTATTTATCACTTTTAACCCTACAGTTCATTGAATAAGCAGAATTTTTCTTGGTTGAAGTTGAAAGTTGTATATTCTGTCTAGTTTTTGAGTGGTTTTTCCTAAGGTTGAAGGTCAATACATATACACATATTATTTATTTTTTTCCTTAAAGGAGGCATGTCCCTTGGAATGGTCTTACTGCCTTTGTTCCATTTTCATCCTCATGTTTTTCTTAATTTTTTACATTGATATCATTTAGACTTACTTTCTGGCTATGCTGGGATGCTTGTGGGATCTTATCTCCCTAAACAGGAATCGAACTCAGGCCCAAGACAGTGAAAGCACCAAGGCTTAATCGCTGGACCACCAGAGAATTCACATTTAGACATTGATTTTCTGGATTTTCTGTATATTTCTTCTTCTTTTTGGCTATGCTTTGATCTTTTTTTAAAAACTGTAGTATAATTGGTCTACTGCTCCATGTTTGATAATTGCATACTTATATTGTACCTCAGAAAGGTCTTAATTTGTTTTGTCATTCTTGTTTATCATCCCTCATGAATATATATATATATATATATATTTTTAAAGATTTATTTATTTATTTATTTTGGGCAGGGGTCGGGTTGGGAAGGGAGGGGAGCAGACGGGCCACTTATATTGGTCTTTCATTTCTCTGTTTTTTTCATCCGTCTTTGTTCTTTGGCTCCTGCGGGCCTCCCATCGCGGTGGCATCTGTTGTTGCAGAGCGCCGGCTCTGGGCGCATGCGCTCCAGAGCTCCGGCTCGGTGATTGGACACATCAGTCCAGCCGCTCCGCTGCATGTGGGATCTTCCCAGGCCAGGGATCGAATTGGCGCCCCTTGCACTGCAAGGCGGTGTGCTTGTCCACTGGACCACCAGGGGAAGCCCCATGAATGTATTTTTACATTGATTTCTCTTTTTCACATGAGTGCTTTCTTCAAGAACAGCTTAAAAGTGGATTATTATGTAGTAAATCTTCTGAGTTCTTCTAGATCTGAAAATATGTTTAATTCACTCTCATTTAGAAATTAATATTTTAGCAGGATATATTCTAAGTTCAAATGCAGTGTTTTACAGTGTAAAAATGTTATTTCATTGTCTTCTTGCTTCCAGTGTCCTGAACATGTGACACCAACCTATTACTGTTCTTTTTATGGTTGTCTGTTCTTTCCAGGGTATAGTTTATATAATTTTCAATTGTTTCTGATGTTCTTATAATTTGGTGATGTATTTAGATGTGGATTTTTTAAAAATTGTTGATTCTGTTTGGCACTCGTTTTAGATATTGAACAATAAAAGAAGATGTGATTTGGCTGCATAAACATGATGCCAAAATATTAATCTGCATGAAAGATTTTTTGTTGTTTGCTTATAACCATTCAAGAAACAATGATCATATACACTTAATGATATCTATCCATTTGTTGAGCCTTATTAGACTCTGTACAAAGAGTTTTATGGTTATTTAAAAAATGTGTTTTGTTGAAGTACAGTTGATTTACAATATTATATCAATTTCTGTGGTACAGCAAAGTATTCAGTTGTACTTTCATTTTCATATTCTTTTCCATCATGGTTTGTCATAAGATATTGAGTAAAGTTCCCTGTACTGTATAGCAGAATTTTGTTGTTTATATTCTATACATGATAGTTGCATATATTGTTTTATAAGTGTTACAACAGCTTTGTGAAATAGATGCTAATGTTATTTCCATCTTTAGAAGATGAAGGATTTGAAGTTTAAAATGCTTGCATAACTTGCCCAAGATAGCTTAGCTAAGGCAGGATCTAATTCCAGCTTGTTTTACTCAAGATTTTTCTTAAATCACCATGTTGCTCTGTATTTTTGTCTATATAGACATTATGACAAATATTCCTACTTAATTGATCAGTACTCTCAACATGTAGCCTTTAGCTTCAAAAAAATTTTTTTAAGAAGGAATTTTATTTCCCTATGACTTTAAAAAATTGCCTAATTACTCGTATTTACATGTGTGTAGGCAGAGAGAAGGGCAGGGAGAGAGTGAGGGAAAGAGCGTTTTAATACAAATTGCTTTGAGAATAATTTAATAATTTGGCACAACTGTGATGTTAATTGCTGTGTGTTAAGAGTGCAGAATGGCTGTGCAAAAGGACATGGTTTAGAGGCACTATTTGCTCATTACTCTTTCCCCTACAAATTGTCGTCTGGTTACTGCTGAAATAATATCACTGTTAGTAAAATAAATCTAAGAGCCACATTTGAAGATTGCTAACCAGGAGCTGTGCGCGGGGTTCCAAGTCCCTCTGTCTTTGTCAGTAGGCATTTACATTTATCATCCATTTGTCCTATTAACTACTTTTCCAATATTGCTCCTTAACGTCTGATAACAAGCTAGAAAGGCAACCTATAGTAGCAGAATCAAATGTGCAAAATGCTGGCGCAGAAGTGGTAGGAGTTCAAATGCTCATTCTAGAATAACTCTATTCCTAGCTAGTTTCCCTGAGGTTAAATTGTGCTCTCCAAATATTAGTAACACATATGATTTGAGTTTCCAGTAAAAAAATAGTGTTTCAGTTCTTTGATTAGCCAGTCACTTTTTACCATTTCTCTCTTGAACATCTTACAAATTCTGTATTGAATTGGAGAGAGTGCTAATGCAGGGGAAAGGAATTTTGACCATAACAGGTAAAACTTACGGCCAAGGGAGCTGTTTCTTCGGTGTTCTTTTAACTGTACACATACGACTCTCCTATTGGCTTGGGACAGAACTTCATTTTATTTATAGTTGTTCACTTATGAAAAAGCAGAGGCTCTGGTGGCCTAAACTTATTAGTGTGGCTTGATGACATTCAAATGGTACTGACTGTTGTGACTGTAACTCTTACAGTTATGTATCTGTCATCATCATAATAGCTACCTGTTCTTGAGTTCCATCAGGAATTTGAAGCACATTATTTATGGTTCTCTCAACAATCTGTGAGGTAGATATTATTATTGTCACTTTACAGATGAGCACATTGAAGAAATATCCCAAGGGCACCCAGCTATAAACATCAAAGCTAGCATTCAAATAGAGACCTACCTTCAGTGCCTCTCATTACCTCATCCACGGGTGAAGGCAGTGTTATCTGTCTTTACTGTGCTGATTCATTGCCTTTATAGAAGTCCTTTTGGTCTTTATCCCTTGGTACCATGTCAGTCAGTGACTTGGCTATAAGGAGTTTAAACATTGAAATCTGCTGCCAAAATCTGTGCTTTTTTGAAGTGTTTTTTTTTTTTTTTTAATCTGTGTTTTTATTATAAGAGTCCATTTAACATTCAGCAGTTCTCTAAATCAACCAATTCCCTGCTTGATAATTTTTAATTAATTCAGACTTGTATCAATTGACTATTGGATTGAAGGTGGCAGGGCAGGAATTGTGTGCAAACGCAAAGCAAGACTCTTCATTTACTTTTGTATTTGGGGGATTCTTTTTCCTTAACATAGCTAATCTAGTAAAAGAATAATGCCTTTGATTCTATATAACCCACTGATGGATTGTTACCAGAAAGACATCTATAGATTCGATCCAGAGAGGAAACTGTCTTCGATCTGACTGAACCATTTGATGCATTTTCCTCCTGGTACTACACAGTGCCTCTGATGAATAGTTCCCTGGAATCTCTAAAGTTCAAAGGCTAACTTACAGCTAAATCAGATAATATGGTTTGTGTTTAGCACCAAGAATCTATGTCGATTCATACACTGTCCAACATCGCAGTCACTTGGCATAGCAGGCTGTTTTAAATCAGTTAAAATGAAATAAAATTAAAAACCAATTCCCCTGTCACACTAATCACATTTTAAGTTCTTAACAGTCACATGCGTCTAGTAGCTACTATACTGGACAATGGAGCTATAGAACAATTCCATCATTGCAGACATTTCTATTGGACAGCTAAACTATAAAGAAGACAGAAATGAAGTTAAGCATAATTGCTTCACAGGGCGTGCTGATCAGCATCACTGCATTATGAAATAGAATGGGTCGTGACACACTGCAGTTTCCTCTGCTTTTTCTGTCTTCTGAGATAGCTGTTGGGAAGAAGGGATTTGGTCTTGGGTGTATGGTATCCCTGTTATGTAACACAGTGACTGACTCCCAAGTGCTCAGTAAACATTTGTTCAATGTTCTGTGAATGAGATCAAGAAAATAAGATGAATAAGGGAGGATTCCTGGAAGTTATAGAACAGAGTGGCTATTTGGACAGTATAAATAGTCATTTTTTAAAACCTGAAATATGTCAGCCTTTGAAATGGAACAGTTGATAAGGAGTATTTCAATGTAGAAGAGATAACAATGGTCCAGATTTCAAAGTGTAAAACCACGCGTCTCCAGAAAAGAAAAAAGCCAGAGTTTAATATACCGTCAAGTCCAATTGACTCTGATTTGGATGGGGTGGCTGTTGAGTCATGGTAGAGCATTTTGCTTCTTCTAGTTGAATGAGACTCTGAAAAAGGACAATAACTTTTTCAAAGTATTTTATTGCCTTTTCTAGAGCTAAGTCAGGAATAAGATCGGAGGAGTGATTGGAAAGTCATTTACAGAAACTTTTTTAGGTTCTGAGAAAGACATGATAAAGGAATCCTTATGCCTTTAAAAAACAAGGCAATGTTTTAGATTATAGCAAAATATGGTGCCACTGTGTCTTTCTTTTCATATATCACATGTTTAGTTGTGTTACATGTAAATAAAGAGAATGGGCTACAGCTGTGGTTGCAAATAGCAGAACAAGTGCTTTTTGGTGGTTGGCACAGCTAGTGAAGTCTGAGTGTTGAGTCACAAGATTCCATTTGGTGCGGTAAAAGAAAGCTGAACTTAGGATCCAGTTGGCATTTCTCTTGCTTATGATTCACCATGTATCTTAGGACAGGCAGTGTTTCATAGGGTCACTGAGAAAAACAATAACTAAAAACTTGTGTAATCACCTCACAATGTGAGTGATATTTGTGTTCTGTGGATTATCTTCTTTTCGGTGGTGCAGTCATTTCATGGTGTCATGGCACACCTTTTTCTTTGCCTGGAGCTGTGTCTGCTGTCACCTGTCTGTGGGCATGCCCTGGGGTCTTTTTTCCACTGAAGTGGAGGATTTTATGCAACCACTCACATCCTCTCATCTGGTCCTCATTTTACCTGGACAAGCATTTTGGATTTAGAAACCTACAGCTATAGTACAGAATGGGGACACTCGACCCCAATATGGATTAGACTTGACTTCTAATTTTGATTTCCTTAACTGGATTCTCTCAACATCTGAGAAGAATAAGTAATCAAAGTCATAATCCTTAGGCTTTGATTTTATAACTTTGCCTGTGAGCTTGGCCAAGGAGGGTGATCTGAGATGAGAACATAGTGATATTATTTTGCTATGATCTCCAACAGTCCTGAAGTTAGATGTAGAGACTTGGAAGATGTTAGTGCCAGGTTACCTGAAATTCAGTTTCCTCAAATGAAGAACTACAGAAGATGGAAAATGCAAGTAAATTAATTGCCAATTGTTCTTCTAGAAATAATTTCCAGTTAAAGTTTTTTAATCTAAGTACTTTATCTTTTGTTCTAAATACTCTAGCTTTTCCCTGAAATTCTAGAAAACTATAATCTTTTTATATCATAGGAACACTGTCCAATGTCAAATTGATTGGAAGGTAGTAAGTCCCCTACATAGGAAACTTCAAATTGCAGACTTTGAAAGATGTGAAGGTGTGTTCCATCAACATCGGGCATGAGTGAATTGCAGCTTCCTTCCACCTCCAATTGCCTGAGGATCCTTCAGCTCTGGGCTTCCCAGGTGGCGCTAGTGGTAAAGAATCTGTCTGCCAATGCAGGAGATGCAAGAGACTGAAATTCTGGTTTGATTCGGCCTGAGGATCCTTCAGGAACATCTGAGAGCCTGGCAGTTCCATTTGGTGCGGTAAAAGAAAGCTGAACTTAGGATCCAGTTGGCATTTCTCTTGCTTATGATTCACCATGTATCTTAGGACAGGCAGTGTTTCATAGGGTCACTGAGAAAAACAATAACTAAAAACTTGTGTAATCACCTCACAATGTGAGTGATATTTGTGTTCTGTGGATTATCTTCTTTTCGGTGGTGCAGTCATTTCATGGTGTCATGGCACACCTTTTTCTTTGCCTGGAGCTGTGTCTGCTGTCACCTGTCTGTGGGCATGCCCTGGGGTCTTTTTTCCACTGAAGTGGAGGATTTTATGCAACCACTCACATCCTCTCATCTGGTCCTCATTTTACCTGGACAAGCATTTTGGATTTAGAAACCTACAGCTATAGTACAGAATGGGGACACTCGACCCCAATATGGATTAGACTTGACTTCTAATTTTGATTTCCTTAACTGGATTCTCTCAACATCTGAGAAGAATAAGTAATCAAAGTCATAATCCTTAGGCTTTGATTTTATAACTTTGCCTGTGAGCTTGGCCAAGGAGGGTGATCTGAGATGAGAACATAGTGATATTATTTTGCTATGATCTCCAACAGTCCTGAAGTTAGATGTAGAGACTTGGAAGATGTTAGTGCCAGGTTACCTGAAATTCAGTTTCCTCAAATGAAGAACTACAGAAGATGGAAAATGCAAGTAAATTAATTGCCAATTGTTCTTCTAGAAATAATTTCCAGTTAAAGTTTTTTAATCTAAGTACTTTATCTTTTGTTCTAAATACTCTAGCTTTTCCCTGAAATTCTAGAAAACTATAATCTTTTTATATCATAGGAACACTGTCCAATGTCAAATTGATTGGAAGGTAGTAAGTCCCCTACATAGGAAACTTCAAATTGCAGACTTTGAAAGATGTGAAGGTGTGTTCCATCAACATCGGGCATGAGTGAATTGCAGCTTCCTTCCACCTCCAATTGCCTGAGGATCCTTCAGCTCTGGGCTTCCCAGGTGGCGCTAGTGGTAAAGAATCTGTCTGCCAATGCAGGAGATGCAAGAGACTGAAATTCTGGTTTGATCCCTGGGTCAGGAAGATCCCCTGGAGTAGGAAATAGCACCCCACTCCAATATTCTTACCTGGAAAATTCCATGGGCTGAAGAGCCTGGCAGGCTACAATCTATGAAGCTGCAAAGAGCTGGACATGACTGAGCACTTCGGCTCTACTATCTTCCACCTTTTCTCCCTCTTTCACTGGTAACTCTTCTTGCCTGCTCACTCAAGGCCAGCCCCTGTGTGCCGACTGTTATACTGTACTTTTCAAGATACTTACTGTAAGATTAAAAATGTTTTCTTCATTTTCTTTGTTTGTTTTTAGGTATTACTTGTGTGAAAAGTATTATAAGCCAGTTACAGTATAGTACTATATAGATAATTGTGTTAGTGGAGTCCCTAGGCTAACTCTGCTGAACTTAAGAACAAACTGGACTTAAGAACACGTTCTCTGAACAGAGCTCATTCATATGTAGAGGACTTACTGTATACTGTGTATTCACATGATTAGATGTATTAGATAATGATAAAGTAGTTATTGTACAACTTTTCTCTGTTAATTCCTTCACATACCTTTTATCTTTGTTATCTGTAACAAATGAGGTTTCTCCTTGCAACCTCGCCGCCACTTGCCAGTCATAAAAAAAAAAAAAAAAAAGATTCCAAACCTATTTAGCTCTTTGGGAGTCAGGATAATAAAGAAGTGGAACACAGCCTGTCTTGCCATCCCACACAGAGTAGGAAATATTCAAAGTTAGGGAGCTTGTAAAATCAAAAGAAGTATTTCTCTTTGTTTTAATGAAAAACAGATATTAAGCTAGGAGTTGGGAAAAATACATCAAGCTTCTGAGCTATAAAAAAATCTGAAGAATAACACTACATTACTGGAATCACTTCAAGCAAGCTTTAGCTGCTTGCCTGATTAGGTATGTCAGAGACGGGCAAGAGAAAACAGTTTCTTTCCTTCACTTCCTGGCAGCACATGATACACTCTTCCTATGGAGGCTGCATCATTAAGAGAGTCAAATGTGTCCTGAGGATGTTAGCTGGGATGGACTCTGGCAGGCAATTCCAGAAAACCTAGCCAGGAAGCTCTGATCCAAGGAAGGGGGGCCCCCAATCTGTCTGCCAATGCAGGAGATGCAAGAGACTGAAATTCTGGTTTGATCCCTGGGTCAGGAAGATCCCCTGGAGTAGGAAATAGCACCCCACTCCAATATTCTTACCTGGAAAATTCCATGGGCTGAAGAGCCTGGCAGGCTACAATCTATGAAGCTGCAAAGAGCTGGACATGACTGAGCACTTCGGCTCTACTATCTTCCACCTTTTCTCCCTCTTTCACTGGTAACTCTTCTTGCCTGCTCACTCAAGGCCAGCCCCTGTGTGCCGACTGTTATACTGTACTTTTCAAGATACTTACTGTAAGATTAAAAATGTTTTCTTCATTTTCTTTGTTTGTTTTTAGGTATTACTTGTGTGAAAAGTATTATAAGCCAGTTACAGTATAGTACTATATAGATAATTGTGTTAGTGGAGTCCCTAGGCTAACTCTGCTGAACTTAAGAACAAACTGGACTTAAGAACACGTTCTCTGAACAGAGCTCATTCATATGTAGAGGACTTACTGTATACTGTGTATTCACATGATTAGATGTATTAGATAATGATAAAGTAGTTATTGTACAACTTTTCTCTGTTAATTCCTTCACATACCTTTTATCTTTGTTATCTGTAACAAATGAGGTTTCTCCTTGCAACCTCGCCGCCACTTGCCAGTCATAAAAAAAAAAAAAAAAAGATTCCAAACCTATTTAGCTCTTTGGGAGTCAGGATAATAAAGAAGTGGAACACAGCCTGTCTTGCCATCCCACACAGAGTAGGAAATATTCAAAGTTAGGGAGCTTGTAAAATCAAAAGAAGTATTTCTCTTTGTTTTAATGAAAAACAGATATTAAGCTAGGAGTTGGGAAAAATACATCAAGCTTCTGAGCTATAAAAAAATCTGAAGAATAACACTACATTACTGGAATCACTTCAAGCAAGCTTTAGCTGCTTGCCTGATTAGGTATGTCAGAGACGGGCAAGAGAAAACAGTTTCTTTCCTTCACTTCCTGGCAGCACATGATACACTCTTCCTATGGAGGCTGCATCATTAAGAGAGTCAAATGTGTCCTGAGGATGTTAGCTGGGATGGACTCTGGCAGGCAATTCCAGAAAACCTAGCCAGGAAGCTCTGATCCAGAAGGGACCTTAAGGTGTTTGTGACATAACTGGAATACGTAAAACTCCATCACAGACGTGAAGTTCTGGAGGGAGTTATTGTATAAGACTTTATAGTCACACTCAGAAAATGCCTTTCTAGAGCAGGTAATTCCCTCGTCCCGACAGGTATGAGGGGTATTTATGATTCTTGGAACAGCACTAATAACCCCATTTTAAACCTGGGAGCCACTAATGGACCACTTGTAATTTAGTTTTGTGATGAGTTTTCTCTAATATACTGAAACATATATGTTCTGACAGTACAAATGTTTAGGGTGCATGTGAAAAATAGCATGAGTACAGCAACCTTGAGGTACCTAACCAGCTGCAGCAGAGAGCACAGGTCTCCAAACCATTGTGTCTTCTCCTATGGTCAACCTTGTGAACCTCTGTGGGTGAAGTAAGTCAGTCCTTCAATCACTAAAAGCTTATTCAGGCATCTTTCTAAAGCCGGTGCTCCTCATAGGGTGGTAAAACTGTTTCGAAAAAAAATGCAAATATTCAAAACTGAAAAAGATGCATCCCTTTGGAGGAACCCTTCCAGAGCTATGTCAACAGCTGAGAGGTTTCCTTTTGACAGTTATGAGCAATTTGTGTAAGTATGTTTGGGCATCCACAAAGGACATATGTGTGCCTATACATACTATATTGCTGCAAGTATACTAAAATGTGTGGTACTTTTGGGTCTCATTTCCCATTGCTTCTGAAACCAGCCATATAAATGGACCACCTTTCCCTAACCCATCCCTCATAGAAGCTGCATTTCTCAACTCCGAATCATCCACACTATGTTTAGACTCCAGATAAACTGGCTGCTGAGATGAGCTTTCACCCTGATGATCTGGTGACCCAGTTATTCTCATCTGAGGGTTATTTTAACCTCTAAGGAGATATTTGGTAATGTCCAGAAGTAATTTTTGGTTATTAGAACTGGGTTGATATGGGCATCTTGCCAGCAGAGGCCCGCCAGACATGCTGCTAAATATCCTGAAGTGTACAGGACAGCCCTCACCGCATCACTTGACTTAAAATGTCAAAGGTCTTGAAGATGAGAAACCTGGGTTCCAGTGTATGATGATGGAAGCCATGTGGTCAGTTCCTCTGCCCAGATGACCCATTCATGTGGAAGCCAGAGTGTAAAGGCACCAGGGGGCTGCAGAAGCTTAACCAGCAGGAGAGGTGAGCACTCAGAAAACTAGCTCCTCTGGAAGGCTTTCTCCCTGAGCCTTGCCTCCTTATCTGGAAGGTTTCAATCTTGGGAAAATGTGCTCAAGAACTGTACTCTTGAATGATGGGTAATATGTGAGTGGCTGTTCAGTATGCCTCCTTTCACTTCAAGAATCATTTACGATATACTTTCTCTTTTGTATTAGCTACAAATTGCTGATTACTTAATTTGTGTCAAGCACATGGTAAGAGCTATATGGAGGTTAATTTATTTCACTCTTATAGGATGAATTGATACTGTCATTATGAGCTCAATTTGTGTATATGAAGACACACACAGGTCACATTGTTTGTAAATATCATGCTAAGACACAAAGTTAGGTCTAGTTTGACATCAGAACACATGCTCATAAGCAGACTGCTAAATTGAGTCCTCACCTAGCTATTCTGGAGAATATTAAGGAAGACAAACACATCGGCTTAATGATGTTTTGCCACCCTTGAATTGTTTATATTTAGGCATAAACACCAGGGAAACCAATTGGACTTTTATGTAGTCATCTGGACAAGATGTCATGAAAAGAACTGCTATGCAAGAATTCCAGAACATAAACTCCATGAAAGCAACTGATTGGTTCATCTGATTTTTCTCTGTATCACCAATACATAGAACAGTACTTGGTACACAGTGGGTGTTAGGTTTACATCAGTGAATCAGAAAGTGATGCTATGAGAGTCAAAGAAGTCCATAGCTTTTTCCATGGTGACATTATTTTTCAAAGCTTTGTTGCTTCAAACAATTCCTCTCAGAATTAAATAAATTAAAATAAGAATCCCATAGTAACCTGTGGAATTCAAGGAAATATTGAAGCATAAGACCACAGGAAGAATTCATGGAATCCGAGTGTAAGGCACCAGGGGCTGCAAGAAGCCCTCACCGCATCACTTGACTTAAAATGTCAAAGGTCTTGAAGATGAGAAACCTGGGTTCCAGTGTATGATGATGGAAGCCATGTGGTCAGTTCCTCTGCCCAGATGACCCATTCATGTGGAAGCCAGAGTGTAAAGGCACCAGGGGGCTGCAGAAGCTTAACCAGCAGGAGAGGTGAGCACTCAGAAAACTAGCTCCTCTGGAAGGCTTTCTCCCTGAGCCTTGCCTCCTTATCTGGAAGGTTTCAATCTTGGGAAAATGTGCTCAAGAACTGTACTCTTGAATGATGGGTAATATGTGAGTGGCTGTTCAGTATGCCTCCTTTCACTTCAAGAATCATTTACGATATACTTTCTCTTTTGTATTAGCTACAAATTGCTGATTACTTAATTTGTGTCAAGCACATGGTAAGAGCTATATGGAGGTTAATTTATTTCACTCTTATAGGATGAATTGATACTGTCATTATGAGCTCAATTTGTGTATATGAAGACACACACAGGTCACATTGTTTGTAAATATCATGCTAAGACACAAAGTTAGGTCTAGTTTGACATCAGAACACATGCTCATAAGCAGACTGCTAAATTGAGTCCTCACCTAGCTATTCTGGAGAATATTAAGGAAGACAAACACATCGGCTTAATGATGTTTTGCCACCCTTGAATTGTTTATATTTAGGCATAAACACCAGGGGAAAACCCAAATTTGGGCTTTTATGTAGTCATCTGGACAAGATGTCATGAAAAGAACTGCTATGCAAGAATTCCAGAACATAAACTCCATGAAAGCAACTGATTGGTTCATCTGATTTTTCTCTGTATCACCAATACATAGAACAGTACTTGGTACACAGTGGGTGTTAGGTTTACATCAGTGAATCAGAAAGTGATGCTATGAGAGTCAAAGAAGTCCATAGCTTTTTCCATGGTGACATTATTTTTCAAAGCTTTGTTGCTTCAAACAATTCCTCTCAGAATTAAATAAATTAAAATAAGAATCCCATAGTAACCTGTGGAATTCAAGGAAATATTGAAGCATAAGACCACAGGAAGAATTCAGGGTAGTTCTAAGAGGCTCTTGGACTTTAATTCTAGTGCTGGAACCACATTCCAATGCTGTGTCTCATTTTGAAAGGCTGAAGACCTTCTAATTGGTCTCTATTAGGTCAGTAAGCTGTTGGGTCAGGTGATAATTTTGTCCAATGAATTGTAGCCAGGGGTAGGGCAGGGTTATGCAGTACAAACATGACTAACTTAAAGATCTGCTTATTTGTAGAAGAACAACATTCAGAGAAATGTAGAAACGTATGGCTAGCGGGAGATGTGTGGCACCCTCTAAGATGTGTGGAAAACTGACATTGCTGCTCAGAGAAGGTGCCTCAGGCCCATCCAGTCTGAAATTAATATCTCCCAACTTAGCGTTGTCCTCAAGAGAGTACTTTCATTAGGTCTTACAACCGATTTTCCATTTGAAACTTGGTTTAGGGAGGGCCTTGTCCAAAAAAAGCACATTGTTAAGGTGATTAGATATTTATACTTGATAATTGGCAAACACATATTGTTGGCAGATGAAAGTTGATTTCAATTGATATGCTTGCTATGGAAACCAGCTGCACAAACTATTGATGTCAGGCTTCTCTTTCAATTTCAATGTATAAATTGGATCATGTATGGGGCAAATTGTTCTTTTCCATAAGCAAAAGCTTATAGCTTAAGTAATTTGCAAATGATTTCTCAGTACTGTAGGGTTTGGTTCATGTGCATTTAATGTTATTGAAGTTTTCCACAACAGAGCAATTAGGAAAATGAGTGGGTGATTCAAATTGGATTAAGGAGCAGCGGTTGCCTGCAGAAGTAACCCGAGCCTGAAAAGTATTGTAGAATAGTGAAGCACATTTTCTTCTTCTTTGTTCAAAGATGAGACTCTAAATTATCATCTTAATTCATCATGTATGAAGGATATTTCAGTACACTTTCTACTTTAATCAGTGGTATAATTCCTGGTATCATTGAGACACAATAGTCTATGATGTATAGACATTATGTGTAGAACTGAACACAGCAGAATGTTTCCAACCTGCTGACTAGACTGTAGAATTCTATTGCAGGAGAGGACCAGGCTGCTGTGTTGGTATAAAAAGCCCCCTAGGACTAGAACTCAGTAAGACCAGATTCTACCATATAGCAAAAATTTGTCATAGGAACACTTTTCCTAAAACTGAGGTGGTTACTCTGTACAGCAGTAAGGAAAGTGTATTCTACCATGAATCCAAACATATTCCCCCTCCTGACTTTTCTATTTCCATTTCTTTCTGCTATAGTTCATTACAGTGTTATTAAGAGCCAAATGTCAATTCTTGAAGTGCAAAGACCACTGATCACTGTGGCAGCTAAAAGTCCTCATTGCTCTGTGTGGTCTTCTAAAACATGTAAGCCTTAATTACTATCCTATCCATTATATCATGATTTTTTTTTTTTTTTTGCCATGCCATACAGGAAGCAAGATCTTAGTTCCCTGACCAGGGAATTGAACCCATGTACCCTGCAGAGGAAGTGCAGATTCTTTTTTTAAAAAAATAATTTATTATTTGGCTCTACTGGGTCTTAGTTGTGGCATGTGGGATCTAGTTCCCTGACCAGTAATTGAACTCAGGCCACCTGTATTGGGAACACAAAGTCTTATCCACTGGACCAGCAGGGAAGTCCCAGAAGTGCAGATTCTTAATCATTGGATAGCCAGAGAAGTTGCTGTTATGACTTTTAAGGCTCTAGGTTATTTGTCCTTTTATCTGACAACATTTCCACAGACTCTCCCTCGCTCATTCTACCTTACATCCTCAATTTCCTATGCTTGATTTTCATTAACCATATTAAGTATATTCCCAGATTTAAACCTTTGAATATGCTATTTCCCAGGTCTGGAAGGCCTTTCCTCTATATCAGTTGAGGGCTTGGTCCTTCATGCTATCCCATCTTTGATCATCTTTTCTCTCCTGATCACAATATATAAAATGGCAGCTCTGTCATTTTGATTTCCTTCCGCTGATTTGTGTTTCTTCATAGTTTTTATCTCCACTTAGCATAAAGGTATTACAGATTATTTTTTCGGTCTGTCTCCCATGAGGAGAATGTAAGGATCTCTAAGCCCAAGGAATTTGTCAGTTGGGTTTACCATTGTATACCCAATCCTGGAGCAAAGTAAGTTCTCAATAAATGATGTTGAGTAAATAAACAGGCAGAATAAAATCATAAACAGATTTTACATTTGCATCAAGAGATGCATTCCATTTGTACTATGTGGTATAAGACATCACTTGAATAACACATTTTATTCACAGATACACAGTATTAGACTAGGAATGAATTTCAAATGAATTACTTGAGATAAGTAGAATTATTCAATGACTTCTATTAGGTTTCCATGTAACACATCTGTCAATATTATTTTTTGATCATCCGTCACTTTGTGTTACAGTAAGAATTCTGAACTCAATATATCAGCTTGTCCTATGAATATGTGACCATTTCTGTTTTGTTTTCAGGTCCCCAATAATAAAAACATAAGAGGAAGAGGAAACAGTAACTATTCTCACATACAATTCAGTCCCTTTATTTATTTATTTATTTTTAAACCTTTATTTTACTTTTAACTTTTACAGAGTTTTGTTGTTTACAGATATGTATGTTCCCAGATCAGTCATATGTATATCCCCCCTTCCCAACCCTCCCAACCATCACACAGCACCCCTGAAGGATCCCCTTTTCTCACATAGCAATGACTATAGCTATTTTCTTCAGTTATGATAGTACAGGCCTTCATGCTACTTCCTTTATGCCTCCCACCCACTGTTCCTTCCCTACAATGTCCATATGTCCACTGTCCATGTCTGTCTTTCCATCACTTCACTGTGTGTGCCATCACCACCATCCTACTAGATTCCATAGATATGTGTTAATATACTGTATTTGTCCTTCTGTTTCTGACTGACTTCACTTTTTAGGATACGTTCTAGATCCAGCCACCTAATTAGGGCTAATTCTTCTGCATTTCTCTTTACAGCTGTGTAGTATTCCATACCAGAGCTTTTGGATCCATTCGTTCGTTGATGGACATCTAGGTTGCTTCCATGTTCTAGCTATTGTATAGAGAGCTGCAATGAACATTGGGGTATAGGTGCTTCTTTCAGATTTGATTTCATCAGGGTATAAGCCTAAGAGTGGGATTGCTGGGTCATAGGGTGCTTCTATTTTTAGTTTTTTAAGAAATCTCTAGACTGTCTTCCATAGAGGCTGTATCAATCTACATTCCCACCAGCAATGCAGGAGTGTTCCCTTTTCTCTGCACCCTCTCCAGCATTTATTGTCTGTCGATTTGTGGATGACTGGTGTGAGGTGCTATCTCATTGTAGTTTTGATTTGCATTTCTCTAATTATTAGTGAAGTTGAGCATCGTTTCATGTGCTTTTGGGCCATCTGTATGTCGTCTTTGGAGAGGTGTCTGTTTAGGTCCTTTTCCCATTTTTTGATTGGGTTGTTCATTTTTCCGGTGCTGAGTTGTCTGAGTTGCTTGTAGACTTTGGAGATTAATTCTTTGTCTGTTGTTTCATTTGCTATGATTTTCTCCCACTCCGTGGGTGTCTGTCGAGCTTTTCTGTGATTTCTTTTGCTGTAAAAAAGATTTTAAGTTTCATGAGGTCCCCCATATTCATTTGTCTTTTTAGTTCTGCTATTCTAGTAGGTGGGTCAGAGAAGATCTTTCTTTGATTTATGTCCTTGAGTGTTTAATTCAATCCCTTTAAATCAAGGATAAAGACATTTTACGTTTCAATCTAGAGCCTCTTTAAAACAAAAGGCAAAGAGTGCAGAGTGGTTCTATATCAGCCCACCTTGAGTGTTATCAGACTATAGCTATTTTCTTCAGTTATGATAGTACAGGCCTTCATGCTACTTCCTTTATGCCTCCCACCCACTGTTCCTTCCCTACAATGTCCATATGTCCACTGTCCATGTCTGTCTTTCCATCACTTCACTGTGTGTGCCATCACCACCATCCTACTAGATTCCATAGATATGTGTTAATATACTGTATTTGTCCTTCTGTTTCTGACTGACTTCACTTTTTAGGATACGTTCTAGATCCAGCCACCTAATTAGGGCTAATTCTTCTGCATTTCTCTTTACAGCTGTGTAGTATTCCATACCAGAGCTTTTGGATCCATTCGTTCGTTGATGGACATCTAGGTTGCTTCCATGTTCTAGCTATTGTATAGAGAGCTGCAATGAACATTGGGGTATAGGTGCTTCTTTCAGATTTGATTTCATCAGGGTATAAGCCTAAGAGTGGGATTGCTGGGTCATAGGGTGCTTCTATTTTTAGTTTTTTAAGAAATCTCTAGACTGTCTTCCATAGAGGCTGTATCAATCTACATTCCCACCAGCAATGCAGGAGTGTTCCCTTTTCTCTGCACCCTCTCCAGCATTTATTGTCTGTCGATTTGTGGATGACTGGTGTGAGGTGCTATCTCATTGTAGTTTTGATTTGCATTTCTCTAATTATTAGTGAAGTTGAGCATCGTTTCATGTGCTTTTGGGCCATCTGTATGTCGTCTTTGGAGAGGTGTCTGTTTAGGTCCTTTTCCCATTTTTTGATTGGGTTGTTCATTTTTCCGGTGCTGAGTTGTCTGAGTTGCTTGTAGACTTTGGAGATTAATTCTTTGTCTGTTGTTTCATTTGCTATGATTTTCTCCCACTCCGTGGGGTGTCTGTCGAGCTTTTCTGTGATTTCTTTTGCTGTAAAAAAGATTTTAAGTTTCATGAGGTCCCCCATATTCATTTGTCTTTTTAGTTCTGCTATTCTAGTAGGTGGGTCAGAGAAGATCTTTCTTTGATTTATGTCCTTGAGTGTTTAATTCAATCCCTTTAAATCAAGGATAAAGACATTTTACGTTTCAATCTAGAGCCTCTTTAAAAACAAAAGGCAAAGAGTGCAGAGTGGTTCTATATCAGCCCACCTTGGGAAAATATACTTGAAGCACTTGACCTTAATGTCGGTGATGAGCACAGAAGATTAGCAATAACGAGAGTTAGCAGACATATAAAATGGATGTGGCTTGTCTTTAACCTCCTCCCTATATTGAGCTTTTATCTGTACATTAGATGACCCATTTCTGATGGCCTGTTTGTCAACCTTATGGCTTGTATATGGTTCACATCTCCATCTCCTTGATGTTTCTCTACAGAAACTTCTTTCTTTTAGAATCTATAGAATTGACGGTAATACAACTGTTAACAATATTAATAATAATCTTCAAATTATTCAGATAATCACTACTTTATAACTGTTAAGATATTTTAGATGTTAATAATTACTTGGATAAATCAATTTTTGCTACTGGGCTAATGTACGAATGAGAAAGTGTCTGAAGGCTGCCATCCAGTTAACGTATATGGGTTCTCCCAGCCTTCTGATTGTCCATTTGCATTCAAAATTATTTATTTAATCCTCTATAGTGACTCTGCTAGTACTAGCAACGCAGGTCTTAAGGATGTAATCACATACTTATATGGAAAATTGGCCAGGACATAGGTTATAAGAAGAGTTAGGACTTAGGATGCAGGTGGGAAGAAACCATCTCAGAGACTGAACTATGCCTCTTATTCTCTCACATGAAAAACGATTGTCCACCATCTTACCATGCATGATTTTTCTAGAAAGCAATTCACTTTATTATTGTCTAACATAGACTCAAATATAGTGAACAAGATAGTTTTCAGTTCTGATATGTTAACATTGAGAAGAAAAAACAACTGAATATTGGCAATGATAATGCTTATACAGCTTTTAGCTTTGCATCAGTGTTCATCTCTGTACTGTTTCGGGTTGCACAGACTTTAGCTGGGGACCAACTGTCTTCACTGCTGATGGCTAAATAGAGGTAATGAATAGGAATAGCAGCCACCAGCGGTCAATTTGCATGAAGGACCGGAGCTATACACAGGGCAAAATTGCTCTGTTAACTAAGTAGCTCATGGCTAATGACATAAAAAGGGAATTAGCAACTTTTACGTTTCAATCTAACTTTAAAACAAAAGGCAAAGAGTGCAGAGTGGTTCTATATCAGCCCACCTTGGGAAAATATACTTGAAGCACTTGACCTTAATGTCGGTGATGAGCACAGAAGATTAGCAATAACGAGTTAGCAGACATATAAAATGGATGTGGCTTGTCTTTAACCTCCTCCCTATATTGAGCTTTTATCTGTACATTAGATGACCCATTTCTGATGGCCTGTTTGTCAACCTTATGGCTTGTATATGGTTCACATCTCCATCTCCTTGATGTTTCTCTACAGAAACTTCTTTCTTTTAGAATCTATAGAATTGACGGTAATACAACTGTTAACAATATTAATAATAATCTTCAAATTATTCAGATAATCACTACTTTATAACTGTTAAGATATTTTAGATGTTAATAATTACTTGGATAAATCAATTTTTGCTACTGGGCTAATGTACGAATGAGAAAGTGTCTGAAGGCTGCCATCCAGTTAACGTATATGGGTTCTCCCAGCCTTCTGATTGTCCATTTGCATTCAAAATTATTTATTTAATCCTCTATAGTGACTCTGCTAGTACTAGCAACGCAGGTCTTAAGGATGTAATCACATACTTATATGGAAAATTGGCCAGGACATAGGTTATAAGAAGAGTTAGGACTTAGGATGCAGGTGGGAAGAAACCATCTCAGAGACTGAACTATGCCTCTTATTCTCTCACATGAAAAACGATTGTCCACCATCTTACCATGCATGATTTTTCTAGAAAGCAATTCACTTTATTATTGTCTAACATAGACTCAAATATAGTGAACAAGATAGTTTTCAGTTCTGATATGTTAACATTGAGAAGAAAAAACAACTGAATATTGGCAATGATAATGCTTATACAGCTTTTAGCTTTGCATCAGTGTTCATCTCTGTACTGTTTCGGGTTGCACAGACTTTAGCTGGGGACCAACTGTCTTCACTGCTGATGGCTAAATAGAGGTAATGAATAGGAATAGCAGCCACCAGCGGTCAATTTGCATGAAGGACCGGAGCTATACACAGGGCAAAATTGCTCTGTTAACTAAGTAGCTCATGATTGTCATTAATGTTTGGCTTTCTAGTCAGTCATCCTATGGCTGTGCCAGAGACCAACCAGAGGAAGTTCTGAGCTCTGGTTGCAAATCTGCTGTTAACTCAGAATAAGGATTTGGACACTGATGATTTCCAGACAATTTTCCCCCAAGATGAGAATATCCTTCTGGTATACATTTCAGCAATCTACTGAAGAAATAAACACTAGGTAATACAGTGATCAAAACAAGGATAACCTAAAATAAAAAGTCACAGATACATCTGTTATAAGCTGTTAGAATGTTGGAAGCATTTTATAATAATGTTATTTAACACAATCTAATTGTATTTTCATGCTTCCCTGGTGACTCAGTGCTCAAGAATCTGCATGCAATGCAGGAGACTTCAAGGAGATGCAGGTTCAATACCTAGGAAGATCCCCTGAAGTAGGAAATGGCAACCCACTCCAGTATTCTTGTCTGCGAAATCCAACGGGCAGAGGATCCTGGTGGGCTACAGTCCATGGGGTTGCAAAGAATTGGACCCAACTGAGCAACTCAATAACAAACTGTGCTTTTATGTCATTTTAAGAGTGGTAGAAAACAAGCATAGGTCTTACTTAGACTCTTTTCCCATCGCTTTCTATTTATTTTTTTCTTTTTTGTCCCCCTCATTCCCACTCTCTTCTCCAATCAATTTCCTTCCGGTCAGTGATATTCTGCCTGTTTGAGAGTCAGGAAAGGTGGGATTTCTCATATCAACCTTAGAAAGCATCTTGTTTCTCTGCCTTTCTCAACAGATAGAAAAGGTGACTTGCTTCCTCTTATCTAATTTAAGATGTTGAGTTGCAAAGAAATTCTAAAGCAGCAATTTCTATTTCTTCTGCTGAGTTTCAGAGGTGGGTTGCATATCTATTTTTGTTAGTTTGTAAAGGGAGGTAAGTTGCTGAACAGATTGGGAATTAGAGATTCTGTAGGCTGTAAAAAAGAAAAACTCATTTTTGCTACAGGACTTAGCTGATTTTAAAACTTAAAATGAGCCTCATATTTTGGTTCCTTGGAGGCTTATTTTACATCTTCTGATGACCGATATGTGAAGTTCCATGTTTTGCTCAGCTTTAGTGCCTCGTCCTCACACAGCTGTCAGGGCTGCAGTGTGTGGGCTTCTCTGTGGGCAGGAGAGCTCTCTGGGTGGGCACTGTCTGTGCCCTTGAATGCAGATGGCACTCTGGGGATGGAGGCACTTGTTCACTCTCCTCCCACTCTACCCTCTAATAAAAGTTCATCCTCCATGTCTACAGCATCATGGGGCTGCTAGCCAAGAAATAAACACTAGGTAATACAGTGATCAAAACAAGGATAACCTAAAATAAAAAGTCACAGATACATCTGTTATAAGCTGTTAGAATGTTGGAAGCATTTTATAATAATGTTATTTAACACAATCTAATTGTATTTTCATGCTTCCCTGGTGACTCAGTGCTCAAGAATCTGCATGCAATGCAGGAGACTTCAAGGAGATGCAGGTTCAATACCTAGGAAGATCCCCTGAAGTAGGAAATGGCAACCCACTCCAGTATTCTTGTCTGCGAAATCCAACGGGCAGAGGATCCTGGTGGGCTACAGTCCATGGGGTTGCAAAGAATTGGACCCAACTGAGCAACTCAATAACAAACTGTGCTTTTATGTCATTTTAAGAGTGGTAGAAAACAAGCATAGGTCTTACTTAGACTCTTTTCCCATCGCTTTCTATTTATTTTTTTCTTTTTTGTCCCCCTCATTCCCACTCTCTTCTCCAATCAATTTCCTTCCGGTCAGTGATATTCTGCCTGTTTGAGAGTCAGGAAAGGTGGGATTTCTCATATCAACCTTAGAAAGCATCTTGTTTCTCTGCCTTTCTCAACAGATAGAAAAGGTGACTTGCTTCCTCTTATCTAATTTAAGATGTTGAGTTGCAAAGAAATTCTAAAGCAGCAATTTCTATTTCTTCTGCTGAGTTTCAGAGGTGGGTTGCATATCTATTTTTGTTAGTTTGTAAAGGGAGGTAAGTTGCTGAACAGATTGGGAATTAGAGATTCTGTAGGCTGTAAAAAAGAAAAACTCATTTTTGCTACAGGACTTAGCTGATTTTAAAACTTAAAATGAGCCTCATATTTTGGTTCCTTGGAGGCTTATTTTACATCTTCTGATGACCGATATGTGAAGTTCCATGTTTTGCTCAGCTTTAGTGCCTCGTCCTCACACAGCTGTCAGGGCTGCAGTGTGTGGGCTTCTCTGTGGGCAGGAGAGCTCTCTGGGTGGGCACTGTCTGTGCCCTTGAATGCAGATGGCACTCTGGGGATGGAGGCACTTGTTCACTCTCCTCCCACTCTACCCTCTAATAAAAGTTCATCCTCCATGTCTACAGCATCATGGGGTGGCTGATTAGCCTACGGGTTCCATTCTGTTTACAAAGAAAATAAAAGTTTATACAGAAGTGATGGGAATGGATCATTCAGAGTCGTGAACCATGCAGGAAAGGGAGGTTGATGATGTAGACAAACCTGGAATGAAGGAAAGCTTGAAAAATAATTGCTAAAGAAGCACCGAACAGCCTCCAAATGTCCTTTCCAGAAGCAAATTTACAGTTTCGAATAAGTCCTAGTGCATACTTTATTTGATAGTTGTGATCAAATGAATTATAAGCTTTGGGGCTTTAACCACCATTGAAGCTAAGGTTTTTCAGGTTAAATTAACTTCTAAATGTGTACTTACCTCTCTGCATGTACTGAAAAACACAAAACACAAAAGCATGTCAGTTTAGAATGTAGTGTGTATCTAGCGTGAATAGCTTATTCTTAAGTATTAATAATGCCTATGCTTTGATAAAGCTGAAGTCTATTAGAAAAAGTCTATTTTCTCCTTATCCATGTAACTTCTACATCAATATCAACAGAACGTATTCTACTTTGAGCTAGACAGATGCAGTCATGGATACAGTAGGAAGGACCAGAAAAGGGAAGGTTCTATTTGAAATGATTAAGGGGAAACAACTGCTTAAAAAATAAATGAGACTTTGAAAATGGTATATGCTTCAGTAGAGAGGAGAAATGGTGATTTTTTTTCTCTCCATGGTTACAATTCAATAAAAAAATTTTAGCTATTGTTCTGCCTCTCAGCATGGTAAGCCAGAACTAACATTGATTGGTATATTCATTGGCATCAGTTCAGGCCCTCCAATAAGTGAACATTGTGATGGAATCAGAAACGCAAGGGATTTATTGCGAAGTTGGGAGTGGGAAGGGGAAACAATTGCCTGTGAAAAACAAAGGGAGGAGGTAAGGTGAGTAAGGAGAGAATCATTAGGGAGAAACCTTAGGCTGAAAGAGTGGAAGGCTGCGTTTGCTACTGCCAGAAAGTCTCAGTGAGGGTGATGGGCCGTCCAAAGTCACAGTTGTTTGTTAAAAGTTTTCTGCACAGGGCGGAAGTGGTAGCTCTGCTGTTACCCACCTGCCATTTTTGGAGCAGCCACGGGTGGTGCGGGAGGAGCGTAGGAGAAGTCGTGGGGCGTGGCCTCAGTGTGAGACACACAAGCTTGGGTCTGAGCTGTCAGCCCTCTAGGCTCTTTGCCGGAGCTTCTCTCTTGAAGGCCTGAGTCGTGCACCCCTGTGGTTAACACACTGTAATTACACATTTGATTCCTATTTAAAGTCTAACCATTTTTTATCTTTCCTCATGCATTTTTTGCTGGTTTTAGACTTCACATTCCTATGTTGTGGCGTAAGACTTTTAGCAAATGTTTCATTAAGCCTCTTCTGTTTATTACTCTAATTGGCTTAGGTACCCAAATTGCTCTGCTCATTTGGGCTTTTTCCATGCGCTGTATGACCGCAAATTTGCCTGAGAGTTATGACTACTCTCTGTCTCATAACTGAGGTTGTGCACAATATATGCTATTTCTGATATATTTTTTTTTGGCAGCACATAGTCACATCGTTGTTGTTGACATGCTGTGCTGTGTCCGACTCTTTTCAACCCCATGGACTGTAACCCACAGGCTCCTCTGTCCATGGAATTTCCCAGGCACGAATACTGGAGTGGGTTGCAATTTCTTCCTCCAGGGGATCTTCCCAACCCAGGGATCGAACCCATGACTCCAGCATTGGCAGGTGGATCCTTTACTGCTGAACCTCCAGGGACACCCATACCATTTACTGAGTAAGTTCCTCCTCTTCTCTAAGGTCAAGGAGAGTTAGGAAAGACAACCCTCCCTCTTTCCCTAAATTGGAGTCTATCTGGGCAGACACAGTGGTGGGGAAAGGGAGGGAATGCTGCTTCTGGGTAGGAAGGATATCAGTGGCTTTTCTGCCCATAAACCTGGTTCTTCTGAAGATGGTGGTAATAACATTCAAATTCTAGGGCAATCTCATCAGGAGGAAGCATCTGAGACCTCAGAGTCAGCTCTAAACCCAAGCACACCCATGGACCAGCACATCTGAGAGGAGTGAACAGTTTGCAGACACCTATAGCATTTCATCCTCTTCTATAAAGTGAGGAATCAGCAAACCTGTAGGAAGGCAGATCTAAATTTGCATTGAAGTGACTCCTGGGCTTTGCTCACTTCTTTCTATCAGGGCTCACCAGGGTGGAGAATTTTCACTCTGGAAGGGAAGAATTCTGAAGAAGAATCAGGAAGACAACTTTTAGCATTGAAATAATACCTTTCTGGATTAAAAAAAATGCATATTTTAGTAGTTTGAAGACTAGAGATTAAAAAATTGACTGTTTTGAACAAACCTCTCACTCCAGTGTAGCTGCTTCAGAATTTAGTCTCATGTACATTAAAGCCAGGGTTTCCATCCTTCATTCCAGAATTGCATCTGGATATACTTACTTGTAGGGATTTCCAGGTAGTGCTAGTGGTAAAGAACCCACTCGCCAACACAGGAGACATAAGAGATCTGGGTTCAGTCCCTGCGTTGGGAAGATCCCCTGGAGAAGGAAACCCATTCCAGCAGTCCTGTCTGGAAAATTCCATGGACAGAGGAACTTGGATGGCTAGAGTCCATAGCGTTACAAAGAGTCAGACAGGACTGAAATGTCTTGCGCACACACCTAATCGTGTAGACCCAGGGTTTCTTCCAAACAACTTGGCCACTCTTTTCTGAAGAAGTAAGGATTTGAAAATCCTTGGATCAAAATAAGCTACTGTGAGTCTTAAGATGATTAGTGTCCTTACAATTGGTATTGAAAAATAGTACAGTTAATTAAAATGTTTTTGAGACTCAATTTTGAAAGGCAATTGGTGATTCTGTTAGAAGATGCAGAATCAGAAAGTTGATACCACTACTAGTTTTAATCCATATTATTTCTAAATTCAGCTGCCATTAAGTCTGTTAGGCAAGAATCATACATATCTATTCTCTTCACTGCATGAGTGAAATCCCTTGTCAAAGGATTGTGTCAGGTTGGTGCCCAGGGCAAATATTTACTATTGTAACAATTCTGTCGAAGCTAACTTGGGGCTTGACAGCGTGTTCCCTAGCATATTGCTGGTGGATACCAGCTCAATAACGTGCTCTAGTGTGGGCCTGTGCCAAGGTTTACTCAGACACACGGCTAACAAGAAGGAACCCAAATTAGCTTAATTTCCATAAAGGGCAGCATTGTATTCCCTAATTCCATATAATTAAATTATATGATTTAATGAAATTATAATGCTGGAGAAATTAAGTTGATTCTTTACAGCAGCACATATAAAAGTAGGTCTTCACTTTCCTTCCTTACCAAATCTCTAAATTGAGGCCATATTTCGCTCTATTTAGTTCGTTGTTCTCCTTTTGGCACTTGGTGGAATAGTACATATTTAAAGACTGGTATTTTGGAACTCTGCAAACCACATAAGTGCTTTTGCTGGGAGAAGTTATTTCTGTTAGTTGCTTTCTTTACTTACAAGTTAACTGTAAAACATCATGAAGTTTATGCCCTATATAAATTGCTTTAATTATGTTGGGTTTATGTAACTTCTTCTTGTTTGTATAGGCTAAATGTATGCATGAAATTCTTACTAAAAACTTGAGAAGCTTGTTGAATGTCACAGTAAATAAATTCAACCACATTTAAATCAAAGTATTTATTCTTATTGGTTTTCCTTAAGTCTCGATCATGAACATTCTTGTGTTTGCGTGATGATACTTTATTCTGGTAATTAAGTAGGCAGAAGAGGCCAGTATTTTCATCAAAGCAATCGCAGATGGCAAGTGTAATTCTTAGACTTTCAGTTTACCAACATAAGATTCCTTTCTACCCTCTCCTCTGTCCTACAGAAACAAACATGGCCCAGATGCCGTGATAAATGTGTGGGATTCATCCTATATTTTTGCAGGAACATTTGTCATGGCCAACTCTAATTTAAGATCAAGAAATACTTTCAACTGCTTCTATCCAGTTGCTAAATCAAATGACAGTATCAGAAAGAAACTCGAGGAATTTTGAAATGACTAAGAAACTAATATATAGTGAAAATCCCAGCAGAAAATGAAAAAGCCAGCATAGTGTCTATAACACACATTTGTGTTTGCCCAGTAACCTGCAGGCAAATTAAACTTTGTCAAATGTAATAAAGCTTTACGAAAATTTAAAAATCTTATTATTGGCCACTTTAACTACACTGCTGCCTACTCAACCGATGAGGCAGTTGTACACAGTGTTTAAGACCCTCTGGACACTCAGGGAGTATATGTCCTTTCTGTTTTAATGTCCTTCCATTTTACGTATCATAATCATTTTATAGGACATTGAACAAGAATAGAACTGAAGACACGTCAAAACTACTTTTCCTAATTATATGCATTTCAAGGTTGGTGATTCTGTGGTTATGGTGAAAATTCAGATCTCCTAAAACTCTTGTGTTACTACATTGTACTTAATTCTTGGTTTGTCAAGCACTCACTTTATTTTGGTAGATATTTATAGGGTATTCAAAAAGTTAGATAGCATCACTGACCCAATGGGCATGAATCTGAGCAAACTCTGGGAGACAGTGAAGGACGAGGAAGCCTGGAGAGCTGCAGTCCATGGCATTGCAAAGAGTCAACACAAGGACTGAACACATTCCAAAAGTTACCTGGTTGATGGCTGAGGACACATTTTACTCACCAGTGGATAATAAGATAAGTGAAGTCTTAAGGAGAAGAGGATAAGATAGAAAATAACTTCTTAGGGTAATCTCACTCTGTACTGTGCTTTCTGTTCATTTGCTTGGTCCTATCTACTAATTGGGTTCTTATTTATATGCTTAGTGTGTGCAAAAGTTTGGGTTGGGTGGGTGAAAAACATCATACGAGCAGTTATCTAAGAAAGGACTTGTGTTTCAGATATAATGACATAATGATTCATAATTTTTAAAAAATTTATTTTTAATTGAAGGATAATTGCTTTATAGCATTGTGTTGGTTTCTACCAAACCATTAACATGAATCAGCCATAGGTTTACCCATGTCCCCTCCTACTTGAACCTCTCCCCCAACTTCCCTCCCCTTCGCACCCCTCTAGGTTGTTACCAAGCCCTGGTTTGAGTTCCCTGAGTCATACAGTAAATTCCCATTGTCGATTTTACATATGATTATATTTCCATGATAATTGGTTCATAAAATCCCAGCAGAAAATGAAAAAGCCAGCATAGTGTCTATAACACACATTTGTGTTTGCCCAGTAACCTGCAGGCAAATTAAACTTTGTCAAATGTAATAAAGCTTTACGAAAATTTAAAAATCTTATTATTGGCCACTTTAACTACACTGCTGCCTACTCAACCGATGAGGCAGTTGTACACAGTGTTTAAGACCCTCTGGACACTCAGGGAGTATATGTCCTTTCTGTTTTAATGTCCTTCCATTTTACGTATCATAATCATTTTATAGGACATTGAACAAGAATAGAACTGAAGACACGTCAAAACTACTTTTCCTAATTATATGCATTTCAAGGTTGGTGATTCTGTGGTTATGGTGAAAATTCAGATCTCCTAAAACTCTTGTGTTACTACATTGTACTTAATTCTTGGTTTGTCAAGCACTCACTTTATTTTGGTAGATATTTATAGGGTATTCAAAAAGTTAGATAGCATCACTGACCCAATGGGCATGAATCTGAGCAAACTCTGGGAGACAGTGAAGGACGAGGAAGCCTGGAGAGCTGCAGTCCATGGCATTGCAAAGAGTCAACACAAGGACTGAACACATTCCAAAAGTTACCTGGTTGATGGCTGAGGACACATTTTACTCACCAGTGGATAATAAGATAAGTGAAGTCTTAAGGAGAAGAGGATAAGATAGAAAATAACTTCTTAGGGTAATCTCACTCTGTACTGTGCTTTCTGTTCATTTGCTTGGTCCTATCTACTAATTGGGTTCTTATTTATATGCTTAGTGTGTGCAAAAGTTTGGGTTGGGTGGGTGAAAAACATCATACGAGCAGTTATCTAAGAAAGGACTTGTGTTTCAGATATAATGACATAATGATTCATAATTTTTAAAAAATTTATTTTTAATTGAAGGATAATTGCTTTATAGCATTGTGTTGGTTTCTACCAAACCATTAACATGAATCAGCCATAGGTTTACCCATGTCCCCTCCTACTTGAACCTCTCCCCCAACTTCCCTCCCCTTCGCACCCCTCTAGGTTGTTACCAAGCCCTGGTTTGAGTTCCCTGAGTCATACAGTAAATTCCCATTGTCGATTTTACATATGATTATATTTCCATGATAATTGGTTCATAATTACCATTGGTAATAAATTAAATCATATATTTCTCAGGGATGCTATAACACAGTACCACAGACAGGGGACTTAACAACAAAAAAGGTATCATCTCACAATTCTGAAGGTCAGAAGCTTGAGACGGGGCCATGTTCCCTTAGAAACCTCTCTGGGAGATGCTTACTTGGCCCTTCCTGTCTTTGATGTTTTGTCAGAGATCCTTGGCAGTCCTGCAGCTGCAGCATATCACGTTCTTCCCTAGATGGCCTGTCTTTGCAGAGCGTTCTCTCTCTGAGCGCCTCTCTCTCCTCTTTCTAAAAGGACACCAGTCTTACTGGATTAAGGGCCCACCCTACCCCAGTAGGACCTCATCTCATCTTGATCGCATCTGCAAAGAATCTTTGCAAATCAGGCCCTGGTCACAGGTCCTGGAGATTAGAACATTGTATCTTTTAGAGGAATATATCCAACGCAGAATCTCCATGATGTGATTTCTCCAGCCTCGAGTGTTGTTACAAGCACAAAAACAACTCTGATCTGAGCATATGGGTATTTATTGTGACAGTGTTGGGAAATGAGGTAGTAAAAGGAACTCTAGAGAACTGACCTAAAAGAATGGACAGGAAGTAGAGGTCCTCTGAGGAGTGAGCAGGCAGAACTGCAGCCAAGGTCATGCCACAAGAACAGTTTGACCTCTGTCATATGTGGTGATTACTTTGACCTCAACTGTTGAATCAGCATCCCAGAGATGAGTGATGGAGAGGATGTAGGAAGCTGTGTCCAGGGCAAATTCCTCTGAGGAAGGATCTACCACACTCAGCTTATGAAGTGGGAGTCTGCGTGATACTGAGTAAATTGGAATGATTTTCTTGTGAAAAATACAGTCATTTGGGAATTTTCTAAAAAGAATGATGGCAGTTGTAATAGGGGGAGGGCATAGGAGACTTAGGTCCTGGAGTGCCAAATGGGACAAAATGTTTGCTGCCAGGATGAAAGTTCTGTGGCACCAACTAAAATGCTCCATTTCTGAGGAATTAGAAAGATCCTGAAAGTTCATAAATAAGAGAGATGAGGCTTTTTTGTGGGGCAATATACTAGTTGTAAATATTATCTTAGGTTAGTCTAATGATGTCTTTGATCACAAATGAGGATAAGCATTAGTTTTGTGTATTTGTTCATTAGTTACATTACTTCCGAAATGAGCTCTTTGCTACTGTCCTTTGAGAACTTACTGTTGGAATATTGATGTTTTCCTTATAAATTTGGACATATAACATTAGAGATGCAAGTATCAATGTTTCTCCCAATGAGTCCTTACCATTTTAATTTGAGTTCTGCTAATTTTCATAATATGGCTTTTCTTTTTGGTTTTGTGTGCATTTTGCTGTGAGAAACTGACATTAAGAAGCATCTCCAGTACATCTACTGTTATTAAGAAGCCTGATTTTTTTCACCTCTTTATATATCCTCATCTGAATAAAAAATTATAGTAGATGTATAATATTAGTTTTAGGTGTACAACATAGAGATTTGATACATTTGTAGGTTGTGCTCCATTTAAGGATATTATAAAATATTGGCTATACTTTCTGGGCTGCACAATATATCCTGGGAGCTTATTTGTTTTATACTTTAAAGTTTCTACCTCTTAATGCCCTACCCCTATCTTTTCTCTCCTCCAGTCCCTCTCCCCACTGGTAAACACTAGATTGTTCTCTGAATCTATGACTATGTTTCTGTTTTGTTATATTCCTTTTTTTTCATTTTTTACATTCCATGTATAAGTGATAGAATGCAGTATTTGTCTTTCTTCTGTCTGACTCACTTCACTAAGTGTAATACCCTCCAGGTACATCCACGTTATTGCAAATGACAAAGTTTCATTTTTTTATGGCTAATATTCCTTATATATATGTACCACATCTTCTTTATCCATTCCTCTGTTGGTGGACATTTAGGTTGTTTCCATGTCTTAGCCACTATGAATAATGCGGCATTGAACATTGGGTATCTTTTTGTATTAGTGTTCTCATTTTCTTTCTTTGTATATCCATACCTTTACCACATAACTTTTTATTCTCTTCTGTGTTGACATTGGGTCAGCTATATGACTTACTCCGGGCAGTGGCATGCAGTAAAAGTGGCAGCAACAGAAGCTTGAAACAGTGGGGAAAGTACTTGTGCAGTTGTCCTTGCTTTCCTGCTCTCTGCAGTTGCTTGAAGACTGTGCTAGGGCCACACTGCAAGTGGATGGGAGACAGTGAGGAACTGAGTTGTGAAGTCCTAGTCCAGGCCATCCTAGATTAGCATTGCCAGTTGACCCCCAGATATGTGAGCAAATCCCATTGAGATCAGCAGAGCCACCTACATACTTCTGAGTTAAGTAAGATTCATAGTGCATCACAAGGGGGTTTTAAGGTTGTTTTCTATGCAGTCTTTTGATGTATAATAGGCAGTGGATAAACTGCCCATTTTAAAACTACTGACTATGAGTATGTTACCTGTGGCCCGTGTTGGTGACTGACAGTGGAAGGAAACTGTTTTTAAAAATATGTTGAGGGCTTCCCCTGGTGGTCCAGTGGGTAAGGGCACCGCCTTGCAGTGCAAGGGCTGCTGGTTCGATCCCTGGCCTGGGAAGATCCCACGTGCCGCGGAGCCGCTGGACCAAAGTGTCCAATTACAGAGCCGGAGCTCTGGAGCGCACGTGCCCAGAGCTGGTGCTCGGCGACAACAGAGGCCACCGCGATGGGAGGCTCATGCAGGCCAAAGAACAAAGATGGATGAAAATAGAGAAATGAAAGACCAATAGAAGCGGCCCACCATCCCCTCCCTCCCCAACCCGCACCGCCCCCCACCCCCCAAGAATATGTTGAAATCTAAGGCCCATATTGGTCAAATATTTAAATTCCATTGTATCACCGTGCCCTAGTATGTACAGGGTGGGTTTGTATGGGTAAAAATGAGAGCCATCCAAAAAAAAAACCCTTCCATAATGGACTGATTTCGTGAGGATCAAAGGATTCTTTGTGTAGTAAATCTGTGTAAGAGAGGGGATTGCTGGCTAAAGAACAGAGACAGCTTAAAGGCAAAAGTTAAATGTATTTTCAATAAGGGATGATGAACGCAGTGCCCAGGCTGGTACTGTTCCCCCTCTGTGGAGAACAAAGATGTAAAAATGTTGTGCCAAAGGATCAGTGTCACACTTTTCTGGTAACACTTACAAGGTCATGCCCCTTTCCCCGAGGACATCAGACCATGGTGCTCAGGGACTGTCAGAGGACTGTCATCCTTTCCAGAAGAGCTTAGTCCCAGCTTCATCCTGTTTCTTTAGCAAACCTATAATGCCCCTTGTTCTTAGGAAAATCCTAGTATTTAGTCCCCAGGTAAATACACCGGATCAAAAGGCTATTCTGGGTTTTCTCAGTGGAGCACTGCATTTGATGGACGGGACTCTCCTTTAAGAGCTGGTGTCTGGAATGCTTTCCTCTGATTAGCGTCACAGCCTGAGAAGGAAAATAGATCAGAGAAGATGTTATTGAGACTCAAACTAATATGGGTCACCCATTTAGTGTTTAATTCATTGACTTTTTAAAAAAACATTCTTTTTACCTTTGTGTATCCAGTATATTTGAAACTAAAGCTTTATAATCCAGCCACAGATCTGATAAATGTTTCATTTGATTGGTGCCAGGCTTTCTAAAGTTTGTTTTTCTGCAATCTGGACCTTCAAAGTATGGTTAAAGTCAGATTATAAGGTTATGAATAATGAGGGTTTGAACATACTTAAAGAGAAAATAATCATATTCAACACAATCTGAAATTTTTATGTAAAGAAAAGAGCTAACAAAAGAAGAACTAAGCAATGAATAATTTAATGCTGATGCCTTGATTGTAGAAGTGAAATTCTTCCTGAATTTGTAAGCTTTTTAGATTTTGATGATAAATGAGTTTAATGGCAGTTATTTGATTTGACTAAATATTCTTAAGAAATGACTTAAAGAGAATATAAATTCCATAACTAGGTAGTCAATAAAGAATAAATATTTGGCTGTACTTGTAGTAATACTGGCAATTAAGTTTACCAAAATTATGCTGTAATGTATTATATACATATGCATATGTTTAGATGATATAAAGTTCAAAAGGATTTTATACTGATTTACTGGGGGTTTAATCTATTAAAGAACAAAGACAGCTTAAAGGCAAAAGTTAAATGTATTTTCAATAAGGGATGATGAACGCAGTGCCCAGGCTGGTACTGTTCCCCCTCTGTGGAGAACAAAGATGTAAAAATGTTGTGCCAAAGGATCAGTGTCACACTTTTCTGGTAACACTTACAAGGTCATGCCCCTTTCCCCGAGGACATCAGACCATGGTGCTCAGGGACTGTCAGAGGACTGTCATCCTTTCCAGAAGAGCTTAGTCCCAGCTTCATCCTGTTTCTTTAGCAAACCTATAATGCCCCTTGTTCTTAGGAAAATCCTAGTATTTAGTCCCCAGGTAAATACACCGGATCAAAAGGCTATTCTGGGTTTTCTCAGTGGAGCACTGCATTTGATGGACGGGACTCTCCTTTAAGAGCTGGTGTCTGGAATGCTTTCCTCTGATTAGCGTCACAGCCTGAGAAGGAAAATAGATCAGAGAAGATGTTATTGAGACTCAAACTAATATGGGTCACCCATTTAGTGTTTAATTCATTGACTTTTTAAAAAAACATTCTTTTTACCTTTGTGTATCCAGTATATTTGAAACTAAAGCTTTATAATCCAGCCACAGATCTGATAAATGTTTCATTTGATTGGTGCCAGGCTTTCTTATGTTTCGTTTTCTGCAATCTGGACCTTCAAAGTATGGTTAAAGCCAAATTATAAGGTTATGAATAATGAGGGTTTGAACATACTTAAAGAGAAAATAATCATATTCAACACAATCTGAAATTTTTATGTAAAGAAAAGAGCTAACAAAAGAAGAACTAAGCAATGAATAATTTAATGCTGATGCCTTGATTGTAGAAGTGAAATTCTTCCTGAATTTGTAAGCTTTTTAGATTTTGATGATAAATGAGTTTAATGGCAGTTATTTGATTTGACTAAATATTCTTAAGAAATGACTTAAAGAGAATATAAATTCCATAACTAGGTAGTCAATAAAGAATAAATATTTGGCTGTACTTGTAGTAATACTGGCAATTAAGTTTACCAAAATTATGCTGTAATGTATTATATACATATGCATATGTTTAGATGATATAAAGTTCAAAAGGATTTTATACTGATTATACATTTCTGAGTAATTTGATAATATTAGATTGATTTGACAGTTGGAGGAATAAGTTGCTATTTTATGAATCAGATAACCCAGATGATGACCTCATAACATTTATTAATTTAACAAACACCAAGTAAGAGCCTAAAATTTGACCTGAGTGCCTGAAACGAAATTGGGCAGTAGGGTAAATAGATGGGAAATTTCAGTCAGGAAAAATGTTATCAGATACACTCTAGTGAAAAATGATTGAATTATACTTGATGTGACTGTTTTCACTCAGTGTACCAATCAGAATTCCATCTACAGAACAGAAGCCATTCTAGATATTTCAATGAAAAGGAATTTAAGACAAGAAATGAAGAGATTATAATACCTTTCAAAGAGCTAAATTGGGGCTTCCCTGGTGGTCCAGTGGGTAAGGAGTCCACCTTGCACTGCAAGGGGCACCGGTTAGATCCCTGGCCCTGGAAGATTCCACTTGCCACAGAGCAGCTAGACTGGTGTGTCCAATTATGAGCCAGCACTCTGGAGCACATGAGCCCAGAGCCATTGCTCTGCAATGAGAGAGGCCACAAAGGCCAAAGAATGAAGATGGATGAAAATAAATAAATAAAAAACCAATAAAAGAGGTGAAAATTAAAAAAATAAAAGAATAAATAAATAAAGAGCTAAGTTGGCTTAGCACTATAGTTGCTAAGATCCAAAAGTCAGGAAGCAGTTGTGCTGGTTACCATCATCAATGCCACTGCTAGTGCCTCAGTCCCTTGAAGCTGGTGACCAGACCCTCGAATATAGATCCCATTGGCCACCAACATCAACACCAGGAGGATGACTTACTGGGCAGCCTCCATAGCAGCAAGGAGATGCTCTCTCTCCCATCTGCATCTTCCATATCTCCTGTGAGACTATTTTACTGGTGGAATATATGTCACATGGAGCCTCTTCCTGTTGGAGAGCCTGACAAATATATGCATCAGCCTCCCAGAACCTGAAATACAGGTATTTCTTAGAAAGGGATGAAAATGCTGTAAGTTTCGATATGTTTAGATGATATAAAGTTCAAAAGGATTTTATACTGATTATACATTTCTGAGTAATTTGATAATATTAGATTGATTTGACAGTTGGAGGAATAAGTTGCTATTTTATGAATCAGATAACCCAGATGATGACCTCATAACATTTATTAATTTAACAAACACCAAGTAAGAGCCTAAAATTTGACCTGAGTGCCTGAAACGAAATTGGGCAGTAGGGTAAATAGATGGGAAATTTCAGTCAGGAAAAATGTTATCAGATACACTCTAGTGAAAAATGATTGAATTATACTTGATGTGACTGTTTTTCACTCAGTGTACCAATCAGAATTCCATCTACAGAACAGAAGCCATTCTAGATATTTCAATGAAAAGGAATTTAAGACAAGAAATGAAGAGATTATAATACCTTTCAAAGAGCTAAATTGGGGCTTCCCTGGTGGTCCAGTGGGTAAGGAGTCCACCTTGCACTGCAAGGGGCACCGGTTAGATCCCTGGCCCTGGAAGATTCCACTTGCCACAGAGCAGCTAGACTGGTGTGTCCAATTATGAGCCAGCACTCTGGAGCACATGAGCCCAGAGCCATTGCTCTGCAATGAGAGAGGCCACAAAGGCCAAAGAATGAAGATGGATGAAAATAAATAAATAAAAAACCAATAAAAGAGGTGAAAATTAAAAAAATAAAAGAATAAATAAATAAAGAGCTAAGTTGGCTTAGCACTATAGTTGCTAAGATCCAAAAGTCAGGAAGCAGTTGTGCTGGTTACCATCATCAATGCCACTGCTAGTGCCTCAGTCCCTTGAAGCTGGTGACCAGACCCTCGAATATAGATCCCATTGGCCACCAACATCAACACCAGGAGGATGACTTACTGGGCAGCCTCCATAGCAGCAAGGAGATGCTCTCTCTCCCATCTGCATCTTCCATATCTCCTGTGAGACTATTTTACTGGTGGAATATATGTCACATGGAGCCTCTTCCTGTTGGAGAGCCTGACAAATATATGCATCAGCCTCCCAGAACCTGAAATACAGGTATTTCTTAGAAAGGGATGAAAATGAATGCTAAATCCATATCTTATACACTCAATCTATTTTGAAGACTCAGGATAACCTTTGGTAGGGTTTTTTTTTTTTTTTAACAAGATGAACAAAAATATCAGGAACTTCTTCTCAAAGTATTCTACGTTCACAAGTAACTTAACAAGTGTCAAAAGCTTAACTGTTGAAATGTAATACAGATCCCCATTGATTAAATTTTCCTTTGTGCTAGGTAGGAAAGTTAAAATTTTATTTAACTTTAATTTTCAAAAATTATTTGAAAATAAAATTTTAACTTTCCTACTTAGAACAGAGGAAACTATTAGCACCCCAACTGTAATGCTTCTGATGATACTGCATTTAGCTGTATCATCATACTTCAAGATCAGTACTGACTAAATATAATGATAGTTCTATGCCTGTTGAGCACTTACCAAGTTTCAGTGTTTCATAAAAGTATTACTGATTTAATCTTCAAGACTACTCAATGAGATGTTACTACTATTAGTTCCATTTTACTCATGAGGAAACTGAGAATTAGAGTTTTTATTTTTTTTGGCCATGCCCTGTGGCATGTGGAATCATAGTTCCCTGACCAGGGATCAAACCCTCGCCCTCTGCACTGAAGCTTGGAGTCTTAACCATTGAACTGCCAGGAAAGTCTTAAGAATTAGATTAATTGACTTGACCAATGTCACATAACTCAGTTAACCTTAATCTCTTGTCTTCTCCATCATCCTCAAACTAGTCAAGTAAAAAAAAATTCCAGTCTTATTCATAATTTTTTCTTATCTCCTTATCAAACCCAACAGCAAGAGCAACTGACATTACTACCAAAATATTTTAAAAATAAAACTCCTCTTCGTCACATGAATTAACACCTTAATCCAAGCCACCATTATCTTGTGAATACTTCACTAGCACCAGGACTCTCCGTTCTTGCTTTTCTATAATCCATTCTTTGTTCTGCAGTCAGAATGAAATTTTCTGCTTAAAAGATTCCAATGGCTTTTCATTGCTGGTCTGAAAAATTGTGCTCCAAGTGTTAAATAGAATTTAAATTTCCACTTTGATTATCATGAAGTTAGTGAGTGACTTAAAAGTTAGAAAATTAAATTTTAGTTTTCTGAAAATTTTGGTTGTTTCGGTATCATTACTAACAGTGTTGGATCCCATGTTGGGTCTGCATAATTCAGATGAATTGCACATCAGCAGAGGTATTGGAAACTTACAAAGTTCAAGAAAGTCAGAGATAGCATATTATTCACACCACTCTTTTGGCTCCCCTGTCTTTGTTTTCAACACCAAACTCTCTACTAAGGGACTGTGATGTTGGAGAAAGACACTTAGCTAAACATAAATGTAAAGGCAGATGCAGTTGGCAACAGAACCAGAAAATACTAAGGGAGATATTATACTTTGCTGAAACATATCAAAGGAATACAGGGCTGTCACATTTCCTGGTAGATTACTGTAAGAAACAGAATAAATCTGCAGTATGAAGAAACATCCATATTGCTTCTCAAGGAAAGGAATCTTCTCTCATTAATGTTCTTATTAACATGTAAAGATCATATCTGTGTCCCACTGGTACCTGGAACTAGTTTTCAATAGTCTGTTATACTAAAATGTAAGCATTTGGTGGTGTGGTGGACATACTTCAAAGGCAGCATCATGGTTCCTGCCCCCTTGTGGCCACATGTGGTGTTAACTATTTCTCCCAAGGTGTGTAGGTAGGAATTTTGACTTCCTTTTAGATGGCAGAATATGGGAAAGCGAAGGGTTTTTCAGATGTAAGTAAAGGTCCCAAATCAGTTGAATTTGAGATGATCAAGAGATGTGTCTTAGGTAAGCCTGTCTCCCTCAGGTAAAGCCCTAAATGAGGGCTGGGCCCTTCTGAGATGAGAGGCTTTTCCAGTCTTATTCATTTTTCCCTTTTATCAAACCCAACAGCAAGAGCAACTGACATTACTACCAAAATATTTTAAAAATAAAACTCCTCTTCGTCACATGAATTAACACCTTAATCCAAGCCACCATTATCTTGTGAATACTTCACTAGCACCAGGACTCTCCGTTCTTGCTTTTCTATAATCCATTCTTTGTTCTGCAGTCAGAATGAAATTTTCTGCTTAAAAGATTCCAATGGCTTTTCATTGCTGGTCTGAAAAATTGTGCTCCAAGTGTTAAATAGAATTTAAATTTCCACTTTGATTATCATGAAGTTAGTGAGTGACTTAAAAGTTAGAAAATTAAATTTTAGTTTTCTGAAAATTTTGGTTGTTTCGGTATCATTACTAACAGTGTTGGATCCCATGTTGGGTCTGCATAATTCAGATGAATTGCACATCAGCAGAGGTATTGGAAACTTACAAAGTTCAAGAAAGTCAGAGATAGCATATTATTCACACCACTCTTTTGGCTCCCCTGTCTTTGTTTTCAACACCAAACTCTCTACTAAGGGACTGTGATGTTGGAGAAAGACACTTAGCTAAACATAAATGTAAAGGCAGATGCAGTTGGCAACAGAACCAGAAAATACTAAGGGAGATATTATACTTTGCTGAAACATATCAAAGGAATACAGGGCTGTCACATTTCCTGGTAGATTACTGTAAGAAACAGAATAAATCTGCAGTATGAAGAAACATCCATATTGCTTCTCAAGGAAAGGAATCTTCTCTCATTAATGTTCTTATTAACATGTAAAGATCATATCTGTGTCCCACTGGTACCTGGAACTAGTTTTCAATAGTCTGTTATACTAAAATGTAAGCATTTGGTGGTGTGGTGGACATACTTCAAAGGCAGCATCATGGTTCCTGCCCCCTTGTGGCCACATGTGGTGTTAACTATTTCTCCCAAGGTGTGTAGGTAGGAATTTTGACTTCCTTTTAGATGGCAGAATATGGGAAAGCGAAGGGTTTTTCAGATGTAAGTAAAGGTCCCAAATCAGTTGAATTTGAGATGATCAAGAGATGTGTCTTAGGTAAGCCTGTCTCCCTCAGGTAAAAGCCCTAAATGAGGGGCTGGGCCCTTCTGAGATGAGAGGCTTTTGTAGCCTTGGTGGAGTAAACTGTCACATGGATGATATTCATGTGGCAAAAAGGCTGTTGAGAGACCCTTGGACTGCAAGGAGATCAAACCAGTCAATCCTAGAGGAAATCAACCCTGAGTATTCATTGGAAGGACTGATGCTGAAGCTCCAATACTTTGGTCACCTGATGTGAAGGGGAAAAGACCCTGGAACTCATAGGAAAAGACCTCGATTCTGAGAAAGACTGAAGGCAACAGGAGAAGAGGGTGGCAGAAGATGTGCTGGTTGGATGGCAACGCCAATGTAATAAACACGAGTTTGAGCAAACTCCAGGAGATAGTGAAGGACTGGGAAGCCCGAAGTGCTACAGTCCATGGGGGATTGTAAAGAGCCAGATATGAATTAGTGACTAAACAACAACATGCAGTAAGTACTTGCATGAGGCGTCTAGAATTTGAGAGTGGCCTCCAACCAGAAAACTAAGGTGCCCTTGGTCATACAGCCACAAGGAAATGTGTTCCTTCAATAACCTGAAAGCAGATTATTTGCTATTTGAGCCTCCAGATGAAAATTCAGCCATGTTGACTTCTTGTTTATATCCGTGTGAGATTCTGAGCTGAAGGCCCCACTAAGCTATGCTCAGATTCATGACCCAGTAAAACTCTGACATCATAAATGTTTTATTTTAACCTGCTAAGTTTGTGGCAATTTGTTGTATAGCATAGAACACACGTAGCTTCAAAACTAAGAATAAATAGGAGACTTTGTATTTGGACAATTCATTTCTACCTGGTTTGTTAGTCTGTTATACTAAAATGTAAGCATTTGGTGGTGTGGTGGACATACTTCAAAGGCAGCATCATGGTTCCTGCCCCCTTGTGGCCACATGTGGTGTTAACTATTTCTCCCAAGGTGTGTAGGTAGGAATTTTGACTTCCTTTTAGATGGCAGAATATGGGAAAGCGAAGGGTTTTTCAGATGTAAGTAAAGGTCCCAAATCAGTTGAATTTGAGATGATCAAGAGATGTGTCTTAGGTAAGCCTGTCTCCCTCAGGTAAAAGCCCTAAATGAGGGGCTGGGCCCTTCTGAGATGAGAGGCTTTTGTAGCCTTGGTGGAGTAAACTGTCACATGGATGATATTCATGTGGCAAAAAGGCTGTTGAGAGACCCTTGGACTGCAAGGAGATCAAACCAGTCAATCCTAGAGGAAATCAACCCTGAGTATTCATTGGAAGGACTGATGCTGAAGCTCCAATACTTTGGTCACCTGATGTGAAGGGGAAAAGACCCTGGAACTCATAGGAAAAGACCTCGATTCTGAGAAAGACTGAAGGCAACAGGAGAAGAGGGTGGCAGAAGATGTGCTGGTTGGATGGCAACGCCAATGTAATAAACACGAGTTTGAGCAAACTCCAGGAGATAGTGAAGGACTGGGAAGCCCGAAGTGCTACAGTCCATGGGGGATTGTAAAGAGCCAGATATGAATTAGTGACTAAACAACAACATGCAGTAAGTACTTGCATGAGGCGTCTAGAATTTGAGAGTGGCCTCCAACCAGAAAACTAAGGTGCCCTTGGTCATACAGCCACAAGGAAATGTGTTCCTTCAATAACCTGAAAGCAGATTATTTGCTATTTGAGCCTCCAGATGAAAATTCAGCCATGTTGACTTCTTGTTTATATCCGTGTGAGATTCTGAGCTGAAGGCCCCACTAAGCTATGCTCAGATTCATGACCCAGTAAAACTCTGACATCATAAATGTTTTATTTTAACCTGCTAAGTTTGTGGCAATTTGTTGTATAGCATAGAACACACGTAGCTTCAAAACTAAGAATAAATAGGAGACTTTGTATTTGGACAATTCATTTCTACCTGGTTTGTTAGTCTCTCCAGTTTGTTGTCCCTCGTGTGGCTAAAGAGTTCATTTCAAAATACAAATATGACATCCTCTTTGCTGAAAACTCATTTATGATTTGCATTGTTTTCTGGAAAAAACAGAATCCCTTAATAGTGTGTGCATGATCTAGTCACATCATAGGTCATGCTTCCCTTTGCTGTCTGTGCTCTGGTCATACTGACTTTACCTAGCTTCTCTGTTGCTGTTTGTTTCCTCAGGCCACAGGGATTTTACACTCTCTTTTCTTTCTGGTTTTATTCTATTGCTATTCTTTTGTGGTTTTCAAAGATTTTTTTGAAGTATTTTTCTGCTATTTTCCAAAGAGTTCTACCATTTCTCTCATATCCATTTCAGAGGCTGAAACATGAGCAGAACTCTCATGAACATTTGCTTTTCTGGCTGAAGAACTTGTTTATTCTTCAGGAAAAACACAATACTTGTTTCTCAATTATGCTTTTCATAATACATGTTTCTCTATTATGCTCTATTATGTGACAAAGTAAATAGTTCTTATAGTTATAGATGGGTTGTTTTGTTAAACCTCGAAAGATCACCTGAGACCAAAATCCATTTGCAAAGGTGTATTAACATTTCACTCAAAATAAGCTCTAGAGACCTGCTGTCCAATATTGTACCTAGTTAATAATAATATACATTTAAGACTTTGTTAAGAGGGCAGATCTTATATAAGTGTTCTTACAGAATAAAATAAAATATCTTAGTCACAGTATTATAATTTATGGAGGTCAGGGTGAAGAAAACATATGGTGATCATAAGTAAGGTTCCTAGGCCTTCCATGTCAATGTTAATGACAAGTCTTCCGCTGGGATTCTGCCAGTCTGATAATGCAGAAGATCTGGGAGGTACTGGGCATGACTTGCCATATTCGAGTTACACAACATTTCATTTTGCAACGTTAAGCCAAATGCCAATGTCTTGCAAGGATGCTTAAGGCTCTTTAGTGTGACTTCAGGTGCTTTCACTGGGTGTCAGGTATGAATGCCAAAATGGCCTAGAACACACGTAGCTTCAAAACTAAGAATAAATAGGAGACTTTGTATTTGGACAATTCATTTCTACCTGGTTTGTTAGTCTCTCCAGTTTGTTGTCCCTCGTGTGGCTAAAGAGTTCATTTCAAAATACAAATATGACATCCTCTTTGCTGAAAACTCATTTATGATTTGCATTGTTTTCTGGAAAAAACAGAATCCCTTAATAGTGTGTGCATGATCTAGTCACATCATAGGTCATGCTTCCCTTTGCTGTCTGTGCTCTGGTCATACTGACTTTACCTAGCTTCTCTGTTGCTGTTTGTTTCCTCAGGCCACAGGGATTTTACACTCTCTTTTCTTTCTGGTTTTATTCTATTGCTATTCTTTTGTGGTTTTCAAAGATTTTTTTGAAGTATTTTTCTGCTATTTTCCAAAGAGTTCTACCATTTCTCTCATATCCATTTCAGAGGCTGAAACATGAGCAGAACTCTCATGAACATTTGCTTTTCTGGCTGAAGAACTTGTTTATTCTTCAGGAAAAACACAATACTTGTTTCTCAATTATGCTTTTCATAATACATGTTTCTCTATTATGCTCTATTATGTGACAAAGTAAATAGTTCTTATAGTTATAGATGGGTTGTTTTGTTAAACCTCGAAAGATCACCTGAGACCAAAATCCAATTGCAAAGGTGTATTAACATTTCACTCAAAATAAGCTCTAGAGACCTGCTGTCCAATATTGTACCTAGTTAATAATAATATACATTTAAGACTTTGTTAAGAGGGCAGATCTTATATAAGTGTTCTTACAGAATAAAATAAAATATCTTAGTCACAGTATTATAATTTATGGAGGTCAGGGTGAAGAAAACATATGGTGATCATAAGTAAGGTTCCTAGGCCTTCCATGTCAATGTTAATGACAAGTCTTCCGCTGGGATTCTGCCAGTCTGATAATGCAGAAGATCTGGGAGGTACTGGGCATGACTTGCCATATTCGAGTTACACAACATTTCATTTTGCAACGTTAAGCCAAATGCCAATGTCTTGCAAGGATGCTTAAGGCTCTTTAGTGTGACTTCAGGTGCTTTCACTGGGTGTCAGGTATGAATGCCAAAATGGCCTCAGCCTACCCTTACCCGAATCCCTTATCTTTCTTTTTCTCAAGTCAAGACAATGCACTAGAGGCACAACTGTAGCACATTTATCACAGTTGATACAACATATCCATCTGCACTTTGAGAAATAAAGAAATAATCCATCGGACATTGTCAGTTAATTTGCTGACGGTAATTTCTCCCTCTGAGGGTCACCTATTGCAACAGAAGCTGAAAAGGTGATTTGAGCACAACTATCCCACTCAGTTCCATGGACTTAGAAATTGTTTTAGCATTTGATACACTTCACTGCAGAGCATCTCTGAGTGGTCCTGCGTGAGTTCTGAGTAGAACCAAATTTAGAGTGGAAGATACACAAAGAATCACACAATAGGATCTACAGTGCTTTATTCAAAGATCTGTTCACTAATTCATTTGTTTGAAGACAAATGATCTTTATTCTTGAAACCAACTTTTACCATTTGCAAAATTTTGCTGAATGCTAGTGCTGTGAAAGTGTTAGCCAGTCAGCTGTGTCCAATTCTTTGGGACCCCATGAACTATAGCCCACCAGGCTCCTCTGTCCATGTAATTCTTCAGGCAAGAAAACTGGAGTGGGTAGCTATTCCATTCTCCAGGGAATCTTCCTAACCCAGGTATTGAACCCAGGTCTCCTGCACTGTAGGCAGATTCTTTACTGTCCGAGCCACCAAGGAAGTCGCTTTTTGCTAACCAAGGGCAAACACTGAATGCCAAATAAGTCTCATGCATGTTCCCACAACCCTTATCATCTCCCAGCTTTTTCCATGGTAAACATCACTGATTGATCTTGATAATCACTGACTGATTTTTAGTTTCCCACTGAACACAGGTTTCAGACTTCACCTCAACATTTCTCAGAGGAATCCTTCAGCCAGTGTTCCTTTCCCCATTAAGTGGAAAATGAGACCAGCTTACATATACATAAAATGTAAGGCAGTATTTTTCAAACTGCATAGATTTCTTTATTTCAGGATTAGTCTTCAATACTTGGATGCTTAATAAGCTGTTCTTAGAGACTAAAATACATAGCACTTTCCCACCTCACTTGATCACAGAAACCCTTTTTAACTGAATACCATGAGTTCCTTGTAACAGTTTGGAAAATACTGTACTGTACTACTGGATTTTTCTACTTGAGGCTGCTGATGATTATGGGTGATCCAGGTGGTCATTCAACATATTTGTAATCACTGGTTTTTAAATAATGATATGGGTTTGAATCATATCCTATAAGGCTGCACCAAAGAGAGAGTCAGATAACAAGTTAGCCTAGTGTATCACTTTGTTCACATTTCAAAGAGGGTTATCTTTTGCAAACTGTCTTCATTGAGCATTCACTTGGAACTCAAAAATTACTAAGTACCTATGTCTCATTTAAGAAGAGTGAACAGTATATACCTTAGTTTATGCTGAAGGTCCAAGTTTATGCCTACTTTTTAAAAATCATAATCATTAGTACTACTGTATTTTACCATTAACAATGTCCTCTTTGGATGATGAATTAAATAATTTTTTAACTTCTCAAATCACCTGTGCTAATGTTGGTATTGACAACCCCGCTTTACTAATAATTAAATAAGGGCCCAGGGAAGCTGAAAGACTTGCTTAGTTTACACAGCTAGGATATAGTTGAGGCAATATTCAAACTAGGTCAGTCTTATCTCAAAGCTCATGCTCTTGAATGTATGTAACTATATGATGTCATTTAATACCTGTAAAATTATGTAAGAATCTGCATTTTGAAGATGAGAATATTGAGGAAATCATATGCTATTATTTATAAATCTAAGGTCTATTTATTTATTGGTCCCACTGAACAGCTTATGGGATCTCTAGGATCTCCCTGACTAGGGACTGAACTCGTGCCCCGAGCAGAAGCCTGGAGTCCTAACCAGTGAAGTCCTAACATGCTTTGGTCATGTCAGACTCTTGCAATCCCACGGACTGTAGCCTGCCAGGCTCCTCTGTCCATGGGACTTCCTAGACAAGAATACTGGAGTGGGTTGCCATTTCCCCCTCCAGGGGATCTTCCTGACCCATGAACTGAACCCGTGTCTCCTGTGTTTCCTGCATTGCCAGTGGATTCTTTCCTTGCTAAGCCTTTGGGAAAGCCCATTCAAGATAACAGACACACTTGAATTTTACAGATTTGGAAAATTATAGAAAAGCAGTCAATTTTCCTATTGCTTTTCATGACTCTTTGGGTGGGACAATCCACAGAAGTGGGGGCATTCCATTCCTCGAAAACTTAAATGGGAAACTATGGACTAAATTTCACAATGTCATAATAAAAAAGCACTTTAGGGACCAATCAAACTACTATACTATTTTTTTTTTAACTTGAGCATGAGAGTGCTAATGATCATAAGAAACTTATGGTCCATGTTTTGCAGAATCACTTTAACTATATATTCCTATCAAACATTGTTTATAAGCTAGAAAAAATAATTTGTGTATTTACTTTGAGCCCTACATAGTGAAATTAATTGAGTTTATTAAGGAAATTGGTAGACTTCTCTCCGTAAACTGGTAAGCAGAAGAGTTCAGTGGTTAATTTCATACATTTATTTTGAAAAGCCAGGCATAGCTTTAAACATTCATTTAATTTGGAACAACTGTGGGCAGAAATCATAGAATGATAAAACTTCATTCTAGTTGATCAACCCCGCTTTACTAATAATTAAATAAGGGCCCAGGGAAGCTGAAAGACTTGCTTAGTTTACACAGCTAGGATATAGTTGAGGCAATATTCAAACTAGGTCAGTCTTATCTCAAAGCTCATGCTCTTGAATGTATGTAACTATATGATGTCATTTAATACCTGTAAAATTATGTAAGAATCTGCATTTTGAAGATGAGAATATTGAGGAAATCATATGCTATTATTTATAAATCTAAGGTCTATTTATTTATTGGTCCCACTGAACAGCTTATGGGATCTCTAGGATCTCCCTGACTAGGGACTGAACTCGTGCCCCGAGCAGAAGCCTGGAGTCCTAACCAGTGAAGTCCTAACATGCTTTGGTCATGTCAGACTCTTGCAATCCCACGGACTGTAGCCTGCCAGGCTCCTCTGTCCATGGGACTTCCTAGACAAGAATACTGGAGTGGGTTGCCATTTCCCTCCAGGGATCTTCCTGACCCATGAACTGAACCCGTGTCTCCTGTGTTTCCTGCATTGCCAGTGGATTCTTTCCTTGCTAAGCCTTTGGGAAAGCCCATTCAAGATAACAGACACACTTGAATTTTACAGATTTGGAAAATTATAGAAAAGCAGTCAATTTTCCTATTGCTTTTCATGACTCTTTGGGTGGGACAATCCACAGAAGTGGGGGCATTCCATTCCTCGAAAACTTAAATGGGAAACTATGGACTAAATTTCACAATGTCATAATAAAAAAGCACTTTAGGGACCAATCAAACTACTATACTATTTTTTTTTTAACTTGAGCATGAGAGTGCTAATGATCATAAGAAACTTATGGTCCATGTTTTGCAGAATCACTTTAACTATATATTCCTATCAAACATTGTTTATAAGCTAGAAAAAATAATTTGTGTATTTACTTTGAGCCCTACATAGTGAAATTAATTGAGTTTATTAAGGAAATTGGTAGACTTCTCTCCGTAAACTGGTAAGCAGAAGAGTTCAGTGGTTAATTTCATACATTTATTTTGAAAAGCCAGGCATAGCTTTAAACATTCATTTAATTTGGAACAACTGTGGGCAGAAATCATAGAATGATAAAACTTCATTCTATTCTAAGCTCATAAATTGCTCCTAAGAAATAGGTTGATTAAATTATAGGGCTTTTAATAGAGAGTATAAGTTTTGGAAATGTATATTACTTTGAGATACAGAAGGTTAAAAAATAATATTCTTGAGGTTATATGCAAACAAGCTCTAAAAAATGGAAGGTTGTTGTAAGTATGATGTGACAATAGTAATTAGAGTTTTCAATGTGTGAAATTCAGAAAATAGATTACCTACTGGAAAAGTTCATATATAAAAAACAGATTTGTATTTTCTTCATTTATTCTAAGGGTAATAGGAGTAAACTATAAAGGTTAGCTCCTTAAACAGGCCAATAACTTTGCCACAGGGCATTTAACTTCTCTGCTCTTGTTTTCCTTTAATTTTAAAAATGAGAAATAGCTACTTCACAGGCAAAGTGAATTATGAAATGCAAAGAATTTTAAAAGAATGCAATTTTCCCTATAGCTTTCAGTTTTAATCTTGATATACTCATTTGCTGCAGGTACAATGCCAATGCATTACAACAATAACACATTCTGAAGTTCAAAAGCTTGCTTTTGCTTTCCTAGCATAGATCTGTCCTAAGACAGCAGGCAATCCAAATGCAAGCTTGCTTCATCCCCAAAGTGTCTGGAAATTCTTGAGTTTCATTATAGCAACCTGAAAATAAGATCGCAGGAAACGTATTAGTGAATCAACTGAAATTGATTAGCTAACATAAAATCACCCCTATACATAAATCTTTCTAAGGAACAGTCACCTTTAGCTTGAAAAATACACATGTTTATCTTTTCAAGAGAAGACAATGAAATATTTAAGGTATTCTGTTTGGTAGACAAATGATCTTTCAAGTTCCTAAGAAGCTTGCTTTGGTCTTTCTAAGAAATATGGTTGATATATAGCTGATATTTTACCATCTTTAGTGATCTTTTCTGCAACAGAAACCAAAATCCTTTTCAACTTGGGGTCGAGCAGGAGGCTAAGGAAAAATACACAGAATTAGCATATCTCCATTTTAAGGCTGAACAAAGGCACATGGCGCAGTCATAGTTGCCTCTCACAGTCAAGGAAAACAACTTCGTAGAGACAACTGGCAAGACAGTCCTCCATCTTCACAAGAAAGAATTATTGTCAAGTTCAACTACATCAAAGTTCTTGAGTTCAAATTTTATTTCCTTTTAGCGGGAGAATAAGTGTTGAGAATTTGATTCTTTTTCTCTTACTCAAAATCTTGATTTCAAGATAGTCCTTCAGATCCTGTGGAAGGAGTTTTGTTCGACAAAGGTATTTTCATAAACTCCTGGGCTAAGTGGTACCTCATGATTCTGCTGCAGTCAGCAGGTTCTCATGAATCTATGTGCTGCAGATCCACTAGGTCTATAGCTCATGGGTAGGCCACAGAATGATTCAGAAATGCAAATACTTCAAGCAGTTCTTCAGGGGGAAAGACTTTTATGTATGATGTATTCACAGGATATGACAGTTTAAAGGGTCATTAAAATTTGGTAAGCTAAAACTGGTTTGTTATTGGCCCTGATTATGGATTTTAAAAGAATGCAATTTTCCTATAGCTTTCAGTTTTAATCTTGATATACTCATTTGCTGCAGGTACAATGCCAATGCATTACAACAATAACACATTCTGAAGTTCAAAAGCTTGCTTTTGCTTTCCTAGCATAGATCTGTCCTAAGACAGCAGGCAATCCAAATGCAAGCTTGCTTCATCCCCAAAGTGTCTGGAAATTCTTGAGTTTCATTATAGCAACCTGAAAATAAGATCGCAGGAAACGTATTAGTGAATCAACTGAAATTGATTAGCTAACATAAAATCACCCCTATACATAAATCTTTCTAAGGAACAGTCACCTTTAGCTTGAAAAATACACATGTTTATCTTTTCAAGAGAAGACAATGAAATATTTAAGGTATTCTGTTTGGTAGACAAATGATCTTTCAAGTTCCTAAGAAGCTTGCTTTGGTCTTTCTAAGAAATATGGTTGATATATAGCTGATATTTTACCATCTTTAGTGATCTTTTCTGCAACAGAAACCAAAATCCTTTTCAACTTGGGGTCGAGCAGGAGGCTAAGGAAAAATACACAGAATTAGCATATCTCCATTTTAAGGCTGAACAAAGGCACATGGCGCAGTCATAGTTGCCTCTCACAGTCAAGGAAAACAACTTCAGAGAGACAACTGGCAAGACAGTCCTCCATCTTCACAAGAAAGAATTATTGTCAAGTTCAACTACATCAAAGTTCTTGAGTTCAAATTTTATTTCCTTTTAGCGGGAGAATAAGTGTTGAGAATTTGATTCTTTTTCTCTTACTCAAAATCTTGATTTCAAGATAGTCCTTCAGATCCTGTGGAGGGAGTTTTGTTCGACAAAGGTATTTTCATAAACTCCTGGGCTAAGGGGTACCTCATGATTCGGCTGCAGTCGGCAGGTTCTCATGAATCTATGTGCTGCAGATCCACTAGGTCTATAGCTCATGGGTAGGCCACAGAATGATTCAGAAATGCAAATACTTCAAGCAGTTCTTCAGGGGGAAAGACTTTTATGTATGATGTATTCAAAGGATATGACAGTTTAAAGGGTCATTAAAATTTGGTAAGCTAAAACTGGTTTGTTATGGGCCCTGATTATGGATTTTAGAAAGACGTTCAGCTGCCCCATGACCCTGGGTAATAGTACAAACTTCCTACATCACATATGTAGATAGTTGGAATAGCAGAATTTTTTATAAAGAAAATTTTGTGGTCAGGACGTCAGTGATGTTCTCTTGAACTGGTCTCGGCTTTCCATTTATTCCATTTTTCTTTACTGTTATTTTTAACTTCTCATTAGCAATTTACTTTCAGTTTCTACAGTGTGAAGGAACAATATTTTGGGATTATAATGTTTCCTTAAACTAGATTTTAAGGAATATACAAATCGTGGTTCAAATAGACTCATCATATTCCTTTTGCTAAAGAAGATATGTTTGTAACTCCACATAGATTTATTTGGTCTGTACACGTTTGTACACGCTTTAGCCTTTACCTTTGAGTTCTTTGATTTTTTTTTTTTCCAAATAGTTAATTTTTAAAAATTACTGCTCATGGTTTTTTGCACACAAATGCTTATGTAATCTATTTAGTTCATATCGAAATGTTTCAAAGCATAGTCAAGATAGAAGGCTTTCATGTCCTTTTTCAACAAATAAGTTCTTTTTTTTTGCATTTTATAAAATGAAGATAAATACAACTCACCTTACTGCCAAAGGGTATGTTATGTAACATATTTTCATTGTGGGCACTTTCTACCTAGAAATACAAACTCTATTACTATCTCTTCACTCATTGATACATTTAACAATTCCTTTATTCAGCACTTAAAATATATATGAGAAGAATACAGAGACAACTGGCAAGACAGTCCTCCATCTTCACAAGAAAGAATTATTGTCAAGTTCAACTACATCAAAGTTCTTGAGTTCAAATTTTATTTCCTTTTAGCGGGAGAATAAGTGTTGAGAATTTGATTCTTTTTCTCTTACTCAAAATCTTGATTTCAAGATAGTCCTTCAGATCCTGTGGAAGGAGTTTTGTTCGACAAAGGTATTTTCATAAACTCCTGGGCTAAGTGGTACCTCATGATTCTGCTGCAGTCAGCAGGTTCTCATGAATCTATGTGCTGCAGATCCACTAGGTCTATAGCTCATGGGTAGGCCACAGAATGATTCAGAAATGCAAATACTTCAAGCAGTTCTTCAGGGGGAAAGACTTTTATGTATGATGTATTCAAAGGATATGACAGTTTAAAGGGTCATTAAAATTTGGTAAGCTAAAACTGGTTTGTTATGGGCCCTGATTATGGATTTTAGAAAGACGTTCAGCTGCCCCATGACCCTGGGTAATAGTACAAACTTCCTACATCACATATGTAGATAGTTGGAATAGCAGAATTTTTTATAAAGAAAATTTTGTGGTCAGGACGTCAGTGATGTTCTCTTGAACTGGTCTCGGCTTTCCATTTATTCCATTTTTCTTTACTGTTATTTTTAACTTCTCATTAGCAATTTACTTTCAGTTTCTACAGTGTGAAGGAACAATATTTTGGGATTATAATGTTTCCTTAAACTAGATTTTAAGGAATATACAAATCGTGGTTCAAATAGACTCATCATATTCCTTTTGCTAAAGAAGATATGTTTGTAACTCCACATAGATTTATTTGGTCTGTACACGTTTGTACACGCTTTAGCCTTTACCTTTGAGTTCTTTGATTTTTTTTTTTTCCAAATAGTTAATTTTTAAAAATTACTGCTCATGGTTTTTTGCACACAAATGCTTATGTAATCTATTTAGTTCATATCGAAATGTTTCAAAGCATAGTCAAGATAGAAGGCTTTCATGTCCTTTTTCAACAAATAAGTTCTTTTTTTTTTTGCATTTTATAAAAATGAAGATAAATACAACTCACCTTACTGCCAAAGGGTATGTTATGTAACATATTTTCATTGTGGGCACTTTCGTTACCTAGAAATACAAACTCTATTACTATCTCTTCACTCATTGATACATTTAACAATTCCTTTATTCAGCACTTAAAATATATATGAGAAGAATAGGATATGGACGAAAGTGAAAATTACCAAAGAGATAAAATGTGCATATTGGAAAGGCATCCTTGGCAAGTATGTATTAACTTCTCATACCCATAGAGATTGAGTAAGGTAGGATACTGAAGAGTTGCTCAGCTCAGAAACAATCCAGCCCCTTTGAATAACAACCTCCACTTGATTTCACCTTCTTTTTCTCTTCTTCATTTACCAGGAACAGACGATTGCAAAGTAGACTTTTTTTTTCTTCCCCATTTAAAAAAAATTTTTACTTTTTATTTGTACAGAGTTTTGTTGTTTGCAGCTTTGTGCAATCCCAGATCAGTTATATGCATATCCCTGGCCCCCACCCTCCTCCACCCCCGCTCCCAGTCTCCCCCACCCCACCACCCCAGGCCTTGCACAGCATTCCTGAAGGATCTCCTATTCCCACAGCGCAACGACAATAGCTATCTTTTTCACATAATGATAGTACAGGTTTCCATGTTACTCCCTTTATGCCTCCCACCCGCTGTTCATTCCCCATAACGTCCATATGTCTGTTCTCCATGCAATGTAGACTTTTTAAAATAAAAGTCTGCGCCCATGCTACTTCCTGCTTCTATCACAGGTTTCTCAGTTTGCATCCAGCCACACACTTCTGTTCTACTGTTTCTCCATTCCTGCAGGCAGTGCTGTGCTTCAGGCCAGAGGCCAAGCACCTAGCTTGTCAGACAGCCCCTAGCTGGCCTACAGCTCCTCTCTGCCATCCCCACTTTCTACACACATTCCCCGCTCATCACCCTAAAGTGAACCCCTCCAACTATTAGGTGTTATTCTAAGCTCATTTGCTTTATCACTATCGTCCACTCATCAAGCATTAACCCTATTTACATCAATCGTCATCAGTCATTATAGCAATTCCCTGTGATAGAATTTTTATCTACAGTTTACATAGGAGGGAACTGAGGCATAAAGACTTGAAGTGACTTGTGAAATGTCACAGCTAGTAAGTTGTGAAGAGCCAGGTCAGAGTTCTAACGGTATGCTTCTTTGGCTATTTCACAGTGCCTCTAGCATTATTATTCTAGAATCACCTCACATTTATTTTGGATGTATAATTGTTTTGCATGTAAGTATCAAATTTCTGTTTGTTTTTACACTGACCAGACAAATCATATTAGGTTTACATTAATATAGAAGTTGGTTTACTATGAGCTTTGTTTTAGTCCTAAATTCTTTAATAAACACCAAACACTTACCACTTGGATGGTGCACAATGGTGAGTTTATCTATAAGACAAAAAAGCACATTTAACTGAGTTTTAGTCAATATTTATCTTAAGGTGATTTCTTCTTATTGTTTGACTACTTCTTGTCTTGAAGTGACTATGAAGTTTCATAATCTGATTAAAAAAAATACCTCCAGCCAGTAAGTGTGAAACTAAGTCTTTGATTACATTTTCTTTTTTCCTTCTGATGTTTGTCCCACATTATCATGATTTTAGATACATTTGATGCTTAATGAAAGCTTTCTACTCTGCTTTGATATTCTTTTAGCCTAAGCTATTTAAGTATTCTTAAAAGTTAACCTTATTCAGAACTAAGTACATATGCTATAATTGATATGGTCTGTATAACATTCTTTAGCATTTGTTACACTGCAATTTTGCTATCAATTCCCTGATTTCCATTATCTGATTTTGATGATCTGACAATGCCTCTATTTGAAGGTTATGTTTCCTGGAAAATAAAAGTCTGCGCCCCTGCTACTTCCTGCTTCTATCACAGGTTTCTCAGTTTGCATCCAGCCACACACTTCTGTTCTACTGTTTCTCCATTCCTGCAGGCAGTGCTGTGCTTCAGGCCAGAGGCCAAGCACCTAGCTTGTCAGACAGCCCCTAGCTGGCCTACAGCTCCTCTCTGCCATCCCCACTTTCTACACACATTCCCGCTCATCACCCTAAAGTGAACCCCTCCAACTATTAGGTGTTATTCTAAGCTCATTTGCTTTATCACTATCGTCCACTCATCAAGCATTAACCCTATTTACATCAATCGTCATCAGTCATTATAGCAATTCCCTGTGATAGAATTTTTATCTACAGTTTACATAGGAGGGAACTGAGGCATAAAGACTTGAAGTGACTTGTGAAATGTCACAGCTAGTAAGTTGTGAAGAGCCAGGTCAGAGTTCTAACGGTATGCTTCTTTGGCTATTTCACAGTGCCTCTAGCATTATTATTCTAGAATCACCTCACATTTATTTTGGATGTATAATTGTTTTGCATGTAAGTATCAAATTTCTGTTTGTTTTTACACTGACCAGACAAATCATATTAGGTTTACATTAATATAGAAGTTGGTTTACTATGAGCTTTGTTTTAGTCCTAAATTCTTTAATAAACACCAAACACTTACCACTTGGATGGTGCACAATGGTGAGTTTATCTATAAGACAAAAAAGCACATTTAACTGAGTTTTAGTCAATATTTATCTTAAGGTGATTTCTTCTTATTGTTTGACTACTTCTTGTCTTGAAGTGACTATGAAGTTTCATAATCTGATTAAAAAAAATACCTCCAGCCAGTAAGTGTGAAACTAAGTCTTTGATTACATTTTTCTTTTTTCCTTCTGATGTTTGTCCCACATTATCATGATTTTAGATACATTTGATGCTTAATGAAAGCTTTCTACTCTGCTTTGATATTCTTTTAGCCTAAGCTATTTAAGTATTCTTAAAAGTTAACCTTATTCAGAACTAAGTACATATGCTATAATTGATATGGTCTGTATAACATTCTTTAGCATTTGTTACACTGCAATTTTGCTATCAATTCCCTGATTTCCATTATCTGATTTTGATGATCTGACAATGCCTCTATTTGAAGGTTATGTTTCCTGGACATACAATTCCAAGTGGTCATTAGTTTTTCTTTCAGCATTTTAAAGATATCATTGCACCATCTTTAGTCCTCCATGTTTCTGACAAGAAATTAGTGAATATGGAATATGCTTATCCTTTTCCCTTGATGTATGTCTTTGTTTCTCTGGCTGCTTTCAAGAATTTCTCTGTATCTTGACTTGAAGTAATCTGACTACAAGACATAGTTTGGTTTAACAGGTAACCCCAGCTAACTGGAGCTTTTAAAGTTCTTGGAACATTATGGAGGTGGAAGTGTTAGTTGATCAGTTGTGTCTGAGTCTTTGTGACTCCATGGACTATAGGCCACAAGGCTCCTCTCTCCATGGAATTCTCCAGGCAAGCATACTTGAGTGGGTTGTCATTCCTTTCTCCAGGGAATCTTCCCAACCCAGGAATCGAACCTGGATCTTTTGCACTGCAGGCAAATTCTTTGCCATCTGCGCCACCAGAGAAGCAGATAGTTTACATTAAATTTGGAAAATATTTGACTATTATTTCTTTTAAAATGTTTTGCCCCAAACTCACTAGATTTTCCTCTGAGGCTCTGACTATATACATGCTAGACTGTGTTATATTGCCTTACATGTCTCTGAGGCTCCATTCATTTTTAAAGTCTTTTATCTCCCTTTTCCTTATATTGGATAATTTCTATTGATCTGTCTTCGAGTTCATTCATTCTTACTTTTGCTATATCCAGTCTGCTGATACATTCTTCTGGTAAATTTTTCATTTCTTTCATTGTAATTTTAATTCTGCAAATTTGCATCTGGTACTTTTATATGGTTTCAGTTTTCCTGCTGAAATTTCATATTTATTCACTCTTTAAAAAACATTTTTTTTATTAATTTATGTATGGTCATAATTTAAAGTCTTTGCTAAGGTCAACAACAGGTCTATCTCAGGTTCAGTTTTTATTGATGGCTTTCTTTTTTTCTTTTCTATGAATTGTATTTTCTTTTTATTTTTACCTCCTATTAAAAAAAAACACTGAATACTGGACATTAAAGATAACCTGTTGTATATTTACTCTTTTGAGTACAGGTTCTTGTTTTAGGAGACAGTTTGATTACTGATATAAACTTCTGGTAGGTTTGGTTTTATACTTTTTTTTTTCAGAGTTGACTATACAAAGCCCAAGATTTTCTAATGCACTCAGTACAGCTTTCCTGATGGCTCAGTGGTAAAAAAGAAAATCTGCCTGCAATGCAGAAGATGTGGGTTCAATTCCTGGGTCAGGAAGATCCCCTGGAAAAGGAAATGTCAACCCATTCCACTATTCTTGCCTAGGAAATTCCAAGGACAGAGGAGCCTGGCAGGTCCCAATCCATAGGGTCTCAAAAGAGTCAGACATGACTTAACTACTAAACAGCAACAGTACGACTAAGTCTACAAATTCCATCTTCTACTGGGCTCCTGTAAGGGTTTGGTTTTAGGTTTTGTTGGGGCAAGTCTAAAGTAGGTCTTACTCTGAGTCATGGTTCTTATCTCTTGGGTGTCACAACAGGATGCCGGGAATCTAAAAAAAATTTTTTTTTTATTTTGATAAAATTTTTACAGAGTTTTGTTGTTCACAAACGTGTATGTTCCCAGATCAGTTATATGCATATCCCTGGCACCCTCCCCCTTCCCAGTCCCCTCCATCCCACCCCTCCAGGCCATCATTACGCGCCCCTACAGGATCTCCTCTTCCCGCAGTGCAATGACAATAGCTATGTTTTTCACATATGATAGTACAGGTTTCCACGTTATTCCCTCTATGCCTCCCACCCACTGTTCATTCCCCACAGTGTCCATATGTCTGTTCTCTACGTCTGTTTTTCCATTGCTTCACTGCATGTGTTATCATTACCCTATTACTAGATTCCATATATATCTGTTAGTATACTGTACTGTTTTTCTTTTTGACTTCACTTTTTATAATAGGTTCCAGATCCATCCACCTCATTAGGGCTGATTCTTCTGCGTTGCTTTTTACAGTTGAGAAGTACTCCATTGTATATATGTACCAGTGTATTTTTATCCATTAATTCGTTGATGGACATCTAGGTTGCTTCCACGTTCTAGCTATTGTATAGAGTGCTGCAATGAACATTGGGGTACAGGTGCTTCTTTCAGTTGTGATTTTAACAAGGTATAAATCTAATAGTGGGATTGCTGGGTCATATGGTGCTTCTATTTTTAGTCTTTTAAGAGATCTCCATACTGTCCTTCATAGTGGTTGTATCAATTTACATTCCCACTAACAGTGTAAGAGGATTCCCTTTTCTCCACACCCTCTCCAGCATTTATTATCTGTCGATTTGTTGATGATGGCCATTCTGATGGGTGTGAGGTGATATCTCATTGTAGTTTTGATTTGCATTTCTCTAATAATAAGCGAGGTTGAGCATCGTTTCATGTGTTTTTAGGCCATCTGTATGTCGTCTTTGGTGAGATGTCTCTAGGTCCTTTTCCCATTTTTTGATTGGGTTGTTCGTTTTTCTAGTGCTGAGTTGTCGGAGTTGCTTGTAGATTTTGGAGATTAATTCTTTGTCTGTTGTTTCATTTGCTATGATTTTCTCCCACTCTGTGGGCTGTCTGTTCAGCTCTTTTGTAATTTCTTTTGCTGTACAAAAGCTTTGAAGTTTCATTAGGTCCCACATGTTCATTTTTGGTTTTAGTTCCGCTATTCTAGTAGGTGGGTTTACAGAGTTTTGTTGTTCACAAACGTGTATGTTCCCAGATCAGTTATATGCATATCCCTGGCACCCTCCCCCTTCCCAGTCCCCTCCATCCCACCCCTCCAGGCCATCATTACGCGCCCCTACAGGATCTCCTCTTCCCGCAGTGCAATGACAATAGCTATGTTTTTCACATATGATAGTACAGGTTTCCACGTTATTCCCTCTATGCCTCCCACCCACTGTTCATTCCCCACAGTGTCCATATGTCTGTTCTCTACGTCTGTTTTTCCATTGCTTCACTGCATGTGTTATCATTACCCTATTACTAGATTCCATATATATCTGTTAGTATACTGTACTGTTTTTCTCTTTTTGACTTCACTTTTTATAATAGGTTCCAGATCCATCCACCTCATTAGGGCTGATTCTTCTGCGTTGCTTTTTACAGTTGAGAAGTACTCCATTGTATATATGTACCAGTGTATTTTTATCCATTAATTCGTTGATGGACATCTAGGTTGCTTCCACGTTCTAGCTATTGTATAGAGTGCTGCAATGAACATTGGGGTACAGGTGCTTCTTTCAGTTGTGATTTTAACAAGGTATAAATCTAATAGTGGGATTGCTGGGTCATATGGTGCTTCTATTTTTAGTCTTTTAAGAGATCTCCATACTGTCCTTCATAGTGGTTGTATCAATTTACATTCCCACTAACAGTGTAAGAGGATTCCCTTTTCTCCACACCCTCTCCAGCATTTATTATCTGTCGATTTGTTGATGATGGCCATTCTGATGGGTGTGAGGTGATATCTCATTGTAGTTTTGATTTGCATTTCTCTAATAATAAGCGAGGTTGAGCATCGTTTCATGTGTTTTTAGGCCATCTGTATGTCGTCTTTGGTGAGATGTCTCTAGGTCCTTTTCCCATTTTTTGATTGGGTTGTTCGTTTTTCTAGTGCTGAGTTGTCGGAGTTGCTTGTAGATTTTGGAGATTAATTCTTTGTCTGTTGTTTCATTTGCTATGATTTTCTCCCACTCTGTGGGCTGTCTGTTCAGCTCTTTTGTAATTTCTTTTGCTGTACAAAAGCTTTGAAGTTTCATTAGGTCCCACATGTTCATTTTTGGTTTTAGTTCCGCTATTCTAGTAGGTGGGTCAGAGAAGATCTTGCTTTGATTGATGTCCTTGAGTGTCTTGCCTATATTCTCCTCTGAGAGTTTGATGGTTTCTGGTCTTACACTTAGGTCTTTAATCCATTTTGAGTTGATCTTTGTGTATGGTGTCAGGGAGTGTTCCAACTTCATTATTTTGCATGTAGCTGTCCAATTTTCCCAGCACCATTTGTTGAAGAGGCTGTCTTTGTCCCATTTTATAGTTTCACCTCCTTTGTCAAAAATAAGGTACCCATAGGTGCGTGGATTTATCTCTGGGTTCTCGATCTTGTTCCATTGGTCTATAGTTCTGTTTTGTGCCAGTTTTTGTGTCTTGATGACTGTTGCTTTGTAGTAGAGTCTGAAGTTAGGGAGACTGATCTCTCCAGCTCCATTCTTCTTCCTCAGGATTGCTCTGGCGATTCGAGGTCTTTTGTGTTTCCATATGAACTGTGCTATTCTTTGGTCTAGTTCTGTGAAGAATGTCATCGGTAGTTTGATAGGGATCACACTGAATCGATAGATGATATTTGGTAGTATGGTCCTTTTCACAATATTGATTCTTCCGACCCAGGAACATGAAATATCTCTCCATCTGTTTAAGTCTTCTTTAATGTCTCTCATGAGTGTCTTGTAATTTTCTGTGTACAGTTCTTTTGTTTCTTTGGTAGGTTTATTCCTAGATATTTGATTCTTTTGGTTGCAGTGGTGAAGGGGACTGCCTCTTTGATTTCATTTTCTGATTTTTCATTGTTCGTGTATAGGAATGCCAGTGATTTCTGTATATTGATGTTATATTCTGTGACTTTGCTGAATTCTTCGTTTAGCTCCAGTAGTTTTCTGATAGTGTCTTTGGGGTTTTATATGTATAGTATCATGTTGTCTGCAAATAGTTTTACTTCTTTCTTTCCAATTTGGATTCCTTTTATTTCTTTTTCTTCTCTTATTGTTGTTGCTAGAACTTCCAGGACTATGTTGAATAAGAGTGATGAAAGAGGACAGCTTTGTCTTGTTCCTGATCTTAGAGGAAATGCTTTCAGTGTTTCACCATTGAGGATAACGTTCACTGTGGGCTTCTCATATATGGCTTTCACTCTGGTGAGACAGGATCTTTCTATGTCCATTTTCTGAATAGTTTTTATCATAAATGTGTGTTTGATTTTGTCAAAGGCTTTTTCTGCATCTATTGAGATTACCATGTGGGTTTTGTCTCTCAATTTGTTGATATGGTGTATCACATTGAGTGATTTGTGGATATTGAAGAATCCTTGCATGCCTGGGATGAACCCAACTTGGTCACGATGTATGACTTTCTGATGTGGTGTTGAATTCTGTTTGCTAGAATTTTGTTGAGGATTTTAGCAACCAAATTCATCAGTGACATTGGCCTTTAATTTTCTTTTTGTGTGTTGTCTTTGCCTGGTTTGGTATCAGGGTAATGGTGCCCTCGTAGAATGTGGAAGTGTTCCTTCCTGTGCAATTTTTTGAAAGAATTTTAGAAGGACAGGCATTAGCTCTTCTTTAAATGCTTGGTAGAATTCACCTGTGAAGCCATCTGGCCCCAGGCTTTCATTTTTGGGTAGATTTTTGATCACAAAGTCAATTTCTGAGCTTCTGATTGAGTTGTTCATCATTTCTATTTCTTCCTGGTTGAGTCTTGGGAGATTAATCTTCTCCAAGAAACTGTCAATTTCTTCCAGGTTGTCCAGTTTGTTGCCATAGAGTTGTTCATCATAGTCTCTTATAATCCTTTGGATTTCTGCATTATCTGTTGTAATCTCTCCTTTTTCATTTTTAATTTTGTTGACCAGGTTCTTCTCTGTTTTTTTCTTGATGACTGTGTGGCCAGTGGTTTGTTGATTTTGTTTACCTTTTCAAACAGCCAGCTTTTTTTTTTTTTAATTATACATTGATTTTTTTTTTTTTTAATTTTATTTATTTATCTGGTGGGGGGTGGGGAGGGAGGGGGATGGGCGGGCCACTTCTATTGGTCTTTCATTTCTCTATTTTCATCCATCTTCTTTCTTTGGCTCCTGTGGACCTCCCAATATTTATGATTGTTATGTCTTCCTGTTGGATAGATATCTTGACCATTATGTAGTGACGTGCCTTGTCACTTATAATCTTTATTTTGAGGTCTATTTAGTCTGATATGAGGATTGCTACTCCAGCTTTCTTTTGATTTCCATTTGCGTGGAATATCTTCTTCCATCCTCTTACTTTCAGTCTATGTGTGTCGTGATGTCTGATGTGGGTTTCTTGTAAACAGCATATATATATGCTGTTTCCATATATATATATATATATATATATATGTATATATATATATATATGGGTCGTGTTTTTGAATCCATTCAGCCAGTCTGTGTCTTTTGGTTGGAGCACTTACATTAAAAGTAATTATTGACAGGAATGTTCCTGTTGTCATCTTCTTAGATGTTTGGGGTTTGATTTTAGGACTTCTCTTACTCTTGTATTTATTGGATATATCAGGCCCTTTAACACTTGTTGTAAGGCTGGTTTTGCGGTACAAAATTCTTTTAGCTTTTGCTTATCTGTGAAGGTTTTGACTTCTCCATCAATTCTGAATCAGATCCTGCTCGGAAGAGAATTCTTTTTTTTAAAAAGATTTATTTATTTATTTATTTTGGGCAGGGGTCGGGTTGGGAAGGGAGGGGAGTGGGCGGGCCACTTCTATTGGTCTTTCATTTCTCTATTTTCATCCGTCTTTATTCTTTGGCTCCTGCGGGCCTCTCATCACGGTGGTGTCTGTCGTTGCAGAGCGCTGGCTCTGGGCGCATGCGCTCCAGAGCTCCGGCTTGGTAATTGGACACATCAGTCCAGCTGCTCCATGACATGTGGGATCTTCCCAGGCCAGGGCTCGAACCGGCGCCCCTTGCACTGCAAGGTGGTGTCCTTACCCACTGGACCACCAGGGAAAGCCCGGGAAGAGAATTCTTGGTTGTGGTTTATTCTCTTTTAACCGTTTAAATGTGTCTTGTCATTCTCTTCTGGCCTCCAGGGTTTCTGTTGAAAGATCAGCGGTTAAACGTATGGGGTTTCCTTTATAATTTATTTGTGTTTGTTCCTTGTTGGCTTAAGTAGTCTGTCTTTATATTTAGTCTGTGTTAGCTTGATTAGAATGTGCCTTTGTGTGTTTCTTCTGGGGTGTATCCTGTATGGAACTCTTTGTGCTTCTTGGACTTGGTTGACTATTTCCTTTCCCATACTGGGGAAGTTTTCAACTATAATCTCTTCAAGAATTTTTTCATAGCCTGTCTTTCCCTCTTCTTCTGGAACCCCTATAATTCTAATGTTGGTGCGTTTGATATTGTCTCATAGGTCTCTTATGCTATCCTCATTTCTTTTAATTCTTTGTGCTTTGTTCTGTTCTTCAGAATTCATTTCCACCATTCTGCCTTCCAGCTCACTCATCTGTGCTTCTGCCTCTGATACTCTACTGTTGAGTCCTTCTATAGTATTTTTAATTTCAGCAATTGAGTTGCTTGTCTCTATTTGTTTATTTTTCATTTTTTTTTGTTTTTTTTAAGGCTGGTTTTTATGGGGTTTGATTTTAGGACTTCTCTTACTCTTGTATTTATTGGATATATCAGGCCCTTTAACACTTGTTGTAAGGCTGGTTTTGCGGTACAAAATTCTTTTAGCTTTTGCTTATCTGTGAAGGTTTTGACTTCTCCATCAATTCTGAATCAGATCCTGCTCGGAAGAGAATTCTTTTTTTTAAAAAGATTTATTTATTTATTTATTTTGGGCAGGGGTCGGGTTGGGAAGGGAGGGGAGTGGGCGGGCCACTTCTATTGGTCTTTCATTTCTCTATTTTCATCCGTCTTTATTCTTTGGCTCCTGCGGGCCTCTCATCACGGTGGTGTCTGTCGTTGCAGAGCGCTGGCTCTGGGCGCATGCGCTCCAGAGCTCCGGCTTGGTAATTGGACACATCAGTCCAGCTGCTCCATGACATGTGGGATCTTCCCAGGCCAGGGCTCGAACCGGCGCCCCTTGCACTGCAAGGTGGTGTCCTTACCCACTGGACCACCAGGGAAAGCCCGGGAAGAGAATTCTTGGTTGTGGTTTATTCTCTTTTAACCGTTTAAATGTGTCTTGTCATTCTCTTCTGGCCTCCAGGGTTTCTGTTGAAAGATCAGCGGTTAAACGTATGGGGTTTCCTTTATAATTTATTTGTGTTTGTTCCTTGTTGGCTTAAGTAGTCTGTCTTTATATTTAGTCTGTGTTAGCTTGATTAGAATGTGCCTTTGTGTGTTTCTTCTGGGGTGTATCCTGTATGGAACTCTTTGTGCTTCTTGGACTTGGTTGACTATTTCCTTTCCCATACTGGGGAAGTTTTCAACTATAATCTCTTCAAGAATTTTTTCATAGCCTGTCTTTCCCTCTTCTTCTGGAACCCCTATAATTCTAATGTTGGTGCGTTTGATATTGTCTCATAGGTCTCTTATGCTATCCTCATTTCTTTTAATTCTTTGTGCTTTGTTCTGTTCTTCAGAATTCATTTCCACCATTCTGCCTTCCAGCTCACTCATCTGTGCTTCTGCCTCTGATACTCTACTGTTGAGTCCTTCTATAGTATTTTTAATTTCAGCAATTGAGTTGCTTGTCTCTATTTGTTTATTTTTCATTTCTTGTGTGCCTCTTCTCAGTGCAGTAATTTCCTCTAATATTCTCTTTTTGAGTTTTTGATCCTCGATAGTATTGCTCTTCTCAATTCTCTTTCAGATAATCTGTCTATCTCATCCTCTGTAATTTGTAATTGTGTTTTTCTGATTTGTTCCTTCATTTGTGCAGTGTTTCTCTGTCTTTTCATGTTTCTGTTAATTTTTGTTTCTTTGTGTGTGTCTATGTGATTGAGGTCTTTTTCCCAGGCTTTGTGGTTGAATTCTTCCTTCCTTTTGGTTTCTGTCCTTGTGGAAGGGTTCCATGGTTTGTGTCTTTGGTAGTGCTGGGTCTTGTTTGCAGGTGAATAATCTCTAGTGTTGTATGTTCTTTGATAGTGTAGGGTCTTAAAGTCGGGGCTTCCACTTCAAGGATCCTTGGTTTGACCTCTGGCCGGGTAGTGTAGGCTCTGTGTCTGGTTTGCTATGGTGTTCGGTGGCATTAGTTCAAATATAAGCATATGAGCGACAAAAGGTGCATGCCTGGTAGATGACAGTCATAAAATCATGCAAATATTTTCTAACACAGTGGAAAATATACATACATACACATCAATAAACACAACTGAACAGTCTTAAAGGCTAATGTATCAGAAATTTTTCTGGCAAAACGGCACAATCAAAGTTGGTACCTGACCATTAAGCTCTAAGTTAATTAATACACTACCTGGAAAAATAGATCCTGAGCAAGGTCCTGGCTGGGAATATTACAATGAAATCAGTTTTGAACTTTTTATGACAGGTTAGAGTGTTTCTTCTGGGGTGTATCCTGTATGGAACTCTTTGTGCTTCTTGGACTTGGTTGACTATTCCTTTCCCATACTGGGGAAGTTTTCAACTATAATCTCTTCAAGAATTTTTTCATAGCCTGTCTTTCCCTCTTCTTCTGGAACCCCTATAATTCTAATGTTGGTGCGTTTGATATTGTCTCATAGGTCTCTTATGCTATCCTCATTTCTTTTAATTCTTTGTGCTTTGTTCTGTTCTTCAGAATTCATTTCCACCATTCTGCCTTCCAGCTCACTCATCTGTGCTTCTGCCTCTGATACTCTACTGTTGAGTCCTTCTATAGTATTTTTAATTTCAGCAATTGAGTTGCTTGTCTCTATTTGTTTATTTTTCATTTCTTGTGTGCCTCTTCTCAGTGCAGTAATTTCCTCTAATATTCTCTTTTTGAGTTTTTGATCCTCGATAGTATTGCTCTTCTCAATTCTCTTTCAGATAATCTGTCTATCTCATCCTCTGTAATTTGTAATTGTGTTTTTCTGATTTGTTCCTTCATTTGTGCAGTGTTTCTCTGTCTTTTCATGTTTCTGTTAATTTTTGTTTCTTTGTGTGTGTCTATGTGATTGAGGTCTTTTTCCCAGGCTTTGTGGTTGAATTCTTCCTTCCTTTTGGTTTCTGTCCTTGTGGAAGGGTTCCATGGTTTGTGTCTTTGGTAGTGCTGGGTCTTGTTTGCAGGTGAATAATCTCTAGTGTTGTATGTTCTTTGATAGTGTAGGGTCTTAAAGTCGGGGCTTCCACTTCAAGGATCCTTGGTTTGACCTCTGGCCGGGTAGTGTAGGCTCTGTGTCTGGTTTGCTATGGTGTTCGGTGGCATTAGTTCAAATATAAGCATATGAGCGACAAAAGGTGCATGCCTGGTAGATGACAGTCATAAAATCATGCAAATATTTTCTAACACAGTGGAAAATATACATACATACACATCAATAAACACAACTGAACAGTCTTAAAGGCTAATGTATCAGAAATTTTTCTGGCAAAACGGCACAATCAAAGTTGGTACCTGACCATTAAGCTCTAAGTTAATTAATACACTACCTGGAAAAATAGATCCTGAGCAAGGTCCTGGCTGGGAATATTACAATGAAATCAGTTTTGAACTATGACATGTGTTGGAGGTGAGAAGGAGGAGAGTGTATGGGTAGTGAGAAGGAATAGATTTGTGCTGCAAGGATTTTGTAGGGTTAGGTAATAAAGATTAGTGTGTAGTAGAGTTTAGACCAGCTGGAAGAGAATAGTAGAGGCAGTAAGATAGGAAATATTTATAGAGAGGATATTAGTAGATATAAAAAGATTATACAGTTAGAGCATAGAGAGAGGAAGCTGTGACAAAAAAAAAAAAAAAGAAAGAAAAGAAAAAAAAGAAAATGAAAAAATGAAAAAATGAAAAAAAGAGCAAACACTGTCCCTGGTTTTTAACTTCTCATTTACATGTGAACTGTCCACCAGTTTGCTCTTGATGTTCCAGATGTCCCTAGTCTGTACTGGTAGGGGTCTGGTGTGGGGGTTGGATGGCTGCTTATGTCTTAGGCTTCAGCAAGGGTCAAGTTTTAAGTTTATAGTCCAGACCCTTGCAGAACCGGTTTCTCCACTGTGTGTCTCCACTGTGTGTCCACCAGCGCAGTTGACCCCTTCCTCTCCGCCCCTGATGCTGGCTGGGGCGGGTGCGGCGGGCAGTTCCCAGTCTGTCAGGCAGGGGTCATGCTGTGTTGGATGGGGTTCCTCGGTTCTATTGCGTACCCTCTGGTAGCCTTCAATCCTTGCTCTTCTGTTGTGGCTCTGCTGCCGACAGGACTGAGGCTTCTCATCCCAGATGCCCGGCTTCTTTGCTGCAGCTCTGGGGCTGTGCGGGCTGGTTCCAGCTGCTGCTGTGCGCGCACTGCCAGTTCCGGGTCTAAGCCCCAATCGAGAGTGCGAACTTCCCCTTTCGGCTCAAGCCGGGCTTCTGGACCGCAACCTGCGGGGGATTTCCCTGTTCTGTTTCCCACACCCTCGCCAGCATTGTCTCAGCTCACCTGGCGCCCGGTGTCCCTGTCACAGTGCTGTCCCCAGCGGGATTCTCATGCTGCATGCTGCTTACAGTGGTCCCGGTGCACTTCCCAACGCTCTCTCCACCCAGTCTGGCGTGGGAGCTGGCGAACTGGAGTTCTGATCGGAGCTCCGGGAAAGCTCAGGTTGCTCACTCTCTGTTCCTTGTAGACCGGAGGACTTCTTTTGTCGTCTAGATGCTGGTTTGTTGGTGGTATTTCATTTCTTGATTAGTTCTGGTGATTCTACTGGGGAGTTGGTGAGATCTTCCTCTCATTCCTCCTCTATCTTGGCCCCCTCCTTGATGCCAGGCATTTTAACACAGTGTTAAGGAGACCTTTCCTCTCTAGCAGGGCAGAGCTGAAACCAGATCCCCAGTTTGGCTATTCCCTGGCTTTGCTCAACCTCCAGTGTCTCTGTTCTGCCTTCACAGTCCTAAAGCTGCTATCTTACATACTCTGAGCGGTCTTGTCTACATATGTACAGCTCATCTCTCAGCCACACTTGTGAAGTCCCTCCTTCCCTCTGAGGAGCTTCCTCTTTCTTCATGGCTACTTCCTTTTCAATGATTGACTATACACATCTCAGAAGCTCTGGTTACCCTGAACTCTAGTCTTTGACCCCTCAGTTTGACTGCTTTGCACAGACTGTAGTCAGAAAATCATATAGTGGGCAAAGATGAGAGACATCTCATATACTTTGTTTTTCTCTGGGATTACAGTCTTAGGCTATCATTTACTCCCTGAAATCAGTTGCTTCATATTTTTTGTGTTCTTACAGTGGGAGGATTTGTCTGGTAGTACTTAGTGTATTTTAGCTGGAAGGGGAACTAGTTAATTCCTAATTCAGACAGAAATGATTAACAATATTAACTTTGGATTCTAATAGACATAGGTTATAGTCTCTACTCTGTGTGTTTAGCAGCTTCTTGAGTTTCTCAGATTCTCAGTTTCCTTATTATGAATTGGGACTAATGCCTGTCTCAAAGGGCTATTAATGAGATAATTTTGTGCATAGTAGATACACAATAAATATTAGCAACTACTACTACTTATGTTCCTTAGTGAAATAATTTATATACTATATAATATATACAAATATATATGCTTTGGGGGCAAAACATTGTTAAAATTTTAGTCCACATTAGAATGGAGGTTTGTAGAAGTCAATTATTTGTAAATTAGACTAGTATTTAGGGCTCCATTTTAGAAAGCACATTTCTGTTTTAGAAAACATTCTAGGAGAAATTAAAGAATTATCTGTGAAAAAGTAGATAACAATCCAATAATATAAAAAGAAAATGAATTTAGTGAATTTCAGTATGAAGTATTACTGAAAATGGAAGAGATGGAGGCTTTCAGACTCTGTTAGTAGTAGTTAGTTTTTAAATTATATGTGCAGGGGTAGGGATTTGCAGATAGGATGGCCAGAGAGTGACAACATAATTTATTTTCAATTTTGGAATGTGTTGTTTATCTTTGGAGAAGATTTACCATCTTAATACATTTGGTTTATGTTAATATTAAAATGAGTGTTTTTCCCCCTTGGAAGCAACTGTTAATTATAAGGTAGGAAACCTGTGTTGAGGAGAAGCATGATAGCTCCAGGGGAAGGCAACATGAGATACAAAATTTAAAATGATCCATATGTGGACAACATGCGAATTGACTATATTGAGAATATTCTATCTTATTAAAACTTAATTAATCTCAGAAGCTCTGGTTACCCTGAACTCTAGTCTTTGACCCCTCAGTTTGACTGCTTTGCACAGACTGTAGTCAGAAAATCATATAGTGGGCAAAGATGAGAGACATCTCATATACTTTGTTTTTCTCTGGGATTACAGTCTTAGGCTATCATTTACTCCCTGAAATCAGTTGCTTCATATTTTTTGTGTTCTTACAGTGGGAGGATTTGTCTGGTAGTACTTAGTGTATTTTAGCTGGAAGGGGAACTAGTTAATTCCTAATTCAGACAGAAATGATTAACAATATTAACTTTGGATTCTAATAGACATAGGTTATAGTCTCTACTCTGTGTGTTTAGCAGCTTCTTGAGTTTCTCAGATTCTCAGTTTCCTTATTATGAATTGGGACTAATGCCTGTCTCAAAGGGCTATTAATGAGATAATTTTGTGCATAGTAGATACACAATAAATATTAGCAACTACTACTACTTATGTTCCTTAGTGAAATAATTTATATACTATATAATATATACAAATATATATGCTTTGGGGGCAAAACATTGTTAAAATTTTAGTCCACATTAGAATGGAGGTTTGTAGAAGTCAATTATTTGTAAATTAGACTAGTATTTAGGGCTCCATTTTAGAAAGCACATTTCTGTTTTAGAAAACATTCTAGGAGAAATTAAAGAATTATCTGTGAAAAAGTAGATAACAATCCAATAATATAAAAAGAAAATGAATTTAGTGAATTTCAGTATGAAGTATTACTGAAAATGGAAGAGATGGAGGCTTTCAGACTCTGTTAGTAGTAGTTAGTTTTTAAATTATATGTGCAGGGGTAGGGATTTGCAGATAGGATGGCCAGAGAGTGACAACATAATTTATTTTCAATTTTGGAATGTGTTGTTTATCTTTGGAGAAGATTTACCATCTTAATACATTTGGTTTATGTTAATATTAAAATGAGTGTTTTTCCCCCTTGGAAGCAACTGTTAATTATAAGGTAGGAAACCTGTGTTGAGGAGAAGCATGATAGCTCCAGGGGAAGGCAACATGAGATACAAAATTTAAAATGATCCATATGTGGACAACATGCGAATTGACTATATTGAGAATATTCTATCTTATTAAACAAAAGTGTGTCATTTTAATAATTTAACACCCTGTATAACGATTCATACACATACATGCAAAAACTAAAGCAGAATTATCTTGTCATTTATATGGAAATCAAAGGAAAGGAAGTAATTAGCATTTACATTATGGGCCGGAGAAGGTGAAAAGTATATTATCTGCTAACTTTAACAACCACTTCCCGTTATATGTACAATTACTCCTGTTTTGCAGACAAGGACTCTGAGTACCAAGGAGTAAGACAACTTAAGCAGCTGGGAAATGACAGAGTATAAATTTGAACTTAAGCCTGTTCGACTTCACCATCTTTTCATTCTCTACTTCATCATTTCATTATTTTTGAACAGCAGGCAGATTTTACTTACTGTAGACACCTTCTTCTTCTGGCCTTTTCCCAATAATGCAATCTCGTAGTTGGCGTAGTTTTTCCTTAATGAGAGAATAAGCAGTAAACAGAAGTCAAGATTCATGAATCTGTCATAAACTGAGATGAAAACTTTTAACTCCTCTCACCAGTACAACCACGAGGACCTAGTGCTGATGTGGTACTTACGATGTGCCAGTCACCTTCCTCGACACTTCACATGTATTGTTTCCTTTAATCCTCACAACTTCATGAACTGGATAAAAAGCTTCATCAGCTCATTTTACAGACACGGAAACTGAGCTACGGAGAGATGAAATAACCTTCCCAAATCACAGTTGTAAGTGGTAGAGTCAGGGTGGAACCCAGAGGAAAGGGCTGCACAGCTCTGCACTTAGGCACACTCTACGCACTTCAGGAAAAGGTGGGTGCCTAACGGTGAGGGCAAGAGTGTGGACTGAGATGCCATGCTGTAGTTCTGACCATGAACAACCATTGATGGTTATAGAACTCCACAGTTAGCATTCTTAGCATTTGCTAGGCAAACCAAAAGCCCTTGTTTCACACTGCAAAATCTTGACCAAGTCCAGCCACCAAACCACAAGAGTGATACTGAGACAGGTGACTTCTAACAAGGTGTGTGCCCTCAGATGTATTGTGGAAGTCCCCTTGCCTAACCTTTCTCCTGTCTATCTGCCATATTGCTTGAATCACTATTCTGATTGATTTCTCGGTTGTCTAAAAAATGTCTTCATAAGCATTATTTTAAAAGAAAAATGATCCCTTAGGAAAGGTAGCATATTAAGCTGTTAATAATTATTGATACTTGGGCCTAAGGCAGCAGATGGCATGGCTGTCTGAGAATTGGCTGGTAAGGTACTGGGGCTTTATATGAGAAGAAGAGAAAAATCTGGTGAAGTATTTTGGGAATGGGAGGGTCTGTTGGTTAGATAGAACACAGTCCTGATACCCCTCACTGAGGACTGCCATGGGGTGTATATTATATTACATGTATAGTATATTTAGTTTTCATTCTCTCAGAACTACCTACTCCAATTCATGCTGCGGATGTAAATTATATTTGTAGAAGACAGGGTTGCGTGCTAAGTCATTTCAGTCATGTCCAATCCTTTGTGACCGCATGTACTGTAGCCCACCAGGCTTCTCTGTCTACAGTATTCTCCAGGCAAGAATACTGGAGTGGGTTGCCATGCCCTCTTTAAGGGAATCTTCTCGACCTAGGGATTGAATCCATGTCTCTTAGGTCTCCTGCATGGGCAGGTGGGTTCTTTACCACTAAGTTAATACTCTTGGCATAATTTCTCTGTAAATCCAGACTGCTAATATATACATATATATGTAAATCATAATTTATATTTATATATGCAGATTCTGATATATTTTTCCCAAAGGTTAAGAGGAAGAGAAGATAAAATATTAAATTTTATTAGGACTGTTGTCTGCTATGATTTTAATCATCTGCTTGTTCTCTTTAAGTATGGTCTAAACAATATATTCTTCAGAACTCTGAGCACCTTAGTGTAAAGATACTTACCTTAATTTCAGCAATGAGATATGTAAAACATACCCTCTACTAAGGATAGCCTTATAAACTGATTAGGTATTAGCTCTCAGTCTGAGTTCATCTGTGGTTTGTAAACATGAAACCTGGATATTGTCAGGTTAACTATATTTTTTGTTAAGATGAAATATTTACAAAAAAGGCTAGGAGCTCTGTAAGGAAGGGAATGTTTCATAATGGGATGGGGTCTATATTACCTGCTGAATCATTTCCAGACCAGTCTTTCCCATTTGCCAGTGTTTAAATTTCTCCAGGGCTTCATCCATGGAGAGTTTCCCATTCTTGACTTTCTCCTGCAGAAGGATGAGTTCCTCCTGTCCTGCAGCAAGGCAGTCTTTAATGGTGGAGAAGGTCTGACTCTCCATCCAGGCTCTGTCTAAAATATGAGGGAAAGGTGTTTTAAGGAGAGGTCAATATATGACAACTAGGAAAAAAAAAACAAAAAAACACTCTTAAAAAAAACCACTTTGAGTTTCTCATTCTACCTAGTCTTTATAAAAGCAGTTACAAAATGAATCAGTACAAAATTTTAATGGGTTTCCAAGAATTGTCATGCTTTAGACCTAGTGTAAGGGGTGAAAAGAACATGTCTCATCCTGGAAAACATGAAGGGATGAGGAGAGAGAGAGCAACAGCAGAAGTTTGGCACTGCACTAGCTGTGGGCAGTGTCAATTTCATAATCCTTTGGGAGAATTACTTTTAATTATGTGTACAAAATACTTAGCATTGGGCTTGTTGCATAGGAAGCTACATAAAAGGTAACACTATTAGGACTGGTGAGAATAATTTCTTCCTGCTGATTAAGGAACTGGACCCTGTAACTTGGTGTTCTCATTGTCTACACAGCTCTATCTGGATCATGTCCCCTGGTGTTAAAGAAAAGAGAATGGCAAATTAAAAAGAACCAACACTCAATCAATTAGACTGTATCTAGATCAGATTGATGAGCATTTGGAAAATGGAGAGGGCATTCAAATTCTATAGTAATAAAGATTAATTTATAGGATGGATTAGTCTGGAAATGAGACATTCAAGTACTTGATAGCAGTTTTAAGCATTGGATGGGAACTGAAGCCTTGAGGCAGTCTTGGAATGGCCTCTCATGTCTCTCAGTTTTGAGATTCCAGCAGTGAATCTTGGAATGGGGTTGGGGGTGGAGCACACAGAGAGGGTTCCTTTTCACAAAGATTCACAAGCACATAAAACTGCTTCCTGGTCAATCATTCTGATTCCCATGGAGTCTTCCTTGGCTTGTCTTTTCTCTCCAGAAGTCCTGTTTCCCCAGGACTAATGAGATGTCAACCAATTCCACACTTTTTCCTTCAGGGATGGTGGAGCATGAAATCCCAGGGGAATTGGAGAAGTAGAAGTCAGCCAAGGGGTTCAGTGGTTCGACAGCCCAAAGCACAGATAATTAAATTGAGATCTTGCTTCTTATATCACTTGCTTTTTATAGGCCTCCACACTCCAATTCATGAGATGCCATTTGCAGTAGAATTCCATGTGCCATTCCTGCCAGAGTGCGGAGCTTTAGTGTCGTCATTTAACAGCTAGGCCATTTAACTAACACCTCACTTCTGTCATCCCTTTGCCTACATGTGAATCCATTTTTATCTCAAATACCCATGCAGCTGGATTTTTTGCTTTTATAGAAATTAAGCCAAGTCTTCCCCGAAAATGGTACCAGCTTCAGTTTTTTATACGTGCAGGTTTAGCTGAATTCAAAAAATACTGAAATTCTTTTAATAATATTCATTCCAATGATCCCTTCCTATTTTCAAATTTTAACTGCTAAAATATAAGTAAGATGACTTTTTTTTTGAGGAGGCAGGGTTCAGTGTTGCATGCATGTGCAGAGAACAAATGAACAAAATTGAGAAGTGGCAAAAGTTCTAAACAGATTGAGTCCTCAAAGTGAGTTGTTTACAATTAGACTAATTTTACACACATCTGCTATTTCCTCTTTCTTTTTCACACTAAAAATATTAAAAACAATTGTCTTGATAAATTACTATTAGGCATGACAAGTTGCAAAGAAAAATGATTAGGCATTTTACTCCCTTTCTTCCTAAGGGCAAACTAATCAAACTAATACCTGTAAACTATAATTTTCGATAGGCTGTGCAAAATTGCTTTACGGCATTTAGATTATTATTTTATGAGGGATGGAAGGGTTTTTCATTTCTCCTCAAATTTATATTTACTATTACTTTATTTTCACAAGAGTTAGTATGAGCTTAACATAATTTTCATTGAAAAGCATTTGTCAGGCAGCTATTGATTTGTACATCCAGGTAGACATCTGTTCTCTTATTGTAAAAACATCAAGACAAACTAAAGTTTCTAAAGTTTTAGTTCCTTTCAGATCACTTTTTATTTACAGGATTTTCCATCTGATCAAGTTTTGGTCAAATAAACATCAAGCAATGCATCTGGTGGACATATGCATCTAGAGATTAGATAAGAAAGCAAACTTAGCTTTTTATAAAAATTCTTTCTATAAAGAATATCAAAGGATGGACTGGAAGAACATTTTTCCTGAAAGACTGAAAGTCAGCCACTTGATTGGTCAATGCCAAAGAATTGAAAATGTGTAATACACTTAAAAATATTAGGTAGCCATTAAAATAATATCAATGCTTTAAGAGACCACGTGCTATAGAGTATGCTTATTACATAGTGACAAGGGCAAAAGCAGGATGCAAAATTGTAAATATAGTAAAATGTTAACCATACCAGTGTACATATTTAGTAATTTTATAATCTAAAACATTCTTTCATGGTTATACTGTAAGCTTTTAATAATTATGAATAGCTGAACAATAATGATTTATGTCTTCTTCATCATTAAATGAGATTATCATGTATTTTCCTTAACAAAATAACTAGCATGCATGCATGTTAAGTTGCTTCAGTCCTCTCCAACTCTTTGCAGTCCTACGGACCAGAGCCCACCAGGCTCCTCTGTCTACAGGATTCTCCGGGCAAGCATACTGGGGTGGGTGGCCATGTCCATCTCCAGGGGATCTTCTTTCTTTTTTCTTTTTTTTTTTTAAAGATTTATTTATTGATTGATTTTGGACGGGGGTCGGGTTGCGGAGGGAGGGGAGCAGGCGGGCCACTTCTATTGGTCTTTCGTTTCTCTATGTTCATCTGTCTTTGTTCTTTGGCTCCTGTGGGCCTCCCATCACCGTGACGTCTGTCGTCACAGAGCGCCGGCTCTGGTCGCATGCGCTCCAGAGCTCTGGCTCGGTAATTGGACACATCAGTCCAGCCGCTCCGCAGCACATGGGATCTTCCCAGGTCAGGGCTCGAACCGGCACCCCTTGCACTGCAAGGCGGTGTCCTTACCCACTTGGCCACCAGGGGAAGCCCGGGATCTTCTTTCTTATCCAGGAATCATATCTGGGTCTCTTAAGTCTCCTGCATTGATAGGCAGGTTCTTTACCACTAGTTCCACCTTGGAAACCCTGAAATAACTAGCACATTAGATTAATATTTCTACTATATGGGATAATTCATAAACTATGAAAATGCTCTTTTACTTGACTTTGCAATAACTCAGTGACAAAACTTGTCCTGGGTAATCTTTTGAGTTAAAATTAACACATTCCTTGGTTATTAGTTGTGTAGTATTTAAAAATTCCTTTCATCATGACAGAATTTTTTAATGAGCTGACTTCTATTAATATACTCTATTATTCAGAGTAGTTTTAGATTCACAGTCAAATTGGCTAGAAGATCTCCACACACCTCCAGTCCCACGTATGCGTAGCTTCCCCCATTATCAACATCAACCAATGGAGTGGTACATTGGTTGCCACTGATGAACCTATACTGACACATCATTATCATTTGATATAATTCTGTTAATTAGTATTTCTCTTTGAAAAGTCATATATACAAGAAAACAAAACAATTTTTCTGATTTTAATACTGAATCTTCTCATGATTTTTGGTGTTTTGCACTGGGGTGTGCATTCATCTAGGTGATTTATGTCTTCTTCATCATTAAATGAGATTATCATGTATTTTCCTTAACAAAATAACTAGCATGCATGCATGTTAAGTTGCTTCAGTCCTCTCCAACTCTTTGCAGTCCTACGGACCAGAGCCCACCAGGCTCCTCTGTCTACAGGATTCTCCGGGCAAGCATACTGGGGTGGGTGGCCATGTCCATCTCCAGGGGATCTTCTTTCTTTTTTCTTTTTTTTTTTTAAAGATTTATTTATTGATTGATTTTGGACGGGGGTCGGGTTGCGGAGGGAGGGGAGCAGGCGGGCCACTTCTATTGGTCTTTCGTTTCTCTATGTTCATCTGTCTTTGTTCTTTGGCTCCTGTGGGCCTCCCATCACCGTGACGTCTGTCGTCACAGAGCGCCGGCTCTGGTCGCATGCGCTCCAGAGCTCTGGCTCGGTAATTGGACACATCAGTCCAGCCGCTCCGCAGCACATGGGATCTTCCCAGGTCAGGGCTCGAACCGGCACCCCTTGCACTGCAAGGCGGTGTCCTTACCCACTTGGCCACCAGGGGAAGCCCGGGATCTTCTTTCTTATCCAGGAATCATATCTGGGTCTCTTAAGTCTCCTGCATTGATAGGCAGGTTCTTTACCACTAGTTCCACCTTGGAAACCCTGAAATAACTAGCACATTAGATTAATATTTCTACTATATGGGATAATTCATAAACTATGAAAATGCTCTTTTACTTGACTTTGCAATAACTCAGTGACAAAACTTGTCCTGGGTAATCTTTTGAGTTAAAATTAACACATTCCTTGGTTATTAGTTGTGTAGTATTTAAAAATTCCTTTCATCATGACAGAATTTTTTAATGAGCTGACTTCTATTAATATACTCTATTATTCAGAGTAGTTTTAGATTCACAGTCAAATTGGCTAGAAGATCTCCACACACCTCCAGTCCCACGTATGCGTAGCTTCCCCCATTATCAACATCAACCAATGGAGTGGTACATTGGTTGCCACTGATGAACCTATACTGACACATCATTATCATTTGATATAATTCTGTTAATTAGTATTTCTCTTTGAAAAGTCATATATACAAGAAAACAAAACAATTTTTCTGATTTTAAATACTGACATCTTCTCATGATTGGCTTTCTTGCTGGTGTTTTGCTTGGTTAGATTTGCTAATTTACTCTTTTTAAACATAAACTTGTAGATTTAGTCAACATTTCACATCTGTGAATTCTTTAAGTTCTACTAATTTTCAACTTTTACTACATTTATTTCATTGGTTTTATTCTGCACTTGTTCTTTTTCTTAGAGTCTAGTTCGTTTGTTTTCCTTTAGTTACTAACTAAAGATTTAGGGCTATGATGTTGCTTCTGCTTAACCTTTGCTTTGTAAGCATTCAGTTGTTTTAATCTTTTCATTGTCATCAGAGGTTTTTGTAGACTCTTTGTCAGTTTTTCATTTATGTTACTAAGTCTTTAAAAAGTATATTGAGATCAGAAAGTGGGTTGAATAGGTCACATTTTAATTGAATTAAAAAAACTCACACAGCATTTTATCAGTTAAGGTTCTTGAAAAGTACATATTCTATTAAGCACAAACTTATCTTTTCTATTCTCTCTCTCTTTTTTCTTTTTTGCAATTTTACTATTTTATCAAAGATTCAATGTATTTCTAACATCTCAATACTATGCGGTTTTTGTCAGGTTCTTTTATTCTACCACATTTTATTTATTTATTTTTTAAATGGTGCAGTATTTGCCTATGACCTGCACATATCCCCCCATATACTTTATTTTATTTTATTTTTTGCGGGGGAGGGTGGGCTGGGGAGGGAGCAGGGTGGGTGGGCCACTTCTACTGGTCTTTCATTTATCTATTTTTCATCCATGTTTGTTCTTTCGGCCCATGTAGGCCTCCCATCGCAGTGGCCTCTCTTGTTGCAGAGCATTGGCTCTGGGCACACGTGCCCCAGAAATCCGGCTCGGTAATTGGACACATTGGTCCAGCCGCTCCATGGCACGTGGGATCTTCCCAGGCCAGGGATCGAACTGGCGCCCCTTGAAGCGCAAGGCAGTGTTCTTACCCACTGGACCACCAAGGAAGCCCCTATTCTACCACATTTTATTTAAATGTTGTAATGTTTTAATATTTGCCTCATGAAAGAAAATGGATGACATGCTTTTATTTGGATTTTAGAATTTCAGTAAATAAAGTGATTTTCTTTGTCTAGTAGTTTTGCCTTGAATTCTATTTTTCCTAAAATTAAGATTGAAAATATTCCTTTGTTTCTGTTTTTTTTTGTTTGTTTGTTTGTCCGCTTCTATTGGTCTTTTATTTATTTATTTTCATCCATCTTTGTCCTTTGGCCTGTGTGGCCCTCCCATTGCAGTGGCCTCTCTCGTTGCAGAGCACCGGCTCTGGGCACATGCGCTCCAGAGCTCTGGCTTGGTAGTTGGACACATTGGTCCAGCCGCTCTGCGGCATGTGGGATCTTCCCAGGCCAGGGATCGAACCGGAGCCCCTGGCACTGCAAGGCAGTGTCCTTACCCACTGGACCACCAGGGAAGCCCCTGTTTCTGTTTTTTTACTGACCAGAAAACCTTTGTTTTCTTTAGTATATTTTAACAGTATATCTTTGAAAAGCAGGATATAGTCTGATTTTTTTAAATCCAAATTTGAACTAACATCTGTTATAAAAGGAAATATGTAATGTGGTATTTGGAACCAGGCAAGCATGGGTACAAATCTCAGCTCTATCTCATCCCATCTTTGTAAACTTCATTTTACCTGTAAAATTAAGAGAATGCCTTTAATTACAGGGTTGTTACAAGGGTTAATAATTATTAATATTTATTTCATGTTTTATTGAGTTCATTATGCACCACAAATTCTTTGACACTGTAACTTCTATTTGAGTTTTTAATTTTACTAAGTATTTTACTAAGTATTTCTCATTTACTTAGAAGCTATTTTGGGGAATACTATCATGATGACATAGAAATGCTATCTTTTCTAAAAATCTTGCATATCCAAAAAATATACTTCTTTTTTTCCTTACATGAACAAACTATCAAACTAAATGTAAACTTCTTAGGCTGTGATCTTTCCCCAATAAATCATGTACTCCATTATGTCAAATTCTTGTTACTCCATTCTTTAAGCTTTAAAACTGATTTTTATTTTTAAAACAGAAAATCTAAGTATTTCCTCAATATTTTGAGATTGTTTCTTCATCTGTTATAGTCAAAGCTATGGTTTTTCCAGTAGTCATGTACGGATATGAGAGCTGGACCATGAAGAAGGCTGAGTGATAGCTGGGGGTCAATTAGGTGGACTACTGATTTTACTTGTTTAAATCTCCTTTTTTCAATCTTAAAATGAATTAGAATTAGTATCATTTTTCAGTATTTGCTTGTTTTTAGTCTTTGTTTCCATTCCGTCTTTTTGATGCCTTTTTTTCACAAGCATTTCTGAGAGGCCACTGTGGGCTGTTGACATCTCACCATTTTAGATAAGACCTCAGCTATTACACAAGTTTTTTCAGGTATGACTTTCACTAAAAAGACCTCCTATAAGCAGTATGACAAATGAAATGTAAATCATACTGTAAAAGAGAATAAAAGCCATTGTTCTTCCATGGAGTACAAATAACCATATTTTGATAATTCCCCCCCTTTTCTTTCTGATAAATCAAGCATTGGCAAAAGTAGCCTGATGAAAATACTTCAGGGAGGAGCATTCTCTTTTCTCCAGGAAAGGGTAATGCCATCTGCATTTCCCCAGGCCTCCTACTTATAGAAAATTCTATTACTAAACATTCATCAAACTGCTACAGCACTAAGAACTTAGCGAGCTCATACAAGATATGTTCCCTGATATATCTCTCTCAAGAGCTTGCACACCCCCTGAAAAGACAAGTCAATAATGACTTTGCAGTCTGCATTAAAGAATTAGTGGGCAGAGACTGTATCACAGGTTGCAAACTCATATGTTTCCAGGTGCCAGATAGAATTACTGAACAGAGAAGATTTAGTGCCTGCTTGTTAGACACATCTGAATAGTCTTCATAATCAAGAATAAATATTTTTTTTTGTGTGTTTTTATTGACAGCATAACTCTCAATACATCTTTATTTTCCCAGTTCTTTTAGAATTATCAGCTTGGAGAAATGTGTTTCAAGTATAAGAAAACAATATGGAAAGCAGATGACAAATGAGAATGTCAAAAGTCATTTGTAGCAAATGATGCAATAATACAACAGGCAGTGGTTGGAGATTTGAATTTTTGCATGAGACATGGATTTAAGCATGGTTTGGTGGTGGTTTAGTTGCTAAGTCTTGTCCGACCCTTGCAACCCTATGTACTGCAGCCCACCAGGCTTCTCTGTCCATGGGATTCTTCAGGCAAGAATATTGGCATGGGTTGCCATTTCCTCCTCTAGGGGATTTTACTGACCCAGGAATTAAACCTGGGTCTCCTGCAGGCAGATTCCTTACCAACTGAACTATGAGGGAAGTCCCAAGCATGGTGTAAACATGGTGAAATATTATATTGTTTTTGAAATACAACATATTTAGAGGCCAGGTATGACACAATAAGGGCTTTGAAATACTTTCTTTTGGCTAGATTTTGTGTTTTGTGTGTGCTGGTTTGAGATGATGATGATGATGATGATTTTTTTTAAAGACTTATTTATTTATTTATTTTGGTGGGGGTGGGGTGGGGAGGGAGGGGAGCAGGTGGGCCACTTCTATTGGTCTTTCATTTGTCCATTTTCATGAGATGATTATTGTAGCCCATGACTCTTCTCACACGTTCCACTTGTCATCCATGTCTAAGGTATGACTTAGGTGATCAAATTCTAGAAGCCCTGCAAATAACTCATGTGCTCTAGGACTGAGAGTTACTGGGACAGACAGCTGTTTAAGGGTGGGTGTGATCCTCCTCACTCCCACCTACCGCATCCCTCAAAAATATGGTCCACTTACCAAACATGACAATAACAACACATGCTTGATTAGATTATTATTATTTCACTCTGTGGCTGGGCATAGCTGTGGCCATGATCAGGGAAGCAGTTAAGAATGCCAAGAACTCTAAACCTCATCAATTGCCATGCATCATCTCCGAGGGCCGACTATGTGAATAAAGTGAGATGACTCTGGTGGAAGACAGAACAAGGCCCCTTGGCACAGCCCATGAAAAAGACATACAGAGGGAAAAATGCTGTAACGGGTCTGGGAGATAGGAACAATCTTAACCCCAGACTAGCTTGGAGAAATGTGTTTCAAGTATAAGAAAACAATATGGAAAGCAGATGACAAATGAGAATGTCAAAAGTCATTTGTAGCAAATGATGCAATAATACAACAGGCAGTGGTTGGAGATTTGAATTTTTGCATGAGACATGGATTTAAGCATGGTTTGGTGGTGGTTTAGTTGCTAAGTCTTGTCCGACCCTTGCAACCCTATGTACTGCAGCCCACCAGGCTTCTCTGTCCATGGGATTCTTCAGGCAAGAATATTGGCATGGGTTGCCATTTCCTCCTCTAGGGGATTTTACTGACCCAGGAATTAAACCTGGGTCTCCTGCAGGCAGATTCCTTACCAACTGAACTATGAGGGAAGTCCCAAGCATGGTGTAAACATGGTGAAATATTATATTGTTTTTGAAATACAACATATTTAGAGGCCAGGTATGACACAATAAGGGCTTTGAAATACTTTCTTTTGGCTAGATTTTGTGTTTTGTGTGTGCTGGTTTGAGATGATGATGATGATGATGATTTTTTTTAAAGACTTATTTATTTATTTATTTTGGTGGGGGTGGGGTGAGAGGGAGGGGAGCAGGTGGGCCACTTCTATTGGTCTTTCATTTGTCCATTTTCATGAGATGATTATTGTAGCCCATGACTCTTCTCACACGTTCCACTTGTCATCCATGTCTAAGGTATGACTTAGGTGATCAAATTCTAGAAGCCCTGCAAATAACTCATGTGCTCTAGGACTGAGAGTTACTGGGACAGACAGCTGTTTAAGGGTGGGTGTGATCCTCCTCACTCCCACCTACCGCATCCCTCAAAAATATGGTCCACTTACCAAACATGACAATAACAACACATGCTTGATTAGATTATTATTATTTCACTCTGTGGCTGGGCATAGCTGTGGCCATGATCAGGGAAGCAGTTAAGAATGCCAAGAACTCTAAACCTCATCAATTGCCATGCATCATCTCCGAGGGCCGACTATGTGAATAAAGTGAGATGACTCTGGTGGAAGACAGAACAAGGCCCCTTGGCACAGCCCATGAAAAAGACATACAGAGGGAAAAATGCTGTAACGGGTCTGGGAGATAGGAACAATCTTAACCCCAGACTATTATATGATTTTGTGAGGCAGGAAAAATAAACTAGATATTTCCATGCCCCTGAAGCTCTTCCATTCCTCAGCTCCCTTTGATGTGATCATGTTTACCTGCTAGTCTGCTGGTGGTAGTAGTTGCTTAGTCGTGTCTGACTCTTTGCAACCAGATGGACTATAGTCCTCCAAGTTCCTTACTCCATGGAATACTCCAGGCAAGAATACTGGAGTTGGTTACCATTTCCTACTCCAGGGGATCTTCCTGATCCAGGGATTGAACCTGAGTCTCCTGCATTGCAGGCAGATTCCTTACCATCTGAGCCACCAGGGAAGCCCTTATGATCATGTTTACCTGCTAGTCTTCTAATTACTAATTATGTTTTATAAAAACTTTATTATTTGGCAAGGGCCTAATGAATATAAGCCTTTTTGTCACTGAGAAGGAATCTTCCTATATTATAGATTTAATCAACTAGAGTTGAGGGTTATAAATTGATCCTCCATGAACTCAGCTAACAGGACTCAGACATCAAAACTTCCATGGATTCCAAACCTGTTGCCAAAATTCAGTTCTCCGGTTTGCCACATTGAGGAGCAAACCCTTGACTACCCTGTGGGACTCAATTTTGGGAAGTGAGTGGAGGTGTTGTAACAGCACATTCTAGAGACAACACTCTGGCACTGATGTACAATTTTTTCTAATTTTAAAACCAACTTAGAAAACCTAATTTTAAAACTATATTTTGATGGAAACTTTCATCTGTGATCCAAAGTCCTCAGCATTTTCCTTATTTTTTTTCAAGATGTGAAAATTGAGTTGAAAAAATCTGTTGAGTTTCCATGGAAATGATGCCAATTATTTTTTTTTCTGTTCCTCAGGAAAATTCCTTGACTTAGCAATAATGTAACTTCCTGGCAATCCCTTGGCACTCTCCAACATAGGGCATCTGAAACGCCTATACTTTCAGTGGGAAAACTACTGGCTCTCATGATCCCTTCTCCCTCCAGCATATGGTGAAATAACTGAATAATTTCCTTAACCTTTAGAAAACCTGTCCAGTCCCTTTAAAAAGTCTTGACTCTGACAAACACTTTACAAACAGGCCTTTTTTGTTTGTTTATTTTCTACCAAATAAAGAGATTATCATTGGTGATATATATTACTTTTCCTATTATGGCATGAAATCCCAGGATATTTGAAGAGTATTAGTTAATCTCAGAATAAACAGTTTTGATTTCCAAGCATGTTGCATGGTCTGGATGGTCACAAATATCTAAAAAGGTTTGGAGAAAAATGGTTGGAGAGAGTAAGTCCAGTAGGTATTTAATTCTTTTATTTCAAAACCTTCTTAATTGTTCTTTAAATTTTTTTGACGTCTTTTTTTAAGTTATTACAATATTGTTTCTGTTTTATGTTTTGGTTTCTTGGCTATGAGGCATGGGGGATCCTACCTTCCCAACTAGGGATCAAACTCACACCCCCTATACTGGAACGTGGTCTCAACCACTGGCCTGCCAGCGAAGTTGCCCTTCCCAGGTATTCTTAATTATTTTTTTCTCATGATAGAGATTCTGATTTCCCTGTAGATTGCAGTCATCAGGATGTCTTTTTTTTCTTAACATTTTGTAAGATTAGGACGAGAGAGTCCTTGCAAACAGAACAATATTCTTTTCCATTCTGCTGGATTATGATGTCCACAGTTAAAGGAATCAAGGGGAACTGCTCTAAGTTGACTAATCTATCTAATTGGATTGAAATATCAAGAGAAAAATTCACACAAAAATTTGATTAAAATTTTCATATCATAACCTGCAAGAATTAAAAAAGATTCAGTGATCATTGATCTTGAGGAAGGAAATTAAGTAACATGATATGGACAGCTATTGATCCAATAAAATACTTTATAATTTAGGTTTTTGTTTCCTTTCGCTATCCCCTCCTCCCTTTCCTTTTGAGTACAGAAGGGACTACTTTTCTATACTCATAGGAGAATAATAACAGTTTCTTCTTGGCTTCAAAAACACCAGCAGCCTTTCCTTATATATCTCTGTGGGACAACCAGAGGATAATCCATCAGGCATTTGGAGGCTACCTTCATTCCACTTGCTACTTGCCACCTTCGTTCATCTCCAGTGGCCTTCTTAACACCATCCCCTTAATTCTCACTTAATTTAATTAAATTATTATGATTGAATAATCTGTTCAAAATGCTTCAGGGAAACTTCCTCCTAAAGAGCTCAAAGCATCCCCTCTCTTTATTCTTTCCAGAGCTCTGTGAGGTGTGTGAAGGAGTCCAGATAGAAATAATCTTCTCTACTTTAATTCTTCAGTAACTGTTTGATCTGAGTTGTACAATGCTCTCATGTGGAGTTCTGCAGCTATTTCTTAAGAGAGCTAAAGGCACAATAGGAGGATAAGCACAGACTTAAAAAGATATTTCTTTCCCTACAAAACAAGAAATCACTAGATAGGAAAAATTGTTGAGTAAGGAGAGTTTTTGTATACAAATTTACAAGCAGTATATCTAAGTGATTCCTGGGAGACTGGAAGTTCAGGATCATCATGTGCTCCATTCAAACACCATGTACTTATTAGAAGAATGATCTAAGTACAACATTGCTGTCACGCGAAATGCCACTTGAAGTGATGGGTGAAGATTACTCATTAAGGGCACTTTTCTTTGGAGGACGATCCAGGGCATCCCAGGAACAAGTCCACTGAGGTTCTGTATTTAATAGGTCACCGGGTGGTAGAAGTTGGTGCAATCAGTGCCTCACTACTTTCACAAATACGCAAAAAGAGACTATGGAAGTGGTTAGTGGCTGCTGCTAAAATAACTTCCAGGTTTTATTTTAACATCTCTCAGTGATTAAATAACTTCCAGGGGATTCATGTTTTTCTTTAAAAAAACCTGCAAGAATTAAAAAAGATTCAGTGATCATTGATCTTGAGGAAGGAAATTAAGTAACATGATATGGACAGCTATTGATCCAATAAAATACTTTATAATTTAGGTTTTTGTTTCCTTTCGCTATCCCCTCCTCCCTTTCCTTTTGAGTACAGAAGGGACTACTTTTCTATACTCATAGGAGAATAATAACAGTTTCTTCTTGGCTTCAAAAACACCAGCAGCCTTTCCTTATATATCTCTGTGGGACAACCAGAGGATAATCCATCAGGCATTTGGAGGCTACCTTCATTCCACTTGCTACTTGCCACCTTCGTTCATCTCCAGTGGCCTTCTTAACACCATCCCCTTAATTCTCACTTAATTTAATTAAATTATTATGATTGAATAATCTGTTCAAAATGCTTCAGGGAAACTTCCTCCTAAAGAGCTCAAAGCATCCCCTCTCTTTATTCTTTCCAGAGCTCTGTGAGGTGTGTGAAGGAGTCCAGATAGAAATAATCTTCTCTACTTTAATTCTTCAGTAACTGTTTGATCTGAGTTGTACAATGCTCTCATGTGGAGTTCTGCAGCTATTTCTTAAGAGAGCTAAAGGCACAATAGGAGGATAAGCACAGACTTAAAAAGATATTTCTTTCCCTACAAAACAAGAAATCACTAGATAGGAAAAATTGTTGAGTAAGGAGAGTTTTTGTATACAAATTTACAAGCAGTATATCTAAGTGATTCCTGGGAGACTGGAAGTTCAGGATCATCATGTGCTCCATTCAAACACCATGTACTTATTAGAAGAATGATCTAAGTACAACATTGCTGTCACGCGAAATGCCACTTGAAGTGATGGGTGAAGATTACTCATTAAGGGCACTTTTCTTTGGAGGACGATCCAGGGCATCCCAGGAACAAGTCCACTGAGGTTCTGTATTTAATAGGTCACCGGGTGGTAGAAGTTGGTGCAATCAGTGCCTCACTACTTTCACAAATACGCAAAAAGAGACTATGGAAGTGGTTAGTGGCTGCTGCTAAAATAACTTCCAGGTTTTATTTTAACATCTCTCTCAGTGATTTACAGATAACAATTCCATGGTAACATTATTTTGGGGTGATGCTATTTTGGAAGTGAGTTGAGGTTAAAAACATCAGTAGATGCTCACTGACTATCAAGGTCATCCAATGCTGCTTCCATCTCTGCCACCTTGTATGTTTTACATTTTGAACCTTCACCAAGGCCTTGTTATCACAAAGACATCATTACAAATAACCTGCTAGGGTCTCTCTTTTTAATAGGAACCAAGGGTGTCAGGGAAGACTGGAGGAAGCCACCTCCTTATGGAACATAAGGAACATGTTCCTCCTGTGTGAGGTGCTTCTGTAGCTACAATGTTTAGCTCTTTTCTGTGTGACAAATAATTATTCAATAAATGTTGGGTCTAGTGCCCAAGGTAAGAGCATAGTGAGAAAGGGTACAATCTTTGATTGGAGTTCAGTGTAGAGCACAGAAACCCCATGCTGGTTCCCTTTACCGGAGAATCCGTCCTCTGCCTCTCCTACCAAGTTAAGTTCCAGAGACTTCTCTCTAAAGGCCTCTGAGGTGTGTTAGTGAATTAGTCTTACTTGACCCCCTAGACCTGTGACAATAAACAACATCGTCAGCATCACCACACATATCCTCATAAGGCCTTTGTTAATTTCTTTCCTTGGTTAACTAAAATAATTTGCTTTTATTAAGTAAAATAATTTTCTTGCATTAATCTTATCATGGAAAAATTATATCTGGGTAAGAAACTGACTTATGAGTGAAATTAATCAAGTACACAATTATTTACTTCTACCTCAGGAGACTTTAGTCAGTATTCACAAGACTTCTTTATCTCTTACTTAAAGATTATTAAATAAACTGAAGTTCATGTCAGTACCTTGTTTCTTAGGACCATGGAACTTGTCACTATCAGACTGTCTTCTGGCAGCCTTTTGTTGAAACACTGTTAAAAAAATAGAATACACATTATTGACTGAACGTAAACATTAAAAAGAATACCCTGTGGAAGACTCCAGGAAACTAGAATTCAATACTTCATTTAAAGTTGAGTTAGTGGCTGCTGCTAAAATAACTTCCAGGTTTTATTTTAACATCTCTCTCAGTGATTTACAGATAACAATTCCATGGTAACATTATTTTGGGGTGATGCTATTTTGGAAGTGAGTTGAGGTTAAAAACATCAGTAGATGCTCACTGACTATCAAGGTCATCCAATGCTGCTTCCATCTCTGCCACCTTGTATGTTTTACATTTTGAACCTTCACCAAGGCCTTGTTATCACAAAGACATCATTACAAATAACCTGCTAGGGTCTCTCTTTTTAATAGGAACCAAGGGTGTCAGGGAAGACTGGAGGAAGCCACCTCCTTATGGAACATAAGGAACATGTTCCTCCTGTGTGAGGTGCTTCTGTAGCTACAATGTTTAGCTCTTTTCTGTGTGACAAATAATTATTCAATAAATGTTGGGTCTAGTGCCCAAGGTAAGAGCATAGTGAGAAAGGGTACAATCTTTGATTGGAGTTCAGTGTAGAGCACAGAAACCCCATGCTGGTTCCCTTTACCGGAGAATCCGTCCTCTGCCTCTCCTACCAAGTTAAGTTCCAGAGACTTCTCTCTAAAGGCCTCTGAGGTGTGTTAGTGAATTAGTCTTACTTGACCCTCTAGAGCTGTGACAATAAACAACATCGTCAGCATCACCACACATATCCTCATAAGGCCTTTGTTAATTTCTTTCCTTGGTTAACTAAAATAATTTGCTTTTATTAAGTAAAATAATTTTCTTGCATTAATCTTATCATGGAAAAATTATATCTGGGTAAGAAACTGACTTATGAGTGAAATTAATCAAGTACACAATTATTTACTTCTACCTCAGGAGACTTTAGTCAGTATTCACAAGACTTCTTTATCTCTTACTTAAAGATTATTAAATAAACTGAAGTTCATGTCAGTACCTTGTTTCTTAGGACCATGGAACTTGTCACTATCAGACTGTCTTCTGGCAGCCTTTTGTTGAAACACTGTTAAAAAAATAGAATACACATTATTGACTGAACGTAAACATTAAAAAGAATACCCTGTGGAAGACTCCAGGAAACTAGAATTCAATACTTCATTTTCTTTAGTAACAATTTCTGAATAGTATTATTTTTTGAGGATTATTAAACTCACAGTTTTATCATTTGTGCAACTTATCAGTCATTTCAAAAAGCAGTTTCTTTGCTCAGAGTAGTATAAGGCTGATGGAATGCCTCATTAAACTATTTAAATCAAGATATGCTTCCATTTTGATATTAGGTAAAGATAAAAGCTGCATTTTGTTAAAAACGATAAATACTAAAACCACATGAAAAATTCCATTTGCACAGAAATTACTCATGCTGACTTTCTGGTGATGAGCAAGGATAATAGACTGTTTCTTCTTAAACAGATGAAAAGACTGTTGTATTTCACAGATGTAATAATAAGAAAGACACTTTATTCTTGCATCATCTAGCTAGACCTCAGACCTATTAAAGCAGCTTATTTGAATTACTTCATTATCTGAAAAGTGCTTTGTTCTCATTTATTATTTCTCACACGGAATTCAGTGAGACACGTTAGCATTACTCACCCCATTTTGAAGATGAAAGATAAGATTGATTGTTTAAAATTTATTGAGCACTCACAAACTTCTAAATACCTTCTGACGTTTGTTAATGAAAAAGTCTATATAGTCTTAAGAGCTTGACTTTAGAAATCGAACATCTGAGAGTTCCATTTATTTTTTTATTTTTTATTATTTTTATTTTGCTTTTACAGAGTTTTGTTTTTCTGAGAGTTTCATTTATTTTAATGGATAGTCTAAACTAAGGGTTTGGGAATTGCAAGAGGCCTTGGAGGTTTGGTCCAATGTCATATGTTTATAGATGAAGAAGAAGGAAATAACTAACATGTTAAAGGGCTATATAATTGCAACTGTCCCAGAACTATTGTTGGTGGAGATGTAAGTTGACTCTCAAGCTTTGCACTTCAGTCTATTGCTGGGTTCTTCACACCACTGCTGCCTCTCCTCTGCCATAACTGAGGACATGCTGTACAGGGAATACAGCCAATGTTTTATTACCTATCAATGGAGGCTAACCTTTAAAAACTGTCAGTCACTATGTTGTATGTCCGTAACCTACAGAATATTGCACATTGACTATACTTCAATAAAAAAATAATTAGAAATCACATAAGGAAACAAACCAGAGTGAACCGGTCAGCATAACAGCATACCAAGACTAGATGTAATTAGATGTTTTGAAAGAAATTGCAAAATAAGTATGTTCTGTCCAAAAAGAAAAAGAAATGAAGAAGCAGTTATATATAGAGAGGGTTAAAAAGACTTTTAGGGTTCCCTGGTGGTCCTAGGGAAGTGTGTAAGATGTCATACTTCCAATTCAAGAGGGGTGGGTTTGGTCCCTGGTCATGGAACTAAGATCCCACATACTCCTGGTGTGGCCAAGAGAAAAAAAAGAACTTTAGGTCATTTCCCTAACACAGGACAATAGGTTTATATCTGAAATCTTGAGCAGCTTCCTGGGAGTTCCTGGGGGAACCTGGTGGAGGCACACAGGAGTGGGAGTGTTCCAACTGGAAGGTGCTTGAACACTGCCTGGGAGATGCATCCCAGCAGTATTTTGATTCTCTGGCTTTAGTATTCTTTAAACCAATCTAATGTCAAGGTCATATCTGTAATGACTCCAGGTACCATTTTTCCAAATTTATGAAAGTTCTCTATGTGTGTGCATGCTAAGTCACTTCAGTTGTGTCCAACTCTTTGCCACCCTATGGACTGCAACCCACCAGGGTTTCTCTGTCCATGGTGATTCCTCTGTCCATAGGGATTCTCTGTCAATATGTTGCTACTCCCTTCTCCAGGGGATCTTCCCGACCCAGGGATCAAACTCACGTCTTTTATGTCTTGTGCATTGGCAGGCAAGTTCTTTACAACTAGTGCTGCTTGGGAAGCCCCAAGAAAGTTCCCTAAGCCATACTGAATCAATTATTATTTATTAAGCATATATACTTTGCCAGCTGCTGTCAACAGAAATGCTACCTTGCTCTGCTGTCTTCCTTCTAATAGGAGAAGCAAATATACTTTCAATGTATCTGTGTTTAAGAAAAATTACACTTAAAATAATATTTTTGGTTGAAAATCAATTTTCTGCTTCAAGTTAGTATTTGGAAAAAATGCTAAATATAGCTTATGGGCAAGTTCTGGGTTTGTGGATTACATTTTTTTTCCTCAAATAAAGTATATTGATGGATAAATGGTATGTGAATAGACTTTAGGATAATAAAAGCATTTTTACAAGTGGTGCTTGATTTGTTTCATTGGCCAGTTCTAAAAGTCTTTAAAAAACACTTTTGAAATTTTAATAACATGTAAACTGAATCAAAAGATAAATTCAGAAAATAAATTCTTCCAATCAAAGCACATTTATTGATACACTTTAAAGACTCTATTAAATTCTGAAGCTATGGAATACACAGAATGGGAATGGTATAGGAAATAGAATTATTGTTTTTCTAGCTTTTGGCATCATTTTAAAAAATCACTTTACATCTTATATTTTATTGAAATGCATTTTTTGACAACAAATGTTCAGACTTTGTGAAACACAGTAAATGTTAAGCCAGTAATCATTCTCAGTTTCTAGACTGAGAAGTTACAGCAATATATTTATTGTTGACATTTCATCAGCATTTGTAGAACAGCCTGGGATGGGGTGGAGAACTGGGGTGTAAGGATAGGGTGCTGTGTAGGATGATGATTGCTGATAACAGAACTCTTTAAGAGCACGATAGGGACTAAATCGTGCTCCATAGTACAAAGATTCTCTCTACCTGTATTGTCATTTTGTGGCTAAGGTGTGTCCAGCTCTTTGTGACCCTGTGGCCTGTAGCCCTCTAGGCTCCTCTGTGTATAGGATTTTCCAGGCAGGAATACTGGAGTGGGTAGTCATTCCTTCTCCAGGGAATCTTACCAACTCAGAGATTGAACCCAAGTCTCCTGCACTGGTGGGCTGATTCTTTACCACTGAGCTACTGGGGAAGTGCCTCTACCTATAAAACTTTCCTTGAAATGTCCTCCTAACTCATCTTCAGCTCCACCCACTACAGTTGTTCCCCTCCTTCCACCTACAGACAAGTCTCATTTCCCTACAAGAGCTCAATTAGCAATTAGCATATTGCCAAACACACTGTTTCCTTCTAATAGGAGAAGCAAATATACTTTCAATGTATCTGTGTTTAAGAAAAATTACACTTAAAATAATATTTTGGTTGAAAATCAATTTTCTGCTTCAAGTTAGTATTTGGAAAAATGCTAAATATAGCTTATGGGCAAGTTCTGGGTTTGTGGATTACATTTTTTTTCCTCAAATAAAGTATATTGATGGATAAATGGTATGTGAATAGACTTTAGGATAATAAAAGCATTTTTACAAGTGGTGCTTGATTTGTTTCATTGGCCAGTTCTAAAAGTCTTTAAAAAACACTTTTGAAATTTTAATAACATGTAAACTGAATCAAAAGATAAATTCAGAAAATAAATTCTTCCAATCAAAGCACATTTATTGATACACTTTAAAGACTCTATTAAATTCTGAAGCTATGGAATACACAGAATGGGAATGGTATAGGAAATAGAATTATTGTTTTTCTAGCTTTTGGCATCATTTTAAAAAATCACTTTACATCTTATATTTTATTGAAATGCATTTTTTGACAACAAATGTTCAGACTTTGTGAAACACAGTAAATGTTAAGCCAGTAATCATTCTCAGTTTCTAGACTGAGAAGTTACAGCAATATATTTATTGTTGACATTTCATCAGCATTTGTAGAACAGCCTGGGATGGGGTGGAGAACTGGGGTGTAAGGATAGGGTGCTGTGTAGGATGATGATTGCTGATAACAGAACTCTTTAAGAGCACGATAGGGACTAAATCGTGCTCCATAGTACAAAGATTCTCTCTACCTGTATTGTCATTTTGTGGCTAAGGTGTGTCCAGCTCTTTGTGACCCTGTGGCCTGTAGCCCTCTAGGCTCCTCTGTGTATAGGATTTTCCAGGCAGGAATACTGGAGTGGGTAGTCATTCCTTCTCCAGGGAATCTTACCAACTCAGAGATTGAACCCAAGTCTCCTGCACTGGTGGGCTGATTCTTTACCACTGAGCTACTGGGGAAGTGCCTCTACCTATAAAACTTTCCTTGAAATGTCCTCCTAACTCATCTTCAGCTCCACCCACTACAGTTGTTCCCCTCCTTCCACCTACAGACAAGTCTCATTTCCCTACAAGAGCTCAATTAGCAATTAGCATATTGCCAAACACACTGTTTCCCATTGCTATGAAAATTAGGAGGTGTTTTTGAATGAGTTAATCTTGGGAAGATACCAATATTAACTTGTTTCCTAAAGAAAGAACCAGGCCATCCAAATGATATCAGTACAAATATGCATACCGAGAACACATGCTCTATTAGCCTTAGGAAAAGAATACATAGATATAAATTTCAGAATTTGTTCATTTTTCTTTTTACAGTAAATAATAGTTGAAGCATTTAAATTGCTTCTACCAGCAAAATCTTTGTTCTAGAAAGCATTTTATGATTACCATCTCACTCATACAACGTTTATAAGAGATAACTGGAATATCCATGTTGAGGGAGAACTGAGCATTGAGTATGGATCACTCAGATTTATATATGAAAGTATGTATTTTTGTACAACAGGATTTGTGGTAAGAGGACAGTCTATTCTAAATTGATAGTAACTGATAAAAATCTACATACCAGAATGGTAACCAACTTGGCACAGTGGAAAGGCTGTAGTTTTATCTTAATATTAACAACATGCATGACATGGGAAAATGACTTTCTCCTTCTGGGCCTTTATTTCATTTGCTAATAAAGTTAAGGCTTAGATGAAATGAGCTCTAGGGTCTTACTCAGTTCTGACATTCTAAAATGCCACCAATTTATTTCCCCCCATAAGCAAGTCAGTCCAGGACAAACAGTTCCTGGATAAATTCTTAAATGAACATGAATTTAAATAGAATGCATGGTTTTGAGGAAGCAATTCATTTTGCTGGAGGCTTAGACTAACAGAAACAATAGAAAGTTAAATTCTAAACTAATGTTAGGTTTTATAATATATGGAGGTGGTCCTGTCCCGAGGTTTTGCATTCATGGAGAATATTATTTTTGACAGCACTTTATTGCGTCAATGTTCAAATGATGCTGTCAGGGCAGTTATGACATAACGTCAATTTTGATGATCCTCTGCCTGAGTGAAACCTTGTTTTCTCTTTCTACATAAAATTGGAATTTAAAGAGAAAGAATAATGAATGCATTATTAGTACCTGTCACTACCTTTAAGCATTAAAAAAATCCATAAAGGAAGAAAAACAACTTTTGAGGTTCAAAATAATCTCAAACAATGCAGATGCCCACTGTTTCCATTGCTAAAATTAGGAGGTGTTTTGAATGAGTTAATCTTGGGAAGATACCAATATTAACTTGTTTCCTAAAGAAAGAACCAGGCCATCCAAATGATATCAGTACAAATATGCATACCGAGAACACATGCTCTATTAGCCTTAGGAAAAGAATACATAGATATAAATTTCAGAATTTGTTCATTTTTCTTTTTACAGTAAATAATAGTTGAAGCATTTAAATTGCTTCTACCAGCAAAATCTTTGTTCTAGAAAGCATTTTATGATTACCATCTCACTCATACAACGTTTATAAGAGATAACTGGAATATCCATGTTGAGGGAGAACTGAGCATTGAGTATGGATCACTCAGATTTATATATGAAAGTATGTATTTTTGTACAACAGGATTTGTGGTAAGAGGACAGTCTATTCTAAATTGATAGTAACTGATAAAAATCTACATACCAGAATGGTAACCAACTTGGCACAGTGGAAAGGCTGTAGTTTTATCTTAATATTAACAACATGCATGACATGGGAAAATGACTTTCTCCTTCTGGGCCTTTATTTCATTTGCTAATAAAGTTAAGGCTTAGATGAAATGAGCTCTAGGGTCTTACTCAGTTCTGACATTCTAAAATGCCACCAATTTATTTCCCCCCATAAGCAAGTCAGTCCAGGACAAACAGTTCCTGGATAAATTCTTAAATGAACATGAATTTAAATAGAATGCATGGTTTTGAGGAAGCAATTCATTTTGCTGGAGGCTTAGACTAACAGAAACAATAGAAAGTTAAATTCTAAACTAATGTTAGGTTTTTATAATATATGGAGGTGGTCCTGTCCCGAGGTTTTGCATTCATGGAGAATATTATTTTTGACAGCACTTTATTGCGTCAATGTTCAAATGATGCTGTCAGGGCAGTTATGACATAACGTCAATTTTGATGATCCTCTGCCTGAGTGAAACCTTGTTTTTCTCTTTCTACATAAAATTGGAATTTAAAGAGAAAGAATAATGAATGCATTATTAGTACCTGTCACTACCTTTAAGCATTAAAAAAATCCATAAAGGAAGAAAAACAACTTTTGAGGTTCAAAATAATCTCAAACAATGCAGATGCCCCCAATACCACCCCATTTATTTTAAATGTTGGTACAATGACTTCTGTAAAATTTTCTACAGAATAGAAATAACACTGAATGGAAAAAATTTGCATAGTATTAAATACTCAAACTGTTAAGCAAAACTGAATTACCAGAAGAGCTGAGGAGGAGGAGAAGGTGAAATACCACAAATCTCGCACTATTTGTCTTTCCAGGTTGCTTCTGCAAGAACATTCTTCATGTCAACCTCATTAGTGGCCTATTTCAAGCAAACAGCTCCTTTCAGGGCCGCCCTTCTTTGAAAATCTGATAAAGCTTATTTGGAATTATTTTATAAGCGGCTAAGGTAATGGAAAGTCTGTGCAGTAGCCAAATACATTCATAAAGAGATGAATTATAAACCACAAAGCCCTTGATGTTCCATGCCCATTAGAAGTGTGAAATGAAATGCTGTTTAGAGCTGTATACCTACCATTGATGACAATTCCTGAAACTAGGGATCTGATACAAAATGAGAATGTACAGACGTGTATTGTGCTCCAGGTCCTCAGTATAGGTAGCAGCAGCATCTTTATTAATCCCCCAGCTGACTTTCATTAGATTGCTAACCATGTAGCTAAGTGTTGGGCTAGGTCCTAAGGATGCAAAGGTAAACAAGACCCAGTCAGATTCCATTCTGTCCTCCATTCTGATGTCTTGTTTTAAGCAAGAGTCAAATGTGTCATTAGTGCCTACTGATGAGAGAGGACAGAGATGAGAAACAATCAGGAAGGGGAAGGGTCATAATTCCACCTCCATTGCCTTACAGTAGACATACGAGATGCTGGTTCAATCCTTGGGTTGAGAAGATTCTCTGGAGAAGGAAACGCCAACCCACTCCTGTTTTTGGGCCTGGAAAATTCCACAGACAGAGGAGCCTGGCGAGCTACAGTCCGCAGGGTCACAAAGAGTCAGACATGACTGAAGTGACTTTATCATAGCCTTACTCTTGCCTGCCTTGTTCCCCAAATCTGTACCCTCGGCACGCTAATGACAAAAAGGCAAAATGAGGTAGAGGAAAGCAATGTAAACAACCCCCTGTCTAGCCAGCAAAGGCAGGGAACAGAACGTTCTAACCCTGTAAACACTCACTGACTAATCAAATTGAAGCTCAGGAAAGAGATGTAGCCTCTTTGCAAATGGATCAAGATAGACGGAGTACTCCAGTCTGCTTAAAAGCACCATTTCATTCTGTTAGCAATAGTTGTGGGTTGCCAATTTCAACACATTTATCGAACACAGGTCGCCACATTTGAATAGGCATGCGAGGGGTGGCATGGCCACCCTCAGAAATCGTCATCTCAGCCACATCACGGGTTGCGGTTCACCTGACTGGCAGTGTGCTGACTGGCCAACTTATGACCAGGAGTTGCGGCTTTTCTCGGAGGCGTGGGGCAACGAGAATCTACAAATGGTCAGTCAGCACACAGGAGGCCACAGATGTGGTTACAACATACTTGGGATACTGGTGGCGATGGGAAGTCGAAAAGTACATATCTGCATGAAGGAAAACAGCCTAGAAATTGTAATTCAATGGAAATACCAATGAATGCTTTGGTTTCCTGAGGAGAAAACATTAATTTTCTTTCCAGTTAGTAATGGAAACTTTTAAGTCTGATAGATGCGTTCCCATAAAAATCTTCTCCCAAATCAGGAAATCTCACTATAAATTACCTTTTCTACTTCTAAGGAACTTAAATTTTATTTGCATAGAATATGAATTGCTTTGATTTGCATATTTATCCTTTTCGATGCAAGTAATATTTCTGTCCTTGAAATGTTTCTTATTAAGGAAGTTGGGACATTCAGAGAAAGACAACAATTGGTTTACTGACGTCTGTGTCATTAGAGCTTGAGGCCATTATAATGAGTTTTTAGTGAAGTCTCCATGCCACTACTGGGCAGGCAGGTCTTACTTCCTATTGCACATGGACTGAACACCACTGGTTACAGAGCATTAGACTAGGGGCTTGTTCCTTCACATAGGATTTCATGTGGGCTCATGGTTTGACTGAACGTTTTGAACATTTGTATTCAATAAAAGATGAGATTAGTACTAGACATTACTCCAGTAAAGTCCTTAGTATTTTTCCTTTTGTTTCAAAAGGAAGTGGTTTGGAGACTTCTCTGGCAATCCCGTGGTTAGGGACACTGGTTCTATCCCTGGTTGAGGAACTAAGGTCCCACAAGCTGTAAGTCCAAATGGAAAAAAAAAAAAAGGCAAAGAGTGGTTTGGGTTGTTAGGCAGTCACTGCAATAATCTAGAAGCTGTGATGAGTTCACCTTTTGGTTCGTGTTTAGTGATTACCCAAAACAATTTCTCTGGCCTCTTTTTTTCCCTTTTATATCAGGAAATATTGCTCTTCTAAGAAGTAACTGGTAAGATCTAGGCACTCTTACTCTGAGCAAACATTAAATACTAGTTCTGCTAGTAAGATTTATACTACAAACATGCAGACTGAAAATTTCAAAATGACAGGGATGTTTATCTGAGATGTTTTTGTTTCTTATGGTAGACCTGTATAAATCTGCCTCTTAGAACTGCTTTTGCTACATCCCATAGATTTTAGAAAGTACATATCTGCATGAAGGAAAACAGCCTAGAAATTGTAATTCAATGGAAATACCAATGAATGCTTTGGTTTCCTGAGGAGAAAACATTAATTTTCTTTCCAGTTAGTAATGGAAACTTTTAAGTCTGATAGATGCGTTCCCATAAAATCTTCTCCCAAATCAGGAAATCTCACTATAAATTACCTTTTCTACTTCTAAGGAACTTAAATTTTATTTGCATAGAATATGAATTGCTTTGATTTGCATATTTATCCTTTTCGATGCAAGTAATATTTCTGTCCTTGAAATGTTTCTTATTAAGGAAGTTGGGACATTCAGAGAAAGACAACAATTGGTTTACTGACGTCTGTGTCATTAGAGCTTGAGGCCATTATAATGAGTTTTTAGTGAAGTCTCCATGCCACTACTGGGCAGGCAGGTCTTACTTCCTATTGCACATGGACTGAACACCACTGGTTACAGAGCATTAGACTAGGGGCTTGTTCCTTCACATAGGATTTCATGTGGGCTCATGGTTTGACTGAACGTTTTGAACATTTGTATTCAATAAAAGATGAGATTAGTACTAGACATTACTCCAGTAAAGTCCTTAGTATTTTTCCTTTTGTTTCAAAAGGAAGGGGTTTTGGGAGACTTCTCTGGCAATCCCGTGGTTAGGGACACTGGTTCTATCCCTGGTTGAGGAACTAAGGTCCCACAAGCTGTAAGTCCAAATGGAAAAAAAAAAAAAGGCAAAGAGTGGTTTGGGTTGTTAGGCAGTCACTGCAATAATCTAGAAGCTGTGATGAGTTCACCTTTTGGTTCGTGTTTAGTGATTACCCAAAACAATTTCTCTGGCCTCTTTTTTTCCCTTTTATATCAGGAAATATTGCTCTTCTAAGAAGTAACTGGTAAGATCTAGGCACTCTTACTCTGAGCAAACATTAAATACTAGTTCTGCTAGTAAGATTTATACTACAAACATGCAGACTGAAAATTTCAAAATGACAGGGATGTTTATCTGAGATGTTTTTGTTTCTTATGGTAGACCTGTATAAATCTGCCTCTTAGAACTGCTTTTGCTACATCCCATAGATTTTAGAAAGTTGTGTTTTTATTTTCATTTTATTTTCAGACTTCCTCTTTGATTTCTTCATTAACCCACTCTTTTGTTTTTATTTTTAGTAGCATGTTGCAGAGTCTTCACATGTTTATATTTTTCCCATTTTTCTCCTGCAATTTATTTCTAATTTCATACCACTGTGGTTGGAAAAAACACTTCATGTACTTTTTATTCTCTTAAATTTGTTGAGACATGTTTTGTGGCCTGGTATAGGCCACTAGTGACATTCATGTCTTAGCCATGACGATCAAAAAATGTCTCTAAATATTGTCAAATGTTTCCTGGGAGGCAAATAACCACCAGTTAAGAATTACTACGCTAGGGTAATTGGACTTCTTACTAAAAGACAGACTTAACAGAGACTCTAGAGGTAAAGAACCTGTCTGCCAGTGCAGGAGATGTAAGAGACATAGGTTTGACCCCTGGGTCAGGAAGATCTCCTGGAGGAAGGCATGGAAAACCTCTCCAATATTCTTGCTTGGAGAATATCACAGACAGAGGGACCTAGAAGGCCATAGTCCACAGGGTTGCAAAGAGTTGGACATGGCTGAAGTGACATAGAATACATGCAAGACTACCATATGTTAAGGGGTGAAAGAGCAGAATTCCCAGCATAAGCACAGCTTTAACAACTGCTTCTTTGCAGAGCTGTACCCAGTATCCGATCAGGAGAAGGAAGGAGGCAGAGAATCACAAGGGAAGACAGGGACACTAACTGGGCTTACAAATAGATGATAAATATGTTCCTCTATCCTGAGACCACTTGTGATAGACATACCAAGTTCTGAAGATAGTCGTTTGGACAAGGTCACCAGGTCAGATAGTAGAACCCAAGACGCTTGATCTAAGGCTTACTTTAATCCATGTGCCCACAGTGCTTTCCCTGTGAGGATAGATAATAATGTTGAAGCTCTCATACTTTGGCCAGCTTATGTGGAGAGCCAACTCATTAGAAAAGAGTTTCATCCTGGCAAAGATTGAGTGCAGGAAGAGAAGCGGGTGACAGTGGATGAGATGGCTGGAGGGCATCACTGACTCAATGCACATGAGTTAGAACAAACTCTGGGAGATAGCGAAGGACAGGGAAGCCTGGCATGCTGCAGTCCTCGAGGTCGCAAAGAGTCTGACATGACTTAGCAACTGAACAACAACAATGAAGAAAGAGGCCATTCCACTCTGTCACATTTACAATGATATGGATTAATTTTCCTAAGTGATTCTACAAGTTTTTTTTTTTTTTTTCTCTTCTGTTTGCATTTCAATTGCATTGTACGTGATCAGTTTCAAGTACAAGTGAATCACAAGTGGAAAATTTCTGAGAGCAACTGAGTTGTACTTGACATTTTGGGGTCCAAGTAGCTGAGTAGCTCTCAAAAAGGTCATATACAACTTTGTTGCACTGTAAAATGCCAAGGGCAACTCAGTAGCAATTGAAAATTGAAAGGGAAATTATATTCTTTTGCAAATCAGCAACATAGACTCTGAAGAAGGAACTTGGTTTTATTAATTATGTGAGAGGAAAATGCGAAACTGTCCATTGATGTTGAAAAATTTTCCCCAATAGGCAGTCATCTCTTTGCATGATTTATGGATATAGTTTCATTATCAATCTATCTCTACTATGAAAAATGCTCGTTTTCTTTCCTTGATTTGTCTTAAATCAAGAATTTTGTTTCTAAGAAGGACTGTAAATCCATGCTAATTACTCCATATTCTTGAAGCTTAATGAATCTGATCCCTTCCAATATTATAGGAAGCAAAAGATGGAGAGAATATGGTATTTAAAAGTAGGCAGGCTACAAAAACTTTTCATTTAAGAGAAACGAGTTATTCTTTTTTGGATGTTAACATAAAATTAGGTTTAGTATAATAAGAAAGGAATAAAAAAAGCCCAGAAAGATATCTCTTGATAAAATGAATCATGGGTTCAATAAGTTACATTTCTGGGGACAGGGGTGGGTGAAGATAGTGGAAATCGAATTTATGTCTGATATGTTATGCTGTGTGAAAGAAGTTATAATGCTTAGTTATAAGTGAATGTCCTAGAATTCTGTCCCATTATATATGGGCTTCCCTCTTCAAACTAGCAGTACTTAGAGAATAGATGGCTTAAATGGGAAATTTATAAAACTAGTAACTAGATTGATATATTCTTCTGATAATTCTCTGCAGTGCTAGTGAAGTCTACTGTTCTCCCTACATTGATATGGTTCTTGTCACTTTTATCCTTTATTCGTCCTTGTGTGTGTGCTCAGTTGCTTCAGTCCTGTATAACTCTTTGTGACTCCGCGGACTGTAGGCCACCAGGCTCCTCTGTCCATGGGATTCTCCAGGCAAGAATACTGGAGTGGGTTGCCATGCCCTCCTCCAGGGACTCTTCTTGACCCAGGGATCGAACTCGGTCTCCTCAATTTCAGGTGGATTGTTTACCCATTGCACCACCTGGGAAGTTCTTATTTGTTCTTATATTCATTTAATTAATGCTCATTAAATATTCATAGTTTCTGTTATGAATTCAGCACTGAGCTTGGCACCAACAACACAGAAACAGATGGGGTTTTGAAGGGAAAAAACAAATAAGATTGGTTTCTTCCTTTATGGATCTTACAGATTAGAAGGAGGAAATAAATTATTAACAAATAATGATCCAGAAATAAATAGATCAATAAAGAAAATTTGTGCTGCCATGTATACAGATGTGGTTGTCAGACTGAGCTGGGTCCAAATCACTCATCTTCCCCTTCCTAGTTTTATCATCTTGGGCAAGACACTGAAACTCACTGAGTGTCAGTTTCCTTCTCTCTAAAATGAACCTATTAATAAAAACTATGCAGGGTTATTGCATGACATAAATTAGCAGGAAAGTTGCCTAATAATTATTACCCTTATTATCCTAAAGAGTAGAGTAAGTCAACTTTTTCCATCAGAGAAAAGGCTATCCCACTTTCCAATCTCACCTATAACAGTTTCCTTAACTTTCAACTCCTCAGAGTCCAGGAAGTATACACTTTTTATAGAGCTTACAGTTAGTTTACTAAAGTCAGTATCTGCCCAGAAACTGAGGAAAGACAAAGCAGAATTATTTTAAATTATTATCTACTGAATGTATACCACATACCAAATATTGTGCTGAGCAGTTGTTATTTTATTTCATTTAAAGATGACAACAGTCCTTAAGTAGTAGTAGTAGCCAGTCCTGTTCAACTCTTTGCAACCCTATAGACTGTAGCCCACGAGGCTCCTCTGTCCATGAGACTTCCCAGGCTAGAATACTGGAGTGGGCTGTCATTTCCTATTCCAGGAGATCTTCCGGATTCAGGGATCCAGTCTGTGTCTCTTGCATTTCCTGGACTTACAGGTGGATTCTTTACCAATTGCGCTGCCTGGGAAGCCCAAACAATCCTTAAAGTACATACTGTTTCTGTTCCCAAATTATAATGAGAAATTTGAATCTCGAATGTATGAAATTATTTGCTTAGGTAATATCAACTGAATCTGAATCCTACCTTCAAAGCAGTATTGGGAAAACCCATCTTTCCTCCTCGGTCTTTATTTCCTGTGTGTTGCCTGCATTTCACATCACTCTCACCTTTCATTTTAGATATTTCTGGTCACCAAATGTGTGGGTTTCTCCCCACCCCAACAAAGCAGTCCTCCACCATTTGGATATACTACAATTTCACTCAATTCAATTCAATTCTGAGACTATCTATCTGGAAATGGTGTCATATCCTACAGATTAAGAGCACAATCCCATAGGCCTGCTTCTACTTTATTATTTTTTTTTTTAGTTTATTTTTTTATTTTTTACAGAGTTTTGTTGTTTACTGCCACACATCAACATGAATCTACCATACTACTTTAGATGCCAATCTCAAGTTTACCTACAACTTCTGTCTCATTTGGTTACAAATTGGAGAGTCTCATCACCTCCTCCTTGGGTTCTATTAATATGCTAAAGGAGCTCTCAGAACTCAGGGAAACACTTTTTTCCCAATGTATTGAAGAATATGTTGAAGGATATAGATGAACAGCTAGATAAAGAGATCTATAGGGCAAAGTCTGGGAATCCCTAGCACAGGAGAGTCTGTCCCCATAGAGTTTGCAATTGTGTCATTCTTTTCATGTGGATGTTTGCCAACCTGGAAGATCCTGAAAACCTCTTGCATTAGGATTCTATACAAGCTTCCTCCTACAGACATGACTGACCATTAAGTCATTAATTAATTCATTAATTCAGTCTTTACTTTAATCACTGCTTGGATTATTCTATAGCAGCTCTCATCAAGGAGTCCATTCAGAGTCACCTCATTAGAACAAAAAACTCCTACCACTCAGGAAATTACAAGGGTTTCAGGAACTCTGTGTCAAGAACTGAGGGTAGAAACCAATGTATATATTCTGTTCTCTCACAAAAGTCAACATGATTTTCCTGTTTCTCTCTGGTTTATTTGCATAGTCTCTCTGCTATCACTCTCTTGAGTTTTTTAACAGTAAGTTGGGATTCTGCATCCTGCATCTTTCTTCCACCCCAATTCCACATCCTTCTCTTTTGGCTACTTTACCAAACTTTGGATGTGCCAACATCCTGCTACCAGTTCTGTGCTCTGGCAAGAACTAGAGCAAACTAATATTCTTCTAATTGAATGGATGGCTTTCTGGGAAATGGTGGATATTCTATTTAATAGATTTGCCTGAATTAGGAAAGAGGAAAGGAAGCCATGATCAAAGACGTTTACCCAATGAAATGAAGAGAACATCAAGAAAGAATCAGCTGATGAGGTAATGTTTTCCTAATATGAGAACAAAATGATCAACAATCAAAAGCATAAAAGGAAGATGTCAGAAAGTATATCCCAGTAAAAGAGAAAAGGAAGAAATAATGGAAAGGAATTTTGATGACCTCATTTACAGCATAGTTTTTGCTAATGTTTTGAAATGAAGGAAAAATAACCTTGCTTGCTTTTATATACTTAAGTACAAAACAAAATAAATCACATAACACTGGTTCCTCTCTGCATGGAACACAAGTGTTGTGAGAAAAAATTTGATTGTGTAATTGAATGAAAGATTTGTTATAAATATTGATGGGTATTGAATTTGGGATGAGTAGGTGAGATAAGTAGCCTTTAAAATTTCTTAGAAACTCAAGTTTTCTAAGGTTCTTTAAAGTTCCTGTGTGTGTGTTTGTGGGTGTATAAATGACAAACAGTATCATGGTTATGTAGAAGATTTTCATAATTAATACACAGACTTTATAATCTAGTTCTCAATACACTTTTTTTTTAAGTTTTGGATTTTATTTATTTATGTTTGGCTGGGCTGGGTCTGCGTTGTGCTGCACTGGCTTCTCATGCAGTGGCTTCTCTTACTGAGGAGCACGGGCTCTAGGTATGCACACAGGCTTCCGTAGTTGCAGCTTGTGGGCTCTACAAGGTGAACTTAGTTGCCTCAGGGCATGTGGGATCTTCTGCACCAGGGATCGAACCTGTGTCCCCTGCATTGGCAGACAGATTCCTAACCACTGGACCATCAGGGAAGCCCCCTCAATAAACTTTTATGTAACTAACAAACATATGAATGAGACAGAAAACCATCCTGAGTGGAAGTAATTAGACACTGGACTTAACACACAGAGAACACTGCACATCTTTCTTCCACCCCATTCCACATCCTTCTCTTTGGCTACTTTACCAAACTTTGATGTGCCAACATCCTGCTACCAGTTCTGTGCTCTGGCAAGAACTAGAGCAAACTAATATTCTTCTAATTGAATGGATGGCTTTCTGGGAAATGGTGGATATTCTATTTAATAGATTTGCCTGAATTAGGAAAGAGGAAAGGAAGCCATGATCAAAGACGTTTACCCAATGAAATGAAGAGAACATCAAGAAAGAATCAGCTGATGAGGTAATGTTTTCCTAATATGAGAACAAAATGATCAACAATCAAAAGCATAAAAGGAAGATGTCAGAAAGTATATCCCAGTAAAAGAGAAAAGGAAGAAATAATGGAAAGGAATTTTGATGACCTCATTTACAGCATAGTTTTTGCTAATGTTTTGAAATGAAGGAAAAATAACCTTGCTTGCTTTTATATACTTAAGTACAAAACAAAATAAATCACATAACACTGGTTCCTCTCTGCATGGAACACAAGTGTTGTGAGAAAAAATTTGATTGTGTAATTGAATGAAAGATTTGTTATAAATATTGATGGGTATTGAATTTGGGATGAGTAGGTGAGATAAGTAGCCTTTAAAATTTCTTAGAAACTCAAGTTTTCTAAGGTTCTTTAAAGTTCCTGTGTGTGTGTTTGTGGGTGTATAAATGACAAACAGTATCATGGTTATGTAGAAGATTTTCATAATTAATACACAGACTTTATAATCTAGTTCTCAATACACTTTTTTTTTAAGTTTTGGATTTTATTTATTTATGTTTGGCTGGGCTGGGTCTGCGTTGTGCTGCACTGGCTTCTCATGCAGTGGCTTCTCTTACTGAGGAGCACGGGCTCTAGGTATGCACACAGGCTTCCGTAGTTGCAGCTTGTGGGCTCTACAAGGTGAACTTAGTTGCCTCAGGGCATGTGGGATCTTCTGCACCAGGGATCGAACCTGTGTCCCCTGCATTGGCAGACAGATTCCTAACCACTGGACCATCAGGGAAGCCCCCTCAATAAACTTTTATGTAACTAACAAACATATGAATGAGACAGAAAACCATCCTGAGTGGAAGTAATTAGACACTGGACTTAACACACAGAGAACAAGTTAAATTGTGCATTCTGAGTGGTGAAATTTCCCAGTCTTCTTCCCATACTCTGATCTCAGAATGCTGGAAACCAGGTATATAAATTAAGTTAGAGTTAGTGGGAATTCATTCTAGAAATACTGAAAGCCTAGGAGAATGGATCTACCTAAACTTAAACTTTGGGGTAATTCAATGAAAAAGTTGGTTACCTCATTGCCCTACAATGCAGTCCACAAGTGGGCAAGGGAAGTTTCATTCAGGTTTCTGGTTTTCATTCTTAAACAGGAGAGCACAATGAAGAAGAGTCACCTATCTGGTGGAGTTATCAAGCATTTCAGACCAAACAAACAAACAACAAGCAAAGATGATAGATACAAAGATGATATGAAAACTAAAGAGAAACAAATACCATGGAAACTTATAAACTCAAACCAAAGCAAAATGAAACAAAGTCCCTGACACAGAAATTAAACTTCACTGCTCCCCACCCCCAGTAAAGCAAGAGAGGTGAATGATACAGTAAAAGGACAAATAGAAAACAAAATAAACTCAGGGAAAACAAGAATGACAGTCAAAAGAAGGGTGAGACGATAAAGAGCAAAAAGTAGAGAAACACAACATGGTCCTTGTGGTCCTGAGGACTCCCTAAAGACTGAGATACAGAAGATGATGTACCTCTTTAAAAATGTCTGGAACAGGACTAAATTCTTTCTTTGAGTTATATGTCTGTCTTCTCTCTTCAAAAAAAAAATATACTGGGATTTAGCAACCATGTTAAAGAGCTAGTGCAGCTGTCCCTGGGATCCTTCAGGGAACTGATTCCATGACCTGCTTCCCCTATACCCAAATCTACAGATACTCAAGTCTCTTCTGGGCTTCCCTGGTGGCTCAGATGGTAAAGAATTTGCCTACAATGCAGGAGGATCTGGGTTTGATCCCTGGGTTGGGAAGATCCCCTGGAGAAGGAAATGGCTACCCTCTTCAGTATTCTTTCTTGGAGAATTCTGTGGACAGAGGAGCCTGTCAGGCTATAGTCCATAGGGTCACCAAAAGTTGGACATAACTTAGAGACTAAAATTTCACTTTTCAAGTCTCTTTTATAAAGTGGTATAGTATTTTTTTAAAAAAAGATTTATTTATTTATTTTGGTGGGGGTGAGGTGGGGAGGGAGGGGAGCAGGCGGGCCACTTCTATTGGTCTTTCATTTGTCCATTTTTCACCCATCTTTGTTCTTTTGGACCGTGTGGGCCTCCCATTGCAGTGGCCTCTGTTGTCGCAGAGCGCTGTCTCTGGGCACATGTGCTCCAGAGCTTGGGCTCAGCAATTGGACACATTGGTCCAGCCGCTCTGCTGCACGTGGGATCTTCCCAGGCCAGGGATAGAACCGGCACCCCTTGCACTGCAAGGCGGTGTCTTTACCCACTGGACCACCAGGGAAGCCCTATAAAATGGTATAGTATTTGTCTATAACCTATGCATATTCTCCCATATATTATAAACTACCTCTAGATCACTTATAATAGTTAATACAAAGTAAATGTTATATAATTAGTTGTGAATTCAACATACATGCTATGTAAGCAGTTTCCCTGGATGCAAATTCAAGCTTTGCTTTGTGGTACTTTCTGGAATTTTCTTTTATTGAATATTTTTGATGTGCAGTTGGTTGAATCCTCAGATGTGGAATCTTCCCATAATGAATGCCTGACTGTAATATCCCAGAGCCACTATCATAGACAGTGTGAGAAATTCTAATTACTACATATCTTCTGCTTTAATAATCTAGGTAATTTTTCCAGTTGACATTTTATTTTATCTATAAACTTTATTATTTTTTTATTGTTTTACATTTTTAAATTGTGCCTTGAACATTATCAGCAGATAAAGCACCAAGCACTATTAAGTAGGTACATATTATAGGAGTAAAAAAAAATTGCTAGATTCTTTTATTCAAATCTCTCAATACATACTGCTTAAGCAACAGAATGGTTTCTTTTGTTCATACTGAGCACAGATGAGTAATCTTTGTTCTTTTTGAATGAATCTGTAGTATATATTTAAATGTTCTGCTTGTGTACTCGGTTTAGATTATTTGAATGTCTAATAGATTGCCTCTTAGCTTTAGTTATCACCCAAACATTTTAATTCCAAATATTTTGTTAAAAAATCTCTAATCAAAGGTCAAATTGTACCATATATTTATTTGCAAAGCTGCTGCTTAGAATACCTCAAGGATGGAAACATTGGTTTATTTCTCATTCTTAGTCCCTAGGATGGTATCTTAATCCCCAAAGTGGGGTTAGGTGCATGTGCCTGTGATACACTGATGAATAAAAGTCATGTCTTAGATACCAGGGACTCACAGAGTGCACCAAACCAGAGTATAAAAGAGTGTTAGGAAATAATAGTAAAATCAACACGTCCTACTGGGGTTACAGATACAAAAAAGGGCAAAAGTTTGTGAAGTTTTTAAAAAATATATTTTGATTTAACTAAGAATGAGGAAGGAGAATTAAAATCTAAAATGAAGTAGAAATTCTATCATGGATCTTAATCATTGGGGTGAAGTGCGATTATCAGGGAACTGGGGTTGCATATCTAAAATTCTAGCATTCAAAACTGTTTTGATTTTTAAAGTCATCATGAATGGAAGGAAGGCAAAAGTAAAGTAGAGACTTTTTTTCTTGTCTTGTACATTCTTCATAGGACTTGAGCTTCTGCTTAAAGAATTATGGAAGAAGCACCAAACACATACTACAGTTTCATGTTCTTTGGATGGTTTGTCAAAATTGTCCTTCTTAATGAACAATTACAAACCAGGACTCCACCTGTTGTCCTTATTTTCTTCATCCATTGTGTGTTTAAATTAATAAATGGGCCAACACAACTTATCTATGACTCTGAAAAGATACTTTCCATCTTTGAAGCTTGAGATCCCACCAAAAAAGAGGACATCTTCCAAAACACACATACACACAATAACAGCAACAACACAACAAATTACCTTGTGCTATATAGGGTGTTGTTTCCTCTTTTATTCAAATCTCTCAATACATACTGCTTAAGCAACAGAATGGTTTCTTTTGTTCATACTGAGCACAGATGAGTAATCTTTGTTCTTTTTGAATGAATCTGTAGTATATATTTAAATGTTCTGCTTGTGTACTCGGTTTAGATTATTTGAATGTCTAATAGATTGCCTCTTAGCTTTAGTTATCACCCAAACATTTTAATTCCAAATATTTTGTTAAAAAATCTCTAATCAAAGGTCAAATTGTACCATATATTTATTTGCAAAGCTGCTGCTTAGAATACCTCAAGGATGGAAACATTGGTTTATTTCTCATTCTTAGTCCCTAGGATGGTATCTTAATCCCCAAAGTGGGGTTAGGTGCATGTGCCTGTGATACACTGATGAATAAAAGTCATGTCTTAGATACCAGGGACTCACAGAGTGCACCAAACCAGAGTATAAAAGAGTGTTAGGAAATAATAGTAAAATCAACACGTCCTACTGGGGTTACAGATACAAAAAAGGGCAAAAGTTTGTGAAGTTTTTAAAAAATATATTTTGATTTAACTAAGAATGAGGAAGGAGAATTAAAATCTAAAATGAAGTAGAAATTCTATCATGGATCTTAATCATTGGGGTGAAGTGCGATTATCAGGGAACTGGGGTTGCATATCTAAAATTCTAGCATTCAAAACTGTTTTGATTTTTAAAGTCATCATGAATGGAAGGAAGGCAAAAGTAAAGTAGAGACTTTTTTTCTTGTCTTGTACATTCTTCATAGGACTTGAGCTTCTGCTTAAAGAATTATGGAAGAAGCACCAAACACATACTACAGTTTCATGTTCTTTGGATGGTTTGTCAAAATTGTCCTTCTTAATGAACAATTACAAACCAGGACTCCACCTGTTGTCCTTATTTTCTTCATCCATTGTGTGTTTAAATTAATAAATGGGCCAACACAACTTATCTATGACTCTGAAAAGATACTTTCCATCTTTGAAGCTTGAGATCCCACCAAAAAAGAGGACATCTTCCAAAACACACATACACACAATAACAGCAACAACACAACAAATTACCTTGTGCTATATAGGGTGTTGTTTCCTCTTTTGGAATGATATTTGTGGGTCGTGGTGTGGGGGCAGGAGGTCTGTTCATAATGAATGATCGGCCTCCAAGCTTTTTCTTTACGCTCCTGTTGGCCAGTATCGTGTCATAGTCACTGTCGTCAATCTCAGCGAAAGTGTATGGGTCTTCCTCCTCCTCATTGTTTTCATTTTCATTTCCTTCCTCTTTGTGTTCACCTCCTGTTTCATGTCTTACACTGAAATCACACCAACTGTGACTTCTTTCCACGTGGCCTTCCAACATTTTTCCTGCTTAAGAAATATTTCAGTGGTAGTTACATACATACATACATACACATATATATATACATATACATATATATGTATATATATATAGTGCCTCTAAGTCATCTTTTATTCTCATCCATCTTCTTTGGCCTGTGTGGGCCTCCCATTGTAGTGGTCTCTCTCGTTCCAGAATGCTGGCTCATAACTGGACACACCGGTCCAGCTGCTCCGTGGCACGTGGGATCCTCCCGGGCCAGGGATGGAACTGGTGCCCCTTGCACTGCAAGGTGGACTCTAGACCCACTGGGCCACCGGGGAAGCCCCAGTTACTTATATTTTATACAATATTATTGGTGTCCATCTGTCACTTCCTTGAATGTCTCCGCCTCAAATAATTTATATCTTACCTTATAAATTCTGAAAAAAGAAAAGTGAATCCTGTTAATTTAGTACCATATTCTCCTGAAATCTTAATTGTTAACTTAGAAAAAGTTTGTTGAAGACATGGAATTCTTTGAAAGCATGTAAATAGGCATATAATTATTTTTCACATAGTTTATGAATGATTTAACATGAGGAAACCAAATTATAAAACCAAGTAAAGTAGTTGTATATTTTTGTCAAATGTTTATATTTTTATCAAATTCCAAATGCTTTGAAAGCTTGTGTTTTTCAAGCCTAGTGTTCTCAGATTTTTAAAAAGTAATTTATGATTTATTTTTGGCTCTACTGGGTCTTTGCTGCTGCATCGGCTTTTCTCTAGTTGCAGTGAATGGGCTTCTCATTGAGGTGGCTTCTCTTGTTGTGGAACACCGGCTCTAGGGCACTCAGGCTTCAGTAGTTGCAGCTCCTGGACTCTAGAGCACAAGTTCAATACGTGTTACCCAAAGGCTTTAGCTCTCTATGGCATATGGGATCTTCCCAGACCAGGTATTAAACTCGTGTCTCATGAATTGGCAGTCAAATTCGTTACCACTGATCTACCAGGGGAAGGCTGCTCAGATTTTTTTTTTTTTAAATTAAAGTCATGTTACCTTTCATAAGGACTGAACTGGGTATTTTGTCTAAAATTAACTTCTCTGAAAATAACAGGGGAGTAGCCAAAAGCACCATTGTTTTAGTTTCTTACACTAAGTCTCCATCTGGCTCTCTATTTTTGTAAGCCAACATGAACCTCATTCCTTGATAAAGTATATGGAAAGTAGGGTTCATGAAATAAAAGGTGGCATAGAAAACCAATGATCTAATAAATAGTCTTTATTAAACAGTCTTTTATGATTCTCATAGTCAGCAAACTCTTTACATATTTTATAAGAACATATTAAAATTATTCTAGCAGAAGTTTATTTAGAAGATAAAGATATGATAAACTGTGATCAATTAATAAGTTGAAGAGAATTTTGATGGTTCTCTCTGCCAGAACCATGAGGAAATTTTTAAAAATGTGTCTTTTTGACAACTGTTTTAAGTATTAATGAAAACAATAAAAATGGAAATTATTTCAGTTATTAACTGAAAAATCATTACTTCTCTGTGGTGTTGTGGGATTCATGCTCATGAACTATGGAAGAATCAGTCTCCTTTCTCTTTGGTGAGACTCTGACTAAAATTTTTTACTTTACTGAATAGATATTTTAGTGGAAAAATTTAGGAGGTAGGGAGAAAGAAAGCTGTTAGAGCAGAATCAAGGGATATTATTATAAGAAGACTCGGCAACTGTTTTGGGTAGGCTTATGAGGACAGACCAAAGTGCAGCACAAGATTATCTCTCTACCTAGTCTTAGTTTGTTTCAGCTAGTTTAACCCAGTAAGTATGAACACCAACATGCTTGGCACTAACTTTAAAATCTCCAAGACTTTCCTTTACCCTTACGAATAATATGGTTTTGAAATTCTGACTTCATGACTTGTTTCACTGACAGGGTCCCAGGTAAAACCAGATAAGTGTGTGGGAAACACTTGTACAGTGTTTCATTTTTAGCGGAATATGTCAACTATCTTACTTTTATGAACTGATTTCCTGAGCTGTTAACTCTCTTTGTTTCTCCACCCACCTCCTTTCTCAACTCTTTCTAAAGTTGGGCTTGCACTAGAAAGAATACACTTCACTTTTCATTTCCCAGTGTATCAGATTATACTCTTCAGGTTGGAGTTGGATCTGAGTTTTTTCAACTCAAGTTGTACAGTAGTAAAGAATGATGAAAATATATCACTTCTATAATTCCAATTTTTAAATAGTTTGGAAAGAATGGATAACAAAGATAAGAATCCTAAAAGTCCAGGAAAGGGCTCATGTTCATGAAAGAATTTGACACATTCTAATTACAAGGTCTGGGGTCTTGGAACTGGGTCAAAGGGGGATCATAATGATTGTTGCCTTGAAATTTTATTGTGAAGATAAAAGATACAGGGTTTTCTTTACAAACTGTGTTCTCTGTGATTGTTTTCTCCAAAGAGTATATTCACGAATCCATTATAAGGGATTTGATGCTTAGGGCATTGGTGAGGTGGCTTCTCCTTTTCAGTTGCTTGAGAGCAGGAAGGAACTCTTAAAAGAGCAATTTCTGAAGGTACCACTAACTAAAGTTGAAGAACACATACAAAGTCTCCAGCAAAAAATAAGCGGGAGCTTCTAGTCTTACTGTCAAAGACCTCCATCAAAGAATTTAAAGAAAAATATTGGCATTTTCCTTTCCATTTACTTTTAATATTAACCCTATGGGAAAAAATGATATTAAAAGTGTGCTCAGACTCTTGGAGACCCCATGGACTGTAGGTCACTGAGCTCCTCTGTCCATGGGATTTCCCAGGCAGGAATACTGGAGTGGGTTGCCATTTCCTACTCCAATTAAATGTAACAGTGCACTAAAAATGTAAAAACATAGTTTTTAAGTAACAGGAGTGAGTTCTTGTAGTATTTTGCTTCTGATTATTTGGTACTTTTCAGAAGATAAATTTGCCAACATTGTACTTCTGGTCCTAGATATCTGGAGAAAATAACTGTGAAGTAATTTTTATCCTCCTAACCAACATACCATATATGGAAATTTACACTGGAAAAATAAAGGATTTAAGAAATTATTTCAACTATTTACTGCTTTTTAAAAGTAGCTAAAAATTAACTCCTTTCAGAGACTTAATCTGATATGACAACCCTGTTTTCTTAAAAACCAATTTTAATAATTATATAAAATTACTGACATCTATTAAAGTGAGAAAAATACACCAAAATTTTGTTGTCAGGCCTACAGTCCATGGGTTGCAGAATCAGACAGGACCGAGTGGCTGAGCATGCACGCAAACACGCGCATACTAATTTACATTTCTCCCCTCACTCCCACTATCGATACACCTACTTCCTTGGTCTATCTCAATAGTCTGTTTGAGCTCAGCACATAGTAGGTAATCAATACATGTTTGTTGAATGTGTGAATGAATCGGGAAAGTGCCCACTAGGTTTCCGATCCTTTTCATTAAACAGTAGTTTTCACCTCTAATGCATAATCTTAGTTCAGGTTTATGTTGATTAACTTGACCTTTACAGCAACAAGGCCTTCAAGGACACAAATGCTGAATTTCATGGCTTCAAAATTCACTTTTTAAAATAGTCTTTATATGGTTTACAGCCTTCTAGGACTTGACAACTCAAGTACAGTGACAAACGGGGCTTTAATAATAGAGACTTCTTTCATCCCTCTTATTGCATTTTCTTTGTAAGAATATTTTATGAATTTGGAAGGTAAACATGGATAAGAGTGATCAGTAAAGTGGGTGGTAATTAGTGACTGTAGGAATGAGCAGGAAGGCCTGTCAGGCTGTGGACATTCTAGGCAGATAGGCCTAACTGAAGCTCCTCTGGATGCTCCCTGCGGCCCCCTACTCCCCCCAAACTCTGCTGCTACACACCTTAGTTCCTATATCCAGGAACCATGCTATCACAGCCATTTAATTGTTCTTCCACTTTAGCAAGACAGAGAGTTGGTTTTAGACTTTGGTCTCAATACAGGGTGTGATAAAACCCTTTACCATTTGCTTCCTCTACAGGTCCCAACTTAGTGACTGTGCCCAACTTCATTTAACACACTAGCTTTTCTCTTTGTCCAGAAAACTGAGTATTTTTTAAAAGCAACATTGTCATTTACTTTTCCACATGATGCTTGAGGTTTGTTTTATGTGACTAGTTGTGACTATGTGGCTTCTTCCAAGTTTTATTTCTTTCCTTATAGAAAGCTCTGCAATGAGATTTTAATAATTATATAAAATTACTGACATCTATTAAAGTGAGAAAATACACCAAAATTTTGTTGTCAGGCCTACAGTCCATGGGTTGCAGAATCAGACAGGACCGAGTGGCTGAGCATGCACGCAAACACGCATACTAATTTACATTTCTCCCTCACTCCCACTATCGATACACCTACTTCCTTGGTCTATCTCAATAGTCTGTTTGAGCTCAGCACATAGTAGGTAATCAATACATGTTTGTTGAATGTGTGAATGAATCGGGAAAGTGCCCACTAGGTTTCCGATCCTTTTCATTAAACAGTAGTTTTCACCTCTAATGCATAATCTTAGTTCAGGTTTATGTTGATTAACTTGACCTTTACAGCAACAAGGCCTTCAAGGACACAAATGCTGAATTTCATGGCTTCAAAATTCACTTTTTAAAATAGTCTTTATATGGTTTACAGCCTTCTAGGACTTGACAACTCAAGTACAGTGACAAACGGGGCTTTAATAATAGAGACTTCTTTCATCCCTCTTATTGCATTTTCTTTGTAAGAATATTTTATGAATTTGGAAGGTAAACATGGATAAGAGTGATCAGTAAAGTGGGTGGTAATTAGTGACTGTAGGAATGAGCAGGAAGGCCTGTCAGGCTGTGGACATTCTAGGCAGATAGGCCTAACTGAAGCTCCTCTGGATGCTCCCTGCGGCCCCCTACTCCCCCAATCTCTGCTGCTACACACCTTAGTTCCTATATCCAGGAACCATGCTATCACAGCCATTTAATTGTTCTTCCACTTTAGCAAGACAGAGAGTTGGTTTTAGACTTTGGTCTCAATACAGGGTGTGATAAAACCCTTTACCATTTGCTTCCTCTACAGGTCCCAACTTAGTGACTGTGCCCAACTTCATTTAACACACTAGCTTTTCTCTTTGTCCAGAAAACTGAGTATTTTTTAAAAGCAACATTGTCATTTACTTTTCCACATGATGCTTGAGGTTTGTTTTATGTGACTAGTTGTGACTATGTGGCTTCTTCCAAGTTTTATTTCTTTCCTTATAGAAAGCTCTGCAATGAGATTTTTTTCCTGGAAGAAAAAAGAAAAAGAAAGGGAGAGAGGAAGAAGAGGAGTGAAGGATAAGGAAAGTGAGAGAGAGGGGAGGAAAGGAGGGAAAAGGAAGGAAAAAAAAGAAAGAAAAAGAAGGAAGAAAGGAAGGGAGGGAGGGGGTTAGTGTTAAGTATCTCTTACCTGGTTTCTCAGGTCTTAGTTATTTTTTTTTAATTTTAAAAATTTTTTAAAATTTTTATTTATTTATCTTTGGGGGGTGGGCTAGGGAGGGAGGGGGACGGGCGGGCCACTTCTATTGGTCTTTCATTTCTCTATTTTCATCCGTCCTTGTTCCTTGGCTCCTGTGGGCCTCCCATCACGGCGGCCTCCGTCGTCGCAGAGCACCAGCTCTGGGCACACGTGCTCCAGAGCTCCAGCTCAGCAATTGGACACATGGGTCCAGCCACTCCACCACATGTGGGATCTTCCCAGGCCAGGGATCGAACCGGCGCCCCTTGCACTGCAAGGTGGTGTCCTTACCCACTGGACCACCAGGGGAAGCCCAGGTCTTAGTTATTAAAGAATAGGAAGAAGGTTTCTGTTGGGTTTAAAAGTTGATCTCTGTATAGCTTTGCCACCGCACTATATGCTCTGTAAGTGTGTCAAAGTTTTGAAGTTGTTGTTTTAAGCTTAAACTTACCTTGTACTGTGAAGGCAGTGGTTACAGGTCGTGGCGGGGGGAGAGGTGGTCTGGAGCTTATGAGGGACTCTTGGGAATTATTTTCGGGGTTGTCTCCAGGAATGAACACATATAAGTCATCGTACTGGTTCTCACTCCCACTGTCAACCTCTGGTGGGCTGCTCTCCGCCTCCACGCCTGATTCATGCCCCTTTTCTTCCTCTGCCGTTTCATTCATCTCAGGCCCTTCTGCCCTCTGCTTGTAAAGCCAGCTTTCACGGTGTAGAGCTGGGCTCTGTATGGCTGGGTATGATAAACATTGTGGGATTTCATTTAAACACACCATCCAAAGACATTTAATATTTTGTAACTTGGTATAGAAGTGGTGGTAATATTAATTAAACTTTTATGAACTGATATAAAGGAAAGCTAACAAATGTGTAATTTTGGTGAACAGTCATTCTCGGGCTTTTAAAATATTTACCAAGTGAAAGCTCCATTACATCTTGCTCCCTCAGTTTATGACACTCTCATACACATAGTCTGATATTACATATATAATAATATTCCAATTTTCTAGAGCTATTTGAGTAGATTCAATATATAACTGATGACTATATTTTTTAGTAGATAACAATATAGCAATAAGTAATAACCCAATAAGTAATAAGTGATGGAAAGGTAAAGATAAGAAACAAAAATCTCAACTTGTGGGACTTTCCTGCTAGTTCAGTGCTCCCAGTGCAGGGGGCCTGTGTTCAATTCACGGTCAGAGAACTAGATTCTACATACCACAACTAAAGAACCTGCATGCCACAGCAAAGACTGAAGAGTCTGCATGCCACAACTAAGATCTGGTGCAGCCAAATAATTTAGGAGGAAAAAAAAAAACTGGCTTTTAAATAATGTAATAAAATGAATCTGTGATTCTTACTTAGTTATTACTTAACATATTTATCACCAGATGATATCTTTTTTTTTAAAATAAATTTTGGCCTCTTTTATTGTTTTTTTTTAATTTACTTATTTTCATCCGTCTTTATTCTTTGGCCTGTGTGGACCTCCCGTTGCAGTGGCCTCTCTTGTTGCAGAACACAAGCTGTGGGCACATGCGCTCCAGAGCACTGGCTCGTAATTGGACACACTGGTCCACTGTGGGATTCTCCCAGGCCAGGGATCCAACCGGTGTCCCTTGCACTGTAAGGCGGACTCTTTACCCACTGGACCACCAGGGAAGCCCACTGGATGATATCTTAATTCTTGGAAATATTACTTGATAATGTGTTAATATTTTTTGATGGGGATGGCACCCTAATTACCTAGTAAGTATTTTCTCTATTTTTAATTTTCTTTAAAAACCTTTTTAGTTAGAGAATAATTGCTTAACAATGTTGTGTTGGTTTCTCTGTACAGCAACATGAATCAGCTATCAATATATGTATGTCCCCTCACTCCTGAGCCTTCCTCCTGCACCAGCCCCCATCCCAGCCCTCTAGGTCATCACAGTGCACCTAGTTGAGCAGGTAAATATTTTTAAGGCTCAGTTCTCTCACCAAAAGTCTATGTTATCCTGAAACTTAACTGAATGATTCAGGCAAATTTCATCCACTGTAAGGAACCATGATTCCATTATTTGTGTTTATACTGTACACAGTAAATACTCTTTAGCCACTCAGGAAGAAAATAGAACCAAAATATGTTATAATGTGATAATTTTAAATCTCTAAACCTGTTGTTTATATTTTGTTTATAGAAATTCTGCTGTAAATAAAACCTTCACAAAAGTTTCAAATGAGGGCTTCCCTGGTGGTCCATTGGGTGGAGAGTCCACTTTGCAGCGCTGGGGCACTGGTTCTAACCCTGGCCTGGGAACATCCCATGTGCTGCAGAGCGGCTGGACCAGTGTGCCCAATTATGAGCCGGAGCTCTGGAGCAAGAGAGGCCCCCTTGCATGCCACAACTAATTGGGAGCAAAAAAAAAACTGGCTTTTAAATAATGTAATAAAATGAATCTGTGATTCTTACTTAGTTATTACTTAACATATTTATCACCAGATGATATCTTTTTTTTTAAAATAAATTTTGGCCTCTTTTATTGTTTTTTTTTAATTTACTTATTTTCATCCGTCTTTATTCTTTGGCCTGTGTGGACCTCCCGTTGCAGTGGCCTCTCTTGTTGCAGAACACAAGCTGTGGGCACATGCGCTCCAGAGCACTGGCTCGTAATTGGACACACTGGTCCACTGTGGGATTCTCCCAGGCCAGGGATCCAACCGGTGTCCCTTGCACTGTAAGGCGGACTCTTTACCCACTGGACCACCAGGGAAGCCCACTGGATGATATCTTAATTCTTGGAAATATTACTTGATAATGTGTTAATATTTTTTGATGGGGATGGCACCCTAATTACCTAGTAAGTATTTTCTCTATTTTTAATTTTCTTTAAAAACCTTTTTAGTTAGAGAATAATTGCTTAACAATGTTGTGTTGGTTTCTCTGTACAGCAACATGAATCAGCTATCAATATATGTATGTCCCCTCACTCCTGAGCCTTCCTCCTGCACCAGCCCCCATCCCAGCCCTCTAGGTCATCACAGTGCACCTAGTTGAGCAGGTAAATATTTTTAAGGCTCAGTTCTCTCACCAAAAGTCTATGTTATCCTGAAACTTAACTGAATGATTCAGGCAAATTTCATCCACTGTAAGGAACCATGATTCCATTATTTGTGTTTATACTGTACACAGTAAATACTCTTTAGCCACTCAGGAAGAAAATAGAACCAAAATATGTTATAATGTGATAATTTTAAATCTCTAAACCTGTTGTTTATATTTTGTTTATAGAAATTCTGCTGTAAATAAAACCTTCACAAAAGTTTCAAATGAGGGCTTCCCTGGTGGTCCATTGGGTGGAGAGTCCACTTTGCAGCGCTGGGGCACTGGTTCTAACCCTGGCCTGGGAACATCCCATGTGCTGCAGAGCGGCTGGACCAGTGTGCCCAATTATGAGCCGGAGCTCTGGAGCAAGAGAGGCCACTGTGATGGGAGGCCCACACAGGCTAAAGAACAAAGATGGATGAAAATAAATAAATGAAAGACCAATAAAAGTGGCCAAAAAAAAGGGGAGGGGGGGAGGAGGGGATGGTAAAAGGAAACAAGAACCCAAATTATAAAATATTTTATTGGATTAATATCTGTCCATCTCGTTGCTCTGCAATGAGAGAGGCCGCTGCAGTGGGAGACCCACACAGGCCAAAGAATGGAGATGAATGAAAATAAATAAATAAAAAACCAATAAAAGAGGTCAAAATTAAAAAGATTTTGAAATTAACTTTGGCATCTCTATATTACAGGGAAAATGCAAATTGCTGTAATGAGTACAATAGGAAAGCAAAAACTATTGTTTTTAAGTGTTGCTAAACTAAAATATAGCTAAAGAAGACAAATCGCACAGTACAAACAGGAATTTTTTTATATATGAAGAGTTATACTGTAGACATTTTTCAGCAACAGGAGTCAAAAAATCAGTCATGTAGGAAAATCATGTCCATGATGGTACTGCATATTTGTACGTGAATTTTATTTTTTATTTCACTCTTTTTTCATGGAAGAATGAAGAAAAGTCTAGCTGCTGGTATTAGAACAGCAAACCAAGACTCTTTAACTAGCAGCCTGGGCAGAACAGACGGTGTTTCATTCTTGCGAAGATCTCTGAACAGACCTCATTCATCTTTCTGTCTCTAAGCCCAAACACAGCCTGAAATAAAGTAGTTTCTAGATATGCTGATGGAGTAGATGATGGAGTGGCTGAAAAGAAATCATTGCTCAGGCTAGCAAAGGGACTTTGTTTCTGTCTGGGCAAATCAATCATCAACTTAGTATTAGATTCATGCTATAGGCAATTACTTGTAGCTACCTGTATGTTTATATATTCACTTTATGTATTTTATTTTATTTTATTTTAAAGATTTATTTATTTATTTATTTTGGGCGGGGATCGGGTTGGGGAGGGAGGGGAGCGGGCGGGCCACTTCTATTGGTCTTTCATTTCTCTGTTTTCATCGGTCTTTGTTCTTTGGCTCCTGCGGCCCTCCCATCGCGGTGGTGTCTGTTGTCGCAGAGCGCCGGCTCTGGGCGCATGCGCTCCAGAGCTCCAGCTCGGTGATTGGACACATCAGTCCAGCCGCTCCGCGGCACGTGGGATCTTCCCAGGCCAGGGATCGAACCGGCGTCCCTTGCACTGCAAGGTGGTGTCCTTATCCACTGGACCACCAGGGGAAGCCCTACGTATTTTATTTTATGTAAGCATTGTCTAAACAACAGAATCTCCTTGGTTCTTATCAAACATGCCCAGCCCTGAAAGACAGCCCTGGAGAATCAGACACGGTGGGTCAGTGGGTTTTAGCAAGCTTTGTAGAAAGGGTGAGGACAGTGGAAATTTGCTGACTTAGAGTGTTCTCAGTTTCACCTTTTCAATAACAGAAGAGTCAGAGGCCTGAGACTTACAGGAAAATGCAAATTGCTGTAATGAGTACAATAGGAAAGCAAAAACTATTGTTTTTAAGTGTTGCTAAACTAAAATATAGCTAAAGAAGACAAATCGCACAGTACAAACAGGAATTTTTTTATATATGAAGAGTTATACTGTAGACATTTTTCAGCAACAGGAGTCAAAAAATCAGTCATGTAGGAAAATCATGTCCATGATGGTACTGCATATTTGTACGTGAATTTTATTTTTTATTTCACTCTTTTTTCATGGAAGAATGAAGAAAAGTCTAGCTGCTGGTATTAGAACAGCAAACCAAGACTCTTTAACTAGCAGCCTGGGCAGAACAGACGGTGTTTCATTCTTGCGAAGATCTCTGAACAGACCTCATTCATCTTTCTGTCTCTAAGCCCAAACACAGCCTGAAATAAAGTAGTTTCTAGATATGCTGATGGAGTAGATGATGGAGTGGCTGAAAAGAAATCATTGCTCAGGCTAGCAAAGGGACTTTGTTTCTGTCTGGGCAAATCAATCATCAACTTAGTATTAGATTCATGCTATAGGCAATTACTTGTAGCTACCTGTATGTTTATATATTCACTTTATGTATTTTATTTTATTTTATTTTAAAGATTTATTTATTTATTTATTTTGGGCGGGGATCGGGTTGGGGAGGGAGGGGAGCGGGCGGGCCACTTCTATTGGTCTTCCATTTCTCTGTTTTCATCGGTCTTTGTTCTTTGGCTCCTGCGGGCCTCCCATCGCGGTGGTGTCTGTTGTCGCAGAGCGCTGGCTCTGGGCGCATGTGCTCCAGAGCTCCGGCTCGGTGATTGGACACATCAGTCCAGCCGCTCCGCGGCACGTGGGATCTTCCCAGGCCAGGGATCGAACCGGCGCCCCTTGCACTGCAAGGTGGTGTCCTTATCCACTGGACCACCAGGGGAAGCCCTACGTATTTTATTTTATGTAAGCATTGTCTAAACAACAGAATCTCCTTGGTTCTTATCAAACATGCCCAGCCCTGAAAGACAGCCCTGGAGAATCAGACACGGTGGGTCAGTGGGTTTTAGCAAGCTTTGTAGAAAGGGTGAGGACAGTGGAAATTTGCTGACTTAGAGTGTTCTCAGTTTCACCTTTTCAATAACAGAAGAGTCAGAGGCCTGAGTCTAGGCACACAGAATTTTATATATGAGACAGTTCCAGGTTCAAACAATCTGTAGAAATGAAGTTCTGTACCAATAACTGAAATAATGTCTTCTTATGGGTTGTACCTCTGAGAATTAAATGTCCTAATAAATATATGGTCATTATCAATGATGGCCTTTATCGTCACTTTCATTACCCTTAAAATGATGTCATTAGAATGATAATAAAATGTATAACTGTAAAATCTAGTGCATCAATTTATTACGTTAATGTTTAGCGTGGTTTTGTGTTCTGCCATAGTGTCTGAAGAGTGTAATGATTTTGCCCAAGTGTGCCAGGTTAAGGCACTGTGTTTAATATTATTTGATTTGCAAGTCAGTCCATCATTTGAAAAGCTGGTAGTCAGTAACGTTTTGTGGAGCATAAACTGTGAACTGTTCAAAGAGCAAATGACCTGAGGCAAGAGCAGGCTTGATGTGAGACGTCACTGTGGCTGTGAACTAGCCACAGAGTGGTCACAGGCAGGACCTACAAGCATCTCTAGGGCCTCACAGGTGATAATAAGGATTACAAGACTTGGGAGAGAGATTGGAGAGTTTGGAACAGAAGGGTAATTAGTTCCCTCATAAAGTCTAGAACATTAGGGACATATGGGGAGGCAGAAATTTCAAGGTTTCTTAACAGAGTACTACTGGTATTTTTGACAAGATAATCCTGTGCTTCCTGGGGGCCTGTCCTGTGTATTGCAGGACATTTAGCAGAATTTCTAGCAAAACTCCTTCTCAAATTGTGACAACAACAGACAATCCTATATCCTATGTTGGGAGCTGGCGGGGGGGCCCCATGCGCCAGAGCTCCAGCTCGGTGATTGGACACATCAGTCCAGCCGCTCCGCGCACGTGGGATCTTCCCAGGCCAGGATCGAACCGGCGCCCTTGCACTGCAAGGTGGTGTCCTTATCCACTGGACCACCAGGGGAAGCCCTACGTATTTTATTTTATGTAAGCATTGTCTAAACAACAGAATCTCCTTGGTTCTTATCAAACATGCCCAGCCCTGAAAGACAGCCCTGGAGAATCAGACACGGTGGGTCAGTGGGTTTTAGCAAGCTTTGTAGAAAGGGTGAGGACAGTGGAAATTTGCTGACTTAGAGTGTTCTCAGTTTCACCTTTTCAATAACAGAAGAGTCAGAGGCCTGAGTCTAGGCACACAGAATTTTATATATGAGACAGTTCCAGGTTCAAACAATCTGTAGAAATGAAGTTCTGTACCAATAACTGAAATAATGTCTTCTTATGGGTTGTACCTCTGAGAATTAAATGTCCTAATAAATATATGGTCATTATCAATGATGGCCTTTATCGTCACTTTCATTACCCTTAAAATGATGTCATTAGAATGATAATAAAATGTATAACTGTAAAATCTAGTGCATCAATTTATTACGTTAATGTTTAGCGTGGTTTTGTGTTCTGCCATAGTGTCTGAAGAGTGTAATGATTTTGCCCAAGTGTGCCAGGTTAAGGCACTGTGTTTAATATTATTTGATTTGCAAGTCAGTCCATCATTTGAAAAGCTGGTAGTCAGTAACGTTTTGTGGAGCATAAACTGTGAACTGTTCAAAGAGCAAATGACCTGAGGCAAGAGCAGGCTTGATGTGAGACGTCACTGTGGCTGTGAACTAGCCACAGAGTGGTCACAGGCAGGACCTACAAGCATCTCTAGGGCCTCACAGGTGATAATAAGGATTACAAGACTTGGGAGAGAGATTGGAGAGTTTGGAACAGAAGGGTAATTAGTTCCCTCATAAAGTCTAGAACATTAGGGACATATGGGGAGGCAGAAATTTCAAGGTTTCTTAACAGAGTACTACTGGTATTTTTGACAAGATAATCCTGTGCTTCCTGGGGGCCTGTCCTGTGTATTGCAGGACATTTAGCAGAATTTCTAGCAAAACTCCCTTCTCAAATTGTGACAACAACAGACAATCTCCTATATCCTATGTTGGGAGTAAGAAATAGTGCTCCATTAAGAGCACAGTGTTATTGCAATAATCCAGGGAAGAGCTGATGCCAGGGTGGACAGCGTGAATGAGTAACAACGGAGGGTGAGGAAATGTTGGCTGTATTGTGAAGGCGGAGTTCGCAGTACTATCTGACACATTGGAGGCTGGGTAGGAGAGAAAGGAGAAAAGAGTGACTCCAGGTTTTGGGACTGAACTGAACAAGGAAGAAGTCTTCATTTTCTGAGATGGCCAAGTCAGCAGGTATAGTAGATTTGGGCATGGTTGGAATTAGGGTTTTAAGATTTGGAAATGTTGAGTGGGAGATGCCACTCAGACTTGCTGGAGATGCTTGTCAGATTTGCTGGTGAGCAACCTGCTGTGAACCAGTGGAGTTTGGCATGATGGGTAGAGTTATGTAAATGCAGGAAGACTCTGAAAATCTTCAGTCATTAGGATATAAAACTACATCCTACTACAGGCAGCAGGGACCTTAGAGAGTCCTAATACAAGCTTTCATTTCCTACCTGAGAAAACTAAGGTCTGAAAATAATGGGACTTTGTTTAAAAAAAAACTGGAAAAATGCAGTTATCAAATAGAATATTTATATCATTCTGACTAGTGTACTCTCTTTGGGTAAGAAAAACCATTAATGTGATTATTAAACACTGAACTTATTAGAAGTACTTAAAATAAGCAAGATAGTGTAGTAGTATTTCTACTAGATGATACACTAAGAGTTATTCTGTTGTCTTTCCACGCTCTCCATGTCTTTCCGCATTCTCCTCAGTTTTACTTTACCAGTTAAAAATATCTTAATATAAGTGTCATGAACATGCATAATGTACAGGAGCACTTACTAGGAGGACACGTAGCAAATGAGGTCATTTTCTGTTCATAGTCATTGTCCTGCTCATGATCTCTGCTGACTTCTTGGATCTGAAAAAAGGAGAGTAATTTTTAATAATATACATTAATCCTAATGTACCTGTATTTTTAGACCAAATGGAGATTGATACCTGTAAAAATAAGAATTAGCTTTTAAATTTTAAGTTAAACACTTTGATTTGCATTATATGTCTTAGCTATTATATCTGGGGCCATCTCTAATTTTTCAATGACACGTAATATTAAAAAAGTATAGCTGGAACAATACAACATTCATAATAAATAATAGATTTTTAAAATGGAACTTCTTACAATACTTCAAGATTCACAGCAGTAACTATGAAATTTTTACAGTAGATAATTCCTGAATAAAATGAATGCAGGACTTCCCTGGTGGTCCAGTGGATAAAGAGTCCACCTTGCAGTGTGCAAGGGGCACTAGTTCAATCCCTGGCCTGGGAGGATCCTACGTGCCACGGAACAGCTGGGCCAGTGTGTCCAATTATGAGCCAGTGCTCTGGAGCACCTGTGCCCAGAGCCTGTGCTCTGCAGCAGGAGAGGCCACAGCAGTGGGAGGCCCACACATACCAAAGAATAAAGATGGATGAAAATAAATAAATAAGTAAATTTTAAAAAATGAATGTAACTATTTCATTTAGGAACTGTAAGTTTTGTTTCCCTTGAACATTTCTTTATCTTTTACCAGATCAAAAGATAACTAATTACATAAAGGATTATAATAAAAACAAAAATTGAAAAGGAACGAAACTTTGTTTTTAAAAAAACTGGAAAAATGCAGTTATCAAATAGAATATTTATATCATTCTGACTAGTGTACTCTCTTTGGGTAAGAAAAACCATTAATGTGATTATTAAACACTGAACTTATTAGAAGTACTTAAAATAAGCAAGATAGTGTAGTAGTATTTCTACTAGATGATACACTAAGAGTTATTCTGTTGTCTTTCCACGCTCTCCATGTCTTTCCGCATTCTCCTCAGTTTTACTTTACCAGTTAAAAATATCTTAATATAAGTGTCATGAACATGCATAATGTACAGGAGCACTTACTAGGAGGACACGTAGCAAATGAGGTCATTTTCTGTTCATAGTCATTGTCCTGCTCATGATCTCTGCTGACTTCTTGGATCTGAAAAAAGGAGAGTAATTTTTAATAATATACATTAATCCTAATGTACCTGTATTTTTAGACCAAATGGAGATTGATACCTGTAAAAATAAGAATTAGCTTTTAAATTTTAAGTTAAACACTTTGATTTGCATTATATGTCTTAGCTATTATATCTGGGGCCATCTCTAATTTTTCAATGACACGTAATATTAAAAAAGTATAGCTGGAACAATACAACATTCATAATAAATAATAGATTTTTAAAATGGAACTTCTTACAATACTTCAAGATTCACAGCAGTAACTATGAAATTTTTACAGTAGATAATTCCTGAATAAAAATGAATGCAGGACTTCCCTGGTGGTCCAGTGGATAAAGAGTCCACCTTGCAGTGTGCAAGGGGCACTAGTTCAATCCCTGGCCTGGGAGGATCCTACGTGCCACGGAACAGCTGGGCCAGTGTGTCCAATTATGAGCCAGTGCTCTGGAGCACCTGTGCCCAGAGCCTGTGCTCTGCAGCAGGAGAGGCCACAGCAGTGGGAGGCCCACACATACCAAAGAATAAAGATGGATGAAAATAAATAAATAAGTAAATTTTAAAAAATGAATGTAACTATTTCATTTAGGAACTGTAAGTTTTGTTTCCCTTGAACATTTCTTTATCTTTTACCAGATCAAAAGATAACTAATTACATAAAGGATTATAATACAGGGAAAGACAGTGACATTTTAGAAAAGTTTATTTAAAAAGAAAAAGGAAACGGGAATTTCCAGTCAAGGAATTTATGTTTCTCTTTCTTAAATCACTTTCACTGCAATTAGAAGGGAAAATTACTGAGAAACCTCCTTTATTTTTTCTCTGGAGTTGCTGTTCTTGGTCATTCAGTTGTGTCCAACTCTTTGTGACCCTATGGATTATAGCCCATCTGGGTCCTTTGTCCATGGAATTCTCCAGGCAAGAATATTGCAGTAGGTTGCCATTTTTTCCTCCAGGGGATCTTCCTGATTCAGGGATTGAACCTGTATCTCCTGCATTTGCAGGCAGATTTTTTTTACCTATGAACCACTTGGGAGGCTTGAATTGCTAGCCTTTGCTTATAATCTCTGAAGGAGGCATGGAGTCTAGAGTACTGGAACATATTGGTGCTTGTAGAGAAAGCTAAGTAACTCCAGTGACAGTTCTACTTGTACAGAAGTATGTTGAGAAAAGAGATGGAACTTGGCCGCGTTAACATAGGTCACATTTTGTTACCAAGAACTCCATGTGATTATTAAAATAATTTAGGCTTTTGCACCTAATAAAATTGATTGAAATGATTAGGCCATTGCTCTACACTTGGAACGTCCCTTTAAAAATTAGAAGCAGGATTCCCTGGTGGTCCAGTGGGTACAGAGTCTGCCCTTGTACCAGTTTGATCCCAGGCCCAGGAAGATCCCACATGCCATGGAGTGGCTGGACCCGTGTGTCCAATACTGAGCCAGTGCTCTGGAGCACCTATGCCCGGAACTGGTGCTCTGCAAGGAGAGAGGCCACTGCAATGGGAGGCCCACACAGGCCAAAGAATAAAAAGATGGATAAAAAAAAAAAAAAGAGGCATGATGGGGAAAAGAAAAAAATTTTTAGAAGCATTCACATTAAAGCATTTTTAAATATAAATATAAATATATCTGGTGTGCAAGGATATTTGAATTGCATCTTGACTTCATCAGTTTGGTCCATCCCCCATTTTGGCCCATGAGAGCTCAATGAAATTTATTGTTTTACTTTTTGTTGCTGTTGCTGTTTAGTCAGTCATGTCTAACTCTTTGCAACCCCATGGACAGTAGCCTGCCAGGTTTCTCTGTTCATGGGATTTTCCAGGCAAGCATACTAGAGTGGACTGTCATTTCTTACTCCAGAGATCTTCCCAACCCAGAGATTGAACCTATGACTCCTGCAAGTCTCCTTTATGTCAGGTGGATTCTTTATCAATGAGTCACTGGGGAAACCAGAATTAGCACAGTCTTTGATTTCCACTGGCATCTTGAAACTAAAAATCTCTTTAATATTTTTATAGTGAGCTTGATGCAGAAGCTCATTTTCTTCTTTTCTGTTTTTATTGAGGTATAGTTGATTTGAAATGTTGTGTTAGTTCTTGATGTACAGAAAAGTGATGCTGTTTTTCATATACATATAACATGTATTTTGTATTTTTTTTCTATTTAAATCATATTTTCCTCTTTCTGGACTCAATTAAATGTTAATGTGAAAAATAACATATTTTACTACAGAGACTAACATGTTGGCTGATATCTGTATGCTAGGTATTAAAAGCATTGCTGATGTGGCCATTTTTTGTTTTTAGTTAGACTGACCTCTATATTTCACCAGGCAGATCAAGAATATATATTTAAACCCCATAATATTCTTAAAATCACACCAAGGAAGTTTTTATTAGTTGAACAACAGGAATGCTTTTCAGAGATTTCAGGAATTATGTGAAGATTTCCTTTATCCTATTCACAAACCTAGACACCACAAGCTCAAAATCGGTCTCTTAATAAACAGACTGTGGGCAAATGTGTAGGGGTTTATGTGTGTTATGTGTGGTGAACTGAGGTTGAAGCCTAATAGAATAATTTTATATTATAATTTAAGTTTTATGATATTTATATAAAGAAACACATGCCATGGAGTGGCTGGACCCGTGTGTCCAATACTGAGCCAGTGCTCTGGAGCACCTATGCCCGGAACTGGTGCTCTGCAAGGAGAGAGGCCACTGCAATGGGAGGCCCACACAGGCCAAAGAATAAAAAGATGGATAAAAAAAAAAAAAAGAGGCATGATGGGGAAAAGAAAATTTTTAGAAGCATTCACATTAAAGCATTTTTAAATATAAATATAAATATATCTGGTGTGCAAGGATATTTGAATTGCATCTTGACTTCATCAGTTTGGTCCATCCCCCATTTTGGCCCATGAGAGCTCAATGAAATTTATTGTTTTACTTTTTGTTGCTGTTGCTGTTTAGTCAGTCATGTCTAACTCTTTGCAACCCCATGGACAGTAGCCTGCCAGGTTTCTCTGTTCATGGGATTTTCCAGGCAAGCATACTAGAGTGGACTGTCATTTCTTACTCCAGAGATCTTCCCAACCCAGAGATTGAACCTATGACTCCTGCAAGTCTCCTTTATGTCAGGTGGATTCTTTATCAATGAGTCACTGGGGAAACCAGAATTAGCACAGTCTTTGATTTCCACTGGCATCTTGAAACTAAAAATCTCTTTAATATTTTTATAGTGAGCTTGATGCAGAAGCTCATTTTCTTCTTTTCTGTTTTTATTGAGGTATAGTTGATTTGAAATGTTGTGTTAGTTCTTGATGTACAGAAAAGTGATGCTGTTTTTCATATACATATAACATGTATTTTGTATTTTTTTTCTATTTAAATCATATTTTCCTCTTTCTGGACTCAATTAAATGTTAATGTGAAAAATAACATATTTTACTACAGAGACTAACATGTTGGCTGATATCTGTATGCTAGGTATTAAAAGCATTGCTGATGTGGCCATTTTTTGTTTTTAGTTAGACTGACCTCTATATTTCACCAGGCAGATCAAGAATATATATTTAAACCCCATAATATTCTTAAAATCACACCAAGGAAGTTTTTATTAGTTGAACAACAGGAATGCTTTTCAGAGATTTCAGGAATTATGTGAAGATTTCCTTTATCCTATTCACAAACCTAGACACCACAAGCTCAAAATCGGTCTCTTAATAAACAGACTGTGGGCAAATGTGTAGGGGTTTATGTGTGTGTTATGTGTGGGTGAACTGAGGTTGAAGCCTAATAGAATAATTTTTATATTATAATTTAAGTTTTATGATATTTATATAAAGAAACACATGAGCCTAAAAATGTCATGAAAGAAGTGGTTTCCAAATACAAAAAATAGCTAAATTTGAACACTTTCATAATTGTTACATAAAGTTGGCATTTTGTAAAATCAGGCTATTAGAAAGTAATTGTTTCTTAAGAATGAAAGGATCTTCAGACATATATAAAAAAAAAGCAATCATGCCTTACGAGAGTTCCTTACACTTACAATACTATTTATTTTGTAAAAATGTGTTATATCTAGCGACATATTAATAACTGGTGAGATCAATGATGGGTCAAAAATATGATGGTGTTCTGACATCTAAGCATTTTAATATTTTGTTATGTGGTGCAGTGGACAGCCACTCCAGTATTCTTGCCTGGAGAATTCCATGGACAGAGGAGACTGATGGGCTGTAGTCCCTGGGGTCACACAGAGTTGAACACGACTGAAGTGACGAAGCAGCAGGAGTGGACAGAAAATGGATTTTGAAGTCAGTCTAAGCTCTCCTCACACACTGAGGCTACCTTCTAGCTAGTCTTCCCTGAGTGCCAACACACAGGGCCCAGGTCCTGGTGCTGACAGTCTTTTGTCTTAGTCTCTGTCCATCAGCTCTAATTACAGTTGTGAACTTCAAGCTTGGGCACCTGACCCTTTTACCTACATTCTAGCCCTATATGATAATGTTTGTTTCTAGCCCATCACAGTCGTGGTTGCATTTGTGAGGTACCAGCACCTTTAATGGACCAGGGCTTCCTTGGTGGCTCAGAAGGTAAAGAATCCATCTGCAATGCAGGAAATGTGGGTTTGATCCCTGGGTCGGGAAGATTCCTGGAGAAGGGAATGTCTACCTGCTCCAGTATTCTTGCCTGGAGAATCCCATGGACAAGGGAGCCTGGTGGGCTACAGTCCATGCAGTCACAAAATGTCAGACAGGAATGAGCTACTAATACTATCATTTTCACTTCTTGCTTGAATTCAGCCATCTTTGACTAAAGTGCAAGTGATAAAATGAAAATCCATTCCTAGGTTAAGGGTGCAGTAAAAAAGTGATTGTCATTTACAATTATGGAACTCAAAGACTGAAAGGAACATGTAAACAAGTTTAACTTCTCTTGTTCATACACGGATATAATACTAAAACTATGTGTCATAATAAAACTGTAATAATATGGATATTTCTCCAAGCAAGTTTGTTTTTAAACGTAGGCTATGCATAGAGAACAGATTTGTGGTTGTCAGTGGAGAGGAGGGTGGCTGAGAGAAGGACTGTGAGTTTGGCATTAGCAGATGCAAACTATTATATATAAGATGGGTAAACATGGTCTTACTGTATAGGATAGGGAAATATATTCAACATCCTGTGATAAACCTTAATGTGAAAGAATATGAAAAAGAATGCTTATTTTGCATAATTGAGTCACTTTGCCATACAGCAGAGATTGGTGCAATGTTGTAAATCAATTATACTTCAATAAAAAAATTAAATATAATCTATGGTCTGCATTGCCCAACTCTCTATAAATTGGCTTTTCCTGGTTTCCATACTTGTCCCTCTTTTGCAGAATGTATTCTGTCTGGGAAATGGTATCCACTGCAATGTCTTTAATTTATATCTCTTTGCATGATGATTCCTAGATATATTATTTCCTCCAAATTTTTCTGGAGTCTAGATTCTAGGATTCAGCAAAGGCTATTGGAACTATTCATGGAAGCAAAGAGGGAAATGCTGGAGTGGGGGAAAATAGTCAGGAGAGACTGTACTTTAGATTAAATGTCTGTGTACCTCCAAAATCATATGTTAAAATCCTAAGCCTCAAGGTGATGATGGTATTAGGAGGTGGAGATTTTTGAAAAGTAATTAGATCATAATGGTGGGGCTCTGATGAATGGGATTAGTGCCCAGATAAAAAAAGACCTCACAAAGATTGCTTATCCCTTCCACCATATGAGGACACAGTGAGAAGACTGCCATTCATGAATCAGGAAGGAGGGCCCACACCAGAAAACAAATCTGCTGGCACCATGATTTAGGACTTCCTCGCCTTCTGAATTTGAGAAATACATGTTTGCTGTTTATAAGCCATCCAGTTTATGATATTTTTGTTAGAGCAGCTTGAATGGCCAAAGACAGAAAATTTCAAGTAACTCTTGCTTCACCTTGGGTAAAAAAATGGAAGTCCTGAAAACAGTTTATAAACACTTTTAATCAAGACTGGTGACCCTGGGGAGGGGAATGACAGTGGAACTGGATAACTTCATCCTGGATTGAATCTTGGGGAGTAATATGGGCGTGAAGAATGGAGGATGTTATGTATATGATTTCCTTTCCTTTCAGGAACTATGATGTGAGTAAGGGTCATGGGACAACACTGCCAAAGACTTGTTTTTCAAACAGTGAGTTAAAGTTGTCAGTGAAAAAGTGCATTACTACAGGTCAGGCTCTGGAGATACATGGGAAACATACAAGCACTCAGTATCCAAAGACACTGCAGTATCATACAAGTGAGGTACATAGATAGGAATTTTTTATGAGACCGTACCTCAAATATTTTGTTATTAGCAGAGGAGAGAAGGAATATAGACAAGGCAAAATGAAATAAGCTTTTAAAAATATACATACACTTGCCAAGTGCTATTAAGATAAAACATACAGCCATTTCCACTAAGTGGATGGAAGAGAGAACATTTCAGAATAGGTGGTATTCAAGCCGACTCTTAACGGAGAAGTATGGATTCAAGCTTTCAAATAAGGGAGAAAGAAAATTCTTGATGATGGATGAACATGTGAAATGACAGTTAGACTAGGTGAATGGTTCACAGTTGGTTTGGTTAGGTTACATGGACGGATAAATTTGAATGATGAGGTGTAGGGGTGTATTAAAATTTTATTTCATAGAGCTTTAGATGCCTTTTGAATACGTAATTATTTCCTAATAAGTGGGAAGTAGCATGTTCCAACCTGTATTTTAGAAAAATAATTCTGGAACAGTGAGTAAGAGGGAAGGTGGATTATTTTAATAGCCAAAGTAAGGGTAATAAGAGCCAGTGAAAGAAAATATTTAATGGAGAAAGTTGACTTAAGAAATATCAAGGAGATGGGCTATTAGAGGATTTTTTTGGGTATAGCTTCAATAACAAAGGGTGAAGGGAAGGAGTCAAATATGACCCTGTAAGTTTCTGTTTAGTGATATCTGGTAACCAATTCTAGCACCTATAGTGCTCTTATTCAGCACACTCCTCCAAAGAAATCTTGCCATTTAAAGATGAATTCACTGATTAAAAACAACTTCTCTAGGCAATTTATGATGAGGTTTTGGAATAAAGTATAATATCAAATCATGACCCATCCTTCTGCATTGCAATGTTCATCTATTAAGTTAATACTTGAAAATAGCTGTATCAGTGGAACTGGATAACTTCATCCTGGATTGAATCTTGGGGAGTAATATCGTGGAGGATGTTATGTATATGATTTCCTTTCCTTTCAGGAACTATGATGTGAGTAAGGGTCATGGGACAACACTGCCAAAGACTTGTTTTTCAAACAGTGAGTTAAAGTTGTCAGTGAAAAAGTGCATTACTACAGGTCAGGCTCTGGAGATACATGGGAAACATACAAGCACTCAGTATCCAAAGACACTGCAGTATCATACAAGTGAGGTACATAGATAGGAATTTTTTATGAGACCGTACCTCAAATATTTTGTTATTAGCAGAGGAGAGAAGGAATATAGACAAGGCAAAATGAAATAAGCTTTTAAAAATATACATACACTTGCCAAGTGCTATTAAGATAAAACATACAGCCATTTCCACTAAGTGGATGGAAGAGAGAACATTTCAGAATAGGTGGTATTCAAGCCGACTCTTAATGGAGAAGTATGGATTCAAGCTTTCAAATAAGGGAGAAAGAAAATTCTTGATGATGGATGAACATGTGAAATGACAGTTAGACTAGGTGAATGGTTCACAGTTGGTTTGGTTAGGTTACATGGACGGATAAATTTGAATGATGAGGTGTAGGGGTGTATTAAAATTTTATTTCATAGAGCTTTAGATGCCTTTTGAATACGTAATTATTTCCTAATAAGTGGGAAGTAGCATGTTCCAACCTGTATTTTAGAAAAATAATTCTGGAACAGTGAGTAAGAGGGAAGGTGGATTATTTTAATAGCCAAAGTAAGGGTAATAAGAGCCAGTGAAAGAAAATATTTAATGGAGAAAGTTGACTTAAGAAATATCAAGGAGATGGGCTATTAGAGGATTTTTTTGGGTATAGCTTCAATAACAAAGGGTGAAGGGAAGGAGTCAAATATGACCCTGTAAGTTTCTGTTTAGTGATATCTGGTAACCAATTCTAGCACCTATAGTGCTCTTATTCAGCACACTCCTCCAAAGAAATCTTGCCATTTAAAGATGAATTCACTGATTAAAAACAACTTCTCTAGGCAATTTATGATGAGGTTTTGGAATAAAGTATAATATCAAATCATGACTATCCTCTGCATTGCTACATATAATACTTGAAAATATACTTGGTATCTGGCTATTATATGGTGATTCCAACATCTTGATTAAGTTAAGAAGTTTACCAACTTGAAAACAGTAATTAGCTGTATGATGGCCAAGCAGACTATTAACTTGATCAACAGATTTTTAACTATAAAATAGGCTGATAGGATTAAATTTTGGAATAACTAAGTACAAAGCTCAAATTAAACTATAAAGATACAAAAAACTGAATAGATGTAAGCAATTGAACATCAAACTATAGATTACATGTAATCAAATTATACAATATTTTTTCCCCCAAATGGAAAAGATTTAAAAATGATTGCCATGAAGTCAAATGGATTAGTTGGGGATTAGCTGCTTCTGAACAAGACTCTGCGAACAAAAACTATATAGAAATGAATTTATTTGGAGAAGAGACAGCAGAAAGAGGGGATTTGGTAAAAGAAAGAAAAAGAGAGAAAAATGTCAGAGAAAATTAGGAGGATTAATAATACAAATCAAAGGTGAAAGGTAAGAGGGATAGAATTATTCTTAACTATCTTCCTTAATTTCAGAATGGTATTCAGAACTCAACTAAAGCCATTTTTGAAGAAGAATGAGTTTGCGGTACAGCTGACTTTGTGAAAACATGTAGAAACTCAGTCCTGAAAAATTCTTAGTATGTAGTATAGACATGCCATCTAACATTTTCAAGCATGAAGAATCATTGGTAACTGTGGTCAATCAATATTTATTACATGTTTCCTAGGGTGCCTAATGTTAGGCAAGTTTCCAGGGAATATACAAAATATGTGGGCTTTCTTGGTGTCTCAGTGGTAAAAAATCCGCCTGCCAATTCAGTAGATGCAGGTTCGATTCCTGGATCAGGAAGATCCCTGGAAGAAGGTATTAAGGGAAAATCTTAAGAAATATCAAGGAGATGGGCTTTAATTTGGGTATAGCTTCAATAACAAAGGGTGAAGGGAAGGAGTCAAATATGACCCTGTAAGTTTCTGTTTAGTGATATCTGGTAACCAATTCTAGCACCTATAGTGCTCTTATTCAGCACACTCCTCCAAAGAAATCTTGCCATTTAAAGATGAATTCACTGATTAAAAACAACTTCTCTAGGCAATTTATGATGAGGTTTTGGAATAAAGTATAATATCAAATCATGACTATCCTCTGCATTGCTACATATAATACTTGAAAATATACTTGGTATCTGGCTATTATATGGTGATTCCAACATCTTGATTAAGTTAAGAAGTTTACCAACTTGAAAACAGTAATTAGCTGTATGATGGCCAAGCAGACTATTAACTTGATCAACAGATTTTTAACTATAAAATAGGCTGATAGGATTAAATTTTGGAATAACTAAGTACAAAGCTCAAATTAAACTATAAAGATACAAAAAACTGAATAGATGTAAGCAATTGAACATCAAACTATAGATTACATGTAATCAAATTATACAATATTTTTTCCCCCAAATGGAAAAGATTTAAAAATGATTGCCATGAAGTCAAATGGATTAGTTGGGGATTAGCTGCTTCTGAACAAGACTCTGCGAACAAAAACTATATAGAAATGAATTTATTTGGAGAAGAGACAGCAGAAAGAGGGGATTTGGTAAAAGAAAGAAAAAGAGAGAAAAATGTCAGAGAAAATTAGGAGGATTAATAATACAAATCAAAGGTGAAAGGTAAGAGGGATAGAATTATTCTTAACTATCTTCCTTAATTTCAGAATGGTATTCAGAACTCAACTAAAGCCATTTTTGAAGAAGAATGAGTTTGCGGTACAGCTGACTTTGTGAAAACATGTAGAAACTCAGTCCTGAAAAATTCTTAGTATGTAGTATAGACATGCCATCTAACATTTTCAAGCATGAAGAATCATTGGTAACTGTGGTCAATCAATATTTATTACATGTTTCCTAGGGTGCCTAATGTTAGGCAAGTTTCCAGGGAATATACAAAATATGTGGGCTTTCTTGGTGTCTCAGTGGTAAAAAATCCGCCTGCCAATTCAGTAGATGCAGGTTCGATTCCTGGATCAGGAAGATCCCCTGGAGAAGGAAATGGCAACCCACTCCAGTATTCTTGCCTTTGAAATTCCATGAACAGAGGAGCCTGGTGGGCTATAGTCCATTCCTTAATAGCTAATGCATGCATGTTGAGCTACTAAATGAATAAATAGTAACTGAATGATGGGAGAAGAAAAATGTGGATGTTCCTGGTAAAGAGAATGATGCAGGAGAAACAAGACTAGCTAAGTTAAATAGAGAGGCAAAGTGCAAAGCTGGCCCATCAAAGGAGCAGGTGAATTTTTGGAAGAACATGTGGATTTTAATAGAAAAAGCAGAGTCAACAATTATCTATTTTACTTCAATCATACAGTGTTGGAAATATTTCCAGATGATGATGATGACTGATACTTCCGCTAAGCATCCTGGCTATTAATCCATGTAGGATATACAGGTTAAGATTTTGAGTCCAGAGGTATAGTCACACAGATCTTGATTAATATCTTATATTTCCTACTTACATAAGTTTAAGCATATTCTTTCTTGATATCTCTAGCTGCAAAACTAAGCATAAAAGTATCTTACTTCTCAAGGTTACTGTGAGAATTAAATAAGAAAATACACATCAAGTATTAGCACAGAGCTTGGCACATAGAGAGTACTCTACAAGTACTGTTATCTCTATCCTCTTCATTAAGATAATTATTTTCTTACAGGATTAATTTTTGTGTTGCCCTATTTTTCACATTGCTAAATTATGTTTATGTCAATACTTAGGCTCGTTATAATATTGAAGAAAAATCAGCTGTGTTCAAGTTGGAATGCAAAGAATAAAAATAAAGACCTCCTAAGAGTAGCTTTTGTAGCTTATCTTGATTTTAAAAATTATCTCTGTTTTCAAGTGAGGAATCACAAGATAGATGTGATGATGGATCAATACCAGACCAATTAAGATAACTGAAATTAAGCAAGGCTTCTGAATATGGTTGTGTAAGTTATAGACTAAAATCCTCCTGGGGTACCATTTCTATAGACTGATATGTGATGCACCCTAAGAGCTAGGCAGGCAAGAAGAGGGGGTCACCTCAAGGATTCTATAGTGATTAATTCCCAAATGACTTTTGTTTCATTTTACAATGTTCATATTACAACAAAGACTCATTTAGATTCATACTAAAACCAGTCTGCCCCTTTTCAGCGTAAAATGACATAAGGGGAGGACAGGTACTAACTCAGAAAGGTGTTTCTTCCTGGGTGGACCCAGAGTACAAAAGGAGAAATTGGTTGTAGATGAGACCAAGAGTAAAAAAAGGAGAAAATTGTTTTTTATATTCCTGGTAAAGAGAATGATGCAGGAGAAACAAGACTAGCTAAGTTAAATAGAGAGGCAAAGTGCAAAGCTGGCCCATCAAAGGAGCAGGTGAATTTTTGGAAGAACATGTGGATTTTAATAGAAAAAGCAGAGTCAACAATTATCTATTTTACTTCAATCATACAGTGTTGGAAATATTTCCAGATGATGATGATGACTGATACTTCCGCTAAGCATCCTGGCTATTAATCCATGTAGGATATACAGGTTAAGATTTTGAGTCCAGAGGTATAGTCACACAGATCTTGATTAATATCTTATATTTCCTACTTACATAAGTTTAAGCATATTCTTTCTTGATATCTCTAGCTGCAAAACTAAGCATAAAAGTATCTTACTTCTCAAGGTTACTGTGAGAATTAAATAAGAAAATACACATCAAGTATTAGCACAGAGCTTGGCACATAGAGAGTACTCTACAAGTACTGTTATCTCTATCCTCTTCATTAAGATAATTATTTTCTTACAGGATTAATTTTTGTGTTGCCCTATTTTTCACATTGCTAAATTATGTTTATGTCAATACTTAGGCTCGTTATAATATTGAAGAAAAATCAGCTGTGTTCAAGTTGGAATGCAAAGAATAAAAATAAAGACCTCCTAAGAGTAGCTTTTGTAGCTTATCTTGATTTTAAAAATTATCTCTGTTTTCAAGTGAGGAATCACAAGATAGATGTGATGATGGATCAATACCAGACCAATTAAGATAACTGAAATTAAGCAAGGCTTCTGAATATGGTTGTGTAAGTTATAGACTAAAATCCTCCTGGGGTACCATTTCTATAGACTGATATGTGATGCACCCTAAGAGCTAGGCAGGCAAGAAGAGGGGGTCACCTCAAGGATTCTATAGTGATTAATTCCCAAATGACTTTTGTTTCATTTTACAATGTTCATATTACAACAAAGACTCATTTAGATTCATACTAAAACCAGTCTGCCCCTTTTCAGCGTAAAATGACATAAGGGGAGGACAGGTACTAACTCAGAAAGGTGTTTCTTCCTGGGTGGACCCAGAGTACAAAAGGAGAAATTGGTTGTAGATGAGAACAGAGTGCAAAGGCAAGTACTCAAGAACTAATTGAAGCACTTGGCTTTCATGGCCCTGAACCTATGACTGCTGCATTCATAATTGTAACTCTGATTTTCTATTTGTATATTAAAAACAAAAGTGTATACCAGGGGTTTCCGTGGTTGTCTAGTGGGTAGGTACACCACCTTGCAGTGCAAGGGGTGCCGGTTCGATCCCTGGCCTGGGAAGATCCCACGTGCGGTGGAGCGGCTGGACCAATGTGTCCAATTACCGAGCTGGAGCTCTGGAGTGCATGCACCCAAGAGCCGGTGCTCTGCAACAACAGAGGCCACTGCGATGGGAGTCCCACACGGTCCAAAAAACAAAGATAGATGAAATAGATAAATGAAAGACCAATAGAAGTGGCCCACCTGCCCTTCCTTCCCCAACTCCCCACCGCCAAAAAAACAAGTGTATACTAGCCATTGATGTAATGCTTTCTTACTGACAATTCTAAAATCTTGAAATCAGTTTCAAAATCATAAGTTGAGAAAAGGTAAAATTCTCTATAGGAAACACAAAATACCTGTATGAAAAGATTATAAATCATCATGGTGTTTTGAATACTCCAATTAAATCAAAATTTTTAAAAGCATGCTTTCATTGGAGTAAAACTAAATAGAAACTAAATAATGTATACATTTGCATGTTTCCAAGTTGGCAGATTAGACTTAGTGGAACTAGTAAAGGTTTACATTTATGTTGGCTATTGCTAAGAGCCATCTTTTTTTTTTTTTTTTTTTGCTTTTTTCTGAGCCTCTGATAATTTGAGTCAGGGTCGGAAGAACCAAATGGAAAAATCCAAGTCAAGTAACAAAAGGTTCACATTGTCATCATCACAGTTATTGCACATGTTATTTATCCAAAAACAGAAAAGCAAGTGGTTTCTGAAATCTAAGCCAGAGGCAAACATAAAACACCACTTAGAGACCCAGTAATTTCCCACAAAGATTATACTCTTCAGTTGTTAGATAATAAGTGTTATTTGACAAATGAGACAAAAGACCCTCTAAGTTTATACCATCAGAAAATAAGTGTTCTTTGAACAAACAGAGAGGTTCTTAAAGCTTATACTATTTATAAGCCTGTAAATCTATCCCCAACAAGTATTTGGAACAATTTCTAGTTTTGAAAATACAGAATTAGAAGAGTTGATTCTATTGATCAGAGAATTTAGAATATGAAAGATCAAGAGTCAGAAAAGGTGAATTCTTAATTAATGAAGACTTTGTGGAAGAGCAAATTAAATTTCTAGCCTTAAACTTTCCGTTTGAAGGCAGGTACCAGTTCAGAACAGGCTGTTCTTTTGGGGAAAAGTCACTAGAGATAAAGGTGCTATTATATATATATGTGTGTGTGTGTGTGTGTGTGTGTGTGTGTGTGTGTGTGTGTGTGTATGTATATATGTATATATATATGGATTTATATTATTTTTGACATGTGGCAACACTCCATAATATTCTTAAGTTTTCCCATTTTACAATTTTACATTTAAATTGTAGAAATATACTAGCAACACTATCAATATCATTTAGTATCAGAGCAGTATCTCTTAATCACAGACACTTATGAAACATACATATGTGTGTGTGTATATATATATATATATATATGTATATATATCATCATCAATAATTTTGCTTATTAAAAACCATTTTCACCCCATCTCAGTTTAGTAGGTTCCATTCAAAGAAATTATCAGAAGACCTTTATCATTCCACTTAATTTTAAGGAGTACATTGGCAGGATGGACATTAGATCTTACCTAATAGAGATCTATTTGAGGAACACTAGACAAAATATATTTTTATGTACCCAAAACAACAAAAAGTTGTACTAGAATAGATTTGATAAGTTAATAATAGAACAAACCTATTGAAAGCAAATTTGCAGTGCATTTAAGGTAAAAATTAAATGGAAAAGTTTAGTGGTGGGAAAAACAACATTGTTACATATTAAAGAAACATATTTCCCCTATACTGGTATATGAAATCAAAATAGAAGATGATCAATAAAACCAGTAAGTTCACTTTGGAAGAAAAACATCATTTTCTGTAGCCCAGAAATCAGAAAGCTTTTTACTTATAATAGTGAAAAAAATTTTTTGCAAGGGGACCCCGATCAAAACACTGAGGGCAGTGCTGTTTCTATTTTAAAATTACCGTAAAAAGACCCTCATCTTTCCTCACTTTGCCCCTGAGAACTGCAAACCATCCTGTGAGGCAGTAGCTTAGCATTTTCAAGCTTTAAATGATTTGTTTGGCAGATTTCAGTTGTTTGTGAAAATAATTCCTAATCTTCATATTCAGAGCCTAAAGGAAACCAGGGTTAGTCTAATGGAAATCAGAGTGTGTTTGCTATCCATTTTCATCTAGAAGTAATTTCATGAATTTGTAATTTTACATAAAGTTTAGATAAATCTGTTTAATGCAGTTTATCTTTTGCTTTACAAATCTTCTGAACCAGATTTTTCTGGTTCTTAATTTAGACAGTTACTCATTTCCAAATAGCAGGCCATGACATTTTCCTGAAGAATGGCTTCATAATAGAATATATAAAGCTTAAAATAGCTCCTTAATGAAAAGAAATTCCTCCATACATAAAAATCAACAAAGGCAGTACAATGGAGCCAAGAAAGTCTCTTCAGCCAATGGTATTGAAACAAGTGGGCATCCACAAAGAAAACATGAGTCTAGACATAGACTTTATGAAAGTTAGTCCAAAGTAGATCATAGACTTAAAAACAAAATTCTAAAACTCATAGATGATAATGGGAAAAACAGAAGATATTGGTTATGGTGATGCCTTTTTAGATGTAACACCAAAGGCAACATCCATGAAAGAAATAGATAACCTGACTTTGTTAAAAAAATAAAAACTTCTGCTTCGCAAAAGACAAACTCAAGAGAAAGAGAAGACAAGTCAAAGACTAAGAGAAAATACCTGCAAAAGACATCTGATAAAGGTCTGTTATCCAAAGTATACAAAGAACTTTTAAAATTCAACAAGAAAACAAGCCATTTAAAAAATGGGCCAAAGAACTTAATAGACATCTCACTAAAGAAGATAAACATATGGAAAACAGGCATATGAAAAAATGGCCCACATCTTTTCTATATGTAACCATGGAAATGCATATTTAAACAATGAGATGATAACTATATATCTATTAGAATGGCCACATCTAATGTGGAATCTGGAACACTAGCCACATCTAATGCTAACAATGATGTGAAGAAACAAGAACTCTATCTTTGCTAATGGGAATGAAAAGTGGTACAGCCACTTTGGAAGGCAGTTTGGCAGCTTTTTACAAAACTAAACATATTCTTAACCGTACAGTTTAGCAATCTCATTCGCTGATATTTGCCCAAAGAAGTTGAAAACTTAGGTCCACACAAAACCCGGCACATGACATTTATAGCAGTTTTATCCATTATTGCCAAAAACTTGGAAGCAATCAAGTTGTCTTTCAGTAGGTGAATGAGTAAATAAAATGTGGTACATCCAGAGAATAGGATATCATTCAGTACTAAAAAGGACATGAGCTATCAAGCCACAAAAGACATGGAGAAAAATTAAATGCATATTATTGAAAGAAGATTGTAAAGGGCTGTGTACCACATTACACTCTGGAAAAACTTCGGAGATAAAAATAAGATCAGTGATTGCCAAGGGTGGGGTGGGGAGAGATGAATAATCAGAACACAGGTTTTGGAGCCAAGAAAGTCTCTTCAGCCAATGGTATTGAAACAAGTGGGCATCCACAAAGAAAACATGAGTCTAGACATAGACTTTATGAAAGTTAGTCCAAAGTAGATCATAGACTTAAAAACAAAATTCTAAAACTCATAGATGATAATGGGAAAAACAGAAGATATTGGTTATGGTGATGCCTTTTTAGATGTAACACCAAAGGCAACATCCATGAAAGAAATAGATAACCTGACTTTGTTAAAAAAATAAAAACTTCTGCTTCGCAAAAGACAAACTCAAGAGAAAGAGAAGACAAGTCAAAGACTAAGAGAAAATACCTGCAAAAGACATCTGATAAAGGTCTGTTATCCAAAGTATACAAAGAACTTTTAAAATTCAACAAGAAAACAAGCCATTTAAAAAATGGGCCAAAGAACTTAATAGACATCTCACTAAAGAAGATAAACATATGGAAAACAGGCATATGAAAAAATGGCCCACATCTTTTCTATATGTAACCATGGAAATGCATATTTAAACAATGAGATGATAACTATATATCTATTAGAATGGCCACATCTAATGTGGAATCTGGAACACTAGCCACATCTAATGCTAACAATGATGTGAAGAAACAAGAACTCTATCTTTGCTAATGGGAATGAAAAGTGGTACAGCCACTTTGGAAGGCAGTTTGGCAGCTTTTTACAAAACTAAACATATTCTTAACCGTACAGTTTAGCAATCTCATTCGCTGATATTTGCCCAAAGAAGTTGAAAACTTAGGTCCACACAAAACCCGGCACATGACATTTATAGCAGTTTTATCCATTATTGCCAAAAACTTGGAAGCAATCAAGTTGTCTTTCAGTAGGTGAATGAGTAAATAAAATGTGGTACATCCAGAGAATAGGATATCATTCAGTACTAAAAAGGACATGAGCTATCAAGCCACAAAAAGACATGGAGGAAAATTAAATGCATATTATTGAAAGAAGATTGTAAAGGGCTGTGTACCACATTACACTCTGGAAAAACTTCGGAGATAAAAATAAGATCAGTGATTGCCAAGGGTGGGGTGGGGAGAGAGATGAATAATCAGAACACAGGTTTTTAGGGTCCTTTTTCTTTTTCTTCTCCTTTTGTTACCCCTATAATGCAAATGTTGGTGCATTTAATGTTGTCTCAGAGGTTTCTTAGGCTGTCTTCTTTTTTTTTTTTCCCTATATTCTCTTCTGTGGCAGTGATTTCTACTATTCTGTCCTCCAGGTCGCTTATCCATTCTTTGGCCACAGTTATCTGGCTTCAGTTATTCCTTCTAGTGTATTTTTCATCTCCATTTGGTTTTATTTATTTATTTATTTTTAGTTCTTCTAGGTCTTTGGTAAACACTTCTTGCATCTTCTCCATTCTGTTTCTGAGATACTAGGTCATCTTCACTATCATCATTCTGAATTCTCTTTCTGGAAGTTTGCCTATCTCTACTTCATTCAGGTGTTTTTCTGGGGTTTTCTCTTTTCCCTTCATGTGGGATATAACCCTCTGCTTTCTTATTCTAACTTTCTGTCATGCCGTTTTCATTCTAGCCGTTGGGGGAATTGTAGTTCTTGCTTCTTCTGTCTGCCCTCTTTTGTAGGAGGCTTGCGTAAGCTTTCTGATGGGAGGAACTGGCAGTGAGAAAAACTGGGTCTTTCTTGCTATGGCTAGCACAGTCATGCTCTGCAAAGCTTTAGTCCAGTTATCTGTTGATGGGTGGGTTGCACTCCCTCCCTGTTAGTGGTTTGGCCTGAGGTGATCCAGCCTGGAGTCTATGGCCTCTAGGCTAAGGGTTAGTGTCAGCTTCCAAGAGGATGTATGCCAAGAAGCACCTTCCAGGACTGGTGCTGCCAGTGGCCCTGTCCCCACAGTGAGCCACTGCCACCCATGGCTCCGCCCTCCAACACTAGCAGGTAGGGCTGGTTTAGTCTCTTGTCTCACTGCTCCTTTCCCGTGGGTCTTGGTATATGTAAGATTTGTTTATGGGCTCCAAGAATAGAGTCTATTTCCTATTTCCCTTTGATCACAGGAAGTCCTGGTAATCAAACCCCATTCGTGTTCAAGGTCAGATTTCTTGGGGATACCCAGTTTCTTTGCTGGATCCCTAGACTGAGAAGCCTGATGTGGGGCTCATAACCTTCACAACAGATGGAGAACCTCTTTGGTATTATTGTTACCCAGTTTGTGAGTTGCTCATCTGGCAGGTATGGGACTTGATTTTATCATGTTTGCACCTCTCCTACTGTCTCGTTGGGGCTTTGTCTTTGGACATGGGGTATCTTTTTTTGGTGGATTCCAGCATTCTCCTGTCGATGGCTGCTCAACATCTAGTTGTGATTTTGGTGCTCTCACAGCAGGAGATGAGTGTACATCCTTCTAACCTTCCATCTTGAACCGGAGGTTCAGAATTAAGATTTTTAGGGCAATGAAAATCTTAGATATAGGCTATTGTACTTTTGCCCAAATCCATAGAATGTACAACCCTAAGAGTGAACTGTAAGGTATACTATGGATTCCAGGTAATAATGATGTTCTGAATTAGGGTTATCCTTGGTTAACAAACAAACAAAAAGTACCATCTTGGTGAGTGGTGTTGATAATGGGAGTGAGTATGTCTGTGTAAGAGCAGGGATATATAGGAAATTTTTGTATCTTCTCTCAGTTTTGCTGTAAAACTAAAACTCCTCTACAAAATAAAGTCTATTAAAAATTAAGAAGAAATTCATATGCAAATAGATAATGGATTTAATGTTATTCATTTTGTCTGCAAGTGCCCCTGAAACTGCTCATGATAAAACTCTATAGAAACCAACAATGAGTTAGCAATACAAATATTAATATAATGGTTGAATCCCTAGGTCAACTAGCTCTCCAGTATTACATATCAATGCTCTGTTTAGATATTTGAACCACTTTACATTGTTATGGATCATGTAATTAAAACAGTTAGATAAGGATTGAGATACTTTACTTGAGGTTTGCACTTATGAACAGCTGAGTTAAGTGAATGAATGAAAAATTATATATTATACCCTGTGTTTGAGGACATTTGGAAATTTTATAAAGATATGTTCCTCACTAAACCACTGAAAAAATTGCCTTGGCAAATTACTCCTGTGCCAGTGGCCTGTCCCGTATATGGCTCCGCTCCAACACTAGCAGGTAGGGCTGGTTTAGTCTTTTCATGCTCCTTTCCGTGAGTCTTGGTATATGTAAGATTTGTTTATGGGCTCCAAGAATAGAGTCTATTTCCTATTTCCCTTTGATCACAGGAAGTCCTGGTAATCAAACCCCATTCGTGTTCAAGGTCAGATTTCTTGGGGATACCCAGTTTCTTTGCTGGATCCCTAGACTGAGAAGCCTGATGTGGGGCTCATAACCTTCACAACAGATGGAGAACCTCTTTGGTATTATTGTTACCCAGTTTGTGAGTTGCTCATCTGGCAGGTATGGGACTTGATTTTATCATGTTTGCACCTCTCCTACTGTCTCGTTGGGGCTTTGTCTTTGGACATGGGGTATCTTTTTTTGGTGGATTCCAGCATTCTCCTGTCGATGGCTGCTCAACATCTAGTTGTGATTTTGGTGCTCTCACAGCAGGAGATGAGTGTACATCCTTCTAACCTTCCATCTTGAACCGGAGGTTCAGAATTAAGATTTTTAGGGCAATGAAAATCTTAGATATAGGCTATTGTACTTTTGCCCAAATCCATAGAATGTACAACCCTAAGAGTGAACTGTAAGGTATACTATGGATTCCAGGTAATAATGATGTTCTGAATTAGGGTTATCCTTGGTTAACAAACAAACAAAAAGTACCATCTTGGTGAGTGGTGTTGATAATGGGAGTGAGTATGTCTGTGTAAGAGCAGGGATATATAGGAAATTTTTGTATCTTCTCTCAGTTTTGCTGTAAAACTAAAACTCCTCTACAAAATAAAGTCTATTAAAAATTAAGAAGAAATTCATATGCAAATAGATAATGGATTTAATGTTATTCATTTTGTCTGCAAGTGCCCCTGAAACTGCTCATGATAAAACTCTATAGAAACCAACAATGAGTTAGCAATACAAATATTAATATAATGGTTGAATCCCTAGGTCAACTAGCTCTCCAGTATTACATATCAATGCTCTGTTTAGATATTTGAACCACTTTACATTGTTATGGATCATGTAATTAAAACAGTTAGATAAGGATTGAGATACTTTACTTGAGGTTTGCACTTATGAACAGCTGAGTTAAGTGAATGAATGAAAAATTATATATTATACCCTGTGTTTGAGGACATTTGGAAATTTTATAAAGATATGTTCCTCACTAAACCACTGAATTGCTTGGAAATTTATCAAACTAAAGCAATGTCAACTCAGTTTAGGCAAAATTCAATCTCTAGAGAATTGCAGCAATAGCAATGGGGCTTTATTTTTTTATTTACTTATTTAAAAACATTTATTCAGAACTTAATAAATATCAGAAACTAGGCTAGGCAATGGGCATATAAGGAAGGATAAGTTAAGTTTCTTTTTAAAAACACAGAAAACATCACATACATTTTTATAAGATATATGATAGACACAATGGCATTATTATTAAAAACAATAACTTCCATGACATTTACAGTGTACTAGACACTGGTCTGGTGGGATACCATCCAAAAGAGTCGGGCATGACTGGGCAACTAAGCATATACACACATACACACAAACACTGGTCTAAGTTCTATACTTCCGTTAATCTATTTTACCCTCAAAATCATTGTATGAGATAGGTTTACTGAGGTAATCCTCATATAATGAGTCAAAAAAAAGTTACAGTGGGGTTAAATAAATTGTCCAAGCTTTTACAGCTAGTATCTCTTATTAGAGGGTTCAAACAATAGAAAAATAGATAAATTAAGTGTATGCAAGAAAGAATGTGTCAAATCATCTAAGAAATTTATAGAACAGTCACGTGCCTGCTCAGTCACTAAGTCATGTTCGACTCTTTCTGTAGCCCACCAGGCCCCTCTGTCTGTGGGAGTTCCCAGGCAAGAATACTGGAATGAGTTGCCATTTCCTACTCCAGGGGATCTTTCTGATAAAGGGATTGAATCTGTGTCTCCTGCATTGCACACGGATTCTTCACCATTGAGCCAGCTCCATCATATTAAAGATAGCTGACAAATTTTGCAAGAAACACAGAAATCTAATGGTTGGAGACATTTCTGAAAGATGATCAAAATATCTAACAGCAAGGGCTTGGGCACCATGTGCAAAGTAATATAATTAAGTGGGGGTGTGGGAAAGCACCAGGTGGATTGTACCTAGGGAGCAACAGCTGTCTGTTTTTTAAAACTTTAAAACAGTTAGATAAGGATTGAGATACTTTACTTGAGGTTTGCACTTATGAACAGCTGAGTTAAGTGAATGAATGAAAAATTATATATTATACCCTGTGTTTGAGGACATTTGGAAATTTTATAAAGATATGTTCCTCACTAAACCACTGAATTGCTTGGAAATTTATCAAACTAAAGCAATGTCAACTCAGTTTAGGCAAAATTCAATCTCTAGAGAATTGCAGCAATAGCAATGGGGCTTTATTTTTTTATTTACTTATTTAAAAACATTTATTCAGAACTTAATAAATATCAGAAACTAGGCTAGGCAATGGGCATATAAGGAAGGATAAGTTAAGTTTCTTTTTAAAAACACAGAAAACATCACATACATTTTTATAAGATATATGATAGACACAATGGCATTATTATTAAAAACAATAACTTCCATGACATTTACAGTGTACTAGACACTGGTCTGGTGGGATACCATCCAAAAGAGTCGGGCATGACTGGGCAACTAAGCATATACACACATACACACAAACACTGGTCTAAGTTCTATACTTCCGTTAATCTATTTTACCCTCAAAATCATTGTATGAGATAGGTTTACTGAGGTAATCCTCATATAATGAGTCAAAAAAAAGTTACAGTGGGGTTAAATAAATTGTCCAAGCTTTTACAGCTAGTATCTCTTATTAGAGGGTTCAAACAATAGAAAAATAGATAAATTAAGTGTATGCAAGAAAGAATGTGTCAAATCATCTAAGAAATTTATAGAACAGTCACGTGCCTGCTCAGTCACTAAGTCATGTTCGACTCTTTCTGTAGCCCACCAGGCCCCTCTGTCTGTGGGAGTTCCCAGGCAAGAATACTGGAATGAGTTGCCATTTCCTACTCCAGGGGATCTTTCTGATAAAGGGATTGAATCTGTGTCTCCTGCATTGCACACGGATTCTTCACCATTGAGCCAGCTCCATCATATTAAAGATAGCTGACAAATTTTGCAAGAAACACAGAAATCTAATGGTTGGAGACATTTCTGAAAGATGATCAAAATATCTAACAGCAAGGGCTTGGGCACCATGTGCAAAGTAATATAATTAAGTGGGGGTGTGGGAAAGCACAGGTGGTACCTAGGAAACACTGGATTGTCCAGCGTGACTAGAGGGTAAGAGCAACAGCTGTCTGTTTACAGCGTGCCTGGACTCCCCAGTTGCCCAGTTCTGTCCCCTCAGGCCAGGTAGCGGGGAGCCAGGCTGTCTGTCAGGTCGGCCTGTAAAGCACATGCTGAGTACTGTCATGGCTGTTGTCTGAGTTATGAGAAAACAGAAGGCCTATTCCCAGTCCTCAAAGAAGACGTGGGCAAAACAGCAATAATGACCTTTGAAAGCACACACAGACATCATAAAACCACATCAGATTGTGTACAAATCACACTGTATGCCTGTGTGTGTGTGTGTGTGTGTGTGTGTGTGTGCTCAGCTATGCCTGACTGCACCCTCATGGGCTATAGCTTGCCAGGCTTCTGTGTATATGGAAGTTTTCAGACAAGAGTACTGGAGTGGGTTGTCATTTCCTTTTCTAAGGGATCTTTCTGACCCAGGGACCAAACTCCCATCTCTTGTGTCTCCTGCACTGGCTGGTGGACTCTTCCACCACTGCACCACCTGGGAAATCTTTGGATGCCCTCTGAAGAGCACTAATGGAGACAGTGGGGCCTGCGGTAGGGGTGGGAGAAAACAGGTGAGATCCAGCAAAGATGATTCTAGGCTTCCATTTTCATTTTCTCTGCTGTCTGGAGAAGTAAGAGACAGCTGTATTTTCACATTTGGCTGGGACACAAATACCATGAAAATATCTCATAAATGTTTCTTATGTTCTGAGAAATAAAAAATGAGATGAATGGAGATATGTTATAATCAGAGAATCTTGCTTTAGGCCCAAATTTTCAGAGAAAAAAAAAAAACTGCTGTAAGATGAAAATGTTACAAGTAAGAACATACAGATTTCTTCACAGTAATATCGTTGGATAACTTAATGGGCTGGGTCTGCTTGGCAGCACAGAATGGAAGTGTGTGTGGCTCTTATTCCTTCTAATTCCACCTCGAGGAACACATACAGTTAGCACAAATGGAATAACAGAGGCAGAGAGGCTTTTAAATGATCGTTCAAGGTCACTAGATGAAGTCAGTTTCTTCTGATTAGGGTATTATCCACAACTCCTTTCTGAGATACATGATACTGACTAGAAGCACCTCCCTCTATCTTGCTGTCAAATAATGAGAGATGAGGATGCCATGAGGTAGGAAGGTCTTGATTAGAGTTCTTTACCTTAATAAAGTAATTAATAATTTTCAAAGCAGTTTCACATGTATCACCATCTTCATACCAACTCTGAAAGTCAGACACGGGCAGACTTTCAAGTGAAGACAGATGAACACGTGGTGACTTGTCCACTGCTCACAGTTTTTAAAGCAGAGATTCAAATCCAGGATAACCCAGGAATTGGGGGTTTAAATCTTGAGGATCCAAGTCCAGTATTCTTTATACTATAAATATGTTGCTTTGTATTAAAACTATTTGTACCAGGTAAATATGACATTAAAAGAGATATGGTGAAAATGATACATATTTGGAAATGAAACTTTTTACTCAATGAAGAAATCATGTCTAACTACAGATCAAGTCCAGATATTGTATTTTGGAAGTTTTCAGACAAGAGTAGGAGTGGGTTGTCATTTCCTTTTCTAAGGGATCTTTCTGACCCAGGGACCAAACTCCCATCTCTTGTGTCTCCTGCACTGGCTGGTGGACTCTTCCACCACTGCACCACCTGGGAAATCTTTGGATGCCCTCTGAAGAGCACTAATGGAGACAGTGGGGCCTGCGGTAGGGGTGGGAGAAAACAGGTGAGATCCAGCAAAGATGATTCTAGGCTTCCATTTTCATTTTCTCTGCTGTCTGGAGAAGTAAGAGACAGCTGTATTTTCACATTTGGCTGGGACACAAATACCATGAAAATATCTCATAAATGTTTCTTATGTTCTGAGAAATAAAAAATGAGATGAATGGAGATATGTTATAATCAGAGAATCTTGCTTTAGGCCCAAATTTTCAGAGAAAAAAAAAAAACTGCTGTAAGATGAAAATGTTACAAGTAAGAACATACAGATTTCTTCACAGTAATATCGTTGGATAACTTAATGGGCTGGGTCTGCTTGGCAGCACAGAATGGAAGTGTGTGTGGCTCTTATTCCTTCTAATTCCACCTCGAGGAACACATACAGTTAGCACAAATGGAATAACAGAGGCAGAGAGGCTTTTAAATGATCGTTCAAGGTCACTAGATGAAGTCAGTTTCTTCTGATTAGGGTATTATCCACAACTCCTTTCTGAGATACATGATACTGACTAGAAGCACCTCCCTCTATCTTGCTGTCAAATAATGAGAGATGAGGATGCCATGAGGTAGGAAGGTCTTGATTAGAGTTCTTTACCTTAATAAAGTAATTAATAATTTTCAAAGCAGTTTCACATGTATCACCATCTTCATACCAACTCTGAAAGTCAGACACGGGCAGACTTTCAAGTGAAGACAGATGAACACGTGGTGACTTGTCCACTGCTCACAGTTTTTAAAGCAGAGATTCAAATCCAGGATAACCCAGGAATTGGGGGTTTAAATCTTGAGGATCCAAGTCCAGTATTCTTTATACTATAAATATGTTGCTTTGTATTAAAACTATTTGTACCAGGTAAATATGACATTAAAAGAGATATGGTGAAAATGATACATATTTGGAAATGAAACTTTTTACTCAATGAAGAAATCATGTCTAACTACAGATCAAAGTTCTTAAAATGACAGTGAAGTTTAAAAATTTACATCAGTGGCAAAAATGAAGTTGAAATTAATATCCTGTAGTTTTTTAAAATTTTGGCCTCTTTTCATTGATTTTTTATTTATTTATTTTCCATCCATATATATTCTTCAGCTTGTGTGGGCCTCCCATCACAGTGGCCTCTCTTGCTGCAGAGTGCTGGCTCTGGGCACATGTGCTCCAGAGTGCTGGCTCATAATTGGACACATTGATCCAGCCGCTTCACAGCACATGGGATCTTCCCGGGCCAGGGATTGAACCGGCGCCCCTTGCATTGCAACGCGGACACTTTACCCACTGGACCACCAGGGAAGCCCCTATATCCTCTATTTTTGACTAACAGTCTATTTTCTAGAGAATGTAATAGGGAAAATTATGGGGTTAATTAAAAAAGTCAATGAAAATTCTATTATATAATTTAGGATGAAGGATTACTATGAGTTTGAAGTCATTAAAAGATATGAATTATTTCTGATGCTGGAAAAATCTGTATTTTAGTGTCCATTTATTTACCAGCAACTGAATTTTCCAGAAAGTGTAACTCTTTCCTGGAGAAACAGTTTTATCAGGTAGTCTTTGGATATAATAAAAAGTGAAATGAAAGTAAAACCCCATAAATTGTAGTTATATTTGTTTTATGATAGTACATTTTATGATAGATTACAATTAATTTAAAATTATGGTTTCAGATTACCTTGGTTCCCTGGCCCCTATTACGGCAGCAAATTTTATATTCATGCTTTCTTTCTTACTTCCTGAATCTTTAGCCACATTTCACAGATAAGCCGAAGTACTTAGTCACTGAAGCCTGATTTGTCTCAGGAACACAGTACTCACTTCTGTTTGACAGCCTCTGTGAGCGTTACCAACCCTTCCAGGGCACAGCCTACATGGACAGGCCATTTGCTAAAACCAAGGTGATGGATTCGTGCTTGTTTTTTATAGTTACTTTTGTCTCATTAAATAAGCTGTCCAGATATACATTTCCATTTCATCAGATACTTAACACATGATAAATAGATATCTGGTATTACATTATAGGGGCTTTAGTTATTCATTCTTAAATTAATGTATTCTCTTCAGACTTCCCCATTACTTCAACCTTTTCTTTCGTTTCCTTTCACTTTTTAAAAGAAATAAATACAAACCACAGAAGTATAGGCTTTTATATGAATTAACAAATCTCTACTTCTATCTAAACAGTAGTCTGATGAGATAATTTCTTTAGCTAAATGTAAGGCAGCATGATTCAGGTGACCCCTATGTTATCCTTTTGTGAATCAGAGGATACGTGGGTCAGGTGTACTAAAGACAAAAATACAGCTAAGAAGGCAATTTAAATGGATCATATGTATGGGAAGATTACCTGTCAGGAAAATCAGAAAAACACTGAATTTAAAATTATGACATCCTACTTAGAATCACTATATTGTATGCAGCTGTAATGTCCATGTCGTATGCAATAAAACCCCTATAAGAAAGCATTGCAGATTTTCAACCACTTAAATGTTTGGGTGTTTTTCCCCCCATCTTTGGCTGAGCTGAGGGGTCTTGGTTGCTCTGCCCAGGCGTTCTCTGGTTGCAGCAAATGGGGGCCACTCTCTAGTTGAGGTGCACAGGCTTCTCATCATGGTGGCTTCTCTTGTAGCAGAGCACAGGCGCTAGGGTGCACGAGCTTATTAGTTGTGGTACACAGGCTTAGTTGCCGTGCAGCACGTGGGATCTTCCTGGATCAGGGATTGAACTGGTGTCCCCGGCATTGCAAGGCAGATTCTTAACCAGTGGATTGCCAGGGAAGCCCCACTTATGTGTTTTGTTCATACCTTACCCTAACCTGGAAAGAATAACCTAGATTATTGCATTTGAGGATGTTGAGACCGAAGATAACCTTAAGATAAGGAACAATATCAAATAGTGTAGTGATCTTGGCTCTGGATGCATATTAAATCCCTATGGGGAGCTTTCATAAACAATTTCCATGTCCCACCCAAAACCAACTAACTAGAATCAGGTTGGACTCAGCCAATAGTATTGATGAAAGGCTCCACAGAGGATTCTACTTTCTGTCCAGAAGTCCAGGAGGGAGACCCATAAGGAGAGCGAATACAAGCACAGATTTGGAATGAAATAGCCTAAATTCAAAGTGGCTCTGACTATCGATTATGAACAAGTTACTTAGCCTTTCTCAGAACTAGTTTTTATCTGCACATCAAGTACCTACTGCTGTGGGTTGTTTCAAGGGTTAGATGAGCTATTTCCTGTCATATAATGCTATTACTATTATGCAGCGGGAGAAAAGCTACCTCGTGTGCAAGTGAAGTGTCAAGTCTTAAACTGCAGTTTAGTTCCTGTACCCCAATCCCTGACAGCATTACAGATTTTCCCTATCAGATCACTTCCTGAACTAGAACTTTGTTATTTAGAGGCAGTGCTGTGCCTTCTTGAAGCAGGAGAGCAACACAGTCAAGAGCATGAACACAGGACCCAAAAGCTAGGTTCAAATCCTGACTGCATCTTCTTGTAGCCCTGTGATGGTTTCTCACCAGGCGTTTCTACAATAAAACCCTATAAGAAAGCATTGCAGATTTTCAACCACTTAAATGTTTGGGTGTTTTTCCCCATCTTTGGCTGAGCTGAGGGTCTTGGTTGCTCTGCCCAGGCGTTCTCTGGTTGCAGCAAATGGGGGCCACTCTCTAGTTGAGGTGCACAGGCTTCTCATCATGGTGGCTTCTCTTGTAGCAGAGCACAGGCGCTAGGGTGCACGAGCTTATTAGTTGTGGTACACAGGCTTAGTTGCCGTGCAGCACGTGGGATCTTCCTGGATCAGGGATTGAACTGGTGTCCCCGGCATTGCAAGGCAGATTCTTAACCAGTGGATTGCCAGGGAAGCCCCACTTATGTGTTTTGTTCATACCTTACCCTAACCTGGAAAGAATAACCTAGATTATTGCATTTGAGGATGTTGAGACCGAAGATAACCTTAAGATAAGGAACAATATCAAATAGTGTAGTGATCTTGGCTCTGGATGCATATTAAATCCCTATGGGGAGCTTTCATAAACAATTTCCATGTCCCACCCAAAACCAACTAACTAGAATCAGGTTGGACTCAGCCAATAGTATTGATGAAAGGCTCCACAGAGGATTCTACTTTCTGTCCAGAAGTCCAGGAGGGAGACCCATAAGGAGAGCGAATACAAGCACAGATTTGGAATGAAATAGCCTAAATTCAAAGTGGCTCTGACTATCGATTATGAACAAGTTACTTAGCCTTTCTCAGAACTAGTTTTTATCTGCACATCAAGTACCTACTGCTGTGGGTTGTTTCAAGGGTTAGATGAGCTATTTCCTGTCATATAATGCTATTACTATTATGCAGCGGGAGAAAAGCTACCTCGTGTGCAAGTGAAGTGTCAAGTCTTAAACTGCAGTTTAGTTCCTGTACCCCAATCCCTGACAGCATTACAGATTTTCCCTATCAGATCACTTCCTGAACTAGAACTTTGTTATTTAGAGGCAGTGCTGTGCCTTCTTGAAGCAGGAGAGCAACACAGTCAAGAGCATGAACACAGGACCCAAAAGCTAGGTTCAAATCCTGACTGCATCTTCTTGTAGCCCTGTGATATTGGGCAAACACTTGACTTTTCTTTCCCTCACAATGTGCCCATTTGTAAAATGGGCTACTAACATCACCTGCCTCAGACAACTATTGTGATGAGTAACTATATTAATATACACAAGACAGATTACAGCCATCGGCTTCCCTTGTGGCTCAGGTAAAGAATCTGCCTGCAAACTAGGAGACTGAGAGAGTAACACTTTCACTTTTACACAATATAGTTAGCTTTTAGTATGTTCTCAGCACACTGCAAAATATGCAGTAAATGTTGTCTGTCATGCTGATGAGGCTTCTCTGGTGGCTCAGATGGTAAAGAATCTGCCTGCAATGCAGGAAACCTGGGTTCAATCAATGGGTCAGGAAGATCCCTTGGAGAAAGAAATAGCTATCCACTCCAGTATTCTTGCCTGGAGAATTCCATGGACAGAGAAGCCTGGCAAGCGATAGTCCATGTGGTTACAATGAGTTGGACACAACTGGGAACCCATCCCCCCACACACACATCATGCTAATGATAATGTTGTTGATGTTAGTAGTGAACTCCTTTACTGATGTTTGAAACAAAGGTGTTTATTTTCCATATCTGTGTGTGCCAGATCTTTCCATTGTTCTTAGCTGTTCTCCCACACCATATTCACTGGAACTATGTTGGAGAATAAGGCTTTCAAAGATAACTTGAAAGAGCATTCTCTTATTTATCTACCAGTTGACAGACTTTTTTGGAAGTGACAATTCAAATCCATTAACCACTTGAAAATGGTCTGAAAGATCATGTTCTAATACTGATTAACAAGGAGTATTTTCTTTCCATATGCATTTATTAATGTATTTGGTCATATATCATATGATTCTATATGATCACATTGTTATTAGTATTAACAGAAAAGAATAACAGAATTCATACATTACTGCTATGCTGTTAATGCTTAATGAAAGTTTTTTCAGGGTTTTAATAAAAAATATATCCTTAATGACATCTTTAGGAATCTAAAGAGACTTTTAACATTCTCCAGTAGTGTTGAATATCATATTTTAGCATTTCATGTTTTTCCCTACTTTTTATCAAAATTTAAGATTTAAAAACATGCTGTACCAGAGAAATATAATGTAATTCACAAATTTAATCTCTGTTTCTCCATTGTAACTATTAGGTAATGTTTCATCACAACCAAAATGCCTATAGAGGTTGCACCTCAGAGCATCTAGGGTCCAACTGGACATCACAATTAGCAGTCAATGTAAGTGTTTACAACCAAAGCTGTGAGGTACTTGTCATAAGGCATTCATCATAACATGTCTCATACCTGATAAAAGTTTTGGTATGTTCTCAGCACACTGCAAAATATGCAGTAAATGTTGTCTGTCATGCTGATGAGGCTTCTCTGGTGGCTCAGATGGTAAAGAATCTGCCTGCAATGCAGGAAACCTGGGTTCAATCAATGGGTCAGGAAGATCCCTTGGAGAAAGAAATAGCTATCCACTCCAGTATTCTTGCCTGGAGAATTCCATGGACAGAGAAGCCTGGCAAGCGATAGTCCATGTGGTTACAATGAGTTGGACACAACTGGGAACCCATCCCCCCACACACACATCATGCTAATGATAATGTTGTTGATGTTAGTAGTGAACTCCTTTACTGATGTTTGAAACAAAGGTGTTTATTTTCCATATCTGTGTGTGCCAGATCTTTCCATTGTTCTTAGCTGTTCTCCCACACCATATTCACTGGAACTATGTTGGAGAATAAGGCTTTCAAAGATAACTTGAAAGAGCATTCTCTTATTTATCTACCAGTTGACAGACTTTTTTGGAAGTGACAATTCAAATCCATTAACCACTTGAAAATGGTCTGAAAGATCATGTTCTAATACTGATTAACAAGGAGTATTTTCTTTCCATATGCATTTATTAATGTATTTGGTCATATATCATATGATTCTATATGATCACATTGTTATTAGTATTAACAGAAAAGAATAACAGAATTCATACATTACTGCTATGCTGTTAATGCTTAATGAAAGTTTTTTCAGGGTTTTAATAAAAAATATATCCTTAATGACATCTTTAGGAATCTAAAGAGACTTTTAACATTCTCCAGTAGTGTTGAATATCATATTTTAGCATTTCATGTTTTTTCCCCTACTTTTTATCAAAATTTAAGATTTAAAAAAATGCTGTACCAGAGAAATATAATGTAATTCACAAATTTAATCTCTGTTTCTCCATTGTAACTATTAGGTAATGTTTCATCACAACCAAAATGCCTATAGAGGTTGCACCTCAGAGCATCTAGGGTCCAACTGGACATCACAATTAGCAGTCAATGTAAGTGTTTACAACCAAAGCTGTGAGGTACTTGTCATAAGGCATTCATCATAACATGTCTCATACCTGATAAAAGGTACATAATAATCTTTTATTGCTTTCCATGCTTTGAGGGCATTCATTTTTCAAATGCCAAACAAGGTCTTTTCACATTATTTTTACTTGACCCTTAATGTGCCAAAGGATATACTTTCTGAAATGAATACTATTATGTGCTACTGAAAACACCTCCAGGCAAATCAGGCAACTTATTAACTATGACTTTATGAGACTTCACACATTGCATCTTGTGGAAGGCAAATAAAAGCCTTATATCTGTCACTGCCTTTTTCTTAATACTTCACAGCTGCCATCCAAAAAATCCCTCTGCTGAAGCTTCTGGCAATGGCTGGTCTATGAAAGAGAAGTAAAATGCAGAAAAAGTGATTATAGAGTTATATTTTCTGTGGGGTTGCAAATGCAGGTGTCAGGAGCTTCAGTAATGTTCTTTCTCTGTCCTTGCCAAGTGTGTTTTCCCTGAAAGAGACCACCCCAACCTTTTGTTTAACAGATGTGCCTCAGTGGCCAGCTGGAGAGCCATTATCTATGCTGGTGAATTTATGGCCCTGTACACTGGAAGCAGGATCCATTCATACATTTATTCATTCAACAAATAAATCGAGTGCCTACTGTGTGCCAGACCAGGCAGTGTTCTAAGTAATAAGGATCTAGCATTAAATAAAATATTATGAAGCTCCTGCTTCTGTGGAACTTCATTCTAGTGAAGGCCAGACACATGTGTTGATTGACATTCAACAAATAAAGTTTTTCAGGGTTTTAATAAAAAATATATCCTTAATGACATCTTTAGGAATCTAAAGAGACTTTTAACATTCTCCAGTAGTGTTGAATATCATATTTTAGCATTTCATGTTTTTTCCCCTACTTTTTATCAAAATTTAAGATTTAAAAAAATGCTGTACCAGAGAAATATAATGTAATTCACAAATTTAATCTCTGTTTCTCCATTGTAACTATTAGGTAATGTTTCATCACAACCAAAATGCCTATAGAGGTTGCACCTCAGAGCATCTAGGGTCCAACTGGACATCACAATTAGCAGTCAATGTAAGTGTTTACAACCAAAGCTGTGAGGTACTTGTCATAAGGCATTCATCATAACATGTCTCATACCTGATAAAAGGTACATAATAATCTTTTATTGCTTTCCATGCTTTGAGGGCATTCTTTTTTCAAATGCCAAACAAGGTCTTTTCACATTATTTTTACTTGACCCTTAATGTGCCAAAGGATATACTTTCTGAAATGAATACTATTATGTGCTACTGAAAACACCTCCAGGCAAATCAGGCAACTTATTAACTATGACTTTATGAGACTTCACACATTGCATCTTGTGGAAGGCAAATAAAAGCCTTATATCTGTCACTGCCTTTTTCTTAATACTTCACAGCTGCCATCCAAAAAATCCCTCTGCTGAAGCTTCTGGCAATGGCTGGTCTATGAAAGAGAAGTAAAATGCAGAAAAAGTGATTATAGAGTTATATTTTCTGTGGGGTTGCAAATGCAGGTGTCAGGAGCTTCAGTAATGTTCTTTCTCTGTCCTTGCCAAGTGTGTTTTCCCTGAAAGAGACCACCCCAACCTTTTGTTTAACAGATGTGCCTCAGTGGCCAGCTGGAGAGCCATTATCTATGCTGGTGAATTTATGGCCCTGTACACTGGAAGCAGGATCCATTCATACATTTATTCATTCAACAAATAAATCGAGTGCCTACTGTGTGCCAGACCAGGCAGTGTTCTAAGTAATAAGGATCTAGCATTAAATAAAATATTATGAAGCTCCTGCTTCTGTGGAACTTCATTCTAGTGAAGGCCAGACACATGTTGTTCACAAGAATCTGCACTGTGGTTTATGTTTGTGGACTGGAGTAGTTGGTGAGAAGGGGTTGTTCTAAAGTGTTCGTTCAGTCTCAGTCATGGCCGACTATTTGTAACTCCATGGACTGCAGCCCACCAGGCTTCTCTGTCCATGGGATTTCCCAGGCAAGATGACTGGAGTGGGTTGCCATTTCTTACGCCAGGGGGTGGACCTGGTGATCTCCCTGAGTAAATATTAGCACAGAAGTGCCTTTGTGGGACTTCTGAAGTCGCCATGAGAATGATATAGCTCTTGCCTGACTTTCTCTCAGGCTGCTCACTCTTGAACCTAGTGACCAGGCTGTGGGGCAGTCTGGGAAACATGGAGATTCTCACCCACAAGGAGAAGAACAGTTCATAGCCCAGATAAGCTCTCAGCCCAGAACTCCAATTACCAGCCATGGGAATGAGCTGTTTTTCTAAGTATATTCTCCAATCCTCTTTTGAGCTTTTCCAACTGAAGTTATTGGAGCAAAGATGAACTTCTACTGAGTCTTGCCCAAATTTCAGATTTATGTGCAAAATCAATCATTATTATGGTCTAATCCACTAAGCTTTGGGGTAGATTGTTACACAATAATGTTTAGCCAGCACAGCACAATATACATGTGCATAAGTGGTTTATTGAATGTGTTCTTTCCAATTTTAAGGATTACATGGCAAATAAGCGGACTTGAAAATAACTTTGGCAACCATAAAGCACCCACTGCTCTGCCCACCATAATCAGTAAAAGCAAGAACACGGCTCTTATTAGTAGCATTACACCCTCAGGTTCAATCTGGGAGAAGGTATGAACATTTTCCCTGAAATTTCTTTGAATGTTGTATTCAGGTTTGCCGAGTGAGGCACTGAACCTGAAGCTACGGAAGTTAGCAATGTATAGCCTTGAACAAGTCATTTAACCTTTAAAAGTCTTTTAATGTGTATGCATGTATGTGTATAAATATATATGATAAAAATATATATTTGTATTAATATTGTCATTCGCACAAGATCACAAAGGTAACAACAGTAATACCAAATGCTATCATTTTGGGGTCTCTATTATATGGCAAGCACTGTATTACGTGCTTTTCATACATCATCATGTATTCTTAAAACTGTTCAATTTATTAGGTATGGTACTATTATTACCTCCTTTTTCATAGAGGAAGAAATCAAGTTACTGAGAGATTTAGTTACTAGCCCAAGATCAAATATAAGTATTAGAGTGGGATTTAAAAACTAAGTCTTTTAAGCACACCAATTTTGTCCATCTGCTGTTGTTAAAAAACCAGATAACCCTCCTTCCCAAAACTAAGTCTTTCAGCTAGCATAATCAGGCATGTCTTTATTATGAGGCATATCAAGTAAAATTATATTTATGAAAGATATAAAGTTCTGAGAACACGTAAGTGAAAAAAGACACAAGATAGGGTCGTACACATAGAGCGGAAGTGCTACAGGAAATGAGAAGAATTTTGGAAAAATCAGATGCTGCTAGCACTGCTCATACCCTCATAAGGTACAAAGCCAAAAAAAAACAAACCATGGAGGACTTGGGAGACAGGCAGCCCAAATGCCGTGTTTTTTTCGCTCTGAAAAGTAGAGCTTCCGAGAGTGGGTTCGAAAGCAAACACAAACGAAGCAAGGGGTATCTCTCTTGGTTTTGGTGGCCTGCATCTACTACTTAAATGACATTGCTGAGCTTCCAAATTTTGTTTCCAGGGGCTTTGTGACAGACTCAGCCAGTGACACCCTGTCACTAGTTGGATTTCATGAGGAATTCAGCCCAAATTCCATTTCTGTTGGTTCCTATTTTATCCTCAGAGGTCTTAGCTTCCAAACTACTTTGGTCATGGATCTACCGTTTATGAATTTTATACTCTTTATGGCCTGTCCCCTCCTCCCTGGAGACTGACAAGGAATGTCTGTGGTTGATTGCCATCCTCACTCTGACCTTTAATTCTTGTTTTAATGCTTTCTTAAAACTTGTTCTCTTATCCTGCATTTCTGCATCATTTTGAGCCGTTAAGGGAGGAGGAGGCAACAAAAGAAATACCTTGAGTTTTTAAAAGGGACTTTAGTACATGTTGTTCAAGTTCTCACTCAGATTATGTGACCTTTCTTTTCTCCATACCTTGGGAATGGATACGTTGCTTTATTCACAAAGACTTCAGTTTTGCTCCTTTGATATTTTAGAAATCAGCCTGTGATCACACACTCTGTGGCTCCTGCCTGCCTTTGTTTGGTGTTCTTCAGGGGCTTGGATTTCCACCTACTGATTCCAGTCTTTCTGTTACAGTATCAACTATCCATTCACTGGGTTAGCTCATAAGATCATTTAAGGATTAGTCTAATTTTGGAGGGCTTCCCAGATGGCACTAGTGATAAGGAATCTGCCTGCCAATGCAGGAGATATAAGAGACATGGGGATCGATATCTGCATAGGGAAGATCCCCTGAAGTAAGAAATGACAACCCACTCCAGTATTCTTGCCTGGAAAATTCCATGGACGGAGGAGCCTGGTGGGCTACAATCCACAGGGTTGCAAAGGGTAGGACATGACTGAATGACTGAACAAACACACACACTGACACTTTGGAACAACCCTCGTCCCAACCACCTCAGTCCACAATAATTTACACACAAATACAGCACAGGATCTTATAAACATTTTCAGTGGCTGCTTCCATGTGTGTTAGAACCTATGGTCCAATCAATTTGTACAGGAAAAAACAGAGAGGATGTTGTTTCCAACTTTCGTTTTCACTACTAAGTCCTTTAAATGCTCAATCCAAAACTCCTGTTAATTCTGCTTCCTAAATGTTTACCAAATTTATCAACCCTTGACCACCTCTATGATTGTATGCAGAGGTAACCTCCCTCGCTTACCTGAAGTATTGCCACACGTGTCTGTTTCTTCCCTGTTTCTCCTCCTTTCGCACACTTCTACTTCACTAACCCACAAGTAATCCATACTACAGAAGAGCAAATTTTGTCAAATGAGTATCTCTGTCACTGTCCTACCCTCTTACTTAAGACCCTTCAATGATTCTTCAATTGTTTCAGGATAAGAGAATTTTACAACATTTAAAGGAAGGGCACATGTCTTCATTTGCCTGAAATAGTTCCATTTGGTTACAATTTCCAACTTATTTATTTATGACATAATAATTAGTATCATCTTTCATTTTACTTTCAAAAGTATAGTAGTTTGGTAACACATTCTATGAATGACCCAGTTGATAAAGTCGTTCATTAATTTACTTTTTCAGGATTATTTCTACTTGTCTAAGCCTCTGATTATCCTAAAAGTATTACTCCTTCTTTCACTTCTGGGTCTTTGTACATTTTATCCCCTCTATGTAAATGGCTTTTCCTGCTTCTTGGCTGGCTGACTCATATTTATTCTTTACATACCCCAAGAAAATGAAGAAACCTTTCTTTCTTCCCTAAGACTGAGATATTGAGTATCTTTCGCATCCCCACAGTCTTCCATATCCATTTCTAAAGTAGCACTCATTCTACATTATAGCTGTTTATGTAGTTGTTTCACCCACGAAACTGTAAACCGCTTATCATTCAGATACTGAATTGTCATGCTTGCTGTTGTATCCCAGAGCCTACACCACCCGTAACACAGTAGGTTTTAGAAAGACACTCTCTAAATGAATGAACACTAAATAAATGAACAAATCTAAACTCTAGTAGAGGAGTTATCTTGGAAGAGTAGCTATATATCCAGGGAATTTAAAAACTGTTTGCTGAAGCATCAATGCTTTATTGACTTACTGGAGGAGTGGGAACTCACTTGAATTAGACAAACTTCTGTTCCTTTCTAAATCTGGAATACAACATATTCACATTCCTTTGTGTTAACTTCCTTAGAAAACTCCTGTTAATTCTGCTTCCTAAATGTTTACCAAATTTATCAACCCTTGACCACCTCTATGATTGTATGCAGAGGTAACCTCCCTCGCTTACCTGAAGTATTGCCACACGTGTCTGTTTCTTCCCTGTTTCTCCTCCTTTCGCACACTTCTACTTCACTAACCCACAAGTAATCCATACTACAGAAGAGCAAATTTTGTCAAATGAGTATCTCTGTCACTGTCCTACCCTCTTACTTAAGACCCTTCAATGATTCTTCAATTGTTTCAGGATAAGAGAATTTTACAACATTTAAAGGAAGGGCACATGTCTTCATTTGCCTGAAATAGTTCCATTTGGTTACAATTTCCAACTTATTTATTTATGACATAATAATTAGTATCATCTTTCATTTTACTTTCAAAAGTATAGTAGTTTGGTAACACATTCTATGAATGACCCAGTTGATAAAGTCGTTCATTAATTTACTTTTTCAGGATTATTTCTACTTGTCTAAGCCTCTGATTATCCTAAAAGTATTACTCCTTCTTTCACTTCTGGGTCTTTGTACATTTTATCCCCTCTATGTAAATGGCTTTTCCTGCTTCTTGGCTGGCTGACTCATATTTATTCTTTACATACCCCAAGAAAATGAAGAAACCTTTCTTTCTTCCCTAAGACTGAGATATTGAGTATCTTTCGCATCCCCACAGTCTTCCATATCCATTTCTAAAGTAGCACTCATTCTACATTATAGCTGTTTATGTAGTTGTTTCACCCACGAAACTGTAAACCGCTTATCATTCAGATACTGAATTGTCATGCTTGCTGTTGTATCCCAGAGCCTACACCACCCGTAACACAGTAGGTTTTAGAAAGACACTCTCTAAATGAATGAACACTAAATAAATGAACAAATCTAAACTCTAGTAGAGGAGTTATCTTGGAAGAGTAGCTATATATCCAGGGAATTTAAAAACTGTTTGCTGAAGCATCAATGCTTTATTGACTTACTGGAGGAGTGGGAACTCACTTGAATTAGACAAACTTCTGTTCCTTTCTAAATCTGGAATACAACATATTCACATTCCTTTGTGTTAACTTCCTTAGAAAACTTCAGCCTTGGCAGACCACCACTGTGAATATTCTAAATGGAACCAAAACATTCTAAGATTCTTGCACGATGCAGTTCTTTTTAGTTGGTAAATGGAGTAAGGGTATTATTAGAAGTTGTTATTTTATATTTGTCAATGGTAGACACAGTTAACAATCCACTTGGAGCCTAGTAAAGAGAACACTTAGTGAAGACTATGACTTAAAACATACAAACCTCAAGATATATGTGTAAGTAAGATACCAAGAGTTGAGAAAGCTGTTAGTAAGAACTTTTTGCTACTAGATGAATTTACTTATCTAAATATAAACATTGGTTTCTATATCTCAAATGAGTTTAATCTTAAAAGAATTAATTTTGCTTAACAAATTAGGAATAGAAAAAATGGTCATAAACTGATAAAGGATATCAAGACTAATAAAAACTCTATAAAAACTCACACAATTTTAAAATACAATGGTACAAAACATGGCTTCTAGATATCACTGCTTAAGACTGTTGATCTTAGCAAAACAAGGTCAAAATTTTTTTTTAAAAATTGGGATTTACAAGAATGCTTAGAATATTACTGGATACAAAATTGATAAAATGATCAACTGCATTTCTATATGCTATCAATAAAGAAAAATGAAGAAATTTTACATATATTTAAATACCATCAAAATATTGAGCATATAGGAATAAATCTGACAAAATATGTGCAAGGACTTTATGGTGAAAATTATTTAAATATATCATGAAAGATCTAAATACATGTAGACATGATCAACAGAGGATATGTATGTGCTCAACTGTGTCCGACTCTGCAATCCAATGGACTGTAACCCACCAGGCTCCCCTGTCCATGGGATTTTCCAGGCAAAAGTCCTGGAGTGGGCTGCCATTTCCTCTTCCAAGGGATCTTCCTGACCAAGGAATCAAACCTGTGTCTCTTATGTCTCCTGCAATGGCAGGAGGATTCTTTATTGACTTACTGGAGGAGTGGGAACTCACTTGAATTAGACAAACTTCTGTTCCTTTCTAAATCTGGAATACAACATATTCACATTCCTTTGTGTTAACTTCCTTAGAAAACTTCAGCCTTGGCAGACCACCACTGTGAATATTCTAAATGGAACCAAAACATTCTAAGATTCTTGCACGATGCAGTTCTTTTTAGTTGGTAAATGGAGTAAGGGTATTATTAGAAGTTGTTATTTTATATTTGTCAATGGTAGACACAGTTAACAATCCACTTGGAGCCTAGTAAAGAGAACACTTAGTGAAGACTATGACTTAAAACATACAAACCTCAAGATATATGTGTAAGTAAGATACCAAGAGTTGAGAAAGCTGTTAGTAAGAATTTTTTGCTACTAGATGAATTTACTTATCTAAATATAAACATTGGTTTCTATATCTCAAATGAGTTTAATCTTAAAAGAATTAATTTTGCTTAACAAATTAGGAATAGAAAAAATGGTCATAAACTGATAAAGGATATCAAGACTAATAAAAACTCTATAAAAACTCACACAATTTTAAAATACAATGGTACAAAACATGGCTTCTAGATATCACTGCTTAAGACTGTTGATCTTAGCAAAACAAGGTCAAAATTTTTTTTTAAAAATTGGGATTTACAAGAATGCTTAGAATATTACTGGATACAAAATTGATAAAATGATCAACTGCATTTCTATATGCTATCAATAAAGAAAAATGAAGAAATTTTACATATATTTAAATACCATCAAAATATTGAGCATATAGGAATAAATCTGACAAAATATGTGCAAGGACTTTATGGTGAAAATTATTTAAATATATCATGAAAGATCTAAATACATGTAGACATGATCAACAGAGGATATGTATGTGCTCAACTGTGTCCGACTCTGCAATCCAATGGACTGTAACCCACCAGGCTCCCCTGTCCATGGGATTTTCCAGGCAAAAGTCCTGGAGTGGGCTGCCATTTCCTCTTCCAAGGGATCTTCCTGACCAAGGAATCAAACCTGTGTCTCTTATGTCTCCTGCAATGGCAGGAGGATTCTTTATCATTGTGCTGCCTGGGAAGCTCTGATCAACATATGCCATTGATTAATTACACAAGTGGTCCTAACTCTTCACTCCATGTTATATCAATGCCTTTTGCCATTTTATTCTGCAGGTCCTGTCACTACAGAGGCAATGTCTGTTTCACTACAGAGGCAATGTCTATTTCACCATTTGATACTAAGTTCACAAATAGAATAATTTGTGGCCAGTGCTGTGTGCAGAAGTTGATCATTGGTTTTCCAATGCCCTTCATGTCTTAATTCCTAGAATTTGTGACTATTGTTATCTTTTATGGCAACAGGGATCTGGAACCTGGGACATTTTCCTGGATTATCTGGGTAGGCATGACATAATTGAAAAGGTCCTCACAAGAGGGAAGGTGATATGAGAATGGAAGCATAGAAAGGTTTGAAGATACCACACTGCTGGCTTTAAATGGAGAAAGAGACCATGAGGCCAAGAAAAGTAAGACTGGAGGCATCCGCTGGAAAGTGGAAAAGGCAAGAAAACAGATTATCATCTGGAGCCCACAGAAAAACAAAAACAAACAAACAAACAAAACAAACAGCCAAAATCTTGACTTTAGCCCAGTGAAACTTATTTCAGACTTCTGACCTCCAGAACAATAAGATAAATCTGTACTGTTTGAAACCACCAAGTTTGCAGTAATTCCTTATAGAATCTGTAGGAAATTAATCCAGTGTGTAAGAAGACTGACACATGCAGAGGCTTGAAAAAGTATATGTTTGCCACTGTCTGTGCAGTTCTGGTTAGTCAGAGAAGTTTACAAAAAAGACTTTAGCATAATAGTTCTAAACTAAAAGTCAAGAGTTTTGGATTTGAGATCATTCCATGGAGAATCCACTAAAAGTAATGATTAAAAGATTAACCATGGCCTTTCATAATGAAATTTGGGACAACACTGGGGCAATCTTATAATTTCTTGAAAAAAATTATTGGCAAACTAGACTTTTTATATCTTGTCAACTTTATAAGGCAAACTAGACTTTTTATATCTAGTCAACTTTATAAGGCAAACTAGACTTTTTATATCTAGTCAACTTTATAAGGGTGAGCATTAAATATATCAACAGATACTTTCAGCCCTGTGATTGTCAAAATAATGTACGTTCCATGCTCTCTTTCTCAGGATGTTAAGAATGTGCTTTTTTTAAGGTACAGAAGGAAACAAGGAAGCCAGAAGATATGGGATCAAGGAGAAAAGGAATTCAAACATGAGAGTGCTAACGAAGACCCAAGGATAGCGAAGTTGGGAGAGGTGAGTGCGTTTGGAGGGCTCTCAGTGTATATTAAAACAGAACATCGTAGGAACAGATCAGATTGACAGATTATCTGATGATTCTGAATATATTGAGTTGAGATTTACATTTGTGTTAGAGGGTTGGGCATGAACTAGTGATAGTGATGCCGGGTAGTAAGTGAGCAAACAACAGCAATAAAAACTAGGTCATACTCATTCCAAAGGTAAATATGAGAATGGAAGCATAGAAAGGTTTGAAGATACCACACTGCTGGCTTTAAATGGAGAAAGAGACCATGAGGCCAAGAAAAGTAAGACTGGAGGCATCCGCTGGAAAGTGGAAAAGGCAAGAAAACAGATTATCATCTGGAGCCCACAGAAAAACAAAAACAAACAAACAAACAAAACAAACAGCCAAAATCTTGACTTTAGCCCAGTGAAACTTATTTCAGACTTCTGACCTCCAGAACAATAAGATAAATCTGTACTGTTTGAAACCACCAAGTTTGCAGTAATTCCTTATAGAATCTGTAGGAAATTAATCCAGTGTGTAAGAAGACTGACACATGCAGAGGCTTGAAAAAGTATATGTTTGCCACTGTCTGTGCAGTTCTGGTTAGTCAGAGAAGTTTACAAAAATGACTTTAGCATAATAGTTCTAAACTAAAAGTCAAGAGTTTTGGATTTGAGATCATTCCATGGAGAATCCACTAAAAGTAATGATTAAAAGATTAACCATGGCCTTTCATAATGAAATTTGGGACAACACTGGGGCAATCTTATAATTTCTTGAAAAAAATTATTGGCAAACTAGACTTTTTATATCTTGTCAACTTTATAAGGCAAACTAGACTTTTTATATCTAGTCAACTTTATAAGGCAAACTAGACTTTTTATATCTAGTCAACTTTATAAGGGTGAGCATTAAATATATCAACAGATACTTTCAGCCCTGTGATTGTCAAAATAATGTACGTTCCATGCTCTCTTTCTCAGGATGTTAAGAATGTGCTTTTTTTAAGGTACAGAAGGAAACAAGGAAGCCAGAAGATATGGGATCAAGGAGAAAAGGAATTCAAACATGAGAGTGCTAACGAAGACCCAAGGATAGCGAAGTTGGGAGAGGTGAGTGCGTTTGGAGGGCTCTCAGTGTATATTAAAACAGAACATCGTAGGAACAGATCAGATTGACAGATTATCTGATGATTCTGAATATATTGAGTTGAGATTTACATTTGTGTTAGAGGGTTGGGCATGAACTAGTGATAGTGATGCCGGGTAGTAAGTGAGCAAACAACAGCAATAAAAACTAGGTCATACTCATTCCAAAGAGAAAAACGTTGGATAGGAAATGCAGTAACTACTTTCTGGATGGTTCAGCAGAAAATATTATTTAAATAACTATAAAATGTAAGAGCTAGTGTTTAGTTGCTCCATCATGTCCGACTCCTTTACAGCCCCTTTGGACTGCAGCCTGCCAGGCTCCTCTGTCCAGGCAAGAATACTGGAGTAGGTAAAATATAATCTTACTGCAGTGAAAATGATAACTATATTAAGATTATGGAGAGGGGGTGGAGTGGGAAGAAAGGTAAGTTTGCATAGAGATGTGCATGAAATTGAGTTAAATTCTCATATTCTATAGTAGCAAGTCAAGAGAGGATATCTAATAATCAAGAGCTAATAGTGTAAAATATTTATTTAGAAATGTGAATACAAACACAAAAAAGAGTAGCTCAAAGAAGTGAACATGGTGCCTCTCGGGCATCATTGTTGCAAGTGGAAAGAGCAGAATGCATAAGAGAAGGAGTATTGTGCTTTTCAACTGCCTCCACACAAAACCTGCATATAAAAAAATACTTCAAACATTTTGTTTCCTATAGCTTTACCCTCATTAAAAAGTCAAATAAATTAAAGAAGACACATACTCTTGAGAATGAGAAAGATATGATTCATGGGTGATATAATGAAAACGCAAAGTAGGTATAGATTTTGTGCTTTGTCAACGACAAGCTGGGTATTTTTCCTCATCTATGAAATAAGGGAGTTGAACTAGTTGCTGTCTGAGGCCTCTCTTGGCTGTAACATGCTGCTTCTCTGATTCCATAGTCATGTATTGTGTGCAAGAGTATGTAGCGTGCATCCGCTTGACTTTAAAAAAAACAACAATGATGTGAAACACTAGAAAATGAGAGATTCTACTAATATATTAAGAAAACAAATACAAGCAGGCAGATGGTAAAATTCTCACAAAGGACAGAGCAGAGCAGGTGGGAGAGGTGAGTGCTTTGAGGTCAAAAAACAAAATCGTAGGAACAGATCAGATTGACAGATTATCTGATGATTCTGAATATATTGAGTTGAGATTTACATTTGTGTTAGAGGGTTGGGCATGAACTAGTGATAGTGATGCCGGGTAGTAAGTGAGCAAACAACAGCAATAAAAACTAGGTCATACTCATTCCAAAGAGAAAAACGTTGGATAGGAAATGCAGTAACTACTTTCTGGATGGTTCAGCAGAAAATATTATTTAAATAACTATAAAATGTAAGAGCTAGTGTTTAGTTGCTCCATCATGTCCGACTCCTTTACAGCCCCTTTGGACTGCAGCCTGCCAGGCTCCTCTGTCCAGGCAAGAATACTGGAGTAGGTAAAATATAATCTTACTGCAGTGAAAATGATAACTATATTAAGATTATGGAGAGGGGGTGGAGTGGGAAGAAAGGTAAGTTTGCATAGAGATGTGCATGAAATTGAGTTAAATTCTCATATTCTATAGTAGCAAGTCAAGAGAGGATATCTAATAATCAAGAGCTAATAGTGTAAAATATTTATTTAGAAATGTGAATACAAACACAAAAAAGAGTAGCTCAAAGAAGTGAACATGGTGCCTCTCGGCATCATTGTTGCAAGTGGAAAGAGCAGAATGCATAAGAGAAGGAGTATTGTGCTTTTCAACTGCCTCCACACAAAACCTGCATATAAAAAAATACTTCAAACATTTTGTTTCCTATAGCTTTACCCTCATTAAAAAGTCAAATAAATTAAAGAAGACACATACTCTTGAGAATGAGAAAGATATGATTCATGGGTGATATAATGAAAACGCAAAGTAGGTATAGATTTTGTGCTTTGTCAACGACAAGCTGGGTATTTTTCCTCATCTATGAAATAAGGGAGTTGAACTAGTTGCTGTCTGAGGCCTCTCTTGGCTGTAACATGCTGCTTCTCTGATTCCATAGTCATGTATTGTGTGCAAGAGTATGTAGCGTGCATCCGCTTGACTTTAAAAAAAACAACAATGATGTGAAACACTAGAAAATGAGAGATTCTACTAATATATTAAGAAAACAAATACAAGCAGGCAGATGGTAAAATTCTCACAAAGGACAGAGCAGAGCAGGTGGGATAATGTACAAGTCTATCCAAAAGCAAAAGATTCTGTTGTAAGTGAATTCCAGCTTTTACAGAAATCCCTCAGAGGTTCTGTCTGGAATAGTCCATGAACTGCAATAAGCATTTCTGCATTGACTATCACAACACTCCCCAGGCTTTACATCTACACATGACAAACTAAAATAACTCAATCTTCAATTGGAATTTAACAAAATTAAAATATATCCCTTTAGCATTTTTGAAAGACAATTTTTTTTCATATATATTCATCCACAACTTTTCATCTGAACATGAACCATAAAATACTAAAGCCGGAGGAGACCTCAGTCCAACCTTTCCATCTCCCAGGTAAAGAAATCGGGTGTCTGGGATGATCATGTGCTATGCCCAAGGTCACACATGACTGTTAGCAGCGTTGTCACCATGGTGGTCCAGGCCTCTGACTCTATAGTACCATGTTGGCAAAGACAAAATTGTTTAATACCTAACTATTTAATATCTAAAAAACTGGTACAAGTTTGTTATTGTAGTACAATAAATTGGGAGAAACCAAGTAAATATAAAAATAGAAGAAGAAAGCTCAAGCTTAAACTGCAAGTTCTTGGTGGATCTGTTAGAAAACAGAATCTGGAAGGCATTTAACCAAAAGCTTTACATCATCTCCTGGGTTGTGCCAGGTTTTTAATTTGGCAGAAATAAAGAATAGTGCCTGTAATCAAACACCCTGCCTAGGATTCTGGTCTATAATAAATTAATGAAGTGAGTTTCTCCTCTCTATTAGATTATCACTGGCTACCATTTTCCAAGACAGAGATAATAAAACACCATACCATAAAATGCTCTATCAGCAAGTGTTTCTTTACTGCCAAGTAATTATTAATGCTGGGAAAGAAATATGCTGGATCAGCTTTGGCAATGCATTTAAAAACCTCAGGCCTTGAAATCTCCACAGCCCTATGCCTCAATTTGCCACACTCACTTTCTCAGCTGTATTTCTCTCTTCCTATGGCTTTCTGTAATAGAGAATTCTAGAATCAGAAAAGTGCAAGGGTTTTACAGGGATTCAGCAGCCTAGTGATTTTGGAGAGAATAAGGTAAACTGCCTGCAAGAAAACATCATTTTTATAGCTGGAGAAAGCCTAACCAAAAAGTATTAGAACTTTCCCAAATTGTTTCAGGGTCCATCCTTTTTCAGAGTTACTTCCTCATTGTTCATACCCAGAGCATTCAGAAGTTCATACTACTTATTCTATTGCTGAGTCAATGACTACCAAAGTTAAAATATATCCCTTTAGCATTTTTGAAAGACAATTTTTTTTCATATATATTCATCCACAACTTTTCATCTGAACATGAACCATAAAATACTAAAGCCGGAGGAGACCTCAGTCCAACCTTTCCATCTCCCAGGTAAAGAAATCGGGTGTCTGGGATGATCATGTGCTATGCCCAAGGTCACACATGACTGTTAGCAGCGTTGTCACCATGGTGGTCCAGGCCTCTGACTCTATAGTACCATGTTGGCAAAGACAAAATTGTTTAATACCTAACTATTTAATATCTAAAAAACTGGTACAAGTTTGTTATTGTAGTACAATAAATTGGGAGAAACCAAGTAAATATAAAAATAGAAGAAGAAAGCTCAAGCTTAAACTGCAAGTTCTTGGTGGATCTGTTAGAAAACAGAATCTGGAAGGCATTTAACCAAAAGCTTTACATCATCTCCTGGGTTGTGCCAGGTTTTTAATTTGGCAGAAATAAAGAATAGTGCCTGTAATCAAACACCCTGCCTAGGATTCTGGTCTATAATAAATTAATGAAGTGAGTTTCTCCTCTCTATTAGATTATCACTGGCTACCATTTTCCAAGACAGAGATAATAAAACACCATACCATAAAATGCTCTATCAGCAAGTGTTTCTTTACTGCCAAGTAATTATTAATGCTGGGAAAGAAATATGCTGGATCAGCTTTGGCAATGCATTTAAAAACCTCAGGCCTTGAAATCTCCACAGCCCTATGCCTCAATTTGCCACACTCACTTTCTCAGCTGTATTTCTCTCTTCCTATGGCTTTCTGTAATAGAGAATTCTAGAATCAGAAAAGTGCAAGGGTTTTACAGGGATTCAGCAGCCTAGTGATTTTGGAGAGAATAAGGTAAACTGCCTGCAAGAAAACATCATTTTTATAGCTGGAGAAAGCCTAACCAAAAAGTATTAGAACTTTCCCAAATTGTTTCAGGGTCCATCCTTTTTCAGAGTTACTTCCTCATTGTTCATACCCAGAGCATTCAGAAGTTCATACTACTTATTCTATTGCTGAGTCAATGACTAGCTTCTCAGGTAACAGATTCCATAAAAATTGTAGTCTAGAATATAGAAAATAATCTATAAGACTCCATGAAAAGTAGGCCTTTGCAAGTGGTTCAGATTACCTGTCTGGAGGAATGAATAGTGCTTCCTAAGGGACTGTGGATTTACACTTCCATGGAAGTTTGGGCTGACTATAACGTGAGCAACCTGAGCCTGTCAAGATTTCATCCCTGCAAGTCCTGAATCCCAGGGCACACCTCATTTCTAAGCAAACTGGGGCCACTGCTCCTCCATTGTATAAAGTATTGTAATTTTCCTAAGTATCATTTATCAGGTATCCAAGTAATTGGGGAAAAATCGTAGGATTATATTTCATTGTAAAATAAAAAACATGTTTGAATTTAAAATCATAGACATTTACTTCCATAACCTTTTGATGTCTAGCAGGTCATTCTGTATGTGTTATGGACATTGGGAAATGTACCATCTTGCTCTTTCTTTATTTGCAATTTAAATGTTTCACCAGAAGCCAGGTGGGGAAAAGCAATGTGCAGAATGACTCATCCTCAAAAGAGATATGTAAAAAAGAGAAACAAATCCTGAATAATGCTACTAGGCTCTATTCTAACACAGTTTCTACAAATTGCTCTGCCCATCATGCATATGGGTATAAACACAAGCTCTATAAAAAGACTGATAAGATAATTCTAAAAACTTGGAACTTAAAGTTATGAAATCTAGAATATTCCTGATTGAACAAAAGAAATACATGTGTTCATATTTGCCATGCTATCATTTTACAATTTTGGAGGGAGGGAGGATTTACAGATAAATAGCTTCATTACTTTGAAGCCCTTCTTTTTCAGTTATAATTGGTCTGAGAGCCCACTGGATGTGGTCATCCATATATAAGTCCCCCAAGCTTTCCTGTTGCCTTGTGGGGTTTTTGTCATTGTTTTCTGTTTGTTTTTTCACTGAACTAAAATGACAACATGGTTCCATGAGGAAAGCACATGATTGTAATAAGATCAGAGTTCAATTCCTCTCTTGACCATCTCTGCAGCTTCATAATTTTTAATAAGCCCATTAACATCCATGAACCTCCAGTTTTTCATCTGTAAACTGAAGGATTTCACCAATATGGGTTGAAATCATTGCTTACATCCTGTGTATCTATGTGAACTGAGAAGTGCTGGAAAAGTGTCTTGTTCAATTGCTCTCAGACTTCAGACAAAATTTTGCACACTCATAAGTGTTGGTGAGGATTTTGGGGCCATATTCTCTGTATACCCTTCAAACACTGAGTCTATGGAACAGAAAGAGGTGACCCAACCAGACACATATACACATATGTATACAGACAAATGCATTGTCTTTGTTCATCTTTGAAAATTTCTACTTGGGGATATTTTTTATTTCTCTTTTTCCAGGTATACATGGAATAGTAGGTTTCCCTCATAGCGCAGTCAGTAAAGAATCTGCCTGCAACATAGGAAACCTGGGTTTGATTCCTAGTCAGGAAGATCTCCTGGAGAAGCAAATAGCAACCCACTCCAGTATTCGTGCCTGCAGAATCCCATGGACAAAGGAGCCAGGAAGGCTACAGTTCATGGGTTTGCAAGAGTCAGTCACGACTTAGGGACTAAACCACTACCACTGTACATGGAATTGGTTTGTCTAAAGCACTTGTGGAATGCCTGGAAAGTCTCAAGAGGCCTCAGAGCCTGGTTGAATTCTGTATTGGTTTAGAGATTCGCATGGTCACTTGTCCATGCACCAACAAAGCCATTTCCTGGGCTCATTTTAACAACAGTGTCAGGAACATGATACTTCTGTGGGAAATAGCAGAAGAGATTTTCAGCTTTTCTCTCTCTCCCCCTTTAACCTTTAGACATGAGATCTAAAAATGTACAAGGTAAAAAGACAAAACAAAAACAAAACCACAAAACGATTTACCTGACTAGGAGAATAAACAGCTTGTTTGGGACACTGTACATGGGCATGCCTGCTGGCAGTTTTTAAAGTCATTCACAGTGTAAACTGTAAGCAACTGTAACAAAAAGCATTGTCATCAGTCACTCTAAATATGTTTTCTTTCAAGAGCAAACAAGAAGGTTCTCACAGGCATAAGCTTAGGGAAGGAAGGAGAGCAAAGGGACTTGGGAGATGGGTTTTGGAGCCTAGGGAGCAGATTGACATCCACCAACTGTAAGGCTTTGGCAAGTTGCAGGACTATCTTTATTTTGATCTTTTTTGGAGGGTAGGGTGGGGAGGGAGGGGGATGGGCGGGTCACTTCTATTGGTCTTTCATTTCTCTATTTTCATCCATCTTTGTTCTCTGGCTCCTGTGGGCCTCCCATTGCGGTGGCATCTGTCATTGCAGAGCACCGGCTCTGGGCGCATGCGCCCCAGAGCTCCGGCTCGGTAATTGGACACGTCAGTCCAGCCGCTCCGCGGTATGTGGAATCTTCCCAGGCCAGGGCTCGAACCGGCACCCCTTGCACTGCAAGGCAGTGTCCTTACCCATTGGACCACCAGGGAAGCCCCAGGACTATCTTAAGCCTTTGCATTCCTATATATAAAATGAGGATAACTGTTTGCCTCATGGCTTAATAAAGATTAACAGCCTAATATAGGGAAAATGCTGGCATGATACCTTGTATTTAAGTGTTCAGTATGAGAAAGCTTTCAAATTGTGGTGCTAGAGAAGACTCTTGAGAGTCCTCTGGACAGCAAGGAGATCAAACCAGTCAATCCTAAAGGAAATCAATCCTGAATATTCACTGGAAGGACTGATGCTGAAGCTCCCATACTTTGGCCACTTGTCCATGCACCAACAAAGCCATTTCCTGGGCTCATTTTAACAACAGTGTCAGGAACATGATACTTCTGTGGGAAATAGCAGAAGAGATTTTCAGCTTTTCTCTCTCTCCCCCTTTAACCTTTAGACATGAGATCTAAAAATGTACAAGGTAAAAAGACAAAACAAAAACAAAACCACAAAACGATTTACCTGACTAGGAGAATAAACAGCTTGTTTGGGACACTGTACATGGGCATGCCTGCTGGCAGTTTTTAAAGTCATTCACAGTGTAAACTGTAAGCAACTGTAACAAAAAGCATTGTCATCAGTCACTCTAAATATGTTTTCTTTCAAGAGCAAACAAGAAGGTTCTCACAGGCATAAGCTTAGGGAAGGAAGGAGAGCAAAGGGACTTGGGAGATGGGTTTTGGAGCCTAGGGAGCAGATTGACATCCACCAACTGTAAGGCTTTGGCAAGTTGCAGGACTATCTTTATTTTGATCTTTTTTGGAGGGTAGGGTGGGGAGGGAGGGGGATGGGCGGGTCACTTCTATTGGTCTTTCATTTCTCTATTTTCATCCATCTTTGTTCTCTGGCTCCTGTGGGCCTCCCATTGCGGTGGCATCTGTCATTGCAGAGCACCGGCTCTGGGCGCATGCGCCCCAGAGCTCCGGCTCGGTAATTGGACACGTCAGTCCAGCCGCTCCGCGGTATGTGGAATCTTCCCAGGCCAGGGCTCGAACCGGCACCCCTTGCACTGCAAGGCAGTGTCCTTACCCATTGGACCACCAGGGAAGCCCCAGGACTATCTTAAGCCTTTGCATTCCTATATATAAAATGAGGATAACTGTTTGCCTCATGGCTTAATAAAGATTAACAGCCTAATATAGGGAAAATGCTGGCATGATACCTTGTATTTAAGTGTTCAGTATGAGAAAGCTTTCAAATTGTGGTGCTAGAGAAGACTCTTGAGAGTCCTCTGGACAGCAAGGAGATCAAACCAGTCAATCCTAAAGGAAATCAATCCTGAATATTCACTGGAAGGACTGATGCTGAAGCTCCCATACTTTGGCCACCTGATGTGAAGAGCCAACTCACTGGAAAAGACCCTGATGCTGGGAAAGACTGAAGGCAGGAGGAGAAGGGAGACATAGGATGAGATGGTTGGATGGCATCACTGACTCCATGCACATGAGTTTGAACAAACTCTGGGAGATGGTGAAGGACAGGGAGGCCTAGAGTACTGTAGTTTACTGGAGTTGCAAAGAGCCAGACACAACTTAGAGACTGAACAACAAATGTGAGAAAAATTTATACTGAACAAGACATGTGAGAAAAATTTATAATCAGAGTCTTTCGTGTTCATTTGCTGTCAAAGCCAAAGAATACCCCTTTTGATTGTTGTTTTGCTTTTGTTTTTTATGAGCTGACAAGAAAAGAAATTGAATTTCTCCTTAAATCAAAGCAGTTCCTAGGACACTCTCTGATTATAAGCTGGTATTCTCTAAATTTGTAGTAAAATATTTGTTTTTTCACTAATGCAGTTATTAATTATTATAGTCTGGGGCTGAAGCATATATGGATCTGCTTCTGGAAACTTTCCCAAGGATGTGTAATTGGAAAATCAGACAGCTAGAACCCAAGTAAAGTGGAATGCAGTGGTGCCATGCTTATGGATTCTCCCCTGGTTTTGCCTTCTAAAGCAATCACCCTGCACATGCCAGAATGGGGATGGGCCTTTCAATCCATTGCCACATTATACTAAAATTATGATAATAATATGGTTAACCATGTCTCTTCTGCCCGTCTCTGCCTATGTTATCCATCCTTCTCCTTCATTTCAAACTCGGAAATTCCATTTTCAAGCCATATTATCTCACTGTTTTTTAATTCTTTTTTTTTTTTCTTAAGAATTAGACTTAATTTTCTAAGAGAAGTTTTAGGTTCATAGCAGTATTGAACACAAGACACAAGATTGCCCATATATCCCCTCCCCTCACACACACATAGCTTTCCCCATTATTAACATCCCTCACTACAGTGACACACTAATTACAGGCAATGAGCCTATATTGACACATCATTATCATCCAAAGTCTATAGCTGACATTAAGGCTTACTCTTATCATGTACATTCTAGGAATTTGAAAAAATCTGTGATAACATGTATCCATCTTTATACTATCCTTTTGCCACCCTAAAAATCCACCTATTCTTCTTCTCTCCTTCGCTTCAAGCTCCTGGCATCCTGATCCTTTTATCGTTGCTATAATTTTTTTTTTTTGTCACTTCTATTGGTCTTTCATTTAATTCCATCTTTGTTCTCTTGGCCCGTGTGGGCCCCCCACTGCAGTGGTCTCTTTTGCTGCAGAGCACCGGCTCTAGGTGCATGGGCTCCAGAGCTCCGCCTCGGTAATTGGACACATCGGTCCAGTCGCTCCACGGCATGTGGGATCTTCCCTGGCCAGGGATCGAATCGGCTCCCCTTGGACTGCAAGGCAGTGTCCTTATCCACTGGACTACCAGGGAAGCCCTCATCTCCATAATTTTGAACACTTTGCTTCTATCTTGTCTGTACTTTAATCTCATTTAAAAATCAAATCCCTCAATTTCTTTTCTCCATTGTGTTGGTCTTATGATGGCTTACACTGCAGTCATCAAATAATCCAGATATCATGGTCAATCACTTCTATTTGCCATTCTCAGTACTCTCAAATCCAGATCTCGTTGTCTTTCCCCACATCTATTCAACCACTAAGCAATTTAGTGTCCATCTGATCATTGCTTTCCTTTGCCAGCTTCTGAGGGCTATGCCTTTCTTATTCACAGAGATGGCCAGGTATGAGTCTAGAGGTGAAGCTCTTCCCAAACAATTTACACTCCAGTGATGTCATCTGGATAGGCTGGGTACTGCCTCAGTTATAAAGTTGGCCTGTCAACATCAGATTCCAATGGTTCATCATGTTCTGCTTCTAATATTTGTACAAATTAGATCTGAAATCTATTTCTGGCTTATCCTAATGCTTTACAACCACAAAATGCATATTTTAACCTTTTGTTTGTTTTTATAGATTTTTAAGTTAAATTTGTGCATCCTACCCTTGGACTCGCAGAAGATGATGTTACTCTACTTATAGTTTTGGCTTCTCTCTTATTTTGACTTACAGCTTAAAGTCATCTGGTCCCATGAAATGGAAACAGGATACCTTTTAACAGATGGGCTGCATTTTGTCAGGGAGAAATGCATACATGTGAGAAGTGGTGTGTGTGTATGTGAAATGGACATCAGACAGACATGAATATGACTTTGCTAAATGATAGTCATGCTGAAGAAGTAGACCTTTGATTTATCCAGTCTCATGATAATAACTCAGAAATGCTATGGATTGTTTACTACATCTAGTTCCTAGGCAGGAAGGTATTTAGTCTTACTGATAGTCAATTACAATTAGAGGGAGAACTGAGAAAGAGGTGACTTAAACAGCACAACAAGTATACAAAAGGTAAACTTCTTTAACTCTTAGACAATACCAGCAGTATTTTGCCCTTTGAGGATGTTGGGAATTGGTTACAATCTCATTGTCTATTGTTGAGATTAAATTTTGTATGTGTGCTAGAAGAGATGGACCTCATGGATATCTTTAGGACCTTCCATCCAAAAGCAGAAGAATACACTTTCTTCTCAAGTGCTCATGGAACATTCTCCAGGATGCACCACATCTTGGGCCACAAATCAAACCTCAGACAATTCCAGAAAACTGAAATTATATCAACCATCTTCTTGGACCACAATGCAATGAGACTATTGGTCCAAAAAAAAGCATTCTGCCCCGGTTGTCTTTCCACATCTATTCAACCACTAAGCAATTTAGTGTCCATCTGATCATTGCTTTCCTTTGCCAGCTTCTGAGGCTATGCCTTTCTTATTCACAGAGATGGCCAGGTATGAGTCTAGAGGTGAAGCTCTTCCCAAACAATTTACACTCCAGTGATGTCATCTGGATAGGCTGGGTACTGCCTCAGTTATAAAGTTGGCCTGTCAACATCAGATTCCAATGGTTCATCATGTTCTGCTTCTAATATTTGTACAAATTAGATCTGAAATCTATTTCTGGCTTATCCTAATGCTTTACAACCACAAAATGCATATTTTAACCTTTTGTTTGTTTTTATAGATTTTTAAGTTAAATTTGTGCATCCTACCCTTGGACTCGCAGAAGATGATGTTACTCTACTTATAGTTTTGGCTTCTCTCTTATTTTGACTTACAGCTTAAAGTCATCTGGTCCCATGAAATGGAAACAGGATACCTTTTAACAGATGGGCTGCATGTGTGTCAGGGAGAAATGCATACATGTGAGAAGTGGTGTGTGTGTATGTGAAATGGACATCAGACAGACATGAATATGACTTTGCTAAATGATAGTCATGCTGAAGAAGTAGACCTTTGATTTATCCAGTCTCATGATAATAACTCAGAAATGCTATGGATTGTTTACTACATCTAGTTCCTAGGCAGGAAGGTATTTAGTCTTACTGATAGTCAATTACAATTAGAGGGAGAACTGAGAAAGAGGTGACTTAAACAGCACAACAAGTATACAAAAGGTAAACTTCTTTAACTCTTAGACAATACCAGCAGTATTTTGCCCTTTGAGGATGTTGGGAATTGGTTACAATCTCATTGTCTATTGTTGAGATTAAATTTTGTATGTGTGCTAGAAGAGATGGACCTCATGGATATCTTTAGGACCTTCCATCCAAAAGCAGAAGAATACACTTTCTTCTCAAGTGCTCATGGAACATTCTCCAGGATGCACCACATCTTGGGCCACAAATCAAACCTCAGACAATTCCAGAAAACTGAAATTATATCAACCATCTTCTTGGACCACAATGCAATGAGACTAGAGATCAACTACAGGGAAAAAATCGCTAAAAACACAAGCACATGGAGACTAAACAACACATACCTAAAAAACCAACTGATGATCAAGCAAATCAAAGGAGAAATAAAAAAATTCTGAGAAGAAAACGACAATGAACACACGACAGTGCAAAACCTATGTGATACTGCAAAAGCAGTTCTAAGAGGGAAATTTATAGCAATACAATCCTACCTAAAGAAACAAGAAAAATATCAAACAGACGACCTAACACTATGCATAAACAACTGGAGAAAGAAGAATAAAACAACTCAAAGTTAGCAGAAGAAGACAAATCATAAAGATCAGAGCAGAAATAAAAAGAAACGAAAGAAACAATAGTAAAGATAAATAAAACAGGGCTTTCCCTGGTGGTCCAGTGGGTAAAGACACCGCCTTGCAGTGCAAGGGGTGCCGGTTCGATCCCTGGCCTGGGAAGATTCCACGTGGTGCGGAACGGCTGTACCGATGTGTCCAATTACCAAGCTGGAGCTCTGGCGTGTGTGTGGCCAGAGCTGGTGCTCTGCGACAACAGTGGCCACCACGATGGGAGGCCCACAGGAGCCAAAGAACAAAGACAGATGAAAATGGAGAAATGAAAGACCAGTGGAAGTGGCCCGCCCATCCCCCTCCCTCCCCACCCCACCCTCCAAAAAAACAATGAATAAAAAAAAAAAAAAGATAAAACAAAAAGCTGGCTCTTTGAAAAAGTAAATAAAATCGACAAGCCAATGGCCAGACTCATCAAGAAAAAAAGAGAGAATAACCTGATCAACAAAATCAAAAATGAAAAAAAGGAGAGATTACAACAGAGAATGCAGAAATCCAAAGGATTATAAGAGACTATTATGAACAACTCTATGGCAACAAACTGGACAACTTGGAAGAAATGGACAGTTTCTTGGAGAAGACTAATCTCCCAAGACTCAACCAGGAAGAAATAGAAACTATGAATAACCCAATCACAAGCTCAGAAATGATCAAAAATCTACCCAAAAATAAAAGCCCAGGGTCAAATGACTTCACAGGTGAATTCTACCAGATATTTGAAGAAGAGCTAATGCCTGTCCTTCTAAAACTCTTCCAAAAAACTGCACAGGAAGGAACACTTCCAAACACATTCTACGAGGCAACCATCACCCTGAAATCAAAGCCAGGCAAAGACAACACACAAAAAGAAAATTATAGGCCAATTTCACTGATGAATCTAGACGCCAAAATCTTCAACAAAATCCTAGCAAACAGAATTCAACACCACATCAAAAAACTCATACATCATAATCAAGTCAGTTTCATCTCAGGCATGCAAAGATTCTTCAATATCCACAAATCAATCAATGTGGTACACCATATCAACAAATTGCAAGACAAAAACCACATGATAATCTCAATAGACGCAGAAAAAGCCTTTGACAAAATCAAACACCCATTTAAGATAAAAAAAAAAAAAACTTCAAAAAATGGGCATAGATAGATCCTTTCTCAACATAGTGAAAACTGTATATGAGAAGCCCACAGCGAACATTATTCTCAATGGTGAAACACTGAAAGCATTTCCTCTAAAATCAGGAACAAGACAAGGCTGTCCACTTTCACCACTCTTATTCAACATAGTCCTGGAAGTTCTAGCAACAGCAATAAGAGAAGAGAAAGAAATAAAAGGAATCCAGATTGAAAAAGAAGAAGTAAAACTCTATTTGCAGATGACATGGTATTATACATAGAAAATCCCAAAGACACAATTAGCAAACTACTAGAGCTAATCAACAAATTCAGCAAATTCACGGGATACAAAATCAATACACAGAAATCACTGGCATTCCTATACATGAACAACGAAAAATCAGAAAATGAAATCAAAAAATCAAAAAGGCAATCCCCTTCACCATTGCAACCAAAAGAATCAAATATCTAGGAATAAACCTACCAATGAAACAAAAGAACTGTACACAGAAAATTAAAAGACACTCATGAGAGACATTAAAGAAGACTTAAACAGATGGAGAGATATTCCATGTTCCTGGGTCGGAAGAATCAATATTGTGAAAAGGACCATACTACCAAATATCATCTATAGATTCAATGTGATCCCTATCAAACTACCAATGACATTTTTCACAGAACTAGACCAAAAAAACACAGTTCATATGGAAACACAAAAGACCCCAAATAGCCAAAGCAATCCTGAGGAGGAAGAATGGAGTTGGAGGGATCAGCCTCCCTAACTTCAGACTATACTACAAAGCAGCAGTCATCAAGACAGTATGGTACTGGCACAAAAACAGAACTATAGACCAATGGGACAAGATCGAGAACCCAGAGATAAACCCATACACCTATGGGCCCCTTATTTTTGACAAAGGAGGAGAAACTATAAAATGGGACAAAGACAGCCTCTTCAACAAATGGTGCTGGGAAAACTGGACAGCTACATGCAAAAAAATGAAGTTGGAACATTCCCTGACACCATGCACAAAGATCAACTCAAAATGGATTAAAGACCTAAATGTAAGACCAGAAACCATCAAACTCTTGGAGGCAAATATAGGCAAAACCCTCAAGGACATCAATCAAAGCAAGATCTTCTCTGACCTTCCTACTAGAATTGCAGAACTAAAAAGAAAAAAGAACATGTGGGACCTCATGAAACGTAAAAGCTTTTGTACAACTAAAGAAATTAAAAGCTGAACAGGCAAATCCTAAAAATAGCAAATGAAACAACAGGCAAAGAATTAATCTCCAAAAAGAATCTAGATTGAAAAAGAAGAAGTAAAACTCTATTTGCAGATGACATGGTATTATACATAGAAAATCCCAAAGACACAATTAGCAAACTACTAGAGCTAATCAACAAATTCAGCAAATTCACGGGATACAAAATCAATACACAGAAATCACTGGCATTCCTATACATGAACAACGAAAAATCAGAAAATGAAATCAAAAAATCAAAAAGGCAATCCCCTTCACCATTGCAACCAAAAGAATCAAATATCTAGGAATAAACCTACCAATGAAACAAAAGAACTGTACACAGAAAATTAAAAGACACTCATGAGAGACATTAAAGAAGACTTAAACAGATGGAGAGATATTCCATGTTCCTGGGTCGGAAGAATCAATATTGTGAAAAGGACCATACTACCAAATATCATCTATAGATTCAATGTGATCCCTATCAAACTACCAATGACATTTTTCACAGAACTAGACCAAAAAAACACAGTTCATATGGAAACACAAAAGACCCCAAATAGCCAAAGCAATCCTGAGGAGGAAGAATGGAGTTGGAGGGATCAGCCTCCCTAACTTCAGACTATACTACAAAGCAGCAGTCATCAAGACAGTATGGTACTGGCACAAAAACAGAACTATAGACCAATGGGACAAGATCGAGAACCCAGAGATAAACCCATACACCTATGGGCCCCTTATTTTTGACAAAGGAGGAGAAACTATAAAATGGGACAAAGACAGCCTCTTCAACAAATGGTGCTGGGAAAACTGGACAGCTACATGCAAAAAAATGAAGTTGGAACATTCCCTGACACCATGCACAAAGATCAACTCAAAATGGATTAAAGACCTAAATGTAAGACCAGAAACCATCAAACTCTTGGAGGCAAATATAGGCAAAACCCTCAAGGACATCAATCAAAGCAAGATCTTCTCTGACCTTCCTACTAGAATTGCAGAACTAAAAAGAAAAAAGAACATGTGGGACCTCATGAAACGTAAAAGCTTTTGTACAACTAAAGAAATTAAAAAGCTGAACAGGCAAATCACAGAATGGGAGAAAATCATAGCAAATGAAACAACAGGCAAAGAATTAATCTCCAAAATCTACAAGCAACTCTGACAACTCAGCACCAGAAAAATGAACAACTCAATCAAAAATGGCAAAGGGACCTAAACAGACACCTCTCCAAAGACGACACACAGATGGCCAAAAAAACACATGAAATGATGTTCAACCTCGCTTATTATTAGAGAAATGAAAATCAAAACTACAATGAGATAGCACCTCACACCCATCAGAATGGCCATCATCCACAAATCGACAGATAATAAATGCTGGAGAGGGTGCGGAGAAAAGGGAACACGCCTGCATTGCTGGTGGGAGTGTAAATTGATACAGCCTCTATGGAAGACAGTATGGAGATCTCGTAAAAAACTAAAAATGGAAGCACCCTATGACCCAGCAATCCCACTCTTAGGCTTATACCCTGATGTAATCAAATCTGAAAGAAGCACCTGTACCCCAATGTTCATTGCAGCTCTCTATACAATAGCCAGAACATGGAAGCAACCTAGACGTCCATCGACGAATGAATGGATACAGAAGCCCTGGTACATATATACAATGGAATACTACACAGCTGTAAAAAAGGAATGTAGAAGAATCAGCCCTGATGAGGTGGCTGGCTCTAGAACCTATCATAAAAAGTGATATCAGTCAAAAAGAGAAGGACATGTACAATATACTAACACATATATATGTAATCTAGCAGGATGGTAATGATAACACATGCAGTGAAGTGATGGAAAAACAGACATGGACAGTAGACCTATGGACACTGTAGGGAATGAACAGTGGGTAGGAGGAGTAAAGGAAGTAGCATGAAGGCCTGTACTATCATAACTGAAGAAAATAGCTATAGTCATTGCTATGTGAGAAAAGGGGATCCTTCAGGGGTGCTGTATGATGGTCTGGAGGGGTAGGATGGGGGAATATACATATGACTAGTCTGGGAACATACATATCTGTAAACAACAAAACTCTGTAAAAGTTATAAGTAAAATAAAAATTAAAAAAAAATAAAGAAGGCAAAGATCAAGGAAAAAAATGTGTGTGTGTGTACATATATATTTATATATATACATAATATAAAACCAATACATATGATCAATTTTATGAATTTCACATATTTTGCCAATGACAATATATTAATATTATAGATCCCTGATGATTTAATAAAAGCTTGTTTTATACAAGTTAATTTCTTGACAAAGAAGGTAAATTTTGGTATTCATAGACTGATATATTCCTATATTAATTTTCTTTCCTTTTCATGGGATGAGATATCTTTTTTTTTTCTGGCCACATTTATTGGTTTTTCACTTATTTATTTTCATCCATCTTTATTTTTTGGCCTGTGTGGGCCTCCCATTACATTGGTCTCTCTCGCTGCAGAGCACCGGCTCTGGGCGCATGCGCTCCAGAGCTCTGGCTCCATAATTGGACACATCGGTCCAGTTGCTCCACGGTACGTGGGATTTTCCCAGACCAGGGATTGAACCAGCAATGCCTTGCACTGCAAGGAGGTGTTCTTTACCACTGGACCACCAGGGACGCCCCAGGATGAGATATCTAGAGTCAGTATTTAAGCTTTTAAAATAAACCCAGAATGTATGTCAAAATATACTCAAACTCAGCATTGCTAGCCTCCTTTAGTTAAAGAAAATACCTTCATTGCTAAAATATGTCAGCAAAATTCATGTTTTATTTTTCCTGGCACCAATATTTTTGCTATGTCATCTGATGCAAGTGACTTATATTCTCTCCAAGACAGCTCCTCATTTTTAAAGTGGAGCTGGGAGGGGAGATACATTTAACTCAGGTAACTCATGTAGGTATGGGGAAGATTAAGCAAGACCTGGAGCATGAAAGCACTGTGAGAACATTATGCATGAAGCGAACATAATTTACTATTGTTTTGAAAAATTTAAATTGACTCTTAAATTTTACTACATTTTTAGCCCCCAATGTGGTACTAAGACATAACTTAAATGGAATAATTTATAGGATACATGGTAGGCAACCTTTAGTCTTTGGTCTCAAAATCCACTGACCGTTTTTTCCCCCTTATTAAATAAGCTGAGGAAACTCCAGGCTCAGCATCTCACATGCTGAGTGTCTGACACATCTGTGGCTCTCTTATCCTTTTCCTGTTCCTCGCCCGTGGTGCTGACTACAACAGAGAGGTCCCATCCATTCTGTTCCCCATAGGCATTCTTCCACAACATGCCTCATAGCTGCAAAGCGCATGGCTTTTTCCCTCTTGTCAGGCTGTATTCTGGTTGCAGTCAGCTTAAGTGCCATTAATTGGCCATTTTCTGACACTGTGAAATCACTGCTCTGGCTTCTGTGAACCTTGGATCAGGCTCAGTCATACTCAAGTTGTCCAAGCAGAAAGCCTGAATCCTTCATCTGTACTGCCAAATGTATATTAGAGTCTAAGTGATTCTGCTTTCAAGGTACTGTCTTTAAATTATTCAAGAATTATAGAATGGGTAGAGACTAAGCATGTTCTGCTTTAATTGAAAAAAGGAAACCAGGGGAAAGGGTTATATAGGTAAATACAAGGACTTTATAATGAATTTCTATGCCACATGTCATGCAATTTTCTTTTAATTATTTTTTGTAATAAAATAGCTCAAAATAAATATAATTTCAGTTTTATTCTGAAAATTTTAAGTTTCAGAGTGGAAAAGAATGAAATTATTAATTTTTTCTCTTTCACATGTGCTGTTGCCTGGACTGGGTTTTATTTTGGACTAAAATTTTAAGAAGATACTAATGTGCCCTTAGGTCAAACTACCCAGGCCAATTTGTAAAAGACCATATTCACACAGACTTTCCTATAAAGTTGATTACTCAGAATAATTCACTAGTCTAAAAGATACAGACTAGGTAGGAAAAATAGTAAAGGCAATTCACCAGTTTACTAGCAATTCTCAAATTTTTCCACTATTCACATCACATTTGGGAAGAGGAGAAAAAAGAAAGGAGAGAGAGAGCGCATGTATGAGTACTGACCATTTAAAACTACTTCTTTGTTGTAAAAAATAGTAACTTTATAGTAGAGGAATCTGGCAGACCCCAACTTTGTTCAAATGATCAAAGTTTGCATCAACAATAATGAGAAAAAACAATATCAGGTCTCTTGGTACAAGGCACTAGGAAGACCCAAAGTCACTGCCCTGCATTCTTACCAAAAATAAATCATCTAACTTTAATCACAATTAAGAAAATAAGACAGTCCCCAAATAAGAGATTTTATACAAAATAATGATACATCTCAAAAGTGTCAGTCATGAAAGGAAAAGGAAAACTGTCCCAGAATTAAGGAGCCTCACACAACTAAATGTATTCTGTGATTCCAGGTTGGATCCTGAATCAAAAAAAGTAATTTATTAGTAGCAATTGACAAAATGGAATAGTTATTTAGGCTAATCAGTAGTATTGTATAAATATTATTTTTCTGATTTTAAAGTTATTTTAATGATATTATCAATTGGGGAGCTAGGTGAAGGTATAGGGCAATGTCTTTGTACTATTTTTGTAGCACTTTGTAAGTGAAATGATTTCAAACTGAAATTTTTAAAATAAAAAGTGTAAATTTAAAACCATGGGTCACTGGACCTGTCCTAAGATCACAGAGTGTTAAGTAGTGTCCCATTCAGAGTTCCATCCTGGATCATAAAGTCATGCTGCTGAGAACATAGAAAAAAATAACTGCAGTGTGTTTCACACATTTATCTTTTTATAGAAAAGGCATCATTAGTCAATAGGAAATGGTACAAACCACTTATTTGAAATGATTCCTAAATTTGGCCCTGCCATTTTATGTGTAGGGATATGGCCTGAATTGCCACACTAAATTTCCAAAAACAAAAAATTATTTATTATTATTTTTTCTACATCTATATCATTCCTCTACATTTTAGGGCTAGTTAGTAGGAAACATACTCCCAGTCAGCACAATCGCCGGATATATTTTTGTGAGTGTCTTGAGGATTGCAAACCCCAGCCCTTGATGTCATCCAGAACTGTATCAATATCCAAGCTAGAAATAACAAGATAAGGTGGCTTTTCTTGCCGGATTTTGTATTTGAGAAAACAATGTTTTTCTTGGTATGAAAAATCAGTAAGATTAAAAACTCTAGGGCTTCCCTGGTGGTCCAGTGGGTAAAGAGTCCACCTTGTAATGCAAGGGGTGCCGGTTCGATCCCTGGCCTGGGAAGAACCCACATGCCGTGGAGCAACTGGACCAATGTGTCCAATTACGAGTCAGCGCTCTGGAGCACATGTGCTCAGAGCCAGTGCTCTGCTACAGGAGAGGCCACTGCAATGGGAGGCCCACACAGGCTAAAGAACAGATATGGATGAAAATAAATAAATGAAAGACCAATAAAAAGAGGCTAAAAAATCACTCTATTAAGCAGATTAGAATGACCAATACAGTCTATCTTTTCTAGAATATATCACTGATTTATTGCTATAGATAGCTAAACATTAATTACTCTATTTATGATGCAAAACCATTTTTTCCCATGAATCTTATCATGTGAAAAATAATTCAGCTGAACTGAGCCTTAAAATTCACAATTTTCAAATGAGATAAATTAGACTGACTCAGGACCATGATGTCCATTATAAACTGCTGAAGCTCAAATTCTTAACACCAGTACATACAAATATTTACGTCACAAAATGAGACTATCAAACTGACCTAATGATAACTTATCCCAAAGATGAGTTTTAAAGATAGGACCACTGACGCTTTCAGCAACTTTCCAGTTTGCAAATTCTGATCAACATTTTCAGAAATCTACCCAGATTGAACCCTGGAAGTATCTTTTGCCTGTATTATCTCTTTTGAGATACCTTCTTTACTGTTATCCATGAGGGGCAGTCTCTCTCGTTGCAGCAAGTAATAAATGTAAGTAAACAAGTCATAAACACATCTATAGATGTGTTTCTTTAATTCTTTACCTGATAGGCATTGGTAAATGATATTTCTGAAGCTCATTTTAATTATCAGAATTTTATTTTTTAACTTTAGGATTGATCAATAAGCAGTAGTTTTCTTCAAACTGCCTTGGAAAACATATAAGCACAAAGACAAGAGGAAAATGAGTTCCTATATTACACAAGAAGTAGAATAAAATCTCCTATGGTAGAAATTGTGATGATCCAAAATATGTCCAAAATATGCTATGAATATGAGGAATGCAGGGCAATTCTGTCCAAGAGATGACCCTGAGCAATAGCTCTCAGCCTTAGCTGCACAAGAGAATTATTTAAGGATTTACAAAATACTGATTGTGCAGTGACCATTTTGGACCAATTTAACTGTAATCTGTGTAAATGAGGCTCAGGAATCTATACTTTAAAAGTTTCTGGGCTTCCCTGGTGGTCCAATGGGTAAGGAGTCTCCCTTACAGTGGAAGGGGCAATGGTTCGATCCCTGCCCCGGGAAGATCCCATGTGCCACGGAGCGGTTGGACCGGTATGTCCAATTATGAGCCTGTGCTCTGGAGCACATGTGCCCAGAGCTGGTGCTCTGCAGTGAGAGAGGCCACTGTGATGGGAGGCCCACACAGGCTGAAGAATAAAGATGCATGGAAACAAATAAATAAAAAACCAGTGTAAGAGGCCAAAATTAAAAAAAAGTGTCTAACATGGTTGCAGATGTGCAGCTGAGTCAGAATCACTACTTAAGGGTATTCATATAACATTCTACTATAATACTTATTATTATACTCACGAAATGCTAATGCATTCAACTACCCATCAGCTTAAAAACACTGTGCAACTTGGTAAAAAGTACTATAGTTTTAAAAAAGAGTTGATCATTTAAGAAATTACCTGACTTAGGATAAATTTGATGGAAATATAATAAAACCTGACAGCAAAATCTGAATTTAGAATTGCTTCTTCTGGGCAGAGAGGATATTTCTGAGAGCTGGAAAGGCTGGTCTTTCCATAAGATGCATCTTCTGGATAGATGTACAAAGAGCACAGGAGGAGGAATTCGATAACCTCTTAATAGGCACATCAACTCTGGAGACAAAATGAGGTGGTGAATGTCAGGGGCAGGTGGCCTTTCCTGTTTCCAGGACATTGCTAGTTCCCACTCAATGCTCATTTAATATATGTCCAGGGAAGTCCAGGAGCTGCAAAGCTGGGCAGATAAAGATGCTGCTTTCATAAAATATTATATAATGATCTCCAGAGCCAAATATTAATGCCTTTTGGATCAGTTCTGGTTTTGAATTTATGGACAGTGCTGTTTCCTTCCATGAGTTTGAATAATCAAGGGCCTGATCCAAAAGATGACCCTGAGCAATAGCTCTCAGCCTTAGCTGCACAAGAGAATTATTTAAGGATTTACAAAATACTGATTGTGCAGTGACCATTTTGGACCAATTTAACTGTAATCTGTGTAAATGAGGCTCAGGAATCTATACTTTAAAAGTTTCTGGGCTTCCCTGGTGGTCCAATGGGTAAGGAGTCTCCCTTACAGTGGAAGGGGCAATGGTTCGATCCCTGCCCCGGGAAGATCCCATGTGCCACGGAGCGGTTGGACCGGTATGTCCAATTATGAGCCTGTGCTCTGGAGCACATGTGCCCAGAGCTGGTGCTCTGCAGTGAGAGAGGCCACTGTGATGGGAGGCCCACACAGGCTGAAGAATAAAGATGCATGGAAACAAATAAATAAAAAACCAGTGTAAGAGGCCAAAATTAAAAAAAAGTGTCTAACATGGTTGCAGATGTGCAGCTGAGTCAGAATCACTACTTAAGGGTATTCATATAACATTCTACTATAATACTTATTATTATACTCACGAAATGCTAATGCATTCAACTACCCATCAGCTTAAAAACACTGTGCAACTTGGTAAAAAGTACTATAGTTTTAAAAAAGAGTTGATCATTTAAGAAATTACCTGACTTAGGATAAATTTGATGGAAATATAATAAAACCTGACAGCAAAATCTGAATTTAGAATTGCTTCTTCTGGGCAGAGAGGATATTTCTGAGAGCTGGAAAGGCTGGTCTTTCCATAAGATGCATCTTCTGGATAGATGTACAAAGAGCACAGGAGGAGGAATTCGATAACCTCTTAATAGGCACATCAACTCTGGAGACAAAATGAGGTGGTGAATGTCAGGGGCAGGTGGCCTTTCCTGTTTCCAGGACATTGCTAGTTCCCACTCAATGCTCATTTAATATATGTCCAGGGAAGTCCAGGAGCTGCAAAGCTGGGCAGATAAAGATGCTGCTTTCATAAAATATTATATAATGATCTCCAGAGCCAAATATTAATGCCTTTTGGATCAGTTCTGGTTTTGAATTTATGGACAGTGCTGTTTCCTTCCATGAGTTTGAATAATCAAGGGCCTGACCATTATAAAAAGGAAGTTCAAGAATGATCCAAGCTGGAATGAGCCAACAACTGATGCAGTTCCTGAAAGAGTCCTCCAAAGATTTGTCAAAATATGGTTTTTGGAGGCTGTGATGAAAACACGTTATATGTCATATCTAAAGTCAACAGCTAGTGTAACAGTGGGAAAGAAACGTAGTTGAAAACGTCAACAAGGTATATTAAAACATTCTGAAGAATGCTTCAGCGGAGCACCCTATGTCTAGCAGTCTGAAAAGAAAGGCGTGAACAAAACATTCAGAGCAACTCAAAAACAACAATAATAGAAATCCAACATGAATGGCATTATCATATGTGTAATTATGCTTAAATCTGTATCTCAGGGAATACCCCTGGAAATGAAAGTATAGGCTATTTCAGTCCTAATTAGGCCTTTGAAAGCTGTCTTAACTTGTAGGACGAGTTTTCACGCTTTACATTTATAGAAAACATATGCTGTGAAAACTCACCAAGCACAAAGTTGAGTCAAACGATGCCACGTAATTTGCTAACTACTCTAAAACTGTTTTAGATAAATACACAAACTATATACAGTATTTCTAATGATAACTAAACCTTGAAAGAGTCAGGATAGTCTTGTTTGAGTAGTAACTACAAAAGAGCTTAACTCAAGGAATGCTTATTTGTTGTTCACCCTGTGGTCACCATGACTTGCCAGGTGGCCTCACCTCTATACCGTCTCATCTTAAAAAAAAAACTAAAAAAGCCAAACAGGAAGGAAGGAATAGATGTACAAAGAGCACAGGAGGAGGAATTCGATAACCTCTTAATAGGCACATCAACTCTGGAGACAAAATGAGGTGGTGAATGTCAGGGGCAGGTGGCCTTTCCTGTTTCAGGACATTGCTAGTTCCCACTCAATGCTCATTTAATATATGTCCAGGGAAGTCCAGGAGCTGCAAAGCTGGGCAGATAAAGATGCTGCTTTCATAAAATATTATATAATGATCTCCAGAGCCAAATATTAATGCCTTTTGGATCAGTTCTGGTTTTGAATTTATGGACAGTGCTGTTTCCTTCCATGAGTTTGAATAATCAAGGGCCTGACCATTATAAAAAGGAAGTTCAAGAATGATCCAAGCTGGAATGAGCCAACAACTGATGCAGTTCCTGAAAGAGTCCTCCAAAGATTTGTCAAAATATGGTTTTTGGAGGCTGTGATGAAAACACGTTATATGTCATATCTAAAGTCAACAGCTAGTGTAACAGTGGGAAAGAAACGTAGTTGAAAACGTCAACAAGGTATATTAAAACATTCTGAAGAATGCTTCAGCGGAGCACCCTATGTCTAGCAGTCTGAAAAGAAAGGCGTGAACAAAACATTCAGAGCAACTCAAAAACAACAATAATAGAAATCCAACATGAATGGCATTATCATATGTGTAATTATGCTTAAATCTGTATCTCAGGGAATACCCCTGGAAATGAAAGTATAGGCTATTTCAGTCCTAATTAGGCCTTTGAAAGCTGTCTTAACTTGTAGGACGAGTTTTCACGCTTTACATTTATAGAAAACATATGCTGTGAAAACTCACCAAGCACAAAGTTGAGTCAAACGATGCCACGTAATTTGCTAACTACTCTAAAACTGTTTTAGATAAATACACAAACTATATACAGTATTTCTAATGATAACTAAACCTTGAAAGAGTCAGGATAGTCTTGTTTGAGTAGTAACTACAAAAGAGCTTAACTCAAGGAATGCTTATTTGTTGTTCACCCTGTGTTCACCATGACTTGCCAGGTGACCTCAGCTCTATACCGTCTCACTGGGACTTCCTTATCTCAGCGTCTGCCTCTATGATCAGCTCCACAGAGGGTAGGGATTGTGGAGAATCTTTACTGGCTCTTTAGGCTTTCTCCCAGAAGCAACACACATCACTGCAACTCACACTTCATTGATCAACTTAACTTGGCATCTATACCTGACTTCAAAGGAGTGGGTTAGAAAAAAATACTACTATCTGTTCATAAGAATGACTTTAAAGTTTTGGAAAAGAGGTCTAAAGACTCCCATAAACCTGTATCAGAGTCAAATTAAAATAAGAGCAACATGGATGGAATATGGTTTCTTCTTTTTTTAAATAGCTATAGTGGCCAGAAATGCTGAGGAAGTGCTAAGAATTACTTGGCAAACTAACAGGGACTGACTATACAAAGACTCCAAGGTAACTAAGAGAAAATAATTTACAGGAGCTAGGCTTTACTGGTATGAAATATTTTAGAATTTGTATGCTTTTAAGTCAGTAAGTTCATGTGAAAACCAAGAGCCAGTAGATTCAGTATAGAGACCATGAAGCCTGGGTGTGAATCCTGGCTCTGCCACTCACTAGCAGCATGGCCTTGAGGGAGTAACTTATCCTTTTTATGACTCATTTCCCCATTTATAAGTGAGACATAGTTGTTAATGCCCTCTTCATAATATTAGTAAATGCTGTAAGTCTTTGCTACAGTTAAATTATTGGATTGAGTACCCATTTGACTAATTCCTTAGAAAGACTGGGTAAGTGAGAGCTGAAGATAAATTTGGTCTCTGAAGAGGAATACCCTGGAAATGAAAGTTAGGCATCTTGGTCTTAACTTGTAGGACGAGTTTTCACGCGTTACATTTATAGAAAACATATGCTGTGAAAACTCACCAAGCACAAAGTTGAGTCAAACGATGCCACGTAATTTGCTAACTACTCTAAAACTGTTTTAGATAAATACACAAACTATATACAGTATTTCTAATGATAACTAAACCTTGAAAGAGTCAGGATAGTCTTGTTTGAGTAGTAACTACAAAAGAGCTTAACTCAAGGAATGCTTATTTGTTGTTCACCCTGTGTTCACCATGACTTGCCAGGTGACCTCAGCTCTATACCGTCTCACTGGGACTTCCTTATCTCAGCGTCTGCCTCTATGATCAGCTCCACAGAGGGTAGGGATTGTGGAGAATCTTTACTGGCTCTTTAGGCTTTCTCCCAGAAGCAACACACATCACTGCAACTCACACTTCATTGATCAACTTAACTTGGCATCTATACCTGACTTCAAAGGAGTGGGTTAGAAAAAAATACTACTATCTGTTCATAAGAATGACTTTAAAGTTTTGGAAAAGAGGTCTAAAGACTCCCATAAACCTGTATCAGAGTCAAATTAAAATAAGAGCAACATGGATGGAATATGGTTTCTTCTTTTTTTAAATAGCTATAGTGGCCAGAAATGCTGAGGAAGTGCTAAGAATTACTTGGCAAACTAACAGGGACTGACTATACAAAGACTCCAAGGTAACTAAGAGAAAATAATTTACAGGAGCTAGGCTTTACTGGTATGAAATATTTTAGAATTTGTATGCTTTTAAGTCAGTAAGTTCATGTGAAAACCAAGAGCCAGTAGATTCAGTATAGAGACCATGAAGCCTGGGTGTGAATCCTGGCTCTGCCACTCACTAGCAGCATGGCCTTGAGGGAGTAACTTATCCTTTTTATGACTCATTTCCCCATTTATAAGTGAGACATAGTTGTTAATGCCCTCTTCATAATATTAGTAAATGCTGTAAGTCTTTGCTACAGTTAAATTATTGGATTGAGTACCCATTTGACTAATTCCTTAGAAAGACTGGGTAAGTGAGAGCTGAAGATAAATTTGGTCTCTGAAGAGGAACAGCCATGTTTCTGAAGACACAGTGTCATTTAGACCAACCACCAGAAGCCTGGCTCTAGCCCCACTTCTGCCCCTAGTGGATCCCTGGACATTTTCTTGGCCTCACTTTCCTTTCCTCTCTTAACTTTGTGTTATTTCTAGGCTAGATGAGGTTCACTCAACTGAAAATATATTTGTCAGGGATCTTACAGTGTAAAAAATATGAAAACCTTACTATGTTGCAGAGGAGCAATCACATGAGAAGAATGAGTAAATGAGAAGGAAATCTGATGCAAAATGTAGACCGTCAGAGTCCGAAAGAATGCTATAATGGGGATGGTGATGAGGTACTCCAGTACAGAGAGCACAGCATGACAACATCTCCATAGTATCAGTATCTACTATTTAGTGAATGCTTACAGAATGCCAAGCACACTTACTTTTATTGTTTCTTGTTCTCAAAAAAAAAAATCTAAGAGGCGAGTTTAGTAGCCGCATTTAAAAATAAGGAAACCAAATGCTTACCAAGATCCATGTAACTTGAACCTTGATTTCTCTGACCTCAGAAGCTGGTTATTTCTTTTATGTATGTTACTTCATGAAGAAGAGAGAAAGTAAGGGGCATGATCAGGAAACAGGGAACAATTGGGTTTGCCTAGATCATTGCTTTATTTACGGGATTAGCACAAATGCAATTAGAAAGGTCTATTCCATTTATTAAAACCAGTTGCTTTTGTTGTCTAACAGGAGACTTAAAGACTCAAGGTAATAAGAATTTACAGGAGCTAGGCTTTACTGGTATGAAATATTTTAGAATTTGTATGCTTTTAAGTCAGTAAGTTCATGTGAAAACCAAGAGCCAGTAGATTCAGTATAGAGACCATGAAGCCTGGGTGTGAATCCTGGCTCTGCCACTCACTAGCAGCATGGCCTTGAGGGAGTAACTTATCCTTTTTATGACTCATTTCCCCATTTATAAGTGAGACATAGTTGTTAATGCCCTCTTCATAATATTAGTAAATGCTGTAAGTCTTTGCTACAGTTAAATTATTGGATTGAGTACCCATTTGACTAATTCCTTAGAAAGACTGGGTAAGTGAGAGCTGAAGATAAATTTGGTCTCTGAAGAGGAACAGCCATGTTTCTGAAGACACAGTGTCATTTAGACCAACCACCAGAAGCCTGGCTCTAGCCCCACTTCTGCCCCTAGTGGATCCCTGGACATTTTCTTGGCCTCACTTTCCTTTCCTCTCTTAACTTTGTGTTATTTCTAGGCTAGATGAGGTTCACTCAACTGAAAATATATTTGTCAGGGATCTTACAGTGTAAAAAATATGAAAACCTTACTATGTTGCAGAGGAGCAATCACATGAGAAGAATGAGTAAATGAGAAGGAAATCTGATGCAAAATGTAGACCGTCAGAGTCCGAAAGAATGCTATAATGGGGATGGTGATGAGGTACTCCAGTACAGAGAGCACAGCATGACAACATCTCCATAGTATCAGTATCTACTATTTAGTGAATGCTTACAGAATGCCAAGCACACTTACTTTTATTGTTTCTTGTTCTCAAAAAAAAAAATCTAAGAGGCGAGTTTAGTAGCCGCATTTAAAAATAAGGAAACCAAATGCTTACCAAGATCCATGTAACTTGAACCTTGATTTCTCTGACCTCAGAAGCTGGTTATTTCTTTTATGTATGTTACTTCATGAAGAAGAGAGAAAGTAAGGGGCATGATCAGGAAACAGGGAACAATTGGGTTTGCCTAGATCATTTGCTTTATTTACGGGATTAGCACAAATGCAATTAGAAAGGTCTATTCCATTTATTAAAACCAGTTGCTTTTGTTGTCTAAAACTTAAATTCAATTATAGTAATATGTGCAGTTAAGAATACTGGAATATGGTTGATTTACAATGTTGTATTAGTTCAAAGTTTATAGCACAGTGGTTCAGTTGTACATATATGTATATTGATTCTTTCTCAGATTCTTTTTCCATACAGGCTATTACAGACTATTGAGTAGATTTGCCTGTATTATATAGTAGATCCTTGCTGATTATCTATTTTATATATAGGAGTGTCTTTATATTAATCTCGAGATACTAATTTATCCCCAGTTCCCACATTTTCCCTTTGGTAATCAAAAGTTTGTTTTAAAACTCTGTTCTGTTTGTGCAAACAAGTTAATTTATCTCATTTTAAAAAATTAGATTCCATATATGAATGACATCATATGATATTTGTCTTTCTCTGCCTGAAGTATGAAGTCAGGGAACCTGATTCTTCCAACTCTGTTTTTCTTTCTCAGGACAGCTTTGGCTATTCAGAGAGTATATGCATCTTGAATGACATAAACATCTAAAAAAGGGGTCCCATAGCACTTATACATGCATTTATTTAAGACCTTCTCACATACCTCACCTCTTATGAGTACATTTATTGGAACATCTTAAATTACTTGTTTGTGGGTCTGTAGTACAAGGAGTTTCAAGTTTCCTGAAGAGAAGGCTCATACTTTCTTCATTTTCATATTCCTAAGTTCCCATCACAGAGATTGGTAGATATTAATCAAATATTTGTTGAATGAGTGATTGAATGAAGGAGTAAATGAATTCATGCTTTTAGATATACTCTTTGATGCCTGAACATTTTCTTGACTTACAGCAAACTGTTTCAACCTGACAAGGTATACACCTTTAAGAAATGCATAAACTATACCAATATTTATTTTGCTAGAAGTAAATGCTATTATAATTAACGTTATTATATGTGAACCAAGAACTTCCAGATGTACAAGCTAGATTTAGAAAAGGCAGAGGAACCAGAGATCAAATTGCCAACATCTGCTGGACCACAGAAAGAGCAAGGAAATTCCAGAAAAACATCTATATCTGCTTCACTTCCTACCCTAGAGCCTTTGCCTGTGTGGACTCACAACAAACTGGAAAATTCTGAAACAGATGGGAATAACAGATCACCTTACCTGCCTCCTGTGAAACCTGTATGCAGGACAAAAAAAAACAGAACCAGACATGGAACAATGGACTGGTTCCAAATTGGGAAAGGAGTATGTCAAGGCTGTATATTGTCACCCTGCTTATTTAACTTATATGCAGAGTACATCATGTGAAATGCCAGGCTGGATGAAGCACAAGCTGGAATCAAGATTGCTGGGAGAAATATCAATAACCTCAGATATGCAGATGACACCACCCTTATGGCAGAAAGTGAAGAGGAACTAAAGAGCCTCTTGATGAAAGTGAAAGAGGAGAGTGAAAAAGTTGGCTTAAAACTCAACATTCAGAAAACTAAGATCATGGCATCTGGTCCCATCACTTCATGGCAAATAGATGGGGAAACAATGGAAACAGTGACAGACTTTATTTTCTTGGGCTCCAAAATCACTGCAGATGGTGACTGCAGCCATGAAATTAAAAGACGCTTGCTCCTTGGAAGAAAAGTTATGACCAACCTAGACAGCATATTAAAAAGCAGGGGACTCACTTTGCTGACAAAAGTCCATATAGTCAAAGCTATACCCTTCCCAGTAATTATGTATGGATGTGAGAGCTGGACCATAAAGAAGGCCGAGAGCTGAAGAATTGATGTCTTTGAACTGTGGTGTTAGAGAAGACTCCTGAGAGTCCCTTGGACTGCAAGGAGATCAAACCACTTAATCCTAAAGGAAATCAACCCTGAGTATTCATTGGAAGGAATGATGCTGAAGCTCCAATACTCTACCTGTTGTATAATTATTTTTTTTTTTAGAAGTAATTTTTGACTTACAGCAAACTGTTTCAACCTGACAAGGTATACACCTTTAAGAAATGCATAAACTATACCAATATTTATTTTGCTAGAAGTAAATGCTATTATAATTAACGTTATTATATGTGAACCAAGAACTTCCAGATGTACAAGCTAGATTTAGAAAAGGCAGAGGAACCAGAGATCAAATTGCCAACATCTGCTGGACCACAGAAAGAGCAAGGAAATTCCAGAAAAACATCTATATCTGCTTCACTTCCTACCCTAGAGCCTTTGCCTGTGTGGACTCACAACAAACTGGAAAATTCTGAAACAGATGGGAATAACAGATCACCTTACCTGCCTCCTGTGAAACCTGTATGCAGGACAAAAAGAAACAGAAGCAGACATGGAAAAATGGACTGGTTCCAAATTGGATAAGGAGTATGTCAAGGCTGTATATTGTCACCCTGCCTATTTAATTTATATGCAGAGTAAATCATGTGAAATGCCAGTCCGGATGAAGCACAGGCTAGAATCAAGATTGCCAGGAGAAATATCAATAACCTCAGATATGCAGATGACACCACCCTTATGGCAGAAAGTGAAGAAGAACTAAAGAGCCTCTTGATGAAAGTGAAAGAGGAGAGTGAAAAAGTTGGCTTAAAGCTCAACATTCAGAAAACTAAGATCATGGCATCCAGTCCCATCACTTCATGGCATATGGAAGGGGAAAATGTGGAAACAGAATCAGATTTCATTTTCTCGGACTCCAGAATCACTGCAGATGGTGACTGCAGCCATGTAATTAAAAGACGCTTGCTCCTTGGAAGAAAAGCTATGACAAACCTAGACAGTGTATTCAAAAGCAGGGGACTCACTTTGCTGACAAAAGTCCATATAGTCAAAGCTATACCCTTCCCAGTAATTATGTATGGATGTGAGAGCTGGACCATAAAGAAGGCCGAGAGCTGAAGAATTGATGTCTTTGAACTGTGGTGTTAGAGAAGACTCCTGAGAGTCCCTTGGACTGCAAGGAGATCAAACCACTTAATCCTAAAGGAAATCAACCCTGAGTATTCATTGGAAGGAATGATGCTGAAGCTCCAATACTCTACCTGTTGTGAGGAGACAACACTGGAAAAGACCCTGATGCTGGGAAAAATAGAAGGCAGAAGGAGAAGTGGATGACATAGGACGAAATGATTGGATGGCATTACCGAGTCAATGGACATGAGTTTGAGCAAGCTCCGGGAGTAGGTGAAAGACAGGGAAGCTTTGTATATTGCAGTCTGTTGAGTCACAAAGAGTCAGACACGACTGAGCAACTGAACTGAACTGAACTTAATTTTAGGACCATGAAATCTTCTGTTTGTTAAACACAATTATTTACTTTAAAAATTTACTTCATTTCACTTTCGTATTGAAGATATTTTGTACTCATAATAAACATTAATGGAAACACATGATTTTACATGCCAATATTGACATGCAGCAGTTTAAAAATATTTTGCAGTACATGGCAAAGCCAGCTAATACAGCAATAATGACAATAGTACCACTAGTGAGCAACACTCGTTTCCTGCTCACAAGTTAAAATTTAACTCCCTTTCTCCAGCACCATGAATTTCTGCTGTGGGAATTCAATGATATTAAGTGTTAATAAATTTCAAAAAAAAAAAAAAAGAGAAAATGTTGGCTTGTGTATGTGGGGAAATCTTCAACAGGTCAATGATGTTATCTGCCCAATGGTTGCCACTTCAAGTCCCATTCATGATCGTACAATTTCATAACTGTTAAGATACTCAAAGTATCCTGTTCACACTTTTACTCTCCCATTTATTACATAGAGAGGTATTTTAAATAACTCAGGAGGATAGTTCCTGTTTTTAAAGGTCTCCAAGAATGAAATGACAGTGTATTCAAAAGCAGGGGACTCACTTTGCTGACAAAAGTCCATATAGTCAAAGCTATACCCTTCCCAGTAATTATGTATGGATGTGAGAGCTGGACCATAAAGAAGGCCGAGAGCTGAAGAATTGATGTCTTTGAACTGTGGTGTTAGAGAAGACTCCTGAGAGTCCCTTGGACTGCAAGGAGATCAAACCACTTAATCCTAAAGGAAATCAACCCTGAGTATTCATTGGAAGGAATGATGCTGAAGCTCCAATACTCTACCTGTTGTGAGGAGACAACACTGGAAAAGACCCTGATGCTGGGAAAAATAGAAGGCAGAAGGAGAAGTGGATGACATAGGACGAAATGATTGGATGGCATTACCGAGTCAATGGACATGAGTTTGAGCAAGCTCCGGGAGTAGGTGAAAGACAGGGAAGCTTTGTATATTGCAGTCTGTTGAGTCACAAAGAGTCAGACACGACTGAGCAACTGAACTGAACTGAACTTAATTTTAGGACCATGAAATCTTCTGTTTGTTAAACACAATTATTTACTTTAAAAATTTACTTCATTTCACTTTCGTATTGAAGATATTTTGTACTCATAATAAACATTAATGGAAACACATGATTTTACATGCCAATATTGACATGCAGCAGTTTAAAAATATTTTGCAGTACATGGCAAAGCCAGCTAATACAGCAATAATGACAATAGTACCACTAGTGAGCAACACTCGTTTCCTGCTCACAAGTTAAAATTTAACTCCCTTTCTCCAGCACCATGAATTTCTGCTGTGGGAATTCAATGATATTAAGTGTTAATAAATTTCAAAAAAAAAAAAAAAGAGAAAATGTTGGCTTGTGTATGTGGGGAAATCTTCAACAGGTCAATGATGTTATCTGCCCAATGGTTGCCACTTCAAGTCCCATTCATGATCGTACAATTTCATAACTGTTAAGATACTCAAAGTATCCTGTTCACACTTTTACTCTCCCATTTATTACATAGAGAGGTATTTTAAATAACTCAGGAGGATAGTTCCTGTTTTTAAAGGTCTCCAAGAATGAAATGACAGTTAGTCCTTACTCCATACTCTCCTTTTTATGTTTAGCACAGTGACAATCAGCAAGTTTGCTCTTAGATCTCTTTGAAATTCTGTCTTTAAAGATTGCTTTCTTGAGAATTATTTTTATATCAATGGAAGTAATAGTAACAGTAGTAACCCATAGCTATACAGTGCATGCATGCATGCTCAGCTGCTTCAGTTGTGCCTGACTTTGTGACCCAATGGACTGTAGCCTGCAAGAATCCTCTGTCTATGGGATTCTTTAGGCAAGAATACTGGAGTGGGTTGCCATGGCCTCCTCCAGGGGATCGTCCTGATCCACAGATTAAACTCATATTTCCTACATCTCCTGCATTGTAGGTGGATTCTTTATCCTATGTGTACAATAATTCTGAGATGTCAGTGAAAAACTAAAAATTTTCTGTTTTCTGGATGAGGAAATTTCATCAGAGTCTTTTCTGATAAACTAGTGGTTTCGAAGCTGGGATTCGTATAGACACAGAGAACAATTGCTTCATGTCTCTTTCATAAAATTCCACCATATTTTTTTAAAAGAAGGATGACAAGACTCTTGACTTCTACTTTGTAGGCTGAATCCCATAATCCTTAACTTTCATTTTAGGACCTCTTTTATAAAGATTAAAAAAAAAAATTTTGCCTCCTTTTTTCAGGGGACTTGGCACTCTAAGCAAGAGACAACATTTCAGTAAAATTATGACATAGATATCTAGGGCTTTTGTAATATAAATGAAATTCTCTGCTCAGTGAGACTGGATGTGCTTCATATCTGATGTCAGGATGGCTTGATGTAATGAATTATACATTCCTCTTTCTTTTGTAAACATAACTGATATAACACACTGGAAGCATATGTATGACTGAGTGAGTATTTTTAATTCTCCAGTACTTTGGACTATTATATTAACCTCTGAGTACTTCTCTTTTATGCCCATAGCAAAACAATAATTTTGTCCAATATGATATTTAGGTTACTTGTTGGCAAATGAATTAAAATAATATTGGAAGTGAATAAGACAATGTGGGGAAGCTTTGAAGCACTGACAAATCTAATGCTTCAGGCTACGTAAGTCCCTTCTGTGTTACATATGTAGAGCCTTTTCTTTCATTCTTCTAAAAATTCCTTTTGGTTGGAAGTCTTCAATCAGATCTATTTCCTTTAATCTCATTGTTACCTTTTAAATATCTGTGAAGACTAGGCTGTGCTTCATATAAATCAGGCACTCATAATTTGGTCTTGTTACAACAGGAAGCCTCTCATTATCTGGATGCAGTGTCCTGAAACTGTAATAGCTACTTCTCTGTGTCAGGCACTGTTGGAACAATTATATATATTTTAACTTATTTTATAATCCTTTAAATTTGGTTTTAATAAATTGTGGAAAGTACCATTTCATGTATAAATATATTAAGATACAGAGATTTAGTAATTTACGAAATCACAACAGTTGCTAAGTGGTAGAAACAATATTTAAATCAAGGCAGTACAGTTGCCGAGTCCAAACTTTTGAATATTATACTAAATTGCTAATGACGTCTAAAAGATTTTCACATATTTTATGTAGTTTTCCCTAAGTACATAAACGTTTTCCTTATTATCTCTAGTATTTCTGTGATGTCAGTTATAATGTCTCCTCTTTTATTTCTGATTTTATTTACTTATGTCTTTTTTAGTTTAGTAAAAAAAATTGTCTATTTATCCTTAAAAAAGCTTAATTTTGTTGCTCTTTTCTACTGTCTTTCTACTTTCTATTTCAAATATTTCTACATGATCTATGTTAATTCTGTGAAGTTGAGAAGAAAGTATAGTCTGCTGTTGTTGTTTGCAATGTTCTATATGTCTGTTAAGTGCACCTGATATAATATGTAGCCTAAAATCTAACGTTTCTTTATTGGTTTTCGAGTGGAATTTATTCCTGGGATGGTTCAACACCCACATATCAATAAAGATGATATACCACATTAACATAATGAAGAATAAAAAGCAATCATCTCAATAAACACAAAAAAGCATTAAATTGCAAGGGAGAAACTGGGAAAAACTTTTACAATTTATATTAGAGACAAAGCGCTAGTTTCCCCAAAATCTAGATGACTACTCAAATGGAGAAGAAAAAGACTAACAATCCAGCAGCAACAACAAAATGGCCAAAAATATTAACAGTTTACAGGAAATCTCATGCAGGTTGTTTTACAACAAATGACATGATATTTACTCTCATTTATAACAAAAGAAGTGAGATATTCCTCTACCTCTATGAAAATGGCAAAATTCTAAAAGTTTGGTAAGTCATAATTTGGTCTTGTTACAACAGGAAGCCTCTCATTATCTGGATGCAGTGTCCTGAAACTGTAATAGCTACTTCTCTGTGTCAGGCACTGTTGGAACAATTATATATATTTTAACTTATTTTATAATCCTTTAAATTTGGTTTTAATAAATTGTGGAAAGTACCATTTCATGTATAAATATATTAAGATACAGAGATTTAGTAATTTACTGAAATCACAACAGTTGCTAAGTGGTAGAAACAATATTTAAATCAAGGCAGTACAGTTGCCGAGTCCAAACTTTTGAATATTATACTAAATTGCTAATGACGTCTAAAAGATTTTCACATATTTTATGTAGTTTTCCCTAAGTACATAAACGTTTTCCTTATTATCTCTAGTATTTCTGTGATGTCAGTTATAATGTCTCCTCTTTTATTTCTGATTTTATTTACTTATGTCTTTTTTAGTTTAGTAAAAAAAATTGTCTATTTATCCTTAAAAAAGCTTAATTTTGTTGCTCTTTTCTACTGTCTTTCTACTTTCTATTTCAAATATTTCTACATGATCTATGTTAATTCTGTGAAGTTGAGAAGAAAGTATAGTCTGCTGTTGTTGTTTGCAATGTTCTATATGTCTGTTAAGTGCACCTGATATAATATGTAGCCTAAAATCTAACGTTTCTTTATTGGTTTTCGAGTGGAATTTATTCCTGGGATGGTTCAACACCCACATATCAATAAAGATGATATACCACATTAACATAATGAAGAATAAAAAGCAATCATCTCAATAAACACAAAAAAGCATTAAATTGCAAGGGAGAAACTGGGAAAAACTTTTACAATTTATATTAGAGACAAAGCGCTAGTTTCCCCAAAATCTAGATGACTACTCAAATGGAGAAGAAAAAGACTAACAATCCAGCAGCAACAACAAAATGGCCAAAAATATTAACAGTTTACAGGAAATCTCATGCAGGTTGTTTTACAACAAATGACATGATATTTACTCTCATTTATAACAAAAGAAGTGAGATATTCCTCTACCTCTATGAAAATGGCAAAATTCTAAAAGTTTGGTAAGTCATAGCTACTCTTGTACAGTGACCTATAATGGAGTAAATTACTTCACCAAGTATGGAGGGCAGTCTGGCAACCTCTATCCATATTCATGTATTTGTTTATATAATTACATAATAATTAGAAGCCCCTAAGAAGGTGGCAAAATCATATAAAGAATTGAGATTTAGTTTTAATGACCTAACTAAAATAGCAAAGTTCACAACATTTATTAAGACTTTAGGATATTCTCTCAATTTATAGGTTTTTCTGAAAACAATTTATTCTTTAAAAATGATGATAATTGACTCTATGAACATTTAATAGCAGTGTGAATCATTTGGAACATCTCAATACAAGCCAGGTAGTTTTCCTACTCAGAACAATAAGGGGTTGTTTGCTGTTCTTTCTCTTTCTGGATTATATCCATAGCTTTATTGTGTTCCTTTAAAATCATTTATACAAATTAATTTTATATGGCCACAAACCAATGCTATACAATTTTAAATGCTACCAAAGGCAGTCCTTTTTTCCTTAAAAAGGGCTTTCCTGCAGAGATATAAGAACAGTATTTTACATTTGGTTCTTATTTTGTAAACATTAATGTATTTCTTCTTGTCTTATATATCACAGGTATATTGAGTCTCCATTTTACAAAACTGTGCCCAGTAAGTTCATTACTGATTCTTTTGCATGCTCTATACTGTTGATAATTCACCAAAAGATAATTAGATGCCAAAGACATGTGTATTCCATAATTATCTTTGAGATGTTCAACACCCACATATCAATAAAGATGATATACCACATTAACATAATGAAGAATAAAAAGCAATCATCTCAATAAACACAAAAAAGCATTAAATTGCAAGGGAGAAACTGGGAAAAACTTTTACAATTTATATTAGAGACAAAGCGCTAGTTTCCCCAAAATCTAGATGACTACTCAAATGGAGAAGAAAAAGACTAACAATCCAGCAGCAACAACAAAATGGCCAAAAATATTAACAGTTTACAGGAAATCTCATGCAGGTTGTTTTACAACAAATGACATGATATTTACTCTCATTTATAACAAAAGAAGTGAGATATTCCTCTACCTCTATGAAAATGGCAAAATTCTAAAAGTTTGGTAAGTCATAGCTACTCTTGTACAGTGACCTATAATGGAGTAAATTACTTCACCAAGTATGGAGGGCAGTCTGGCAACCTCTATCCATATTCATGTATTTGTTTATATAATTACATAATAATTAGAAGCCCCTAAGAAGGTGGCAAAATCATATAAAGAATTGAGATTTAGTTTTAATGACCTAACTAAAATAGCAAAGTTCACAACATTTATTAAGACTTTAGGATATTCTCTCAATTTATAGGTTTTTCTGAAAACAATTTATTCTTTAAAAATGATGATAATTGACTCTATGAACATTTAATAGCAGTGTGAATCATTTGGAACATCTCAATACAAGCCAGGTAGTTTTCCTACTCAGAACAATAAGGGGTTGTTTGCTGTTCTTTCTCTTTCTGGATTATATCCATAGCTTTATTGTGTTCCTTTAAAATCATTTATACAAATTAATTTTATATGGCCACAAACCAATGCTATACAATTTTAAATGCTACCAAAGGCAGTCCTTTTTTCCTTAAAAAGGGCTTTCCTGCAGAGATATAAGAACAGTATTTTACATTTGGTTCTTATTTTGTAAACATTAATGTATTTCTTCTTGTCTTATATATCACAGGTATATTGAGTCTCCATTTTACAAAACTGTGCCCAGTAAGTTCATTACTGATTCTTTTTGCATGCTCTATACTCGTTGATAATTCACCAAAAAGATAATTAGATGCCAAAGACATGTGTTATTCCAAACATAATTATCCACCAGCCTCTGTCTCAAAGAATATCTACCAAGTTTGCATTAAGAAAGAAAACTAACTTTTAAAGAAACAACAATTCATCACTCTGATAGAAATAAGTATCATAGTATCTCAATTTCTGAGATCTGGCGATGACAGATGTGGCATACATTTTAGTGTTTCCAAGGAATATATTAAATCTAAGTCTGTATATCAGTAGGAAAGATATTTTGAGCAGAAATGTTCCAGGTCAGTAAATAAGAAAATTAATGAAACATAATGACATTTTCATTGTGGTCAAGCCATTATACTTTTTTTTTAATTGGAAATAGAATAAACGGTGACAAATCATGCTCACTAATGTGTAAGTTCTTTCAGTATATTTAAGATATATAACCAAAAGAGGCTTTTAACTGCCTTGAAAGCTTTATAGAACTGGAAGTACCTTATCAGGGGCTAAATGTCTATATGTCAAAGTTGTTCCTTGTTGTCTGGTCGCTATGTCTTTTGTGACCCCATGGACTGTAGCCTGAAAGGCCCCTCTGTCCATGGGATTTCCTAGGCAGGAATACTGGAGTGGGCTGCCATTTACTTCTCCAATGGATCTTCCAGACCAAGGGATCAAACCTGTGGCTCCTGTGTTGGCAGGAGGATTCTTGCCACTCAAGTACCTGGGAAGCCCGCATGTCAAGTATACTTGGGAATAAAATTAACAGGAGTAAAGTTAGAATAGAGGACTCTCTTTAAGGACTAACAATAATATTAAGTACTTACTATATTCCAGGCACATCACACATGCTATTACATGTATTCATAGTTGTAGGATTTCATAGTTTGATATCTTTATCCCCTAGAACTTAATTGCTAGGGAAGGAGGGATTGGTCTGTCTGTTCACCAGACTATTCCTTGAGTCTCAGTTTTCTCATTCATAAAATGACTGGTCTGAATTGTGGCCTTTAAATGCAAAATTTCTTCTTGGTCTTTTTTTATTTTGTAAACATTAATGTATTTCTTCTTGTCTTATATATCACAGGTATATTGAGTCTCCATTTTACAAAACTGTGCCCAGTAAGTTCATTACTGATTCTTTTTGCATGCTCTATACTCGTTGATAATTCACCAAAAAGATAATTAGATGCCAAAGACATGTGTTATTCCAAACATAATTATCCACCAGCCTCTGTCTCAAAGAATATCTACCAAGTTTGCATTAAGAAAGAAAACTAACTTTTAAAGAAACAACAATTCATCACTCTGATAGAAATAAGTATCATAGTATCTCAATTTCTGAGATCTGGCGATGACAGATGTGGCATACATTTTAGTGTTTCCAAGGAATATATTAAATCTAAGTCTGTATATCAGTAGGAAAGATATTTTGAGCAGAAATGTTCCAGGTCAGTAAATAAGAAAATTAATGAAACATAATGACATTTTCATTGTGGTCAAGCCATTATACTTTTTTTTTAATTGGAAATAGAATAAACGGTGACAAATCATGCTCACTAATGTGTAAGTTCTTTCAGTATATTTAAGATATATAACCAAAAGAGGCTTTTAACTGCCTTGAAAGCTTTATAGAACTGGAAGTACCTTATCAGGGGCTAAATGTCTATATGTCAAAGTTGTTCCTTGTTGTCTGGTCGCTATGTCTTTTGTGACCCCATGGACTGTAGCCTGAAAGGCCCCTCTGTCCATGGGATTTCCTAGGCAGGAATACTGGAGTGGGCTGCCATTTACTTCTCCAATGGATCTTCCAGACCAAGGGATCAAACCTGTGGCTCCTGTGTTGGCAGGAGGATTCTTGCCACTCAAGTACCTGGGAAGCCCGCATGTCAAGTATACTTGGGAATAAAATTAACAGGAGTAAAGTTAGAATAGAGGACTCTCTTTAAGGACTAACAATAATATTAAGTACTTACTATATTCCAGGCACATCACACATGCTATTACATGTATTCATAGTTGTAGGATTTCATAGTTTGATATCTTTATCCCCTAGAACTTAATTGCTAGGGAAGGAGGGATTGGTCTGTCTGTTCACCAGACTATTCCTTGAGTCTCAGTTTTCTCATTCATAAAATGACTGGTCTGAATTGTGGCCTTAGAAAGATTATCTGTTTTGAAATGTGGTCCAAAATACAAAGTCCGTAATTTTTTTGACAGGGAATTAAAGAACTGGATAAATGGAGTCACTAGAGTTTCATTGTCTTACTTTCATTCAAAAGTTATTTTAAATTTTCTATTTTCACTTCCAAAACTGAACTGGAAATACTTCTTTAAATATAAATTTTAATACTTTGTATTTTTCATTGGAATTCAAGAAAGAAATACTTGATTTCATGCGAAGTGTCTATTCATCTTTATGCACATTAAACAGAATAATTAATTTTTAAAATAGCAAATCTTATAATAGTTCTATCATTTTTCTTTAAGAACAATGGAGAAATAATAGAAGTGACTCATTTTTGCCAAGGATAAGATTTTTGGCTGAAATGACCATGGGTCTGACTCAGTATGGCAATTCACGTGATCTTATTGATACAAGGTCAGAAAATACACAAAGAAAAGAAATTAGATGAATTACTTTATTGGGTTCTTAAGAATTGTGATCCTGTTCCTCAAATTAATCTAACAACCAATAATGTAGAAGAATGAGTCACAACAAGAAATATCTTAATTTTATAAGTAACAATAGAGCATATGATCAAAGGACCTAAATGATCGCACTTAAGAATCCCATGACAATTTTAGGGCTGATTTTATCATAAGGGCTGTTCATTTTGGGCACACCATAAAGCATGACTATGCTTCTCTTCTTCCTCCTGAGTCAGGCTTGGCTCTGTGGCTTGCCTTGTCAGGAAATGTTAAGAGCCAGTTTATGATTCACCACATTCCATTCCCCCACAGGCAACAAGTATCGAGGTATGAGTTGTGATAGAGTCTGCCAGCCTGGGTTCCTTAGTGACTTTACTGAGCAGAGGCCCCTGGCAGCCTAAATCGCACTCAACACGCAGTGTAAATGAGTCTGGTTTGAAGCTATTGAGAATTTGGCATTGTTGCATATTGCAGTTACCCCATCTTGACTGACACACCACTAAGAATTCAGAATCTCTCCATCTTTAATTATACGGACCAATTCTAATTAAGTCCACAAAGTCCTGATTATTTTCACAACACTAAAATAATCTGATTCATAATATTTTCTGACTCATAATAGAATTAATTTTATTATTATAGTAGAAATAAGCTGACTATTGCAGCCTGTAAAATAATCCTACCCTGAACATTCCAGTATGCAAGATTCAGGTTGCATATAAAAACTCTCATACTACTAAATCTTTAAAAAACCACACCCATGAAAAAAAGCTCATTTTTACTAAGCTTGTAGACAGTATAGTTTATTAACACCATTACTCTTAAAGAATAAGCTTCCCAAAAGCATTAGTTGTAAAACTGAATAAAATGCAAAGATAAAATTTTGATATCCATACAAAATATGTGGTAGTCTAGTGAGCATCAAATGAAATTTGTAGCTGACAATTAATATGGGATGTGTATTTGGCATGTGAAGGAAATAAAGCTGGATTATTTCCTACCCAAATTTTCCATTTTAGAAATATTAACATTCAAAGGAGAAAACTGCCAAATCAACACTTTACTTTGGCTGGAAAATTAAAGAAAAGGTCAGGATGCCAAACCCCCATGTATTCACTAAATTATATATTTCATTAAGATGACTAAAATAAAACACCTTCATCCATCTTTTCATATTTTTGTGTATTTGCTAGCCTTAACCTGAATCCTAGATAATTCAATATTTTTCCAGTTTGCACGAAAGTCTCAAACATAGAAGATTAGTTTAGAAAATGGAGAAACCTACCCCCTACTCTCAGCATCCTGTGTTATTACTATTGATTTTCCCCCTGGCATTGAAGCATAGATTCAGAGACAGCCACGCTGTACTTAGAATACTGAAAAGAGGCAGAAAAGAGCAATATCTCTAATTCACTGTTTATGACCACAGATATTGGAAACCTTTGGACACACTGAGTACCTGAGATGTTTCTTTAAATGCCCTTCAGTGCCAGTTTATATACATACCAGGTGCTGAAAATTTTTTACTGAATAAATTAATGTCTACCCTGATTCTTTTCCTTTTGGTGGAAGATATATTGTGTAAAAACATCTTTGAATAAAGACTTTCTGGAGAAAGGCCTACAAAAAAGAATAGCATATCTTAACAAGGAAATTGGCAGAGAAAAAGAATAGACATTATCACACACCATTAGTGGTTATATAAGGCATCAGGTTCACTCTCATTATAACAAGGCTTGCACATACCTTTATAAAATGAGTAAAAATAGTGATTAATCATTTTCCACATCTAGACCTCTGCTTATATCTGAGAATAGAGGTGAAGATAAAAATGGTCTTCAAGGAGCTTATAGTCAATCAGAAAAGACAGAAAATAAAAGAAATGATAACAAGTACATCTAACATTTGAGTGCTACTGTCAGCCACCAGTAAAAGTACTTTTAATGTAGTAATTTACTTAAGCCTCAGAATAATTTTATGAAAAAGGTTCTATTATTAGCATTTCCATTTTACAGATGACAAAGCGGAACTGCCTCTGGATGGTAAGAATTGAGAGACAAAGTCAAGTTCTGAACAACAGCAGTATGCCTGTGTATCTCATGCTCTAAGGTTCCCTGATCAACTAATAAATGCAACACCAGAGCAAACGTAAGGGTCAGCTTGCCTTTAAGGCAATCATGAGTTAGTCTAGACCTTCAGGAAGAACTTATCTTTAACCTGGAATTGGATGATCTTGGCCAGAGAATATTTTGTATCACTTATTTTCAATTTCAACAAAAGGGAAAATAGCTAAACACGTTTAATGACAATCTAAAGGTTATCTCCAAATCCATTTGTATACTTTAGTTAAATTATCTTAGACGGACACCGCCATTATTATGGAAGTAACTGCTTTTGGGGTCAGGATATCCCTTGATGTATTTTGGAGAATATTTTATTAACATCCATGAAAGTGGGTTTAGAATGAAGCAGAATTCCCCTACCCCCAAACTCCACCCCAGTGTCTCTGTCTTATAGTAAATGATTAGAGAGTCATGTTTATTCTTTCAGGCCTCTAGGCTACCAATGGGCTTACTATACCTGAATGTTTCAGCTTTTAAGCAGCTATGTTCTCAAGGCAAAGCTCTCAAAAATGAAAAAGCCAGCACCACCAGGTCTATAATCTTGATAAGATGTAACATGAGATACAGGTTTAAAGTATATAGATGTATGGCCACAAAACATTACTGGCAAAATCCATTATTAAACCACAAACTGTTTGAGACCGCAGACTCATTAGTTGCAGTAGAAGCTACTATTTGTCTACTGCTGGTGGCAAACCACTTTTCAAGCTCAGAATTCAGTGATGAAAAGAGATGAACCTACATTGTCTATAGTAACTAAGCTGATGAAAAGGCCAGAGACATTGTGAACAGTGTAACTCAAATCCCTGCTTCTTATTCAGTATGTTAGAAATTTGTTTTTGCTTGGGTAGGATGTTTAGAAATATATTTGTACTTTCAAGAGAGGAATATTTCAAGTAGAGCAGAGTGAAAGGAGATAACAGTGAATTTCTGCCCCGTGACAGAGAAACAGAAGAGTAAGCAAACAGCTTGTTTAGTTGGTCTCAGTTAAATTCTCCCCAGTCAGATCTTTTGACATAAACCTTGTCTGTTTCATGAAAAAGAAACAATGTATTTAAACATTTATGAACAGAAGTATTTATTACTTAAAGTCACTTTATACATTCTTTCTCTCATCAAGACATAAGTATTAATGAGAACCTACCCTCCACCAGACACTGAGTTTAATTAGCAAAGCCGTACTGATGAATATGAAAGGAAAAGTAAAAAGCTATGTTGTTAAAACACTTTATTGTTAAATAATTTATAATACTTGGAGTATAACTCTTTAACAGAATAGTAAGCTTAAGTTGGATAACCAGTTAGAATGAGGGGAGTCAATGAGTTTTCCTATGATGCAGTTTTGCCATATTTAAAATGAACCAAATATAAAAATATTATCTTTTCCAATCTACAAACTATGTGAAATGTTTTAGACATAAAACATAATACTACTTTTGTTTTCATTTGTGAATATCAATAACAATAATCACCCCAATGTAAACAAGGTGATATGTAACCCTGGGGATTTTTGCATAATATGAAAAAGAGTGAATGAACCCAAACTCTCACTGAAAGTAATGCATAATGACTCCATTCCATCACTACAGGAGAATTTAGCACTCCTTAGAATTTCCACAGCATGAAACAGTCTATGTAGTGATTATCTACTCCCTTGATAAATATCTCAGAAGAAGATGTAACATGAGATACAGGTTTAAAGTATATAGATGTATGGCCACAAAACATTACTGGCAAAATCCATTATTAAACCACAAACTGTTTGAGACCGCAGACTCATTAGTTGCAGTAGAAGCTACTATTTGTCTACTGCTGGTGGCAAACCACTTTTCAAGCTCAGAATTCAGTGATGAAAAGAGATGAACCTACATTGTCTATAGTAACTAAGCTGATGAAAAGGCCAGAGACATTGTGAACAGTGTAACTCAAATCCCTGCTTCTTATTCAGTATGTTAGAAATTTGTTTTTGCTTGGGTAGGATGTTTAGAAATATATTTGTACTTTCAAGAGAGGAATATTTCAAGTAGAGCAGAGTGAAAGGAGATAACAGTGAATTTCTGCCCCGTGACAGAGAAACAGAAGAGTAAGCAAACAGCTTGTTTAGTTGGTCTCAGTTAAATTCTCCCCAGTCAGATCTTTTGACATAAACCTTGTCTGTTTCATGAAAAAGAAGCAATGTATTTAAACATTTATGAACAGAAGTATTTATTACTTAAAGTCACTTTATACATTCTTTCTCTCATCAAGACATAAGTATTAATGAGAACCTACCCTCCACCAGACACTGAGTTTAATTAGCAAAGCCGTACTGATGAATATGAAAGGAAAAGTAAAAAGCTATGTTGTTAAAACACTTTATTGTTAAATAATTTATAATACTTGGAGTATAACTCTTTAACAGAATAGTAAGCTTAAGTTGGATAACCAGTTAGAATGAGGGGAGTCAATGAGTTTTCCTATGATGCAGTTTTGCCATATTTAAAATGAACCAAATATAAAAATATTATCTTTTCCAATCTACAAACTATGTGAAATGTTTTAGACATAAAACATAATACTACTTTTGTTTTCATTTGTGAATATCAATAACAATAATCACCCCAATGTAAACAAGGTGATATGTAACCCTGGGGATTTTTGCATAATATGAAAAAGAGTGAATGAACCCAAACTCTCACTGAAAGTAATGCATAATGACTCCATTCCATCACTACAGGAGAATTTAGCACTCCTTAGAATTTCCACAGCATGAAACAGTCTATGTAGTGATTATCTACTCCCTTGATAAATATCTCAGAAGAAGAGTTCAGCAACTAAGGCAGTAGATTTTACTGGTTAAGCAAGCTCTGGACTTAGTCACGTTTAAATTTCAACTATTTAGATTGTAAACCACATAGCTTTGAGCAAGTCAATATAAACTGGTTTCTAGCTCTGTGAAATGGAGATCATAATGAAATTTGCTCTGTAAGATTTTTGAAGACTAAGTAGTCCTATGAATAAAGTAAAAGTCAAAGAGAATTTTAGACAAGAAGATATTAGCCAAGTCAAAGAAGGAAAAAGAAAAAGAAAGGAAAAACAAACAAAAATACAGAAAAAGAATAAAAAGTTACTAGTCAAGTTGGTCTTATTATTTTTAATAACCTGATTTTTGGCTGATTCAGAAGTTTTCACATCTATGTTGCTGCATTAGAATTATTTACAAAATACATTAGTCATTTTAGCTTCTCTGTTTTTGTCACATTTTGCTTAATAGACTATTTGGAGGAACACTTACATTGTTTGTAAAAGATACAACATACCTCTCAGTGACCCATTTACTTTATTGTCTTTCACCATTATTTACTGCCCAGAGAGTAGTCCCCGAATATTGAGAAAGTTCAAGATTTCTTGAGTAACATTCTCAAGTTATATTTCTTGCCACTTCCTTCCTATACTGTACAGCATAGTCTACACCACATGGCATGAACTGTTCACCTCCACCTCCCATCTGATCACCCTTCATCTGGCAGCTTCACTGCACACTTGCATGCTGGGGCACATGGGGCAAGCTGGGAGTCAGGTACTGGGGGCTGACATGCAGAATAATGTTGCGTCAAAATTTTCTAACTAGTCATAGACAAAACAAAGGCTTAAGAAAATCCTATTTCCTTCTCATCCCTCACTGTAGGTGGAACCCTAGGAAGGGACAATCAGATTTAACTGATTTTCCCTTATCAGTGGTTTGCTTTTCTATAAGCCAACATTACCTATCTGGGGATTAAGGCAGAGTCATGAGAGATCTCCCAACTGAGGACTGCGGAGGCTGGCTGGAAGGCTGTGCAAACACGTGAGGTGGAAATTCAATACGATGATTGTGCTGACCTCTTCCCTTCCTTTCCTGCTTTCTAATTAATTAAAATGTCAAGCTGCACAGGCCAAGATGACTTTCAAAGTCAATATTCATCTAAAATGAGGCAAACAAGGTTTTGTTTCCAGCTTTGTCTGTCTGTCACTGCTGTCCCCTGCCTCACAGTATGTGGTGGCAATGGGGCAAAGGTATGATAAAATGGTCTTATAGTTTTAACTAAAAAGAGTCTCTTCTAGTTGAAATGGAGATCATAATGAAATTTGCTCTGTAAGATTTGAAGACTAAGTAGTCCTATGAATAAAGTAAAAGTCAAAGAGAATTTTAGACAAGAAGATATTAGCCAAGTCAAAGAAGGAAAAAGAAAAAGAAAGGAAAAACAAACAAAAATACAGAAAAAGAATAAAAAGTTACTAGTCAAGTTGGTCTTATTATTTTTAATAACCTGATTTTTGGCTGATTCAGAAGTTTTCACATCTATGTTGCTGCATTAGAATTATTTACAAAATACATTAGTCATTTTAGCTTCTCTGTTTTTGTCACATTTTGCTTAATAGACTATTTGGAGGAACACTTACATTGTTTGTAAAAGATACAACATACCTCTCAGTGACCCATTTACTTTATTGTCTTTCACCATTATTTACTGCCCAGAGAGTAGTCCCCGAATATTGAGAAAGTTCAAGATTTCTTGAGTAACATTCTCAAGTTATATTTCTTGCCACTTCCTTCCTATACTGTACAGCATAGTCTACACCACATGGCATGAACTGTTCACCTCCACCTCCCATCTGATCACCCTTCATCTGGCAGCTTCACTGCACACTTGCATGCTGGGGCACATGGGGCAAGCTGGGAGTCAGGTACTGGGGGCTGACATGCAGAATAATGTTGCGTCAAAATTTTCTAACTAGTCATAGACAAAACAAAGGCTTAAGAAAATCCTATTTCCTTCTCATCCCTCACTGTAGGTGGAACCCTAGGAAGGGACAATCAGATTTAACTGATTTTCCCTTATCAGTGGTTTGCTTTTCTATAAGCCAACATTACCTATCTGGGGATTAAGGCAGAGTCATGAGAGATCTCCCAACTGAGGACTGCGGAGGCTGGCTGGAAGGCTGTGCAAACACGTGAGGTGGAAATTCAATACGATGATTGTGCTGACCTCTTCCCTTCCTTTCCTGCTTTCTAATTAATTAAAATGTCAAGCTGCACAGGCCAAGATGACTTTCGCAAAGTCAATATTCATCTAAAATGAGGCAAACAAGGTTTTGTTTCCAGCTTTGTCTGTCTGTCACTGCTGTCCCCTGCCTCACAGTATGTGGTGGCAATGGGGCAAAGGTATGATAAAATGATAAGGCTGAGGCCAGTTCATCTCTGATTTTTTTCTACACCTTTAATTTCCCCACTTCTGACTGTTAGAGGTAATTCCTAAATATTCTAGGCATCTCTCACTACACAGAGTCAAACTTTCTTTCCTCAACAATTCTAAAACTGTCTCTATCACCCTAGGACTCCATAATCTCAAAACTCCATAATCCTAAAACACTATTACTTATTACATTAGTTCTCTATTCCTTTACTAGGATAGTAGCAAGAGTAACAGTAACTGTGCATTGACTTCATTACAAGAGTGCCTGACTGCAGCACGGATTCACAGGACAGCCAGTCAGGAGCAATGTAGGAAGTAAGCAGAAAACTGAAGGCTTGTAGAGTTGAATTCATTTACTGAAGGCCACATAACTCGTAAAGTGAAAGTGATACTCTCAGTCATACCTGACTCTTTGTAACCCCATGGACTGTAGCCTACCAGGCTCTTCTGTCCATGAAATTCTCTAGGAAAGAGTACTGGATTGGGTTGCCAGTCCCTTCTCCAGGGGATCTTCTCAATCCAGGGATTGAACCCAGGCCTCCTGCATTCCAGGCAGGCTCTTTATCATCTGAGCTAAATGGAGAAGCTTTAAAATTTAATTTTAAAATCTTTGAAAACTCAGGATTCGATGACCTAAAGGATAGGGTTCCTTATTCTCCCTCTCTAAACTAACAGTATATTCCGTACAATCTCATTTAAAGTCGCCCTTCTCTGTTTCTATTCCAGACCTAGAATATAGCAAAGGCAAAGAGCTCATCTTTTTTTTTTTTTTTTTGTTTTTGTTTTTATTTATTTATTTATTTATTTATTTATTTATTTATTTATTTATTTTTGTACATGTATGTTCCCAGATCAATCAGATGCATATCCCTTGGCCCTCCCCCCCCCCCATCCCTCCAGACCATTGCTCCAAGTGGTTGTAGGTACTCCTATTCCCCTAGCACAATGACAATAGCTATCTTTTCTACACATGACAGTATAGGTTCCCATGTTACTCCCTCCCATTGTTCGGTCTCCACAATGTCTTTATGTCACTGCTGTCCCCTGCCTCACAGTATGTGGTGGCAATGGGGCAAAGGTATGATAAAATGATAAGGCTGAGGCCAGTTCATCTCTGATTTTTTTCTACACCTTTAATTTCCCCACTTCTGACTGTTAGAGGTAATTCCTAAATATTCTAGGCATCTCTCACTACACAGAGTCAAACTTTCTTTCCTCAACAATTCTAAAACTGTCTCTATCACCCTAGGACTCCATAATCTCAAAACTCCATAATCCTAAAACACTATTACTTATTACATTAGTTCTCTATTCCTTTACTAGGATAGTAGCAAGAGTAACAGTAACTGTGCATTGACTTCATTACAAGAGTGCCTGACTGCAGCACGGATTCACAGGACAGCCAGTCAGGAGCAATGTAGGAAGTAAGCAGAAAACTGAAGGCTTGTAGAGTTGAATTCATTTACTGAAGGCCACATAACTCGTAAAGTGAAAGTGATACTCTCAGTCATACCTGACTCTTTGTAACCCCATGGACTGTAGCCTACCAGGCTCTTCTGTCCATGAAATTCTCTAGGAAAGAGTACTGGATTGGGTTGCCAGTCCCTTCTCCAGGGGATCTTCTCAATCCAGGGATTGAACCCAGGCCTCCTGCATTCCAGGCAGGCTCTTTATCATCTGAGCTAAATGGAGAAGCTTTAAAATTTAATTTTAAAATCTTTGAAAACTCAGGATTCGATGACCTAAAGGATAGGGTTCCTTATTCTCCCTCTCTAAACTAACAGTATATTCCGTACAATCTCATTTAAAGTCGCCCTTCTCTGTTTCTATTCCAGACCTAGAATATAGCAAAGGCAAAGAGCTCATCTTTTTTTTTTTTTTTTTTGTTTTTGTTTTTATTTATTTATTTATTTATTTATTTATTTATTTATTTATTTATTTTTGTACATGTATGTTCCCAGATCAATCAGATGCATATCCCTTGGCCCTCCCCCCACCCAGGTCCCCCCCATCCCTCCAGACCATTGCTCCAAGTGGTTGTAGGTACTCCTATTCCCCTAGCACAATGACAATAGCTATCTTTTCTACACATGACAGTATAGGTTCCCATGTTACTCCCTCCCATTGTTCGGTCTCCACAATGTCTTTATGTCTATTCTCTGTTTTTTCATGAGTTCACTGTGTGTGTTATCATGACCATCTTACTAGATCCCATATATATGAGTTAGTATACTATACTTGTCTTTCTCTTTTTGACTTACTTCACTTTTTATGATAGGTTCTAAAGCCAGCCACCTCATTAGGACTGAGTCTTCTGCATTTCTTTTAACAGCTGAGTAGTATTCCATTGTATATATGTACCAGAGCTTCTGGATCCATTCATTTGTTGATGGACATCTAGGTTGCTTCCATGTTCTGGCTATTGTATAGAGAGCTGCAATGAACATTGGGGTACAGGTGCCTCTTTCAGTTTTGATTTCATCAGGATATAGGCCTAATAGTGGGATTGCTGGGTCATAGGGTGCTTCTATTTTTAGTTTTTTAAGGAATCTCCATATTGTCTTCCATAGAGGTTGTATTAATTTACATTCCCACCAGCAATGCAAGAGGGTTCCCTTTTCTCCACACCCTCTCCAGCATTTGTTGTCTGTCGATTTGTTGATGATGGCCATTCTGACAGGTGTGAGGTGGTATCTCATTGTGGTTTTAATTTGCATTTCTCTAATAATAAGCGAGGTTGAGCATCGTTTCATGTGCTTTTGGACCATTTGTATGTCCTCTTTGGAGGCGTCTCTTTAGATCTTTTTCCCATTTTTTGATTGGGCTGCTCATTTTCCCTGTGCTGAGTTGTCTGAGTTGCTTGTAGATTTTGGAGATTAATTCTTTGTCTGTTGTTTCATTTGCTATGATTTTCTCCCACTCTGTGGGGTGTCTGTTGAACTTTTTTGTAATTTCTTTTGCTGTACAAAAGCTTTTAAGTTTCATGAGGTCCCATATGTTCATTTTTCTTTTCAGTTCTGCTATTTTAGTTGGTGGGTCAGAGAAGATCTTGCTTTGATTGATGTCCTTGAGGGTTTTGCCTATATTCTCCTCTAAGAGTTTGATGGTTTCTGGTCTTACATTGAGGTCTTTAATCCATTTTGAGTTGATCTTAGTGTATGGCGTCAGGGAATGTTCCAATTTCATTTTCCTGCATGTAGCTGTCCAATTCTCCCAGCACCACTTGTTAAAGAGACTGTCTTTGTCCCATTTTATAGTTTCTCCTCCTTTATCAAAAATAAGGTACCCATAGGTGCGTGGGTTGATCTCTGGGTTCTCAATCTTGTTCCATTGATCTATAGTTCTGTTTTTGTGCCAGTACCATACTGTCTTGATAACTGTTGCTTTGTAGTAGAGTCTGAAGTTAGGGAGGCTGATCCCTCCAACTCCATTTTTCTTCCTCAGGATTGCTTTGGCTATTCGAGGTCTTCTGTGTTTCCATATGAACTGTGTTATTATTTGGTCTAGTTCTGTGAAAAATGTCAGTGGTAGTTGAATAGGTATTGCATTGAATCTGTAGATGATATTTGGAAGTATGGTCATTTTCACAATATTGATTCTTCCAATCCAGGAACATGGAATATCTCTCCATCTGTTTAAGTCTTCTTTAATGTCTCTCATGAGTGTCTTGTAATTTTCTGTGTACAATTCTTTTGTTTCTTTGGGTAGGTTTATTCCTAGATATTTGATTCTCTTGGTTGCGATGGTGAAGGGGATTGCCTCTTTGATTTCATTTTCTGATTTTTCATTGTTTGTGTATAGGAATGCCAGTGACTTCTGTGTGTTGACTTTATATCCTGCAACTTTGCTGAATTCATTGATTAGTTCTAGTAGCTTTGTAACCGTGTCTTTGGGATTTTCTATGTATAATATCATGTCGTCTGCAAAAAGAGAGAGCTTGACTTCTTCCTTTCCAATCTGGATTCCTTTGATTTCTTTCTCAAAGAGCTCATCTTATTGAAGGCTTCTTAGCACCTAAAAACTATTCTATACAAAAACTGTCCCTAAACACACATTCCTTTTAAGATGGCTTACTCAAAGAAATGATCCACATTTTGTTTACCTCTGATATATTTATCTGAATGTTAACTTGATAGAAGAAGTCTGAAATGGTCCCTAACTACAGTCTGGTGATGTGGAAAGGGAAAATACCACCATCCTCTCCCTGCTCAGTCTACCCACTAAGGAAGACTTGTTTCAAGTTCATCCATGGTAACTGTAGTTAGTCTATTTCATTCAATAATATAATTCTCTAGACTCTATCGACTCTTAGCTCAAAGAAATTTGGACATCAAATTTATTGAGAGGGATTTTTTTCCTATTCAACTGGATATCTGCCTCAGTGAATGTTATTAAGGGAAAAACTTTTAGGAATTTGGACATACTTCACAGTATCTAGGATGGAAGGCAGTGTGTTGTTGCTAACTTTTAATAACCTACTAGAATTTTCTTAGTTCACAGAACATTTATCATATACTTTTAGCTTATGGTTTTTAGTTCTGAAGTAAGGAGGCTGATCCCTCCAACTCCATTTTTCTTCCTCAGGATTGCTTTGGCTATTCGAGGTCTTCTGTGTTTCCATATGAACTGTGTTATTATTTGGTCTAGTTCTGTGAAAAATGTCAGTGGTAGTTGAATAGGTATTGCATTGAATCTGTAGATGATATTTGGAAGTATGGTCATTTTCACAATATTGATTCTTCCAATCCAGGAACATGGAATATCTCTCCATCTGTTTAAGTCTTCTTTAATGTCTCTCATGAGTGTCTTGTAATTTTCTGTGTACAATTCTTTTGTTTCTTTGGGTAGGTTTATTCCTAGATATTTGATTCTCTTGGTTGCGATGGTGAAGGGGATTGCCTCTTTGATTTCATTTTCTGATTTTTCATTGTTTGTGTATAGGAATGCCAGTGACTTCTGTGTGTTGACTTTATATCCTGCAACTTTGCTGAATTCATTGATTAGTTCTAGTAGCTTTGTAACCGTGTCTTTGGGATTTTCTATGTATAATATCATGTCGTCTGCAAAAAGAGAGAGCTTGACTTCTTCCTTTCCAATCTGGATTCCTTTGATTTCTTTCTCAAAGAGCTCATCTTATTGAAGGCTTCTTAGCACCTAAAAACTATTCTATACAAAAACTGTCCCTAAACACACATTCCTTTTAAGATGGCTTACTCAAAGAAATGATCCACATTTTGTTTACCTCTGATATATTTATCTGAATGTTAACTTGATAGAAGAAGTCTGAAATGGTCCCTAACTACAGTCTGGTGATGTGGAAAGGGAAAATACCACCATCCTCTCCCTGCTCAGTCTACCCACTAAGGAAGACTTGTTTCAAGTTCATCCATGGTAACTGTAGTTAGTCTATTTCATTCAATAATATAATTCTCTAGACTCTATCGACTCTTAGCTCAAAGAAATTTGGACATCAAATTTATTGAGAGGGATTTTTTTCCTATTCAACTGGATATCTGCCTCAGTGAATGTTATTAAGGGAAAAACTTTTAGGAATTTGGACATACTTCACAGTATCTAGGATGGAAGGCAGTGTGTTGTTGCTAACTTTTAATAACCTACTAGAATTTTCTTAGTTCACAGAACATTTATCATATACTTTTAGCTACTCAGATTTATCAGGTAAGTTGTGAAACTTCATTTTCATCAATATGCTTTTCATTATGCCTATTTTAAAATTAATTCATAACTAGTTGTGTATTTTCTTTAGCCAAAGATACGATTTCCTTCCTATTTCATTTATATTAGCAAATGATAAACTACAAACTGCATAAATATTTCAGATGTCTTTACTTTCTAGTTTGAGTCCCACCCCCATACTTTGGATTTTCCATTTCTCAGGGTCAAGTAAAGAAAAGGTATTGTTTAGGACCCTGGTCTGAGACTCCCTGTTCTTTGTATTTTGACTCCATTTTGGGAGGAAGTGGGGGTATCTAATCTTATCAAATATAAGATAAAGATTAAATTGAAATCAATCCTAAGCATACTAAGAACAGTCTGTGGTAGTGGTGACTCTCCTTTCGATGAGCTCAAGTCTCAGACATTATCTCAGAACAAGTTTCTTTGTCTGTTTTCACAAACCTTCAACAGTCACACCTGTCTCGGAAGGGGCATGATTTCTCATCCACTCTGTATTGTTCCCATCACCTCTGGGTGTTCCTGCTCTCATCACATTTTAGCATCACAGCCTTTTCAAAAGATTCTTTCTTTATTTTGCAGTTTTTCTCTCCCTCATAGGTAAGGGTTTTATCTGTTCGGATCTTCCTCTTTCTACCTCCTACACATGAAATTCTCTAGCATTTTCATGCTATGTGAAGGAACAATCCTTATGGACTTTTCTTTCTTTACTCTGTAATCTTCCGCAATTTAAAAACTTTCCAATTCATATTCAAATTGGCCTCATTTTCTTCTTCAGCAGTGCCCTGTACTTTCTCTTCTTCAGAAGCACGCCCACCCTCAGTGTGTTAGCTCTCTGGCTACTTTTCAGTGGGGCACCTGGACTCCACAAAGCTGCAGAGCATCTGCCTAAAAGCTCCTTTCTGTCTGCTAGTATACTCTGCGATCTAGTTTTGACACTACATTCTGTCCACTTAACAAAAAAAAAAAAAAAAAAAAAGAAAGAAACTTTTCTTTACAATTCCACTTCTCACCTGAATTTTTCTACATAAATCCAAATCCATTCAAACCCTCCTTGGGAAAGTCTGTAATATTAGAGTGCCATTTCTGCAGACACAGAACAATGTTCTTTATGTCTATGCCGAAATTGAGTACACCATTTTCATCCTGTGGCTGTTTAACAGTTTCTCTGCACATACCTCCCAGCAATTTTATGGCTTCCCAGTATGCCTATTTTAACATTTGTCATGTATCATTCAATCCTCAAAGGTTAAAGCAAATTGCTTCTTGACAGCAATTTGAATTGCAGTAAATATATCTTTTGACATAATTCTCAGTGAATTATTGATGCCGCCACCCACTCCCCCACGTTAGTCTTGTGTGGGGATTTCTCATTATATTCTGTGTATCTTCCACCGAGAAGAAATTATTGTTTCCAAACATGTGTGAGTTTCTTTTCTCCTTCAGAGACTAACATGTTTTCCTACTTACCAGCACTCCTCTTCCTTCCAGGGCGGGCCACTACCAACTTCCTTCCATCTCCTGCTTTCTCGAATGTATGTGTCTGCAAATTGGTTGCTTGTAAACAGTTAAGTCTTTGCTTTTGTATCTTATTCTGAATCATCCTAAAAGCCCTTTGCTTCTAAAAGTTCTCCTTAATTTTAGCTTTACTTCTCCCAACAATGCTTTCCCTTTTATTTTCCCAGTTACTTTTCATACTTTTATCTGTTCGGATCTTCCTCTTTCTACCTCCTACACATGAAATTCTCTAGCATTTTCATGCTATGTGAAGGAACAATCCTTATGGACTTTTCTTTCTTTACTCTGTAATCTTCCAATTTAAAAACTTTCCAATTCATATTCAAATTGGCCTCATTTTCTTCTTCAGCAGTGCCCTGTACTTTCTCTTCTTCAGAAGCACGCCCACCCTCAGTGTGTTAGCTCTCTGGCTACTTTTCAGTGGGGCACCTGGACTCCACAAAGCTGCAGAGCATCTGCCTAAAAGCTCCTTTCTGTCTGCTAGTATACTCTGCGATCTAGTTTTGACACTACATTCTGTCCACTTAACAAAAAAAAAAAAAAAAAAAAAGAAAGAAACTTTTCTTTACAATTCCACTTCTCACCTGAATTTTTCTACATAAATCCAAATCCATTCAAACCCTCCTTGGGAAAGTCTGTAATATTAGAGTGCCATTTCTGCAGACACAGAACAATGTTCTTTATGTCTATGCCGAAATTGAGTACACCATTTTCATCCTGTGGCTGTTTAACAGTTTCTCTGCACATACCTCCCAGCAATTTTATGGCTTCCCAGTATGCCTATTTTAACATTTGTCATGTATCATTCAATCCTCAAAGGTTAAAGCAAATTGCTTCTTGACAGCAATTTGAATTGCAGTAAATATATCTTTTGACATAATTCTCACTGAATTATTGCTGCCGCCTCCCACTCCCCCACTTTAGTCTTGTGTGGGGATTTCTCATTATATTCTGTGTATCTTCCACCGAGAAGAAATTATTGTTTCCAAACATGTGTGAGTTTCTTTTCTCCTTCAGAGACTAACATGTTTTCCTACTTACCAGCACTCCTCTTCCTTCCAGGGCGGGCCACTACCAACTTCCTTCCATCTCCTGCTTTCTCGAATGTATGTGTCTGCAAATTGGTTGCTTGTAAACAGTTAAGTCTTTGCTTTTGTATCTTATTCTGAATCATCCTAAAAGCCCTTTGCTTCTAAAAGTTCTCCTTAATTTTAGCTTTACTTCTCCCAACAATGCTTTCCCTTTTATTTTCCCAGTTACTTTTCATACTTATTGCCTCAGCTTGGTTCTTTCCTCATGAATAACAACTGAAGTAAGGTTGAAACCAAAAGACAGAATGGAATTTAGACAACCTGAGATATGAAGCTTGGTTCTACTGTATGTGAGCTTATGTGACCCTAAAACTTCTCGGAGTAACAACATTGTGTTCAGTAAAACAACAAAATAAGGGTAATTATAAGATCTTGTTGATTTAGTGAACCCAATTTAAATATGACATTGGAAGTTATTTTCTCTGAATGCCTACTCTATACTCCAGCCTCAGTTTGACTAAATCTATCACTCCCTCCTCCATGCAGCTCTGCACCTCTTAAGTTTTCTAGAACCACATTGACAGACACCACTGAACTGTAATTATTTTTATAGAGACACTGAAGTGGGATATGAATTCTCAGGCCATAATCTTAGGCATGAATCCTGGTTGTAAATTGTTGAACACCTTTCTCAATTTCCTTGGTCTCTCTGTGTCTCAGTTTTCTCATTTGTAAAATGAGGAAGGTAATAACACCTACTTCACATGGCTTGTAAGATTAAATTATGTTTTAATATAGGTAAAGGACTTAATAAAGTATGTGGCTTACAGTAACTATGGTGTGATCCCTGGGTGGGGAAGATCCCCTGGAGGAGGAAATGGCAACCCACTCCAGTATTTTTGCCTAGAGAGCCCCAAAGTCAGAGGAGCCTAGTGGTCTACAGTCCATAGGACCACAAAGAGTCTGAAGTGACTTAGCATGCACGCACGCATACACACACACACACACACACCCACCCACCCACCCACCCACCCACCCATAACTGCTTGGCTAAAATTATGAATCTTATTTTAACTGTAATCTCTTTCATGGCAACATTTTAGGCCCCACCCACTTAGTTCTTCCCAGCAGCAAGCATATTACCTAGAATACAGTATGTGCTTGATTAATGTTTAATGAATGGACTAAATTGAGTAAAAGCATCTAGATTGTTCCATGGTTCATGTCTAGGATTTGACCAATGTTTGTTTTCCTTGTGACATGTTTTTTTTTTTTTTTTAATTAATTAATTACTTTATTTTTGGGCGGGGGTCCGGGTTGGGGAGAGAGGGGAGTGGGTTTCATTTCTCTATTTTTATCTGTCTTTGTTCTTTGGCTCCTGTGGGCCTCCCATCGCGGTGGCGTCTGTTGTTGCAGAGCGCCAGCTCTGGGCGCATGCGCCCCAGAGCTCCGGCTCGGTGATTGGACACATCAGTCCAGCCGCTCCACGGCACGTGGGATCTTCCCAGGCCAGGGATCGAACCGGCGCCCCTTGCACTGCAAGGCGGTGTCCTTATCCACTGGACCACCAGGGGAAGCCCTCCTTGTGACATGTTTATAACAAGCTCTGTGATTCTGATTTAGAGGAAGTTTATCCTAGAAAAGTTGCATGTGTTTGGTAGCACATTAACTGGAATTTAAGTATACCAAAACCCAGATAGTCTCAATGTTAAGTTAAGCTATACTGCTTTAGGAGGTGACTCTGGGTCTTGAACTCCGATCTTCCAAGTCTTGCATCTTGGCTAATGGTCAGTACATCTTATCTCTGAAGATGTTTTTATGTGATTTATTTCAGCTTTGGGAGCCAGGACACAGAGGTAAGGAGTTTAAAGTACGTCTGAGATGATCTGAGGTTCTAATCTATTTTTAAGTCAAAGATCTAATCAAACTTCATTGAATAAAAATAACTAAGCCCTTGATATACAAGTGGAAAACTGTTTTTCCTCTTATACACTCTTTCATCCATGTGTGCTAAGTTGCTTCAGTTGTACACAATTATTTGTGACTTTATGGACTGTACCCAACTAGTCTCTTCTGTCTATGGGATTCTCCAGGCAAAAACATTGCAGTGGGTTGCCATGCCCTCCTCCAGGGTATCTTCCTGACCCAAGGATCAAACCTTCATCTCTTATGTCTCCTGCATTGGCAGGCAGGTTCTTTACCTGCCTGAGAAGCCATCATCCTTTCTTTCAGTAGTTTTTTATTATTTAAATTACACACTTGTGGTCCAATTATTACTTTGTTAAGTAACAAGCTCTTGCCTTGATTCCTGGAATTAAGAGAAAGACTAATGAACATTTCCTAAAACCAATGTTAAGTGCTTCTTTAAAAAACTTCCCTATATCCTGACCACTGTTTTGGAAAAGTAAAGAAACAGAAAAATATTATTAGAAAAAGATAAAGTAAATTATTCAGTGAACAGTTACAGGCACTATGTTGAACAGCCTCCTTGAAGTGGTTGACTAAAGATAGAATTGCTTCTTGATTGGCATCTCATAATCTTCAGGAAGTATGAATTTCAATCTTATTGCCATGCTAACAGAAGAAGGAAAAGGTAAGAGAGATAAATAAGCTCATGTTACGAAATCAGATCTTGTGTTTACCATTTCACCTGGATTTGATTAAACAGCATTCCACAAAACAAAAAGATGTGAACCTTTGCAATAAGAGGTCTACCAAAGATTCCTGAAAATTCTTAGGCTATGAATTAGTTCAAAGAGCATTATTCTAGCATGCCTTATACTATTATTTTAATACAAAGTGAAAAACTTTGAATAAAGGTCATATCAGTTCTATATAACTGCTGGAAATTATTGGAACTTGAATGACAACACTGGCAGATAATCAGAAAGTTCAGTGGGTGCCAAACCATCTAGGTCTATCTCCACAAGTATCTAACCAAGATGAGCAGCTGTGGTTTTGCAGAGAGGATCCATAACATTACAGGGTGGTAGGAACCACTTGCTAGGACTCGATGTTCATAATCATAAAGACGGTTGCTTTACAGGCACCCTATTTGGCTTTATAGGGAAATCCTTGTGTTTCAGTGTCTTAGCTAGAGATTATCACTCTTTCATCCATGTGTGCTAAGTTGCTTCAGTTGTACACAATTATTTGTGACTTTATGGACTGTACCCAACTAGTCTCTTCTGTCTATGGGATTCTCCAGGCAAAAACATTGCAGTGGGTTGCCATGCCCTCCTCCAGGGTATCTTCCTGAGCCAAAGATCAAACCTTCATCTCTTATGTCTCCTGCATTGGCAGGCAGGTTCTTACCTGCCTGAGAAGCCATCATCCTTTCTTTCAGTAGTTTTTTATTATTTAAATTACACACTTGTGGTCCAATTATTACTTTGTTAAGTAACAAGCTCTTGCCTTGATTCCTGGAATTAAGAGAAAGACTAATGAACATTTCCTAAAACCAATGTTAAGTGCTTCTTTAAAAAACTTCCCTATATCCTGACCACTGTTTTGGAAAAGTAAAGAAACAGAAAAATATTATTAGAAAAAGATAAAGTAAATTATTCAGTGAACAGTTACAGGCACTATGTTGAACAGCCTCCTTGAAGTGGTTGACTAAAGATAGAATTGCTTCTTGATTGGCATCTCATAATCTTCAGGAAGTATGAATTTCAATCTTATTGCCATGCTAACAGAAGAAGGAAAAGGTAAGAGAGATAAATAAGCTCATGTTACGAAATCAGATCTTGTGTTTACCATTTCACCTGGATTTGATTAAACAGCATTCCACAAAACAAAAAGATGTGAACCTTTGCAATAAGAGGTCTACCAAAGATTCCTGAAAATTCTTAGGCTATGAATTAGTTCAAAGAGCATTATTCTAGCATGCCTTATACTATTATTTTAATACAAAGTGAAAAACTTTGAATAAAGGTCATATCAGTTCTATATAACTGCTGGAAATTATTGGAACTTGAATGACAACACTGGCAGATAATCAGAAAGTTCAGTGGGTGCCAAACCATCTAGGTCTATCTCCACAAGTATCTAACCAAGATGAGCAGCTGTGGTTTTGCAGAGAGGATCCATAACATTACAGGGTGGTAGGAACCACTTGCTAGGACTCGATGTTCATAATCATAAAGACGGTTGCTTTACAGGCACCCTATTTGGCTTTATAGGGAAATCCTTGTGTTTCAGTGTCTTAGCTAGGAGATTTTTTTGAATGAGGAATAGGTTGGCATATAAACCTAGCCTGAATCCCTCTTGAAATCTCAAGAAAACCTTATTCTTGTGCTCTTGTGCTATTTCACTGAGAGGAAACAGTCTTGGCCATCATCTGGGGAATAGCACTATCTGTCACGTTTGCTTGAATCCAGACCTAGCTGAGTGTATACTCTGTGGCACTGCTTTTTGTTTAGATGGTTATGCAATGCCGAAACACTGCAATGAAGAGTGGCAAAAGCTATTAGTTCCTTCTGGATTTCAAACAGCCTGTTGTTTTAGATTGAAATGCTTTTGCTGTGTTTTGAGTAAAAAAAGCAGATTAAAAGGCAGCTGGATTCAAATATTATAAATGGAAATAGGTCAGTATTTTGTCTCTCTATTCCTTCCTTAGAATGTTTCTCATATTTATTTTAACTTAATATCATCACTAATAGTAAAAAAAATTGTTGACCTTCTTCATCCCAAAGGAAGAGGGAAAAATAAAAACTGTTTCAGCATGAAAAACATTTAATGCAGAGTCTTTGTGAAAGATGATACCCTGTTATAGCTTTTAATATAAATGGATTTTGCAAGTTTCATAATTGAACTCCAAGGTACATACTAGTTAAAACTGCAATATAAAATAACATTATGTACCTATAAAATATAAAATTAAATTGTAAAAATAAAATGAACATTTTTCCCCAAAGCAGAACATTTTAACATCCAGAAGAGAAAGCAATTACAGCTCTAGTTCTACAAATCAGTTAAGATTTTTTTGAGAATGTTTAGTTTCTATGTGGTTGTGGTGGTGTAAGGTAAAGTGGAAGGACTATTCATCAGGAAGAAATTGAATAGCATTTTTTACGAGCATATAAGAAGCCTATGTTCTGGCGACCTCATCATCTAATTACCCCATCAGTGATGGATGGCCCACCAAATTTCGGTCCATTCATGATTTACGGTACAGCAATGGGATGAATAGATAATGGAGCCCTCCAGGCTAAGATTCCAGGTTCCAGACACTTGATGTATTAACAGTGAATAAAAACACGTCCATATGAGAAAGCAGCAGTAGATGCTTCAGAAGACATGGAGATGACAAAAGACAGCCCCACCTCTTAACTCCTACACAGTCACAGAAGTTGTCAATGCAGTGTGAGGTTTCAGAGGAGGAAAAACTGACGTGATGCGAAGAACATTAGGAAAGCATTAGGGAGAGAAAGAACTTGAAAGGTGGACACACTTCTGGCAGACTAAAATGGAGAAGTGGGACAGGAACACTGCAGGTGGATGGAAGAACGTGGGGAGTCAATTCAGATCAGGATATGAAGACAGGTATCAGATAACTTGGTTTGGCTGAAGATTTGCTTTTTCTAAGATGGAACTCATCGATGTCACTATTGTTTTTATTGTTTGAGAAGTAATAGATCTCAGTAAAATAAATGAAAATACGTAGAATCTTTTGATGAAAAATATGGAAGCCCAAGAGAATTAATGAATAAACAAGATAGGTTGGGTGGCAAACCCATGATTAAACTAATGGCATGAAAAACCAGGCTGTAGGTTAATAATATCCAGTTAGAAAATATAATAAAACTTGCATTGTGTAAACAACAATGTTGCTAGATATGACTCTAATAATAAGTATCCATGGCCTAAATGGAGAAAATTATAAAACTTTAATGAAGAATGTTAAGAAAAATCAAATGGTCAGAGAAATATATTTCCTACTTCTAAATGAAAAGATTAAAAACTGCAGACATGCAAAAATGTGTAAATTTAAGGCAGGTACATTAAAATATCAATTGATAGTTGTAAGTGAAGGGGGCCTTATGATTCTTAGAAAATAGCTATGGGGATTTTGAAAAGAAAGACTAGTATGGGACTTCATGCCTAAGCATATAAGAAAATGCTATTTAACTACAGTAAGTAGGATTGTATGGCACTAGCAAGTGTCTCAACAAAGATCAATGGATGTGTGTTTTAAATCCAAGAAAGACTAACAAGTACACTGGAAAGCAAAATGGTATTTCAGATCACTAGAGACAGTATAGGTCAGAGTTACTGTTTGGAACAGAGCAAATTTATATGTTTTGAGGGTAAATCTGACAGTTTTCTCATAGTTTAAATGTGCATACTTTTAATACAGCAGGTCCATGTAAACATGTCAATTACAGTTGAAGTGTAGCATTACTTACAGAAAAAAATAAGAAATGAGGTAACCCACAGAAGGTTAAAGACAGGGCCACATATTGATGGTCCAGAATACTATACATTCATCAAAAAAGAAAATACTGGCAGTGTAAATACTGACCATATATTCAAACTGAAAAAGACAAATTGCAGAATGTTGTTTACATCATAATTTTAATTGGTCAAAGCTGGTGTAAAGAAAAGAATCAAAGATAGTCCAAAGGTATCCACTCAACTTCAGATGACTGAGAAAATGGTGGAGTTATACAAAGAAAGAGGGAAATAGGAGTGAGGAATTGGTTTGGTAGAGATGGTGGATTCATTTTTTAAATGTAAACAGCTCATGTTGATGAATTCATTAAGCAAGAATTTGAGAGAGACAAGTATTTGGGGGTCATCTAGCTAAAGATGAGCATTAAATCATAGTGGACAGTATTCCTGCAGTAGTGGAGAAAGCAGAAAAGAAATACTGTCCAAAGCCTAAACAGTGCCAATACATTTGTGTTTGGGCAAGAAAAGGAGGCAGGAAAGAACACAGAGTAAGAAAGCCAGAGACCAAGGAGGATAACTTGCCACTGAGCTGAAAAGAGGGTCTAGGGAAGTCAACTATGTCATATGCTAGAGAGAAAGCTAGTTGAAGCAAACCTAAGCAAAGGCGATTGACACTGGAGTTACTGATAACCTTTGAAGGGAAATCTAGGAGTCTAAGTGATAAGAAAAGACAGATTACAAGAGGAAAATGGGAAATGATGCACCCCTCTGCTATATATTTGATTTATATCTCCATCTGCTTTATAGCCATTCTAATTATTTCATCAGTGAGATATCAGCAGTGAATCAGAATTAAAAGAATGAAATAGCAATGGCAGTAAAATGATTCCGGGTGACTGAACTTATATAAAGAGGCACCTGTAGGTCTGCCTATACAATTTTTCAATTTGCTCAGTAGACACTTCAATATACCACTTAGCAGGGTAAGTTGTTTCCCATTCTTAAAGGACCCAGTTGGATGGAGCTGAGACATGGAAGAGAAGGCAGGGGATGATAATATTTTAAATTGAACCACACGGGCTGTATTTACTTTCTCTCTCTAGTGAAGAACACAAAAGAAACGAGGTGCATCTCTCTAATCCATCTGATGCTGTTGGTTTCTGTTTTCACCTAAAGCAATCTGACCTAAAATCATTTATTTGCTTTAGATTCTCTTCAAAATAACCTATTTCTGAGTAAGAGTTAGACAGTGAAATTCATGTGATCATAAACAAGGCATGGAGACTGTGACTATGAAGGAGATTAAGGAGATTCTAAGAAGAGGAGAAATTTTCGTAGCTGAATAAAAGGAATGACTAAGACAACAATGATTTAAGTCACAGGGAAATCAATCTGTCTTTCCTCTCAGAGTTGGTACTTAATGCTTGATGTATGGGAGCCTTCCCCTGAGCAGCTGAATAAGTCAATAAGAGGACCCTCATCATAACAAAGTGATCTGACAACAGGAGAGTCTGGACGCGGCAATGCTAACTCCATGTTCTCATAAAAGCCAGTCACCATTTTATTTAAACCTGCATGTCTACCTCACCAAAGTTCGTTAAACATTTTATCCTGAATATAGAGCGCTCAAGATACTGCTGTAAAGAATGAAAGGTATTAGCTCACTTATGGATATCCTTCACTCAATACTTCTATTCTGATTTTTACATTTACTGGCAAATAGCTTTTTCCATATAATCCTAATTCCTATGATCAAAAACTGGGGAAAGGATTTAAGGAGGAGCATCACGATTTAGCCTCCACATATTTTTTAGCAGTTGATCCACATTACCTCCTCTTCTCTTCCCTGTCAAGTCAGAAAGACAGAGACAAGAGTAAAAAGGTCTTAAGTGATCATCCAGTTAAATTGCTTCATCTTACAGATGAAGAAACTGAGTCTCTGAGAGGTGGCGTGCTTGGGATCAAAGGGTTCTACTACTGTAGAGGCAGAACTCAACTTCTGTCTCTGTACCTCCAGACCAAGACCTTGCTGAATTTATCATTTATGTACATAAGGAGCAGAGCCTTTCCTGTTAATACCAAGGGGGTGCTTGCAGATAATATGGACAAATACATTGGGGGCAGATTTGACTCAACTTTGACACTGTCTGCATTGGCACCGTGGCCACACTCCAAGTATTTACTTTCTCTCTCTAGTGAAGAACACAAAAGAAACGAGGTGCATCTCTCTAATCCATCTGATGCTGTTGGTTTCTGTTTTCACCTAAAGCAATCTGACCTAAAATCATTTATTTGCTTTAGATTCTCTTCAAAATAACCTATTTCTGAGTAAGAGTTAGACAGTGAAATTCATGTGATCATAAACAAGGCATGGAGACTGTGACTATGAAGGAGATTAAGGAGATTCTAAGAAGAGGAGAAATTTTCGTAGCTGAATAAAAGGAATGACTAAGACAACAATGATTTAAGTCACAGGGAAATCAATCTGTCTTTCCTCTCAGAGTTGGTACTTAATGCTTGATGTATGGGAGCCTTCCCCTGAGCAGCTGAATAAGTCAATAAGAGGACCCTCATCATAACAAAGTGATCTGACAACAGGAGAGTCTGGACGCAATGCTAACTCCATGTTCTCATAAAAGCCAGTCACCATTTTATTTAAACCTGCATGTCTACCTCACCAAAGTTCGTTAAACATTTTATCCTGAATATAGAGCGCTCAAGATACTGCTGTAAAGAATGAAAGGTATTAGCTCACTTATGGATATCCTTCACTCAATACTTCTATTCTGATTTTTACATTTACTGGCAAATAGCTTTTTCCATATAATCCTAATTCCTATGATCAAAAACTGGGGAAAGGATTTAAGGAGGAGCATCACGATTTAGCCTCCACATATTTTTTAGCAGTTGATCCACATTACCTCCTCTTCTCTTCCCTGTCAAGTCAGAAAGACAGAGACAAGAGTAAAAAGGTCTTAAGTGATCATCCAGTTAAATTGCTTCATCTTACAGATGAAGAAACTGAGTCTCTGAGAGGTGACGTGCTTGGGATCAAAGGGTTCTACTACTGTAGAGGCAGAACTCAACTTCTGTCTCTGTACCTCCAGACCAAGACCTTGCTGAATTTATCATTTATGTACATAAGGAGCAGAGCCTTTCCTGTTAATACCAAGGGGGTGCTTGCAGATAATATGGACAAATACATTGGAGAAATGCCTTGAGATGATCTTTCGGTGGGTACTGCCATTACTTGTGACACTGTTGGCCTTGCATTGGCACCGTGGCCATGTTCATGGTATAGCTGATTTTTCTCAAATTCTCAAAAGATGCCCTATCTCAATTTTGCTTCTCTGTATAAATCAGAACATCTGAAATCTTCTCTCTAGGAAGTATAATAATCATAGCTTTTCGAATTAAAAATAAACATCTGTAGCTGGACATAAGGTTTCTTCTTCTGTACACTGTGTGCCTTCAATTTTCTTTGCCCTAATCATGAATCTAGAGAAGAATGCTGATTTTATAAGACAATCCATGAGCTTTTATACATCAAAATTAAATTATCAACCCATAGCACAGTCCTCTCAAGGACTCTGATCATATATATCCTCCACTAGCTGAGGTGTAAAAGTCTCTCAAAACACCTGCAGTGCCATTCAGTCTACCACCAGAGTTCTGGAATGCAGCCACTGCGCTAGCAGCGAGGCAGTACTCGCTGCATAGGAATCTGGTGAGCTAAGCGTGCATAGAGGATGGATGTTGATGGCCATTATTCACATAATTTCTCAGATTCCTGTTGAATTCCTTAGGCCTACATGCTCAGCTCATCAGAGTGCACTGTGCAGCAAGGTGACCATGGTAGACTGACCATTGCAAGGTGAGCATAAGAACTGTTTTAAGGGAATCTTAAAGTGTATCTTTGAATAGAAAGGCAGTGCTGTGAAATTCTGTGAAAATAGCACCAGATGGGCCAACCTGGCATAAAACTATCAGAAACAGTGAGAAATATTTTAAGCAAAAAACGTATGGGGGCAGTCTGTAAAGTAAACACAAGTGTTTTAAGCATCGCTTAGTAAAAAGGGTCTTGATTTTGATCTCAGACTTGTTTTTAAATCGCAGCTAAGCAAGCCCATTTTAGAAAACTACTTAGCAACACTGAGTTTTAATTTTAAAGGATCTATAAAAAATGGGGATAGTAGTGTTTTTATTTTTTGCAGGTTATTGTGAGGATTCAATAAATCAAATAAATAGCCTAGTGCCCAGCACTTATAGATAAAAAGTAAATGATAAGTATCAACAAATATTGATGCCTACATAGCAAAACCTAAGGACAACTTCCATGTGTACAAAGTGCAGAAAGAAGCTTTGGTTTCAAAGTCTGCATTTCCAATTATGTGTATGGCACTAAAACCTTCAAACACAAAGATTAGTATATTAAGTAAAATGAAAAAAAGATTTCCACTTTAAGTGGAAAATTGGAATACTATCAGACTTTTCACATAATCTCAAAATATTGAGAAAATAAAAGGACACTATCCCTAGAGCTTCCCTTCTACGTCCCAAGGCTGAGTTCTGCAGCATTCTTTCTGATGTGTAAGCTGCCCCTAGTCAGCAAATCATGGGAGAGTCACAAACCACAGCTCCAGGGAGAAAGGGCCATTCCCCACAGTCCTTTATAAGACAATCCATGAGCTTTTATACATCAAAATTAAATTATCAACCCATAGACATCTGATCATATATATCCTCCACTAGCTGAGGTGTAAAAGTCTCTCAAAACACCTGCAGTGCCATTCAGTCTACCACCAGAGTTCTGGAATGCAGCCACTGCGCTAGCAGCGAGGCAGTACTCGCTGCATAGGAATCTGGTGAGCTAAGCGTGCATAGAGGATGGATGTTGATGGCCATTATTCACATAATTTCTCAGATTCCTGTTGAATTCCTTAGGCCTACATGCTCAGCTCATCAGAGTGCACTGTGCAGCAAGGTGACCATGGTAGACTGACCATTGCAAGGTGAGCATAAGAACTGTTTTAAGGGAATCTTAAAGTGTATCTTTGAATAGAAAGGCAGTGCTGTGAAATTCTGTGAAAATAGCACCAGATGGGCCAACCTGGCATAAAACTATCAGAAACAGTGAGAAATATTTTAAGCAAAAAACGTATGGGGGCAGTCTGTAAAGTAAACACAAGTGTTTTAAGCATCGCTTAGTAAAAAGGGTCTTGATTTTGATCTCAGACTTGTTTTTAAATCGCAGCTAAGCAAGCCCATTTTAGAAAACTACTTAGCAACACTGAGTTTTAATTTTAAAGGATCTATAAAAAATGGGGATAGTAGTGTTTTTATTTTTTGCAGGTTATTGTGAGGATTCAATAAATCAAATAAATAGCCTAGTGCCCAGCACTTATAGATAAAAAGTAAATGATAAGTATCAACAAATATTGATGCCTACATAGCAAAACCTAAGGACAACTTCCATGTGTACAAAGTGCAGAAAGAAGCTTTGGTTTCAAAGTCTGCATTTCCAATTATGTGTATGGCACTAAAACCTTCAAACACAAAGATTAGTATATTAAGTAAAATGAAAAAAAGATTTCCACTTTAAGTGGAAAATTGGAATACTATCAGACTTTTCACATAATCTCAAAATATTGAGAAAATAAAAGGACACTATCCCTAGAGCTTCCCTTCTACGTCCCAAGGCTGAGTTCTGCAGCATTCTTTCTGATGTGTAAGCTGCCCCTAGTCAGCAAATCATGGGAGAGTCACAAACCACAGCTCCAGGGAGAAAGGGCTGTATGCTGCCTGGAGGGTGGCATCCTTGGAGAAGGAACACCCAGTTTGTGTCCATGAGGTCCTGAATAATCATAGAAGTAAAGATTACTTCTTATTATTTACTAGAAGAATAAAGCTGCTTTAATGATAGATAACAGGATTTGGGGACCACAGGAATACAGCTAATTTGAATGTGGTAATCCCTCCAATCAATAGGACCACGAAACAGTGGCTATGAGACTCAAGGAGGAAGAGGGTGAACACAACAGACCAAGATAGTTATGCTACTTAATAAAGAAATGTAAAATGCAGGGATCCAGCTTAAACAGTTCAGTGCATCAGAGACATTTCTTACTCTGAATATAATAATACAGAACTAAAGAAGATTCTGTATTTATCTTCTCATTAGGAGGTATAGATTTTTGGTGAAATTAAGTTTTTAACTGATGGGAAGAACAAACTCACTAGCCATGCATTCACAGGGGAAAAAGTGGCCATGGGACCCTTGGAAGGAGATAATGGGAAATGTTCTTTCTTACTGAGCAACAATAAGGGGTGGAAAGATCAAGATGTCAGGAGAAGTGGGTTTTTCAAAGAAGCCACTGTTAAATGAAGCAACTCACACGCATGCCCTATAACTCAAATTTCCATCTGTACTGTGATGACTCTGAAATTTCTATTTTCCACATAACTCTCCTCCCAAAAGGAAAATGATATTGATGAATTCCCAGACAATTTTCAAGTGGGCAGATTTTATCACTCTGTTCTACACTGGGAATAAGGCAGAGCAAGGAGTGGTGAATGCTGGAATGTTTTTTTTGTGTGCTCTCTAGATAAACAGAGCACTTCTGCTTCTGAGTTGGCCTGGCACTTCTCCAGGGCTGGATTTGGTCTTTAAAAAGTGGTACATTACACGTCGTGATCAACTTGTGGTTCAGTCACTCAGTCGTGCCTGACTCTTTGCAACCCCACTGACTGCAGCACACCAGGCTTCCCTGTCCTTCACCATCTCCTGGAGCTTGCTCAAACTCATGTCCATTGAGTCGTGATGCCATCTAACCATCTCATCTTCTGTTATTCCCTTCTCCTCCTGTATTCAATCTTTCCCAGCATCAGAGTCTTTTCCAGTGAGTTGGCTCTTCGCAGCAGGTGGAGAAGGAACACCCAGTTTGTGTCCATGAGGTCCTGAATAATCATAGAAGTAAAGATTACTTCTTATTATTTACTAGAAGAATAAAGCTGCTTTAATGATAGATAACAGGATTTGGGGACCACAGGAATACAGCTAATTTGAATGTGGTAATCCCTCCAATCAATAGGACCACGAAACAGTGGCTATGAGACTCAAGGAGGAAGAGGGTGAACACAACAGACCAAGATAGTTATGCTACTTAATAAAGAAATGTAAAATGCAGGGATCCAGCTTAAACAGTTCAGTGCATCAGAGACATTTCTTACTCTGAATATAATAATACAGAACTAAAGAAGATTCTGTATTTATCTTCTCATTAGGAGGTATAGATTTTTGGTGAAATTAAGTTTTTAACTGATGGGAAGAACAAACTCACTAGCCATGCATTCACAGGGGAAAAAGTGGCCATGGGACCCTTGGAAGGAGATAATGGGAAATGTTCTTTCTTACTGAGCAACAATAAGGGTGGAAAGATCAAGATGTCAGGAGAAGTGGGTTTTTCAAAGAAGCCACTGTTAAATGAAGCAACTCACACGCATGCCCTATAACTCAAATTTCCATCTGTACTGTGATGACTCTGAAATTTCTATTTTCCACATAACTCTCCTCCCAAAAGGAAAATGATATTGATGAATTCCCAGACAATTTTCAAGTGGGCAGATTTTATCACTCTGTTCTACACTGGGAATAAGGCAGAGCAAGGAGTGGTGAATGCTGGAATGTTTTTTTTGTGTGCTCTCTAGATAAACAGAGCACTTCTGCTTCTGAGTTGGCCTGGCACTTCTCCAGGGCTGGATTTGGTCTTTAAAAGTGGTACATTACACGTCGTGATCAACTTGTGGTTCAGTCACTCAGTCGTGCCTGACTCTTTGCAACCCCACTGACTGCAGCACACCAGGCTTCCCTGTCCTTCACCATCTCCTGGAGCTTGCTCAAACTCATGTCCATTGAGTCGTGATGCCATCTAACCATCTCATCTTCTGTTATTCCCTTCTCCTCCTGTATTCAATCTTTCCCAGCATCAGAGTCTTTTCCAGTGAGTTGGCTCTTCGCAGCAGGTGACCAAAGTATGGGGAGCTTCAGCTCAGCATCAGTCCTTCCAGTGAATATTCAGGAATGATTTCCTTTAGGATTGACTGGTTTGATCTCCTTGCTGTCCAAGGGATTCTCATGAGTCTTCTCTAGTACCACAGTTAGAAAGTATCAATTCTTTGGTGCTCAGTCTTCTTTATGGTCCAACTCTCACATCTGTACATGACTACTGGAAAAACCATAGCTTTGATCTGATGGACTTTTGTCAGCAAAGTGATGTCGCTACTTTCTAATATACTGTCTAAGTTTGTCATAGCTTCCCTTCTAAGGAGCAAGCGTCTTTTAATTTCATAGTTGCAGTCACTGCCTGCAGTGATTTTGGAGTGACCAACCTGATGCACTTTTTTTTTTTTCTTAATTTTTTATTTTCTATTGGATATAGTTAATTAACTATGTGATAGTTTCTGGCTTACAGCAAAATGATTCAGTTATACATATATGTGTATCCTTTTTCAAATTCTTTTCCCATTTAGGTTGCTTTATAATATTGAGCAGAGTTTGATGTACTTTTAATGACTGGAGTGTTACTAAGGAGTTTACCCAAACTGCCTGGAAGAGATGATGCCTAGGATATCCTAGATGTGAGTGAGGACCATTTGTTTTAGTCCTCTGCTCTGGATTTTCAAATTGTAATTAAAAAGAAAAACAAAAAAAAGTGAAAATAAGGTGGCATTAAGATTGCCTGAACACACAGGATGTTCTGAAGGCAAAGATGTTTAAGAATCAAGATGATGGGCCCGGTTTTCTTGCAGTACAGGACAAAGGCAGGAAGGGAAGCAGAAATCATTTAGTTCTACCTTCCATCCACAATGGGGTCCCGTAGGCCCTTCCACATTTCCATAAACATTCCAGTCACAAGGAACATGTTCCTTGCAAAGAAAATAATTTCTTCTATCACTTGTGGTACATTACACGTCGTGATCAACTCAGCCCGTGCCTGACTCTTTGCAACCCCACTGACTGCAGCACACCAGGCTTCCCTGTCCTTCACCATCTCCTGGAGCTTGCTCAAACTCATGTCCATTGAGTCGTGATGCCATCTAACCATCTCATCTTCTGTTATTCCCTTCTCCTCCTGTATTCAATCTTTCCCAGCATCAGAGTCTTTTCCAGTGAGTTGGCTCTTCGCAGCAGGTGACCAAAGTATGGGGAGCTTCAGCTCAGCATCAGTCCTTCCAGTGAATATTCAGGAATGATTTCCTTTAGGATTGACTGGTTTGATCTCCTTGCTGTCCAAGGGATTCTCATGAGTCTTCTCTAGTACCACAGTTAGAAAGTATCAATTCTTTGGTGCTCAGTCTTCTTTATGGTCCAACTCTCACATCTGTACATGACTACTGGAAAAACCATAGCTTTGATCTGATGGACTTTTGTCAGCAAAGTGATGTCGCTACTTTCTAATATACTGTCTAAGTTTGTCATAGCTTCCCTTCTAAGGAGCAAGCGTCTTTTAATTTCATAGTTGCAGTCACTGCCTGCAGTGATTTTGGAGTGACCAACCTGATGCACTTTTTTTTTTTTCTTAATTTTTTATTTTCTATTGGATATAGTTAATTAACTATGTGATAGTTTCTGGCTTACAGCAAAATGATTCAGTTATACATATATGTGTATCCTTTTTCAAATTCTTTTCCCATTTAGGTTGCTTTATAATATTGAGCAGAGTTTGATGTACTTTTAATGACTGGAGTGTTACTAAGGAGTTTACCCAAACTGCCTGGAAGAGATGATGCCTAGGATATCCTAGATGTGAGTGAGGACCATTTGTTTTAGTCCTCTGCTCTGGATTTTCAAATTGTAATTAAAAAGAAAAACAAGAAAAAAAGTGAAAATAAGGTGGCATTAAGATTGCCTGAACACACAGGATGTTCTGAAGGCAAAGATGTTTAAGAATCAAGATGATGGGCCCGGTTTTCTTGCAGTACAGGACAAAGGCAGGAAGGGAAGCAGAAATCATTTAGTTCTACCTTCCATCCACAATGGGGTCCCCGTAGGCCCTTCCACATTTCCATAAACATTCCAGTCACAAGGAACATGTTCCTTGCAAAGAAAATAATTTCCAGTTGTATTAGTTTGTATATTAGGAAAGTGTTACTTAGAGACCTCAGATTTTGTTGGGGTTTACATTCCCACATTATCACATAGAAAATTATATTTTAAAATATTCATTGTTGAGATGGCGGCGTAGAAGGGCGTGCACTCATCTCTCCTGCAAAATCGCCTGAATTGCGGCGAGTTCCTGGGAAACCATCGGCGAAAGGAGATTGGATCTGATCACAGAGGACACCCTACATCGAAGAACAAAGGAGAAGCCGCATCAAGGCGGTAGGGGGGGTGCAATCGCACTTTTAAAAATCGAACCTCATACCCGCCCGGAGAGGCTGGGCGGGCCAAAGCCGCAAAGCCTGTTGCAGATCAAAACCGGTGAGGAGCACTAACACCCACAAGGGACTGAGCCAGACCTGCTTTGGAGAGTCCATGTGCCCCCTTGAGCTAGAAGTGCCCTTGAGCAGGCCTCGGAAGGATGGCACTCAGTTCCCTTTGGAGGAGGTTACCATTAACCCGATCACAGAGTCGCCGAAGAGGACTGGAAAGTCTCTGCGCACTGTGATCCGGAAGAGAGGAATAGCGATCCCGCATGAGACTGAGCCAGACTCACCTCTGAGTAACCTGACGTCTCCAGCGGTGGCGGGTCGAGTGGCCTGCAGCAGGGTCGGGGCACTGTGGAAGTGCTTCCCATAGGCGTGTGGAATAAATCCTCTGTGAGACAGGCCCGGGCTGGCGCAGGTGCCTAGGATATCCTAGATGTGAGTGAGGACCATTTGTTTTAGTCCTCTGCTCTGGATTTTCAAATTGTAATTAAAAAGAAAAACAAGAAAAAAAGTGAAAATAAGGTGGCATTAAGATTGCCTGAACACACAGGATGTTCTGAAGGCAAAGATGTTTAAGAATCAAGATGATGGGCCCGGTTTTCTTGCAGTACAGGACAAAGGCAGGAAGGGAAGCAGAAATCATTTAGTTCTACCTTCCATCCACAATGGGGTCCCCGTAGGCCCTTCCACATTTCCATAAACATTCCAGTCACAAGGAACATGTTCCTTGCAAAGAAAATAATTTCCAGTTGTATTAGTTTGTATATTAGGAAAGTGTTACTTAGAGACCTCAGATTTTGTTGGGGTTTACATTCCCACATTATCACATAGAAAATTATATTTTAAAATATTCATTGTTGAGATGGCGGCGTAGAAGGACGTGCACTCATCTCTCCTGCAAAATCGCCTGAATTGCGACGAGTTCCTGGGAAACCATCGACGAAAGGAGATTGGATCTGATCACAGAGAGGACACCCTACATCGAAGAACAAAGGAGAAGCCGCATCAAGACGGTAGGAGGGGTGCAATCGCACTTTTAAAAGTCGAACCTCATACCCGCCGGAGAGGCTGGGCGGGCCAAAGCCGCAAAGCCTGTTGCAGATCAAAACCCGGTGAGGAGCACTAACACCCACAAGGGACTGAGCCAGACCTGCTTTGGAGGGTCCAGGTGCCCCTTGAGCTAGAAGTGCCCTTGAGCAGGCCTGGGAAAGGGGCGGCACTCAGTTCCCTTTGGAGGAGGTTACCATTAACCCGATCACAGAGTCGCCGAAGAGGACTGGAAAGTCTCTGCGCACTGTGATCCGGAAGAGAGGAATAGCGATCCCGCATGAGACTGAGCCAGACTCACCTCTGAGTAACCTGGCGTCTCCAGCGGTGGCGAGGTCGACGGTGGCCTGCAGCAGGGTCGGGGCACTGTGGAAGTGCTTCCCATAGGCGTGTGGGAATAAATCCTCTGTGAGACAGGCGCCATTTTCCCTACTGTAGTTTGGCTGCTGGTCGAACTGCGGGGCTGCTAGTCAAGCTACAGGGAGCGAACTTCGCTCCAGCAAGAAAAGGGAGTTGGATTAAGAAACTCCCAGGGCCAGCCTGGGCGGGCCTTTAATTCTGGAATAGGCCAAAACAAGCAGTCAAAGAGGTCTTCAGATCCAACCACTGCCAGAGGCAAGAAAAGACTGATAATTCCTGAACAGTCAGCAAGAGACAGAAGAACATAAACACTATTTTCACGTTTTGTCTGAAGCTGGAGTTACTGCTGGACTTTAAAATTTCATTTTTTGTATTGTATTACTTTGTTTCAATTTTTTTTCTTTTCTCTTTTTTCCAAACCCACTCAATTGCACCCACCGCTTTTTATTTATTTATTTATTTTCCTTTTCTTGGGTGTGTATGTGAGAGAGAGAGTGGGTGTGTTCATTTCCTTCACTGAATTCTATTGAAGCTACTAATCTTATCAGTAAGACTGAATATATTCAAGTTTACATAATTTTTTTTTTTCTTTTTCCTTTTAAACCACACATTTTATTTTGGTATAAACTTCTGGTTCCCCATTGGCCTTTTAAGGTTCTGTGGGGTTTTGTTTGTTTTTATTATTTTGGCTTTGTTTTCTATATTTTTCTATAAAATTTAGATCTTTTAATTTTTAATAATTTTTTTCATTTGTACTACTACCTCCTCTATAATTCTTTGCTTTCTCTGAAGCTCCTTTCCTATACCACTAAATTCTAATACATACAAATCTTTATCTCCCTATATTTAACTTTGCAATATTATTCTATATTTCTCTTCTATCCTCCCTTTCTCTTTTTCCCTTTCCCCCCTATATTTCTTAGTCTGTTCTGTCCTCATTGCCTTATCCCCAACGGGGATCCTGCTCTAGCATTATTCTCCAATTGGTACTCTACTTAGTTTGCTTATTAACTTGTGGATATCATTCTTGGATTTCTCTATTCGCCGTGCTAACGTATTGTACTGTGTTTTTGATTGGAATGCTTGGGTTATGTTATAGCTGTATATGTTCATGTGTATAATTCAATACGCTAGATAGTACTTGCATAATTTTTAAATTGCCATTTGTCAAAGGTATACCTTCTGTTTCTCATTTGCATATATATGTTTTAATATCATTTAATGCCATAACAAACCAGCCGTGAAATCTTCATTCCCTGGTCAGGCAACAAGCCCTGGGGTTTTGAGGGTGCACTGACTCCAAAACTACAATACTAGAGAACGCATAACACTAAAGAGCAGTATACAAGTGAGAACGCCAGCAAAGGTAATCACTTGTATACAAGTCCTGACATCACCCAATCACCAGCATCACCCAGAATAAGAAGCCCCATCCAAACAACAAACACCAACAGCCGTAACTCAAAGTCTGGGAAAAGGAAATCCCAAACAGAATCAGTTTTAAAAAATTAATAATAACAATGAAACGGATTTATTTATTTATTTTCTCTTTTCTTGGGGTGTATGTGATAGAGAGAGTGGGTGTGTTCATTTCCTTCACTGAATTCTATTGAAGCTACTAATCTTATCAGTAAGACTGAATATATTCAAGTTTACATAATTTTTTTTTTCTTTTCCCTTTTAAACCACACATTTTATTTTGGTATAAACTTCTGGTTCCCCATTGGCCTTTTAAGGTTCTGTGGGGGTTTTGTTTGTTTTTATTATTTTTGCTTTGTTTTTCTATATTTTTCTATAAAATTTAGATCTTTTAATTTTTAATAATTTTTTTCATTTGTACTACTACCTCCTCTATAATTCTTTGCTTTCTCTGAAGCTCCTTTCCTATACCACTAAATTCTAATACATACAAATCTTTATCTCCCTATATTTAACTTTGCAATATTATTCTATATTTCTCTTCTATCCTCCCTTTCTCTTTTTCCCTTTCCCCACTATATTTCTTAGTCTGTTCTGTCCTCATTGCCTTATCCCCAATCGGGATCCTGCTCTACCATTATTCTCCAATTGGTACTCTACTTAGTTTGCTTATTAACTTGTGGATATCATTCTTGGATTTCTCTATTCGCCGTGCTAACGTATTGTACTGTGTTTTTGATTGGAATGCTTGGGTTATGTTATAGCTGTATATGTTCATGTGTATAATTCAATACGCTAGATAGTACTTGCATAATTTTTAAATTGCCATTTGTCAAAGGTATACCTTCTGTTTCTCATTTGCATATATATGTTTTAATATCATTTAATGCCATAACAAACCAGCCGTGAAATCTTCATTCCCTGGTCAGGCAACAAGCCCTGGGGTTTTGAGGGTGCACTGACTCCAAAACTACAATACTAGAGAACGCATAACACTAAAGAGCAGTATACAAGTGAGAACGCCAGCAAAGGTAATCACTTGTATACAAGTCCTGACATCACCCAATCACCAGCATCACCCAGAATAAGAAGCCCCATCCAAACAACAAACACCAACAGACGTAACTCAAAGTCTGGGAAAAGGAAATCCCAAACAGAATCAGTTTTAAAAAATTAATAATAACAATGAAACGGCAGAGAAATACCACACAAGCGAAGGAACAATCAACAAACACACAAGATCAAATTAATGAAGAGAATTTGGACAAACTTTCTGAAAGTGATTTCAGAAGAATGATAGTAAAGATGATCAAAAACACTGAAAACAGAATTTCAGAGAAATTGCAAGATACAACTAACACACTGAATAAAGAAATACAAGAACTTACCAAAAAAGTAACAGAGACAAACAACTCAATTGCTGAACTGAAAAACACTGTAGAAGGAATCAAGAGCAGAGTATCTGAGACAGAAGACCGGATAAGTGAGCTGGAAGATAAAATGGTGGAAGTAACTGCTGAAAAACAGACTCTAGCTCAAAGAATGAAAAGAGCAGAGGACAGCCTCAGAGACCTCTGGGATAATATCAAACGCACCAATATTCGAATTATAGGGGTTCCAGAAGAAGAAGAAAAAAAGAAAGGCTATGAGAAAATTTTTGAAGAAATTATAGTTGAAAATTTCCCCAACATGGGAAAAGAAATAGTCAATCAAGTCCAAGAAGCACAAAGAGTACCTAACAGAATCAATCCGAGAAGAAACACACCAAGACACATATTAATGAAGTTAACACAAATTAAACACAAAGATAGAATTCTCAAAGCAGCAAGGGAAAAGCAACTAGTGACATACAAGGGAAAGCCCATCCGTTTAACAGCTGATCTTTCAACAGAAACTCTGCAGGCCAGAAGGGAATGGCAGGACACATTTAAACGGCTGAAAGAGAATAATCTGCAACCAAGAATCCTCTACCCTGCCAAGATCTCCTTCAAAATTGATGGAGAAATCAAAAGCTTTACAGACAAGCAAAAATTAAAAGAATTTAGTCACACCAAACCAGCCTTACAACAAATGTTAAAGGGACTTATATAGACAACAAGTATAAAAGGAGAAGATCCACGAAACAAACCCATCATAACATCTAAGAAGATGACAATAGGATCATTTGTATCAATAATTACTTTGAATGTCAATGGACTAAACGCCCCAACCAAAAGACACAGAGTGGCTGAATGGATCCAAAAACACGACCCATACATATGCTGCCTCCAGGAAACTCATTTCAGACCTAGAGACACTCATAGACTGAAAGTGAGAGGCTGGAAAAAGATATTCCATGCAAATGGAAATCAAAAGAAAGCTGGAGTAGCAATCCTCATATCAGATAAAATAGATTTTAAAGTAAAGAAGATTCTAAGAGACAAGGCAGGTCACTACACCATGATTAAGGGATCCATCCAAGAAGAAGACATAACAATCATAAATATCTATGCTCCCAACACAGGAGCACCCCAATACATAAGACAAACACTTTCAGACATAAAAGAAGACATTGACAGCAACACAATCATAGTAGGAGACTTTAACACTCCTCTCACACCAATGGACAGATCATCCAAACAGAAAATTAATAAAGAAACACAAGCCTTAAATGCCACACTAGAAGAAATGGACCTCATTGATATCTTTAGGACTTTCCATCCAAAAGCAGAAGAATACACTTTCTTCTCAAGTGCTCACGGAACATTCTCCAATAAAAGAATTTTTTTCCCCAACATGGGAAAAGAAATAGTCAATCAAGTCCAAGAAGCACAAAGAGTACCTAACAGAATCAATCCGAGAAGAAACACACCAAGACACATATTAATGAAGTTAACACAAATTAAACACAAAGATAGAATTCTCAAAGCAGCAAGGGAAAAGCAACTAGTGACATACAAGGGAAAGCCCATCCGTTTAACAGCTGATCTTTCAACAGAAACTCTGCAGGCCAGAAGGGAATGGCAGGACACATTTAAACGGCTGAAAGAGAATAATCTGCAACCAAGAATCCTCTACCCTGCCAAGATCTCCTTCAAAATTGATGGAGAAATCAAAAGCTTTACAGACAAGCAAAAATTAAAAGAATTTAGTCACACCAAACCAGCCTTACAACAAATGTTAAAGGGACTTATATAGACAACAAGTATAAAAGGAGAAGATCCACGAAACAAACCCATCATAACATCTAAGAAGATGACAATAGGATCATTTGTATCAATAATTACTTTGAATGTCAATGGACTAAACGCCCCAACCAAAAGACACAGAGTGGCTGAATGGATCCAAAAACACGACCCATACATATGCTGCCTCCAGGAAACTCATTTCAGACCTAGAGACACTCATAGACTGAAAGTGAGAGGCTGGAAAAAGATATTCCATGCAAATGGAAATCAAAAGAAAGCTGGAGTAGCAATCCTCATATCAGATAAAATAGATTTTAAAGTAAAGAAGATTCTAAGAGACAAGGCAGGTCACTACACCATGATTAAGGGATCCATCCAAGAAGAAGACATAACAATCATAAATATCTATGCTCCCAACACAGGAGCACCCCAATACATAAGACAAACACTTTCAGACATAAAAGAAGACATTGACAGCAACACAATCATAGTAGGAGACTTTAACACTCCTCTCACACCAATGGACAGATCATCCAAACAGAAAATTAATAAAGAAACACAAGCCTTAAATGCCACACTAGAAGAAATGGACCTCATTGATATCTTTAGGACTTTCCATCCAAAAGCAGAAGAATACACTTTCTTCTCAAGTGCTCACGGAACATTCTCCAGGATAGACCACATCTTGGGCCACAAATCAATCCTCAGTCAATTCAAGAAAACTGAAATTCTATCAACCATCTTCTCGGACCACAATGCAGTGAGACTAGAGATCAACTACAGGAAGAAAACCGCTAAAAACACAAACACATGGAGATTAAACAACACATACCTAAAAAACCAACTGATCATTGAGGAAATCAAAGGAGAAATAAAAAAATTCCTAGAAGAAAATGACAATGAACACACGACAGTGCAAAACCTATGGGATACTGCAAAAGCAGTTCTAAGAGGGAAGTTTATAGCATTACAATCCTACCTCAAGATACTAGGAAAATCTCAAACAGACGACCTTACCTTACGCTTAAAACAACTGGAGAAAGAAGAACAAAAACACCCCAAAGCCAGCAGAAGAAGGGAAATCATAAAGATCAGAGCAGAAATAAATGAAAAAGAAACAAAAGAAACAATAGTAAAGATAAATAAAACAAAAAGCTGGTTCTTCGAAAAAGTCAATAAAATCGACACACCACTGGCCAGACTCATTAAGAAAAGAGAGAAGAACCAGATCACCAAAATCAAAAATAAAAAGGAGAGATTACAACGGACAATGCAGAAATCCAAAGGATTATAAGAGACTATTATGAACAACTCTATGGCAACAAACTGGACAACCTGGAAGAAATGGACAGTTTCTTAGAGAAGATTAATCTCCCAAGACTCAACCAGGAAGAAATAGAAACTATGAACAAGCCAATCACAAGCTCAGAAATCGACCTTGTGATCAAAAATCTACCAAAATAAAAGCCCAAGGCCAGATGGTTTCACAAGTGAATTCTACCAAACATTTAAAGAAGAGCTAATGCCTGTCCTTCTAAAACTCTTCCAAAAATTGCCCAGGAAGGAACACTTCCAAACACATTCTATGAGGCCACCATCACCCTGATACCAAAGCCAGGCAAAGACATCAAAAAAAGAAAATTATAGGCCAATTTCACTGATGAAAAAAACTAAAAATGCCCAAAATCCTCAACAAAATCCTAGACAAATATCTTTAAATAAAAGCAGAAGAATACACTTTCTTCTCAAGTGCTCACGGAACATTCTCCAGGATAGACCACATCTTGGGCCACAAATCAATCCTCAGTCAATTCAAGAAAACTGAAATTCTATCAACCATCTTCTCGGACCACAATGCAGTGAGACTAGAGATCAACTACAGGAAGAAAACCGCTAAAAACACAAACACATGGAGATTAAACAACACATACCTAAAAAACCAACTGATCATTGAGGAAATCAAAGGAGAAATAAAAAAATTCCTAGAAGAAAATGACAATGAACACACGACAGTGCAAAACCTATGGGATACTGCAAAAGCAGTTCTAAGAGGGAAGTTTATAGCATTACAATCCTACCTCAAGATACTAGGAAAATCTCAAACAGACGACCTTACCTTACGCTTAAAACAACTGGAGAAAGAAGAACAAAAACACCCCAAAGCCAGCAGAAGAAGAAAATCATAAAAATCAAAGCAGAAAAAAATAAAAAAGAAACAAAAGAAACAATAGTAAAGATAAATAAAACAAAAAGCTGGTTCTTGAAAAAGTCAATAAAATCGACACACCACTGGCCAGACTCATTAAGAAAAGAGAGAAGAACCAGATCACCAAAATCAAAAATGAAAAAGGAGAGATTACAACGGACAATGCAGAAATCCAAAGGATTATAAGAGACTATTATGAACAACTCTATGGCAACAAACTGGACAACCTGGAAGAAATGGACAGTTTCTTAGAGAAGATTAATCTCCCAAGACTCAACCAGAAAGAAACAGAAACTATGGACAACCCAATCACAAGCTCAGAAATCGACTTTGTGATCAAAAATCTACCCCAAAATAACAGCCCAGGGCCAGCTGGCTTCATAGGTGAATTCTACCAAACATTTAAAGAAGAGCTAATGCCTGGCCTACTAAAACTCGTCCAAAAAATTCCCCAGGAGGGAACAGTCCCAAACACATTCTCTGAGGCCACCATCACCCTGATACCAAAGCCAGGCAAAGACATCACAAAAAAAGAAAATTATAGGCCAATTTCACTGATGAATCTAGATGCCAAAATCCTCAACAAAATCCTAGCAAACAGAATTCAGCAACACATCAAAAAGCTCATTCATCACGATCAAGTTGGGTTCATCCCAGGCATGCAAGGATTCTTCAACATTCGCAAATCAATCAATGTGATACACCATATCAACAAATTGAAAGACAAAAATCACATGATCATCTCAATAGATGCAGAAAAAGCCTTTGACAAAGTACAGCATCCATTTATGATAAAAACTCTTCAAAAAATGGGCATAGAAGGAACTTATCTTAACATAGTGAAAGCCATATATGAGAAGCCCACAGCGAACATTATCCTCAATGGTGAAAAACTCAAAGCATTCCCTCTAAGATCAGGAACAAGACAAGGGTGTCCACTTTCACCACTACTATTCAACATAGTCCTGGAAGTTCTAGCAATAGCAATAAGAGAAGAGAAAGAAATCAAAGGAATCCAGATTGGAAAAGAAGAAGTCAAACTCTCTCTATTTGCAGATGACATGATATTATACATAGAAAATCCCAAAGACACTATTACAAAACTACTAGAGTTAATCAGCGAATTCAGCAAAGTTGCAGGATACAAAATCAATATACAGAAATCACTGGCATTCCTATACACAAACAATGAAAAATCAGAAAATGAAATCAAAGAGGCAATCCCCTTCACCATCGCAACCAAAAGAATCAAATATCTAGGAATAAACCTACCCAAAGAAACAAAAGAACTGTACACAGAAAATTACAAGACACTCATGAGAGACATTAAAGAAGACTTAAACAGATGGAGAAATATTCCGTGTTCCTGGGTCGGGAGAATCAATATTGTGAAAATGACCATACTACCAAATGTCATCTATAGATTCAATGCGATCCCTATCAAGCTTCCAATAACATTCTTCACAGAACTAGACCAACGAATAACACAGTTCATATGGAAACACAAAAGACCTCGAATAGCCAAAGCAATCCTCAGGAAGAAGAATGGAGCTGGGGGGATCAGCCTCCCCAACTTCAGACTCTACTACAAAGCAACAGTCATCAAGACAGTATGGTACTGGCACAAAAACAGAAATATCGACCAATGGAACAAGATCGAGAACCCAGAGATAAAGCCACGCACCTATGGGTACCTTATTTTTGACAAAGGAGGCGAACATATAAAATGGGACAAAGACAGCCTCTTCAACAAATGGTGCTGGGAAAATTGGACAGCTACATGCAAGAAAATGAAATTGGAACATACCCTGACACCATACACAAAGATCAACTCAAAATGGATTAAAGACTTAAATGTAAGGCCAGAAACCATCAAACTCTTAGAGGAGAATATAGGCAAAACCCTCAAGGACATCAATCAAAGCAAGATCTTCTCTGACCCACCTACTAGAATAGTGGAACTAAACAGACAAATGAACATGTGGGACCTCATGAAACTTAAAAGCTTTTGTACAGCAAAAGAAATTACAAAAAAGTTCAACAGACACCCCACAGAGTGGGAGAAAATCATAGCAAATGAAACAACAGACAAAGAATTAATCTCCAAAATCTACAAGCAACTCAGACAACTCAGCACTGGAAAAACGAACAACCCAATCAAAAAATGGGAAAAGGACCTAAACAGACACCTCTCCAACGATGACATACAGATGGCCCAAAAACACATGAAACGATGCTCAACTTCACTAATAATTAGAGAAATGCAAATCAAAACTACAATGAGATGTCACCTCACACCCGTCAGAATGGCCGTCATCCACAAATCGACAGACAATAAATGCTGGAGAGGCTGCGGAGAAAAGGGAACCCTCCTGCATTGCTGGTGGGAGTGTAAATTGATACAGCCTCTATGGAAGACAGTCTGGAGATTTCTTAAAAAACTAAAAATAGAAGCACCATATGACCCAGCAATCCCACTCTTAGGCTTATACCCTGATGAAATCAAATCTGAAAGAAGCACCTGTACCCCAATGTTCATTGCAGCTCTCTATACAATAGCTAGAACATGGAAGGAACCTAGATGCCCATCGACGAATGAATGGATCCAAAAGCTCTGGTACATATATACAATGGAATACTACACAGCTGTAAAGAGAAATGCAGAAGAATCAGCCCTCATGAGGTGGCTGGATCTAGAACGTATCCTAAAAAGTGAAGTCAGTCAGAAAGAGAAGGACAAATACAGAAATATCGACCAATGGAACAAGATCGAGAACCCAGAGATAAAGCCACGCACCTATGGGTACCTTATTTTTGACAAAGGAGGCGAACATATAAAATGGGACAAAGACAGCCTCTTCAACAAATGGTGCTGGGAAAATTGGACAGCTACATGCAAGAAAATGAAATTGGAACATACCCTGACACCATACACAAAGATCAACTCAAAATGGATTAAAGACTTAAATGTAAGGCCAGAAACCATCAAACTCTTAGAGGAGAATATAGGCAAAACCCTCAAGGACATCAATCAAAGCAAGATCTTCTCTGACCCACCTACTAGAATAGTGGAACTAAAAAGACAAATGAACATGTGGGACCTCATGAAACTTAAAAGCTTTTGTACAGCAAAAGAAATTACAAAAAAGTTCAACAGACACCCCACAGAGTGGGAGAAAATCATAGCAAATGAAACAACAGACAAAGAATTAATCTCCAAAATCTACAAGCAACTCAGACAACTCAGCACTGGAAAAACGAACAACCCAATCAAAAAATGGGAAAAGGACCTAAACAGACACCTCTCCAACGATGACATACAGATGGCCCAAAAACACATGAAACGATGCTCAACTTCACTAATAATTAGAGAAATGCAAATCAAAACTACAATGAGATGTCACCTCACACCCGTCAGAATGGCCGTCATCCACAAATCGACAGACAATAAATGCTGGAGAGGCTGCGGAGAAAAGGGAACCCTCCTGCATTGCTGGTGGGAGTGTAAATTGATACAGCCTCTATGGAAGACAGTCTGGAGATTTCTTAAAAAACTAAAAATAGAAGCACCATATGACCCAGCAATCCCACTCTTAGGCTTATACCCTGATGAAATCAAATCTGAAAGAAGCACCTGTACCCCAATGTTCATTGCAGCTCTCTATACAATAGCTAGAACATGGAAGGAACCTAGATGCCCATCGACGAATGAATGGATCCAAAAGCTCTGGTACATATATACAATGGAATACTACACAGCTGTAAAGAGAAATGCAGAAGAATCAGCCCTCATGAGGTGGCTGGATCTAGAACGTATCCTAAAAAGTGAAGTCAGTCAGAAAGAGAAGGACAAATACAGTATATTAACACATATATATGGAATCTAGTAGGATGGTGATGATGGCACATGCAGTGAAGCGACAGAAAGACAGACATGGACAGTGGACATATGGACATTGTGGGGAAGGAACAGTGGTTGAGAGGCGTAAAGGAAGTAGCATGAAGGCCTGTACTATCATAAGTGAAGAAAATAGCTCTAGTCATTGCTCTGTGAGAAAAGGGGATCCTTCAGGGGTGCTGTGTGATGGTCGGGAGGGGAGGGAAGGGGGGGATATACATGTGACTAATCTGAGAACATGCATGTCTGTGAACAACAAAACTCTGTAAAAGTTAAAAGTAAAATAAAGGTTTAAAAAAAAAAAATATTCATTGTTATTTTAATGAAATGGAGAAAATATTTTCAAAATCCCACAGAAATTATTACGAAAATGCTAATTTTGGAAATATTCTAGTTTTCTTCCAAAGACTCACTATTCAGACACTGTCAACAATTTACATCAATGATTTCGTTGATTTCATTCACACCATGAGATATGAAATAGGCACTCTTATGTCCATTTTACAGATAAAGTTACTTGGCACTTTGTCTTAGGAAACCTCTACAGTTAATTTATGGAACTGGGATATAAACACAGACTGTTAATCATAAAGCTATTATCCATTCATTTTGCCTTAAATTTAGATTCTTATATGTCATTTCTAAGAGGAGAAGTTTTAGAACTCAAAAATGTCAATGCCTTACATAACTTTAACTAAGGAAAGGACCTGGAAAGAGACAATTTTCTCCTCAATAAGAAACCAAATATCAAATTCCGGTTACATAACCATGCTGCACCACCCTTCAGGAGGTTGATGGCAGAATAACATACAGGGTACCATTTTTCTTGTTTCATATAATGGAATAACAACTGAAGTGGTAAAACACATGATGTGCAAGGAAAAGAAACCATGGCTCTGGTTACGTGCTGGAATTATTAACAGAGAGGAGGACATCTGTACTGCACTAGGAAATGAAAATCAAGTTTATGTCAGTATATCAAGAAACAGGAAGAGACATAGTCCTGGACCTGATAAATATTTTTTCTTATCTAAATCTAGAATGGATCTGTTGAACAATCTATTTGAAAGTGTGCTCTATCACTAAACACAATGGCTGTGTCAGAAAGATATGAACTCCTGTGCTAACTGTAGAGTTTCTTGGTAATGACGTTGCTTTTTCTGGCTGTTCCTTCAGTCTAAGACACCTGCATGTGCAGTAGTTCATCTGTAATCCTTTTTCCTGGAGCACCTGTCACTGTAGCATTTATGAGCTACGAATGAGGATCACATAGCTTATAGCCATGGAGCCCATGTATTAAGATAAGCCCTTATTAAGAAAGATATTTTTCTTTTCATGAATTAATTCGACTAATGCCTATGTACCACTGAGCTTTACAGTTTGAATGTTTGGCTCTATAAACCATATATGGCTCTCTATGGAAAAGAAATACAAATTTAGAATTTGGGAGGGGGTGCTCAAAACTGCTGTCATCTCTGGCAGTGGGAGATAGCTTTTTGGTGAAATGCGAGATTCGCTCCCTTCATAATTTTAATGAGTGTGGTCTTAAATAAAATGTTCCTATTATATTTGAAAAAAATGCCTGTGGTTTCTAAACATTCTTCTCAGAAAGCTGATGGCATGTTTGTTGGATTGTGGTGACAATCAACTGAGACAAATTCACAAAACTGAGTGGATTTATGCTCACGGCTATCTCCTTCTTCCCACTACCATCTTCATATTTTCTTTGTCAACATGCCAGCCTTCCAGACTCGTCATCAGTTTCTTCCCACCCTCAAACCTTACTAGGCTTGACCCCTTGGTAAAAGAGTTCTGGAACCTTGGAGTTTGGATGCTCCTGCTTAGTTGCTCAGTCGCATCTGACTCTGCAATCCTATGGACTATAGCCTGCCAGGCTCCTCTGTCCATGGAATTTTGCATGCAAGAATAAATGGAGTGGGTTTCCATTTTCTCCAAGGAATCTTCCCAACCCAGGGATTGAACCCTCATCACTTGTGCCTCCCGCACTGGCACGCAGATTCTTTACCACTGAGCCACCTGGGAAGCCCAACCTTGGAGTTTACCACCACCTTTCACAGGCATAATGATGTTTACCAAGGGTTTCCTTTGAACTTGACAAATCTACACTATGGGTAGATGGATAGAAGCAAGGAGAAGAGAAAGACCTCAAAAATGCCCTGTAAATTTGCCAGAATGTAAAAATCATCATTATTTCCTTACAGTGAGGTTTCTTAGAGAAGGTGCTGTCAGTTGTATTGTCTCCCTGCCAAAGGATATGTTTCAGTCCTGGCTCCAATGACCATGTTTGGAAATGGGGTCTTCACAGAGTTAATCAAATTAAGATGAGTTCATGCTGGATTAGAATACATCCAAGGTTCAATGACTGATGTTCTTTTAAGAAAGCTATGTGAAGACAAAGGCAGACAGACATAAGGAGAACATCATGGGACCCTAAGGAACACCAAGAATGCGCACATCCACCAGAAGTTCAAAGAGAGGCATGAAGAGGTTGTCCTTTAGAATCCAGAGAGGGAATCAACCTTGCCAACACTTTGATTTCATACATTTAGCCTCCGGAACTATGAGAGAATAAATTTCTGTTGTTTGAAGTCACACAGTTTATGATAGTTTTTTTCTAACAGCTGTAGGACATAAATAAGGAGGCAGGAAGTACCAGATAGCAGAGAAATATAAGGCTCAACAACTCACCATCTTGTCATTCAAAAAACATAAGGCAACCTCTCTACTTTTTTAAAAGTCACAACTTATAAATTCATATGAAAATGAACTATTAGATATTGAGTGTAATGAAGATGGGAGGGAGAAAGCTGTGTTAGAAGGGTAGCTGCTGGCATACTTAATCTGGTCTAGTTCAGAAAACTTGGCTTGCTTTTTGCTAAAAGAATTCATAAAGCAAGGAATAATGCATGCTAGTAAGTCTGCTGCAAAACTTCAAAGTGCTATGATCATTTGTTCTACAAATCTCTTCTAATCAGTCTGTTCTCTCCATGCAATCCTGCCATATTGTGATCTTGATATTCACTGAGCAAGAACGGAGATGCTTAAAATGTGGGCAGGTTTTTCATTGTTCACTCTCTCAAGATTAAGTGTTCTGCACAAGACATTTCCTATAAATATGACAAGAGATGGGAAAAAACAGATGGGAACATTTAAATCCCTACCAACCTATTATTTTATGCTACCTTTGTTCTTATCTTAATAACATCAACTTTATGGATGAAAGAACACTATTGTATTACCCCCAGAGTCCTCACACACAGTAAAGCTTCAGGTAATAAAATTTGATTCATTTCATTTCTGTCATCTAAGCCTTGGTGTAGGAGCTAAGCTTGACCAACTCTAACTCACCTCCAGCCTCTCTATCTCACCTGTTTAAACAACATCTAAGTGGGACTTCTCTGGTGGCTCAGATGGTAAAGAATCCTACAATGAGAGAGACCTGGGTTCAGTCCCTGGATTGGGAAGATCTCCTGGAAGAGGGCATGGCAACCCACTCCAGTATTCTTGCCTGGAAAATCCCAGGAGGTCAGAGGAGCCTGGTGGGCTACAGTCCACAGCTACTAAGAGTCCGACACGACTGAGCAACTGAGCACACTCGCACCCTTCCCACTTGTGCTAACACATGCAGTGCAAAACATCTGCCACATCAATCTGCTGTACCAAGGCCTGAGATTCATTTATCTGGCAAATATTTACTGACACATATTTATGTGCTAATGTCTTATATGTTGGAGACAGGACAGTAACCTAAATAGACAAATTTCTGTCTTTAGACATACAATATTATGGTGGTGGTGGTGAAGTCATGTTTGACTCTTGTGACCCCCTGGACTGTAGCTTCCAGGCTCCTCTGTCCATGGGATTCTCCTGGAAAGAATACTGGAGTGCGTTGCCATTTCCTTCTCCAGGGGATCTTCTTGACCCAGGTATCAAATCTGGGTACCCTACATTGCAGGCAGATTCCTTCCTGACTGAGCTATGAGGAAAGCCCTGGAGTATGCTTTTTCATATCTGTTCCATAAAGGGTTTTCCTTTATGTCTCCCGAAAACCATTTAGAGAGGAAAAGATTAAAAGCTCTTAGCCTTGGTTTTAAAAATGTTTTGAGTGTAAGAAAAGAATAAGTTCCCCCACACAGAAGATACATGTCAGTGAACCTATAATACACAAAGAAGTCAACTTCTTGGGGAAAACTTCCCCCAAAGCAGCATTGCTTGTAAATACTGATTCCCCCCCCCCCCCCCCCCCGCCCTCAGCTGTAAGCCAGTTGAGAAACTGACACTTAGGAATTTGGGTATCTACTGAAGTCAATGAAGAAAGAAAGCTTGGCTAGGACAAAGCTAAGGAACAAGGTGTCTAGCAACGACTACAAGATCTCCAAGGCATTATCAATCCATTCATCCACACTTGAGAATGCTATTTTGGCTACTGAAGTATCTACATGTTTTTTCACTTTTCAGAGCTTGCTTCTCTATCTTGTTCAAGATGTAGCTATGGAAAGAAATGTGCAACGTAAATAATTCTGCTAAACTATTAAGTTTATCAAAGAAGAATATTCAGTACTTTACATTCCTGGCATTAGTGAAATAATGACTGGGAAGATCTCGGGGCACCCTCCAGTATTCTTGCCTGGAAAATCCCAGGAGGTCAGAGGAGCCTGGTGGGCTACAGTCCACAGCTACTAAGAGTCCGACACGACTGAGCAACTGAGCACACTCGCACCCTTCCCACTTGTGCTAACACATGCAGTGCAAAACATCTGCCACATCAATCTGCTGTACCAAGGCCTGAGATTCATTTATCTGGCAAATATTTACTGACACATATTTATGTGCTAATGTCTTATATGTTGGAGACAGGACAGTAACCTAAATAGACAAATTTCTGTCTTTAGACATACAATATTATGGTGGTGGTGGTGAAGTCATGTTTGACTCTTGTGACCCCCTGGACTGTAGCTTCCAGGCTCCTCTGTCCATGGGATTCTCCTGGAAAGAATACTGGAGTGCGTTGCCATTTCCTTCTCCAGGGGATCTTCTTGACCCAGGTATCAAATCTGGGTACCCTACATTGCAGGCAGATTCCTTCCTGACTGAGCTATGAGGAAAGCCCTGGAGTATGCTTTTTCATATCTGTTCCATAAAGGGTTTTCCTTTATGTCTCCCGAAAACCATTTAGAGAGGAAAAGATTAAAAGCTCTTAGCCTTGGTTTTAAAAATGTTTTGAGTGTAAGAAAAGAATAAGTTCCCCCACACAGAAGATACATGTCAGTGAACCTATAATACACAAAGAAGTCAACTTCTTGGGGAAAACTTCCCCCAAAGCAGCATTGCTTGTAAATACTGATTCCCCCCCCCCCCCCCCGCCCTCAGCTGTAAGCCAGTTGAGAAACTGACACTTAGGAATTTGGGTATCTACTGAAGTCAATGAAGAAAGAAAGCTTGGCTAGGACAAAGCTAAGGAACAAGGTGTCTAGCAACGACTACAAGATCTCCAAGGCATTATCAATCCATTCATCCACACTTGAGAATGCTATTTTGGCTACTGAAGTATCTACATGTTTTTTCACTTTTCAGAGCTTGCTTCTCTATCTTGTTCAAGATGTAGCTATGGAAAGAAATGTGCAACGTAAATAATTCTGCTAAACTATTAAGTTTATCAAAGAAGAATATTCAGTACTTTACATTCCTGGCATTAGTGAAAATAATGACTTTTGTAGTAATTGTCTTTTCTTTCCTAAATATTCATAAATCACATGGTCCTCTAAAATATCACTGGGGATGGATACTGTATTTGTTACTCCACAGATATGAGGTTACTTTTGGAAAAATCAAGATAACTGCCAAACTTGGCACTGTTCCAATTTCTGTTTTCGCAAACATTACCAAGAGCGATCTCCTTGTCTTAATGACCTACATATGGCTGAACCTGAAGACTTGGATTCATTTAAAAGAGTGAGATGGTCTGTATTCCCTTCTAGGTCTTTAAATCCTTTATGTTGCTTTGACTTTCCTAGTCTGTATATGCTTCATGCCAGAGGAGAAGGAAACAAATGTCTCTGCATTTGTCATTCATTAATAGATGATATTAATAGTTGGGAGAGCAACTATTCCCCAAGCAGAGGCTTAATTAATGCAATTTAATAAATCCGTTAGACCATCTGCATGCATACTAAATGGTTCAGTTGTGTCCGACTCTTTGCGACCCCATGGACTGTAGCCCACCAGGTTCCTCTGTCCATGAAATTTCCCAGACAGGAATACTGGAGAGGGTTGCCATTTCCTACTCCAGAGAATCCTTCCCAATACAAGGATTGAACCTGCATGCCCTGCATTTGCAGGTGGATTCTTTACCATCATGCCACGAGGGAAGCCCTCCATTTGTGCATCCTGTTTGGTAAAATCTTTTCCATTGTTTTCACCTGATGTGGTAGAATTTTACATATAGATTTGATTTTACATTATTAAAACATCTGCTTTATGCATTCTATTAACACATTCTAACTTTTTATAGAGGCTTCTATTAACTCTCTAAAGAGTCCATCAGAAATTGAAAATCACTGGAGATCTCTTCTACCACTGATTTTTACGGTGAGAATGTTTACCTAATGTCTTCAATGTTACACCTGGATTGCAGAGTTTGGCCAATAGTGGGAGGTAGCCAAATACAAAAGTACCAACAAAAGATAGGATGCTACAAGAACAGGAAAGGTAAAGGAGACAAAAAAACAGGGAAGCAGTCACTTATTTGACCAGATTGCTCTATTCTTTCTCAGAACATACTTGTCCTGAAATATCCAATATGTACTGACGTTTAACATCTTAAATGTTCAGTTTTACTTTCCTTTATTTTCTTCTACCACAAATATCAGATTACAGTGGTTTTGAGTTGACAATGGATGTACCTGCTTTTTTTTTTTTTCAGCCTTGATGATGCACTTCCTCACTACCCTCAGCAGATGGGCATTATGCTATCAATAGGAGGCGAAGAAAACTAAAGTCTGTTCTTTGAAATCTTTAGTGTATTTTCCTGTGCTTTTTTCAAACATGCCTTGTTTCTTTTCCAAAGTCACAAACTTCAGCTAGGTGGGGGAGAGAGAAATAACACATGAGCCCCCAAATGCTTCTGTTCCCAATGCTTCTGTTTCCTAGTTAGAATAAAGAATCAGATGCACATAATAAAATGTTGTTCTGCTCATGTCCAAATCATGAGCTATCAAGTAAGTTTAAGTATGATGCACTTTGTATCCGTCCTCTTACTGATGCTACTTGATATTTCCTCACAAGATGAATGCCAGACACAAAAAGAACGAGGGGTCCTCAAAAACTGCAAAGGAGTCTTAAAAGTGTTGACACAAAGTGTTCTTTTGAGCAAGAACATTTAGCCCATAACATTCACTATGGTATTGTATTTTTAACTATCTTTTTGTTGTTGTTGATCCATGAATCCTTTTGATTTGTTGTTCTTAAATCATTTTGACTTGAAAGAATTCATCTTTTCATTATAAATGCTATAATCATTTAAGTAGAGATGTGAGTTCTGTCTGTAAAACTGAGATAATAGTACCTCAACAAGTTGTTTTGAATGGTGAACAAAATGGCATATATCAATACTTAGTGGATGACACAACACATGTGACATAGTAGGGGTGTAAGAAATATTTGCCCCTTCTGTGCCTAAAACAAATGAAAAAAAATTTTTTTTTTTTTTTAAATCTTGGTCTCTTTTATTGGTTCTTCATTCATTTATTTTCATCCATCTTAATTTTCCGGCTTGTGTGGGCCTCCCATCACAGTGGTCCCCCCACTCACTGCAGAGCACCAGCTCTGGGCGCATGTGCTCCAGAGCGCTGGCTGATAATCGGACACACCAGTCCAGCTGCCCTGCAGCACGTGGGATCTTCCCATGCCAGGAATCAAACTAGTACCCTGTACTGCAAGGCAGACTCTTTACCCACTGGACCACCAGGAAGCCTCATAGTTTTAAAATGGCCAAAGGAAACATGACCTTTTTCTTTTCCAAAGTCACAAACTTCAGCCTTGAGGTTTTGGGGCATTATGCTATCAATAGGAGAAAACTAAAGTCTGTTCTTTGAAATCTTTAGTGTATTTTCCTGTGCTTTTTTCAAACATGCCTTGTTTCTTTTCCAAAGTCACAAACTTCAGCTAGGTGGGGGAGAGAGAAATAACACATGAGCCCCCAAATGCTTCTGTTCCCAATGCTTCTGTTTCCTAGTTAGAATAAAGAATCAGATGCACATAATAAAATGTTGTTCTGCTCATGTCCAAATCATGAGCTATCAAGTAAGTTTAAGTATGATGCACTTTGTATCCGTCCTCTTACTGATGCTACTTGATATTTCCTCACAAGATGAATGCCAGACACAAAAAGAACGAGGGGTCCTCAAAAACTGCAAAGGAGTCTTAAAAGTGTTGACACAAAGTGTTCTTTTGAGCAAGAACATTTAGCCCATAACATTCACTATGGTATTGTATTTTTAACTATCTTTTTGTTGTTGTTGATCCATGAATCCTTTTGATTTGTTGTTCTTAAATCATTTTGACTTGAAAGAATTCATCTTTTCATTATAAATGCTATAATCATTTAAGTAGAGATGTGAGTTCTGTCTGTAAAACTGAGATAATAGTACCTCAACAAGTTGTTTTGAATGGTGAACAAAATGGCATATATCAATACTTAGTGGATGACACAACACATGTGACATAGTAGGGGTGTAAGAAATATTTGCCCCTTCTGTGCCTAAAACAAATGAAAAAAAATTTTTTTTTTTTTTTAAATCTTGGTCTCTTTTATTGGTTCTTCATTCATTTATTTTCATCCATCTTAATTTTCCGGCTTGTGTGGGCCTCCCATCACAGTGGTCCCCCCACTCACTGCAGAGCACCAGCTCTGGGCGCATGTGCTCCAGAGCGCTGGCTGATAATCGGACACACCAGTCCAGCTGCCCTGCAGCACGTGGGATCTTCCCATGCCAGGAATCGAACTAGTACCCCCTGTACTGCAAGGCAGACTCTTTACCCACTGGACCACCAGGGAAGCCTCATATGAGAATTTTTAATAATAATCTGCACAGTGATAGAAACAATTATTACCAGTGACAGATATGAACTTCTGAAGTCAATTCAAGTTAAATATGAGGCCATAATAAAAAATCATTTTAAATTATAAATGAAGCAAGTTTAGTCATGATCCATCATTGTATTATATTTATTAAATTTTCCAAAACTGTTTTTGATTTAATCAAAATGTGAAAGGCCCTTAGTACATATATCAACAGCACAGCCCTTAAAGGACAGGTATAAAAAGCAGGCATTTGAGAACTCTCATAAGATTCTTTCCATCTTTACAAGTTTGCCACATCGTTTGGAAACCTGAGCATCTCTTAGGAAAATATCTGGGACTTGATTTGAAACTCTTTCATTTTTGTCTACCCTAACTTCTTCCTGGTCCCTCTCATTTGTAACAGAGTTCTTTGCCTTCTCCAGAGTTCTTGAATCACCACGAATAACTAATGTGCTTTGAGGAGAGTACGAGACTCTGGGAAACATAACAGAGCTCTTAAGTCTAAAGTCAGAGAAAGTGATGCTTATACTGAGATGTGGATGGTGGAAGCTGGTCAAGTGTACAGGGCTGTCAAATATCAGGAAACAGTTCAAAGGGAAAGGGAGTCCACGGCACTGAAGGAGCCCATAAAAGGCTGATACGGCTGAAACTGAGGGCGAGAAGGGAGACTGGGGAAAAAGCACCATGATCCACTATTCTATTCTTTTGCAACTCTTGTACATGGTGTATTTCCTGGCAAGTACCATGCTCCCCATGTAGTTTTTAACCAATATTCCATAGACTAAAATTTGCTGATTGATACACTGACCATATAAGGAAACCCAGAATATTGAGAAGTCTCAGTTAAGTTAGGGTCTATGCACACACATGCTCACATGCACATTTACAGGTTATCAACAAATACCAGGCACTACTTGAGGCGAACTGCAAAAATTAATTTATTTAATCCTCTTAACTATTATCCTCATTTTACAGAGGACACTAAAGCTCAAAGAAATTAATTAACTTTCTCAAACACAAAATCTACTCAATAGTATTTAATACCAGACAACCAGGTCATAAAGCTTCAGAGCTTGAGCAGTTAATCACTATGTGATGAAATATTTTATATTTTCTCTATGGTTTTAAGATGTGCATTGTCAAAGTCACCTTTCTGATTTCCATGGAATTCTTCACTATGTGTACTATACCACTACTTGTAGTCCAGGCCTTTCACTTGAAATCGAGATCTGGATTTTGGTATCAAATTTCCCACTGGGAACTGAATTTGAATATAAAACAGGCACCTCAATTCAACCTGTCTCTGTACCAAATTGAACCCATACTTCCCTCTCACAATGTCTCTTTTTCCTTTATTCATGCCCTTCACCATTTATCTAGGTTCTCAGGCAGGAAGCGTTCTGCCCTTCAATCTCCATATCAACGCAGGCACCATGACCCCTCACCTGGCCACCTTAAGGTTTTGCTAACTGGACCACTTCTCATCTTCCCCTCTGTCTCTATCTCCAGTCAGCTTCCTTCTCATTCACCTAACTGATCCCTCTGCATCTGATTTCCCTTACAAAACATTCTCCACAATGTGACCAGAATGTTCTTTCTAAATGTTGATGACTATCTATCATTCTCCTGCCCAAATACCTTTAACAATCTTCACTGTTCCAAGAACTGAGTATTAATCTGTTAGGAAGATTGACTTTAAGTGCACCTCTCTAGCTTTTTTTCCCTTGCAAATTATCCTGTCACATGCCACATATTTGCTTTTAAAGATACTTTCAGTGTTTCAAAGAAATCATATTATCTCTCCTTTCTATCCTTTGTTCACCTTACTCTTTACACCTAGAAAGTCCATTCATTACTTCTCTTGGTTAACGCCTAGGGGTTCATGGGAAAACAACTCAGAGGCTGGGTGATACTTGAGAGTGTCTGGATGACACCCCAAGAGCCAGGACTGACTACACATATCATATACATGACAGCTGCCACACCACTCAAGATAGAGTCCATTTCATTAATATTTGCATCTTTTAAGGTATTCCACAGTACCTAGCACCACAAGGGGTAAAAGATTTGTTGAAAGAAGTAATTTAGTTTTAATAGAAAAAATCTCAAGTGCTTAAAAATGACGCATTTCCTTTTTTCCTGCCTTTCTCCCTTTTTACCTCTCTGCATTTTATCTCCCAAATTTATGTACAGAATTAGCTACAAAGTTTGACTTTATATGAACTCTTACGTTAAATTATGGAATTATAAGAATGAGAATTATAAATTGTTTAGGGCTCATATTTCTACAGAATTTTTCTCCATGCAGTGACTTAGCTTTGGAATGGAAAACAGTTTCAGAATTCCTCTGAGCTGGCCCATTTATTTTCCATAAGGGAGCAATGTTGAGATGTGTGCATGGCTGTTTCAATTCCAGCTATTTTCCCAATTCCAGCTTTAAAGTTCAGTCCTTAGCATATACTACTCTACAGAGAATGCTGGGCCTCTTGAGTTCTCCACAGAAGGACAGGTTCAAGATGCCCACCACAGGCTATTAATGCATCATCTTGCATGATTTATTAGAGGTGTTTCCCACTGTGGTGATGGAAAGGCTTGTCTGGTGGCAGAAAACTTCCCGTGTGCACTAAAAACAGGCTCTGAGGCTATGTAGGGGGAAAAATTTGGTGGAATGACTGACTTTGGGTGATGCAGCTGCAGAATCAATTAGACTGAATAGAGTCCCTGGTTGCCAATTTTAGTAATGCCAGAAAAATGGAAATGCTGAAGCTGGTAGTCACCCAGATGTTTCAGCCCTGCTGACTGGCACATCAATGTTCACTCTTCTTGCTTTCTCTTTGGTTCTTGGGCATGCCTCATGATAAAAATAAGTATCTCTCCTTTCTATCCTTTGTTCACCTTACTCTTTACACCTAGAAAGTCCATTCATTACTTCTCTTGGTTAACGCCTAGGGGTTCATGGGAAAACAACTCAGAGGCTGGGTGATACTTGAGAGTGTCTGGATGACACCCCAAGAGCCAGGACTGACTACACATATCATATACATGACAGCTGCCACACCACTCAAGATAGAGTCCATTTCATTAATATTTGCATCTTTTAAGGTATTCCACAGTACCTAGCACCACAAGGGGTAAAAGATTTGTTGAAAGAAGTAATTTAGTTTTAATAGAAAAAATCTCAAGTGCTTAAAAATGACGCATTTCCTTTTTTCCTGCCTTTCTCCCTTTTTACCTCTCTGCATTTTATCTCCCAAATTTATGTACAGAATTAGCTACAAAGTTTGACTTTATATGAACTCTTACGTTAAATTATGGAATTATAAGAATGAGAATTATAAATTGTTTAGGGCTCATATTTCTACAGAATTTTTCTCCATGCAGTGACTTAGCTTTGGAATGGAAAACAGTTTCAGAATTCCTCTGAGCTGGCCCATTTATTTTCCATAAGGGAGCAATGTTGAGATGTGTGCATGGCTGTTTCAATTCCAGCTATTTTCCCAATTCCAGCTTTAAAGTTCAGTCCTTAGCATATACTACTCTACAGAGAATGCTGGGCCTCTTGAGTTCTCCACAGAAGGACAGGTTCAAGATGCCCACCACAGGCTATTAATGCATCATCTTGCATGATTTATTAGAGGTGTTTCCCACTGTGGTGATGGAAAGGCTTGTCTGGTGGCAGAAAACTTCCCGTGTGCACTAAAAACAGGCTCTGAGGCTATGTAGGGGGAAAAATTTGGTGGAATGACTGACTTTGGGTGATGCAGCTGCAGAATCAATTAGACTGAATAGAGTCCCTGGTTGCCAATTTTAGTAATGCCAGAAAAATGGAAATGCTGAAGCTGGTAGTCACCCAGATGTTTCAGCCCTGCTGACTGGCACATCAATGTTCACTCTTCTTGCTTTCTCTTTGGTTCTTGGGCATGCCTCATGATAAAAATAAGTACTGCTCTTACTCACACATGAAGTCCAATTACTGCAGGGTCTCAAAATTGTACAGTAAGAACTGTACTCCATTGTTCCGTTTCCATGGTTCAGAGTCTCAGCCACCCCATAAGTGACATCAGGAGGGCCCATTACAGAAATGAAAAAATAAGGAAGAAAAACAACTTCAAAGAAATACTGGGGAACTAATAGAAGTATTAATTCAACTGTCAAAATGAAAAATTTGGAAATAAAATTTGAAGTCTCCTATTTTTATTGGAAAGAAAACTTTCCACTATCACCTTTATCATATATATGTAAATCAAATACATAGCTGAGGGCTTCCCTGGTGATCCAGTGGGTAAGGACACTGCCTTGCAGTGCAAGGGGCACCAGTTTGATCCCTGGCCTGGGAAGATTCCACATGCTGCAGAGTGGCTGAACTGATGTGTCCAACTACCGAGCCAGAGCTCTGGAGAGCATGCGCCCAGAGCCACTGCTCTGCAGTGAGAGAGGCCACTGCAATGGGTGGCCTACACAGGCCAAAGAACAAAAAAGATAAGTGAATAAAAGATCAATAGAAGTGGCCAAAAAAAAAATGTGTGTGTGTGTATATATATATATATATATACACACATACATATATACATATATATATATAGAGAGAGAGACAGCTGAGATATATATCTATATCTATATACATATCTTTTTTTTTTTAAGATTTGTTTATTTATTTATTTTGGAGGGGTGGGGTGGGGAGGGAGGGGAGCAGGTGGGCTACTTCTATTGGTCTTTCACTTGTCTATTTTCATCCATCTTTGTTCTTTGGCCTGTGTGGGCCTCCCATCGCCGTGGCCTCTCTCGTCACAGAGCACTGGCTCTGGGAGCATGTGCTCTAGAGTTCCGACTCGGTAATTGGACACATCGGTCCAGCCGCTCCGCGACACGTGGGATCTTCCAAGGCCAGAGAAAAAAACCGGCGCCCCTTGCACTGCAAGCCGGTGTCCTTACCCACTGGACCACCAGGGAAGCCCTATATCTATATACATATCTTTATCACCTTTATCAAATATGTATATTGGGGCTTCCGTGGTATCTAGTGGTTAAGAATTTGCCTTGCAATGCAAGGCATACAGGTTCAATTCTCAGTGCAGGAACTAAGATCCTACATGCCCTGCCAGAACTACTGACCCCCATGTTTCAACTAGAGAAAAGCCCACATACCTCAACAAAAAGATCCTGCATGCTACAACTAAGACCCAACACAGCCCAAAATAAATAAATATTAAAAAATATGTATATTGATATATATAGCACACGCACATAGCAATGTATACATATACAGATATGTATATATATGTGTATGTATATATATGTGTGTGTTTGTATATATATATATATGACTGGGTTTCCCAGGTGGTGCAAAGGGTAAAGAATCTGCCTGCAATGCAGGAGACACAAGAGACACAGATTCGATCCCTGGGCTGGGAAAAGCCCCTGGAGATGGGCACGGCAACCCACTCCAGTGTTCTTGCCTGGAGAATCCCACGGACAGAGAAGCCTGGCAGGCTACAGTCCATAGGGTCGCAAGGAGTCAGACACGACTGAAGCATCTGAGCACAGCACATACGTATGGCTGTCACAGTTTTCATCCTTTGAATGCTGGCACTATATATTGTTCCAAAGTCCCACTTTATATTTTTGATGAATGAAGGATACAGTCTTCTAGGACAAGACTCTCACATTTATTTTTCAGAACTGGCAGTTCTTCCATAACCTCTTGTTTCTACAAATGTCAAAGTAACTCAGATAAGAATGGAAAGTCTTTTATCCTAGACACAAATTGTTGTGAATCCCTGTAGACCCGATGATAACCTCAGTCCAAGCTAAATGGAGATATCTTTCTTAGCTTTGTCAGCCGAGATGGCCTAGAAAGAATGCTAGCCCAGCAGCAGTGTGTTGTACTTCTATTGGTCTTTCACTTGTCTATTTTCATCCATCTTTGTTCTTTGGCCTGTGTGGGCCTCCCATCGCCGTGGCCTCTCTCGTCACAGAGCACTGGCTCTGGGAGCATGTGCTCTAGAGTTCCGACTCGGTATGGACACATCGGTCCAGCCGCTCCGCGACACGTGGGATCTTCCAAGGCCAGAGAAAAAAACCGGCGCCCCTTGCACTGCAAGCCGGTGTCCTTACCCACTGGACCACCAGGGAAGCCCTATATCTATATACATATCTTTATCACCTTTATCAAATATGTATATTGGGGCTTCCGTGGTATCTAGTGGTTAAGAATTTGCCTTGCAATGCAAGGCATACAGGTTCAATTCTCAGTGCAGGAACTAAGATCCTACATGCCCTGCCAGAACTACTGACCCCCATGTTTCAACTAGAGAAAAGCCCACATACCTCAACAAAAAGATCCTGCATGCTACAACTAAGACCCAACACAGCCCAAAATAAATAAATATTAAAAAATATGTATATTGATATATATAGCACACGCACATAGCAATGTATACATATACAGATATGTATATATATGTGTATGTATATATATGTGTGTGTTTGTATATATATATATATGACTGGGTTTCCCAGGTGGTGCAAAGGGTAAAGAATCTGCCTGCAATGCAGGAGACACAAGAGACACAGATTCGATCCCTGGGCTGGGAAAAGCCCCTGGAGATGGGCACGGCAACCCACTCCAGTGTTCTTGCCTGGAGAATCCCACGGACAGAGAAGCCTGGCAGGCTACAGTCCATAGGGTCGCAAGGAGTCAGACACGACTGAAGCATCTGAGCACAGCACATACGTATGGCTGTCACAGTTTTCATCCTTTGAATGCTGGCACTATATATTGTTCCAAAGTCCCACTTTATATTTTTGATGAATGAAGGATACAGTCTTCTAGGACAAGACTCTCACATTTATTTTTCAGAACTGGCAGTTCTTCCATAACCTCTTGTTTCTACAAATGTCAAAGTAACTCAGATAAGAAGGGAAAGTCTTTTATCCTAGACACAAATTGTTGTGAATCCCTGTAGACCCGAGGATAACCTCAGTCCAAGCTAAATGGAGATATCTTTCTTAGCTTTGTCAGCCGAGATGGCCTAGAAAGAATGCTAGCCCAGCAGCAGTGGGTTGTCCAGAGCTCGATTTCTAGAACCATTCTCCAATAAAAGAAACCAGAGTGCTGTGAGAAACAAGTGACACTGGGACAGGAATAGGAAACACACAGGACAATATACAAAACATAATGCCAGAAAGTAGTGTTAAAAAAAAACCAAAAAAACAAAAAAACCCCAAAAACTAATGACAAAAGAACCTAAGGGACAAAGAAACCAACTGAAATAGCTCCCAATGACCAAAGACAGGACAATCTGAAAACAAAATAAAGGAGCATTGGATTATAGCCCAAAGCATAAAATAAACATCCATGAGTCCACACTGATAACACAACTATATCAAGTAATGAAATAGGGGAAAGAGGAAGTTCTCGTGTCCAGAAGGATTCTGAAGCTTTATGTGAATACTCAATCCTCAAGGAGGTAAAGTGTAGCCAACTGGCCATGCCCCTGGGGTGAGCCACCATTGTGCTGTGACCCTGACTGGCGTGCGAGGCCTTGCTGAAGACTGGAGCATCCATCACTACCCCTTAAGTGGGGGCTGTGCACAAGGATCTCTTTCCACAAAGGACAGTATGATGCAGGGATGGGATGAGGGTTTGGGGAGGTACATGAAAGCAGAGAAACTTGGCGAACACTGCCCCAGTCAGGTAATTGAGGGCTTAACAGCTCTGGGAGTCCTGTTGGCAGGCTGTGCCATCGATGTGATGTGATATGAGGAGATTGGCACTGCACCACTGTGGTCTTTCCTCCCCAAACCCACATCCTCTGTCTGATCCTGAGAGAAACATGAGACAAGTCGTTTTAGAGGACAGCCTACAAATCACCTGACCAGGAATGTGTAACACTAAGATCTCATCAAAAAGAAGCAAACTGAGAAACTATACTAGCCCAGAAGAGGCTAAAGAGGCATGACAAATAAACACAATGTAATATCCTGGATAGGATCTTGGGAACAGGAAAAGGACATTAGGTAAAAACTAAGGGAATCTCAAAGTCTCAGTAAAATATGCCCTTTAGCAGATGGTAATGTATCCACATTGATTTACTGCTTGGGACAAATGTACCATACAATGTAGAATACTAAGAACAGAGAACTTTAGGTGGGGAGTATATGGAAACTCTGTACTATCTTCATAACTTTTTTAAAATCTGAAGGTATTCTATATAAAGGTTATTTTCTAATTAATAAAATGACTTTCCAAATAATGTTTCTTTCTACCTGAAAAAGTCAAGGGAAAAGTTCCTTCCATTGTAATGTTTAATGTAGAAAACATTAATCATTGTAATTACATTCATTTTTCTAGAGAAGTAAGTAAATGCCTCATAATAAAGTGCAGGGGAGGGAAAGTTGAAACAATTTCTCTCTTCGGGGCAATAATGAAAAATATAAATTAGAGTGAGTTGACAACAGATAAATGAGCTCTGTGTATTAATAGTTTAGTTTATGGAACCTTCCAATGGTCAATAGGGAAGCTAGGAGTTGAATTTTCTCTTGCTTATTTAATTGTGTCATTTAGAGGACATATGAGTAGCACCATAGAAACTATCTTGTCAGAGGAGATCAGTTTCAGTAGTTTTCATGATATTTTTGAAATTTTCTATTTTATTTATATATTTTATTTTATCTTTGATTATGCAGTCACAACTTATATACAGATTTAAAATGCATTTTTATTAAAATTATATTGTTTGAAGTTTGCTTTATCCTAAGTTTGTGCCCATAGCTGATGGGCAAAACATCTGTGGCAGAGATAGTTCTCACCAAATATTCCGTGTGTTCTGAAAATTCCTGTAGTTTGGCCAATGACTGTAAGAAGTGATGTCAGTCATCTCTGGGCAGAGAGAATTAACAGCCCAGGTTTCTAACCCTCCATCTCTCTATTCTCCTGCCATTGTAACATCAAAAGTCATGCTTCAAGGCCTGTTGGTGTAAGATGGGTAGCATCCATTAACCCAGGTTTCTGAGTTATTGTATAGAACAGATCCTCCTCTTCAAATCCTGCCAGGTTATGTTGAATAAGTGATATATATCACATACTGTATTATGCCATAAGACACTAGAGTCTGTTGATATAGTTGATGTTAACTACCCTATTACAACTAATAAGGAAACGTGCATGCATTTTAAGAAATCATTATTACATTTTAGGCTATTTTGTTATAGGTAGGTAGAAACTAGTTTTGAGAGTAATGTAAGATTTACTAGACACAAACCTCAAATAACAATGTCTATACCACAAAGTAATATTTCAAAATAGGAAAGACAACAAGTATAGAGATTCTGAGTAGGGACAGAGACTTTTGTAGAACCTATTTGGGAAGAAAAGTAGTTCTTGTCAAGGCACAAAAAATACATCAATTCAAAATATTGAAGAATGGAGATTTCAGCAAAAGATTAAGATATCATTCCATAGTATTTCAGGAAAAAATATCTCTCAGATAGAGGGGTAGGTAAGTGGTACCTACTACTTGGATTCATTTTTAAGAATACGGGATAAGGAAACTTAGCTATGTTACTGCTAGAGATAGGAGAGAGATGGGTATTGTATTTTGGGGACTGACTTTAAGATGCTGTATGTAATTTTTATAAAACATGAGAGTATGAACAGAGAGCATATTTAGACTATGCTTGCAAAGATCTCACAGACTAACTTTGAAATAGTGTCATTAGCCAACATGGAGAACAGGTTTTATGGACAAAGTTTCCCCAAGAGCTATCTACCATTCACTGAATCATGCCTGATTATGTGCTGTCATTTTTCTTCCTGGTACTTAAACTTCCTAATATGACTTCAGTGAGTGGGTTTGCTCTATATTTCATTTATTCCCTAAGGCCATTCATAAACAAATTACTTGAGGGAATAATGACAGGTTCTATCAACTGTTATATATATATATGAAAATTTCAACAGCATTTGATGATAAACTGAATAATAAATGTGTTGAATTCAAGGAAGAAACTTTTTCTCTCAACCCTCCCTTACTCTTTTATTTTGTTGTCCAGTTGCTAAGTCATATTCGACTCTTTGTGACTCCATGAACTGTAGCACACCAGGCTTCGCTGTCCTTTACTATTTCCCAAAGTTTGCTCAAACTCATATCCACTGAGTTGACGATGTCACACAACCATCTCATCCTCTGTTGCCCTCTTCTCCTCTTGCCTTCAATCTTTCCCAGTATCAGGATCTTTTCCAATGAGCTGGCTTTTTGCATCAGGTGGTCAAATTATTGGAGTTTCAGCTTCAGCATCAGTCCTTTCAATGAATATTTAGGGATGATTTCCTTTACAATTGACTGGTTTGATCTCCTTGCTGTCCAAGGGACTCTTGAGAGTCTTCTCAAGCACCCCAGCTTGAAAGGATCAGTTCTTAGGCGCTCAGCTTTCTTTATGATCCAACTCTAACATCTGTACATGACTACTGGAAAAACTATAATGTTGACTCTATAGATCTTTGTTGGCAAAATAACATCTCTGTTTTTAAATATGTTATCTAGGTTTGTCATAGCTTTTGTTCCAGAGGAGCAAGCATCTTTTAATTTCATCACTGCAACCACCATACACAGCAATTTTGGAGCCCAAAGAAATTAACTCTGTCACTGTTTTCATTTTTTGCTCCCATATATTTGGCATGAAGTGATTAAAAATTAAAATAGATACCTTCTCAAAAGTAGAATGTGGGCCTTGGGTTAGGGCACTGATGGTATATTTCTTTCCACTTGGTTGAGTAGTCCCACTGCCCCACTAATGAGCCAAATGTATTTTTCAGAAAATTAACAGCTCACAAAGATTTACATTTCAATTTACATCTACAAGGCAATTTTCTGACACAGCTGTTCTCCTGATTGACTCCTTAAGAACTTTCCTTATAACTTTTCCATTGCTTTGCTTTTAAAATCTCAACACGGGTGTCTAATTTTAATATGCTAATTTAGATAATGTGCTTTCTTCAACTTTAGGAAGTTTTTTGTTAAGGCGATAAAGGAAAACAAAGATCCCTGTCCTCACAGTACTTATATTCTCAGTGGGGGAAGGAGAATAATAGAGGCAGAAAATAAAAACTGCTATATAGTATTTCAGAAAATGGTAAGTGCTATAGAAGATGGACAAATTGAGCAGAATAAAGGGGAACTGGAGTACCAGGTGAGGGAGGAGTGTAGTGGGCAATTTTACATAGACTGATCAGAGTTAGCCTTCAGTAAGATGACACTTTATTAATAGCAAGCTCCCAAAGAAGGTAAGGGAGTTAGCCATGATTATGAAAAGGGTAGCTAAACAAGCTCATAAGTGGCCCCTTTCCCTCCTTTTTTTTTGGCCTTCAATCTTTCCCAGTATCAGGATCTTTTCCAATGAGCTGGCTTTTTGCATCAGGTGGTCAAATTATTGGAGTTTCAGCTTCAGCATCAGTCCTTTCAATGAATATTTAGGGATGATTTCCTTTACAATTGACTGGTTTGATCTCCTTGCTGTCCAAGGGACTCTTGAGAGTCTTCTCAAGCACCCCAGCTTGAAAGGATCAGTTCTTAGGCGCTCAGCTTTCTTTATGATCCAACTCTAACATCTGTACATGACTACTGGAAAAACTATAATGTTGACTCTATAGATCTTTGTTGGCAAAATAACATCTCTGTTTTTAAATATGTTATCTAGGTTTGTCATAGCTTTTGTTCCAGAGGAGCAAGCATCTTTTAATTTCATCACTGCAACCACCATACACAGCAATTTTGGAGCCCAAAGAAATTAACTCTGTCACTGTTTTCATTTTTTGCTCCCATATATTTGGCATGAAGTGATTAAAAATTAAAATAGATACCTTCTCAAAAGTAGAATGTGGGCCTTGGGTTAGGGCACTGATGGTATATTTCTTTCCACTTGGTTGAGTAGTCCCACTGCCCCACTAATGAGCCAAATGTATTTTTCAGAAAATTAACAGCTCACAAAAGATTTACATTTCAATTTACATCTACAAGGCAATTTTCTGACACAGCTGTTCTCCTGATTGACTCCTTAAGAACTTTCCTTATAACTTTTCCATTGCTTTGCTTTTAAAATCTCAACACGGGTGTCTAATTTTAATATGCTAATTTAGATAATGTGCTTTCTTCAACTTTAGGAAGTTTTTTGTTAAGGCGATAAAGGAAAACAAAGATCCCTGTCCTCACAGTACTTATATTCTCAGTGGGGGAAGGAGAATAATAGAGGCAGAAAATAAAAACTGCTATATAGTATTTCAGAAAATGGTAAGTGCTATAGAAGATGGACAAATTGAGCAGAATAAAGGGGAACTGGAGTACCAGGTGAGGGAGGAGTGTAGTGGGCAATTTTACATAGACTGATCAGAGTTAGCCTTCAGTAAGATGACACTTTATTAATAGCAAGCTCCCAAAGAAGGTAAGGGAGTTAGCCATGATTATGAAAAGGGTAGCTAAACAAGCTCATAAGTGGTCAATGAAGAACTGTGGTATTGACAAATATATGTGAAATTTGGAAGAGGTTCCCCTAACAAAGTTGTTTTAAAGTGGTCTTATGGTAAAGTCAGTGCAGTCACAGTAGTGCCTTTTAGAGTGCTGCATAAGGAATCTTCAGCTTATCAGTGAATTGTTCTACAGTTTGTAGGCCAGTTAGTGGTTTTATCTTTTTTGGTGGCTTTAAACTATGACCATAAGGCCACTGAGCAAATCAACCAGGGAGGCTTTGTAACCTTTGATTGTCTTGTTTGGACAGAAATGACATTTAAAAATCTCTTCATAAATCTAAAACAAAGGAGAAGCTCTGGTTTTTAGAATTCATTTGGAATGTGGCTGATGGAGGCTCTCACTGCTCAGAATTTTTCTACTTTGGTCAAAGTGATCAAGAGTTTCTCCTTCAAAGAGAATAGCCATCAACTCATTTGCTCCTCCCAATTGTCTGTTTCTTATTATATGTATATCAAATACACAGCTCAGTTTACTCATCTAAGTTATGACTGGGTAGAGAGATATTCGGAGACCCATTTTAAACAAGTCAGTTGCAGGCAACAGTTTCCTTCATTAACTCTAAAGTCGTTCAGCAGACTTTTAAAAGTTTTTGCAATTCATTCTGGAAGTGCCACCATATTTAATTCTAATATATGCTTGGCCTTTTTCTAGCAAAAAGATCCCACCTCTGTGCCCATGGCTTTGCCTTTAGTTTTATATTTACACTGGGCAGATTGCTGTAGCCTCTAGGCCGTAAGGCAGGATTCACAATATTTATGTGGTTTCAGTGAAACACACTTTCAGACACCAGATTTTTTGGCAGCAAACTGGAATGACTAAAAAGGCCCAAATCACTCTAAAAAAGTAAGCAATAATTATAAGAGAATCCTGACTACAGAATGACAGTATCTCACAGAGTGTATAAAAGTGTCATGGTCACGGTGCTATTCATTTGGTGACCTTTCAGCACAGTCATGAGTACAACTGTTTCCTTCCCTAACCAGCTCCGCACTCTGTCAGTAAATATCTGAGTTAGCCATGATTATGAAAAGGGTAGCTAAACAAGCTCATAAGTGGTCAATGAAGAACTGTGGTATTGACAAATATATGTGAAATTTGGAAGAGGTTCCCCTAACAAAGTTGTTTTAAAGTGGTCTTATGGTAAAGTCAGTGCAGTCACAGTAGTGCCTTTTAGAGTGCTGCATAAGGAATCTTCAGCTTATCAGTGAATTGTTCTACAGTTTGTAGGCCAGTTAGTGGTTTTATCTTTTTTGGTGGCTTTAAACTATGACCATAAGGCCACTGAGCAAATCAACCAGGGAGGCTTTGTAACCTTTGATTGTCTTGTTTGGACAGAAATGACATTTAAAAATCTCTTCATAAATCTAAAACAAAGGAGAAGCTCTGGTTTTTAGAATTCATTTGGAATGTGGCTGATGGAGGCTCTCACTGCTCAGAATTTTTCTACTTTGGTCAAAGTGATCAAGAGTTTCTCCTTCAAAGAGAATAGCCATCAACTCATTTGCTCCTCCCAATTGTCTGTTTCTTATTATATGTATATCAAATACACAGCTCAGTTTACTCATCTAAGTTATGACTGGGTAGAGAGATATTCGGAGACCCATTTTAAACAAGTCAGTTGCAGGCAACAGTTTCCTTCATTAACTCTAAAGTCGTTCAGCAGACTTTTAAAAGTTTTTGCAATTCATTCTGGAAGTGCCACCATATTTAATTCTAATATATGCTTGGCCTTTTTTCTAGCAAAAAAAGATCCCACCTCTGTGCCCATGGCTTTGCCTTTAGTTTTATATTTACACTGGGCAGATTGCTGTAGCCTCTAGGCCGTAAGGCAGGATTCACAATATTTATGTGGTTTCAGTGAAACACACTTTCAGACACCAGATTTTTTGGCAGCAAACTGGAATGACTAAAAAGGCCCAAATCACTCTAAAAAAGTAAGCAATAATTATAAGAGAATCCTGACTACAGAATGACAGTATCTCACAGAGTGTATAAAAGTGTCATGGTCACGGTGCTATTCATTTGGTGACCTTTCAGCACAGTCATGAGTACAACTGTTTCCTTCCCTAACCAGCTCCGCACTCTGTCAGTAAATATCTGACCTTCTCTTGGTACACTCTTGATGATACTTCTTTACTCTTATTTTTGCAGTAAGTTGTTTTTGTCCCTACTGTGCTACATGACTCAGTATTCTCTTTGACAGTCATCAGCATAACATCACATATGCTAAGTTATTTTTTAAAAATACACATGGCTCAAAAGTTGATGGTATACTTGTGAAGAGACTGCAACACAGCAGTGAGAACTACTGCCTTGGGAAATAACTATCTGTCTTATTAAGGTTCAGATTTAACTACCTTTTATCTTAGGCCAGAAGTGTTGAGGCTACAGCCATATATAACCTTGTACCTTTTTAATATTTTTTCCCCCACTGACTTGTATTCTCTAAAAAAATAATACTCCCAAATAGGTGTACTCATGCTTAACTCTATTTTTAATTTCCCTCATCTGATTCTCCTCTGATCATTGACTATGCTACCTGTTACTTCAACATAAATAAAACTCTAAATCTTGTTTCCTTTAATTTCTACAAATGATCTCCCTTTCTGTATCCCTACACCCACTGTGGAACATTGTTTTTGATAAATTTCACACCAGCCACTTGCCAGTTATTCATGGCAGCAGTGTGTCTAGAACTCACACCTGCATTTGAAGGCAGCAGAGTTTATAGTATAATTCACAGCATAAATTGTGGAGGCAAGAATAATTTCCAGTGTATATTCTCCAGATTATAGTCTCTCCACATCATAGGTCATTTCAAAAATCACAGGAAAAAGACAATACTATCAGACAGCCCTATAGAAATACCTTTACCAGATCTATTTTAATGATTATTCTTATTGCATAGCTTCAGAGTCTTAATCTATAAGTTCTGCCCATCGACTAAGTCTATGGGTATTTGAAGGTGGGCTTAAACTCTTTGAAAAGAAACACCTTTATATTCTATCTCCTCTAGGACATATGTATATTTCCTGGAAGGATAGGTGGTCTCACCTTAGGAGAGACAGCTCATTAAAGTAGGAAACAGCCATTTAGTGGCAGTTGTAATTTCACCTTCAGTTTTACATTCAAAAGCTATTGAAGCTGTGCTTTCATGGAGATGGTGGTGGTGGTGGCTCTATCTTACAAAATGACAGCCCTCCACTTTCTGACACACTGCAATTTATCAAAACACTTATTATATAAATATTTAAGGCAATGGAATTACAGAAGGCCAACTAATCTGAAACTGTAAAGAAAATGTTCCCATATAAAAGTCCAAATTCTGGGGGTGGAGCTAAGATGGCGGCGTAGAAGGACATGCACTCATCTCTCCTGAAAAACTGCCTGCACTGCGACCAGTTCCTGGGAAACCATCGACGAAAGGAGGTTGGATCTGATCATAGAGAGGATACCCCACATGGAAGAACAAAGGAGAAGCCGCATCAAGACGGCAGGAGGGGCGCAATCGCACTTTTAAAAGTCAAACCTCATACCCACCAGAGAGGCTGGGCGGGCCAAAGCCGCAAAGCCTGTTGCAGATCAAAACCTGGGAAAGGAGCCGTGACACCCACAAGGGACTGAGCCAGACCTGCTTTGGAGGGTCCAGGTGCCCCCCTGAGCTAGAAGTGCCCTTGAGCAGGCCTCCGAAGGACAGCACTCAGTTTCCTTTGGAGAAGGTTACCATTAACCCAATCATAGAGTCGCCCAGGAGGACTGGAAAGTCTGTGTGCACTGTGATCTGGGACAGGGGAATAGCGATCCTGCATGAGACTGAGCCAGACACCTCTGAGTAACCTGACGTCTCCCGCGGTGGCGGGGGTCGACGGTGGCCTGCAGCAGGGTCGGGGGCACTGCGGAAGTGCTTCCCATAGAGTGTGTGGGAATAAATCCTTTGTGAGACAGAGGCCATTTTCCCTACTGTAGTTTGGCTGCTGGTCAAACTGCAGGGCTGCTGGGCAAGCTACAGGGAGGGAACTTAGCTCCACCCAGCAAGAAAGGGGATTTGGATTAAGAAACTCCCAGGGCCAGCCTGGGCGGGCCTTTTAGTTCTGGAATAGGCCGAAATAAACAAGCCATCAAAGAGGTCTTCAGATCCAACCACTGCCAGAGGCAAGAAAAAGACTGATAATTCCTGAATAGTCAGCAAGAGACAGAAGAACATAAACACTATTTTCACGTTTTGTCTGAAGCTGGAGTTACTATTGGACTTTAAAATTTCACTTTTTGTATTGTATTTGTTTCAATTTTTGTTTTTTTTCTCTTTTTTCCAAACCCATTCAGTGCACCCCCCGCTTTTTTTTTTCTTTTTGGGGGGGTGGTGTGAGAGTGGGTGTGTTCATTTCCTTCACTGAATTCTATTGAAGCCACTAATCTTATCAGTAAGACTGAATATATTCAAGTTTACATAATTTTTCTTTTTTCTTTTTCCTTTTAAACCATACATTTTATTTTGGTATAAACTTCTGTTTCCCCATTGGCCTTTTAAGGTTCTGTGGGGGTTTTGTTTGTTTTTATTATTTTTGCTTTGTTTTTCTATATTTTTCTATATACTTAGCTCTTTTAATTAAAAAAAAATTTTCATTTGTACTACTACTTCCTCTATAATTCTTTGCTTTCTCTGAAGCTCCTCTCCTATAGCACTAAACTCTAATACATACAAATCTTTATCTCCCTATATTTAACTTTGCAATATTATTCTATATTTCTCTTCTATCCTCCCTTTCTCTTTTTCCCTTTCCCCACCATATTTCTTAGTCTGTTCTGTCCTCATTGCCTTATCCCCAATGGGGACCCTGCTCTAGCATTATTCGCCAATTGGTGCTCTATTTAGTTTGGTTATTAACTGGTGGATATCATTCTTGGTTTTCTCTATTCGCCGTACTAATGTACTGTATTTTTGATTGGAATGCTTGGGTTATGTTACAGCTGTATATGTTTATGTGTATGATTCAATATGCTAGATAGTATTTGCATAATTTTTTAATTGCCATTTGTGAAAGGTATACCTTCTGTTCCTCATTTGCATATATATGTTTTAATATCATTTAATGCCATAACAAACCAGCCATAAATCTTCATTCCCTGGTCAGGCAACAAGCCCCGGGGCTTTAGGGAGGGAGCACTGACTCCAAAACTCTGCAATACTAGAGAACGCCTAACACTAAAGAGCAGTATACAAGTGAGAACGCCAACAAAGGTAATCACTTGTATGCAAGTCCTGACATCACCCAATCACCAGCATCACCCAGAATAAGAAGCCCCCTCCAAACAACAAACACCAACAGATGTAACTCAAAGTCTGGGAAAAGGAAATCACAAACAGAGTCAGTTAAAAAATTAATAATAACAATGAAACGCCAGAGAAATACCACACAAGTGAAGGAACAATCTACAAACACACAAGATCAAATCAATGAAAAGAATTTGGACAAACTTTCTGAAAGTGATTTCAGAGGAATGATAGTAAAGATGATCAAAGACACTGAAAACAGAATGTTAGGGAAATTTCAAGACACAACTAACACACTGAATAAAGGAATACAAGAATTTACCAAAAAAGTAACAGAGACAAACAACTCAATTGCTGAACTGAAAAATACTGTAGAAGGAATCAAGAGCAGAGTATCTGAGACAGAAGACCGGATAAGTGAGCTGGAAGATAAAATGGTGGAAGTAACTGCTGAAAAACAGACTCTAGCTCAAAAAATGAAAAGAGCAGAGGATAGCCTCAGAGACCTCTGTGATAATATCAAACGCACCAACATTCGAATTATAGGGGTTCCAGAAGAAGAAGAAAAAAAGAAAGGCTATGAGAAAATTTTTGAAGAGATTCTAGTTGAAAATTTCCCCAACATGGGAAAAGAAATAGTCAATCAAGCCCAAGAAGCGCAAAGAGTCTCATACAGAATAAACCCGAGAAGAAACACACCAAGACACGTATTAATGAAGCTAACACAAATTAAACACAAACACAGAATTCTAAAAGCAGCAAGGGAAAAGTAACTTGTGACATACAAGGGAAAGCCCATCCGTTTAACAGCTGACCTTTCAACAGAAACTATGCAGGCCAGAAGGGAATGACAGGACACATTTAAAGCACTGAAACAGAATCATCTGCAACCAAGAATACTCTACCCTGCAAGGATCTCATTAAAAATTGATGGAGAAATCAAAAGCTTTACAGACAAGCAAAAATTAAAAGAATATACTAACACCAAACCAGCCTTACAACAAGTGTTAAAGGGACTAATATAGACAACAAGTATAAAAGGAGAAGATCCATGAAACAAACCCATCATAACATCTAAGAAGATGACAATAGGATCATATGTATCAATAATTACTTTGAACGTAAATGGACTAAATGCCCCAACCAAAAGACACAGAGTGACTGAATGGATCCAAAAACACAACCCATACATATGCTGCCTCGAGGAAACTCATTTCAGACCTAGAGACACTCATAGATTGAAAGTGAGATGCTGGAAAAAGATATTCCATACAAATGGAAATCAAAAGAAAGCTGGAGTAGCAATCCTCATATCAGACAAAATAGATTTTAAAGTAAAGAAGATTCTAAGAGACAAGGCAGGTCACTACATCATGATTAAGGAATTGATCCAAGAAGAAGACATAACAATCGTAAATATCTATGCACCCAACGCAGGAGCACACCAATACATAAGACAAACAGTTTCAGACATAAAAGAAGACATCGACAGTAACACAATCATTGTAGGAGACTTTAACACTCCTCTCACACCAATGGACAGATCATCCAAACAGAAAATTAATAAAGAAACACAAGCCTTAAATGCCACACTAGAAGAAATGAACCTCACTGATATCTTTAGGACTTTCCATCCTAAAGCAGAAGAATACACTTTCTTCTCAAGTGCTCATGGAACATTCTCCAGGATAGACCACATCTTGGGCCACAAATCAAACCTCAGTCAATTCCAGAAAACTGAAATTATATCAGCCATCTTCTCGGACCACAATGCAATGAGACTAGAGATCAACTACAGGCAAAAAACCGCTAAAAACACAAACACATGGCGATTAAACAATACGTACCTAAAAAGCCAACTGATTACCGAGCAAATCAAAGGAGAAATAAAACAATTCCTAGAAGAAAATGACAATGAACACATGACAGTGCAAAACCTATGGGATACTGCAAAAGCAGTCCTAAGAGGGAAGTTTATAGCAATTCAATCCCACCTCAAGAAACTAGGAAAATCTCAAACAAATGACCTTACCTTACGCTTAAAACCACTGGAGAAAGAAGAACAAAAACACCCCAAAGCCAGCAGAAGATGGGAAATCATAAAGATCAGAGCAGAAATAAATGATAAAAACAAAAAATAAACCCTTTGAGGATCATATGTATCAATAATTACTTTGAACGTAAATGGACTAAATGCCCCAACCAAAAGACACAGAGTGACTGAATGGATCCAAAAACACAACCCATACATATGCTGCCTCGAGGAAACTCATTTCAGACCTAGAGACACTCATAGATTGAAAGTGAGATGCTGGAAAAAGATATTCCATACAAATGGAAATCAAAAGAAAGCTGGAGTAGCAATCCTCATATCAGACAAAATAGATTTTAAAGTAAAGAAGATTCTAAGAGACAAGGCAGGTCACTACATCATGATTAAGGAATTGATCCAAGAAGAAGACATAACAATCGTAAATATCTATGCACCCAACGCAGGAGCACACCAATACATAAGACAAACAGTTTCAGACATAAAAGAAGACATCGACAGTAACACAATCATTGTAGGAGACTTTAACACTCCTCTCACACCAATGGACAGATCATCCAAACAGAAAATTAATAAAGAAACACAAGCCTTAAATGCCACACTAGAAGAAATGAACCTCACTGATATCTTTAGGACTTTCCATCCTAAAGCAGAAGAATACACTTTCTTCTCAAGTGCTCATGGAACATTCTCCAGGATAGACCACATCTTGGGCCACAAATCAAACCTCAGTCAATTCCAGAAAACTGAAATTATATCAGCCATCTTCTCGGACCACAATGCAATGAGACTAGAGATCAACTACAGGCAAAAAACCGCTAAAAACACAAACACATGGCGATTAAACAATACGTACCTAAAAAGCCAACTGATTACCGAGCAAATCAAAGGAGAAATAAAACAATTCCTAGAAGAAAATGACAATGAACACATGACAGTGCAAAACCTATGGGATACTGCAAAAGCAGTCCTAAGAGGGAAGTTTATAGCAATTCAATCCCACCTCAAGAAACTAGGAAAATCTCAAACAAATGACCTTACCTTACGCTTAAAACCACTGGAGAAAGAAGAACAAAAACACCCCAAAGCCAGCAGAAGATGGGAAATCATAAAGATCAGAGCAGAAATAAATGATAAAGAAACAAAAGAAACAATAGTAAAGATAAATAAAACAAAAAGCTGGTTCTTCGAAAAGGTCAATAAAATCGACACACCACTGGCCAGACTCATCAAGAAAAAGAGAGAGGGGCTTCCCCTGGTGGTCCAGTGGATAAGGACACCGCCTTGCAATGCAAGGGGCGCCAGTTCAAGCCCTGGCTTGGGAAGATCCCACGTGCCGCGGAGCGGCTGGACTGATATGCCCAATCACCGAGCTGGAGCTCTGGAGCGCATGCGCCCAGAGCCGGCGCTCTGCGACAACAGACGCCACCGCGATGGGAGGCCGGTAGGAGACAAAGAACAAAGACCGATGAAAACAGAGAAATGAAAGACCAATAGAAGTGGCCCACCCGCTCCCCTCCCTCCCCAACCCGACCCCTGCCCAAAATAAATGAATAAATAAATCTTTAAAAAAAAAAAAAAAAAAGAGAGAGAAGAACCAGATCACCAAAATCAAAAATGAAAAAGGAGAGATTACAACAGAGAATGCAGAAATCCAAAGGATTATAAGAGACTATTATGAACAACTCTATGGCAACAAACTGGACAACCTGGAAGAAATGGACAGTTTCTTAGAGAAGATGAATCTCCCAAGACTCAACCAGGAAGAAATAAAAACTATGAACAAGCCAATCACAAGCTCAGAAATCGACGTTGTGATCAAAAATCTACCCAAAAATAAAAGCCCAGGGCCAGATGGCTTCACAGGTGAATTCTACCAAACATTTAAAGAAGAGTTAATGCCTGTTCTTCTAAAACTCTTCCAAACAATTGCACAGGAAGGAACATTTCCAAACATATTCTACAAGGCTGCCATCACCCTGATACCAAAGCCAGGCAAAGACAACACAAAAAAGGAAAACTACAGGCCAATTTCACTGATGAATCTAGATGCCAAAATCCTCAACAAAATCCTAGCAAACAGAATTCAACAACATATCAAAAAACTCATACATCACAATCAAGTTGGGTTCATCCCAGGCATGCAAGGATTCTTCAATATCTGCAAATCAATCAATGTGATACACCATATCAACAAATTGCAAGACAAAAACCACATGATAATCTCAATAGATGCAGAAAAAGCCTTTGACAAAATCAAACACCCATTTAAGATAAAAACTCTTCAAAAAATGGGCATAGAACGAACTTATCTTAACATAGTGAAAGCCATATATGAGAAGCCCACAGCTAACATTATCCTCAATGGTGAAAAACTCAAAGCATTTCCTCTAAGATCAGGAACAAGACAAGGGTGTCCACTTTCACCACTCTTATTCAACATAGTCCTGGAAGTTCTAGCAACAGCAGTAAGAGAAGAGAAAGAAATCAAAGGAATCCAGATTGGAAAGGAAGAAGTCAAACTCTCTCTTTTTTCAGATGACATATTATACATAGAAAATCCCAAAGACACTATTACAAAACTACTAGAGTTAATCAGCGAATTCAGCAAAGTCGCAGGATACAAAATCTACATACAGAAATCACTGGCATTCCTATACACAAACAATGAAAAATCAGAAAACGAAATCAAAGGGGCAATCCCCTTCACCATTGCAACCAAAAGAATCAAATATCTAGGAATAAACCTACCCAAAGAAACAAAAGAACCGTACACAGAAAATTACAAGACACTCATGAGAGAAATTAAAGAAGATTTAAACAGATGGAAAGATATTCCGTGTTCCTGGGTCGGGAGAATCAATATTGTGAAAATGACCATACTACCAAATATCATCTACAGATTCAATGCAATACCTAGCCAACTACCATTGACATTTTTCACAGAACTAGACCACAGAACTAGACCAAATAATAACACAGTTCATATGGAAACACAAAAGACCTTGAATAGCCAAAGCAATCCTGAGGAAGAAGAATGGAGCTGGAGGAATCAGCCTCCCTAACTTCAGACTCTACTACAAAGCAACAGTCATCAAGACAGTATGGTACTGGCACAAAAACAGAACTATAGACCAATGGGACAAGATCAAGAACCCAGAGATAAACCCACGCACCTATGGGTACCTTATCTTTGACAAAGGTGGTGAACATATAAAATGGGACAAAGACAGCCTCTTCAACAAATGGTGCTGGGAAAATTGGACAGCTACTTGCAAAAAAATGAAGTTGGAACATTCCCTGACACCATGCACAAAGATCAACTCAAAATGGATTAAAGACCTAAATGTAAGACCAGAAACCATCAAACTCTTAGAGGAGAATATAGGCAAAACCCTCAAGGACATCAATCAAAGCAAGATCTTCTCTGACCCACCTACTAAAATAGCAGAACTGAAAAGAAAAGTCAACACGTGGGATCTCATGAAACTTAAAAACTTTTGTACAGCAAAAGAAATTACAAGAAAGCTGAACAGACAGCCCACAGAGTGGGAGAAAATCATAGCAAATGAAACAACAGACAAAGAATTAATCTCCAAAATCTACAAGCAACTCAGACAACTCAGCACTGGAAAAACGAACAACCCAATCGAAAAATGGGAAAAAGATCTAAAGAGATGCCTCTCCAGAGAGGACATACAGATGGCCCAGAAGCACATGAAACGATGCTCAACCTCGCTTATTATTAGAGAAATGCAAATTAAAACCACAATGAGGTATCACCTCACACCCGTCAGAATGGCCATCATCACAAATCGACAAACAATAAATGCTGGAGAGGGTGCGGAGAAAAGGGTACCCTCTTGCATTGCTGGTGGGAATGTAAATTGATACAGCCTCTATGGAAGACAGTATGGAGATTTCTTAAAAAACTATAAATAGAAGCACCGTATGACCTAGCAATTCCACTACTAGGCCTATATCCTGATGAAATCAAATTGAAAGAAGCACCTGTACCCCAGTGTTCATTGCAGCTCTCTATACAATAGTCAGAACATGGAAGCAACCTAGATGTCCATCGATGAATGAATGGATACAGAAGCCCTGGTACATATATACAATGGAATACTACACAGCTGTAAAGAGAAATGCAGAAGAATCAGCCCTAATGAGGTGGCTGGATCTAGAGCGTATCCTAAAAAGTGAAGTCAGTCAGAAAGAGAAGGACAAATACAGTATATTAACACATATATATGGAATCTAGTAGGATGGTGATGATGGCACACGCAGTGAAGTGACTGAAAGACAGACATGGACAGTGGACATATGGACATTGTGGGGAAGGAACAGAAGGTGGGAGGCATAAAGGAAGTAGCATGAAGTTGGAACATTCCCTGACACCATGCACAAAGATCAACTCAAAATGGATTAAAGACCTAAATGTAAGACCAGAAACCATCAAACTCTTAGAGGAGAATATAGGCAAAACCCTCAAGGACATCAATCAAAGCAAGATCTTCTCTGACCCACCTACTAAAATAGCAGAACTGAAAAGAAAAGTCAACACGTGGGATCTCATGAAACTTAAAAACTTTTGTACAGCAAAAGAAATTACAAGAAAGCTGAACAGACAGCCCACAGAGTGGGAGAAAATCATAGCAAATGAAACAACAGACAAAGAATTAATCTCCAAAATCTACAAGCAACTCAGACAACTCAGCACTGGAAAAACGAACAACCCAATCGAAAAATGGGAAAAAGATCTAAAGAGATGCCTCTCCAGAGAGGACATACAGATGGCCCAGAAGCACATGAAACGATGCTCAACCTCGCTTATTATTAGAGAAATGCAAATTAAAACCACAATGAGGTATCACCTCACACCCGTCAGAATGGCCATCATCACAAATCGACAAACAATAAATGCTGGAGAGGGTGCGGAGAAAAGGGTACCCTCTTGCATTGCTGGTGGGAATGTAAATTGATACAGCCTCTATGGAAGACAGTATGGAGATTTCTTAAAAAACTATAAATAGAAGCACCGTATGACCTAGCAATTCCACTACTAGGCCTATATCCTGATGAAATCAAATTGAAAGAAGCACCTGTACCCCAGTGTTCATTGCAGCTCTCTATACAATAGTCAGAACATGGAAGCAACCTAGATGTCCATCGATGAATGAATGGATACAGAAGCCCTGGTACATATATACAATGGAATACTACACAGCTGTAAAGAGAAATGCAGAAGAATCAGCCCTAATGAGGTGGCTGGATCTAGAGCGTATCCTAAAAAGTGAAGTCAGTCAGAAAGAGAAGGACAAATACAGTATATTAACACATATATATGGAATCTAGTAGGATGGTGATGATGGCACACGCAGTGAAGTGACTGAAAGACAGACATGGACAGTGGACATATGGACATTGTGGGGAAGGAACAGAAGGTGGGAGGCATAAAGGAAGTAGCATGAAGGCCTGTACTATCATAAATGAGGAGAATAGCTCTAGTCATTGCTCTGTGAGAAAAGGGTATCCTTCACGGGTGCTGTGTGATGGTTGGGAGGGGTGGGAGAGGGGGATATACATGTGACTAATCTGAGAACATACATATCTGTAAACAGCAGGGCTCTGTAAAAGTTGAAAGCAAAATAAACGCTTAAAAAAAAAAAAGTCCAAATTCTGACTTTATTGTCAGAGTTGCTGGGCGAAATTTTATGAACACATACATATATATAAATTAATTAGACAAAGAGGCCATTACACTGAGGTGACTCCAGTGCCATGGTGGCCTACTTTTGGTAAACCAAACCCTAAGCCTATAAATGCATCAATGGTATACAATCAAAGCCTAAGGACAACCAATCATAACCAGCCAACCAGTTAAGCTATATCCAGTCAATAGTCTCTTGGCCTTTTCTCTCAGCTCCTGTCAGAGAACCGTTCCTAAGCACCCCTGTTTTGGTGCTGACTGGCTGGAATTCACTTTCAATCAAATAAACACTTAAAATGTTTAATATACTCCCATCTATGTTTTAACAAGACACACACACATACATATTCACTAAATTATAGAAACATGTGACACGGGCTTCCTTGGCAGTCCAGTGGGCAAAGAGTCCACCCTTCAGTGCAAGGAGTGCTGGTTCCAATCCCTGGGCCCAGGAAGATCCCACGGCTGCATTGAGGAGCATGGAGATTTCCATCGATGAAATTTGGAATGGAAATCAAATTGAAAGAAGCAGAAGTTCTCCTTTTATACAATAGTCAGAACATGGAAGCAACCTAGATGTCCATCGATGAATGAATGGATACAGAAGCCCTGGTACATATATACAATGGAATACTACACAGCTGTAAAGAGAAATGCAGAAGAATCAGCCCTAATGAGGTGGCTGGATCTAGAGCGTATCCTAAAAAGTGAAGTCAGTCAGAAAGAGAAGGACAAATACAGTATATTAACACATATATATGGAATCTAGTAGGATGGTGATGATGGCACACGCAGTGAAGTGACTGAAAGACAGACATGGACAGTGGACATATGGACATTGTGGGGAAGGAACAGAAGGTGGGAGGCATAAAGGAAGTAGCATGAAGGCCTGTACTATCATAAATGAGGAGAATAGCTCTAGTCATTGCTCTGTGAGAAAAGGGTATCCTTCACGGGTGCTGTGTGATGGTTGGGAGGGGTGGGAGAGGGGGATATACATGTGACTAATCTGAGAACATACATATCTGTAAACAGCAGGGCTCTGTAAAAGTTGAAAGCAAAATAAACGCTTAAAAAAAAAAAAGTCCAAATTCTGACTTTATTGTCAGAGTTGCTGGGCGAAATTTTATGAACACATACATATATATAAATTAATTAGACAAAGAGGCCATTACACTGAGGTGACTCCAGTGCCATGGTGGCCTACTTTTGGTAAACCAAACCCTAAGCCTATAAATGCATCAATGGTATACAATCAAAGCCTAAGGACAACCAATCATAACCAGCCAACCAGTTAAGCTATATCCAGTCAATAGTCTCTTGGCCTTTTCTCTCAGCTCCTGTCAGAGAACCGTTCCTAAGCACCCCTGTTTTGGTGCTGACTGGCTGGAATTCACTTTCAATCAAATAAACACTTAAAATGTTTAATATACTCCCATCTATGTTTTAACAAGACACACACACATACATATTCACTAAATTATAGAAACATGTGACACGGGGCTTCCTTGGCAGTCCAGTGGGCAAAGAGTCCACCCTTCAGTGCAAGGAGTGCTGGTTCAATCCCTGGCCCAGGAAGATCCCACGTGCTGAGGAGCAGCTGGATTGGTGTGACTAATTACAAGCCAGCACTCTGGAGTGCATGTGCCCAGAGCTGGTGCTCTGCATTGAGAGAAGCCACTGCAATGGAAGGCCCACCCAGGCCAAAGAAAAAAGATGGATGGAAATAAATAAATAAATAACCAATAAAAGAGGTCAAAATTAAAAAAAAAGTGATATGACCATTATTTCAATTCAATTTAATATATTAACTTACCTAAGGGTTAAGGAAATCATAGAGAATATGGAAAATAGTTGAATTCTATGCCCACTGAGGTTAGAGTGTGATTAGCTGAAAATCTTTTGCTAGTATTTAAAACTTCCACTGGTATTTTGGACAGGTGATTTTTCATCCATGTGTTCACAGTCAGTAAAAATTCTCTGGGCATTAAAATAGGTTCCCCTACTTTCCCAAATACCTCCTAAGAAGTACCTGAAAACCTCTATGAAGATGTTAAACAAACCACATTTTCTTTTAAGAGAATGTTCTGTTTTCCATGATATTTTTCTAGAACAGTTTTAATTAGCTACTTTAGAATTGTTATGAACCTTTACTGCTTTGCCTGTGGTCTACCTGTCTGCTTTTCTCTTTCTGCCTTCTGGGCTCTGTACATCTCTTACTTCACATCTAGCACTCCAGCCCTCTTTTGCCATGTGAAGCACTCAGTGCCTGGTTACAGCCCAAAAGCAAAGTGTAAAATGATAGGATTAACCTCGACTCAGATTATTTCTTCATCTTGATTTGTACCACTAAGGGATTCAGAACCCGCTTAGCCTAAGCACCCAATCTAAGTTCTTGTTTTGCCTTTTCTCTCAGCTCCTGTCAGAGAACCGTTCCTAAGCACCTGTTTTGGTGCTGACTGGCTGGAATTCACTTTCAATCAAATAAACACTTAAAATGTTTAATATACTCCCATCTATGTTTTAACAAGACACACACACATACATATTCACTAAATTATAGAAACATGTGACACGGGCTTCCTTGGCAGTCCAGTGGGCAAAGAGTCCACCCTTCAGTGCAAGGAGTGCTGGTTCAATCCCTGGCCCAGGAAGATCCCACGTGCTGAGGAGCAGCTGGATTGGTGTGACTAATTACAAGCCAGCACTCTGGAGTGCATGTGCCCAGAGCTGGTGCTCTGCATTGAGAGAAGCCACTGCAATGGAAGGCCCACCCAGGCCAAAGAAAAAAGATGGATGGAAATAAATAAATAAATAACCAATAAAAGAGGTCAAAATTAAAAAAAAAGTGATATGACCATTATTTCAATTCAATTTAATATATTAACTTACCTAAGGGTTAAGGAAATCATAGAGAATATGGAAAATAGTTGAATTCTATGCCCACTGAGGTTAGAGTGTGATTAGCTGAAAATCTTTTGCTAGTATTTAAAACTTCCACTGGTATTTTGGACAGGTGATTTTTCATCCATGTGTTCACAGTCAGTAAAAATTCTCTGGGCATTAAAATAGGTTCCCCTACTTTCCCAAATACCTCCTAAGAAGTACCTGAAAACCTCTATGAAGATGTTAAACAAACCACATTTTCTTTTAAGAGAATGTTCTGTTTTCCATGATATTTTTCTAGAACAGTTTTAATTAGCTACTTTAGAATTGTTATGAACCTTTACTGCTTTGCCTGTGGTCTACCTGTCTGCTTTTCTCTTTCTGCCTTCTGGGCTCTGTACATCTCTTACTTCACATCTAGCACTCCAGCCCTCTTTTGCCATGTGAAGCACTCAGTGCCTGGTTACAGCCCAAAAGCAAAGTGTAAAATGATAGGATTAACCTACGACTCAGATTATTTCTTCATCTTGATTTGTACCACTAAGGGATTCAGAAAAAAAAAAATGTAGAAAGAACTAAAATTAACACATATTAGAGTACTCAGGAGATCAGGATCAATAGGAGAAATATATATAAATATTTATTACAAGGCATTTTGCTTACAGGATTATAGAGGCTGGCAGCCTCAAGATCTGTAGGTGAATCAGCAAGTGGGAAACTCAGGTGAGCCAATGATGTAGCTTCAGTTGGATTCCAAATGCCTGAAAACCTGAAGAGCTAATGGTGTGGTTCCGATTTGAAGGCCAGTAGGCTTGAGGCCCAGAAAAAAACTGATGTTCCAATCTGAGACCAAAGGCAGGAAAAAGCTGATGTCTCAGTAAAGAGCAAAGTCAGTCTTTCTGTTCCACTCAGGCATTCAAGTGATTGAAGGAGACCCCTCACAGCAGGAAGGGCAACCTACTCAGTCTATAGATTCAAATGCTAATCTCACCCAAAAACACCCTTTCAGAAACACCCATCTGCTATCTGATCAACTATCTAGGTACCCCAAAGTCCAGTCGAGTAAGCCATCACAAAACTCTTAAGAACTGATAAAACTATAGTGATAAAATAGTTCAAGAAAAGATCAAAGGATAGCGGTAGAAAGTAACGCAATAAAATTTTGATGAATATTAGTTTCTGTATCTACTTCAGGAGTTATATTTTAAGCGGGAAATTAAAAAAAACATAATACAGAATACTCACGTGTCACATGTATTTTTTTAGTTAGAAAAGACTAAGTGTTAAAATAATTCCCTCACAGTCATTAAAATATTAAAATATGTTCATGAAGAAATTTTAAAATGATACTAATATAGTAATACAAAAAAACACTGATAAAGCTTTACAAATTCCAAATATATATATTGAAACTTACTACACTGTGGTAGTTGATAAAGTAGATTTCAGAGAGAAATCCTGTGGTCTACCTGTCTGCTTTTCTCTTTCTGCCTTCTGGGCTCTGTACATCTCTTACTTCACATCTAGCACTCCAGCCCTCTTTTGCCATGTGAAGCACTCAGTGCCTGGTTACAGCCCAAAAGCAAAGTGTAAAATGAGAGGATTAACCTCGACTCAGATTATTTCTTCATCTTGATTTGTACCACTAAGGGATTCAGAAAAAAAAAAATGTAGAAAGAACTAAAATTAACACATATTAGAGTACTCAGGAGATCAGGATCAATAGGAGAAATATATATAAATATTTATTACAAGGCATTTTGCTTACAGGATTATAGAGGCTGGCAGCCTCAAGATCTGTAGGTGAATCAGCAAGTGGGAAACTCAGGTGAGCCAATGATGTAGCTTCAGTTGGATTCCAAATGCCTGAAAACCTGAAGAGCTAATGGTGTGGTTCCGATTTGAAGGCCAGTAGGCTTGAGGCCCAGAAAAAAACTGATGTTCCAATCTGAGACCAAAGGCAGGAAAAAGCTGATGTCTCAGTAAAGAGCAAAGTCAGTCTTTCTGTTCCACTCAGGCATTCAAGTGATTGAAGGAGACCCCTCACAGCAGGAAGGGCAACCTACTCAGTCTATAGATTCAAATGCTAATCTCACCCAAAAACACCCTTTCAGAAACACCCATCTGCTATCTGATCAACTATCTAGGTACCCCAAAGTCCAGTCGAGTAAGCCATCACAAAACTCTTAAGAACTGATAAAACTATAGTGATAAAATAGTTCAAGAAAAGATCAAAGGATAGCGGTAGAAAGTAACGCAATAAAATTTTGATGAATATTAGTTTCTGTATCTACTTCAGGAGTTATATTTTAAGCGGGAAATTAAAAAAAACATAATACAGAATACTCACGTGTCACATGTATTTTTTTAGTTAGAAAAGACTAAGTGTTAAAATAATTCCCTCACAGTCATTAAAATATTAAAATATGTTCATGAAGAAATTTTAAAATGATACTAATATAGTAATACAAAAAAACACTGATAAAGCTTTACAAATTCCAAATATATATATTGAAACTTACTACACTGTGGTAGTTGATAAAGTAGATTTCAGAGAGAAATAAAAGTACAAAGTACATAATAATGGTAAAGTGATGAGGCTGACATTCTGTTCTGGACACAATGCTGGAATGTCAAGGAAAGAATATCTAACAAGAGGGGAGGTGAGAGCCTGGTTCACTCTCTGAGTATTTATGATTAAATTTGGATCAGCCTGGTTCCATTTGTGCTGATTAATTCTTAAATTCCACTATGCTGAAGTTGAAAAGAATTAGTTTAATCTTGACAGAAATCAAGTAGCGGGACCCTTAAGTTAGTAGGTTTCTTACTATTTTTATGGCTAGACATCTTTTTTGGAGGCCACTGGATAAAAATTCTGGCCCTGCAACTCACTAACTTTCCAACTTAAGAGTCTCAGTTTCCCCAAACATAAAATGAGTAGTAGGTCCCCAGATACTGGTGGGGAGCATGGGATGAGGGAATGTGCCCAGAGCTTCCAATCCTCCTATTATATAATAGGTCCTTAACAAATAACTGGCTCCAGGCCCTCCATCCCTAGTGCTGTTGTAATCGAGTGGCAGGCTTGTTCAGCAAAACAGTCCAATGCTGCAGTAATGAAACAGATTGCTCGGATAATTGGCATTCTCCCCACCAAATGCAAGATTGATAGGTTCAATATAAATCTATGGTGTTACCCATTCTTGTAATAGAGAGTTCTCATTAAAGAAATGGATTAATTGGCTTACTGATGTTTTAGTGAGAGCCAGATTTGAATAAGTGGACTCGGCAGTCCTGAGAAAAGCAAATTAAACACTAATAAAGGCAGAAATGCGCTTGCTTAAGGTTAAAGTCTCAGCCATGGGCTCAAGTCAAGGATCTGATTATAAGATTTGTCAATGTGAGTGGATATTAATGTCTGACAGATGAAAATGGTCTGTGCTTGACAGTTCATGTTCCATCCAAGACACTCATATGCCTTGGAGCTGCTGTCTCCCATCCTCTAAAAGATTTCATCAAAGATTCCTAACTACTTGTCAGGAAATATGTGTCTCATATAGAAGCAGGCTCCACTTGCGTTTCCACAAACAACTAATAAGACATATTTGGGACAAACTAAATTAGACTAAAATATTCAACAGAGTTTTTCCCAAAGTATCACAGAGATCTTGCTTTATTAGCAAATTTTTACCTTAATCTCTCATTTCTCCCAGGAAATCACTGTTCAATCATCTTAGTATTTAACAGATGTTTTACTATGATTAATTTTGAAGAACGATGTAAATATACATTTGCACTTATTCATATTGCGTCTATCTTGCCCTGTGTAACAAATACAAGAGTGTTTGGCCAGTGCTTTTTCTCTATTTCAGAACCATTAATTTTTCCCTATTGATCATTCTCATAAATATGTAATCTTATCCGTCTTTAAAATAATGAAAAACAAAGACCTCTATTGACCCCACATTCTGTACTAGCTATAGTACCTTTTCTTTGCTTGATCCTTATAGCCTTAAGAATTGCTGCATGCTCGTTCCCCAGTTCCACTTCTCCTTTCCTCAGCTGATCCTCTAAGAGTCAGGCCAAGGCTTTTTCACCTCTTCCACACCTCTGATGCCCCTTCCCTCAATGCACTTCACACAAATGGCTCTCGATAGCCAGACTGCTAAATCCAAAGGCTGATTCTCTCTCCTTAACTTAAGTTGACTTGTAAGTAGCACTAGATACAGCTAATCACTGTCAAATTATTCTTCCATCTGACTTTTAGAACAACAGATTTCCTGATCTCTTCCCATCTCAAAGGCTGCTCATTCTTGGCCTTTTCTGCTAGTATCACCTATCATCTTAACTTCTAAACTTTGGAATAACTAACAGACATTTTAACTTTATTATTCTCCAAACCAAACTCCCAATCTTCCCCAGAACACCAGGTCTTCAAGGGGTCTTCTTCATCTCAATACAATTCATTCCTTCCACTACTTCTACCAAAATCCTTGGGGCTATCAGTAACTACTCAATTTGTTTTATATTTCTCCACCAAAAAAAAAAAAAAGTAGGTCTTTTGGCTTTTCTATAAAACACTCTGCTATGCTACGACACTTCAGTTGTGTCCAACTCTTCACAATCCTATGGACTGTAGCCTGCCAGGCTCCATCTGTCCAAGGAATTCTCCAGGCAAGAATACTGGAGTGGGTTGCCATGCCCTTCTCCAGGGGATCTTCCCAACCCAGGAATTGAACTTGTATTTCTTACATCTCCAGTATTGGTAGGTGGATTCTGTGAAATGAAGATATCTCCTGCCATTTTGATAAGCAAGAAATGCCATAGCCATCAGGGATTTCTGGCCTCCAAATGTGAATGAGAGCTTCCCCGTGCTGTCAACCCCTACAGTGATTGCTTAGGGGTTGGGGGAATGCAAGGTGAACAAGGAAACAAGATTGGCTCCAGAGAGCTGAGGTGCATATGAAAGGAATGAATTCAGTGAGCCCAGAGGCTTGCATCTTCCCATACATACAATGCTAAATTCCTTAACTTGATACTGGATCTTTGATGTTCAGATTACCTGCTCCCTTTGTTGCAAACTTGTGTGTAGGGAAACCTCCTGCCTCCTTGGAGCAGTTTTCCTCAGAGCTACTGAGATTTCTGTCTTCCATGCTGGAGTCCTAAACATTCTTACCAATAACTCTACTTTCAGGTTGTCACTGTATTTTTCAGTTGACGGTTCTTTACCGCTAGCGCCACCTGGGAAGCCCTCTATGAGACACTGGCATATTTCAAATATGACCACTTCTCACCCTCTCTGCCTCTGTCACCCTCATTTAAGCTATTATCATCTCATCATCTCTTCTCTGGAATACTGGAACAGTCTCCAACCACATCTCATAAGTATTGCCCTCTAAAAAATATTGACAAAACAGCAGCCAAAGAGTCAAATTAGAATATGCCTCTCTTCAGAATTCGCTAAAATGGCTTTCTCTAAGTGCTAATCATTGTCCTATCAGGCCTTACCTTTCTGTTCCTTTCTGATCCCAACAATTTCTTTCCCTCTCATGCTCTCTGCTTTGGTAACATTGAAGAAGGAACTGAGACTCCTATCCAATAATGATGAACTAAAAAGTTCTTTTTTCCCCCATGAGGTATGCCTGTGGTGCCAAGACCATTGTAACTGCAAGATGTTCTGATAAGCCTGGAATGTTTCATTTCTGCCTCTATGTGTCTTTGTTTAAATATTGTTTACCTGCAACCCCTAACAACTACCCCCACCCCACCCCTGACTCTGTAGCTGCAGATTTTAATGTACCCAATCAGGAATCACCAACTGCACCTGCATATGTAAATCCTTTAAAAGAAGAGTTCACCTTGAGTCCACCCCTCCCCCGCTCCCGCCCCGCCCCACCTCCGAGGCCAAGAATTTTAGAGCATTAGTTTATCAGGAACCACTGGCAAAATAAAGCTCAGTTCTTCAACCCTCTGAGTGTGGTGTTTGGCTTCTTGATGGTCTGATTTCTGCAACATTTCTGAAGGCCCCAGCGAGATTCCAGCCCACGCTGGCCCCTTGAACCGCTGGACTGGTGGCTCCACCAGGAAGGAGAGGAGGAACTCCCAGTCAAAAGAGGAGGTGTCCGACCTGATGGTTTTCTGGGTTCTCTTTCAGACTGGTGTTCCGACTCTCCGGATAGCCAGACCCTGACTGGACAGACCAACTAAGCAGGAACAGCCACAGGATAAGGTGAGGCCCTAAGGCACAGCACAGAACCCAATAAGGTCCCATCTCCAGACAAAGAGGAGCTTGATCACCTCCTATGATCTTCAGTAAGAAGGCCACCAGTGAGGGACTTCCCAGAGTGGGGAGGCACTGTGACAAACTCTGGTCTGAGTGTGTGAGTGAGTGAGCACCCTGGTTCATCTTTGTTCCAGGGTGATTGTGTGGCTCCACGGCCTTCGTGGCTATGGAGTCTAAGTGGTCCCTAACCTGCGGTTTCGTGGCGACTTCATATGGTCTAGGGTGGCTCTGGACTCGGTCTAACCCACTATGGCTAAGAGGCGTCCAACGTTCCCTCTGGGGAGGCAGCCTGGTGGGCATCTGAATGGTCTCCTCCATGAGGGGGCACCCACCCTTGTCTGTCCTTGTGCCACCGACACAGGGAGGGAGGCACAGGGAGGGAACATGATTGGTTATTAATCTATTTAAAAATTATACATGTACAAGTGGCTCATTTGCCCTAGGGTTTTCTTCCAAACTTATTTTTTAATGATTTTTAAGGCTCACTCTCCCCTCACTTATTGAGAAGTCAGCCTTTCCCCAGAAGACTTGTCTCTTTTTTCAGAAACCCCTTCATGGATTCCCTGAGCCAGTCCATGTAGAGTGGCACACTCTGCAGTGCCTCTGCGCACTTTCGGGTTCTCATTACAAGGCTGTCTTTCTGTGCCACCTTTTCCTCCACTGACCCTGATTCACTGAGGATTTGAGGCCTTTGATTTAGGAGAGGACTATGCACACTACTCCCTCCATCTCCTCAGTGTCCTTGAAGAGACCAGTTATTCCAAGCTTCTGCCACCCCTTGTAAATTCCCTTACTCCTTCAGATTCTTCTGATCAAACTAAGACTCCTGCTTCCCCAGCGGGTCAATCCCTGCTGGGACCAATCTGCCCTTGTTATTAGGGCCAATTGAGGACTTTCTGGTATGGTTTTTGGTTATAAAACTATGATCATGGAAAAATACAATTATCTCTTTAAGAATTCTTGCTCTTAGGAAATAACGCCTCCCGCGCCTTGAGACCAGAGCTCTCTGGATTACTTATCTAGACCATCTCCAATTCCTGAGAAGAAGAAAATAGTGGGTGGGAATGAGGTCTTTTTAAAGTTTTCTTTCTCCAACTGTTATTTACAATTATTGAGCTTCATATTATGATATATGATTCATAACTAAGTTTGGAAAACAAAGCTATAGGATTTCTTACTGTGTCTATTTGGATATATGTATGTCTTAGCATGTGTCTTTGTTTTTGCTTAATACAAGTTAAATATTATTATATATTTTACAGATTTGTCAGCAAGGAAAGTAACTTGAGTGAAGAAACTTAAAAAAATAATGTAGTGAGATATGAGCTTCTAGATAAATCTGATTAAGAATAATTATGCTTTAGGAATGTTTGTCCAAAATAGTCTCTCTAGATTAGGGTATCTTGAATTTTTAAGGGTTGTGCCAAACTAAGTGATGGAAGGCTATTGAATAGCTAGGTTATTTTCAAATAAAATAAGGATTTGAAACATTTACTGCTGAACACTAATTTTATCTTACAGAGAAACTAAAGACATTTGGGATTATTAATGATTAATGTTTGGTGCCATCCTGAGATACTTTCTATAAGAAAGCAAATGTTTTTAGAAATTAACACTGGTATTTATGCTCACCAATTTACAGAATGCTAATATAAAGGTCAGTTCTTGGTTGTTTTAAAAAAGTAGAATGTGTGTTTTCAGTAAAGAAGGTATGAGGAATAGAATTTCATTTTATGAAGAGAAAAGGAAGTAGGTCTGACTTACAGGTGGCTGTTTCAGGATGGGAGAACAAAGCAATGGGTACAGGAAGTGATTAGGTTTGTGGAAAGTGGATACCGAGAAAGAGTTTTGTGCATAGTTAGGGCTGACTATGTTTAAAATAGATTTAATTAAGTTTAACTTTAAATGAATTTATAAGTAATCTGGTGCAAAATTTGAATTTGGCTTTTCTCTCTGTTAAGGATACACTTTTTTCAGATATTGAGTTGCCTTTGATAGTTGATTTAACCTTATTTACCTCTTAAAACATCTAATCTATATTAACCTCTGAAATCCTTTATTGTTACTTTGGCTATGTGGATAGCTATTGTTTCACAATGACTATAATCCTATCTGACTGAGTGTACTAAACCTTTTTGGTATTTGTTGACAGAACTTCCTAAATCATTCTAATAAAGCATTTTTGACTTCTGGCTAACTTTGACATGCTTCAGAGGGCCCCTGAAACATCCCAAAGAGGGTATTACACCAATTAGGTTCACTTTGTCTGTTGAATTGCATGGGAAGTATTGTCAAGTGAGCAGTAGGTCTCTGGTTATATTATATGGTAAATGTTACTAATACAGATATCCTAGAAACTATATGGAGTTCCTAAAATTCCGATATGCTCAGGTAAAATGTTATCAGTTGTAATTCTAGTTACTATCTTAAAATATTGTCATAACACTAACCAAGCTTCTCAAAAATACTTCCTCTTCAAGATCTGTAAGAAAGGACTATTGGATAAATATCAGTTTCTTAACTGGGTAAGAAATTAAAGGATTCTAATGGAAAATCTAGTAACTTCACAAAGGTTAACAAAAGGACTGAATGAACTGGCAAATATGCTTATAACTTTATGGTTTCTATCTGAAAATTACTGGTTTGAATCTGTGTTTTCCAGATGAAAAGACCCTTTCCTCAAATTATGCTTTATAAACTAAAGACATTTGGGATTATTAATGATTAATGTTTGGTGCCATCCTGAGATACTTTCTATAAGAAAGCAAATGTTTTTAGAAATTAACACTGGTATTTATGCTCACCAATTTACAGAATGCTAATATAAAGGTCAGTTCTTGGTTGTTTTAAAAAAGTAGAATGTGTGTTTTCAGTAAAGAAGGTATGAGGAATAGAATTTCATTTTATGAAGAGAAAAGGAAGTAGGTCTGACTTACAGGTGGCTGTTTCAGGATGGGAGAACAAAGCAATGGGTACAGGAAGTGATTAGGTTTGTGGAAAGTGGATACCGAGAAAGAGTTTTGTGCATAGTTAGGGCTGACTATGTTTAAAATAGATTTAATTAAGTTTAACTTTAAATGAATTTATAAGTAATCTGGTGCAAAATTTGAATTTGGCTTTTCTCTCTGTTAAGGATACACTTTTTTCAGATATTGAGTTGCCTTTGATAGTTGATTTAACCTTATTTACCTCTTAAAACATCTAATCTATATTAACCTCTGAAATCCTTTATTGTTACTTTGGCTATGTGGATAGCTATTGTTTCACAATGACTATAATCCTATCTGACTGAGTGTACTAAACCTTTTTGGTATTTGTTGACAGAACTTCCTAAATCATTCTAATAAAGCATTTTTGACTTCTGGCTAACTTTGACATGCTTCAGAGGGCCCCTGAAACATCCCAAAGAGGGTATTACACCAATTAGGTTCACTTTGTCTGTTGAATTGCATGGGAAGTATTGTCAAGTGAGCAGTAGGTCTCTGGTTATATTATATGGTAAATGTTACTAATACAGATATCCTAGAAACTATATGGAGTTCCTAAAATTCCGATATGCTCAGGTAAAATGTTATCAGTTGTAATTCTAGTTACTATCTTAAAATATTGTCATAACACTAACCAAGCTTCTCAAAAATACTTCCTCTTCAAGATCTGTAAGAAAGGACTATTGGATAAATATCAGTTTCTTAACTGGGTAAGAAATTAAAGGATTCTAATGGAAAATCTAGTAACTTCACAAAGGTTAACAAAAGGACTGAATGAACTGGCAAATATGCTTATAACTTTATGGTTTCTCTCTGAAAATTACTGGTTTGAATCTGCGTTTTCCAGATGAAAAAGACCCTTTCCCTCAAACTAATTATGACTTAATAGTAATTCAGTAAATTATACTTTATAAACAAACTGAAACATTTATTTTTCCTCTGTCTCTGAGCCCTCCAGAGACTGGAAACTCTTTAGTTCTCAGTAACTTTATCAGATAAGTTGGCAAGGTTATCTCACTAACAAGTAAAGAAGTCTCAAGGGATGTTGGAGAACTTGAGAGGAGAAGAATTCACTTAGATTTGTTAGGTGAAATCTGTGATAAGCCTTTGGTCTGGCTTTCCTAGTCCTGAAAGGTTTTATTTTAAACGTTCATTCTAAGACTCTCTAAAAGTTTCAGCAAGGCAAAAATGTCTATAATCAATTATGGTTATATAAATAATCAGGCCAAGATTATTGAGACCAGGCCTATATGGAAAACAAATCTTAATTTGGTTATATTTGGTAAGAATGAGGGTGATCTTAGGGAGAAAATGATGTTTTAGTGAATTGTTAAATCCCAGTTTTTAATGGAGGTGTATATTTACTAAGACTTACTTTCTGGATAGGTTGTTAGGGTATAGTAATGTAAAATTTAATTGAATTATTAATGGACACTCTAAGTTTGTTTCTGAAGCTTATCTCAGTAACCTATCTTTGGATGAAGATCAGATGCCTCATAACCTGCAACCAAAAGACATAATTTAAGGAACTGTCTCCAACTGGAAGGACCCTTTTTTTTTTTTTTTTTTTTAATTTTAGCCTCTTTTATTGGTCTTTCCTTTATTTACTTTCCTCCATCTTAATTCTTTGACCTGTGTGGGCTGCCATTGCAGTGGCCTCTCTGGTTGCAGAGCACTGGCTCTGGGTGCATGCACTCCAGAGTGCTGGCTTCTAACTGGACATACTGCTCCAGCTGCTCCTCAGCACGTGGGATCTTCCCATGCCAGGGATCGAACCGGTGCCCCTTGCACTGCAAGGCGAACTCCTTACCCACTGGAACACCAGGGAAGCCCTGGAAGGACCTTTTTATCAGGTATTCTTAACGAGCTCATGCACAGTGAAACTGAAGGACAACTGACTCTTGGATTAATTCCCACTACCAAAGCTCCCTGCACTGGACTGATCTATAGAGGGGTCTGCTCACCTCGACTCACCTTAAAACGATGCTCAAACAGAGGAAATTGCACTACACTAGGATAAGAAGAAGACAACATCAGAAGTAGACAGCTTGCCCAAGATGCTGGACCTGACTTGTATAGTCTTTTATAATGTTTTCTTGATCTCTTGGACTTTTACATATCAATCAAATGTTTTCTATCATCTAGGTTACCTTGGTGGTTTGTCCCTTATCTTATTGGATACCCCCTAGGAAATTTATTTTAGAAGAGAGTTCTGTCCTGCTCTGTCTATTCATGATATTACTAGATGGGATCCTCTCACCTGGCTCTGACCCTGTTCTTTTAGGGTTATATAAGCTCAATCAAAATGATGAGCTAAGTCTTAAAAAAAACTGTAAACTCTTTTCACTTAAAGGGAAAACTCCCACAATTATGAGATGGATCTATATGGTTAATATAGACTATGGTCCTCTATGTTGGGAACAATGAAATCACACTAAAAATGATCAACCTAGTAATATTAGGAAACTAGGCTGGGTGCTTTATGAATTATGCCTACTATTACCCTTAGAGAGAATGACTGGTATGGAACTCAGGGGATGTGTGGCATTAATTTATGGCCTTGACATCTAAAGGGATGGATACAAAGGTGTAGCCTGAGATTCCCATGAATTTATGTTCATATGTGTTAACAAATTAGTGGTAACCCCAACCAATATACAATTGGCATGAGCCCAGTGGGTCAAAAGATCTGTATTCCCCTGGTATGACAACAGCTATTCTTTGTGCCTTCAATGGGATTAGAGAATGTAATTGGCCATATTAAAGCTTTAACAACTTTCATAAACTATAAATGATAGTAGTTGGGTTATTAGCCTATTAAATTCTGAGAATTGCTTTGATGAGAAAGGCAGTGTTACACAACTATAAAGGCCTTTGATGCCATGTAGCATCTCATGGAGTTTATCTGTGCTATAATTCAAGCTGAATGCTATGTTTTCATACCTGATAAATCCTTTAATGTAACATATTTGATTACCTGCATGAAAAATCAGATTTCTGCCTTAAGTGACCCATTCCCTAGTTTTGATGATCTTAAGAAAAAAAAAGCAGCTGGTTTGGAGTGGGAGACTTATGGCTGAAACATTTACTTATAATTCCACTAATGTTAACTGTACTATTTGTATTTTGCCTGTTTTACAAGAGTATTGTTTTTTGTATTATGAAGTATTACAACTGAGCCTCCAATGAAAATAATGATGACTAGACTTGAAGCAGTTGATAAAATATATAACTTGATATGTGATCAATGATTGTAATAATGTAACTAGATATGGAAAGATGAAACAAGAGGGAATACTTTCCTGGATCAAGAGGTGAGTAAGACACTTAAAGTCCAGAGACTTTTGCTAATCGCAAGGCCTGGTCTAGTAATGCACACTGAGTGGCCTATCAAAGATATATTCACTAGACCTGGGAATGATGAGCCTTCCCAGCATTGTGTGACACAACAGTCATGAAATGCCCCCCAAACATGGTTAAATATGTGACCATGAAGGGGCGCTGCCGGCTGGAAGTTGGCAGTTGCCAGTTGTCTCTATAAAGATTAAATCATGACCACTGCAAGTTGCTGACCTTCAATGTCTCCTGAATGGAGTTCAGGGTGGAAATCAGAAATAAGGCACTCTGTGCTTGGAAAAACTGGAAAAACCCGTCTTCAAATAGTCAGATATCTTCAGGTCAAGATTTTTATGAGGCCAAATTCTTGCATCTTTTCATACCTAGAGAAACACTAACATCACGGATAAATGTCTGGTCCTGGTTCTCCTAGTTAGATTCTCAACAGCTTTCCTACTCTTACTAATTTTCAGGCCACAAAGCCCAGGGAAAGTCAAACTCATAAATCAGACCCTCAAGACTATATTAGTTAACCTCTGCTAGGAGACCTAATTACCTTGGGTCAACATGCTACTCCTAGCCTTGCTTGAGCCTGATGCCAGGTCCTAAAGGGAGAATTACAGGCAAGAGTGTGGCTAGTCACATCAGTTGGGTTATTAGCCTATTAAATTCTGAGAATTGCTTTGATGAGAAAGGCAGTGTTACACAACTATAAAGGCCTTTGATGCCATGTAGCATCTCATGGAGTTTATCTGTGCTATAATTCAAGCTGAATGCTATGTTTTCATACCTGATAAATCCTTTAATGTAACATATTTGATTACCTGCATGAAAAATCAGATTTCTGCCTTAAGTGACCCATTCCCTAGTTTTGATGATCTTAAGAAAAAAAAAGCAGCTGGTTTGGAGTGGGAGACTTATGGCTGAAACATTTACTTATAATTCCACTAATGTTAACTGTACTATTTGTATTTTGCCTGTTTTACAAGAGTATTGTTTTTTGTATTATGAAGTATTACAACTGAGCCTCCAATGAAAATAATGATGACTAGACTTGAAGCAGTTGATAAAATATATAACTTGATATGTGATCAATGATTGTAATAATGTAACTAGATATGGAAAGATGAAACAAGAGGGAATACTTTCCTGGATCAAGAGGTGAGTAAGACACTTAAAGTCCAGAGACTTTTGCTAATCGCAAGGCCTGGTCTAGTAATGCACACTGAGTGGCCTATCAAAGATATATTCACTAGACCTGGGAATGATGAGCCTTCCCAGCATTGTGTGACACAACAGTCATGAAATGCCCCCCAAACATGGTTAAATATGTGACCATGAAGGGGCGCTGCCGGCTGGAAGTTGGCAGTTGCCAGTTGTCTCTATAAAGATTAAATCATGACCACTGCAAGTTGCTGACCTTCAATGTCTCCTGAATGGAGTTCAGGGTGGAAATCAGAAATAAGGCACTCTGTGCTTGGAAAAACTGGAAAAACCCGTCTTCAAATAGTCAGATATCTTCAGGTCAAGATTTTTATGAGGCCAAATTCTTGCATCTTTTCATACCTAGAGAAACACTAACATCACGGATAAATGTCTGGTCCTGGTTCTCCTAGTTAGATTCTCAACAGCTTTCCTACTCTTACTAATTTTCAGGCCACAAAGCCCAGGGAAAGTCAAACTCATAAATCAGACCCTCAAGACTATATTAGTTAACCTCTGCTAGGAGACCTAATTACCTTGGGTCAACATGCTACTCCTAGCCTTGCTTCGAGCCTGATGCACCCAAGGTCCTAAAGGGAGAATTACAGGCAAGAGTGTGGCTAGTCACATCTGTTATAGCAAACCAGGAAAAACGACCTGCTGGACCTGCCAAACCTATTTTGAATGTTGGATGGAGAAAGAAGTTAGGATCAAGCTAGACAGGAGGCAGTTAAAAGAAGTAATTACATGATTAAAAGCTAAGTAATCAGGTGAGACCACTGGCATCAGGCCCAAAGCAAGAGTCTAGGGGTTGTACAACCAGCCCTGAACTTCACTAAAAGAAGGGGTGGAATCCCGGAGAGCCTTTTGGAGAAAGGTTTTCTTATCTAGGAGGGCTCAAAACCTTGGAAGCAGCCCTACTCCTTGGAGCCCACCTCCTTTTGCCTTGCCTTTTACCAGTACTCATAAGGATAAACTCAAATGTGGCTGAGGCATCTACAGACAGAAGAACCACCACACATCTCTTGGCTTTGTGAAGTTATCAACTCGTAGACCAAAAAATTCAGGAAGGTGATGCCTTACAGGATTTTAAGGGCATCAAAAGAGGGGAATGAAGGAGACTAAGACTCATGTTCAATAATGAGGAACTAAAAATTTCTTTTTGCCCCCATGAAGTATGCCTGTAGTGCCAAGATCATTGTAATTGCAAGATGTTCTGATAAGCCTGGAATGCTCCATTCCTGCCTCTATGGGTCTTTGTTTAAATACTGTTTACCTGTAACCTCAAACAACTAACCCCTGCACTTTGTAGCTGCAGATTTTAATGTACCTAACCAGGAATCACCAACTGTATCTGCATATATAAATCCTTTAAAAGAAGAGCTCACCCTGAGCCCAGGGTTGAGAATTTTTGAGCGTTAGCTTGTCTGGGACTGCCAGAGTAATAAACCTGAGTGTGGTACTTGGTTTCTCGACGCTATGATTTCGGCAACAATATAAGCCACCTTGCTCTGTTTTTGAACGTCAGACACATCTGTCTCAGGGCCTTTGCCTCTGTCAGGCTCTCTTGTTGGGATGGTTTTCTCCCAGATATCTGCATGGTTTTCATAGCTTTTGGGGTATTACTCCAAAGGCTACCTTCTCCTCTGACTACTCATTCAAAACTTCCCTCTCTTCAACTCCTTCCAAACACTACCCTAACAGAATGCAGTCTCTCCTACTTCTTCGTGGCCTTAAACATTAATGTCTATCTAACACAGTATGTGTGGGGGCTCAGTTGCTCAGCTGTGTCTGACTCTTTGCCACCCCATGGACTGTAGCCTGCCGGGGTCCTCTGTCTATGGGATTTTCCAGGCAAGAGTATTGGAATGGGTTGTCATTTCCTCCTATAAAGGATCTTCCCGACCTAGGGATTGAACCCACATCTCCTGCACTGGCAGGCGAGTTCCTTACTACTGAGCTACCAGTGAAGCCCATCTGACACATTATGTATCTTAAATTTTATTTGCCTACTCCTTGGAGCCCACCTCCTTTGCCTTGCCTTTTCCCAGTACTCATAAGGATAAACTCAAATGTGGCTGAGGCATCTACAGACAGAAGAACCACCACACATCTCTTGGCTTTGTGAAGTTATCAACTCGTAGACCAAAAAATTCAGGAAGGTGATGCCTTACAGGATTTTAAGGGCATCAAAAGAGGGGAATGAAGGAGACTAAGACTCATGTTCAATAATGAGGAACTAAAAATTTCTTTTTGCCCCCATGAAGTATGCCTGTAGTGCCAAGATCATTGTAATTGCAAGATGTTCTGATAAGCCTGGAATGCTCCATTCCTGCCTCTATGGGTCTTTGTTTAAATACTGTTTACCTGTAACCTCAAACAACTAACCCCTGCACTTTGTAGCTGCAGATTTTAATGTACCTAACCAGGAATCACCAACTGTATCTGCATATATAAATCCTTTAAAAGAAGAGCTCACCCTGAGCCCAGGGTTGAGAATTTTTGAGCGTTAGCTTGTCTGGGACTGCCAGAGTAATAAACCTGAGTGTGGTACTTGGTTTCTCGACGCTATGATTTCGGCAACAATATAAGCCACCTTGCTCTGTTTTTGAACGTCAGACACATCTGTCTCAGGGCCTTTGCCTCTGTCAGGCTCTCTTGTTGGGATGGTTTTCTCCCAGATATCTGCATGGTTTTCATAGCTTTTGGGGTATTACTCCAAAGGCTACCTTCTCCTCTGACTACTCATTCAAAACTTCCCTCTCTTCAACTCCTTCCAAACACTACCCTAACAGAATGCAGTCTCTCCTACTTCTTCGTGGCCTTAAACATTAATGTCTATCTAACACAGTATGTGTGGGGGCTCAGTTGCTCAGCTGTGTCTGACTCTTTGCCACCCCATGGACTGTAGCCTGCCGGGGTCCTCTGTCTATGGGATTTTCCAGGCAAGAGTATTGGAATGGGTTGTCATTTCCTCCTATAAAGGATCTTCCCGACCTAGGGATTGAACCCACATCTCCTGCACTGGCAGGCGAGTTCCTTACTACTGAGCTACCAGTGAAGCCCATCTGACACATTATGTATCTTAAATTTTATTTGCTTAAAATCTACTATTTTTCCCGCCCACCGCGAGGAGCCGCCGGAACCCGCCCGCCGCGAGGAGCCGCCGGAACCCGCCCGCCGCGAGGAGCCGCGGACGCCGCGAGGAGCGGGTAAGTTCAGCCACTCCAACTGGAGGGCTTGCTGAATGGAGAGAGGAAGTCGTCCACGGGTTGCTGACCAGGGACTGGGCACGAGTTGGACGGGAAAGCTCGCGTCCGCCTTTGGTACTTAGACACATAACCGGCAGTGTCGGAGGAGCCCGCGCTCCCCTAGAGCTGCAGTAGCAGCGGAGGAAGCCGGGGAAAGAGCAGGGATTGGAGACGACAGGCGGGCACGCGGTCGAGCCGGGGCGCCCCCCTCCAACACGGGACTGCGCACGCCGCGGCCTCCGCCCGACTGACTGGGATCAGCCCACCGTCCCGGCCAGCACCCAGTATGGCAGCAAAGCCCTCATTTTGCTGAACACAAAAACAGAAACCACAGCAACCGGCACTGTAAGGGAAAGACCACGCCATCAAGACACGATTGGTTTCCAACAGGCAGATATGAAGATAAAAACCAAGGACAGTATTTAACTTTTTTTTTTTTCTTTTTTCATTTTTTTCTGCTTGTTTGTGGTGGACTATTTTGCTTATTAAATTGATTGGTTTGGGGTTTATTAGTTTCTTTGTTTATTGGGGGTTTTTTATGCTTTTTTTTTTTTTTGTAGTTTTCATTTGTTTGATTTATTCTATGTGTTTTTTCTTTGTTTTTCGGTCTCATTAACTTTTTTTTTTTTTTTGCTCTTTTTAATTTTTAACCTTCTTTTGACTTTTATTATATTTTTTTAACTTTAATTTTAATTCTTGAAAACCTGTAATTCTCTTTTCTCTTTCCTCTTTCCCACTGCTTTCTTTCTCTATGTTCTAAATGTAAAACATCTTCCTAGCTATCAATATCCTCTAGACAAATTATTTCCTATCTTTCTGTCTGCACTATTCACTTAAGAGTATTGGAATGGGTTGTCATTTCCTCCTATAAAGGATCTTCCCGACCTAGGGATTGAACCCACATCTCCTGCACTGGCAGGCGAGTTCCTTACTACTGAGCTACCAGTGAAGCCCATCTGACACATTATGTATCTTAAATTTTATTTGCTTAAAATCTACTATTTTTCCCGCCCACCGCGAGGAGCCGCCGGAACCCGCCCGCGCAGAGCCGCCGGAACCCGCCCGCCGCGAGGAGCCGCGGACGCCGCGAGGAGCGGGTAAGTTCAGCCACTCCAACTGGAGGGCTTGCTGAATGGAGAGAGGAAGTCGTCCACGGGTTGCTGACCAGGGACTGGGCACGAGTTGGACGGGAAAGCTCGCGTCCGCCTTTGGTACTTAGACACATAACCGGCACTGTCGGAGGAGCCCGCGCTCCCCTAGAGCTGCAGTAGCAGCGGAGGAAGCCGGGGAAAGAGCAGGGATTGGAGACGACAGGCGGGCACGCGGTCGAGCCGGGGCGCCCCCCTCCAACACGGGACTGCGCACGCCGCGGCCTCCGCCCGACTGACTGGGATCAGCCCACCGTCCCGGCCAGCACCCAGTATGGCAGCAAAGCCCTCATTTTGCTGAACACAAAAACAGAAACCACAGCAACCGGCACTGTAAGGGAAAGACCACGCCATCAAGACACGATTGGTTTCCAACAGGCAGATATGAAGATAAAAACCAAGGACAGTATTTAACTTTTTTTTTTTTCTTTTTTCATTTTTTTCTGCTTGTTTGTGGTGGACTATTTTGCTTATTAAATTGATTGGTTTGGGGTTTATTAGTTTCTTTGTTTATTGGGGGTTTTTTATGCTTTTTTTTTTTTTTGTAGTTTTCATTTGTTTGATTTATTCTATGTGTTTTTTCTTTGTTTTTCGGTCTCATTAACTTTTTTTTTTTTTTTGCTCTTTTTAATTTTTAACCTTCTTTTGACTTTTATTATATTTTTTTAACTTTAATTTTAATTCTTGAAAACCTGTAATTCTCTTTTCTCTTTCCCCTTTCCCACTGCTTTCTTTCTCTATGTTCTAAATGTAAAACATCTTCCTAGCTATCAATATCCTCTAGACAAATTATTTCCTATCTTTCTGTCTGCACTATTCACTTCCAAATGCACTAAACAGTACACACACTAATCTTTGCTACCTAATCCTATAAAATACTTCCAAGACAAATCTTTTCCTTTATATTACTTATAGACTCTCCTCCTTGTCACCCCGAGCACATGTCCTAATTTAAAATTGCTTTCATTGTAATTATCCAAGCCAGGACCTTGTGCTAGATCTATTATTCAGGCACTATTTTAATTAATTCAAAGCTTAACGGGCAAGTATCATCTGTGATTGCATGAGTTGCTAGAAAGATTTCCTGCGCCTTATCTCTGTAAAACTGGTCAGTTGTGGGGGTTGCTGTATATGTATGTGTATCTTATGATTATGTTAGAAAACATCTGCATGCTTTTATGACTGTCACCCATCAGGGATGCACCTCTTGTTCCTCAGATGCTAGTGTGTGAACTAGTATCACAGAACACCACAGCAAACCAGACATAGAGCCTACACTCCCTGACCAATCATCAAACCAAGGATCCTCGAAGCGGAAGCCCGGATTCCAAGACCCCACACTGATTATCAAAGAACATACAACACTACAGATTATTCACCTGTAAACAAGGTCTATCACCACCCAAGACACAAGCCACTGAACCCTTCTACAAGGACAAAAACCCAAAGGAAGGGAGAATTCAACCAAGAAGCCTGGTGGGAATAAGAACTCCATACACACAGACACACACAAAGAAACAAAAATTAATCTAATAATGAAACGTCAGAGAAACACTGTACAAATGAAGGACCAAGCTAGAGAAACACCACTTCAAATGACAGAGGAGGAGACAGACAAGCTATCTGAAAGAGAATTCAGAAAAACTATACTAATGAGGATGCAAAACACCGAAAACAGAATATTAGAGGAAATTAGTGCATTGAGAAAAGACATGCAGGAAATGAAAAATAAGCAAATAGAGACCACCAACTCAATTGCTGAACTCAAAAATACTATAGAAGGTCTCAACAGTAGAGTATCAGAGGCTGAAGAACGGATAAGTGAGCTGGAAGACAGAATGGTGGAAATAAGTGCTGAAGAACAGAACAAAGCCCAAAGAATTAAAAGAACTGAGGATAGCCTCAGAGACCTATGGGACAATATTAAACGCACCAACATTAGAATTATAGGAGTTCCAGAAGAAGAAGAAGAGAAGAAAGACTATGAAAAATTCTTGAAGAGGTTATAGTTGAAAACTTCCCCAGCATGGGAAAGGAGATAGTCAGCCAAGTCCAGGAAGCACAAAGAGTTCCATACAGGAGAAACCCCAGAAGAAACACACCAAGGCACATACTAATCAAACTAACGCAGACTAAATATAAAGACAGATTACTAAAAGCAGCTAGGAGCAAACAACAAATAACATATAAAGGAAACCCCATACGTTTAACTGCGGATCTCTCAACAGAAACCCTACAGGCCAGAAGAGAATGGCAAGATACATTTAAATGGCTAAAAGAGAATAACCTGCAACCACGAATTCTCTACCCAGCAAGAATCTCATTCAAAATCGATGGTGAAGTCAAAAGCTTCACAGACAAGCAAAAACTAAAAGAATTCTGTACCACAAAACCAGCCCTACAACAAGTGTTAAAGGACCTGATATAGCCAATAAATACAAGAGTAGGAGAAGCCTTACAAATCAAACCCCAAATTTCTAAGAAGATGACAATAGGAACATTCGTATCAATAATTACTTTGAATGTAAATGGACTAAATGCTCCAACCAAACGACACAGGCTGGCTGAATGGATCCAGAAGCAAGACCCATATATATGCTGTCTACAAGAGACCCACTTCAGACCTAGAGACACTCATAGACTGAAAGTGAAAGGCTGGAAAAAGATATTTCATGCAAATGGAAATCAAAAGAAAGCTGGAGTAGCAATCCTTATATCAGACAAAATAGACTTTAAAGTAAAGAAGATTCTAAGAGACAAGGCAGGTCACTACATCATGATTAAGGGATCTATCCAAGAGGAAGACATAACAGTCATGAATATCTACGCACCCAACACAGGGGCACCTCAATACATAAGACAGGTACTTTCAGACATAAAAGAAAAATCAACAATAACACAATAATAGTAGGAGACTTTAACACTCCTATCACACCAAAGAATTAAAAGAACTGAGGATAGCCTCAGAGACCTATGGGACAATATTAAACGCACCAACATTAGAATTATAGGAGTTCCAGAAGAAGAAGAAGAGAAGAAAGACTATGAAAAATTCTTGAAGAGGTTATAGTTGAAAACTTCCCCAGCATGGGAAAGGAGATAGTCAGCCAAGTCCAGGAAGCACAAAGAGTTCCATACAGGAGAAACCCCAGAAGAAACACACCAAGGCACATACTAATCAAACTAACGCAGACTAAATATAAAGACAGATTACTAAAAGCAGCTAGGAGCAAACAACAAATAACATATAAAGGAAACCCCATACGTTTAACTGCGGATCTCTCAACAGAAACCCTACAGGCCAGAAGAGAATGGCAAGATACATTTAAATGGCTAAAAGAGAATAACCTGCAACCACGAATTCTCTACCCAGCAAGAATCTCATTCAAAATCGATGGTGAAGTCAAAAGCTTCACAGACAAGCAAAACTAAAAGAATTCTGTACCACAAAACCAGCCCTACAACAAGTGTTAAAGGACCTGATATAGCCAATAAATACAAGAGTAGGAGAAGCCTTACAAATCAAACCCCAAATTTCTAAGAAGATGACAATAGGAACATTCGTATCAATAATTACTTTGAATGTAAATGGACTAAATGCTCCAACCAAACGACACAGGCTGGCTGAATGGATCCAGAAGCAAGACCCATATATATGCTGTCTACAAGAGACCCACTTCAGACCTAGAGACACTCATAGACTGAAAGTGAAAGGCTGGAAAAAGATATTTCATGCAAATGGAAATCAAAAGAAAGCTGGAGTAGCAATCCTTATATCAGACAAAATAGACTTTAAAGTAAAGAAGATTCTAAGAGACAAGGCAGGTCACTACATCATGATTAAGGGATCTATCCAAGAGGAAGACATAACAGTCATGAATATCTACGCACCCAACACAGGGGCACCTCAATACATAAGACAGGTACTTTCAGACATAAAAGAAAAAATCAACAATAACACAATAATAGTAGGAGACTTTAACACTCCTCTCACACCAATGGACAGATCAACAAAACAGAAAATTAATAAAGAAACACAAGCCTTAAATGACACACTGGAAAAGATGGACCTCATCGATATCTTTAGGACGTTCCATCCAAAAGCAGAAGAATACACTTTCTTCTCAAGCGCTCACGGAACATTCTCCAGGATAGACCACATCTTGGGCCACAAATCTAACCTCAGTCAGTTCAAGAAAACCGAAATTATATCAACCATCTTCTCGGACCACAATGCAATGAGACTGGAGATCAACTACCAGAAAAAAAACCCTAAAAACAGAAACACATGGAGATTAAACAATACATACCTAAAAAACCAACTGATCGTTGAGGAAATCAAAGGAGAAATTAAACAATTCCTAGAAGAAAATGACAATGAACACACGACAGTGCAAAACCTATGGGATACAGCAAAAGCAGTTCTAAGAGGGAAATTTATAGCAATACAATCCCACCTCAAGAAACTAGGAAAATATGAAGCAGATGACCTAACCCTCCGCTTAAAACAGTTGGAGAAAGAAGAACAAAAACATCCCAGAGCCAGCAGAAGAAGAGAAATCATAAAGATCAGAGCAGAAATAAATGAGAAAGAAACAAAAGAAACAATAGTAAAGATAAATAAAACAAAAAGCTGGTTCTTTGAAAAGGTAAACAAAATTGACAAGCCACTGGCCAAACTCATTAAGAAAAAGAGAAGAACCAGATCAACAAAATCAAAACTTTGAAAAGGTAAGATACAACAATTGACAATCCAGGTCACTACATCATGATTAAGGGATCTATCCAAGAAGAAGACATAACAGTCACGAATATCTACGCACCCAACACAGGGGCACCTCAATACATAAGACAGGTACTTTCAGACATAAAAGAAAAATCAACAATAACACAATAATAGTAGGAGACTTTAACACTCCTATCACACCAATGGACAGATCAACAAAACAGAAAATTAATAAAGAAACACAAGCCTTAAATGACACACTGGAAAAGATGGACCTCATCGATATCTTTAGGACGTTCCATCCAAAAGCAGAAGAATACACTTTCTTCTCAAGCGCTCACGGAACATTCTCCAGGATAGACCACATCTTGGGCCACAAATCTAACCTCAGTCAGTTCAAGAAAACCGAAATTATATCAACCATCTTCTCGGACCACAATGCAATGAGACTGGAGATCAACTACCAGAAAAAAAACCCTAAAAACAGAAACACATGGAGATTAAACAATACATACCTAAAAAACCAACTGATCGTTGAGGAAATCAAAGGAGAAATTAAACAATTCCTAGAAGAAAATGACAATGAACACACGACAGTGCAAAACCTATGGGATACAGCAAAAGCAGTTCTAAGAGGGAAATTTATAGCAATACAATCCCACCTCAAGAAACTAGGAAAATATGAAGCAGATGACCTAACCCTCCGCTTAAAACAGTTGGAGAAAGAAGAACAAAAACATCCCAGAGCCAGCAGAAGAAGAGAAATCATAAAGATCAGAGCAGAAATAAATGAGAAAGAAACAAAAGAAACAATAGTAAAGATAAATAAAACAAAAAGCTGGTTCTTTGAAAAGGTAAACAAAATTGACAAGCCACTGGCCAAACTCATTAAGAAAAAGAGAGAGAAGAACCAGATCAACAAAATCAAAAACGAAAAAGGAGAGATTACAACAGATAATGCAGAAATCCAAAGGATTCTAAGAGACTATTATGAGCAACTCTATGGCAACAAACTGGACAACTTGGAAGAAATGAACAGTTTCTTGGACAGGATTAATCTCCCAAGACTGAGCCAGGAAGAAACAGAAACTTTGAACAACCCAATCACAAGCTCAGAAATCAACTTTGTGATTAAAAATCTACCCAAAAATAAAAGCCCAGGACCAGATGCCTTCACAGCCGAATTCTACCAAACATTTAAAGAAGAGCTAATGCCTGTCCTTCTAAAACTCTTTCAAAAAATTGCACAGGAAGGAAAACTCCCAAACACATTCTACGAGGCCACCATCACCCTGATACCCAAACCAGGCAAAGACAACACAAAAAAGGAAAACTATAGGCCAATTTCACTGATGAACTTAGATGCCAAGATCCTCAACAAAATCTTAGCAAACAGAATTCAACGACATGTCAAAAAACTCATACATCACGATCAAGTTGGGTTCATCCCAGGCATGCAAGACTTCTTCAACATCCGCAAATCAATCAACGTGATACACCATATCAACAAGTTGAAAGACAAAAATCACATGATCATCTCAATAGATGCAGAAAAAGCCTTCGACAAAGTACAACATCCATTTATGATCAAAACTCTTCAGAAAATGGGCATAGAAGGAACCTATCTCAACATAATAAAAGCCATCTATGAGAAACCTACAGCGAACATTATTGTTAATGGTGAAAAACTGAAAGCATTCCCTCTAAGATCAGGAACAAGACAGGGGTGCCCACTTTCACCACTGCTATTCAACATAGTCCTGAAAGTCCTAGCAACAGCAATAAGACAAGAGAAAGAAATCAAAGGAATCCAGATTGGAAAGGAAGAAGTCAAGCTCTCTCTTTTTGCAGACGACATGATATTATACATAGAAAATCCCAAAGACACGGTTACAAAGCTACTAGAACTAATCAATGAATTCAGCAAAGTTGCAGGATATAAAGTCAACACACAGAAGTCACTGGCATTCCTATACACAAACAATGAAAAATCAGAAAATGAAATCAAAGAGGCAATCCCCTTCACCATCGCAACCAAGAGAATCAAATATCTAGGAATAAACCTACCCAAAGAAACAAAAGAATTGTACACAGAAAATTACAAGACACTCATGAGAGACATTAAAGAAGACTTAAACAGATGGAGAGATATTCCATGTTCCTGGATTGGAAGAATCAATATTGTGAAAATGACCATACTTCCAAATATCATCTACAGATTCAATGCAATACCTATTCAACTACCACTGACATTTTTCACAGAACTAGACCAAATAATAACACAGTTCATATGGAAACACAGAAGACCTCGAATAGCCAAAGCAATCCTGAGGAAGAAAAATGGAGTTGGAGGGATCAGCCTCCCTAACTTCAGACTCTACTACAAAGCAACAGGCATCAAGACAGTATGGTACTGGCACAAAAACAGAACTATAGATCAATGGAACAAGATTGAGAACCCAGAGATCAACCCACGCACCTATGGGTACCTTATTTTTGATAAAGGAGGAGAAACTATAAAATGGGACAAAGACAGTCTCTTTAACAAGTGGTGCTGGGAGAATTGGACAGCTACATGCAAAAAAATGAAATTGTAACATTCCCTGACGCCATACACTAAGATCAACTCAAAATGGATTAAAGACCTCAATGTAAGACCAGAAACCATCAAACTCTTAGAGGAGAATATAGGCAAAACCCTCAAGGACATCAATCAAAGCAAGATCTTCTCTGACCCACCAACTAAAATAGCAGAACTGAAAAGAAAAATGAACATATGGGACCTCATGAAACTTAAAAGCTTTTGTACAGCAAAAGAAATTACAAAAAAGTTCAACAGACACCCCACAGAGTGGGAGAAAATCATAGCAAATGAAACAACAGACAAAGAATTAATCTCCAAAATCTACAAGCAACTCAGACAACTCAGCACAGGGAAAATGAGCAGCCCAATCAAAAAATGGGAAAAAGATCTAAAGAGACGCCTCTCCAAAGAGGACATACAAATGGTCCAAAAGCACATGAAACGATGCTCAACCTCGCTTATTATTAGAGAAATGCAAATTAAAACCACAATGAGATACCACCTCACACCTGTCAGAATGGCCATCATCAACAAATCGACAGACAACAAATGCTGGAGAGGGTGTGGAGAAAAGGGAACCCTCTTGCATTGCTGGTGGGAATGTAAATTAATACAACCTCTATGGAAGACAATATGGAGATTCCTTAAAAAACTAAAAGTAGAAGCACCCTATGACCCAGCAATCCCACTATTAGGCCTATATCCTGATGAAATCAAAACTGAAAGAGGCACCTGTACCCCAATGTTCATTGCAGCTCTCTATACAATAGCCAGAACATGGAAGCAACCTAGATGTCCATCGACAAATGAATGGATCCAGAAGCTCTGGTACATATATACAATGGAATACTACTCAGCTGTTAAAAGAAATGCAGAAGACTCAGTCCTAATGAGGTGGCTGGCTTTAGAACCTATCATAAAAAGTGAAGTAAGTCAAAAAGAGAAAGACAAGTATAGTATACTAACTCATATATATGGGATCTAGTAAGATGGTCATGATAACACAGACAGTGAACTCATGAAAAAACAGAGAATAGACATAAAGACATTGTGGAGACCGAACAATGGGAGGGAGTAACATGGGAACCTATACTGTCATGTGTAGAAAAGATAGCTATTGTCATTGTGCTAGGGGAATAGGAGTACCTACAACCACTTGGAGCAATGGTCTGGAGGGATGGGGGGGGGGAACCTGGGTGGGAGGCGGGCCAAGGGATATGCATCTGATTGATCTGGGAACATACATGTACAAAAATCAATCAATCAATCAATCAATAAATTAAAAAAAATCTATTATTTTTCCTATTAGAATGTGACATCCACGATGGTAGAGTTTTAGTTCACTCTGAAATCCAAGTGTTTAGAAGAATATCTGATACCTAATAGGCAATAGGCATTTGTTAAATCAATCAATCAACAGACTTGCCAAACTAAAACTGGAGAGACTATTGATTTTCTGACTCAGGTAAGAAGTGATTAATTTATTTAGAAAACAAATCAAAAAAATTAGCTTTAAATTGGTACCATCTATTCTTCTTTTACATTACTTTTTGGAGGAAAAATCATTAAAACATAATCTTTAATTTCTCACATCTATATATATCCAAACAAAAAAAATTTTTAGTAAATGAGGACCTCCAAAAGCACATGAAACGATGCTCAACCTTATTAGAGAAATGCAAATTAAAACCACAATGAGATACCACCTCACACCTGTCAGAATGGCCATCATCAACAAATCGACAGACAACAAATGCTGGAGAGGGTGTGGAGAAAAGGGAACCCTCTTGCATTGCTGGTGGGAATGTAAATTAATACAACCTCTATGGAAGACAATATGGAGATTCCTTAAAAAACTAAAAGTAGAAGCACCCTATGACCCAGCAATCCCACTATTAGGCCTATATCCTGATGAAATCAAAACTGAAAGAGGCACCTGTACCCCAATGTTCATTGCAGCTCTCTATACAATAGCCAGAACATGGAAGCAACCTAGATGTCCATCGACAAATGAATGGATCCAGAAGCTCTGGTACATATATACAATGGAATACTACTCAGCTGTTAAAAGAAATGCAGAAGACTCAGTCCTAATGAGGTGGCTGGCTTTAGAACCTATCATAAAAAGTGAAGTAAGTCAAAAAGAGAAAGACAAGTATAGTATACTAACTCATATATATGGGATCTAGTAAGATGGTCATGATAACACAGACAGTGAACTCATGAAAAAACAGAGAATAGACATAAAGACATTGTGGAGACCGAACAATGGGAGGGAGTAACATGGGAACCTATACTGTCATGTGTAGAAAAGATAGCTATTGTCATTGTGCTAGGGGAATAGGAGTACCTACAACCACTTGGAGCAATGGTCTGGAGGGATTGGGGAACCTGGGTGGGGGGAGGGCCAAGGGATATGCATCTGATTGATCTGGGAACATACATGTACAAAAATCAATCAATCAATCAATCAATAAATTAAAAAAAATCTATTATTTTTCCTATTAGAATGTGACATCCACGATGGTAGAGTTTTAGTTCACTCTGAAATCCAAGTGTTTAGAAGAATATCTGATACCTAATAGGCAATAGGCATTTGTTAAATCAATCAATCAACAGACTTGCCAAACTAAAACTGGAGAGACTATTGATTTTCTGACTCAGGTAAGAAGTGATTAATTTATTTAGAAAACAAATCAAAAAAATTAGCTTTAAATTGGTACCATCTATTCTTCTTTTACATTACTTTTTGGAGGAAAAATCATTAAAACATAATCTTTAATTTCTCACATCTATATATATCACAAGGAAGTTATTGCTATATAAGGAGAGATGAAGAAGAAATATTGCTTGCCTCAGAGTTATGATATTTGATGAATATTCCTTAAAATATGTATATATTTAGTTCTGCACTTTTCTCATATGTAATCTGATTGAAGAGATCCTTATATAAATTTAAAGTAGAAACCATGCCACAATGGTTATACCCTTTATATACTCAGTTTATATTGAATTATATTAACCTTTTCTATCCTCAAGCACCAAGAATTACTGAAATTCAAGCCCATTAATAGAGAAGAATTTCCAAGAGTGGTATTTTTCCAATGAAATTTTAATCAATTTGCCTTTGTATGTTTTTATTCTGAAAGCATAATGCCATTGTGTTTATTTCATGAGGTCCACTTTCTAAAGCTACAATGTCAATACTGATTGCTCTAATTAACATTTGTGATTAATTCTGTACTCACTGAAATTGCATTTCCTTTTGACCAGCAGGCATGCAAGTGACAGCTCTCGACAATTCTGTTCTACACAAGCTAATTGGTTTGAAGGAAGCCAGAGGAAAACAAAAGAACTTAAGTTCAGAAGGTTTCTGAGAAATTAGAAGTCTAAGGACTATATAGACATGGGGCTCCACAGAACTCTAAAGACCACTTGGGGGAATGAACGGTGCGTGGGAGGCATAAAGGAAGTAGCATGAAAACCTATACTGTCATATGTGAAAAAAATAGCTATTGTCATTGTGCTATGAGAAAAGGGATCCTGAAGGGGCATTGTGCGATGGCCTGGGGAGGTGGGATGGGGGGGATATACATATGACTAATCTGGGATCGTGCATATCTATAAACAGCAAAACTCTGTAAAAGTAAAGAGCAAAATAAAAATTAAAAAAAATAAAAGACCACTTAGCCACCTACATGCAACAGTGTGAGCCTTGGTAGGATCTTGGAGACCACAAGCATCTGAAGCAAATATGTTAAAGATAATAAATTATATGTTTAGAATAAGATACTGTTTCAACCTTGAAAAATTTTTAATGACATATTAATTACTCTACCAAGAAGAAACATTTCTTTTTCATGAATTCCTTTGTTACCTGTGGATACCGAATTAATTTTAACTTAAAAAGCATTTGAATCACTATGTACTGAGCCAATAGGTAATCAATATAATATGCTTGTTCTCATAGACCATTGCTGCATTCTAAGCAGTTATGGTATTTGGAACAATGAAGATGAGAGCCGAGATATTAAAAAATCTCCCAAAATATGCATTTGTTGTGGCTGAACTTGCCAAGCCAGCTGTTTTCCGTAAAGTATGACATTAGGACAATGGGAAAGGGCTTAAATTGTAGACTGAGGAGCTTCTGGTGGATATAAAGAATACTTTTCAAAAAGTGAGGCTACATAAATATTCAATCAAATATTGCAAGATTAACCATTTTTTCTATCCTCAAGCACCAAGAATTACTGAAATTCAAGCCCATTAATAGAGAAGAATTTCCAAGAGTGGTATTTTTCCAATGAAATTTTAATCAATTTGCCTTTGTATGTTTTTATTCTGAAAGCATAATGCCATTGTGTTTATTTCATGAGGTCCACTTTCTAAAGCTACAATGTCAATACTGATTGCTCTAATTAACATTTGTGATTAATTCTGTACTCACTGAAATTGCATTTCCTTTTGACCAGCAGGCATGCAAGTGACAGCTCTCGACAATTCTGTTCTACACAAGCTAATTGGTTTGAAGGAAGCCAGAGGAAAACAAAAGAACTTAAGTTCAGAAGGTTTCTGAGAAATTAGAAGTCTAAGGACTATATAGACATGGGGCTCCACAGAACTCTAAAGACCACTTGGGGGAATGAACGGTGCGTGGGAGGCATAAAGGAAGTAGCATGAAAACCTATACTGTCATATGTGAAAAAAATAGCTATTGTCATTGTGCTATGAGAAAAGGGATCCTGAAGGGGCATTGTGCGATGGCCTGGGGAGGTGGGATGGGGGGGATATACATATGACTAATCTGGGATCGTGCATATCTATAAACAGCAAAACTCTGTAAAAGTAAAGAGCAAAATAAAAATTAAAAAAAATAAAAGACCACTTAGCCACCTACATGCAACAGTGTGAGCCTTGGTAGGATCTTGGAGACCACAAGCATCTGAAGCAAATATGTTAAAGATAATAAATTATATGTTTAGAATAAGATACTGTTTCAACCTTGAAAAATTTTTAATGACATATTAATTACTCTACCAAGAAGAAACATTTCTTTTTCATGAATTCCTTTGTTACCTGTGGATACCGAATTAATTTTAACTTAAAAAGCATTTGAATCACTATGTACTGAGCCAATAGGTAATCAATATAATATGCTTGTTCTCATAGACCATTGCTGCATTCTAAGCAGTTATGGTATTTGGAACAATGAAGATGAGAGCCGAGATATTAAAAAATCTCCCAAAATATGCATTTGTTGTGGCTGAACTTGCCAAGCCAGCTGTTTTCCGTAAAGTATGACATTAGGACAATGGGAAAGGGCTTAAATTGTAGACTGAGGAGCTTCTGGTGGATATAAAGAATACTTTTCAAAAAGTGAGGCTACATAAATATTCAATCAAATATTGCAAGATTAATCTCATTCGGGAATGACATTATGAGATCTCAAAAAGCTGATGTTTTTCTCTGCCTAGGATGATGGGACATGACTTCTCAGAGTTCAGCTGTTGCTAGGACCAAGTGTCCCATATCCAAAGAATCATTAATTCTTTTTTGAGTTTAAAGAATAAAGCATTTCAAAAAACACTGATTATACAATTGGGGTAAAAGATTTACCTTACAGTTATGAAACATAAGAGACAAAACAGATCTTGGAATAAGGAGGATGAACATTTTATATTATGAGAGATGTGTGTATCTCTGTTTTATGAAAATATAGCATTATCTGATGTAGAAAGACTGAGTCATGGAAATAATGTACTGTATCTTTTCAAAAAGTTGGAAACATAAAACTTGCACTTATATTTGTATTACAAAATCTTTGCTTTCTTGGAGCTTTAACAAGAGCTCACTTCACTTGGTGTAATACAACTGATAATGCAATAACCTCTGTTTGTTTGAGCTAGTAAAAAACAAAGATTATTCACATACTTTATTCACCTTGCTTTTCCCAAGGTGCTTGCCCCAATTTCCCTTCACCTCTCAAAAAATCATATTGTCATGGAGACTCTCTGGGTATGCCCCTGACCATTGTGACCTCTGTCTGTTTCTGTATGGAAGCAGAATAAGGGATAAAAACTCAGTAAAACTTTTTTTAGGGTTATAGCCTGTGTGTATATGTAGAGAAAGTATACAGATACTGTTAGCTCTTCTAGAAACTTTATGAAAATATGAATCATTTATTGTGTAGCAACACAGTGAAAAACACAGCAGCTGTGACATCTGTGGATAGTTCTTACTGAGAATTACAAATGGGGTTTCTGCTTGATTCTGTTAAGCCAAACATTCTAAGCAGTTATGGTATTTGGAACAATGAAGATGAGAGCCGAGATATTAAAAAATCTCCCAAAATATGCATTTGTTGTGGCTGAACTTGCCAAGCCAGCTGTTTTCCGTAAAGTATGACATTAGGACAATGGGAAAGGGCTTAAATTGTAGACTGAGGAGCTTCTGGTGGATATAAAGAATACTTTTCAAAAAGTGAGGCTACATAAATATTCAATCAAATATTGCAAGATTAATCTCATTCGGGAATGACATTATGAGATCTCAAAAGCTGATTTTTTTCTCTGCCTAGGATGATGGGACATGACTTCTCAGAGTTCAGCTGTTGCTAGGACCAAGTGTCCCATATCCAAAGAATCATTAATTCTTTTTTGAGTTTAAAGAATAAAGCATTTCAAAAAACACTGATTATACAATTGGGGTAAAAGATTTACCTTACAGTTATGAAACATAAGAGACAAAACAGATCTTGGAATAAGGAGGATGAACATTTTATATTATGAGAGATGTGTGTATCTCTGTTTTATGAAAATATAGCATTATCTGATGTAGAAAGACTGAGTCATGGAAATAATGTACTGTATCTTTTCAAAAAGTTGGAAACATAAAACTTGCACTTATATTTGTATTACAAAATCTTTGCTTTCTTGGAGCTTTAACAAGAGCTCACTTCACTTGGTGTAATACAACTGATAATGCAATAACCTCTGTTTGTTTGAGCTAGTAAAAAACAAAGATTATTCACATACTTTATTCACCTTGCTTTTCCCAAGGTGCTTGCCCCAATTTCCCTTCACCTCTCAAAAAATCATATTGTCATGGAGACTCTCTGGGTATGCCCCTGACCATTGTGACCTCTGTCTGTTTCTGTATGGAAGCAGAATAAGGGATAAAAACTCAGTAAAACTTTTTTTAGGGTTATAGCCTGTGTGTATATGTAGAGAAAGTATACAGATACTGTTAGCTCTTCTAGAAACTTTATGAAAATATGAATCATTTATTGTGTAGCAACACAGTGAAAAACACAGCAGCTGTGACATCTGTGGATAGTTCTTACTGAGAATTACAAATGGGGTTTCTGCTTGATTCTGTTAAGCCAAACTAACACCATTTCAGGGAAAGACTACTTTAAGCAGTGACATACACTGGGCTTAGTGGCCAGGAGAAATATTTCCTGGAAAACGTGTAAAGAAACACTTAATTAAAACTCAAGCATTTTCTCAGGGTAACAGCATAGGTAAAAACACTGCAGACAACTGCCTTGCCCATTCTGTCTGTTCTATAAATGGCTGTTTCTTTCTTTCACCTACCCCTCTATTATTCCCTTTTTTTTTTTTTTTCTTTCTTTCCGATTTTGGAGCTTAATGAGCATGTTAGCAAGTGCTAAAACCAAAACAATGAGAATTTTTGTTCTTGTATATTTTCAATTTTTAAAACCTAATGTTGGGGCTTCCCTGGTGGTCCAGTGGGTAAGGACACCGCCTTGCAGTGCAAGGGGCGTCGGTTCAATCCCTAGCCTGGGAAGATCCCACGTGCCGCGGAGCGGCTGGACTGATGTGTCCAATTACCGAGCAGGAGATCTGGGGCGCATGTGCCCAGAGCTGGTGCTCTGAGACGACAGAGGCCACCGTGATGGGAGGCCCACAGGAGCCAAAGAACAAAGACGGATGAAAACAGAGAAATGAAAGACCAATAAAAGTGGCCCACCCGTCTCCCTCCCTCCCCACCCCACCCCACAAAAGATACATAAATAAAAAATAAATGTTTAAAATCTAAGGCACTTACAAAAAATTTTAATAACTTAACAGTAAACTTTGGTACCATGTATATCAAGCAATTCATTGCTTGACTGGAGTTTTACTTTAGATCAATGCTCACATTGAATCATTATCCAGAAAGTACTCATACAAGGTGAAGTTTCTCTTCTCTTTGTGGTGCATGGGTGCTAGTCATTTCAGCCATGTTGGACTCTTCAAAACTCTATGGACTGTAGCCTGACAGGATCCTCTGTCACATGGACTGCTTGTCGAGGCTCAAATGTCATCAAATCAGCACACTGTGTGATTAAATAAATAGGACTGCTAAGTGCTCTTAAATGGTGCGTCGTCTGTTTCCTTCCTCTAACCAGTCCTGGAATACTCCCGAGAAGGAGTTTCAGTCTTGCCAGAAGTATATTTAAACCCAAAGTAGGGTAGCAAATTTTTATGAAGAAAAACACTAGTCCTAAAATCAGAATTCTAGGAGGTCCAAAGCAGTTGCTAGACTCAGTTGGAATGGTCATTCTGTCCTCAGGGAGGGAAATTCAGCCACTTCCCACTTTCATAAGCCACTCCCAGCACTCATAGCCCATCTTTGGGTCTTCCTTAGTGCTGTGGCCCTGATATAGCAAATCTGTTATTTTGCACCTGATGAGCAGCTGTGGGGTTTCTAATTTGTTCAAAACCTCTTAATACTTTTCAGGTAAGGCCATGTCTACTTTTTGGCACAGATACTGGAGTTTTTCATTGATTCCTCTCTCATGAACATTTTGAGTTAAGTGAAGGCAAACAATTCAAGTAGCAACCTCTTGAATTTATCTCCAAAGGATTCATCTCATATTTCTGAGAAAAACTAGGCTATCAGGTATACATGAAGGATACAATAATAAATAAAGGTGCTGAATATAATTTTAAATTAAAACAGCAGAACATAACATGTTCTTATGATACAACAAATTCTAATGCAGAAAAAAAATCTAATAGCTGACACCAGGGTTCTTGAGGATAAGGAAGGCTTTCTGATAAACTGTTTGAAGAAGAAAATTGATATTTCAAAGGTGTAAACAGATAAAAATGAAAGAAGATGACCAAACTCCTGAGAGTTTGCAAGAGCAGAGAAGTAAGGCCTGTGTGGGACAGGAAATAATCAGATTATTACAGATGAAGATTACGATGGATGAAGTGCCAAGGTCATTGCAACAGTGAAACTCCTTCAACCTGTATACTGAGGTGTGCGTTTGACACAGAGACACATCATTCTCCGGGAATGATGTTTGTCAGGGAATCTAGGGGAAAAGTCAGTGCTACCTGGGAAATAGGAGAGCTGGGGGAGAATACTACATCCAGAACCTGGAAGCATAAAAGCTAGCCAGAGCATGAAACTATACAAACCCCGTGTGATTAAATAAATAGGACTGCTAAGTGCTCTTAAATGGTGCGTCGTCTGTTTCCTTCCTCTAACCAGTCCTGGAATACTCCCGAGAAGGAGTTTCAGTCTTGCCAGAAGTATATTTAAACCCAAAGTAGGGTAGCAAATTTTTATGAAGAAAAACACTAGTCCTAAAATCAGAATTCTAGGAGGTCCAAAGCAGTTGCTAGACTCAGTTGGAATGGTCATTCTGTCCTCAGGGAGGGAAATTCAGCCACTTCCCACTTTCATAAGCCACTCCCAGCACTCATAGCCCATCTTTGGGTCTTCCTTAGTGCTGTGGCCCTGATATAGCAAATCTGTTATTTTGCACCTGATGAGCAGCTGTGGGGTTTCTAATTTGTTCAAAACCTCTTAATACTTTTCAGGTAAGGCCATGTCTACTTTTTGGCACAGATACTGGAGTTTTTCATTGATTCCTCTCTCATGAACATTTTGAGTTAAGTGAAGGCAAACAATTCAAGTAGCAACCTCTTGAATTTATCTCCAAAGGATTCATCTCATATTTCTGAGAAAAACTAGGCTATCAGGTATACATGAAGGATACAATAATAAATAAAGGTGCTGAATATAATTTTAAATTAAAACAGCAGAACATAACATGTTCTTATGATACAACAAATTCTAATGCAGAAAAAAAATCTAATAGCTGACACCAGGGTTCTTGAGGATAAGGAAGGCTTTCTGATAAACTGTTTGAAGAAGAAAATTGATATTTCAAAGGTGTAAACAGATAAAAATGAAAGAAGATGACCAAACTCCTGAGAGTTTGCAAGAGCAGAGAAGTAAGGCCTGTGTGGGACAGGAAATAATCAGATTATTACAGATGAAGATTACGATGGATGAAGTGCCAAGGTCATTGCAACAGTGAAACTCCTTCAACCTGTATACTGAGGTGTGCGTTTGACACAGAGACACATCATTCTCCGGGAATGATGTTTGTCAGGGAATCTAGGGGAAAAGTCAGTGCTACCTGGGAAATAGGAGAGCTGGGGGAGAATACTACATCCAGAACCTGGAAGCATAAAAGCTAGCCAGAGCATGAAACTATACATTATTAGGAAAGACATACTTTTGTAACACTCTCTTACTCTAAAGTCCTAGGAATAATTAGAACATGAGAGCTTTTTAGCTAAATGATGGATTTCGGTTTTTTTTTTTTTTAAGGAAACACATGTTTGAAGTGGTTATTTCTAGGAAGTAGAGTTATAAATCTTTATGATTCTCTGTATTTTCCAAATATGCTAAAGTAACCATGCATTATTTTTAAATTAAAAGGAAAATGTAAACAGATGCATTTTCTTTTTGGAAGCTACCAAATATAAAATTTATTTACTTCTATATTACTGTTAGTTTATAAATAAAATAAAATAGGTATTCAGGTTTAAATTCTTATCAAGGCATTTTGTATTCTTTTTTTTCTTCTTCTTCTTTATTCTTTCATTCAGACTGCATGCCTAGACACATATTTATAAAAAGGTGGGCAGGATATTTGTAAAATGAGATTGAGTCTATAAAGAGCAACTTAGTTTGGCACAGATAAGTGATCCACTAATAAGAAATTTCTGATCTAGTGAAAGTTTAAGAATGTGGATGTTGATCTTTTAAGTGGTATTCGTAACCTAATCATTTTAAGAAAGAAAAACAAAATCTGCCATTTCTCAGAAATTAAAATGAATGTATAATCATATATTTTTTTCTTAAAATATCAATTTGTTTGTATAATATATTGAAGCTGAATAACGAGAATGAGAACTGAATAAAGAATAAGGACCGCTGAATAACGAGAATGAGAACTGAATAAAGAATAAGGACCACATTAAATTCCTAGAAATACACCTATATCATATGGTAGGAGAAATAAAATAGATCTTTAGCATATGTTCAGTCACCCTGCGTAGTACTAAATTCAACATATCTCTTTTCAAAAATTTTACTTTTATTATTACCAATAATAATTACGGCTACATAATAGCAATTCCTTTTTATTTTTTTTGGCTGCACTACACGGCTTGCAGGGATTGAACCTAGACCCTGGCAGTGAAAGGTCCAAGTCCTACCCACTGGAACACCAAGGATTTCCCTTAATGATTCCTTTAAATGGCAACTCCTGTCTCTCTCTCTCTGTCTCAAGTGGAGTGTGTGTCTGTATGTCTCACAAGCTGCTCTATTCTGTGATCATCTGCATCAAATCAAATATACCAACTAAATGCAGTCTTTTTGTCCTTCCCATTTTGTTATTCTTTCTCTCCAGTGAAGTGATAATGACATTTAAAGAATAAAGTCATTCCACAAAAAAGAGTAGATAAAGTAATGAAAAATATCCTGATTTATTTCACTGCATTTCTTTTTCACTGCATTTTTTACTTTTACTTTTAGTAAAAATATATTGCTTGGATTTTTAAATACCTAAAATGACTGTGTATAAGCTCTTTTCGGCTTTACAAACAGGATTTCTAATTATTTTAGGAAAACTTTATATTAAGTGTTGATGTTTTTTAAAAAGATAGGACTGTGGTCCTGCCTCAGTCATTACTGTACATAAGTCAAAGGATAATATGTATTCCATGAAAAAAAATTCACATAAAATGACTCTGCTTTCTTGTCCAAGAATTCAGAGGTTACATGTCTCTGCCTCTCCCCACAACTGTACATTCCATTCCTTTCACCCAGATGTATTCTTCATGTTTCTCCATTAAATGCTTCTTATTTAAAATTCTGTTCATGATTTATCTTCTTTCAAAAAATTTCATGCGATTTCAACTTTTCTGATTATGATCCTACCGTCCATTTCAGGGTCTTTCAATGTTTATGAAGATGTTTAAGACATTTTTATGTTCATCTATTTCATCATGTTCTGGGACACTAGCTATCACTTCGTTTGTCATAAGCAATTTCAGCACCAGAGAGACTTTCTTTTGCTGGAGGGACTTTGCTCAAGTACACTGCCACCACAAGGCTTTAGTGTTAAGCATTCATGATTTAGGGAGTGAGATTATTGCACAATTTTTCCTTTTACAAAGAAAATACCCTTTTTCTGTTAAAGGAAAACATAAGCAGGAAGAGGATTTGTGTGTTTCCCTACAAATCCTTTGTTTATTTCCAGACACATCTTGTAACTCCAACCAGAAATGGTGACATGCTGCTCCATGACTCCACTGTTTCACTTAAATACCATACACAATAATATAGGATAAACATCTATTTACTTCTTACGTAATTGCTTTGAGGGAAAAAGTCTTCATATATGTTACCAGAAGTCACTTTTAAAAATTAAAATAAACAAAAACATTTAAAACCATCTGAGTGGGCCTGTTCACCTAGGGACAACTTTGTCTCCTCTTTGGTTCCTAGGCTCCAAGGTTTACAATCATTTTTTTTTTTAATATAAAGTTCAATAGAGTTATCAATGCACTTGTGTATTATCAGAATATAAATACTTAAGGTGAAAAATAAAGGACAGTACATTGGTAGTATTTGATTTTAAGGAAGAAAGAGATAAACAGTAGTTTAAAAAAATCATTGAATGGAGCTTAGTCGGGCTTCGGTGAGAAATATAGCACTATCAGATTAGTGCACAATCTCCAACAAGTGACAGTCTAATTTCCTGATCTGTAAAATCAGAGTAAAAATGTCTATTCCACAAAGATTAGTATACTGATCTAATATGGAAGCACCAATTCTTGATACAGAAGCACTCAATAAACTCTAGCTTGTTTTATCTTCTTTCCCTTCCTTTTTTGAGTCAGATCTATATAGAACAAAAAACAATGAGCTTGAGCTAAGTCACGTTTCAGGATACATTAGATCCATCAAGGATCTTACTTAAACAAGTACACTTCATATGAATAGTCAGTTCATAATTTCATGGCGAATGATCCCAATCAAGAAAAGTCAAAATGACTTCCATTCGGATCTTCTATATTTTTATAGTTGTGTATTTTCATGTGAATGCTCTTTAAGATGTTCCCCAAACCTATGGCATTTATAATTTCATTATTCAAGAGGATTCAAAAACAATATCATTTTTATGTTTTTGGACACTAGCTATCACTTCGTTTGTCATAAGCAATTTCAGCACCAGAGAGACTTTCTTTTGCTGGAGGGACTTTGCTCAAGTACACTGCCACCACAAGGCTTTAGTGTTAAGCATTCATGATTTAGGGAGTGAGATTATTGCACAATTTTTCCTTTTACAAAGAAAATACCCTTTTTCTGTTAAAGGAAAACATAAGCAGGAAGAGGATTTGTGTGTTTCCCTACAAATCCTTTGTTTATTTCCAGACACATCTTGTAACTCCAACCAGAAATGGTGACATGCTGCTCCATGACTCCACTGTTTCACTTAAATACCATACACAATAATATAGGATAAACATCTATTTACTTCTTACGTAATTGCTTTGAGGGAAAAAGTCTTCATATATGTTACCAGAAGTCACTTTTAAAAATTAAAATAAACAAAAACATTTAAAACCATCTGAGTGGGCCTGTTCACCTAGGGACAACTTTGTCTCCTCTTTGGTTCCTAGGCTCCAAGGTTTACAATCATTTTTTTTTTTAATATAAAGTTCAATAGAGTTATCAATGCACTTGTGTATTATCAGAATATAAATACTTAAGGTGAAAAATAAAGGACAGTACATTGGTAGTATTTGATTTTAAGGAAGAAAGAGATAAACAGTAGTTTAAAAAAATCATTGAATGGAGCTTAGTCGGGCTTCGGTGAGAAATATAGCACTATCAGATTAGTGCACAATCTCCAACAAGTGACAGTCTAATTTCCTGATCTGTAAAATCAGAGTAAAAATGTCTATTCCACAAAGATTAGTATACTGATCTAATATGGAAGCACCAATTCTTGATACAGAAGCACTCAATAAACTCTAGCTTGTTTTATCTTCTTTCCCTTCCTTTTTTGAGTCAGATCTATATAGAACAAAAAACAATGAGCTTGAGCTAAGTCACGTTTCAGGATACATTAGATCCATCAAGGATCTTACTTAAACAAGTACACTTCATATGAATAGTCAGTTCATAATTTCATGGCGAATGATCCCAATCAAGAAAAGTCAAAATGACTTCCATTCGGATCTTCTATATTTTTATAGTTGTGTATTTTCATGTGAATGCTCTTTAAGATGTTCCCCAAACCTATGGCATTTATAATTTCATTATTCAAGAGGATTCATTAAAATCATTCACAATATGGCTTCCCTGGTGGTCCTAGTGGGTGGAGAGTCCACCTTGCAGTGCAGGGGGCACAGGTTCCATCCCTGGCCCAGGAAGATCCCACATGCCGCAGAGCAGCTGGACCGGTGTTTCCAACTGCGAGCCAGTGCTCTGTGACCAGAGAGGCCACTGAGATGGGAGGCCCACAAAGGCCAAAGAATTAAGATAGATGAAAATAAATAAATGAAAAACCAATAAAAGAGGCCAAAATTTTACAAAAATGTCATTCACAATAATTATGCTGTTCTTAGGCACTCAGTTGTGCCTGATTCTTTGTGACTCCATGGACTATATAGCCCATCAGGCTCCTCTGTCCATGGAATTATCCAGGAAAGCATACTGGAGTGGTCTGTCACTTCCTTCTCAGGGGATCTTCTGTACCCAGGGACCAAATTCGTATCTCCCAAGTCTCCTGCATTGCAGGCAGATTCTTTACTGCTGAGCCACTGGGGAAGCCCCAGTAATTATACTACTAGTCAGAAAACACAATGGATAGTGTCTGCATGCTTAGTAACTGTTCATTACCTTTACACTTATTAGATGGACAATAGTACACATAAAATGAAACTGCTTACTTCTCTGATACTCACAAGAGAAATATATTATCTCTTTTCCTGTCATTTGCAATAAAATAATAGGCATGCAATTTATCATGATAAATTTATTGCATAATTTATCATAGTCCTTGACATTTAAATGCCTACTGTTGCTAGAAATTTTACAAATCTGAAAACTGGCATATCTATTGCTAAGAAAATACATTTTAGTGAGAACCATATAAAAATAGAACCACAAGATATCTCTAGATGTTCAAATAAATGATGACAAATATGGTGGATAATGTTTTAATGTATTGGCCTGAATCTAGTTCTTAAAGGATAAAAGTTGTTTGTGAAGGATTTGAAGAGAGAGTCAAGAAGATTAAGTCTGGGTATTGACACTAAAACACTGGAATATTTGCCAAGATCAGAACCACTTGCACTGTAATAATGAACAGCTTTAAATGTATCTTTCACTAATGGTAAGTTCCTGGAAGCTACAAGAACTTTTTTTGGTTTAACGTGTTTTGTATCTAAATTTTACTTTCCCATAGTCATCTCTCTTAAAGACTACAAGAAATAATTGATTAATTCATTCAGTGCTTATGCAGTGAACACACAGTGTTCACCAAAAACTGTGTTAGATATTAGGAAACTGTGGGTAAAAGAGATAAAACTGGCTTGCCTTCATGAAGTTCATAATCTATTGGAGAGACAGACTTTAAAAAACCAACAGATAAATAAAAATAAATAGCTATTCACCAGTACTGTTTTAAACTATAGAAAGTCCCATAGAAAAATAGGTCTTCAGAAATAGAATAACAAATAAACAATACATAATTACAGATAACTTTTATTGACTGCTTATTACTTGTCAGGTGTTCTTGTGTATGTTTTACATGTACTTCTATTTATCATAACAATGGTATCGAAACAGGTGTTTATGTCCACCTTAAGATGAGGAAACTGGAGCAAGGAGAGATGGAGTGATTTATGGACATGTGCAGTACACGTTTGCTAGTCGCTCAGTTGTGTCTGGCTCATTGAGGCCCCATGGACTGTGGCCTGCCAGACTCCTCTGTCCATGGCATTTCCCAAGCAAGAATACGAGAGTAGGGTGCCATTTCCTCCTCCAGGGGATCTTCTCGACCCAGGGATCGAACCCATGTCTCCTGTGCCTCCTGCACTGCAGGTGGATTCTTTTACCACTGAGGACCTGGGAAGTCCTTCCTCAGGGCACATGGCTGGAAAGCGAGAGAGCCAGTATTTAGGTGGCTCTGGAGGACAGGCTCTCAGCCTTTAGCACATAATGCTCCTTGTGATAGAGATTAAAGGTATAATAGTGGAAGTATATACCTACAGCCACTTTTTATGAAAGTTTCCTGGAATAGGTGAAGTTTGAATTGAAATTTTGGTAGTGTTAGGAGATCAGGATATTTTATTTAGGAGGACAGAACTTCTAGGTAAAGGGACTAACTTTAAATACGGAAATGAAGGAAAGACAAATCGACTTTGGCAGTTGATGTGTTCAACTGAGTCTAAAATAGTAAGCTGGGCTAAGCTGTGGTAGGTCTTCACTGTGCAGCCTGACATGGTTTGAGGACATAAAGACTGGGAGGACCTCCTAGGTGACCTTTGCAGCATGGTCAACCAAAAGAGAGATAATGAAGGTATCGCCAAGGAGGCCATAGTCATCTCTCTTAAAGACTACAAGAAATAATTGATTAATTCATTCAGTGCTTATGCAGTGAACACACAGTGTTCACCAAAAACTGTGTTAGATATTAGGAAACTGTGGGTAAAAGAGATAAAACTGGCTTGCCTTCATGAAGTTCATAATCTATTGGAGAGACAGACTTTAAAAAACCAACAGATAAATAAAAATAAATAGCTATTCACCAGTACTGTTTTAAACTATAGAAAGTCCCATAGAAAAATAGGTCTTCAGAAATAGAATAACAAATAAACAATACATAATTACAGATAACTTTTATTGACTGCTTATTACTTGTCAGGTGTTCTTGTGTATGTTTTACATGTACTTCTATTTATCATAACAATGGTATCGAAACAGGTGTTTATGTCCACCTTAAGATGAGGAAACTGGAGCAAGGAGAGATGGAGTGATTTATGGACATGTGCAGTACACGTTTGCTAGTCGCTCAGTTGTGTCTGGCTCATTGAGGCCCCATGGACTGTGGCCTGCCAGACTCCTCTGTCCATGGCATTTCCCAAGCAAGAATACGAGAGTAGGGTGCCATTTCCTCCTCCAGGGGATCTTCTCGACCCAGGGATCGAACCCATGTCTCCTGTGCCTCCTGCACTGCAGGTGGATTCTTTTACCACTGAGGACCTGGGAAGTCCTTCCTCAGGGCACATGGCTGGAAAGCGAGAGAGCCAGTATTTAGGTGGCTCTGGAGGACAGGCTCTCAGCCTTTAGCACATAATGCTCCTTGTGATAGAGATTAAAGGTATAATAGTGGAAGTATATACCTACAGCCACTTTTTATGAAAGTTTCCTGGAATAGGTGAAGTTTGAATTGAAATTTTGGTAGTGTTAGGAGATCAGGATATTTTATTTAGGAGGACAGAACTTCTAGGTAAAGGGACTAACTTTAAATACGGAAATGAAGGAAAGACAAATCGACTTTGGCAGTTGATGTGTTCAACTGAGTCTAAAATAGTAAGCTGGGCTAAGCTGTGGTAGGTCTTCACTGTGCAGCCTGACATGGTTTGAGGACATAAAGACTGGGAGGACCTCCTAGGGGACCTTTTCAGCATGGTCAACCAAAAGAGAGATAATGAAGGTATACGCCAAGGAGGCCACACAGAGAATGAAAATGACGGAACTGATGTGACCGATGATGTATAAGTACAACTGTTACAATAAGATATGCTAACTGAATTGACGGTTGGATCAGGGTTGTGTGAGGAAGAGAGAGGCAATGAGAATGGGTTCAGAGCTAAGTCAGACATTTTTTTTAGCAGGGCGACTTTGGGACAAGGTACTTCATCTCTATAGATCTATTTCTTCATCTGAAAGATGGAAAAGAGCACATGAATTTGTGGCTATTGAGGAGTTGAAAATGACTTTCAAATTTGACCAAGTCAATATTGCAGATATTTATGCCATTAGCCAGGATAAAACAAAAGGAATATCTGGGTATGTTGAGATCTTAGAGGCCTGTAACATATCCACATGGACACTTTCAGCTTGCAAACTAAAACTGGAATCTTAAGTCAGGAGAAAGGTCCAAGCTAAAGACTATGACGAGCTATTAAACACAAGAGAAGACTGTACAAAGCACTGTAGCTGATGGGGTAAGAGAAGGAAGACAGGCAGGGTCAGAGGAGATTTAGGAAAAGGACAGGGTCAGGAAATCCAGTGCCAAAGCTTAAACCAGAGGACATGTGAGAGCAATCCGATGGATCTAATCTATGGTAGGTTACTCATGGCCTTTGACAGAGCTGTTTCAGTAGTGGACTGAAGGCAAAGATTGAGCTAAAAAAAGTAGTCTGGAGGACAGGCTCTCAGCCTTTAGCACATAATGCTCCTTGTGATAGAGATTAAAGGTATAATAGTGGAAGTATATACCTACAGCCACTTTTATGAAAGTTTCCTGGAATAGGTGAAGTTTGAATTGAAATTTTGGTAGTGTTAGGAGATCAGGATATTTTATTTAGGAGGACAGAACTTCTAGGTAAAGGGACTAACTTTAAATACGGAAATGAAGGAAAGACAAATCGACTTTGGCAGTTGATGTGTTCAACTGAGTCTAAAATAGTAAGCTGGGCTAAGCTGTGGTAGGTCTTCACTGTGCAGCCTGACATGGTTTGAGGACATAAAGACTGGGAGGACCTCCTAGGGGACCTTTTCAGCATGGTCAACCAAAAGAGAGATAATGAAGGTATACGTCAAGGAGGCCACACAGAGAATGAAAATGACGGAACTGATGTGACCGATGATGTATAAGTACAACTGTTACAATAAGATATGCTAACTGAATTGACGGTTGGATCAGGGTTGTGTGAGGAAGAGAGAGGCAATGAGAATGGGTTCAGAGCTAAGTCAGACATTTTTTTTAGCAGGGCGACTTTGGGACAAGGTACTTCATCTCTATAGATCTATTTCTTCATCTGAAAGATGGAAAAGAGCACATGAATTTGTGGCTATTGAGGAGTTGAAAATGACTTTCAAATTTGACCAAGTCAATATTGCAGATATTTATGCCATTAGCCAGGATAAAACAAAAGGAATATCTGGGTATGTTGAGATCTTAGAGGCCTGTAACATATCCACATGGACACTTTCAGCTTGCAAACTAAAACTGGAATCTTAAGTCAGGAGAAAGGTCCAAGCTAAAGACTATGACGAGCTATTAAACACAAGAGAAGACTGTACAAAGCACTGTAGCTGATGGGGTAAGAGAAGGAAGACAGGCAGGGTCAGAGGAGATTTAGGAAAAGGACAGGGTCAGGAAATCCAGTGCCAAAGCTTAAACCAGAGGACATGTGAGAGCAATCCGATGGATCTAATCTATGGTAGGTTACTCATGGCCTTTGACAGAGCTGTTTCAGTAGTGGACTGAAGGCAAAGATTGAGCTGTTAAGAGAAAAGAAATGAATGAAATTAAGTCATTCTTTTAGTTAGTTCTGGTCCTGAAAAAGAGATCAAAGAGAAATCTGGGCTGATGGGAATGTGTGTGTATTTGAACATGTTTGTTTAGGGAAGCATCACCATAAAGAAAGATTAATAATGTAGGAGAAAGAGGGGTTATGACTGACAGTGAGGTCTCAAGTTGATATGTATTAACAAGTCAGAAGAAAATAAGGTAACAATATCACTTACTGTGGATCTATTATACCTTTAATGTGTTCACATTTATGTCATCAAGTCCTAAAAACACTCTGTAAGATATTATTTTCCCTATTTACAGATAAAGAAATCGAAGCTGAGAGAAAACCAAGCAGTTGCCCTAGGATGTAAATGTGGTATCTGATGAAGTTAGGATTCAAATTCAAACTTGGCTGAATTCCATGATCTAAGAGTAGAGGAAAAATAAAAAAAATGACAAGTTGAGAGGAAAGAGATGAGGGAGTTTAACAGGATGTTTAGAGCATCAAAACTGAGTTTGAGGATTTGGGGAAGAATACATTTCTGTAATGCACCACTATGGTGCATTAAATGGGATTTTAGAAAGAGATCGCTAAGTAGCTCCAAAAGCATAACTGAGACGTGAATTTGTAATGCATGCAGTCAAGTGCAGTTATGTGACTTGTTCCACTTTCTTCAGTTTTAACATAATATCAACATTGAACAAAGGCCAGAATTCTAAAATTCACTGTAGGCTGGCCTATTAAAAATAAATGCTGAAGATAGCAGTTGTGTTATTTGTTTATGAATACTGTAAACCTAAATTTGAAAAAACCCTGACCATAGAAAAAATATGAGCAATATAGTTTTACAAACATGGCATCCAGTTAAGGTTATTACTGCGTCAGTGACACTAGACAAGTCCTTCAATTTGACACTTGCTTTCTGCCCCATCAGTGAGTAAATACGTGCTGAGTACTTCTCCTGCAGCTGGTGCGGGAGGAGAAAGGAGTCCACAACCTCCATCAGCTTCTAGACTTATAAGAAGGAAAAACTATATATGCAAAGCAGGCTATGGGGCCATTTAGAGGGAATTAGTGTATACTAGTGTATACTAAATTGAATGGAATAATCCACTAGAGAACAAAACAGTATATAAGGTACCAAATAAGCAAAGTCAAGAGAAATAATGGGCCTGGATGGGTGAAGGTTCATTGGCCTAAGCATAAAGCCTATTTTGCAAGTAATGGGTTCCCAGAGCAGCCAGTCAATCGCTGTGTGATATTAGGGATGAATTCTTCAGATGCTTCAAAATCTACCTCTTCTGTACTTGCATTCCAAACCCTTGGCCATCTGAAAAGGATTAGAGTCACTGTCTACCAGGCAGTCACTAGAGGGCAACAGAATCAATCTTTATCTCTTTCTCATTCTTCTCCGGCACACATGTACACGCACGCGTGCGCACACACACACACACACACACACACACACACACACAAGCCCACACTAGCACACTGTTCACAGGGGCAAATAGTGTCAGACTAAGTCAAAGAGAGCAGGACACCACAAGAGTCCCATGACAGGCGTGAGCAACAGAAACATTTCCAGTTAGGATTCCTCCTGAAAAGTCAGCTAGAGAGCACGAAAAACTGATTTTCTATTTCTGAAATCTTCATGATTATGTATGATTAAGATCTTATTTATAGACATACCAAACTACATAAGTGAACATTGTGGTGGAAGAGAAAAGGTGCTATCTAAATGCTGCATGGATGTGAGAGGTGAACCGTAAAGAAGGCTGAACACCAAAGAAGATGCTTTTGAACTGTGGTTTTGGAGAAGACTCTTGAGAGTCCCTTGGACTGCAAGGAGATCAAACCAGTCAATCTGAAAGGAAATCCACCCTGAACATTCATTGGAAGGACTGAGGCTGAAGCTGAAGCTCCAATACTTTGGTCACCTGAGGTGAAGAGATGATTCATTGGAAAAGAGCCTGACGCTGGGAAAGATTGAGGACAAGAGGAGAAGTGGTCAGCAGAGGATGAGATACTTGGATGGCATCACTGACTCAATGGACTTGAGTTTGAGCAAACTTTGGGAGATAGTGAAGGACAATAAAGTCTGGCAAGCTGTAATCCATGGGGTCTGAACAATAATAACAACAAACATCTGGTGCGATTCCACAGCTGACCCAGAGAGGAGGAGGGTGTGTTTCCCTATCTATTTATACATGATGTCACCATTCTGTGAAGTGTTTAAACTGATGGGGATAAATGAAGCAACATGTTCAGGACAACACAAAGAAATATTCCTTATTTGCTTACAACATATTCTAATTTTTTCTGGACACTTTCTCTTAAACTACCAAGTATCTCACGATGGGTGGCCAAGTTCCAGTTTAGTTTCAAATTTTCAGGTATTTTTGACTTAAAAGATAAGTGTTTAGAGGATGAAATTAGTTGTCAGTATTGCTACCTGATATTTGAAATAGCAGGAGATTTTCTCAAGAGTTTTTGAAGCAAATTGTCGTTCATATTCAATTGGAGGTTTCAATACCAATCCTTTCACTCTCTGTCCATCCACTTTTCATATTAATTCTCCCAGAAGACATTGTTAGAAACTGAAAATTGAGTAGTTTATTTAAAAGACATTATGGGTTATAGAAATATATGGTATTCTTATCTACAATAGTACTGAAAACATGAAACAAGTGTAGGTGTTAATTGGATAACTATCAAAGCAGGAAAGCTATTCATTCATAATGAAAAGACTTTGCTCATAGATTTTGTATAAAGTATTAACCTTTCAAAGCAAAAAATGCCATGAAGAAATGTCAGGAAAGCGATTTGACGCCTCTTCATTGCCTCTTCCTTCTTCATCTAACACTAAGATACGGATTTAATTTGTTTCTTTATGAATGCTCGCTAGGGTGCTTCCCCTTTTCTTTATTTTTAAAAGTCATGATCGGCCTTCTCTTCTACCAATTTTATTCAAGATCAAGATCACTGTGTGGTAACGCCATCTGAGATTCTAAAACGAAAACTATTTCACTGATGGACGATTAGGAACAATTGAAGAAATCAGTAAATCAGTTGGGGGTATGTTTGAGTTTAAAAATATATATTTCTGGAGTGCTGAAGTATAATCAACTGGTGGACCTTAAACCTCAAATTGAAAGAATACCCTTTTCAACAATTCTGAAAATCCATTGGTGCGATTCCACAAGGGCTGAACAATAATAACAACAAACATCTGGTGCGATTCCACAGCTGACCCAGGAGGAGGAGGTGTGTTTCCCTATCTATTTATACATGATGTCACCATTCTGTGAAGTGTTTAAACTGATGGGGATAAATGAAGCAACATGTTCAGGACAACACAAAGAAATATTCCTTATTTGCTTACAACATATTCTAATTTTTTCTGGACACTTTCTCTTAAACTACCAAGTATCTCACGATGGGTGGCCAAGTTCCAGTTTAGTTTCAAATTTTCAGGTATTTTTGACTTAAAAGATAAGTGTTTAGAGGATGAAATTAGTTGTCAGTATTGCTACCTGATATTTGAAATAGCAGGAGATTTTCTCAAGAGTTTTTGAAGCAAATTGTCGTTCATATTCAATTGGAGGTTTCAATACCAATCCTTTCACTCTCTGTCCATCCACTTTTCATATTAATTCTCCCAGAAGACATTGTTAGAAACTGAAAATTGAGTAGTTTATTTAAAAGACATTATGGGTTATAGAAATATATGGTATTCTTATCTACAATAGTACTGAAAACATGAAACAAGTGTAGGTGTTAATTGGATAACTATCAAAGCAGGAAAGCTATTCATTCATAATGAAAAGACTTTGCTCATAGATTTTGTATAAAGTATTAACCTTTCAAAGCAAAAAATGCCATGAAGAAATGTCAGGAAAGCGATTTGACGCCTCTTCATTGCCTCTTCCTTCTTCATCTAACACTAAGATACGGATTTAATTTGTTTCTTTATGAATGCTCGCTAGGGTGCTTCCCCTTTTCTTTATTTTTAAAAGTCATGATCGGCCTTCTCTTCTACCAATTTTATTCAAGATCAAGATCACTGTGTGGTAACGCCATCTGAGATTCTAAAACGAAAACTATTTCACTGATGGACGATTAGGAACAATTGAAGAAATCAGTAAATCAGTTGGGGGTATGTTTGAGTTTAAAAATATATATTTCTGGAGTGCTGAAGTATAATCAACTGGTGGACCTTAAACCTCAAATTGAAAGAATACCCTTTTCAACAATTCTGAAAAATCGCTCATGTAACAACTGAATGCATATGTGATGACTCTGAGATCTACCAGAATGTGATTATAACAATAAAGCCACGTAAATAATATGAAAAAAACAATAAATCATATTAGTAAGGTGAACCGACAGTGTATTTTCTCAACTAATAGATATACTCTTAAAAAGACACAGCTATTATAATGTATAGTATAAAATTCCAACATGTGTCTACCTGACATACTTTCACTAAGCAGATAAGAAGATTTACCTTAAATAAAACTGACTGTCAGAAGAATATCAGAAGAATAAAGCAATAGGAAACACCTTTTCCCATGTATGTCACAACCTAATACATATGCTCCGGTGTACTTAACCCTGCATTTACAAAGAAACCTTTGGTAGCTTGTAAAATTAATATGCATACAATTACCCCAGCCACAAAATGTCCTTATAACGATGATGTCACTTAACAACAGCTAGAGTCACTTCCTTTAGCTATAGTGACAGGAAAACACACATTTGCAAAACAATTCCTCTATCCTATCTATAATGGCAATGTCTACTACAGACACACTGGCAAAACGTAACGACTCACAAGAAGACAGAATACTTAAAACAGTTTGGCAAGTTTAATAGAATAATTATCAAATATAACTGCAAAATCAGAATCCAGCCACTATGAAAGAATAAATGCGAAGTCACCTAGAGTCAATGTATCAATCAACTATCAACACTATTATCACAGCAGGAAAAGTATCAATACCCAGAGGATGTGATAGAGAAAAAAAAATTACTTTCCACATCCATCAAATCCCACGTGCATACTTGCTTTCATATCTACTGTCATTATAATTTAATACTATGTTATTATGAAGTATGTGTAATGTGCATGGGGCTGTATGTGTTAAAAGCTAAATCCTTCTTGGAGAACCAGAAGTAGAAGCATCACCCTTTGAATATCAGTTTATTTTAGAAAGTAACCCTGGAGGTTGAAGATGTTTCACTGATGGACGATTAGGAACAATTGAAGAAATCAGTAAATCAGTTGGGGGTATGTTTGAGTTTAAAAATATATATTTCTGGAGTGCTGAAGTATAATCAACTGGTGGACCTTAAACCTCAAATTGAAAGAATACCCTTTTCAACAATTCTGAAAAATCGCTCATGTAACAACTGAATGCATATGTGATGACTCTGAGATCTACCAGAATGTGATTATAACAATAAAGCCACGTAAATAATATGAAAAAAACAATAAATCATATTAGTAAGGTGAACCGACAGTGTATTTTCTCAACTAATAGATATACTCTTAAAAAGACACAGCTATTATAATGTATAGTATAAAATTCCAACATGTGTCTACCTGACATACTTTCACTAAGCAGATAAGAAGATTTACCTTAAATAAAACTGACTGTCAGAAGAATATCAGAAGAATAAAGCAATAGGAAACACCTTTTCCCATGTATGTCACAACCTAATACATATGCTCCGGTGTACTTAACCCTGCATTTACAAAGAAACCTTTGGTAGCTTGTAAAATTAATATGCATACAATTACCCCAGCCACAAAATGTCCTTATAACGATGATGTCACTTAACAACAGCTAGAGTCACTTCCTTTAGCTATAGTGACAGGAAAACACACATTTGCAAAACAATTCCTCTATCCTATCTATAATGGCAATGTCTACTACAGACACACTGGCAAAACGTAACGACTCACAAGAAGACAGAATACTTAAAACAGTTTGGCAAGTTTAATAGAATAATTATCAAATATAACTGCAAAATCAGAATCCAGCCACTATGAAAGAATAAATGCGAAGTCACCTAGAGTCAATGTATCAATCAACTATCAACACTATTATCACAGCAGGAAAAGTATCAATACCCAGAGGATGTGATAGAGAAAAAAAAATTACTTTCCACATCCATCAAATCCCACGTGCATACTTGCTTTCATATCTACTGTCATTATAATTTAATACTATGTTATTATGAAGTATGTGTAATGTGCATGGGGCTGTATGTGTTAAAAGCTAAATCCTTCTTGGAGAACCAGAAGTAGAAGCATCACCCTTTGAATATCAGTTTATTTTAGAAAGTAACCCTGGAGGTTGAAGATGTTCAAGAGGAATTTTAAGTCTAACAGTGGTTAAAACATTGAGAATAAGGTTGTGGAGAATTGAGTAAACAGGATGCAATGAACAATAGTACTTACTGTGGGTCAATGTACATGATTTAATTGACTCATGGACTTACCTGGCATCTTGCATTGGTCAATGACTATATATAGTGGATAATGACTAAAATAAATATACTCATCACATATGTGACAATCATGATCTAAAACCTTTTAGAACAAAAATCAAGCTTATGCCTCATTTGAAGGATATATAAGATTAAAAAGTAGTTTCTAAATCCCTGTATTTATTTTTGTATTAATTTCTGTATTCCTTCATAAGCAAAAGATATCCTATTATAATTCCAGATAGTGAATGATAGTCATACTCTCCAACGACTATTTGCTATTCTTAAAAGAGGGAGGAAAAGATTGGTTGTCATTTTGTCCTCTGAAAATCAGAAATACTGATGATTTTTATTATTCCAATATTGCATTGACTTAATCTAATAATCAGAATATATGCTAAAAAAGACTAGAAGCATTTCAATGTTCTCTATTAACTGTTCACTGCCAAGAATATTATTTCTCTTTTGAGATTCCAAAGACAAAGTTTGACACATTCACCAACACAATAATTGCCTACTATCTTTTCCTAAGAGCCATCTGAAGTCTTATAACTCACTTTCTCAAGCAAAACGTGCATACCTTTATTACAAACAGAAAAGAATTGCTTTTCTAAAGTTGACTATGGAAACACAAGGTGTGTTTTATGTACTAAGATATCCTTCAAAATCATCCCTTGCAAGTGGAGAAAGCAACACAGACATATACAAAAAAGCTGGTGGTGTGCTCCATGAGTCAACCCGATAATTCAATCAACTATCAACACTATTATCACAGCAGGAAAAGTATCAATACCCAGAGGATGTGATAGACAAAAAATTACTTTCCACATCCATCAAATCCACGTGCATACTTGCTTTCATATCTACTGTCATTATAATTTAATACTATGTTATTATGAAGTATGTGTAATGTGCATGGGGCTGTATGTGTTAAAAGCTAAATCCTTCTTGGAGAACCAGAAGTAGAAGCATCACCCTTTGAATATCAGTTTATTTTAGAAAGTAACCCTGGAGGTTGAAGATGTTCAAGAGGAATTTTAAGTCTAACAGTGGTTAAAACATTGAGAATAAGGTTGTGGAGAATTGAGTAAACAGGATGCAATGAACAATAGTACTTACTGTGGGTCAATGTACATGATTTAATTGACTCATGGACTTACCTGGCATCTTGCATTGGTCAATGACTATATATAGTGGATAATGACTAAAATAAATATACTCATCACATATGTGACAATCATGATCTAAAACCTTTTAGAACAAAAATCAAGCTTATGCCTCATTTGAAGGATATATAAGATTAAAAAGTAGTTTCTAAATCCCTGTATTTATTTTTGTATTAATTTCTGTATTCCTTCATAAGCAAAAGATATCCTATTATAATTCCAGATAGTGAATGATAGTCATACTCTCCAACGACTATTTGCTATTCTTAAAAGAGGGAGGAAAAGATTGGTTGTCATTTTGTCCTCTGAAAATCAGAAATACTGATGATTTTTATTATTCCAATATTGCATTGACTTAATCTAATAATCAGAATATATGCTAAAAAAGACTAGAAGCATTTCAATGTTCTCTATTAACTGTTCACTGCCAAGAATATTATTTCTCTTTTGAGATTCCAAAGACAAAGTTTGACACATTCACCAACACAATAATTGCCTACTATCTTTTCCTAAGAGCCATCTGAAGTCTTATAACTCACTTTCTCAAGCAAAACGTGCATACCTTTATTACAAACAGAAAAGAATTGCTTTTCTAAAGTTGACTATGGAAACACAAGGTGTGTTTTATGTACTAAGATATCCTTCAAAATCATCCCTTGCAAGTGGAGAAAGCAACACAGACATATACACATGTGTAAAACAGAGAGCTGGTGGGTGTTGCTATCTAGCACAGGGAGCCCAGCCTGGAGCTCTGCAATGACCTAGAGGGGTGGGCTGCAGGTGAGGGGGCCCAAGAGGGAGATGATACATATAACTGTAGTTGATTTGCATTGCTATATGGCAGAAACCAAAACAATATTCAAAAGAATTTTTCCTCCCATTAAATAATAAAAATAAAAAGTTAAAAAAAAAATTGTCCCTTGGTTTCATTCTTAGAAAACTAATACCCTTCAAAGGGTGTTCTGAACTGTGGGGCTTCAACCTACACAATAAGGAACAGGAACTTAACAGAGAGAGAAAAGGAATCACACACCACAAACAAATTTAAGCAACATGAGTTAGCTTTCTATTGGGTAGACTTTCTGAATGATTATCAAAATGTATTCCTTTAACCTAATGAATATTTATCTCATTTCATGGGTCGAATAGGACCTCATTTATTAGACTTTTGAACAAAAGACTATAGGTAGCGGCTCTTCATTTCCTTTGTACCATCTCCTTTCCAATAGTGAACAGATTATTTGGAAGTCAGAAAGGCCAGATAAGTTTCAAAAATGGCTATTTAGGGGTGGGAGTGTGGAATCAGAGCTGGTTTGTGGCAATATTCAAACAGGTTGACTAATCTTGCAAAATGCTTAAGACGACAAATCACTGAGGACCAGCAGACACTTCAAACTAGCTGTATAGTAGCATCATTTTCAAAAGAGCAATGCACATGTATATGCACACCCACGCTATTTAGGTTGAATCAGAAATACTGATGATTTTTATTATTCCAATATTGCATTGACTTAATCTAATAATCAGAATATATGCTAACAAAGACTAGAAGCATTTCAATGTTCTCTATTAACTGTTCACTGCCAAGAATATTATTTCTCTTTGAGATTCCAAAGACAAAGTTTGACACATTCACCAACACAATAATTGCCTACTATCTTTTCCTAAGAGCCATCTGAAGTCTTATAACTCACTTTCTCAAGCAAAACGTGCATACCTTTATTACAAACAGAAAAGAATTGCTTTTCTAAAGTTGACTATGGAAACACAAGGTGTGTTTTATGTACTAAGATATCCTTCAAAATCATCCCTTGCAAGTGGAGAAAGCAACACAGACATATACACATGTGTAAAACAGAGAGCTGGTGGGTGTTGCTATCTAGCACAGGGAGCCCAGCCTGGAGCTCTGCAATGACCTAGAGGGGTGGGCTGCAGGTGAGGGGGCGGCCCAAGAGGGAGATGATACATATAACTGTAGTTGATTTGCATTGCTATATGGCAGAAACCAAAACAATATTCAAAAGAATTTTTCCTCCCATTAAATAATAAAAATAAAAAGTTAAAAAAAAAATTGTCCCTTGGTTTCATTCTTAGAAAACTAATACCCTTCAAAGGGTGTTCTGAACTGTGGGGCTTCAACCTACACAATAAGGAACAGGAACTTAACAGAGAGAGAAAAGGAATCACACACCACAAACAAATTTAAGCAACATGAGTTAGCTTTCTATTGGGTAGACTTTCTGAATGATTATCAAAATGTATTCCTTTAACCTAATGAATATTTATCTCATTTCATGGGTCGAATAGGACCTCATTTATTAGACTTTTGAACAAAAGACTATAGGTAGCGGCTCTTCATTTCCTTTGTACCATCTCCTTTCCAATAGTGAACAGATTATTTGGAAGTCAGAAAGGCCAGATAAGTTTCAAAAATGGCTATTTAGGGGTGGGAGTGTGGAATCAGAGCTGGTTTGTGGCAATATTCAAACAGGTTGACTAATCTTGCAAAATGCTTAAGACGACAAATCACTGAGGACCAGCAGACACTTCAAACTAGCTGTATAGTAGCATCATTTTCAAAAGAGCAATGCACATGTATATGCACACCCACGCTAATTTTATAAAGATAGATTTAGAGATAAAATGGAGAAAAAAACTTACTGAAAAGTCTTCAAAAATTTTCTTGAGCTCTTCATGACCATGCCTTTTAGCAATATGTGCTGGATCTGAACCCTCCAAATTTTTTATCTTAGATGCCCAGGTTGCTCCTGAACATTGAAGCAAATGAATAGCCAAGTTCTTTAAGCCAAATTTTGCTGCACAGTGGAGAAGAGTTGGAAGTTCTTTGAAATAAGAATCTGAAATAAACAGAACAGTATAAATGTTTTTATCACATTTGGAACCACATAAGAAAAAGTCAAACACAATCTACTTTTAAAAGTAATTCACACAAAGCAGAGCAGGCTTTTAGGGTGATTTTGCAAATAAGAAACCATCAGTGGTTTCAGCAATGTAGACACTCCATTTTTTTATTTCTCATCTTAAAGGAAACATACACCAAAATTCTGATTAGTATTAGTGCCTCTCCCTTATTTGTGAGGCAGATTCAATATAGAAAGACTTATCAATGTAAACAAAATAAAAATAAAACACTCCATTTGAAAAACTCCTTTTCAATTGATTTCAATATTAACCACTTAAATAACAAATTCCTCTATAAAACTTTGCCTAGTTTGTTTCCTTTTGAAGTTGAAACGAACATGAAATTCCTGCAGAGGTTATGCTAGATTTCTGTGTGAATTTTTTCTTTCAAAAAAACAACTTCAACAGCAAATACAGGTAGGCATTTTTATAAAAATCTTAATGGAGCTTCCCTGGTGGTCCAGTGGGTAAAGAGTTTCTTTAACCTAATGAATATTTATCTCATTTCATGGGTCGAATAGGACCTCATTTATTAGACTTTTGAACAAAAGACTATAGGTAGCGGCTCTTCATTTCCTTTGTACCATCTCCTTTCCAATAGTGAACAGATTATTTGGAAGTCAGAAAGGCCAGATAAGTTTCAAAAATGGCTATTTAGGGGTGGGAGTGTGGAATCAGAGCTGGTTTGTGGCAATATTCAAACAGGTTGACTAATCTTGCAAAATGCTTAAGACGACAAATCACTGAGGACCAGCAGACACTTCAAACTAGCTGTATAGTAGCATCATTTTCAAAAGAGCAATGCACATGTATATGCACACCCACGCTAATTTTATAAAGATAGATTTAGAGATAAAATGGAGAAAAAAACTTACTGAAAAGTCTTCAAAAATTTTCTTGAGCTCTTCATGACCATGCCTTTTAGCAATATGTGCTGGATCTGAACCCTCCAAATTTTTTATCTTAGATGCCCAGGTTGCTCCTGAACATTGAAGCAAATGAATAGCCAAGTTCTTTAAGCCAAATTTTGCTGCACAGTGGAGAAGAGTTGGAAGTTCTTTGAAATAAGAATCTGAAATAAACAGAACAGTATAAATGTTTTTATCACATTTGGAACCACATAAGAAAAAGTCAAACACAATCTACTTTTAAAAGTAATTCACACAAAGCAGAGCAGGCTTTTAGGGTGATTTTGCAAATAAGAAACCATCAGTGGTTTCAGCAATGTAGACACTCCATTTTTTTATTTCTCATCTTAAAGGAAACATACACCAAAATTCTGATTAGTATTAGTGCCTCTCCCTTATTTGTGAGGCAGATTCAATATAGAAAGACTTATCAATGTAAACAAAATAAAAATAAAAACACTCCATTTGAAAAACTCCTTTTCAATGTATTTCAATATTAACCACTTAAATAACAAATTCCTCTATAAAACTTTGCCTAGTTTGTTTCCTTTTGAAGTTGAAACGAACATGAAATTCCTGCAGAGGTTATGCTAGATTTCTGTGTGAATTTTTTCTTTCAAAAAAACAACTTCAACAGCAAATACAGGTAGGCATTTTTATAAAAATCTTAATGGAGCTTCCCTGGTGGTCCAGTGGGTAAAGAGTTCGCCTTGCAGAGCAAGGGGCACCGGTTTGATCCCTGGCCTGGGGAGATCCCAAGAGTGGCTGGACCAGTGTGTCCAATTAGGAGCCAGTGCTCTGGAACAGGAGAGGCCACTACAATGGGAGGCCCACACAGGCTGAAGAATAAACATGCATGGAAAACAAATAAATAAAAAACCAATAAAATAGGCCAAAATTAAAAGAAAACTTCATGGATTTTTCCATCAAGATTTTACAGGTTTCATGTCAATGTTTTGGAATTTGAATTTCCTAATTATCGATTGGTATTTATTAGTTAGAAGATATGTTTTAATTATGCATAACAATAAAATGATGAACTATAAAATGATGTCCCAATGACAAACATAAACACACACTGGTAAGTGATTGTTTATTATTATTCTATCCTTTCACATCTTGCTAGAAAAACTGTGTTACAGAAATTACACACCACCTTACTTTAATAGCTGTGGCATTATTAGAAGCAAGCAATTTGAAGACTTACAGTAACAGAAACAAAGGCATAAAAGCAAAAGTCAATTATCTTCCAGCAAAATTCTAAAGCCGCCTCATAATATTTTGGAGAATTTTATAGATCAAAAAAAAAAAAAAAAACAAAGGTAAAAGGATATCTAAACTTGGCATTTTCAATTCACTTGGGTGTTCCAGGGCTGAATAAATTATTTAGTTTGTTGGTTGTATGTTTTAACAGGAAACACAACAAAACCAGAAAACTGTAGGCAATGTTAAAAGCTTATGGTAAGGAAACATTTTATCCTTCAAAGTGTGTTACAACTAAATGGCTGCAGGTACATCTATGATTGAATTTCAATGACAAATGTACTGGTCCTTTCTTTTATGGTGTGCAGTGAGTAAAAAATTATTAAATATATTATACGTGAGCTTATAAGTGCTGAAACTCTTCAAGCAAGGTAGCAACTTTCAAAACAAAAATCACATATTTCCTTAAAACAGAATTAAGATTCAATTTTCTCTTTATTTCATTTAAATAAAATAAGTTTTCTGCTATAATTAAAAAAAAACAAAGTTAGTAAAGAAAAATATTTGCATGATGCCAGATTTTTCATGCCCTTGGTCAGTTATTTTTTTTGTCACACCATACAACATACAAAAAACATCACCTGCCAGTCAATGCCTTATGCATTGTTCCTGTACACTGCTATTCTGGTATACTTTTTTTTTTTTTTTGAGAACAAACTAGATGCTTTTATGAGAATCCTAATGTATAAGAATCATAATTGGATAATTACATTTACCATTTGGTCCTTGTACCATATGTGGTTCAGGCATTCTCTGTCATTTCTGGTATACTTTTAAATCACTGTTACTGTAGCTTAAAATATTATTTTTATTAAATAAGTGTTTAATCATTATGGGAACACATTCACCTTTTAACCTGTCAGTAAATTCCTAAAGTCTAAAGTGATATAGTATCAGAAAGAGCTACAATAAACTTCATTAAGAATCTCTCTATTTTTTTTTTAAAGATTTATTTATTATTTATTTACGGGGGGAGTGGGGTGGGGAGGGAGGGGAGCGGGCGGGTCACTTCTATTGGTCTTTCATTTGCCTATTTTCATCCGTCTTTGTTCTTTGGTCCGTGTGGGCCTCCCATCGCAGTGGCCTCTGTTGTCGCAGAGCACCGGCTCTGGGCGCATGCGCTCCCGAGCCCTGGCTCGGCAATTGGACATGTCGGTCCAGCCGCTCTGCGGCACGTGGGATCCTCCCTGGCCAGGGATCAAACCAGCGCCCCTTGCACTGCAAGGCAGTGTCCTTACCCACTGGACCACCAGGGAAGGGAAGCCCTAAGAATCTCTCTATTTTTATACACCAGGAACAACAAAAAAAGACCGTGACCAAATGGACATGGTTTTTCAGGTCTTATCTCTCAACAGTTTTGATATTCTGAACTGTTTTCTGGCACACAAAAGGAAGAAGTTCTGCTAATTTAAGATTATGCTTTGAGAAGTTACAGATATGAAAAAGCTTTGCAAGACATGTTTCCAGCTTCCTACCTGGTAAGAGAACTGTCTTCCTACAGTTTGTAAGAGATATCTTCCAGGGACTGCCTGCCTGCCTATCTCAAATGATTTGGAGTTTTTACTTTCTAAGGCAGCCTATTTCTTGATTAGACAACATTGATCATTAGACATTCTTATTTCTGTTGAGGTGAAACATATTTCTTCTGAATTACCATATTTTCAGATTTTTTGGGTGATATAGAATATAATCATTATAAAAGTGGGAGCTTAGAGTCAGCTGGCTTTGCCACATATTCACTGTGTGAAGTTTCAGCAAGCCATTCAGTATCTGAGCCCAGCTGTTACTGTTCAAAGTTGTAGGGCTGTTGAGATAAATGATAACATATAAAGAAGTGCCCAGAAAGGTGTCTCAGTTTCCTTTTTTTTTCTCTCTTCTGCATCAAATTATTTTAAAGCATCCTTCTCCTGACTCACCTTGGCCCCAATCTTATGATCACAATTCTTTTCATTATTCCAAGTAGCTATTATCCTAAGAGACTGATTCCAGAATAGTTTGTCCTTTAAAAACGGTGGATCTGTTTAAAACCTGCCCCAATGTGATCATTTCAGTAATGCCTTTCATCGTCTTGGATGAAGTTATTCTTGCTGCTTATTTTCATTATGTAAGAAATGCTCAGCTTGCTAAGGTACATGACCAATAACTAGAAAATTTCTAATTGAAAGTTTTTAGAAAATTAATATATGACAGAGTTAACATTTCAAAGAATTAAAATGTTTCGTCACAGCAATATTAGTTGTTTTAATACTTGTTAGATTATGATCTCTAGCATTATTTTTTCAGGACATCAAATTAAATGCACTCAGTATGTGTATATATTATTATATTAATATACATATGCTATTTATATATGAATAAATATATTCATGTCAATAAAGGTATGATCATGCTAAGAAATACTCTGGATTTGCTGGTATCATGCTTTTTATAAAATCATACTTTTGATATTTTAGCCTTGATTTAATTACCATAAGAATCTAAGATAAGAATGAGTTGCTCCGTGTGGGGAACAAGCATTTCGTAACAGTGTAAGATGAGAAAGTTCTTCACCTTAAAAAAAAAAAAAAAAGGCAAACTTTCCTGAGGGGGCCTATCTTATCTTCTGGGCATTCACTCAGTGTCACAGAATGCATGTGTGTGTGCTCAGTTGCTAAGTCACATCCGACTCTTTGCAGTCCCATGGACTGTGCCATCCTCCCAACTCCAGGCTCCTGTCCATGGGATTTCCCAAGCAAGAATATTGGAATTGCCATTTCCTCCTTCCCAACTCAGGGATCCAATCCATGTCTCCCACATTTCCTGCAATGGTAGGTGGATTCTTTACCACTGAGCCATCTGGGAAGCCCACCAGAGAATGAGTGCTGATCAAATAACATGTCCATGACTCATGGGAGAATTGAAAGCTATGCTTTACTATCCTTCATTGTTTATCTATTCTAGACCACATGATTACTAATGTTTTAGCTTACATGTACTTATGTTTTGCTTGGTTTCTGAAAAAATTATAGAAGTATAATTTCACTGATCATGGGTTTCATGAGTTTTGACAGTTATATATATATCCATGTAACAACCACCCAAAACAAGCTGAAGAAACTTCTATCACCATTACAAATTCCCTCTTGTTTCATTCAAGTCAATTTTCTACTTCAGAAACAACTGCTGTCTAATTTTTATCAAGAGATATGGATTCTATTTCATCTGGTATTTTATAAAACTAGAATCATACCGTATTGAATCCTCCTCTATTTCTAACCAGAAGGCAGGTGTAATTCTTATAGTTGTTTCCCTGTGTGATATGTGCTTTCCTCAATATGCACATCTCTGCTCAACTCCCACCCCAGCTACATTTAAGATTTTCTCTTTATCTTTAATTTTTATTAGTTTACCTATGGTGAGGGTAGATACAAAACTTTTGTATATATTCTGGTAGGGGGTTACAGGCTCATTGAATCTGCGGGTTAATGTCATTCATCAATTTTGGATCATTTTCAACCTTTATTTCTTCAAATATTTTTCTGCCTCGATCTCTCTCATCTTTACTCTGAGAATTCAATTACACATATATTTGATTATGTAGTATTATCCCACAGATCTTGATTCAAAATTGGGTCAAAGTAGATGAGCTGAGCTTGTTCTTTTTGTAAGGCTTTCCTTAGACTCTGGAGTGTTCTTTTTTCAGTTTGAATAACTTATTGTCTTCAAGTAAACTGATTTTTTTTCTGTTTTTTTTCCCCCATTATTAAGCCCATCTAATATCTAAAATTTTTCTGATATTATATGCTTCTAGAATTTCCTTTTATTTTTGCTATAATTTCCATCGTTCTGATGAAATTTCCATCTTTTTATGCATGTTGTACAATGTTACAATAGATTCCATAACATTTATTATAATTAATTTACTGTTCCTATCTGGTCACTTCAACATCTGGAACATTTCTGTATTTTCTTCAAATCAATATCCTTTCTTGACCACAGGTTATCTTTCATTACTTCTTTGTGTTTCTTGTAATTTTATATTACATGCTGAACAATGTAATAAAGTAAATAATATTTACTCCAGGAAAAGGCATATCCTTCCTTCAGTCAGACAACTAGACTTGGAAGCTGACTCAAACTAATCCATAGATGAGATGAACTTGGTCATTTTTTGTGGCTTTATTTAGATTTAGTTAATCACTGGCTTGAAATATTTTGAGGGCAGATTCGTAACTCTCTTGCACAGCTTGGGATTTCAGTTTTGGTGAGACTCAAGAAATCTTTGTTGCTCTACAGAATGGCTCTCAGCCTTTGGGTCACTGGATGGTTCTTTCCCCTCTCTTGCTCTGTCTCTAGAATTTTTCACATCAAAATATTTCTCTCAGATTTTGTGGAGTCACTGTAAACTCAGTTAAGGCAGATTCCTTACTACCCCAAATAGGGGGCATTGTTCCACTTTTATGACTCTCTGTATTTATTTATTTATTTATCTTTTTAAATATTTATTTTATTTATCTTTTGGGGGGACGGGGTGGGGAGGGAGGGGGACAGGCGGGCCACTTCTATTGGTCTTTCATTTCTCTATTTTCATCCGTCTTTGTTCTTTGGCTCCTGTGGGCCTCCCATCGCGGTGACCTCTGTCATCGCAGAGCACTGGCTCTGGGCACATGCGCCCTAGAGCTCCGGCTCAGTAATTGGGCACATCAGTCCAGCCGCTCTGTGGCATGTGGGATCTTCCCAGGCCAGGGATCGAACCAGCGCCCCTTGCACTGTAAGGCGGTGTCTTTACCCACTGGACCACCAGGGAAGCCCAACTCTCTGTATTTAGAATCAATCCATTTGCTGCTACTTTCCATATAGTAAAAACATTGACGGAATTTGTTTCAGCAACTCCATTCCACTCCTGCTCCTGAGCAACCACTAGCGGTCCAAGGACAGAGAACTTTCAGATGTACATGCTGGATTTAGAAAAGGCATAGGAACCAGAGATCAAACTGCCAACACCCATTGCATCATAGTAAAGCAAGGGAATTCCAGAAAAACACTGAATTCTGTTTCACTGACTATGCTAAAGTCTTTGACTGTGTGGAAAATTCCTAAAGAGATGGGAATACCAGACCACCTCACTCTTGGGAAACCTGTATGCGAGTCAAGGAGCAACAGGTAGAACTGGACATGGAACAATGGACTGGTTCCAAATTGGGAAAGGAGTACATCAAGGCTGTATACTGTCACCCTGCTTATTTAAGTTATATGCAGAGTACATCATGCAAAATGCCAGGCTGGATGAATAACAAACCGGAATTGAGATTGCCAGGAGAAATATCTACAACCTCAGATATGCAGATGATACCACTCCAATGACAGAAAGTAAAAAAAGAACCAGTGAAAGTGTAAGCTGTGCAATAGTGTCTGACTCTTGGTGATCCCATGGACTGTAAAGGGCCTGCCAGGCCCTTCTGTCCATGGAATTCTCTAGGCAATTCTAATGGAGTGGGTAGCCATTCCCTTCTCCAGGGGATCTTTCCAACTCAGGGATCCAACCCAGGTCTTCTGCATTGCAGGTGGATTCTTTACCATCTGAGCTATCAGGGAAGCCAAAAGAAGAACTAAATAGTCTCTTAATGACAGTGAAAGAGGAGAGAGAAAACACTAGAAAACTTGAAAGTAAACATTCAGAAAACTAAGATCATAGCATACGGTCCCTTCACCTCATGGTAAATAGAAGGGGAAAAAGTGGAAACAGTGACAATTTTATTTTCTTGGGATCCAAAGTCACTGTGGATGGTAATTGCAGCCATGCAGGTGGCTCAGTGATTAAATAATCTGTCTGCCAATGTAACTTTGGGAGATAGTGAAAAACAGGAGAGCCTGGGATGGTACAGTTCATAGGGTCTCAAAAGAGTCAGGTACAATTTACTTACTGAACAAGTGGTCCTCAGGGATTTTAAGAATCTCTTTCAACCTTTCTCTGTGCACTAAGACAGCTTAAAAGAGTCAGTGGGTGATGCAGACCCACTCTGGAACAGCCGTTTTTGGGATTTCCACCCATCACACTCACTTAAGTATGGCCAATAAATGTTTGCTAAATATTCAGCTGGTTTTTCTTTACTCCTTAGTTATGGTGAGTTCTTATCATTTTTGCTCTGTAAGAAAGTCACTGTTTCCTTTCATGAAGGGCTTGTCCTTTCCTGGAATTTAGTTCATTCAGATCCCTTTTGTCATTCATTTTTTGCTCTATTTAAAAAGGATACCATGATTTTGAAGATCATCTTGCTTGTTCCTACTATTACTGTAAGAATAGCATACTCTAATGATGTTGTACATCTTAATCAGAAGTTGAAGTGCTATGAGACTCAAAGACCATTGACTATTTTCTTAAACTCACAGCATTTGTTTTGTATATAGTCTGTTAATCTCACCAATTAGATTATAATAATAGATTCCTTAAGACGGTATTTTTTAAAAAAACTTTTAGAGTGTGCTTAAGCTGCAGTAAACATCTATTGCATTTCATGGCAATTTTATTCTAATTAGTGAAGATTTTATGCTTGTTTTTATTGGTGTCATTCAGTCATTAAGTCATATCTTAACTATTTGTGACTCCATGGACCGCAACACATCAGGCTTCCCTGTCCTTCACTATCTCCCAGAGTTTGCTCGATCTTAGCTATCAGGGAAGCCAAAAGAAGAACTAAATAGTCTCTTAATGACAGTGAAAGAGGAGAGAGAAAACACTAGAAAACTTGAAAGTAAACATTCAGAAAACTAAGATCATAGCATACGGTCCCTTCACCTCATGGTAAATAGAAGGGGAAAAAGTGGAAACAGTGACAATTTTATTTTCTTGGGATCCAAAGTCACTGTGGATGGTAATTGCAGCCATGCAGGTGGCTCAGTGATTAAATAATCTGTCTGCCAATGTAACTTTGGGAGATAGTGAAAAACAGGAGAGCCTGGGATGGTACAGTTCATAGGGTCTCAAAAGAGTCAGGTACAATTTACTTACTGAACAAGTGGTCCTCAGGGATTTTAAGAATCTCTTTCAACCTTTCTCTGTGCACTAAGACAGCTTAAAAGAGTCAGTGGGTGATGCAGACCCACTCTGGAACAGCCGTTTTTGGGATTTCCACCCATCACACTCACTTAAGTATGGCCAATAAATGTTTGCTAAATATTCAGCTGGTTTTTCTTTACTCCTTAGTTATGGTGAGTTCTTATCATTTTTGCTCTGTAAGAAAGTCACTGTTTCCTTTCATGAAGGGCTTGTCCTTTCCTGGAATTTAGTTCATTCAGATCCCTTTTGTCATTCATTTTTGCTCTATTTAAAAAGGATACCATGATTTTGAAGATCATCTTGCTTGTTCCTACTATTACTGTAAGAATAGCATACTCTAATGATGTTGTACATCTTAATCAGAAGTTGAAGTGCTATGAGACTCAAAGACCATTGACTATTTTCTTAAACTCACAGCATTTGTTTTGTATATAGTCTGTTAATCTCACCAATTAGATTATAATAATAGATTCCTTAAGACGGTATTTTTTAAAAAAACTTTTAGAGTGTGCTTAAGCTGCAGTAAACATCTATTGCATTTCATGGCAATTTTATTCTAATTAGTGAAGATTTTATGCTTGTTTTTATTGGTGTCATTCAGTCATTAAGTCATATCTTAACTATTTGTGACTCCATGGACCGCAACACATCAGGCTTCCCTGTCCTTCACTATCTCCCAGAGTTTGCTCGAATTCATGTCCATTGAGTCAGTGATGTTATCTGACCATTTCATCTTCTAAAGACTACCTCCTTCTCCTCCTGCCCTCAATCTTTCCCAGCATCAGGGTCTTTTCCAATGAGTCAGCTCTTTCCATCAGTGGCCAGAGTATTGGAGCTTGAGCTAGAGCATCAGTCCTTCCAATGAATTTTCAAGGTTGATTTCCTTTAAGATTGACTGGTTTAATCTCCTTACAGTCTAAGGGGCTCTCAAGAGTCTTCTCCAGCACCACAGTTCAAAAGCATCAATTCTTCAGCACTCAGTCTTCCTCATGGCCCAACTCTCACATCCATTCATGACTACTGGAAAATACATAGCTTTGACTATAGGGACCTTTGTTGCCAAAGGGATGTCTCTGCTTTTTAATATGTTGTCTAGGCTTGCATAACTTTTCTTCAAAGGGGTATGTGTCTTTTAATTTCATGGCTACAGTTACCGTCCACAGTGACTTTGTATCCCAAGAAAATAAAATCTGTCACTGCTCCCACTATTTTCCCCTTCAAGGTATAAATAAGAAACCATAACTCATACTAGGGTGTGGCCAATTTGCTTTTGACTTTTTTACTGACATTAAATTTTCAGTTTTCGGTTGAAATAGTAATTTCAGAGGAACAGAACTAAATGTCTGGTGGGGGGAATTTTCCAACAAAAAACCAATTTCAATGGTTTTCACAAATAAAAATAAAGACATGAGCTGGAACCTAGGAAAGAAATCAAGTCACATGTTTGGGCTGACCCATTTCTAACAGTACAAGATAATCCCTATAAAAGATGGCCAATAATTAGATTGAAGTTATCAAACCAAAGCTTTCAAAGGATTAACCTAGCTTCCCAGAATAATAAAATGGGAATACACCCAGGGTTAGCTTTAAAATTTTCAAAGTAAGATGCATATGCAAACTGGTAGTGCATGACCATGTAATCCACTGTTCTCTTAAACTACTATCTGGAATAGTAAATCTTTATTCCCTCAGTGTGTGACAGAGAAAACAATGAAGCCTATACCAGAGAAGATTAAAAGTCAGGACATCTGCATTCTAATTCCAGCTCAGCCACTAAATCTGTGGTGCTTATGAAAGTTCTTTCATTTTCCAGAACCTCTGTTTCTTCATTTATAAAATTACAAGGTTGAGGTCAGAACTGTAGCACTTAGGATATTCTTCTGGGCTACAGGCCATGCTACAGATGGTTTTAGGGTAATTTTCCCTGGGTACTGATCAGATACCAACTAAAGGAATAAGGATGATATTTGCAAAGGCTGAAGAAAGGTAATGATTTTCCTGCCTTTCATCACAGGGTCAGGAGTCTGATGAAAGGTTAGTGGTTTTGTGGATCTGTAAGACAGAGTATTGCTGAGTTTATGGATATGATTGTGCTGTATCAGGAGGGGTACCTATGAGGGGTCACTCTTTCCATCCTGTTGAAAGAATAGACGCAACCTATTTAGAATGGCAGGCAACCAGAAATATTGCTGAGATTACTGTATTTCCAAAATCTTGATACCATAAATTAAGTGCACAAGGGAAATAATGGAATATTAAAAGTCTTCTGATACAGATTGTAATCTCTCTAGAAACTTTATTTATATGCATCTGTGACTGTATTCTGTTCTGTGTTCATTTAAAAAATACCTTTTGAAAAGTACCAATTTGTTCGCTTCTGGTTCTGAACAGCAAAGAGACCAAGAACCTAGACAGAAGCCATGAAAGAATCTAGAAAGCTCCAGTAAACTTGGAACAATAAAAGTATGGAAACAAGATGGGCTGGGTTGGGATCAGATGGCTGGTTACTCTACCACCAGCTTTGCCTTCCAGTGGTAGAAAGCCAACCACTGCCCTTTGTATGGGCTTGGCATGGAAAGCCAAGAAATGTGTACAGCCAAGTAGTAAATTAACTTGTCTGACAAAGGTGAGAGATTTCATTAGTTAGGAGCATTTGGTACTTTTTATACTCTTGAGAACCTGCTTTATTCTTAAAAAAACATTAAACAATTTTGATAATAAATGAATTAAGGCAGGAAAAAATGCTGTGAAATTTTTCTGGGCAATAAAGCAGCAATCTTTATTCCCTCAGTGTGTGACAGAGAAAACAATGAAGCCTATACCAGAGAAGATTAAAAGTCAGGACATCTGCATTCTAATTCCAGCTCAGCCACTAAATCTGTGGTGCTTATGAAAGTTCTTTCATTTTCCAGAACCTCTGTTTCTTCATTTATAAAATTACAAGGTTGAGGTCAGAACTGTAGCACTTAGGATATTCTTCTGGGCTACAGGCCATGCTACAGATGGTTTTAGGGTAATTTTCCCTGGGTACTGATCAGATACCAACTAAAGGAATAAGGATGATATTTGCAAAGGCTGAAGAAAGGTAATGATTTTCCTGCCTTTCATCACAGGGTCAGGAGTCTGATGAAAGGTTAGTGGTTTTGTGGATCTGTAAGACAGAGTATTGCTGAGTTTATGGATATGATTGTGCTGTATCAGGAGGGGTACCTATGAGGGGTCACTCTTTCCATCCTGTTGAAAGAATAGACGCAACCTATTTAGAATGGCAGGCAACCAGAAATATTGCTGAGATTACTGTATTTCCAAAATCTTGATACCATAAATTAAGTGCACAAGGGAAATAATGGAATATTAAAAGTCTTCTGATACAGATTGTAATCTCTCTAGAAACTTTATTTATATGCATCTGTGACTGTATTCTGTTCTGTGTTCATTTAAAAAATACCTTTTGAAAAGTACCAATTTGTTCGCTTCTGGTTCTGAACAGCAAAGAGACCAAGAACCTAGACAGAAGCCATGAAAGAATCTAGAAAGCTCCAGTAAACTTGGAACAATAAAAGTATGGAAACAAGATGGGCTGGGTTGGGATCAGATGGCTGGTTACTCTACCACCAGCTTTGCCTTCCAGTGGTAGAAAGCCAACCACTGCCCTTTGTATGGGCTTGGCATGGAAAGCCAAGAAATGTGTACAGCCAAGTAGTAAATTAACTTGTCTGACAAAGGTGAGAGATTTCATTAGTTAGGAGCATTTGGTACTTTTTATACTCTTGAGAACCTGCTTTATTCTTAAAAAAACATTAAACAATTTTGATAATAAAAATGAATTAAGGCAGGAAAAAAATGCTGTGAAATTTTTCTGGGCAATAAAGCAGCTGGTTAGAGCTTTGGGAGCATCGTCATATGTAGTAGATGGACAGAATATAAGTGAAATATGAGAATAAATATAGGAAAGCACCTACCTGTATGGTGGTAGGAAAGAGAGGTGAAACATGCTAGGGAAACCTGCTAGGCAGCTTTTTCAGAAGGAAGGAGGAATGACTTATGGCCTGAATTGCAGAGATGTCAAACATTCCAAAGAAAAGGCGGTAGACACTCTGGAGGAAAGAGCTGGATTTAAGGTAACATTCAGGTTAATGGCTACAAAGTTTCGAGGTAGAAGAGGAGTATCCATTAGAGAAAGGGATGGATCATTGTCCTGGAGAAGTCCAGGTTAGGTGTGTTGATGGGGTAGCTGTTGACAATACAAGTTTATGGCATTAAAACGTATTAGACAGGGCTTCCCTGGTGGTCCAGTGGGTAAGGACACCGCCTTGCAGTCGATCCCTGGCCTGGGAAGATCCCACGTGCTGCGGAGCGACTGGACCGATGTGTCCAATTACCGAGCCGGAGCTCTGGAGCGCATGCGTCCAGAGCCGGAGCTCTGCAGCGACAGACGCCACCGCGATGGGAGGCCCACATGGGGCAAAGAACAAAGCCGGATGAAAATAGAGAAACGAAAGACCAATAGAAGTGGCCCGCCTGCCCCCTCCCTCCCCACCACACCCCCGCCCAAAATAAATAAAATAAATAAATCTTTAAAAAAAAAAAAAATCAACGTATTAGCGCTTCCCTGGTGGTCCAGTGGGTAAGGACACCGCCTTGCAGTGCAAGGGGCGCTGGTTCGATCCCTGGCCTGGGAGGAGCCCACGTGCCGCGGAGCGGCTGGACCGACGTGTCCAATTGCCGAGCCAGGGCTCCGGAGCGCATGCGCCCAGAGCCGGTGCTCTGCGACAACAGTAGCCAATGCGATGGGAGGCCCACACAGGCCAAAGAACAAAAAGGATGGATGAAAATAGATAAATGAAAGACCAATAGAAGTGGCCCGCCCACACCCCTTCCCAACCCACCCCCACCACCAAAAAAAAAAAAGACAAAAACGTATTAGACATATGTGTCTTTGAGTTGAACATACTGGTTACAAACTTAGCTCCTGTATCACTAAATATTAATAATCACCACAGAACAGTTGTTTTGTGGAAAAGAAAGTACTCTGATATAGGGCCCCAGAGTTCCTTTTGCCATTGAAGGTAATAAATTCACAGATCTAGGAACTAGGATGTGAATATCTTTAGGAGGCAATTATTTCATTTACTACACTAAATGAATGGTGTTAACCCCAAAGACACTCTCATGAAACAGGAAAGTGGTAACAGTGCTACAATTTGACATGTCTTAACAACGTAAGCAACATCTATTTTTCCTTGGCCAAGAGTTTATATTATGTACATGAGCCAAATTATAGCTGTTACCACACTATCAATGCATCCCTCAGTCGGTAGACCAGGATAGAATATTCTGAGAGATTTTCTATCCACTGGATACAGGTGCTTTGCAAATCTATTGACTAACATTTTTCAAACAGATTGTTGGGGCTCCCAAAAGGTGTGTGGGTAAATTACAGTCTTTTAAAGCTGCTGACCTCTTAACAGTAGATGGATGGTGAGTATGAGGGTTAATTTTATGGGTCAATTGTGTTGGTTAGGGTGTCTAGTTGTTTGGTAAAACACCTGCCTTGATGTTAATGTGTAAGTATTTTTTAGATGTAATTAATATTTAAGGAAATAGAATTTGAGTAAAGTAGATGACCTTCTATAATGTGGGCAAGTCTCCTCTGATCAGTTGATGGCCCTTGGAGAAAAGACTGAGGCTGACTAAAAAGGAAGGAATTCAGTCTCCATACTGCCTTTGGGCTCAAGGTTGTAACATCGACTCCTGTTGGAAATTTCAACATGTTGGTCTGCCCTGCTCATTTCACAATTGCCTGTCTCACAATCCTGTGCGCCAGTTCTGAAAGTAAACCTTTCACTCTCTCTCTCTTAGTACATACCCTTGATTAGATTTCTCTGGAGAATCTTAACTAATTCAATGAGAAAAATGACTGTGATGGTTTTGGCAAACTATAACAAGACATGAAGAACAAGTTCTACATTTTTGAGTTCATTTTTTCCTCAGAGTAATGCAGCGAATATTCATCCCTGCAGTGAGTCTCAAAAGATACTCAATTACTATATGGTAACAGAAGAACCCAGAGAGCAAAGGAGTCCCTTGAGGAAGATTGTTTCCAGGCAGGCTAGTAGTTGGGTGGTCTGGGAGATTTCTGGACCTGTTAAGGGTTTTCAGAGTGTAGAAGCTCTAGGCTTGAAAATTATCATTGTAGGATAGCTTCAAAAGTAATAGGAACAAGTAGCCAAAAAAAAAAAAAAATCAGAGGCAATTATTTCATTTACTACACTAAATGAATGGTGTTAACCCCAAAGACACTCTCATGAAACAGGAAAGTGGTAACAGTGCTACAATTTGACATGTCTTAACAACGTAAGCAACATCTATTTTTCCTTGGCCAAGAGTTTATATTATGTACATGAGCCAAATTATAGCTGTTACCACACTATCAATGCATCCCTCAGTCGGTAGACCAGGATAGAATATTCTGAGAGATTTTCTATCCACTGGATACAGGTGCTTTGCAAATCTATTGACTAACATTTTTCAAACAGATTGTTGGGGCTCCCAAAAGGTGTGTGGGTAAATTACAGTCTTTTAAAGCTGCTGACCTCTTAACAGTAGATGGATGGTGAGTATGAGGGTTAATTTTATGGGTCAATTGTGTTGGTTAGGGTGTCTAGTTGTTTGGTAAAACACCTGCCTTGATGTTAATGTGTAAGTATTTTTTAGATGTAATTAATATTTAAGGAAATAGAATTTGAGTAAAGTAGATGACCTTCTATAATGTGGGCAAGTCTCCTCTGATCAGTTGATGGCCCTTGGAGAAAAGACTGAGGCTGACTAAAAAGGAAGGAATTCAGTCTCCATACTGCCTTTGGGCTCAAGGTTGTAACATCGACTCCTGTTGGAAATTTCAACATGTTGGTCTGCCCTGCTCATTTCACAATTGCCTGTCTCACAATCCTGTGCGCCAGTTCTGAAAGTAAACCTTTCACTCTCTCTCTCTTAGTACATACCCTTGATTAGATTTCTCTGGAGAATCTTAACTAATTCAATGAGAAAAATGACTGTGATGGTTTTGGCAAACTATAACAAGACATGAAGAACAAGTTCTACATTTTTGAGTTCATTTTCTCCTCAGAGTAATGCAGCGAATATTCATCCCTGCAGTGAGTCTCAAAAGATACTCAATTACTATATGGTAACAGAAGAACCCAGAGAGCAAAGGAGTCCCTTGAGGAAGATTGTTTCCAGGCAGGCTAGTAGTTGGGTGGTCTGGGAGATTTCTGGACCTGTTAAGGGTTTTCAGAGTGTAGAAGCTCTAGGCTTGAAAATTATCATTGTAGGATAGCTTCAAAAGTAATAGGAACAAGTAGCCAAAAAAAAAAAAAAAAAAAGTAACAGGGAGTTCTTTAAGGATTAATTTATTCAATTTATAATTTTTAAAAGTCCATTTCTTCCATGCATGTATATGTGTGTATAATCAGGACTAACCCATGGATGCATTTTTCTTAATAAAATGAATGAATATTACAGAGACTATTTCTTGTTACCAGTTACTAATGGACAGTGTTTATGCTTTTTCCCTAACCCAGTGATAAACTTACAGATTTAAACTTATTACTTTTGACTCAGAAAAACCTACATTTTGTGTGTGTGTGTCAGCCCAGAGGATGAACATATGTGTCTCAATCATTTGAGCACAGACAGTTCATTTCAGCACATTCGGAAGGCTCATCTGCCAATTTTTCATTCTGTTAACAGCAGATGCCATAGATAAGTGGTAGAAAGATGAAGGAAAAGAAACGAAAAGAAAATGACATTCTAAAACATTGCCGTGGGGGCTTCCCTGGTGGTCCAGTGGATAAAGAGTCCGCCTTGCAATGCAAGGGGCACCGGTTCAATTTCTGGCCCGGGAAGATCCCACATACAGTGGAGTGACTGGACTGGTGTGTCCAATTACGAGCCAGTGCTCTAGAGCACATGCGCCCAGAGTTGGTGCTCTGCAACGAAACAAGCCACTGAGATGGGAGACTGACACATGCCAAAGAATACAGATGGATGAAAATAAATAAATAAAATTAATAAACCAATAAAAGAGGCCAAATTTTTTTTAATTAAAGAAATAAATGAATAGCTGCCTTATATTACTATAAATAAGAGCTCTTATTTTTAGAGCTCAAATAATACTAGTCTGATACCCTAATGCTTACCACAATTTTACCAATCATCTTAACCTATGGTTAACTTTGTTGCATCAGTAAGTTGACATGGTAAATATTTACTTAGTGCTAGAAACTCTTCTAGGGTTCGAAATAAATCTATGAACAAAACAAACAGGGTTCCTTCCTAAAGGACAGTATTTGCCCATAGAAACAGAAGTGGTGACTTGAAGAAAATCATACACTATGAAACAAAAATCACTATCTTTTGGGAATTGCAAAAAGTACCATAAAGAATATCTGAGATAATCGCAAACTTGCCTTTATAAATTATTCGATTCATTAAAGCAGTAATTTAAAATAATTTAGCAGACTTGGATATAAACATGATTCTGAATTTAGGTTGCAGATAAAAATGTGGGGCTTCCCTGGTGGCAGAGTGCTAAAGAATCCACCTGCCAGTGCAGCAGAGGTGGGTTTGATCCCTTGTCTGAGAGTATCCCACATGCCACAGAGCAACTAAGCCCATACACCACAACTATTGAGCCTGTGCTCTAGAGCCTGGGAGCTTCAACTACTGAAACCAAGTGCCACAACCACTGAAGCCCATTTGCCCTAGAGCCTGTGCTCTGTAACAAAGAGAGGCCACCACAATGAGAAGCCCATGCACTGCAACTAGAGAATAAAGCCTGCTCACCACAACCAGAGAAAAGCCCATACAGCAACCAAGACCCACTGCAGCCAAAAGTAAAATAATTATATAATTAATTTAAAAAGCATATATGTTTTTTCAGGACCCAGCTCCTCATGTATATGTGGCAATAAAAAATGATGAGACGAAAAAAAATAATTTAGCAGAAATAATTCATAGCCTTTCCCCTAAATGTAAGATCAACTGCCTGGGAAGCTAACTCCTACTGTCCCTCTTTCTCTGGGCTTCCCGTGCTTCCTGGAGCCACAGCTTGTTACAATGCAGTGGCTGAGGAGTGGTTAATAACCTCAGCTGGCTGACTGGATCCACCCCACCCCGGCAGCATTTGAGCAACTAAACTCTTACTGCCTCATCTGTAAATCATATTTGACATAGTTTCTTTGAGGGGAATTAAATGAGACAAAATAAGAAAGGTGCATAGAATTATTCTTAACACAGAGAAGATAAAATGCAAGCATTAGCTCTTATCAGTAGAGAACACCACACTATATTAGTGTCACTTATTTTTGTGATTTCATTTGTTCTTCCCTGTTCTTGGGTGTGCTCTGAGTGTGTGGGTTTTCTTTATTTATCTCACATCCTTCTATCTGCCCTCAGTATTCAGAAGAGTACCCAGCACAAAGCAGAGTGTGTTAAACTTCTAAGAATTCATAAGATTTTTTTAAAGTAATAATACACACACAAAAATACATTTTTGAGATAAACAATCACTGTTAAACTACTTAATTGTGTATCCACGATTTTTAGTCCTTGGACATGGAGTGACGGAATAAAAAATCTATCTTGACTTTAATTTTATTCACGTCAACTTTGCTCAGATACTTAATGTATCAAAGAAAAGTAATGCCACTTCCCATTCCTGCTGTGCTTACTCAGTGGTTTCACTGCTGAGTTACAGACCTGTAGCATCAGCATCATCTACAAATGTATGAAAAATGTAGAATTCTTGGGACCATCCCAAATCTATAGTATCCTAGATTCTAAATGGGGGCCAGCAATCTGAATTTTAACAAACCTTCCAAGTGATTCTGATGCCTGCTAAAGTTTGAGAGCCAGGTATCAATACAAAAAATGAATGGAGCTTGGTTCACATAAATAAAAAGAGTGGGTATCTAATAAAATTGAGATCAACCTCACAGAGAGCTAACTAAAACTGCAAAGTATGTCTAGGGTAGACGTTCCATTGTATTCACCGTTTCTCAAAGGGTCTCCTCTTTCACCATGGTTTAACTATTTAAAAATATCTTCTCATGTGTAGTCAATAGAAAAGACTCAAATAGAAAAGTATAATGCTAGAAGATATTCCTCTTCATTATTTCTTAGAGAAACACAATCTTACAGCACATTGAGAAAGAAGCATTATTAGAAAAAATATTTCAGCTCAACATCACACATTATATTCTTACAGAAGTAACCTCCATTTGGATTCTGTGCATAATGATCATGGAGGATATAATTTCTTTGTCAAATATCATGGATGAAGCCATGCTTATTATATCTATCATGAATAGAGGTCATGCTTATTTCTCATGTTGCCATTATTGTCAAGAATGTTTTCTGTAAAAATGAAGTTCTCACCTTTCCGTGAGAAACCTTAACCTTTCTGGCAAGTGAAAGCAAGTGGAGACAATGAAGTCAAGTGCTTCAGCTTTCAAGGGTCACTTGTTCTTCATCATGTGCTGTTGACCCTGCTGATACCACATACTCAGGACTCTTTAAATCGTTACATTTTCCCCAGTATCTGCTACCCTGGTCCTTGTATTTATATACTGCCCTGTTCGAACTCTGTCTTGTAGGCTTCTACTCATTCCTTATCCCAGTATCTATATATCTAAACTGTGTCTTCAACTTTGGAGAGGCTTAAAATGAAGATATATGCCATATTAAATTTAGGTTCACCACAAAGAAAATGAATGGAAATAACAGTTCATTTAACCTTGACATAATCTCTATTTCTTCTGGATAGTGCTTTTTTCCCCACATGTTAACATCCTGCATTCTCTGAAGAAGTCTGAATTTTCAATTACTTTTAGATATTTTACAAAATTGCAGGGTCTTGGGGAGCATTTAATAAGAACTATACTTCTTTGTCTTCCCAGTATTTGCTTTACAAACACTATCTATTGATATACACTTTCAGGAGAAACCAAAAGATCTACATGGTATTATTGGTAAAACAATTGGGGGAACACCTGGATCCACCGTGGGGGCATTTTTGGTATCAATGAATGGCTTTGTAAATCATGAATTACACTGTGACATTTTCCACTCCTACCCTCTGAAGTAGGATATGATATGGTCTTCCCTTGGAAGCATTTTCTTCACTTGGCTCTCAAGACACATGCTCCTACTTCAGCAAGTGTGCCTGCTGTTAGCCTTGAATGGAAATGTTTCTTCTAGATCTCTTCCTAGTGTACTGCTATGGATTCACACCTTTGCTCTGAACTTCTTTTACAGAATGATCTCGTCCAAGTCATGGCTGTGAATGCCATGTATGACCTCCTGCCTGGGCTTTTGACCATCTGCTGGCAGGTCTCGCCATCTTCACTTTCAAATTTCTACTAAATATAAGGGTTAGTATCATCCCCTCACTGCCAACACCAGGTGGTGGTCACTGTCATGTCTACCTGAGACCACCAAGAGGGCCTCCCATCTGGTTTTTCTGTTTCCATTCTTATACCCCTGTAATCTGTTCTCTTGAGCAACAAGACACTATTTTTAAATGTAAATGAGAGGACAGTTTTTGAAACAACTCCTGGAGACAGTGAAGGACAAGGAAGCCTGGCATGCTGCAGTCCATAGGGTAACAAAGAGTCAGACACAACTGAGCGAATGAACACCACCAAGAAAACCATGTTTAAAATCTTTACATGACTTTTCATTGCCACTCAACCTGCTATACACTCACTTTATTTTTGTCCTGACCAGTACCACTGCTTGAAATAATACTGATTGTTTTGTTACTGTTGCTGTTTTTTCTGTTGCCCTCACTAAAATAAACATTCCCCAAAACCAAACTTTTCCATAATGGCCACGGGTACCTGGAGTGCCTAGAAAGAAAGAAAGTGACACTCTGCTTGTCATTTGTGCTATAAATGAACAAAATAAGATTTTAAACCTAATAGAAATACATCCCTGAACTCTTGGGGAGCATTTAATAAGAACTATACTTCTTTGTCTTCCCAGTATTTGCTTTACAAACACTATCTATTGATATACACTTTCAGGAGAAACCAAAAGATCTACATGGTATTATTGGTAAAACAATTGGGGGAACACCTGGATCCACCGTGGGGGCATTTTTGGTATCAATGAATGGCTTTGTAAATCATGAATTACACTGTGACATTTTCCACTCCTACCCTCTGAAGTAGGATATGATATGGTCTTCCCTTGGAAGCATTTTCTTCACTTGGCTCTCAAGACACATGCTCCTACTTCAGCAAGTGTGCCTGCTGTTAGCCTTGAATGGAAATGTTTCTTCTAGATCTCTTCCTAGTGTACTGCTATGGATTCACACCTTTGCTCTGAACTTCTTTTACAGAATGATCTCGTCCAAGTCATGGCTGTGAATGCCATGTATGACCTCCTGCCTGGGCTTTTGACCATCTGCTGGCAGGTCTCGCCATCTTCACTTTCAAATTTCTACTAAATATAAGGGTTAGTATCATCCCCTCACTGCCAACACCAGGTGGTGGTCACTGTCATGTCTACCTGAGACCACCAAGAGGGCCTCCCATCTGGTTTTTCTGTTTCCATTCTTATACCCCTGTAATCTGTTCTCTTGAGCAACAAGACACTATTTTTAAATGTAAATGAGAGGACAGTTTTTGAAACAACTCCTGGAGACAGTGAAGGACAAGGAAGCCTGGCATGCTGCAGTCCATAGGGTAACAAAGAGTCAGACACAACTGAGCGAATGAACACCACCAAGAAAACCATGTTTAAAATCTTTACATGACTTTTCATTGCCACTCAACCTGCTATACACTCACTTTATTTTTGTCCTGACCAGTACCACTGCTTGAAATAATACTGATTGTTTTGTTACTGTTGCTGTTTTTTCTGTTGCCCTCACTAAAATAAACATTCCCCAAAACCAAACTTTTCCATAATGGCCACGGGTACCTGGAGTGCCTAGAAAGAAAGAAAGTGACACTCTGCTTGTCATTTGTGCTATAAATGAACAAATAAGATAACCTAATAGAATCTTTTAGGTCAGCGCTTTCTTAATTGGGAGAAAATATTACATTTGGAGACACACCCTCTTCATCTATAATGATAGAGTCCTCAATTGTTACACAAGTGTTCCTTTCCTGTAACAAATATGTGATGTTACAGATATGGTAGTGAGTGGAAGAAGAAGGAATTATTAATGCTATGGAGAGGTGGAGAAGGCTGACCATTTATGGGTCAAGGATTGATCTAAATGCTGGTTGGACTCAGGATGGTGCATGGTCTAGCTCTACAGTGTGAGAGTGAAGTTTGAGACCGGGTAGGTTTCTTTGATTCTGTAAGACATATTGTTCTGTTTTCCCTCTGCTCCTGGTGGACTCAAGGCCAGCAGTGCTTCCTGGTGTGGGAAATAACTGAAGTATGGAGAAAGCCAAATACAGAACGCACATTAATTTTTCTTCATTTTCCCCTTTCTTCCATTATTGCCAATTTTTACTTACATCTTTAAACCATGATTGTATTTATAAGCATATATTTTCAAATTTCACATCTGGTGAAATACCAGTTATTAAAGAAACATTGTAGGGACGGGGCTTCCCCTGGTGGTCCAGTGGGTAAGGACACTGCCTTGCAGTGCAAGGGGTGCCGGTTCGATCCCTGGCCTGGGAAGATCCCACGTGCTGCGGAGCGGCTGGACTGATGTGTCCAATCACCGAGCCGGAGGTCTGGAGCGCATGCGCCCAGAGCCAGCGCTCTGCAACGACAGACGCCACCGCGATGGGAGGCCCACAGGAGCCAAAGAACAAAGACGGATGAAAACAGAGAAATGAAAGACCAATAGAAGTGGCTCACTGCTCCTCCCTCCCCAAACCGACCCCCGCCCAAAATAAATAAATAAATCTTAAAAACACACAAAAAAAAAACATTGTAAAAATGAACAATAGCAGTATAATCCTGAATAAACACTATTTTTTTGGTTAATTAAGTAAAAATCCATTTTGAAGGATCCAAACTGGTTGTTTAATTTATTATTTTGGGGGAGGGGGCGGACTGGGGGGTGGGCAGGCCTAGGATCTTTTTTGTCTTTGTGCTATAAATGAACAAATAAGATAACCTAATAGAATCTTTTAGGTCAGCGCTTTCTTAATTGGGAGAAAATATTACATTTGGAGACACACCTCTTCATCTATAATGATAGAGTCCTCAATTGTTACACAAGTGTTCCTTTCCTGTAACAAATATGTGATGTTACAGATATGGTAGTGAGTGGAAGAAGAAGGAATTATTAATGCTATGGAGAGGTGGAGAAGGCTGACCATTTATGGGTCAAGGATTGATCTAAATGCTGGTTGGACTCAGGATGGTGCATGGTCTAGCTCTACAGTGTGAGAGTGAAGTTTGAGACCGGGTAGGTTTCTTTGATTCTGTAAGACATATTGTTCTGTTTTCCCTCTGCTCCTGGTGGACTCAAGGCCAGCAGTGCTTCCTGGTGTGGGAAATAACTGAAGTATGGAGAAAGCCAAATACAGAACGCACATTAATTTTTCTTCATTTTCCCCTTTCTTCCATTATTGCCAATTTTTACTTACATCTTTAAACCATGATTGTATTTATAAGCATATATTTTCAAATTTCACATCTGGTGAAATACCAGTTATTAAAGAAACATTGTAGGGACGGGGCTTCCCCTGGTGGTCCAGTGGGTAAGGACACTGCCTTGCAGTGCAAGGGGTGCCGGTTCGATCCCTGGCCTGGGAAGATCCCACGTGCTGCGGAGCGGCTGGACTGATGTGTCCAATCACCGAGCCGGAGGTCTGGAGCGCATGCGCCCAGAGCCAGCGCTCTGCAACGACAGACGCCACCGCGATGGGAGGCCCACAGGAGCCAAAGAACAAAGACGGATGAAAACAGAGAAATGAAAGACCAATAGAAGTGGCCCACCCGCTCCCCTCCCTCCCCAACCCAACCCCCGCCCAAAATAAATAAATAAATCTTAAAAACACACAAAAAAAAAACATTGTAAAAATGAACAATAGCAGTATAATCCTGAATAAACACTATTTTTTTGGTTAATTAAGTAAAAATCCATTTTGAAGGATCCAAACTGGTTGTTTAATTTATTATTTTGGGGGAGGGGCGGACTGGGGAGGGAGGGGGGTGGGCAGGCCACTTCTATTGGTCTTTCATTTATCTATTTTCATCCATCTTTGATCTTTGTTCTTTGGCCCATGTGGGGCTCCCACTGCAGTGGCCTCTGTCGTCGCAGAGCACTGGCTCTGGGCGCATGCGCTCCAGGGCTCCGGCTCTGTAATTGGACACATCGGTTCAGTCGCTCCGCGGCACATGGGATCTTCCCAGGCCAGAGATCGAACCGACGTCCCTTGCACTACAAGGCGGTGTCCTTACCCACTGGACCACCAGGGAAGCCCATAATTTATTATTAATATTTGATACAAATTAAAGCATCATCTCATGAAATTAACTTGAAAATATGATCTAAAATATCCTTGGGAGGATATATGAAAAAATCTGTACTTGGAAGCTGTGTTATCAAAAAATGAAGTGGAAGAATCTATAATTTTACAGTCAATTTACCTGCCAAAGCTTAAATTTACTCAATCACTACAAGTTTTGATAATGTGTTACATGTAAATCTGTTCCTAATATCGTGTTTTGATTTTAACAGTGATGCATTTGTTACTAGTTTGAAATCAGTTTTGTGCTTGTGCTAGGTTGCTTCAGTTGTGTCCTACTCCTTGTGACCCTATGGATCATAGCCCTCCATGCTCCTTTGTTCATGCGATTCTCCAAGAAAGCATCTCTGGAATGGGTTGCCATGCCCTCCTCCCTTTTCCTGCCCCAGGGACTGAACCTGCATCTCTTACATCTTCTGCATTGTCAGGTGGATTCTTTACTGCAAGTGTCACCTAAGAAGTGAGTTTACAAGACTACATTTTTTCTCTTGTCACCTTTACTTCTTGTGTCAGAGTGAGAAACACTCTTCTCCATTGTTGTTTTGTTCTGTTTTGCATGGATTTCTTCATTGTCTCAATTTTCTATTCAGGTGAGTTAAAATGAAAACTGAAAAGGAACGTACAGCTTTAAGCATTGCAAATTCATATTTTGGAAAGAAATTAAAAATATTTTTTGCAAAATATCCTTGCTATTGCTTTTGTCTGTTCTTAGTTTTCTTTTCTGGGAGTAAGGTTAGTGATTCCTCATTTGTGAAAACACTTCTTTCCATGTAGAACTATGCTACATTTGAAAAGATGTGCCTCAATCCCATAGGTTGCCAGGGAGAGGAATAGTCAGAAATAATTTAGAAACATACTCTTAAAGTAGACTTTTGATGTTAACAAAATGATAAACAGAAATAAATCTAATTAAGTTCGAATTTCAAAGACTTCTAGGAATTTCAAAAAATATATTTTTTGGAAAGACATTAAAACGACTCAAAGAAAGAATCATGCTTATGACATAGAGTTAAGCATAATACAAATGACAAGTTTTTACCAAATTAATTATGTTATTTCAATTTTATTAGAGTATTTCATGGAATTTGACAAACTGATTCTAAACATCATAGGGCAATTAAAGAAATAAGGAAAAAATAATCTCATGAATGAAGCTGGTATCAATTCTAATAGGTACCAAGTTTTATGATGAGTTTAATTACATGCTTCATCAGAAACCATATAAATTAAAAGACAAGCCATCAATTAAGCAGACATTTGCAATGTACAAAACTGACAAATGCTACAAATGCTACAGAATATATATATATTAAAAAAGAAAAATCTCCCAAAGCAGTAAGAAAAAAACAACTAAGAAAGATAAATGAAGGCTATCAAATGGAAACTCACTGAAGAAAAATGAAATAACAAATAAACAGGAGAAAAATGCTCAACTATATCCATAGTGAAAATGTTAATTGAAAAGTGAGATACCATCTCAAACCTGTCAGACTGCAAAAAAAATTTGCCTCACAATTCTGAACACAGGAAAATATAGGGACACAATGGTATAATACTGCTGGTGGAATTATTTATAAATTGGTACGTGTATTTTTCACAGAAATTTGAAAATGTCAAGCACTACAGAATAAATATATACCTGTTTAACTCAGAATTGTATTTGTCTCTCCTGAGAAATATCATATATATGAATAGGAATTCATATGTTAATTGTGGAACTAATGGCAACAATAAAAATTTTGAAAACATTATTATCCATTAATAGAAGAATAGATATATCCTGTGGTATGGTCAAACAATTCAATGCTATGGAATATTTCAAACAAATGACCTAAATCTACATAAAGACAGTAAGGTTAGTGATTCCTCATTTGTGAAAACACTTCTTTCCATGTAGAACTATGCTACATTTGAAAAGATGTGCCTCAATCCCATAGGTTGCCAGGGAGAGGAATAGTCAGAAATAATTTAGAAACATACTCTTAAAGTAGACTTTTGATGTTAACAAAATGATAAACAGAAATAAATCTAATTAAGTTCGAATTTCAAAGACTTCTAGGAATTTCAAAAAATATATTTTTTGGAAAGACATTAAAACGACTCAAAGAAAGAATCATGCTTATGACATAGAGTTAAGCATAATACAAATGACAAGTTTTTACCAAATTAATTATGTTATTTCAATTTTATTAGAGTATTTCATGGAATTTGACAAACTGATTCTAAACATCATAGGGCAATTAAAGAAATAAGGAAAAAATAATCTCATGAATGAAGCTGGTATCAATTCTAATAGGTACCAAGTTTTATGATGAGTTTAATTACATGCTTCATCAGAAACCATATAAATTAAAAGACAAGCCATCAATTAAGCAGACATTTGCAATGTACAAAACTGACAAATGCTACAAATGCTACAGAATATATATATATTAAAAAAGAAAAATCTCCCAAAGCAGTAAGAAAAAAACAACTAAGAAAGATAAATGAAGGCTATCAAATGGAAACTCACTGAAGAAAAATGAAATAACAAATAAACAGGAGAAAAATGCTCAACTATATCCATAGTGAAAATGTTAATTGAAAAGTGAGATACCATCTCAAACCTGTCAGACTGCAAAAAAAATTTGCCTCACAATTCTGAACACAGGAAAATATAGGGACACAATGGTATAATACTGCTGGTGGAATTATTTATAAATTGGTACGTGTATTTTTCACAGAAATTTGAAAATGTCAAGCACTACAGAATAAATATATACCTGTTTAACTCAGAATTGTATTTGTCTCTCCTGAGAAATATCATATATATGAATAGGAATTCATATGTTAATTGTGGAACTAATGGCAACAATAAAAATTTTGAAAACATTATTATCCATTAATAGAAGAATAGATATATCCTGTGGTATGGTCAAACAATTCAATGCTATGGAATATTTCAAACAAATGACCTAAATCTACATAAAGACATGTATAAATATAGATATTGGGCAAAAATAATAAGTTGAGGAAAAAGTATGGTTATCACTTATGCAAAATCTACAAAATTGCAGAACAGTGTATATCAATTAGGGAAACAAGTATATGTGGAAAAAGAACAAGGAAGTGTGAGGGACAATCATCAAGAAATTTAATTAAAGTAATGGTTAATTTTCCAGTGCATGGAATCACAGAGTGAAACAGAGAAATTCAACTAGATCTATAAAATTTCAGTTCTTAAAGAAAAGATCTGAAACAAATGTGATGAAATGTTAAGATCTGGCAATTCTAAATGACAGGTGCAGGTGTTTTTTTTTTTTTTTTTTAATATTATTCTCTGTATTTTTCTGCATGTTTAAATTATTTGATGATACATAAACAACTCCATGACACTCAGTTCCCCTCTGTTCAGCAAATGAGCTATTTTCTGTGAACTTGAAGACATTGCCAAGCCCAAGATAAATCCAAGACTATCATGACTATTATGTGCATACTGAATATACAGTTATATGCTCCTCACTTCATAGACATATTGGGAGGTAATACACTGAGTTTATACTTCCACATATTGCAAGTGGAACGTTGTCCTTTTTCAGATGAGGATGTTAATTACTACCTTTTGCAAATCCTAATTCACTGTGACCTGCTTTTCTAGCAACTGGCATGGGCTTTACTGATATTCCTTCTGGGTGAAGGTACATTATCTGCCTCAAAACTACCTAGTTTCTTTTTCCTGCAAACTGCCACTTATGGTGGTTTAACCTGCACTGTAGCCATTTTCAAAAACAAGCCAAATTACTTCTTTTTCCCTATTTATAACAAGAGATCCTCAGAATTACCCAGACTATGAAAGGATTCTGAAGATAAGCTAGGGAAATTTATACACCTGCTGCAGTAAGATTTATGAAACTCTAGAAGGAGTTTGAAAGTCAGCTACAAACTAAATAAGAAAGGTACAAAAGGAATAAAGAACTGTGTTGAGCCAGGTGTGCTGCTGTGCCTCCACTATACCAAATCAAGTCATTCAGATTGATTCCATGGTGGCCCAGACACACCTAATAAGATAAACTGTTTTGATTAATAGAGCACTTAGCTTTATGAGGAAAGGATTACTACTACAGTGTTGTAGTTCCATGGTTCCTTCTTAGCCATGTTCAAGTATGCTGTGTCAATTCCTTATCCTGCTTTCCCCCACAATGTCCAAACCTCCAATTTATTTCAGCTAAAATATAGAATAAATAATAATGTATGTTTAATACATAAAACATTTCACCAAATAATTGGAGAACTTTTCTCAGGAACATTCAGAATTACACTCAGTTCACTGTTGGTTGAATTTACGTCTCAGTGTATCTCCAGTGGTGCTTCTATAGAAGTTCTTCAATAATGTACCATTAACTTCCCTTTATGTATAAAGGCTTCTCAGATCTTAGAAAATTATGAAAATGCAGATGTGAGGTCTTCAAGATCAGAGAGTCGAAGCTGACTCTGACTGAAGGTCATAGGGCCAAGGAGGCAAGCAAAACATGAGTTCAGCCATAGTTAAGTCTATCCTGCATATTTTATTATGTAATTTGGATATGTTATTTTGCACTTCCACTAGGAATTAAAGCCTAATGTTATGTTATATATGCTTTCGTTATGGGTTTAATACCTCTGTTATCTGGCAGTACCCAACAATACAGTTTTTGAATGAATTACCTAGTTATATTGAACTATCCATTTTTAGCTTCCTTTTAAAAGTACAATTATCTTTTGAAAATATTTTTCAAATGCAATATAACCATTACATCCTAATAATGGCTCTTCATATGTATTAGCTTTTCAACCTAGTTTCTTTTTCCTGCAAACTGCCACTTGTTTTAACCTCAGTAATTTAAAACAAGCCAAATTACTTTTTCCTATTTATAACAAGAGATCCTCAGAATTACCCAGACTATGAAAGGATTCTGAAGATAAGCTAGGGAAATTTATACACCTGCTGCAGTAAGATTTATGAAACTCTAGAAGGAGTTTGAAAGTCAGCTACAAACTAAATAAGAAAGGTACAAAAGGAATAAAGAACTGTGTTGAGCCAGGTGTGCTGCTGTGCCTCCACTATACCAAATCAAGTCATTCAGATTGATTCCATGGTGGCCCAGACACACCTAATAAGATAAACTGTTTTGATTAATAGAGCACTTAGCTTTATGAGGAAAGGATTACTACTACAGTGTTGTAGTTCCATGGTTCCTTCTTAGCCATGTTCAAGTATGCTGTGTCAATTCCTTATCCTGCTTTCCCCCACAATGTCCAAACCTCCAATTTATTTCAGCTAAAATATAGAATAAATAATAATGTATGTTTAATACATAAAACATTTCACCAAATAATTGGAGAACTTTTCTCAGGAACATTCAGAATTACACTCAGTTCACTGTTGGTTGAATTTACGTCTCAGTGTATCTCCAGTGGTGCTTCTATAGAAGTTCTTCAATAATGTACCATTAACTTCCCTTTATGTATAAAGGCTTCTCAGATCTTAGAAAATTATGAAAATGCAGATGTGAGGTCTTCAAGATCAGAGAGTCGAAGCTGACTCTGACTGAAGGTCATAGGGCCAAGGAGGCAAGCAAAACATGAGTTCAGCCATAGTTAAGTCTATCCTGCATATTTTATTATGTAATTTGGATATGTTATTTTGCACTTCCACTAGGAATTAAAGCCTAATGTTATGTTATATATGCTTTCGTTATGGGTTTAATACCTCTGTTATCTGGCAGTACCCAACAATACAGTTTTTGAATGAATTACCTAGTTATATTGAACTATCCATTTTTAGCTTCCTTTTAAAAGTACAATTATCTTTTGAAAATATTTTTCAAATGCAATATAACCATTACATCCTAATAATGGCTCAAAAGTTTCATATGCTATTAGCTTTTCAACCTTTGTAAAGAGGTAGTAATATTTTCTCTATGTCAAAGACATATGAAGATGAATTATTTGGCAGGTCCGTAACACTGATACATTGAAACAATCAAAGACTGATAAACTTGGCTGCCCACTGAAATCACCTAGGAAACCTGAAAAAGTACTGATAGCTAGGACCCACTCCAAGATTCTTTAATTTGGGGGTGTGGCTTGGGCAGAGGCTGTTCTGAAGGCTCTGTATCTAATTACAATAGGCACCAAGTTTCAGAACCACTGCTCTAAACCCTCGATATTCAATGAAAGGTCTGAGAACTAGCAACATCAGCTTTACCTGAAAGTTTGTTTAAAAAGCAGAAGCTTAACTGTACCTCATACCTATTGAATCAGATTTGCATTATCAGGGCTTCAATTTAATCTATCCAGAATCCTTTCCTTATAAAAAACTAAGGACCAAGTCTATTCTGTCCTTTCTAACACTAAAATTTATATTCCGCCACATGAATGAGACACTGAGAAGCATTTTCAAACTTACCTAGAAATATTTCCCTATAAAAGAGAGACCAAAGCCTTCCTAATCTCTCCAACTCCACAATTCTCATTCCGAAAACTGAGGGAATTCATAAAATTTGTGCCATAATGTCATCTTCGTACATTTATATATACTGTCTCTTTCTTAGAATTCCTGTTTCTTTTCTCTTTTCTCATTGAGACACATCATGTAAGATCTAGGTAAAATCCCACCTCTTTTTGGAAGCATATCTTGAAAAATAATATAGCTTTTCTCTAAAATTCTATTGTTAATATAATCAGTTTTATAAAGAATTAGCACACTTGGTCTTTCTGTGATTACATACACAATACACTGTTTTCCCAGTTAAACCATGAGTATCTTAAGGGATCATGTCAGGTTCCTTTTCTATCCCAACCTAATGTCTAACTTTTATAAGTGAACGGAATATTGTTAAAATGTATGTGGGAAATAAAATAAGTCAGTACGACTCTCACAAGATTACCTATTCAGGAGTAGCCTACTATTGCCCTATCCCCATGATGTAGGAGAACTGCACATAGTGCAGGCTCTGGCACACCTGGGTGAATCATAATCAGTTCTGCCTTAAGGCTCCTATTCTTTTCTTCCTGCCTCTCAGGCCTGCCAGCCTGAAAATAAAACTGTTTCAAATAGCACAGAAACTCTACCAAAGAGAAACCTTGCTCTTCAGTCCTACAGTATGTCTACAGGAAACCTCTCACATCCTGTAGCTCCATGCCTGTCTTACTCACCATTACACCCCATCATTGTATTTGGTACATATTGACCATATAACTGTATTATATAAACAGTTGTGTCAACTAACAAGCAGGAATAAGCAATATACTAAAACTGCAACAATAGAGGTATGTTTTTTACTATAGTAGTTTCTATTTTTTTTCCTTTATATACATATATATATTTCTACAATAAAAATAACACGTAGTCATTGTAGAAAACAGACCTAGCAAAATGTAATCTCTGAAATAGCACAACCAAGCATAACTGTTAGCAGATGCTTATCTGTCCAAACTACCAATTGCTATATATATACATGTATATATGCATATATGTGACAAAAGAAATAACAGTGAAATGTGACAAAAAGAATAAATGATATGGTCAGAAAATACTCACATTCTTTTTGAGGGCAGATTTCAGCTTGGAGTGAGCGGAACTCATAATATGGTATTTCATGTTTAAATGTGGATGTGAGCATATCATCAAGTTCATCAATGTCATTCTGTTTTCAAATGAAAAGGAAGTTTTTATTTAATTACTTACAGAGAAACATCTTAGTGCAATATAATAAAAATTATTAACTGGAATAAATACTGAGTAACCCTTAATAATATTTTTAACTTTTATAAAAGAATAATATAAAACATTAGGGGCTTTATAAAAAGTCTGTTACTAGAATAATACAAAAATGAATGCAAGAAATAGGTCTTTGCTTTCAGATGAGTTAATTTACTTAAATATTCACTAATTTTAGAAGAGCTTTATAAGAGGTTTCAGAATATTGTTAAAATGTATGTGGAAATAAAATAAGTCAGTACGACTCTCACAAGATTACCTATTCAGGAGTAGCCTACTATTGCCCTATCCCCATGATGTAGGAGAACTGCACATAGTGCAGGCTCTGGCACACCTGGGTGAATCATAATCAGTTCTGCCTTAAGGCTCCTATTCTTTTCTTCCTGCCTCTCAGGCCTGCCAGCCTGAAAATAAAACTGTTTCAAATAGCACAGAAACTCTACCAAAGAGAAACCTTGCTCTTCAGTCCTACAGTATGTCTACAGGAAACCTCTCACATCCTGTAGCTCCATGCCTGTCTTACTCACCATTACACCCCATCATTGTATTTGGTACATATTGACCATATAACTGTATTATATAAACAGTTGTGTCAACTAACAAGCAGGAATAAGCAATATACTAAAACTGCAACAATAGAGGTATGTTTTTTACTATAGTAGTTTCTATTTTTTTTCCTTTATATACATATATATATTTCTACAATAAAAATAACACGTAGTCATTGTAGAAAACAGACCTAGCAAAATGTAATCTCTGAAATAGCACAACCAAGCATAACTGTTAGCAGATGCTTATCTGTCCAAACTACCAATTGCTATATATATACATGTATATATGCATATATGTGACAAAAGAAATAACAGTGAAATGTGACAAAAAGAATAAATGATATGGTCAGAAAATACTCACATTCTTTTTGAGGGCAGATTTCAGCTTGGAGTGAGCGGAACTCATAATATGGTATTTCATGTTTAAATGTGGATGTGAGCATATCATCAAGTTCATCAATGTCATTCTGTTTTCAAATGAAAAGGAAGTTTTTATTTAATTACTTACAGAGAAACATCTTAGTGCAATATAATAAAAATTATTAACTGGAATAAATACTGAGTAACCCTTAATAATATTTTTAACTTTTATAAAAGAATAATATAAAACATTAGGGGCTTTATAAAAAGTCTGTTACTAGAATAATACAAAAATGAATGCAAGAAATAGGTCTTTGCTTTCAGATGAGTTAATTTACTTAAATATTCACTAATTTTAGAAGAGCTTTATAAGAGGTCAATTGTAACACTGAAATTTGTTTCAAAAATAAATTCTGTTAAAATACATGTTACATTTTAATAAATGAAATAAAATGATAAGTCTGATTCTTCAACTTAAAGGTAAGAAATGGAACAGTCTTAAAGAGATTATTTCTGTGTCCTAGTGAGGGCAAATATTCATTTTGACCTATTTTTCCCCTTTAGAGATAAAATCAATTTTATTTCCCTAATACGTCAACTTTATTTCCCTAATCTGAACATTTTAGTAGGAGCTATGCAGAATCCAAGTGTTCTACTACCAATGACATAACCTGCTGCAAAGGCCACCATTTCAGAAATATTCAGTAGATACTTCTGTTCCATAATCCTGTCTCCAGCTCATGGCTTTTGTTCATTGGCCCCTTCATCAGCTTTGATCATCTGTGTCATTATGGAACAGAAGTATCTACTAAAGACTACTGAAATGTTTTCTAAGTATATTGCCAAAATGAAGTCACAGAAATTAAATCACTGGGTTGAAAAAAAAAAAGATGTTATTCTATTTCTTCATTTTTCAATAATCTGGATACCTCAAATAATAAAGTAGCTCAGCCTTTCTGGATTTTCTAAAAGTTCTGTTTAGAAGTGGATAGAAATGATGAAACATAGCCATATAATGCAAAGCAAAGTGAAAATGTTAGTTCAGTTGTGTCTTGACTCTTTGTGATTCCATGGGCTGTAGCCCACCAGGATTTCCTGTTCATGGAATTCTACAGGCAAGAATACTGGAGCTGGAAGCCATTTCCTTCTCCAGGGCATTTGCCCAACCCAGCAACAGAACCCAGGTGGTGCTACAGGAAGAGAACCTGCCTGCCAATACAAGAGACATATATTTGATCCCTGGGTCTTGCCTGGAGAATCATATGGACACAGCACATGGGGTCGCAAAGAGTTAATGAATGAAGTGACTTAGGACAGCACTCCTGCATTGAGGCGGATTTCTTACCACCTGAGCAACCAGGGACGCCCCAAACTTAACATTAATCCACTTAATGCTATGAACTATGTGAAGCCTTTTGCTCTAGAACAGTCATTTAAAAAAAAAAAAAAAAAAAAGGAGAGGAGATCAGACAACAAGTTCAGCAACCTACCCATAGTAGATTGTCTATGGGTAATGAACTGAGCAATTTGATATGAAAACAAAATCAGAATAAAAAGAGAAAGTTATACAGGCAATAATGTCTGGTTTTAGGAAAAATTAAATATACATAAATCATAAACATATTACAAATGCATGCCCACATAGATCTATATCTATCAAGAATACCAGAAAAGGCAGAAAAAAACTAGATGGACAAAACAAATGAAACAGAAGAATGGTTACAAAATAATGATGTAAATATATGAGTTTTTCTAAAGGAATTTTCTTTTTCAGCATTCTCTGATGGAATGGGAGATTGATGAATGCCTTTGAAAAGTGCAATAAAATGTTTTTGGTGTTAATTAAATAAATAATAAGTCAAAAAAATTTTAAAAAGGCTTTTGTTCATTGGCCCCTTCATCAGCTTTGATCATCTGTGTCATTATGGAACAGAAGTATCTACTAAAGACTACTGAAATGTTTTCTAAGTATATTGCCAAAATGAAGTCACAGAAATTAAATCACTGGGTTGAAAAAAAAAAAAGATGTTATTCTATTTCTTCATTTTTCAATAATCTGGATACCTCAAATAATAAAGTAGCTCAGCCTTTCTGGATTTTCTAAAAGTTCTGTTTAGAAGTGGATAGAAATGATGAAACATAGCCATATAATGCAAAGCAAAGTGAAAATGTTAGTTCAGTTGTGTCTTGACTCTTTGTGATTCCATGGGCTGTAGCCCACCAGGATTTCCTGTTCATGGAATTCTACAGGCAAGAATACTGGAGCTGGAAGCCATTTCCTTCTCCAGGGCATTTGCCCAACCCAGCAACAGAACCCAGGTGGTGCTACAGGAAGAGAACCTGCCTGCCAATACAAGAGACATATATTTGATCCCTGGGTCTTGCCTGGAGAATCATATGGACACAGCACATGGGGTCGCAAAGAGTTAATGAATGAAGTGACTTAGGACAGCACTCCTGCATTGAGGCGGATTTCTTACCACCTGAGCAACCAGGGACGCCCCAAACTTAACATTAATCCACTTAATGCTATGAACTATGTGAAGCCTTTTGCTCTAGAACAGTCATTTAAAAAAAAAAAAAAAAAAAAGGAGAGGAGATCAGACAACAAGTTCAGCAACCTACCCATAGTAGATTGTCTATGGGTAATGAACTGAGCAATTTGATATGAAAACAAAATCAGAATAAAAAGAGAAAGTTATACAGGCAATAATGTCTGGTTTTAGGAAAAATTAAATATACATAAATCATAAACATATTACAAATGCATGCCCACATAGATCTATATCTATCAAGAATACCAGAAAAGGCAGAAAAAAACTAGATGGACAAAACAAATGAAACAGAAGAATGGTTACAAAATAATGATGTAAATATATGAGTTTTTCTAAAGGAATTTTCTTTTTCAGCATTCTCTGATGGAATGGGAGATTGATGAATGCCTTTGAAAAGTGCAATAAAATGTTTTTGGTGTTAATTAAATAAATAATAAGTCAAAAAAATTTTAAAAAGAATATAACAAGTGGACCAAAAATTAGAAAGAATATAAAAAATTTCAACACACTATCATACCATGATCTAACAAGGAACTAACCAATATTTTTAGAACATTCCACCCAACAATATCAGAATACATATACTCTCCGAGTGCCCATGGAATGTAAACCATGATAGACAATATCCTGGTATATAACAAATCTTAATGAACTTAGAATAATTTAAATCGTGTTTTCTGACTATATGAATCAAAGTAGAAATCCGTAACACAAAGATAATGGAAAAGTCTCCATATATTTGGAAGGGCAAATAATACACTTCTAAATAATCCAGAATCATAGAAAAAAAATCTCAAGGGACATGAAAAAATACATAAACTCAATGAAAGTGAAATGTAACTTATCAAAGTTTCTGAAACACAACTAAAGCAGCACTGAAAATGTTACAGCATGAAACACATACACTAAAAAATGAGAAAAAATTCTCAAATTATCTATGCATGCACTTTAAGAATCCAGAAATATATCATAATAAATGCTAAGCAAGCACAAAGAAGAAAATAATAAGTACAATGTACAAATTAGTTAAATTGAAAAAATATATATATATAAATCAATGTAACAAAAAGAATTGATTCTTTAAAATGATCCATGAAATTGACAAACCTCTAGAAAGATGGACAAAGAAGAGAGAACATATAAATGACAAATGTCATGAATGATATAAGAGATTTCACTATAAATCATGCAGATATCAAAAGGATAATAAAGGAGAGCTATGAATAACTCCACACACATAAATTCAGTAAGTAGATGAAATGGACAAATTCCATGAAAACACAAAATCAGAATAAAAAGAGAAAGTTATACAGGCAATAATGTCTGGTTTTAGGAAAAATTAAATATACATAAATCATAAACATATTACAAATGCATGCCCACATAGATCTATATCTATCAAGAATACCAGAAAAGGCAGAAAAAAACTAGATGGACAAAACAAATGAAACAGAAGAATGGTTACAAAATAATGATGTAAATATATGAGTTTTTCTAAAGGAATTTTCTTTTTCAGCATTCTCTGATGGAATGGGAGATTGATGAATGCCTTTGAAAAGTGCAATAAAATGTTTTTGGTGTTAATTAAATAAATAATAAGTCAAAAAAATTTTAAAAAGAATATAACAAGTGGACCAAAAATTAGAAAGAATATAAAAAATTTCAACACACTATCATACCATGATCTAACAAGGAACTAACCAATATTTTTAGAACATTCCACCCAACAATATCAGAATACATATACTCTCCGAGTGCCCATGGAATGTAAACCATGATAGACAATATCCTGGTATATAACAAATCTTAATGAACTTAGAATAATTTAAATCGTGTTTTCTGACTATATGAATCAAAGTAGAAATCCGTAACACAAAGATAATGGAAAAGTCTCCATATATTTGGAAGGGCAAATAATACACTTCTAAATAATCCAGAATCATAGAAAAAAAATCTCAAGGGACATGAAAAAATACATAAACTCAATGAAAGTGAAATGTAACTTATCAAAGTTTCTGAAACACAACTAAAGCAGCACTGAAAATGTTACAGCATGAAACACATACACTAAAAAATGAGAAAAAATTCTCAAATTATCTATGCATGCACTTTAAGAATCCAGAAATATATCATAATAAATGCTAAGCAAGCACAAAGAAGAAAATAATAAGTACAATGTACAAATTAGTTAAATTGAAAAAATATATATATATAAATCAATGTAACAAAAAGAATTGATTCTTTAAAATGATCCATGAAATTGACAAACCTCTAGAAAGATGGACAAAGAAGAGAGAACATATAAATGACAAATGTCATGAATGATATAAGAGATTTCACTATAAATCATGCAGATATCAAAAGGATAATAAAGGAGAGCTATGAATAACTCCACACACATAAATTCAGTAAGTAGATGAAATGGACAAATTCCATGTAAAACACAAACTACCAAATGCAAAAATTTCCTATCTCTTACAAATACACATGAATCCAAAATCTCTAATAATTAAAAGTTTAAATAAAAACAAACTAGAAAAATAGATGATACTCATTATAGAAGCTGAATTTCTTAATATGAATAGCTTTTACATAGTGCAGCATGTGTGCCCACTGGCTCAGTCATGTCCAACTCTTTGTGATCCCACGGACTGTGGCCTGCTCAACTCCCTCATCTCTGGGTTTTTTTCAGGCAAGAATACTGTAGTGGGTTGCCATTCCCTCCTCCAGGGGATCTTCCCTACCCAGGGATTCAACCTGTGTCTCCAATAGCACTCCTTCAATGTCTGATTTGCTCTTTCTTAGATGAAGGATATGGATACATTTTGGGCATGACTGTCTTAAAGGGATTTTAGTGTACTGTAATATAATCAGTACATTACATCTGACATATGGAGTGATGTGGAAGAGTGTATATTGTAGGTATAAGATAACTGTATACAGTGACAAATGCGATATTACTCTCAGTCATGTCTGACTCTCTGAAGTATCACAGATTGTAGCCTGCCAGGCTCCTCTATCCATGGGATTCTCCAGACAAGAATACTGGAGTGGGTTGTCATTCTCTTTTTCAGGGGATCTTTCCAACCCAGGGATTGATCCCAGTCTCCCACATTGCAGGCAGATTCGTTACCATCTGAGCTACCAGGAAAGCCCATACAGTGCCCCACGGATTGCAGCATGCCAGGCTTTCCTGTCCTTGTTCTTCACCGTCTCCTGGAGCTTGCTCAGACTCATGTCCATTGAGTCGATGATGTCATCCAAGTATCTCATCCTCTGCCATCCCCTTATCCTGTCTTCAGTCTTTCCCAGCACCAGGGTCTTTTCCAATGAATTGGGTCTTCGCTTCAGGTGGCCAAAGTATTGGAGCTTCAGCTTCAGCATCAGTCCTTCCAATGAATATTCAGGGTTAATTTCCTTTAGGATTGACTGGTTTGATCTCCTTGCAGTCCAAGGGAGTGTCAAGAGTCTTCTCCAGTGCTACAGTTCAAAGGCAATAATTCTTCAGCACTCAGCCTTCTTTATGGTCCAACTCTCATATCCATACATGACTACTGGGAAAACCACAGCTTTGACTAGACAAACCATTGTCTAGTAATGTTAAACACTTATAATGTGCTAAGGTTTTATATAGTTTATCTCTAATGTTTATAACATTACTGAATGGTAGATTTTTGTAAAAACGCTTATTTTTTTTTAGATGTTATAATCATGGTACAAAAAAAAATCAGTAACACCCAAAATTGTAGAGCTAATAATAGTAGATTTTAACTTAGGGCTTCACATTCTAAACATATTACATTTTGTACTACATTCTAGCCATGGAGGAAGGAAGAAAATCTGAAATAGTACTTAAGTAAAATAAACAAAACTGTGGTCCCATAATTTCAAAATAGACGATGCAGTTCCAAACATCATTCATGTTTAGTTAAAAGAGGGAAAAGTGGCAAAGATGGAGGGAACATGGGGGGAAGGTGGTTACTGTCAACCAGATCTATTCTTTTCCCATTTTTGAAGTAGAAAAGCCAAAGCTCTAAAGATGTCCTTTGGTCTCATTGTCTAAAACTGTCTCACATGACCATCTCTAGCTTCCTGCATGTGTGTGTGGGTGCTCAGTTGCTCAAAGGTATCTGCCTCTTTATGACCCCATGAATTGTAACCTACCAGGCTCCTCTGTCCGTGGGATCCCAGGCAAGAATACTAGAGCAGGTTGTCCTTTACTTGTCCAGGGAATCCTTCCTGACCCAGGGATCGAACCTGCAACTCCTGCACTGGTAGGTGGATTCTTTACCACTTAGCCACCAGTGAAGCCCATCTCTAGCAACAAGGATGGTTAAAAGTGTGAGAATCTAGACTTCCAGCTTTAATGGAGATAGGCAAGGAAAAAAAGTTTTTAAATACTGATGTTGGATGAAGAAACAAATAAGTTTGACCACAGAATACTCTTATTTTTTTAATATGATAGAAAAATACAGTAATAGTAAGGGATCCTAATTAATAAGAGAAGTGACTTGAGTGAAATAATCATTGCAGGGTTGTGAAATGTTCATAACAGGAGGTATAATCTATCAAATAACTGTAGTATTTTACTCTTTACCTTCAGGTATTTAAAAGGAAGGTCAATGGTTGAGCTAAAAACATCTGTTTTTTTTTTTATTATTATTATAACAAATTGCCATGCTTGTCTAAGTTTCACTAGTAAAAGAAAAAAATTCACTTTATTTGTTCCATTGTTCAAAATGTGTGCTATGAAAGACAGCCAAAATAGCCATTTAAAGGAGAACGTGATACATAGTTTACATAACATATCTTAAAATTTTTTCCTACAGCTTGTACAGAGAACGATAGTCTAAGAAAAAAGCAAATACTTTCTAGGTTATAAAAAGCCTTTTGTTTTTTACTCTATGCATATTCAACTCCAAGCAGTTAATATAAAAAATAAGTAAGTAAATTGGGCTAAGATAAAAGAGATATTTTTGTCAAATTAATTTTTCTAAGTTTTGAGCGAGTCAGTTCTAAACATGTCGGTGACTACATATGCAAAAATAAATGTCAACTGTATAAAAAAATGCCATTTAACACTTCCTTCAAAGATTTTATATTACTATTGATTAGATTTTCATGTACCTGTAGAGTATCTTTAACTTGAGAGTAATTATAATAGGAAGAAAATGGATTTTGAGATGTGAGAAACCTATGTTAAAAAGCCTGCTTCAGGACTCATTAGCTGTCTACATTAACAATACTTACTTGACAGAATTACTTAGGAGTCTAAATGAGTAATATGTAAAATATCCAGTAAATATTACTGTTTTCTCAAAATATTTTGATGTGGCCATCAGATATAACACATGAAGTACACTCACTGTGGTTTAGAAAAGTGCACATCTATTTATGAGACTTCATTCCCCAAACTAGTCTTTGCAGTGACTGAACCAATAATTTTGTTTTTCTTTCTAAGTTAAGTAGCAGTTATCTTTAAAATTAGTTAGAATGTAGGTTTTATACTGTAATATAGGGACCAAGAATGTCAGAGGCTTAAGCAAGACAGAAGCCTATTTCTCTTTAACATACAAGTCCGGAATGAGGCAGTCTGGGGATGCTGTCCTGGCTCCTTGATTATGGGATCCAGGCTCTACTTTGTGTCATTGCTTTATATCATTTTCATGGTTCTTGATGGTTCATCCATCATTCCCTTGTTAGCATTGCAGTCAATCAAAGGAAAAATCAGTAATGGGGAGAGCATGCCTGCATCTTTCTTTTAAGGACATGATCAGAAATTTGTACAAATCACTTCCACTGACATGCCACTGACTATTAAGCAGTTATATGGATACATCTAGCTACAAGGGAGTCAGCAAGTCTAATAATGACCTAGGCGGTCAAGTGCCCCAGTTATATTAACATGTAAGAAAGTAAAAAGAAATACTAGTGAACAATTAGCAGTTTCTGTCATCTCCATTGGTTGTGTAAAATGTATAAACATTATAATTATGTGAAGGCAATCTGATAAAAGTTAAAAATAAAAACAGTATTTTAGACCATTGATCGATACTTGACTATACTGAATTTTTCAACTTGACTTCTTCCTTACATAATGTCAAAAAAGTCTCAAAACTTTAATTGGACTAAACTTGAACAGACTTTGTAGTGAATATATTTAATGAATGGCATTAATGATGAAACAAAGAAACAAAAAAAATAGCGAAGCTTTTCTACAGCAGGCATTTGTTAGAGCAACCATATTTTTCTCATCCTTACCTCTCCTTAGCAATCATTTTGTAAAACTTACTGTTAAATAGCCTGCTTCAGGACTCATTAGCTGTCTACATTAACAATACTTACTTGACAGAATTACTTAGGAGTCTAAATGAGTAATATGTAAAATATCCAGTAAATATTACTGTTTTCTCAAAATATTTTGATGTGGCCATCAGATATAACACATGAAGTACACTCACTGTGGTTTAGAAAAGTGCACATCTATTTATGAGACTTCATTCCCCAAACTAGTCTTTGCAGTGACTGAACCAATAATTTTGTTTTTCTTTCTAAGTTAAGTAGCAGTTATCTTTAAAATTAGTTAGAATGTAGGTTTTATACTGTAATATAGGGACCAAGAATGTCAGAGGCTTAAGCAAGACAGAAGCCTATTTCTCTTTAACATACAAGTCCGGAATGAGGCAGTCTGGGGATGCTGTCCTGGCTCCTTGATTATGGGATCCAGGCTCTACTTTGTGTCATTGCTTTATATCATTTTCATGGTTCTTGATGGTTCATCCATCATTCCCTTGTTAGCATTGCAGTCAATCAAAGGAAAAATCAGTAATGGGGAGAGCATGCCTGCATCTTTCTTTTAAGGACATGATCAGAAATTTGTACAAATCACTTCCACTGACATGCCACTGACTATTAAGCAGTTATATGGATACATCTAGCTACAAGGGAGTCAGCAAGTCTAATAATGACCTAGGCGGTCAAGTGCCCCAGTTATATTAACATGTAAGAAAGTAAAAAGAAATACTAGTGAACAATTAGCAGTTTCTGTCATCTCCATTGGTTGTGTAAAATGTATAAACATTATAATTATGTGAAGGCAATCTGATAAAAGTTAAAAAATAAAAACAGTATTTTAGACCATTGATCGATACTTGACTATACTGAATTTTTCAACTTGACTTCTTCCTTACATAATGTCAAAAAAGTCTCAAAACTTTAATTGGACTAAACTTGAACAGACTTTGTAGTGAATATATTTAATGAATGGCATTAATGATGAAACAAAGAAACAAAAAAAATAGCGAAGCTTTTCTACAGCAGGCATTTGTTAGAGCAACCATATTTTTCTCATCCATGCCTCTCCTTAGCAATCATTTTGTATAAACGTACTGTTAAATATGGGCTTCTCAGGTGCTGTTAGTGGCAAAGAATCCACCTACCCATGCAGGAGATGTAAGAGACATGGATTAAATCCCTGGATTGGGAAGATCCCCTAGAGGAGGGCATGGCATCCCACTCCACTATTGGAGAATCCCATGGATGGAGAAGTTTGGGTGGGCCATGGTCCATTGGATCACAAAGAGTCAGACATGACTGAAACGACTTAGCACACATGTACATGCACTGTTAAATATGTAACAAAATAAGGGAGCTTTTATAAAATGTTTTTTACTGTGTTTTGTGGTTTCTGCCATACAATGGAAATCAGCCACAGTTATATACACCTTCTCTCTTGAGCATCCCTCCCTTCCTGGAACCCCACCCCTCTAGGTCATCACAGAGTACTGGACTGGGCTCCCTGTGTTATACAGCAACTTCTCACCAACTATCCATTTTACACACATAGTGTAACTATACTGATGCTCCTTTTTCAATTCATCCCACTCCCTCCCTCCTCCACTGTGTTCACTAGTCCATTCTCTACATCTGCATCTTCATTCCTTCCCTGCAAATAGGTTCATCAGTACCATTTTTCTAGATTCCATAGATATGTGTTAATATACTATAATTGTTTTTCTGTTTCTGACTTACTTCACTCTGTATAACAGGGTCTATGTCCATCCACCTCACTAGAACTGACTCAATTTCATTCATTTTTATGGCTGTAAACATGTAAGAAAGTAAAAAGAAATACTAGTGAACAATTAGCAGTTTCTGTCATCTCCATTGGTTGTGTAAAATGTATAAACATTATAATTATGTGAAGGCAATCTGATAAAAGTTAAAAATAAAAACAGTATTTTAGACCATTGATCGATACTTGACTATACTGAATTTTTCAACTTGACTTCTTCCTTACATAATGTCAAAAAAGTCTCAAAACTTTAATTGGACTAAACTTGAACAGACTTTGTAGTGAATATATTTAATGAATGGCATTAATGATGAAACAAAGAAACAAAAAAAATAGCGAAGCTTTTCTACAGCAGGCATTTGTTAGAGCAACCATATTTTTCTCATCCTTACCTCTCCTTAGCAATCATTTTGTAAAAACTTACTGTTAAATATGGGCTTCTCAGGTGCTGTTAGTGGTAAAGAATCCACCTACCCATGCAGGAGATGTAAGAGACATGGATTAAATCCCTGGATTGGGAAGATCCCCTAGAGGAGGGCATGGCATCCCACTCCACTATTGGAGAATCCCATGGATGGAGAAGTTTGGGTGGGCCATGGTCCATTGGATCACAAAGAGTCAGACATGACTGAAACGACTTAGCACACATGTACATGCACTGTTAAATATGTAACAAAATAAGGGAGCTTTTATAAAATGTTTTTTACTGTGTTTTGTGGTTTCTGCCATACAATGGAAATCAGCCACAGTTATATACACCTTCTCTCTTGAGCATCCCTCCCTTCCTGGAACCCCACCCCTCTAGGTCATCACAGAGTACTGGACTGGGCTCCCTGTGTTATACAGCAACTTCTCACCAACTATCCATTTTACACACATAGTGTAACTATACTGATGCTCCTTTTTCAATTCATCCCACTCCCTCCCTCCTCCACTGTGTTCACTAGTCCATTCTCTACATCTGCATCTTCATTCCTTCCCTGCAAATAGGTTCATCAGTACCATTTTTCTAGATTCCATAGATATGTGTTAATATACTATAATTGTTTTTCTGTTTCTGACTTACTTCACTCTGTATAACAGGGTCTATGTCCATCCACCTCACTAGAACTGACTCAATTTCATTCATTTTTATGGCTGAGTAATATTCCATTTTATACATGTACCATATCTTCTTTATCCATTCAGCTGTTAATGAACATCTAGGTCACTTCCATGCCCTGGCTATTGTAAACAGTGCTGCAGTGAACACTGGGGAACACGTGTCTTTTAGAATTGTGATTTCCTCAGGATATATGCCCATTAGTGAGGCTGCTGGGTCATATGGTAGATTTCCTTATTTTAATTTTTTTTAAAGGCTCTCCAGGGGCTTCCCTTGTGGCTCAGTGGATAAGAACCCGTCTGCCAATGCAGGAGACACAGGTTCGATCCCTGAACCAGGAAGATCCCATATACCACAGAGCAGGTAAACCCACACATCAACAAAGACCCAGCACAGCCAAAAATAAATAAATAAAAGTTTTTTTAAAAAAGAATCTCCATACTGTTCTCCATAATGGCTATATTAATTTACATTCCCACCAATAGTATAGGAGAGTTCCATTTCCTTCACACCCTCTCCAGAATTTAATGTTTGTAGATTTTTGGATGATAGCCATTCTGACCAGTGTGAAGTAATACCTCATAGTAGTTTTGATTTGCATTTCTCTAATAAGGAGTGATGCTGAGCATTTTTTCAGGTGTTTATTGGTCATCTGTATGTCTTTGGGGACAGGTCTGTCTAGATCTTCTGCCCATTTTTTGATTGGATTGTGTGTTTTCCTAAATGTTGAGCTGTATGAGCTGCTTAAATATTCTGGAGATTAATCCTTTGTCAGTGTTTTTGTCTGTGATTATTTTCTCCCATTCTGAGGGGGAGTTTTAAAAGAAATATTGCACTAGCCTATTGAAAGAAATGTCTTTCCAAAAAGTCTTATCTAAATTGGACCATGATTTCCAGAAAAATTTGGGGATTTTTCTTTTGAGTTGTTTTCGATGTTAGTTTCCAACCTGAAAAACAGAATTAATCTCATCGTTTTATATTTGTTTTTTCCTTTTGTTACTTTTTGCTCTGCTCTTCAAACTTCAGTCAAAAGCAAGACTGCCTTAGCCAACAGTTGAATAACCTTCTCAAAAGGGCCTGTGCCAGTGTTATCAGGAAGCCAGGACCTCTGACAGATGGATCACATGAGGTTGGGTGAGAAATTTAATGTATTTCTTTCACTCAACAAAACATGTATTGAGCAGCACATGTCTGGCAGTGTACATGACTCTGGACATGAAATGGGGAAGTAAATAGACAGCATTCCCACTTTATTGACCCTGCAATCTAATGAGAGGCAGATAATGAAAGATAATTTGAGAACTATCATAACCACAAATGTCAAATTAGAATGTGATCAGTATTACAAAGAGATACACAGGGAGCTGTATGGAACAAGGAAAGCTCCACTGAGGAAGAGATGCTGGATTGAAAATTGGAGTTAGAATTAACTAGATGAAGACAGTAATAGGAAAGAGAAATAAGGAGAGAGTTTTGGTTAGAGAGGAGAACATACAAAGGCCCTGTGGTAGGAGATTAGGAACTAAAAGTAAAGCAGACCAGAGTGCCTGGAATGCTGAGGATTTAGATGGGACCTAATTAAATTTAAGCACATTTGTACAGTTAAGGAAACTATAAATAAGATGAAAAGATAATCTTCATAATGGGAGACAATAATAGCAAATGAAACAACTGACTTCAAAAATGGGAAAAAAATAACAATGTGTTTTATTTGCATTTCTCTAAAAGGAGTGATTTTTCAGGTGTTTATTGGTCATCTGTATGTCTTTGGGGACAGGTCTGTCTAGATCTTCTGCCCATTTTTTGATTGGATTGTGTGTTTTCCTAAATGTTGAGCTGTATGAGCTGCTTAAATATTCTGGAGATTAATCCTTTGTCAGTGTTTTTGTCTGTGATTATTTTCTCCCATTCTGAGGGGGAGTTTTAAAAGAAATATTGCACTAGCCTATTGAAAGAAATGTCTTTCCAAAAGTCTTATCTAAATTGGACCATGATTTCCAGAAAAATTTGGGGATTTTTCTTTTGAGTTGTTTTCGATGTTAGTTTCCAACCTGAAAAACAGAATTAATCTCATCGTTTTATATTTGTTTTTTCCTTTTGTTACTTTTTGCTCTGCTCTTCAAACTTCAGTCAAAAGCAAGACTGCCTTAGCCAACAGTTGAATAACCTTCTCAAAAGGGCCTGTGCCAGTGTTATCAGGAAGCCAGGACCTCTGACAGATGGATCACATGAGGTTGGGTGAGAAATTTAATGTATTTCTTTCACTCAACAAAACATGTATTGAGCAGCACATGTCTGGCAGTGTACATGACTCTGGACATGAAATGGGGAAGTAAATAGACAGCATTCCCACTTTATTGACCCTGCAATCTAATGAGAGGCAGATAATGAAAGATAATTTGAGAACTATCATAACCACAAATGTCAAATTAGAATGTGATCAGTATTACAAAGAGATACACAGGGAGCTGTATGGAACAAGGAAAGCTCCACTGAGGAAGAGATGCTGGATTGAAAATTGGAGTTAGAATTAACTAGATGAAGACAGTAATAGGAAAGAGAAATAAGGAGAGAGTTTTGGTTAGAGAGGAGAACATACAAAGGCCCTGTGGTAGGAGATTAGGAACTAAAAGTAAAGCAGACCAGAGTGCCTGGAATGCTGAGGATTTAGATGGGACCTAATTAAATTTAAGCACATTTGTACAGTTAAGGAAACTATAAATAAGATGAAAAGATAATCTTCATAATGGGAGACAATAATAGCAAATGAAACAACTGACAAAGGATTAATCTCCAAAATACACAAGTAGCTCATTCAGCTCAAGATCAGAAAAACAAACAATCCAATCAAAAAGTGGGCAGAAGACCTAAACAGACATTTCTCCAAAGAAGATATAGAGATGGTTAATACACACATGAAAAGATGGTCAAGTCTCTCATTATTAGGGAAATGCAAATCAAAACTACAACGAGGTATCATCTCACACCAGTCAAATAGAAATCATCAAAACATCTACTGGGGGTGTGGAGAAAAGGGAACCCTCCTACACTGTTGGTGAGAATGTAAACTGATATAGCTACTATGGAGAACAGTATGGTGTTTCCTTAAAAAAAAAAAAAAAAGGAATAAATCTAACGTATGACCTAGCAATTCCACTGCTGGGCATATACCCTGAGAAAGCCATAACTGAAAAAGACACTGGTACCCAAAATGTTCACTGAAACACTATTTACAATAACTAGGATGTGGAAGCAACCTATATATTCACTGACAGATGAATGGGTAAGAAGTAGTAGGGGCTTCCCTGGTGGTCCAGTGGGTAAGGACTGGAGCATGCGCCCAGAGCCGGTGCTCTGAGACAACAGAGGACACTGCGATGGGAGGCCCACGCCGGCCAAAGAACAAAGATGGATGAAAACAGATAAATGAAAGACCAACGGAAGTGGTACATATACATGATGGAATATTACTCAGCCATAAAAAGGAACACATTTGACTCTATTCCCACAAGGTGGATGAACCTAGAGCCTATAATTCGGAGTGAAGTAAGTTAGAAAATACCATATACTGACACATATATATGGAAGCTAGAAAGATGGAACTGATGAACCTATCTGCAGGGCAGCAGTGGAGATGTAGACACAGAGAACAGACAGTGGACACACAGGGGAAAGGACAGGGTGGGATGCATTCAGGGAGTAGCTGTGAAACCTATGCATTACCATACGTAAAATTAGATAGCTAGGGGAAAGCTACTGTATGACGCAAGGAATCAAATGTGGTGCTCTGTGACAACCAAGAGGGGTGGGATGGGGTGGGAGACGGGAGGGATGTTCAAGAGAGGAGGGGACATACGTATACCTATGAAGGGTGAAGGAGTATAAGGTATGAGATCTGGCTTTTAAACTAGATTGATCATGATGCATTTCATCAGTTAGAAAACAGTGAGAAATGGGCTTAAAGGAATCCACACTAGGTGTATATCTCACAAGCCGGTGAGATAAGCTGCAGAGGAAATATTCATAAAAAATAAGGGTGTCTATGAATCAAAATGGGATAGATTTCAAATTTTATTTTCAAGATCTACAAAGAAGAGATTGCAAAGGATATTAGGGAGGAAAGGCAGAGGATGTAGGAAGAACACTAGGACCATGTCTTCCTGGAAGCTAAAGAACAAAAATTATATCAAGAAGGTAAGTTTGGTCAGTGGCGTAAGTGCTGCTGAAAAGCCAAGTTACATTGAATTAAAAACTGTTCATCAGATTTATTGGTAGGGACTTGCACATAACTGATGTATATTTTTCTGTATGTTGCTACTTAATAAGGTTGATGAAACTAAATGGCTGAGCTCTGAAAAACAGTAAGTTCTTAGAAGTTTAATTTTCCTTATAAAAGATTTCTTTTACTCATTTCCTGTGTCTTGTTAGAGTTTAGTGTAGAAACATATTTCATGAATGCTAAACACAATTAAAACTTCCCAAATTATGGGGCTTCCCTAGTGGCCCACTGGGTAAAGAGTCTGCCTTGCAGTGCAAGGAGTACCAGTTCAACCCCTGACCTGGGAAGATCCCATGTGCCACCGAGCAGCTGGACTGGTGTGCTCTGCGGTGAGAGAGGCCACTGCAATGTGAGGCCCACACAGGCCAAAGAATAAGGATGGAAGAAAAATAAATGAATTTAAAAAATCAATAAAAGAGGCCAAACTTAAAAACAAAGACTTCGGAAATTATATTCCACTTTATTTATCTTACTATTGATACTATTTAGTAAAGAGATCCACAAGAATGCATAATGACTTTTCGAATATATGAACAAATACATTTTTTGCCATAAGGTTTTTTTAGTCTTCTATTTTCCAAAGGGTTATGGATGATTTGGGGGGCTGATCCTACCTTGTTATTTATAGGGATAAACCAATAAAGGAACCTTGGTAATGGTGTTTGACCTGTGCTTTGTTTTTCAGGGTTGTTTTAAAATGTTTGTCGTGACTGAAGACATGAATGCTCTAAAGAACTATACAGTAAAAGCAGAAGGCTGCACTTGGATGGGGTTGTTATAGTCAGTACTCAATCTAGCACACAGACATCTTCTGCAGAGGGCAGAAAAGCCAACCCAGTGGCAAGAAGAAAGGGGATCTAAGACGCATGAGGGTTGTTTTAGTTTGAGAGACAAAAAACATGGGCAGAGTATTTATTTTCAACAAGTAAGCAGAAACTGTAAATTAAGAAGTCATTAATAAAATATATTCTGAATAGTAGCTAAACATAAACTAAAACATACGTAACCAGTAACTATGAAAATGGACTCAGATGGCTTATAAGATCAAGAATTGTAGAGAAACAACAGTATAGTTGTGTCATTGGCTATGTTAATAGCTATTTCTCTGCTCAGATTTTTTTTTTCTTATAACAGCTATAGATAAAGTTAACTGATTTACTTCTTTTTCTCTAAATAAGTGGATGAGTGTACTAGTTGTGTGTTCTTATTTGATTCAATCACTTGTAACTCAGGTGAGTGTAATCATTAAGTCTGATCTCTGGTAATCAGGCATCACTAACCATTGCTTGACCATTACCATAAGTGGAGACGTGGCACAAAGGATACATCATATCTAAACCTCAAAAGATTTGTTTTATTCCTCTTGGTCCATTCCAATTAGAAGCAAAAACAATATGAAAAATGAAGCCAGACATACATCTCCAAATTGCATTTTGACTATTGTTTGATTACAAATCTCAGATCGTTTTCTTCTCTATAGCTCAGGGGGTAAAGAATTTTTTGCCCGCAATGCACAAGACACAGGAGGTGCAGGTTCAACCCCTGGGTCCACAAGATTCCCTTGAGTAGGAAATGGCAATTCACTGCAGTACTCTTGCCTGGAAAATACCATAGACAGAGGAGCCTGGCAGGCTATAGTCCAAATGTCTGATCAGAAATACACAACAGGGGCTTCCCCTAGTGGTCCAGTGGGTAAGGACACTGCCTTGCAGTGCAAGGGGCGCCGGTTCGATCCCTGGCCTGGGAAGATCCCACGTGCTGTGGAGCGGCTGGACCGATGTGTCCAATTACCGAGCCGGAGCTCTGGAGCGCATGCGTCCAGAGCCGGAGCTCTGCAGCGACAGACACCACCGCGATGGGAGGCCCACAGGAGCCAAAGAACAAAGACAGATGAAAATGGAGAAATGAAAGACCAATAGAAGTGGCCTGCCAGCTCCCCTCCCTCCCCAACCCGACCCCCGCCCAAAATAAATAAATAATTAAATAAATCTTAAAAAAAAAAAGAAAAAGAAATACACAACAAGTGACAAAACTGGTCAAAGGTACGTGAAGCTCAAATCACTTCCTTCTTATCTGGGGGTAGAATTCAGAATAAGTGCAAATCAAATGGAAATAAGGGCTAATGGAAAGCCCTTGTATTTGCAAGTCAATTCTCTTTAATGGCAAATGGTCAAATCTAAGTATTCTTTCTTGGCTTACAATTACGGAATGTGTGAGCTGGAAATAACCTTGGAGATCATACACTCTAACTTCTTCATGTTCACATGAGAGAATTCCTTTAGCACTAGGGAAAATAAGCTCTCATAAAGTGATTGCTGACTTAATAAAAGAATCCAACTCCTATTCCTCCCCTGCCTAGAACTATTTCTCTAATGCCTCTCTACCACATTCCAGAAAGGAAAAGGAAAGATAATAAGCAACCTTTTGAAAGAGAGCTAAGACACTGGGCATTTTTGAGGAATAAACATTTCCTTGATGTTCTAAAGAAAGCCAAGACCAGAATCTGGAATTTTACAGTCATTAAAAGTCAGTAATAGAGTATATTTACACAGAGTTCACAACAGAAGCAGGATGTGAAGGAAAGTGTAGTACAAATTTTCCTAGTATCATGAGCCTCTGAGGGTTCCTTACTTTCATAAGCATCAGTTATTTTTTAAAAAGTATTAGCGGGCCATGCGTCCAAAACGTAGGAGCTCTGAGCCGAAAAGAAAATGGCTATAGTCCAAATGTCTGATCAGAAATACACAACAGGGGCTTCCCCTAGTGGTCCAGTGGGTAAGGACACTGCCTTGCAGTGCAAGGGGCGCCGGTTCGATCCCTGGCCTGGGAAGATCCCACGTGCCGCGGAGCGGCTGGACCGATGTGTCCAATTCCCGAGCCGGAGCTCTGGAGCGCATGCGTCCAGAGCCGGAGCTCTGCAGCGACAGACACCACCGCGATGGGAGGCCCACAGGAGCCAAAGAACAAAGACAGATGAAAATGGAGAAATGAAAGACCAATAGAAGTGGCCTGCCAGCTCCCCTCCCTCCCCAACCCGACCCCCGCCCAAAATAAATAAATAATTAAATAAATCTTAAAAAAAAAAAGAAAAAGAAATACACAACAAGTGACAAAACTGGTCAAAGGTACGTGAAGCTCAAATCACTTCCTTCTTATCTGGGGGTAGAATTCAGAATAAGTGCAAATCAAATGGAAATAAGGGCTAATGGAAAGCCCTTGTATTTGCAAGTCAATTCTCTTTAATGGCAAATGGTCAAATCTAAGTATTCTTTCTTGGCTTACAATTACGGAATGTGTGAGCTGGAAATAACCTTGGAGATCATACACTCTAACTTCTTCATGTTCACATGAGAGAATTCCTTTAGCACTAGGGAAAATAAGCTCTCATAAAGTGATTGCTGACTTAATAAAAGAATCCAACTCCTATTCCTCCCCTGCCTAGAACTATTTCTCTAATGCCTCTCTACCACATTCCAGAAAGGAAAAGGAAAGATAATAAGCAACCTTTTGAAAGAGAGCTAAGACACTGGGCATTTTTGAGGAATAAACATTTCCTTGATGTTCTAAAGAAAGCCAAGACCAGAATCTGGAATTTTTACAGTCATTAAAAGTCAGTAATAGAGTATATTTACACAGAGTTCACAACAGAAGCAGGATGTGAAGGAAAGTGTAGTACAAATTTTCCTAGTATCATGAGCCTCTGAGGGTTCCTTACTTTCATAAGCATCAGCTTCACTTATTCAATTTTATAAATAGCAGTATATTTTCAAAAAGGGAAGTTTTCACTTCTCTCTTATTTATATACCTATACCATAGTTTTTCATTTATTTTTTCAAATAGCACTAGAAAAAAACAGATCCTTGTTTTCTCATTTTTTAAAAACAAGTATCAGTTGTGTCACATTATCAAGAATTAGAGCTACGTGAAGAAACTGAGTATGCAAAGGTGAAGGACATAGTCCATGCCTTAAAGCTGGGGCAGCAGGAAGCAAGTGGCTGAATGGTAAAAGAAGGCACCGTCCCAGGTGGCTAGAACACAGCAATCAAGGAGAAAAGTAAGGAGACAAGGAGGCATGCTGTGGAGGAGTCAGTGTTGGAAAACATTTATGACCCTGAAGCCTTGTGTGCTGATCAACTTTTTGAGGGAGGCAAGGACTTTAAAATAAAATAGTTATTCAGAGGCCTGGGAGTTCTCAGTTTATCTCAGCAGGAAGAATCTTCTGAAGACCTCTTTAAGGAAGATAGCCACTAATGCTTAAGCTTTAACTTAATGAAGAAACTAACCTGTAAAGGAAAAAAAAAAAAAAAAACCTGGAAAATATCCCAGGAAGTAAGAGTTCTCTTAATCTATACTCTTCACCCGAACCCCACCTGGCTTCACAGTGTGTTAAATATATATAAGCAGTAAACCAAAGATTGACCAATACATACAATTTAATAAAAACTGGCAAGAAGTGCACCTAACATGAAGATAAAAATAAGATTTCAATAGGTATAAGATGATAAATATATGCAGCACAATATATAATATACCTTTTTATCAACAAGAATTACAACTAATAAAATTATTTAATACCATTTCAAAAACTCTTGATAAACAGGATCCTAATGCTTTGATCATCAATTGCTAATATATTTTAGCATTCTGACCCAATTTGGTTTTTATATTTTCCTATATAAAATTAAATTTATTGTTGCCCTTAGATAGTTTGTAAATAAAGATAGAAGTTTCAATGGTTTTAATTATCTTAGTTAAATAGGAGTTACTAGTTTTTCTAACACTAATACTTGAATTCTAATTATCATCCCAAATTAGGCTTTGGATTTTTTAATTTTAATTCACTGTTCTAGGTAATGCTCTGATATCTTTATGAGGCTATGCGCTGGGGTTTAGTATCTATGCAAAATACAAAATGATTAACAAAATTTGATTTTTAGGAAAAAGCTAGTTTTTTTTGTCACATTATCAAGAATTAGAGCTACGTGAAGAAACTGAGTATGCAAAGGTGAAGGACATAGTCCATGCCTTAAAGCTGGGGCAGCAGGAAGCAAGTGGCTGAATGGTAAAAGAAGGCACCGTCCCAGGTGGCTAGAACACAGCAATCAAGGAGAAAAGTAAGGAGACAAGGAGGCATGCTGTGGAGGAGTCAGTGTTGGAAAACATTTATGACCCTGAAGCCTTGTGTGCTGATCAACTTTTTGAGGGAGGCAAGGACTTTAAAATAAAATAGTTATTCAGAGGCCTGGGAGTTCTCAGTTTATCTCAGCAGGAAGAATCTTCTGAAGACCTCTTTAAGGAAGATAGCCACTAATGCTTAAGCTTTAACTTAATGAAGAAACTAACCTGTAAAGGAAAAAAAAAAAAAAAAACCTGGAAAATATCCCAGGAAGTAAGAGTTCTCTTAATCTATACTCTTCACCCGAACCCCACCTGGCTTCACAGTGTGTTAAATATATATAAGCAGTAAACCAAAGATTGACCAATACATACAATTTAATAAAAACTGGCAAGAAGTGCACCTAACATGAAGATAAAAATAAGATTTCAATAGGTATAAGATGATAAATATATGCAGCACAATATATAATATACCTTTTTATCAACAAGAATTACAACTAATAAAATTATTTAATACCATTTCAAAAACTCTTGATAAACAGGATCCTAATGCTTTGATCATCAATTGCTAATATATTTTAGCATTCTGACCCAATTTGGTTTTTATATTTTCCTATATAAAATTAAATTTATTGTTGCCCTTAGATAGTTTGTAAATAAAGATAGAAGTTTCAATGGTTTTAATTATCTTAGTTAAATAGGAGTTACTAGTTTTTCTAACACTAATACTTGAATTCTAATTATCATCCCAAATTAGGCTTTGGATTTTTTAATTTTAATTCACTGTTCTAGGTAATGCTCTGATATCTTTATGAGGCTATGCGCTGGGGTTTAGTATCTATGCAAAAAATACAAAATGATTTAGGAAGCAGTTAGGTAATTAAACTGGTTTAGGCAAGGTTTTCTGAAACCTAATAGACATCATTAAAAATAAACAAAGAAAATAAAGTTTCTGTCATTTCTGTTCTCAAATTCAGAGGATGGTAATTTTGCTGTATGCCCTACAGCTTTTAAACGATAATAGAAAGTCTCATATCACAAACTTGAGGATTATTGAAAAAATAAAATCCATAGATTTCTCATTATTCCTTTCCTCAAATTTATAGAATGTTCTTGTTATTATATGCCCAAGAGCTTTTAAATAATTATAGGGAATATCTAATTACTGATTTTAAGGATTACTTAAATCACATCTGCCATTAACATTTACAAGAAAATTCAGGACAGCTCTTTCAGTATACCATTTCAACTAAGTAGGTAGAATATTAAAAAAAAAAAAAAAAAAAAAGACCACAACCCTTAAATCTGCCAGTATATATCATCACAAGTATACAATAACTATGGTGAATAAAATTCCAACATATACTGTTCTTTGAATAGAGATGCTCAGTGGACTATCTGCAACATATCGAAGTTTCCTAGTTTAACTAATAGAGAAGCACATGAAAGAAATAGTAGTGTTAGATGCTGGAGAGGAAAAGCATAGCTTTTCAAAACTTTCAGAATACAAACTACATGAGAACAAAGCCATACGTCAAAAGGAACAACCAAATGCCCCCAAGAAGAAGCAGTGTGTGTGGGACACTTCCTTTGAGGCCAAGCAACCCTAAAACACACCAAGGTTCTTTTGTGTCTCTACAGTTCCTTCCTTCCTTTTTTTAAAGGGAAATTTGATTCTTTATTAGAACTCTTTAATTCCCTCTTTTAAATCAAGGGTGGAGCCTACCTTTCTTCATCTCAGGGAATTCAGGGCAGGGATCTCACAAAGCCAACAGGTATTTTTATATTCCTATATAAAATTAAATTTATTGTTGCCCTTAGATATTTTAAAAGTGCTTTTAAAGTTAAATAGGAGTTACTAGTTTTTCTAACACTAATACTTGAATTCTAATTATCATCCCAAATTAGGCTTTGGATTTTTTAATTTTAATTCACTGTTCTAGGTAATGCTCTGATATCTTTATGAGGCTATGCGCTGGGGTTTAGTATCTATGCAAAAATACAAAATGATTTAGGAAGCAGTTAGGTAATTAAACTGGTTTAGGCAAGGTTTTCTGAAACCTAATAGACATCATTAAAAATAAACAAAGAAAATAAAGTTTCTGTCATTTCTGTTCTCAAATTCAGAGGATGGTAATTTTGCTGTATGCCCTACAGCTTTTAAACGATAATAGAAAGTCTCATATCACAAACTTGAGGATTATTGAAAAAATAAAATCCATAGATTTCTCATTATTCCTTTCCTCAAATTTATAGAATGTTCTTGTTATTATATGCCCAAGAGCTTTTAAATAATTATAGGGAATATCTAATTACTGATTTTAAGGATTACTTAAATCACATCTGCCATTAACATTTACAAGAAAATTCAGGACAGCTCTTTCAGTATACCATTTCAACTAAGTAGGTAGAATATTAAAAAAAAAAAAAAAAGACCACAACCCTTAAATCTGCCAGTATATATCATCACAAGTATACAATAACTATGGTGAATAAAATTCCAACATATACTGTTCTTTGAATAGAGATGCTCAGTGGACTATCTGCAACATATCGAAGTTTCCTAGTTTAACTAATAGAGAAGCACATGAAAGAAATAGTAGTGTTAGATGCTGGAGAGGAAAAGCATAGCTTTTCAAAACTTTCAGAATACAAACTACATGAGAACAAAGCCATACGTCAAAAGGAACAACCAAATGCCCCCAAGAAGAAGCAGTGTGTGTGGGACACTTCCTTTGAGGCCAAGCAACCCTAAAACACACCAAGGTTCTTTTGTGTCTCTACAGTTCCTTCCTTCCTTTTTTTAAAGGGAAATTTGATTCTTTATTAGAACTCTTTAATTCCCTCTTTTAAATCAAGGGTGGAGCCTACCTTTCTTCATCTCAGGGAATTCAGGGCAGGGATCTCACATGGTCCAGATGCCAACAGATGTAATTGAAACCGAGTGACATGAATGAAGCCTTTCCTTCTGTCAGGACTGTGAGGGTGGAGCTCAGTCTGGTTTGAAATCTCAGCCTCAGAATTTGTTCATTTACTTCTACAACACATATAGGTCCTCTTAGGACAATAGTAAAAACTATAAGACATCCTAGATTGCATACATTAATCTAAATCTCTTCATGTCTCTTTCCAATCTGCTGTCCACTGTCACCAATGCAGAACAGTTCTACCTTTCAGTCCTCAGACTGGAGGTTCAAGTGTCTCTTTCCTGAGAGTGAAGGCCTGAATCAAGCTGTGACTGCCAGCAATTCTCCTTTCTCTGGGCACCAGGGCTCAGCAAAGGGAACCCTGCCTCACCTCTCCTTTCTGGTTTTCCTAGTTATCTAAAAACTACTTTTAAAAAGTCCATGTTCATTCGAAGCTATAGAAGAAATCATGACTTGCATATCTGAAACATCCTGAAAAACTGTTCAAGTCATAGACTACACTTCCTTTTCACTATATACAAAAGATTTTTTTTTTTGCTCCCCAAAGGCAAAATCAACAAAAACATATTTGGGGGATTACTTTACTACTATGCTGACTGAATATCTTATAATGCAATAAGACATTTTTATTAGTCTTTTTGTAATGAATAAAGTTTTTAAAGAGGAGGATAAGGTAGACATGTCATAGGAAAATGTAAAAATCTCTATTTCAAGCTGTTACTTTTATTTTTGTTTTGCAATGACAATATAGACATATTGTCAAATGTTTCCTCAGCCTCCGCAGTTTGACAAATGGTTTTTTACTCTCTGTCCTCTAAGACATTTTTACCTTTTCCATTGTTCTAAAATACATCATTCATAAAGAAGAACTCTAATAGGAAAAATGTATCAAACAAAACAAGTAACACAGTCACCAATTCCAAACTAGTTCAAACAATAAGCCTTCTTGACAAATTGTCAACATCATTATCATCGGTGATTTTGTTATAAATCTCTGGGAGTATCTCTTGGTAAATCTGAGGATCACATGTTCCATTCAACTACCTCTTTCTTCTCCTTTCTTTCGGTTTACCTCCTACTCCCCGATAAAAACCAACACAATTACACAAAGTTATATTTTTAATTATCAAGTAGCTATGAAAAGAAATGACAGTTTTTTTCCACTTAAAATTTGATGCCCAGGAGGGGAGCCAAGATGGTGGAGGAATGAGGGGAAGATTTCACCAGCTCCCCAACAGAATCACCAGAACTAATCAAGAAATGAAAAACCAGAAACCTACGCTATGAACAGAACTCCATGTCAATTTTGTTTTCTGTCCACTGTCACCAATGCAGAACAGTTCTACCTTTCAGTCCTCAGACTGGAGGTTCAAGTGTCTCTTTCCTGAGAGTGAAGGCCTGAATCAAGCTGTGACTGCCAGCAATTCTCCTTTCTCTGGGCACCAGGGCTCAGCAAAGGGAACCCTGCCTCACCTCTCCTTTCTGGTTTTCCTAGTTATCTAAAAACTACTTTTAAAAAGTCCATGTTCATTCGAAGCTATAGAAGAAATCATGACTTGCATATCTGAAACATCCTGAAAAACTGTTCAAGTCATAGACTATACTTCCTTTTCACTATATACAAAAGATTTTTTTTTTTGCTCCCCAAAGGCAAAATCAACAAAAACATATTTGGGGGATTACTTTACTACTATGCTGACTGAATATCTTATAATGCAATAAGACATTTTTATTAGTCTTTTTGTAATGAATAAAGTTTTTAAAGAGGAGGATAAGGTAGACATGTCATAGGAAAATGTAAAAATCTCTATTTCAAGCTGTTACTTTTATTTTTGTTTTGCAATGACAATATAGACATATTGTCAAATGTTTCCTCAGCCTCCAGTTTGACAAATGGTTTTTTACTCTCTGTCCTCTAAGACATTTTTACCTTTTCCATTGTTCTAAAATACATCATTCATAAAGAAGAACTCTAATAGGAAAAATGTATCAAACAAAACAAGTAACACAGTCACCAATTCCAAACTAGTTCAAACAATAAGCCTTCTTGACAAATTGTCAACATCATTATCATCGGTGATTTTGTTATAAATCTCTGGGAGTATCTCTTGGTAAATCTGAGGATCACATGTTCCATTCAACTACCTCTTTCTTCTCCTTTCTTTCGGTTTACCTCCTACTCCCCGATAAAAACCAACACAATTACACAAAGTTATATTTTTAATTATCAAGTAGCTATGAAAAGAAATGACAGTTTTTTTCCACTTAAAATTTGATGCCCAGGAGGGGAGCCAAGATGGTGGAGGAATGAGGGGAAGATTTCACCAGCTCCCCAACAGAATCACCAGAACTAATCAAGAAATGAACCACCACCAACAAACCAGCCGCTAGAGGACAGAAGAATACCATAGATCCGCGAGAGTAGAAGAGTGAACAGCCAGAACTTTCCCGGAGATACAGTTCTAAGAATCCTCTATCCTAACCCCCACGCCGGACCACACTGATGGAAAGCGCACCAGCAAGTGCCCTAAAGGGGGGCCTAAGCGGAGGCTCGGGGGAAAGAGGGCAGCATTCAGCGTGAAAACTCCAAGAATCTGCCCGGATCGCCGGCAGAAATTAAGACACTGCGAAGATAGGATACCGGAGTAGGGCCAGATGGAACGAGTGCTGCCCAGTGACCTGGAGCCAGGAGGGAGCGCCCAGTGTGAAAATTGCGCCGCTCAGCCGGGCGAAAATCGCAACTTTCCGCCTGGCACCGGGTAAATTCAAACACTCCTAGTGGGGGACTTGCTGAAGGGTAAGTCGCCCACAGATTGCTGACCAGGGACCGGGCTCGAGCCAGATGGGGAAGCTTGTGCCTGCCTTTGCGACTTGGAGGCGTAACTGGCAGTGCGTGTGTGCCAGTGGTGGAGGAGCCCGTGCACCCCCATAGCTACACCCGCAGAGGAGGAAGCCGGAAGAAGGGCAGGTATTGGAGGCTACCGGCGGGTGCGCGGCAGAGGCAGGACGCCACTGCCCAACACGGGATTGCGCGTGCGCCGCGGCCCCTCGCCCGACAGACTGGGATCAGCCCGCGACCCCGCCCAACCCGGGATGGCTCGAGCTGCGGTCCCCCGCCCGACGGACTAGGATCAGCCCGCCTGACTGGCCAGCACCTGAGCTTGCAGACCGGTGCCATAAGGGAAAGGCTACATCATCAAGACAACACCATCGAGAGCAGACTGGCTTCCACCAGACAGATGAGAGGATAAAAACCAGGGCCAGTATTTAGCTTTTTTGCTTATCTGTTCTGGACGGTTCTGTTTATTCGTTTGATCCGTCAGGTTAGGGTTTTTTTTTTTTTTTTTTTTTTTTCTCTTTTGTCTCTTCTTATTAAGTTTCTCTTCCCTTTTTTAATTTTTAATTTCTTTTGTTTTTGATTTTTAATTATTAATTTTTTAAAAATTTTAATTCTTGAACTTCTAATTTTCTTTCCTCTTTTCCACTCCTTCCTCCCTCTATGTTCTAAATCTAAAACTTTCTCCTATCTACCACTACCCCCTAGATAAATATTTCCTACCTTCCTGTCTCCACTATTCTCTTCCAGCTGCACTAAACAATACAACACACTAATCTTGGCTACATAACCCTATAAAATCCTTCCAAGTCGAATCTATTCCTTCTCATTACCCATACATTCTCCACCTCCTCACCCCCAACACATGTCTTAGCTAAAAATTGCTTTCAATGAAACAGTCCAAGCCAGGAACTTGCCCCAGATTTATTTTTCCAGGCAATATTTTAATTAATTCAGAGCTTAACGGGCAAGTACCATCTTTGATTACGTCGTTTGCCAGAAAAACTTCCTATGCTTTGTCACTGTAAGACTGGTTAGATGCGGTTATTGCTGTGTATGTATGTATATCTTATGACTATGTTAGAAAACATTTGCATGCGTTTATGACTGTCACCCATTAGGGACACACCTCTTTCTCCTCAGATGCTAGTATTTGAACTAATATCACGGAACACCATAGCAATCCAGACATAGAGCCTACACCTCCTGGTCAATCATCAAACCAAGGATCCTCGGAGTAGAAGCCCTGATTCCAAGACCCCGCACTATCAAAGAACATACAACACTAGAGATTGTTCCCTGTAAACAAGACCTAACACCACCCAAGACACAAACCATTGAACTCTTCTAGAAGGACAGAAACCCAAAGGAAGGGAGAATTCAACCAAGAAGACTGGTGGGGAAAAGAACTCCACACACACAGACACCCACAAAGAAACAAAAACTAACCTAATAATGAAACGACAGAGAAACACTGCACAAATGAAGGACCAAGCTAGAGAAACACCACTTCAAATGACAGAGGAAGAGAGAGACAAACTATCTGAAAGAGAATTCAGAAAAGCTATACTAATGAGGATGCAAAACACTGAAAACAGAATACTAGAGGAAATTAGTGCATTGAGAAGAGACATGCAGGAAATGAAAAATAAGCAGAGACCACCAACTCAATTACTGAACTCAAAAATACTATAAAAGGTCTCAACAGTAGAGTATCAGAGGCAGAAGAACAGATAAGTGAGCTGGAAGATAGACTGGTGGAAATAACTGGTGAGGAACAGAACAAAGCTGAAAGAATTAATAGAACTGAGGATAGCCTTAGAGACCTATGGGACAATATCAAACGCACCAACATTAGAATTATAGGAGTTCCAGAGGAAGAGAGGGAAAGAAAGGTTACGAAAAAATTCTTGAAGAGGTTATAGTAGAAAACTTCCCCAGCATGGGAAAGGAAAGAGTCAACCAAGTCCAGGAAGCACAAAGAGTTCCATACAGGATAAACCCCAGAAGAAACACACCAAGACACATTCTAATTAAACTAATGCAGACTAAATATAAAGAGAGATTACTAAAAGCAGCTAGAAGCAAACAACAAATAACATATAAAGGAAACCCCATATGTCTAACTGCGGATCTCTCAACAGAAACCCAGCAGGCCAGAAGAGAATGGCAAGACATATTTAAATGGCTAAAAGAGAATAACCTCCAACCAAGAATTCTCTACCCAGCAAGAATCTCATTCAGAATCGATGGAGAAGTCAAAAGCTTCTCAGACAGACAAAATCTAAAAGAATTCTGTACCACAAAACCAGCCCTACAACAAGTGTTAAATGGCCTGATATAGCCAATAAATACAAGAGTAGAAGAAGTCCTACAAATCAGACCCCAAACTTCTAAGAAGATGAGAACAGGAACATTTGTATCAATAATTACTTTGAATGTAAACGGATTAAATGCTCCAACCAAACGACACAGGCTGGCTGAATGGATCAAGAAACATGACCCATATATATGCTGTTTACAAGAGACCCATTTCAGACCTAGAGACACCCACAGACTGAAAGTGAGAGGCTGGAAAAAGATATTCCATACAAATGGAAATCAAAAGAAAGCTGGAGTAGCAATCCTCATATCAGACAAAATACATTTTATAGTAAAGAAGATTCTAAGAGACAAGGCAGGTCACTACATCATGATTAAGGGATCCATCCAAGAGGAAGACATAACAGCCATGAACATCTACGCACCCAACACAGGGGCACCTCAATACATAAGACAGATACTTTCAGACTTAAAAGAAGAAATCAATAATAACACAATAATAGTAGGAGACTTTAACACTCCTCTCACACCAATGGACAGATCAACAAAACAGAAAATTAATAAAGAAACACAAGCCTTAAATGCCACACTAGAAAAGATGGACCTCATCGATATCTTTAGGATGTTCCACCCAAAAAGCAAAAGAATACACTTTCTTCTCAAGTGCTCACGGAACATTCTCCAGGATAGACCACATCTTGGGCCACAAATCTAACCTCAGTCAATTCAAGAAAACTGAAATTCTATCAACCATCTTCTCAGACCACAATGCAATGAGACTAGAGATCAACTACAGGAAAAAACCACTAAAAATACAAAAACATGGCGATTAAACAACACATGCCTAAAAAACCAACTGATTACTGAGGAAATCAACGGCGATATTAAAAAATTCCTAGAAGAAAATGACAATGAACATACGACCATGCAAAACCTATGGGATACCACAAAAGCAGTTCTAAGGGGGAAATTTATAGCAATACAATCCCACCTCAAGAAACTAGAAAAATATGAAGCAGATGACTTAACCCTCCGCTTAAAACAATTGGAAAAAGAAGAACGAAAACATCCCAAAGCCAGCAGAAGACAAGAAATTATAAAGACTAGAGCAGAAATACAAGGAAGAAGTCCTACAAATCAGACCCCAAACTTCTAAGAAGATGAGAACAGGAACATTTGTATCAATAATTACTTTGAATGTAAACGGATTAAATGCTCCAACCAAACGACACAGGCTGGCTGAATGGATCAAGAAACATGACCCATATATATGCTGTTTACAAGAGACCCATTTCAGACCTAGAGACACCCACAGACTGAAAGTGAGAGGCTGGAAAAAGATATTCCATACAAATGGAAATCAAAAGAAAGCTGGAGTAGCAATCCTCATATCAGACAAAATACATTTTATAGTAAAGAAGATTCTAAGAGACAAGGCAGGTCACTACATCATGATTAAGGGATCCATCCAAGAGGAAGACATAACAGCCATGAACATCTACGCACCCAACACAGGGGCACCTCAATACATAAGACAGATACTTTCAGACTTAAAAGAAGAAATCAATAATAACACAATAATAGTAGGAGACTTTAACACTCCTCTCACACCAATGGACAGATCAACAAAACAGAAAATTAATAAAGAAACACAAGCCTTAAATGCCACACTAGAAAAGATGGACCTCATCGATATCTTTAGGATGTTCCACCCAAAAAGCAAAAGAATACACTTTCTTCTCAAGTGCTCACGGAACATTCTCCAGGATAGACCACATCTTGGGCCACAAATCTAACCTCAGTCAATTCAAGAAAACTGAAATTCTATCAACCATCTTCTCAGACCACAATGCAATGAGACTAGAGATCAACTACAGGAAAAAACCACTAAAAATACAAAAACATGGCGATTAAACAACACATGCCTAAAAAACCAACTGATTACTGAGGAAATCAACGGCGATATTAAAAAATTCCTAGAAGAAAATGACAATGAACATACGACCATGCAAAACCTATGGGATACCACAAAAGCAGTTCTAAGGGGGAAATTTATAGCAATACAATCCCACCTCAAGAAACTAGAAAAATATGAAGCAGATGACTTAACCCTCCGCTTAAAACAATTGGAAAAAGAAGAACGAAAACATCCCAAAGCCAGCAGAAGACAAGAAATTATAAAGACTAGAGCAGAAATAAATGAGAAAGAAATGAAAGAAACTATAGTACGGATAAATAAAACAAAAAGCTGGTTCTTTGAAAAGGTAAACAAAATTGACAAGCCTCTGGCCAGATTCATCAAGAGAAAGAGAGAAGAACCAGATCAACAAAATCAAAAACGAAAAAGGAGAGATTACAACAGATAATGCAGAAATCCAAAGGATTATAAGAGACTATTATGAACAACTCTATGGCAACAAACTGGACAACTTGGAAGAAATGGACAGTTTCTTGGAGAAGATGAATCTCCCAAGACTCAACTAGGAAGAAATAGAAACTATAAATAAGCCAATCACAAGCTCAGAAATCGAATCTGTGATTAAAAATCTACCCAAAAATAAAAGCCCAGGGCCAGATGGCATCACAGTCGAATTCTACCAAACATTTAAAGAAGACCTAATGCCTGTCCTTCTAAAACTCTTTCAAAAAACTGCACAGGAAGGAAAACTTCCAAACACATTCTACGAGGCCACCATCACCCTGATACCCAAACCAGGCAAAGACAACACAAAAAAGGAAAATTACAGACCAATTTCTCTGATGAACTTAGATGCCAAGATCCTCAACAAAATCCTAGCAAACAGAATTCAATGACACATCAAAAAACTCATACATCATGATCAAGTCGGGTTCATCCCAGGCATGCAAGGATTCTTCAACATCCGCAAATCAATGAATGTGATACACCATATCAACAAATTGAGAGACAAAATCACATGATCATCTCAACAGATGCAGAAAAGCCTTCGACAAAGTACAACACCCATTTATGATAAACTCTTCAGAAAATGGGCATAGAAGGAACCTATCTCAACATGGTGAAAGCCATATGAGAAGCCCACAATGCAATGAGACTAGAGATCAACTACAGGAAAAAACCACTAAAAATACAAAAACATGGCGATTAAACAACACATGCCTAAAAAACCAACTGATTACTGAGGAAATCAACGGCGATATTAAAAAATTCCTAGAAGAAAATGACAATGAACATACGACCATGCAAAACCTATGGGATACCACAAAAGCAGTTCTAAGGGGGAAATTTATAGCAATACAATCCCACCTCAAGAAACTAGAAAAATATGAAGCAGATGACTTAACCCTCCGCTTAAAACAATTGGAAAAAGAAGAACGAAAACATCCCAAAGCCAGCAGAAGACAAGAAATTATAAAGACTAGAGCAGAAATAAATGAGAAAGAAATGAAAGAAACTATAGTACGGATAAATAAAACAAAAAGCTGGTTCTTTGAAAAGGTAAACAAAATTGACAAGCCTCTGGCCAGATTCATCAAGAGAAAGAGAGAAGAACCAGATCAACAAAATCAAAAACGAAAAAGGAGAGATTACAACAGATAATGCAGAAATCCAAAGGATTATAAGAGACTATTATGAACAACTCTATGGCAACAAACTGGACAACTTGGAAGAAATGGACAGTTTCTTGGAGAAGATGAATCTCCCAAGACTCAACTAGGAAGAAATAGAAACTATAAATAAGCCAATCACAAGCTCAGAAATCGAATCTGTGATTAAAAATCTACCCAAAAATAAAAGCCCAGGGCCAGATGGCATCACAGTCGAATTCTACCAAACATTTAAAGAAGACCTAATGCCTGTCCTTCTAAAACTCTTTCAAAAAACTGCACAGGAAGGAAAACTTCCAAACACATTCTACGAGGCCACCATCACCCTGATACCCAAACCAGGCAAAGACAACACAAAAAAGGAAAATTACAGACCAATTTCTCTGATGAACTTAGATGCCAAGATCCTCAACAAAATCCTAGCAAACAGAATTCAATGACACATCAAAAAACTCATACATCATGATCAAGTCGGGTTCATCCCAGGCATGCAAGGATTCTTCAACATCCGCAAATCAATGAATGTGATACACCATATCAACAAATTGAGAGACAAAATCACATGATCATCTCAACAGATGCAGAAAAAGCCTTCGACAAAGTACAACACCCATTTATGATAAAAACTCTTCAGAAAATGGGCATAGAAGGAACCTATCTCAACATGGTGAAAGCCATATATGAGAAGCCCACAGTGAACATTATCCTCAATGGAGAAAAACTGAAAGCATTCCCTCTAAGAGCAAGAACAAGACAGGGGTGCCCACTTTCACCACTACTATTCAACATAGTCCTGGAAGTTCTAGCAACAGCAATAAAAGAAGAGAAAGAAATCAAAGGAATCCAGATTGGAAAGGAAGAAGTCAAGCTCTCTCTTTTTGCAGATGACATGATATTATACATAAAAAATCCCAAAGACACTATTACAAAGCTACTAGAGCTAATCAACAAATTCAGCAAAGTCGCAGGATACAAAGTCAACACACAGAAGTCACTGGCATTCCTATACACAAACAATGAAAAATCAGAAAATGAAATCAAAGAGGCAATCCCCTTCACCATTGTAACCAAAAGAATCAAATATCTAGGAATAAACCTACCCAAAGAAACAAAAGAACTGTACACAGAAAATTACAAGACACTCATGAAAGAAATCAAAGAAGACTTAAACAGATGGAGAGATATTCCATGCTTCCGGGTTGGAAGAATCAATATTGTGAAAATGACCATACTACCAAATATCATCTACAGATTCAGTGCAATACCTATTCAACTTCCATTGACATTTTTCACAGAACTAGACCAAAGAATCACACAGTTCATATGGAAACATAAAAGACCTCGAATAGCCAAAGCAATCCTGAGAAAGAAAAACGGAGTTGGAGGAATCAGCCTCCCTAACTTCAGACTCTACTACAAAGCAACAGGCATCAAGACAGTATGGTACTGGCACAAAAATAGAACTATAGACCAATGGAACAAGATAGAGAACCCAGAGATAAACCTATGCACCTATGGGTACCTTATTTTTGACAAAGGAGGAGAAACTATAAAATGGGACAAAGACAGCCTCTTCAATAAGTGGTGCTGGGAGAATTGGACAACTACATGCAAAAAAATGAAGTTGGAACATTCCCTGACACCATGTACAAAGATCAACTCAAAATGGATTAAAGACCTAAATGGAAGATCAGAAACCATCAAACTTTTAGAGGAGAATATAGGTAAAACCCTCAAGGCCATCAATCAAAGCAAGATCTTCTCTGACCCACCAACTAAAATTGCAGAACTGAAAAGAAAAATGAACATGTGGGACCTCATGAAACTTAAAAGCTTTTGTACAGCAAAAGAAATTACAAAAAAGCTCAACAGACACCCCACAGAGTGGGAGAAAATCATAGCAAATGAAACAACAGACACAGAATTAATCTCCAAAATCTATAAGCAACTCAGACAACTCAGCACAGGAAAAACGAACAACCCAATCAAAAAATGGGAAAAAGATCTAAAGAGACGCCTCTCCAAAGAGGACATACAGATGGCCCAAAGGCACATGAAACGATACTCAACCTCACTTATCATTAGAGAAATGCAAATTAAAACTACAAAGAGATACCACCTTACACCCATCAGAATGGCCATTATCAAATATCTAGGAATAAACCTACCCAAAGAAACAAAAGAACTGTACACAGAAAATTACAAGACACTCATGAAAGAAATCAAAGAAGACTTAAACAGATGGAGAGATATTCCATGCTTCCGGGTTGGAAGAATCAATATTGTGAAAATGACCATACTACCAAATATCATCTACAGATTCAGTGCAATACCTATTCAACTTCCATTGACATTTTTCACAGAACTAGACCAAAGAATCACACAGTTCATATGGAAACATAAAAGACCTCGAATAGCCAAAGCAATCCTGAGAAAGAAAAACGGAGTTGGAGGAATCAGCCTCCCTAACTTCAGACTCTACTACAAAGCAACAGGCATCAAGACAGTATGGTACTGGCACAAAAATAGAACTATAGACCAATGGAACAAGATAGAGAACCCAGAGATAAACCTATGCACCTATGGGTACCTTATTTTTGACAAAGGAGGAGAAACTATAAAATGGGACAAAGACAGCCTCTTCAATAAGTGGTGCTGGGAGAATTGGACAACTACATGCAAAAAAATGAAGTTGGAACATTCCCTGACACCATGTACAAAGATCAACTCAAAATGGATTAAAGACCTAAATGGAAGATCAGAAACCATCAAACTTTTAGAGGAGAATATAGGTAAAACCCTCAAGGCCATCAATCAAAGCAAGATCTTCTCTGACCCACCAACTAAAATTGCAGAACTGAAAAGAAAAATGAACATGTGGGACCTCATGAAACTTAAAAGCTTTTGTACAGCAAAAGAAATTACAAAAAAGCTCAACAGACACCCCACAGAGTGGGAGAAAATCATAGCAAATGAAACAACAGACACAGAATTAATCTCCAAAATCTATAAGCAACTCAGACAACTCAGCACAGGAAAAACGAACAACCCAATCAAAAAATGGGAAAAAGATCTAAAGAGACGCCTCTCCAAAGAGGACATACAGATGGCCCAAAGGCACATGAAACGATACTCAACCTCACTTATCATTAGAGAAATGCAAATTAAAACTACAAAGAGATACCACCTTACACCCATCAGAATGGCCATTATCAAATAATCTGCAGACAATAAATACTGGAGAGGGTGCGGAGAAAAGGGAACCCTCTTGCATTGCTGGTGGGAATGTAAATTGATACAGCGTCTATGGAAGACAATATGGAGATTTCTTAAAAAACTAAAAATAGAAGCACCCTACGACCCAGCAATCCCACTATTAGGCTTATATCCTGATGAAATCAAAACTGAAAGAAGCACCTGTATCCCAATGTTCATTGCAGCTCTCTATACAATAGTTAGAACATGGAAGAAACCTAGATGTCCATCGACGAATGAATGGATACAGAAGCCCTGGTACATATATACAATGGAATACTACACAGATGTAAAGAGAAATGCAGAAGACTCAGTCCTAATGAAGTGGCTGGCTCTAGAGCCTATCATAAAAAGTGAAGTAAGTCAAAAAGAGAAAGACAAATACAGTATACTAACACACATATACAGAATCTAGTAGGACGGTCTTGATAACACATGCAGGGAACTCATGGAAAAACAGACAGAGCATAGACATAGGGACATTGTGGTGAAGAAATAGGGAGGGGGAAGCATGGAGGGAATAACATGGAAACCTATACTGTTATGTGTGGAAAAGATAGCTAATGTCATTGTGTTAAGGGAATAGGAGTGCTTACAATGGCTTGGGGCGATGGTCTGGAGGGGTGGGATGGGGGGTACTGGGGTGGTGTGGGGACCATGGATATGCAAATGACTGATCTGGGAACATACATGTCTGTGAACAACAAAACTTAAAAGCTTTTGTACAGCAAAAGAAATTACAAAAAAGCTCAACAGACACCCCACAGAGTGGGAGAAAATCATAGCAAATGAAACAACAGACACAGAATTAATCTCCAAAATCTATAAGCAACTCAGACAACTCAGCACAGGAAAAACGAACAACCCAATCAAAAAATGGGAAAAAGATCTAAAGAGACGCCTCTCCAAAGAGGACATACAGATGGCCCAAAGGCACATGAAACGATACTCAACCTCACTTATCATTAGAGAAATGCAAATTAAAACTACAAAGAGATACCACCTTACACCCATCAGAATGGCCATTATCAAATAATCTGCAGACAATAAATACTGGAGAGGGTGCGGAGAAAGGGGAACCCTCTTGCATTGCTGGTGGGAATGTAAATTGATACAGCGTCTATGGAAGACAATATGGAGATTTCTTAAAAAACTAAAAATAGAAGCACCCTACGACCCAGCAATCCCACTATTAGGCTTATATCCTGATGAAATCAAAACTGAAAGAAGCACCTGTATCCCAATGTTCATTGCAGCTCTCTATACAATAGTTAGAACATGGAAGAAACCTAGATGTCCATCGACGAATGAATGGATACAGAAGCCCTGGTACATATATACAATGGAATACTACACAGATGTAAAGAGAAATGCAGAAGACTCAGTCCTAATGAAGTGGCTGGCTCTAGAGCCTATCATAAAAAGTGAAGTAAGTCAAAAAGAGAAAGACAAATACAGTATACTAACACACATATACAGAATCTAGTAGGACGGTCTTGATAACACATGCAGGGAACTCATGGAAAAACAGACAGAGCATAGACATAGGGACATTGTGGTGAAGAAATAGGGAGGGGGAAGCATGGAGGGAATAACATGGAAACCTATACTGTTATGTGTGGAAAAGATAGCTAATGTCATTGTGTTAAGGGAATAGGAGTGCTTACAATGGCTTGGGGCGATGGTCTGGAGGGGTGGGATGGGGGGTACTGGGGTGGTGTGGGGACCATGGATATGCAAATGACTGATCTGGGAACATACATGTCTGTGAACAACAAAACTCTGTAAAACCTTTAAAATAAAGAATAAAAAAATTCGATGCCCATTATGAAGTTCGATATTAAGCAAGCTTTTTTACTGAAAGTGAGTCAGATAACAAAAAAATAAATAAATAAAAAATAAAAACAAAGCAAAATGCAGAAATTAAAAAGAATGGCTTATAATGAATCAACATGCATTTTTTGCTTTCTCAGTCCACGAGGGTAGGGCACTCACAGTATCTACCATTCACTGGAACCTGTCCAAACTAAGGTCCCTGGACAGGACTGTAAACTCCTCAGCAAGTCATCATTGCCAAGGTCCACTGTGCCACAGGAAAGAAAAAAACCTGAAAAGCCCTCTTTGCAGAGTTCCCAGAAAAGTTTAGCCTTTTATGGAATTTCAAATAAATATTGTTAACTAAAGAAATAACTTCCACTGTCAGAGAAATTGATAAATGAAACTAAGAGAAATACACTGAGCTCAGAAATCTCGTGAAAGTAATAATTTCTACATTAACACCACACACTTCCTTTTTGGTGGTATTCCTGTCGTGCCTGAGTCCTTAACCTCAAAGCTTTTTTTATTTTGTATTGCCCACATCTGGATAAAGAGAAAATTCATTGTTTAAGAGCTCTCTTTAATTCATCTGTCTTTATTTGGTTTGCAACACCTTTAAAATGAGTCCATCCGTACACTCAGAGAAAAAGGTGGCCTGAAGAGATACATGCTCCCTAGTGTTCATTGCAGCGTTGTTTACGATAGCCAAGACAAAAACAACCTAAATGTCTATTCACAGAGGAATAGATAAACAACATATATATTATATATATATAATGGAATATCACTCAGTTACTAAAAAGAATGAAATAAGGCCATTTTGCAGCAATATGGATGGACCTAGAGAGTGTCATACTGAGTGAAGTAAGTCAGAAAGAGAAAGAGAAATATCATATGACATCTACTTTATGTGGATCCTAAAAAGAAATGATACAAATGAACTTATCTACAAAACAGAAAGTGACTCACAAATTTAGAAAATTAACTCAAGGTTGCAGCAGGGAGGGGATGGTTGGGGACTTTGGCAAAGTCAAATACACACTGCCATGTTTCATGTTTGAAATGGATAACCAACAAAAATCTATTGTTCAGCACACGGAACTCTGCTTAATGTTATGTACCAGCCTGGATGGGAGGTTTGGGGGAGAATGAATACATGTATATGTATGGCCGAGCCCCCTCACTGTTCACCTGAAACATTCACAAAACTGTTAATGGGATATCCAAATAAAAAAAAATAAAATGAGTCCATCACAGCAGCTCTTAATATTTTATACTGGATAACCTGTAACAACATCATCCAGAATGACCTGACTTACTCAAACGATTTCATCTAAGTTTCTGCAAATCAGAGGTCAATTTCTTCCTTTCCTGTTGATTAGTAATTCACTTTATTCAATCAGCATTCAGACTTTATACCAAACTATGCATTCATTTACTCTGCATTAGCGCCTTATTTTGTTATGGACTTCATGGAAAGAATTTTTGAAAAAATCTTCCACTGTCAGAGAAATTGATAAATGAAACTAAGAGAAATACACTGAGCTCAGAAATCTCGTGAAAGTAATAATTTCTACATTAACACCACACACTTCCTTTTTGGTGGTATTCCTGTCGTGCCTGAGTCCTTAACCTCAAAGCTTTTTTTATTTTGTATTGCCCACATCTGGATAAAGAGAAAATTCATTGTTTAAGAGCTCTCTTTAATTCATCTGTCTTTATTTGGTTTGCAACACCTTTAAAATGAGTCCATCCGTACACTCAGAGAAAAAGGTGGCCTGAAGAGATACATGCTCCCTAGTGTTCATTGCAGCGTTGTTTACGATAGCCAAGACAAAAACAACCTAAATGTCTATTCACAGAGGAATAGATAAACAACATATATATTATATATATATAATGGAATATCACTCAGTTACTAAAAAGAATGAAATAAGGCCATTTTGCAGCAATATGGATGGACCTAGAGAGTGTCATACTGAGTGAAGTAAGTCAGAAAGAGAAAGAGAAATATCATATGACATCTACTTTATGTGGATCCTAAAAAGAAATGATACAAATGAACTTATCTACAAAACAGAAAGTGACTCACAAATTTAGAAAATTAACTCAAGGTTGCAGCAGGGAGGGGATGGTTGGGGACTTTGGCAAAGTCAAATACACACTGCCATGTTTCATGTTTGAAATGGATAACCAACAAAAATCTATTGTTCAGCACACGGAACTCTGCTTAATGTTATGTACCAGCCTGGATGGGAGGTTTGGGGGAGAATGAATACATGTATATGTATGGCCGAGCCCCCTCACTGTTCACCTGAAACATTCACAAAACTGTTAATGGGATATCCAAATAAAAAAAAATAAAATGAGTCCATCACAGCAGCTCTTAATATTTTATACTGGATAACCTGTAACAACATCATCCAGAATGACCTGACTTACTCAAACGATTTCATCTAAGTTTCTGCAAATCAGAGGTCAATTTCTTCCTTTCCTGTTGATTAGTAATTCACTTTATTCAATCAGCATTCAGACTTTATACCAAACTATGCATTCATTTACTCTGCATTAGCGCCTTATTTTGTTATGGACTTCATGGAAAGATCGACTTACCAGGACGTCTCCTGAATCTGCCGCTCCCGATAGGCATTTCATAGCTTTTGGGGTTGTATAGTATTTAATCTCAGCTGTGGCTTTAATGATTCCATCACAGTAGACATCAACAGTGACAGAGCCAGCAGGAAAAGCTGATTAAACACAAACAAGAGATAGGAGCTGAGTAGAGGAATGCAGGTACATTACTACATCTCCTAGAGAATATGAAGTCAGGCTTTAAGAATTCATAACAATTTTACCAACTGTTAATACTTAATTGTTTTCTACTTTATCCACTGTAGTTATAAACCACAAAATAAAATGTAGACTTTTGTACTTAATTGTTTAAAAAACTTAACAGATAAAAACATATATTAAAGTAATAACAAAAGCAAAGCAACTTTTCTTATCATCTAACCTCAGTTTTTCAGAGTAATCTATAATCATCTCTATGTAATATTTTAGAATTTAGAACAGTAAAGTTATTCATTAAAAGTCAGCCATTTGCTACTAAGTTGAGATAGTCCCCATTAATTACAGGAAAGTTTCTTAAAACTGTTTGGCAAAAGAAAGAGTAGAGTTGATTGAAATTACAGAACTTTTACTCAATTGATTATAATGAAAAACCCTCGGGAAGGCCAGGTTTACTGACCTGTTATTTAAGTACTATTTATACCAGCCATTCAGCTTTCTTGTGAACAAGCTGTTCAAAATAACTGATACTCTGTGTTGTAAATTCTGCTGTAACACATCAACAAAGTTAAAGTTGCCTAAGACTGTTATGCTCTCTGTGAAAGAATAACACTAAACAATGACCTCAATGGAAAGTTGTGTTTAACAAAAGAAACAAAATTTAGCTCTTCAAACTCATTCACAGAGCACACTTCAAAAACATTAACACTTTGTCAGAGATATTTCCCAAATTCTCTCGGAAAATTGTCACCCAAACATCTGGTGTTTGGAATAAACCATTAAGTACAAACCGCCTTATGAAGCCACCTGCTGAAATGCTAAATATTTTAAAGATCTTAAAACTTAAGCATTACTTTTACTTTATCTCCTAAAGAGGTAAAAGGACCTCTTATAATATTACTCAGGCAAATTGAAAGCCAACATAATAAATTTAGATTTAACTAGATCAAGAAGCTGAAATTTCCTCCTCTCATATTGCTTGATTAGACACTTAACCTGTATTATAAGGAAAATATATATAGAAAACTTTGCTCTTTCAAAAGTAAGTATCCATCCAACAGAGAATGTAGAGAAATCTAAAAAACTGAAAGTAGTAAAAACACACCTCATCAGCTACAGTTGTATGTGCATATAGTTAAAGGGTTCTAGAATTATCAGAGTGAAATGAAATCATTTTAGTAGATTTCAGAAAGATGACTTTGAAAGAAAATATTAATTTTGTTTATCAAAAACAAATTAGGAGTTTCAAAATGGGATATTAAACTTCTGAAAGTCAATGATAAATCATGAAAGATATGTGGTGAGAACATTTGCTTGGAGAGGCCCTTGGGCACCAAGGAGATCAAATCAGTCAAATCTAAAAGAAATCAACACTGAATATTCACTGGAAGGACAGATGCTGAAGCTGAAGAACCCCTGCAATTGTTTTTTGAATTAATTACAGGAAAGTTTCTTAAAACTGTTTGGCAAAAGAAAGAGTAGAGTTGATTGAAATTACAGAACTTTTACTCAATTGATTATAATGAAAAACCCTCGGGAAGGCCAGGTTTACTGACCTGTTATTTAAGTACTATTTATACCAGCCATTCAGCTTTCTTGTGAACAAGCTGTTCAAAATAACTGATACTCTGTGTTGTAAATTCTGCTGTAACACATCAACAAAGTTAAAGTTGCCTAAGACTGTTATGCTCTCTGTGAAAGAATAACACTAAACAATGACCTCAATGGAAAGTTGTGTTTAACAAAAGAAACAAAATTTAGCTCTTCAAACTCATTCACAGAGCACACTTCAAAAACATTAACACTTTGTCAGAGATATTTCCCAAATTCTCTCGGAAAATTGTCACCCAAACATCTGGTGTTTGGAATAAACCATTAAGTACAAACCGCCTTATGAAGCCACCTGCTGAAATGCTAAATATTTTAAAGATCTTAAAACTTAAGCATTACTTTTACTTTATCTCCTAAAGAGGTAAAAGGACCTCTTATAATATTACTCAGGCAAATTGAAAGCCAACATAATAAATTTAGATTTAACTAGATCAAGAAGCTGAAATTTCCTCCTCTCATATTGCTTGATTAGACACTTAACCTGTATTATAAGGAAAATATATATAGAAAACTTTGCTCTTTCAAAAGTAAGTATCCATCCAACAGAGAATGTAGAGAAATCTAAAAAACTGAAAGTAGTAAAAACACACCTCATCAGCTACAGTTGTATGTGCATATAGTTAAAGGGTTCTAGAATTATCAGAGTGAAATGAAATCATTTTAGTAGATTTCAGAAAGATGACTTTGAAAGAAAATATTAATTTTGTTTATCAAAAACAAATTAGGAGTTTCAAAATGGGATATTAAACTTCTGAAAGTCAATGATAAATCATGAAAGATATGTGGTGAGAACATTTGCTTGGAGAGGCCCTTGGGCACCAAGGAGATCAAATCAGTCAAATCTAAAAGAAATCAACACTGAATATTCACTGGAAGGACAGATGCTGAAGCTGAAGCTCTAATACTTCGGCCACCTGATGTGAAGAGCTGACTCACTGGAAAAAATCCTGATGCTGGGAAAGACTGAAGGCAGAGCAGAAGAGGGCAAGAGAGGGTGAGATGGTTAGATAGGATCACCAATTTAATAAACATGAGTTGGAGTTAACTCTGGGAGATAGTGAAGGATGTGCTGCAGTCAATGGGGTTGCAAACGTCAGACACAACTGAGTGACTGAATCACAACATCAATAGGATACTTACTTTATTCTAATTTCTTTAGAATTTAACATGAGAATAAAAGGATTTATTCTTGATATCTTGAGTTATGTGTTGTCTCAAAATCTTACCATTAGATCTACTGATAATGATGTTGGTTTTAGAGAAATCCTCCAACAGAGATGCCATTCGAAGTACTGCTTTTGCTGTATACACTTTCATATCTATTGAATGTCAGTTATTCAGTCAAGACCTAATTACTGTTGTCATTGATATTTCAGGAAGGACTCTTATGGCTTCCGCCGGTTGGAAGACCCTCCTTAGTAACACTGTTTTCTCTTTTTTTTCCCATCAAACCTGTTTTATTTATATTTATTTTCACTCATCTTTTTTATTCTTTGGCATGTATGGGCTTCCCACTGCAATGGCCTCTCTTGCTGCTGAGCACTGGCTCTGGGTGCATGTACTCCAGAGTGCTGGCTCGTGATTGGATACACAGATCCACTTGCTCCACAGCACGTGGGATCTTTCCAGGCCAGGGATTGAACCGGTGTCCCTTGCACTCTTTACCCACTGGACCACCAGGGAGGTTCAGTAACGTATTATTGCATTGGCTTTCTCATGACCAAGTACCCTGTACTGTTTGAGCATTATTTGACTGTGGTCTATGATATCTATATTGTATAGATCTTCAATAAAAATAAAACCAATGAGTTTAAAGACTCAAACAGAAGAAAGGGAAAGTGAGTTCTGTTGTTTACTGTCTAGACAAAGTAAACAAGTTAAAAGTACACACAGTGTGGGTCAAGCCCTTGGGCACCAAGGAGATCAAATCAGTCAAATCTAAAAGAAATCAACACTGAATATTCACTGGAAGGACAGATGCTGAAGCTGAAGCTCTAATACTTCGGCCACCTGATGTGAAGAGCTGACTCACTGGAAAAAATCCTGATGCTGGGAAAGACTGAAGGCAGAGCAGAAGAGGGCAAGAGAGGGTGAGATGGTTAGATAGGATCACCAATTTAATAAACATGAGTTGGAGTTAACTCTGGGAGATAGTGAAGGATGTGCTGCAGTCAATGGGGTTGCAAACGTCAGACACAACTGAGTGACTGAATCACAACATCAATAGGATACTTACTTTATTCTAATTTCTTTAGAATTTAACATGAGAATAAAAGGATTTATTCTTGATATCTTGAGTTATGTGTTGTCTCAAAATCTTACCATTAGATCTACTGATAATGATGTTGGTTTTAGAGAAATCCTCCAACAGAGATGCCATTCGAAGTACTGCTTTTGCTGTATACACTTTCATATCTATTGAATGTCAGTTATTCAGTCAAGACCTAATTACTGTTGTCATTGATATTTCAGGAAGGACTCTTATGGCTTCCGCCGGTTGGAAGACCCTCCTTAGTAACACTGTTTTCTCTTTTTTTTCCCATCAAACCTGTTTTATTTATATTTATTTTCACTCATCTTTTTTATTCTTTGGCATGTATGGGCTTCCCACTGCAATGGCCTCTCTTGCTGCTGAGCACTGGCTCTGGGTGCATGTACTCCAGAGTGCTGGCTCGTGATTGGATACACAGATCCACTTGCTCCACAGCACGTGGGATCTTTCCAGGCCAGGGATTGAACCGGTGTCCCTTGCACTCTTTACCCACTGGACCACCAGGGAGGTTCAGTAACGTATTATTGCATTGGCTTTCTCATGACCAAGTACCCTGTACTGTTTGAGCATTATTTGACTGTGGTCTATGATATCTATATTGTATAGATCTTCAATAAAAATAAAAACCAATGAGTTTAAAGACTCAAACAGAAGAAAGGGAAAGTGAGTTCTGTTGTTTACTGTCTAGACAAAGTAAACAAGTGACATTCAAAACCAGAAGTACACACAGTGTGGGTCAAGATCAACAAACTAACGACAGGTATGACAGTCAGTTATGAAGAGGGAAAAGGACTTGTGGAAGGAAAAGATGGAGCTCCTTAACTTCATCAGACATGGATACACAATAAAGTATTGTATCCTCCTTGAAGAGGAGCAATCATTAAAAAGGAAATTCTATATAAATTTTAAATATCACATTCTAGGCCATTCAAGAATCTCTGGCAACTTTATCTCCACCATTTAAGTGGTATATTCTTCCAGATGGGGCTTCCCTGGTCGCTCAGATGGTAAAGAATCTGCATGCAATGCAGGAGACCTGGCTTTGATCCCTGGGTCATGAAGATCCCTGGAGAAGGGAAAGGCTACCTACTCCAGTATTCTTGTCTGGAAAATTCCATTGACAGAGGAGCCTGGTGGGCTACAGTCCATCAGGTCACAAAGTGTTGGTCATGACTGGACTAACACACACACACACATCCTTCCAGGTGATACATCTTTAAGATGCATCTTAAAAATCATCTTCCCTTTTAGAAAAATTTCTTAACAGTTGTTATTTTTCTAAGCATGTTCATCATACTTAGCACACCCTAAAGTATTTGCTTTTTTAGTGAAATATAAAATTATAATTTATATTATTCAGAACATAGTTTCTTAATCAAGAAATTCTACATCTTTGCAGATACATTTTATATTCTTTGCAACTTTTAATTGATTGTTCCCCTGCTGTGTAAAATAATTTTCTGCCTTAGATGAAGGTACCAGAGGAATACCTTCTTCCACTGACTTAAAATTAGTTAATATTTCTTGTTTAAAGCCTTCACAGCATCTAAACATGACAGGCAGTGAGAGGCAGTATGATGGCTCTTGAGCTGGCTTTTCTGGGTCTGGCATCTGAGAGAGGTTCTGATGGAGTAAAGCTTCTCCTTTCTGCTACTCTCCTGAGATCTCTTGCAGGCAGGCCCGGATATCTGGGAGTTGGAATTGCAGATCAAGGTGGTGGAGTAGGAAGATCCCGCGCTTACCTCCTCCCAGGGACAGACCAAAACTACAACCACAGATAGAACCACTGTCTCAGAACTGATCTGAAGACTAACACAACAGGTTTTCTATACCTAAGGGTATAAGGAAAAGGTTCATTGAGAAGGTAGGAGGCGCAGAGTCCTGATCCAGTGAGAACCAACCCCTTCCCCTGACTCCTGTGGGGCAACCCACAAACAGGAGGGATATCACAAGGGCAGAGGTACCCCCAGGGAGCAGGGATCCAAGTCCCACATCAGGCTCCCCCGCCTGGGAGCTCTGCACCAGGAAGCTGAGCCCCATTACAGGTGTCTTTGAAAACCTGTAAAGCTTACCTCTGCAGGGGCCCAGGGACTGTGGGAAAGGAAAGAGACTCCACTCTTAAAGGATCCAGGTCGAAAGTCAGTTGCCCCAAAGCCCAGCAGAGAGGCAGCAGCTTGAAAAGTGCCTGGGCCATACAGGAAAGAGAGTTATTGACGAATTTCAGGGCATTGACCAGAGGGCCAGGGGTCCAGTCGAACTTAAAGAAGAGAAGTGCCGGAAGACATCATTTATTTTCCCTTTCTTTCCATGTAGCTGGCCTGTGTTGGTGAGCACCATTTCTGTGTGACCAACAGCCTAACTAACAGCACCTGCGGCCCCAGCTTTCCCCTGAGAACTTGAGAGGCCAGGCCTACACACCAGCACTCCCTCCTCCCAGCAGTTTCAGCCAGCTCCTGTAGACATTGGACGAGGTCCCAGCTTGACCTACCAGGGCCATCTGCAGCAATCACAGCCAAGTCTCCCTGGGGACCAACCTCACCCACCAACACACCTGCAATAACTGCTGTCCACCCAGCGCAGGAGGGCACACGTAGCCCACACAGGGGATACCCCTGGGCACTTGCCTTTGTTGACCAGGGGAGATTGCATCACTGGACCCTTTAGGAACATCCTACATAAAGCCACTCTTTCAAGACTAGAGGACAAAGCTGATATACCTAGAAAAATGAAGAAATCACAGAATATCTTTCAAAGATGAGGAAATCTCAGAAAAACAACTAACTGAAGAGTAGATAAAAAGTTTATCCGATAGAGAATCCAATGTATTACTCATAAAGATATTACTCAGACTCTATAGAAAACTGGATGACTCCTTTACCAAAATTAGGAAAGGTTTATAAAGAATAGAAGTTAAGAAATTTTGAATTCATTAAAGGAAATGAAAAATACACATGTGGAAACCAGGAGGAGGTCAGAGAATGCCAAAAAACAGATCAGTAATCTGGGTGACAAGGGTAGTAGAAGTCACTCAATCAGAACAGCAAAAGGAAAGAGAACAAAACAACAACAACAAAAAAAAAAACAAGAATAGGGCCCATAAGGGGTCACGGCGGCTCTGGCAGGAGAGGAGCAGCGATGGCCGGGCAGCTCAGCTTCCAGACTCCTCTCTACTCTCCCAGCACACACTTGTCCCACCACCAGGGTGCCCCAGAGGAACAACAGCTCCAAATCTGGGGCGGAGAAGAAGGAGGAGCCCGAGAGGAGACCCAAGAAGTTGTCACTTAAACCTGCTCTGGCGCAAGTGGAAACAGCCCAAGAACGCAGCAACAGGACTAACTCTTTAGACCCAGACCGAGAGAAAGTGCAAACAAAAGGGAAAAGCGGAGCCAAGTGTAAACAGGCTGAAGTGGCCAACCAAGAGACTAAAGCCTTCACATGTTTTTTCCATTTTTGTTTTTTATATATATATATATATAGGTTTTGGAATATGCTAGGACTATAATCGTTTCAAATTTCTTTAACACAAAAGAGTACCTGTCGGAGACCAACTGTGGACACCATCAGGAAGGTGTGTTTGTTTTTTAAATGAAGTCACATGAGCACTTTTTTAGACTGGAGAGAGATTGACAGATGGAGGCCATCTCCTTCATTCGAAGCACCAATATTCTTCGGAAGAACCCTGAGACTGGGGTAGGGTACCTGGTATGTTTCCACTTAAGGGTTAGATTCTCCATTTTAATTTGGTATTCAAAGTAGGAAAAAATTTCTTTTAAAGCTTAAATCCGTATAGACTATTATTAGAAGGTATGAGATACTAATTGAGATCATTTCCTGTCCTGGAAGTCACCAGTGGGTCCAGGAATCAGATGTGAGATGACATAGAATGGGGAGTGCTCTTGAGCAGGAGTGCCCAAGGTGAAAGGGAACACAGTTCATACCACCGGATGTAAACAGAGGACTAGGAGGAGACAGCAGGCAATATGAGGAGTACAGTATTTACCGAGAAAGGTGCTCTCTCAATTCTCTCCCCTAAAAAGAAGAGAAGGAAGTTTTAAAGCCCCTCATGCTTGTGGGACTGACAAGAGACTGACACCCTACGCATCAGCCGGAGGTCTCAGTGTTGCCTTATGCACTGTCTCCCTTACCTCCAAACACCCTGTACATGAGTACTTAAAATGGAAATGGAGAAGCTCTTTTATCAGGAAGAAAACTGAGACACAGAAAGAACCGAGATTTGTCTAAGTTTGCCCTGTAAATGGTTCAACACAGAATAAAAACAGCCCTCCTGGTCACCAGTTAAGTATTTCCTTAACAACACTGCAGATTCTGCACAGACCACTAGCCTGCAAGAGCACACTGGGTAGCCCCTCTTACTCTGTAGCTGGTGCAGAGAAAAGGGAAACCCTAGGGTACAGTCAGTGCTGCTCAAGCATACTTTCCGAGATGATGGATATGTTCCTAGGAAGCACTTGAAATGTGGTTAGTGCCACTGAATTTTAAATTTTATTTAATTATAATAGAGTTTAAACAACCAGGTATGGCTACTGGCTACCATACTGACTGGTACAGCTCCAAGGCATATATTCTCCAACTATGGTTTGTGACCCTCTAGTTCATCATGACCTCAATTTAGTAGGCTCTGAGTAACATTGAAAAAAACGAAAAGAAAAAAATATTTTTCTCTCTCCTTCTATTACTCATATGTTCTTGTATGTTGTCTATTCCATTATAGTCGTTAACATATTAATCATAGTTATGTAAAATTCCAAGGCTGATGATTTGAATATCTGTGTCACATCTGTCTGGTCTGATGTGTGTTTTATCTCTCTAAACTGCCTTTCCCTTGCTTTCTGGAATACCTTGTAATTTCTAATTGAAAAGCAGGTATGTTGTCTAGGGTATAAAGTGAAATAGGTAAGGGTGTAGTGAGAGTAATCTTTCTAGGAGTTGGTCTGTAGTTAGTGTTTGCTGTAGCTTTTAATGCCAAAGTCTTCAAATTCCCCTACTGTCCCTGTCTCGTCTCTTGATCCTCTGCCGAGGTACTGCTCCTCAGAAAGGTTCTGCATCTTGCATACTTTCCACCCGCTGTCATTCTACTTCTGTGGTGAAGGTCAGGTTGAGGGGAGGGGACACACCTTAAGATTGAGTCTCAGTCTTTCAGTGGGCCTGTGTCTTTTGCTGTGACCTTCACTGGTGTTTCTTCTGTGACAAAGATTTATTTTCCCCTCCTTAAGTGAGACAGAAAGGCTAGAGGAGACTCCCTTCCTCAGACAGGGTAAGGCTCTGGTGAAGTGGCTTCCCCTTAAAAGTTGAGCTTCATTATGCAGAACACACAGAGAGAAGTTCATCTTGATTATGATTCCCCTGACCCAGCAGAGCCTTCCAGATCTTTCTCAGATCTTCACTGTGTAAACCTGGTAGAATTTCCTGGAGGTAAATTCTACAAAATTACAGGTGCTTCATAAGATGATTCAGTGGTAAAGAATCTGCCTACAATGCAGAAGACCCCAGTTCAAATCCTGGGCTGGGAAAACCCCCTGGAGAAGGGATAGGCTAGTCACTCCAGTATTCCTGGGTTTCCCTGGTGTCTCAGATAGTTAAGAATCTGCCTACAATGCATGAGACCTGGGTTTTATCCCTGGGTTGGCAAGATCCCCTGGAGAAGGGAAAGGCTATCCACACCAATATTCTTGTCTGGAGAATTCCATGGGCAGAGGGACCTGACGGGCTACAGTCCATGGGCCATAAAGAGCTGGACATGACTGAGTGATTTCACTTTCACTTTTATATAAAATGTTTCAGTGTTTAAAAAATCCACCTGTCAATGCAGGAGACGCAGAAGACATGGGTTCAAATCCCTAGGTCAAGAAGTTTCCTGGTAAAGGAAATGACAACCCACTTCAGCATTCTTGCCTTGAAAATTCTACGAATAGAGGAACCTGGCAGGCTACAGTCCTTAGGGTTGCAAAGAGTCAGACACGACTGAGCATGCAGCATGCATAAGACAAAAGCCTCTAGGAGTTGATTACTTTCAAGCTAGTTCACATTCAGCCTTCAGCAATTCATGACAATTACCATTCAGGTATTCTTACCAGTTTACATTCTAGTGACTTCTGCTCTAAGTGAGCAGATCTTAGATGTCACTCTTGATTTACTTTCCAGATTTTGGAATGATTGCCCTCCAACCTCAATTCTCCAATGAGTTCAAGAAAAGTCACTGATTTTTAGTCTGTTCATCTTTTTCTTGTTTTAAGAATGGGAATGCGGGCTTCCCTGATGGTCCAGTGGGTAAGGACACCGCCTTGCAGAACAAGGGGTGCCGGTTCGATCCCTGGCTCTGGAAGATCCCACGTGCTGCTGAGCGGCTGGATTGATGTGTCCAACTACTGAGCCGTGTGCCCAGAGCCAGTGCTCGGTGACAACAGAGGCCATCGCGATGGGAGGCCCACATGCGCCAAAGAACAAAGATGGATGAAAATAGGCAAATGAAAGACCAATAGAAGTGACCCGCTCATCCCCCTCCCTCCCCAACGTGCCCCCCACCCAAAAAAAGAAAAAAGAATGGGAGTGGCAATCTCTTAAGGTTTTTACATGTCAGGTTTGAAACCATCAGTCTAAGTATTGCTTTTAAAACCTTTGTTTTCATTATGTATTCATGCATATGTACTACATCATAATGTAAAATGTAGTTCTTGTTAAGGTCCAAAGATTTTCAAGACAGAGTACCACGAGGCACAGACAGACTCTGGGACTATTTCTGCTGAGGCATGGCCCATCCTTATTCCCATTCTTATTCATGGAACTGTCTTGTATATTGCTACATGAAGGCCAACATTATCTAAGAAAATCTATCATAAACTTAGATAATATATCAGCTGAAAAAAAGATTTGGAGAGGTTTCATTAGCATAATAGTTTACTTTTACTGCACATTAGTTGTTCAACTACATAGATAACATTACAGTCTCATATATCTTGGAAAACATTGAATAAAAGTTTTCTACTTTCCTAAAAATCTGAACTTTGACATTTTAATCTTTCTACTGCTTTTAGCTACTAGGTAAACTGAACATAAAATTTTAATGTGAATAATTTTATTTGACATTTGGATTTGCTATTTGTGAAGTATTATCTAAGTACTTCTTAATTTGCAATATTGATTTTTCCATAGTGATTTACTTTAATTTCTAAACTAATTAGAAACTGCTGTTCATTAAATCATTTAAAAAATGTGGCATAAGGAAGTAAGGGGCTTTGGGAAAATAGGAAAAGAAAAAGAAAGAATTCTTTCTCATTTCACTTCTGCATAGCCTGGTCCATGACCAGAAGCAGTATACAGGATGTTTGTAAATGCTTCACATAGAGTCTTCCGTTCTATAATCCAACTCTGACTTAAGTTGTATGAGGATATCCATAGAAGAGACATATGCTTTATGTAACATGATAGAAAAGATGTGCAAATTCTCTGTAAATGGACTTTACCCACAAGACTTCGTGCTGAGGCCCACATGCGGCAAGCCAGTGCTCTGTGACAACAGAGGCCATCGCGATGGGAGGCCCACATGCGCCAAAGAACAAAGATGGATGAAAATAGGCAAATGAAAGACCAATAGAAGTGTCCCCCTCCCTCCCCAACGTGCCCCCCACCCAAAAAAAGAAAAAAGAATGGGAGTGGCAATCTCTTAAGGTTTTTACATGTCAGGTTTGAAACCATCAGTCTAAGTATTGCTTTTAAAACCTTTGTTTTCATTATGTATTCATGCATATGTACTACATCATAATGTAAAATGTAGTTCTTGTTAAGGTCCAAAGATTTTCAAGACAGAGTACCACGAGGCACAGACAGACTCTGGGACTATTTCTGCTGAGGCATGGCCCATCCTTATTCCCATTCTTATTCATGGAACTGTCTTGTATATTGCTACGCAGAGGCCAACATTATCTAAGAAAATCTATCATAAACTTAGATAATATATCAGCTGAAAAAAAGATTTGGAGAGGTTTCATTAGCATAATAGTTTACTTTTACTGCACATTAGTTGTTCAACTACATAGATAACATTACAGTCTCATATATCTTGGAAAACATTGAATAAAAGTTTTCTACTTTCCTAAAAAAATCTGAACTTTGACATTTTAATCTTTCTACTGCTTTTAGCTACTAGGTAAACTGAACATAAAATTTTAATGTGAATAATTTTATTTGACATTTGGATTTGCTATTTGTGAAGTATTATCTAAGTACTTCTTAATTTGCAATATTGATTTTTCCATAGTGATTTACTTTAATTTCTAAACTAATTAGAAACTGCTGTTCATTAAATCATTTAAAAAATGTGGCATAAGGAAGTAAGGGGCTTTGGGAAAATAGGAAAAGAAAAAGAAAGAATTCTTTCTCATTTCACTTCTGCATAGCCTGGTCCATGACCAGAAGCAGTATACAGGATGTTTGTAAATGCTTCACATAGAGTCTTCCGTTTCTATAATCCAACTCTGACTTAAGTTGTATGAGGATATCCATAGAAGAGACATATGCTTTATGTAACATGATAGAAAAGATGTGCAAATTCTCTGTAAATGGACTTTACTACAGTTACCTTCTAAAAAGAAAACAAAAAAACTCTGGATACTTTTGACATACTCTTCAAAAAAACTTTACTACATTTCCAAGTTTCTGATAAGATTGAATATCTTTATACTTTAAAATACTTCATGAATTTCACATTTATGAAGCTTTATAAGGTAATTTGTTCTGCTTATAAAAGCACATCATAAATTTAAAAAACAGCTATTCATACATGTATATAAATTCATTCAGAAAGTAATAGATTAGGTTTTGATTTTAGTACAATTGTCATGAAAAGTCTGTATTTCCATCTGAAATTTTAAATCTGATATGATTTATCATGTTGAAGCAAAGTTGGATAATAAAATGCTAGGTTCATAATTTAAATAAGGAAAAGAGGGAAGACTGAACATAGAAATGTCACCATGATGATAAAATAGTGAAAAAGAATGATGCCTCCCAAACAATCAAATACATACTCAGGGGCATGGCAAAAAAAAAAAAAACAAGAAAATTATGAATGAAAATCCAAGTGTTTGCTCATCCTGTAACAATAAAGCACATAAATTTTACTTCTCTAATTTAATAGCTAATAGCTAGAATGTTCCTTGCTGACACATTTAAAAGTATGTGATATTACTGGCTGTCATTTCACCACATGGTACAAAGGCTAATTTCTCATAATTTACACATTCGTGTTCTTGCAAACTAAGATGAATAATAACAGCCTTGGATGTGGGAAAGCTAAACAGAGGAAACACCTGCAGAACAATATTAGTTTCTATAGAGAAGTGAAACCATTTACCAGACATTTACTGAAAGGAACTCAGAATGATGTTTTATATTTATTAAAGCATAAAAAATTTTCTTACCTAAAGCCTTCATACACCAGACATTCTTACTCCAGAGAGCTGGCTGTGTTCTAGTGCATTTATTATCTGACGTAAATTCAATCTCCACAGCGTCACCAGTTACTTCATCTCTCAAAATAATAAATATTTCACCAGGATTCTATAAGGTGAAAAATACAACTCAATCAGGCATTTGAAAAGTTTTCATTAATCAAAGAACCCAGTACAGTAATTAGTGGTAAAATTCCAACATGGGTAATCATTGGTAAAGAATCTGCCTGCCAGGCAAGAGACCCAGGTTTGATCTCTGGGTGGGGAAGATCCCCTGGAGGAGGAAATGGCAACCCACTCCAGTATTCTTGCCTGAGAAACTTCACTGACAGAGGAACATGGCAGGCTACAGTCCACAGAACTACAAAGAGTAGGACGTAACTTAGCGACTAAGCTACCACCACCATCACGTCCATAGTTTTAGCCATATTGAGAAATGAAACACATAAAAGTGATTCTCACAAGAGTTAACTTTATCAACTTGATGTCTATTGAATACTTTTTTCCCCAACACCATATTCTGCAATGAATAGACTGAGTCCATAGCAGCTTCCTTTTCCTCCACCTCATCCCTGTGTGTGAAGTTCTATGCGAAGATGATGAGCACTGGTTCATAGCCCTTCAGGGAATGTAACTCAATTGCTAACCAAATCCTTTTTGTTCCAAATCCCTTTCTTTCACCCTTCTAGAACTTGGTGTATTTGTCTATAAATAAGAGAACTGATAGATTTAGCTTTATGACCTCTTGTACTTGAAATATGATGAAATGGTTTATACATTTAATACAGTTGACCCTTGAACAACATGACTGTGAGGAGCACCTACTGACCTGCTGCACAGTGGAAAATCCATATAAGAATGAGAATACACCCTCTGCAACAGCAATATCCTAAGATTCAGCCAGTTTCAGATCATGTTGTACTGGGGTATTTACTCTTGAAAAAACACATATATAAGTGGCCCCAAGCAACTCAAAACCCCTGTTGTTCAAAGGTCAAGTGAAAAACCATTGACATTTACTGAAAGGAACTCAGAATGATGTTTTATATTTATTAAAGCATAAAAAATTTTCTTACCTAAAGCCTTCATACACCAGACATTCTTACTCCAGAGAGCTGGCTGTGTTCTAGTGCATTTATTATCTGACGTAAATTCAATCTCCACAGCGTCACCAGTTACTTCATCTCTCAAAATAATAAATATTTCACCAGGATTCTATAAGGTGAAAAATACAACTCAATCAGGCATTTGAAAAGTTTTCATTAATCAAAGAACCCAGTACAGTAATTAGTGGTAAAATTCCAACATGGGTAATCATTGGTAAAGAATCTGCCTGCCAGGCAAGAGACCCAGGTTTGATCTCTGGGTGGGGAAGATCCCCTGGAGGAGGAAATGGCAACCCACTCCAGTATTCTTGCCTGAGAAACTTCACTGACAGAGGAACATGGCAGGCTACAGTCCACAGAACTACAAAGAGTAGGACGTAACTTAGCGACTAAGCTACCACCACCATCACGTCCATAGTTTTAGCCATATTGAGAAATGAAACACATAAAAGTGATTCTCACAAGAGTTAACTTTATCAACTTGATGTCTATTGAATACTTTTTTCCCCAACACCATATTCTGCAATGAATAGACTGAGTCCATAGCAGCTTCCTTTTCCTCCACCTCATCCCTGTGTGTGAAGTTCTATGCGAAGATGATGAGCACTGGTTCATAGCCCTTCAGGGAATGTAACTCAATTGCTAACCAAATCCTTTTTGTTCCAAATCCCTTTCTTTCACCCTTCTAGAACTTGGTGTATTTGTCTATAAATAAGAGAACTGATAGATTTAGCTTTATGACCTCTTGTACTTGAAATATGATGAAATGGTTTATACATTTAATACAGTTGACCCTTGAACAACATGACTGTGAGGAGCACCTACTGACCTGCTGCACAGTGGAAAATCCATATAAGAATGAGAATACACCCTCTGCAACAGCAATATCCTAAGATTCAGCCAGTTTCAGATCATGTTGTACTGGGGTATTTACTCTTGAAAAAACACATATATAAGTGGCCCCAAGCAACTCAAAACCCCTGTTGTTCAAAGGTCAAGTGTATTTTTTACTTTTACCTAATAGAGATGCTTTGGTTACCCTTTATGATGCTTATCAGTGAAGGCCTACTGAGTTGACTAAACTTTATAAACCTAAACGTTTCCAGATTTTATTTAGGTGGAAAAGCTAAGGAAGCCCAAACCTATGTATATAAGATTCAAATTGCCAACATCTATTAGATCATAGAGAAAGCAAGAGAATTCCAGGGTAATCTGCTTTATTGACTAGGATAAAGCTTTTGACTGTGTGGATCACAACAAACTGTGGAAAATTTTTAAAGAGATAGGAATACCAGACCTCCTTCCTTTCCTCTTGAGAAAACTTTTTGTAGGTCAAGAAGCAACAGTTAGAACTGGACATGGAACAATGGTTTGGTTCTAAACTGGGAAAGGAGTATGTGAAAGTTGTATTTTGTTACCCAGAATACATCATGAGAAATGCTGGGCTGGATGAATCAAAAGGTAGAATCAAGACTGCCAGGAGAAATACCAACAAGCTCACATATGCTGATGATACTACCTTAGTGACAGAGGGAAGAGGAACTAAAAACCCTAATGGCAGAAAGCAAAGAGGAACTTAAGAGCCTCTTGATGAAGGTAAAATAGAAAGAGTGAAAAATCTGGCTTAAAGCTCAGCATTCAAAGAACTAAGTTCATGGCATCTGGTCCCATCACTTCATGGCAGACAAATGGGGAAAAATGGAAACAGTGACAGATTTTAAAACTTTGGTGTATTTGTCTTTGAATCCTTTCTTTCACCCTTCTAGAACTTGGTGTATTTGTCTATAAATAAGAGAACTGATAGATTTAGCTTTATGACCTCTTGTACTTGAAATATGATGAAATGGTTTATACATTTAATACAGTTGACCCTTGAACAACATGACTGTGAGGAGCACCTACTGACCTGCTGCACAGTGGAAAATCCATATAAGAATGAGAATACACCCTCTGCAACAGCAATATCCTAAGATTCAGCCAGTTTCAGATCATGTTGTACTGGGGTATTTACTCTTGAAAAAACACATATATAAGTGGCCCCAAGCAACTCAAAACCCCTGTTGTTCAAAGGTCAAGTGTATTTTTTACTTTTACCTAATAGAGATGCTTTGGTTACCCTTTATGATGCTTATCAGTGAAGGCCTACTGAGTTGACTAAACTTTATAAACCTAAACGTTTCCAGATTTTATTTAGGTGGAAAAGCTAAGGAAGCCCAAACCTATGTATATAAGATTCAAATTGCCAACATCTATTAGATCATAGAGAAAGCAAGAGAATTCCAGGGTAATCTGCTTTATTGACTAGGATAAAGCTTTTGACTGTGTGGATCACAACAAACTGTGGAAAATTTTTAAAGAGATAGGAATACCAGACCTCCTTCCTTTCCTCTTGAGAAAACTTTTTGTAGGTCAAGAAGCAACAGTTAGAACTGGACATGGAACAATGGTTTGGTTCTAAACTGGGAAAGGAGTATGTGAAAGTTGTATTTTGTTACCCAGAATACATCATGAGAAATGCTGGGCTGGATGAATCAAAAGGTAGAATCAAGACTGCCAGGAGAAATACCAACAAGCTCACATATGCTGATGATACTACCTTAGTGACAGAGGGAAGAGGAACTAAAAACCCTAATGGCAGAAAGCAAAGAGGAACTTAAGAGCCTCTTGATGAAGGTAAAATAGAAAGAGTGAAAAATCTGGCTTAAAGCTCAGCATTCAAAGAACTAAGTTCATGGCATCTGGTCCCATCACTTCATGGCAGACAAATGGGGAAAAAATGGAAACAGTGACAGATTTTATTGTCTTGGGCTTCAAAATCTCTGTGGAAACTGACTGCAGCCATGAAATTGAAAGACACTTGCCACTTGGAAGAAAAGTTATGCCAAACCTAGATAGTGTATTAAAAAGCATCACTTTGCTGACAAAGGTTCATATAGTCAAAGCAATGGTTTATCCAGTAGTTATATATGGATGTGAGAGTTGGACCATAAAGAAGGCTGAGCGCTGAAGAATTGTTGTCTTTGAACTGTAGTACTGGAGAAGATCTTGACAGTCCTTTGGACAGCAAGGAGATCAAACCAGTCAACTCTAAAGGAAATCAACCCTGAATATTCATTGGAAGGACTGATGCTGAAGCTGCAGCTCCAATACTTTGGCTGCCTGATGCAAAGAGCTGACTCATTGGAGAAGACCCTGATACTGGGAAAAATTGTGGACAGGAAGAGAAGGGAGCTACAAAGAATAAGATGGTTGGATGGCATCCACAAACTCAATGGACATGAGTCTGAGCAGGAAACACTGAAGGACAGGGTATCCTGGCGTTGCTGCAGTCCATGGGGTTGCAAAGGGTTGGGTATGACTGAGCGAATGAGCAACAACAACAAAGATATAAAGGGTTACTGAAAAATCCTTTTGAAAATAACCCAGAAAGAAAACTAAGGCTAGGAAGATAGGAGTTAATACAGAGAAAAGAAAGGGATAGACATGCTTTGAGCATCTATTTCATACTGGGCTTTCCAAATGGAACATTGGTTAAGAATCCACCTGCCAATGCAGGTGACACAGGAGATATGAGTTTGGCCCCTGGGTCAGGAAGATCCCCTGGGGGAGGAAGGGGCACTCCACTCCAATACTATTGCCTGGAAAGTTCCAAGGACAGAGGAGCCAGGTGGGCTACAGTTCATGGAATCGCAAAGAACTGGACATGACTGAGCAACTGAGCATGTCTTTTATACTAGGAATTAGGCTAATCACCTTTTATATAAAATCATTTCCTTTAATCCTAACCAAAACATACCCACACATACACACACAAATACATTAGAAAGAGTGAAAAATCTGGCTTAAAGAGGAACTAAGTTCATGGCATCTGGTCCCATCACTTCATGGCAGACAAATGGGGAAAAATGGAAACAGTGACAGATTTTATTGTCTTGGGCTTCAAAATCTCTGTGGAAACTGACTGCAGCCATGAAATTGAAAGACACTTGCCACTTGGAAGAAAAGTTATGCCAAACCTAGATAGTGTATTAAAAAGCATCACTTTGCTGACAAAGGTTCATATAGTCAAAGCAATGGTTTATCCAGTAGTTATATATGGATGTGAGAGTTGGACCATAAAGAAGGCTGAGCGCTGAAGAATTGTTGTCTTTGAACTGTAGTACTGGAGAAGATCTTGACAGTCCTTTGGACAGCAAGGAGATCAAACCAGTCAACTCTAAAGGAAATCAACCCTGAATATTCATTGGAAGGACTGATGCTGAAGCTGCAGCTCCAATACTTTGGCTGCCTGATGCAAAGAGCTGACTCATTGGAGAAGACCCTGATACTGGGAAAAATTGTGGACAGGAAGAGAAGGGAGCTACAAAGAATAAGATGGTTGGATGGCATCCACAAACTCAATGGACATGAGTCTGAGCAGGAAACACTGAAGGACAGGGTATCCTGGCGTTGCTGCAGTCCATGGGGTTGCAAAGGGTTGGGTATGACTGAGCGAATGAGCAACAACAACAAAGATATAAAGGGTTACTGAAAAATCCTTTTGAAAATAACCCAGAAAGAAAACTAAGGCTAGGAAGATAGGAGTTAATACAGAGAAAAGAAAGGGATAGACATGCTTTGAGCATCTATTTCATACTGGGCTTTCCAAATGGAACATTGGTTAAGAATCCACCTGCCAATGCAGGTGACACAGGAGATATGAGTTTGGCCCCTGGGTCAGGAAGATCCCCTGGGGGAGGAAGGGGCACTCCACTCCAATACTATTGCCTGGAAAGTTCCAAGGACAGAGGAGCCAGGTGGGCTACAGTTCATGGAATCGCAAAGAACTGGACATGACTGAGCAACTGAGCATGTCTTTTATACTAGGAATTAGGCTAATCACCTTTTATATAAAATCATTTCCTTTAATCCTAACCAAAACATACCCACACATACACACACAAATACATACACATATCCCAAAACCAAAATGGGAGGCAATTATTTTTCTCTTTTAAGAATAATGAATAAAGAGAGTTACATTCTGAAAATCAATCAGAACTATCTAAATTCAAACTCTGTAATATTGTTTCCATCTTTCTATTTGAATCTTCCAAATAAATAAGATGAAATATATTTTCTGATTATCTCAGATATCACGTTTCAAGAGCTTTCTTCAAAGTCAAAATAAATTTCACTCTTTCACAAAATAAGCCGGAACCTCATTTATATGCTCTTATAAAAGCTGTTTACCCAAAAGTCATTAATTTAAAAATTCTCTTATTTAAATATTATCTCCCTAAGCATAAATTACCCACCAATAGAACTTACATTTTTAATGCTCTGTACCATGGAGTTTCTACAAATATGTCGATGTTAAAAAATAATTTTAGCTGACACACATCCACCTCAGGCATTTTTCCACCAGTCTAGTGCTCCCAAGTATTTGTCCACAGAATATTTTGAACTAAATCTCTCCACATCAGTTAAACGTCACATTGAGAAAAGACCCCATGATTCCACTTATTGCTCTGGCCTCACACACCCAACCTGTGGGAAACACTTCTGCTTCTCTGCCTGTGCCTCCTCATGTAGGGGCTCACCGGAGTTCTGAGGTCAGGAACTGGAGTCCTTCCTGTCCTCACATCTGGACCTCCTCTTCAGAGAACACACTTCAGTGCAGTTCCTTCGTTCCTCACTCACATCTGTCTCCTTACTCTCTAGCCCCTTCATTTAACCCCTTTCCAAACTTTGGCATTTTCTTCCTTGAGTGTATCCCTTCCTACATTGGTTAAGAATCCACCTGCCAATGCAGGTGACACAGGAGATATGAGTTTGGCCCCTGGGTCAGGAAGATCCCCTGGGGGAGGAAGGGGCACTCCACTCCAATACTATTGCCTGGAAAGTTCCAAGGACAGAGGAGCCAGGTGGGCTACAGTTCATGGAATCGCAAAGAACTGGACATGACTGAGCAACTGAGCATGTCTTTTATACTAGGAATTAGGCTAATCACCTTTTATATAAAATCATTTCCTTTAATCCTAACCAAAACATACCCACACATACACACACAAATACATACACATATCCCAAAACCAAAATGGGAGGCAATTATTTTTCTCTTTTAAGAATAATGAATAAAGAGAGTTACATTCTGAAAATCAATCAGAACTATCTAAATTCAAACTCTGTAATATTGTTTCCATCTTTCTATTTGAATCTTCCAAATAAATAAGATGAAATATATTTTCTGATTATCTCAGATATCACGTTTCAAGAGCTTTCTTCAAAGTCAAAATAAATTTCACTCTTTCACAAAATAAGCCGGAACCTCATTTATATGCTCTTATAAAAGCTGTTTACCCAAAAGTCATTAATTTAAAAATTCTCTTATTTAAATATTATCTCCCTAAGCATAAATTACCCACCAATAGAACTTACATTTTTAATGCTCTGTACCATGGAGTTTCTACAAATATGTCGATGTTAAAAAATAATTTTAGCTGACACACATCCACCTCAGGCATTTTTCCACCAGTCTAGTGCTCCCAAGTATTTGTCCACAGAATATTTTGAACTAAATCTCTCCACATCAGTTAAACGTCACATTGAGAAAAGACCCCATGATTCCACTTATTGCTCTGGCCTCACACACCCAACCTGTGGGAAACACTTCTGCTTCTCTGCCTGTGCCTCCTCATGTAGGGGCTCACCGGAGTTCTGAGGTCAGGAACTGGAGTCCTTCCTGTCCTCACATCTGGACCTCCTCTTCAGAGAACACACTTCAGTGCAGTTCCTTCGTTCCTCACTCACATCTGTCTCCTTACTCTCTAGCTTTCATAACTTTCCATTTCACTTTGGCTCAAATCCCCAAGGTCTTCAGCTTCAAAGCTTTCTGGCATTTTCTTCCTTGAGTGTATCCCTTCCTGTAAACCTCTGACCTCTCGTCTTCCAAACTCAGTAAACCTGAGTATCCTCTCTAGGTGTTTTTCAGCCAGCAACTCATTCTCATTCATGCGTGCTCACATGGGCTGCTGCTTATACAGGAAATTCGCTCCCACCTTTCAACCATTTCCAGAGACGAGGTCTAAACAAGGCAAGCACGTTGATCACCCTTAAGGAGGCACTGACACCTCTTCTGTAACCAGAACCAGCGCTATGAGCAGGCAACCCTGCAGATGCACAGGCCCTGCACTTGTTTAAATGTTCTGCTATCACACCTTGAAACACTTAACAATTAGAAATGGGGTCCCTACCTTTTCATTTTCCTCTAGACCCCCCTGGTAGTTAGGCAGCCACTCCTCTTTGCACCATGTTGGCATGCTCTTGAGTCCCTACTCTCCCTTCCACTCCTCACACCCATCCATTAAGGTCCAACTCAGGTTTCTCACACAACTTCCAAGGGAACCATAAAACACTTCACACCTGTACTCCTCATTTGACCCTTTCTAAGTCACGTCCTCTGGTCTTAAGTTTTTTAATGCCTGTGTTGGGACTTCCCAGACAGATTTTATACATCCTGAAGGTATTTATATTTTTTATATCATTTTGGTATCTTGCAAGAATTAGGTACATAAGAGGCAATCTGGGGAACGCCCTGGTGGTTCCAGGTTAAGACTTCACCTTCCAACTCAGGGGAGTGTGGGCTGGGGAGCATTTTTCCTCAGTCTCATCACGGTTAAACGCCACATTGAGAAAAGACCCCATGATTCCACTTATTGCTCTGGCCTCACACACCCAACCTGTGGGAAACACTTCTGCTTCTCTGCCTGTGCCTCCTCATGTAGGGGCTCACCGGAGTTCTGAGGTCAGGAACTGGAGTCCTTCCTGTCCTCACATCTGGACCTCCTCTTCAGAGAACACACTTCAGTGCAGTTCCTTCGTTCCTCACTCACATCTGTCTCCTTACTCTCTAGCTTTCATAACTTTCCATTTCACTTTGGCTCAAATCCCCAAGGTCTTCAGCTTCAAAGCTTTCTGGCATTTTCTTCCTTGAGTGTATCCCTTCCTGTAAACCTCTGACCTCTCGTCTTCCAAACTCAGTAAACCTGAGTATCCTCTCTAGGTGTTTTTCAGCCAGCAACTCATTCTCATTCATGCGTGCTCACATGGGCTGCTGCTTATACAGGAAATTCGCTCCCACCTTTCAACCATTTCCAGAGACGAGGTCTAAACAAGGCAAGCACGTTGATCACCCTTAAGGAGGCACTGACACCTCTTCTGTAACCAGAACCAGCGCTATGAGCAGGCAACCCTGCAGATGCACAGGCCCTGCACTTGTTTAAATGTTCTGCTATCACACCTTGAAACACTTAACAATTAGAAATGGGGTCCCTACCTTTTCATTTTCCTCTAGACCCCCCTGGTAGTTAGGCAGCCACTCCTCTTTGCACCATGTTGGCATGCTCTTGAGTCCCTACTCTCCCTTCCACTCCTCACACCCATCCATTAAGGTCCAACTCAGGTTTCTCACACAACTTCCAAGGGAACCATAAAACACTTCACACCTGTACTCCTCATTTGACCCTTTCTAAGTCACGTCCTCTGGTCTTAAGTTTTTTAATGCCTGTGTTGGGACTTCCCAGACAGATTTTATACATCCTGAAGGTATTTATATTTTTTATATCATTTTGGTATCTTGCAAGAATTAGGTACATAAGAGGCAATCTGGGGAACGCCCTGGTGGTTCCAGGTTAAGACTTCACCTTCCAACTCAGGGGAGTGTGGGCTGGGGAGCTAAGATCCCACATGATTCACAGCTAAAGAACCCAAACATAAAACAGACACAATATTGAAACAAATTCAATAAAAAAGTTAAAAACTGGTCCACATCAAAAAGAATCCTCCAAAAAAAATTTTAAAGGCAATCTCTATGTATTTTAAATTCAGATGGAATAAGTCTATAAAACTATGACTTTTTTTTTTTTTTTACATTGAGCAAAGTCTATTCTTTATTCCAATCAGGACTTGCAGCTTCATCTACTTCTTGCATGTCCACTGCTGAGGGGTTGCTGAGGGAAAGCCTGCACTTGTTTCACCCCGTCCTTAGTTATTACAAAAGTGAAAAAAGTGAAAGTATTTATCACTCAGTCATGTCCAACTCTTTCTGACCCTATGAACAGTAGCTTGCCAGGCTCCTCTGCTCATGAGATTCACCAGGTATGAATACTGGCATGGGTTGCCATGCCCCCTCCTCCAAGGGATCTTCCCCATCAAGGAATCTTCTCCACCCAGGGATCAAACCTGTAACTCTTATGTCTCCTGCCCTGGGAGGCAGAGTCTTTACCACTAGTGACACCCAGGAAGCCCCTTAATTATTATGGGCATCTTAATTAAAGCTATAATTATATGAACACATTTAATTCAATAAAGGAAATATTAAGATACTCAAATGGTCATACATTTAGTTTTATCAGTTATGAAGATGCTATTTTACTCTCAATCTTTCCAACTCCTTTGTTTATCCCTTATTTGGCTCTGAGCATTCAGAGTGAGAAAGAGTAACAATAACTATCATTTTTAAACTCTACGGACTTGCTGCATTGAAAACACATTTTGAGACCTCACCAAAAGGGCTCAAACTTTGTCGACAACATGTTGTTAGTAGTTTCCTGATTATCAGGTGGGGTTCTTTAGACTTTAATGAATCCTTAAGCACAGGTAACAAAGGATTTTGATCCTCATAGATCATATCAGCTTAATGTGACTTGTGCACAGAGAGCAATGACTCTTTTCATATATCCAAAATTAACAGGACGTAGCTCTACAAGCACAGATACACAGGCCTTATTAAGCCATCACTGGGCAAGCCCCTGAAGCTGACCCTGATCTGACCCGTGACGGCAGAGTGAGGATTAGGTTATGGCAATGGTTTCAAATCTGGCTGCTAATGCTAACCTTGGAGAAGCACCTGGGAAGCTTTTAAAACTCCCAATATTCAGTCTGTAACTCAGACCATTTACATCAGAATCCCTAGTGGTAGGATTCAAACATTACTTTTTACAACCTCCTATAGTCATCCCTATAGACTGCTTAGTTTGAGAAACATTTGGTTAAAGGGCAAAAACCATCTTTTCATTGTTGTAAAGCTTTACCACTGAAGGGGTAGTACTCCACAACAGACATTTTAGGCATTGACATACACAGTTATCTTTTGCTGCTTTTACTGTATGTTTCAATTAAACCACAGGACTTTCAGTTAAGGTTGGTTATCAAGTTCGTCAGAAACAAGTGGGCTGTGCTGTTAGTTTCTGTTTTAAAAGGTAGTCACTGCCAAGCAGTGAATGAGTAGGAGCTAATCTCTGAGAAAAGTTTTGTAGCTGGCCCACAGGTCCTACTAAGAGTCACACTCCTTCATATATTTTCAGAGTTTCTATAGATTCCCTGGTTACACCATCTGTGGTCTGAACAGACTTGGGTCTGGAGGCTCGATTACTGCTGCAGTCTCAGAGTTACACATTAGTGAAGGTCAAAAAGAATGGGGGCCTTTCCTGGGGAATGTGCCATGACGTAGGGCTCAGAAAAACAAGTCAATGGAATTAACATAGCTACAAATGCTGGTAAAGCCCTCTTATTAAAAAGCATTCAGAGTGAGAAAGAGTAACAATAACTATCATTTTAAACTCTACGGACTTGCTGCATTGAAAACACATTTTGAGACCTCACCAAAAGGGCTCAAACTTTGTCGACAACATGTTGTTAGTAGTTTCCTGATTATCAGGTGGGGTTCTTTAGACTTTAATGAATCCTTAAGCACAGGTAACAAAGGATTTTGATCCTCATAGATCATATCAGCTTAATGTGACTTGTGCACAGAGAGCAATGACTCTTTTCATATATCCAAAATTAACAGGACGTAGCTCTACAAGCACAGATACACAGGCCTTATTAAGCCATCACTGGGCAAGCCCCTGAAGCTGACCCTGATCTGACCCGTGACGGCAGAGTGAGGATTAGGTTATGGCAATGGTTTCAAATCTGGCTGCTAATGCTAACCTTGGAGAAGCACCTGGGAAGCTTTTAAAACTCCCAATATTCAGTCTGTAACTCAGACCATTTACATCAGAATCCCTAGTGGTAGGATTCAAACATTACTTTTTACAACCTCCTATAGTCATCCCTATAGACTGCTTAGTTTGAGAAACATTTGGTTAAAGGGCAAAAACCATCTTTTCATTGTTGTAAAGCTTTACCACTGAAGGGGTAGTACTCCACAACAGACATTTTAGGCATTGACATACACAGTTATCTTTTGCTGCTTTTACTGTATGTTTCAATTAAACCACAGGACTTTCAGTTAAGGTTGGTTATCAAGTTCGTCAGAAACAAGTGGGCTGTGCTGTTAGTTTCTGTTTTAAAAGGTAGTCACTGCCAAGCAGTGAATGAGTAGGAGCTAATCTCTGAGAAAAGTTTTGTAGCTGGCCCACAGGTCCTACTAAGAGTCACACTCCTTCATATATTTTCAGAGTTTCTATAGATTCCCTGGTTACACCATCTGTGGTCTGAACAGACTTGGGTCTGGAGGCTCGTATTACTGCTGCAGTCTCAGAGTTACACATTAGTGAAGGTCAAAAAGAATGGGGGCCTTTCCTGGGGAATGTGCCATGACGTAGGGCTCAGAAAAACAAGTCAATGGAATTAACATAGCTACAAATGCTGGTAAAGCCCATGAAAAGGTCTTTTGTGAGGATACTATAACTTTATGAATTAAATTTGCTCAAAAAACAACAGGTCATCAGTGTTATCCGATGGGAGAATACCGTAAAAACAAAAAAGGTATCAATTAACTATTCTAAAGGAAGTAAGAGGTTGTAGGTGGAGAAAAGCTGATATTGCAGCAGATTCTAATCAAAAAGGGAAAATGACATACTCGAGTCCTGCCTACACAGATAAGACAAAAATAAGCTCCTCTTAGCTGCTCTTAGGATGGTGCTACTGAAGAAGCAGTAAAGGAGGCCATTACTGATCCATGACTGGGGCTCCCAGAAACAATAGGAAAGGCAGGAGGCCTTGAGGGCAAACCACAGTATTTCCAAGAGGCCATTAAGGCAAACACTCACAGGCTTCACAGCTTTAAGCTTCAGGTCAAATCCATTTTAAAAATTCCAGTGACTGGATCACTGCTTAGAGACTCTGCAGCTCTAACAAGCGATCAAGAACAAATGGTTGGACTGCAGACCAGCCTTTGAGGATGAGCACTGCCTCCCTAACGCCATTACGAGGTGACTTGAAGGTGATGTATTACTGAGCGGCATGAATGTCTTTCCTGTCCTCTGGAACCAGATTTAAACCTTGACACTATTGACATTTTTGGACCAGAGAAGTCCCTGATGTGGGACTAGCCTGTGCCCCGTGGGATGTTTGGCAGCAGCAGATGCCAGGAGCACCCCTACCTCCAGTAATGACAATAAATCTCTCTGCAGACTTTCCCAAATATCCCCTTGGGAGAAAGGGCCAAATCACTCCCAGGTAAGAAACACTGCTCTCAGGGAATTTTCTTGAGAAATTAATGAAAGAACTTTGGGGGTAAATACACAGCAAAAGGAAAAGAAGCTACAAATTAACAGGCCAGGTCTAGTTCTGGTTTAGATGTTATTCCAATGGAAGAATGCCTCCTAAGTGAATAGTTCATCAGGGGAACAACTGGGCAAGATCAATTTGAACAATGGACGTGTGTGGAAGACTAGGAATTCACTGATTCCATTATCTCTCATGATCAACTACCCCATACAAGACAAAATCAAGAGGAATATGCTAGAAAAACAAGTGTCTTGGCCCATAACAACAACAAAAAGCTTAACAAATAGTAAAATAGAACAAAGATTTCTAATCCAAGGAAACATGAAAGAAGAGGCCAAATTAAAAAGCAATTTAAACTGTTAAGACTCATTCAGGTATTTCTTAAAAAGACAGGGAATAACTTACATAAATAGAACCCTGGAGACATATCTTCAGTAGAGTACAAAAGAAAAAAAAAAAAAAACCTGTCAGTAAAAAAAGAAGTGTTTTTTCTGCTGTTTTTAAAGTGGCACAAATCTCAAGGTTCAGGAAATCTAAAATCCATGGACAGGAACAATGCTGGGAAAGACAACTTGGAAGGGGGATCAAAACAGCCAGACTCCTAGAGTGAAAAATAGCAGCAACCTTCTCTGCAGCCTCAGTTATACCAATCAAGGCCACTTCCGCAGAGCAGAGGAGGAGCCAGGGAGAGCACCTGGCTAGGGGCAGGTCTGACCCAAGCCATTCTGCAACAAGAGACAGCCGGAGTGACTTAAACTAATTCCCTGTTCATCAGACAGAACGAAGGTGATACCAATAGACTGAATCAATCAACTCAATGCTGGCATGCTGGAAAATTAGAACTGTAAGGGAAACTTCACAGATTTTGAAGATACTGAGTGGGGAAGAGGCACCTGGTTACTGGCTTGTAATTCCTAGATTTTGTATGATGGCAGAGGAGTCTCAAATATCATTTCCGGAGAGAGGAGGATATCTCATTAAGTGGATTCCATTTAACCAGTAATTTGAAGATTTCTCAGAAATGAGTACATTCAAAGATTGTGCTTTCAGACAATTGGCATAGACTGAACGTTATCCTGAGCTTCCCAGGTGGTGCTAGTGGAGAAGAATGCACTTACCAATGCAGGAGATATAAGAGATGCAGGTTCCTGGCAAATTGAAACATGATTTTCACTCATTTGGATACAAGTCATCTTTCCTATGGTGTATGAAAACTGAAAAATGGATTTAGACTGTACTAAGATCTAGGTTCTGAGAACACAAGATTTTGACTGGGATGACTATTTTTGGTTGATGGATGAGTCTGTTTCTATTTTTTACTGTTTAGGTGCATGCTGAGTCGCTTCAGTCATGTTCAACTCTTTGTGACTTCATGGACTGTAGACCACCAGGCTCCTCTGTCCATAGGATTCTCCAGGCAGGAATACTGCAGTGGGTTGCCAAACCACTCCAAGATACCTTTCCAACACAGGGACTGAACGTGGGTCTCTCTGGTCTCCTGCATTGCAGGCAGACTATCTACCACTAGCGACACCTGGGAAGCCAGCTGGGTCTGAAATAATCTTATGTGACCTTTCAACTCTTATGATTGTTTAAAAAGTGGAGTGCCAAGAAAGATTTGGAATTGAAATAATTTAATTCAGACCCGTCAGAGGGTCTGAAAGAATTATATCTATGTAAATAAAAAACAGCCCACAATTTTGCTATATAAAAAACTGGTCTTACCCAGCCATTTGACTGTGTGGTCTCCGCCTGGAGGGCAATGGGATTTAATTTTTGGATTTTGATTTCTCTGCAAGTTAATAATGGAAAGGCTTTATATTGTTCAAATTTTAATGTTGCAGATATTTTTAAAAGCAGCTAGTTAGACTAATTGCATAATTCTTGGTGAGCAATTTTTAGTTCCAGAGGGTTTTTTTTTCTTTTTTGCTTTGACTTTACCTACTTGCGAATAGTCCTCATTTCCCGTTTATAGTCTCTTCTACTTATTTCTGTCTCTTCCATTATTTCTCACTCAATAGGAGCCACTGGTTTTGATTGTCTGACTTGGGCTTCCTTCCTCAAGTAGGCTGTAATATTTCCCTGCCTGATTCCTCTGTCTCAGTTCCTTCCAACCTGTACAGTTCCAGTTCCTGGGCTCTCTAAGGGAGGACCAAAGAAGTTTTCGTTCCTCTGGCACTGTATAACATAATACCTTATAACAGCAATTCTCCTGCTTGGGCATGGAGTCTTGAGGTGAGAGAATTACGTATTTCCAAACTGCCCAGAATATTCTGCTTCTGCCAGGGCTGCTGGTCCTATCAGGATCAGGGGATTCTCTCCCCACATATGCCTCCCAGGAAGCAGACAAGTACAGTGCCTGTCACCTAAGTACTGCCTTCTACCTGGAGGACCTTGCATGCAGCTCTCAAGCCTCTCCTGTATATTTGGCTGTTTCTGCTCAAACACACTGCAGACACTGAGGGCCAACATCTTTTTACTGTCTGGGGATAATGTAGCCCAAGTTTTGGTCAAACTCTAGCATGGCTTATTTTAGTGGTTCAGTGTAGTGAAGACTTAAGAAGAAAAAATGTCAGCAACATGTATCCATACAATCCCTCCTGAGAAATCCACTCGCTCTATCATTATACTTATATTCCCAAATGGAACAGCTCTTCTAGCTCTTATATTTACACTGCATAATGTAGTCCTTTGACATATGTTTTATTTACCATTGAAGATCGGTGGTCTGAAAAAATAAGTATTGTCAAATTCTTTTCAAGAACATATTTCCCTTCCTGAAAATAAAATCCTTAATCTGGTTAATATGAATCCAACTTTCTTCTTAACAGCCAAATATTTTTAAAAGCGGGGCTGGAAAGTTTTGATTTCTCTGCAAGTTAATAATGGAAAGGCTTTATATTGTTCAAATTTTAATGTTGCAGATATTTTTAAAAGCAGCTAGTTAGACTAATTGCATAATTCTTGGTGAGCAATTTTTAGTTCCAGAGGGTTTTTTTTTCTTTTTTGCTTTGACTTTACCTACTTGCGAATAGTCCTCATTTCCCGTTTATAGTCTCTTCTACTTATTTCTGTCTCTTCCATTATTTCTCACTCAATAGGAGCCACTGGTTTTGATTGTCTGACTTGGGCTTCCTTCCTCAAGTAGGCTGTAATATTTCCCTGCCTGATTCCTCTGTCTCAGTTCCTTCCAACCTGTACAGTTCCAGTTCCTGGGCTCTCTAAGGGAGGACCAAAGAAGTTTTCGTTCCTCTGGCACTGTATAACATAATACCTTATAACAGCAATTCTCCTGCTTGGGCATGGAGTCTTGAGGTGAGAGAATTACGTATTTCCAAACTGCCCAGAATATTCTGCTTCTGCCAGGGCTGCTGGTCCTATCAGGATCAGGGGATTCTCTCCCCACATATGCCTCCCAGGAAGCAGACAAGTACAGTGCCTGTCACCTAAGTACTGCCTTCTACCTGGAGGACCTTGCATGCAGCTCTCAAGCCTCTCCTGTATATTTGGCTGTTTCTGCTCAAACACACTGCAGACACTGAGGGCCAACATCTTTTTACTGTCTGGGGATAATGTAGCCCAAGTTTTGGTCAAACTCTAGCATGGCTTATTTTAGTGGTTCAGTGTAGTGAAGACTTAAGAAGAAAAAATGTCAGCAACATGTATCCATACAATCCCTCCTGAGAAATCCACTCGCTCTATCATTATACTTATATTCCCAAATGGAACAGCTCTTCTAGCTCTTATATTTACACTGCATAATGTAGTCCTTTGACATATGTTTTATTTACCATTGAAGATCGGTGGTCTGAAAAAATAAGTATTGTCAAATTCTTTTCAAGAACATATTTCCCTTCCTGAAAATAAAATCCTTAATCTGGTTAATATGAATCCAACTTTCTTCTTAACAGCTTGACATATACATACATATATATATATGTGTGTGTGTGTGTGTGTGTGTGTATATAGCAATTGTAAATATTTGCAACACACCAAGTAACATTTAATAAAAATGGTGCTTTTATATATGTTTCAATATTCTATTACTCAACAAATATGTATGAAATGCCTTCTTACTGCCAGACATTGTTCCGGGTTCTGAGGACACAGTCATGGACAGAATAAACAAAAACGCCCCTGTGTTGGAGCGTCTAATGAAAGGCAGCATCCATTACAACAACGCAGTCACTTAAATAACAAGGTGTCTTTACTGACCTCACATGGAAGTTCAGCCGGAAGCACCACTGCCTGTGAAATGGTGCTTCTTGAAGCTTTTGATACTTCATCAGGTTCCTCAGTCTCACTGATCTGCCCAGAAGGTTCCTCTGTTGGGTCTCTTGGAATTATGACCTCCAGGTACTCCCCTGAACATAAAGGAAAGTTCATGAATATAGATTATTTAATACATCTAAGGCCATATTATTCCTCCACTGCTGTGAAGACTAATTGTTGAACAGTTGATTTCATTAATATATGGGACAACAAACTGAGTTTAAGATAGTTAAAATAAATGAACCAATGTTAACATTTAAAATAATACTTCATAATTCACCTAATATTATAACCTTAACTGCTAAATTAAAACAAATACATATTTTCACCTATTAGTTACACTATTCCCCCATCCAAAATCCAAACACAATTTAGAAAAAGACTATCCCATTCAAAATGAACAATACATATTCTGTTTCTGCTCAAACACACTGCAGACACTGAGGGCCAACATCTTTTACTGCCCAAACTCTAGCATGGCTTATTTTAGTGGTTCAGTGTAGTGAAGACTTAAGAAGAAAAAATGTCAGCAACATGTATCCATACAATCCCTCCTGAGAAATCCACTCGCTCTATCATTATACTTATATTCCCAAATGGAACAGCTCTTCTAGCTCTTATATTTACACTGCATAATGTAGTCCTTTGACATATGTTTTATTTACCATTGAAGATCGGTGGTCTGAAAAAATAAGTATTGTCAAATTCTTTTCAAGAACATATTTCCCTTCCTGAAAATAAAATCCTTAATCTGGTTAATATGAATCCAACTTTCTTCTTAACAGCTTGACATATACATACATATATATATATGTGTGTGTGTGTGTGTGTGTATATAGCAATTGTAAATATTTGCAACACACCAAGTAACATTTAATAAAAATGGTGCTTTTATATATGTTTCAATATTCTATTACTCAACAAATATGTATGAAATGCCTTCTTACTGCCAGACATTGTTCCGGGTTCTGAGGACACAGTCATGGACAGAATAAACAAAAACGCCCCTGTGTTGGAGCGTCTAATGAAAGGCAGCATCCATTACAACAACGCAGTCACTTAAATAACAAGGTGTCTTTACTGACCTCACATGGAAGTTCAGCCGGAAGCACCACTGCCTGTGAAATGGTGCTTCTTGAAGCTTTTGATACTTCATCAGGTTCCTCAGTCTCACTGATCTGCCCAGAAGGTTCCTCTGTTGGGTCTCTTGGAATTATGACCTCCAGGTACTCCCCTGAACATAAAGGAAAGTTCATGAATATAGATTATTTAATACATCTAAGGCCATATTATTCCTCCACTGCTGTGAAGACTAATTGTTGAACAGTTGATTTCATTAATATATGGGACAACAAACTGAGTTTAAGATAGTTAAAATAAATGAACCAATGTTAACATTTAAAATAATACTTCATAATTCACCTAATATTATAACCTTAACTGCTAAATTAAAACAAATACATATTTTCACCTATTAGTTACACTATTCCCCCATCCAAAATCCAAACACAATTTAGAATTAAAGCATGTGACTATCTCCATTCAATGAGTATAATTAAGAAAATTTACTCCTTTTAAATCAGAACAATTATTTACTCTTTATTTATATTTCTAATTGTTAACAACAAAAAGCCTAACTAGGAGACAACTACTGAATAAACTAGTACTTCTATGAAACACTAGTTTAAGAGTAAAATAATATGCTACTGTGAATTCTGAATCAAAGACCAGGAAAAGTATTAGATTTTTTTTTTTAATTTAACACTTAGTAATTTAGCATTTGGTCTCTATCATTAAAAAAAAGAAGCTTTTCTCTATCTAAGAGAAGAAGAGTTGTATTAAGAGGGACGGACAGTATTCTTATTATTCAATATTTCAAAGCCCAAAGCATATCCTTAGGGCACAGAACCAATATGACTAAAACCAAGTCTTTCACAACAGAGACTCTCACAACTGTTGTCTGTCTTAGGCCATCCACAAAAGTACCCCTCAAATCCCCAAAGAAGGGAACCAGAGAAAAGAGAAGCAGCTCCGAACAGAACTTATCCTGATACTATGTGAAGGCACTGGCGTTGCTAGGATGTGGCCTTCTTTCCTCCCACCGAACATCAACAGTCTCACAGAACATCACCATCACGCTAGACCATGCTGTCACCATGATGGATCCAGTCAGAGATCAGGCCACTCTATGATCATGTCTGAACATGACCATCATTCAAACCACATAAGTGATCAAACATCCCAGATCTTGGCCACTGTGAGTGACATTGCTTCTTTATCAGTTCCAGTCTCAGCCTTCTTTCATTTTTACCTTCCAGGCAGATGCCTTCTTTCATTTTTACCTTCCAACTCCTCTCATTCCCCTGGGATTTTTTTCATTTGAGCACTTTGCCTCAGAAGTTTCTCAGTTTCAAGTTTCCTGGGAGAGCTGGTTGCCCTGCTTCTCAGTAAGAATCATTAACACCTGCTTTTGGACAGCAAGCTAACTATAGCAAAGTCCCGCTTCCATGAACCCTTCCTCAAAATCACTTAACACAACCCTAAATCTTACAGTAAGTCCTCTCTTAATACAATCTTACTGAGATGCCCTATGGTTCTCCATGGTGGCCTTCTATTCATTGCAACTAGTAAAAAAAGAAAAAAAAAATCAAGGACAGGCGTGTTCCTAGTTCCTTTGGCAAAGGAAAATTGACAGGATGAAAAGGAAGAAGAATGAAAGGTAATATAGATGAAGATTTATATATAGATGAAGGTGGTCAGAGCTTTGGTCTCATTACATCCCTAAAGTGAAATAACCAGTTTCATATAAGTAATTCTATCACAAAAGCAGAGTAACAAAATGTCCTCTGGAGAGGAGCTGTTCCTTTTTTTCTTTTTTTTTTCTTGTTTCATGGAAGTTACAGAATAAAAGTACAAAAGCACCTTGGATTTCCAGATTCTCCCTGTACTATTCTTGCTTGAAATGAAATAAAAAATAGCCTTTACTTCTCTAACAATTTAAGACACTTTCATAAGTATTCTTCTTTTCTCTCTCTCTCACACACACACATGTCAAAACAGTGAAAGGTTGTACGGAACTGGCTCAATCACCTTGTGAACTGATGAGATAACAAGAGAACTGACTTTATTTAATACATTTAAAAGGTATAAGTTTTTCCACTGTAGCAGTATATAGGATGCTTTCTGCTAATTCATCTGTGGAATCAGATTATGAAGAACTATTTTCTTCACCCTGAGGACATAACCATGGGTGTGCAAAATATTTATCTCTATGAATGCTTATAAAAGCTCTGGTTATAGATGCAGAAAATTGGGAGCAGTCTAAGCAGTAACAGACCAGATAAAATATGTAATGTGATAAAAGATATTGTCACTAATTAAAATTCCATCAGAGAATATTTAACAATAAGGAACAAGTTTATGATATAAGTGAAAAAATTCAAGTTACAAAATTGTCAATTTTGTAGGTTCCCATTTTGGTAAAGTAAGAAGTATAGGACTTCCTGTTTCAGTTTTCATATTTAAGGAGTTTTGGAAGTCACCACTCCATCCTAATAAACAAAAAGCTGAACAGACAAAATTCAGCTCTTGTTTTTATTCTTTGTATTTTTTTGTTTATTTTTGGCTGTATTGGGTTCATTGCTGCACAGTAAGTCCTCTCTTAATACAATCTTACTGAGATGCCCTATGGTTCTCCATGGTGGCCTTCTATTCATTGCAACTAGTAAAAAAAGAAAAAAAAAATCAAGGACAGGCGTGTTCCTAGTTCCTTTGGCAAAGGAAAATTGACAGGATGAAAAGGAAGAAGAATGAAAGGTAATATAGATGAAGATTTATATATAGATGAAGGTGGTCAGAGCTTTGGTCTCATTACATCCCTAAAGTGAAATAACCAGTTTCATATAAGTAATTCTATCACAAAAGCAGAGTAACAAAATGTCCTCTGGAGAGGAGCTGTTCCTTTTTTTCTTTTTTTTTTCTTGTTTCATGGAAGTTACAGAATAAAAGTACAAAAGCACCTTGGATTTCCAGATTCTCCCTGTACTATTCTTGCTTGAAATGAAATAAAAAATAGCCTTTACTTCTCTAACAATTTAAGACACTTTCATAAGTATTCTTCTTTTCTCTCTCTCTCACACACACACATGTCAAAACAGTGAAAGGTTGTACGGAACTGGCTCAATCACCTTGTGAACTGATGAGATAACAAGAGAACTGACTTTATTTAATACATTTAAAAGGTATAAGTTTTTCCACTGTAGCAGTATATAGGATGCTTTCTGCTAATTCATCTGTGGAATCAGATTATGAAGAACTATTTTCTTCACCCTGAGGACATAACCATGGGTGTGCAAAATATTTATCTCTATGAATGCTTATAAAAGCTCTGGTTATAGATGCAGAAAATTGGGAGCAGTCTAAGCAGTAACAGACCAGATAAAATATGTAATGTGATAAAAGATATTGTCACTAATTAAAATTCCATCAGAGAATATTTAACAATAAGGAACAAGTTTATGATATAAGTGAAAAAATTCAAGTTACAAAATTGTCAATTTTGTAGGTTCCCATTTTGGTAAAGTAAGAAGTATAGGACTTCCTGTTTCAGTTTTCATATTTAAGGAGTTTTGGAAGTCACCACTCCATCCTAATAAACAAAAAGCTGAACAGACAAAATTCAGCTCTTGTTTTTATTCTTTGTATTTTTTTGTTTATTTTTGGCTGTATTGGGTCTTCATTGCTGCACAGGCTTTTCTCTAGTTGTGGCAAGTGGGGGTTACTCCCTAGTTGTGGTGCACGGGTTTCTCATGGCTGTGGTTTCTTTTGTTATGGAACACAGGCTCAAAGGCAGACTGGCATCTATAGTTTCAGCACATGGGCTCAGCAGCTGCAGCTCCCAGGCTCTAGAGCACAGGCTCAATAGTTGTGGCACAAATCCTGAGTTGCTCTGTGGCATGTGGGACCTTCCCAGATCAGGGATTGAATCGGTATCTCCTGCAGAGGCAGGAAGACTCCTTACCACTGAGTCACAGAGAAACCCTCTTCTTTGATTCTTAAGAAAGGACCGGACACAGCACCAACTGCTATCCCCAGGGCTGGAGAGACAGGCAGGCAGACAGAGTGTGTCAGCTTACCAGAGCAGAGAGGCAGGAGTGGAAACTGCCCTAGAAACTAATGCCAGAAACTAGACAAACCTGAAGTGGAGCTGACAAATTGCCAGACACTCAACAAGGACTAGTCTGTGAGATTTAAAATATCCACAATTTAGTGAAAAGGTTGGGGGGAATATATTATTTTGAGATTTTGTTCTAGGAGCTTGACCAGATTAACACAACAAATACTGGGAACATTCTCTGCTGCTTCAGGGGAAATGGAAACAGCCTTAAACATGCCAGAGCTCTCTATTCTTCTTAAAGAGGACTGCCCTCAGGGACAACTAGTTAATCGGAGCCTAACCTACTAAGGTATTACCAGTCTAATTGACCAGAGGAAGGGAAATACTCAACTGTAGCCCTTTCTCACCTAAAGGGAAATACCAACTCTGTCATCTATAGGGGAGAAACTCTATGAACTCTGTGAGGTTCACAGTCAATAGGCTAGGCGTAGGCTTCTTAAAGGATGGAGATCTAAGCCCAGGGCTCTATAAAGCCTCCTCCCCACAACTCATCACTGCATTACTAAAGGTCTATTTCCAGCAGTTCTTTTTACAGAGTATATTATGTCTGTGCTATGAGTGAGCTATGTCGCTTCAGTTGTGCCTGACTCTTCACGATCCTATGGAGTGTAGCGCACCAGGCTCATCTGTCCATGGGATTCTCTAGACAAGAATACTGCAGTGGGCTGCCATGCCTTCCTCCAGGGAATCTTCCCAACCCAGGAACCAAACCCATGTCTCTTTTATCTCTTGCATTGGCAGGTGGATTCTTTACCAAAAGTGCCACCAGAGAAGTCCACACTATGTCTAGTTATCAAGAAAAATTACAAGGCATACCAAAGTCGGTACAATTTGAAGAGACCATGGAAATCACAGAATCCTTCAAAACTAAAGCACAAAAACAAAGACTGAAAAATAAACACACAAAAGCATGACAGAATACCCAAGTTTGTGGGACAACTATGAAAGGTATAACATATGCATAATGGGAACGCTAGAGGTAGAACAGAGAGAAAAGGAAACAGAAGAAACATTTCAAAAAGTAATGACTGGGGCTTCCCCTGGTGGTCCAGTGGGTAAGGACGCCACCTTGCAGTGCAAGGGGCGCCAGTTCGATCCCTGGCCTGGGAAGATCCCACGTGCCGCAGAGTGGCTGGACTGATGTGTCCAATTACCGAGCCAGAACTCTGGAGCGCATGCGCCCAGAGCCGGCGCTCTACAGCGACAGACGCCAGGGTGTTGCGATGGGAGGCCCACAGGAGCCAAAGAACAAAGACGGATGAACATAGAGAAACGAAAGACCCATAGAAGTGGCCCGCCTGCTCCGCTCCCTCCCTAACCCGACCCCCACCCAAAATAAATAAATAAATAAATCTTTAAAAAAAAAAAAAAAGTAATGACTGGAAGGTGGAGCTAAGATGGCGGTGTAGAAGGACGTGCACTCAGCTCTCCTGCAAAATCGCCTGAATTGCAACGAGTTCTTGAAAAACCATCGACAGGAGGAGGTTGGATTTGATCACAAAAAAGATACCCCACATCGAAGAGCAAGGGAGAAGTTGCAACAAGACGGTAGGAAGGGCACAATCGCGCTCTTAAAAGTCAAACCTCATACCCGCCAGAGAGACTCGGTGGGCCAAATGTACAAAGCACTGCGTTACTGAGTCTGTGCTATGAGTGAGCTATGTCGCTTCAGTTGTGCCTGACTCTTCACGATCCTATGGAGTGTAGCGCACCAGGCTCATCTGTCCATGGGATTCTCTAGACAAGAATACTGCAGTGGGCTGCCATGCCTTCCTCCAGGGAATCTTCCCAACCCAGGAACCAAACCCATGTCTCTTTTATCTCTTGCATTGGCAGGTGGATTCTTTACCAAAAGTGCCACCAGAGAAGTCCACACTATGTCTAGTTATCAAGAAAAATTACAAGGCATACCAAAGTCGGTACAATTTGAAGAGACCATGGAAATCACAGAATCCTTCAAAACTAAAGCACAAAAACAAAGACTGAAAAATAAACACACAAAAGCATGACAGAATACCCAAGTTTGTGGGACAACTATGAAAGGTATAACATATGCATAATGGGAACGCTAGAGGTAGAACAGAGAGAAAAGGAAACAGAAGAAACATTTCAAAAAGTAATGACTGGGGCTTCCCCTGGTGGTCCAGTGGGTAAGGACGCCACCTTGCAGTGCAAGGGGCGCCAGTTCGATCCCTGGCCTGGGAAGATCCCACGTGCCGCAGAGTGGCTGGACTGATGTGTCCAATTACCGAGCCAGAACTCTGGAGCGCATGCGCCCAGAGCCGGCGCTCTACAGCGACAGACGCCAGGGTGTTGCGATGGGAGGCCCACAGGAGCCAAAGAACAAAGACGGATGAACATAGAGAAACGAAAGACCCATAGAAGTGGCCCGCCTGCTCCGCTCCCTCCCTAACCCGACCCCCACCCAAAATAAATAAATAAATAAATCTTTAAAAAAAAAAAAAAAGTAATGACTGGAAGGTGGAGCTAAGATGGCGGTGTAGAAGGACGTGCACTCAGCTCTCCTGCAAAATCGCCTGAATTGCAACGAGTTCTTGAAAAACCATCGACAGGAGGAGGTTGGATTTGATCACAAAAAAGATACCCCACATCGAAGAGCAAGGGAGAAGTTGCAACAAGACGGTAGGAAGGGCACAATCGCGCTCTTAAAAGTCAAACCTCATACCCGCCAGAGAGACTCGGTGGGCCAAATGTACAAAGCCTGTTGCAGATCAAGACCTGGGAAAGGAGCAGTGACGCCCACAGGGTACAGAGCCAGACCTGCTTTGGAGGGTCCAAATGCCCCCTTGAGCTAGAAGCGCCCTGAGCAGTCCTCGGAAGGACGGCACTCAGTTTCCCTTTGAAGGAGGTTACCATTAACCCGATCATAGAGCCGCCGAGTAGGACTGGAAATTCTGTGCACCGTGACCCGGGAGAGGGGAATAGTGATCCTGCAGGAGACTGAACCAGACTCACCTCTGAGTAATCTGACGTCTCTCGCGGTGGCGGGGGTCGACGGTGGCCTGCAGCAGGGTCAGGATTGCTGCAGAAGTGCGTCTCAAAGAGCGTGTGGGAATAAATCCTTTGTGAGAGAGACACCATTTTCCCTACTGTAGTTTGGCTGCTGGTCGAACTACAGGGAGGGAATTTAGCTCCACCCAGTAAGAAAAGGGATTTGGATTAAGGATTGAGAAACTCCCAGGGCCAGCCTGGGTGAGCCTTTTAGTTCTGGAATAGGCCGAAATAAACAAGCAGTCCAAAGAGGTCTTCAGATCCTACCACTACCAGAGGCAAGAAAAAGACTGATAATCCCTGAACAGTCAGCAAGAGACAGAAGAACATAAACACTATTTTCACATTTTGTCTGAAGCTGGAGTTAGTGCTGGATTTTTAAAATTTCATTTTATTTCTGATTCTTTTTTATTGCCTCTTTTTGATTTTTTTTTATTGTTTTTTCCCCTTTTTTCCAAACCCACTCAGCCCCACCCCCCATTTTGTGTGTGTGTGTGTGTGTGTGTGTGTTTACTTCCTCCACTGAATTCTATTGAAGGTACTAATCTCATCAGTAAGACTGAATATATTCAAGTTGACAGAATTTTTTTTTTTTTTTCTTTTAAACCACACATTTTATTTTGGTATAAACTGCTGGTTCTGCATTGGCCTTTTATAGTTCTGTGGGGGGGAAGTTGTTTGTTTTTATTGTTTTTGCTTTGTTTATCTATATTTTTCTATATACTTATCTCTGTTCTAATTTTTAAATTTTTTATTTGTAACAACTACTTCCTCTATGATTCTTTCTTTGCTTTCTCTGATGCTCTTTTCCTACAGCACTAAACTCTAATACATATAAATCTTTATCTCCCTATATTTAACCTTGCAGAATTATTCTATATTTCTCTTTTATCCTTCCTTTCTATTTTTCCCTTTTCCCACAATATTTCTTAGTCTGTTCTGTCCTCATTGCTTTATCCCCAACTGGATATCCCCCTGCTCTAGCATTATTCTCCAATTGGTGCTCTACTTAGTTTGGTTATTAACTGGTGGATATCATTCTTGGTTTTCTCTATTCACTGTGCTAACATATTGTACTGCATTTTTGGTTGGAATGTTTGGGTTATGTCACAGCTATATATGTTTGTGTGTATAATTCAATACACTAGATAGTACTTGCATAAAATTTTAATTGTCATTTGTCAAAGGTATACCTTCTGTTCCTCATTTGCGTATATATGTTTTAATATCATTTAATGCCATAAAAAATCAACCATGAAATCTTCATTCCCTGGTCAGGCAACATGCCCCAGGGCTTTAGGGAGGGAGCACTGACTCCAAAACTCTACAGTACTAGAGAATACCTAACACTAGAGAGCAGTAAACAGTGAGAACGCCAACAAAGCAGTAAACAGTGAGAACGCCTCTCTTGAAGCACTTGTATGCAAGTCCTGACATCACCCAATCACCAGAATCACCCAGAATAAGAAGCCCCATCCAAACAACAAATGCCGATAGACGTAACTCAAAGTATGGAAAATGGAAACCCCAAACATAGTTAGTTAAAAAATAAATAACAATGAAACAGCAGAGAAATACCACACAAGTGAAGGAGTAAACTACAAACACACAAGTTCAAATTAATGAAGAGGATTTAGACAAACTTTCTGAAAGTGAATTTAGAAGAATGATAATAAAGATGATCAAAGACACCGAAAACAGAATTTTAGAGAAATTTCAAGATACAACTAACACACTGAATAAAGGAATACAAGACCTTACAAAAAAACTAACAGAGACAAACAACTCAATTGCTGAACTTAAAAACACTGTAGAAGGAATCAAGAGCAGAGTATCTGAGACAGAAGAATGGATAAGTGAGCTGGAAGATAAAATGGTGGAAGTAACTGCTGAAAAACAGAATCAAGCTCAAAGAATGAAAAGAGCAGAGGATAGCCTCAGAGATCTCTGGGATAATATCAAATGCACCAATATTCAAATTATAGGGGTTCCAGAAGAAGAAGAAAAAAAGAAAGGCTATGAGAAAATTTTTGAAGAGATTCTAGTTGAAAATTTCCCCAACATGGGAAAAGAAATAGTCAATCAAGCCCAAGAAGCACAAAGAGTCTCATACAGAATAAACCCGAGAAGAAACACACCAAGACACATATTAATGAAGCTAACACAAATTAAACACAAACACAGAATTCTAAAAGCAGCAAGGGAAAAGCAACTTGTGACATACAAGGGAAAGCCCATACGTTTAAAAGCTGATCTTTCAACAGAAACTCTGCAGGCCAGAAGGGAATGACAAGACACATTTAAAGCACTGAAACAGAATCATCTGCAACCAAGAATACTCTACCTTGCAAGGATCTCATTCAAAATGGATGGAGAAATCAAAAACGTTACAAATAAGCAAAATTAAAAGAATATACTAATACCAAACCAGCCTTACAACAAGTGTTAAAGGACCTACATAGACAACAAGTATAAAAGAAGAAGATCCACAACACAAAGCCATCATAACATCTAAGAAGATGACAATAGGATCATTTATATCAATAATTACTTTGAAAGTAAATGGACTAAATGCCCCAACCAAAAGACACAGACTCTCTGAATGGATTCAAAACCACAACCCATACATATGCTGCCTCCAGGAAACTCACTTCAGACCTAGAGACACTCATAGACTGAAAGTGAGAGGATGGAAAAAGATACTCCTTGCAAATGAAAATCAAAAGAAAGCTGGAGTAGCAATCCTCAAATCAGACAAAATAGACCTCAAAATAAAGAAGATTAGAAGAGACAAGGCAGGTCACTACATAATGATCAAGGGATCAAGCCAAGAGGAAGACATAACAATCAGAAGTATCTATGCACCCAACACAGGAGCACCCCAATACATAAGACAAATACTTTCAGACATAAAAGAAGAAATCGAGAATAACACAATCATAGTAGGAGACTTTAACATTCTTCTCACACCAATGGACAGATCATCAAAACAGAAAATTAATAAAGAAACAAGGAGAAATAAAAAAAATTCTAAGAAGTAAATGACAATGAACACACGACAGTGCAAAAACCTATGAGATACCGCAAAAGCAATTCTAAGAGGGAAGTTTATAGCAATACAATCCCACCTCAAGAAACTAGGAAAATCTCAAACAGATGACCAAACTGTACTCTTAAAGCAACCGGAGAAAGAAGAACAAAAACACCGCAAAGTTAGCAGAAGAAGACAAATCATAAAGATCAGAGCAGAAATAAATGAAAAAGAAATGAAAGAAACTATAGTAAAGATAAATAAAACAAAAAGCTGGTTCTTTGAAAAGGTAAATAAAATTGACAAACCACTGGCCGGACTCATCAATTAAAAAAGAGAGAAGTACCAGATCAACAAAATCAAAAATGAAAAAGGAGAGATTACAACAGATAATGCAGAAATCCAAAGGACTATAAGAGACTATTATGAACAACTATGTGGCAACAAACTAGACAACCTGGAAGAAATGGACAGTTTCTTAGAGAAGATTAATCTCCCAAGACTCAACCAGAAAGAAATAGAAACTATGAACAACCCAATCACAAGCTCAGAAATTGACTCTGTGATTAAAAATCTACCCAAAAATAAAAGCTCAGGGCCAGATGGCTTCACAGCCGAATTCTATCAAACATTTAAAGAATAGCTAATGCCTGTCCTCCTAAAACTCTACCGAAGAATTGCACAAGAAGGAACATTTCCAAACATATTCTACAAGGCTGCCATCACCCTGATAACAAAGCCAGGCAAAGACAACACAAAAAAGGAAAACTACAGGCCAATTTCACTGATGAATCTAGATGCCAAAATTCTCAACAAAATCCTAGCTAACAGAATTCAACAACATATCAAAAAACTCATACATCATGATCAAGTCGGGTTCATCCCAGGCATGCAAGGATTCTTCAATATCCGCAAATCAATGAATGTGATACACCATATCAACAAATTGAGAGACAAAAATCACATGATCATCTCCATAGTTGTCGAAAAAGCCTTTGACAAAGTACAGCATCCATTTATGATAAAAAAAACTCTTCAAGAAATGGGCATAGAAGGAACCTATCTCAACATAGTGAAAGCCATATATGAGAAGCCCACAGTGAACATTATCCTCAATTGTGAAACACTGAAAGCATTCCCTCTAAGATCAGGAACAAGACAAGGGTGTCCATTTTCACCACTCTTATTCAACATGGTCCTGAAAGTTCTAGCAACAGCAATAAGAGAAGAGAAAGAAATCAAAGGAATCCAGATTGGAAAGGATGAAGTCAAACTCTCTCTATTCACAGACATGATATTATACATAGAAAATCCCAAAGACACTATTATAAAACTACTGGAGCTAATCAGCGAATTCAGCAAAGTCGCAGGATACAAAATCAATACACAGAAATCACTGGCATTCCTATACACAAATAATGAAAAATCAGAAAACGAAATCAAAAAGGCCCTTCACCATTGCAACCAAAACAATGAAATATCTAGGAATAAACCTACCAAAGAAACAAAAGAACTGTACACAGAAAATTACAAGACACTCATGAGAGACATTAAAGAAGACTTAAACAGATGGAGAGATATTCCATGTTCCTGGAACGGAAGAATCAATATTGTGAAAATGACCATACTACCAAATATCATCTACAGATTCAATGCAATCCCTATCAAACTACCAATGACATTCTTCACAGAACTAACCCAAAGAATAGCACAATTCATATGGAAACACAAAAGACCCCAAACAGCCAAAGCAATCCTGAGGAAGAAGAGTGGAGCTGGAGGGATCAGCCTCCCCAACTTCAGACTCTACTACAAAGCAACAGTTATCAAGACAGTATGGTACTGGCACAAAAACAGAAATATCGACCAATGGAACAAGATTGAGAACCCAGAGATAAACCCACGCACCTATAGGTACCTTATTTTTGACAAAGGAGGCGAACATATAAAATGGGACAAAGACAGCCTCTTCAACAAATGGTGCTGGGAAAATTGGACAGCTACATGCAAAATAATGAAGTTGGAACATTCCCTGACACCATACACAAAGATCAACTCAAAATGAACTAAAGACCTGAATTTAAGACCAGAAGCCATAAAACTCTTGGAGGAGAATATAGCCAAAACACTCAAGGACATAAAGCAAGATCTTCTATGACCCACCCACTAGAATAGTGAAAGTAAAAATGAAAATGAACCTGTGGGACCTAATGAAACTTAAAAGCTTTTGTACAGCAAAAGAAATCACAAAAAAGCTCAACAGACACCCCACAGAGTGGGAGAAAATCATAGCAAATGAAACAACAGGCAAAGAATTAATCTCCAAAATCTACAAGCAACTCAGACAACTCAGCACAGGAAAAACGAACAACCCAATCAAAAAATGGGAAAAGGACCTAAACAGACACCTCTTCAATGACGACATACAGATGGCCCAAAAGCACATGAAACGATGCTCAACTTCAATAATTAGAGTAATGCAAATCAAAACTACAATGAGATATCACCTCACACCCGTCAGAATGGCCATCATCCACAAATTGAGAGACAATAAATGCTAGAGAGGGTGCAGAGAAAAGGGAACCCTCTTGCATTGCTGGTGGAAATGTAACTTGATACAGCCTCTATGGAAAAGTCTGGAGATTTCTTACAAAACTAAAAATAGAAGCACCCTATGACCCAGCAATCCCACTCTTAGGCTTATACCCTGATGAAATTAAATCGAAACACCTGTACCCCAATGTTCATTGCAGCTCTCTATACAATAGCTAGAACATGGAAGCAACCTAGATGCCCATCGACGAACGAACGTATGCAACAGCTCTGGTACATATATACAATGGAATACCACACAGCTGTAAAAAGAGATGCAAAAGAATCAGCTCTAATGAGGTGGCTCGATCTAGAACCTATCATAAAAAGTGAAGTCAGTCAAAAAGAGAAAGACAGGTATAATATACTAACACATACATATGGAATCTAGTGGGATGGTGATGATGGCAAATGCAGTGAAGCAATGGAAAAACAGACATGGACAGTGGACGTATGGACATTGTGGGGAAGGAACAGTGGGTGGGAGGCGTAAAGGAAGTAGCATGACGGCCTGTACTATCATATGTGAAGAAAATAGCTATGGTCATTGCTCTGTGAGAAAAGGAGATCCTTTAGGGTTGTTGTGTAACCGTCTGGAGGGGTGGGATGGGGAGGATATACATATGACTAGTCTGGAAACATACATATCTATAAACAACAAAACTCTATAAAAGTTAAAAGTAAAATAAATTTTTTTTTTAAAAAAAGTAATGACTGAGAATTTCCTGAATTAATGTCAAACATTAAATCACAGACCCAGGAAGTTCGGAGAACACCAAGAAGGAACCCCACCCTACCATCACCACCAGAATCTAGGGCTATCATCTTTAAACTATAGAAAATCAAAAGAAAACAATATTCACAAAAGCTAGACAAACAAACAAACAAAAAAAACCTTGCCTATAGAGTATCAAAGGTAAGATCTGTATTTGACTTACTCTGAGAAACCAGGAAGGCAAGAAGAGAGTAGCTAAAAATGCTTAAAAGTGTAACAGAAATAAACCACCCACCCAGAATTCTATACCCTCTAATGCGATCTTTTAAATCTGAAGGAGACACAGAGTTTCTTCTCAGACAAATATTAAAAAATTTATTATCAGTGGATCTGCCTGAAAGAAACGTTAAAGTTCTCTAGTGAGAAGAAAAGTAATACACATCAGAAATGCATATCTACATGAAGAAAGGAGATCAAGGAAGGAATAACTGAATATAAATTTTTTAAAAATGTATTTTTCTTATGTGATTCAGAAAATAAGTTTATTCCAAATAATAGAAACACTATATTCACTAATTAATGCTTATGTAATATATTATATAAATATTTACAAACATATGGTTGTATACGTGAATATATGTGACATAAATGAAAGCAACAATATAAAGTATAGGAGGGAGGAATAATCATTTTATTATTATAAGGTATTAATACTACCTATGAAATAGTACAGTGTTATTTGAAAGTGGACTTGGATTAATTGGAAACGCATATTGCAAACTTCAGGATAATCACTAAAACTATTTTAAAAGCTATGACTGATATGCTAAAAAAGAAGAAAAATGGAATCATATAAAATGCTCAATAAAATCACAAAAAGAGTACAAGATAAAAACAGGAACAAAGAATAAGGCAACAAAAACAGAAAAAAAGGAATGACTATGGTAGACATTCTTCCAACTGTATCAGTAGCGTTTTGAATGTCAATGGTCTAAATGACCAGTTAAAAGACAGAGATTATTTACAGTGGATCAAAAAACAAGACCCAACTCTGTGTTGTTTAGAAGAAACTCACTTTAAATATAAAGGCAAACAATGATTAACAGTAAGTGGATGGAAAAATACACTATGTTAATAGTAAACCAAGGGAAGCAAGAGTAGCTATATTATTTAAAGTCAAAAGATCAGACTTTAAAGAAAATAAAAAGCTACCAGCGATAAAGAACATGACATGATGATAGGGATCAATACTCCAAGAGGACAAACAAATCTTAATGAGCATACATCCAGCAACAGAGTATGAAACAATGTGATGCAAAAACTAATAGAACTTCACAGAGAAATAAATGAATCCACTATCACAGTTTGAAATCTCCACATCTGTGTCTCAGAAATGGACAGTTCTAGCAGACAGAAAATCAGTAAGGACATAATCGCAAACATCATTAATGTAATCCATCATATCAACAGATTAAAAGGGAAAAAAATCACAATATCCTATCAACAGATGCAGAAAAAGCAGGGTCACTGCTTGTCAGTGGCTGGGGGTGAGAGGGAGGGGACTATGTGGGAAATCTCTGCAACTTCCTCTCAGTTTCTGTAAACCTAAAACTGCTCTATAAAAGTATACACATAGGGAACTATGTGGTAGAAATTTAAGACAAATTCTTGAATGCATATGAATAGACTAGTTACGTAAATCCAAGATATTTAGTGGCTATTTCTGGCTGATGGAGTCATGAGTAATTTTATTATATACATAACTAATGATATCAGTTATTTTTAATATCTAATATACCTAATATTCTGATTTTCTATACTGAATATACAGTTGTTTTATTAGATTGAACTATATACACTCCTCAAATACAGAAATAAAATGATCAAGACTACAGATCGAGCAAATGTGTCTTCAGCCCTACTTACAACATGCACATGAAATCATAGAAGAGGATTATTTTCTTTATGTACGATGTAAAAATGGGTAGAGAACACTGCTTTTCAGTTAATATACAGTAAACCAGCTTACCACAAATCACCTCATATTCAGGTGATCTAAGCAATCTCCAAAACTATTATCTGAAACCAATATAAAATAAATATAATCCCAGAGAAAAAGTAGACTTCTTCCAACTGTATCAGTAAATCATTAAATGACCAGTTAAAAGACAGAGATTATTTACAGTGGATCAAAAAACAAGACCCAACTCTGTGTTGTTTAGAAGAAACTCACTTTAAATATAAAGGCAAACAATGATTAACAGTAAGTGGATGGAAAAATACACTATGTTAATAGTAAACCAAGGGAAGCAAGAGTAGCTATATTATTTAAAGTCAAAAGATCAGACTTTAAAGAAAATAAAAAGCTACCAGCGATAAAGAACATGACATGATGATAGGGATCAATACTCCAAGAGGACAAACAAATCTTAATGAGCATACATCCAGCAACAGAGTATGAAACAATGTGATGCAAAAACTAATAGAACTTCACAGAGAAATAAATGAATCCACTATCACAGTTTGAAATCTCCACATCTGTGTCTCAGAAATGGACAGTTCTAGCAGACAGAAAATCAGTAAGGACATAATCGCAAACATCATTAATGTAATCCATCATATCAACAGATTAAAAGGGAAAAAAATCACAATATCCTATCAACAGATGCAGAAAAAGCAGGGTCACTGCTTGTCAGTGGCTGGGGGTGAGAGGGAGGGGACTATGTGGGAAATCTCTGCAACTTCCTCTCAGTTTCTGTAAACCTAAAACTGCTCTATAAAAGTATACACATAGGGAACTATGTGGTAGAAATTTAAGACAAATTCTTGAATGCATATGAATAGACTAGTTACGTAAATCCAAGATATTTAGTGGCTATTTCTGGCTGATGGAGTCATGAGTAATTTTATTATATACATAACTAATGATATCAGTTATTTTTAATATCTAATATACCTAATATTCTGATTTTCTATACTGAATATACAGTTGTTTTATTAGATTGAACTATATACACTCCTCAAATACAGAAATAAAATGATCAAGACTACAGATCGAGCAAATGTGTCTTCAGCCCTACTTACAACATGCACATGAAATCATAGAAGAGGATTATTTTCTTTATGTACGATGTAAAAATGGGTAGAGAACACTGCTTTTCAGGTAATATACGAAGTAAACCAGCTTACCACAAATCACCTCATATTCAGGTGATCTAAGCAATCTCCAAAACTATTATCTGAAACCAATATAAAATAAATATAATCCCAGAGAAAAATTGTAGATATTCTAAGGCAAGATAATTTGGGGTAATTTTTGGCAACCAATAACATTAAACTGTAAGCTTAGTAAAATAATAAAAGTTAAACATTAAAAAAATAAGCTTTTCCCTATGAATTGAGCTGCAAAAATTGATTATATATTTAATTTTTAAAGCATGCCAAAAGATTTTTTTTTTTTTACATCCATCTTTGTTCTTTGGCCTATGTGGGCCTCCCATCACAGTGGCCTCTCTTGTCGCAGAGCACTGGCTCTAGGCTCATGCGCTCCAGAGCTCTGGCTCAGTAGTTGGACCCATCGGTCCAGCTGCTCTGCAGCACGTGGGATCTTCCAAGGCCAGGGATCAAACCGGCACCCCTTGCACTGCAAGGCGGTGTGCTTACCCACTGGACCACCAGCGAAGCCCCCAAATGATTTTTAAAATAGAAACGTTTTAATACTGTTTTTTCAAAAGTGTAACTTTTAGTGTAGTACTTTTATTGTTTTTTGTTTTTTATTTTTTTGTTTTTATTTGTCAATAGATTAAATCTTGTTCGTCATGAGGACATGTTTTCTAATAATTAACAAAACTTGGTGAAGACTGAAAAAAAGTAAAATCCCTTATTGCTATCATACTTGAACTACTTTATCATAGTGATTTGATGAAAAAAGTTATTCCTCAATACTTAATGACCCTTCAAATCTGTCAACATTTAAAAAGACAAAGCAAGGTTTCAGTTTTCATCGTAAATGATTTGGAAATAGAGAGAGACAGAGGCAAACAACAATATAGGAAACATCTGTCTAATGCTACAAACAAACTTCCTGTTTTCTCATGCAACCTTGGAAAAAAACTTTCAATTTACTCAATTATTTAATGGGATAAATAATGACTTCCTTGTTGGATTGTTTTGATTACATTTAATAAAATGCATTGTGTATCAGGCCTAGAATAGACACTCCATTTCCTTCTCTTTCCTAGTTTCTGATATCAAATTGAATATAAGCAATATTTTTATTTTTAAAAGGCCATAAATCCATCTTTCTCAGTTTGCATAACCAACCAAGTATGTTTCAGAAAGCACTGCAACATATCCCTGAAATTTCAACACTGAACATCATTGTTTCTGTCAACTTTATAATTTAGTAAATGATTCTTTAATCACAATGTAGCTGATTTTATTAAGTATGCTTAAGGCAGCACTGATTCTAGCATAATCTTCTATAGATTTAATTGTCATATCAAAGACTGTAACATTCCCTAACACTAGGGTATGTAAACAGGTATTTCTCCAAGAGGTAAAGGAAACAAACTGCACAAAAAGATATAATTTGATAGTCTAGTCCTCAGCTATCTTAATTGTTGTCTGTGGGGCATTATAAAGGCCACAAAATTAGGAATCTTTTATTTAAGGCTATGTCCAAAGAAAAATAAGTGATCAAAATAAAACTCCTTACCTAACAAATATGTATAAAAACAGACATACTCAATAAAGCCAAGCAAAAGTTGGTTTCAAATAATAAAAAGCTAAATCTACACTATTTAAATATGCACATTTATCCTGGCACTGAAACTGCACAAATTCTACCAGTTCCCTCAAATGTAGGCATCAATATATATTTATATTTTACTCTTGGCACTTTCATCTTGTAATTTTAGTTCATAACATGCAGGAATAGCTCCAAGGCAGAGAATATGTGAGGAAATGCTGGTTTTGGTGGTCTGTGTGTTCCATTTTTATCTGCATTTCTGTTCTATTTGGTTTATTTTCTCTTTTTTTCCTCTCCTTTTCCCTTCTCATAGTCTATTACCTATTATCCACTCTTCCTTTAGCCATATTTTCTTACCTACCTCTTAGTCAAACTCACTACACAAAAATGGTTCTATATCTTGCAACTCCAGACTGTTGTCTTCAGACGAGCAGTTTATTAGACATGCACACGCCTAGTGACCTTCCTAGACCTACTGGATAAGAATCTGCATTTTAAAAGGATCCCAAGTGATCTGAAGGTACCCTGAAGTTTGAGGAGCAATGTTCATTATCAATTCATACCTGGTGTGACACCGTTCCATAACATTAACAGGGAATGAGCCACTAGTTGATACTGTATCATGTATTTATTTTTTTCACTGTTTCTGGTCCATCCATCTAGAATGAAAGAGAGTTTGAGGTCAAGTAACTAGTCTTTTTTACTCCCTTCTATCTCTGGTACACACAATAGAGCCTTTAACATGGTAGATGCTTGATATTTATACAAGTGGACATAATCATAAGATGCTGTGTATTCATATGCACAGCAGACATAAACATTTGTTACTTGATTTATGATTAAATAAATCCATGCCTAGTTTTTCATTTGGGGGGTGAGTGAAGAAGTGGGTTGTATCTGAAGGACAGTGGTTTGTTCTACCTACCACACTTAGCCTGACTGTTTAAAGGAAGTACATCTATATTTTAATCAGTATAACCTTAAAGACAGGAAGGAACTGAATGAAGTTAGAGAAAATCACTGAAGCTTAGAGAGCACTAAGCTTGCCTCTGCTCTCCTAAATATTTTCATTGTTTATAGTTTTTCTGAGAGTTACTAAGGTAATATTAGCATTACCTATGCTATTGGCAGGCTTCCCAGTTGGTTCTGTGGTAAAGAATCTGCCTGCCAAGCAGGATACCAGGGGTTCAATCCCCTGGTCAAGAAGATCCCCTGGAGAAAGAAAAATGACAACCCACTGCAGTATCCCTGCCTGGGAAATTCCATGGACAGAGGAGCCTGGTGGACTACACAGTCCTTGGGATTGCAAAAGAGTCAGACATGACTTTGAGATTAAACAGCAACAATTCTATCTACTTATTTCCTGCAATTGGATACAGGAAACACTCAGATGAAAGAATTGAAAGGTCAGTTAATGAAAACAAACCCTAATTACATCCCCTCTGAAGAAATTTAACACATATCAAGGATAATCCCATTCAGCAGATCATCCAGAATGAAATAAAATCAAGATTTATTGAATAAGTTTGCAAACAAAACTGACCATCAGACTTTCGATTATTGTCTTTAATGAATGACACTGTATTGACTCTATTCTGGTTGCTATGCTTTTAAAGTCTTAAAAAGTTACGAGATGTTCATTATCAATTCATACCTGGTGTGACACCGTTCCATAACATTAACAGGGAATGAGCCACTAGTTGATACTGTATCATGTATTTATTTTTTTCACTGTTTCTGGTCCATCCATCTAGAATGAAAGAGAGTTTGAGGTCAAGTAACTAGTCTTTTTTACTCCCTTCTATCTCTGGTACACACAATAGAGCCTTTAACATGGTAGATGCTTGATATTTATACAAGTGGACATAATCATAAGATGCTGTGTATTCATATGCACAGCAGACATAAACATTTGTTACTTGATTTATGATTAAATAAATCCATGCCTAGTTTTTCATTTGGGGGGTGAGTGAAGAAGTGGGTTGTATCTGAAGGACAGTGGTTTGTTCTACCTACCACACTTAGCCTGACTGTTTAAAGGAAGTACATCTATATTTTAATCAGTATAACCTTAAAGACAGGAAGGAACTGAATGAAGTTAGAGAAAATCACTGAAGCTTAGAGAGCACTAAGCTTGCCTCTGCTCTCCTAAATATTTTCATTGTTTATAGTTTTTCTGAGAGTTACTAAGGTAATATTAGCATTACCTATGCTATTGGCAGGCTTCCCAGTTGGTTCTGTGGTAAAGAATCTGCCTGCCAAGCAGGATACCAGGGGTTCAATCCCCTGGTCAAGAAGATCCCCTGGAGAAAGAAAAATGACAACCCACTGCAGTATCCCTGCCTGGGAAATTCCATGGACAGAGGAGCCTGGTGGACTACACAGTCCTTGGGATTGCAAAAGAGTCAGACATGACTTTGAGATTAAACAGCAACAATTCTATCTACTTATTTCCTGCAATTGGATACAGGAAACACTCAGATGAAAGAATTGAAAGGTCAGTTAATGAAAACAAACCCTAATTACATCCCCTCTGAAGAAATTTAACACATATCAAGGATAATCCCATTCAGCAGATCATCCAGAATGAAATAAAATCAAGATTTATTGAATAAGTTTGCAAACAAAAACTGACCATCAGACTTTCGATTATTGTCTTTAATGAATGACACTGTATTGACTCTATTCTGGTTGCTATGCTTTTAAAGTCTAAGTTACGAGAAAATTGTGTGTATGAACTGATCATTCTAAGTGTGAATGCTAAATTATACAAGCGATTCACAAATCATGAGTAGGGAAGTGACCTTTTGTGGTCTTGTAAAATATTCCATTGAAATACCTATGGCATGATAATGCACATCTAACCCAGATAAATTCAGCAATTTACCAGTTTTTTTTCTGTTAGTGTTTTCCTACAATTATGTGAAAAAAAAATCACAGATTAATCTGAATAGAAATTCATGAAATGTATGGTTTGAGCAATATTCCAAATGAATGACACAATTTTTGTTATAATGTTAGTTGAACATAAAAGCATATATATGTATATATGTGTAGATATATACACATATCTATGTATAATACATATATGTAAATGATACATACCTATAAATGTACTGGTGTATATGTGCACAAATATACATATAATATGGCAAGAAAATTACTGTTATTTTAACAGTGATTACTTCTGAGAGGTAGGAATAAAAGTCATTTTCAAATTTTTGTTCTTCATTCTTCATAATATGGGCTTCCCATTTAGTGATAAAGAATCCACCTGCCAATGCAGAAGATGCGAGAGATCTGGATTCAAGCCCTGGGTCTGGAAGATCCCCTAGAGGAAGAAAAGGCAACCCACTCCAGGATTCTTGCCTGGGGAATCCCATGGACAGAGGAAGGAGCCTGGCGGGCTACAGTCCAAGGGGTCGAAATGAGTCTGACGGGGCTGAACACACACAGAGAGAAAGAGGAACAGCTGGTCAGACATCAGAGACTCATCATCACTGTGCTATGGTGTCTCCCAGCCCCTGCATATAACAGTCCATTTATCACAAAAATGATATGATAGAACCAAAGACAGACACAGAATTTTCAGAGCTGATAAAAACAACGTATGGCCCAAAATCCCAGTGAAAATGTCTAAGGTATTAATTCCTATGATAGCATAAGATTATACTCCATTTGACATTAAATTGATGTTCTAGTTAGGATCCTTAATTTACATAGAAAGGGCAATGTACCTGTGAGTATATATGTTTACCAATCTTGTTGCTCACTGAATTATCTCACAAGAATGTTTTTTATTACAAAGAATTCCCAGGGATGGTTTGTATGTTGTTGAACTGACTCTCACTACCAGAGAAAATCATTCATAAATAGTGTCATGTGGAGTCATTGTCATTAGGTAATGATGATTCTTCTCAGTCCAAATTAGATATGAAGGCACAGATACAGTTCTAATTATTTTTCCTTCAAGTATCTTCAAGTTCTTTATAATCACCTAAAGTAGAACACAAACTTTGATAGCAAACTTTGATATTTGGTATGCCTTTTTTTTTTAAATAAAAAATGTCCATCAGTATTTTACACATTTTAAATAGTTAATTAACATCTTTTACTGATATCCAAGACTATTTCCACAAAATACCAGGGACTTTGTACCTGAGGATTTTAATTTCCAGATTCAATAAAGTGTAAATAATTTTAGTATGTGTTACAGTTTTTACTTTCATATTTTCATGTGACTAGACATTGAAATTGCTCGTTTTCACATAAAAGCAACCTTTTAAAGGATACTTTCATTTACTTTCACTCTCTCAGAAATAGTGTATATAAGTGCAACCTTTTTTCAACTTGAATAAAAATTGTAGAAGCTGAGTCTATACACCTGTGTAAACCTTTGAGGCAGCAATAGGTTTGGGTTTTCTTATTTCCCTTTTATTCTGTGAGATATACTAATATGAGAGACAACTCTTCACTTAAGCCTAGGAAAGTTTCTCACTTTCCTGATAGATAAGACCCTAAAAGAAGCTTTTTCAGGTTGGGATAAAATAAGAGATACTATGTACTGATCGATTAAGTCTCAAATCCTAGGGAAAACAACGTTTTGGCCCCATATAAAATCCACACAAATGATATGATAGAACCAAAGACAGACACAGAATTTTCAGAGCTGATAAAAACAACGTATGGCCCAAAATCCCAGTGAAAATGTCTAAGGTATTAATTCCTATGATAGCATAAGATTATACTCCATTTGACATTAAATTGATGTTCTAGTTAGGATCCTTAATTTACATAGAAAGGGCAATGTACCTGTGAGTATATATGTTTACCAATCTTGTTGCTCACTGAATTATCTCACAAGAATGTTTTTTATTACAAAGAATTCCCAGGGATGGTTTGTATGTTGTTGAACTGACTCTCACTACCAGAGAAAATCATTCATAAATAGTGTCATGTGGAGTCATTGTCATTAGGTAATGATGATTCTTCTCAGTCCAAATTAGATATGAAGGCACAGATACAGTTCTAATTATTTTTCCTTCAAGTATCTTCAAGTTCTTTATAATCACCTAAAGTAGAACACAAACTTTGATAGCAAACTTTGATATTTGGTATGCCTTTTTTTTTTAAATAAAAAATGTCCATCAGTATTTTACACATTTTAAATAGTTAATTAACATCTTTTACTGATATCCAAGACTATTTCCACAAAATACCAGGGACTTTGTACCTGAGGATTTTAATTTCCAGATTCAATAAAGTGTAAATAATTTTAGTATGTGTTACAGTTTTTACTTTCATATTTTCATGTGACTAGACATTGAAATTGCTCGTTTTCACATAAAAGCAACCTTTTAAAGGATACTTTCATTTACTTTCACTCTCTCAGAAATAGTGTATATAAGTGCAACCTTTTTTCAACTTGAATAAAAATTGTAGAAGCTGAGTCTATACACCTGTGTAAACCTTTGAGGCAGCAATAGGTTTGGGTTTTCTTATTTCCCTTTTATTCTGTGAGATATACTAATATGAGAGACAACTCTTCACTTAAGCCTAGGAAAGTTTCTCACTTTCCTGATAGATAAGACCCTAAAAGAAGCTTTTTCAGGTTGGGATAAAATAAGAGATAATATGTACTGAGTTCAGATTAAGTCTCAAATACACTAGGTAGAGATTTTTGCAATGTGGTAGACACAGGTTTGATTCCGGCTCAGGAAGATCTCTTGGAGTAGGAAACGGCAACCTACTCCAGTATTCTTTCTTGGAGAATCCCATGGACAGAGAAGCCTTGTGGGCTACAGTCCATTGGGTCACAAAGATTTGGACACGACTGAGCAACTGACAATTTCACTTTGTTTTTCACCCTAGATACTTTTACACATAATGTCCTAAAATGCATAGTATTATTTTCTCATTTCACTGATAAAGAAATGCAGTTGTTTTAAAAAATTAAATTGCCCTAGTTCACAGAGTCAAACTCCAATCCAGGGACATCTAACTTCGAATCCTGGACTCTTAGCTACAGAGGTATTCTTTGGCTGGTCCATGTACATCATGCAGACCTGCTTCTGTTAAAGAGTGAAGGACCCTAATGTGCACTTTCAACTATCAAACACCTTGCATTCTACACTATATGAATTTATCTTTGAAATGAAAATGTGAAAATGTTCACAGTGATTGCCTCCAGGTATTGTCATTCTGAGTGACATTTTTCCAGCTTCTTTCATATTTTCTATACAAATTCAGATTTTTTTTTATAATAAGCATATCTTATTTTGGTAATTAGAGAAAATTTTTAAATTTTAAAAATATTTTCTTTGGATTTTAAAATTCTTTTCCATAATTCAAAGCTAGTTTCATATATTTGTTGAGATCATATAAATTATAAAATTAAATACTGGAATTATATAGTATCTTTCCTAAGAAAGAAAGTAGGAACAAAAAAAACACCAATTGTATAGCTCTTTTTCCCTAACTTCTAAACATTTTTGAAAGACTAACAGATTAGATATAAAACCATATTTTCTCATACTTTATACGAATTTCACCCTTATGTCAGAAAGCAAAGAGGAACTAAAGAGCCTCTTGAAGGTGAAAGAGGAGAGTGAAAAGGCTGGCTTAAAACACAGCATTCAAAGAATGAAGCTCATGGCATCCGGTCCCATCACTTCATGGCAAATAGATGGGCAAAATGGAAACAGTGACAGCTTTATTTTCTTGGCCTCCAAAATCACTGTGAAGGGTGACTACAGCCATGAAATTAAAAGATGCTTACTCTTTGAAAGAAAAACTATAACAAACCTAGACAGCATATTAAAAAGCAAAGACATCACTTTGCTGACAAAGGTTCACACAGTCAAAGCTATAATTCTCCCAGTAGTCATGTATGCATGTGAGAGGTGAGCCATAAATAAGGTTGAGTGCTGAAGAATTGATGCCTTTGAACTGTGGTGTTGGAGGAGACTCTTGAGAGTCCCTTGGACTGCAAGGAGATCAAACCAGTCAATCCTAAAGGAAATCAACCCTGAATATTCAATGGAAGGACTGATGCTGAACCTGAAGCGCTAATACTTTGGCCACTTGATGTGAAGAGACGACTCACTGAAAAAGACCCTGATGCTGGGAAAAATAGAAAGCAGAAGCAGAAGGGGATGACAGAGGATGAGATGGTTGGATAGCATCACTGACTCAAAGGACATGAGTTTGAGCAAGCTCTGGGATATGATAAGACCAGCGAAGCCTCGCTGCAGCCCATGGGGTCACAAAGAGTTGTACTTGACTGAGTGACTGAAGTGATGATACTATTAAGAGTTAAAAAAAATACAGATACAGGATGATACAGTACAGTAGCTCAGTTGGGAGAGCATTAGACTGAAGAGTAAGACTAGTGTCGATTTTCACTTGCCCTCAACATTGCTATTACAATTCAAAAGAAAAACATAATTGCCTAGTAAATAGTACAACCATAAAAATTTAATGGATAAATATAGTTCCTGGGAATTAATGTAATTCCAACTCTGCTATTATGCAATTTGTAAATGGGGATTTAAAAAATTTCAATACTCTTAATAGACAGGAATATTAAGACATTAGTAAAAAGTAATTTGAAATGTCTCATGGAAAGTTAAAGTGAAAATTATAAATCTTAAATATATGAGTATAAGTGAATTGCCATTTGGTGGTAACACAAAATGCCTGACTTTTTAAATTTTTACTTCTTAATATAATTTAAATTACATATTGCATTTCTCAGTGAAGAATTAAGAACTAAAATATAAGGCCCTCTTGCTCTATTCCCTATGTGAAATATAAACACATGGTAAATTGGCATTAGAGGCATCATTTTGTATCAAGCTGTTTGTTAATCTGATATGATTTTATGTTTTATTATCTTCCAGTATAAACCTCAGTGTGAATGAGAAAATGTTACTGATGTTAAGAAAATAAAGTTTAAAGTGTCTGTCTAGAAAAATAAATATTTCAGCCAGTAAATGGTGGGTTACCAGGTAAAGGAGGGGTATTTAGGTCAAACACAGCTCATCTGTAACATTTCCTTCCAAATCTGATGAGGATGGCCTTGTCATCACTTGAGAATGGAGTTCTATGGACCTGAGATACATAGACTTCAAGATATTTATTGTGTTGCCATAGATTTCAGAGCTAGATGTTTTATGTCAATGATTTTTTTGTAGTAAAATCCTAAAAGAAAACAACCCTGAATATTCAATGGAAGGACTGATGCTGAACCTGAAGCGCTAATACTTTGGCCTCCTGACGTGAAGAGATGACTCACTGGAAAAGACACTGATACTAGGATAAATAGAACGCAGAAGCAGAAGGGGATGACAGAGGATGAGATGGTTGGATAGCATCACTGACTCAAAGGACATGAGTTTGAGCAAGCTCTGGGATATGATAAGACCAGCGAAGCCTCGCTGCAGCCCATGGGGTCACAAAGAGTTGTACTTGACTGAGTGACTGAAGTGATGATACTATTAAGAGTTAAAAAAAATACAGATACAGGATGATACAGTACAGTAGCTCAGTTGGGAGAGCATTAGACTGAAGAGTAAGACTAGTGTCGATTTTCACTTGCCCTCAACATTGCTATTACAATTCAAAAGAAAAACATAATTGCCTAGTAAATAGTACAACCATAAAAATTTAATGGATAAATATAGTTCCTGGGAATTAATGTAATTCCAACTCTGCTATTATGCAATTTGTAAATGGGGATTTAAAAAATTTCAATACTCTTAATAGACAGGAATATTAAGACATTAGTAAAAAGTAATTTGAAATGTCTCATGGAAAGTTAAAGTGAAAATTATAAATCTTAAATATATGAGTATAAGTGAATTGCCATTTGGTGGTAACACAAAATGCCTGACTTTTTAAATTTTTACTTCTTAATATAATTTAAATTACATATTGCATTTCTCAGTGAAGAATTAAGAACTAAAATATAAGGCCCTCTTGCTCTATTCCCTATGTGAAATATAAACACATGGTAAATTGGCATTAGAGGCATCATTTTGTATCAAGCTGTTTGTTAATCTGATATGATTTTATGTTTTATTATCTTCCAGTATAAACCTCAGTGTGAATGAGAAAATGTTACTGATGTTAAGAAAATAAAGTTTAAAGTGTCTGTCTAGAAAAATAAATATTTCAGCCAGTAAATGGTGGGTTACCAGGTAAAGGAGGGGTATTTAGGTCAAACACAGCTCATCTGTAACATTTCCTTCCAAATCTGATGAGGATGGCCTTGTCATCACTTGAGAATGGAGTTCTATGGACCTGAGATACATAGACTTCAAGATATTTATTGTGTTGCCATAGATTTCAGAGCTAGATGTTTTATTCAATGATAAAACAATGATATTTTGCTTTTTTGTGGGCTCTTTACACAGCTTCTTCCAACATCAGAGTTAAAACTCAGAGCAGCCTTGGAATGATGCTGTCAATGTGGCAGATGACTGTTTCCCATGAGGAGCTGAGCATGAGAAAGATCAGCTTTTAGAGAAAATGAAGAGTAAATCAACTAAGCAGAGGTGGGGCATTTTGGAGTAGCAAGGGATCACATAACATCCTTTGTTAACAGCATAATGGTAGTTACATGCTATAGACCTTATGTTGACCATACAGACCATATGCTGTAGTAAATAGCATAATGGTCCCGAGTAATACGAGACAGAACACATCTTAGTTTTGATACAAAAAGGGAGATGGCAGAACTCTGGAATAGGAGGCTCTACACTCATAATATGATTATAGTAAAAAGCTACGCAGTGTTCAAAATGCCATTACCAATACAATGAACATCACCCTGACCAAATGTCTCTGTCTTATTAGCAATAAATAGCTTATAATTATACTCTAGTGTCTAAAACTACTAAGCTTCTACTAACAATTTGGTGTTTGAGTTTCATTCTTCAATATATATAAGAAAGACAAAGAATGATATTTAGAAAACCACATATAATCAAAAATAGAATTCTAAATGATAAGTTGATTAAACTAAAAATGATTAATTTCTTCAGAGAACTCCAATATGGATCATAAATTGAGGAAAACACCTTAAAACCTTAAGTCTCTGCAGCCTCAGAAATAATTTGAGCTACTTTATTAAATCATGCAAGTCACCGAAGCTCTTTAGGACAAAATAAAACTCTTGTGTAGAGCATAATATACCTGAACTCACATTTATAATTCAGACTTTTTAAGAAGTGTTCTTTTCAAACAATCCATCATTTTAATTGGAATTCTGAAGTTATAATGAACTATTAGTTTCTTAGAGAAAGAAAAAAAAGCAGGTATCCAATCTCTGAATCTAAAGGTTGGCAGCTAATAATTTTTCAAATTTTAATGCATTCTAGAACTACAAGAACAGTTCTATTGGCCTTTGTCCTCAATGTACTATTATCATTACACACTTACTGTTAGAATTATTGTCTAAATTAGTGGACAGTGTAGGTGTTTCAAATCATGCTGCTAATTTTAAAAAATTTACCTAATATATGATTTTGAGCAGTCTTGTCAGCTACTCAAAGGAATTCTGACTTTGTTCTATAGGCAATGCAGAGCCCTATAATCAAGTGTGAATTCTAGAAAGGCGATGAGGAGACAGGCCACCAGCAGCAGATGTAGAAGAGAAGCTGATTATCCAGGCTGATGGGGACAGGCAATGGGAATGCAGAAACATTTCGAAGGCAGAAAAGTTCACTGAATGTGGGAGAAAGAGAGGGCTCTGTGACAGCCCTGAGGTGCTGGGGTAGTAGGGATGCTTTTAAATATGATCTGAAGGTTAACATATATAAAGAGTATGAAGTCTAGGGGAAAAACACAGACTAGAACAGTGATTCAAGGGGTCTGTGAGGTCAAAACAATTTTCAAAATAATACTAAAATGTAGTCTGCCTATGATCGTGTAAAAGTAATGGAGACCAAGACAAACATTGCCTAGGCATGAATAATGAAGACAGTGACATCAAACTGTGCCATTAAGCACCATGCACTTGTGCTTAAAATAAACATTGATTTCATACAAGAAAAAAAAAAAAACCACACATACAATAGGATACCACTACATACCCATCAGAATGGCTGAAACTGGAAGACAGAGCGAGTGTTACAAAGGGTGATGAGCAACTGGAACTCTCAACACCCCTGGTGAGAATGTAAAATGGTATAACCACAGTGGAAAATGTGTAGTTTGTGCCACCATGAATAATGACTTTGAGCATCTTTTTATATGCTTGCTTGTGATCCAGTTATCTCTTTTGCTCAAGTATCTACTTATATCTTTTGCCAAATTTTTCACTGGATTGTTTGTTTTCTTATTACTGTGTTTTCAGAGTTCTCTCTATATTCTAGATACAAGTCTTTTATGATTGATTATGTGTGAAGTTTCCCTGCAATTTTTGCAAGCTGGAAAATTTTTGCTTTGCTGTTGGACATTACAATCTTCATGTTCTTGGGCGTTATATCCCTGTGTATGTACTAGAACTTTATTTTAGGATACAGTTACATTACTTGACAACAGTTTGACATTTCAAGCTTTGCTTTAAAATGTTGATAGGCATGTCCAGAAAAGTTTCATTTAGGGCTGATTTTGCCCTCACTGGCCAGGCAACAACTTGCTAAGTGTCCTTCCAGATGTTTCTTGACCTATCAGGCCTTTTCTAGTCTTGGAGGTGGATACACAAGCTATTCCCTGATCTGAGTGAACTCCTGAGAGGTTCCTCTCTTCCTCAGGATGAATCAAAAGGAAAGGCGATGAGGAGGCAGGCCACCAGCAGCAGATGTAGAAGAGAAGCTGATTATCCAGGCTGATGGGGACAGGCAATGGGAATGCAGAAACATTTCGAAGGCAGAAAAGTTCACTGAATGTGGAGAAAGAGTGGGCTCTGTGACAGCCCTGAGGTGCTGGGGTAGTAGGGATGCTTTTAAATATGATCTGAAGGTTAACATATATAAAGAGTATGAAGTCTAGGGGAAAAACACAGACTAGAACAGTGATTCAAGGGGTCTGTGAGGTCAAAACAATTTTCAAAATAATACTAAAATGTAGTCTGCCTATGATCGTGTAAAAGTAATGGAGACCAAGACAAACATTGCCTAGGCATGAATAATGAAGACAGTGACATCAAACTGTGCCATTAAGCACCATGCACTTGTGCTTAAAATAAACATTGATTTCATACAAGAAAAAAAAAAAAACCACACATACAATAGGATACCACTACATACCCATCAGAATGGCTGAAACTGGAAGACAGAGCGAGTGTTACAAAGGGTGATGAGCAACTGGAACTCTCAACACCCCTGGTGAGAATGTAAAATGGTATAACCACAGTGGAAAATGTGTAGTTTGTGCCACCATGAATAATGACTTTGAGCATCTTTTTATATGCTTGCTTGTGATCCAGTTATCTCTTTTGCTCAAGTATCTACTTATATCTTTTGCCAAATTTTTCACTGGATTGTTTGTTTTCTTATTACTGTGTTTTCAGAGTTCTCTCTATATTCTAGATACAAGTCTTTTATGATTGATTATGTGTGAAGTTTCCCTGCAATTTTTGCAAGCTGGAAAATTTTTGCTTTGCTGTTGGACATTACAATCTTCATGTTCTTGGGCGTTATATCCCTGTGTATGTACTAGAACTTTATTTTAGGATACAGTTACATTACTTGACAACAGTTTGACATTTCAAGCTTTGCTTTAAAATGTTGATAGGCATGTCCAGAAAAGTTTCATTTAGGGCTGATTTTGCCCTCACTGGCCAGGCAACAACTTGCTAAGTGTCCTTCCAGATGTTTCTTGACCTATCAGGCCTTTTCTAGTCTTGGAGGTGGATACACAAGCTATTCCCTGATCTGAGTGAACTCCTGAGAGGTTCCTCTCTTCCTCAGGATGATTCTTTCTTTGGTCTTGAGTAGTTTCCTTGTAGGCAAGTCCTGCTTAGTATTCAGCTGAAGATGAGCACTCCTCTGCCATTCATGGCTCCTCTCTGTGCCGCTGTCTTGGCTTTAGCACTCTGTGTGGAGAACTTGCAATGCTTTAGTCTCCTTGTACTCCACCTCCACCTCCAGAACTCTAGGAAACCAGTGACTCTACATGTATCACCCCTTCCCCTCTGGTGGCCTGGAAATTCTCTCCAAGTAGTAAGATGGAACAATTCTATGACTCACTGCCCTCTTATTCTTGATATTCCTTTCAGGAATAATATCTGTCTAGTATCTGAAAATATCTGTCCAATATCTAAAAATGGTTGTTTCATATATGCTGTCCTTTTTGTTTAGCTGTACTGCATTCTAATTACTACATTTGGTGAGAAAGAGAAAGTCCAGTACATGTCTTTTTGAAATTCTCCATGGCAAAATGTGTCCTGCACTTCTGTTACATGTTGAAGTTCAGTAGTCATTTCAGGGACAAGTGTCTGTAAAGTTCTTTGATTTGCTGCTAAAAAGTATCAATAGGCTCCCCCTTCTTCCCAATGAAAAAACAGTTGCGCTTGAAGGAACAACTAATAGACAAACTACAGTTATTCAGACTTGACCACTGGTGTACATTTTCTTGAAAGTGAACAAAGTAAAGTTGCCACTTCAAGGAAAACTCATTGACAATGTTGATAATTAGAAATTTGTACTTTGAGGAAAAATTTGTATTTGAGCAAAAAATAGAACATTACAAAGCTTATATCTATATCATGAACTTGATTTTATGTGTTGGAAGTTTCCTGCAATTTTTGCAAGCTGGAAAATTTTTGCTTTGCTGTTGGACATTACAATCTTCATGTTCTTGGGCGTTATATCCCTGTGTATGTACTAGAACTTTATTTTAGGATACAGTTACATTACTTGACAACAGTTTGACATTTCAAGCTTTGCTTTAAAATGTTGATAGGCATGTCCAGAAAAGTTTCATTTAGGGCTGATTTTGCCCTCACTGGCCAGGCAACAACTTGCTAAGTGTCCTTCCAGATGTTTCTTGACCTATCAGGCCTTTTCTAGTCTTGGAGGTGGATACACAAGCTATTCCCTGATCTGAGTGAACTCCTGAGAGGTTCCTCTCTTCCTCAGGATGATTCTTTCTTTGGTCTTGAGTAGTTTCCTTGTAGGCAAGTCCTGCTTAGTATTCAGCTGAAGATGAGCACTCCTCTGCCATTCATGGCTCCTCTCTGTGCCGCTGTCTTGGCTTTAGCACTCTGTGTGGAGAACTTGCAATGCTTTAGTCTCCTTGTACTCCACCTCCACCTCCAGAACTCTAGGAAACCAGTGACTCTACATGTATCACCCCTTCCCCTCTGGTGGCCTGGAAATTCTCTCCAAGTAGTAAGATGGAACAATTCTATGACTCACTGCCCTCTTATTCTTGATATTCCTTTCAGGAATAATATCTGTCTAGTATCTGAAAATATCTGTCCAATATCTAAAAATGGTTGTTTCATATATGCTGTCCTTTTTGTTTAGCTGTACTGCATTCTAATTACTACATTTGGTGAGAAAGAGAAAGTCCAGTACATGTCTTTTTGAAATTCTCCATGGCAAAATGTGTCCTGCACTTCTGTTACATGTTGAAGTTCAGTAGTCATTTCAGGGACAAGTGTCTGTAAAGTTCTTTGATTTGCTGCTAAAAAGTATCAATAGGCTCCCCCTTCTTCCCAATGAAAAAACAGTTGCGCTTGAAGGAACAACTAATAGACAAACTACAGTTATTCAGACTTGACCACTGGTGTACATTTTCTTGAAAGTGAACAAAGTAAAGTTGCCACTTCAAGGAAAACTCATTGACAATGTTGATAATTAGAAATTTGTACTTTGAGGAAAAATTTGTATTTGAGCAAAAAATAGAACATTACAAAGCTTATATCTATATCATGAACTTGAGACCTTCCCAATACATAATAGTTCTCTGATTTGATCAATAGTGGTATTAATGAATGTGATTGGGAGGTGCTCTACAATGAAAGACATCAATACTTAGAAGATCTGTGTCTAAGTATGTCAATATTTTCTACATGACCAATGTATGATGTTATAAAACCATGCATGGATAGAAGAATAATTTAAAATACTAGATAGGTCAAAAAACTGAGTATATTTAGCAGAGTACAAAAAATCCAATGATATGATTTTTTTTATTTATTTATTTTTTTAGGAAAAAAAAAATACATATATATTTTTTTGGTGACCCTTTGGATTGTAGCCCGCCAGGTTCCTTTGTCTATGGGATTTCCCAGGCAATAATACTGAAGCAGGCTGCCATTTCCTCCTCCATGATTTTTTTTAAGGTTTTTCTTTTTTTTTTTTTTTTTGCCTCTAAGTTATCATTTATTTTCCGTTGATCTTTATTCTTTGGCATGTGTGGACCTCCCATCACAGTGGCCTCTCTCTTGCAGTGCACTGGCTATGGGCACATGTGCTCCAGAGCACAGGCTCCTAATTGGACACACCGGTCCAGCCATTTCTCGGCATGTGGGGTCTTCCTGGGCTAGGGGTCGAACTAGTGCTCCTTGCATTCCAAGGTGGACTCTTTACCCACTGGACCACCAAGAAAGCCTTGATATGATTTTTAGATGCCACACTGTAGCTAAGCTTTAAGACACTATCATTTGTCAAGTTTGAGTGTACTATTAAAGAAGAATAACTCCTCTCTTTTCTAACTACAAATCAGAGAAAGACTTTCTTTCAGCATGTTGTCCAAGCCAGCATGATAATCTGACATCTATTAAACTACACATTAGAATTTTGCAAAAATGTAAAGCAACACCTGCTTCACTAATTTTTTGTTTTTGAAAATACATCTCTTTTACATAGAAATGTTATTTATGTTTACATGGAATGAATTTATTATTTTTAAATGAATCAGAGTCTTAATTCTATATTTTAATTTCTGACATAAGAAAAATCAATAAAGTTAACTAATAAAAACAAAAGCTCTTTGGGATTCTCAAATATTGTTAAGAATATAAAGTTTAATGAGAACAAAATGTTTAATAATCTCTAATTTTGATTGAGAACAAAAGGTTTAGTAATCATATATATGTGTGTACATGTGTATATATACATATATATATATGTATATATACACACATATATATATGTAAAAGAAAATGTTCTAAGCCACATTTGGGGAGAGCTAAAAGGAGCAAGGACAGATCTGGGAAATACCATCACCTGCCCACTGTTGCTCAAATGTCTAGACATTCAATTCATCCCTAAGACATGTTCACTTTATCCTTTAAGTAGATTTCTAATTTGTCCTCTTGGGTGTATCTCTCCATTAATTCCTGAATTCAGGCCCTCATCGTTTCTCTCCTATATCTCCAGTATCTTCTTGCCCATTCACTGTAGCCATTTTATGTATACCACAATGCCAGAATCTTTCCAGCACCCTAGTCTGGTTATATCCTAGCCACATTTGAAAGGGATTTGAAAACGGTGCTAGCAGTTAAAATTTAAATTTCCATAAGAGGAAGCATAAGAAAGTCGTTCAGACTCCATGCAGTTCAGTCTGTGTCTCTACTGTCATTACACAAGAACACCAACACATGAATTAATTGTCATTCAAAGCTACATGGAGTTTTCTCAGTGAAAGAGATTTGTCCTAGCCTCAGAGTACTTGTCCATGTTGTCACATACTCCCTAAATGGGAGAGTTTAAATAATGAAAACAAGTAACTGAATCTTTCTCAAGTCATTTTTGTCACCCTACATTTATGAGTAACAGACATCATTATAAATAGATAAATAGATATAGACAAGAGGTACTGAAAGTCTTTCTTTCAGCATGTTGTCCAAGCCAGCATGATAATCTGACATAAACACATTAGAATTTTGCAAATGTAAAGCAACACCTGATTCACTAATTTTTTGTTTTTGAAAATACATCTCTTTTACATAGAAATGTTATTTATGTTTACATGGAATGAATTTATTATTTTTAAATGAATCAGAGTCTTAATTCTATATTTTAATTTCTGACATAAGAAAAATCAATAAAGTTAACTAATAAAAACAAAAGCTCTTTGGGATTCTCAAATATTGTTAAGAATATAAAGTTTAATGAGAACAAAATGTTTAATAATCTCTAATTTTGATTGAGAACAAAAGGTTTAGTAATCATATATATGTGTGTACATGTGTATATATACATATATATATATGTATATATACACACATATATATATGTAAAAGAAAATGTTCTAAGCCACATTTGGGGAGAGCTAAAAGGAGCAAGGACAGATCTGGGAAATACCATCACCTGCCCACTGTTGCTCAAATGTCTAGACATTCAATTCATCCCTAAGACATGTTCACTTTATCCTTTAAGTAGATTTCTAATTTGTCCTCTTGGGTGTATCTCTCCATTAATTCCTGAATTCAGGCCCTCATCGTTTCTCTCCTATATCTCCAGTATCTTCTTGCCCATTCACTGTAGCCATTTTATGTATACCACAATGCCAGAATCTTTCCAGCACCCTAGTCTGGTTATATCCTAGCCACATTTGAAAGGGATTTGAAAACGGTGCTAGCAGTTAAAATTTAAATTTCCATAAGAGGAAGCATAAGAAAGTCGTTCAGACTCCATGCAGTTCAGTCTGTGTCTCTACTGTCATTACACAAGAACACCAACACATGAATTAATTGTCATTCAAAGCTACATGGAGTTTTCTCAGTGAAAGAGATTTGTCCTAGCCTCAGAGTACTTGTCCATGTTGTCACATACTCCCTAAATGGGAGAGTTTAAATAATGAAAACAAGTAACTGAATCTTTCTCAAGTCATTTTTGTCACCCTACATTTATGAGTAACAGACATCATTATAAATAGATAAATAGATATAGACAAGAGGTACTCAAAGTCTTTCTTTCTAAGCTAATAAGCAATTATGCAACAATAGAGCTGACCAGAAATACAACAGAGCTGACCTGAACAGGATGTTTAAATGGCTGAATATCAGTCAGTCTATAAAATGTTTACATTTTCTAATCATTGAGATTGACTGAGAAGTTGTAATGCACTGAGGTAATGCATTGCCCTGTTACTAAGTTATATAGTATATTTATAATATAAGAGTTTATGGCTTTGTCTAAAACATTCATTTTTAGCTATACATTTATTTCATAATATGGCTTCTCTTGTCTCAACTCCTTTATGACTCACTAAATTGAAGGAGAAGGCATTAGAAGAAAGAACATCCAGTAAATTCAAAAGTAGACATTTCCCCAAACCACATCTGACCGAAGGCCAGCACACAGAAGCACAGTTGATGGACATCCTTTCCAGGGGGTTCACTACTGGGAATACAGAACACCACAGTTTCTCATAAAAGAAACTCCCAAGAAAGACAATTCCAGGGTAGGAATTTGCAAAGAAACCATAATTCAAATGCTTCAATTTAATTAATTGCCATACTAAATCTATTTCTAATTTGTTGTTATCACTAACATAAACCAGTGTCTTCTTACATCTTGAAGCCCACTATAAAAATTAGTCTTTTCTTTGATATGACTCTGAGTTCAACTACCTAATGCCATATCATGCATGCCAACAAAACATGAAAGTTAATTAAATGACAGCTTTTCTATAATGTCATGTGCCTATTTATTAACTTTGTTAACTGAAATATGATGAGAAAAATAGAACACAGTCATTATTTATTAAATTTTTTTCTTTTAAGTTAAAGAAACCTACATGGTTAATTTTGAAAATTGATTAAATCTTAACTGTTTCTAAGGAATTCCTATCTTACATATTTAAGTAAAACTTCTTGCTTTTATTGGAATTTTTAAAAGCATTTTTATTTGTAGCATTTTAGAATCACTAAAAACATTTTTTTTTCCTCTTAAATTGGAATTTCTAGAATTCTCTCACTATCAATTTGCTGAGACTTTACAGATTGTTTATTTCATGGGTTAATTTTAGACAATGAATATGACACATGTAAATGTAAACCAAAGAAAAAAAGGCAATTTTAGTTGTTTGGCTCAAAGGCTCCTGAAGGAAATGTCTCAAGATGCACACTAGAAATCTTAATTAGTTGGAATTTGTAATTGTTCACACTCCTTGTTACACTTGTAACTTACATTTTTTTCAATTTGAAATACTGTTTCAAGTATCTATTTATAGAGATATAACAGATTAGAGATTCAATCTCTATCAACCTCTGTATAGGAAACATAAAATACTATAAATAATAATAAGATTTCATTCATTAATGGCTGAATGTAACATAAGAAAATTTCTCAGAGGCCAGAGCAATATATAAGCACAAGTTCATAATCTTAAAGAATACATATTTCCTCTGAGTTTTTCTGCCAATCCTCAGGAACACCATACTCATGGCAAAGGTGACAAAGTCAAGACATGAGCAAAGAAAGGGAGTCTTAAGTCTTAAGTTGAGACATTTAATATTCTTTTTCTGTCTTTATTCTGAGTGAAACAAAAAAGTAGAAATAATATTTCTTGAGATTTCCTAAACTAAGAACATTCACTAGGGTGTTGAACCTAGATAGGGCCAACCTTAAAAACTGCCAGAAAATTGCAAGCTGAAACTTTAGTGTCAAGTCCTAGGTGAAAATTCAACTTCCTGGCAGAAGCAGACGTGAATTTTTCAATTTTTTTAGTAAAATACATTAAAATCAGGCCTCAGTGGAGTTATATAGAGTTCCACGTTACATCAATGAAAAAATATATAGAAAGAGTAAAAGTCTTTGGGAATCAGGCCAGTGGTTCACATATTAATATTTTCAGAAAAAACACATGTCAATATGATTTTAAAAAATTTTTTTAAAGAAAAATGAGTTTGTAAAGCAATCAAAGAATATTAAGATGGGTCAGGTTGTGATCAAACACTCAAACAGAACTCAAGGAAATAAAATATGTAATTGCATGTGATAACTGAAATTAAAAACTCAATGAAGGTTTTCAAAGGCAGATGAGAAACAGCTGAAGAACCTGTTATCCAAAAGATAAATCTGAATAAATGAAGTAGAAAGAAGCAAGAGGAGCAAAGTGAGGGCACATGCACAAGAGTGGTAAAGAGATACACAGAGAATGAGAAGGTCATGTGTGTGCTTAATCAGCCTGCAGGAGACAACTAGAGGGACAGAGAAGACGGAAGACACTTGAAGGTATCAAGGCTTCATCAGATTATGAAAAGACAAGGAATCTCAGATCAAAGAAGCTCAAATAATTACACACAGGATAAATTAAAGAGGTAATATCTAAACACAGCAGTATAAAATGGAAGAAACTCAAATACAACAAGAGTATCTTTACAGTTGATTAATCAATCTCTATCAACCTCTGTATAGGAAACATAAAATACTATAAATAATAATAAGATTTCATTCATTAATGGCTGAATGTAACATAAGAAAATTTCTCAGAGGCCAGAGCAATATATAAGCACAAGTTCATAATCTTAAAGAATACATATTTCCTCTGAGTTTTTCTGCCAATCCTCAGGAACACCATACTCATGGCAAAGGTGACAAAGTCAAGACATGAGCAAAGAAAGGGAGTCTTAAGTCTTAAGTTGAGACATTTAATATTCTTTTTCTGTCTTTATTCTGAGTGAAACAAAAAAGTAGAAATAATATTTCTTGAGATTTCCTAAACTAAGAACATTCACTAGGGTGTTGAACCTAGATAGGGCCAACCTTAAAAACTGCCAGAAAATTGCAAGCTGAAACTTTAGTGTCAAGTCCTAGGTGAAAATTCAACTTCCTGGCAGAAGCAGACGTGAATTTTTAAATTTTTTTAGTAAAATACATTAAAATCAGGCCTCAGTGGAGTTATATAGAGTTCCACGTTACATCAATGAAAAAATATATAGAAAGAGTAAAAGTCTTTGGGAATCAGGCCAGTGGTTCACATATTAATATTTTCAGAAAAAACACATGTCAATATGATTTTAAAAAATTTTTTTAAAGAAAAATGAGTTTGTAAAGCAATCAAAGAATATTAAGATGGGTCAGGTTGTGATCAAACACTCAAACAGAACTCAAGGAAATAAAATATGTAATTGCATGTGATAACTGAAATTAAAAACTCAATGAAGGTTTTCAAAGGCAGATGAGAAACAGCTGAAGAACCTGTTATCCAAAAGATAAATCTGAATAAATGAAGTAGAAAGAAGCAAGAGGAGCAAAGTGAGGGCACATGCACAAGAGTGGTAAAGAGATACACAGAGAATGAGAAGGTCATGTGTGTGCTTAATCAGCCTGCAGGAGACAACTAGAGGGACAGAGAAGACGGAAGACACTTGAAGGTATCAAGGCTTCATCAGATTATGAAAAGACAAGGAATCTCAGATCAAAGAAGCTCAAATAATTACACACAGGATAAATTAAAGAGGTAATATCTAAACACAGCAGTATAAAATGGAAGAAACTCAAATACAACAAGAGTATCTTTACAGTTGATTATTGAGAGAAATACTGTCTACAGACAAATGGTTGTTAAATAATCAATTTCTCAACAGCAAAATGGATGTGAAATGACAGTAGAATAATATAACTGAACTTCTCTATCCAGAAAGACTATCTTCAGTAATGATGCAAATCTGACATTTTTGCACAAATTGGAACTGAGGTGGTTTATTACCAACAGAGCTCACTAGAGAGAATCCTTAAAGATAGACTTCACAGAAGGAAAAAAACAGTACCAAGGAGAGAGTATAAGATTCAGGAAAAAATGACATACAAAGAAAACTGTAAATAGATGGTTCAAGTTAAACAAATATTGATTCTATAAACATCAAAAACATGGAAAAACTAAGAATAATCATCATGAAATGTTGGAAATGGAGATGACTACAGTTAAAACATTACAAATTGTGCCTTTATTTTTCAGTGGAAAGGAAAGATAATAAATATAATTTTAACAGTTAAAAGTAATTATTGATAACAACTTAATTACTAAGTTAAGGATATATCTTGAAATTTCTAAAATATCATGAAAGAATAAAGTAGTGTGCAAATAAAATGGAGAGAGACTCAAGCCAAAAAGGGGTAAAAAAGATTAAAGGAAAGAGAAACATGAAAAAATGGAAGAAAATGAAAGCAATAAATAAGATGGTAGAATTGAATCCCTATACATCAGATATCACAGTCAATATAAATTTATTATTACATATTAAAAGACTACAATTCTAAGGCTGAATTTGGACAATGTAGCTAGATACCATTTATGAAATATATACTTAGTATATAAATAAAAAGTACATATATAAAGATAGTTCAAAAAAAAATGTAAAAGTTATACCATAAAGAAATTTTAAAGACAAAAGAGTGGTAAAGAGATACACAGAGAATGAGAAGGTCATGTGTGCTTAATCAGCCTGCAGGAGACAACTAGAGGGACAGAGAAGACGGAAGACACTTGAAGGTATCAAGGCTTCATCAGATTATGAAAAGACAAGGAATCTCAGATCAAAGAAGCTCAAATAATTACACACAGGATAAATTAAAGAGGTAATATCTAAACACAGCAGTATAAAATGGAAGAAACTCAAATACAACAAGAGTATCTTTACAGTTGATTATTGAGAGAAATACTGTCTACAGACAAATGGTTGTTAAATAATCAATTTCTCAACAGCAAAATGGATGTGAAATGACAGTAGAATAATATAACTGAACTTCTCTATCCAGAAAGACTATCTTCAGTAATGATGCAAATCTGACATTTTTGCACAAATTGGAACTGAGGTGGTTTATTACCAACAGAGCTCACTAGAGAGAATCCTTAAAGATAGACTTCACAGAAGGAAAAAAACAGTACCAAGGAGAGAGTATAAGATTCAGGAAAAAATGACATACAAAGAAAACTGTAAATAGATGGTTCAAGTTAAACAAATATTGATTCTATAAACATCAAAAACATGGAAAAACTAAGAATAATCATCATGAAATGTTGGAAATGGAGATGACTACAGTTAAAACATTACAAATTGTGCCTTTATTTTTCAGTGGAAAGGAAAGATAATAAATATAATTTTAACAGTTAAAAGTAATTATTGATAACAACTTAATTACTAAGTTAAGGATATATCTTGAAATTTCTAAAATATCATGAAAGAATAAAGTAGTGTGCAAATAAAATGGAGAGAGACTCAAGCCAAAAAGGGGTAAAAAAGATTAAAGGAAAGAGAAACATGAAAAAATGGAAGAAAATGAAAGCAATAAATAAGATGGTAGAATTGAATCCCTATACATCAGATATCACAGTCAATATAAATTTATTATTACATATTAAAAGACTACAATTCTAAGGCTGAATTTGGACAATGTAGCTAGATACCATTTATGAAATATATACTTAGTATATAAATAAAAAGTACATATATAAAGATAGTTCAAAATAAAAAAATGTAAAAAGTTATACCATAAAGATAATACATTTGGTCTAATGACCATAAATTACAGTGCATACCACATAATGAAATAGGCTTTCTTTTTAAGCACACATGGATTTAAAAAAAAAAAAAAAAGGCAACTACCAGGACCTAAATAGAAATCAATAAATTTCAAACCACCTGAATAATAGAGACCACGTTCTCTGACCACACCATCTAGAAGAGAATGACAAGTAGATAAACTTATGGACGCAGAAGGGGAAGGAGAAGGGGGACATGAATTGAAAGAATAACACTGAAACATACATATTACCATATGCAAAACAGACAGACAGTGGGAAGTTGCTGTGTAACAAGGGAGCTCAACTTGGTGCTCTATGACAACCTAGGGGATGGGACAGGGTGGGGTAGGGGAGGGAGATTCAAGAGGAAGGGGACATACGTATACTTATGACCAATTTACATTGTATGGCAGAAAGCAACACAATCTTGTAAAGCAACTATCCTGCAACAAAAAACTACTAAAAAATTAAAGCTCATACTTCTGTTTATAATGCTTCTAAATAAATCAAAATAAGTTTAGAAAACATATGGAACTGAATAATAATGAAACCCATGGAGAGAATCTGGGTATAAATAAAGAAATGCTTTGGAGAGAAATTATAGCCTTAAGTGTTTACTATAGAAAGGAAAAACACAAAGGTTATATATCTATGACCTAAGCATTTTTGAAATTAAAGAAAACAGAAAAAAGAAATATTTAGCATAAAATAACTAAAATAGAAAAATATACAGTAGGAAATAATTTTTAAGTTTAAAAGATTGCCTTTTGAAAGGGTAAATGAAATTGACAAATTTCTAGGAAGATTAACTGATATAAAACAAAAGGAGACAGAAGCATCAATAAATGATTTTAGAAATAAAGAGAGCACACAATTTTATATAGGGAACACAAACATAAAGGAATACTGTGGATAATTTTATAATGGTAAACTTTGAAAACAATGAAATCAGCTAATTTCTTAGAAAAATAAAACAACATAAATGACTCAAATAGAAAAGCTGAATAACCACTATTCTCATATATATTCAACTTAAACATTCAAAGAACAGAGAATTAATTCAAAAATGGAAAAAAAAATAATCTGGAGTCCAACCTCACACTGCACAACGTTATTACTTCCAGATGGGGGTGGATGTCAGATTTAACTAGAAAGTCAAAAGTTTCCAGTTTTTAGAGAATATCTGTATGACCTAAGAGATAAAAATTTCTTAGATAGGATATAATAAATAGTAAACTAAAATAAAAATACTGAAACATTTAATTATATTAAGAGCTTGTTTATCAAAACTATTAAAAAGTAAGTTAAAAACCTAAACTCCGGGCTTCCCCTGGTGGTCCAGTGGGTAAGGACACCGCCTTGCAGTGCAAGGGGCGCCAGCTCGATCCCTGGCCTGGGAAGATCCCACGTGCTGCGGAGCGGCTGGACTGATGTGTCCAATCACCGAGCCGGAGCTCTGGAGTGCATGCTCCCAGAGCCGGAGCTCTGCAACGACAGACGCCACCGCGATGGGAGGCCCACAGGAGCCAAAGAACAAAGACGGATGAAAATGGACAAATGAAAGACCAACAGAAGTGGCCTGCCCGCTCCCCTCCCTCCCCAACCCGACCCCCGCCCAAAATAAATAAATAAATAAATCTTTAAAAAAAAAAAAAAAAAAAACCTAAACTCCAAACTCAAAATCAGAAGATATTGTAAACTATATAACCAAATATTTTTAAAGTATTCAATAAACCAAAAGACAAGCAGAAGACATGAGGAAGCATTGCACAGAACAAAATTAAAGACCTAAATCTATGAATATATAAATGTGTAAATATATGAAAAAATGCTAGTTAGTAATCAGGATATGCAAGTTAAGTCTCTGATGAAATACACTTTCGCATTCACTAAACTGAAAACTAAAAACTCTGAGTGTACCAAGTATTGAAGAAGATGGGGAAGCACTGAAGATTTACATTTCTATCAGGTAAGCTGATACAACTGCTCTGGGGAGACAATTTACATTACCTTTTATTTGTACAAATCCTATGATCACAACTTTCTTCCAGGGCCTATGGCCCCAAACTAACTCTTGTGCATCATGAGACTTGCACAAACTATATTCATAGAACAACAACTGTAACTGCATTAATTAAACAAGACCCAAACCAAAAACCTCTATAAATAGTCACAATTTATTAACATGTGGATAATATCATTGATAGATAAAATGAGGCACATTTCAATTGTTTCAAACAACATAAGAGAGACTGATTTAAAATGCACAAAGTCACTATTTCTAATTCTTTGAGTGATGTTTAATTATCCATCAATAAAGATTATACTCATGAGACAATTAGTCCAGAACAGTGGTTCTGAAGCTTCAAGGTGCACTAGCCACAGGGGAACTCATTTAATATTTGTTTCCATGGCCACTGCTACTTGCTCTCTCATGATTCACTTCTAGAGATTTTACTCAGTAGAACCAGAAGCATTCCGGTTGTCTTAAATTTTGGCCAGTCCCCTCTGCTTCTGAGCAGTCTGATGGAGATCGACAGAGACCCACAAAGCAAATAACAATATGCATTTATTCCTCTTGCTAGTACACAAAGCTGGAACCAGGCAGGATGACTCCCTTCACTTAAACAACCTGAGAAGACTTTCCTTACTTCATAAAACCAGTATATTTAACATTTGTTTTTACCAAAAAAAGTTTAGCTTTGGAAACTACAAACATTCTAATTCATTCACTAACTAGAGAAAACCCAAACACATCAAATGGTGAAATAAACTAGAACTACTAGAAAATAGAATTCCTGCTTGCTTTTAACATATATATTCTTTCGTCCATATTTATCACATGCATCTAAGGAGAAAAACAAGCTGTTTACCTGACAGGTTACAGAAACAGAAGCGTCATTTCTCTCCAATCTTTTCCTTTCTGTTCCCTGAAGGTATTTTTCTGAGTGACTCCAGAGCCTTCGGGCCCTCACCTGCTGACTGGCTTGGGCCCACCCAAGGAGTAGTCTCGTCCTCGTCCCTTATTTCCCCTCTCTTCTTTTGTCCTTCTCTCATCCCTATTTCTCCCTTCCTCCCTTCCTCTCTTTCCTTCTTTCTTCCTCTCATTTAACCTATACACAGAAAAGTAATAAAACTACCTTATATTTACTGAGCACAGATTCTCTGCCAAGAGATCTTGTAAGCACACTAAATGCATTAAACAACTGAATCATCACAATAATGTCAGGTGGACAGTATTATTAAGTCAGGGCTTCCCTATGCCTACTATTCTGGTCTTAGAGGCATGTAGTAGGGTTTCTGTGGGAAATGCAATTATTTAACATTTGCTTAATGAACAATAACGTTTCCCCTTTAAACATTTACCTTACACAGGAAATCTGGGGTAGAAACTCAATGTTATGATTCCTAATCGTCATTTTATGGTTTTGAACTATTCAATTTTTCTAAGAGACGCAACATACAACAAACTAGAGTATAAGACACAAGACATGGTACTTGATGTAAAGGGCTAAAAAGTATGATGTAGAAGAAAAAAAGTAAGTAAACAGTACAGAGGGAACAGACCTTTCATGCCAGATGACTGCCCTCCCCCCCACAATCCCACAGTAGGAATGGCAGTAAAACACTGAATTATTACATACAAAGTGGACATTTGGTGACTCCATGAATGTTGGCTACAGGGTCATTAGATCTAGCTTCACAGTGGATGCACAAAACTATGTCCTCCTTCAAAAACTTCTCAAAGATGCACAACTATAAGCACATATAACAAAAATGTACTTATGTTGCTTTTTGTTCATCTCTAAGAACTATAGATATGTACAGGAGATAACTCGGAACATTCAGTCAATAATTATACACACATATACACACATATATCTCTGTAAATACATGTGTTTGTTTATGTGCACGTGTGTGTGTGTTGTGTGTATGCATGCCAGTTGACATCATGACCCATAACTCCTAAACACTGCAAGAGCATTTCCTAAAACCAGGGATATTCTCTTGCATATCATCTTCCAATTTAAAATTCTGAGAACTGAACAGTATGCAATGCTGCTACATAACACATCTGTGCCCAGTCACTTAGTCATGTCCAACTCTTTGCAATACCATGGACCACAGCCCACCAGGCTTTTCTGTACTAGTTTCTCTCATCCATTTCCCTTTTTTTTTTTCCGCCTCTCATTTAACCTATACACAGAAAAGTAATAAAACTACCTTATATTTACTGAGCACAGATTCTCTGCCAAGAGATCTTGTAAGCACACTAAATGCATTAAACAACTGAATCATCACAATAATGTCAGGTGGACAGTATTATTAAGTCAGGGCTTCCCTATGCCTACTATTCTGGTCTTAGAGGCATGTAGTAGGGTTTCTGTGGGAAATGCAATTATTTAACATTTGCTTAATGAACAATAACGTTTCCCCTTTAAACATTTACCTTACACAGGAAATCTGGGGTAGAAACTCAATGTTATGATTCCTAATCGTCATTTTATGGTTTTGAACTATTCAATTTTTCTAAGAGACGCAACATACAACAAACTAGAGTATAAGACACAAGACATGGTACTTGATGTAAAGGGCTAAAAAGTATGATGTAGAAGAAAAAAAGTAAGTAAACAGTACAGAGGGAACAGACCTTTCATGCCAGATGACTGCCCTCCCCCCCACAATCCCACAGTAGGAATGGCAGTAAAACACTGAATTATTACATACAAAGTGGACATTTGGTGACTCCATGAATGTTGGCTACAGGGTCATTAGATCTAGCTTCACAGTGGATGCACAAAACTATGTCCTCCTTCAAAAACTTCTCAAAGATGCACAACTATAAGCACATATAACAAAAATGTACTTATGTTGCTTTTTGTTCATCTCTAAGAACTATAGATATGTACAGGAGATAACTCGGAACATTCAGTCAATAATTATACACACATATACACACATATATCTCTGTAAATACATGTGTTTGTTTATGTGCACGTGTGTGTGTGTTGTGTGTATGCATGCCAGTTGACATCATGACCCATAACTCCTAAACACTGCAAGAGCATTTCCTAAAACCAGGGATATTCTCTTGCATATCATCTTCCAATTTAAAATTCTGAGAACTGAACAGTATGCAATGCTGCTACATAACACATCTGTGCCCAGTCACTTAGTCATGTCCAACTCTTTGCAATACCATGGACCACAGCCCACCAGGCTCTTCTGTCCATGGAATTTTACCAGGCAAAAATACTCGAGTGTGTTACTAGTTTCTACTCCAGGCAATCTTTCCAACCCAGGGATCAAACCCACACTCCTGCATTGGCAGGCAGATTCTTCACCACTGAATCAACTAGGAAGGCCATAATATACTGCCCATAATCAAGCTTCATCAATTTCCCTATTACTTGCTTGTACAGTCATATTTCCTAGTCCAGCATTCAATACAGGATTATTCATTGTAACTAGTTTTCATTGTAACTTTAAATTCCTTTAATCTGGAACAATAATATCTCTGACATTAGGTTTCTTGATCTTTATATTTTGAAGAAATCAAATAGTCTTGTAGAATCTCCCTTAGTGTAGGTTTCTCTAGGTTTCTCTTATAATTAGATTCATTTTTAATTACATATATAAGTTTCAGGTGTACAGCATTATAACATGACGAGTATCTACAGAGTGATCACCTTAGCAAGTCACCTACTCTAACCCTCTCTTCTCCTCTGGTAACCACTCATCCGAGTGAATCTGGTTTTGTTTGGTTAGATTTTTATTTTAGATTTCACGTATGAGTATGGTCATGTGATATTTGTTTTCCTCTGAGTAATTTCACTTAGCTTTATATGTTCGAGTCCACCCATGCTGTCACAAATGGCAAGATTTCATTCCTTTCTATGGCTGAGTAGTATTCCATTGGGAATACACCACAGTGGATGCACAAAACTATGTCCTCCTTCAAAACTTCTCAAAGATGCACAACTATAAGCACATATAACAAAATGTACTTATGTTGCTTTTTGTTCATCTCTAAGAACTATAGATATGTACAGGAGATAACTCGGAACATTCAGTCAATAATTATACACATATACACACATATATCTCTGTAAATACATGTGTTTGTTTATGTGCACGTGTGTGTGTGTTGTGTGTATGCATGCCAGTTGACATCATGACCCATAACTCCTAAACACTGCAAGAGCATTTCCTAAAACCAGGGATATTCTCTTGCATATCATCTTCCAATTTAAAATTCTGAGAACTGAACAGTATGCAATGCTGCTACATAACACATCTGTGCCCAGTCACTTAGTCATGTCCAACTCTTTGCAATACCATGGACCACAGCCCACCAGGCTCTTCTGTCCATGGAATTTTACCAGGCAAAAATACTCGAGTGTGTTACTAGTTTCTACTCCAGGCAATCTTTCCAACCCAGGGATCAAACCCACACTCCTGCATTGGCAGGCAGATTCTTCACCACTGAATCAACTAGGAAGGCCATAATATACTGCCCATAATCAAGCTTCATCAATTTCCCTATTACTTGCTTGTACAGTCATATTTCCTAGTCCAGCATTCAATACAGGATTATTCATTGTAACTAGTTTTCATTGTAACTTTAAATTCCTTTAATCTGGAACAATAATATCTCTGACATTAGGTTTCTTGATCTTTATATTTTGAAGAAATCAAATAGTCTTGTAGAATCTCCCTTAGTGTAGGTTTCTCTAGGTTTCTCTTATAATTAGATTCATTTTTAATTACATATATAAGTTTCAGGTGTACAGCATTATAACATGACGAGTATCTACAGAGTGATCACCTTAGCAAGTCACCTACTCTAACCCTCTCTTCTCCTCTGGTAACCACTCATCCGAGTGAATCTGGTTTTGTTTGGTTAGATTTTTATTTTAGATTTCACGTATGAGTATGGTCATGTGATATTTGTTTTCCTCTGAGTAATTTCACTTAGCTTTATATGTTCGAGTCCACCCATGCTGTCACAAATGGCAAGATTTCATTCCTTTCTATGGCTGAGTAGTATTCCATTGGGAATACACCACATCTTCTTTATGTATTCATGCATAAATGGATATTTACACTGTTTATGTATTTTGGCATTTGTAAAAATGCTGCTGCAATGAACACAGGAGTGACTATCTCTCAGTTAGTGTTTTTGTGTTCTTTGAATAAATATCCAGAAGTGGAACAGGTAGGTCATATGGCAGTTCAATTCTTAAATTTTTGAGGAATCTCTATACTATTTTTTATACTGGCTGTATCAATTTATGGTCTCCCCAATAGCACACAACCGTTCAATTTTCTCTACATCTTCTATAACATTTGTCATTTCTAGTCTTTTTCATTATAGACATTCATATTACGGTAATATATCACTATGGTTATGATTTGCATTTCCCAAATAGTTAATGAAATATATGGATGTGAGATTTGTACCATAAAGAAGGCTGAGTGCTGAAGAATTTATGACTTTGAACTACAGTGTTGGAGAAGACTCTTGATAGTCCCTTAGACTGTAAGGAGATCAAACCAGTCAATCCTAAAGAAAATCAACCCTGAATATTCATTGGAAGGATTCATGCTGAAACTGAAGCTCCAATAATTTGCCCACCTGAAGCAAAGAGATGACACACTGGAAAAGATCCTTATGTTGGAAAAAAATAGAAGGCAGAAGGAGAAGGGGATGACAGAGGTCAAGATGGTTAGATGGCATCACTGAGGCAATGGATGTGTTTGAGCAAGCTGCGGGAGATGGTGAAGGACAGGGAAGCCTGGTGTTCTGCAGTCCATGGGGTCACAAAGAGTTGGACATGACTGAGTGACTGAATTGAACTGAACAGTTAGTGATGCTGAACAACTTCTCATATGCCTGTTGGAAAAACTGTCCATCCAGACACTCTCTCCATTTTTTATTGAGTTATTTATATTTTTATTGAGTTGTATATTTCTTTAGATATTTTGGATATTAATGGATCACTTGTTATGTAATTTACAATTATCATACCTCATTTAATAGGCTGTCTTTGATGATGGTTTTCTTTACTGTGCAGAAATGTTTTAATTTGATATAATTCTACTGGTTTATTTTTGTTTTCTTTGTCTTCAGAGTCAGATGCATAAAAGTATTTCTCAGAAAGATGTCAATGAAATTACTGCTTATGTTTTCTTCTAGGAATTTCATGGTTTCAGGTCTTATATTCAAGTTTTTAATCCATTTTATTTAACTTTCGTGTATGGTATAAGATAGTGATCTGGTTTCATTCTTTTGCATGTGGGTGTCCAGTTTTATCAACATCATTTATCTTGCTCCATTGTTCTTTCCTCCTTCACATAAATTAATTGTACATATATATATATAGTTTTGTTTTGGAGGTCTCAATTCTGCTTTATTGATCTGTGTCTTCTTTGAGCCAGTACCACACTGACTTTACTATTATAGCTTTGTAATATAGTTTGATGTCAAAAAATGTGATATGTCTAGTTTTGTTTTCCTTTCTCAGTATTGCTTTGACTATTTGGAACGTTTGGTGGTTCTATTCTAATTTTAGAATTATTTGTTCTAGTTGTGAGAAATAAGCGATTTGGTACTTTGATATTATAATGAATCTGTAGACTGCTTTGTGTTAGTACAGACAGTTTTGCAAAATTTATTATTTCAATCCATGAGTAGAGAACATCATTACATATATTTGTGTCTTCTCAATTTGTATCATTAGTGTCTTATAGTTTTCAGTGTACAGGTCTTTCACCTCCTTGGTTAAATTTAAATTAAGTACTTTATTCTTTTGATGAAGTTGTAAATGGCATGGTTTTCTTAATTTCATTTTCTGACATTTCTTTATTAGTGTATAGAAATACCACAGATAGATGTATGTTGGTTTCATATCCTGGAAACTTACTAAATTAATTTATTAATTCTAGCAGTGGTTTTTTTGGTGGAGTTGTAAGGGTTTTCTATATATAGCATTATGTTATCTGCAAACAGTGACAGTTTTACTTCTCCCTTTCTGATTTGAATAACTTCTTTTTCTTGCCTCAATCTGAGGCTAGAATTTCCAAAACCATGTTGAAAAAAAAGTGGCAAGAGAGGCATACTTACCTTGTTCCTAATCTTATAGGGAAAGCTTTCAGATTTTCACTGTTGAGTATGATGCTAGTTACAAGTGTATCATGTAGGACCTTTATTATGTTGAGGTATGCTCTATCTCTACCCACTTTGTTTATAGAGTTTTATCATAAATATATTTTGAACTTTGTCAAATGGTTTTTCTGCACTGATCATATAAACTTTATCCTTTATTTTATTAATGTAATGTAGCATGTTGATTAATTTACAGATATTGGACCATTTTTGCATTTCTGCAATAAATCCCTCTAGATCATGATGTATCTATCATCTTTAACGTACTATTGGATTAATTTTGCTAATGTTTTGTTGATGAGTTTTGTGTCTATATTCATCAAGGATACTGGTCTGTAATTTTCTCTTTTTTGTGATCTCATTGTCTGGTTTTGGGGTCAAGGTAATGCTGGCTTTGTAAATTGTCTTTTGAAGGTTTTCTGCCTCTAAAATGTTTTAGAACGTTTGGTGGTTCTATTCTAATTTTAGAATTATTTGTTCTAGTTGTGAGAAATAAGCGATTTGGTACTTTGATATTATAATGAATCTGTAGACTGCTTTGTGTTAGTACAGACAGTTTTGCAAAATTTATTATTTCAATCCATGAGTAGAGAACATCATTACATATATTTGTGTCTTCTCAATTTGTATCATTAGTGTCTTATAGTTTTCAGTGTACAGGTCTTTCACCTCCTTGGTTAAATTTAAATTAAGTACTTTATTCTTTTGATGAAGTTGTAAATGGCATGGTTTTCTTAATTTCATTTTCTGACATTTCTTTATTAGTGTATAGAAATACCACAGATAGATGTATGTTGGTTTCATATCCTGAAACTTACTAAATTAATTTATTAATTCTAGCAGTGGTTTTTTTGGTGGAGTTGTAAGGGTTTTCTATATATAGCATTATGTTATCTGCAAACAGTGACAGTTTTACTTCTCCCTTTCTGATTTGAATAACTTCTTTTTCTTGCCTCAATCTGAGGCTAGAATTTCCAAAACCATGTTGAAAAAAAAGTGGCAAGAGAGGCATACTTACCTTGTTCCTAATCTTATAGGGAAAGCTTTCAGATTTTCACTGTTGAGTATGATGCTAGTTACAAGTGTATCATGTAGGACCTTTATTATGTTGAGGTATGCTCTATCTCTACCCACTTTGTTTATAGAGTTTTATCATAAATATATTTTGAACTTTGTCAAATGGTTTTTCTGCACTGATCATATAAACTTTATCCTTTATTTTATTAATGTAATGTAGCATGTTGATTAATTTACAGATATTGGACCATTTTTGCATTTCTGCAATAAATCCCTCTAGATCATGATGTATCTATCATCTTTAACGTACTATTGGATTAATTTTGCTAATGTTTTGTTGATGAGTTTTGTGTCTATATTCATCAAGGATACTGGTCTGTAATTTTCTCTTTTTTGTGATCTCATTGTCTGGTTTTGGGGTCAAGGTAATGCTGGCTTTGTAAATTGTCTTTTGAAGGTTTTCTGCCTCTAAAATGTTTTAGAACAGTTTGAAATGCATAGGTACTAAATATTCTTTCATTACTTTACAGAATTTATCAGTATTGGTGAATTTGGTGAAACATATTGGTCCTGGTTTTCTTTTTATTGCCTTACTACTAATAAGTCTATTTAGAGTTTCTATTTCTTTCTGATTTAGTCTTAAAAGATTGTATGTTTTAGGAATTTATCCATTATTTTTGATTTGTTCTATTTGTTGGCATATATTGTTTGTGGTAGTCTCATCATCCTTTGTGGTTCTGTAGTATCAACTATAACTTCTCTTTCATTTCTGGTCTTATTTATACAAGTTCTTATTCTTTCTTACCTGGTTAGTCTAGCTAACATTTGTTGATTTTGCTTCTTATTTCAAGAAACCAGTTCTTAGTTTCATTGATCATTTCTATTGTTTTTTTCTCTCTAATATATTTCTCTGATATTTATTATTTTCTTCCTTTTACTAAGTTTTTATTATGATTCCTTTAGCTATAGAGTTAAATTATTTATTGGAGATTTTTCTTGCTTCCTGATGTAGGCCTATATTGCTATGGATTTCCTTCTTAGAAGCTTTTTTGCTCTACCCTGAAGATTTTGATATGTTCTAATTCTGTTTTCATTTATCTCTAAATATATATTATTTCCTCCTTTGAGTTCTTTGTTGACACACTAGCTATTCAATAGAATGTTGTTTAAGCTCCACATTTTTGTGGTGTTATTTTTCTTTTTTTTTTTTTTCCTAATATGATTTTCCTGATATGATTTCATTCTTCTTGAAATAATTGAAATTTTGTGACCTCTTATCCTTGAGAATGTTTCATGTGCTCTTGAAAAAATATGAATTCTGATGCCTCTTAAAAAGTCTGCAATAAATCCCTCTAGATCATGATGTATCTATCATCTTTAACGTACTATTGGATTAATTTTGCTAATGTTTTGTTGATGAGTTTTGTGTCTATATTCATCAAGGATACTGGTCTGTAATTTTCTCTTTTTTGTGATCTCATTGTCTGGTTTTGGGGTCAAGGTAATGCTGGCTTTGTAAATTGTCTTTTGAAGGTTTTCTGCCTCTAAAATGTTTTAGAACAGTTTGAAATGCATAGGTACTAAATATTCTTTCATTACTTTACAGAATTTATCAGTATTGGTGAATTTGGTGAAACATATTGGTCCTGGTTTTCTTTTTATTGCCTTACTACTAATAAGTCTATTTAGAGTTTCTATTTCTTTCTGATTTAGTCTTAAAAGATTGTATGTTTTAGGAATTTATCCATTATTTTTGATTTGTTCTATTTGTTGGCATATATTGTTTGTGGTAGTCTCATCATCCTTTGTGGTTCTGTAGTATCAACTATAACTTCTCTTTCATTTCTGGTCTTATTTATACAAGTTCTTATTCTTTCTTACCTGGTTAGTCTAGCTAACATTTGTTGATTTTGCTTCTTATTTCAAGAAACCAGTTCTTAGTTTCATTGATCATTTCTATTGTTTTTTTCTCTCTAATATATTTCTCTGATATTTATTATTTTCTTCCTTTTACTAAGTTTTTATTATGATTCCTTTAGCTATAGAGTTAAATTATTTATTGGAGATTTTTCTTGCTTCCTGATGTAGGCCTATATTGCTATGGATTTCCTTCTTAGAAGCTTTTTTGCTCTACCCTGAAGATTTTGATATGTTCTAATTCTGTTTTCATTTATCTCTAAATATATATTATTTCCTCCTTTGAGTTCTTTGTTGACACACTAGCTATTCAATAGAATGTTGTTTAAGCTCCACATTTTTGTGGTGTTATTTTTCTTTTTTTTTCTTATTTTCCTAATATGATTTTCCTGATATGATTTCATTCTTCTTGAAATAATTGAAATTTTGTGACCTCTTATCCTTGAGAATGTTTCATGTGCTCTTGAAAAAATATGAATTCTGATGCTTTTGAGTGGAATGTTCAATATATACATCTACAAAGTCTTGCTGTGGCACTGCCCAACTCCTACACCACACCAGTGGGCAGGAATAGCTCTGGCCTGGCTTCAAGGTTCAGCTGAGGCACAGGGCTAGGTGTGGCTCTCAATAGGGTACAGCCACTGTGGTGACAGTTTGGAGGGAAAATTCAAAAATGGCACCTACCAGTGCCAGCATCAGGAAGATTGCCTAAGGTCATACACACAATAAAAAGCACCTGCCTGGGTTTAGTCTCTGGGGAGCATTCCAACTGGGTCCTGACTCTCTGGTAGATGCTTTAAGATTAGTAAGTGGGCCCCCTCTCCTATGGACCATATGCTTTTCAATCTGATGTTTCTGCATTGGTTTTCACATCAAGAGTGCTGTGTGGGAACCCTTTATGAGTGAGTTTCTATTTCTTGCAGTTCTATAGTTTTCTTGGACATAATCCCTGTTGAGCCAAGTGTATGTTCCTTCTACCCTTTGTTGTTCATCCAGTTTTCAGGTCCATTTCTTAGGGAGTTACTCCACAGATAGTTAGTTGTATTAACAGATCTGTTTGATCCATGGGAAAACGTAAATTTAGGATCTTCCTATACTGCCCTCTTGAACTCTTCCAAAATTTCAGATTTTGTAATCCTGAAAGAAACACCACAGCAAACCTGCTCATCATTAAGACAGTGAAACTCAACTGCACCAGTAAACATTCATAAACTTAAAAACACAATTTGTATTTTTCTGCTATTTTTTTTTTGGATATTTAAAATGCTGAAATATTTTACAAAGATAGCAGCATTACATTTTTTAAACAGAAATTAATGAGAAGAAATTGTCAAAAATAATTCCAAAGAATAAAATGAGATTTGTAAATAAGCAATAATAAAAATTTAATAGAATTAGAGATGAGGAGAATATTTTCAAGTAGAAACGATCTGAGATGAATTCATTAATAAAGCAGCTTTTCAACCAACCTTGAAGGATGGCTGGGATTTCAATCGAAAATATAGAGAAAGGTACTCCACTTAGAGAAGGCAATATAAGAACAATGGTATTAAGATAGAAATGGGAGACTGTGTTCAATGGGAGGTGATTCAGTTATTCTAGTGTACAGCACATGCCTGGACTAATGGTCGTGGCCAAAATGGTCTGGACATCTATGTTAGAGTCATACTTTTGAGGAGCTGAAAGGCCATATAAAATGGATGAATGGACTTCTTTTATAGGCCATGAGACCTCACTGACTGACAAAGCAGACTTTTACAGCAATACATAGATCTGACTCTTGAGAGTTTATTGAACAACAAGGAGATCAAACCAGTCTGTCCTAAAGGAAGTCAACCCTGAATATTTATTGGAAGGACTCATGCTGAAACTGAAGCTCCAATACTTTAGCCACTTGATGTGAAGAGACAATTGACTGGAAAAGATTCTGGGAAAACATAAGGCAGAAGGAGAAGGCGATGACAGATGACGAAATGGATGGATGGCATCCCTGAGTCAATGGACATGAGTTTGATAAAACTCCAGGAGATGGTGAAGGACATGGAAGCCTGGCATGCTGCCATTCATGGTGTCACAAAGGGTTGGACATGACTGAGTGACTGACTGAACTGATAGATCAGATGAGAGGAAACAAAAACATATGCTTCTGTATGGTTTGTTTCAATGCATTACAGTGTTACTAATTTTCTTGTGTTTTCCAACAACTCTATTGTCACATTGCTGTTCATAATTTAATATTAGATTCTTATATTATCAGAATTAAATATTTGAAATCCTTCGTTTGGTAATACAAAAACAAAATCTAAATGTTCAATTTCTTCATGAAAGTATTACCTATGACCAATACATCTATGATTTAACAATGTAGTATTATAAAAATATGGAATAAATATGAACATTGTGTTTTCATATAAATATAAAACATGATAAAATAAAGATTAGAAAGAACTACCTCAACTGTTGAGAACAGAGTGCTTAAAAAGATATAAGAAGAAACAGAAAGGGAAGAAGGAGTCCCAGTAGATGATCTGTGATCACAGGAACTGGTATACATTTCTTAAGAGAAGGATTTATAGATAGCAAAAATACATAATGGCAACACTTAGAAATGTTAGTTGATTTTATATAATTTGAGATCAGATCATTTTCATTACATATAAAGTATGCGGTATGAAACCTATATATGATAAAATATTAGAAGGAGAAAACAAGGTAAAGATCCAAAACAACAAAAAAGGAAGACAGAAAAGGAAAAATTACAATCAAACTAGCTATACTGCCTACAGGAAGGTGGAAAACATACACACGTTTGTATTATTCCCAGTTTGCAAATGAAGGAGACAGGAAATTAAGCTTTTGATTGATTAGCAGTCATATTGAACATAGCGAAGAGAAAAAAATCAAACCAGTCTGTCCTAAAGGAAGTCAACCCTGAATATTTATTGGAAGGACTCATGCTGAAACTGAAGCTCCAATACTTTAGCCACTTGATGTGAAGAGACAATTGACTGGAAAAGATTCTGGGAAAACATAAGGCAGAAGGAGAAGGCGATGACAGATGACGAAATGGATGGATGGCATCCCTGAGTCAATGGACATGAGTTTGATAAAACTCCAGGAGATGGTGAAGGACATGGAAGCCTGGCATGCTGCCATTCATGGTGTCACAAAGGGTTGGACATGACTGAGTGACTGACTGAACTGATAGATCAGATGAGAGGAAACAAAAACATATGCTTCTGTATGGTTTGTTTCAATGCATTACAGTGTTACTAATTTTCTTGTGTTTTCCAACAACTCTATTGTCACATTGCTGTTCATAATTTAATATTAGATTCTTATATTATCAGAATTAAATATTTGAAATCCTTCGTTTGGTAATACAAAAACAAAATCTAAATGTTCAATTTCTTCATGAAAGTATTACCTATGACCAATACATCTATGATTTAACAATGTAGTATTATAAAAATATGGAATAAATATGAACATTGTGTTTTCATATAAATATAAAACATGATAAAATAAAGATTAGAAAGAACTACCTCAACTGTTGAGAACAGAGTGCTTAAAAAGATATAAGAAGAAACAGAAAGGGAAGAAGGAGTCCCAGTAGATGATCTGTGATCACAGGAACTGGTATACATTTCTTAAGAGAAGGATTTATAGATAGCAAAAATACATAATGGCAACACTTAGAAATGTTAGTTGATTTTATATAATTTGAGATCAGATCATTTTCATTACATATAAAGTATGCGGTATGAAACCTATATATGATAAAATATTAGAAGGAGAAAACAAGGTAAAGATCCAAAACAACAAAAAAAAGGAAGACAGAAAAAGGAAAAATTACAATCAAACTAGCTATACTACCTACAGAAAGGTGGAAAACATACACAGGTTTGTATTATTCCCAGTTTGCAAATGAAGGAGACAGGAAATTAAGCTTTCTTCATTTGTTAAAGAGAAATAAAATACTCATATTAAACATGAATGGCTGTATCATTCTTCATATTTTGAACATTAAAAAGTTTCCTGAGACTTGATTAATTATAAAGTATCTTTCTCTTTCATTAAGTTTTATAAAACACTAAGCAAAAGGAAGAATGAATAAGTTTACACACAGGTGTGGGCCAAGTGGGAGAGAGGACCAGCAGGGAGATAGCTTAGTAATTTTGATCACAAGAAACATATGAGGAAGCTGTAGAAATTAATATTAAGAATATATATGGGATGGACCACCATGACTTGGAGCTTAGAGGAGAGGAATATTTGCTTCATTAAGAAACTGAAGGAGGGCTTTCCTGGTAGCTCAGTGGTAAAGGGTTCGCCTGCCAATGCAGGAGACACAAGTTCGATCCCTGATCCAGGAAGATCCCACATGCTGTGGAGCAACTAAGACCGTGAGCCACAACCATTGAGCCTGTGCTCTAGAGTCTCGGAGCCACAACTATTGAGCCCATGTGCCACAACTATTGAAGCCTGTGTGCCCTAGAGCCCGAGTTCCACAATAAGAAAAGTCACTGCAGCAAGAAGATCCCACATGCTGCAGAGCAACTAAGCCTGTGAACCACAATTATTGAGCCTACGCTCTAGAGTCTGGGAGCAGAAACTATTGAGCCTATGTGCCGCAACTATGAAGCCTATGTGCCCTACAGCCCGAGTTCCACAAGAGAAGTCTGCAGCAAGAAGCCAGCTCACCTCAACTAGAGAGTAGGCTCCACTCCCTGCAACTAGAGAAGAGCCTGTGGCAGCATTGAAAACCCAAAATAACCAAAAATAAATAAACAAATAAAATTTTAAAAAGGAAAAAAAAACTGCAGGAGATATCCCTAAGGGATGAGGGGATCACCACAGAGTCGGAAATATGCTCCAAGAAGAAGAGCCAGCACTTAGTACTTAATTTGGAGGGTAGAAAACAAGGTAAAGATCCAAAACAACAAAAAAAGGAAGACAGAAAAGGAAAAATTACAATCAAACTAGCTATACTACCTACAGAAAGGTGGAAAACATACACAGGTTTGTATTATTCCCAGTTTGCAAATGAAGGAGACAGGAAATTAAGCTTTCTTCATTTGTTAAAGAGAAATAAAATACTCATATTAAACATGAATGGCTGTATCATTCTTCATATTTTGAACATTAAAAAGTTTCCTGAGACTTGATTAATTATAAAGTATCTTTCTCTTTCATTAAGTTTTATAAAACACTAAGCAAAAGGAAGAATGAATAAGTTTACACACAGGTGTGGGCCAAGTGGGAGAGAGGACCAGCAGGGAGATAGCTTAGTAATTTTGATCACAAGAAACATATGAGGAAGCTGTAGAAATTAATATTAAGAATATATATGGGATGGACCACCATGACTTGGAGCTTAGAGGAGAGGAATATTTGCTTCATTAAGAAACTGAAGGAGGGCTTTCCTGGTAGCTCAGTGGTAAAGGGTTCGCCTGCCAATGCAGGAGACACAAGTTCGATCCCTGATCCAGGAAGATCCCACATGCTGTGGAGCAACTAAGACCGTGAGCCACAACCATTGAGCCTGTGCTCTAGAGTCTCGGAGCCACAACTATTGAGCCCATGTGCCACAACTATTGAAGCCTGTGTGCCCTAGAGCCCGAGTTCCACAATAAGAAAAGTCACTGCAGCAAGAAGATCCCACATGCTGCAGAGCAACTAAGCCTGTGAACCACAATTATTGAGCCTACGCTCTAGAGTCTGGGAGCAGAAACTATTGAGCCTATGTGCCGCAACTATGAAGCCTATGTGCCCTACAGCCCGAGTTCCACAAGAGAAGTCTGCAGCAAGAAGCCAGCTCACCTCAACTAGAGAGTAGGCTCCACTCCCTGCAACTAGAGAAGAGCCTGTGGCAGCATTGAAAACCCAAAATAACCAAAAATAAATAAACAAATAAAATTTTAAAAAGGAAAAAAAAACTGCAGGAGATATCCCTAAGGGATGAGGGGATCACCACAGAGTCGGAAATATGCTCCAAGAAGAAGAGCCAGCACTTAGTACTTAATTTGGAGGGTAGAAAACAGGAACCCCACCACTTCTCTGAGGAGAGAAAACCACCTTTAAATTAGAGGCAAAGGCAAGGTGAGAAAACTGCAGAAGCAGTCGAGCACAACATCCATCCCACACCAAGGCTGAAGCCCTGGGCCAGGAAGAAGCTTTAACACTAGGAAGTGTCTAAGCTTTAACTATTACATTAAACTGTAAATAATTAATGAATGGGTCCCTGTGTTCTGCTCCTTTAATTCAGTGACAATAAAAATAATAGTTTTTCATACCATAGTAAATGATATCAGACAATTCTCAGCACAATGAAAAATCTACAGTTCTAACCCAGGCTTTCAAACCTTGGACTGCTACTGACTAGAACCAATACTAAGGTAGACAGTATGAACTCAAATCTCACTAGTTAACTAAGAAATCAGCTTCCAGAACCAAACTGACATATAGCCTAGCATACCATACTTACTCTACCAAGTATGATCCCATACAAGTTGCCCTAAGGAATAAGCTTAGAAACCATTTTTTTCTGAACAAATGATAAACCTTGACTAGAAAAAAGCTAAAAACTTTCATGCATTTTGAGGAAAGTGCAATATACTGCTAAATAAAGTTGACTTTCTAGTTTTCTTTTCTTTAGTTCCACTGCCAGATATTCATTGGTTCAAAAAAACACTTTCAATTTTTTAATTAAAAAAATAGTAAGAACAAACAAATGAGATTTGGAAACATTACCTCCAAATATGATATTCTCAATTACAGAGATGTACTCTTCAGGCTCCTGCTCAGTTGAGATCTCCCATCTGCCTCCAGAGATGTTTAATAGTTTGTAGAGCTCATCTGAACTCTTCATCCCACACAGCAGAGTGACTACACTTTCTGGTGAATGAAGTACATTTTCCAGAAATTGACATTTCTTTGGAGATAAGTTTTGAAGCAGACTATTTGATAATATCAAAAGTTTACATTTGTAGAAGCTTAAGTCCATCAATTCCAAATCCGAAAAGAGTAATTCTCCAAGCAGTATAAGAGGGTTGCTTCCTTTTCACAACATGTGAGAAAAGTTCCCTCAAGTACACAGCCCATTCCTCAGCATCTCCTTCATACAGCATGATGATGTCTTTTGCATTTTCTGGAAAAAAGAAAATAATACATTAATTTTTTTATACTTGACAGGCTAAAAGCAGATTATGCTATCATTCCTTGAAGAATTAAAAGTATGATTTGTGGAATACATTCATTTGCTTATGTGCATGCATGGGAAGTCATTTCAGTCTTGTTTGATTCTTTGTGACCCTATGGGCTGCAGCCCACCAGGCTCCTTTGTCCAGGGGATTCTCTAAGCAAGAATACTAGAATGGGTTGCCATGCCCTCCTCCAGGGGATCTTCCCAAGCCAGAGAATGAACTTGCATCTTTCCTATAATTTTTCATGCCCAGTTCCCCCGGCAATCCACTAGCTTACAGCTAAGAAATACAGACAAAAAAGTATGAACTCAAATCTCACTAGTTAACTAAGAAATCAGCTTCCAGAACCAAACTGACATATAGCCTAGCATACCATACTTACTCTACCAAGTATGATCCCATACAAGTTGCCCTAAGGAATAAGCTTAGAAACCATTTTTTTCTGAACAAATGATAAACCTTGACTAGAAAAAAGCTAAAAACTTTCATGCATTTTGAGGAAAGTGCAATATACTGCTAAATAAAGTTGACTTTCTAGTTTTCTTTTCTTTAGTTCCACTGCCAGATATTCATTGGTTCAAAAAAACACTTTCAATTTTTTAATTAAAAAAATAGTAAGAACAAACAAATGAGATTTGGAAACATTACCTCCAAATATGATATTCTCAATTACAGAGATGTACTCTTCAGGCTCCTGCTCAGTTGAGATCTCCCATCTGCCTCCAGAGATGTTTAATAGTTTGTAGAGCTCATCTGAACTCTTCATCCCACACAGCAGAGTGACTACACTTTCTGGTGAATGAAGTACATTTTCCAGAAATTGACATTTCTTTGGAGATAAGTTTTGAAGCAGACTATTTGATAATATCAAAAGTTTACATTTGTAGAAGCTTAAGTTCATCAATTCCAAATCCCGAAGAGAGTAATTCTCCAAGCAGTATAAGAGGGTTGCTTCCTTTTTCACAACATGTGAGAAAAGTTCCCTCAAGTACACAGCCCATTCCTCAGCATCTCCTTCATACAGCATGATGATGTCTTTTGCATTTTCTGGAAAAAAGAAAATAATACATTAATTTTTTTATACTTGACAGGCTAAAAGCAGATTATGCTATCATTCCTTGAAGAATTAAAAGTATGATTTGTGGAATACATTCATTTGCTTATGTGCATGCATGGGAAGTCATTTCAGTCTTGTTTGATTCTTTGTGACCCTATGGGCTGCAGCCCACCAGGCTCCTTTGTCCAGGGGATTCTCTAAGCAAGAATACTAGAATGGGTTGCCATGCCCTCCTCCAGGGGATCTTCCCAAGCCAGAGAATGAACTTGCATCTCCTATATCTCATGCATTGGCAGACAGGTTCTTTACTACTACTGCCACCTGGGAAGCCCTTCTTTGCTTCAGAGATCAATAATATAATTCATAGTATCCTCATCATAACTCTATGGAATTAAAGCAATTCTTCAGATGCAATGCAGACTTCTTGTTTTGTGCAAGTATATACTGTATTCACTGCACAAGTGTGAATCTAGGAAGCTCAACTGAAGTAAATGAGAGGCCTTGAGTTAGAATGGAAAGATTTTTCCATGGGATTAGGGATGTTGGGCTATGTATTTGACAATTTGAGAAAAAAATGCCAACAGTTGGAAAGATTTGATCCGGCATTTTGAAAAAACTTAAACATTGGTACATTACAATCATTTACATGTAAACTATAAGAGAAAGTAAAATTAATTGCAGGAAAATACAGCAAAACAAAAGAAGAAAGTAGGACCATTATGTACTATTTGGATCAACAGTGTAAATGTGTATGTAATCTTGTTATGAACTGAGTGTTTATGTCCTTCCTCACATTCATATGTTGAAATCATAACCCCCAAGTGTGATGGTATCAGAAGGCGGACCAACAGGAGGTAATGAGGTCATGAGAATGCAGCTCTCAGGAGTGAAATTAGTCCCCTCCTAAAAGAGGCTCCAGAGAGTTCTCTTGCCCCTCCTGACATGTAAGATCACAAAAAGAAGTCACCAATGTGCAGCCCAGATGAGGGATCTCCCCAGAATTTGACCTGCTAGCACCCTGACCTTAGATTTCCAGCTTTCAGAACTATGAGAAATAAATGTTTGTTGTTAAGGCTACCAGGACAATGCTATTAGAACAGCCTAAATGGACTAAGACAATCATACTAATGTAAAATCAGACTAACGGTTTAGCTATAGGTTGAGGTTTAAATACACTGGAGAATAAGGAAAGAGTGTGATAGACTAATAGAATGAAATCCTTATCTAGCATATTATAGGAAAAAAATAGGTAATAGAATTAGTACACTAAGAAATAAAAGCAGAAATGTATCTTTTAGAAACATGGAACAGAACAATAAACTCTGAAAGACTAGTGGTTCTTAAGGTTCCCAGGAGGGGATGAAATTGTGTTTGAGGAAGGGGAGAACCAGGGAACTGAGGTTTTCATTAGAGATATTTTATCATGGTTGAGGTGAAAGTGTAACTATAATCAAATTTTAAATAAAGAAGAAAATCCAACCAGCAAAAAGAACAAAAGTAAGCAAAATGGAAATGTAAAAACTTTGGAAAAAGAACACCTGGCAAGTTACACAGATGTACATATGGGTCAAAAACTACCTGTCACGAGCATTAGGATAGCACTACAAAATGAAAATATTAAAAATGGGAAAACTGAGCATTTGAGAAGGAGAAAGTATAAACTACTAACATCATCTTTCATAGAATTCAGTCATTTAATACTGATTTTGATCATAAAATGACTCAATTCTTGCACTACTTTTTGTGTGTTCATTTTTCTTAAACAATAATAAGCAACATGGAAAACATCCTGAGTAAACCATTATCTGAAAATTAATTTTCTTTTATTTTATTTTATATTATTTAATGTAATATAAAATAATTTATTTTATTTAAAAATAGCACATAGATTATATTCTCACTTTGAAATAATTCTGTCCATCTACTCAAAATATAGCATAATTCTATTGGCTGTTTTCAACCAACAGTTGTATAATGAGAGATAAAATTTTGAGAGATGTATAACGTTTTTTCTTACCTTTCCATATCGCTTATATTTTTGTAGTAAAATTGTATACTTTATTAAAAAAGTACTCATTCTTAATAATTAGAATAATTATTAGAATAATATAATAATTATTTGAATAATAATACAATAATTAGAATAATTATTAGAATAATAATTATTTGTATCCATGTAAGGTATTATCATAAATACAAAGAACAAAACACCAAAATTCTTGTATTCTAAAATTATCTTTTTCCCTCTGGATATAGCATGTATTTTCTACACCACCAAGATAACAGTTAATAACACAGTGATTTTAGTTACAGTATTTTAATGTAATTATCTACGTCTTTCCTCATGATATAAATAGCACTTTCGAGAAGTGTGCTTCCTCTTTCACTGATTCCTACAAAATGCATAGCATAATTTCTCAAACAGATATTTCATAAAATATATATTACTGTATTCTAAAATATACTTACATACACAGAATGAGAAAAAAAATCTGGTAGAAAACATATGGGAATCATACACAAGTTGTATATGAATCATCAGCATAGTTCTGCTCTTCTCTATGTTGTGTTTCACCAAGACTCAATACTAAATAAATATTTATTAACACAAATAAATTCATATTTCAGCACTTTTGTATTTGAGAAACAATAGGGGAATAATCTTCCTTGTATTACATATAGCCAGAGTAAGTCTCTGTGTAGTTGTAGAGTAATTACAGCAAATATAAAACTAACAACAAATTATCAAGTGCTTAATATAAACTAGGATTCCTGTTGTATTACACGTTATTTCACTTAATTCTCTAAATTTACCCTATTAAGGTACTAATGTTATTTTTTATTTATTTTCTTTTTAAATTTTGGCCTCTTTTATTGATTTTTTATTTACTTATTTTCATCCATCTTTATTTTTTGGCCTATGAGGGCCTCTCACTGGAGTGGCCTCTCATTGCAGAGCACCCCCCTGGGCACATGCACTCCAGAGTGCTGGTTCATGATTGGACACACCCATCCAGCTGCTCAGTGGCACATGAGATCTTCCCCCGCCAGGGATCGAACCAGTGCCTCTTATAGTACAAGGCGGACCGTTTACTCACTGGACCACCAGGGAAGCCCTGAATGTTATTCTTACTTAACAGTTGAGAAAACTGAATTCAGAATTAGAATTTGAACCCTACAGTCTTCATTCTTAACCTCTAACGGTAGAAGGCAGGAGAACATTATTCAGAAGATTAAAATAGATTCTTTGCACTGATATGAGCTGGATTCGTCTCTATTAAGCAGAATATGAGCTAAAATCAGATCTGCAAAGTATGTGAAAGTTCACTGTGAGCCTGGTTTTCTACCGAGGAAAAAAGAGGAAATAATGAACTATATAACACACTCCAAGAGTATGGCTATTTGTGAAGAATGTATATTCCTGACTCTAAAACTTAAATCACTAAAATTATAGATTAAGCCATGAGGATGTATTAAAGCACAGACAATATTGTCACATTAAATGGTTGGATATCACACTAGTATAGGAAGATAATTATGGAAAATCAATTCTAGAGACAATCATAACCTATCTTTCAAAACTTCCCAAGAAAATTAAACAGGAAGTCTCTCTCAATACTCTAAAGCCATTTTCCTCTTGTGCTGAAATTGTGCCTTCCTTTAAAATTTATATTTGACTTGTTCTTAGTAACCTCTGTCTGACAATTTTCAGAAACCAACTAGCATTAAATGTCATCCCATTCTTTCCTATGGATTACATGATTTCAGGGTTTTAATCTTTCATTTTCTCAAATATTATTTATTAAGATGTTTCATGTACCAATTATGTTCCTAAGCACTGAAATGCCTTACTTCATTTAATTCTCTAAATTTACCCTATTAAGGTACTAATGTTATTTTTATTTATTTTCTTTTTAAATTTTGGCCTCTTTTATTGATTTTTTATTTACTTATTTTCATCCATCTTTATTTTTGGCCTATGAGGGCCTCTCACTGGAGTGGCCTCTCATTGCAGAGCACCCCCCTGGGCACATGCACTCCAGAGTGCTGGTTCATGATTGGACACACCCATCCAGCTGCTCAGTGGCACATGAGATCTTCCCCCGCCAGGGATCGAACCAGTGCCTCTTATAGTACAAGGCGGACCGTTTACTCACTGGACCACCAGGGAAGCCCTGAATGTTATTCTTACTTAACAGTTGAGAAAACTGAATTCAGAATTAGAATTTGAACCCTACAGTCTTCATTCTTAACCTCTAACGGTAGAAGGCAGGAGAACATTATTCAGAAGATTAAAATAGATTCTTTGCACTGATATGAGCTGGATTCGTCTCTATTAAGCAGAATATGAGCTAAAATCAGATCTGCAAAGTATGTGAAAGTTCACTGTGAGCCTGGTTTTCTACCGAGGAAAAAAGAGGAAATAATGAACTATATAACACACTCCAAGAGTATGGCTATTTGTGAAGAATGTATATTCCTGACTCTAAAACTTAAATCACTAAAATTATAGATTAAGCCATGAGGATGTATTAAAGCACAGACAATATTGTCACATTAAATGGTTGGATATCACACTAGTATAGGAAGATAATTATGGAAAATCAATTCTAGAGACAATCATAACCTATCTTTCAAAACTTCCCAAGAAAATTAAACAGGAAGTCTCTCTCAATACTCTAAAGCCATTTTCCTCTTGTGCTGAAATTGTGCCTTCCTTTAAAATTTATATTTGACTTGTTCTTAGTAACCTCTGTCTGACAATTTTCAGAAACCAACTAGCATTAAATGTCATCCCATTCTTTCCTATGGATTACATGATTTCAGGGTTTTAATCTTTCATTTTCTCAAATATTATTTATTAAGATGTTTCATGTACCAATTATGTTCCTAAGCACTGAAATGCCTTACTTCATTTAATATTCATAAAAACGTATGAAGTTGGCCTCCTTTTTATTTTACTGATGCTCACACTGATTAACTTGTCACAGCTGTGAAGAAAGGACATGGTCTTATGTTACCTTCCAATCTCTTTGTATGAAATCATATTGAATCAAAACATAAAAGTTACTAAAAAGGCCTTTCATAGCCATGGCTTTCTTTTTCCTTATTCTAGAAAACAGCGTATCCTTGAGTAACAACTGAATTGTTGTTACACTCAACAGTAGTTCTCTGTGATTTCTCAAGAGGAGCCTACTAGCCTTGAGATGTACTTTGTTTTATGCATTTGAACTAAATCAAACCTAAAGCATTATTCTTCCCATTTAAGGATGGTTACTGTCATTAACGTTGGCCAACTTTTATAGGCTGTGAAATGAAACTATAAAGGATGAACCTGAAATACAGACACACAGAATGTTCATTCCTGAAAAGTGTCATCAAGATAAAGGGAAACTGGGCTTCCCTGGTGGTCCAGTGGGTAAGGACACCGCCTCGCAGTGCAAGGGGCGCCAGTTTGATCCCTGGCCTGGGAAGATCCCACGTGCCGTGGAGTGGCTGGACTGATGTGTCCAATTACCAAGCCGGAGCTCTGGAGCACATGTGCCCTGAGGTGGTGCTCTGCGACAACAGAGGCCACTGCGATGCGAGGCCCACATGGGCCAAAGAACAAAGATAGATGAAAATAGATAAGTGAAAGACCAATAGAAGTGGCTCGCCTGCCCACCTCCACCAACCCCCCCCCCCCAAAAAAAAGATAAAGGGAAACTTCTATTGAAGAAGCAATTAAGGTCTGCAAATAAAGTATTTATGATGTAAATCTCAAGCCTAGCAACATAAAGTAAGTGACAGTTTATACTACAATGGTAGGAACAAAACAGACTTAAATTTACCATAAACTGTTTTTTCAGATTCCATAATGATGCCTTGCTTATTAATCTTACAAAATACTGAACACATCCTCAAGCTTGAAGAAAATCTGTATTAATAATTGATGTTAATAATTGTTTTTGCTATGAGAATACATTAGACTACATATTGCCAAAAAAAAAGAGACTGACCATAAATCCAAATACTTCCTGTTATATATGCACAGCTTCAAATAGCAGATTTTCCTCATTTTGAATAAGATTTCATCTCTTACCCATGATTGTGTATAATGGAGAAAGACTGAATGATGCATCTTTTCAATGTTATAGTTTCTAACTAGTAACCAAAGTGCAGAAGGAAACATAACAAAACAAAACAAAAAAAAACTAGAAAGAAATGAGTTACAGCCATAATGGACTTACTAGTGATCACGTGAACATTCATCTTGATCTAATCACACAAATATATATCATTGCTCAAATTAAAAGGTAAGTGTAACTGAATTGGTCATATACTCTAATTTGTACTCTAGTACAAAAGGGGAACAAAACTAAGGCTTTTCCAAAGGCATTAATGTAGCAAAATACATTATAACTTATATTTCTCCTCCAGGAAATTTGGTTAATTTCACTTATTCATAGTAGCAAAAAGTACCAGATATTTCCTGTGTATTTCTGTGTAGCAGAGGCTGCTGATACACATCCCACACCTTCCTGGGCCATGAGCTTCAGCTTGAGTTCAGTTGTTTAGCACACTGACCACTTCCAACCTCTGCTTTGCTGCTGAGGACTTTCTCTGCAGCTGAGGAAGCGTCCTCAGCCCATGTGCCTACCCAGCAGCTCAGAAGTGCTGGGAATTTAATCCATGGAGGCTGAGGGGCAGATCTCGGTCAAGGAGGGATGGAAGTCAATGTGTGCAAAGGTCAGCTTCCCCATCCTTCAGTGGGACAATTCTGAGGCTTGTTCTCCACAGTAATTACAGGGCTCCCAATGGCACTGAATTCTACTTGCTCATCATATTACTGTACTTATACAGTATTAGCTTTCTCTCTTTCTTGTCTCACATTCCCAATTTTCTCACTAGTGCTTCATCTTCTCATTTTCTCATGGCTTCATCTTTAAATAAACTACCTGTACTCAACTTTCCATTTTTGAGAGTCTTCTTCATGGGAAGTCTCTATAAACATATTTGCTAATCAAGTTATAGTTCTTTTCAAACACAGGAAGGTACTAATATATCATTTTAAGATTATACTTTTGTTTGTTTGTTTTAAAGAAGTAAATTTCCTTTTTCAGTTTGCATTATTCTTTTTTTAAAATATTTATTTATTTACTTATTTGGTGGGGGGGAGGGAAATGGGGTGGGAGGGAGAGGGCGGGCGGGCCACTTCTATTGTTCTTTCATTTGATTTTCATACATCTTTGTTCTCTGGCCCATGTGGGTCTCCCATTGCAGTGGCCTCTGTTGTCACAGAGCACTGGCTCTGGGCGCATGCTCTCCAGAGCTCCGACTCGGTAATTGGACACGAAAGAAATGAGTTACAGCCATTGACTCAGGACATGTCATCTTGATCTAATCACACAAATATATATCATTGCTCAAATTAAAAGGTAAGTGTAACTGAATTGGTCATATACTCTAATTTGTACTCTAGTACAAAAGGGGAACAAAACTAAGGCTTTTCCAAAGGCATTAATGTAGCAAAATACATTATAACTTATATTTCTCCTCCAGGAAATTTGGTTAATTTCACTTATTCATAGTAGCAAAAAGTACCAGATATTTCCTGTGTATTTCTGTGTAGCAGAGGCTGCTGATACACATCCCACACCTTCCTGGGCCATGAGCTTCAGCTTGAGTTCAGTTGTTTAGCACACTGACCACTTCCAACCTCTGCTTTGCTGCTGAGGACTTTCTCTGCAGCTGAGGAAGCGTCCTCAGCCCATGTGCCTACCCAGCAGCTCAGAAGTGCTGGGAATTTAATCCATGGAGGCTGAGGGGCAGACCTCGGTCAAGGAGGGATGGAAGTCAATGTGTGCAAAGGTCAGCTTCCCCATCCTTCAGTGGGACAATTCTGAGGCTTGTTCTCCACAGTAATTACAGGGCTCCCAATGGCACTGAATTCTACTTGCTCATCATATTACTGTACTTATACAGTATTAGCTTTTCTCTCTTTCTTGTCTCACATTCCCAATTTTCTCACTAGTGCTTCATCTTCTCATTTTCTCATGGCTTCATCTTTAAATAAACTACCTGTACTCAACTTTCCATTTTTGAGAGTCTTCTTCATGGGAAGTCTCTATAAACATATTTGCTAATCAAGTTATAGTTCTTTTCAAACACAGGAAGGTACTAATATATCATTTTAAGATTATACTTTTGTTTGTTTGTTTTAAAGAAGTAAATTTCCTTTTTCAGTTTGCATTATTCTTTTTTTTAAATATTTATTTATTTACTTATTTGGTGGGGGGGAGGGAAATGGGGTGGGGAGGGAGAGGGGCGGGCGGGCCACTTCTATTGGTCTTTGATTTGATTTTCATCCATCTTTGTTCTTTGGCCGGCGTGGGCCTCCCATTGCAGTGGCCTCTGTTGTCGCAGAGCACTGGCTCTGGGCGCATGCTCTCCAGAGCTCCGGCTCGGTAATTGGACACATCGGTCCAGCCACTCCACGGCACATGGGATCTTCCCAGGCCAGGGATCGAACCAGCGCCCCTTGCACTGCAAGGAGGTGTCCTTACCCACTGGATCACCAGGAAAGCCCCATTTTAAGACTATACTTTTGAGCCATGGTAAAGAACAACGACCAGCAAAAAACTAATTTTATACAAATGCAGAACCTTCCCCTTTCTTTTTTCTTTTAAGATGCAAATAAATGCTTTTATGCTTCACAGAACAACCTTGAAGGAGAATATTTTCTGTAAAGAAAGCATGGTGTTAATTGTTACAGGATTAATTTGCAAAGACCTATGCCATCATGTATAAACAACAAATGTTCAACTCCCATCTGTATGACTTTTTATTGCTAATACAAGTTGCTAATAGTTTGTTTAAAAATATATAAAATAAAAGGTACTAGATCTGTGAGGAGGTTTTAAAAAGTTTCACACTTACTTAGTAAAAATTTATGGAATTCTACTTCTACGATGTCCATATCCCTTCCCTCCTTTTTTACCATTATTCTATAAATTACTGAATCAGACAACAGTGACTATGAGACAGCCAGTTAACTCGATAGTCCTTTAAGAAAAGAATACTGTGATCAAATAAATATGAAGTACTACAGATCTTAAGATGAATTCTGATTTCAGAGAATTTAACTAGCCTAAAACAAAACACATCCTCAGAATCAATTAAATATTGAGTAGTATCATCTCATACAATATCTTAGGTGTTTCTCATTTCTCCAACTCACACATAAAAGTGAGCTCCTTAGGACCTAAAATTTTTTGTGATCTCTTCAGACTAGTCCTTCACTGTGGATTACATCACCCAGGCTCCAATGCCCATCCCAGTGGAAAGCACCAACGGAACACCAGGAGGGGAGAGTAAGGATCGACAGGGTTATTTCTTGGACTGTCATTCACTTCTCCATCCTAATTTTGGCAGAGCTGTTTTCTTCTATGGTTCTTCTGTGGTTTCAATTTTCATGTATCTCTAGCAATCATCTTTTCTCCACTTCCTTCACTGGCCTAGTAAAAGACTCCTTCTTGGTCTTCAAATCCTTCACTATTCCTCTTTGGGTTCTTCAGCCCTGCACACCTTGATAAATAACTCATTTACTGAATTTTTTCACCTCAGTAATTTGACAGTGGCATCTGTTTCTCGCTGAGATCCTGATAAATACAAGTACCAGGGGTGGCCCAGGAGACAGACTCTATAAAATGGATTTTAGAATTGGGCTGATCTCAATTAACTTTGGAGAACATAAGCAACCTCTCATCAAGGGAAAATGGTACACTGGCAATTTAGGGCATGCAGGAGCACAATAATGGCATAATAACATAATGGGATGGGTTGTCAATGGAGGAGAAAGTTTTGGGAGATCAAGTGTATATGGTAGCAACAGGGTTACAAAGATGGAGGGGGTTGGGATTATGACTTCCCTGTCCTAGAAAGCAAGTACTCACACAAAGACAGAGCTCCAATTCCAGTAGCAGGCACCACCCCCACCCCACCAAGAGTCATCAACTAACAGAAGAGCACTGTTTAAGAAGTTGTGGAATCCTAAGACTTGAGATCTAGAAAGACTAGGGCAGAGATGAAGCTAAAAAGTTTAGCTCCCAAATGTCCCTGCATCTTTCCTAATCAAGGGATCTATACTCCTTGTCACAGCAAATAAATAAAAATTAAATTAAATTGAAAGTTTTCAAGAGCTTCTGAGGCAACTGCCTTAACAGCAATGTCAATTTTTCTCAGTATCCATGCCAACATCCCTCATTGATTGCCTCTAATATTAATAACTAAAGTTAGATTCCATAAGTGAAAAGAATAGTCCAGAAAAACCATTTCAAACACAGAAATTATTATAAGACTTTGTCAATACATATCAGCATGAGCCTGGAAAGTATTATGGAATGGATTTTAAGTTATTAGACCAAGGAGGGAAAAACAGAGGATTGAATCCAACTGATTTCATCAAAGGGTTATACAAGACTTTTTCATGGATTCACTTCTCCCCATCCTAATTTTGGCAGAGCTGTTTTCTTCTATGGTTCTTCTGTGGTTTCAATTTTCATGTATCTCTAGCAATCATCTTTTCTCCACTTCCTTCACTGGCCTAGTAAAAGACTCCTTCTTGGTCTTCAAATCCTTCACTATTCCTCTTTGGGTTCTTCAGCCCTGCACACCTTGATAAATAACTCATTTACTGAATTTTTTCACCTCAGTAATTTGACAGTGGCATCTGTTTCTCGCTGAGATCCTGATAAATACAAGTACCAGGGGTGGCCCAGGAGACAGACTCTATAAAATGGATTTTAGAATTGGGCTGATCTCAATTAACTTTGGAGAACATAAGCAACCTCTCATCAAGGGAAAATGGTACACTGGCAATTTAGGGCATGCAGGAGCACAATAATGGCATAATAACATAATGGGATGGGTTGTCAATGGAGGAGAAAGTTTTGGGAGATCAAGTGTATATGGTAGCAACAGGGTTACAAAGATGGAGGGGGTTGGGATTATGACTTCCCTGTCCTAGAAAGCAAGTACTCACACAAAGACAGAGCTCCAATTCCAGTAGCAGGCACCACCCCCACCCCACCAAGAGTCATCAACTAACAGAAGAGCACTGTTTAAGAAGTTGTGGAATCCTAAGACTTGAGATCTAGAAAGACTAGGGCAGAGATGAAGCTAAAAAGTTTAGCTCCCAAATGTCCCTGCATCTTTCCTAATCAAGGGATCTATACTCCTTGTCACAGCAAATAAATAAAAATTAAATTAAATTGAAAGTTTTCAAGAGCTTCTGAGGCAACTGCCTTAACAGCAATGTCAATTTTTCTCAGTATCCATGCCAACATCCCTCATTGATTGCCTCTAATATTAATAACTAAAGTTAGATTCCATAAGTGAAAAGAATAGTCCAGAAAAACCATTTCAAACACAGAAATTATTATAAGACTTTGTCAATACATATCAGCATGAGCCTGGAAAGTATTATGGAATGGATTTTAAGTTATTAGACCAAGGAGGGAAAAACAGAGGATTGAATCCAACTGATTTCATCAAAAGGGTTACACTCATACAAGAATCAGAATGCAATGTGTTATCTCAAGTATCTGAGTGGCATTTACAGCTGATTATGATGTATAATCGTTTGGACTCCTTATAATCAATACGATTACAATACTAGAACTTCCCTACTATGATAGAGAAAAGAAGTCAGCCAGCATTTTTTTTTTGTAAAGGATTGGATAATAAATACTGTAGGCTATGTGGGCCACACAGAATATCTTCACTGTCTTTCTTTGTTCCTTTCATTTTTTTTCTCTTTCACCTTTTCTCTTTCTTTTCCTCTTTCTCTCTCCTTCCCTTCTTTCTTCATGCTTTTTCTCCTCTCCCTTTTCTTTTTTTTCCTAATAATCCTTTAAAATGTAAAAGTCTATTGTTACCTTACAGGCTGCACATAAACAGGCCACCAGCTAGATTGTGCCTGTTGGCTGTATTTTGCTTACCCTTGCTCTAGTGTATTCTGACATTGCCTTCACTAAGCATGAAGACATTCACTCATGAAAAACTGTGATGTCTGTCCTCTTGAGCATGAACACAATGATGACAACTGGACTGCTGACCTGAACTTTTTGATGTCAATGTGGACATAACAGAGTCTGGATTTGTAGAGAATAAATGGTAGCACTTGATCATTACAGGCAATTTAAGTAATCAGAGTGTTTTTCACTGCAGGAATCAGTTATGGTAACTGACTGATCTGAAGGTCCCAAAGAATGAAATAGATGCAAAGCCTATAAAGCTTCAGTTTCACCTTTTTTATAATTCTAGGTTTGGCACACAAACTGACCTAAGTTTCAATAGTGGGGATTGACAGCCACGTGTCTGGTTTACATTCTCAGAGTCCTCTGACTGAGGGAAGACCAAGTCTCTATTAGAAAGGATTCTTCCATGCTTTCTATATAAGAAATCTTCTCCAAAGAATTCCCCAGAGACTTGCAGACATGTGGACCATCATTTTATGGAGCTTTCAAACACAGAAATTATTATAAGACTTTGTCAATACATATCAGCATGAGCCTGGAAAGTATTATGGAATGGATTTTAAGTTATTAGACCAAGGAGGGAAAAACAGAGGATTGAATCCAACTGATTTCATCAAAAGGGTTACACTCATACAAGAATCAGAATGCAATGTGTTATCTCAAGTATCTGAGTGGCATTTACAGCTGATTATGATGTATAATCGTTTGGACTCCTTATAATCAATACGATTACAATACTAGAACTTCCCTACTATGATAGAGAAAAGAAGTCAGCCAGCATTTTTTTTTTGTAAAGGATTGGATAATAAATACTGTAGGCTATGTGGGCCACACAGAATATCTTCACTGTCTTTCTTTGTTCCTTTCATTTTTTTTCTCTTTCACCTTTTCTCTTTCTTTTCCTCTTTCTCTCTCCATCCCTTCTTTCTTCATGCTTTTTCTCCTCTCCCTTTTCTTTTTTTTCCTAATAATCCTTTAAAATGTAAAAGTCTATTGTTACCTTACAGGCTGCACATAAACAGGCCACCAGCTAGATTGTGCCTGTTGGCTGTATTTTGCTTACCCTTGCTCTAGTGTATTCTGACATTGCCTTCACTAAGCATGAAGACATTCACTCATGAAAAACTGTGATGTCTGTCCTCTTGAGCATGAACACAATGATGACAACTGGACTGCTGACCTGAACTTTTTGATGTCAATGTGGACATAACAGAGTCTGGATTTGTAGAGAATAAATGGTAGCACTTGATCATTACAGGCAATTTAAGTAATCAGAGTGTTTTTCACTGCAGGAATCAGTTATGGTAACTGACTGATCTGAAGGTCCCAAAGAATGAAATAGATGCAAAGCCTATAAAGCTTCAGTTTCACCTTTTTTATAATTCTAGGTTTGGCACACAAACTGACCTAAGTTTCAATAGTGGGGATTGACAGCCACGTGTCTGGTTTACATTCTCAGAGTCCTCTGACTGAGGGAAGACCAAGTCTCTATTAGAAAGGATTCTTCCATGCTTTCTATATAAGAAATCTTCTCCAAAGAATTCCCCAGAGACTTGCAGACATGTGGACCATCATTTTTATGGAGCCCAAATGCCACACCAAATAGCACATTGGTAAAAGGGAATTAGTGGAAGTCACGTAATGATAAATAACATCTGGCTTGGGGGTATATCTAATCACAGTTCCAGTGAGCCCACAGACCTATCTTTTTTTTTTATTGCTCAAGTCTGACTCTTTTTTTTTTTAACTTTTATTTTACTTTTAACTTTTACAGAGTTTTGTTGTTTACAGATATGTATGTTCTCAGATTAGTCATATGTATATCGCCCCCATCCCACCCCTCCAGATCGTCATACAGCACCCATGAAGGATCTGTTTTTCTCACAGAGCAATGACCATAGCTATTTTCTTCACATATGATAGTACAGGCCTTCATGCTACTTCCTTTACGCCTCCCACCCACTGTTCCTTCCCCACAATGTCCATATGTCTACTGTCCATCTCTGTCTTTCCATCACTTCACTGCATGTGCCATCATCACCATCCTACTAGATTCCATATATATGTGTTAGTGTATTGTACTTGTCCTTCTCTTTATAACTTCACTTTTTATGATAGGTTCTAGAGCCAGCCACCTCATTAGGGCTGATTCTTTTGCATTTCTTTTTACAGCTGTGTAGTATTCCATTGTATATATGTACCAGGGCTTCTGTATCCATTCATTCGTCGATGGACATCTAGGTTGCTTCCATGTTCTAGCTGTTTTATAGAGAGCTGCAATGAACATTGGGGTGCAGGTGCTTCTTTCAGATTTGATGTCATCAGGGTATAAGCCTAAGAGTGGGATTGATGGGTTGTATGGTGCTTCTATTTTTAGTTTTTTAAGAAATCTCCAGGGGGCTTCCCTTGTGGCTCAATGGATAAGAACCCATCTGCCAATGCAGGAGACACAGGTTTGATCCCTGATCCGGGAAGATCTCACATACCTCAAAGCAGCTAAACCCACACATCAACAAAGACCCAGCACAGTCAAAAATAAATAAATAAATAAAAGTTTTAAAAAAAAAAAAGAAATCTCCAGACTGTCTTCCATAGAGGCTGTATCAATCGACATTCCCACCAGCAGTGCAGGAATATTCCCTTTTCTCTGCACCCTCTCCAGCATTTATTGTCTGTTGATTTGTGGATGATGGCCATTCTGACGGGTGTGAGGTGATATCTCATTGTAGTTTTGATTTGCATTTCTCTAATTATAAGTGAAGTTGAGCATCGTTTCATGTGTTTTGGGGCCATCTGTATATCCTCTTTGGAGAGGTGTCCCACAGACCTATCTTGTGGGATGTTTTTAAAGCCAGGGACATACATGGCAAGACACATAGGTAGCAAATGGAAGAATCCTCACAGAGAGTGAGGACATAATGCTAGGAAGGGAAACATAAAACTCTCTGAAATTGTTCAACTCCGTCCTTTCCACCACCACCAATATAGTAAGATAAAACAAAGACAACACGCCTTGGGTCTGAAAATACACCGGTCCTAGTCCAAAGTGAGTGGTCGCTGCATGACAGCCCACTCATGGTTATTCCCAGAAGAGAATGGTGTAATTCTCCCAGTTGAAAGAACTTTGGGCAGTACATCTAACTGTTCACTTTGCTTTGAAGGAAAGGCCTGAACTACAGATTTACTTCAAGTAAAAGAATAAAGAGTAGAAAAGAATATGCTCATTTCATTAATCCAAACCAGGTTACTAATTAAGAAGATATATCTTGGAAATGTGATTATTTTTGTAATCTGGTCAGTTAATAAACAGTTGAAACAAAATGTAAACAAACAAACAAAAAAAAGTTTGCAAGTTACTTTCTTCCATGCAGTGATACCCTTATATTCTTTGTGGCTTATCTAAAATCAAGTTAGACAGATACCACACTACCCAACGCCAACTTTATGAATAATAAAAACAATATTCAATTTCCTCTCTGCTTTATGCTTTTCTATTTCTCAACTGCTTAACAGCTTAAGCACTGAAGAAGGATATGTATTGTTCCATCCCCAACTCCATCCTCAACACAAGTCCCTAAGGTTTCTTTTTTTTTTTCACTCAAAATTGGCTTTGTCACTCATGTTATGCAGCCCAGGCCCCAGGCGTAAAAACTATTTTTAACCATATAGGGTCGATGTATTTTATCAACAGGATGTCACAAAGATCAATGATAAAACCAGACAAAACCAGCTTTATTCAATGTAGTAAACAAGGTAGGCTCAGAGTCACTGCTTTCCTAGCCTTCCTTGATTTACCTCAGTGTTTCCATACCAACCTCTGAGAACTGAAGGACACTTTCCCTGATTTACCTCTTTGTTTGTTTCAAAACTATCTGGTGTTTGTCAGAGATGCTTTGCAGCTGTACTTAGAGATGTACATTCTGAGAGATATACAGTGGTCAACAGCCCCAAACTGACACTGACTTGCCCAGAGGACATGCCTGCCCACATGAAACTTGGAGATGTTCTAAAGTTACCTTTGCTTCATTACCATGCTATGATCTCTACCCAAAGCGGGTTTTGTGCTCTGCTGGACACAATGTCTGCTGGTGCAAAGGAACCTGGAAGCCTGTGTATCCCCAGTTGCCCCCATCTACCCCTGGAAGTCTCCACCTTTTTCCTAAAGCCCTGACGACATGTCTGCTTCTACCCCTTCAAATGCCCCTCCCTTATAGAGAAGGTGTCTTTACAGCATGAGTCCTCTGTCTTCATTCTCATTCAAGCCACTGAGTAAAAAGCTTGTCTTGTTTGCACCAAACTCAGTTTCAGTTTTGTGGAACCCAATCAGGAAAGAATTCATTGACCAAGCCACAGTGGCTTCAACTCAGCTACAGTGGGCCTCATGCTAAAAAGGTAACAACTTAATCCTTGATTCTAAATATGCTGCATTTCAAAGTAAAATGCACTGAAATTCCAGTCAACTGCAATACTATACAAAGTGCCCTCCCATGAATAGAATGAGGTTGTCTTTGTGTTGTTATTCATAGGGATACAGTTTTAAGAAAAGTATTTTAACTTAGTTTAAGTCAAAAACAAAATTTTAAGTTTGAGAAGATACAAGTTAGTAGGTCTGAGGAGTCACTCAAGGTCACACCAATATTAAGTCCCAGAGGTGAACTAAAGTTCACATCATTTACTGTCAACTGTAGTTTGCATATCAAACCACCCCAAAGGCAATTACTCAAGTCCCTAAGGTTTCTTTTTTTTTTTCACTCAAAATTGGCTTTGTCACTCATGTTATGCAGCCCAGGCCCCAGGCGTAAAAACTATTTTTAACCATATAGGGTCGATGTATTTTATCAACAGGATGTCACAAAGATCAATGATAAAACCAGACAAAACCAGCTTTATTCAATGTAGTAAACAAGGTAGGCTCAGAGTCACTGCTTTCCTAGCCTTCCTTGATTTACCTCAGTGTTTCCATACCAACCTCTGAGAACTGAAGGACACTTTCCCTGATTTACCTCTTTGTTTGTTTCAAAACTATCTGGTGTTTGTCAGAGATGCTTTGCAGCTGTACTTAGAGATGTACATTCTGAGAGATATACAGTGGTCAACAGCCCCAAACTGACACTGACTTGCCCAGAGGACATGCCTGCCCACATGAAACTTGGAGATGTTCTAAAGTTACCTTTGCTTCATTACCATGCTATGATCTCTACCCAAAGCGGGTTTTGTGCTCTGCTGGACACAATGTCTGCTGGTGCAAAGGAACCTGGAAGCCTGTGTATCCCCAGTTGCCCCCATCTACCCCTGGAAGTCTCCACCTTTTTCCTAAAGCCCTGACGACATGTCTGCTTCTACCCCTTCAAATGCCCCTCCCTTATAGAGAAGGTGTCTTTACAGCATGAGTCCTCTGTCTTCATTCTCATTCAAGCCACTGAGTAAAAGCTTGTCTTGTTTGCACCAAACTCAGTTTCAGTTTTGTGGAACCCAATCAGGAAAGAATTCATTGACCAAGCCACAGTGGCTTCAACTCAGCTACAGTGGGCCTCATGCTAAAAAGGTAACAACTTAATCCTTGATTCTAAATATGCTGCATTTCAAAGTAAAATGCACTGAAATTCCAGTCAACTGCAATACTATACAAAGTGCCCTCCCATGAATAGAATGAGGTTGTCTTTGTGTTGTTATTCATAGGGATACAGTTTTAAGAAAAGTATTTTAACTTAGTTTAAGTCAAAAACAAAATTTTAAGTTTGAGAAGATACAAGTTAGTAGGTCTGAGGAGTCACTCAAGGTCACACCAATATTAAGTCCCAGAGGTGAACTAAAGTTCACATCATTTACTGTCAACTGTAGTTTGCATATCAAACCACCCCAAAGGCAATATTACTGAGAAAATGAAATAAAACTGCTGTCCCAATGAAATTATTTGCAGGGCAACAATGCAGACACAGACATATAAAACAGAATAACTGAATGGTGAGGGAAGGAGAAGGTGGGATGTATGGAAAGAGTAACATGGAAGCTTACATCATCATATGTAAAATAGATAGTGGGAATCTGCTGTATCACTCAGGGAACTCACACCAGGGCTCATTAACAACCTAAAGAGGTGGAATGGGGAGGGAAATGGGAGAGAGGTTTAAGAGGGAGGGGACATGTGTATACCTATGGCTGATTCTAGTTGATGTCTGGCAGAAACCAACACAATTCTGTGAAGCAATTATCTTTCAATGAAAAAAAAAAAACCTTTAAACTTAAAAAATATGTCAAGGTCATGAAAACCAAGACCTATTCCAGAGTAAAGTGGAGAAAACAGAGTAACTAGATGCAGTTCATGATTTAATTCTGGCATCAATTTTTTTTCTATGAAAGTATTTAATGAGACAATGGCTAAACATTGAATAACCTATAAATTAGATATTAGTATTTTATAAATGTTAATATCATGATTTTAACAATTGTACTGCAGTTATCTAAGAGAATTGTTTCTTTAAACTATTATACACTAAGATATTTGGTGCTAAAGGGCATCATGTTTCAATTTACTCTCAAATGGTTCAGACAAAAAGTGGTTCATATGTCTGTGGAGATGTAGGCACAGAAAAGAAGAAGAGAAAGAAGATGATGAAGCAAATATGATAAAATGTCAACAACTAGGGTATCTGAGTGAAGAATATATGTGAGTGTTTTGCACTATATTTTTTACCTTTCCTGTAAGTTTAAAATGATATCAACATGAAAGTTTACAAAAACAAACAAAAAACCCACAGTCCCTTCCTTGGACTTTCCAGTGAACAGAAAGCACATAATCAGTTGATCAGATCATTAACTTCAGTTTCACTAGCAAATCTAATTCAACTGTCCTAGCTCTGAGCAGGAGAAAAGTGTGTTGGCATTTCCTTATTTCTTGGTCTTCCTCACTTCCCCAAACACAAGATGGTGGCAATGGTAGGAAAAAAATGAAAACATGGCTAACCATGGCTTGAGAACAATGACCAAATAGTTTATATTTTTCTATACAAGAAAATGAAATAAAACTGCTGTCCCAATGAAATTATTTGCAGGGCAACAATGCAGACACAGACATATAAAACAGAATAACTGAATGGTGAGGGAAGGAGAAGGTGGGATGTATGGAAAGAGTAACATGGAAGCTTACATCATCATATGTAAAATAGATAGTGGGAATCTGCTGTATCACTCAGGGAACTCACACCAGGGCTCATTAACAACCTAAAGAGGTGGAATGGGGAGGGAAATGGGAGAGAGGTTTAAGAGGGAGGGGACATGTGTATACCTATGGCTGATTCTAGTTGATGTCTGGCAGAAACCAACACAATTCTGTGAAGCAATTATCTTTCAATGAAAAAAAAAAAACCTTTAAACTTAAAAAATATGTCAAGGTCATGAAAACCAAGACCTATTCCAGAGTAAAGTGGAGAAAACAGAGTAACTAGATGCAGTTCATGATTTAATTCTGGCATCAATTTTTTTTCTATGAAAGTATTTAATGAGACAATGGCTAAACATTGAATAACCTATAAATTAGATATTAGTATTTTATAAATGTTAATATCATGATTTTAACAATTGTACTGCAGTTATCTAAGAGAATTGTTTCTTTAAACTATTATACACTAAGATATTTGGTGCTAAAGGGCATCATGTTTCAATTTACTCTCAAATGGTTCAGACAAAAAGTGGTTCATATGTCTGTGGAGATGTAGGCACAGAAAAGAAGAAGAGAAAGAAGATGATGAAGCAAATATGATAAAATGTCAACAACTAGGGTATCTGAGTGAAGAATATATGTGAGTGTTTTGCACTATATTTTTTACCTTTCCTGTAAGTTTAAAATGATATCAACATGAAAGTTTACAAAAACAAACAAAAAACCCACAGTCCCTTCCTTGGACTTTCCAGTGAACAGAAAGCACATAATCAGTTGATCAGATCATTAACTTCAGTTTCACTAGCAAATCTAATTCAACTGTCCTAGCTCTGAGCAGGAGAAAAGTGTGTTGGCATTTCCTTATTTCTTGGTCTTCCTCACTTCCCCAAACACAAGATGGTGGCAATGGTAGGAAAAAAATGAAAACATGGCTAACCATGGCTTGAGAACAATGACCAAATAGTTTATATTTTTCTTCCTGAGTACCTTCATGAAAATCAATGCTATTACTTAAGTATGGAAACCAAAGATACAATAAACATACCCCATGTCCCCAATTTTAGTGGAATCATGCAACTTAGTTATACTGCCATGTGTCTGTTATCATTTAAACACTAATATCTTTAAACAGTTTTGTTATGAGCAGGATTACATATGAGGTCACAATATAAGAATATAACTAAGAACACACCTTTTCAAAATCCTCTGTGGACAGTTTATCTTAAAACTCACATTCTTCTGTGGGCCTCATAAAATATCTTAGAAATGGCTATAGACTAGAATATATACATACATACTGAAACAAAGAAGAGAAGGAACTTCCGCCCATTTGTTCAAAGCAATTCAAGCAAGCACATACCCTTCTACCCCTTCCTGAAGTCTGCATCCTCTGGTAGTCATTCTTGACGAGAAGGGAAATAGCAAAACTAGCAAAGTGTGTCTCCTACCATTTGCAGAAGTAACCAGAGGCCTCTTGGGGCCTGTGCTCAAAGTAAACATGAGTTCTGTGTAGAGATTACACAACAGCAAGTGATTAAAACATGGGGTGCATCTATAAAAGCTCTCAGTTCTATTACAGAACTTGAGGACAGCTACATTGCCACAGGGTGACTTCTTTTCTTATTATGTAGCTAAGGGCCTATGGGTCTCAGAACCACTTTGAGAACCTGACAAAACCAAAATTTCCTAGGATCAGAATGATCCATCATGTAACTAAACACTGGAGTAATTCTTAAGTCCACTCAAGTTTGAAAACGACTATAGAGTTTTTTTTAATACTGTTAGTTTTTCTAGTATCTCATGGTACTAGATTACAATTACAATATGTATCTCTAAAGTTTTACCAAAGAAAAAAAATGAAGATTTTGGTCTTTCTTTGATGGAAAATTATGAAAAGAATTTTGGTGGAAAATTCTGTCCTAGCTCTGAGCAGGAGAAAAGTGTGTTGGCATTTCCTTATTTCTTGGTCTTCCTCACTTCCCAAACACAAGATGGTGGCAATGGTAGGAAAAAAATGAAAACATGGCTAACCATGGCTTGAGAACAATGACCAAATAGTTTATATTTTTCTTCCTGAGTACCTTCATGAAAATCAATGCTATTACTTAAGTATGGAAACCAAAGATACAATAAACATACCCCATGTCCCCAATTTTAGTGGAATCATGCAACTTAGTTATACTGCCATGTGTCTGTTATCATTTAAACACTAATATCTTTAAACAGTTTTGTTATGAGCAGGATTACATATGAGGTCACAATATAAGAATATAACTAAGAACACACCTTTTCAAAATCCTCTGTGGACAGTTTATCTTAAAACTCACATTCTTCTGTGGGCCTCATAAAATATCTTAGAAATGGCTATAGACTAGAATATATACATACATACTGAAACAAAGAAGAGAAGGAACTTCCGCCCATTTGTTCAAAGCAATTCAAGCAAGCACATACCCTTCTACCCCTTCCTGAAGTCTGCATCCTCTGGTAGTCATTCTTGACGAGAAGGGAAATAGCAAAACTAGCAAAGTGTGTCTCCTACCATTTGCAGAAGTAACCAGAGGCCTCTTGGGGCCTGTGCTCAAAGTAAACATGAGTTCTGTGTAGAGATTACACAACAGCAAGTGATTAAAACATGGGGTGCATCTATAAAAGCTCTCAGTTCTATTACAGAACTTGAGGACAGCTACATTGCCACAGGGTGACTTCTTTTCTTATTATGTAGCTAAGGGCCTATGGGTCTCAGAACCACTTTGAGAACCTGACAAAACCAAAATTTCCTAGGATCAGAATGATCCATCATGTAACTAAACACTGGAGTAATTCTTAAGTCCACTCAAGTTTGAAAACGACTATAGAGTTTTTTTTAATACTGTTAGTTTTTCTAGTATCTCATGGTACTAGATTACAATTACAATATGTATCTCTAAAGTTTTACCAAAGAAAAAAAATGAAGATTTTGGTCTTTCTTTGATGGAAAATTATGAAAAGAATTTTGGTGGAAAATTCTGAAAGAGATGGGAATACCAGACCACCTTACAAATAAAACCTGCATGCAGTCAAGAAGCAACAGTTAGAACTGGACATGGAACAATAGACAAGTTCCAAATTGGGAAAGGAGGACATCAAGACTGTATACTGTCAGCCTGCTTATTTAACTTATATGCAGAATACATCATGCGAAATGCTGGTCTGGATGAAGCACAGGCTGGAATCAAGATTGCTGGGAGAAATATCAATAATCTCAGGTATGCTTATGTCAGAAAGCAAAGAGAAACTAAAGAGCCTCTTGATGAAAGTGACAGAGGAGAGTGAAAAATCTGGTTTAAACTCAACTTAAATGAAGATCATGGCATCCAGTCCAATCATTTCATGGCAAATAGATGGGGAGACAATGGAAACAGTGATAGAATTTATATTCTTGGGCTCCAAAATCGCTGTGAAGGGTAACTGAGACCATGAAATTAAAAGACACTTGCTCCTCGGAAGAAAAGCTATGAAAAACCTAGACAGCATATCTAAGCAAAGACATCACTTTGCCAACAAAGATCTGTATAGTCAAAGCTATCATCTTTCCAGTAGTCATGTACGGACGTGAGAGTTGGACCATAAAGAAGGCAGAGCACCCAAGAATGGTCGCGTTAGAACTATCGTGTTGGAGAAGACTCTTGAGAGTCCCTTCGACTGAAAGGAGATCTAATCAGTCAATCTTAAAGGAAATCAACCCTGAATATTCATTGGAAGGACTGGCAGTGAAGCTCAAATTCCAATACCTTGACCACCTGATGTGAAGAGACAACTCATTGGAAAAGAGCCTGATGCTGGGAAAATAGAAGGCAGAAGGAAAAGGGGATGATGATGGATGAGATGGTTGGATGACATCACTGAGTCAATGGACATGAGTTTTAGCAAGCTCTGGGAGATGGTGAAGGACAAAGAAGCTTGGCGTGCCACAGCCTGTGGGACCACAGAGTGTACACAACTGACTCATAAGAAAGTTTTTTTAATACTGTTAGTTTTTCTAGTATCTCATGGTACTAGATTACAATTACAATATGTATCTCTAAAGTTTTACCAAAGAAAAAAAATGAAGATTTTGGTCTTTCTTTGATGGAAAATTATGAAAAGAATTTTGGTGGAAAATTCTGAAAGAGATGGGAATACCAGACCACCTTACAAATAAAACCTGCATGCAGTCAAGAAGCAACAGTTAGAACTGGACATGGAACAATAGACAAGTTCCAAATTGGGAAAGGAGGACATCAAGACTGTATACTGTCAGCCTGCTTATTTAACTTATATGCAGAATACATCATGCGAAATGCTGGTCTGGATGAAGCACAGGCTGGAATCAAGATTGCTGGGAGAAATATCAATAATCTCAGGTATGCTTATGTCAGAAAGCAAAGAGAAACTAAAGAGCCTCTTGATGAAAGTGACAGAGGAGAGTGAAAAATCTGGTTTAAACTCAACTTAAATGAAGATCATGGCATCCAGTCCAATCATTTCATGGCAAATAGATGGGGAGACAATGGAAACAGTGATAGAATTTATATTCTTGGGCTCCAAAATCGCTGTGAAGGGTAACTGAGACCATGAAATTAAAAGACACTTGCTCCTCGGAAGAAAAGCTATGAAAAACCTAGACAGCATATCTAAGCAAAGACATCACTTTGCCAACAAAGATCTGTATAGTCAAAGCTATCATCTTTCCAGTAGTCATGTACGGACGTGAGAGTTGGACCATAAAGAAGGCAGAGCACCCAAGAATGGTCGCGTTAGAACTATCGTGTTGGAGAAGACTCTTGAGAGTCCCTTCGACTGAAAGGAGATCTAATCAGTCAATCTTAAAGGAAATCAACCCTGAATATTCATTGGAAGGACTGGCAGTGAAGCTCAAATTCCAATACCTTGACCACCTGATGTGAAGAGACAACTCATTGGAAAAGAGCCTGATGCTGGGAAAATAGAAGGCAGAAGGAAAAGGGGATGATGATGGATGAGATGGTTGGATGACATCACTGAGTCAATGGACATGAGTTTTAGCAAGCTCTGGGAGATGGTGAAGGACAAAGAAGCTTGGCGTGCCACAGCCTGTGGGACCACAGAGTGTACACAACTGAGTGACTGAACTCAACTGATATGAGGGACAGATCATTTATTTCTAAATAAGAACACAATGTTTCAAACTATATATATATATATATATATATATATATATACTATATAGTATATATATATATATGCATTTTAGATCGCAATTCTGAAATGAATATTATATTTATGATGTTAACCCAAAACTATAAAATATAATAGTAATATAGTATATAGTATATAGTAATATAGTAATATAAATAGTAATGGGGGTAGGTGCTATAACATGTGAGTAAGTAAAAGCAATTTTAAGAGTATTCTACTTCATACTAATTTTTATAAAATTCTATTTCACTATTATTAATTCTCACAAACAAGGTGTCATAATATGAAAATTAACAGCCTCAAGCTCAGGCAATAACCAGGTTACAAAAGCCAAAGTTCAGAAGAAGTTAATGTACAATTACTTTATCCATGGATAATATCCCGTACAAGACTGAATTCTAAATTATTTTCTAAACTGAAATAATGATGCCATGGGAATTCATGATGGGGCTGCTTTCATTAAAATTTGACATCTGGAAGTATATAAGATCTACATATAAGTTCTCATAAAGATATGAACTTCTAGACAGAGAAATATGATGTTAGGATATGAAAAACCAGAAAGAATTACTATAATTGTTTCTTCTCTCTTGTTAAAATATGTAAGAATACTGTTCAACAAAAACTGAAGCTCAGGGCTTCCCTGGTGGTCCAGTGGTTAAGGACACTACCTTGCAGTGCAAGGGGTGCCAGTTTGATCCCTGGCCTGGGAAGATCCCACGTGCAGCGGAGCAGCTGGACCGATGTGTCCAACTACCGAGTCGGAGCTCTGGAGCGCATGCGCCCAGAGCTGGTGCTCTGCAGCAAGAGAGGCCACTGCTATGGGAGGCCCAAACAGGCCAAAGAACAAAGATGGATGAAAATGGATACATGAAAGACCAATAGAAGTGGTCAAAAAAAAACAAAAACAAAAAACTGAAGCTCTATATCATATAAAAATTTTAAAGACAGAGGCATGTCAAGAATATATGAAAATGTTTTACATTTATTCTGAAACAATTTTAGTAATCTATTTATTGAATCTCATCACTTAGTTACTTACACTTAAGTATGTTGTAGAAAAATAGCTATCCAAGTACTGAATTTTCCCTTATTTTTGTCTGAGCATGTATAAATATTAACTTGAGGTATTTCCATTATCTTTTTTTTTTTTTGGCCACTTCTATTGATCTTTCATTTATTTATCTTTGTTCTTTGACCCGTATGGGTCTCCCATCGCAGTGGCCTCTCTCGCTGCAGAGCATCAGCTCTGGCCGCATATGCTCCAGAGCTCCTGCTCGGTAGTTGGACACATCGGTCCAGCTGCTCTGTGGCACATGGGATCTTCCCAGGCCAGGGATCAAACTGGCGCCCCTTGCACTGCAAGGCAGTGTCCTTACCCACTGGACTACCAAGGAAGCCCCATTCCTATTATCTTGATGTAGCTAAAAACTGTTGGCAAAATTGAAAATTAGCAACAGATATTTGAAAATATAAACAGAGACAGAGAGTATGGTTCATTCACTGGAAGTTCTCAGTACTTCTGAACTGTTACATTTACCAGGTCATCGTCCTTGCCCATCTATGATCCTGATCCTCACTACTGATTTCATAGTTTTCACTCATCAGTTGAATTTTCAGATTGGCTGTTTTAAAATTCAACAGTATAATTTACTATGACTATCCATAGGAACCATAATGTTGATGAAAAATACCTCAATATCAATTTCCCTAATCATTTATACTTTTTATATGTTTACTTAAGATTATTTAATGGTGGGCTTTCCTGGTTGTCCAGTGGGTGGAGGGTCTGCCTTACAGTGCAAGGGGCACCGGTTCAACCCCTATCCCAGAAAGATCCCATGTGCCGCGGAATGGCTGGACTGGTGTGTCCAATTACAAGCCAGCACTCTGGAGTGCATGTGCCCAGAACTGACACTCTGCAATGAGTGAGGCCACTGCAATGGGAGGTCCACACAAGCAGAATAAAGATGGATAAAAATAAATGAAAACAAAGTATCAATAAAACAGACCAAACTTTTTAAAAAGTACTTCCTTTATATTAAAAAATTATTTAATGATTATCATAAAAGTAATTATTCAGATTTTAGAAAATCCAAAGATTATGGAGCACAATCCCTACCCCTGAAGGGACTTAAGTACTATAAAATGGAAGTGAATTTTTACAAACTATCTTAACACAAGGTACTTTTAGTATCTCATTAAGACCTGTTGTTGAAGAATCTTATGTAGCCTAGGGTTAATTAAAAATATAGTCTTGGAAATAAATTATCAATAAATCTACAAGTATAACAAAATGTAGAACTGAACAACTTACACATCCAGAAGATCTAAATTTTACAAATCCTCTATTTCACATTGAAAGTGAAAGCTGCTCAGTTGTGTTCGACTCTTTGCAAACCCATGGACAAGCCATGGAATTCCTCAGGCAAGAACACTGGAGTGGGTAGCCTTTCCCTTCTCCAGGGAATCTTCCTAACCCAGGGATTAAACTGGGATCTCCTGCCTTGCAGGTGGATTCTTTACCAGCTGAGCTACAAAGGAATCATTGAAAAAAAGTCTAAAAATGCATCATGAATTAATATGCAAACCACAGTGAGCATATAAAACAATATATTAAAATGTGAACTGTTTTATGTATGTACACACAAACTCACAATTCCAGACAAATTTTATCAATATTTATTTCTTAGTGAAGGGCTGTGATATACTAAGCTGATATACTGATATATTTTTCTTCTTATACTATCTTGTATTTTTTAAATGTTCTACAATTTACTTCTATAAGAAAATACCACTAAAACTATCCTGTATCATTCATTGCATGGAAAACTAGCCTGACAGCAGCCCAATTTTTACCATTAGGAGAAAACAGCCTCGAAATAATTCCTACCATTAAAGGTGGAGGGTCTGCCTTACAGTGCAAGGCACCGGTTCAACCCCTATCCCAGAAAGATCCCATGTGCCGCGGAATGGCTGGACTGGTGTGTCCAATTACAAGCCAGCACTCTGGAGTGCATGTGCCCAGAACTGACACTCTGCAATGAGTGAGGCCACTGCAATGGGAGGTCCACACAAGCAGAATAAAGATGGATAAAAATAAATGAAAACAAAGTATCAATAAAACAGACCAAACTTTTTAAAAAGTACTTCCTTTATATTAAAAAATTATTTAATGATTATCATAAAAGTAATTATTCAGATTTTAGAAAATCCAAAGATTATGGAGCACAATCCCTACCCCTGAAGGGACTTAAGTACTATAAAATGGAAGTGAATTTTTACAAACTATCTTAACACAAGGTACTTTTAGTATCTCATTAAGACCTGTTGTTGAAGAATCTTATGTAGCCTAGGGTTAATTAAAAATATAGTCTTGGAAATAAATTATCAATAAATCTACAAGTATAACAAAATGTAGAACTGAACAACTTACACATCCAGAAGATCTAAATTTTACAAATCCTCTATTTCACATTGAAAGTGAAAGCTGCTCAGTTGTGTTCGACTCTTTGCAAACCCATGGACAAGCCATGGAATTCCTCAGGCAAGAACACTGGAGTGGGTAGCCTTTCCCTTCTCCAGGGAATCTTCCTAACCCAGGGATTAAACTGGGATCTCCTGCCTTGCAGGTGGATTCTTTACCAGCTGAGCTACAAAGGAATCATTGAAAAAAAGTCTAAAAATGCATCATGAATTAATATGCAAACCACAGTGAGCATATAAAACAATATATTAAAATGTGAACTGTTTTATGTATGTACACACAAACTCACAATTCCAGACAAATTTTATCAATATTTATTTCTTAGTGAAGGGCTGTGATATACTAAGCTGATATACTGATATATTTTTCTTCTTATACTATCTTGTATTTTTTAAATGTTCTACAATTTACTTCTATAAGAAAATACCACTAAAAACTATCCTGTATCATTCATTGCATGGAAAACTAGCCTGACAGCAGCCCAATTTTTACCATTAGGAGAAAACAGCCTCGAAATAATTCCCTACCAGGGTTAAAATGTAGTTCATGTTCTCAGATATTAAGACAAAGTGGGAGCATAAAATAGTATCAATGACCTTTTACAAGGAGTGCACATCTAAATCACTTTACAGAAATGCACATCTAAGGTTGAAAATAAACTCATCCTTTGAGGGGTTAGGATGGAATAGAGCTTTAGATAATGAAAGCAGAAGGCATCTAGCACCGAGCCTAGCAGAACTTTAGACAAATTTCAGTAACAGTCCTCACTCCACCATTTTAAAGTTCTTCAACATGGTTACATTGCTCCTTGGTTAAGATATTTTCCTTTCTTTAACTGAATATGTGGACATACTGAACCCAAATCCCTAGGAATAAAATAGCAAACCTGTGCCTCGTCTGTGCCAGGCATCCAGCAGTTGCTGACGTGTATGGCAGTGATGATGAGGACAATGAGGACTCATGATGATAAAATTAAGGCCACCAAAGTGTCGTGACGGCCTAACATGTGCCAACAACTATATATTCTGGTGTTTTACAAGCATTGCTTTCTTTTACCTCATAGCACCTTTGTGAACATCTTATCTTTTTTGCACTTGGGCTGATGAGGCATGGAGAAAATGAACACCTTGTATAAGGTCACACATCTGTACTAGTAAAAACTGTAATAGCAGCAGGAGCTGGTAGCATTAATGACAAGGATCATTAAACTGGTAAAACCACCAAATATGATCCAACAATAAAGGGACTTTGCTTTTTGTGCTGCTATTAAAACAACAATGAATTAATATGCAAACCACAGTGAGCATATAAAACAATATATTAAAATGTGAACTGTTTTATGTATGTACACACAAACTCACAATTCCAGACAAATTTTATCAATATTTATTTCTTAGTGAAGGGCTGTGATATACTAAGCTGATATACTGATATATTTTTCTTCTTATACTATCTTGTATTTTTTAAATGTTCTACAATTTACTTCTATAAGAAAATACCACTAAAAACTATCCTGTATCATTCATTGCATGGAAAACTAGCCTGACAGCAGCCCAATTTTTACCATTAGGAGAAAACAGCCTCGAAATAATTCCCTACCAGGGTTAAAATGTAGTTCATGTTCTCAGATATTAAGACAAAGTGGGAGCATAAAATAGTATCAATGACCTTTTACAAGGAGTGCACATCTAAATCACTTTACAGAAATGCACATCTAAGGTTGAAAATAAACTCATCCTTTGAGGGGTTAGGATGGAATAGAGCTTTAGATAATGAAAGCAGAAGGCATCTAGCACCGAGCCTAGCAGAACTTTAGACAAATTTCAGTAACAGTCCTCACTCCACCATTTTAAAGTTCTTCAACATGGTTACATTGCTCCTTGGTTAAGATATTTTCCTTTCTTTAACTGAATATGTGGACATACTGAACCCAAATCCCTAGGAATAAAATAGCAAACCTGTGCCTCGTCTGTGCCAGGCATCCAGCAGTTGCTGACGTGTATGGCAGTGATGATGAGGACAATGAGGACTCATGATGATAAAATTAAGGCCACCAAAGTGTCGTGACGGCCTAACATGTGCCAACAACTATATATTCTGGTGTTTTACAAGCATTGCTTTCTTTTACCTCATAGCACCTTTGTGAACATCTTATCTTTTTTGCACTTGGGCTGATGAGGCATGGAGAAAATGAACACCTTGTATAAGGTCACACATCTGTACTAGTAAAAACTGTAATAGCAGCAGGAGCTGGTAGCATTAATGACAAGGATCATTAAACTGGTAAAACCACCAAATATGATCCAACAATAAAGGGACTTTGCTTTTTGTGCTGCTATTAAAACAACAATGAATTTCTGAGAGATATTCCACTAAGGAATAAGTATATGTCTTATCAAGGATGACTGCTTACAGGTAACACTGGCATCATATCTTGCAAGAGCTATTTTCTCCCTGTGGCTACATCCAGTGGTTAACTAGGCTGATAGTGTATGGAGGCTTGAAGCATAGGCTCTTATTTGTTCTTGCTATTTTTTCCTCCTGTTGAGCCCATATACACTTAGAAATCTGTATTGGTTTCTTATTGAGGCTTTAAAAGACTACTGCAAACAGGAACTTAGAAGCCACAGAAATTTATTGTCTTACAGTCCTGGAAGTCTGAAATGGGTCTCACTAAGGCTATAGTCAAGACATAAACAGGACCACGTTCCTTCTGGAGGCCTTCAGTAAGAATTCACTGCTTGCTCTTTCCAGCTACTAGAAACCATCCAGTTTTTGGCTGATTCCTCCACCTTCAAGCCAGCTGAGTCCTTCTCGTGCTACCACGCCTCCAGCAGCATGAGACAGGTTGCCTCCCTCTTTCACATACAAGAATGCTAGTGAGTATATTAGACCCACCTGGATAAGCCACGATACTCTCCTCATCACAAGGGAAACTGACTAGCCGTCTGAATTTCATCTGGAACCTTTGATACTTTTGTTGTATAACTAACATATTCTCAGGTTCAAGGCTTAAGATGTAAATATCTTTGGAGAGCTCAGTGGTAAAGAATCCACCTGCCAATGGAGGAGATGTGGATTCAGTCCCTGGGTTGGGAAGATCGCCTGGAGAAGGATATGGCTCCCACTCCAGTATTTCATGGAAATTTTCTGGAAAATTTCATGGACACAGGGTAGGTTACAGTTCATGGAGTCTCAAAAGACTCAGAAACAACTGCGTGACTAAACAACAACGACAATCTTTAGGGAGCCATTACTCTGCCCACCACAACATATGAACACTACTTTCAGCTCTAGTTTCTTCTCTTCCTTTCCTAAAGCCTTCTGACGTAAAATAGATACACAGCAAGGGGGCTGGTAGCATTAATGACAAGGATCATTAAACTGGTAAAACCACCAAATATGATCCAACAATAAAGGGACTTTGCTTTTTGTGCTGCTATTAAAACAACAATGAATTTCTGAGAGATATTCCACTAAGGAATAAGTATATGTCTTATCAAGGATGACTGCTTACAGGTAACACTGGCATCATATCTTGCAAGAGCTATTTTCTCCCTGTGGCTACATCCAGTGGTTAACTAGGCTGATAGTGTATGGAGGCTTGAAGCATAGGCTCTTATTTGTTCTTGCTATTTTTTCCTCCTGTTGAGCCCATATACACTTAGAAATCTGTATTGGTTTCTTATTGAGGCTTTAAAAGACTACTGCAAACAGGAACTTAGAAGCCACAGAAATTTATTGTCTTACAGTCCTGGAAGTCTGAAATGGGTCTCACTAAGGCTATAGTCAAGACATAAACAGGACCACGTTCCTTCTGGAGGCCTTCAGTAAGAATTCACTGCTTGCTCTTTCCAGCTACTAGAAACCATCCAGTTTTTGGCTGATTCCTCCACCTTCAAGCCAGCTGAGTCCTTCTCGTGCTACCACGCCTCCAGCAGCATGAGACAGGTTGCCTCCCTCTTTCACATACAAGAATGCTAGTGAGTATATTAGACCCACCTGGATAAGCCACGATACTCTCCTCATCACAAGGGAAACTGACTAGCCGTCTGAATTTCATCTGGAACCTTTGATACTTTTGTTGTATAACTAACATATTCTCAGGTTCAAGGCTTAAGATGTAAATATCTTTGGAGAGCTCAGTGGTAAAGAATCCACCTGCCAATGGAGGAGATGTGGATTCAGTCCCTGGGTTGGGAAGATCGCCTGGAGAAGGATATGGCTCCCCACTCCAGTATTTCATGGAAATTTTCTGGAAAATTTCATGGACACAGGGTAGGTTACAGTTCATGGAGTCTCAAAAGACTCAGAAACAACTGCGTGACTAAACAACAACGACAATCTTTAGGGAGCCATTACTCTGCCCACCACAACATATGAACACTACTTTCAGCTCTAGTTTCTTCTCTTCCTTTCCTAAAGCCTTCTGACGTAAAATAGATACACAGCAAGAATACTTTCTCTTCTTCTCACACAGTATTTGCAGGATAATCTTGATTAAATAGCTTAAATGATCATTGTTTAGAGCTCTCATTGAGTCAAAGTAAATGATATGTTAGAAGAATTTTAAGAGTTACTTATTAGCAGTTCGAAAATTTCTTTGAAAATGCAAATTATTAGCCAGATGCAAATCATCAGCTTTGCAGTCTTCAAGTACCGCATTGCAGGCATTTTACAAAGTGTTTTAATCACATCTGTATTCCAGTTTTGATGATTTTAAATATCCTAATGGCCTTCATAAAGACATTTCTCCTAGCATTTTATTGTCGATACCTCACTTCCTATTACTTTAGTTATCTCTAAGGGCCTTGAAAGTAGCAAAACTTTCTAAATTTTATGATTACCTGGAAGTTAAGAATATTTGTAAGTGAATCTACTAATAAGCACCAATATCTTTTACACTTTGTGCTTTCCTATTAAAATGATTTTCTATATACATGGCTATTTTGTTGATTAAAAAAGGGAAATGTTCACATGGGAGGCATATCTACCTCAAATGGTTGTATATATGTCTATGCTTGTGTGAGAATCAAGTGAGTTCACTAAAGAGAGGCATAGAGAGGCATGATCAAAAGGCCAAGCTTTGGAGTCAGGCTGTAATGGAGTCCAAATTGGGCAAATAATTAACATCTCCGAGCTGGATTCCCTACTTTTAACATTTGGATAGCAGCACTTAAGAAATTAGTTGGTGTGAGAATTAAACGAGATGAAGTATGTAGAGCATTTATTACTGTGCTTTACACCTGTCAGCTCTTAAACACTCTTCCTTTCAAACTTCTGGAAATGAAATCTACTTTTCAAGATGGCATTTTCCAGAGGGGGGAGGCAAACTCCTGGGACACAGTGAGTAGAAGTCATAGAGGGAAAGTCACATCCTTTAGCACACTCCTCTGATCCTAACTCCTTCAAGGACTATGGCTCAGTTTGGAGTTCCTGTTACTTCATGAAATCCAACACAACCAAAGACAGAGTGACCCATACGCCAAAGCTTGTCCTTAGCTACTGTTTTCAAAATCACTTAATTTTCAGTCTGTTTTATTTGTATGGTCACCATCTACTAATGAAAAGTGGTAATGACTTTTCATTTATGGTAGTGATGTAATTCTTTTAAATATGTCATATTTAAGATAAAATTTTAAGAGTTACTTATTAGCAGTTCGAAAATTTCTTTGAAAATGCAAATTATTAGCCAGATGCAAATCATCAGCTTTGCAGTCTTCAAGTACCGCATTGCAGGCATTTTACAAAGTGTTTTAATCACATCTGTATTCCAGTTTTGATGATTTTAAATATCCTAATGGCCTTCATAAAGACATTTCTCCTAGCATTTTATTGTCGATACCTCACTTCCTATTACTTTAGTTATCTCTAAGGGCCTTGAAAGTAGCAAAACTTTCTAAATTTTATGATTACCTGGAAGTTAAGAATATTTGTAAGTGAATCTACTAATAAGCACCAATATCTTTTACACTTTGTGCTTTCCTATTAAAATGATTTTCTATATACATGGCTATTTTGTTGATTAAAAAAGGGAAATGTTCACATGGGAGGCATATCTACCTCAAATGGTTGTATATATGTCTATGCTTGTGTGAGAATCAAGTGAGTTCACTAAAGAGAGGCATAGAGAGGCATGATCAAAAGGCCAAGCTTTGGAGTCAGGCTGTAATGGAGTCCAAATTGGGCAAATAATTAACATCTCCGAGCTGGATTCCCTACTTTTAACATTTGGATAGCAGCACTTAAGAAATTAGTTGGTGTGAGAATTAAACGAGATGAAGTATGTAGAGCATTTATTACTGTGCTTTACACCTGTCAGCTCTTAAACACTCTTCCTTTCAAACTTCTGGAAATGAAATCTACTTTTCAAGATGGCATTTTCCAGAGGGGGGAGGCAAACTCCTGGGACACAGTGAGTAGAAGTCATAGAGGGAAAGTCACATCCTTTAGCACACTCCTCTGATCCTAACTCCTTCAAGGACTATGGCTCAGTTTGGAGTTCCTGTTACTTCATGAAATCCAACACAACCAAAGACAGAGTGACCCATACGCCAAAGCTTGTCCTTAGCTACTGTTTTCAAAATCACTTAATTTTCAGTCTGTTTTATTTGTATGGTCACCATCTACTAATGAAAAGTGGTAATGACTTTTCATTTATGGTAGTGATGTAATTCTTTTAAATATGTCATATTTAAGCTAAAATTTAAAAGAGATTAGTCCAATGAAAACATTTCCTTAAACAAGAAGATTGGTAGTATAGTCCAAAACTTGGGGAGGTTCTTAGGAGAATGAAATTTGCAAAACTCTGTCCCAAGAGACTGTACTCATGACTGCATTCTAAAATGAGTAGTGACTTTCTGGAACAGCAGTTACACATCAAGAGACACCTCCATAATCAGAGAAAATACTCTGAGCAGCTACCCAGCCTGCTAACTAGTTCTCATGGCTGAAATATTTGATCTTGGCAGGCCGAGGGGTTTTGAGGCACCTGATGTTGAATTCCAGTGACGATAAAAAGAAATAGAGCTACTCAGATTGTCCCATCCTATTTCACTTAAGTACAGTCCTGAGAGCTGGAGCCAACTTTGTGTGTATTCCTGGAGCCGAGCACAGAATATGCAGGGTAAATGAAGGAAGGATGTTTACCCTACACAAGAGTACAGAGAGGGGCATTAGTCCACCCTCTTCTTGACAAATATCCTCAGTCCCAAGTGCCCAGAGAAAGCAATTTTAATTTCTATAGTTCTGTTTTTAAAGATAAGAGGTACTAACTGAATTGCTCTTAGGAGCCAATCATTCATTTAAATAACTGATGTTATCAATATACATAATGCCTCCTGGGCATCAGAGAGGTTGCACGGCTTGCAAAGATGAAGGTCCATTAGTGACAGCTAGGATTTCATCCTGTACTTATATGACTCAAATCAATTACTTTAAAAAATATTTCCTATGTTCTTAAAAACTTGTTTTCTTTATTATTTTTAGATCCAATTTTGCTTTTATGAATGTTACGCATACATATAGGTAAAAAATGTACACAAGACCAATATGTAAACAGGATGAATTTGGGGCAGTACAATGAAATGGAATTTTATGTTTCTTTCTTATAGTTCCCAAATTTTCTATAATGCTCAGTTTGGAGTTCCTGTTACTTCATGAAATCCAACACAACCGAAGACAGAGTGACCCATACGCCACAGCTTGTCCTTAGCTACTGTTTTCAAAATCACTTAATTTTCAGTCTGTTTTATTTGTATGGTCACCATCTACTAATGAAAAGTGGTAATGACTTTTCATTTATGGTAGTGATGTAATTCTTTTAAATATGTCATATTTAAGCTAAAATTTAAAAGAGATTAGTCCAATGAAAACATTTCCTTAAACAAGAAGATTGGTAGTATAGTCCAAAACTTGGGGAGGTTCTTAGGAGAATGAAATTTGCAAAACTCTGTCCCAAGAGACTGTACTCATGACTGCATTCTAAAATGAGTAGTGACTTTCTGGAACAGCAGTTACACATCAAGAGACACCTCCATAATCAGAGAAAATACTCTGAGCAGCTACCCAGCCTGCTAACTAGTTCTCATGGCTGAAATATTTGATCTTGGCAGGCCGAGGGGTTTTGAGGCACCTGATGTTGAATTCCAGTGACGATAAAAAGAAATAGAGCTACTCAGATTGTCCCATCCTATTTCACTTAAGTACAGTCCTGAGAGCTGGAGCCAACTTTGTGTGTATTCCTGGAGCCGAGCACAGAATATGCAGGGTAAATGAAGGAAGGATGTTTACCTTACACAAGAGTACACAGAGGGCATTAGTCCACCCTCTTCTTGACAAATATCCTCAGTCCCAAGTGCCCAGAGAAAGCAATTTTAATTTCTATAGTTCTGTTTTTAAAGATAAGAGGTACTAACTGAATTGCTCTTAGGAGCCAATCATTCATTTAAATAACTGATGTTATCAATATACATAATGCCTCCTGGGCATCAGAGAGGTTGCACGGCTTGCAAAGATGAAGGTCCATTAGTGACAGCTAGGATTTCATCCTGTACTTATATGACTCAAATCAATTACTTTAAAAAATATTTCCTATGTTCTTAAAAACTTGTTTTCTTTATTATTTTTAGATCCAATTTTGCTTTTAAGAATGTTACGTACATACATATAGGTAAAAAAAAATGTACACAAGACCAATATGTAAACAGGATGAATTTGGGGCAGTACAATGAAATGGAATTTTATGTTTCTTTCTTATAGTTCCCAAATTTTCTATAATGAAAATCATCTACAATAAGGCTTAGAAGAGTTAGTAAAGTTAATTTTTTGTTGCAGAGGCCAAGAAGCATCTTGTACTTCCTTTATTTACATCATCAGTCTTTAGAAAACAATATGACCAACAACACTAGGGACATGTTAGGCTACAGAACCCTTTCCAAATGTTAAAACTGTACTGGTTCCACTGTATCATGATACATTCAAGGGATCAAAGTGACATAAGCATTGGAAAATGTCTGAGAACAATGGCAATATAATTTACGAAATTTTAAGAAAAATGTCTGAGAAAGACAATCATGATTTAGATGAAAGTTAAATTATAATTTTCATTCATAATCATAAGTTAAATGAGAGCTAAAACTTAAGCAAGGTACAGCATGTGACTAAAGGTAACATGGGACAGCAGGAACAATACCAAATTGTATACTAAACACAGGCTAAGACAGTATATATATATATATATTTTTTTTTTAATTGAAATATACTTGGCCTACAGCACTGTTAACTTCAGGTGCACAACATAGTGATTTGATACTTCTGTCAATCACAAAATGATTACCATGATAAGTCTAGTTACCACCTGTAACCACGCAAGGTCATCATGAATTATATATCCCTAGTGGTATATTTCGCCTTGTTACTCATTTGTTCTGTCCACCCTCTTCTTGACTACCTCAGTCCCAAGTGCCCAGAGAAAGCAATTTTAATTTCTATAGTTCTGTTTTTAAAGATAAGAGGTACTAACTGAATTGCTCTTAGGAGCCAATCATTCATTTAAATAACTGATGTTATCAATATACATAATGCCTCCTGGGCATCAGAGAGGTTGCACGGCTTGCAAAGATGAAGGTCCATTAGTGACAGCTAGGATTTCATCCTGTACTTATATGACTCAAATCAATTACTTTAAAAAATATTTCCTATGTTCTTAAAAACTTGTTTTCTTTATTATTTTTAGATCCAATTTTGCTTTTAAGAATGTTACGTACATACATATAGGTAAAAAAAAATGTACACAAGACCAATATGTAAACAGGATGAATTTGGGGCAGTACAATGAAATGGAATTTTATGTTTCTTTCTTATAGTTCCCAAATTTTCTATAATGAAAATCATCTACAATAAGGCTTAGAAGAGTTAGTAAAGTTAATTTTTTGTTGCAGAGGCCAAGAAGCATCTTGTACTTCCTTTATTTACATCATCAGTCTTTAGAAAACAATATGACCAACAACACTAGGGACATGTTAGGCTACAGAACCCTTTCCAAATGTTAAAACTGTACTGGTTCCACTGTATCATGATACATTCAAGGGATCAAAGTGACATAAGCATTGGAAAATGTCTGAGAACAATGGCAATATAATTTACGAAATTTTAAGAAAAATGTCTGAGAAAGACAATCATGATTTAGATGAAAGTTAAATTATAATTTTCATTCATAATCATAAGTTAAATGAGAGCTAAAACTTAAGCAAGGTACAGCATGTGACTAAAGGTAACATGGGACAGCAGGAACAATACCAAATTGTATACTAAACACAGGCTAAGACAGTATATATATATATATATTTTTTTTTTAATTGAAATATACTTGGCCTACAGCACTGTTAACTTCAGGTGCACAACATAGTGATTTGATACTTCTGTCAATCACAAAATGATTACCATGATAAGTCTAGTTACCACCTGTAACCACGCAAGGTCATCATGAATTATATATCCCTAGTGGTATATTTCGCCTTGTTACTCATTTGTTCTGGAACTGAAAGTCTGCACCTCTCAATCTCTCTCACCAGCCACTCCTCCCTTCCCCTTCTTCTCTACGGCAACCATGTGCTCGCTCTTTGTTTCTGTGGCTCTGTTTTGGTTTTGTCATATTGGATTATTTGTTTTGTTTTCCATATAAGTGAAATCACACAAATTTGTCTTTCTTTAAATTAATTAAATAACTTAGAATTATGTAATTAAAATAATACTTCAAATTAATTAAAATAATCTTGTATGGAGGATGACATATTCTCCTATCCAAGAAATCATCATGGATTTCCTTGATTTTTTTCTTTTGTTTTAGAACACTGTGAAAAATATTGAATAAGGAGAGAGCACAGTGAAAATATTTACAAACGTTATGTCACCAAAGAACCATACAAATGTAATCTTAAAGTGTATATACATATAGTAAATATATTAAAGCAGCAATGCTAAACAAGCAAAACTATTAGAAGTAAACAGAAAAATAAAAATTAGAAGTACATATTCTACTTTTTTAAAGCCTGTTACATATTTTCAACTCTGGGCATGCATTATTTTAGAAAAAAGAATAATAAAGCAAATGATTTAATCTTCCAGACATACATATAGGATATTAAATTTCATATACTTTTTGACCATAATCATACTTCTTCTGTCTGCCCTAGAAGATATTTTAATTAACTAAATACTCTAAGTTATATTAAAAGATTATAGAAATCTTCGTAAAAGTAACTATTTGTTATCAGATTTAAAAAGTTAGTATAATATTGAGGAAAACCTTAAAATTATCTTTGCATAAAAGGTTCTGTGGATTTTTAAACTTTTCTCATAATCAAAGGCAGTTCATATATAAGTCAAACAACTAAGAAGGAACTTGGAAACCCCAGAGTGGTTATCTAAGGGTAAATATAGGACTCAAAGGATATTCATAAACAGGGCATTCAGAAATGGCTTCACCTTTATTTATCCTCTTTCATAAACTTAACCAGCTACTCTAATACCACACGTTGTACTAGCTAATCAGGAAGCACCTATTAATGTGCTTATCTCTGCTGAAGGGACAGAGGTTACCCCTTCCTTTAAACAGCATCCAATCTATTTGAGTAATAACAGTCATTGCCATATTAATGTTGTTTTCTACGTGGCCTATTAAGTTAGCCAATCCCCAAGACATGAAGCTCATTCCCTAAGTTATTTGCATTTATATCAGTTTCTGCTGTTTTAGGTAGAAATATATTCCAGCAATAATTTATTTGAGTGACTCTTATTAGCCCATGTATTTGTGTCAAACATGTGTGTCATTGACAAACATTTCTAATATGAAAGTGATCTGTTTATGGGTACATAGTCAAGTTGCTATTTTAGAATCTTCTAATGAATCAGATCCCAATAATTAAACAGTGTGAGGTCATTTACTTAGCATACATGATTACTGAGACGGTGGCAGGCTTAGACATCTAATACGTGAATATATCTGTAAAGTTATTTGTTAAGATGCACACATGCTAGTTGAATATCAACATTCATAAACACAATACTGCAAAATACTCCTATCTTAGAATTCCCATCGAACTTTCCCAGTTCCATTTCATTCCACTTTCCTTTCTTGAACAGAGAAACATCTCTGATTTTCCCCCCATTCTCTCTAGCATATCCCATAATAAAGATCCCAGTGGAAAAGTCAGAAATAATCTAAGAGAATTAAAGAAATTGGTAAATTGTGTGTGCCCTACTTAGCCTGCCAATGCCATTTCCCATCTATAGCCCCTTCCACTTTTATTTCTATTATAAGCCTCCCTCCCTCCTGCTAATTCCAAACATGGTCATCAGCAAAGGGTCAGAACATTATTTACACAATGGAATGAACAGAACTGAGGGGAATAGGTAAAAGAGTGCCATCAATTTCTGGTTGAAAGAACTCAAGAATCTCAAGGACTCTGTCATTTAATAGAGGTGGTAACATTTGTGCAGAAGAACCTACTTCTCTATCAGTGTTTTGACAACAAAATGTCCCACAGTTACATATTTATGAGACAACGGCTTCGAGGAAATTGAAGGGAATTTTTTAGGCTATTTAAATGTTCTAATGTGTATATTCAAAACTAATTTCACCACAGAACACTTTTTTCCCAAGGAATATATAAGCTACAGAGCAACACGGGCAACACAATATTAAAGGAACAAAGCTCTGGAAGTACGAACTCATATTTTCAAGGTACTGACCATCATGTAAGAGAAGTACGAGTCACCCTTCGTAAGGTCCCCTGTGGCTGCAGGCCACTCACCTCACAGCAGCCATGACGGTCATCAATTACAGAGGGTCTGACTGCTACAGGTACTACTAAACGTTCTTTCCTCATTTCACCATGAGGTACAGAGAGGTCTTGTAACAGAGTTAACTAAGGTCATATGACTAACTACTAGGTGATCCAGCTAGGCTTTGAACTCAGAAAGAGGGGCTCAGAGTCTAGATTTTTATATGCAGCAGATCAGAGAATTATTCTAAGAGGTCATACAATAAAATACCACACATGAACATACTTCCTAGTGAATCTTCTACATTTTCATAAAGACAGCAGAAATGAAACGGGTTTTAATTGCTGGCTTCTCAGAAGGCAGGCCCTGATAAAAAGAAATAGCAAAGCTGTCTCTTTCTTTCTATAATTACAAGAACTGTAGGTCACTCAGAACTAGAAAATTTGCTTAGGGCATCCTTTCTGTTATTCTGCTCACCCTTAGAAGTCTAGATGAAACGCTGTATAGATTTATACCCTATAAGGAACATACTGCTCAGAAGTAATTTAAACAATTTCAAATATATCGCTAAATCATTACAACTATATCAACTATTATTTAACTGTATGATGAAATAAGAAATGCCTTCATTGCAAAAGTTAAGAGACTGAGCCTACCACACTATGTAACAGTTTTTCTGTGAGTTCTTTTGTCTTCATGGGGCCGAAAGGATAGGGAGTATAATACATGATACAGCTGTAAAGTAAGACTCGCTTCAAGAATAAAGAAATGAAAATTATCGACATTTTTATTTTGAAAATACGATGCTTAAACAGAATTAAATTTGCAAAATGAGAAAAATGTTCTTTACCATTAGCTATTTTCCCTGAAGACAACACAGCATTCACATATAGAATCAGAGCATTCATTTTCATAACAGATTACAGGTTTCTTCAAGTTCAGTTTGTAGTGAATACCCAGAGAAGCATATGTTTGAGATATCATAGTGTTAAACGTAGTGTTGAGGAAAATTAGCACTGAGCACTGAAAGAACATTTATATGACACTTTCAACCCTGAGATTCATATGTAAGAGAAGTACGGAGTCACCCTTCAGAAGGTCCCCTGTGGCTGCAGGCCACTCACCTCACAGCAGCCATGACGGTCATCAATTACAGAGGGTCTGACTGCTACAGGTACTACTAAACGTTCTTTCCTCATTTCACCATGAGGTACAGAGAGGTCTTGTAACAGAGTTAACTAAGGTCATATGACTAACTACTAGGTGATCCAGCTAGGCTTTGAACTCAGAAAGAGGGGCTCAGAGTCTAGATTTTTATATGCAGCAGATCAGAGAATTATTCTAAGAGGTCATACAATAAAATACCACACATGAACATACTTCCTAGTGAATCTTCTACATTTTCATAAAGACAGCAGAAATGAAACGGGTTTTAATTGCTGGCTTCTCAGAAGGCAGGCCCTGATAAAAAGAAATAGCAAAGCTGTCTCTTTCTTTCTATAATTACAAGAACTGTAGGTCACTCAGAACTAGAAAATTTGCTTAGGGCATCCTTTCTGTTATTCTGCTCACCCTTAGAAGTCTAGATGAAACGCTGTATAGATTTATACCCTATAAGGAACATACTGCTCAGAAGTAATTTAAACAATTTCAAATATATCGCTAAATCATTACAACTATATCAACTATTATTTAACTGTATGATGAAATAAGAAATGCCTTCATTGCAAAAGTTAAGAGACTGAGCCTACCACACTATGTAACAGTTTTTCTGTGAGTTCTTTTGTCTTCATGGGGCCGAAAGGATAGGGAGTATAATACATGATACAGCTGTAAAGTAAGACTCGCTTCAAGAATAAAGAAATGAAAATTATCGACATTTTTATTTTGAAAATACGATGCTTAAACAGAATTAAATTTGCAAAATGAGAAAAATGTTCTTTACCATTAGCTATTTTCCCTGAAGACAACACAGCATTCACATATAGAATCAGAGCATTCATTTTCATAACAGATTACAGGTTTCTTCAAGTTCAGTTTGTAGTGAATACCCAGAGAAGCATATGTTTGAGATATCATAGTGTTAAACGTAGTGTTGAGGAAAATTAGCACTGAGCACTGAAAGAACATTTATATGACACTTTCAACCCTGAGATTCATATGTATGCAACACCAGAAGTGCCATGTAAACACATTTCTCATAAAAGTGAAAGTTGAGGGCTTCCCTGGTGGTCCAGTGGGTAAGGACACCACCTTGCAGTGCAAGGGGTGCCGGTTTGATCCCTGGCCTGGGAAGATCCCACGTGCCGTGGAGAGGCTGGACCGATGTGCTCAATTACTGAGCCGGAGCTCTGGAGCACCTGTGCCCAGAGCCAGTGCTCTGCAAGGAGAGAGGTCACTGCGGTGGGAGGCCCACAGGAGCCAAAGAACAAAGACGGATGAAAATAGATAAATGAAAGACCAATAGAAGTGGCCCGCTCACCCCTCCTCCCTCCCCAACTCCCCAAATAAATAAATAAATGTTTAAAAAAAAAGCATTAAAAAAAAAAAAGTGTAAGTTGAAAGCCAGCTTATGCTGAATGTAATAATACTGGCCATTCACTAAGCACCGGTTGTAAGTGCTCCAGGTATTCTACACACAGAATTATATTTAATCATCACGAGGTTATAAAATAGGTGTGTTGCCCATTTCAGATATAAAAGAATTGGAGGTCTTCCCTGGTGGTCCAGTGGGTAAAGAGTCCGCCTTGCAGTGCAGGGTGCACCAGTTTGATCCTGGCCCAGGAAGATCCCATGTGCCACGGAGTGGCTGGACAAGTGTCTTCAATTATGAGCCAGCGATCTGGAGCGCATGTGTTTTTCTGTGAGTTCTTTTGTCTTCATGGGGCCGAAAGGATAGGGAGTATAATACATGATACAGCTGTAAAGTAAGACTCGCTTCAAGAATAAAGAAATGAAAATTATCGACATTTTTATTTTGAAAATACGATGCTTAAACAGAATTAAATTTGCAAAATGAGAAAAATGTTCTTTACCATTAGCTATTTTCCCTGAAGACAACACAGCATTCACATATAGAATCAGAGCATTCATTTTCATAACAGATTACAGGTTTCTTCAAGTTCAGTTTGTAGTGAATACCCAGAGAAGCATATGTTTGAGATATCATAGTGTTAAACGTAGTGTTGAGGAAAATTAGCACTGAGCACTGAAAGAACATTTATATGACACTTTCAACCCTGAGATTCATATGTATGCAACACCAGAAGTGCCATGTAAACACATTTCTCATAAAAGTGAAAGTTGAGGGCTTCCCTGGTGGTCCAGTGGGTAAGGACACCACCTTGCAGTGCAAGGGGTGCCGGTTTGATCCCTGGCCTGGGAAGATCCCACGTGCCGTGGAGAGGCTGGACCGATGTGCTCAATTACTGAGCCGGAGCTCTGGAGCACCTGTGCCCAGAGCCAGTGCTCTGCAAGGAGAGAGGTCACTGCGGTGGGAGGCCCACAGGAGCCAAAGAACAAAGACGGATGAAAATAGATAAATGAAAGACCAATAGAAGTGGCCCGCTCACCCCTCCTCCCTCCCCAACTCCCCAAATAAATAAATAAATGTTTAAAAAAAAAGCATTAAAAAAAAAAAAGTGTAAGTTGAAAGCCAGCTTATGCTGAATGTAATAATACTGGCCATTCACTAAGCACCGGTTGTAAGTGCTCCAGGTATTCTACACACAGAATTATATTTAATCATCACGAGGTTATAAAATAGGTGTGTTGCCCATTTCAGATATAAAAGAATTGGAGGTCTTCCCTGGTGGTCCAGTGGGTAAAGAGTCCGCCTTGCAGTGCAGGGTGCACCAGTTTGATCCTGGCCCAGGAAGATCCCATGTGCCACGGAGTGGCTGGACAAGTGTCTTCAATTATGAGCCAGCGATCTGGAGCGCATGTGCCCAGAGCCAATGCTGTGCAGCAAGAGAGGCTACCGCAGTGGGAGGCCCACACAGGCCAAAGAACAAAGATGGATGAAAATAAATAAATAAATAATAAAAGAGGCCAAAAAAAGGACAGAAAAAAAGAAAAAGAATTGGGTCCCAGAGAAGCAATCAGCTCAAAGTCATACAAAAGGTTGAAAAGTTGAAAGATCCTATATCTGAGTTGATTTAGTTATCAGTACAGATAATCAACCCACAAAGATGAACAGAACTTGTAGCCTTAGTTATCTTGTCAAATAACATCTATTCATGTTATGTTGGAAAAATGTGTAGGAAACAAGTGAGAGATCAGGAGATTACTCTGGTCTATAATACAAATAAAAGTGTTGATAAATTTTAAATTGAAACTCTATATGCATGTGCAACAATCCATTAACTTCTTTTTACAAAGGCATTATGCATCTTTTTTTCATTTAAACCTCTTATACAGTTTAATACTAATCAAATATGAAATACTTTCTTTCTCATAATTTCAGTTCAAGAGTCACATTTTTCCAGTGAATGATTCAGGAACTAATTTTTGTGATAACATGCTAGCTGGAAAGACATCTCAAATATAGAAAGTAGTGTCTTGTTGGCATCTGTTCACAGAAACACATCAGGGAAGTTCAGTCTTCATGTGGTTGCACCATGAGTGAGTTGAAAGTTTCCAACTTTGTCAACTGATTTAAATAACCTAAGTTACTATATACGTCTTCTGAAACCTAAGACCTTTTCTACAAAGAATCTTGTATCCATATTAATCCAACAGAGTAATGACTAACATTTAAAGCTGACTGGTGTTAGTGGTAAAGAATCTACTTGTCAATGCAGGATACACAAGAGATGCAGGTTCAGTCTCTGGATCAGGAAGATCCCCCGGAGGAGGAAATTGCAACCCACTCCAGGATTCTGACCCAGGGAATCCCATGGACAGAGGAGCCTGGAGGGCTACAAGTCCACAGGGTTGCAAAGAGTCAGACAACTGAGCAGTTGAGCGTACACATAAATATAATGCAATCTCAAAGAAATGAAAGCCAACTGTTTTTGTTGGTGCAGATCTAGCAAACAGGAGATGGCTGATAAGCCAGAGATTCTTGAGGTCTTGACACCAGTATATTCTAGCTGCCAACAGTTGGTTCAGTGCCTTCCTGATTCCCTAGCTTCCTGATGGTGATAACAATGCCGTCATCACCACTCCCACATCTGACACCCTACTCCACCCAAGCAGGTCAGTAAGGAAAACTGTTCCTGGTGGCCCAGCTTAGTTTCAAATCCCTGACATCTATTAAGTGAAACTGTTAGTCACTTCAGTTGTCTGACTCTTTTCAGCCCCATGGACTCTAGCCCACCAGTCTCCTCTGTCCATCGGTTTCTGCAGGCAAGAATACTGGAATGGGTAGCCATTCCCTTCTCCAGGGCATCTTTTTGACCCAGAGATTTAGATTACAACTGATTTTCATCAATTATGTAAAAAATAATTCCCTAGCAAAGTTTTTCTGCTTAAAACTGCTAGACTATTTTCTATTAAATGCTTCTAAACTACATGTTACACAATATTCCAACTGTTTCATGGGAAGGAGAAGTGGACACAATAATCTTCACATGCAAGTGGAAACATAGAAGTATAAATATCTATTCATAGCCCAAAATTATGGAAAAGAAGATTTCTTGGGAGAACTTTCCTAGGAGAAACTGACTTGGCAATAAAAAAAAGGAAAAACAATGTTCAAAAATAGAAGTTCAGTCTTCATGTTGCACCATGAGTGAGTTGAAAGTTTCCAATTTAAAAAAAGTTACTATATCGTCTTCTGAAACCTAAGACCTTTTCTACAAAGAATCTTGTATCCATATTAATCCAACAGAGTAATGACTAACATTTAAAGCTGACTGGTGTTAGTGGTAAAGAATCTACTTGTCAATGCAGGATACACAAGAGATGCAGGTTCAGTCTCTGGATCAGGAAGATCCCCCGGAGGAGGAAATTGCAACCCACTCCAGGATTCTGACCCAGGGAATCCCATGGACAGAGGAGCCTGGAGGGCTACAAGTCCACAGGGTTGCAAAGAGTCAGACAACTGAGCAGTTGAGCGTACACATAAATATAATGCAATCTCAAAGAAATGAAAGCCAACTGTTTTTGTTGGTGCAGATCTAGCAAACAGGAGATGGCTGATAAGCCAGAGATTCTTGAGGTCTTGACACCAGTATATTCTAGCTGCCAACAGTTGGTTCAGTGCCTTCCTGATTCCCTAGCTTCCTGATGGTGATAACAATGCCGTCATCACCACTCCCACATCTGACACCCTACTCCACCCAAGCAGGTCAGTAAGGAAAACTGTTCCTGGTGGCCCAGCTTAGTTTCAAATCCCTGACATCTATTAAGTGAAACTGTTAGTCACTTCAGTTGTCTGACTCTTTTCAGCCCCATGGACTCTAGCCCACCAGTCTCCTCTGTCCATCGGTTTCTGCAGGCAAGAATACTGGAATGGGTAGCCATTCCCTTCTCCAGGGCATCTTTTTGACCCAGAGATTTAGATTACAACTGATTTTCATCAATTATGTAAAAAATAATTCCCTAGCAAAGTTTTTCTGCTTAAAACTGCTAGACTATTTTCTATTAAATGCTTCTAAACTACATGTTACACAATATTCCAACTGTTTCATGGGAAGGAGAAGTGGACACAATAATCTTCACATGCAAGTGGAAACATAGAAGTATAAATATCTATTCATAGCCCAAAAATTATGGAAAAGAAGATTTCTTGGGAGAACTTTCCCTAGGAGAAACTGACTTGGCAATAAACAAAAACATTAGTGGAACAGAGAATTCAGAATGTAAATTCCCTAATATATGAAACTTTGCTGTATGGCAATGGTGATCTATGATTCATTTAGAAGAGTAGGATTCATTTAATAAATGCTGGTTTCTCAATTAGCTGTCCATATTTAAAGAAGAAGAACTTAAGTTGAATTTTCAGTTCAGTTCAGTTGCTCAGTCATGTTGAACTCTTTGCAACCCCATGGACTGGAACATGCCAGGCTTTCCTGTCCATCACCATCTCCCACAGCTTGCTCAAACTCATGTCCATGGAGTCGGTGATGCCATCCAATGATCTCATCCTTTGTCATCTCCTTCTCCTTCTGCCTTCTATTTTTTCCCAGCATTTAGAATCTTTTCTAATGAGTCACCTTTTTGCATTAGGTGGCCAAAGTACTGGAACTTCAGCTTCAGTCCTTCCATTGAATATTCAGGATTGGTTTCCTTTAGGATTGATTGGTTTGATCTCCTTGCAGTGTCAAGAGTCGTCTCCAGCACTACAGTTCAAAGGCATCAATTCTTGGGCACTCAGCCTTCTTTATGGTCCAACTCTCACATCCACATATGAGCACTAGAAAAACCATAACTCTGACTATATGGACCTTTGTCAGCAAACTGATGTCTCTGCTTTTTAAAATGCTGTCCACCTTTGTTATAGCTTTTCTTCCAAGGAGCAACCATCTTTTAAGTGGCTACAGTCACCCTCCACAATGATTTTGGAATCCAAGAAAATAACGTCTGTCACTGTTTCCATTGATTGCCCATCTATTTCCCATGATCTTACACACATCTCAATTTGAACCAGCTGTATTTCAAGTGCTCAAGAGCTACATGTCGAGTGGATATGGTGTCAGGCAGCACAGTATTGTGTTTTTTGCTCATCATCAGACAAAAAGTACGTAAGATTTTACTGATCTGACATCACAGAACAAATCTGCACTCATAGAATGCAATTTTCAAGTCACTGCCACTTATTATCAAAATCTTCTGATACAACTAACATGTAACAAGAACTAGAAAATTTATAACTATTGGGAAAAGAAGATTTCTTGGGAGAACTTTCCCTAGGAGAAACTGACTTGGCAATAAACAAAAACATTAGTGGAACAGAGAATTCAGAATGTAAATTCCCTAATATATGAAACTTTGCTGTATGGCAATGGTGATCTATGATTCATTTAGAAGAGTAGGATTCATTTAATAAATGCTGGTTTCTCAATTAGCTGTCCATATTTAAAGAAGAAGAACTTAAGTTGAATTTTCAGTTCAGTTCAGTTGCTCAGTCATGTTGAACTCTTTGCAACCCCATGGACTGGAACATGCCAGGCTTTCCTGTCCATCACCATCTCCCACAGCTTGCTCAAACTCATGTCCATGGAGTCGGTGATGCCATCCAATGATCTCATCCTTTGTCATCTCCTTCTCCTTCTGCCTTCTATTTTTTCCCAGCATTTAGAATCTTTTCTAATGAGTCACCTTTTTGCATTAGGTGGCCAAAGTACTGGAACTTCAGCTTCAGTCCTTCCATTGAATATTCAGGATTGGTTTCCTTTAGGATTGATTGGTTTGATCTCCTTGCAGTGTCAAGAGTCGTCTCCAGCACTACAGTTCAAAGGCATCAATTCTTGGGCACTCAGCCTTCTTTATGGTCCAACTCTCACATCCACATATGAGCACTAGAAAAACCATAACTCTGACTATATGGACCTTTGTCAGCAAACTGATGTCTCTGCTTTTTAAAATGCTGTCCACCTTTGTTATAGCTTTTCTTCCAAGGAGCAACCATCTTTTAAGTGGCTACAGTCACCCTCCACAATGATTTTGGAATCCAAGAAAATAACGTCTGTCACTGTTTCCATTGATTGCCCATCTATTTCCCATGATCTTACACACATCTCAATTTGAACCAGCTGTATTTCAAGTGCTCAAGAGCTACATGTCGAGTGGATATGGTGTCAGGCAGCACAGTATTGTGTTTTTTGCTCATCATCAGACAAAAAGTACGTAAGATTTTACTGATCTGACATCACAGAACAAATCTGCACTCATAGAATGCAATTTTCAAGTCACTGCCACTTATTATCAAAATCTTCTGATACAACTAACATGTAACAAGAACTAGAAAATTTATAACTATACTAACATGCTTGAATATGTTTTTATTTAACAACTTTAAGTTACCTGGATCCAGACAGAAGGAATATAGTTGGATAGACTTATTCAGGGTTGGAGCTTAATCAAGCAGGTTTGACAGAAAATGAGGGGGTGGGAATTGAAGCATATGAGAAGATATGATAGTAACAATGATGCATTGGTTCAGATCTGGATAAAAAGGAAAGGATGATCAATGAAAGAAAAGATACAGAATAATCCAGCATTGAAATAAAAATAAATACTCATTATTTTCCATTAGCATTCACACCTAGAGAGAGAAGGAGGTGCAGAGAGGGAAAGAGAATGAAGGAGGAGAAAGAAGGGGAGGCAAGGAGGGGGAAGAGGCACTGCAGAAACATGGAAGAAGCGAAGGAAAGAAGGAAGGGGAAAAGGGGAGACAAAACTATTTAAACACACAGGAAACTCTCTACATTAAAAGGAACTGTTTCTAATGAAATTCATGGAACTTGTCGAGCCTATTCACAGGAGAAAATCCCCTCTGGCATCGCGCTATCAACTTTCGAGTGAATGTGAGTCGCTCAGTCATGTCTGACTCTTCACAACCCCCTGGACTGTGCCCTCCAGGCCCCTTTGTTCATGGGATTTCCCAGGCAAGAAATACTGGAGTGGGTTGCAATTTTCTTTACCAGGGGATCTTCCCGACACAGAGATCAAACCCGAGTCTCCTGCATCGCAGACGAATTCTTTACCACTGAGACAATGTGTATTTTCCCCAATTTTATATCTTTAGCCTGAACTCCCTTTCTAAGTTCCAGATCCTAACATGACTACCTGAATATATGCAAAATTAAAACTGGATGTTCTCATCCCATTATCATTTCTTCCCACGCTTTCAATCTTTTCCATTGGAGCAAATAACTTTATGACCCTGCTGGTTTTCCATGCCCTGATTCTTCACATCTCTTTTCCCCTCAGACTCTGGATCTACTGCTATAGCACAAAAAATATATAAGTAATAGTTCTTAGTAAATATGTCCACTTCTCCCTCTACTTATTTTTTTTTTTTAATTTATTTATTTATTTATTTTGGGTGGGGGTCGGGTTGGGGAGGGAGGGGAGCGGGCGGGCCACTTCCATTGGTCTTTCATTTCTCTGTTTTCATCCGTCTTTTTTCTTTGGCTCCTGTGGGCCTCCCATCGCGGTGGCCTCTGTTGTCGCAGAGCACCGGCTCTGGGCACATGCGCTCCAGAGCTCCGGCTCGCTGATTGGACACATCAGTCCAACCGCTCCGCGGCACGTGGGATCTTCCCAGGCCAGGGATCAAACCCATGCCCCTTGCACTGCAAGGCGGTGTCCTTATCCACTGGACCACCAGGGGAAGCCCTCTATTTTACTTTTGAATAAACTCCTAATTGTCTAAAAATGTCTACTGTTGACCTCTTTCCAATTCACTATATCAAAAGCATCTCACATGATCTGTTTTTTAGATTATAAACTCTCTTTTTATTTTCACCCTCATTGATATTTGAAGGTGATTTAGAAGAAGAATAACCTTTCATGTGATCTTCTAAAAACAAAACTCTTATCATGCTATGCTTCTGTTTTAAAACTCTTCAGTAGCTACTCATTATTTCTTAGGGGACTGTTCACACAGATTTATGTAATTTAGTTTCAATTTACTTTTCCAGCTTCTTCTTCTGCAACTGTCTCCTCGGCTCCTTATAAGACCTGACTGTAACCTTGTTAAAAATCTGAAAATCTTCTATCATTCTGAGTCTCATTCTCTCACCTACATCATTACACTTAATTGATCACACCTGAACTTCATTAATTTGTGTCTATTGTCTCTATTTGGTAAGTGCACACCCAATTCTAATCTTATTTTCCAAGGTGATCATTAATTCCGTTATTAAGGCATCATTTGCAACTTAATGAGGATACTAAACTTTCTACTCTATTACTAAAAAAGTATCTTAATCAAGGACCCATCTCTGAAGTACAATGCTGATTACACTGCTTCAGGTTGATATTAATCCACTGATCGTGCACATAAAGTGTTCACAATGGCCTGTCAGTGATGCTATTTTTCATCATATGCCAGGAGGATTGAGATAATAGCTAGTAAATTATGCTGCCTTTATAATTCCTCTTTCTTTTTTTTTCACTAAGATAAATGTTATAAGTATCCTTTTACTCTGTGTGCCTCAAATCAAATACATTTTTAAAGTCTGTCCAAAACAGCGTGCTATAAAATTTTCAGATAAAAACGTTGTATTAACAAAACATAAAGTCTATTGCTAAATTTTATAATTAACATAATTTTGTAACTATATAATTCAAAACTCTAGACTTAACAGTGCTTAACCCATAGTATCAACCTTTGAATTAATTATTTCCTCACCAACCATAGAGATTTCAAGTTCTTCAAATATGCACAATAAAGCTAGAAAAGTGCAAATATTTTAATCTAGAGAACCATAAGACTTCCTCATAAGGCACTCTGTTTTCAGCACATATAAAGGAATAGAACTAATTCTCAGACTGTTTAACTTTCAATGGAAGATTCGTAGAAGACATCCCTTTAACGATAACAACATTTACTAAAAGAAAAAGCTTATAGGAACAGGAGTGGCAGTGTTTGAGAAATAAAGGTATTCTAGCCCAAACTTTATTCCTCTAAAAAAGAGAAACTCATTCAAACTAGTTCATATAAAGAGAAGGTCACTACAACAATGTCGCAGGCATTTCATGAACACATAATATCCAGAACAAGTGCAGCTGGGTCTTACACGACCTGGAAATGGACAGTCAGAAACTAAGACTCTTCCCTCTATCTTTCTGTCCTCCTCAGTTCTCTCCGCTAGTCTCTTTTTCTAATTATCCACCTTCCACATGAGTCAACTAGCTGTCATTCTCTATTGAGTATTAGCAAACATTGACCTTCCATTGACACGTCTCATTATCTATTTGGAGAGAAAGCTGGGTTTTGTTGAAGCCAAGAAATCTTTAAATGCCAGACAACACACATCATCAGCCATTAAGCAGTCAATGGACTGGCTCCAATAGTGACCCAATAGTTCACGAATTGTACTACAATTGTAGCAGTCTCCTGAGATTTCTTAATTGTATCAGTCTACTAAATCTAAATAAAATGTGATTAGTCAATACAGAAAATGTATACATTTTAGGGATTTCTCATTCAGTCATAAGAAATACTCTACAATTTGCCATTCCAGCGCCATGATTGTATAGAATCCTACCACTCTGATGAGATTTGTTTCTCCATATCTTCAATTCTGATGTTTCTCTACCCCCAACCCCACCCCCTAAAAATGACTTCAAGAATTTAGAAATGTTTTGTTGGGCTTTTTTTAGGAAATGAAAGAACACTTTTTTCATATAACAAAACATAAAGTCTATTGCTAAATTTTATAATTAACATAATTTTGTAACTATATAATTCAAAACTCTAGACTTAACAGTGCTTAACCCATAGTATCAACCTTTGAATTAATTATTTCCTCACCAACCATAGAGATTTCAAGTTCTTCAAATATGCACAATAAAGCTAGAAAAGTGCAAATATTTTAATCTAGAGAACCATAAGACTTCCTCATAAGGCACTCTGTTTTCAGCACATATAAAGGAATAGAACTAATTCTCAGACTGTTTAACTTTCAATGGAAGATTCGTAGAAGACATCCCTTTAACGATAACAACATTTTCTAAAAGAGAAAAAGCTTATAGGAACAGGAGTGGCAGTGTTTGAGAAATAAAGGTATTCTAGCCCAAACTTTATTCCTCTAAAAAAGAGAAACTCATTCAAACTAGTTCATATAAAGAGAAGGTCACTACAACAATGTCGCAGGCATTTCATGAACACATAATATCCAGAACAAGTGCAGCTGGGTCTTACACGACCTGGAAATGGACAGTCAGAAACTAAGACTCTTCCCTCTATCTTTCTGTCCTCCTCAGTTCTCTCCGCTAGTCTCTTTTTCTAATTATCCACCTTCCACATGAGTCAACTAGCTGTCATTCTCTATTGAGTATTAGCAAACATTGACCTTCCATTGACACGTCTCATTATCTTTTTGGAGAGAAAGCTGGGTTTTGTTGAAGCCAAGAAATCTTTAAATGCCAGACAACACACATCATCAGCCATTAAGCAGTCAATGGACTGGCTCCAATAGTGACCCAATAGTTCACGAATTGTACTACAATTGTAGCAGTCTCCTGAGATTTCTTAATTGTATCAGTCTACTAAATCTAAATAAAATGTGATTAGTCAATACAGAAAATGTATACATTTTAGGGATTTCTCATTCAGTCATAAGAAATACTCTACAATTTGCCATTCCAGCGCCATGATTGTATAGAATCCTACCACTCTGATGAGATTTGTTTCTCCATATCTTCAATTCTGATGTTTCTCTACCCCCAACCCCACCCCCTAAAAATGACTTCAAGAATTTAGAAATGTTTTGTTGGGCTTTTTTTAGGAAATGAAAGAACACAATGAATTATAAAATGTTTTCATATGATTATGCAAAACAGTGCAACTTCTTGTCCAAATCAGGTGTTAATCTAGTGACGCTCTCATCAATCAAGGTACCATGACATCCAAATCATACAAATTCAAAGTAGAAACACAGCAAATGGCAGCCATTAAAAGGCCAAAAGTTCCAGTGGCCTGGCACTATTTTGTTCTGAAAGTTAGACATGATCCTACAGATGAATCTGAACAAAAAAGAGAATGAAACTATTGATCCTGACTATTGATCTACCTCAACATATATCATGACCCCCCAAAATTAGGCAAATGAAATTCCATGTTAGGAACTGTTCTTGTACTTTTCAGAATGCTTTCCTTATAAATTGGAACACATGAAAAATTAAGCAATGAGAATTACTACGATGGAGCTTAAAAGAAAGGAAAATATGATAGTTAATATGATAAAATAAAACTTGAACTTGACACAAAAAAACCTAATAAAAGACCACAAGGCGATGATGAATTACTTCTCATGATTACAAAGGGAAGTAGTTTTTCTGAATTATCTCAGTTTGGAGCATCTGGTAGTGACAAAGAAATTTCTGCCTAGTGGTAAAGTCCTAAAAGGCTCATTATTTTTCTGTGAGTGAAAAGTAAATACAAGAGGATATAATTCTATACTATTTCCAACCCCTGGACTATTTCAGTGTCTGCAGTAAAACTTAGATAGCATTCTTTATATTTAAAATAGGAAAGAAGTATAAGATCATATGAATAATAATTTTTTGAATATTTGTCGTTGCTATTCTTATTTCATAGCTGTCTTCAAAACTACTATAAGATATTCTGTAATATATAAAGTAATAAAGTAGCAACTGTACCTTAGATAATCAGGTAGCAGCCATTTAAATTTCTAAAACATGTAATTTATATGGGGCAGAAACGGTATTCTTTACATTGGATTTCTTTTTTAATCTACCAGTAAATACTCTGGTAAAACAGATGGTCTATCTTCTTATAATTTGATGAATTTACAAACGCTTTTGACTTACTTCAAAAAGAAGTGAAAACAAGTGTCTTCCCTTGCAGATGACCTGTAAATGCATTTAGGTGTTCAGCCGAAATGACTGCTTTTCCTTCTACGTTAGGAAACTGTGTTGAGGGCTTTCTATGGAAAGTAACCTGTCTGACAAGCAGGTCACGATTTACAGGTCTGGATCTGGGGAAACCCAACAGGTAAAGGGGCCACGCCACCAACGGGCAGTCTGGCTGTAACATGTTGACATTCTAGGCGGAGCTGTAAAACACAGTCCAAGATGAGTTTAGAAACTAGAGGAGCTTGTCCCAGGTGCTCTGCAAAGTTCCAGCTGCTCAGCGTGACGGTGGCACGCTGCCCAGACTCAAAGAGCGCTCCCACCTCGTCGCGTCCCAGTTCGCGGGCCAAGAAGCCGGCGGAGCGGCAGCCTGGTCCCGGGAGCGAGGCGCACTGTCACCGCGGGACCCCGGGGCGGGCGCGCCTCCCTCCCGCCGTCCGACCGCGCGCGCGCACCCACCTGGGGGCGCTGGGCCGCCCGCGGGCTGCTCCTGGCTCCCGCCCGCCCAGCCCGGCGCTGCAGGCAGCATCGCAGCCGCTGAGGCCCGGGCACCCAGACGCGTGCCCGCCGAGCCCGGTCTCTCCCGAGCTGAGGTTCTCCGCGAGCTGGTCTCCCGGCTCCGCCGTCCTCAGCCCGCTTCCCACCGCGGCAGCTGCGGCCGAGGTCCCGGAAACCCAGCCCCCGGGCGCGGGCCGCTGGGCGAGGGCTCGCCGCGCTGCGCGTCCAGCGGAAGTGAAACTGCTCAGGGGCTTGCACGGGCCTCCTCCTTAGGCCGCTTTGGTTTCTCCTAACACTATTCGGGCCTGTTCCCGGCTCACCTTTTCACTCAGGGCGTTTTTAGAGCGAAATTATCGGTTCCTGTGGCCCTTCTTACCCATTCAAGAGCTTCCACGATACCCCTGCTTCCTGGAAGAAATATGGTTCCCAAAAGTAGACAGGTGCTGGAAAGGAGGGCTGAGATTGTCGTTCAGTGGCTAAGTCGTGCCAGACTCACATTGGATTTCTTTTTTAATCTACCAGTAAATACTCTGGTAAAACAGATGGTCTATCTTCTTATAATTTGATGAATTTACAAACGCTTTTGACTTACTTCAAAAAGAAGTGAAAACAAGTGTCTTCCCTTGCAGATGACCTGTAAATGCATTTAGGTGTTCAGCCGAAATGACTGCTTTTCCTTCTACGTTAGGAAACTGTGTTGAGGGCTTTCTATGGAAAGTAACCTGTCTGACAAGCAGGTCACGATTTACAGGTCTGGATCTGGGGAAACCCAACAGGTAAAGGGGCCACGCCACCAACGGGCAGTCTGGCTGTAACATGTTGACATTCTAGGCGGAGCTGTAAAACACAGTCCAAGATGAGTTTAGAAACTAGAGGAGCTTGTCCCAGGTGCTCTGCAAAGTTCCAGCTGCTCAGCGTGACGGTGGCACGCTGCCCAGACTCAAAGAGCGCTCCCACCTCGTCGCGTCCCAGTTCGCGGGCCAAGAAGCCGGCGGAGCGGCAGCCTGGTCCCGGGAGCGAGGCGCACTGTCACCGCGGGACCCCGGGGCGGGCGCGCCTCCCTCCCGCCGTCCGACCGCGCGCGCGCACCCACCTGGGGGCGCTGGGCCGCCCGCGGGCTGCTCCTGGCTCCCGCCCGCCCAGCCCGGCGCTGCAGGCAGCATCGCAGCCGCTGAGGCCCGGGCACCCAGACGCGTGCCCGCCGAGCCCGGTCTCTCCCGAGCTGAGGTTCTCCGCGAGCTGGTCTCCCGGCTCCGCCGTCCTCAGCCCGCTTCCCACCGCGGCAGCTGCGGCCGAGGTCCCGGAAACCCAGCCCCCGGGCGCGGGCCGCTGGGCGAGGGCTCGCCGCGCTGCGCGTCCAGCGGAAGTGAAACTGCTCAGGGGCTTGCACGGGCCTCCTCCTTAGGCCGCTTTGGTTTCTCCTAACACTATTCGGGCCTGTTCCCGGCTCACCTTTTCACTCAGGGCGTTTTTAGAGCGAAATTATCGGTTCCTGTGGCCCTTCTTACCCATTCAAGAGCTTCCACGATACCCCTGCTTCCTGGAAGAAATATGGTTCCCAAAAGTAGACAGGTGCTGGAAAGGAGGGCTGAGATTGTCGTTCAGTGGCTAAGTCGTGCCAGACTCCGCGATCCCATGGTCTATAGCACGCAAGGCCTTGCTGTCCCTCGCTGTACTCTTGGAGGCTGCCTAAGTTCATGCCCATTGAATCGATGATGCCATCCAACAGGCCTACAGATGTGGATATATCAGTAAAGGTATAGCTAAAGATGTAGATAGAGATATATACTTGGGTATGGGTTTGTTTGGGGTTTAAGGGGCTTGTTTGTTGGATGGCATCAAGTGTTTGCTTTGATATTACACTTTGCCCGAACATTTTAGACTAGATCCATAAATAAGGTATATTTCTTACTCCTGCTCCAAGTCAGAACTGGGTCTATTAAAAAAAAAAAGATATGGATCTAAATTGGTCCTTTGTTTGCTTTAAAGACTGTAAAATATTGAAGAGTTTCCCCAGAGCCTTAAAATAAACGTCCCTTCTTCTATCAGGGGTCTCTAAATTAGTAATGTACATTCTGAAGTTAAAAATATTTTTGGAGATCAATCTGAACATTTGGTAATTGTTCATGTTTAAATGTTCTCCTCTCTCTTTATAGAAAAGAAACCTAGAAAGGAGTCTTGTACACCAACTACTTATCTCACAAAGTCTTTTAGGAATGGCACACAAATCAAAATTTAAAGTTTTTTTTTATATAACTGGATTTGTTTTACATTTTATATCATGATGAAGTAAACTTGGAGAAATACGTCAACCAATTTGAAAGCTATTATAGATATATTTATCCACTTTCCAATTGTTCCTTTAACCTTATTCTAAACTTTAAGTTGATTTCCTGTATTTGAAATAATAGAGCAAAATATTTTATCTAATTTATGAAACAATATCATATTGATATGTTTATTTTCTTCTACAAATGCCTGTTTACCAAGAGACCACAGTAAAATGAGGTAAAAGCAGAGTTTGGACTGCAGCGTACAGTCCAAACTTGGTCAGTATTTTCAGGAATTCAGTTGTCAGGAAAGCATTAAGTCTTCTTAAACTAATCCATTGGGGAGATGATATCCTAACTGATGCAGCAGGACATCAGTTAGGCAATGTCCTTATTGATGTATCTTCTTTGCAAAAGACACTCTGACCTAGATTTGGAGAAGTGATATACACATTCGGGCTTCTGCTCTCCAGTTAAGTGTCCATCTCTTCAAAGGCATCCCAGTTTGTTCTGTGCAAACACACAATGCTCTTTCCCTTCTTGCACACAAACATTTGTTCACAAGGACCGTCTTCAGATAGCAAACTGAATCTGTTACATAGAGAGCATCCTTCTGGTGTGAAGAGCCCTGGACTGGAAGTCAGAAGGGTGTGGCTGCCATCTTGACTTTCCGCCTCGGTATCTGGGCAACTGGGGCAATTCTCAGTTATTTCTGACCCTTGCATAATCCCAGCTAAATGAGGAAATTGAAATAATTATACTTGGGTTTCCGCTAGCTATACAATTTTATGACACTATCTCCTCTAATAAGATAATAAGATTTACAATACATAGGATAAGTAAGTACATTTTCAGATGCTTACTTCCACAATTTATATCAATATGATCCTGGTAAATGGATAAATGAAAACAAAATGCATCTAAAATTTGGGAGTGTTTATATTAAACTACCTTATTGAATAAGACTCCTTGTTAGAAAAGCTTATTTTAAAGACTACTACTAATGTTTGAAAATTATTCTAGGTTTGTTTTTGTTTCAGGTACGGAATGAGAACACAGTTTTTTTTTTTTTTAATTTTGGTCTCTTTTATTGATTTTTTATTTATTTTCATCCATCTTTATTCTTTGGTCTGTGTGGGCCTCCCATTTCAGGGTCATCCCTTGTTACAGAGCACCAGCTCTGGGCGCATGCACTCTAGAGCACTGGCTCAGTAATTAGACACACTGGTTCAGCCACTCTGCGGCATGTGGGATCTTCCCCCACCAGGGATCGAACCAGTGCTCCCTGCACTGCAAGGCAGACTCTTTACCCACTGGACTACCAGAGAAGCCCCGAGAACACAATTCTTATTCAAACATTTTGATACAAGAGTTTAGCCTCTCTACTTATTTGTTCACTCTTGTTTAATTAATGTTGCTGTTAGCACCTTTTCTGTTTTAAGTGTTCTATGTGCCAAGGACTATGTAAGTGATTCACAGTGTTCATGTGACTTGGTTCTCAAACCAATGTGGTTTTAACCATATGTTACAAATGAGGAATCTAGGTTTTTTACAGTTTTAAGTGACAGAACTGGAATTCAATCCTGGATCTGACTTCATAGCTTTCCCTCTTAGTATAAGCCTTCTCTTCCTTTTAAGGTCACATAGTTATTGCTAAAGATTACATTAACATCACAGGCAAGGTTATACATAAACATATCAAATATTGCTTCTGTTTTCCTGCTTACTTTCCCACAGAGCAAAAATCTCATAGAAATGAGTATCTATCTCCTTAAAAATAGGCTTGACCCGAACTCAAAAGTCATTAGAACACTGCTACTATTCAGTTAAGGATATGTTGACATTGTTTTCACAAAGAAAAGAAAATGTGTGCAGCACACACACACACACACAGAGGTTCATGAAGTAAGTCTTATGTGTATTCTGACTTTGCCTATGCATATGAAAAGATGTTTTAGAAATGTTTTCACTCATTTTGGTCTTCTCGGTGCCAAATACAGCTTTAGTCACAGTTGACTTTATTTTCTACCCACTCTCTCCCCTAAGGAAATGATACCATCTAAAATGCTGGGCTATCTCTGGGTTCACATTTGTTCTCAGGCAAGAGGCACTTAGTAATTCTCACACTGAGATGCTTTTTCAGACAGAATGCAACCAGCAGCGTGCAAGCACAGGTTTCTGATTTTTCCTCTGTTACAAAATGACAAAAAATGCTAGCCACTGTTGGTGTCTTGTTTCTCAATATATCAAACTCTTGGATCCATTGACTTCTTCCCTTGCATTCTTTTTTCGAACAGCCTCAACATTATTACTCCACTGGCTAGGGAAAACACACTGGTTCAGCCACTCTGGCATGTGGGATCTTCCCCCACCAGGGATCGAACCAGTGCTCCCTGCACTGCAAGGCAGACTCTTTACCCACTGGACTACCAGAGAAGCCCCGAGAACACAATTCTTATTCAAACATTTTGATACAAGAGTTTAGCCTCTCTACTTATTTGTTCACTCTTGTTTAATTAATGTTGCTGTTAGCACCTTTTCTGTTTTAAGTGTTCTATGTGCCAAGGACTATGTAAGTGATTCACAGTGTTCATGTGACTTGGTTCTCAAACCAATGTGGTTTTAACCATATGTTACAAATGAGGAATCTAGGTTTTTTACAGTTTTAAGTGACAGAACTGGAATTCAATCCTGGATCTGACTTCATAGCTTTCCCTCTTAGTATAAGCCTTCTCTTCCTTTTAAGGTCACATAGTTATTGCTAAAGATTACATTAACATCACAGGCAAGGTTATACATAAACATATCAAATATTGCTTCTGTTTTCCTGCTTACTTTCCCACAGAGCAAAAATCTCATAGAAATGAGTATCTATCTCCTTAAAAATAGGCTTGACCCGAACTCAAAAGTCATTAGAACACTGCTACTATTCAGTTAAGGATATGTTGACATTGTTTTCACAAAGAAAAGAAAATGTGTGCAGCACACACACACACACACAGAGGTTCATGAAGTAAGTCTTATGTGTATTCTGACTTTGCCTATGCATATGAAAAGATGTTTTAGAAATGTTTTCACTCATTTTGGTCTTCTCGGTGCCAAATACAGCTTTAGTCACAGTTGACTTTATTTTCTACCCACTCTCTCCCCTAAGGAAATGATACCATCTAAAATGCTGGGCTATCTCTGGGTTCACATTTGTTCTCAGGCAAGAGGCACTTAGTAATTCTCACACTGAGATGCTTTTTCAGACAGAATGCAACCAGCAGCGTGCAAGCACAGGTTTCTGATTTTTCCTCTGTTACAAAATGACAAAAAATGCTAGCCACTGTTGGTGTCTTGTTTCTCAATATATCAAACTCTTGGATCCATTGACTTCTTCCCTTGCATTCTTTTTTCGAACAGCCTCAACATTATTACTCCACTCAGGAGAGGTTATGAGAGCCTCATGCTGACTGTGTTCCAGCCACTGGAGGGCAGAGGCTGTTGGCGCTTGCCCTGCTGCAGCTGCGTGGCTGATTCCCTGTGCCCTTGCAGACTGGGGGCCTTTGCTAATTCTGCTGGTTTCATTTCTACTTTTAGACTCTGGATCTCTTTAAAAAACAAAACTGGTTCTTTCCTAAAGAAGCAAGCTATTGTCAAAATGAAAGAGTATTTTCCTTCTTCATGGCTATTTATTATCAGAGAATTTTCTTCTTGAAGAATATGTCCAGATCTTTAGGTATGAATTATATTATTCTCATAGAGTGTCATTATATGTTTTATTTTCTAGCTCAAAACTAGGACGGTCTAAAGGAATTTCCTAGCAACAATACCTTGTTGTTGTCACTGCGAGGCTTTTATTTATTTTCCTTTCCTTCCTCACCTTTAACTGAATTCGTTTATACTAATATAACTGTGTGGTGGTCCCTAAAGATATCCATGTATTAATCCCTAGAACCTATGTGTTTACTACCTGACATTACATGGAAGGTGGAATTAGGTTTAGGATATTGAGATGGGAAGAGCAGCGTGAGTTATCCAGGTAAGTCAACATAATCACAAGGGCACTAATAAGATGGAGGCAGGAAAGCCAGAGAAGAGATGTGATAAGGAAGCAGTAACTGAAGAAATGTGCTTTGAATAATGTGAGGATGGGGCCACAAGCCAAAGAATGCAGGCCTCCTCTAGAAGCTGGCAAAAATCCGGAAACACACTCTCCTCCAGGAGATATCAGCCCTGCTGACACCTGCTCTTAGCCGAGTGAGACTGATTTTGAATTTCTGACCTCTTGAAGTCCTAGAATAACAAAATGTGTTTTGAGCTACTAAGTTTGTGGTAGTTTGGCAAAGTAGCAATAGAAAACTAATATAAACCCAAGGTGATATACTGAGTGTTTGGAGATAATTCACTAATAGGGAAAACATTTACATTCTTCTATATAAACATATTAAAGAATATTCAATTCTCTTTCACATTAATTTGCTAAGTCCCTGTGGAGTGACAGTCCCCTGTTAACTGGTGGCTGCAGTAGCTCTTTGGTATTAGTTCCTGCAGGGCTGTTTGCACTATGTGCTCCGCCTGTCTCTAGTGGTTGGGCAGATGGGTTGAAGGAGGGGGGCCTCATGCTGACTGTGTTCCAGCCACTGGAGGGCAGAGGCTGTTGGCGCTGCCCTGCTGCAGCTGCGTGGCTGATTCCTGTGCCCTTGCAGACTGGGGGCCTTTGCTAATTCTGCTGGTTTCATTTCTACTTTTAGACTCTGGATCTCTTTAAAAAACAAAACTGGTTCTTTCCTAAAGAAGCAAGCTATTGTCAAAATGAAAGAGTATTTTCCTTCTTCATGGCTATTTATTATCAGAGAATTTTCTTCTTGAAGAATATGTCCAGATCTTTAGGTATGAATTATATTATTCTCATAGAGTGTCATTATATGTTTTATTTTCTAGCTCAAAACTAGGACGGTCTAAAGGAATTTCCTAGCAACAATACCTTGTTGTTGTCACTGCGAGGCTTTTATTTATTTTCCTTTCCTTCCTCACCTTTAACTGAATTCGTTTATACTAATATAACTGTGTGGTGGTCCCTAAAGATATCCATGTATTAATCCCTAGAACCTATGTGTTTACTACCTGACATTACATGGAAGGTGGAATTAGGTTTAGGATATTGAGATGGGAAGAGCAGCGTGAGTTATCCAGGTAAGTCAACATAATCACAAGGGCACTAATAAGATGGAGGCAGGAAAGCCAGAGAAGAGATGTGATAAGGAAGCAGTAACTGAAGAAATGTGCTTTGAATAATGTGAGGATGGGGCCACAAGCCAAAGAATGCAGGCCTCCTCTAGAAGCTGGCAAAAATCCGGAAACACACTCTCCTCCAGGAGATATCAGCCCTGCTGACACCTGCTCTTAGCCGAGTGAGACTGATTTTGAATTTCTGACCTCTTGAAGTCCTAGAATAACAAAATGTGTTTTGAGCTACTAAGTTTGTGGTAGTTTGGCAAAGTAGCAATAGAAAACTAATATAAACCCAAGGTGATATACTGAGTGTTTGGAGATAATTCACTAATAGGGAAAACATTTACATTCTTCTATATAAACATATTAAAGAATATTCAATTCTCTTTCACATTAATTTGCTAAGTCCCTGTGGAGTGACAGTCCCCTGTTAACTGGTGGCTGCAGTAGCTCTTTGGTATTAGTTCCTGCAGGGCTGTTTGCACTATGTGCTCCGCCTCTGTCTCTAGTGGTTGGGCAGATGGGTTGAAGTTTCACTTTTCTATTCAACTGAAAAAGACTTATGGAACTCACCATGTTTTCTGCTTATACAGTAGCTGACAATTCTAACAAAGTTAAGTTTGCTAGAATAGAGCTTGATTACTGTATCTGAGTTTTTACAAACAATACTATAAATTTTTTAAATGTCAAGAAATATTAAATTCTCTATTTCTCTTTTTGGTTGTTTTGACTTTCTTTGAAAACTGATCATTTGCTTCTGTGTTTACCCAAACTTACTGATTAGATAAGGTTTTCAGCCCCACTCTGAACCCTACTTACAATGTTTTCCTTAGCACTTAACGTACCTAGATCTCTTAATAGCTGAACCTGTCAGCTTCAATCTACAGGAAGGATAAAGGAGATACCGCTCTTTACATTTTCATTAATCATTTATCTATTAATTCATGCCAAGAGATTTTAGTAAGTGCTTACTAACCCTAAGATACAGTGCTAGGTCCTGGAGATAACAGTAATGAAAAGATACAGCCCTTGCTTCCATAGAGTCTGCCTTCTACACATTCTGCTTTAGTTTTAGTGGAGAATTGTATAGGATAATGTAATACTAAAGGTTTCTATAATAACTGAAAATATCTTTAGACCATTGGATGTATCCAGGATATTCTTATAAGTAATATGATTGTTTGGGCAACTTCCAATAAAGAAACATTGAAATTGGGAGTTTGGAACTAGAAGACAATAGGAAGTGGTTGGAAGCAACTGTCAACAGGAAGAGAGGCAGAGATAATGTTTCAGCCAGTGGTGTAATTAGCTATTAGGGTGTTTAGGGCAGTCTCTAAGAACTGTGCCCCTGACTATTCAAAAATTGGCAGAGCCGATAGAAGGTATTTTCCATATCTGCCACACAATTTCAAAGGGCAGTGAATAGCCTGTTAAAAAGAAAATAATGCAGACATCTATCTGAGGAAAGTGGAGTAAGTTTCCTGCTAAAGTCCCTATCATCTTGGGTTATGATGTGAAAGCAAGCCATTGCAATCAATGTTTGGAACACCCATGCAGAGAAGAAAAAGCAGTTAGTATAACTGACTAAGTCATCGGAGACTTCAGGACACAGGATTCTCAGTATCACAGACTCTACATTCTCTTGCTAGACCTCATGGAGAATTCATGGACCCTGAGCCTTCAAGACTGGATGGAGGAATCTCAGGCCATCCTTACTAAGATGAATGAAAAATATCTCTTCATTAAGCTTTCTTGGAATCAGAAACATTATGCATACTTTTGATGAAAAGAGAAGATGTTACTAAAGGGTGATGTTTTTGGCGTGAATCTAGATCAAATATGCATAAGAGAGGGATGCTGAAAACTGTATTGAAAAAAGATGAATTTAACTGATCAGTATGGCTACCTCCCTAGGGGCTGCTTGAACAGCTACAGAAACAGAGGAACTTAGGGGTATGATAAACTTGTCTAATGGCTAGAGATGTGAGTGGGAGAGCACTTTGAAAAATTTTGCTGAGGGATATAAGAAGTATATTTAGTCTTGTGCCACTGGAAATATTTTGCATAGGTTTTCTTGCATTTGTTTCCTACTAAAAAAAAGATCTGCCTTTTATTTTGGAAATTACTGAAAGTAATATTGAAAGTAACTGAAATAGAAGAAAATAAACTTAAAAATGTAAGATTGGGGCTTCCCCTGGTGGTCCAGTGGATAAGGACACCGCCTTGCAGTGCAAGGGGCGCTGGTTCGATCCCTGGTCTGGGAAGATCCCACGTACCACGGAGCAGCTGGACTGATGTGTCCAATCACCGAGCCGGAGCTCTGGAGTGCATGTGCCCAGAGCCGGTGCTCTGCAACGACAGACGCCACCACGATGGGAGGCCCGCAGGAGTCAAAGAACAAAGACGGATGAAAATGGAGAAATGAAAGACCAATAGAAGTGGCCCGCCTGCTCCCCTCCCTCCCCAACCCGACCCCCGCCCAAAATAAATAAATAAATAAATCTTTAAAAAAAAAAAAAGAACACTATTAAAAAAAATGTAAGATTGAAAATAAATTATTTTTACTCTAAATACATACTGAGCATCATCTATATGTATAATATTCTAATAATGATTGATATGTTATTATTACTGGGGCTTCCCTGGTAACTCAGCTGGTAAAGAATCCACCTGCAATGCAGGAGACCCTGGTTTGATTTCTGGGTTGGGAAGATCTCCTGGAGAAGGGATATGCTACTCACTCCAGTATTTTTGGGCTTCCCTGGTGGCTCAGCTGGTAAAGAATCTGCTTGCAATGCAGGAGACCTGGGTTTGATCCCTGGGTTGGGAAGATCTCCTGGAAAAGGGATATGCTACCCACTCCAGTATTCTTGTCTGGAGAATTCCATGGTTCATCCATGGGTCACAAAGAGTCAAACATGATGGAGAGACTAAAACTTTCACTTTCTAATGATATGTAAAAGTTGGACATTTCACTTTCTAAGGCATATAATTCTCTGAATGAGGTGGACAGGTAACTGTACCAATAGCTTCCCCTTTTATACTTTTCTTACTTAGTACAAAGGAATCTGATTTCAGTGACTAACTGGGAGAATGCAATTTATCTTGCCACCAACTTCTTTTGTCATCAAAAAATACTACCTTAAAGAAAAGAGAGAAGCTCCATGTGAAGTAAGCATTGTCTTTTTCACCCTTTGCAGAAGTTCATTGTATTTGCCTAAACTAAAAAAAGATCTGCCTTTTATTTTGGAAATTACTGAAAGTAATATTGAAAGTAACTGAAATAGAAGAAAATAAACTTAAAAATGTAAGATTGGGGCTTCCCCTGGTGGTCCAGTGGATAAGGACACCGCCTTGCAGTGCAAGGGGCGCTGGTTCGATCCCTGGTCTGGGAAGATCCCACGTACCACGGAGCAGCTGGACTGATGTGTCCAATCACCGAGCCGGAGCTCTGGAGTGCATGTGCCCAGAGCCGGTGCTCTGCAACGACAGACGCCACCACGATGGGAGGCCCGCAGGAGTCAAAGAACAAAGACGGATGAAAATGGAGAAATGAAAGACCAATAGAAGTGGCCCGCCTGCTCCCCTCCCTCCCCAACCCGACCCCCGCCCAAAATAAATAAATAAATAAATCTTTAAAAAAAAAAAAAGAACACTATTAAAAAAAATGTAAGATTGAAAATAAATTATTTTTACTCTAAATACATACTGAGCATCATCTATATGTATAATATTCTAATAATGATTGATATGTTATTATTACTGGGGCTTCCCTGGTAACTCAGCTGGTAAAGAATCCACCTGCAATGCAGGAGACCCTGGTTTGATTTCTGGGTTGGGAAGATCTCCTGGAGAAGGGATATGCTACTCACTCCAGTATTTTTGGGCTTCCCTGGTGGCTCAGCTGGTAAAGAATCTGCTTGCAATGCAGGAGACCTGGGTTTGATCCCTGGGTTGGGAAGATCTCCTGGAAAAGGGATATGCTACCCACTCCAGTATTCTTGTCTGGAGAATTCCATGGTTCATCCATGGGTCACAAAGAGTCAAACATGATGGAGAGACTAAAACTTTCACTTTCTAATGATATGTAAAAGTTGGACATTTCACTTTCTAAGGCATATAATTCTCTGAATGAGGTGGACAGGTAACTGTACCAATAGCTTCCCCTTTTATACTTTTCTTACTTAGTACAAAGGAATCTGATTTCAGTGACTAACTGGGAGAATGCAATTTATCTTGCCACCAACTTCTTTTGTCATCAAAAAATACTACCTTAAAGAAAAGAGAGAAGCTCCATGTGAAGTAAGCATTGTCTTTTTTTCACCCTTTGCAGAAGTTCATGTTACACAAGGGTATGGTGGCACCCTCCCAGACAAGCATAACCAGCGAGAAGGGTCTTGTAGGAGTCTCTTAGGCTACTTTCTATCCCCTTGAGGAGGCCCAGCTCCCCAATTTCTAGTCAGACACAAAGGGAGAAGAGATTCACTGTCTGATATGTGTCTCAGTGAACTGGAAATCACTATAGATAACAGTTTAGAACTTGTGGGCACATTGTGAAGTCACCTGAAGTGCAGATTAATCTTTATTTAAAAATAGCATCTATGTGTCAGAAGCTAAAGGGGGTTCCCTCCTTGGGCTTAAGAGTGGATTCTCCTATAAACCTGTGATTTTATTATCAGAGTAGAATTGACTACACCCTATTGTGACTTCCTGTGTCCTGTGCTTATTCTTATTTTTACCATACCACAACTTATACAGTTTATTTTTACTGATTTTAATAGAACCTTCATATAATAAAATATAAGCCCCTCAAAGGCTCTTATTCATTTTCCTATCCCCAGGACTACTGCAGCTTAAAGAAGAGAATAAGTGAATGATGTTTAAAAATCAGTGTCTGTTGAATTAATCACTATGAGAACTAACAGAAACACGAAGTTGGACAAGATATGTTCCAGGTCTCAAAAAGCTTAACTGTCTAATAAAGAAGGCAGATATCTAAACTAATGGTGATTTAATTCACATAGGAGTAAACCTAAAATAGGCTTCCCAGGTGACTCTGTGGTAAAGAATCCACCTCAAATTCAGGAGACTCAGAGACATGAGTTCAATCCTGAGTCAGAAAGATCCTCTGGAGGAGGGTATGGCAACCCACTCCAGTATTCATGCCTGGAGAATCCCATAGACAAAGGAGCCCTAGGGGCAACAGTCCATAGGGTCACAAAGAGACAGACAGGACTGAGCACATGAGTTGCAAACCCTAAATAAAGATGCAGAACAAACTGTTGAAGCCTGAAATGGAAGAGATAGTTAAATATCATTAGAGAGCCTTCTGAGCAAAGGAAATTTTGGAGTTTGGAACTTTAAGATTGGGGATTATTTCCACAGGCAGGTTATTTTCACAAAGTGTTGAGGGAGGTACATTTAGGAAGTAGCAGTGAGTTGTTTCTAAACTTTGGACTTTTCTTGTTTAAACAGCTTTACTGCTGGTAGCATTTTTTTAAAGTGTTATCAGAGGTCATGCATTAGCCTGAACTCTCTTGTATGCACAAGACAGAAACCCATCCCAAACCATCTTATGTAAAGTGTGATATTTTAGCATATCATGTGAACACACTGTGAGAAGAGAAGTGGCGCACCTGGGCCTTGTGGAAAATTGAAAAAACGAACTGTTTTTGCCCTCTCCACTTCGTTTCTGTTATTCTTGAATTCTGTGCTGTGCTAAGTTGTTTCAGTCGTGTCTGACTCTTTGCGACCCTATGAACTGTAGCCCGCCAGGCTCCTCTGACCATGGGATTCACCAGGCAAGAATACTAGAGTGAGTGGCCATGCCCTCCTCCAGGGTAATCTTCCTGACCCCAGGATGGAACCTGCGTCTCTTAAGTCTCCTGCAATGCAGGGTTTCCCCCCTTTAGAACTACTGCAGCTTAAAGAAGAGAATAAGTGAATGATGTTTAAAAATCAGTGTCTGTTGAATTAATCACTATGAGAACTAACAGAAACACGAAGTTGGACAAGATATGTTCCAGGTCTCAAAAAGCTTAACTGTCTAATAAAGAAGGCAGATATCTAAACTAATGGTGATTTAATTCACATAGGAGTAAACCTAAAATAGGCTTCCCAGGTGACTCTGTGGTAAAGAATCCACCTCAAATTCAGGAGACTCAGAGACATGAGTTCAATCCTGAGTCAGAAAGATCCTCTGGAGGAGGGTATGGCAACCCACTCCAGTATTCATGCCTGGAGAATCCCATAGACAAAGGAGCCCTAGGGGCAACAGTCCATAGGGTCACAAAGAGACAGACAGGACTGAGCACATGAGTTGCAAACCCTAAATAAAGATGCAGAACAAACTGTTGAAGCCTGAAATGGAAGAGATAGTTAAATATCATTAGAGAGCCTTCTGAGCAAAGGAAATTTTGGAGTTTGGAACTTTAAGATTGGGGATTATTTCCACAGGCAGGTTATTTTCACAAAGTGTTGAGGGAGGTACATTTAGGAAGTAGCAGTGAGTTGTTTCTAAACTTTGGACTTTTCTTGTTTAAACAGCTTTACTGCTGGTAGCATTTTTTTAAAGTGTTATCAGAGGTCATGCATTAGCCTGAACTCTCTTGTATGCACAAGACAGAAACCCATCCCAAACCATCTTATGTAAAGTGTGATATTTTAGCATATCATGTGAACACACTGTGAGAAGAGAAGTGGCGCACCTGGGCCTTGTGGAAAATTGAAAAAACGAACTGTTTTTGCCCTCTCCACTTCGTTTCTGTTATTCTTGAATTCTGTGCTGTGCTAAGTTGTTTCAGTCGTGTCTGACTCTTTGCGACCCTATGAACTGTAGCCCGCCAGGCTCCTCTGACCATGGGATTCACCAGGCAAGAATACTAGAGTGAGTGGCCATGCCCTCCTCCAGGGTAATCTTCCTGACCCCAGGATGGAACCTGCGTCTCTTAAGTCTCCTGCAATGGCAGGAGGGTTCCTTACCACTAGCACCACCTGGGAAGCCCCTATTCTAGAACAGCTGCCTTGAAACGCTGAAAACAAGCCACACTGAGCAAACTTAGTAGGATTAAGAGTGCCTTTCTTTGGTATCAAGTTTAGAAAATTATGAGGCATGAAGTTCACAGAAGAATTATCCATAAGAGTCAAAACATGGAAAGAACCACATGTCCATCAACAGATGAATGGGTTAAAAACATGTAGTGTAATATACAATGGAATATTATCCTGCAATATAAAGAATGAAGTGCTGATATATAATACAACATGGAAGCATAAAGTCAAGTTAAAGAAGCCACTTGCCAAAAACCACATACTATATGATTCTATTTATACGAAATGTCCAAAATGGTCAAATCCTTAGGGACAAAAAGTAGATTTGTGTGTAAGGAGGATTTGAGATTAGTGGCAGATGGAGAGAGAAGGCTCAGTCCAAGGTTTCTTTCTTAGGATGATGAAAATATTCTAAAATTAGATAATGGAGGTCACTGTGAGACTCTGAGTATACTAGCAATGACTGAATTATAAAGGGAGATTTAAAATTTAAAAGGGAGATTTTATGGTATATGAATTACATCTCAATAAAACTATTATTAAAAATAAAGAAGGGCTTTAACTGACCTATACTAATTCAAGAGCTAATCTGTGCAGTTAGGGAAGAAAGCATGGAGTATGCTGGGCTCATCTTTGAGATCACCGATGATGGTTGAAGGAGGAATTAGGATATGTCAGAAGATGGCACACAAGGTTGGATCAGAGAAATCCACTTCCCCAAGAAAAGGTAGGTACTATTCTCAGAAGGATGAAAGAAGGGACATGGGTGTCCCAGGCAATTCAATGGTAAAGAATCCACCTGTCAGGGCAAGAGATGCAGAAGGTACACGTTCAATCCCTGGATTGGGATGAGCTCCTCAAGGAGGAAATGGTCACCCACTCCACTACAGTCCATAGATCTGGGGTCACAAAGAGTTGGACACGACTGAGCAACTGAGCATGTGCACAAGTATAAAAGATCAACTTGAAAAGCCTAGTGGCTTTTGCAGTTGGCTCAGTTACTGTGTGCTGTGGCATGCACTTATTAGCTCTATGGCTCTCACCTCTTAATTGCTAAAGGTATTAGCTAACAACAGTTCACAGTTCTCTGCAGGAATTGTCCTTGGCAGAAAGAAGCTGCCTTAATCAAGGTTACTTACCTTCCCTATAAGACAACCTGTACCCAGAAGGACCACAGCTCCAGTGGAAGTTCAATATGGAAGGGCTAGGGCTGGACTACTCCACTGGATAATTCTGAAGGGTTGTTCGGCACAAGAACTCCCCAGAGTATGGCCTGAGGTCTCTGTTGCAACTGCTTCTCTGTTTAGCATCTTCTTTTGCTCAGTCCTACTTCCCTTATCTCTTGCATGTATTGTTCCTAAGACTATTTCTCAACAAACCTCCTGCACACAAATATCAGAATGTATTCCCCAGAGAATTTGTTGCAGTTGGTACCAGGAATGGCCCTAGGAAGCTAACTGAAAAGTCAAATTTGGAGCTAGATCTCAATTCAGGCCTGAGGACATCATCAGGCACTGAGAACTCCTGGCATGTGATTTCAGTGTAGTTGCTCAGTATTTTGTTCACTGGTGAACTCGGAAGGGATGCCAATGAAAACGATGGGTACAACAGCTCAGGAACATGAGATGTTTGGGGAAAATAGTAATGATAAGGACTATGGAATTGCACGGCTGTGGGAAGAGCCATTTGGTGCACCGAAAGAAGCACCAGAGAAGAAAACAGAGGCTGAGGGTGATGAATCACCAATGTAAAACAAATTGTGAAAGACAGAGAGTCTCCTAAGCAGCATATAAAGAATAGAGTCTCATGTGCTGTACCTGAAGGCCAGGGAAGGCTAAGAATCAGGGCCAAGACTTTATTTTATGAACTCCAGAGAAATTTGAATTCTCAACCCCAGCAAGTCTGCTGTGCCAGGATTGGGGCTCTAATCGGGAAGGAATGGACTCTGAAAATTTGAAATGGTGATGTTGGTGTCTCTGGATTCATACATTTAGAAAATTTGAATCTCTAGATGCCTCTGAACTCTCTGGCCAGGGAAGTCTACCACTTCTCAAGATAAAGGTCTGCATTTCCTCCTTGCTGGAAAACACTGCGCAAGCTTGTGTCTGAGAAGGTAAGATCCCTTCTCATGACTCATCTCCATCTCCTCTCTTAGATCCCACATTAATAAGCAGGGTCCAGCTACAACATGACCAGAAGAGATGGGCCCCCTAAATGAAAAAAGTCAAAGGAGCTGGAAGCCATAGCCAGCACATACCAGCCAGATTCAGGACTGGATCCTAACGGAGAAGAATCAAGTCAAATGAAACACAAAGCTGGATAACAGGCAGGCTTTCAATGTGGATTTATCTTCTTGTGATACAGTACTGAACATTCTGGGAAGCCTCGGGAGATGATGATGATGGTACTACAGTGCTTAGTGGGAACTCTGAGGCTTGGAAAAATTGACTACTATTATATGAAGTAGAAACATTGGAAAAATGGTAGAATAAGGGGCTTAAAAATTCAGAGAGGCTTACTAGAAAGAATATATTACCACAGACAGGAAACTGATGAGAGGACAGTGTTTTTTGGAGAGGCCCAGGGGACACTGTGCTGATCAAGATAAAGAATGCATTAGTGATGAGGGAACTAGAATTGTTAAGAAGTTCAGTAGCAGTTGTCCTCTGAAGACCATGGTTTTTACATAAGGAAAATCTCAGGAAGTAAGTAGGATAATAAAATACCCAAATAATCAATTCAGTATTTTAACCACCAGAAACAAAATGGACGTAAAAAATGTAATTAGCAGCAAGACTGTTATAACAAACAGGGGAGCCTGATCTTCTATGGAAATGACTAACAGAACACAGAGTTCCTGGAAAAAATAACTAAGCAGACAACAGAGACATTGTTCAATCTACAGATTGCTTTAACTACAATGAAGAAAAAAAGCTTTCAGGCATGAGCCATTTCACATTTTTGGAATCAAGTGAATGAAAGAGATCCTAGAAGGAAGAACCCTGTACCATCATATCAAGGTTTCATGGTAATGACTCTCCTTGTCCTTTCCTAACTATCCTATAGCCAATTACTTAGGTATTATGTGCTGGAGAAATTCTTGTGTGTTCTCTTGAACCACATGCAATGCAGAGTAACACTGATTTAAATATTACATGTATTCATTAGAAGCTTGAGATGTCTTCCTTGAATCTGAGAGTAGTGTGTTGTGTTAGTCGCTCAGTCACGTCTCACTCTTTGTAATGCCATGGACTCTACCCTGCCAGGCTCCTCTGTCCATGGGATTTCCCAGGCAAGATTACTGGAGTGGGTTGCCATTTCCTACTGCTGGCAATCTTCCTGACCCAGAGATCAAACCTGGGTCTGCATTGCAGGCAGATTCCTTACTGACTGAGCCACCAGGGAAGCCCACAGCTATTATACTGGTGGCCCACTAATGCACCAGCCCTCCTGGTACACATGTGCTCATCTTGTCGCTTTCCACAATGACTCAGATATTGACCACTTGACTATCCTTGACCAACGGAACATTGACAAGCAAAATGCAAACAAAAGAGGAATAAGGACTTGCACACCAGGGTTCATATTACAATGCTCTCATTTGGGACCCTGAGCTACTACTTAAAGAGGTCCAACTACCATGATAGACCATGTGGATAAAGAGACATATCCAGCGATGGATTTCATGTGATGAGTGGATTTCATCCACCACTGTGGACGAGTGAGATGTGGGAGTAAAGAAATCATCCTGAATACTCAATCAAGAGCAGTCACCTCTCAGAACAGAATAACCACCTACTTAAGCCTAACTCAGGTTGCAGAATAGTGAGAAGTAACAAATTTTAAACCACTAAGATTTGGGGAGTTTTGTTTATGTACCAATAAATAAGTCAAACACTTTTACAAAGATCTGTGAATGGTACAGGCCCCCAAAATAACATAACTGGGCTTCCCCTGGTGGTCCAGTGGGTAAGGACACCGCCTTGCAGTTCAAGGGGTGCCGGTTCGAGCCCTGGCCTGGGAAGATCCCACGTGCCGTGGAGCAGTTGGACTGATGTGTCCAATCACTGAGCCGGAGCTCTGGAGCGCATGCGCCCAGAGCCGGTTCTCTGCAACGACAGACGCAACCACGATGGGAGGCCCACAGGAGCCAAAGAAAAAAGACGGATGAAAATAGAGAAATGAAAGACCAATAGAAGTGGCCCGCCCGCTCCTCTCCCTCCCCAACCCGACCCCCGCCCAAAGTAAATAAATAAATAAACAAATCTTTAAAACAAAAATAATGTAACTGGTTATTGACGGAGGTCATTTAAGCATAGTACTTAATTTTCAGTCTAATCTAAAACATGGCATAGGCTTTCAGGGGACTGACCTAGAAAACAAGAAAGCTTTCATGTATAAGGAGACCACAGCCATATTTTATTTGATGTCCTGAATAAAAATTCCATAAAAAGATGATGAAATTTGTACTGGCCAAAGAACTGGAATAAAAGAAGCTAAACTGGATAAATAGTGTAAGTATCATTATAGATAACAAAAAAATGAAATCACTAAATAAGGATTCACTTTCATATTCCCATTACTTAATCCACATAAGCATATACAATCATTAAAAAGATAAAGCATTTGATTTCAGGTAGAAATTTAAGAAGTGAAAGTTTATACTATAAACTAAAACAGCTGGATGTTTTAAGACATTGAGGGCAGTTGACTATGGTTGTCTTTCTATTCTGTGGCCTCAGCCCCTAAAATAGAACAGACATTCAGTAAATATTTATTGAATTAAAGAGGCCATATTGGGATTTCTGATGTGTGCTTGGCCAACAAACTGGCCTCATGACCGAAAATCATCCTCACTTACTACCACTTCAGTCAATAAAAGAGAGCTGAGAAATCATAGCTGTGTTTCCTCCTCTTACTTTTTTTCCCATGGGGTGTATCTCCTACCAGAAATTAAGTGAAAACCCTGACTATTTTCACTCTCTTCTAGGTCAAAGTAAATGCCTATCTCACCTCTGAAATTTGGCTCACCATTCAACATATTCTGAGAAATGGTAAAGGACAGAGAAGCTTGACAGGCTGCAGTCCATGGGGTCACAAAGAGTCAGACGCAACTATTTTAGCGACTAAACAACAATTAAACCTACAGCACATGCTGTTAAGCTGTGAGGTAGAAAAAAAGGGATCAGAATGATGGCTAAATGGAGAAGAGGTGGCAAGGAAGCCTCCTGAATGGCCTATATTTTTAATATAAGTATATCTAAAATTTTGCAGAAGTTGGGTGGCTTCCAAGGACTGAGTAATGCTGAACCATCTTTCCAGTCCTTCTCAGGAGACATTCTCATGAAATGGTAGACTCCACTAATAAAAGACTACAGGTGGACCATCTAGGGCAAGGGCTAAGAGAGAGGGCTTGTGGAAGATTTCAAGCCAGAGACAAATTTCCCTTAAAAAGAATCATTTCCTTCAACTTCTAGAGAAATCTTCAGGTAAAAATCTTCTTATTTTAAAGTCATCAACACAACCACTAACTAACCTGAAAAATGTGTAATAAAAATAATTGAATGCTCCCCCTATATTTTCAGATATCTTGACATTTGTAAATATCCTGTATGTATCTACATGGCTCCGCATCCACTGCTATCCTGTGAGGACAAGCCTGGATTATTACAAAGGGTTTGTAACTGACCTTCTTTCTTCCATTCTGTCCTGTATAATTAATCCTCTACACAGCAGCTAAACCTATACCCGTCCTGTTACTTTTTTACTAAGGAAGCAAACAAATTAAAAAACAAAAAACAAAAAACCACCAATTTCTTCTTATAACAGTGAGAGTAAAATCTATTGTCCTTCAAGGTCCTCTTTGATTTGAGTCCTGCCCATCACCAAAATTTAATCTTTCAGCACATTATCCGCCTTTTTATGCCTCAAACATGTCAAGCCATTATTCCCACGCTCTACACTGAAGTCTTTGCAAGCCTTCATTTTCTCATCAATTACATTTCAACTCAAATGTCACTACAGAAGGTTCTCTTTTTTTCATAATACTGTTGTTCCTGCCCCTGTCACTCTCTGGAGCACCTCATGGGAAGTCTAACTGAACTGGCAGCTTAATCGGACCCAATGGCACAGAAACACATTATGAAACAAATTTAAGTTATATAACCATGGGAAAAGATGAAATTCATCTTATGCTTATAAAGTAGATCTTTAATGCTAAAATATCACTTAACTCCAACCTGAAATGGCATACAGGCGAGTTTGAAATTCTATAATCCTTAGATCTATTCCATAAGAACCCCTAGGACTCTTCAAACACAGGCACAGCTCTAAGTGACTGGGGGCTTCTACATTCACTCATTAGAAAAGAAGACCCTGACACTGGGAAAGATTGAAGGCAGAAGGAGAAGGGAACAACAAAGGGTGAGATGGTTGGATGGCATCACTGACTCAACAGACATGAGTTTGAGCAAGCTCTGGGAGATAGTGAAGGACAGAAAAGCCTGGTGTATGCAGCCCATGAGGTCAGAAAGAGTCAGACATGATTGAGAAACTGAACAACAACAGCAACAACACATCCACTCACTACTTCATTTCATTTATCATGGCAAAAATCAGTTATCTGTCTTTCAGTCTATTGATCTATGAATATGATTATTGTCTATTTCCCATACCAAAGCATTAGCTCTAGGAAGAGATACTGTCCTTTTTTTCTTCAATCATCTCTACCCAGTGTATAGAACTGTGTCTAGTATGAATGTAGTTCAGTTCAATATTTGGTTGAATACCAAAATACTGAATAAAAATGTAGACTGATGAATTAATAAATTAAAATTTGGGCTTAGAGAAAAACGAGGTTTTATTCTAAAGCACATAGTAGCCCACATCTCCAGAATATGTCCATGGGTACATCGAGCAAAGTGCCAGAAAATAATTAAGTGTCCTTGAGTTTGCTTTCTTCACCTAACTCCTGAGAAAGAGTGATATGCCAGTAATACAGAAACAGGCATTCTTGGTCCACCACAGTATTCAATAGTAATATAACCCCACCATCATTTCCAAAACCTGAGATCATCACACCATTAATCCCTATAAACTACTTTAATATTTAATTTTGGTCTACATCAAAATATCTTTTTATGTTCTAGTGGAAAGTCTAACTGAACTGGCAGCTTAATCGGACCCAATGGCACAGAAACACATTATGAAACAAATTTAAGTTATATAACCATGGGAAAAGATGAAATTCATCTTATGCTTATAAAGTAGATCTTTAATGCTAAAATATCACTTAACTCCAACCTGAAATGGCATACAGGCGAGTTTGAAATTCTATAATCCTTAGATCTATTCCATAAGAACCCCTAGGACTCTTCAAACACAGGCACAGCTCTAAGTGACTGGGGGCTTCTACATTCACTCATTAGAAAAGAAGACCCTGACACTGGGAAAGATTGAAGGCAGAAGGAGAAGGGAACAACAAAGGGTGAGATGGTTGGATGGCATCACTGACTCAACAGACATGAGTTTGAGCAAGCTCTGGGAGATAGTGAAGGACAGAAAAGCCTGGTGTATGCAGCCCATGAGGTCAGAAAGAGTCAGACATGATTGAGAAACTGAACAACAACAGCAACAACACATCCACTCACTACTTCATTTCATTTATCATGGCAAAAATCAGTTATCTGTCTTTCAGTCTATTGATCTATGAATATGATTATTGTCTATTTCCCATACCAAAGCATTAGCTCTAGGAAGAGATACTGTCCTTTTTTTCTTCAATCATCTCTACCCAGTGTATAGAACTGTGTCTAGTATGAATGTAGTTCAGTTCAATATTTGGTTGAATACCAAAATACTGAATAAAAATGTAGACTGATGAATTAATAAATTAAAATTTGGGCTTAGAGAAAAACGAGGTTTTATTCTAAAGCACATAGTAGCCCACATCTCCAGAATATGTCCATGGGTACATCGAGCAAAGTGCCAGAAAATAATTAAGTGTCCTTGAGTTTGCTTTCTTCACCTAACTCCTGAGAAAGAGTGATATGCCAGTAATACAGAAACAGGCATTCTTGGTCCACCACAGTATTCAATAGTAATATAACCCCACCATCATTTCCAAAACCTGAGATCATCACACCATTAATCCCTATAAACTACTTTAATATTTAATTTTGGTCTACATCAAAATATCTTTTTTTTATGTTCTAGTGGAAATGTTAGAAGAAAGTTGATTCTTGCTTACTGAGAAAATCCATCCATGTTTCTAATTTTTGCAAATATTTTCCTAACCTGCTAACAAGTTACTTGCTTTGGGACATATTCACCAGAAGTTATGAAATGGAATAGTTTGTGTAGCTTAAATGGCATTAGATTGAAAATTAAGAGATACGTGACATATTTTTATTTTATTATTTATTATGGGTTTCTTATTGCCTTGGGAGTCATTTCATTTTAGCCTGAATGTCACCCTCTGCAAGATAAGATGCTTGGACCAGAAGCTTTCTATGCTTCCTTTATGCTTCTAAAATCAAAGACTGAAATGTAGCTCAGACATCCAACTTGAAACTGATGATGAAAGTTAGATTTCCCCTTCTCTAATAACATAGCAACCAATGCATTAAGGCAAGTAAGAAACAAAGAAGGCCCAGTTTCAAGTAAATTATGTGTCAGTAAAACCCAAAACCACAAATAAGCTGTGGAGAAATAGGTAGATGTGGGGTAATTATAACAGTTGGTCGCCAGAAAACCATATTATTTTTAAGGTAAAAAGAGTACACTGAATACAAACTACTCTTGTTTGCAACTGTTGGATATAGGAGCAAAGTTTGGCAACAAAAATTTCCCTGACATGAATATGTCATATATTTGAAAAGCAGAGAACACAGGGTCAAAAAAAAGAAATACCTAGAAAGTCTCATTGAGAAGAAAGAGTCTGTCCACATGGTAAATAGGATAAGCAGCAGATAAGACTTTTGTACTATAAAAAGATCTGCCAAAATATCTCCTATGTACTGGATTGGGAGAAATAAACATTACTTTTGTATCATATGTAAATCATCAATCTGATCAAATCACAGGTCCTTTCCCAGGTGAAATTCCTCAAATATATGAACAAGAAAAATGTCCTCATATAAGGATGCACACATACAACAATAATGAATAAAACAGGTGGAAAGGAACAGACAGCAAGACAGATAATGAAAATTCATGTTCCAAAAACCTGAGATCATCACACCATTAATCCCTATAAACTACTTTAATATTTAATTTTGGTCTACATCAAAATATCTTTTTTTTATGTTCTAGTGGAAATGTTAGAAGAAAGTTGATTCTTGCTTACTGAGAAAATCCATCCATGTTTCTAATTTTTGCAAATATTTTCCTAACCTGCTAACAAGTTACTTGCTTTGGGACATATTCACCAGAAGTTATGAAATGGAATAGTTTGTGTAGCTTAAATGGCATTAGATTGAAAATTAAGAGATACGTGACATATTTTTATTTTATTATTTATTATGGGTTTCTTATTGCCTTGGGAGTCATTTCATTTTAGCCTGAATGTCACCCTCTGCAAGATAAGATGCTTGGACCAGAAGCTTTCTATGCTTCCTTTATGCTTCTAAAATCAAAGACTGAAATGTAGCTCAGACATCCAACTTGAAACTGATGATGAAAGTTAGATTTCCCCTTCTCTAATAACATAGCAACCAATGCATTAAGGCAAGTAAGAAACAAAGAAGGCCCAGTTTCAAGTAAATTATGTGTCAGTAAAACCCAAAACCACAAATAAGCTGTGGAGAAATAGGTAGATGTGGGGTAATTATAACAGTTGGTCGCCAGAAAACCATATTATTTTTAAGGTAAAAAGAGTACACTGAATACAAACTACTCTTGTTTGCAACTGTTGGATATAGGAGCAAAGTTTGGCAACAAAAATTTCCCTGACATGAATATGTCATATATTTGAAAAGCAGAGAACACAGGGTCAAAAAAAAGAAATACCTAGAAAGTCTCATTGAGAAGAAAGAGTCTGTCCACATGGTAAATAGGATAAGCAGCAGATAAGACTTTTGTACTATAAAAAGATCTGCCAAAATATCTCCTATGTACTGGATTGGGAGAAATAAACATTACTTTTGTATCATATGTAAATCATCAATCTGATCAAATCACAGGTCCTTTCCCAGGTGAAATTCCTCAAATATATGAACAAGAAAAATGTCCTCATATAAGGATGCACACATACAACAATAATGAATAAAACAGGTGGAAAGGAACAGACAGCAAGACAGATAATGAAAATTCATCAGAAAAATATTGCCTAGAAACAATGAAAATTGAAACAGAATATTGTGGAATTACAATTCCAGAATCTCAATGTTGTAATTCTCCTATTAACTAAGAATATAAAACATAGACACAAGACCTCAGAAAAGATATTAATATAAAGCCAAAAACAAAACATAGATTATCTCTGTTAAGGAAAGAAGTAAAAGGAAAAAAATCGAAATCATACTTGAAATAAAAGTAAAATTGGAAGTAATATACAAAATTGAAACTACTGAAAGTATGTAAGGCACACAAAGGACAGGAATAAGTAAAAAACAAACTGAAGGGCTTCCCCTGGTGGTCCAGTGGATAAGGACACCGCCTTGCAGTGCAAGGGGTGCCAGTTCGAGCCCTGGCCTGGGAAGATCCCATGTGCTGCGGAGCGGCTGGACTGATGTGTCCAATCACCGAGCCGGAGCTCTGGAGCGCTTGCGCACAGAGCCGGTGCTCTGCGACAACAGAGGCCACCGCGATGCGAGGCCCACACGAGCCAAAGAACAAAGACGGATGAAAACAGAGAAACAAAAGACCAATAGAAGTGGCCCGCCCGCTCCCCTCCCTCCCCAACCTGACCCCCACCCAAAATAAATAAATAAATAAATAAATCTTTAAAAAAAAAAAAAGCAAACTGAAAAGAATGGAAATGAAGGGTTAAAATACAGAGGGAAATTTAGCTAGGAAAGTCAGAAGACAAGTATTTAATATAGGCATAATTATAGTCCCAAAGTAAATAAACAAAGAAATAAAGATTCCACTGAAGAAAACTTTCCAGATATCAAAGTAGTATTGGCTCTACCTTTTGAATTGGCATACCATATGTTAAGAATAATTAAAATTGGGTGTATTGTAGTTGTATCCGTCCATGTTTCTATAAATGGCATTATTTTGTTCATAAGAATCTAGTGTGTGTATGTGTATAGATATAAATATGCACAAACACACACACACACACACACACACCACATCTTTTTTTGACCATTCATCTGCTGATGGATGTTTACGTTGCTTCTATGTCTTGCCTTTTTGAATAGTGTTGCAATGAATATTGGGGTGCCTGTTTCCTTTTGAACCACGCTTTTTCTCCATATTTACATATATATATATATGCCTAGCAGTAGGACAGGTGGATCATATGCTGTCTCTATTTTTAATTTCTTATGGAACCTACATACTGTTCTCCATTGTGGTTGTATCAGTTTACATTCTTACCAACAGTGTAGGAGGGTTCCCTCTTCTCCACAGCCTCTCCAGCATTTATTGTTTGTAGACTTTTTGATAATAGCCATTCTGACTAGTATGAGGTGATATCTCATTGTAGTTTTGATTTCCCTTTCTCTAATAATTAATAATGTGAAGCATCTTTTCAAGTGCCTATTTTATTGGTCATAGTTCTTCTTTGGAGAAATGTCCATTTCTTCTGCCCACTTTTGTGTGTGTGTTTTTTTAGTTGTATGAGCTGTTCGTATATTTTGGAAATGATGCCCTTGTTGGTCACATAATTTACAAATATTTTCTGCCATTCTGTAGGTTGTCTTTTCTCTTTCTTGGTGACTTCTTTTGCTGTGCAAAAGCTTGTAAGTTTGATTCGGTTCCATTTGTTTATTATCATACATAGGTCCCGTTTGTTTATCATCATACTAAATAAAGTTGGTCAGAAAGAGAAGGACAATTATTATGATATCACTTATATGTGGATGTTTTTCCCCAAGACATTGGAGAAGACAATAATGGACATGAGAACCAAATCCTTAGGAGAATGGAAAAGGAGGAGAGCAGTAAACTCTATAGTAGATGACACACTTTCTGGGGAATTGCTGATTTTCATCCTACAGTGTAGGTGGAGGGAAGCAGGAAGTAGTTAGGGCTTGCAGCTCAGTCTCACTGGGTTTGGGAAACAGAATTTAAAATTCAAGGTTATCACTGTCACTAAGATTGATGATTAAAATTTCAGAAAAATCAAGTCACAGAAAAACAAAATCCAACAACCAGATCACAGTTTTTACTAGATATATTTGCAAATTCCTAAACTGTGAAGGCACAGAAATTTATGTTCATTAGCCAAACAGAAAGTGGTTACTAAGGGGCAAAACTTTAAGCAGGAATTCTTGTGGTCTCAAAGTGATGAGGAGACAAAAATTAGAGTTCAGGTTCTGAAGAAGAAAAGAAGCTCAAGGTAAGCTGACCTTACTCAGTTTGACTACTAACAAAAAAAAATACTAAATTCTATTCAATAGAAGATAGTGTCACCTAGAATCTCTATAATTTTTCATAAGCAATGTCAAGTAATTAAATTTTCACAGTTTATAAAGAAATAAGAAAGGATGTCCAAACCTAGAGAAAACACACACATGATATATAAAGCAATACAAAAAATGCATGATTAATCTCAATTTTTAAGTTATAGACTTGTATCACTAAATACCTATCATTAATGTTTTAAAAATTAATAAATAAATTTTTCCTAGGAATAACCAAATGTCTATAAAGCAAATCTTTAAAAAGTTTAAAGCTGAAAAAATTTCAAATCCTAAAACTCAAGTCAGTCAGTCAGTTCAGTGACCCAGTCATGTCCAACTCTTTGGAACTCCATGGACAGCAGCACACTAGGCTTCCCTGTCTTTCACCATCTCTTGGAGCTTGCTTAAACTCATGTCCATTGACTCAGTGATGCCATCCAACCATCTCATCCTCTTAGTCCCCTTCTCCTCTTGTCTTCTATTTTTCCCGACATCAGGCTCTTTTCCAATAAGTCATCTCTTCACATCAGGTGCCCAAAGTATTGGAGCTTCAGCTTCAGTATCATTCCTTCTGATGAATATTCAGGGTTGATTTCTTTTAGAATTGACAGTTAGATCTCCTTTCAGTCAAAAGGACTCTCAAGAGTCTTCTCCAATATCACAGTTCAAAGGCATCAATTCTTTGGTGCGCAGTGTTTATGGTCCAACTCTCACATCCATACATGACTACTGGGAAAACCATAGCTTTGACTATATGGACTATTGTCAGCAAAGTGATATCTCTGTTTTTGAATATGCTGTCTAGGTTTGTCATAGCTAAAAATTCCTTTAAACTTGTGAAGGCACAGAAATTTATGTTCATTAGCCAAACAGAAAGTGGTTACTAAGGGGCAAAACTTTAAGCAGGAATTCTTGTGGTCTCAAAGTGATGAGGAGACAAAAATTAGAGTTCAGGTTCTGAAGAAGAAAAGAAGCTCAAGGTAAGCTGACCTTACTCAGTTTGACTACTAACAAAAAAAAATACTAAATTCTATTCAATAGAAGATAGTGTCACCTAGAATCTCTATAATTTTCATAAGCAATGTCAAGTAATTAAATTTTCACAGTTTATAAAGAAATAAGAAAGGATGTCCAAACCTAGAGAAAACACACACATGATATATAAAGCAATACAAAAAATGCATGATTAATCTCAATTTTTAAGTTATAGACTTGTATCACTAAATACCTATCATTAATGTTTTAAAAATTAATAAATAAATTTTTCCTAGGAATAACCAAATGTCTATAAAGCAAATCTTTAAAAAGTTTAAAGCTGAAAAAATTTCAAATCCTAAAACTCAAGTCAGTCAGTCAGTTCAGTGACCCAGTCATGTCCAACTCTTTGGAACTCCATGGACAGCAGCACACTAGGCTTCCCTGTCTTTCACCATCTCTTGGAGCTTGCTTAAACTCATGTCCATTGACTCAGTGATGCCATCCAACCATCTCATCCTCTTAGTCCCCTTCTCCTCTTGTCTTCTATTTTTCCCGACATCAGGCTCTTTTCCAATAAGTCATCTCTTCACATCAGGTGCCCAAAGTATTGGAGCTTCAGCTTCAGTATCATTCCTTCTGATGAATATTCAGGGTTGATTTCTTTTAGAATTGACAGTTAGATCTCCTTTCAGTCAAAAGGACTCTCAAGAGTCTTCTCCAATATCACAGTTCAAAGGCATCAATTCTTTGGTGCGCAGTGTTTATGGTCCAACTCTCACATCCATACATGACTACTGGGAAAACCATAGCTTTGACTATATGGACTATTGTCAGCAAAGTGATATCTCTGTTTTTGAATATGCTGTCTAGGTTTGTCATAGCTAAATTAATAAAGAATAGATTTAACTATAGGTTATGGTTTCAGCAAATAGGAAAAAGATAGGTTTATAAGAAATTAATTGAAATATAGACAGAGGAGGAGGAAACATAGAGGTAATAATACTTCTTAAAAGTCACCAGTGTCCAAGAAAATAACAAGAGACAGGAAACAAGAGACATACTATTTGAGGAGATAATTATGAGAATTAATGAGAATTTCCCAAAATAAATGAAAAATATCAAATCACAAATTCAAGAACTTCTATAAAATCAATCATGAAAAACAAAGAAAAAAATTTCTCTGAGCCACATCATGGGAAAAACTGCTTGAAACAAAACACAGAGGCAGTCAGAGGGGAAAGAAAAATCACAAAACTTTCAAAAGAACAACCATATTTCAACAGCTGATTATGCAATAGAAAATATGGAAGCCTGATGATAAATGAAATATCATTTTTTTAAATGCTAATACACCTTTGTCAGTGCAAAACAATATAATAAACAACAAAGTCATTCAAGATAAAGGCAAATAAAGGTATTTTCAAGCTAAAAAAGAAACCCTGGTTTTGTCAACCATGGATCCACAATAAATATATATATTAAAGAGAGTTCCATAGGGAGAGATAAAATTATCCTAGATAAAACCCCAGAAATGCAGGAAGGTAAAAAAAGATGATCAAAGAACATAATTATTTATGTAAATCTAAATGAATATGTAAAATAGTAATTGCATTATCTTTTGAAATTTCAAATATGTATGGAAATAAAACACATAAATACAAGAAACAAGATAAGATAAATAGGATTAAAGTGTTCTGATAACCTTGCCTTGTCTATGAAGTGGTAATACTTAATAAGGGCTTTACATTGATTTGGGCCTCTCATGTTAACTTGGGGCATGCATTATAGTTTGATGATCTCCAGTTGCTATTTTATTAATAAAAAGTATTTACTAATAACATAGCAAAAATTGTGTTGTATGTTTAACTGTAAACCAAATAAGAGGCAGAAATAGAATATTTTCAAAAATTAATTTAAAAAACAGACTCAAAAAGTTCAAAATAAAACTTTAGATTTAAACACACATGGCTCTGCTTTAAATGTGGTTAAACGTAAACTGCATAATAGCCCAATGAAATAAAAATTGTTACACTATATCTTAAAATAACAACATTTTGTTAGTTAAAACAAATTCACCTTATATTTGAGGACACAGATGGATTGAACATAAAAATAAAAATGATGGAAATATAAATACCGTACAAACAAAAGGAATGTGTTTAATCTGTAGTGCTAATATCTAACGGGCTCCTCAAGTGGCTAAATGGTAAAGAATCTGCCTGACAAAGCAAGAGACGCAGGAGACACGGGTTTGATCCCTGGATCAGGAAGGTCTCCTGGAGGAGGAAAGGCAACCGACTCCAGTATTCTTGCCTGGGAAATCCCACAGACAAGGGAGAATGGTGAACTACAGTTCATGGGGCTACAAATGTGTTGGACATTACTGAGCAACTGAACATGCATGCACTAATATCTAACAAAGTTACCTTTAAAGAAAGAAGCACTATACAAGATCAAGAGGGATATTTCATAATGATAATAGGATCAGGAAGACATAACAATCTTGAACTTGTTTGCATGGAGCTTACTGGCTTCATAGAGAAAAGCATATAAAACAAAATGGGCAGGAGAGCTTGTCAAATACATAAATGCAAGATATTTGAGCACAATCTCTTGTTACTGATGGTACAAGGAAATCAAAAATTGCTAAGAATATAAAATTTTTGAAAAATGGCAATGAATAGAAACTGAATTTTGACCTAATTGACATAAATCCAATATAAGCCAAAGAGGTGCGGAACATATTGTCTTTCAAACCCACATGGGTCATTTACCAAAATGGAGCATGTGCTGCACATAAAACAAATTTCAAAACTTACCAATGGATTTACATAGTTGAAAGACTTCTCTGACAACAGTAGAGTTGAGCTAAAAAAACTAATGAGACACAGTAAGAAGTGCAAATCCCCCATATTTGATAGAAATTTAGTGACACATGGGTACGCACAGAATCACAAAAGTCATTAGAAAATATTTTAAACTGAAAGAAAATATGATATATCAAAACTTATACAATGGACCTAAAGCTTTTATTTCTAAATATCAGAAATTATCTATTTCAAGAAACAAGAACAGCAAATAAAAATTCAAAGAATATTTAAAACAAAATAACAACAGTAAGAACAGAAATCAATCAAAGCAAAAAATAAAATTATGAAAGGGAAACTTTCCAAACCAAACATTAGTTTATTCAAAAAACTAGTAAAACATAAATTATCAGCACAGTAGATAAAAAATTAAAGAACATAAATTTCAGGAATTAAAAGGAATATGATTAGAAATTCTGCCCATATTTAGTAAGAGTAAAAACGTTATGAGAAAAACACTTTGCCAAAAATACAATCAGCTAGATAAAATGAAGAAATTCCTTGATAAGTATTGACACATGGCCTCAGATATGATACAATGGTGATAGGGTTTAGAACATAAGGAAGAATTATTCACAGTGAAAATTCTTCTGAGCAGGCAGGAAAATTACTAGGCAAATAAATAAATAACTTTACAGATGAGAAAGTTTTGCTAATGGCTTCTGTTTCCTCTGAGAGAGGGAAGGCAGGATAATGTTAAATAGATGAGTAGAAAAAATCTTGACCTAAGTTTTGAAGGTATAGAGAGACAATGGAGAGTCACTGGCCCATTGACCTGGGGGATTAAGAGGCGATAAAGCAGCGGATGATTTTCTGGAGAAGAAAATGAGAACACACACACACACACACACACACTATACTGAACAAACCACTCCTCCACAATGCTCAATTTCAGTAATTTACTCTTAGAAAATAAGCAAAAGTATCCACGTATTTTTATGCACTTCAATGAATTTTTATACTTCTGGAAATACCTAAATGCCACAAACAGATGAATATTTATTCACATAGAAAGATTTGTGATTTCTAAGAAAAAAGGGAAAGGGCAAATTAGAGTTTGAAGCTCTATATGCTATAATATGAAATTATATACGCTATATGACAAAAAAAAAAAAATGTGACAGAAAAAAACACCAAAATTCTTGAGCAGTGTTTATGAAAGGCATTCAGAGTGTTCTGTTCTCTGCTTTGCAGGATTTTCCAAATTTTCTGATTTGCACGTGTTTTCCTTTAGTAATTATGGGTAAATGTTATTTTGATTGAATAATTTAGATGCTGATTAGGATCTGCCCAGTGGGTAAGGATACCGCCTAGCAGTGCAAGGGGCGCCAGTTCGATCCCTGGCCTGGGAAGATCCCACGTGCCGCGGAGCGGCTGGACCCATGTGTCCAATTACCGAGTCAGAGCTCTGGAGCGCATGCGCCCAGGGCCAGCGCTCTGCAACGACAGACGCCACCGCGATGGGAGGCCCACAGGAGCCAAAGAACAAAGACGGATGAAAATAGAGAAATGAAAGACCAACAGAAGTGGCCCGCCCGCTCCCCTCCCTCCCCAACCCAACCCCCGCCCAAAATAAATAAACAAATAAATCTTAAGATCTGCCCAAAGAATAAAATATTACAAATTGTGAACATAAAGGTATTTTTTAAACAGACATTTTTCTCCCTATGAAACGTCAGAAGGCTAACTCACTCTTTGATCATATGGAAAAATAAATAAATGAAAGATGAAGTACATTTGTGAAAAAGAATCTTTATTTTTGTTTATGTCATTTAGGGCTTCTTCCACAACCCAAATAGTAATTACCAACTGTTCCACTCTGACTTAAAATAATGAGGAAGCTACTGCCCTTGTATTTGATTTGAATCTAAGAAATGTCTCGATAACTGATTGAATATTTCCATTTTCTATTTGATTTCTGGTGTTGTAGAGACTGTTAAAAGAAGAGCTTACTCACTGGAAATGTCTCAATCAAAATAAGGCTTTTTTATTTTGTAGGGAAATTCAAGATATTTACTATATAACACTTTCTGAAAAGCCTCTGTTTAATTGCCTTTAGAAAAGTGATTACAATGAATAAATAAGATACTCACCATTGTCCTACTACTTATATTAGAACAAAAGATTTCCTGATTTTCTTTTTCTTTTTTTATTGTTGTTCTTAAAAGTTCCAACTATAAATAGAATGAAAACTCTGAGACAGGCAGATGTTGCTTTGTTCAAGGATGTTTCTGAATGCCTAGAATAATACCTTGCCCACAGTTAAGGCTACATAAATGTTGACTGATGTAGTTTCAGGTGCATGAAGATTCGTACTTGATAATTTCCTCTCTCTTTCTCTCTTTTGGTATACTTTCTCCACTGTTTTACTCAAGTTTTCAGTTTCATGCTTGTTCCAAATTTAATTTAATTTCTATTGTTACTGAGAAGATTTGGTAAAAAGAGAAGTTAATAATAGTGCTACATGATTGCTTAAAAGAAAGTTATAAGTTATTGAAGAGGCTGGCAGATGCTTTCTTTGTGTATTGACAAAATTGGGTGAGGTAGTTCACATTTTAAGTGCTAGAAAACACAATTTGAATTGAACTTTTATAGAATATCTTGTTACAACATTTTTTTCAAGTGCACAGTGTTTGGGTAATCATATTAGTTTTTGCTGGAAAAGTATACAAATAACTTGGGGAAATGAGCTTTTTAAAAACCTGTTTTTATTCTTTGTTAATTTTTGTTTCCAGCTCTAAATTAACACATGGAACAGCCTCTTATCTTTAAATAAAAATCTTTAACACTAAGAAAAATTTCAGTCTAGGCCACTTAACTGCTATTAACTCTCAGTATGTAGGGTTAAAAAAATCAGTATGGAGGGCATGTACCTATCTGGGAGAACTGTGGACTTCAGCATACCTATTTTCCTTTGCAGGTTACACAATAATATCTTAATACATTTCTATTGAAAACTAACTTTGGATAAAGTAAAACGAATTTTCTGTCTGAATATAAAATGCATGAATCGCTCTTTGAAAGAGATACATAAATAATTAATCAGCTCTCCAGTGTTGCTGCCATGTATTATTAATTAAAAAATAAAGATCAGATCTACATTGAGAAAATACATCATGGTATCTAGGCTATAATGTGTCTTAACAGTGGGGATTACATTTTATAGGCTATGAAATGACCTTTTATCACATTCATGATGGCTCCAGGCCTTTGAATATTCCCTTCCTCTTCAGGAATTCATATACCTCTTTAAAAACTGGCCTCAGACAGGCAGATGTTGCTTTGTTCAAGGATGTTTCTGAATGCCTAGAATAATACCTTGCCCACAGTTAAGGCTACATAAATGTTGACTGATGTAGTTTCAGGTGCATGAAGATTCGTACTTGATAATTTCCTCTCTCTTTCTCTCTTTTGGTATACTTTCTCCACTGTTTTACTCAAGTTTTCAGTTTCATGCTTGTTCCAAATTTAATTTAATTTCTATTGTTACTGAGAAGATTTGGTAAAAAGAGAAGTTAATAATAGTGCTACATGATTGCTTAAAAGAAAGTTATAAGTTATTGAAGAGGCTGGCAGATGCTTTCTTTGTGTATTGACAAAATTGGGTGAGGTAGTTCACATTTTAAGTGCTAGAAAACACAATTTGAATTGAACTTTTATAGAATATCTTGTTACAACATTTTTTACAAGTGCACAGTGTTTGGGTAATCATATTAGTTTTTGCTGGAAAAGTATACAAATAACTTGGGGAAATGAGCTTTTTAAAAACCTGTTTTTATTCTTTGTTAATTTTTGTTTCCAGCTCTAAATTAACACATGGAACAGCCTCTTATCTTTAAATAAAAATCTTTAACACTAAGAAAAATTTCAGTCTAGGCCACTTAACTGCTATTAACTCTCAGTATGTAGGGTTAAAAAAATCAGTATGGAGGGCATGTACCTATCTGGGAGAACTGTGGACTTCAGCATACCTATTTTCCTTTGCAGGTTACACAATAATATCTTAATACATTTCTATTGAAAACTAACTTTGGATAAAGTAAAACGAATTTTCTGTCTGAATATAAAATGCATGAATCGCTCTTTGAAAGAGATACATAAATAATTAATCAGCTCTCCAGTGTTGCTGCCATGTATTATTAATTAAAAAATAAAGATCAGATCTACATTGAGAAAATACATCATGGTATCTAGGCTATAATGTGTCTTAACAGTGGGGATTACATTTTATAGGCTATGAAATGACCTTTTATCACATTCATGATGGCTCCAGGCCTTTGAATATTCCCTTCCTCTTCAGGAATTCATATACCTCTTTAAAAACTGGCCTCAGAACTCACTCTTTTCAGATAGCATTCCTGGAATAAATTTCACCCTAATGTGTCCACTGCATGTTCACTAACGGTGAAACCTGATTTCATTCTATTTCTGGACATGGGTAGTTTCTTACTGTGACAATCACTGGCCCCTCACGGAGCCTCATGGTGTGTAATGCTCCCTAAACATCTCCAGTCCACATATGAATAAATCCTTTTATCTCTCACCTCTGGAAAATTCTGGACTATTCTGGTTAGCTCTATAAACTCCAAGGGATTGCTAAGAGAAAACATAACCAGTAAGTGTCAGACTGACGAACAACGGTTGTGATGCTAACCAAACTTGACTTGCCTCCCAAGACTCATAAGTCTTTTCTTTCTCTGTATGAGCTCAGAAAAGCTCTCTATCCTCACCCTCTTGGTAGAACATCAAAAGACAAACTCTATCTTGCCCACTGTTGTATCCTTGGTTGTTATTGTCGGTTTCTTTTTCACAGCTCATGAGGCTGGGTTCTGTTTAATTTCTGGAGACACACTTTTCTTTTTATAATTTTGGCCTCTTTTATTGGTTATTTATTTATTTATTTTTATCAATCTCTATTCTTTGGCCTGTGTGGGCCTCCTATTGCAGTGGCCTCTCGTGGTGCAGAGCACTGACTCTGGGTGCATGCGCTCCAGAGTGCTAGCTCATAATTGGACATACTTGTCCAGCCACTCCGTGGCAGGTGGGATCATCCCGGGCCAGGGATTGAACCAGTGCCCCTTGCACTGCAAGGCAGACTCTACCCACTGGACCACCAGGGAAGCCCCTGGAGACAGACTTATTATTTACTGCTGCACATTTTAATTGATTGCAACTTCCTGTTTGATATACAATATGCAAACTACTCTGGAAAGAAAACCCTGGCAATAGAGGCTTAGGTCTTATTTGTTTACCTAACTAATCAGGGAAATAAACAACATGCCTGGCCACAGATTAACATTTGAGCTCACACAAAGCATTAGATTGCCAAATCAGATTTAATGAATCTGAGATCTTACCCAGTATTGATACATATATATCAGGCTATTTTCTTTCCTCCCATGTTCCTTATCATATCATGTAAGATGTATTATTAATAAACTTTCCATCAGAGAATTAACTTACAAGATACTTAGAAGAAGAAACCTCACCCAAGGACTTTATATTATTTTATGGAGCAAAGGTGTGTCTGGGGTTGTATGCAGGATAGTTGTTTCATGTTAGGCAGGTGTATGACTGTGTTAGTGTAAATGGAGATTGTATTGGTGCAAAGATATGTGTATGGGTGCCAACCTGACAAGACGGTGAATTTTGACAGTTTAAGGTATCAACTTAGGTAGCCCACCAACTAACTGAACACTAACATAGGTGTTGGTGAAGGTAATCTACATATGCTGTTAACATCTACATTAGCTGAATTTAAGTAAATTAACCTACTCTCAACAATGTGGGTAGATCTTACCCAATTAGTTGACCAGTTTTACAGGCAAATACTGAGGTTTCCCAAAGAAAAAGAAACTCTTTCTCAAGACTCTAGCAGCAACTGAAGCTGGAGAGCTTCTTGCCTGTGGCCTGCCCTACAGAGTCCAGACTTGCCGGCTCTAGCAAAAGCATGAACTGATTCCTCGCAGTCAGTCAGTCTGTTTCTGGGTCTGTCTCTCTCGCTCCCTCTGTACTTATACACACACATATGTGAAAGGGAATGAAAATCATAGTCAGTGGTCAGAGCACATTTTGCCATTAGAAATGAAGCCTACAACCTGCAAGAAGGTCTAGAGAAGTGCCACGTGGACCTTCTGTGAACTACAGGATCAGTTAGCAGCCTGCACCCTCCTACCATGAGCAGCGCCACGGACACACCATGAAGGGGTCTCCTCTGCCAGAGGTTCCAGGGAGTCTCTTCCAGCACAAACTCAACTTTGTACTTTTAAAGCCACTTGCTCCAGTTCTCATCTGAATCGCAAACTCTGCCCTTCGTTTTTCTTCTTCTTCTTTTTTTTTCTTGGCCACTTCTATTGATCTTTCCTTTATTTATTTTCATCCATCTTTGTTCTTTGGCCTGTGTGGGCCTCCCATCGCAGTGGCCTCTGTTGTCGCAGAGCACTGGCTCTGGGCGCATGCCCTCCAGAGCTCCGGCTTGGTAATTGGACACACCAGTTCAGCCACTTCACGGCACGTGGGATCTTCCCAGGCCAGGGATCAAATTGGCACCCCTTGCACTGCAAGGTGGTGTCTTTACCCACTGGGCCACCAGGGATGCCCTGTTTTTCTTCTTAACTCTTTGCCAGTCATTACTGGATATGAATTTTTGCTTCAGTTCTCCTTTACTTCACATGGGGAAGGTACAAGTTAATCCTATTACCCCTCAGAATCCAACCATACAAAACGGTGTCTGTGTTCCACCAGCCTCCTCTGGAGGCTTCTCTTTAGAATATCTGGAGAATATCCCCTCTCTCATATCTCTATTCCTGTGCCCTTTAGAAAACAACATCCCAAACACAATATTTTAAGTCAATGAATAAGTCTATACATTTGTATTGGTACACTAAGGACATTAAATTATGCACTGCTTAATTTTTGAGGATTTTTACACCAGTCCTGAAAGTATATGCTTAAAATCATTACTAAAGGATGGTACCTCACTCATAGGCCTAAACAGTGTCCACAATTTCCTTTGTAGAATAAGATTAGAAATTGACTGCATGAGTTACATTGCATCTTAGTGGTGGAAATATGTGTTGCTTACACACAGTGATTTTATACCCCAGTGAAGACTCCAGTTCTTATGACAGGTGCTACTTCAACTAGACCTTGAATAATGATCAGGGTTTTTCCAGGCAGTGACAGTGGTAAGAACATTCCACACAGAAAGAATGCCACATTCAAAGACTGAGAGATGTGAAAGTATACACTTGGGACAGGGCTGGTCGACCTTGATGATGCATGTGTGACTGGACACTGATTTCAGGATTGGATGGTGGGAAAACTCAGACACAGTAAAAATGATAGATCTTATCTTGCAGTTAATAGGAAGTCATAGAAAGGTTCAGTGCAGGGAGGAGACATAACAATACAGGAATACAACACAAACCTAGAGAAGGGCAAAACTAGTTAGGAAGTCATCTTTGTTCTTTGGCCTGTGTGGGCCTCCCATCGCAGTGGCCTCTGTTGTCGCAGAGCACTGGCTCTGGGCGCATGCCCTCCAGAGCTCCGGCTTGGTAATTGGACACACCAGTTCAGCCACTTCACGGCACGTGGGATCTTCCCAGGCCAGGGATCAAATTGGCACCCCTTGCACTGCAAGGTGGTGTCTTTACCCACTGGGCCACCAGGGATGCCCTGTTTTTCTTCTTAACTCTTTGCCAGTCATTACTGGATATGAATTTTTGCTTCAGTTCTCCTTTACTTCACATGGGGAAGGTACAAGTTAATCCTATTACCCCTCAGAATCCAACCATACAAAACGGTGTCTGTGTTCCACCAGCCTCCTCTGGAGGCTTCTCTTTAGAATATCTGGAGAATATCCCCTCTCTCATATCTCTATTCCTGTGCCCTTTAGAAAACAACATCCCAAACACAATATTTTAAGTCAATGAATAAGTCTATACATTTGTATTGGTACACTAAGGACATTAAATTATGCACTGCTTAATTTTTGAGGATTTTTACACCAGTCCTGAAAGTATATGCTTAAAATCATTACTAAAGGATGGTACCTCACTCATAGGCCTAAACAGTGTCCACAATTTCCTTTGTAGAATAAGATTAGAAATTGACTGCATGAGTTACATTGCATCTTAGTGGTGGAAATATGTGTTGCTTACACACAGTGATTTTATACCCCAGTGAAGACTCCAGTTCTTATGACAGGTGCTACTTCAACTAGACCTTGAATAATGATCAGGGTTTTTCCAGGCAGTGACAGTGGTAAGAACATTCCACACAGAAAGAATGCCACATTCAAAGACTGAGAGATGTGAAAGTATACACTTGGGACAGGGCTGGTCGACCTTGATGATGCATGTGTGACTGGACACTGATTTCAGGATTGGATGGTGGGAAAACTCAGACACAGTAAAAATGATAGATCTTATCTTGCAGTTAATAGGAAGTCATAGAAAGGTTCAGTGCAGGGAGGAGACATAACAATACAGGAATACAACACAAACCTAGAGAAGGGCAAAACTAGTTAGGAAGTCATTGCAACAGTTCAGATGAAAGATGGTGAGCCACCCAGGTCCCCATACGAGAAACCTGAGTCATCCTCAACTTCTCCCTCTGCCCTACTGAAATGGTCACTGCGTTCTATCAGATGACCCTCTTAAATAAAAGTTGAATTCGTCCTCTTCTTTCATCACCATTATCACATCACTGAAATACGATGAAAGCCAGCCTCCCCTCCTCTCTGAGAATCCTGCACATGTTGGAAAACTGAGAGGATGACTAATTCTTCATCCTGTCTTCCCTCTAGGTGAAGCCTATGTTCCCTCATGGCCACAGGTTGTATCTAGGGTGATCTGAAGAAATGTGTGTGCTTTAGCATTCGTTGAGAAGAGAGTTAAGACAGGACAAGAGATAACAATGAGGAAGGAAGGTGGTTGTGGAGTCTCGGTAGAGGTGATGTGAACAAGACACATGATAGCAGAGAGAAGGCTCAGGGAGCATCTGGAGAAAGCAAGATGAGATCATATTTTGAAAATAACAGTCTACATGTAGGTTATCACAGTCGAGAATTATGCACAAGGGTAATGAGGCAGAAAGTCAATCCATCTACTGGGATTCCTATTTGAAGGTATGATCACATAATTAAGGTAAGGATAGTACTGTTGAATTGGAGCATAAATTTATAATAAGAAACAATAAAATTTGCCTATGACTGAATGCATGGACTACTGATAAAGGCAATTCATGATGATCAGGACTGGCACAAGCACTGAATATCTGGTAAAAGATTTAGGAAAAATAATGGAATCTTTCAATATCTTAGAAAAAAATGTAAGAATAGAATTTTATGATAAGCATATGTAGACTTTAGGAGAATAGATCCTTGGATTTTCCAGAAGGTAAGAGATGATCAGTGAAAAGTAACTTTGCAGTTTTTGTCATCTGATATGCATAAACTGTGATTTAATTTATCAGGTGTCCTTTAATGAATACAAATATTTTAATATTCTTTAAGTTTTCATATATGATATCTAATCCCCTTTTAAATTTTTTTTAATTGAAGGATAAGTGCTATATAGCATTGTTTTGTCTTCTGAGAAGGGCAAAACTAGTTAGGAAGTCATTGCAACAGTTCAGATGAAAGATGGTGAGCCACCCAGGTCCCCATACGAGAAACCTGAGTCATCCTCAACTTCTCCCTCTGCCCTACTGAAATGGTCACTGCGTTCTATCAGATGACCCTCTTAAATAAAAGTTGAATTCGTCCTCTTCTTTCATCACCATTATCACATCACTGAAATACGATGAAAGCCAGCCTCCCCTCCTCTCTGAGAATCCTGCACATGTTGGAAAACTGAGAGGATGACTAATTCTTCATCCTGTCTTCCCTCTAGGTGAAGCCTATGTTCCCTCATGGCCACAGGTTGTATCTAGGGTGATCTGAAGAAATGTGTGTGCTTTAGCATTCGTTGAGAAGAGAGTTAAGACAGGACAAGAGATAACAATGAGGAAGGAAGGTGGTTGTGGAGTCTCGGTAGAGGTGATGTGAACAAGACACATGATAGCAGAGAGAAGGCTCAGGGAGCATCTGGAGAAAGCAAGATGAGATCATATTTTGAAAATAACAGTCTACATGTAGGTTATCACAGTCGAGAATTATGCACAAGGGTAATGAGGCAGAAAGTCAATCCATCTACTGGGATTCCTATTTGAAGGTATGATCACATAATTAAGGTAAGGATAGTACTGTTGAATTGGAGCATAAATTTATAATAAGAAACAATAAAATTTGCCTATGACTGAATGCATGGACTACTGATAAAGGCAATTCATGATGATCAGGACTGGCACAAGCACTGAATATCTGGTAAAAGATTTAGGAAAAATAATGGAATCTTTCAATATCTTAGAAAAAAATGTAAGAATAGAATTTTATGATAAGCATATGTAGACTTTAGGAGAATAGATCCTTGGATTTTCCAGAAGGTAAGAGATGATCAGTGAAAAGTAACTTTGCAGTTTTTGTCATCTGATATGCATAAACTGTGATTTAATTTATCAGGTGTCCTTTAATGAATACAAATATTTTAATATTCTTTAAGTTTTCATATATGATATCTAATCCCCTTTTAAATTTTTTTTAATTGAAGGATAAGTGCTATATAGCATTTTTTTGTCTTCTGCCAAACAGGAATATGTAATCCTTTACTGTTGATTTTTCTCCATATGTTCTTATATTGCCAACTATGTGTTTTGCTACCATGGGGTATGGTCAGGAATATGGTGCTTTCAGGTAGGTGGAAATGACTGCAATTTCAACTGGCATCATTGTCATCCAAAGTCACAAACAGTTTCACTTATCAAAACCAGATAGTTCTAAAAATAAATAAATAAAAACAGCAAAAAAAAAAAAAAACCTAGACAGTTCTTCTATGTGTGATAACTCTTACTTTCACCCCTCCTTTTTTCCATTAAATATTTTGCTAGAATTTCTTTTAAAAAGGTGACTTCTAAGAGCAAAGAAGACAGCAAGTAATGGCAAAGGGAGCATCTGAGAAAGGACACTGGCAGGAAAGAGGCAGAAGCTCAATGTTAGAAACAGAAGCAAAGGTTCAGAATTTGGGCGAGCACAGATACTACATGCAGAGAAATGGAAAAAGTCATAGGTATCCATGTAGTCAAAAACTATGAGGATCCAATAGGTGAGAGAGAAGAAGAAGGAAAGTCAAGCTGTAGACAGACATACAGGAGGTAGAAACCAAAAAGAAGAGTAAATCCAGGCTGAGGCTACCACATACCAGAATGAAGGCACCAAGGGCACACAAAAACCCACGGTGATAAAACCTCAGTGAAGTTAATGTACTTTCTTTGAGAAGTTAACTACTCAGAGTTCACAAATAAAAACAGTTGAGCTGCTGTCGCTGGAAAAGACAATGAAATGGTAAGAAAAAGAGAATCCTGAAAAACACGGATGGATTTGGGTTTCACCCCATGTATCTGCCCCTGGACAGAGGTCAGTGAATGAGAGACAGAAAGTTAAGGCTGGGGCACTTAAGAATTCAGAACTCTTATCAATTTTCAAATGATTAAAATTATACAGATTACATTTGCTTAGGCTTTCTGATATCTTGATTATATCAGTATTCATACATATTATTTGATATCTAAGCTACCTGAAGATATTATGCAACTGAATCTTTTTTTATTACTTAATTATTTTGTTTTCATATATGATATCTAATCCCCTTTTAAATTTTTTTAATTGAAGGATAAGTGCTATATAGCATTTTTTGTCTTCTGCCAAACAGGAATATGTAATCCTTTACTGTTGATTTTTCTCCATATGTTCTTATATTGCCAACTATGTGTTTTGCTACCATGGGGTATGGTCAGGAATATGGTGCTTTCAGGTAGGTGGAAATGACTGCAATTTCAACTGGCATCATTGTCATCCAAAGTCACAAACAGTTTCACTTATCAAAACCAGATAGTTCTAAAAATAAATAAATAAAAACAGCAAAAAAAAAAAAAAACCTAGACAGTTCTTCTATGTGTGATAACTCTTACTTTCACCCCTCCTTTTTTCCATTAAATATTTTGCTAGAATTTCTTTTAAAAAGGTGACTTCTAAGAGCAAAGAAGACAGCAAGTAATGGCAAAGGGAGCATCTGAGAAAGGACACTGGCAGGAAAGAGGCAGAAGCTCAATGTTAGAAACAGAAGCAAAGGTTCAGAATTTGGGCGAGCACAGATACTACATGCAGAGAAATGGAAAAAGTCATAGGTATCCATGTAGTCAAAAACTATGAGGATCCAATAGGTGAGAGAGAAGAAGAAGGAAAGTCAAGCTGTAGACAGACATACAGGAGGTAGAAACCAAAAAGAAGAGTAAATCCAGGCTGAGGCTACCACATACCAGAATGAAGGCACCAAGGGCACACAAAAACCCACGGTGATAAAACCTCAGTGAAGTTAATGTACTTTCTTTGAGAAGTTAACTACTCAGAGTTCACAAATAAAAACAGTTGAGCTGCTGTCGCTGGAAAAGACAATGAAATGGTAAGAAAAAGAGAATCCTGAAAAACACGGATGGATTTGGGTTTCACCCCATGTATCTGCCCCTGGACAGAGGTCAGTGAATGAGAGACAGAAAGTTAAGGCTGGGGCACTTAAGAATTCAGAACTCTTATCAATTTTCAAATGATTAAAATTATACAGATTACATTTGCTTAGGCTTTCTGATATCTTGATTATATCAGTATTCATACATATTATTTGATATCTAAGCTACCTGAAGATATTATGCAACTGAATCTTTTTTTATTACTTAATTATTTTTGTTTTGCTTTCACAGAGTTTTGCTGTTTACAGATATATATAATCCCAGGTCAGTCATAGGTATATCCCTGACCCTTCCGTCCTGCAACTAAATCTTAAAAGATGACTCTTAGTGAAGGTGTGAAGCATTCCAGGTGGTGCAGGCATAAATCATCCCCTGCTAATGCAAGCGGTGCAAGAGATGCAGGTTCAATCCCTACATTGGGAAGATGCCCTTGAGGAGGAAATGGCAAACCACTCCAGTATTCTTGGCCTGGACAATTCCATAGGGCCTCAAAGAGTCAAACATGATTTAGCAAGCAAGTGAAAACATGAGGAATAGAACATTTCATTTTCAGCATAATTAGAAACAATAAAAGTTGAGGGAAAAGTAATTTTTATGGAAGAAATATACTATTTTCTTAAAGGATTTTAAAAAATGAATTAGTTCATTACATCTGAACTGAAAAGTTTATTGAAGCTGTTACTTTTTCTAATTAGAAAACAGGTAAAATAGTCTTTACAAAGTAAATAATATTTAAGTTTTTCAGTAATCCTTCTTGGCAATCAAGATTTTGATGAATGTAATAAAATTTAATTATTTATTAAACACTGTGAAAAAAAGAATTTTAAAATTCAACGACTTGTACAGAAAGTTACCAAGTCTCTTTATTAGTCACAGTAGTTATTATTCTACTTTTTACTGTCAGTCTGGAGAAATGCATGTAAATACATTAAATCTCCATTAGTTGATGGATTACTATTGACTTTAGTGCCCTTTGTGTTATGAATTATTATGATATATCATAAAATTATGGATAACAAAAGATTACAGAGCCAGAACAAAGATAATTGGAACAGACCTTAAATGCAATGTGTTTAACTGCATATGTGTCAAACTAAATTTTATTTTAGTAATCTGATAAAGTTACCTCCGGAGCTAGGGCTTCATCCAGAAGTATCAGTTAACAGTTTTTAACCAATGACAATTTAGAAGAAATCCTGGCTTAAGAACATTAAGAAGGAAAACCAAAAGCAATTCTGAACACAATTTCCCAAAACAATTAATGTGTGTTTATTGTGTCCTATCAAATTACCAATGGCATTTTTCACAGAGCTAGAACAAAAAATTTTTAAATTGTATAGAGAAACAAAAGGCCCTGAAGAGTCCAAGCAAACTTGATAAAGAAAAATAGAGCTGGAAGAATCAATGTCCTTGACTTCAAAGCTACAGTCATACTACAAAGGTACTGTCATCAAGGCAGTGTGGTATTGACACAAAAACAGAAATATAGATCAATGGAATACAACAGAAAGCCCAGAGGTAAGTCTATGTACCTATGGTCAATTAATCTATTACAAAATAGGCAAGACTATACAATGGAGAAAAGACAGTCTCTTCAATAAAAGGTCCTAGAAAAACTGGGCAGCTATAAGTAAAAAAAAAAAAAACAAAATCAAAACATTCTTTTTACATAATACACAAGCATAAACTCAAATGGATTAAAGACCTAAATCCCAGACCAGATACTATAAACTCTGAGAGGAAAATATAGGCAGAATGCTCTTTGACATAAAACACAGTAACATCTTTTTCGATCCATCTCTTAGAGTAATGGAATAAAAACAAAAGTGGACCTAATTAAATGCAGAAGCTAATTAAATCGCAAAGGAACCCATAAAAAAATGGGAAGACAAGCCGCAGAATGGTAAGAAATATTTGCAAGTGATGTGACTGACAAGGGATTAGTGTCCAAAGTATATGAACAGCTCATACAGTTCAATATTTTAAAAAAAACAAATAACCTAATCAAAAAATGGGCAGGAGGTCTCAATAGGCTTTTTTCCAAAGAAGACATATAGATGCCCGAGAGGCACATCAAATACACTCAACATCACAAATTATTAAACAAACAAAATGAAAACTACAATGAGCTATAACCTTACACCAGGCAGAATGGCCATTATCAAAATGGCCATTTATTTTTTGTATCAAAAAACCTACAAACAATAAATATTGGATACAGTGTGGAGACAAGATTATTCTCCTACACTGTTAGTGGGAATGTAAATTGGTACAACCACTATGGAGAACAGTATTCAGATTCCTTATGAAACTAAAAGCAGAACTACCATATGATCCAGTAACCCTATTTCTGGGCATATATTCTGAGAAAAACATGGTTCTAAAGGATACATGCACCCCAATGTTCATTGCAGTGCTATTTACAATAACCAAGACATGGCTAAGTGTATATGAACAGATGAATGGTTAAAGAAGATGTGGTATATATATATACAGTAGAATATTACTCAGCAATTAAAAGAATGAAATAATGCCTTTTGCAGTTACATGGATAGACCTGGAGATTATCATAATAAGTGAAGTAAGTCAGAGAAGATAAATGTCACATAATATTACTTATATGCAGAATCTTAAAAAAGGATACAAATAAACTTATTTACAAAACAGAAAGACTCACAGACTTAACAAATTTATGGCTACCAGTGGGGAAGAGCAGGGGAGAGATAGACTGGGAATTTGGGATTGGCGTGTACACACTTAAAACAGATAACCAACAAGGACCTACTGTATAGCACAGCGAACTCTGTTCAATACTCTGTAATAACCTAAATGGGAAAAGAACTTGACAAAGAAGATACATGTAAATGTATAACTGAACTGGTTTGTTGTACACGTGAAACTAACACAACATTGTAAATAACTGTACTCCAGTTTAAAATAAACATTTAAAAATAAACTCTCTATTTCCACCAATTAGTGTCTCTAGTGAGCAAGCCTGATCATTTAAGATAAGAAATGGTAGCAATGCACTGTCATTTGGGGACAGCGGCTCCAGGGCAGCCATCCTAATCTTGAAAGGCAGCTCTACCACTTTCATAAATCGGTTTTCTTAGAGATATTATACAATGTCTCTAAAGCTCCAGTTCTTTTTTTTAACTGAAACATAGATGATTTACAGTATCATGATAGTTCTAGCTGAACAGCATAGTGATTCAAATTATTTTCCCTTACAGTTTATTACAAATTATTGAGTACAGATCCCTGTACTTAACAGTAGGTCTTGTTGATTATTTGTTTTATGTACAGTAATGTGTATATGAAACTAAATATTGCATACAGTGTGGAGACAAGATTATTCTCCTACACTGTTAGTGGGAATGTAAATTGGTACAACCACTATGGAGAACAGTATTCAGATTCCTTATGAAACTAAAAGCAGAACTACCATATGATCCAGTAACCCTATTTCTGGGCATATATTCTGAGAAAAACATGGTTCTAAAGGATACATGCACCCCAATGTTCATTGCAGTGCTATTTACAATAACCAAGACATGGCTAAGTGTATATGAACAGATGAATGGTTAAAGAAGATGTGGTATATATATATACAGTAGAATATTACTCAGCAATTAAAAGAATGAAATAATGCCTTTTGCAGTTACATGGATAGACCTGGAGATTATCATAATAAGTGAAGTAAGTCAGAGAAGATAAATGTCACATAATATTACTTATATGCAGAATCTTAAAAAAGGATACAAATAAACTTATTTACAAAACAGAAAGACTCACAGACTTAACAAATTTATGGCTACCAGTGGGGAAGAGCAGGGGAGAGATAGACTGGGAATTTGGGATTGGCGTGTACACACTTAAAACAGATAACCAACAAGGACCTACTGTATAGCACAGCGAACTCTGTTCAATACTCTGTAATAACCTAAATGGGAAAAGAACTTGACAAAGAAGATACATGTAAATGTATAACTGAACTGGTTTGTTGTACACGTGAAACTAACACAACATTGTAAATAACTGTACTCCAGTTTAAAATAAACATTTAAAAATAAACTCTCTATTTCCACCAATTAGTGTCTCTAGTGAGCAAGCCTGATCATTTAAGATAAGAAATGGTAGCAATGCACTGTCATTTGGGGACAGCGGCTCCAGGGGCAGCCATCCTAATCTTGAAAGGCAGCTCTACCACTTTCATAAATCGGTTTTCTTAGAGATATTATACAATGTCTCTAAAGCTCCAGTTCTTTTTTTTAACTGAAACATAGATGATTTACAGTATCATGATAGTTCTAGCTGAACAGCATAGTGATTCAAATTATTTTCCCTTACAGTTTATTACAAATTATTGAGTACAGATCCCTGTACTTAACAGTAGGTCTTGTTGATTATTTGTTTTATGTACAGTAATGTGTATATGTTAATTCAAGCCTTATATTCTAACAAAGTCCCATTCTTCATCCACAAAATAGGTATAATGATAGAGCTGGTATTTTCTAAAATTGTAGGAATAGCATCGGTTAAGGCAAGAATGCATTTAAATCATTAGCACTAGTGCCTGTCTCAAATAACTAATACAGGTTAGCTATTATTTATTGTTTATGATTTCTACTGTTAAATGTACTATTATTATTTATGAAAAGCCAGAGTTCAGTTTAATCAGAAGGGTGATGGAATACTGGGTAAGTTTTCCTAAATCTTTGTCTATATGTATAGAAATAATCACACTTTCTAATAGCTAGAGTGCCCTTGCTTTCCAAACTTGAAGGAAAGATTAAAAACTCTTTTAAATCCTGCTTTTATTTTCTTTACAGAATCTTTCAAAGAATAGAAGTTTCTTGTTTTGTGTTGTCCTTTATTTTTGAAAAGCAGAGATCACCAAAAGTTTTTATAATAGAAAAACCTAACAGACCAATGACTGTCAAAGATTTTGGGTCTATTATGAAACTACACATAGACATCAAACTCTAGTGGATTTGTGGAAAAGTATTATTAAAAGTTAAAGGAAGACATTATCCTTATCTTCTCCATTCTAGTGCATCGAACCTAGAAGCTTAATTTTCATGTATTTTTCAAAGGTATTTAAAGTAAAAGCATATTGTATGGAGAATTCCCATATACACCCTCAAAAATATATAGCTTTCCTTAATATTAACAGTTTTTTATTACTGGTACATTTATTACAATGAATAAAGCAATATTGTAGAGAAGGAAATGGCAACCCACTCCCATATTCTTGCCTGAAAAACTTCATGGATGGAGAAGCCTGGCGAGCTACAGTCCATGGGGTCTCCAATATATATATTTGGGACTTCTCTGACGGCTCAGTGGTAGGGAATTTGCGTGCAGTGCAGGAGATCCTCAGGTTCCATCTCTGGGTTGGGAAGACCCCCGTGGGGGAGGGCATGGCAATTCATTCCAGTATTCTTGCCTGGAGAATTCCACGGACAGAAGAGCCTGATGGGCTGCAGTCCGTGGGGTCACACAGAGTCGGACATGACTAAAGTGACTAAGCAGCAGCAGCAAAGCCAATACTGATGTCTTATCACTACTAAAGTCTGTAATTTATATTGAGTCAATTTATGTATTGGATTTTAATAAATGAATAATGTTTTGTATTTGTCATTATAGTGTCATACAGAACAGTTTCCCCATCCTAAAATCCTTTATGCTTAGTTACTTATTCATCTACCCTCCCTATCCATGAAACACCTAGCAACCACTGATATTTTACTGTCTTTATAATCCTGCCTTTTCTAGAATATCATATTGTTGCAATAATTCAGCATGTTGCCTTTCAGAATGTTTTCTTCACATAACAATATCCATTAAAGTTTCTTCCATGGCTTGATAACTTTTTATCACTAAATAACATTACACTGTATGTATGTATCACAGTTTGTTTATCCATCCATCTATTAAAGTGCATCTTGGTTGCTTCCAGGCTTGGGTGCTTATGAATAAAGATGTATAAGTATTGGTGAACAGGCTTTTTTTGTATATATAAACCCTCAACTCAATTGAGTTGATTTGAACATTTATATCTAGCATCATGATTGATGGATCATGTGGTAAAACTATTAAGTTTTGTAAGAAATTGTTGGAATAGAATTTTGAGTTGACAGTTTCCTTCAGGGCATGAATGATATCATTATGTTTCTAGCATGCATGGTTTCTGATGTGAAGTCTCTGGTCATTATTTCCTTTCTGCTTTTGCATGTAATATACCATTTTTTTCTGGATGCTTTAAATATTTGCTTTTTATCACTAAAATATAAAGCAAATTTGATTATGATTTGTTTTATATAATTTTTGTTCTATATATCCTTTTTGATATTTATTGAATTTCTTGGATCCGTGGGTTTATAGATTTCATGAAATTTAGAAATTTTCCAGCTGTTCATTATTTCCACAGATATATTTTTATGACTCCCTTTCCTCCAATGCCTTCTCCTGGGACTCAAATTACATACATGTAGACCACTTGATACTCTCCTTCAGGGTACTGAGCTCTTAATTTTTGATTATATTATTCTTTGCACTTGACTTTTGATAGTTGCTCTTGCAAAGTTTTCAGAAGCTCTTCCAACGCCTCTTAGTAGGACCCAGGATAAGATAACTACTGTGTAATTGAGAGCTGGCTTTTTTCTACTCTTTAGTTTGTTTAGACACTAAGCAAGCCATGTCTGACTCTTTTATGACCCAGAGACTGTAGCTCCCAGGTTCCTCTGTCCATGGGGTTTCTCAGGAAAGGAGACTGGAGTGGGTTGCCATTTCCTTCTCTAGGGGATCTTTGCCACCCAGGGATGGAACCCACATCTCCTGAATCGCAGGCAGATTCTTTACTGCTGAGTCGCCCGGGGAAGCCCTATTTCTGTTCTTATTTACCTTTTCTAATTCATGAAAAAATGATTCAAGGTTAGATGCAAGAAAGATAAACAGAATATGAGGAGAAAATAATTATTATTCTACAAGAGAAAATTGGATGGGCTTTTGATTCTAAGTAAGAGAGGAAAATTTACATATGGATAAATAGTCTCTGCAGGGCTTTGAATAACTGCATTATGATTTATTACTTGTTTATATTTCTTTATACTGTTGTTGATAATAATTTAAGAAAAAGAAATGTTATATTCTATTTCTGAAACTCTCTCTTTATCAGAATTATAGAGAAAATCTTGTCATTTGCTTCAGTAATTGAATTTTTTCATTTTATATCATGAAGGGAATGCATTTTGCTGCCTTCAAATACAAGAATCATAAGAAGTTTCTAACTTGTTTTTGAAGGAAAGCTGTATAATATTATCTTGTTTCATAAATATCAGCAGAGTCTTCACAAATTTGAGGCATCAAGGCGATTGTCAATTAAATTAGTCTGAAACATAAAATGGAATTTCCTAAGGAAAAATATTTCAAAGGCAAGAAAAGATAGCCTGTGATATTTTTATATTTGTAAATACAATTGCAGAAACATATCTTTAGCTCTAGATCCTGTTGTAACTCCTGTGATCATACCACATTAGGGAAGAAATCTGAAACAATTCTCCAGTAAAGAAGTAAATGATCTAAAGATTAAGCCTTTTGAAGCTTAGTAAAACGGATCCGTGGGTTTATAGATTTCATGAAATTTAGAAATTTTCCAGCTGTTCATTATTTCCACAGATATATTTTTATGACTCCCTTTCCTCCAATGCCTTCTCCTGGGACTCAAATTACATACATGTAGACCACTTGATACTCTCCTTCAGGGTACTGAGCTCTTAATTTTTGATTATATTATTCTTTGCACTTGACTTTTGATAGTTGCTCTTGCAAAGTTTTCAGAAGCTCTTCCAACGCCTCTTAGTAGGACCCAGGATAAGATAACTACTGTGTAATTGAGAGCTGGCTTTTTTCTACTCTTTAGTTTGTTTAGACACTAAGCAAGCCATGTCTGACTCTTTTATGACCCAGAGACTGTAGCTCCCAGGTTCCTCTGTCCATGGGGTTTCTCAGGAAAGGAGACTGGAGTGGGTTGCCATTTCCTTCTCTAGGGGATCTTTGCCACCCAGGGATGGAACCCACATCTCCTGAATCGCAGGCAGATTCTTTACTGCTGAGTCGCCCGGGGAAGCCCTCTTTCTGTTCTTATTTACCTTTTCTAATTCATGAAAAAATGATTCAAGGTTAGATGCAAGAAAGATAAACAGAATATGAGGAGAAAATAATTATTATTCTACAAGAGAAAATTGGATGGGCTTTTGATTCTAAGTAAGAGAGGAAAATTTACATATGGATAAATAGTCTCTGCAGGGCTTTGAATAACTGCATTATGATTTATTACTTGTTTATATTTCTTTATACTGTTGTTGATAATAATTTAAGAAAAAGAAATGTTATATTCTATTTCTGAAACTCTCTCTTTATCAGAATTATAGAGAAAATCTTGTCATTTGCTTCAGTAATTGAATTTTTTCATTTTATATCATGAAGGGAATGCATTTTGCTGCCTTCAAATACAAGAATCATAAGAAGTTTCTAACTTGTTTTTGAAGGAAAGCTGTATAATATTATCTTGTTTCATAAATATCAGCAGAGTCTTCACAAATTTGAGGCATCAAGGCGATTGTCAATTAAATTAGTCTGAAACATAAAATGGAATTTCCTAAGGAAAAATATTTCAAAGGCAAGAAAAGATAGCCTGTGATATTTTTATATTTGTAAATACAATTGCAGAAACATATCTTTAGCTCTAGATCCTGTTGTAACTCCTGTGATCATACCACATTAGGGAAGAAATCTGAAACAATTCTCCAGTAAAGAAGTAAATGATCTAAAGATTAAGCCTTTTGAAGCTTAGTAAAACATTGAATATAGAATATTTGATAAATCTAGTCAAGTTTAAATTGAAGAATTATGTTTCTTTTTTTTAAATCATCTTTATAAATTAGTAAACTAGTGATTTCAGAAACAGTGTACTTTCTAAAAGTCACACTATTTAAACTCCTCTTTTGTATGGCAGCATTAACCATATGTCATGGATAACATACATAAGGGTTATCCAAATTTTCCTGGAAAAGTAACAGAAATAAGAAAAGATCTTATTAAAGTATCAGGTACTATCAAGAGGAGACAGCTCTTTGTGAACTTAGAATAATTACATCATGACAAACGTGAACATGGGCCTCCAAAGGCTGTCCTGTCACACTCTCACGGCAGGGCTCACATGAGATTTCAATACAAACAAGCTTCTGTGAATTGCCAGTATGTATTCTGCATAGTACACCCAAATCAAGAATCGTCATCTCATAAAAAATAAAGAAGAAAGAAACAAACTGAGATATTAGCATACAAGTAAACAAGATCTGTTTGTAAGTTTAAGACTGAGGCTCCAAGAGCCCATTGTGACCTCTGTCCAGTCTGGTCCTCCACTCTCCTGTCTTTCTAGGCTCCAATGAAGCAATCCAGAACAGAGAGTGTTCTGGGGTCACCTGTCTGGTGTCCCTGCTCCCTCCATCCCAGGTTAGTCATCCAAGTTCTGAAGCTTGTCTCTTTCTTTGTGTGTGTGTGTGCTAAGTCACTTCAGTCATGTCTGACTCTTTGTGACCCCAGGGACTGTAGCCCACCAAGCTCCTCTGTCCATGGGATTCCCCAGGCAGAAATACTGGAGCGGGTTGCCATTTCCTTCTCCAGGGGATCTTCCCCACCCAGGGATCAAACCAGCGTTTCCTGCCACTCCTGCATTACAAGTGGATACTTTTTACCACTGAGCCACTGTGGAAGCCTCTTTCTTTAAGGATTGATAATAAAACCCTGTTTTGTGTGTGTGTGTTTTCTCTGAGGGCTTTACCCTCCACCAGAAGGTAGCTCATTATGCCATGAGTCAGAAGGACAACCATGTCTGAACCCAATACAACATACCTAATACCCGATCAAGAAGGAAACAGAAGCATATAATGCCCATTAACAGAGGATGGAGTGTGCCATGACTCTGTCAAGAATAAGATTTTAAAAGTTTACACAGCTCTTGGATATCTAACAAAGAGATATATTTTGGGTCTAAATTTTTGCTTCTCTCACCCAATATTTCTGGTCTCCTTCACATATTCCCAGTCCTCTCTGGTGAAAAAGTTCACATTCCCAGTCCTCTCTGGTGAAAAAGTTCCTCTCGGGCATCCACTAGCATGGGCATGGCACCTCAGGAGGATGGCCCCTTCCTCCGAGAGCTCGAGTTCTACAACAGGCTGAACCAACTAAGACCCAACTGTTCCTATGCATTCTCCATCATAACAACCAATAAGCTGTCTAAAATCTTGTCTGGAATGAGAAGTATAAACAAATAAATAGCATAATTTGTTGTATCCATTTATACTTTAATTGCATGCTGTGTTCAGCAAGCAGTAGTTCAAATTCGTAAAGCTTTGTAATTCTGCTTTTCCTACAGATGCAGGGGAGACAAGAGTCACTACATTAATCACGTTTGTTTGGGGGCTAAAGAAATGGACTGATGATTTAGAAATAAATGTATCAGTGCTAAAGTTGCATTTTTTAAAAAAAGAATATATCTATAATACCTACTTGGAAAGTCAGAATTTTCAAATTGGAAAAAACTTTTAAGAACAGAGAGTGTTCTGGGGTCACCTGTCTGGTGTCCCTGCTCCCTCCATCCCAGGTTAGTCATCCAAGTTCTGAAGCTTGTCTCTTTCTTTGTGTGTGTGTGTGCTAAGTCACTTCAGTCATGTCTGACTCTTTGTGACCCCAGGGACTGTAGCCCACCAAGCTCCTCTGTCCATGGGATTCCCCAGGCAGAAATACTGGAGCGGGTTGCCATTTCCTTCTCCAGGGGATCTTCCCCACCCAGGGATCAAACCAGCGTTTCCTGCCACTCCTGCATTACAAGTGGATACTTTTTACCACTGAGCCACTGTGGAAGCCTCTTTCTTTAAGGATTGATAATAAAACCCTGTTTTGTGTGTGTGTGTTTTCTCTGAGGGCTTTACCCTCCACCAGAAGGTAGCTCATTATGCCATGAGTCAGAAGGACAACCATGTCTGAACCCAATACAACATACCTAATACCCGATCAAGAAGGAAACAGAAGCATATAATGCCCATTAACAGAGGATGGAGTGTGCCATGACTCTGTCAAGAATAAGATTTTAAAAGTTTACACAGCTCTTGGATATCTAACAAAGAGATATATTTTGGGTCTAAATTTTTGCTTCTCTCACCCAATATTTCTGGTCTCCTTCACATATTCCCAGTCCTCTCTGGTGAAAAAGTTCACATTCCCAGTCCTCTCTGGTGAGCAGGTTCCTCTCGGGCATCCACTAGCATGGGCATGGCACCTCAGGAGGATGGCCCCTTCCTCCGAGAGCTCGAGTTCTACAACAGGCTGAACCAACTAAGACCCAACTGTTCCTATGCATTCTCCATCATAACAACCAATAAGCTGTCTAAAATCTTGTCTGGAATGAGAAGTATAAACAAATAAATAGCATAATTTGTTGTATCCATTTATACTTTAATTGCATGCTGTGTTCAGCAAGCAGTAGTTCAAATTCGTAAAGCTTTGTAATTCTGCTTTTCCTACAGATGCAGGGGAGACAAGAGTCACTACATTAATCACGTTTGTTTGGGGGCTAAAGAAATGGACTGATGATTTAGAAATAAATGTATCAGTGCTAAAGTTGCATTTTTTAAAAAAAGAATATATCTATAATACCTACTTGGAAAGTCAGATTATGATTTTAAGAACAGGGATTATTATATCATGGAATCTTTATTGAAACAGATTTCTTCAGCATTTGCATAACTTTCACTAAACATCATTTCAGTATTTTAAATTATTATTTAATGCTTTCTTCATTCTTGGGAATACTGAAGTCATGGACTATGATATTTTTGAAGATTTTACCTCTTAGTTCATCTTTTCTGTTTCTAAATTGTTCTGTTTGAGACAGAAGTATACTCTCTCACAGTAAAAGTCTGTTGCAGACAGTCCAAAACTCTGTTGAGAAGGAAGGGCAATATAACATGATGAACTATTAATAGTTTCTTAAAAGGTATAAATATTGACATAAAGCTGGTAACCTTTCAAATGGGTAATTTTTAACACAATTTGTTTGAGAAAGACATACAAGAATCAATGTCTCCAGTGCACCTTTTGGAGCTAAGCAGTTTGAATAGATTGTCATTTAGTCCTCCTAATAGCCTAGTGTATGCACATTACTATGGCTATCAAGGGTTTCCCTGGTGGATCAGTGGTAAAGAATCTGCCTGCCAATGCAGGTGTCGCTGATTCAGTTCCTGGATTGGGAAGATTGTCTGGAGAAGGAAATGGCAACCCACTCCAATATTCTTGCCTGGGAAACTCCATGGACAGAGGAGCCTGGTATGTTATAGTTCATTGGTTGCAAAAGAATCAGACACAACTTAGCGACTAAAGAACAAATTGATATCAACAGGTAAAAATGTCTGGGTTCACAGAAGGGATCTTATTCAGATAGAAACTAGTCCAGCTGGACCTTAAGCTCAGTTATATCTGACTCTAAAAACTATGCTTTTCATTACTTCATTACTTTTCTCTAAAGAAAAATGTCACATTGTAAAACAGTGTTAAACAAATAAATTAGCTTTATAATTTGTTGTATCCATTTATACTTTAATTGCATGCTGTGTTCAGCAAGCAGTAGTTCAAATTCGTAAAGCTTTGTAATTCTGCTTTTCCTACAGATGCAGGGGAGACAAGAGTCACTACATTAATCACGTTTGTTTGGGGGCTAAAGAAATGGACTGATGATTTAGAAATAAATGTATCAGTGCTAAAGTTGCATTTTTTAAAAAAAGAATATATCTATAATACCTACTTGGAAAGTCAGATTATGATTTTAAGAACAGGGATTATTATATCATGGAATCTTTATTGAAACAGATTTCTTCAGCATTTGCATAACTTTCACTAAACATCATTTCAGTATTTTAAATTATTATTTAATGCTTTCTTCATTCTTGGGAATACTGAAGTCATGGACTATGATATTTTTGAAGATTTTACCTCTTAGTTCATCTTTTCTGTTTCTAAATTGTTCTGTTTGAGACAGAAGTATACTCTCTCACAGTAAAAGTCTGTTGCAGACAGTCCAAAACTCTGTTGAGAAGGAAGGGCAATATAACATGATGAACTATTAATAGTTTCTTAAAAGGTATAAATATTGACATAAAGCTGGTAACCTTTCAAATGGGTAATTTTTAACACAATTTGTTTGAGAAAGACATACAAGAATCAATGTCTCCAGTGCACCTTTTGGAGCTAAGCAGTTTGAATAGATTGTCATTTAGTCCTCCTAATAGCCTAGTGTATGCACATTACTATGGCTATCAAGGGTTTCCCTGGTGGATCAGTGGTAAAGAATCTGCCTGCCAATGCAGGTGTCGCTGATTCAGTTCCTGGATTGGGAAGATTGTCTGGAGAAGGAAATGGCAACCCACTCCAATATTCTTGCCTGGGAAACTCCATGGACAGAGGAGCCTGGTATGTTATAGTTCATTGGTTGCAAAAGAATCAGACACAACTTAGCGACTAAAGAACAAATTGATATCAACAGGTAAAAATGTCTGGGTTCACAGAAGGGATCTTATTCAGATAGAAACTAGTCCAGCTGGACCTTAAGCTCAGTTATATCTGACTCTAAAAACTATGCTTTTCATTACTTCATTACTTTTCTCTAAAGAAAAATGTCACATTGTAAAACAGTGTTCTCCTAGCTAATATATTTGCAGGAGGGGATTTGAGAGTCATTGTCAATTATTTCTAACATTTACTCAGTTATCACACTGATTCGATCCTTATTTCCATGATAACATTCATTCCCTGTCAGATCGTTTGGTGTATCTTTCATCTGTCACCTCCACAAGATTGGGAGTTCTTTGAATGCTGAGACTCTGTCTTTTATCTGTCTAATCACAGGAAACAGCAATTAATTCATCCATTCACAAGTATTTATAGGATGTCTACTATGTCCCAGGAATTATATCAGGCACATGGTCTTTAAGATAACACAAGAAATATTAGTTTCCCATAGGGCAGCATAGAATTATTCTAGTAAGCACTCAAGAAATAGTTCAGGAAGAATTCATCCTCAAAATGCAATTATTCTTGCATCTATTGTTGGATTGCTAATCACTTTATTTAAGAAAGGCAATGATGAAGTTAAATTAAAAAAACTGTCATCAGAAGATCATGATTTTGACACTTGTACCTTGGACACTCAGTTAACCCAGGATGAAGATGTCATTAGCGACGTGTAAAAGAAAGATTCTACTATCTCTAAAATATAAAGAACTCCTGTAAACCAGTCAAGAAAATGAATCAGATTAATAGGAAAGAAAAATCTGAAGAAATTTGGGAACGATTAGGAAATTAATTTTAAAAAGTGTTAAGTATAGCCTGCCTATAAAAAAGAAGTGATGCTCAACATTAATAAGGAAAAGATAATAGGAAATATCAGTTGTCCAATATTTACATAATTAATAATTTCCAGTATTAGAAAGGGAATAAAGAAATAAACCAAATTCAGTTAGGACTCTTGATTAGGGCCTTTCTCAGGGCAATTTGTTAATATGTATCTGAATTTTAAACATAAGAAAATGAAGAAAAAACATGTGGATTATAGTTCATTGGTTGCAAAAGAATCAGACACAACTTAGCGACTAAAGAACAAATTGATATCAACAGGTAAAATGTCTGGGTTCACAGAAGGGATCTTATTCAGATAGAAACTAGTCCAGCTGGACCTTAAGCTCAGTTATATCTGACTCTAAAAACTATGCTTTTCATTACTTCATTACTTTTCTCTAAAGAAAAATGTCACATTGTAAAACAGTGTTCTCCTAGCTAATATATTTGCAGGAGGGGATTTGAGAGTCATTGTCAATTATTTCTAACATTTACTCAGTTATCACACTGATTCGATCCTTATTTCCATGATAACATTCATTCCCTGTCAGATCGTTTGGTGTATCTTTCATCTGTCACCTCCACAAGATTGGGAGTTCTTTGAATGCTGAGACTCTGTCTTTTATCTGTCTAATCACAGGAAACAGCAATTAATTCATCCATTCACAAGTATTTATAGGATGTCTACTATGTCCCAGGAATTATATCAGGCACATGGTCTTTAAGATAACACAAGAAATATTAGTTTCCCATAGGGCAGCATAGAATTATTCTAGTAAGCACTCAAGAAATAGTTCAGGAAGAATTCATCCTCAAAATGCAATTATTCTTGCATCTATTGTTGGATTGCTAATCACTTTATTTAAGAAAGGCAATGATGAAGTTAAATTAAAAAAACTGTCATCAGAAGATCATGATTTTGACACTTGTACCTTGGACACTCAGTTAACCCAGGATGAAGATGTCATTAGCGACGTGTAAAAAGAAAGATTCTACTATCTCTAAAATATAAAGAACTCCTGTAAACCAGTCAAGAAAATGAATCAGATTAATAGGAAAGAAAAATCTGAAGAAATTTGGGAACGATTAGGAAATTAATTTTAAAAAGTGTTAAGTATAGCCTGCCTATAAAAAAGAAGTGATGCTCAACATTAATAAGGAAAAGATAATAGGAAATATCAGTTGTCCAATATTTACATAATTAATAATTTCCAGTATTAGAAAGGGAATAAAGAAATAAACCAAATTCAGTTAGGACTCTTGATTAGGGCCTTTCTCAGGGCAATTTGTTAATATGTATCTGAATTTTAAACATAAGAAAATGAAGAAAAAACAGATAAATACATAAAGTTGTATGTATGAAATGTCTGTTCATCATTACATTTCTTTAAATGAAAGACAAGCTGTACCAAAAATCAAATGTCCTTCGCTAAGGGAATGGCTAAATAAATTTAAGTAAGTCACTACAATATAATACTAACATCTATTCAATGAATTGAATAGAAAATTAATATTGACATAGGAAAGAGACTGCATATGGTTAAAAATAGATATGTTACAATTAATTGCATGCATTTGACTTCAGTTTTGGTTAAAATACAAAGTATTATGTATGCGAAAAAGTGAAAGTGTTAGTTACTGGGAGCCCCTGGAGAAGCAAATGGCAACCCACTCCAGTATTTTTGCCTGGGAAATTCCATGGACTTAGGAGCCTGGAAGGCTACAGCCCACAGGCTCAGAAGAGTCAGACATGACTGAGTGGCTAACACACATGCACACACATTGCACATGTAACTAGTTGCTAATGTGATATCTCTGACTGATGTTATGTTTTAACTTCTTATATTTCTGAGTTCTTTAAATATGCTTTATGGTAAAAACATACTAAAATATAGATGCTAACTCATACCTATTTCCAAGGATTATGGTAAAAATGAAATGAAATAGAATTTACGAAACATAAGCATGTTATTCAAATGGAAGGGTTTGGTATTGTAAATCAGTATACAAGCCAAACAGCCTTGACACTTGAGTTCCACTTAAACATAACCCAAAATAAACTCGGTAACAAGCTTGTATTTACTAGTGAAAGTTAGCAGCTTTAATCAGAAGAATTCATACTTCAGAAGCTTTTAGGATAAGAAAAAAAGTCCAAATTTTATATTCCTTTTTCATGAAAGCTCTGCTTCACACTAGAGACTTCCCATTTCAACAAATGATATATAGACACACTCTGGGATTTGGGATTTGGCTCTAAGTTAATCAGAAAGACCTATCTGCAGTCTGGAGGAGAAAACATAGCATGGAATAGATCACAAGTGAAATATCCTAGGCTTAATATTACTAAGGTGCTGGGATTTTGTTTTCAATCCCAGTGAGAAAAATGTGACCTTTGCCTATTAAAAAAAAAAAAAAAACCCACAAAACTCTGGCTTACATCACATGTAAATAGATTCAGTTACTGTTTAGTTGCTAAATTGTGTCTGACTCTCTGAGACCCTATGGACTATAGCCCTCCAGGTTCCTCTATCCATGGGATCTTCCAGGCAAGAATACTGGAGTAGGTTGCCATTTCATTCTCTAGGACATTCAGTATTATTTGTAAACAATTTTTGTAGTTTCAGTATCAGAGCTGCAAGTAACTTTGGGAGGAGATGGAAATAGTACACGATTTTTTTTTATCACATCTAATGAGACGAATTATTGAGTATATTGGAAATTAATCATTTTAGAACATGGAAAAACATGGGTCAGAAAGGCAAATTTGAAATGCACATCCAGGGCTTCCCTGGTGATCCAGTGGGTAAGGAGTTCTGCCTTGCAGTGCAAGGGGCACTGGTTTGATCCCTGGCCCAGGAAGACCCCATGTGCCATGAAGCAGCTGGACTGGTGTGTCCAATTATGAGCTGGCTCTCTGGAGTGCGTGCACTCAGAGCCAGTGCTCTGCTACAGGAGAGGCCACTGCAGTGGGAGTCCTACACAGGCCTAAGAATAAAGATGGACGAAAATAAATAAATTTAAAAAAAAAAGAAATGCACATCCAAGCACTATACAGATAATAGGGCACCTAGACCCAAGTAACCCTCACATATGACCCAGTGGGGCACGATCTCCATTGTGAAAATGGACGCAGCTTACTCACCTTCTCAGACTTAAGGATTACAGACATTTTCGACTGGGTAATTCTTTGTTGTTGGCAGATATTCTGTGTGTTGGAGGGTGCTGAACACCATTACAGGACTCTTCCTATGAGATTCCAGCAGAAACCCATCTTCTGCTGGGTAGGGATGATAAAAAATGTCTCCAGATGTCAAGTGCACCACCCTGTGAGGGTGGGTTGGCACAGGGTCTTGCCTGGTGGAGAACAGACAGAGGGTGGAGTTGGTTTCTTAAACCAGCCACAGAAAAGGTAAGTCAGGTATCTAAACACGTGTTCTGCTCTTGTGCTTACCAAACCATTAGTGAGGTACGGTTGAAGAGTGGGTAAAACCAGAACACGCGGGTTCACAACTCAACTGTAGCACTTATTTAACTACATGGTCATGGTCAAGTTTCTTGACTCCTTATTCTAAAATGGGAACCATGATAGTTTCCCCGTGACTCACCTTTATAGATCAAACAGTGCCTGGTATATAATGTTAATTCCAGGCAAGAATTTTTCATTCTCTAGGACATTCAGTATTATTTGTAAACAATTTTTGTAGTTTCAGTATCAGAGCTGCAAGTAACTTTGGGAGGAGATGGAAATAGTACACGATTTTTTTTTATCACATCTAATGAGACGAATTATTGAGTATATTGGAAATTAATCATTTTAGAACATGGAAAAACATGGGTCAGAAAGGCAAATTTGAAATGCACATCCAGGGCTTCCCTGGTGATCCAGTGGGTAAGGAGTTCTGCCTTGCAGTGCAAGGGGCACTGGTTTGATCCCTGGCCCAGGAAGACCCCATGTGCCATGAAGCAGCTGGACTGGTGTGTCCAATTATGAGCTGGCTCTCTGGAGTGCGTGCACTCAGAGCCAGTGCTCTGCTACAGGAGAGGCCACTGCAGTGGGAGTCCTACACAGGCCTAAGAATAAAGATGGACGAAAATAAATAAATTTAAAAAAAAAAGAAATGCACATCCAAGCACTATACAGATAATAGGGCACCTAGACCCAAGTAACCCTCACATATGACCCAGTGGGGCACGATCTCCATTGTGAAAATGGACGCAGCTTACTCACCTTCTCAGACTTAAGGATTACAGACATTTTCGACTGGGTAATTCTTTGTTGTTGGCAGATATTCTGTGTGTTGGAGGGTGCTGAACACCATTACAGGACTCTTCCTATGAGATTCCAGCAGAAACCCATCTTCTGCTGGGTAGGGATGATAAAAAATGTCTCCAGATGTCAAGTGCACCACCCTGTGAGGGTGGGTTGGCACAGGGTCTTGCCTGGTGGAGAACAGACAGAGGGTGGAGTTGGTTTCTTAAACCAGCCACAGAAAAGGTAAGTCAGGTATCTAAACACGTGTTCTGCTCTTGTGCTTACCAAACCATTAGTGAGGTACGGTTGAAGAGTGGGTAAAACCAGAACACGCGGGTTCACAACTCAACTGTAGCACTTATTTAACTACATGGTCATGGTCAAGTTTCTTGACTCCCTTATTCTAAAATGGGAACCATGATAGTGTCTACTTTACAACCCTGTTAAGAAGCTTACAGGACACCTTTTGTAAAGTAGATCAAACAGTGCCTGGTATATAATGTTACATTAATTTTAAAAATTATTACTAATTATTAATAACTATTATTATTAATTTCAGTTGTCTCATGCTCTTTTCAGTGTCAATGATCCTTCTAATCTACTTGACAGTTACACTTTCCTTAATTAATACACTGACACTCAGCTTCCTACTTGAGTCTTCTGTAATTTGGGTGTGTGTAAGCCAGAAGCTCTGAATTTAGTCAACTGTTTGACACTTGCCGCAAAGAGATTCTGCAAGCTGAGAAGAAGAGTCTGTATTGCCATTAATTAAAGAAAATGTATCAGGTATGAGAGAGGTCTCTGGGTAGCTATTTGGTCAATCTTTCCTAGTAATAACTCTCAGTACCTGCCACTTTTCAATTTCAACAAATTGTTTAATTACATATGATATCATAGTAATTCTAATAAACACAGCCCATTGCCTTCCTGTCTTATGTAATTAGGTGGTCACATGCAGACCAAGTCTCTTATGTGTAAAATGAAGCTATGAGGCTAATGAGGCTCCAAATTTCCTTCCAGTGCTTACATAATTATTTATATTGCACAATATAAATCTTTATGAGTACTTTTTGAAACAACTATACTCAACATTCTGTAATAAACCATAATGGAGAAGAATATGAAAAACAATATATATATGCATAATTGAATCCCTTTGCTGAAAGTAGAAGGTTAACACAATATTATAAATCAGCTATACTGATAACACATGCAGTGAAAGCGATGAAAAAACAGACATGGAGAATAGAAATATGGACATTGTGGGGAATGAACAGTGGGTGGGAGGTGTAAAGGAAGTAGTATGAAAAACTATGCCACCATGTGTGAAATAAATAGCTATTGTCATTGCGCTGTGAGAAAAGGGGATCCTGCAGGGGCGCTGTGTGATGGCGTGAAGCAGGGGAGGAGGGCTATACATATGACTAATCTGGGATCATACATATCTGTAAACAACAAAACTCTGTAAAAGTAAAAAGCAAAATTAAAATTAAAATAAATAAATAGATCAGCTATACTTCAATTAAAATATAAAAGAAGGGTTAGGAGAAAGGGAGGTGGGATTATGCATGTCTACCTGAGCCTCTTCAGGGCCATGAGCAATACATATTGGACCAAAATGCACACAAGTCTTAAGGTTTTGATATCAAAAATGATAGCTTACATCATATTTAACCCACTAGAATAAAATGATAATGATGGTGCTAAACTATTTTTAATTGAGACATGATTGATTTATAATTTTGTGTTAATTCTGCATGCAGTGCAGGGTGATTCAGTTAAATATACTTTGTCAGGTTATTTTTCATTATGAGTTATTACAAGATATTGAGTATGTTTCCCTGTGCTATACAGTAAATATTTGTTGTTTATCTGTTTTATATGTAGTCATTTGTTAATTTCATGTTCTTAATTTATCTCCTCCCTTACTGCCTTTCCCCTTGGTAACCATGTTAGTTTTCTATGTTTGTAAGTCTGTTTCTATTTTGTATATAGATTCACTTGTATAATTTTTTAGATTCTACATATAAGCGATATCACACAATATTTGTCTTTCTCTGTCTAACTTATGTGGTATGATATTCTCTAGGTTTGTTCATGTTGCTGCAAATGGCAATATTTCATTCTTTGGTATGGTGGAGTAATATTCTATAATATACATACATACACACATGCATGTGCGCACACATGAACACAAATCACATATTCTTGAGCCAATCGTCTATTGATGGGCACTTGGACTGTTTCCACGTCACTGCTACCATAAACAGCGCTGCTATGGAAAATTTTTTCTCTGAACAGGTTAACTAACCATATGTAGACAACAGGGCAATGGGGAGGGGCTCTAGGAACTGGGAGATGTCAGTTTTGTCAAGGTCAGTTTTGACTGGGTGGGAAATATGCCTGAGTCTGGCTTCCAAAGAGAACACTGGAACACACAGCCTTAGGTGCCTGAGGAAACTGTTCTGAAGATGAGTTTCTACTTCACAACTCTGCACAGAGCTGCTTCTGTTCACAGACATCCCTCCACATCTGTCGCATAACCATGCAGCGCAGAAGAAGGGCTGAGTTCGCATTCCTGACATCACTCCTGATTGATGGAGTTTGAAGAAGCTGTTCTTCTGAGTGACAGGTGAGAGTCAGGCTTTTATTTTCTAAAGAAGCTTACAGTGCTTGAGTCAGCTCCTGATAGGTAGCTTGGTTTTCGTGACAACACAGCACCCATGAACAGTATCCTGTCCCCTTTCCAGGGTTGATCTACCATCACTCAGCACTCTCCTCTCTGGGCTCTGATGTCTGCAGCCCAGATTATGCCACTCAGCTACGCCCTCTTACATGGCTGCAAAGTCCACTTCTCACCAAGCTGCCAAAATTTCTTTGTCTTTTTCTATGAGTTATTACAAGATATTGAGTATGTTTCCCTGTGCTATACAGTAAATATTTGTTGTTTATCTGTTTTATATGTAGTCATTTGTTAATTTCATGTTCTTAATTTATCTCCTCCCTTACTGCCTTTCCCCTTGGTAACCATGTTAGTTTTCTATGTTTGTAAGTCTGTTTCTATTTTGTATATAGATTCACTTGTATAATTTTTTAGATTCTACATATAAGCGATATCACACAATATTTGTCTTTCTCTGTCTAACTTATGTGGTATGATATTCTCTAGGTTTGTTCATGTTGCTGCAAATGGCAATATTTCATTCTTTGGTATGGTGGAGTAATATTCTATAATATACATACATACACACATGCATGTGCGCACACATGAACACAAATCACATATTCTTGAGCCAATCGTCTATTGATGGGCACTTGGACTGTTTCCACGTCACTGCTACCATAAACAGCGCTGCTATGGAAAATTTTTTCTCTGAACAGGTTAACTAACCATATGTAGACAACAGGGCAATGGGGAGGGGCTCTAGGAACTGGGAGATGTCAGTTTTGTCAAGGTCAGTTTTGACTGGGTGGGAAATATGCCTGAGTCTGGCTTCCAAAGAGAACACTGGAACACACAGCCTTAGGTGCCTGAGGAAACTGTTCTGAAGATGAGTTTCTACTTCACAACTCTGCACAGAGCTGCTTCTGTTCACAGACATCCCTCCACATCTGTCGCATAACCATGCAGCGCAGAAGAAGGGCTGAGTTCGCATTCCTGACATCACTCCTGATTGATGGAGTTTGAAGAAGCTGTTCTTCTGAGTGACAGGTGAGAGTCAGGCTTTTATTTTCTAAAGAAGCTTACAGTGCTTGAGTCAGCTCCTGATAGGTAGCTTGGTTTTCGTGACAACACAGCACCCATGAACAGTATCCTGTCCCCTTTCCAGGGTTGATCTGCCATCACTCAGCACTCTCCCTCTCTGGGCTCTGATGTCTGCAGCCCAGATTATGCCACTTCAGCTACGCCCCTCTTACATGGCTGCAAAGTCCACTTCTCACCAAGCTGCCATAAAACTCCCTCCTGGAACAAGCGAAGTGTCAGTTGCTTAGTCATGTGCAACTCTTTGTGACCCCCTGTAGTTTGCCAGGCTCCTCTGTCCATGAAATTCTCGTGACAAGGGTACTGGGCTGGGTTGACATCTCCCTCTCCAGGGGATCTTCCTAACCCAGGGATCAAACCCAGGTCTCCCACACTCCAGGCAGATTTTTTACCATCTGAGACACTGGAATAAGGTAGTGTGTAAATAAGTAACACTGGTGTGAGGAAAAATCTTTTCCTATGAAACAGTGAATGTATTTCTCCAGTAAAGTAAGACTATGTGGGATGACTCTTGCCCTGGGGAAAAAAGAGCATTTAAAAGTGTGAATAAGGAATACAGAAATTGTTGGAAATGCTGATTCAATCTGGGCATGGTACGATTAGCTCTAAAAAGAAAATTTCTGTCCTATGCATTTCATCCTCTTTTAGCAAAGTATAGAAATAATGAGGAGACTGCTCTGATGTGTGTAATGAAATCAATTTTAGTTCTCAGACCAGTATTCCTCGTTTGATCTGGGATTAAAGTGGCACTCAAAGGATCTGGTCTTTTCAATTTTTAACTATTGATATCGCTTCAATTTGTTCCTACAAGCTACTTTAAAATAAAACTTGGCTTTAAGTTTCATAAGTTCAATGCTAAATTCATTTGTTGTAAATAATTATATATGATATTTTGTTATTATATCTAAATGTAAATAGAAGGTATACATTTCCATAGATGTCTACCATTTTACAAATTTAAGGCTTCCATTATTACTGTTGGGGCTTCCCAGGTAGCATTAGTGATAAAGAACACAACTGCCAATGTGAGAGACTTAAGAGACATGGGTTTGATCCTTGGGTCAGGATGATCCCCTGGAGAAGGAAATGGAAACCCACTCTGGTATTCTTGCCTGGAAAATCCCACGGATGTAAGAGCCTGAAGAACTACAGTTCATGGAGTCACAAAGAGACACAACTGAAGCGAGTAAAAACTAGCATATTATTACTCTTAGTCTGTATATGTGGAAAGATTTTGTTCCTAGATTGTGAAGGTACTGTAAGTAGGAATTTCAATGTTAGGGAGAGCTTACTCTAAAATGCCTTCAACATTTAGTTATACACTCTTGGATTTTAAATATGCTTAATCATGAAAGAAGTAAAGTAATGTAGTCTAACTAGCTCTCAAATGGCAAAGAGATTGCTTCATAATATTTAGCACATTTCTGGTATACAGTATATGCTCAATGAATGTAAGATCTGTAACTCCATGAACATCTGAAGTTTCTTCTTTATTAAATTCTTTCTCATTTTTTAAAAAATTTTGGCCTCTTTTATTGTTTTTTTGTTTATTTACTTTCATCCATCTTTATTCTTTTTTTTTTTTTTTTGGCTACTTCCTTTTGTCTTTCATTTATTTGTTTTCATCCATCTCTGTTCCTTGGCCTGTGCAGGCCTCCCATTGCAGTGGCCTCTCTCCTTGCAGAGCACTGGCTCTGGGCACAGGCGCTCCAGAGCTCTGGCTCGTAGTTGAATACATCGGTGCAGCTGCTCCGTGGCACATGGGATCTTCCCAGGCCAGGGATCAAACCGGCACCCCTTGCACACTGCAAGACAGTGTCCTTACCCACTGGACCACCAGGGAAGCCCACTCTTTCTCATTTTTATTTAGAAAAAAAATATGATACTACCCTCTGAAAGGCTACGTTCAGAAAACAGTAGTAGTCAAAATTGATTATTAGAAAATCTTAATAATCGGTTCTTAATAAAAAAAATTGTTTCATAATTATTAATGAATCTGTTTTGGCTGCCTAATAATGGCAATTTTCTCAACACTGCTTCTCTCTGCTGGTTCTTCTAAACTCTGTCTATAATATTGCACCTGGAAAATCAGTTACAATCTGTATTTCCTGACAGCCCAGTGGAATGAGGGGCTTACCTTTCCCTGGGGACAGCTTCAACCTGGGCAAAAGGAGCTGACAGGGCAGGAGGTGCAGGAGTAGGGTGGGGAGGTGTGCTTGAAGGGTGGTAAAATTCTGAAGTAGGACAGTGAACTTGGGGCAAAAACTCAAAGAAAGTCCTGGTATTCTTGCCTGGAAAATTCCACGGATGTAAGAGCCTGAAGAACTACAGTTCATGGAGTCACAAAGAGACACAACTGAAGCGAGTAAAAACTAGCATATTATTACTCTTAGTCTGTATATGTGGAAAGATTTTGTTCCTAGATTGTGAAGGTACTGTAAGTAGGAATTTCAATGTTAGGGAGAGCTTACTCTAAAATGCCTTCAACATTTAGTTATACACTCTTGGATTTTAAATATGCTTAATCATGAAAGAAGTAAAGTAATGTAGTCTAACTAGCTCTCAAATGGCAAAGAGATTGCTTCATAATATTTAGCACATTTCTGGTATACAGTATATGCTCAATGAATGTAAGATCTGTAACTCCATGAACATCTGAAGTTTCTTCTTTATTAAATTCTTTCTCATTTTTTAAAAAATTTTGGCCTCTTTTATTGTTTTTTTGTTTATTTACTTTCATCCATCTTTATTCTTTTTTTTTTTTTTTTGGCTACTTCCTTTTGTCTTTCATTTATTTGTTTTCATCCATCTCTGTTCCTTGGCCTGTGCAGGCCTCCCATTGCAGTGGCCTCTCTCCTTGCAGAGCACTGGCTCTGGGCACAGGCGCTCCAGAGCTCTGGCTCGTAGTTGAATACATCGGTGCAGCTGCTCCGTGGCACATGGGATCTTCCCAGGCCAGGGATCAAACCGGCACCCCTTGCACACTGCAAGACAGTGTCCTTACCCACTGGACCACCAGGGAAGCCCACTCTTTCTCATTTTTATTTAGAAAAAAAATATGATACTACCCTCTGAAAGGCTACGTTCAGAAAACAGTAGTAGTCAAAATTGATTATTAGAAAATCTTAATAATCGGTTCTTAATAAAAAAAATTGTTTCATAATTATTAATGAATCTGTTTTGGCTGCCTAATAATGGCAATTTTCTCAACACTGCTTCTCTCTGCTGGTTCTTCTAAACTCTGTCTATAATATTGCACCTGGAAAATCAGTTACAATCTGTATTTCCTGACAGCCCAGTGGAATGAGGGGCTTACCTTTCCCTGGGGACAGCTTCAACCTGGGCAAAAGGAGCTGACAGGGCAGGAGGTGCAGGAGTAGGGTGGGGAGGTGTGCTTGAAGGGTGGTAAAATTCTGAAGTAGGACAGTGAACTTGCAGATTTTTCCTAATATAACATACAACTCCAACGGTCTGATGTAGTCCTTAACCTCAAGTAAGACTCAAAGAAAGTCCTAAAAAAAGATCAAGAAAGGCCGATAAAAAGCCTATGTGTGCTAAATTGCTTCAATCATGCTTGACTCTTTGGGACCCTATGGACTGTAGCTTGTCAGACTCTTCTGTCCATGGGATTCTCCAGGCAAGAATACTGGAGTGGGGGTTTCCCTGCTGATCCAGTTGGTAAAGAGTCCACCTTGCAGTGCAAGGGGCACTGGTTCGATCCCTGGCCGGGGAAGATCCCACGTGCAGCAGAAGAGCTGGACCGTTGTGTCCAATTATGAGCCAGGGCTCTGGAGCACATGTGCTCAGAGTCAGTGCTCTGCAAGGAGAGAGGCCACTGTAATGGGAGGCCCACACAGGCCAAAGAATAAAGATGGATGAAAAACAACAACAACAATAAAAGAGGCCAAAATTAAAAAAGAATACTAGAGTGGATTGCCATGCCCTTCTCCAGGAGATCTTTCTGAGGGATTAAAAAGCCTATATTAATTGAAAAGCTCTCAGACAAAAGTTTGGCTTTCAACATTAAACATGTCGGGGCTTCCCCTGGTGGTCCAATGGGTAAGGACACCGCCTTGCACTGCAAGGGGCACCGGTTTGATCCCTGGCCTGGGAAGATCCCACGTGCCGCGGAGCGGCTAGACCGATGTGTCCAATCATCGAGCCGGAGCTCTGGAGCACATGCACCCAGAGCTGGCGCTCTGCAATGACAGATGCCACCGCGATGGGAGGCCCACAGGAGCCAAAGAACAAAGACGGATGAAAATAGAGAAATGAAAGACCAATAGAAGTGGCCCACCCGCTGCCCTCCCTCCCCAACCTGAACCCCGCCCGAAAATAAATAAATAAATAAATCTTTAAAAAAAAAAACAAAAACATTAAACATGTCTTGGCAGGACCCAAGTAATTCAAATATTTTTTTTGTTTTGTCTTTATAGAATTGTCCCTAAACTTTTTGCTGTCATGGAATTAGAAAAGACCATTTAAAATAAAAATTTTTAAATAATAAAATCTTCCTTTGTTCTAAAACTATCATTCTTTCCTGAATAAAAAGCTTTAATTTAATATTTATTAAGACTGCTTTTCAGGTCCATGAATGTCTCAGTGTGCCAGACTTAAACATTTCATAAGTAAATAGTTTATGCTAATTTTCAAAACCTGCCCAATATCTTACTTTTTAAAAGGTCTTTCAATGAAAAAGTCACACCCTGAGGACTGGTCCTTATCCCTGTCTCCCTTGAAGGAACCAGGGTTACAATACATGAATAAAATTGGGATTCTGTAGGCTAAGTAGGATGAGATTAAAAGGAACAGGAGGTGAAATTTTGTACAGTGGAGGAGTTGGAAAATAACAAGATACCCATCAGTGCCTACATATTTTTACATCCCTTGGAGAATTTTTCAACAATGATTAGGATTCCACTACTGAAATGTGATCAAATTTAGTGAAAGAGTTAAGGATATAAAACTTGGACTCTTTGAAGAAACTTAACATTATGTGCTTGTAAGGATCCCAAGTTTTATACAATTCATTCTCATGTACCCTCTCTTTGTTTGCTTAAATCCATTTTTCAACGAGTTTTCCTCTGTTTCCCTAGCAGATGATAGATGTATATTATCTCATATGAGATCCAAATGTCACTAAAACTACCAGTCTCACCCTACTAGGGCCTGATTTGAAAAGGTTTCTATGTCATTTTAAATAAAAACTTGAATGTGGGGCTTCCCTGGTGGTCCAGTGGGTAAAGAGTCCACCTTGCAGTGCATGGGGCACTGGTTTGATGCCTGGCATGGCACATGCCACGGAGCAGCTGGACCAGTGTGTCCAATTACAAGCCATTGCTCTGGAGCGCATGTGCCCAGAGCCAGTGCTCTGCAATGAGAGCGGCCGCTACAATGGGAAGCCCACACAGGCCAAAGAATAAAGATGGATGAAAATAAATAAAATTTAAAAAACAATGAAAGAGGCCAAAATTGAAAACAAAAACAAAAACAAAAACAAAAACTTGACTGTGAGTCCATTTGAAGTCAGTGGAAGTTGGTTAAAACGACACTTTTTAAGTATAAGCGTCTTTATTTCTTGAAAGGAAAAACAACTACAGTCATATGTGGAAACAGAAGTTATAGCCAATTGATTAAGCAATAAAACAGATTTGGTGTCAATAGTAACTCAGAGCATGAATCTAGTGAGTGGAATGACAATGTCTAGAGGCCATTAACATGACAGGCTCAACTCCAAGCTCTATATCTCCTGTGTGTGCTCACTTGTATCTGACTTTGCCACCCCATGGACTATAGCCCACCAGCTCCTCTGTCCATTGATTTCCCAGGCAGCAATGCTGGAGAGGCGTGGCACGTCCTTCTCCAGAGGGTCTTCCTGACCCAGACATCGAATCCACACAGCTTGTACTGGCAGGCGGATTCTGTAATTATATAAACTCCCAACTGCTGTCCACTAACAGTTCCTCACACTATGCAGCTGGTGAGAGAAGTGAATAAACAATCAAGGGAAGCTTTTTTCCCCTAGAACTGATTATGGCCCATTTTAATTGTTGCAATCTATTGATGTCAATGTATGTTAACTGTTGCTTACTTTTAAGGCATGGATCTGCCTGACTGGACCCAAAGTATAGTTGATTACAAATAATCCTTACTTGTTAATTATCATGTAGATTTCAATAAGGAACATTTTCACAGCAGACAGATGTCATAAAAAACATCTCCAAGGCAATAAAAATCCATCACAGGAAAAATAAGATGTATTCAGTTCTCTCTTCTTTGAAAATTATTCTTTAATAATCACAGTTGAATAACTCATATATACATATATATGTATGTATATACCCATAAACTCAGAGAAATTGAAAAGTATACTTCACATTATCATGACTGAGCAACTAAGCACGGCACACAGACCTATTACTACTAAATAAAAGTGATCCAAATATTCACTTCTAGATAGTGCTCATTCACTACACCTAGAAAGAATAACTAAAAATCAATTATTCTAAAAGTAGGTGTTCCTATTTTTATAGGTGTCCCTCAGTTTGTAACTGATCTATAACATCTATATCCAGCACTAATATTTATTATATGCTATTCACAGATTATACTTTTTCCACATATTCACTCATATACTTCAAAAATAATGTCAAAATTAAAGCATTTTTAGATAAAAATTGAGGAAATTCATTGCCAGCATATGTTCTCTATTTTAAAACCTCAAGGAAGTTCTTCAGGCTGAAAGAAAATAAAGACAGCGAGTCCCATTTATAAGAAGGAATAAAAAGCACATGAAATGGTATCTCAGAAAATATAGGGCCCTAAACTATTTTTTCCTTACTTATTAGAGAATACAACCCCTTTTAAAATAAAATCGTGACCCTGAATTTTGGGGCTTAAGATTAAAGATATATATTATGACAACAGCAGCACAGAAGAAAGAGGTAAATGGAATTCTATTGCTGAAAGAGTCTTACATACTATGTAAAATGGCATATTGACTCTAGGTAAGTTTTAGTTAGTATAAATTTATAACAATCAAAATTGCATGATGATATTGGCATAAGAACAGAAAATTTGATCAATGAAACAACAGAGACTCCAGAAATAGACCCTCACTTATATGGTTCATTGACTTTTGACAGAAACCAAAGCAATGGGAAGAAAGGTCTCAATAAATGTTGTGGACAAAACTTGATATCTATATGGGAAAAAAGCGAACTTCAATGTCTACCTTACACTATAAAAAATAATTCAGGGCTTCCCCTGGTGGTCCAGTGGGTAAGGACACCGCCTTGCAGTGCAAGGGGCGCCGGTTGGAGCCCTGGCCTGGGAAGATCCCACGTGCGCGGAGGCGGGATTGATGTGTCCAATCACCGAGCCGGAGCTCTGGAGCACATGTGCCCAGAGCCAGTGCTCTGCAGCGACAGATGCCACCGCCATGGGAGGCCTACAGGAGCCAAAGAACAAAGACGGATGAAAATAGAGAAATGAGAGACCAATAGAAGTGGCCCGCCTGCTCCCCTCCCTCCCCAACCCGATCCCCACCCAAAATATTCATTCTATAGAAAGAATAACTAAAAATCAATTATTCTAAAAGTAGGTGTTCCTATTTTTATAGGTGTCCCTCAGTTTGTAACTGATCTATAACATCTATATCCAGCACTAATATTTATTATATGCTATTCACAGATTATACTTTTTCCACATATTCACTCATATACTTCAAAAATAATGTCAAAATTAAAGCATTTTTAGATAAAAATTGAGGAAATTCATTGCCAGCATATGTTCTCTATTTTAAAACCTCAAGGAAGTTCTTCAGGCTGAAAGAAAATAAAGACAGCGAGTCCCATTTATAAGAAGGAATAAAAAGCACATGAAATGGTATCTCAGAAAATATAGGGCCCTAAACTATTTTTTCCTTACTTATTAGAGAATACAACCCCTTTTAAAATAAAATCGTGACCCTGAATTTTGGGGCTTAAGATTAAAGATATATATTATGACAACAGCAGCACAGAAGAAAGAGGTAAATGGAATTCTATTGCTGAAAGAGTCTTACATACTATGTAAAATGGCATATTGACTCTAGGTAAGTTTTAGTTAGTATAAATTTATAACAATCAAAATTGCATGATGATATTGGCATAAGAACAGAAAATTTGATCAATGAAACAACAGAGACTCCAGAAATAGACCCTCACTTATATGGTTCATTGACTTTTGACAGAAACCAAAGCAATGGGAAGAAAGGTCTCAATAAATGTTGTGGACAAAACTTGATATCTATATGGGAAAAAAGCGAACTTCAATGTCTACCTTACACTATAAAAAATAATTCAGGGCTTCCCCTGGTGGTCCAGTGGGTAAGGACACCGCCTTGCAGTGCAAGGGGCGCCGGTTGGAGCCCTGGCCTGGGAAGATCCCACGTGCCGCGGAGAGGCGGGATTGATGTGTCCAATCACCGAGCCGGAGCTCTGGAGCACATGTGCCCAGAGCCAGTGCTCTGCAGCGACAGATGCCACCGCCATGGGAGGCCTACAGGAGCCAAAGAACAAAGACGGATGAAAATAGAGAAATGAGAGACCAATAGAAGTGGCCCGCCTGCTCCCCTCCCTCCCCAACCCGATCCCCACCCAAAATAAATAAATAAATAAATCTTTAAAAAAATAATAATAATTCAAAGTGGATTATGGACCTAGACCTACATATCTGAACATAAAGGCTAAACTTTAAAGCTACTAGAACAGAAGTCAGAGAATATGTTTATGACCTGAGTATAGGTAAATCCTTAAAAGGGACACTGAAAGCACCAATCCTAAAGGAAGAAAATGTTAGATAAATTTCATCCAAATTAAAAATTCTGCCAATATAAAGACACCATTAAGAAAAAATTCTCACCAAAATAATAAAAGATAAGCAATCAACAAAACTAAAAGTGGGCAAGATATTCTAATAAACATCACAAAGAGATATTAAAAAGTCAGTAATAAGCACATGGAAATATATCCATATCATAAGTCATCAGATATATGCAAATGAAAAACAATGAAACATTTATACATGTTCATAGAAAGGTTAAAATTAAAGAATGACCATTCTTAATATTTATGTGGATATATGGCAGCTGAAATTCATAAATTGATGAAGTGTAAAATGGTACACTCTCTTTGGGAAAAGTTTTAACCATTTATTTTTGAATGTTAAACATATACCTACCCTAGAAACTATTAAATGTATTACTAGGTACTGGCACAAAAGAAATTGAAACAGACATCCATTAACAGAATGGCATGAGAATGCTCATAGAAAATTCATTCATAGTAACTAGACGTTAAAACCAACTCATATGCCTATCAAACAAGAGAATAAATAAACTGTGGCATAGTCTTATTATGAAACATTATTCGTCAATGAAAGTAAATTACTGATACATGCAAGGAGATAGACTAAACTCACAACATTATACTAAGTGAAATAAGACAGGTACATACATTCTTTTGAATGGACAATAGGACTCACAGATCACCTTTGAAGTGACATATAGATAAATAGATATAGATACAGATATATAGGTATGTCTATACATCTATACATATATATGCATATTTCCATTAAGTCAAACTGTCTTGTAACAACTTTCCCCTAGAATTTTATACTGAGTAAAACTGTCTCACTCTTTAAGAATGAGGGCACTATGAAGACATTTTAGACAAACAGTATCAACCATATGTATTTGTGGAGGATTAAATGAACTTTCAATGATAAAGTGTTTAACATTGTGCCTAGTTCATGCTCATCACCAAGCTATCATCACCGACTTCAATATAGTTAATAGTAACTAGTTATCATCCTCCTCTTTATCATTACTATCTTGAGAATATTTGTCTCCCTTTGCAACTTCTATTCCTTAAATGGTAGTTTAGTTCTTCTATTCCTTGGCAAATAAATAGCAAGGCTCTACGTTAAATAAGAAAAAACTTTCAAGTATAACTATGATAGAGCTTAATTTATCTAAATGTCCTTTAATAAATACATCCAGCTATCTGTGTGAGGCCCACCAAGTGATAAAATATAGAATTTTTTCTGAACAGTTAATATTGGTGCAATTGAACCTATGCACTAAACCCATGCAGTCTTCTTAGAAAAGCCTCTTCCATACTCTTTCAGATATTCTTAACCCATTTTGTATGGTTTTTAAAAGGCTGAACTGAGTTTCCAACTAGTAGGGGCTACAATTAGACTCATATAACAGGAGTAAAAAATAAGAAAACAGACCTATGATAGACAAAGTCTACAAATTTTCAGCATTTTTGGACAACATAAATAGGGACAAAATGCCATCCCACCTCAGTAGTCTTGACAGATATTACTGAATCACATAATTAGAAATTCTCACAATGTTTAATATTTTCCACGTGACATCTATTCCATTTTATAAAGGTTTATATCTAAAGGGATTAATTTTTATTATAAATTTTATGAATAAATAAACTGTGGCATAGTCTTATTATGAAACATTATTCGTCAATGAAAGTAAATTACTGATACATGCAAGGAGATAGACTAAACTCACAACATTATACTAAGTGAAATAAGACAGGTACATACATTCTTTTGAATGGACAATAGGACTCACAGATCACCTTTGAAGTGACATATAGATAAATAGATATAGATACAGATATATAGGTATGTCTATACATCTATACATATATATGCATATTTCCATTAAGTCAAACTGTCTTGTAACAACTTTCCCCTAGAATTTTATACTGAGTAAAACTGTCTCACTCTTTAAGAATGAGGGCACTATGAAGACATTTTAGACAAACAGTATCAACCATATGTATTTGTGGAGGATTAAATGAACTTTCAATGATAAAGTGTTTAACATTGTGCCTAGTTCATGCTCATCACCAAGCTATCATCACCGACTTCAATATAGTTAATAGTAACTAGTTATCATCCTCCTCTTTATCATTACTATCTTGAGAATATTTGTCTCCCTTTGCAACTTCTATTCCTTAAATGGTAGTTTAGTTCTTCTATTCCTTGGCAAATAAATAGCAAGGCTCTCGTTAAATAAGAAAAACTTTCAAGTATAACTATGATAGAGCTTAATTTATCTAAATGTCCTTTAATAAATACATCCAGCTATCTGTGTGAGGCCCACCAAGTGATAAAATATAGAATTTTTTCTGAACAGTTAATATTGGTGCAATTGAACCTATGCACTAAACCCATGCAGTCTTCTTAGAAAAGCCTCTTCCATACTCTTTCAGATATTCTTAACCCATTTTGTATGGTTTTTAAAAGGCTGAACTGAGTTTCCAACTAGTAGGGGCTACAATTAGACTCATATAACAGGAGTAAAAAATAAGAAAACAGACCTATGATAGACAAAGTCTACAAATTTTCAGCATTTTTGGACAACATAAATAGGGACAAAATGCCATCCCACCTCAGTAGTCTTGACAGATATTACTGAATCACATAATTAGAAATTCTCACAATGTTTAATATTTTCCACGTGACATCTATTCCATTTTATAAAGGTTTATATCTAAAGGGATTAATTTTTATTATAAATTAAAGCGACAGGCTTCACTTACTAGAAAGCCACTTCTTTTTTTTTTTTTAAAGATTTATTTATTTATTTATTTTGGGTGGGGGTCGGGTTGGGGAGGGAGGGGAGCAGACGGGCCACTTCTATTGGTCTCTCATTTCTCCATGTTCATCCGTCTTTTTTCTTTGGCTCCTGTGGGCCTCCCACTGCCGTGCCGTCTGTCGTTGCAGAGCGCCGGCTCTGGGCGCATGCGCTCCAGAGCTCCGGCTCGGTAATTGGACACATCAATCCCGCCTCTCCGCGGCACGTGGGATCTTCCCAGGCCAGGGCTCCAACCGGCGCCCCTTGCACTGCAAGGCGGTGTCCTTACCCACTGGACCACCAGGGGAAGCCCAGAAAGCCACTTCTTAAAATGTTGCATGTTTAACTAACCTGAAAGGAGCTATCTGTCTAGAATGGTGGGGGTATGTTTTGATAATATTACAACGAAAAGAAACAGTGGTTGTCTCTTTTCTTTGCACCAGATACAATGACTTTCCATTCACGTATAAATCCTGTCAAACTATTTGTTCTCAGTTACTCAGCTGTGTTCAACTCCTTGCGATCTTATGGACTGTAGCCCACCAGGTTCCTCTGTCCATGGGATTCCCCAGATAAGAATACTGGCATGGATTGCCATTTCCTCCTCCAAGGGATCTTTCCAACCCAGGGATCAAACCCATGTCTCCTGCATTGGCAGGTGGGTTCTTTACCACTGAGCCATCTTCCATACTCTTTCAGATATTCTTAACCCATTTTGTATGGTTTTTAAAAGGCTGAACTGAGTTTCCAACTAGTAGGGGCTACAATTAGACTCATATAACAGGAGTAAAAAATAAGAAAACAGACCTATGATAGACAAAGTCTACAAATTTTCAGCATTTTTGGACAACATAAATAGGGACAAAATGCCATCCCACCTCAGTAGTCTTGACAGATATTACTGAATCACATAATTAGAAATTCTCACAATGTTTAATATTTTCCACGTGACATCTATTCCATTTTATAAAGGTTTATATCTAAAGGGATTAATTTTTATTATAAATTAAAGCGACAGGCTTCACTTACTAGAAAGCCACTTCTTTTTTTTTTTTTAAAGATTTATTTATTTATTTATTTTGGGTGGGGGTCGGGTTGGGGAGGGAGGGGAGCAGACGGGCCACTTCTATTGGTCTCTCATTTCTCCATGTTCATCCGTCTTTTTTCTTTGGCTCCTGTGGGCCTCCCACTGCCGTGCCGTCTGTCGTTGCAGAGCGCCGGCTCTGGGCGCATGCGCTCCAGAGCTCCGGCTCGGTAATTGGACACATCAATCCCGCCTCTCCGCGGCACGTGGGATCTTCCCAGGCCAGGGATCGAACTGGCGCCTTGCACTGCAAGGCGGTGTCCTTACCCACTGGACCACCAGGGGAAGCCCAGAAAGCCACTTCTTAAAATGTTGCATGTTTAACTAACCTGAAAGGAGCTATCTGTCTAGAATGGTGGGGGTATGTTTTGATAATATTACAACGAAAAGAAACAGTGGTTGTCTCTTTTCTTTGCACCAGATACAATGACTTTCCATTCACGTATAAATCCTGTCAAACTATTTGTTCTCAGTTACTCAGCTGTGTTCAACTCCTTGCGATCTTATGGACTGTAGCCCACCAGGTTCCTCTGTCCATGGGATTCCCCAGATAAGAATACTGGCATGGATTGCCATTTCCTCTTCCAGGGGATCTTTCCAACCCAGGGACTGAGTCTGCATCTCCTGCATTGGCAGGTGGGTTCTTTACCACTGAGCCATCTTGGAAGCCAGTCAAACTATCTACAGGTACTTGAATGATAATACAACCTGAAGATCGATCAGTTTCATAGATTTATGAAATTCAATTGCCAGTGCCTCTTTATTTGTATCAAATGTGATGATAACAAACACTAACACTTGATATTTCTGGGTAACTATGTGCTAGGGGAAATGTAGAGATATAGAAATAGGTACAGCAATAAATACAGACATAGAGAAAGCTATAGAGATAAACATATACATTAACATAGCTTTCAAAACTACAATACTGAGGTGTGCATCCCTAGCACAATATCTGGCTCTTCATTAGTGCTCCAACATTTGTTTAATGAGCAGAACAAGTACCAAAGAATAGCTTCTGTTGCATTTTGCAAGGATTACAATTTAAGCTGACTCCTCTTTTCACTTGTTTAAAATTTCTTTGTGAGAGAAACAGTATTCAGGATGACCAACATGAGGGGCACAAGCCCTTTCCGCTTTCAGAGATACTAAAATACATTCCTATGTTAAACCAGTGACCTAGAATGCAATTGCTTCTTTTGCCCCTATATTTCTCAGTACCCTTCAGAAAATAAGCAAGACTTAATAGTCTTGCCCTTTCCTTGTCATCTACAGAAGTATGTGTGAGTTAGTCCTTGAAATAATGCGAGGAACCGATTTAGAAACCATTCTATAAAGTCGCTGTCACTGTATCTATTCTAAGGATACCATTGAGGATGCTTTTATTACTTCCAACAATGTCCTCTTTAACTAACCTGAAAGGAGCTATCTGTCTAGAATGGTGGGGGTATGTTTTGATAATATTACAACGAAAAGAAACAGTGGTTGTCTCTTTTCTTTGCACCAGATACAATGACTTTCCATTCACGTATAAATCCTGTCAAACTATTTGTTCTCAGTTACTCAGCTGTGTTCAACTCCTTGCGATCTTATGGACTGTAGCCCACCAGGTTCCTCTGTCCATGGGATTCCCCAGATAAGAATACTGGCATGGATTGCCATTTCCTCTTCCAGGGGATCTTTCCAACCCAGGGACTGAGTCTGCATCTCCTGCATTGGCAGGTGGGTTCTTTACCACTGAGCCATCTTGGAAGCCAGTCAAACTATCTACAGGTACTTGAATGATAATACAACCTGAAGATCGATCAGTTTCATAGATTTATGAAATTCAATTGCCAGTGCCTCTTTATTTGTATCAAATGTGATGATAACAAACACTAACACTTGATATTTCTGGGTAACTATGTGCTATGGGAGATGTAGAGATATAGAAATAGGTACAGCAATAAATACAGACATAGAGAAAGCTATAGAGATAAACATATACATTAACATAGCTTTCAAAACTACAATACTGAGGTGTGCATCCCTAGCACAATATCTGGCTCTTCATTAGTGCTCCAACATTTGTTTAATGAGCAGAACAAGTACCAAAGAATAGCTTCTGTTGCATTTTGCAAGGATTACAATTTAAGCTGACTCCTCTTTTCACTTGTTTAAAATTTCTTTGTGAGAGAAACAGTATTCAGGATGACCAACATGAGGGGCACAAGCCCTTTCCGCTTTCAGAGATACTAAAATACATTCCTATGTTAAACCAGTGACCTAGAATGCAATTGCTTCTTTTGCCCCTATATTTCTCAGTACCCTTCAGAAAATAAGCAAGACTTAATAGTCTTGCCCTTTCCTTGTCATCTACAGAAGTATGTGTGAGTTAGTCCTTGAAATAATGCGAGGAACCGATTTAGAAACCATTCTATAAAGTCGCTGTCACTGTATCTATTCTAAGGATACCATTGAGGATGCTTTTATTACTTCCAACAATGTCCTCTTTATGAAGAACTTCAGGAAAAATCTTTGTCAGCTCTTAGTACCAAGAACAAATGATCATTATTGTTCCTGAGCAATGGGTTGTATACCTAATAAGATCAACTTTGGCATGGGAGTTGCAGAAAGTTGGAGCTAAATTTGAGATCCAATAGGCTCTTGCAGTTTTCACTGTAGTCTTGACTCCTCTTTTCTCTCCTCAGTTGTTTTAAATATCTCTCGCCTCAGTTTCAGTGCATTTCCTTTTGTCATATTTTAGCCATCACTGTCAAGTACACTCTTGTTTTGGAAGAAAGTTGATAATAGATATTTCCTTATTTTAAACAATATTACTATGTAAACAAATTTTTTCTAGGCACCCAGTTTGTTCTAGGAAAATGGGTTTAACTCTGCTATCCACTACAATAATGCTGTGATTTAGGTTTCACATATTTTACACTGAAGAAATTCAGTGTCAGGGTTGTTAAATAATATGCCTATGGGGAACAGAACTATATCCTTGGTGAACTGAATCTCAAAGTCCAGTATTTTTGTCTCCAAATTCATAGCTTCCTTTGGAATTAATTCAGACTCACTTTATATTTGTATAATAAATCTGGGTTATTTCAGAAATAATTTGCTTATGTTTGAAGGGGAAAGTCACTCAGTTTTATCTGACCCTTTGAGACCCATGAATGAGTCATGGAATTCTCCAGGCAACAATACTAGAGTGGGTAGCCTTTCCCTTCTCCAGGGGATCTTCCCATCCTAGGGATCGAACCCAGGTCTCTCACACTGCGGCAGATTCCTTACCACCTGAACTACAAGGGAAGTCCCTTACTTATGTTTAGAAGACTTTTTTAGGTTATGGAGAATTAAGCATCCATTTCTCTGACATCTTTGTTAAAATAATCATCCCTTGGTGCTGGACTATGTAATATAGCTGAAATAATATTTAACCTACTTTTTAGTTTTCAGTATGTTCCTATGCTTATTCTTTTGCATTCTCTTTAGTAAAGTCACATTTCACAGAAGTTAAAACCCTTTAAATCGCTGTCACTTCCTAAGGATACCATTGAGGATGCTTTTATTACTTCCAACAATGTCCTCTTTATGAAGAACTTCAGGAAAAATCTTTGTCAGCTCTTAGTACCAAGAACAAATGATCATTATTGTTCCTGAGCAATGGGTTGTATACCTAATAAGATCAACTTTGGCATGGGAGTTGCAGAAAGTTGGAGCTAAATTTGAGATCCAATAGGCTCTTGCAGTTTTCACTGTAGTCTTGACTCCTCTTTTCTCTCCTCAGTTGTTTTAAATATCTCTCGCCTCAGTTTCAGTGCATTTCCTTTTGTCATATTTTAGCCATCACTGTCAAGTACACTCTTGTTTTGGAAGAAAGTTGATAATAGATATTTCCTTATTTTAAACAATATTACTATGTAAACAAATTTTTTCTAGGCACCCAGTTTGTTCTAGGAAAATGGGTTTAACTCTGCTATCCACTACAATAATGCTGTGATTTAGGTTTCACATATTTTACACTGAAGAAATTCAGTGTCAGGGTTGTTAAATAATATGCCTATGGGGAACAGAACTATATCCTTGGTGAACTGAATCTCAAAGTCCAGTATTTTTGTCTCCAAATTCATAGCTTCCTTTGGAATTAATTCAGACTCACTTTATATTTGTATAATAAATCTGGGTTATTTCAGAAATAATTTGCTTATGTTTGAAGGGGAAAGTCACTCAGTTTTATCTGACCCTTTGAGACCCATGAATGAGTCATGGAATTCTCCAGGCAACAATACTAGAGTGGGTAGCCTTTCCCTTCTCCAGGGGATCTTCCCATCCTAGGGATCGAACCCAGGTCTCTCACACTGCGGCAGATTCCTTACCACCTGAACTACAAGGGAAGTCCCTTACTTATGTTTAGAAGACTTTTTTAGGTTATGGAGAATTAAGCATCCATTTCTCTGACATCTTTGTTAAAATAATCATCCCTTGGTGCTGGACTATGTAATATAGCTGAAATAATATTTAACCTACTTTTTAGTTTTCAGTATGTTCCTATGCTTATTCTTTTGCATTCTCTTTAGTAAAGTCAAGCAGGTGTTGTCCCAGTAGGTAGTCCTTATGTCAAAAGTATGGTAACTATAAATATCTATGTTTAATCTATACTGACTGCCTCTGAACCACTAGGCTATGAAGCAACAACTTATAATGAACTCCACTGAGGTAGTGAATTTGGAACTTTGTCATTTCTTTAATCCCCAAACCTGTCATGTCTTTATTCATTTATGCCTATTCTGCATATTATATATGGAAAATAGGGGACCATCTCTAGTTTCATAAATGATGGCATTGCTGAACATGATCCTTATTTAACACAAATAGCAGGTGGCCACCGTCTGTTATTATTGTAAGTCAAATGATTTTACTTTGTATCCTTGCTGATTTGCCCTTGTTATATGTACTTTGTGCAGAACATGAAATCTGTAAATAATATTAAACACAAAAATGAACTTAATCTTTATAAACAATATTTTAGAAATCTGGCCATTCAAACTGGACTTTTATTGTTTTTTGTTTATACGGTAGGACCATCAAGTCTGAAGGGAGAATGTATGTCAAATTAAACTGAGGGGCAGTCAGTTGTGTAAAGACGCCACTGAAATGCTGAAATAGGGGAAAATCATTATTTGCTCAGTCACCAATTCATGTCTAATTCTTTGCAGTTCCATGGAATGCAGCACGCCAGGCTTCCCTGCGTTATACTATCTCCCAGAGTTTGTTCAGATTCATGTCCATTGAGGCACTGATGCTATCTAACCATCTCATCCTCTGCCTACTGTTTTAAAACCATTATAAAACAATATAAAAAATTGCTCAGAGTGAGGACAACCTGAGCGCTGTGGGTTGACTTCTCCAGGAGCACATTCTGAGTCGCTACGATTCGGGTTCAGGAAGGTTTCCGCAGACTGCTAGGAGGAAGCCAGGAAAGTGGGACGGAGCAGCTGCGCTGAGGTGCCGTGGCAGCAGCCACCCAGCTTCAGTCAATGCCACAAAACCTGGAAGCTGAGATGACTCTTCAGAGATGTCTCCATCCAAAGGCCCCAGACTTTATTGCTAAGGCGTCTTATTCAGGAAGAGGATATCGCTATTTCTAAACTCTGGATTGGAGTAGGAAAATGTCAATTTTAAATACTTATATTATAAAAGTTAGAAGTAACTAATAAAAGAATGAAACCATTCTGCAAAATTAACCCAACATTAAGAAGAGAAAGGGGTTCCCAGGTGGTGCTAAAAGTAAAGAATCTGCCTGCAGGAGACATAAGAGACACAGGATTGATCTCTGCATCAGGAAGATCCCCTGGAGAAGGGCATGGCAACCTACTCCAGTATTCTTGCCTGGAAAAATCCCATCTCTAGTTTCATAAATGATGGCATTGCTGAACATGATCCTTATTTAACACAAATAGCAGGTGGCCACCGTCTGTTATTATTGTAAGTCAAATGATTTTACTTTGTATCCTTGCTGATTTGCCCTTGTTATATGTACTTTGTGCAGAACATGAAATCTGTAAATAATATTAAACACAAAAATGAACTTAATCTTTATAAACAATATTTTAGAAATCTGGCCATTCAAACTGGACTTTTATTGTTTTTTGTTTATACGGTAGGACCATCAAGTCTGAAGGGAGAATGTATGTCAAATTAAACTGAGGGGCAGTCAGTTGTGTAAAGACGCCACTGAAATGCTGAAATAGGGGAAAATCATTATTTGCTCAGTCACCAATTCATGTCTAATTCTTTGCAGTTCCATGGAATGCAGCACGCCAGGCTTCCCTGCGTTATACTATCTCCCAGAGTTTGTTCAGATTCATGTCCATTGAGGCACTGATGCTATCTAACCATCTCATCCTCTGCCTACTGTTTTAAAACCATTATAAAACAATATAAAAAATTGCTCAGAGTGAGGACAACCTGAGCGCTGTGGGTTGACTTCTCCAGGAGCACATTCTGAGTCGCTACGATTCGGGTTCAGGAAGGTTTCCGCAGACTGCTAGGAGGAAGCCAGGAAAGTGGGACGGAGCAGCTGCGCTGAGGTGCCGTGGCAGCAGCCACCCAGCTTCAGTCAATGCCACAAAACCTGGAAGCTGAGATGACTCTTCAGAGATGTCTCCATCCAAAGGCCCCAGACTTTATTGCTAAGGCGTCTTATTCAGGAAGAGGATATCGCTATTTCTAAACTCTGGATTGGAGTAGGAAAATGTCAATTTTAAATACTTATATTATAAAAGTTAGAAGTAACTAATAAAAGAATGAAACCATTCTGCAAAATTAACCCAACATTAAGAAGAGAAAGGGGTTCCCAGGTGGTGCTAAAAGTAAAGAATCTGCCTGCAGGAGACATAAGAGACACAGGATTGATCTCTGCATCAGGAAGATCCCCTGGAGAAGGGCATGGCAACCTACTCCAGTATTCTTGCCTGGAAAAATCCCATGGACAGAGGAGCCTGGAGGGCTACAGCTCACAGAGTTGCAAAGAATCAGACATGACCGAAGTGACTCAGCACACATGCATGAACATTTATTGTGTTAAAAACTAGATCCTTGTACTATTTGAAAAACTCAAAATCAAGAAAAATGAAAAAAAACTTTAATTAAAATATGAAACCAGGGCTTCCTTGGTAGTCCACTGGGTAGAGTCCGCCTTGCAGTACAAGGGGCACCAGTTTGATCTCTGGCCGGAAAAGAGCCCATGTGCCACAGAGAGGCTAGACCAGTGTGTCCAATTATGAGCCAGAACTCTGGAGCACATGTGCCCAGAGCCAGAGCTCTGCAGCAAGAGAGGCCACTGCAATGGGAGGCCCACACAGGCCAAAAAATAAAGATGGATGAAAATAAATAAACAATAAAAGAGGCCAAAATTGAAAAAAGAAACCAAAAACATTTGAATAAAATATAGGAGAAGATTACATATGCTCTGAATAGAAATGGCATTTCTAAATAAACAGGATATGTATCTATTATAAATAGTGGAAAACAGAAAAATTTGACTATTAGTTACAAGAAAGTATCTGTGATCAACATAAAGAATGCTAAGTGGTCGTGTAAAATCTATAGGAATTTTATTTCACAAATAATAGCTTAGAGTTTATATTCATGTTATACAGTGTGTTCTTAGAAATTAATAGGAAAAAGAGGGGCTTCTCTGGTGGTCCATTGAGTAAAGAGTCTGCCTTGCTGTGCAAGGGGCACTGGTTCGATCCCTGGCCTGGGAATATCCCATGTGCTGCAGAGCGGCTGGCCCAGTATGTCCAATTGCCAGCTAGCAATCTGAAGTGCATGCACCCAGAGCTGGTGCTCTGCAGAGAAGGCCCACACATGCCAAAGAATAAAGATGTATGAAAAATAAAAATGATGACTTAGATGCAAAAATAAATCTATAAAATGATATTTAAAAAAAAAATAGTAAGAAAAAGAAGTGAAAAGAGAAATCTCTGAAGAAGAAACCAGAAATTCAAGAAAAAAATGAGGAGGAGAGGAAGAAGGAACAATACAGGAGTAGAAAAAACAAACAAACAAACAAAATATATATATATATATATATATATATATATAGTATATATATATATATATATATATATATATTGTCTGCCAGAGAGCTAATCAGAAAAATGCAAATATAAATAAGAATGAGGCATCTTTCACTTATCAGTTGGGCAAGAGATAAAAAGTTTCATAACATCAATCTTTGGCAAGGTGGGAGGCCCTCTAACAAACCATTTGGGAGCATGCAAATTGATACAATCTTTTGAAATGCAATTTAAAAATTAACATTTAAAATTTACATATCTCTGACTAAGCAGGTTTACACTTACAAATCTATCCTCATCAGTTAAAAGATATATGTTTAGGGCTTCCCTGGTGGTCCAGTGGGTAAAGACTCCACCTTGCAGTGAAAGGGATACCGGTTCGATTCCTGGCCCAGGAAGATCCCATGTGCTGCGGAGCAACTGGACCCGTGTATCCAATTATGAGCCAGAGCTTTGAGGCACATACGCCCAGAGCCAGTGCTCTGTAGCGACAGAGGCCACTGCAATGGGAGGCCCACACAGGCCAAAGAATAAAGATAGATGAAAATAAATTTTTAAAAAAGGGGGAAAAAACTATATGCTTAAGGATGTTCATGCAGTTTATTATGTTTATCCATGGGAAAACAATGAAATAAATTATGCTATAAATGCAGTATTCGAACACTGGACTGTTTTGAAAATAAGAAATGAGTAGATCTGTTGGCAGTAAGATGACCACACTGCTGTTGCTCCTGCTGTTTACTCACTAAATTGTAGCTGATACTTTGCGACCCCATGGACTATAACACACTAGAAGCCTCTGTCCATGGAATTCTCCAGGCAAGAATACTGGAGTGGGTTGCCATTTATTCCTCCAGCAGATCTTCCCTCCTGCATCTCCTGCTTGTTAGGCAAATTCTTTCGCATTGAGCCACGTGGGAAGCCCCAAGATCATAATAGAATGTCAAATCAAAAAAGGTAAATAGCAAAGTTATAATTTCACTTTCACAAATATATGGATATTTTAGAGTATACATAATGCATGGGCAAATCTTAATTATGTAAATATGAGGAAAATGCTAAACCACAAATCCTTAGAGTAATTATTCTGGTGAATAGTACTGGGTAGTGGGGCCAGAATTTTTATTTCTTATTTTGTTAATACTTTGTAGGATTATAGGAGATTTTCCCTTTATGTTTGTGGTGGGAGGGGTGCTACTAATTTTCAAACATAAAATTTTCTGAAAAGAAAGTACAAAGAGTTTCTGAGAAGGACATTTAGACAAAAGAAATAACATGTTAATGGAAAAGAAAAAACAGTGGAAGGTTTAGAGATAGTAGTAATTAATAGTAAAAGCTGTACAGGTCTTAAATCTATCATCTAAAACCCGCTGGGCCAGATGTTTTTTGGAACTCAGACTTTTTTTCCAGATTTTATAAAGGTAATAGGGTGTGTTGACCTATACAGGGGAAGGGAGGGGAGAAATGAACAGTGAAGGAAAAGAAAGTCAGATAAAAAAGGGGAAAGGGGGTGGGGTGACACAAGAAGAACCTTGTGTGTGATGCCATCAACATTCCGTGGAAGCAAACTGTGGCCTGGGGTTGTGAAATCATTCTCGTAAATGGAGAATAATCTGGCAGAACCTCACAATTCGAGCAGGAAATACTGGAAACTGCAGTTAGGCATGAGTATGTCTACAGTGATAGCACAAACCAATGAAAATAAGAAATGAGTAGATCTGTTGGCAGTAAGATGACCACACTGCTGTTGCTCCTGTGTTTACCACAAATGTTTGAAAAAACGAAATGCGAGCCTTTTGGAGTAAGATGACCACACTGCTGTTGCTCCTGCTGTTTACTCGATAATGTCTGATACTTTGCGACCCCATGGACTATAACACACTAGAAGCCTCTGTCCATGGAATTCTCCAGGCAAGAATACTGGAGTGGGTTGCCATTTATTCCTCCAGCAGATCTTCCCTCCTGCATCTCCTGCTTGTTAGGCAAATTCTTTCGCATTGAGCCACGTGGGAAGCCCCAAGATCATAATAGAATGTCAAATCAAAAAAGGTAAATAGCAAAGTTATAATTTCACTTTCACAAATATATGGATATTTTAGAGTATACATAATGCATGGGCAAATCTTAATTATGTAAATATGAGGAAAATGCTAAACCACAAATCCTTAGAGTAATTATTCTGGTGAATAGTACTGGGTAGTGGGGCCAGAATTTTTATTTCTTATTTTGTTAATACTTTGTAGGATTATAGGAGATTTTCCCTTTATGTTTGTGGTGGGAGGGGTGCTACTAATTTTCAAACATAAAATTTTCTGAAAAGAAAGTACAAAGAGTTTCTGAGAAGGACATTTAGACAAAAGAAATAACATGTTAATGGAAAAGAAAAAACAGTGGAAGGTTTAGAGATAGTAGTAATTAATAGTAAAAGCTGTACAGGTCTTAAATCTATCATCTAAAACCCGCTGGGCCAGATGTTTTTTGGAACTCAGACTTTTTTTCCAGATTTTATAAAGGTAATAGGGTGTGTTGACCTATACAGGGGAAGGGAGGGGAGAAATGAACAGTGAAGGAAAAGAAAGTCAGATAAAAAAGGGGAAAGGGGGTGGGGTGACACAAGAAGAACCTTGTGTGTGATGCCATCAACATTCCGTGGAAGCAAACTGTGGCCTGGGGTTGTGAAATCATTCTCGTAAATGGAGAATAATCTGGCAGAACCTCACAATTCGAGCAGGAAATACTGGAAACTGCAGTTAGGCACAACCATGAGTATGTCTACAGTGATAGACACATGAAATTATCTGAAGCATTGGGAACTGAGAGAAAATTGTGAAAATGCAGGCTTTCATCATACACTTCAAGGCATTACTGTATTATAGTGGTATTGCCATGTTCCATAACAATTCTGATTTATGATGAAGCTAACAGTATTTTCTGGTCTTGCTATGGCTCTGTCTCAATGTTGCATGGCAGTTTCTCATCTTTATTTAGTCTCTGAGCTGAGGACAGCTTGGCAGAAATCTGCCCAAGAGGCTCATGAGCAACCCACTCACACCTACAAACCCCAGTGAATGCCACTCACAGATGGCCAGTTCCCCCCACAAGCGTGATTACATCAATCATCAGTGAATCAAGCCCAGTGCTTTTTATTATGAAACCTTTGTCCTGAAGTGACTTGCTCAGCAACATGTGCTGTGCTATGTGAAGTCACTTCTGTCGTGTCTGACTCTTTTTGACCCTATGGACCAGAGCCCACAAGGCTCCTCAACCCATAGGATTCTCCAGGTACGAATACTGGAGTGGGCTGCCATGCCCTCCTCCAAGGGATCTTTCTGGAGAAGATTCCTTCCTGCTCAAGAACATACAGTTAGTGAAAGATCTGTGACCTGGAACTATTGCTCTTGGCTTGGCACAGTCTCTCCAGCAAACAAGGACAATGCTTTTGAAAACGTTCACAAAGGGAAAATCTAACTCACTGAGTTCTGGAGGTATTCTACGTGGGAGTTTTACCCCTATTTTTCAATGGTTTACTTTAGCTTGGCATGTACTCTCACCTGTTGAGGAGGTCTATGTTGAGTCAACAATAAGAAAGAATGTCAATTCTATGCGGTGACCATCTACTGAGAAGTCACTAATATTACTGCATGTGGCATGAGGTACTCATTGTTCATTACAGGAAGTGAGCATGAAAGAGGAGTCACACATATGAATCCTGTTCAAGCCAAGACAAGAAAGAAGGGAAAGACCACTGACATCTCACTAAAAAGAGTCCTGACTCAGCCCTTGGCTCAGCACTGCCTTAAGAGGTGATGGTGTGTCTGATGATATCGCAAAATAAGATTAGAGGCTGATTAAACAACTCAAATGGGGGAAGCGGCAATGCAGACAACACTTCATTTATTATTCATTCTTTTATAGTCTAAGTATTTCCAGATTCCTAGAATATGTTGTGAGTTTTTTTATTCTGCACTGGAACAAAACTGAAAAATCTCTACAAAAGCATGGTTACAAATAAAGTTAGCATTCAACCATAATAACATTATTTTGTTTCAGCCAATATTTTACGAGTCTAGTGTTACAGCTTGCAATTTTCCTTTCGTTTCAGGTTTTTGAGTAAACAAATGTATTACCATGACTAAGAGATGACTAGACAGAAGCCATTATGTTTTAGATGTGCTTTAAGACAACTCTCATCATTCAAACTCCTGCCTCTTTAGTTCCACAGACAGAATCTATCCTTCCTTGACATGCTTTCTTTTAAAAACTTACAAAGATCAAAGCAATGAAATCAAAACCACTTTTCCAAAAATTTAAATCACATTGTAATTCGGACTGTAGGCTCAAGGCCTCCTTTTCTTTTCTTCAAACTTTCCCTACGTCTTTATTAGAAAATGCCACCACAATGTGTCATATTCATAGCCATAGTAACAAAGGCACTTTGAAAGTCTTCATAAAGAGATAATTAGTAAGAACTCTGGCTGCAAGTTGCAAAAAGGCTCTTTAAAACGTTCAAATGGAAAACTCCAGGGTATCTGAGTTTGTACTCGGGGTTCCCTATTTTCAATGGTTTACTTTAGCTTGGCATGTACTCTCACCTGTTGAGGAGGTCTATGTTGAGTCAACAATAAGAAAGAATGTCAATTCTATGCGGTGACCATCTACTGAGAAGTCACTAATATTACTGCATGTGGCATGAGGTACTCATTGTTCATTACAGGAAGTGAGCATGAAAGAGGAGTCACACATATGAATCCTGTTCAAGCCAAGACAAGAAAGAAGGGAAAGACCACTGACATCTCACTAAAAAGAGTCCTGACTCAGCCCTTGGCTCAGCACTGCCTTAAGAGGTGATGGTGTGTCTGATGATATCGCAAAATAAGATTAGAGGCTGATTAAACAACTCAAATGGGGGAAGCGGCAATGCAGACAACACTTCATTTATTATTCATTCTTTTATAGTCTAAGTATTTCCAGATTCCTAGAATATGTTGTGAGTTTTTTTATTCTGCACTGGAACAAAACTGAAAAATCTCTACAAAAGCATGGTTACAAATAAAGTTAGCATTCAACCATAATAACATTATTTTGTTTCAGCCAATATTTTACGAGTCTAGTGTTACAGCTTGCAATTTTCCTTTCGTTTCAGGTTTTTGAGTAAACAAATGTATTACCATGACTAAGAGATGACTAGACAGAAGCCATTATGTTTTAGATGTGCTTTAAGACAACTCTCATCATTCAAACTCCTGCCTCTTTAGTTCCACAGACAGAATCTATCCTTCCTTGACATGCTTTCTTTTAAAAACTTACAAAGATCAAAGCAATGAAATCAAAACCACTTTTCCAAAAATTTAAATCACATTGTAATTCGGACTGTAGGCTCAAGGCCTCCTTTTCTTTTCTTCAAACTTTCCCTACGTCTTTATTAGAAAATGCCACCACAATGTGTCATATTCATAGCCATAGTAACAAAGGCACTTTGAAAGTCTTCATAAAGAGATAATTAGTAAGAACTCTGGCTGCAAGTTGCAAAACCAACTAGAGCTTGCTTTAGTTACAAAGGAAGTGGAAATGTAAAACAAGATAGAAGGGTGTCATGAAAGCTTATTTTAGAATGCCTGGAAATGTGAACAGAAAATATATCAGACATTCTATTTTTGCCTTGGTGGTTCTCTAAACATCTTTGTCCTCTCTTCTCTGCAGATCATTTCTCTGGCTTTCCATTTCATATGACAGATGAAGATCAAATCAAAGCTCCCAAGAGTACAGCATCTCTCAAAGTAGTACTGAACCAGAGTTTGTTAGTCCAGAATCAAAAATTTTGGAGTAGAATTTAACTGTCTTGAATCAGGTATCTACCCTTTATCCAATCAGCTATGGTCAGAGAGGTATTATGATCAGAAACCCACCATTATGAAGGAAAGTTAGGGAGAGGGTTCCACTTAAGAACATCATTTAATATATACTCTGAAATGTGTCTACTAAAGCATACTCATCAGGTCCTCCAAGACAAACACACCCTTCTTACACATGCAATTCTAAAGATGCTTTCACATAATGTTGTAGGCAGACTTCTAAGACGGTCTCCATGATTTTCATCTCCTAATACTCATGTCCTTGTATAGCCCTCACCCTTGAATGTAGGGACTTTCTTCTAACCAAGAGAATATGGCAAAGATGATTGTAATTGTGTCACTTCTATGATTATATTATGAAAGACTGTAACTTCAGGACTTCAGGATATTCTTTCTATTGCTTTCTTGATTTGGACACTTTGATGAAGCAAGGTGCCATATTGTAGAAGCCCACTTGAGGGTCAACCTCTGACCAATAACCAGCAAGGAACTAAGATTCTCAGTCCAGTGACCCATGAGAAACTGAATCCTTCCAAAAGACACACAATTTTGAGAGCAGATTCTTCTCCAGTCAAACTCTGAGATGACTGCAGCAGGCAATACCTTAATTGCAGTCCATGAGAGAGCCCAAAACAAAGGCTCAGCTAAGCTGTGCTTACATTCATAACTCACAGAAGTTCTGAGACAATAAATGCATGTTATTTTAAGTTGTTAAGTTTGGGAACAACCTGGTACACAGTGATAATAAATGCACATAACATGCTCTACTTATGCTATTTACAACTGCAAACACACTCCTCCCCAGTCTTATAAGGGGACCATCCGAAGTCATGAACTGATCTTTCATCCAGAGGTAATATATTTGAGCCACTTTGTCCCCAGTTTATAATCTCTGGATGACTACCATCATACCTCTGATAACAATACTTAGTAAATGGTGACCTCTTTCTAAATGAAAATTTTAATAGTTGACTTTAAAAACATTTATTAAGACTTTTGCCTTGTGGTTAAATCCCCCAGATCATTTCTCTCGCCTTCCATTTCATATGACAGATGAAGATCAAATCAAAGCTCCCAAGAGTACAGCATCTCTCAAAGTAGTACTGAACCAGAGTTTGTTAGTCCAGAATCAAAAATTTTGGAGTAGAATTTAACTGTCTTGAATCAGGTATCTACCCTTTATCCAATCAGCTATGGTCAGAGAGGTATTATGATCAGAAACCCACCATTATGAAGGAAAGTTAGGGAGAGGGTTCCACTTAAGAACATCATTTAATATATACTCTGAAATGTGTCTACTAAAGCATACTCATCAGGTCCTCCAAGACAAACACACCCTTCTTACACATGCAATTCTAAAGATGCTTTCACATAATGTTGTAGGCAGACTTCTAAGACGGTCTCCATGATTTTCATCTCCTAATACTCATGTCCTTGTATAGCCCTCACCCTTGAATGTAGGGACTTTCTTCTAACCAAGAGAATATGGCAAAGATGATTGTAATTGTGTCACTTCTATGATTATATTATGAAAGACTGTAACTTCAGGACTTCAGGATATTCTTTCTATTGCTTTCTTGATTTGGACACTTTGATGAAGCAAGGTGCCATATTGTAGAAGCCCACTTGAGGGTCAACCTCTGACCAATAACCAGCAAGGAACTAAGATTCTCAGTCCAGTGACCCATGAGAAACTGAATCCTTCCAAAAGACACACAATTTTGAGAGCAGATTCTTCTCCAGTCAAACTCTGAGATGACTGCAGCAGGCAATACCTTAATTGCAGTCCATGAGAGAGCCCAAAACAAAGGCTCAGCTAAGCTGTGCTTACATTCATAACTCACAGAAGTTCTGAGACAATAAATGCATGTTATTTTAAGTTGTTAAGTTTGGGAACAACCTGGTACACAGTGATAATAAATGCACATAACATGCTCTACTTATGCTATTTACAACTGCAAACACACTCCTCCCCAGTCTTATAAGGGGACCATCCGAAGTCATGAACTGATCTTTCATCCAGAGGTAATATATTTGAGCCACTTTGTCCCCAGTTTATAATCTCTGGATGACTACCATCATACCTCTGATAACAATACTTAGTAAATGGTGACCTCTTTCTAAATGAAAATTTTAATAGTTGACTTTAAAAACATTTATTAAGAACCTATAATTTGCCTATCACTGTTTTAAGTACCTGGAGTCTTTCAGTGAAGAGAACATATAAAGATCTTTGTTGCTATAATCTTGTATCCTAGCACAGTTAGATTTTTAAAAACACCAGACAAAATAAATACTAATAAATATGCATTTGGTTAAGTCTGAGATACAATTTTTTTTCACATTTTTAATGACTGTAATATCTGGGTACATCAAACAGTTGATGGCATATCATGATTTGATGGACAGCTTTTCTTCCTTCTTAGCTGTACCTAAAATAATGGTACATTTTAAAGTGGCTGATTCTTGGCTTTGTTGATTGTATCAATTACATAGTATATTAGAAGACAGAAATAGTTTGGGGATTAAAAAGTTGAGTCAGAAAAGGGGAATTCAGGCTGGGATAGGTGGGAGACACAAGATGGTCATATTAAATAGGATGGCCTTGGTAGACATTGCCTTGACTTATTAAAAAGGTGATATTTAAGCAAAGCCTTGAAGGTATGAGGGAGGTAGCTAAGCGGATACTCAAAAAGAAAAGCACTGTAGCCAGAACACCTGGGGAGAGGTCCTGAGGCAGAAACATGCCTGGCATTTTCCATAGCAGCCCACCGGCCTGTAGCTGGAGCATACCTGGCAAGAAGGAGAGACGGAGAGGAAGGTAGTGGATTGATGGGTGTCTATTCAGGCAAGACTTTGGGAGGTGGATGTGACGACTATGGTTTTATACTCTGGATAAGTAATGGCAGCCACTAAAGGGTTTAAGATGAGCGATTACTTAAGCTTTAAATGCATTGCTCTTGACTACTGTGCTGAGATTAGACTACACTCAAGCAGAGGTTCTGCTACTGTTTAATCATTTGCATTTCCCACTAAAAATATTGTATGTTATGTTCCTCTTTTTTTTGGTTCATCTCACTCCAGTGTCGGGAAATTTTTTTTAAAAGTCATATTTCCTTTTCATGGTTGCTGTAACTAGACCTAAGTTTTAACTTTGATTATATATGTTTTGTTGTGAAAGAATGAAAGATAATAAACAAACAACAAAACTTTGTAAAAGTAAAAAGTAAAATAAAAATTAAAAGAAGAAAAGAATGAAAGATACTGAGGATGTCTCTTTTTATGCTTTCATTGAAGATTTATTGGATGTGAGGATAAAAACCACATATGATTTCTTAGCATATTTTTGTGAATAAAAAATTCTGTAACAACATGTAGCAGAAACTGCATACTTGTAACAAGCATGTCTCTGATTGTACACTATATATCATACTACATGCCAATAATTCTGTAAGAAAGTGTAGTCTCTAATGACTTTCTTGCTAGAGTCTGATCTTCATTGCTCTTCCCACATTTCTCATGATGCAATGAAATTTATGGTTTTAGCTAACGTCTATATCCTAAGCACACCCCAAGAAACTTCTAAATTCAGATTCACATTTCAATTGGTCACCAAATATCTCCATTAGTAAATTTCATAGAAACCACAAACACACTGTATTTAGAACTAAATTTAGCACTCTCTACTCTTAAATCTGCTCTTTTAACCTCAATTGAGTTAAACTGCTTCCTCTTCTCATCCTAATTCACCAGAACCAGGTCTCCTAGTAGATCCTAGTAATGATCCTGTAACCTTATAAACATATGAATATACATGTATTCTTTTATGTATGTGTCTACATATACTTCAGGCTTCCTCTTGCTGCTGAATTCATCTTTCTAGGTCAGCTTCCTCACGTGTGAAGAGCCAAGATTCTGAAGGACCTTAAGGAAGATACAAAATCTCTTCGAAGAAATTGGTTTTAGATAAAAGACATCTATGTTTAAGCAACAAGACGTTTTCAGATGGTTCAGCCTAGCTTTCTAGGAAACTAAATTGGGGTTTGGAGTAATGTCTCAACTAGCAATGGACTGTTAAACGTTAATCCCATCTTCCTTCGACTTGTGTTCATAGTTTTTGCCTTTGGGACTGCACACTGTGGTCTGTGCTTAGTCAAGGATAGGGATCTGCTACTCAGTATTCAGGTATTCTGTTTTTCAGGATTTGTGTTCCTCTCCCAAAGTAGGTTTCCAGTACAGTTTTATTGAGGAAAAGGCCTTGCAAGAATGTAACATCTTCCATTAATGACAACTATATGTCTCGCTTCCTCAATTCAGGAAATTGATATAAAAAAATACAAAAATGGGGGAAAATGATTCTCAAATTTCACAATTCTCTGATTTAATTCCACTGCTAGATTTTCATTTTCCTGAACCTGTTTGGATGTCAGCTCTGCAGCAAAATATCTGTCTAACACAAGGCTTTAGAGAACAGATGCAGAAGAGATTAGGCTCTGCCTTAAAACAACTTGCTGCATGCATTTGGGGATTGAAAATGGGGAGGATTAATTTATGGTATTGGCCCATATAATGCCCGTTTGATTTCTCTTGAGATTTATTTTCATTTGCTCTACTGTCGTACAATCCTTACTATTTCAGTAAGTGGTTAATCTTATTCTCTATTAGGATGAGTCCTATTTGAAGCACAGTGTGGTCCATCTGCCAATAATATTGCTTAAATAATGCAAATGCTGGCATTTATCATAAAGCCCTCCAGTAGACTGATTAACTTCAGAATTACATTTTATGGATTCTCGCTATATTTCACTTGTACAGATTCAGTTTGACAGCTCAGAGTCCACGACACACCAGAAACCTGGGAGCATTATTGCAGCTATCCACATTTACAGGCACAACAATGGAGAAAGAACAGTCCAAAACAAAAGAGGCTCTCTAGGTGATGATTATTTTATAACTGCTTCAATTGGTGAAAAGGAGTTATTGAGGATGAAGAAGTAGCTGTGTCACATATACTCAGGCTTCCTCTTGCTCTTCAAGCAAGGGAAGACGTTTTAAACAAAATCTCTTAAGAAATTGGTTTTAGATAAAAGACATCTATGTTTAAGCAACAAGACGTTTTCAGATGGTTCAGCCTAGCTTTCTAGGAAACTAAATTGGGGTTTGGAGTAATGTCTCAACTAGCAATGGACTGTTAAACGTTAATCCCATCTTCCTTCGACTTGTGTTCATAGTTTTTGCCTTTGGGACTGCACACTGTGGTCTGTGCTTAGTCAAGGATAGGGATCTGCTACTCAGTATTCAGGTATTCTGTTTTTCAGGATTTGTGTTCCTCTCCAATGTAGGTTTCCAGTACAGTTTTATTGAGGAAAAGGCCTTGCAAGAATGTAACATCTTCCATTAATGACAACTATATGTCTCGCTTCCTCAATTCAGGAAATTGATATAAAAAAATACAAAAATGGGGGAAAATGATTCTCAAATTTCACAATTCTCTGATTTAATTCCACTGCTAGATTTTCATTTTCCTGAACCTGTTTGGATGTCAGCTCTGCAGCAAAATATCTGTCTAACACAAGGCTTTAGAGAACAGATGCAGAAGAGATTAGGCTCTGCCTTAAAACAACTTGCTGCATGCATTTGGGGATTGAAAATGGGGAGGATTAATTTATGGTATTGGCCCATATAATGCCCGTTTGATTTCTCTTGAGATTTATTTTCATTTGCTCTACTGTCGTACAATCCTTACTATTTCAGTAAGTGGTTAATCTTATTCTCTATTAGGATGAGTCCTATTTGAAGCACAGTGTGGTCCATCTGCCAATAATATTGCTTAAATAATGCAAATGCTGGCATTTATCATAAAGCCCTCCAGTAGACTGATTAACTTCAGAATTACATTTTATGGATTCTCGCTATATTTCACTTGTACAGATTCAGTTTGACAGCTCAGAGTCCACGACACACCAGAAACCTGGGAGCATTATTGCAGCTATCCACATTTACAGGCACAACAATGGAGAAAGAACAGTCCAAAACAAAAGAGGCTCTCTAGGTGATGATTATTTTATAACTGCTTCAATTGGTGAAAAGGAGTTATTGAGGATGAAGAAGTAGCTGTGTCACATGAATACTCTACCTTGAAAATAAGTTTGCATGTAGAGTTTATAACTGTAATAAACTGTACTAGTGTGTCCAATTAGGAGCCAGTGCTCTGGAGCACATGTGCCCAGAGTCGGTGCTCTGCAACGAGAGAGGCCACTGCAGTAGGAGGCCCACACAGGCCGAAGAGTGGAAATGGATGAAAAATAAATAAATAAAAATAATCAATAAAAGAAGCCAAAAATTAAAAAAAAAAAAACACCCAACTTACACCACAACTAATTTTCTAATAAGCATTTCTCATGGTGAAAAGGAAAGCCTGGTCATAGTGAAATACCTCTAGCTCCCACCAATTCACCCAATGGCTCCCACTGGCTCATTCTTGGGCCTTTGAGTCTGCTCTTTCCTCTTTACAGGTCATTTCTGACCAAGTCCTCACATTTCCAGGCTGGCTCTAATTCACTCTCCATGACTCATTTCAAGTCAGCTTCCATAACCCTCTGAATTTAGCCCTATGTACAACACATTGCAAATACCTATTTATGTCCCTGTGTCCAATTATACTGTTAGTTTCATAAAGGTTCGGACCAAATTTTCTTTTCTGTCCTCCTGCCAGTGCTCAGCACACTGCCTGAGGCACAACTGTAGTAAGTGCTGCTGGACGGTTCCACAGAGGATAGAAAGAAGGGGAGCCAGTGTATGTTAGGGAACAAGGAGTTTAAGAGGCAACAGAAAGGCAAGGTCAGGTAAGACCCTTAAAGATTGGATGCTGAGACACAGCCCTGTGTATTTATCAGCTCTGGGAAAGGAGCTATGCACAACCGCATCTGGGTTTATCATTCCCTGGGAATGGCTGGAATCAGGAGAGGCAAGGGGCTCAGAAAACATTGCCCAGTCCTGTGCCACTTCAAAAAAAAACTAAAGCAAAAAGTAGTTAGAAGTTGCTTCTTCCCATAAATCACCCAAACAAGAGATTCTCAAATTTCAGAGCTAGAGTGGGGCGAGAGGAGAAAACTGTTTGTGTGGGTGCATACATATGCTAGTCTCTAAAAAAGATTTCAGAAGTGATTTAAAAAAAAATGTAGATAAACCATCTTTTCACAATCCCACTGATATGTTAATTGATATGAAAGGCTCATATAGAACCAAGTTCAATGTAGCAAGTGAAATGAATTTTTTTCTGGAATTGCAAAATAGAAGTGTAAATGAAGGCAAATCCAGTCTGTGGAACTGTATTGAAGGATATGACTGTGTGACAAGTAAAGGGTGAGGGTCCCTGCTGTGTGGGTGGGGGCAGAGGCTGGCAGTAGGCGGCCTAAAGAGGGTAGACAGGTGTGCCACAGATGAGTCGAAGCAGAGCTAAAATGGACCAACATCAGCAACTCTGCAGGAGTTGATGGACTTTCTGAATAACTCGGCAGTCAAGAATCCTACAATGTAGGAGATTTGGGTTTGATCCCAGAGTCAGGAAGATCCCCTGGAGAAAGAAATGGCAACCTACACCAGTATTCTTACCTGGGAAACCCCAAGGACAGAGGTGCTTGGCAGTCCATGGAGTCACAAAGTGTTGGACATGACCGAGCGACTGAGCATGCAGTTTTAACAAGGACCTGACAGTTTATCTAAATATTCAACTCTGCAGAAACAGAGACCATGGGCAGAAACAGCCCCAACTCGCCCGCTGAGCACGCAAGCTGATGAATGGGAATAAGAGAGGGTAGAAAACACAGTGAAAATGCCAGGAGGCACTTCGGCACCACGAGCAGCCACCTGTCCATGGTGAACACCTGCGCATGCTTAGCAATAACTGAAGAAGGTTTATTTCATTTGTCTCTAATCTGGTCTGCCTTTGGCTCTTTGAAGCAAATATATAAAAATCTGGGCAGCTAATGGCTAAAAGTAGTGATTTGTTTCATAAGAAGGCACTGCAATCAACAAATACCTATTCAATTGTTAGATATATATGCTTAGATTTCTGTGGTTTTCTCTGAAAGAATCTGACAAGAGAAAAAAAAAAAAGACAGTATTTGCTCAATTAACTGAAAACCATGCAAGGTAAATTTGGAATCAATGCTGTGTAGTATGTTAATATAAATATATAGTTGTATAGCATTTTCATAATTGTGTAACATTTCCTATAGTATAGTAACATAAGCAGGAATTTATGGGGAAGAGTATTCTATCATGCCAAAGGGATGCGGTTATTGAGAATAATTTGGTGAGCTAGGTCACCATTTTTTAAGTTGAGAAATGAAATTTAAATAATATTAATACAGATTAAATCCTTTAGGCTTACACCTAAATTCAGTGAGAAATATGAGTTCTTCAGCTTTTATTCCAAATATTTGACTAGCAAGTGTCTTTACTTACCTCTGGGGGCTTCATAAGCTCTGAGTATTCAGAGCTGATGCTCAGGGCAGTTACTGTTTTCCTCAGCTTCTTCTTGAGAGGCACGTCCAGCTTTCTAAAAGAAAAAGATAAGGAGAGAAGAAATCTAACAGTGATTCTTCAAAATCTAGCTCATAAAGGACTCTATGTGCTAAATAAAATGAAGATACAGTGAAGTGGTTGCCTTGGCAACAATAGCCACAAAAGTAATTTTCAAACTTGGAAAAACTCTTTGTGCCTTTTTCGCTGCAGATATTTCAGGGGCGCAAGTAACAAAATTAAGAGTAAAATGATGAGGGAAATAAAGGAAGAGTCAAGCTCTTCAAGGTGGGCAGTTTGGTTAAAGCACAGCAAACTGGGAGTAGAATAAGAGGTTATGTGTCATAAAAAGCCGAAATGGGGAAGAAATGAATTATTTAGCTTGGTTCAAGGAAATAGAGGTAGATATGAAATTCGGAAAAGAAAATTTAGTCTGTCAGGAGAAATATCCCAGAGAGAGAAAAAATGAGTTAGTAGTTTGGTTATAATATTCCAGGAGAGTCTCTGAAAAGAAGGCAAAACTCCATCCTTCAGGACAATGGAAAAATGAATCATCACAAGACATTAAAGGCAATATAAGAGAAGCCATACTATTTTCAAGAGGAGTGTGAAGATTCTCTTTTCTCCCAGTCTCTGTTATGACTATTTGTTTGACATGGCCTATAATTATCATTTTAATTTAAAGAAAACCTGTAAAAATCTCCCAAAAGGGAGAAAGAAGCAAACTCATTCAGATTCAATAGCTAATGCTGTACAAGAGAAAAAAAAGACAGTATTTGCTCAATTAACTGAAAACCATGCAAGGTAAATTTGGAATCAATGCTGTGTAGTATGTTAATATAAATATATAGTTGTATAGCATTTTCATAATTGTGTAACATTTCCTATAGTATAGTAACATAAGCAGGAATTTATGGGGAAGAGTATTCTATCATGCCAAAGGGATGCGGTTATTGAGAATAATTTGGTGAGCTAGGTCACCATTTTTTAAGTTGAGAAATGAAATTTAAATAATATTAATACAGATTAAATCCTTTAGGCTTACACCTAAATTCAGTGAGAAATATGAGTTCTTCAGCTTTTATTCCAAATATTTGACTAGCAAGTGTCTTTACTTACCTCTGGGTGCTTCATAAGCTCTGAGTATTCAGAGCTGATGCTCAGGGCAGTTACTGTTTTCCTCAGCTTCTTCTTGAGAGGCACGTCCAGCTTTCTAAAAGAAAAAGATAAGGAGAGAAGAAATCTAACAGTGATTCTTCAAAATCTAGCTCATAAAGGACTCTATGTGCTAAATAAAATGAAGATACAGTGAAGTGGTTGCCTTGGCAACAATAGCCACAAAAGTAATTTTCAAACTTGGAAAAACTCTTTGTGCCTTTTTCGCTGCAGATATTTCAGGGGCGCAAGTAACAAAATTAAGAGTAAAATGATGAGGGAAATAAAGGAAGAGTCAAGCTCTTCAAGGTGGGCAGTTTGGTTAAAGCACAGCAAACTGGGAGTAGAATAAGAGGTTATGTGTCATAAAAAGCCGAAATGGGGAAGAAATGAATTATTTAGCTTGGTTCAAGGAAATAGAGGTAGATATGAAATTCGGAAAAGAAAATTTAGTCTGTCAGGAGAAATATCCCAGAGAGAGAAAAAATGAGTTAGTAGTTTGGTTATAATATTCCAGGAGAGTCTCTGAAAAGAAGGCAAAACTCCATCCTTCAGGACAATGGAAAAATGAATCATCACAAGACATTAAAGGCAATATAAGAGAAGCCATACTATTTTCAAGAGGAGTGTGAAGATTCTCTTTTCTCCCAGTCTCTGTTATGACTATTTGTTTGACATGGCCTATAATTATCATTTTTTTAATTTAAAAGACAAAACCTGTAACCACAGGATCTCCCTAAAGAGAAAGCAATGATTAATTGAACTTCATTCTTAAAAACAAAATATGCTGGCTTCTGAAAATTCTCAAAACAAGGCATATTTTCTGAGCTTGTGAAAGTGATAGTCTAATGATGGTAATGGGAGTGTTCTCTGTTGCAGCCTAACAGAGTTCTCTTCTAGCCCCTTCTGTGAAACACGGAAGGCATACCTATGGCTTAAGACTGACCATTGCAGGTTAAGCAGCTCAACAAATCCTTACATACCTTTGAGAGTGTGTCAGAAGTTACAGGGCCACTCGCTCCATTTATAAAACAAATGCCTGATTCAACCACAGACACAGGGTGTCCCAGGGCAGGTTCTCACATGCTTTCAGGGAAGAGGGGAGACTCTGTTCTTCGGCACCTTTACTTTGTCTCTCACTTTCAATATAGAAATATGATTTCTAATAACAGAGGAACTTCATATATAGATTAAAATGTAATAATAACTTATAATAATAGCACCCAACTGTGAATTAACCTCTACCTTCTCAACTTCCTAATAGTGTGATTTGCCTAGCTTTACCAAACAAAACACTGACTGCCTTTCTCTACCTCTCTGTCTCTCTCTCTCTCTCTCCAGGGTGGGGTGGGGAGGAGATTTCTTGGTCTAAGTTCAAATAGTTTAAAATTCTAAACCAGGATTCAAGCTCACTATATGCATCTCTAGTGGTCACTTTTTGGCCACTCTTCTAAAGCTGATTCTCTGGTACTCAATCTAATCCCAGTGTATAGTTTCACTATTTTTTTTTTTTTCTTATCACTTTCTATTATATGTCCTGCTGCTGCTGCTGCTGCTGCTGCTGCTGCTGCTCAGTCACTTTAGTCTTGTCCAATTCTTTGTGACCCCATGCACTGTAGCCCTCCAGGCTCCTCTGTCCATGGGCTTCTCCAGGCAAGAAGACTAGAGTGGTTTGTCATGCCCGCCTCCAGGGGATCCTCCTGATCCAGGGATCAAACCTGGGTCTTACGTCAGGCAGAATGTCTTTTGTGAATGACCTATCCAAAAATTGGGACTGTCCAAAAGGCCATCTATTTTCAAGAGGAGTGTGAAGATTCTCTTTTCTCCCAGTCTCTGTTATGACTATTTGTTTGACATGGCCTATAATTATCATTTTTTTAATTTAAAAGACAAAACCTGTAACCACAGGATCTCCCTAAAGAGAAAGCAATGATTAATTGAACTTCATTCTTAAAAACAAAATATGCTGGCTTCTGAAAATTCTCAAAACAAGGCATATTTTCTGAGCTTGTGAAAGTGATAGTCTAATGATGGTAATGGGAGTGTTCTCTGTTGCAGCCTAACAGAGTTCTCTTCTAGCCCCTTCTGTGAAACACGGAAGGCATACCTATGGCTTAAGACTGACCATTGCAGGTTAAGCAGCTCAACAAATCCTTACATACCTTTGAGAGTGTGTCAGAAGTTACAGGGCCACTCGCTCCATTTATAAAACAAATGCCTGATTCAACCACAGACACAGGGTGTCCCAGGGCAGGTTCTCACATGCTTTCAGGGAAGAGGGGAGACTCTGTTCTTCGGCACCTTTACTTTGTCTCTCACTTTCAATATAGAAATATGATTTCTAATAACAGAGGAACTTCATATATAGATTAAAATGTAATAATAACTTATAATAATAGCACCCAACTGTGAATTAACCTCTACCTTCTCAACTTCCTAATAGTGTGATTTGCCTAGCTTTACCAAACAAAACACTGACTGCCTTTCTCTACCTCTCTGTCTCTCTCTCTCTCTCTCCAGGGTGGGGTGGGGAGGAGATTTCTTGGTCTAAGTTCAAATAGTTTAAAATTCTAAACCAGGATTCAAGCTCACTATATGCATCTCTAGTGGTCACTTTTTGGCCACTCTTCTAAAGCTGATTCTCTGGTACTCAATCTAATCCCAGTGTATAGTTTCACTATTTTTTTTTTTTTTCTTATCACTTTCTATTATATGTCCTGCTGCTGCTGCTGCTGCTGCTGCTGCTGCTGCTCAGTCACTTTAGTCTTGTCCAATTCTTTGTGACCCCATGCACTGTAGCCCTCCAGGCTCCTCTGTCCATGGGCTTCTCCAGGCAAGAAGACTAGAGTGGTTTGTCATGCCCGCCTCCAGGGGATCCTCCTGATCCAGGGATCAAACCTGGGTCTTGTACGTTCCAGGCAGATTCTTTACCTCTGAGCTACCAGGAAAGCCCATTATATGGTCTACGTGAGATTAAATGAACCTCTTATACTAGTCTAAGTAAGAATATCTTGGCAGCACAAATCAGTCCCAGCCCATTTCCCTATGTCAAATGCTAATTGCTCTTTAAGATGTCACACAAATATTTTTCATCCATATTATTGTCCCTAATCCCCTATCAAGAGACATCTTTTCTTTTGCTGTCCTTTCATGGCATAATATTTCTCCTTGTTTAAACAGCATTTGTCACTGTTAACCTGGTTTGTGGTGGTGGTTTAGCTGCTAAGTGTATCTGGCTCTTTTTTTTTTTTTTTAAATCTGACTCTTTTGTGACCTCATGGACTGAAGAACATCAGGCTCTTCTATCCATGGGATTTCCCAGGCAAGAATAGTGGAGTGGGTTGCCACGTCTTTCTCCAGGTGATCATTCCCACCCAGGGATCAAACCTGCATCTCCTGTATTCCAGGTGGATTTTTTTTTTAACCACTGAACCATGAAGGAACCTGGTTTGAACTATTTGTAACCCTTGTCTCTGTTTTTAGCCTCTGTCTAGTGGTGGTACCCACGTCCAATTTAATTCAATCGTCGGTCAAGTATTGTAAACATAACCATCAATGAAAATGGTTTTTATTGAATGGTTTAATGAATAAACCCCAAATGACTCATTTAGAAGTCATTCTCAGGTCCTCATTATCATCAAAACATCTCAGGTGGGGCTTCCCTGGTAACTCAGTGATAAAGAGTTCACCTGCCAATGCAGGAGACACGGTTTGATCCCTGATCAGGGAAGATCCCACATGCCACGGAGCAACTAAGCCCATGAGCCACAGCTATTGAGCCTGTGCTCTAGAGCCTTGGAGCCATAGCTACTGAGCCCTTGTACAACAACTACTGAAGCCCGTGTGCCCTAGAGCCCAAGTTCCACAACAAGAGAAGTCATTCAACACCCTGCTCACCTTGACTAGAGAGTAGCCCCCACTCCCTGCAACTAGAGAAGAGCCTGTGACAGCAGTGAAAATCCAGAATAGCCAAACAATTTAATACACTAGGCTCCTCTGTCCATGGGCTTCTCCAGGCAAGAAGACTAGAGTGGTTTGTCATGCCCGCCTCCAGGGGATCCTCCTGATCCAGGGATCAAACCTGGGTCTTGTACGTTCCAGGCAGATTCTTTACCTCTGAGCTACCAGGAAAGCCCATTATATGGTCTACGTGAGATTAAATGAACCTCTTATACTAGTCTAAGTAAGAATATCTTGGCAGCACAAATCAGTCCCAGCCCATTTCCCTATGTCAAATGCTAATTGCTCTTTAAGATGTCACACAAATATTTTTCATCCATATTATTGTCCCTAATCCCCTATCAAGAGACATCTTTTCTTTTGCTGTCCTTTCATGGCATAATATTTCTCCTTGTTTAAACAGCATTTGTCACTGTTAACCTGGTTTGTGGTGGTGGTTTAGCTGCTAAGTGTATCTGGCTCTTTTTTTTTTTTTTTAAATCTGACTCTTTTGTGACCTCATGGACTGAAGAACATCAGGCTCTTCTATCCATGGGATTTCCCAGGCAAGAATAGTGGAGTGGGTTGCCACGTCTTTCTCCAGGTGATCATTCCCACCCAGGGATCAAACCTGCATCTCCTGTATTCCAGGTGGATTTTTTTTTTAACCACTGAACCATGAAGGAACCTGGTTTGAACTATTTGTAACCCTTGTCTCTGTTTTTAGCCTCTGTCTAGTGGTGGTACCCACGTCCAATTTAATTCAATCGTCGGTCAAGTATTGTAAACATAACCATCAATGAAAATGGTTTTTATTGAATGGTTTAATGAATAAACCCCAAATGACTCATTTAGAAGTCATTCTCAGGTCCTCATTATCATCAAAACATCTCAGGTGGGGCTTCCCTGGTAACTCAGTGATAAAGAGTTCACCTGCCAATGCAGGAGACACGGTTTGATCCCTGATCAGGGAAGATCCCACATGCCACGGAGCAACTAAGCCCATGAGCCACAGCTATTGAGCCTGTGCTCTAGAGCCTTGGAGCCATAGCTACTGAGCCCTTGTACAACAACTACTGAAGCCCGTGTGCCCTAGAGCCCAAGTTCCACAACAAGAGAAGTCATTCAACACCCTGCTCACCTTGACTAGAGAGTAGCCCCCACTCCCTGCAACTAGAGAAGAGCCTGTGACAGCAGTGAAAATCCAGAATAGCCAAAAAATTTAAAAAACTCACATATGACAAATGTAGTATGAACTCCTTAAGTAATGCAAGAAAAATACTTTAAAGGTGGTTATATATGGTTTGGGAGAACTTACATTAAAAGTTCCATAGTATTAAAACTTTTTGTCTCCTTGAAACTTCACCTATCTTACTTTGAAATAGCATGACATCTTAAGATGGTCAAGAAGTTGGAAACTGTCAGAAACAGTGACATCTGGTGGTCCAGTGAGGGGGTTGTTTTGCAAAGGCAGATGGAAAGAGATCACATAGGGCAGAAGATCCTCTCATCTTGAATATGCCCTTAACTGAGAGTGAAATAAACAGGAAAGTAATTGAAATAATCATAGGTTAGTAATACAATCATAGATCACATTTATTGACTTCATAGTCTGTACCGTTTTAAAAGTTTTTCATGTCAATGAATTAATCTTCACAAAATGCTGTGTTAGTTACCATTGTTTTTCTAATTTGCATATGAGAAAACTGAGATTTGACAAATCTCCACGTGAGTACCTGGGGGAGCAGCGATATGCATCCAGGTAGTCTGGCTCTGAGTCACTGCGCTATGTTGCAAGTTACATTTGCTGTAACTTTCAAGCAAAGACAGAAAACTTGTAATATTGGCTTAGCATGAAACCTCCAATAGTATGAAATCAGGATTCAAAAATGCACATGACCCTGGTTATTTTTAGATTGGTCTGGACTTCAGAATGTTCCTTATTGATTTTTGACTGGGAAGTACCCTAGAATACCTGGAATTAGACAGTTGTTGCACATTTAGTATGTAGGAAGAGAGCATTTGTTGACTCAGCCAAGAGGCAACCATCATTCTGGATTGCTGTTTAACATGTTTCTTTGAGGGTGTTATTGTAGTTTCTCATTGAGGAGTCTTTAGAAAATGGTACAGTGTAAGAACTGAAAATAGTAGATAGATAGATAGATAGATACTTGTCCAACCTCCTTGTTTTACATATTGGGCAACTGAGAAACAGTGTCTTGCTAACTATAATTTCATTATGATGAACTTCCATTATGGGTGTATATTATTAGAAACTACATTTAAATGCTAAATGAGCTTTCATTGCTCTTTCTTATGCTTTTGAGACACATTCCTTAAGAACCTACCCTATGCTGGATGCTGCACTGGTTTCTAGAGACACAAAAATAAAAAAATATCATCTCTGTACTGAAGCATTTAAAAATGGGCTGAAGTCCTGAATAGACACCTCATAAAAGAAGACATACAGATGGCAAATAAGCATGTGAAAAGATGCTTCACATCCTATGTCATCAGACGAATGTAAATTTAAAAAAAAAACAATGAAATACTAGTACACACTATTAGAATGGCCAAAATCCAAATCACTGAGAATATCAAACACTGATGAGCATGTTGAGCAACAGGAACTTCCATTCATTGCTGGGGGAAAGGCAAAATAGTGAGGCACTTTCAAGGACAGTTCTCATACAACTAAACATATTGTTGAGCAATCACACTCCTTGGTATTTACCCAAATGAATTGGTATTCAGTCTCTAAGCCACATCTGATTCTTGCAACGCTGTGGACTCAGCATGCCAGGCTCCCTTGTCCTTCACTGTATCCTGGAGTTTGCTCAAACTAATGTCCACTGAGTTCAGTGATGCCATCTAACCATCTCATCCTCCATCATTCCTGTCTCCTCTTTCCCTCAATCTTTCCCAGCATCAGGATCTTTTCTAATCAGGTGGCCAAAATACTGGATCTTCAGTTTCAGCATCAGTCCTTCCAATAGTATGAAATCAGGATTCAAAATGCACATGACCCTGGTTATTTTTAGATTGGTCTGGACTTCAGAATGTTCCTTATTGATTTTTGACTGGGAAGTACCCTAGAATACCTGGAATTAGACAGTTGTTGCACATTTAGTATGTAGGAAGAGAGCATTTGTTGACTCAGCCAAGAGGCAACCATCATTCTGGATTGCTGTTTAACATGTTTCTTTGAGGGTGTTATTGTAGTTTCTCATTGAGGAGTCTTTAGAAAATGGTACAGTGTAAGAACTGAAAATAGTAGATAGATAGATAGATAGATACTTGTCCAACCTCCTTGTTTTACATATTGGGCAACTGAGAAACAGTGTCTTGCTAACTATAATTTCATTATGATGAACTTCCATTATGGGTGTATATTATTAGAAACTACATTTAAATGCTAAATGAGCTTTCATTGCTCTTTCTTATGCTTTTGAGACACATTCCTTAAGAACCTACCCTATGCTGGATGCTGCACTGGTTTCTAGAGACACAAAAATAAAAAAATATCATCTCTGTACTGAAGCATTTAAAAATGGGCTGAAGTCCTGAATAGACACCTCATAAAAGAAGACATACAGATGGCAAATAAGCATGTGAAAAGATGCTTCACATCCTATGTCATCAGACGAATGTAAATTTAAAAAAACAATGAAATACTAGTACACACTATTAGAATGGCCAAAATCCAAATCACTGAGAATATCAAACACTGATGAGCATGTTGAGCAACAGGAACTTCCATTCATTGCTGGGGGAAAGGCAAAATAGTGAGGCACTTTCAAGGACAGTTCTCATACAACTAAACATATTGTTGAGCAATCACACTCCTTGGTATTTACCCAAATGAATTGGTATTCAGTCTCTAAGCCACATCTGATTCTTGCAACGCTGTGGACTCAGCATGCCAGGCTCCCTTGTCCTTCACTGTATCCTGGAGTTTGCTCAAACTAATGTCCACTGAGTTCAGTGATGCCATCTAACCATCTCATCCTCCATCATTCCTGTCTCCTCTTTCCCTCAATCTTTCCCAGCATCAGGATCTTTTCTAATCAGGTGGCCAAAATACTGGATCTTCAGTTTCAGCATCAGTCCTTCCAATATATATTCAGGGTTGATTTCCTTTAGGACTTGTTTGATCTCCTTACTGTCCAAGGGACTCTCAAGAGTCTTATCCAACACCACAAAAAAAGCATCAATTCTTCGGTGCTTAATCTTCTTTTTGGTCCAACTCTCACATCCATACATGACAACCGGAAAAACCATAGCTTTGTCTATACGAACTTTTGTTGGCAAAGTGATCTCTCTGCTTTTTAGTACACTATCTAGGTTTCTCATAGCTTTTCTTCCAAGGAGCATCTTTTAATTTCATGACTGAAGTCACTGTCTGCAATGACTCTGGAGCTCAAGAAAATAAAATCTGCCATTGTTTCCACTTTTTCCCCTTCCATTTGCCATTAAGTGATGGGACTGGATGCCATGATCTTAGTTTTTTAAATGTTGAGTTCTAAGTCAGTTTTTTCACTCTCCTCTTTCACCTTCATCAGGAGGCACTTAAATTCTTCTTTGCTTTCATTACTGTGGCATCATCTGCATATCTGAGGCTGTTGATATTTCTCCTGGCAATCTTGATTCCAGCTTGTGGCTCATACGTCCTGGCATTTTGCATGATGTACTCTGCATATAAGTTAAATAAGCAGGGTGACAATATAGAGCCTTGACATAGTCCTTTCTCAGTTTTGAACCAGTCTCCATGTCCAGTTCAAACTGTCGCTTTTACCCACACACAGGTTTCTCAGAAGGCAGATGAGGTAGTCTGGTATTGTTTCACAGAGTTCAGTTTGAACATTATGATTCCTATAGTCCATAAAATATTTATCAAACTGTGTAACTTCCAAACAAATAGAAATAAAAATTTAATAATGGGGAAAATATCATTAATGCAAAATGGAGTTTTTAAGAAAAAATGGAGGATAACTAGAACATGTAATAAAAATAGAAAGGATAAAATAAGATGGCAGAAATAAGTCCAAACCCATAAGGATCACAATCACATGGGAATGGCCTGGCTATTGCAAGTAAGGAACGAAGATCTTCAGATATTCACATGAATTACAATTATCAGCTAAATGATATATATAGCAGACATATGTAAAACAGTTCCTAGGGGAAATTAATGGAGAGTGGAAACAAATATAAAGTACGTAAAATAAAACATAAAAATTACAAAATCAGATAGGTCAAAAGCCATTCTACATGAAACATTAAAGTTGTAAAAACAAACAAAATTTGTTGAAGAAATTGAGGGTATAATTGCAAATCAAAAAAATTTTGGCAACTGATTCTAAAATCAACATGATACAGACAAATGCTCATAAAAGTATGATTTACTTAAAAAAAAATTCGTAGCATTTAAAGATATTAAGTCAATATTTTAAAATATTTTCATAAAAGACACATGTCCAAATGACTTCTGCAAATATATTTTGCTGCACATTCAAGGAACAAACAACTATACGAACTTTTGTTGGCAAAGTGATCTCTCTGCTTTTAGTACACTATCTAGGTTTCTCATAGCTTTTCTTCCAAGGAGCATCTTTTAATTTCATGACTGAAGTCACTGTCTGCAATGACTCTGGAGCTCAAGAAAATAAAATCTGCCATTGTTTCCACTTTTTCCCCTTCCATTTGCCATTAAGTGATGGGACTGGATGCCATGATCTTAGTTTTTTAAATGTTGAGTTCTAAGTCAGTTTTTTCACTCTCCTCTTTCACCTTCATCAGGAGGCACTTAAATTCTTCTTTGCTTTCATTACTGTGGCATCATCTGCATATCTGAGGCTGTTGATATTTCTCCTGGCAATCTTGATTCCAGCTTGTGGCTCATACGTCCTGGCATTTTGCATGATGTACTCTGCATATAAGTTAAATAAGCAGGGTGACAATATAGAGCCTTGACATAGTCCTTTCTCAGTTTTGAACCAGTCTCCATGTCCAGTTCAAACTGTCGCTTCTTTACCCACACACAGGTTTCTCAGAAGGCAGATGAGGTAGTCTGGTATTGTTTCACAGAGTTCAGTTTGAACATTATGATTCCTATAGTCCATAAAATATTTATCAAACTGTGTAACTTCCAAACAAATAGAAATAAAAATTTAATAATGGGGAAAATATCATTAATGCAAAATGGAGTTTTTAAGAAAAAATGGAGGATAACTAGAACATGTAATAAAAATAGAAAGGATAAAATAAGATGGCAGAAATAAGTCCAAACCCATAAGGATCACAATCACATGGGAATGGCCTGGCTATTGCAAGTAAGGAACGAAGATCTTCAGATATTCACATGAATTACAATTATCAGCTAAATGATATATATAGCAGACATATGTAAAACAGTTCCTAGGGGAAATTAATGGAGAGTGGAAACAAATATAAAGTACGTAAAATAAAACATAAAAATTACAAAATCAGATAGGTCAAAAGCCATTCTACATGAAACATTAAAGTTGTAAAAACAAACAAAATTTGTTGAAGAAATTGAGGGTATAATTGCAAATAAGCAGAGAATTTTAGAAAATGCTTTAAGGCAACTGATTCTAAAATCAACATGATACAGACAAATGCTCATAAAAGTATGATTTACTAAAAGAAAAAATATAAAATATGAGTAATACAGTAGCATTTAAAGATATTAAGTCAATATTTTAAAATATTTTCATAAAAGACACATGTCCAAATGACTTCTGCAAATATATTTTGCTGCACATTCAAGGAACAAACAATCCTGATTTTATACCAATTCTTCTTTGAATATGAAAGAGGGAAAATATCCTGCTTATTTGGTGAGGTTAACATGACTGTTACTAAAAAGTGAGAGGAAAGTATAAGGAAGAAAACATATAAACTAATATTGCAAACTAGATAAAATAAACTTAGTCATGTATCTGGATGGATGGAAGTATGTGTGTGTGTGTGTGTGTGTGTGTGTGTGTATACTCACACACATCTTATGCACTATGTCATGACCAAATTAAGTTTGTTCCAGGAATGAAAGTTTGGATTAAAATTAGGAAAAAAAATCTACTAATGTACTTCACCACATTAACAAATCGAACGAAATAAACTATAACATCACCTAGATAGATGCAGGAAAGCATTTAACAAAATTCATCAACCATGTAGAAAGCCTTCAAAGGGACCATCTTTATTTATTTATTTATTCTTTATTTTAAAGATTTTACAGAGTTTTGTTGTTCACCAACATGTATGCTCCCAGATCATTCATATGCATATCCCTGGACCCTCCCCCAACCCAGTTCCCCCCCTCCCACCCCTCCAGACCATCGCCCCAAGTGATTGTAGGTACTCCTATAAAGGGACCATCTTTAATCTGATAGAAATACAAAAACAAAAAGCCTAAAGCAAACATCACAGTAAGTGGTGAAAGATTAAAACCATTTCATTTAAATTCATGGATAAGGAAGAAGTCCACTATCTTATTGCTGTTCAACATTGTACTAGAGGTCCCCTTAAGGGAGCAATGGAGAAAAATACAAAGAAAGAAACATATATATTGTAAAGGAATTTAAAAATTCAATCATTATCCTAGATTATATGATTTTCTAATGAGAAAACCCAAAATATTGTTCAGAAAAATTATTAGATTCAATCATGGATTTTAATCCGGTTGCTGAGTAAAATACCCTTTATATAATACACAACTCAATGGCATTTCTATACAATAGCTACAAACACTTAGAAAATCTCATTTAAAAAAAAACAAGCATCTGCAAGATAGTGATAACATTAAAAGTAACCAAGAATAGGGCTTCCCCGGTGGTCCAGTGGTTAAAGAGTCTACCTTGCAGTGCAAGGGGCACCAGTTTGATCCCTGGCCCAAGAAGACCCCATGTGCTGTGGAGAGGCTGGACCAGTGTGTCCAATTATGAGCCAGTGCTCTGGAGCACATGTGCCCACAGCCAGTGCTCTACAGTAAGAGAGGCCGCTGCAATGGGAGGCCCACACATGCCAAAGAATAAAAAGATCAATGAAAATAAATATAAAAAAAAGAAGCATGACGGGGGAAAAAGAAAAAAAATGTAACCAAGAATAATGCTTTGTAAAAATGCGTAAGATCTTGATGAATTAAATTATTAAACTGCGTGAGGCATTAAACAAAATAGATATAGACAAGAAATATGCTTCTTTTGGATAATGAAACACTGTTGCAAAAGTGTTCAACATTTCCAGATTTATTTACAATTCCAATAGGAATCTGGGTTTTCAAGCATTTGACAAGCTGATTACAATATGCATATGATAAATGAAGGAAGAAATACAGTTAAAACTTCCTGTAAAGGAAGAAGATCAGACCTCCCTTACCGGATGTCAAGACCCAGTAAAGAGTTCCAGGAATTAAGACAGTGTGACAATGGCATAAAAACTCTATGGGGAAACAAGGCGGTCTTGTATATCCCTGGAGAGTGGAGATACACTGTGTGGAAGCAATTGTGGTATTCATGTGGAAAAATAAGCAAAATTGAGCCCTATTTCACACATAGCACAAAATCAATTCTTTGTTATAAATAGGCTTAAATGCACATGTAGTAGATTATCTTGATAACCATGGGACAGGAAAGATGTTTCTAAACAACACACAAAGAACACATTTATGATTTTGGAAGAAATGAGATTTAAACAAGACAGAAAATATGCAAAATCTAGAGGAACAGAGTTTGGAAAACAATTGACACTATCTTTCAACTACAAAGATATTTAAATTCTTTGACCCAGAAACCCTCCTTCAAATATTTTTGCCATGTGGTCCAAAAGATACGTATATTGCAACATCTCTGTAAAATCATGGATTTTAATCCGGTTGCTGAGTAAAATACCCTTTATATAATACACAACTCAATGGCATTTCTATACAATAGCTACAAACACTTAGAAAATCTCATTTAAAAAAAAACAAGCATCTGCAAGATAGTGATAACATTAAAAGTAACCAAGAATAGGGCTTCCCCGGTGGTCCAGTGGTTAAAGAGTCTACCTTGCAGTGCAAGGGGCACCAGTTTGATCCCTGGCCCAAGAAGACCCCATGTGCTGTGGAGAGGCTGGACCAGTGTGTCCAATTATGAGCCAGTGCTCTGGAGCACATGTGCCCACAGCCAGTGCTCTGCAATGAGAGAGGCCACTGGAATGGGAGGCCCACACATGCCAAAGAATAAAAAGATCAATGAAAATAAATATAAAAAAAAGAAGCATGACGGGGGAAAAAGAAAAAAAATGTAACCAAGAATAATGCTTTGTAAAAATGCGTAAGATCTTGATGAATTAAATTATTAAACTGCGTGAGGCATTAAACAAAATAGATATAGACAAGAAATATGCTTCTTTTGGATAATGAAACACTGTTGCAAAAGTGTTCAACATTTCCAGATTTATTTACAATTCCAATAGGAATCTGGGTTTTCAAGCATTTGACAAGCTGATTACAATATGCATATGATAAATGAAGGAAGAAATACAGTTAAAACTTCCTGTAAAGGAAGAAGATCAGACCTCCCTTACCGGATGTCAAGACCCAGTAAAGAGTTCCAGGAATTAAGACAGTGTGACAATGGCAAAAAAACTCTATGGGGAAACAAGGCGGTCTTGTATATCCCTGGAGAGTGGAGATACACTGTGTGGAAGCAATTGTGGTATTCATGTGGAAAAATAAGCAAAATTGAGCCCTATTTCACACATAGCACAAAATCAATTCTTTGTTATAAATAGGCTTAAATGCACATGTAGTAGATTATCTTGATAACCATGGGACAGGAAAGATGTTTCTAAACAACACACAAAGAACACATTTATGATTTTGGAAGAAATGAGATTTAAACAAGACAGAAAATATGCAAAATCTAGAGGAACAGAGTTTGGAAAACAATTGACACTATCTTTCAACTACAAAGATATTTAAATTCTTTGACCCAGAAACCCTCCTTCAAATATTTTTGCCATGTGGTCCAAAAGATACGTATATTGCAACATCTCTGTGAAAGCAAACAGCTAGAAACAAACCAAACACCCACTGAATGGTAAATAAATAGGAAATGGCAAGTCAAATAATAAAATACTTACAGCAAAGATAATAAATGAACTACATCTTTATATGCTCACCTGGATGAATGTCAAAAACATAATGCTCATAATCCTTATTTTTAATAAAAAGCAAATCTCAGAAAAATATAGAGGGAAGATACTGTTATATGAAGTTCAAATAAAAGTATAACCCAATAATTGTGTTGCTTAGGGATTATTAATATATTGTATGTTCCCATGGGACTTCCCAAGCAAGAATACTTGAGTGAGTTGCCATTTCCTCCTCCACAGGAATCTTCCCAACCCAAGGATCAAACCCATGTCTCCTGTGTCTTGTGCATTAGCATGCACTGAGTCACCTGGGAATCCCAAAGTGAAGCAACAGATGATAAATACAACATTTTATTAAGAGGCACAGAGGTGGCTTGAACAGTACTATCTGTTTTATTTTCAAAAAGTATTGTGAGTGCATGGATGTTTATTTTACTAGGTTTTATGAGTATGTGTATATATATATATAGAGAGAGAGAGAGAGAGATACAGATATAAAACACACACACATATATATTCCATCATTATATAATTTTGTATATATGACTCATAACTGAGCAAAGTCAAAGTTTCAATTATCAGAATAATCAGCAGAATGTTGTTCTTCTTCTTGAGCTTCTGTGATCTCTTCACAAAAAGTTATTTAGTTCTCTGAATACCCCAAAATATAATCACTGTGGATTCTGTAACTTTTCAGTGTTCCCCATCTAGACATTTTCACTAAAATCTTGCCCTCCACTGCTCTGCATTCCACTGAGAAGCACTAAGCATGTGTCCATTTAGGGGGGAACGCTGAAAATGTTACATGGTTCAATTTAGTGGTTAAACTTAGAAAACTGGATAGAGAAAAACGGCAACAGTTGTTACACCCAAAATATTTCTTTAGGACAAACAACACACAAAGAACACATTTATGATTTTGGAAGAAATGAGATTTAAACAAGACAGAAAATATGCAAAATCTAGAGGAACAGAGTTTGGAAAACAATTGACACTATCTTTCAACTACAAAGATATTTAAATTCTTTGACCCAGAAACCCTCCTTCAAATATTTTTGCCATGTGGTCCAAAAGATACGTATATTGCAACATCTCTGTGAAAGCAAACAGCTAGAAACAAACCAAACACCCACTGAATGGTAAATAAATAGGAAATGGCAAGTCAAATAATAAAATACTTACAGCAAAGATAATAAATGAACTACATCTTTATATGCTCACCTGGATGAATGTCAAAAACATAATGCTCATAATCCTTATTTTTAATAAAAAGCAAATCTCAGAAAAATATAGAGGGAAGATACTGTTATATGAAGTTCAAATAAAAGTATAACCCAATAATTGTGTTGCTTAGGGATTATTAATATATTGTATGTTCCCATGGGACTTCCCAAGCAAGAATACTTGAGTGAGTTGCCATTTCCTCCTCCACAGGAATCTTCCCAACCCAAGGATCAAACCCATGTCTCCTGTGTCTTGTGCATTAGCATGCACTGAGTCACCTGGGAATCCCAAAGTGAAGCAACAGATGATAAATACAACATTTTATTAAGAGGCACAGAGGTGGCTTGAACAGTACTATCTGTTTTATTTTCAAAAAGTATTGTGAGTGCATGGATGTTTATTTTACTAGGTTTTATGAGTATGTGTATATATATATATATAGAGAGAGAGAGAGAGAGAGATACAGATATACACACACACACACATATATATTCCATCATTATATAATTTTGTATATATGACTCATAACTGAGCAAAGTCAAAGTTTCAATTATCAGAATAATCAGCAGAATGTTGTTCTTCTTCTTGAGCTTCTGTGATCTCTTCACAAAAAGTTATTTAGTTCTCTGAATACCCCAAAATATAATCACTGTGGATTCTGTAACTTTTCAGTGTTCCCCATCTAGACATTTTCACTAAAATCTTGCCCTCCACTGCTCTGCATTCCACTGAGAAGCACTAAGCATGTGTCCATTTAGGGGGGAACGCTGAAAATGTTACATGGTTCAATTTAGTGGTTAAACTTAGAAAACTGGATAGAGAAATCAAGGAAAGATTTCTAAAACAGCAGCAACAGTTGTTACACATGTTTTCTATGTCAGCCAGATGAGTAACTTACTCTTGATACAACGTGGAAAATGCCCACAGCTGCCCAGTGCATGCGGTTCTATTAGCAGCTTCACTGAGCAGGATATGAGGCACAGAGGTGTCATGTAATTTGATAATTTCTCAATATCACACAGCTGTTAGGTGATGATAAGACTGCTTCACACTCCTACTCTTCTCCACTATGCCATACTGAATGTTAGAATCACCAAGCCATCAACTGAACTGTCAGTGCACAAAACATGTAGTGGATTGTCACTTGTAAAATATAAATGCCAACATTTTAAAAAATCTGTGAATTAACTGAATAAATCATGCACAGGATGGTACCACTGATACTCCACGATGTCTCTCTCTGTCCATATGTCTTCTTTGCTTCCTTCTGACTATTCATTGTTTGTGTGCCTCACTTCCTTTTCTCCATTTTATTTACCCTCCAGGGATACGTTTGCTTATTTCTATCCTCCAACTGTCTCTCTTTCAAATTTGCCTTAATCTTGTAAAATTTAAATTGCTTTCTTCTATTGAAATGAGAGAGAAAATATAATAAAGGGAGAGAGGATTCTAAGTAATCAGAAGTACTTTAGTTTGAAGTAACATTCTCTAAACAACTGGTAATTTTAGCTATTCAACCTAACTAATACGGAGACTATTTTCACCTTCAGATCAAGACATGTGAACTTTTAAACTCTACCAATTCCAGTTAAGTGAATCTCAAACCAAAGGCTCTAGGTTATGCCCTGATTGCCGAGGACCAATTTTCAAGGTCCTTAGCCCTTCCACAGCATTTAAACCATTTACTAGAATAATTCAGCAAGTACTAGGACATTTGTAAGGTAAGCAGGCCAAATGAAATTACATCAAAACAATTCGCTTCACATTCCCACACAAAGTATGCATTTATCACTGAAACAGTGATTTCAGCTTCTGCTTTTTCCCCACTAAGCCCTGACTCAGCACCTTCCCTGACTTTACCACTACCAGAAGGATTTCCCCACACAGCAGGGCTGGTAGGTCATCTTATGAAGAATCAAAGAAAGCTGCAAATCTGTGACCAGCAAGGCCTTCTACGTTTGGCAGAAGCCTTTGGGAGGAGACATAAGGCCTACTTGGCCTCAAGCCATTCATGCAAAACCTAATCCAGCATATAATTAGGTTCACAGACCCACAGTCAAGCCTCAAAAAATCCTTAGGAATATGTTGACTAGAAATTTTCCTCTCCCATACTTACCCATGACATCAGTACATCTCAGTGGGAAGCTTTTTTTTTTTCAGTTTTTAAAATGGAAACATAGCTGATTTACAGTACTTCCAGTATACAGCAAAGTGATTATGTATGTGCATGTATATAGTTTTTTCATATTTTTTTTGTGATATGTTGATAAGATATTGAATATAGTTCCCTGAGCTATCCAGTGAGTTCTTGCTGTTTATCTACTTTACATATAGTAGTGTATATCTGTTAATCCCAGACTAAATTACCTCTCCCCCTTTCCTCTTTGATAACCATTAGCTTGTTTTCTATGTCTGTGAGTCTATTTCTGTTTTGTAAATAAGTTTATTTGTATCATTTTTTAGATTCTACATATAAGTGATATCAAATGATATTTGTCTTTCTCTGTCTGATTTACTTCACCTCTAGTTGCATCCATGTCACTGAGACGGCATTATTTCATTCTTTTTCATGGCCGAGTAGAATTTCATTCTATCTGCACAGCACCTCTTCTTTTAGGGCTTCCTAGGTAGTGCTAGTAGTAAAGAATCCACCTTACAGTGCAGGAGATGCACAAGATGTGGGCTAAATCCCTGGGTTAGGAAGATCCCCTGGAGAAACAAATGGCAACCACTCCAGTATTCTTACCTGGAAAATTCCATGGACAGAGGAGTCTGGCCAGTTACAGAGAGTCAGACGCCACTGAGTACAAATACACACACACACACACACACACACATCTTCTTTATCTGTTCATCTGTTCTCATGCTGTGCATCAACTCATGCCTGGGGATGATGGTGAAACTCTGCTATAGATACCTCTCCAATTGGATTTGACATTCAATTACCTAATCATCATCTCTTCTGTATGGCCCAGCACAGACAGAAGACCTCCTAAATTTCTGTGATATTCTCACCCAAGGTCATATTCATATCACATTACAGACAGATGTCTAGTAGCAGAAAATCCTAAGCTATTTCTTGGCCCTCACGTTTAGAAGCCTTTGGGAGGAGACATAAGGCCTACTTGGCCTCAAGCCATTCATGCAAAACCTAATCCAGCATATAATTAGGTTCACAGACCCACAGTCAAGCCTCAAAAAATCCTTAGGAATATGTTGACTAGAAATTTTCCTCTCCCATACTTACCCATGACATCAGTACATCTCAGTGGGAAGCTTTTTTTTTTTCAGTTTTTAAAATGGAAACATAGCTGATTTACAGTACTTCCAGTATACAGCAAAGTGATTATGTATGTGCATGTATATAGTTTTTTCATATTTTTTTTGTGATATGTTGATAAGATATTGAATATAGTTCCCTGAGCTATCCAGTGAGTTCTTGCTGTTTATCTACTTTACATATAGTAGTGTATATCTGTTAATCCCAGACTAAATTACCTCTCCCCCTTTCCTCTTTGATAACCATTAGCTTGTTTTCTATGTCTGTGAGTCTATTTCTGTTTTGTAAATAAGTTTATTTGTATCATTTTTTAGATTCTACATATAAGTGATATCAAATGATATTTGTCTTTCTCTGTCTGATTTACTTCACCTCTAGTTGCATCCATGTCACTGAGACGGCATTATTTCATTCTTTTTCATGGCCGAGTAGAATTTCATTCTATCTGCACAGCACCTCTTCTTTTAGGGCTTCCTAGGTAGTGCTAGTAGTAAAGAATCCACCTTACAGTGCAGGAGATGCACAAGATGTGGGCTAAATCCCTGGGTTAGGAAGATCCCCTGGAGAAACAAATGGCAACCACTCCAGTATTCTTACCTGGAAAATTCCATGGACAGAGGAGTCTGGCCAGTTACAGAGAGTCAGACGCCACTGAGTACAAATACACACACACACACACACACACACACACATCTTCTTTATCTGTTCATCTGTTCTCATGCTGTGCATCAACTCATGCCTGGGGATGATGGTGAAACTCTGCTATAGATACCTCTCCAATTGGATTTGCCATTCAATTACCTAATCATCATCTCTTCTGTATGGCCCAGCACAGACAGAAGACCTCCTAAATTTCTGTGATATTCTCACTCCAAGGTCATATTCATATCACATTACAGACAGATGTCTTATTTTATTTTGAAGTAGCAGAAATCCTATCTTCAAAGCAAAACTCATTGTAGCCAACTACATTTGGATTTACTACACAAATGATTTTACATAAAGTAAACAGGCGCAGTACTATTAAAATCAACTACAGCTATTTGCTAGAAAAAGGAATCATTCCTTGGTTTTTAGAGGACATCTTTGTTCAAAAGCAAAGTCGAAGAAAGTCAGACTCCTAGATTCCCAAAGAAAAGGAATTTGGTTACCATTAGCCATCTTTGCTAATGCTGTACTCTACTGTTTGAGACACAGTTTTATTTAATTTGTAACTTATGAATAATAGAATAGATTCCTGGCATCATTATCTGCTGCATGAACCTATAACTACCAATATTTCCATTTTTCAGCTCTTCAGAGAAAACCATAACAAAGTTATTACTGAGTCTGGCTGTCTGAGCCCATCTTCTTAATCTCAGTTTACTGATATATCTAAGATCTGATTAAAGGTTCCAATAAGAGAAACAAAAAGTTCTGAAATCTGTAATAACTGTAATGGATTAATTCCTCAAAATATTAAAGGTGATAACTCCTCCTCTAATTAATTAATAATATCAGAATTTCCCTTCTGTTTCTAAGGGTGGGTTTCCTGGAAATATTCCACAACAATCTGACCCTGCTTTAAAGACATCATTAGCCAAACAAGCATTTCCACTTCACTAAACAACTAAATCCATCACACTGCAATTGACATTCTCAGCGTGCTGAAGATGCTGCTCAGCAGAATTTCATTCAGTGTACTCTTGGCACACATGAGCCTGTCCTTTGAAAAGCAGAATATAAATACCTGTGGTGCTAATGGTCTATTGCAGCAGTCATTTCAAGGAAAGGGCAGAGCAGCATCACATTACTTGAAATGGTTTTCAGCTACAGCTTCCCTAGGGATGGGTAAGAATGAATAAGAAGCTATCACGACCACAAACTCAAATTGTATAAGTATCTTGCTACTCATTTGCCCACATATCATGTGTAATGTCATTAGAGCATGTGGTAATTGACACTCCTGTTTTTACCATGGTGAACTCCCATTCTCAAAATATCACACATTAATCCCTGATAAAATTCAACCATGGTCTCTGGAAGCAAACCTTCAGATTAAATACATTTTATTTAAAGGTCATTAAATCTGTACCAAATAGTTTTAGCCACAAACACTTGAATGCATAGGTATAGGTAAACTTTTTTCCTCATAGGTGTTCAGATGCAAAGTCAACCTTTACAGATATTGGGACATCATTTATTGATGCTGGGATCCACGGGAAAGGCAGCAGTTTGCTTGATTGTTTATATTTTTATTATGGTATGTCTCCAAAGAAACAGTAACTTGAAAGGAAAACAGACACTGAAGACAGACTTGCGGCTTCTATTTCTTCACTCGATCACAAGGAGTGGCTCAATAAGTGCTCTGCTTTGCAAGTGAAGACTGATTGATCCAGTTTCCCTGATGGCTCAGATGGTAAAGAACCTGCCCATAAGGTGGCAGACCCAGGTTCCATCCCTGGGCTGGGAGGATCTCTTGCCCTGGAGAAGGGCATGGCAACTGACTCCAGTATTCTTGCCTGGAGAATTCCATGGACAGAGGAACCTGGCAGGCTACAGTCTATGGGGTTGCAAAGAATCAGATAATGACTAAGTGACTAACACTTTTACTTTCATGCTGATTGATCCAGTAGCAAATTTTTCATGGAATTTAAAGACAAACTAGAAAACTCTCAAGAGTATTTTTATGACGAAAGTGTCAAAAGATGTTTTACAGAGAAGGCAGTTTATGGAATTTGGGTGTCTTTTCAAATTTTGATAAGGATATAATTTTCCATGCTAGATGGGAATACTATTCTTTCCAGATGAATTTTCATTCAGCTTCACCTGAGCCTGTCCTTTGAAAAGCAGAATATAAATACCTGTGGTGCTAATGGTCTATTGCAGCAGTCATTTCAAGGAAAGGGCAGAGCAGCATCACATTACTTGAAATGGTTTTCAGCTACAGCTTCCCTAGGGATGGGTAAGAATGAATAAGAAGCTATCACGACCACAAACTCAAATTGTATAAGTATCTTGCTACTCATTTGCCCACATATCATGTGTAATGTCATTAGAGCATGTGGTAATTGACACTCCTGTTTTTACCATGGTGAACTCCCATTCTCAAAATATCACACATTAATCCCCTGATAAAATTCAACCATGGTCTCTGGAAGCAAACCTTCAGATTAAATACATTTTATTTAAAGGTCATTAAATCTGTACCAAATAGTTTTAGCCACAAACACTTGAATGCATAGGTATAGGTAAACTTTTTTCCTCATAGGTGTTCAGATGCAAAGTCAACCTTTACAGATATTGGGACATCATTTATTGATGCTGGGATCCACGGGGAAAGGCAGCAGTTTGCTTGATTGTTTATATTTTTATTATGGTATGTCTCCAAAGAAACAGTAACTTGAAAGGAAAACAGACACTGAAGACAGACTTGCGGCTTCTATTTCTTCACTCGATCACAAGGAGTGGCTCAATAAGTGCTCTGCTTTGCAAGTGAAGACTGATTGATCCAGTTTCCCTGATGGCTCAGATGGTAAAGAACCTGCCCATAAGGTGGCAGACCCAGGTTCCATCCCTGGGCTGGGAGGATCTCTTGCCCTGGAGAAGGGCATGGCAACTGACTCCAGTATTCTTGCCTGGAGAATTCCATGGACAGAGGAGCCTGGCAGGCTACAGTCTATGGGGTTGCAAAGAATCAGATAATGACTAAGTGACTAACACTTTTACTTTCATGCTGATTGATCCAGTAGCAAATTTTTCATGGAATTTAAAGACAAACTAGAAAACTCTCAAGAGTATTTTTATGACGAAAGTGTCAAAAGATGTTTTACAGAGAAGGCAGTTTATGGAATTTGGGTGTCTTTTCAAATTTTGATAAGGATATAATTTTCCATGCTAGATGGGAATACTATTCTTTCCAGATGAATTTTCACACTAAACCCACAGCCTTACAATTAGACGTTCAGACATGAGAGTAGATGTTAAAGTAAGGACAATGTAAACAGTGACAGATTTTATTTTCCTGGGCTCCAAAATCACTGCAGATGGTGACTGCAGCCATGAAATTAAAAGACACTTGCTCCTTGGAAGAAAAGCTATGACAAACCTAGACAGCATGTTCAAAAGCAGAGACATCATTTTGCCAACAAAAGTCTGTACAGTCAAAGTTATGGTTTTCCCAGGAGTCATGTATGGATGTGAGAGTTGGACCATAAAGAAGTGTGAGAGCCGAAGAATTGATGCTTTTGAACTGTGGTGTTGGAGAAGGCTCTTGAGAGTTTCTTGGACTTCAAAGAGATAAAACCAGCCAATCCTAAAGGAAATCAACCCTGAATATTCATTAGAAGGACTGATGCTGAAGCTGAAGCTCCAATATTTTGACCACCTGATGTGAAGAGACGACTCATCCGAAAAGGGCCTAATGTTGGGAAAAATAGAAGGCAAGAGGAGAAGGGAACAACAGAGGACAAGATGGTTAGACAGCATCACTGACTCAAAGGACATGAGTTTGAGCAAGCTCGGGAAAATGATGAAGGACAGGGAAGTCTGGAGTGCTGCAGTCCATGAGGTTGCAAAGAATCAGACATGAATGAGCAACTGAACTGAAGGACTATTTATCAGAAGTTGTTTGTCAAGGAACAAGGCAGGCTGTATTTAAAGCAGGCTTACTTTGGAGAGTTCAGAGTAACGGAAAGCCAGCCAGTCTCTGTTGAATCCCAGCAGAGGGGAAAACATATGCACAGACCAGAAGCAGGACGGGAAGGTCAGATGTGTTCCATTTCTCAGGAAAGGCAAGAAGCCTGTGTGGCTGGAGTAAAGAAGGCACAGGGAGAGCTGGCAGAGGGTTCCGCAGACTGTGATTTAAAGACAAACTAGAAAGCTCTCAAGAGTATTTTTATGACGAAAGTGTCAAAAGATGTTTTACAGAGAAGGCAGTTTATGGAATTTGGGTGTCTTTTCAAATTTTGATAAGGATATAATTTTCCATGCTAGATGGGAATACTATTCTTTCCAGATGAATTTTCACACTAAACCCACAGCCTTACAATTAGACGTTCAGACATGAGAGTAGATGTTAAAGTAAGGACAATGTAAACAGTGACAGATTTTATTTTATTTGGCTCCAAAATCACTGCAGATGGTGACTGCAGCCATGAAATTAAAAGACACTTGCTCCTTGGAAGAAAAGCTATGACAAACCTAGACAGCATGTTCAAAAGCAGAGACATCATTTTGCCAACAAAAGTCTGTACAGTCAAAGTTATGGTTTTCCCAGGAGTCATGTATGGATGTGAGAGTTGGACCATAAAGAAGTGTGAGAGCCGAAGAATTGATGCTTTTGAACTGTGGTGTTGGAGAAGGCTCTTGAGAGTTTCTTGGACTTCAAAGAGATAAAACCAGCCAATCCTAAAGGAAATCAACCCTGAATATTCATTAGAAGGACTGATGCTGAAGCTGAAGCTCCAATATTTTGACCACCTGATGTGAAGAGACGACTCATCCGAAAAGGGCCTAATGTTGGGAAAAATAGAAGGCAAGAGGAGAAGGGAACAACAGAGGACAAGATGGTTAGACAGCATCACTGACTCAAAGGACATGAGTTTGAGCAAGCTCGGGAAGATGATGAAGGACAGGGAAGTCTGGAGTGCTGCAGTCCATGAGGTTGCAAAGAATCAGACATGAATGAGCAACTGAACTGAAGGACTATTTATCAGAAGTTGTTTGTCAAGGAACAAGGCAGGCTGTATTTAAAGCAGGCTTACTTTGGAGAGTTCAGAGTAACGGAAAGCCAGCCAGTCTCTGTTGAATCCCAGCAGAGGGGAAAACATATGCACAGACCAGAAGCAGGACGGGAAGGTCAGATGTGTTCCATTTCTCAGGAAAGGCAAGAAGCCTGTGTGGCTGGAGTAAAGAAGGCACAGGGAGAGCTGGCAGAGGGTTCCGCAGACTGTGATTAGAGCATACGTTTTATTCTGTGCCAAATGGAAAGTCATCAGAGGATTTGGAAGAGAAGACTGAGGCAACTCAACTTAAAATATAAAATGTATACCAAATGTTCAAAACAATCATCAATTATTATCAATAAGCTTATTTTTCACTTAAATCCCTTTCTTACACAATAAAAATTAAATTTTTATGATTACTAAATCACCTAAATTTGAATAAGGAGAGAATTTTCAGTGACACAAAGCATACTCTGAAAGCCTGGCCCTGAGGCTCCCCTCTGGTTTGGGGTTCCTCAGGTCTGATGAGCTCTTGCATGGGGAGTCTCCCCTGATGCTTCTGAAAGCTTTAAGGTATAAATAAATTTGTCTTTTGATTTTCTGTGCTTAGCTGTACAGATATCTTGCCATGAGAATCTAAAGTTGCCCCTCTCTTCCACATTAATAAAACACAGGCAAAGCGAAGGTTAGGAATAAGCAAGATCACCAAAAAGATCCAAGCAAGGACCACAAAGTGAAGCCGACATCACTGTCTCTGAGAAAAACTGTACTCTCCAGATGCAACTTCTTTTTTATTTCAAAAGAAAACTACATAGATATTATAAAAGGAAGGTTAGAATACAGCAGAAAGTCTTGCTTATATCTTTGTCCTAATTCTCTCTTTGTATGATATTAGGCAGTTTATCTCTGTTTCACACTCCCTTCTGGGAAAGAGGATGTTTCTCATCTGTTTCACTGAGGTGCTTAAGGAAATAAATGAATTCATATGAGTGAAATATTTTGAAAAGGAAATGTATGAATAAATGCTCCATATTAGAAGGTGACTGCATATTTAAAACAATAACTGAAACATGTACTATGACAAGAGACACAGGTTCAACCCTGGGTCGGGAAGATCCCCTGCTGAAGGAAATGGCAACCCACTCCAGTATTCTTGTCTGGAGATTCCCATGGACAGAGGACCTTGGTGGGATACACTCCATGGGGTCTCAGAGAGTCAGGCATGCCTGACCATGTGCACACACACATATGACATTTTATTGCCAGATTGTATCTAAAGTAATAATGTATGATTATTCAAAATAGGAATACGCTGGCAGGTACTTGCAATTGCATGAGTTGTCAACTGTTAGAAAAGCTTAATCTTATCAAACAAACCAGGTACAGGGTGCAAAGTGTCATACCTTCAATGAACTTGCATAGCTTAAATACATTATAATTAGTAAGAGCATACGTGTTATTCTGTGCCAAATGGAAAGTCATCAGAGGATTTGGAAGAGAAGACTGAGGCAACTCAACTTAAAATATAAAATGTATACCAAATGTTCAAAACAATCATCAATTATTATCAATAAGCTTATTTTTCACTTAAATCCCTTTCTTACACAATAAAAATTAAATTTTTATGATTACTAAATCACCTAAATTTGAATAAGGAGAGAATTTTCAGTGACACAAAGCATACTCTGAAAGCCTGGCCCTGAGGCTCCCCTCTGGTTTGGGGTTCCTCAGGTCTGATGAGCTCTTGCATGGGGAGTCTCCCGTGATGCTTCTGAAAGCTTTAAGGTATAAATAAATTTGTCTTTTGATTTTCTGTGCTTAGCTGTACAGATATCTTGCCATGAGAATCTAAAGTTGCCCCTCTCTTCCACATTAATAAAACACAGGCAAAGCGAAGGTTAGGAATAAGCAAGATCACCAAAAAGATCCAAGCAAGGACCACAAAGTGAAGCCGACATCACTGTCTCTGAGAAAAACTGTACTCTCCAGATGCAACTTCTTTTTTATTTCAAAAGAAAACTACATAGATATTATAAAAGGAAGGTTAGAATACAGCAGAAAGTCTTGCTTATATCTTTGTCCTAATTCTCTCTTTGTATGATATTAGGCAGTTTATCTCTGTTTCACACTCCCTTCTGGGAAAGAGGATGTTTCTCATCTGTTTCACTGAGGTGCTTAAGGAAATAAATGAATTCATATGAGTGAAATATTTTGAAAAGGAAATGTATGAATAAATGCTCCATATTAGAAGGTGACTGCATATTTAAAACAATAACTGAAACATGTACTATGACAAGAGACACAGGGTCAACCCTGGGTGGGTAAGATCCCTGCTGAAGGAAATGGCAACCCACTCCAGTATTCTTGTCTGGAGATTCCCATGGACAGAGGACCTTGGTGGGATACACTCCATGGGGTCTCAGAGAGTCAGGCATGCCTGACCATGTGCACACACACATATGACATTTTATTGCCAGATTGTATCTAAAGTAATAATGTATGATTATTCAAAATAGGAATACGCTGGCAGGTACTTGCAATTGCATGAGTTGTCAACTGTTAGAAAAGCTTAATCTTATCAAACAAACCAGGTACAGGGTGCAAAGTGTCATACCTTCAATGAACTTGCATAGCTTAAATACATTATAATTAGTAAAATAATGGCATTTAAATGCTGGTGTCAAACATAATGAAGAAGTAACTATGTTTATTTTAATATTTTGAGTATAATACATTTTTATATTATATTTGGGAATGAAGAAAATTTGATCTGTAATACAAATGTGGATTGTATTTGATTTCAGCACAGGAAATGTTCTAGTTTATATGGGAAAAAAAGGCCTTTTGTTTAGAAAAACACCTTGGTGACTGCTCTGGTCATGTATGAAAGACATCTTCTTGTCCTAGTCTTGAAAGAGAATATAGTACAGCAGGGAAATGAATGTGGACCGAGGGAAGGGAGTGAATGAATGTCAAGAAGAACATTAAGAATAACAATAGGTAAGGCACAAGTGAGAATGGTGCCATATTTGGAAAGAAAATAGGTCCAGCAGCATGGTAGAATGCTGTGGTCAGAGAATCCCTGGTAGCAGAAATCCTGTGGAATCTTTCATGAAGAATTTTACATCTTAAGTTGTTCTCTCTGCTGTGTGATGAATGGTAGGAAACCTCTGCAGTAGCACCTCTTCCCCTGCCCCACAATGTAAGGTCCTGAAAACTACTTATTGCACATTGCTTCTCCTATATGCTCTGGAGGAGTCACAGAAAACAATCTGTGGTTCATGTTTGTACTAACTGTGGATCCAAGGATCGACCCAATCACAGAAGGACATGCCAGTCACACTGAAGTGGGAATTAGGAATTGCATTGGGACACATACATCCTTGAAATTTTCCAGAAACCATAAAAAAGAAGTTTACTTTCCAGTGAGGTATGGTATAGGACCGTGAACAATATTTTTACAAATATGAAAGGAAACTTGGACTTCACAGAGTGATTCATTTTGATCAAAGAATTCTAGGTTACAAATATGTGGTAGAAACAATTATGACACCATTAATTCCTACGGGAACTATATTCAAAATTATACATTATTTATGCAAATGGATCCTAATCATTCAGAAATTCACTGGAAGTAACTTATTGGTTACTTACAACTGAATAGACTTATTTGTTTACATGTATTCTATAGTCCTTTTTTTGCTTTAAAATTCTGAAATTCAAAGGTCACCTTATTTTAATCTTTCTGAGCCTCAGTTTCTTATTTCTTCAATTTTCAGTTTCCACTTTCACGGTCAAACTCATTAGCTAAAAGAATAACTAGGCTGGCCTAATCACTGGCATTAGCCCTCCAGGAGGCATTACTGCGTCACCAAAACTCTGTAGGGACCAAACCTCTGCCTCAAAGGCCAGTAGAGGATCAGAGAGGACAGACATCCCAAGTTGTTACAGAATTAACATGTTTTATCTGGTCTAATACATTCAAGTTACTTATCAGATGGCCAGAAACTGTGATCAGTGTCACACAGCAGCGGAGAGTCTAGACCGCTGGCCTGGGACTCCTAGCAATGCAGCATGCTTTTAGAGGCTGTGGGGTACCACAATACTTCTGCTCCACGGTCCCCAAAACATTTGCCCAAACTCAGGAGGCAGTCTAGAATTCTTTGCTTACATAGACTTTACAATGTGAGTCTTGTTTCACAGTTGGCATTTCTGTATAAAGAGAACCAATCTCCTGGAAATGTATATTTCAAAGAAGTATGTGTCTTCCTGTGTAACTAAAGAATGCCAAAGAGATCAGATCTATTCATCATTCTAAAGTAAGGAGGAACTAAGGAGCCTTTTTTTTGGGGGGGGGGGCACTTTTATTGATCTTTCATTTATTTGTCCTTGTTCCTTGGCCTGTTGTGGGCCTCCCATCGCAGCGGCCTCTCTCGTTGCAGAGCACCGGCTCCGCGCGCATGCACCCCAGAGCTCTGGCCTTGGTAGTTGGACACATCAGTCCGGCCGCTCCGTGGCACGTGGGATCTTCCCAGGTCAGGGAACGAACTGGCACCACTTGCACTGGGAGGCAGTGTTCTTACCCACTGGACCACCAGGGAAGCCCCCTAAGGAGCCTTTTGATGAGGGTGAAAGAGGAAAGCGAAAAAGCTGTCTGAAGACTCAACATTTAAAAAACTAAGATCACGGCATCCGGTCCCATCACTTCACGGCAAATAGATTCACTGGAAGTAACTTATTGGTTACTTACAACTGAATAGACTTATTTGTTTACATGTATTCTATAGTCCTTTTTTTGCTTTAAAATTCTGAAATTCAAAGGTCACCTTATTTTAATCTTTCTGAGCCTCAGTTTCTTATTTCTTCAATTTTCAGTTTCCACTTTCACGGTCAAACTCATTAGCTAAAAGAATAACTAGGCTGGCCTAATCACTGGCATTAGCCCTCCAGGAGGCATTACTGCGTCACCAAAACTCTGTAGGGACCAAACCTCTGCCTCAAAGGCCAGTAGAGGATCAGAGAGGACAGACATCCCAAGTTGTTACAGAATTAACATGTTTTATCTGGTCTAATACATTCAAGTTACTTATCAGATGGCCAGAAACTGTGATCAGTGTCACACAGCAGCGGAGAGTCTAGACCGCTGGCCTGGGACTCCTAGCAATGCAGCATGCTTTTAGAGGCTGTGGGGTACCACAATACTTCTGCTCCACGGTCCCCAAAACATTTGCCCAAACTCAGGAGGCAGTCTAGAATTCTTTGCTTACATAGACTTTACAATGTGAGTCTTGTTTCACAGTTGGCATTTCTGTATAAAGAGAACCAATCTCCTGGAAATGTATATTTCAAAGAAGTATGTGTCTTCCTGTGTAACTAAAGAATGCCAAAGAGATCAGATCTATTCATCATTCTAAAGTAAGGAGGAACTAAGGAGCCTTTTTTTTGGGGGGGGGGGCACTTTTATTGATCTTTCATTTATTTGTCCTTGTTCCTTGGCCTGTTGTGGGCCTCCCATCGCAGCGGCCTCTCTCGTTGCAGAGCACCGGCTCCGCGCGCATGCACCCCAGAGCTCTGGCCTTGGTAGTTGGACACATCAGTCCGGCCGCTCCGTGGCACGTGGGATCTTCCCAGGTCAGGGAACGAACTGGCACCCCTTGCACTGGGAGGCAGTGTTCTTACCCACTGGACCACCAGGGAAGCCCCCTAAGGAGCCTTTTGATGAGGGTGAAAGAGGAAAGCGAAAAAGCTGTCTGAAGACTCAACATTTAAAAAACTAAGATCACGGCATCCGGTCCCATCACTTCACGGCAAATAGATGGGCAAACGATAGAGACAGTGAAAGACTTCATTTTCTTGGGCTCCAAAATCATTGTAAACGATGCTTGCAGCTATGAAATTAAAAGATGCCTGCTCCTTGGAAGAAAAGCTATGACAAACGTAAACAGTGTATTAAAAAGCAAAGACATTGCTTTGCCTACAAAGGTCCATATATTCAAAGTTATGACTTTTTCAGTAGTCATGAACAGATGTGAAAGTTGGACCATAAAAAAGGCTGAATGCCAAAAAACTGTCACAGAGTCGGACATGACTGAGTGACTGAGAAACAAAGCCCTGGGGTATTTTGTTACATAGCAAATAATAATAACAACAAATATATTCTCTTATCTGTTTCATCTGGTAAGCACATGCCAGGACAAAATTAAGCTTAAATTAATATGCATATATTATAGTTTTGAGGGCATGGCACTGCTAATCTGTGATGCCTAGAAGTGGTTTCAAGGAACAATATCTTGAAGAAAAAATAGATGGGAACAAAGCAGAAATCTGAAATCAAGACACAAATACCAAATGAGCATGGAAAAAAGATAGGATGAAGGAAAAAACTCAAAATGAATGGGGAGATGGGGCCTTGAATCCCTCTTCTGACATTGCAATTGCTTTCTCTGGTTTCTGGGCCTCTTGAAAACAGCTTGTTTGAAGTTGCCCTGAGAAGATACTAAACTGAGAGTCGAGAACTGCCAGAGCAGAGAATAATCTTACTGTTTCTCTTCACCACTAATCCCATACCCAAGCTTCAAATAAATATAGTACTTTCTGATCTCTATGTTTTCATGGAAACCCTTGCATTCCACAGGTATTTCTTGTCTCCTCACATGTTCCCTTGGATTAGACCTATCTTTTAATTCCAGTCTGATCTCTTTCTCTTCTTTGCAGTCTCCCCAGACAACACAACTCTAGGAATTGCTTTTTTATTAAGAAATCGGTATCTGTGACACTAGCATAGTGCCTTCAATTTTTGTGCCTACCTCCTCAGTACATACTTTCCAAAAGACTGGAGCCTCCCTAATACATTACTGTATTTTCTACAAAGATCCGAGTACAAAAGCACTTATTCAACAGTAGTGTGATAAATATTGTTTAAACTGAGTTCTGTATGTTTTCCAGTTGCAAACAGGGGCCTGTTTCTTTGTGGACAGTTTTAAAAAGTCAATTGAAAAGAGGGAAAAAAAATCAATTCAACACTCATCAATAAGGTATAGACTTTTTCATGGATGTATGTAGTTATATGATATGCGTTGTGTATGTGAAATGGAATCAAACTGATTTTGTACTTGCTTGTTTGATAATGAATAGCAAAATTTATTCACTGAATGCCCCATTTTTGGAGCTGCAACGAAGTCTGGGGATGTAGTTTTTAATATAGCTCTACATTAATGCAAGGTGCTATTTTGCCTATAAAAGCAACATTTCTTATTTCAGACCCTTTCTGGTCTATTTCTATTAAAAAATATAATGAATATAAACAACATTCTTGGTTGGTACAGATTTCAATGTCACATCATAACAATATCAACTACTACAAAAGAAATAACAATCAAACTATTTCAGTGAGATTCAAATAAAATGGAAAAAGTCAACTTGAAATTCACATATAGCTCACCTGTGTATGCTTAGTGATCTCGACTCTTTGTGATCCCCATGGACTATAACTCTCCAGGATCCACTATTCATGGAATTTTCTAGGCAAGAATACTGGAGTTGATTTCCATTTTCTACTCCAGGGAATCATCCAGATGCAGAGATCGAACCTGAGTCTCTTGCATTTTCTGAATTGGCAGGTGGATTCTTTACCACTACTGCCACCTGTGAAGCTTACAACTCACCTAATTTTCAAATACTGGCCATGGGAAGGGTTGCCACTCCCAGGAAATCAGTCTCCTTTCTTTTTCTCATGCTTTAACACTACTCTGGAAAGAATAAGAAATGATGGAATTGTTGCTCCCTTTTGCTTCTAATTTCTCTTGTTTTAATCTCTCCTTTTCTTTAGTTAAAAAAATAACTCACATTTTAACTGTTCAGTTTCATAAGCTATAAGAATGGTACTTACCTAACAATGTCTGGCACATGGTAAACACTTAAAAATGTTACTAAATATTATTTCTATCTTGTTTTCTCACCCTAGTAGCCTCACTTATACATACAAACTCACTCACTTTCTGTAAATCAAGGAACACAATTACTACAGGCTCATCAGTGTGTGAGTTCTGCATGAGTCTCTTTTTTGATTACTTTAAACAAGAGTCAGTTATAAAATTTATTAAACAGGTAGGCATGGACCTCTTACAAGTAAAGCCAAAACATTGTTTCTATTTAACAGTAAAATGCTCGTCATTTAAAAGAAAGTACAGATTAATGATCACCAGAAGAAAATTTGGATTGGTTTGAGACTGGGCAGTAATACACACTCATTACTTTGTAATTAATATCAAAGATTTTCTTCTGTTATTGGGAACGAAGGATTGGAATTTACAGATTCATAATCTATAGCAGAAAACAATATTAAAACCCCTGACATTTGGTCTTAATATTCTCCTAACCATTGTGCTGTGATCCTGGCTTTGTATCATGACTACAAATCCCATCTGAAATGTGAAGTCCTAATCCCTCAGTAGACTCACAACTGACTCAGGAATTGCACAGACCATGAGAAAGGTTGGACATGACCGTATTCACTTCTGATCACAGCTGCATCCATACCACAAATCTCTGACCACATTTTTACCAAATGAACAAGGTGGAAGCACCTTTCTAGGTCCCAGCTACAACCCAGAAAGAAAACTCAGCTCTGGGAAGTAAAGTGAACTACAGGAGAACTTGAAAATGAAAGTGTTAGTCCCTCAGTTGTGTCTGACTCTTTGTGACCCGAAGGACTGAAGCCCTCCAGGCTCCTCTGTTCATGAAATTCCCCAGACAACTATCCTGGAGTGGGTAGTCATCCTCTTCTGTAGGGATCTTCCCTGATCCATGGAGAACTTGGAAAGTATTAGTAATACTTGGTATCCTCTCCTATCCTCTCCTTGCCACTTTCTCTTGTCAACAGGTACTCTCCTAAACCCACTTCCACCCCCAGAATCCTCAAGCTGTCTTACTCTCCTTTACCCAAACAATTTATACTAATGTTCAAATGACCAAGAATTCTTTAAGTATTACTTTTCCAGACATTTGCATTCATTTGGAGCCAGTCCTTAAATAATGGAGTACATGTATATAACTTAAGCATCAATATTAAATTGCAGATGTTGGTGGACCAAAATTCTTTCTAAACATTTTATATAATCCTTTAATTTAGCCATCCTATTGGGCTTCCCTTGGTGACTCAAACAGTAAAGAATGCAATGCAGGAGATCCAGTTGCAATCCCTGGGTTGGGAAGATCCCCTGGAGAAGGAAATGGCAACCCACACCAGTATTCTTGCCTAGAGAAGCCCATGGACAGAAGAGCCTGGCAAGCTACAGTCCATGGGCTCACAAAGAGTCAGACATGACTTAGTAACTAACAGTTGCACTTTTGCAGGCCATCCGACTGACAAATAATGAGTTTAAGAATGCAGTGATATATATGTGGTATTTTGTCCATCAGCTGGACAACTTTCATATTTCCAGTGCTTGGATCTGCTTTTCTATTGCTGGAGAGTATCTATAGAAATGATAAAATCAGCTCTGTTGGAAAAAAGGGTATTGTTATAAAGAAGACAGGGAAGGGAAAAAAATTTGATAATGATCAACAATCTTACCATGAGAAAGGTTGGACATGACCGTATTCACTTCTGATCACAGCTGCATCCATACCACAAATCTCTGACCACATTTTTACCAAATGAACAAGGTGGAAGCACCTTTCTAGGTCCCAGCTACAACCCAGAAAGAAAACTCAGCTCTGGGAAGTAAAGTGAACTACAGGGAGAACTTGAAAATGAAAGTGTTAGTCCCTCAGTTGTGTCTGACTCTTTGTGACCCGAAGGACTGAAGTCCTCCAGGCTCCTCTGTTCATGAAATTCCCCAGACAACTATCCTGGAGTGGGTAGTCATCCTCTTCTGTAGGGATCTTCCCTGATCCATGGAGAACTTGGAAAGTATTAGTAATACTTGGTATCCTCTCCTATCCTCTCCTTGCCACTTTCTCTTGTCAACAGGTACTCTCCTAAACCCACTTCCACCCCCAGAATCCTCAAGCTGTCTTACTCTCCTTTACCCAAACGATTTATACTAATGTTCAAATGACCAAGAATTCTTTAAGTATTACTTTTCCAGACATTTGCATTCATTTGGAGCCAGTCCTTAAATAATGGAGTACATGTATATAACTTAAGCATCAATATTAAATTGCAGATGTTGGTGGACCAAAATTCTTTCTAAACATTTTATATAATCCTTTAATTTAGCCATCCTATTGGGCTTCCCTTGGTGACTCAAACAGTAAAGAATGCAATGCAGGAGATCCAGTTGCAATCCCTGGGTTGGGAAGATCCCCTGGAGAAGGAAATGGCAACCCACACCAGTATTCTTGCCTAGAGAAGCCCATGGACAGAAGAGCCTGGCAAGCTACAGTCCATGGGCTCACAAAGAGTCAGACATGACTTAGTAACTAACAGTTGCACTTTTGCAGGCCATCCGACTGACAAATAATGAGTTTAAGAATGCAGTGATATATATGTGGTATTTTGTCCATCAGCTGGACAACTTTCATATTTCCAGTGCTTGGATCTGCTTTTCTATTGCTGGAGAGTATCTATAGAAATGATAAAATCAGCTCTGTTGGAAAAAAGGGTATTGTTATAAAGAAGACAGAGGGTTTTGATAATGATGTTATCCAACCAATTGATTTTAAACTTATTTTATAAATATAATATTCAAAAATTGAATAATTGTATCAACAATCTTACCACTTTAATCATTGTTTCTTTATATGTGTGTGTATATTTACATATATATATATATATATATATACATATATAGTTGAAGTACAGTTGATTTACAATTGTTTCCTTTTTTTGTGGCATTGTTTACTCATCAATGTTTTGAGAACCTTCTCTATCCCCAGGGACTTATCATGTTCTCCACTAATCCTTTAATCCTTATTTAGGCAGAATTGTAAATAATCTGTAATCATGGCATAGATTGAATTTCATTTTTTCTTTCACTTACTATATCATAAGCACTTTTGTGCACTGCTATTTTAAAATGTGACTTAAATTAGATACATTTTTCAGGAAAAAAAATTGTTCTTGAGATGAGTCAAGTGAGAGATAGTTGGGAAATGTGTCTTTCCTGGAATTATGGGAGGTACTGTTAATGCCATGCAAAAGTGAAAGTGAAGTCAATCAGTCATGTCTGACCCTTTACAATCCATGGATAGGCCATGGAATTATCCAGGCAAGAATAGTGGAGTGGGTAGCTGACTCCTTCTACAGGGGATCTTCCCAATCCAGGGATCAAATCAGGGTCTCCTGCATTTCAGGAGGATTCTTTACCAGCTGAACTACAAGGAATTCCAATGCCATGAAAGCCCTTCCCATAAACTATTTTACCTGGAAAATTACCATGAACATCACCCTTAATGCCCAGTGCAAGAATGAGGCATTTGAGGGGGTTGGATAGAAGCTAATAGCCCTTTGGTATAATTTATTTATACACTAGACATTAGTGTGTGCTCACTTTCAGACTTATTTTCACAAAAGAAAGTTCTAGTGAGAAACTGGGTTTTGTTTCCAGTAAAGTTTATACAGGCTACCTTCTTCCTGTTAAGCTTCCAGCACCTAAATGAGGGTGATGGATTTCCCAGGACAATCGCTCCTTTGTGTAGTCATGAGTTGCTAGAAACTGAGCTGAAAGATCTATCTTGCCTTCAAAGGAGAGCAGGTTGCACAAAGACACAGCACTTGGCAGAAATGAAGTGAGCAGAGGAAGGGCAAGTGCAAAGAAACACAGGAATGTTGAGCTCAGCCTTCCAGAAAGCATGATTCAAGAGGATCATACACCCCAAAGTTCACTGCAGCACTGATTACAATAGTTAAGGCATGGAATCAACCTAAATGTCCCATCAACTGAGGAGTGGATAAAGAGGATGTGGTACATATATACAATGGAATAGTACCCAGTGAGGAAAAAGAATGAGATAATACCATTTGCAGCAACACGAATGGACACAGAGAGTGTCATTCTAAATGAAATAAGTCGGGAAAAAACCACATGTGTATTTAGATGGATTCTCCACTAATCCTTTAATCCTTATTTAGGCAGAATTGTAAATAATCTGTAATCATGGCATAGATTGAATTTCATTTTTTCTTTCACTTACTATATCATAAGCACTTTTGTGCACTGCTATTTTAAAATGTGACTTAAATTAGATACATTTTTCAGGAAAAAAAATTGTTCTTGAGATGAGTCAAGTGAGAGATAGTTGGGAAATGTGTCTTTCCTGGAATTATGGGAGGTACTGTTAATGCCATGCAAAAGTGAAAGTGAAGTCAATCAGTCATGTCTGACCCTTTACAATCCATGGATAGGCCATGGAATTATCCAGGCAAGAATAGTGGAGTGGGTAGCTGACTCCTTCTACAGGGGATCTTCCCAATCCAGGGATCAAATCAGGGTCTCCTGCATTTCAGGAGGATTCTTTACCAGCTGAACTACAAGGAATTCCAATGCCATGAAAGCCCTTCCCATAAACTATTTTACCTGGAAAATTACCAAGGAACATCACCCTTAATGCCCAGTGCAAGAATGAGGCATTTGAGGGGGTTGGATAGAAGCTAATAGCCCTTTGGTATAATTTATTTATACACTAGACATTAGTGTGTGCTCACTTTCAGACTTATTTTCACAAAAGAAAGTTCTAGTGAGAAACTGGGTTTTGTTTCCAGTAAAGTTTATACAGGCTACCTTCTTCCCTGTTAAGCTTCCAGCACCTAAATGAGGGTGATGGATTTCCCAGGACAATCGCTCCTTTGTGTAGTCATGAGTTGCTAGAAACTGAGCTGAAAGATCTATCTTGCCTTCAAAGGAGAGCAGGTTGCACAAAGACACAGCACTTGGCAGAAATGAAGTGAGCAGAGGAAGGGCAAGTGCAAAGAAACACAGGAATGTTGAGCTCAGCCTTCCAGAAAGCATGATTCAAGAGGATCATACACCCCAAAGTTCACTGCAGCACTGATTACAATAGTTAAGGCATGGAATCAACCTAAATGTCCCATCAACTGAGGAGTGGATAAAGAGGATGTGGTACATATATACAATGGAATAGTACCCAGTGATGAAAAAGAATGAGATAATACCATTTGCAGCAACACGAATGGACACAGAGAGTGTCATTCTAAATGAAATAAGTCAGAGAATGAGAAATATCATATGACATCCCTTACATGTGTATTTTAAAAGAAATGGTACAAATGAACTTGCTTACAAAACAGAAAGAGCATACAGACTTATAGAACCAATTTATGGTTGCCAGGGGGAAGGTAGGGGGATGGGATTGTTTGGGATTTTTGAATGGACATGTACACACTGCTATATTTAAAATGGATAACCAACAAGAACCTGTATAGAACATAGAACTCTGCTTAATGTTATATGGCAGCCTGGATGGGAGGGGAGTTTGGGGGAAAATGTTGTTTAGCTGCTAAGTCATATCTGATTCTTTTGTGACCCCATGTACTGTAGTTCACTAGGCTCTGTCCATGGTATTTCTCAGGCAAGAATATCTTCCAGCAGGGAATATTCCCAACCCAAGGATTGAACTCACATCTCCTGCATTGGCAGCTGGACTCTACCACTGAGCCACCAGGGAAGTATTTGGGGAAAATGCATGCACATGTAAGTATGACTGAGTCTCTTCACTTTTCACCTGAAACTATCACAACATTGTTTGTCAATAGGCTATACTCTGTTACAAAATAAGAAGTTTAAAAAACATCAGTCTTCTAGGCCACCTTCCTATCTGATTAAAGTAAATATGATTCCAAGAGGAAAGTTGTAAAATGACATTATAGCTCTCTTCCTGAATCCTGAAAACCATGGGTAAAGATAAGCCAAATTCTCCTAAATCAAGTCTTGGAAACAAAATAAAAGGTGCTCTGGGCAAGGAGAGGGAGGAAAGCATTCTAAACTATAGGCTGGTGTTCCCTATTAGTGCCCTGCTATGATAGAATCTTAGTTGCAAATTATCTTGGCTAGAAACGGAAGGAGAGAAAGGCAGGAGTGCATGAATCCTATGTGGATGATGCAGTGAAAGCATCAACAGAAGAGTGGCTATGGATGAAAAGACACTGCAGCACTGATTACAATAGTTAAGGCATGGAATCAACCTAAATGTCCCATCAACTGAGGAGTGGATAAAGAGGATGTGGTACATATATACAATGGAATAGTACCCAGTGATGAAAAAGAATGAGATAATACCATTTGCAGCAACACGAATGGACACAGAGAGTGTCATTCTAAATGAAATAAGTCAGAGAATGAGAAATATCATATGACATCCCTTACATGTGTATTTTAAAAGAAATGGTACAAATGAACTTGCTTACAAAACAGAAAGAGCATACAGACTTATAGAACCAATTTATGGTTGCCAGGGGGAAGGTAGGGGGATGGGATTGTTTGGGATTTTTGAATGGACATGTACACACTGCTATATTTAAAATGGATAACCAACAAGAACCTGTATAGAACATAGAACTCTGCTTAATGTTATATGGCAGCCTGGATGGGAGGGGAGTTTGGGGGAAAATGTTGTTTAGCTGCTAAGTCATATCTGATTCTTTTGTGACCCCATGTACTGTAGTTCACTAGGCTCTGTCCATGGTATTTCTCAGGCAAGAATATCTTCCAGCAGGGAATATTCCCAACCCAAGGATTGAACTCACATCTCCTGCATTGGCAGCTGGACTCTACCACTGAGCCACCAGGGAAGTATTTGGGGAAAATGCATGCACATGTAAGTATGACTGAGTCTCTTCACTTTTCACCTGAAACTATCACAACATTGTTTGTCAATAGGCTATACTCTGTTACAAAATAAGAAGTTTAAAAAACATCAGTCTTCTAGGCCACCTTCCTATCTGATTAAAGTAAATATGATTCCAAGAGGAAAGTTGTAAAATGACATTATAGCTCTCTTCCTGAATCCTGAAAACCATGGGTAAAGATAAGCCAAATTCTCCTAAATCAAGTCTTGGAAACAAAATAAAAGGTGCTCTGGGCAAGGAGAGGGAGGAAAGCATTCTAAACTATAGGCTGGTGTTCCCTATTAGTGCCCTGCTATGATAGAATCTTAGTTGCAAATTATCTTGGCTAGAAACGGAAGGAGAGAAAGGCAGGAGTGCATGAATCCTATGTGGATGATGCAGTGAAAGCATCAACAGAAGAGTGGCTATGGATGAAAAGATGTTCTTTATTTTTTGACAGAGGTCTCACTGTGACAAAAGTCTATCAATAGTAAATTCTGTTTTTTTCTATTATTTTACCTAGCATTGATCTGAGCATCCACCCACCCCTCTCATCTCATAACTCTAGCTAGTGAATTTGCCTTCCCAGCTACAGGAAGAGGGCCAGCCCCTGATACAACCTAGCAGTCACAGAGTGGTATCCAGGCCAACACCCAAGGTTTCCTCCCTTCACATCCACGCCTTCTACACGAGAACTGGTCTCAGTGAGAAGGGCTGTAAAGCTGTTAAAAATTATCACTATGGGCTTCCTTGGTGGTCCACTTGGTAGAGAGTCTGCCTTGCAGTGCAAGGGGCACCGGTTCGATCCCTGGCCCAGGAAGATCCCATGTGCCACTAAGCAGCTGGACTGGTGTGTCCAATTATGAGCCAGCACTCTGGAGCACATGCACCCAGAGTCAGTGCTCTGCAATGACAGAAGCCACTGCAATGGGAGGCCCACACAGGCCAAAGAATAAATGATGGATGAAAAAAGAAAAATGGCATGATGGAAAAAAGAAAAAAAATATCACTAATAATTATTCACTGAGACCCTGTTAGGTGTTAGCCACTGGTCCATCCAAGTTCCCAATGCCCTTCCCTTGTTCTTGAACTGCACATATTAATTCTGGTCAATATTTTCTTACAGGCTATAGATTTAATCTGTAAACCTGTAGAGGGAGGGACAGTATAAAATTAAAGACACTTCTTTATTCTTGAATTCTTCAACCATTTTAATTGTAGACAATTTTTTTATATTATTTTTTAAATTTTGGCCTTTTTCATTGTTTTTTTATTTGTTTTTATCCATCTTTATTCTCTGGCCTGTGTGGGCCTCTCATTACAGTGGCCTCTCTCATTGCACAGCACCGCCTCTAGGCACATGCACTCCAGAGTGCTGGCTTGTAATTGGACACACCAGCCCAGCTGCTCCACAGCACATGGAATCTTCCCTGGCAAGGGATCGAACCAGTGCCCCTTGCACTGAAAGCCAAATTCTTTACCCACTGGACCACCAGGAAAGTCCTGTAGATGAATATTTGTATATGTAGGAGGAAAGCTGTGAGGAGAACAGCCCAAATTCCTGGGCCATGCTACTTCTTCATACTTCCTTTTTCTTGCTCTTCCTCTCCCCTACTTCTCTTCCTTTTCTTTTCCTTTCCTTTCTGCCTCCCTCTCGCTCTCACTTTCTCCCGTTCTTTCTTTTCCCAGGCTACTAACATACATATCATGCCAAATATATTAAAAAGATAAAAGGGATCTATATAAATCTGTTACACACAAAAGTCAATAAATCTATCTGAAAATTTGTCCTAAGGCTTATATTTTATGCCCTCTCAATGAATTAAAACAGTTTGGTTTTAAAGTTCTTACAGACCAAAGAAAGTATATTTAAAAAAAGGAAAAAAAAATGACCTATCTTTTCCTCATATGGTAAAGCAAGTGAAAAGGACTACCATAGAATAAAGCAAGATTTCATTAAGGAAATAAAGAGATAACCATCAAACCTGGCATATTACTAATTCATATTAGCTCATTTCAACAGAGACTTCACTGCAACTTCTTGGCAAATCTTGTTTCCTTCTTGATTTCACAATATACAACACTCCAGAGCCACTATGCCAACCCTCTGCTTTTCTTAGGCTCCCGTCCCACTCCCCACAGTCCACCTCTCCCCGCCCTCTGCCACAGCAGAGGATTTGACTCCTACCTCACCAAATAGAAGGGCGTATCCAACACAGATTCCCTCAACCACGTTCCTCACTCTCATTCTAACCTGACCAGCTCCTCCCTAATCTGGGCCATTCTGTGCCCTCACTTCACATTCACTTTTGCTGTTGTTGTTCAGTCACTAAGCTGTGTCCGACTCTTTGAAGTCCCATGGACTCCACCACACCAGGCTTCCGTATCCTTCACTATCTTCCAGAGTTTGCTTAATCAGACTCATGTCCACTGAGTCAGTGATGCTACTTAATCATCTCATCCTCTGCCACCCTCTTCTCCTTTTGCCTCCATCTTTCCCAGCATCTGGGTCTTTTCCAATAAGTTGACTCTTAGCATCACATGGCTAAAGCATTGGAGCTGCAGCATAAGTGCTTCCAAAAAATAGTCAAGGTTGATTTCCTTTAGGATTAACTGGTTTGATCTCCTTGTTGCCCAAGGGACTTTCAAGAGTCTGCTCTGGCACCATAATTTGAAAGCAACCATTCTTTGGTACTCAGTCTTCCAACTTTCACATCTGTGCATAACTACTGAAAAAACCCATAGCTTTGACTATACAGACCTTTGTCAGCGAAGCACTTCTCTGGAGGAGGGAATGGCAAGCCACTCTAGTATTACTGCCATGAGAAACCCCCTCACTAGCATCTCCCTGATCCATGTGCTTTCTGCACCTGTCTTTAATGGAGTCACATTTTCTTCCCACATCCCCCTACTCTTTTAATTTACTCCAGAAAAAGAAAATATCAAGAACCTTAAGGAATAATCTAAGGAATCTTTTGCCTAAAGCTTCCCCCCAGTATTCTTGTCTGTTGTTTGTTTACTTTACATCAAAGGCACTGGGGACTTCTATGGGGTGGATGTGAACAACTGGTAAAAATAAATTCCTTTCTTCCATGTTTCTTAACTATGAGGATCAAAATGAAGTTGGGCCCTACAAATGCATCATAAATATAAGTCACAATTCAAAAGCTGAATTGTTCCAGAAATTCAATGTCTAGTTCAACAAATCCCTGATATGCATCCCATTTCCCTGAAATTCCATTATTTAATGGGTTTGCCTCTGGATTCTAAGAAGTAGGGTAAATGAGACTATTAGTGACCACCATGTGAGATGTTCACCATCCAAAATGGACCACAGTGACTATCTTATATGAGTCACAGATGCATCCTTTCTCTTTCCAATTCAAAGGGCCCAGAAGGGCTCACTTAGAACTCCCCCTTCAATTCTATATCTGGCAGTCCCCTCAAAACTCTGACACTCAATTCAGTTCCTGCCTCACACTGCTGAACAGACAACTCGTGACTATGGCACACACATCTAGACAAACCATGCAGGCCTTCCTCTCAGGACTCTTGTCCTCTCCTTGAGTTTACCTGGTTAAGGAGACACAGGTACCTTCCACTGTCACATCCGCCTAGACGTCTCCAGTGTTTTCTGCTGACTGCTGGACCCCAGCTTGCTTGAGCAGGGAAGAGGTTTCCTCTCTCCCCTGCCCTTCTCTTAGCATCACATGGCTAAAGCATTGGAGCTGCAGCATAAGTGCTTCCAAAAAATAGTCAAGGTTGATTTCCTTTAGGATTAACTGGTTTGATCTCCTTGTTGCCCAAGGGACTTTCAAGAGTCTGCTCTGGCACCATAATTTGAAAGCAACCATTCTTTGGTACTCAGTCTTCCAACTTTCACATCTGTGCATAACTACTGAAAAACCCATAGCTTTGACTATACAGACCTTTGTCAAGCACTTCTCTGGAGGAGGGAATGGCAAGCCACTCTAGTATTACTGCCATGAGAAACCCCCTCACTAGCATCTCCCTGATCCATGTGCTTTCTGCACCTGTCTTTAATGGAGTCACATTTTCTTCCCACATCCCCCTACTCTTTTAATTTACTCCAGAAAAAGAAAATATCAAGAACCTTAAGGAATAATCTAAGGAATCTTTTGCCTAAAGCTTCCCCCCAGTATTCTTGTCTGTTGTTTGTTTACTTTACATCAAAGGCACTGGGGACTTCTATGGGGTGGATGTGAACAACTGGTAAAAATAAATTCCTTTCTTCCATGTTTCTTAACTATGAGGATCAAAATGAAGTTGGGCCCTACAAATGCATCATAAATATAAGTCACAATTCAAAAGCTGAATTGTTCCAGAAATTCAATGTCTAGTTCAACAAATCCCTGATATGCATCCCATTTCCCTGAAATTCCATTATTTAATGGGTTTGCCTCTGGATTCTAAGAAGTAGGGTAAATGAGACTATTAGTGACCACCATGTGAGATGTTCACCATCCAAAATGGACCACAGTGACTATCTTATATGAGTCACAGATGCATCCTTTCTCTTTCCAATTCAAAGGGCCCAGAAGGGCTCACTTAGAACTCCCCCTTCAATTCTATATCTGGCAGTCCCCTCAAAACTCTGACACTCAATTCAGTTCCTGCCTCACACTGCTGAACAGACAACTCGTGACTATGGCACACACATCTAGACAAACCATGCAGGCCTTCCTCTCAGGACTCTTGTCCTCTCCTTGAGTTTACCTGGTTAAGGAGACACAGGTACCTTCCACTGTCACATCCCCCCAGACTTCTCCAGGGTTTTCTCCTCACTGCTGCACCTCAGCTTGCTTGAGCAGGGAAGAGGTTTCCCCTCTCTCTGATACCCACAACGACTGCCCTTCTCTGCTTGCTGTGACTCTGCCTCTTCTCCTCACCATCCCCCAAACATGAAGCCCCACGGAACTGAAACACTTGTTCTGATCCATCAGTCATTCTCTGTACCCTGAGTTCTCTTGGGGAGAGAACACTGTAAATTTTAATGTGCTTCTGCTGCAACATTCCTTTCCTGAGGCAATTGATGCGGCAAAGCCTAGATGCCTAAATCACTGGTTAATATTACAAAAGATCATCCTGCCACAATGTCTGTTCCCATTACTCTATAAACCTCCATACTGATAGTTGCGAACATGAGGCCACCCTGGTACTGAGGTCACCCAGTCCACACTTCTAGCTAGCCTTTCCTACAGCACCTTCCTGCTGAATGATACACAGTTCCATGGAGGGGGGTACCCGAGCTTTTGCATCCTGCAGCTACTGCTGTTGTGCTCCCCAGTGCCAACCAAACAGACATTATTTAGTTCCGGAAGCACTGCAACCATTGTTCAGCGTGCCCCACCCGAACTCCCAGCAGGACATTTGCAGTGCTTCCTGCAGGTCACCACTCCCTAGCCCAGCAGAACAGGTTTCCTGCTGACCTTGAAGGGCCTGATTTATACGATACTGATTGTCCAGGTGGCCTGGCTACTGCGGTGGACGATTTCCTCAACAGAAAAAGCTTCCTAAGAGAGCTCCTTACCACTGCTCCTAACCCCTTGTGTACCCTCCTCCTGCATGTAAAGTCTACTGTTATCCAGTAGTTCGCTTCAGGATTAAACAAAATGAAATCCAAGCATGACGCTCACCGGCTCAAAGTCCACCAAGCTTTCACAGATGAGTGGGAGTAAAAGTCAATTTCTTATGGAGGCCTATGCAACCAGGTTTGCTCCTATCCCTTCCAATTTTCTTCTGTTTGTTTTCTCTGCCCTAGCCTCTTTCTCTTCAACCCTGGTCTTCAAACACACGAACATGCTCCCAATTTACAGCCTTCACACCCGCCTTTCCCTCTCAGGACTCTTGTCCTCTCCTTGAGTTTACCTGGTTAAGGAGACACAGGTACCTTCCACTGTCACATCCCCCAGACTTCTCCAGGGTTTCTCCTCACTGCTGCACCTCAGCTTGCTTGAGCAGGGAAGAGGTTTCCCCTCTCTCTGATACCCACAACGACTGCCCTTCTCTGCTTGCTGTGACTCTGCCTCTTCTCCTCACCATCCCCCAAACATGAAGCCCCACGGAACTGAAACACTTGTTCTGATCCATCAGTCATTCTCTGTACCCTGAGTTCTCTTGGGGAGAGAACACTGTAAATTTTAATGTGCTTCTGCTGCAACATTCCTTTCCTGAGGCAATTGATGCGGCAAAGCCTAGATGCCTAAATCACTGGTTAATATTACAAAAGATCATCCTGCCACAATGTCTGTTCCCATTACTCTATAAACCTCCATACTGATAGTTGCGAACATGAGGCCACCCTGGTACTGAGGTCACCCAGTCCACACTTCTAGCTAGCCTTTCCTACAGCACCTTCCTGCTGAATGATACACAGTTCCATGGAGGGGGGTACCCGAGCTTTTGCATCCTGCAGCTACTGCTGTTGTGCTCCCCAGTGCCAACCAAACAGACATTATTTAGTTCCGGAAGCACTGCAACCATTGTTGTTCAGCGTGCCCCACCCGAACTCCCAGCAGGACATTTGCAGTGCTTCCTGCAGGTCACCACTCCCTAGCCCAGCAGAACAGGTTTCCTGCTGACCTTGAAGGGCCTGATTTATACGATACTGATTGTCCAGGTGGCCTGGCTACTGCGGTGGACGATTTCCTCAACAGAAAAAGCTTCCTAAGAGAGCTCCTTACCACTGCTCCTAACCCCTTGTGTACCCTCCTCCTGCATGTAAAGTCTACTGTTATCCAGTAGTTCGCTTCAGGATTAAACAAAATGAAATCCAAGCATGACGCTCACCGGCTCAAAGTCCACCAAGCTTTCACAGATGAGTGGGAGTAAAAGTCAATTTCTTATGGAGGCCTATGCAACCAGGTTTGCTCCTATCCCTTCCAATTTTCTTCTGTTTGTTTTCTCTGCCCTAGCCTCTTTCTCTTCAACCCTGGTCTTCAAACACACGAACATGCTCCCAATTTACAGCCTTCACACTGGGCCTGACTTCCTTTCCTCTAATCTTCTTCATTTTTATTTTCTGCCTTGCTTACTCCCATATTTCTTCCAAATATTTTCTCAGAGGAGACAATCTCACTGAAGCCTACCCTGGCCACTCCACTGAAAGCTGCAATCACTGGCACTCCTTATCCTCTCCTCAGAATATTCTTCCCACTAGCAGTGAGTCACCTTCTTACATGCCTCATACATTATTTAGAGACCACATTCATTGTCTTTTTCCCTCTACAGCAATGTCAGTTACATGAGAACAGTGATTTTATCCATTACTTTTTCACTTCTCTGTTAGCATTCAAAACCAAGCCCAGTACAGTGTGTGTGTGTGTGTGTGTGTGTGTGTGTGTGTGCGCTCAGTAGCTTTTTAGTTGTATCCAACTCTTTGTAACCCCATGGACTACAGCCCACCAGGATCCTCTGTCCATGGAATTTCCCAGGCAATAATACTGTAGCAGGTTGCCATTTCTTACTCCAGGGGATCTTCCAGACCCACGAATCAAACCTGCGTCTCTTGTGTCTTCTGTGCTGGCAGGCAGACTCTTTACCAATGAGAAGCCCAGTACATAGTATTCATACTATAAGCATGCATTTTTAGAATTAATGCTTGATGCATGATTTCCTAGGAGGTGGCTGAGAAGCAAAGAATGCCCTCTTCCATTTGGTATCTGCTGAGCTTCTTCACCAAATCCTCCTAAAGGAAGTACAGTGCTTTGCATCTTCTCTGCCTCAGTATGGGCCTCCCTATTCAGTGAGTCAGTCTCCAAACAAGTTCAGAAAACTTTTAAACCTTCATCTTCCTTTGTTTTTTGTAAGGGGTTTGGGCTGGTGCTAGGGTCCTTTCTGTCCATCAGATATTTTCACAATCTCAGTAAGCCCAAAGACATCCAAGCAAATCAAAATCATGATGCTCTTCTCTAAATTCCAAGTGCTTTAGATGAACATGGTTCTCCTAAAAACACTAGAGTAATAATAGGAAAATATCCTTTTCACAGACTATCAGTTAACACACTGGGTGCCTTAAATATGTTCAGTTTAATCCTCGGAGCCACCATTTAACGTAGATGTTATCTCCACTTTGCACACAGATATGAGGCTTCTAAAGGAAACATAATATTCCATAGTTTACAAAGCTAGAAATCCCATAGTTCAAAGACATTTCAGAGACTTTGTGAATCCTGCAAAGCCTATGAAATATCTATTCTGAGAAACAAAAGCATTTTGCCCTCCACCCCTCCACATTTCTGTGCACTCATAAATTAGACTACTGGTATCTAGGTGATATATTCAGCACCTGCAAAATACCTGCCATGTGTTTACCACTGTGTAAATATTTACCTAGCTCAGTGAAATCCAACTTCATTCTGTGCAGGAACATTCTATTCCGACTGAATGCAGTCCAAAGAATAATCCATTGAATGCCTTAATATGTCTTTGAATGATAAGTAATCATGGGAAATTTATATACAGGTCAGTCCCTAAGAAAGTTCTGAGGAAAAGACTTAGATAAACGACTGCCATTTGAACACTGCCATATTTAAAACAGATTAACCACAAGGACCTACTGTACAGCCCATGGAATTCTGTGCAATGTTTACGGCAGTCTGGACGAGAGAGAAGTTTAGGGGAGAATGGACACACGTATAGGCATGGCTGAGTCCCTTCACTTTTTACCTGAAACTATCCTAACACTGATATTCAGCTATACCCAGGTACAAAATAAAACAATTAAACAATAATAACAAATGATTGCAATTTGAGATGCATGGCTATGTCAAGACTGGTTTTCAGCAAATAACAAGAACCACAAAATTTCATGTATATTTATCAGTTCTGCAGTAACAGTCCACAACAATAAACTAAGAAGTAACATCCTCGTGGAAATGGTCAACATCTCTATCTTTTGTTACTTTGTTATAAATACTCTCTGAAGGAATGAATCCACCCAAGCAGGCATGAAAGAAAAATGTATTCTAGTGCCACAGAATACCTAGCTGACATCTTTCATGCTTATTCCACTTAACAATGAATGTCTTGCATGAAATTACTTTTGCATCGTATAGCTATATCAGGTCTATTTACTATATCTTTGCACCATACTCAGGCATACTAGAGGAAACATAATAATCCATAGTTTACAAAGCTAGAAATCCCATAGTTCAAAGACATTTCAGAGACTTTGTGAATCCTGCAAAGCCTATGAAATATCTATTCTGAGAAACAAAAGCATTTTGCCCTCCACCCCTCCACATTTCTGTGCACTCATAAATTAGACTACTGGTATCTAGGTGATATATTCAGCACCTGCAAAATACCTGCCATGTGTTTACCACTGTGTAAATATTTACCTAGCTCAGTGAAATCCAACTTCATTCTGTGCAGGAACATTCTATTCCGACTGAATGCAGTCCAAAGAATAATCCATTGAATGCCTTAATATGTCTTTGAATGATAAGTAATCATGGGAAATTTATATACAGGTCAGTCCCTAAGAAAGTTCTGAGGAAAAGACTTAGATAAACGACTGCCATTTGAACACTGCCATATTTAAAACAGATTAACCACAAGGACCTACTGTACAGCCCATGGAATTCTGTGCAATGTTTACGGCAGTCGGGACGAGAGAGAAGTTTAGGGGAGAATGGACACACGTATAGGCATGGCTGAGTCCCTTCACTTTTTACCTGAAACTATCCTAACACTGATATTCAGCTATACCCAGGTACAAAATAAAACAATTAAACAATAATAACAAATGATTGCAATTTGAGATGCATGGCTATGTCAAGACTGGTTTTCAGCAAATAACAAGAACCACAAAATTTCATGTATATTTATCAGTTCTGCAGTAACAGTCCACAACAATAAACTAAGAAGTAACATCCTCGTGGAAATGGTCAACATCTCTATCTTTTGTTACTTTGTTATAAATACTCTCTGAAGGAATGAATCCACCCAAGCAGGCATGAAAGAAAAATGTATTCTAGTGCCACAGAATACCTAGCTGACATCTTTCATGCTTATTCCACTTAACAATGAATGTCTTGCATGAAATTACTTTTGCATCGTATAGCTATATCAGGTCTATTTACTATATCTTTGCACCATACTCAGGCATACTAGAGGCCCTAAAACATTCTGAATTTCTAGAATATAACAAAATCCTGGTAAAGTCCCAGCTATCAATTTTAGTTTAACCTCTATCGTGAGTTGAGTGATTTTCATTTTGACCATCTGGAAGTATGACCAGGCTTAAAATGGCTTTTAAGTACGTCACACTAACTAAAATACTATTTCTAAGACCCATTTTCCATTTGCTAGAAAACAAATGTACTCAACCTAAAAGTAAAGAGATTATTTGAGCTACTATTTAATCCCTAATGATTTCATTGTATTACTTTCTTTTTCTTTTTTTCAGTTCCAACTGCAGATAGTGACTCTCTCTGGGGAATTGTTTCTGCTGGTTGTGGAACTTGGGAAGCCCAAATTCTGAGACTGCTTAGCTGCTGCCAGCATTGTCAGAGAAACAGTGTTTGTTCTGGTCTCCTATTTTGTATTCTAATCCTCTTTATTTCTTTTTGAAAAGACTGCATCGTACTCTCAAAGCGAATCCCATCACTCATATAGATGAAATTTTCAAATATCTCAATGACAATAGACTGATTTCTTACTAGGAAGCTCAGCTGGGGCAATAATAATATACATTATTAAAGAAACAAAAATATGAATTACCATACTCACATACATTCAAAGCAGTGAGGCAAAGCACCTCATCCATCAACTCCAAACGAACAGAACATAGACCATGTTCTTCCCTATCATACCAGCATCAGAAACAAAATGACAGAACAGAACATCTGAGCAAGACAACCCTAGGTTAGTATAGTTAGATGTGATAGCCCCAGAGATTAAATTGTTTTTTTTTTTCCAACATCATTTTTTAAATTGACTGCTTTTAGGGTTAACTTCAAAAAGTCTGAATTTGCAAATTAACTGAGAGAAGAGGTAGTTACTATCTTGACCCAAAGCTTCCGGGAAAGTTTGAAGCTAAGAGAGTGAATCCAAAATGTAATAAATTCCTATATCAGGTCTATTTACTATATCTTTGCACCATACTCAGGCATACTAGAGGCCCTAAAACATTCTGAATTTCTAGAATATAACAAAATCCTGGTAAAGTCCCAGCTATCAATTTTAGTTTAACCTCTATCGTGAGTTGAGTGATTTTCATTTTGACCATCTGGAAGTATGACCAGGCTTAAAATGGCTTTTAAGTACGTCACACTAACTAAAATACTATTTCTAAGACCCATTTTCCATTTGCTAGAAAACAAATGTACTCAACCTAAAAGTAAAGAGATTATTTGAGCTACTATTTAATCCCTAATGATTTCATTGTATTACTTTCTTTTTCTTTTTTTCAGTTCCAACTGCAGATAGTGACTCTCTCTGGGGAATTGTTTCTGCTGGTTGTGGAACTTGGGAAGCCCAAATTCTGAGACTGCTTAGCTGCTGCCAGCATTGTCAGAGAAACAGTGTTTGTTCTGGTCTCCTATTTTGTATTCTAATCCTCTTTATTTCTTTTTGAAAAGACTGCATCGTACTCTCAAAGCGAATCCCATCACTCATATAGATGAAATTTTCAAATATCTCAATGACAATAGACTGATTTCTTACTAGGAAGCTCAGCTGGGGCAATAATAATATACATTATTAAAGAAACAAAAATATGAATTACCATACTCACATACATTCAAAGCAGTGAGGCAAAGCACCTCATCCATCAACTCCAAACGAACAGAACATAGACCATGTTCTTCCCTATCATACCAGCATCAGAAACAAAATGACAGAACAGAACATCTGAGCAAGACAACCCTAGGTTAGTATAGTTAGATGTGATAGCCCCAGAGATTAAATTGTTTTTTTTTTTCCAACATCATTTTTTAAATTGACTGCTTTTAGGGTTAACTTCAAAAAGTCTGAATTTGCAAATTAACTGAGAGAAGAGGTAGTTACTATCTTGACCCAAAGCTTCCGGGAAAGTTTGAAGCTAAGAGAGTGAATCCAAAATGTAATAAATTCCCTGTAAGATGCAGAACAGCACTCTATTTGCTTATTTGTACTTGTCAGTTTTAAATGAGCCAGTGTCACCATGGACAAATGATGGATCAAGTCTGTTTTGCCAGACAGTGACGGCGATGCAAGGGCCTTCAGATCTCCCCTCAGTGACACACTTCCAGGAAGGACACAGTCCCTCCCTAAGAGTAGCACTGTCTCTTGAAGTTTAGAATATGAATGCAGTCCTTTCTATTACTAAGTCTTGGGAACTAGAGCATGGCACAAAACATTCTGGCATTCTAACCAGGAGCCAGCTCTCAAACAGCGTTTCTTTCTTACAGGTGTTGAAAGGTGCTTCTCCCCAAGCAGTAAACAGCCATGATTCATTAACATAATGGCATAGAAAAACAGATGACCATGAACCTTGTGAATGGATTATTCTATTGCAGGGAGCTGTGGTAATGAATCATCATTTCCATTCAACACTCCTCCCTCCTTTTCATTTTGAGTAGCTTCCCTTCTTGAAGGAAGACATTATGAAGAAGGGACTTTATAAACCAGAATTGGTAAATGATGTCCTTCAGCTTTGACTCAGAAAGTTGCCTGAGTAAATTCAACTACCTGTCTCAATATTTCAAAGTTGAGTTCCATATTTTTATTAACTTGGATTAAGGTATTTTTTGCTAATTAATTTTTTCAGAGACTATAAAGAACAAAAATTTCCAAAATAGAAATGGTTAAGGCTAAAGGCTAATATGACCAGAGATCTTTTCACAAAATACTTTCCTGAAAAAATGTATTTGGATCTAAAGCCCCCAAATGTATTATTTGAACATAAAACTTTCCTTTCCTTTCAAATACATGCACAGGGATTTCTCTTAATTAACTGGAATAGGCTGGGAGAACTTCTACTGATTAAGGATTTAAAAGATGGTTGTAGCAAAGGAAGAGAATGGATGGAAACCAAGATTCTAAAGGATCTTATCAGAAACAATGTGTGTGTTGGTCACTCAATAGTGACTGACTCTTTTGAAACCCCATGAACTGTAACCCACCAGCTTCCTCTGTCCATGAAATTTTCCAGGCAAGAATACTGAAGCGGGTTGCCATTCTCTTCTCCAGGGGATCTTCCTGACCCAGGGACCAAACCCAGGTTGCCTGCACTGTAGGCAGATTCTTTACCACTGAGCTATCTGTGAAGCCCATCAGAAACAGAAAAGAACCTAAATCTATGCAACAACTTTCTCAGCACCAAAGTATACTCTCATATAGACATCCCTAAAATTCCTAACTTACAGTTTTTGATAAGAATAGCTAGTAGCTCTACTTTAAGACCTACATCTCCACTCACATTCTCAATAGTAAACAATTCCCAGAGGCTTTGGGGAGTTAGTGGACTTCGCAAGTGGCTCAGTGATAAAGAATCTATCTGCAGTGCAGGAGACGCAAGAGATAGGGATTTGATTCCTGGGTCAGGGGAAATCCCCTGGAAGAGGAAATGGTAACCCACTCCAGTATTCTTGCCTGGGAAATCCCATGGACAAGAAGCCTGGTGGACTATGGTCCACAGGGTTTTAATTTTTTTTTTTTTTTAATTTTTTTTTGCCGGGTGGGGTGGGGAGGGGCCGGTTGGGTAGGGAGGGAGGGTGGGTGGGCCACTTCTGTTGGTCTTTCATCCATCTATTCTCGTCCATCTTTGTTCTTTGGCCCGTGTGGGCCTCCCATCACAGTGGCCTCTGTTGTCACAGAGCACCGGCTCTGGGCGCATGCGCTCCAGAGCTCCGGCTCGGTAATTGGACACATCAGTCCAGCCGCTCCACGGCACGTGGGATCTTCGCAGGCCAGGGACCGAACTGGCACCCCTTGCACTGCAAGGCGGTGTCCTTACCCATTGGACCACCAGGGAAGCCCGGTCCACAGGGTTTTAAAGAGTTGGACATGACTGAGCAACTGAGCATACAGGCACGCGCACACACGAGAATCAGAGTCAGAAGGGTCATGCCCCAAATCTCAGCTCTGCCCCAACTGGCTGGCTGTGTGAACTTGGCAAAGCCTCTCAGACTGACACCGCTTCATTCAGATATGGACATTGAGGGCAGTTGTACAAGTCAGTGGGCTACAGTGAGTTTCTCCACTGTGAATTTCAAGCTAGAGATGACAAAGCTAAAGTGGGAATACAACACCATCTCCCGCTTTTCTTCCAACAAGGAAGGGAGCCAAGAAATCTGTGCTAGGGAAAATGGTTCTACAATTTTGTCTTTTCAGCAGCATCACCATAGTCCACCACAAAGTCTATTATGCATTTGGGAAAGAGAAAAGCAGAAAGCTGTGATGTTGATTCAAATGAAAGTACTTCCTTCTGTTAGGTAGAAACATCCAAATAACAGAGACATCATGTGGTTAAAAGAAGTAAATTCTATTGTAAGAGAATGAAATTAGAAAATTCTCTAACATCATACACAAAAGTAAACTCAAAATGGATTAAAGATATAAATGTAAGACTGGATACTATAAAACTCAGAGAAAAACTTGGAGAGGATATACTCAGACATGAATCACAGTAATATATTTTTGGATCTGTCTCCTAGAGTAATGGAAATAAAAACAGAAATAAACAATGAGGCCTAATTAAACTTAAAAGCATTTTCACAGCAAAGGAAACGATAAACAAAATGAAAGACAACCTTCAGAATGGGAGAAAATATTTCCAAATGATGCACCTGGCAAGGGATTAATCTCCAAAATATACAAACAGCTCATACAACTCAATAATAATTACAATAAAAACAAACAACTCAATCGAAAATGGGCAGAAGATCTAAATAGACATCTTCCCAATGATGTACATTATTTCCAAAATGCATACAAAAAAATGTTCAATATTGCTAATTATTAGAGAAATGCAAATCAAAACCACAATGAAGTGTCACTTCACGCTAGCCAGAATGGCTGTTATCAAAAAAGTCTACAAACAGTAAATGATGGAGAGGATGTGGAGAAAAGAGAAACTTCCTACACCATTGGTGAGAAAGTAAATTGGCACATAATGTTATCTCACTAAGAACAGTATGGACATTCCTTGAAAAACTAAAACCAGAACTACCATATGATCTGGCAGTCCCACTCCTGGGCTTAAATTCATAGAAAACTATAACTGGAAAAGGAATAGGCATCCCAATATTCAATGTAGCACTGTTTACAATAGCCAAAACATGGGAGCAACCTAAATGTCCAAAAAACATAAGTGGGAATACAACAGCTCAAAGTGGAATACAACACCATCTCCGCTTTTCTTCCAACAAGGAAGGAGCCAAGAAATCTGTGCTAGGGAAAATGGTTCTACAATTTTGTCTTTTCAGCAGCATCACCATAGTCCACCACAAAGTCTATTATGCATTTGGGAAAGAGAAAAGCAGAAAGCTGTGATGTTGATTCAAATGAAAGTACTTCCTTCTGTTAGGTAGAAACATCCAAATAACAGAGACATCATGTGGTTAAAAGAAGTAAATTCTATTGTAAGAGAATGAAATTAGAAAATTCTCTAACATCATACACAAAAGTAAACTCAAAATGGATTAAAGATATAAATGTAAGACTGGATACTATAAAACTCAGAGAAAAACTTGGAGAGGATATACTCAGACATGAATCACAGTAATATATTTTTGGATCTGTCTCCTAGAGTAATGGAAATAAAAACAGAAATAAACAATGAGGCCTAATTAAACTTAAAAGCATTTTCACAGCAAAGGAAACGATAAACAAAATGAAAGACAACCTTCAGAATGGGAGAAAATATTTCCAAATGATGCACCTGGCAAGGGATTAATCTCCAAAATATACAAACAGCTCATACAACTCAATAATAATTACAATAAAAACAAACAACTCAATCGAAAATGGGCAGAAGATCTAAATAGACATCTTCCCAATGATGTACATTATTTCCAAAATGCATACAAAAAAATGTTCAATATTGCTAATTATTAGAGAAATGCAAATCAAAACCACAATGAAGTGTCACTTCACGCTAGCCAGAATGGCTGTTATCAAAAAAGTCTACAAACAGTAAATGATGGAGAGGATGTGGAGAAAAGAGAAACTTCCTACACCATTGGTGAGAAAGTAAATTGGCACATAATGTTATCTCACTAAGAACAGTATGGACATTCCTTGAAAAACTAAAACCAGAACTACCATATGATCTGGCAGTCCCACTCCTGGGCTTAAATTCATAGAAAACTATAACTGGAAAAGGAATAGGCATCCCAATATTCAATGTAGCACTGTTTACAATAGCCAAAACATGGGAGCAACCTAAATGTCCATCACGAGATGAATGGATAAGAAACATATGGTGCATATATATAATGGAATATTACTCAGTCATTAAAAAGAATGAAACAATTATGTTTGTAGCAATATGGATGGACTCGGAAATTATTAACTCAGTGAAGTAAGTCAGAGAAAGAGAAACACCATCAGATGTCACTTATATGTGGAATCTTAAAAAAAGAATACAAATGAACTTATTCACTAAACAGAAACAGACTTGAAAAACAAACCAATGGTTATCAGAAGGGAAAATAGGTGGGAGAAGAGAAAAATTAGGAGATTGGGAGTAACATATATACACTACTATATATAAAATAGATAACCAACAATGCCCTACTATATAGCACAGAGAACTATATTCAATATTTTATAATAGCCTGTATGGTAAATACATACACGTATGTATTTGTAACTGAATCACCATACTGTACATCTGAAACTAACATAATATTGTAAATTAATACCACATCACTAAAAAACAAATAAAAATAAAAATTATAAAAGGAAAATTCCAATCAAGGATTATACATAAGAATGACAATCATGTTAAATTGGTAAATGTTAATGATCGCTTTTAGCGATACCCAGGTTTTTCAGTTTTCTTTAAAAACTTCAAAAATTATAATTTCAACTGCAATGCTGCAAATATAGCCAACAGCTACTATCATACTATCCAGCATACTTCAATTTATAACCATGTACCTGAGGTCTTAAAAACAGTTTAAATTATTCTTGATTACAATCATATTTGTAAAGTTATATACATATATATGTGTGTGTGTGTATTGTGTAATATAATTATTTTCATTTTACGGGTGAGAAATGAGGTTCATAGAACCAAAGGAATCTGAGGTCGTACAGTGTCTGAGGTTGTACAGTCATTAATGAGAGGACTGGCACCTGAACTGAGCCATGGCCTGTCCTCTCGGAATGATGCTCCACTGCCTCTCCTCTCGTGTTCAACTCGTCTCACTGAAGGTATTCTTCAGGAAAAGGAAATGATCATGCCCATTTTATTAAAACCATTCCTGTGCTACAAGCCTGTTTCATAAACCATTCAAGACTACCTCCCCCAGACGACGCTATCCAAATTAAATAGCAAAAGTTACTATTTGCAAAGGAACAGGCATTTTATAAGAGCAAGGATGAGCAACCTATCCAATGTTTCAAAATAGTTCACCAAATCTGGAGAATTCCATTTCATTCATTTTCTTTAAGAGAGCAAAAATAGAGTGAATGTGACAGTGTTCTGAAAAGCTAATGAAAGTGGTTAAATATCATTTTAACTTATTATTTCTCATGTGCAGTTTACATTTAGGTCTCAGAACAATTCTGGGTGCAGTGCACACTCCTTTGAAGAAACCAACCCCACGCAGACCAAGATTCATCCTAAACTTGATTTGTGGGAGATTAGTTAATGACCCTCTCTTGACAATTCTTTTAGAAAATAATTTCTCTCTCTTGCATACCTGTGCTGCCTTACTAAGGACCAACTACAACCATTAAAACAGTTCTCTGCGCTTAGTCATGCTCCTAACTACATGAATGACACTGGCAGGTTAAAATAAAGTAAGCTTTTCTAGGAGGGAGGATTTAAAGTTCTTTCAATCCTCAGACTTGGTGTGCCCAGTATTGTGGTCTATACAGTGCAGAGTTATTAGCTGAGGAAAACAAGATATCTGAGCATCCTATATTTCCATTCTTTGAGGTTAAAATCAGGAATGGAACTCCAACAACTCTGTAGGTCCTATTGGATGAAAGCAAATAGACGTCACTAATATGCAAACCAATTCAATATCTTGTGGAAAATAATGAAAGTTGAACAGGACTTGATTTCACAATATATTAGTTTTAAAGAAAAAGTACGATGCAACAACAACAACAACAAAAACATAAGCTTTGGAATACAAGCTTGGTCTGAGTTAAAAAAAAATCCTAACTTGAAAATCTACCAGTCTGTTAAAGTTACTTAATCTTTCAAAGTCTTACCTTCCACATCTGCCAAATGGGATCCACAGTATTCAATATGCAGACTTCTTCACAGAAAGTCGAGATACTGCATGTAAAACAAGAGTAATTAAGTCACTTAACATCGTTTTCCTTATTTGTGCAACTTCAAAACAAATATGTCTAATGTCCAAATGCAAAACCCGTTATGGACCTACTTTGCAAATTCTAAACGGCTGGCAATCAGCATTAATGCTGCAATCACATGAGACACAGGATGAAGTATAAAGTGGTTTCCCTCTGGAGAAACAGGGATGGCTGGGATCCTTTCATAACCTAGGTGTGTCTCTCCCTGGCAGTTTTTTTGAAATTTCCTAATTTCCAAAATACATGAATCTTTGATAACTAGCTACCTGAATATTTCAAACATTTCAAAACAAAATATTTCATTTATTGAAATAAGTTTTTATGGAAAATGACAAGCAGGCTTTCCTGGCATTTTGAATTTGAGGACTATTCTTAGTAGGATCAGCTCTGTCTTTTTAGACAGGGTGAATATTACAACACTCTACAAGTACAATGAATTGTATTCTAACAGAAAAGGGTGAAAATAATAAATAGAAGGATCTAACATCTCAGCAAAGGCTGCAGCAATTCCATAGGTCTTGAGAGCACCACTTTGAGCACAAAAGTCAGATTTTCAGTTGAAGCTGTCAAAATCCTTGCAGAAGCCTCTGTGTAAATACCAATAATGTGGCTACCCATTTCTTAAAAGGACCCATGGCTTATCTTTCTAAGAGAGCAGTTATGACAACACCAACAGCAAAGGAAGCTAGTTTACTTCCAGAGCCCCTCAAGAATTACAAGGGAAAAAGAAACCACACACACACACACACACACACACACAACTTCCTAGTACTTATTGTGCCTCAGGAATTCAGAATACAAGCTGAATTTTCAAAGGAAAGACTCAAAATGTTTTAACTGTCCTGGTTTTCCCCTGTGTATCAGGTGCATGGATAGCAGGGTGTGGATCTATTTGCAGCTTATCTGAAAGCCTCAGGGCACTCACTGAATTTTTTTCCAGTTGGTCGGTTTGGTTTGCTTTTGTCTTTTCCCACTTGAAAAATCTGGGCAGTGACTAACAGAGGAGGAGATTTCATTGGAATTTGGACCAACTTTTTCAAAAAGGTACACGGACACTTCAGCGTTTAGAAGTGGCTAGTTCCCTCCAGTGGAAAACAGTGGCTAGTTCCCTCCAGGCATAACATAGCTCATAATTAGTCAGCTGTTAATCCAGAAGGAAGCTTCATTCTCTCAGTCCCTTAAATGAGCTCTATGCTTTGGGCCTTGTTTCCTTGCCTGGGAAGAAATGTAGAGCTCAAGCCCCAGAATTTAGCATATTCTTATTGGGACATTAGTTACTTTGGTGTGGCCTTTAAAACAGGGAATTTGAAGCATGTTAAGAGCACTGTATCAAGTTAGAGGGAAGACTGAAAGATATCAAATTGAGCAGAAAATGACAGGGAGGTGCATGAATATTAGCTACTAAAAGCAAGGTGGCTTACAAGGAACACAGGATGTCTATAAACACCAGTAATGATACAGCAAAATTTCAGCTTCTCAACTGGCTTTGCCCTGCAGTACCCACTGAAATGGATTTTTAGAATAGAAAGCGGTAATGCCGTTGGCCACTTGCTTGAAACTACAGCATCTCCAAATCCCGTGTCAACTGGAAAAAAAGAAAAAAGCACAATCTGAAAATGAAGCTAGGTTTTCTTTGGGGACCTTACTGAAGACTACAGCTTGAGAGACAGTTTCTAGGATCAGCTCTAGGAAACTGTTCCAAAGAGGTAGGGAAGGTGCCAGGACGATAGGAATTTTTGGAAGAAAAAAAGTAGTTGACTATCAAAAGATTACTTTTTATCACAAAAGACTGACATCTCAAGTTAATAATTTTAGTGTGTTTCTCTGTAGGGAAGATGCAAGAGTCTGGCCTCATTGGATGTTTTCCTTTGATATGCTTAACTACCTAGGGTCAGTATCCTGTTTTCTCCATCCTGAATTTCCCTGTGTATCAGGTGCATGGATAGCAGGGTGTGGATCTATTTGCAGCTTATCTGAAAGCCTCAGGGCACTCACTGAATTTTTTTCCAGTTGGTCGGTTTGGTTTGCTTTTGTCTTTTCCCACTTGAAAAATCTGGGCAGTGACTAACAGAGGAGGAGATTTCATTGGAATTTGGACCAACTTTTTCAAAAAGGTACACGGACACTTCAGCGTTTAGAAGTGGCTAGTTCCCTCCAGTGGAAAACAGTGGCTAGTTCCCTCCAGGCATAACATAGCTCATAATTAGTCAGCTGTTAATCCAGAAGGAAGCTTCATTCTCTCAGTCCCTTAAATGAGCTCTATGCTTTGGGCCTTGTTTCCTTGCCTGGGAAGAAATGTAGAGCTCAAGCCCCAGAATTTAGCATATTCTTATTGGGACATTAGTTACTTTGGTGTGGCCTTTAAAACAGGGAATTTGAAGCATGTTAAGAGCACTGTATCAAGTTAGAGGGAAGACTGAAAGATATCAAATTGAGCAGAAAAATGACAGGGAGGTGCATGAATATTAGCTACTAAAAGCAAGGTGGCTTACAAGGAACACAGGATGTCTATAAACACCAGTAATGATACAGCAAAATTTCAGCTTCTCAACTGGCTTTGCCCTGCAGTACCCACTGAAATGGATTTTTAGAATAGAAAGCGGTAATGCCGTTGGCCACTTGCTTGAAACTACAGCATCTCCAAATCCCGTGTCAACTGGAAAAAAAGAAAAAAGCACAATCTGAAAATGAAGCTAGGTTTTCTTTGGGGACCTTACTGAAGACTACAGCTTGAGAGACAGTTTCTAGGATCAGCTCTAGGAAACTGTTCCAAAGAGGTAGGGAAGGTGCCAGGACGTATAGGAATTTTTGGAAGAAAAAAAAAAGTAGTTGACTATCAAAAGATTACTTTTTATCACAAAAGACTGACATCTCAAGTTAATAATTTTAGTGTGTTTCTCTGTAGGGGAAGATGCAAGAGTCTGGCCTCATTGGATGTTTTCCTTTGATATGCGTCTTAACTACCTAGGGTCAGTATCCTGTTTTTCTCCATCCTGAATTTCCCTAGGGGGAGTGGCTGATCAGTTGATGGGAGGCAACATTCTTTATTTACTGAATGGTAGGTAGTATTTTTGTCTACACAAGGATCTAAGGAGCACAGGATTTTCCTAAAATAAATCCTAAAAAATGACGTTCCTTTGTGTGCAAGCAAAATCAGATCTGAATTTATGGCATCTAAAGTCATTTAATCTGAAAGAATAAGGCTACAAAAGAACAGTTTTTGAGTTTGTTTCAATAATGGAATATTACTTACTAAAAACTTACTTATCTTGCACAAAGATAAGATTTTCTCAAAAAGAAAATTTCACAAATAGTTTTGAGTCAAGCGTTTAATTTTTCTTCACAATTTTAGCAGGAAATATTATTAAAACGTTTACACATTTCCTGTCTTACAAAGCAAATAAACAACATTTCTGGGACCTAAAAGTCATTGTTAATAGCTACAGTTATAATAGGGCAATGAAAAAAACCACTACTACCCTTGAGGTATGCAAGATCAGTACCCCTCAACTAAATGGGTCCAGACTGACTTCTTTTTCTTTATTGTGGCTGTTCGGTTTTTCTCTCCATCTGTCAGTCTATTTTCTCTCACTCACGATTCTCACACAAATAAGTTCTTTCTTTTTCTTACCCCGACCTTTTCTCTTCTAATCTGCAGTTACTCAAACCTGTCATAATGCTCTCTGCATTTAAGGAAACACCATTTACAGTGCTAGGGATGGACCTAGATATTATAGTACTAAGTCAGACAGAGAAAGACAAACATCATATAATATAACTTACATGTGGAATCTAAAAAAACAACAATAATACAAATGAAGTTATCTATAAAACAGTCATAGATATAGAAAACAAATTTGTGGTTACCAAAGGCAAGATAAGGGGAGGCATAAATTAGGAATTTTAGATGAACAGATACACTACTACCTACAAAAGCAATTAAAAAAAAAAAAGGACCTACTGTATAGCACAGGAAACTATATCCAATATCTTATAATAACCTATAATAGAAAAGAATCTTAATATAGATAGATAGATACACACACACACACATATATATACAAAAAACTGAATAATTTTTATTTTACAAATGGTTTTTCATTAGTCATAGGATATTATGTCATCATGAAGCAGTTTAGCACTTTTCTAGGTGTGAGGAAATGCAAGGATTGAGATAATAAAATCTGTTCCTGAAAGCATTTACCTATCTAAAGACCTGCCCTACCAGATTCCTTGGAGCACAGAGTGCCTTGCCCCACCCTGATCTCCTTCAAGGGGTGTTGAAAGTCAGCAGTTTCCAGCAGCACAGGGTTCATCTCTGCAGAGGCAGAGGGCAAATGCCCTTGTTGTCCATTTATTGGCAATGTAATTGGTAAATGCCAATTTGTAGCCTACAGTATGTTTCCATAAGCCGCATTAAAATTTACTGAACAAATACATGATATGGTAATATTTTATAGATATATGTATATATATATATATATATATATATAGCTTGTCATAAGTACCATGTTTAATTAGAAAATAATCATAGAAGCTCCTCATTATTTTTATTATGACATTCATATTAATTATAAGATATAACAAGTATTTCCTCTACTCAGTTCCTTGTCAAAGACTGGAGATCTTTTCTCTGACTTAATTTTTCTGAATTCTCACTTTTACATCTTTCTAACCTATCTTTTCATCCTAACTTTCCATTCCTAGCATCCCTTCACCAAATGTACTTTGCAATAAGACAAAAACAAAATACTGTTTTTTCAGGCCACAGATATTCCAGTTAAATGTCATAATGCTCTCTGCATTTAAGGAAACACCATTTACAGTGCTAGGGATGGACCTAGATATTATAGTACTAAGTCAGACAGAGAAAGACAAACATCATATAATATAACTTACATGTGGAATCTAAAAAAACAACAATAATACAAATGAAGTTATCTATAAAACAGTCATAGATATAGAAAACAAATTTGTGGTTACCAAAGGCAAGATAAGGGGAGGCATAAATTAGGAATTTTAGATGAACAGATACACTACTACCTACAAAAGCAATTAAAAAAAAAAAAGGACCTACTGTATAGCACAGGAAACTATATCCAATATCTTATAATAACCTATAATAGAAAAGAATCTTAATATAGATAGATAGATACACACACACACACATATATATACAAAAAACTGAATAATTTTTATTTTACAAATGGTTTTTCATTAGTCATAGGATATTATGTCATCATGAAGCAGTTTAGCACTTTTCTAGGTGTGAGGAAATGCAAGGATTGAGATAATAAAATCTGTTCCTGAAAGCATTTACCTATCTAAAGACCTGCCCTACCAGATTCCTTGGAGCACAGAGTGCCTTGCCCCACCCTGATCTCCTTCAAGGGGTGTTGAAAGTCAGCAGTTTCCAGCAGCACAGGGTTCATCTCTGCAGAGGCAGAGGGCAAATGCCCTTGTTGTCCATTTATTGGCAATGTAATTGGTAAATGCCAATTTGTAGCCTACAGTATGTTTCCATAAGCCGCATTAAAATTTACTGAACAAATACATGATATGGTAATATTTTATAGATATATGTATATATATATATATATATATATAGCTTGTCATAAGTACCATGTTTAATTAGAAAATAATCATAGAAGCTCCTCATTATTTTTATTATGACATTCATATTAATTATAAGATATAACAAGTATTTCCTCTACTCAGTTCCTTGTCAAAGACTGGAGATCTTTTCTCTGACTTAATTTTTCTGAATTCTCACTTTTACATCTTTCTAACCTATCTTTTCATCCTAACTTTCCATTCCTAGCATCCCTTCACCAAATGTACTTTGCAATAAGACAAAAACAAAAGCTTAAAATGGGACCACTGTTTTTTTCAGGCCACAGATATTCCATGTAGTAACTCAAGGAGATGCAACAATTCCTTCCTTGTGCCCAAGGGTCCTGATCTACAAACACCCAGGAGGTTGGCTGTAATAACACCTCAGTGTAGGTGGCTGTGTTTATTAAGACATCACATGGAAAACAGATGGTTATAGCCTAATCTCCCATGACTGCTCCACATGGCCTTGTCATTACCAACTACATGGTGTCATTAATCTTACTTTGTGAATCAACTGCAGAGCATCCCATTCCTGGGACACTTACTTATTCAGTGAATTTTTCAGTTTCTTAGAAGAAACTCACAAACATATTTACAATCGATAATGGATACTTAAAAAACCTTGAGGCTTAGAGTTATATCAAAGTCAAGAATTGAGAAAAGTTGTCCTATATTTACAATTTGATCAGGAAGGCATCAATTGGGCACATTTTAAAAAGTCCAATCAGAGATGTTGCTCAAAGTTAGAAAGAAGGAACAATCCACACACCCCCATGAATGGAGACATATTAATCTCAATTATTTTTCCTTATCCTTTATTAGAGAAAATTGGTTTATGGGGCATGGAGAAAGTGCCCACAAATACTTACTGAGTGAATGAGTTATGTTTCCAAAGTTTTCAGAAGCTATGTTTTCACCAGGGGAGTGTCAAAGATTTTCTAATATCTAGGGACTGAATATTCATTGGAAGGACTGATGCTGTAGCTGAAGCTCCAATACTCTGGCTACCTGATGTGAAGTGACAACTCATTGGAAAAGATCCTGATGTTGGGAAAAATAGAAGGCTAAAGGAGAAGGGGATGACAGAGGACAAGATGGTTGGATGGCATCACTGAGTCAATGGATATGAGTCTTAGTAAGCTCTGGGAGATGGTGAAGGACAGGGAAGTGTGGTGAGCCACAGTCAATGGGGTTGCAGAGAGTAGGACACGACTGAGTGACTGAACTGAACTGAACTGAGGGACTGAGATCTCAGTACTCATATCTACAACATAAAGACCTGGGGCTCTGGTACCCCATGCCAGAGCTTAGCTACACTATGGAACTATCACCAAAATCTCTGACAGGGCCAGTCCATTAACCTTTACTGGTTCTACTCTGTCAACTCTTTACCTCTCCCTCTAAGCATTCTTTAGTTTATTCTTTCTAAATCCTGGTGGGGTTAGGATGCAGCAATTAGAGGACAGTCTCTCCAGCAAGCAAGACTTACATGCTTCCTGATTTTGACTCAACGGCTCTTCCAAGGAGGGAAATAAAGAGGCTCCCAGGGGCCTGGGAGCACACCAGGGCAGTGCTGAGCAGGGTCTCTCCCTCCAAAACATATGCAAATATACTCATCAAGGTAGAAATGAAAACAAAATTAGCTGATTTCATTTCTGTCATTATTTATTAACCCTTTTAATATTTGTCCAATGTTTCACCACCTTTTCATAATCTAGATCCTCTAGATCAAACCTGTTTCTCCTAGCACATACTCCTTTCATCTTTTAAAATGGGCAGTTTACTGCTATGACTTGCTCCTCGATTTTTGACTTCCTACCTATTAGGCTGATGGCTCAGTGGTGAGGAGACACAATGCAGGAGACCCAGGTTCCATCACTGGGTAGGGAACATCCCTCTGAAGGAGGGCATGGCTATCCACTCCAGTGTTCTTGCCTGAAGAATTCCATGGATGGAGGAACCTGGCAGGCTGCAGTGCATGGGGTCACAAAGAGTCAGGTACAACTGAAGTGCTAAACAGCAGCAGCAACTATTAGGCAAGAGGAAGGAAAGAGGAAAACTGAATTTTCAGAAGCTATGTTTTCACCAGGGGAGTGTCAAAGATTTTCTAATATCTAGGGACTGAATATTCATTGGAAGGACTGATGCTGTAGCTGAAGCTCCAATACTCTGGCTACCTGATGTGAAGTGACAACTCATTGGAAAAGATCCTGATGTTGGGAAAAATAGAAGGCTAAAGGAGAAGGGGATGACAGAGGACAAGATGGTTGGATGGCATCACTGAGTCAATGGATATGAGTCTTAGTAAGCTCTGGGAGATGGTGAAGGACAGGGAAGTGTGGTGAGCCACAGTCAATGGGGTTGCAGAGAGTAGGACACGACTGAGTGACTGAACTGAACTGAACTGAGGGACTGAGATCTCAGTACTCATATCTACAACATAAAGACCTGGGGCTCTGGTACCCCATGCCAGAGCTTAGCTACACTATGGAACTATCACCAAAATCTCTGACAGGGCCAGTCCATTAACCTTTACTGGTTCTACTCTGTCAACTCTTTACCTCTCCCTCTAAGCATTCTTTAGTTTATTCTTTCTAAATCCTGGTGGGGTTAGGATGCAGCAATTAGAGGACAGTCTCTCCAGCAAGCAAGACTTACATGCTTCCTGATTTTGACTCAACGGCTCTTCCAAGGAGGGAAATAAAGAGGCTCCCAGGGGCCTGGGAGCACACCAGGGCAGTGCTGAGCAGGGTCTCTCCCTCCAAAACATATGCAAATATACTCATCAAGGTAGAAATGAAAACAAAATTAGCTGATTTCATTTCTGTCATTATTTATTAACCCTTTTAATATTTGTCCAATGTTTCACCACCTTTTCATAATCTAGATCCTCTAGATCAAACCTGTTTCTCCTAGCACATACTCCTTTCATCTTTTAAAATGGGCAGTTTACTGCTATGACTTGCTCCTCGATTTTTGACTTCCTACCTATTAGGCTGATGGCTCAGTGGTGAGGAGACACAATGCAGGAGACCCAGGTTCCATCACTGGGTAGGGAACATCCCTCTGAAGGAGGGCATGGCTATCCACTCCAGTGTTCTTGCCTGAAGAATTCCATGGATGGAGGAACCTGGCAGGCTGCAGTGCATGGGGTCACAAAGAGTCAGGTACAACTGAAGTGCTAAACAGCAGCAGCAACTATTAGGCAAGAGGAAGGAAAGAGGAAAACTGAATCCAAATCCTTTCCTTCTGATCTAAGGATTCTTTTCTTGCCTTAGAATCCTGCTTCAAAAGCCTCTTGATTCTTACCCCTTCATTTTCTTCTAAAAAAGAAATTGGTATCTCATGCTTCTTTTGTTAAACAACTGGAACAGATGGTACATAATATGCAACGACCAACCGTCTTTCAGATGGGAAAAAATTAATTTCTGCATATACAAATTTAACATTGATGTATTTAGCTAATAAAGAGGAATGCTTTGTGTTTCAAGTATAGGACACATACTTTTTTCTCTAAAGCAACCTGAGACAACCCCCTTTGCCTCTTCTAAGTTAGATTATCTTCTGATGGTAAAGAAGAGAGTCTTAGGAGTGCTTAAAATGATAACTGAACAGTAAAATAACTAATCCAGATGAGAAATGTCTTCACTTAGTTCTGAAGGACAAAAACCTCAAGGTTTATTCAGTCATATATACAAAACTCTTACTTTTAGCTACGTATATCTTTCCCATCGCAGAAATAAGAAAGAAGGCCTATAGCAAAAGGTAAAGGGCCCTTTGGTAAAGAGCTATATGCAGTGATCAATAATTAGTGACTTATGCTTAAGGATACATCCCAGCCATCTATTTAGTATTACACATAACACCCCATTTTCTACTCACCCAGTCATTATTCTGCATTCTCTGTCTCCAAGAGTCATTTAATCACACAGTATAAGGATGCTAAGGGCTTTGTTTGAACCCACCTATAAGAGATCCTCTAGATCAAACCTGTTTCTCCTAGCACATACTCCTTTCATCTTTTAAAATGGGCAGTTTACTGCTATGACTTGCTCCTCGATTTTTGACTTCCTACCTATTAGGCTGATGGCTCAGTGGTGAGGAGACACAATGCAGGAGACCCAGGTTCCATCACTGGGTAGGGAACATCCCTCTGAAGGAGGGCATGGCTATCCACTCCAGTGTTCTTGCCTGAAGAATTCCATGGATGGAGGAACCTGGCAGGCTGCAGTGCATGGGGTCACAAAGAGTCAGGTACAACTGAAGTGCTAAACAGCAGCAGCAACTATTAGGCAAGAGGAAGGAAAGAGGAAAACTGAATCCAAATCCTTTCCTTCTGATCTAAGGATTCTTTTCTTGCCTTAGAATCCTGCTTCAAAAGCCTCTTGATTCTTACCCCTTCATTTTCTTCTAAAAAAGAAATTGGTATCTCATGCTTCTTTTGTTAAACAACTGGAACAGATGGTACATAATATGCAACGACCAACCGTCTTTCAGATGGGAAAAAATTAATTTCTGCATATACAAATTTAACATTGATGTATTTAGCTAATAAAGAGGAATGCTTTGTGTTTCAAGTATAGGACACATACTTTTTTCTCTAAAGCAACCTGAGACAACCCCCTTTGCCTCTTCTAAGTTAGATTATCTTCTGATGGTAAAGAAGAGAGTCTTAGGAGTGCTTAAAATGATAACTGAACAGTAAAATAACTAATCCAGATGAGAAATGTCTTCACTTAGTTCTGAAGGACAAAAACCTCAAGGTTTATTCAGTCATATATACAAAACTCTTACTTTTAGCTACGTATATCTTTCCCATCGCAGAAATAAGAAAGAAGGCCTATAGCAAAAGGTAAAGGGCCCTTTGGTAAAGAGCTATATGCAGTGATCAATAATTAGTGACTTATGCTTAAGGATACATCCCAGCCATCTATTTAGTATTACACATAACACCCCATTTTCTACTCACCCAGTCATTATTCTGCATTCTCTGTCTCCAAGAGTCATTTAATCACACAGTATAAGGATGCTAAGGGCTGGTTTAAGATCTCTAGAAACCCTAAACACTATAAAGAGAACATAGCCCATGCACATTTAAACCAGGATTTATACTCAACTATAGAATACATCTTAGAGAGTGCAACAAGTTCCTGACTTTTCCCATAGTAAGTTGCTTTTTTAAATATCACATATGCAATTATTTGGAGCACAGATTTGGTGTTCTTGTTTGCCAAGCACTACACAAAATCTTGACTTGCCGCTTGGGTGCTTCACAGTGACGACCTCTTAAACACTAACTGCAAAACCACCGGACTATAGCAATTGATCTCTGGTTCCTCTCTCCCCGTCATCTTGAATATTTTAATTAGCAATCATCTAAATAGAAACATTTGAATAATCTACTGTAAGCATACCTTGTGATTCACATGGAAAGGACCTATGAGTCACTGAGTAATGACGGTCCCAGACACACCATGCACACTGCATCCCTGGGCCTTCCTGTGGGTCCCCTGCTGCTCTGGAACCCAGCGCAGGGGAGACAGAGGAAGGCTTGGGTGGTACTGCTCACAGCAGAGCAGCAGTCCTTCATACATCAGCAGCTCTCCCGCAGCATGGACAATGGTGATACTCCCCACAATGTGTATTCCTGGAGTTTCTCAAAACAGTGGGGAAGGCACTGTCCACCTCTCTACAGCAAAACCTCCTTGCTGCTCTGTTTATTTGATATGAAGAATTGCAGAATATTATTGAAAGGCAGGCCCTAAAATTTCATCTGGCCCAACACATATATTTATTTTTTCATAAAATGTATTTAATTATTCAAGTAATGCATTTCCACTACTACAAGGATTAGAAATGTCATCAAGTGAAATGAGGAAACTCAAGGTTGTCCTGAATTTCACCTCCTAAATATATTTCCTTCTAACATTTTAACAATCTGGAGAACACCCCGTGGTAATAGGGACTCTGGGACCCTCTGTTCCTACTATATGTGGTATTCAAGAGTAACAGCTCACTAAGACAATGATCAAAAGGAGGGAATTGTTAAAATGGAGAATAAGCTTGAAGACCCCTGAGTGGACAAAACCAGTTAAGTCACGTAAGCAGAATTTAATCTTGTGTACTCCACAAAGCGAAATTTAACTCAGGTTATTCCTTATAAATGCCTCTGATAGTTACAAATAAAACCTCAGTTGTCTTCCTTACATGGTGTAATCACTTTTAACCAATTCCCTACTGTCTTGAAATCCCCACGGTAATAACCACCATTGTAAAAGGTAAACAACTTCCTCATTCTCTTTATAAGCCATCCTGTAATATCATGCCTCTGAGCTTCATACCACTTTTAGGTTTAAAGTCTTCTTGTTCACCAGGCATATGCTTCTCACTCAATAAAATATTCATATCAAGTGACTCTCTTTAAATTTCCTTTTTGACACTGTATCAATGTGTGTGCACATCTGTTTGTGTCTACACATATAACAGTTAAGATATATAAAATGAAAATATATGCATATTATTGTGTATGTATATGTATATGTTTCTCTTCCTCAAAGTGAAATGATATTATATATTCTACTTTTCAACTCGCTTAATCTCAGCTCTGCCACTTACTATGTGCTAAATTACCTAATCTACCTGTATTTTAATTCCTTCATCTATAAAATAGACATTAAAAATAGCCCTTATCCAGGGGCACTATGAGATGGCCTGGAGGGATGGGATGGTGGGGGTGGGGCGACTGCGAGGAGGGTGGAGGAGGGATGGGAACCAGGGATATACATATGACTAATCTGGGATTATCCATACCTATAATAACAAAGCACTGTAAAAGTCAAATTAAAAAAAAAAAAGATTTGAACTTAAAATAACCCTTATCTCATAGGGTTTTTATGAAAATTAAACAAATTACTGTGTGTGAACTGCTTAAACAGTAACAAATAAATAGTAATGATTGTCACCCTACAATCATATTGGTTGTATAAACTATATCCAGTAAATCCCTTCGTTATGCCAGACAAGAACGCTAAACCCAAAGAGGTTCTCATTGCCTTGACAAGTTGGACACCATCTGGCAGAATCAAGATGCCAGGACATGTCCCAGTACTGATTTCTTCCTGTAACCAACCAACAGAACAGCTTTGTAATAAGAACCAACATACAGAATACTTCCTAGATACAAAGGCCTGTGCTGGGAACTTTACATCCATTAATTCACGCAGTCCTGGCAAAAAGGACCTTACAAAGGCAATCACCATTAACAATTCTAATTTTATCCATGAAAAAACTGGGACACGAGAAAATAACAAGTTACCAAATTTTTCCAAGGTGTCAAACGAACTGATAAAACCACAGGTGAGTTCAAGTTTTCTAACTCCAAAGCCCTTGCATTGAAACACTATTGTATGTCTTATCACATGAGAATTTCTACAGAACAAAGGTCCATTCTCAGTCATTCAGTCTTGTCTGACTATTTGTCACCCCCATGGACTAACCTATAGGTTCCTTTGTCCGTGGAATTTTCCAGGCAATACTGGAATGGGTTGCCATTTCCTACTTCAGGGCATCTTTCTGACCCAGGGATCAAACCTCAGATGTCTCCTGAGTCTCCTGCATTGGCAGGTAAATTCTTTACCACTGAGCCACTGGGGAAGAACAAAGGGGATGCACTCATAAATCTCTAAAGGTCAACAAGACTATGAAGATCATTAAGAGAGCATATTTTCCTAAGGACCTACCTCATTAAAAAAGGACTTAAGGACCACCAATAATTCAATGGCTTGACAATCCAAGATGTAACTCAATTCACCACGGGTTCTTACATTTTCCCTCTCTGCCTCGCAGTCTCTCACCGTAATTAAAGCATGAAAATCCACCTCTGCACCCGTATCTCACTCAGTTCACCTTCTGTTTTTCTTGTAAAGAAACCCAGTTGCTTTCAGTTGAGTTTTGAAAACTGCTTCAGTAACAGGAGTAGAACTTTGGGATCTCAGTTTCTCCTCAAATGGATGGGGAGGGATTAGGGTATTTGTCAGGCTTATGCTCTGTGGAGTCCATGGGATATATTTTCAACAGTGTGGGAAAGAGCAGGCATGCTGAAAAATGTTCAATAGATTTGTTTATGAGCCAGGAGAGATGGTCATATTTCCCCTTCTGCATAGGAAAAAGTCCCAGGCAATCTTCTGTGTTGAAATATGAAATGATTCCCTCATTTCAATCCTCTGCTGCTTTCCTGCACTGCTCACTTGTATTTCACAGTGAGTCACTCCTGCAGCAACCTAAGGCTTGTCTGGCTTTATTGTAACCACCAGCCTTCTCAACAGCTCACTTGATGAAAACTTCAAGTCAAACTACAATATACCTTTTTACTGATTTCTGTGTCCAGAAAAAAGCCTTCAAATGGATCTAATAAGAAATAGCTGAGAGGGGAGCCAAGATGGCGGAGGATGAGGGGAAGATTTCACCAGCTCCCCAACAGAATCACCAGACTAATCAAGAAACGAAACACCACCAACAAACCAGCTGCTAAACGAAAGAAGAACTCCTGAGGTTCGCGAGAGTAGAAGAGTAAACAGCCAGAACTTTCCCAGAGCTCCTCTTCTGAGAACCCTTTATCCTAACACCCATGCCAGACCAGACCGATGGAGAGCGCTGACAGCAAGTGTCCTAAAAGGGGGCCAGAGCGGAGCATCGCGGGGGAGAGGGCATCGCTCAGGACAAAAATTCCAAGAGGGGCTTCCCCTGGTGGTCCAGTGGGTAAGGACACTGCCTTGCAGTGCAAGGGGCACTGGTTCAATCCCTGGCCTGGGAAGATCCCATGTGCCGCAGAGCGGCTAGACTGATGTGTCCAATTACCGAGCCAGAGCTCTGGGGCGCACACGCCCAGAGCCAATGCTCTGCGACGACAGAGGTCACCGCGATGGGAGGTCCACAGGAGCCAAAGAAAAAAGACAGATGAAAATAGAGAAATGAAAGACCAACAGAAGTGGCCTGCCTCTACCCTTTCCTCCCCACCCCACCCCCCAAAAGATAAAAAAATAAAAAATAAAAAATTCCAAGAATCCACCAGGATCACCAGCAGAAATTAAGATATTGTGAAGATAGGATATTGGAGCAGGGCCAGGTGGAACACAATTGGAAAGTTCCCCACGGAATGCTGCCTAGAGACCTGGAGCTGGAAGGGAGCACCCAGTGTGAAAATCACACTGCTTGGCCTGGTGAAAATCATAACTTTCCTCCTGGCACCGGATGCTAGTATTTGAACTAATATCATGGAACACCGTAGCAAACCAGACATAGAGCCTACACCCCCTGACCAATCATCAAACCAAGGATCCTTGGAGTGGAAGCCCTGATTCCAAGACCCCACACTATCAAAGGACATACAACACTACAGATTATTCATCTGTAAACAAGACCTAACACCACCCAAGACACAAACCACTGAACCCTTCTACAAGGACAGAAACCCAAAGGAAGGGAGAATTCAACCAAGAAGCCTTGTTGGGAAAAGAACTCCATACTCACAGACACCCACAAAGAAACAAAAATTAACCTAATAATGAAACAACAGAGAAACACTGCACAAATGAAGGACCAAGCTAGAGAAACACCACTTCAAATGACAGAGGAGGAGATAGACAAATTATCTGAAAGAGAATTCAGAAAAGCGATACTAATGAGGATGCAAAACACTGAAAACAGAATATTAGAGGAAATTAGTGCATTGAGAAGAGACATGCAAGAAATGAAAAATAAGCAAATAGAGACCACCAACTCAATTACTGAACTCAAAAATACTATAGAAGGTCTCAACAGTAGAGTATCAGAGGCTGAAGATCGGATAAGTGAGCTGGAAGACAGAATGGTGGAAATAAATGCTGAAGAACAGAACAAAGCCCAAAGAATTAAAAGAACTGAGGATAGCATCAAAGACTTATAGGACAATATCAAATGCACCAACATTAGAATTATAGGAGTTCCAGAAGAAGAAGAGGGGAAAAGAGGCTATGAAAAAATTCTTGAAGAGGTTATAGCTGAAAACTTCCCCAGCATGGGAAAGGAGATAGTCAACCAAGTCCAAGAAGCACAAAGAATTCCATACAGGATAAACCCCAGAAGAAACACACCAAGGCACATTCTAGTCAAACTAATGCAGACTAAATATAAGGACAGATTACGAAAAGCAGCTAGGAGCAAACAACAAATAACATATAAAGGAAACCCCATATGTCTAACTGTGGATCTTTCGACAGAAACCCTACAGGCCAGAAGAGAATGGCAAGACACATTTAAACGGCTAAAAGAGAATAACCTCCAACCAAGAATTCTCTACCCAGCAAGAATCTCATTCAGAAATGGGGAAATCATAACTTTCCTCCTGGCACCGGATGCTAGTATTTGAACTAATATCATGGAACACCGTAGCAAACCAGACATAGAGCCTACACCCCCTGACCAATCATCAAACCAAGGATCCTTGGAGTGGAAGCCCTGATTCCAAGACCCCACACTATCAAAGGACATACAACACTACAGATTATTCATCTGTAAACAAGACCTAACACCACCCAAGACACAAACCACTGAACCCTTCTACAAGGACAGAAACCCAAAGGAAGGGAGAATTCAACCAAGAAGCCTTGTTGGGAAAAGAACTCCATACTCACAGACACCCACAAAGAAACAAAAATTAACCTAATAATGAAACAACAGAGAAACACTGCACAAATGAAGGACCAAGCTAGAGAAACACCACTTCAAATGACAGAGGAGGAGATAGACAAATTATCTGAAAGAGAATTCAGAAAAGCGATACTAATGAGGATGCAAAACACTGAAAACAGAATATTAGAGGAAATTAGTGCATTGAGAAGAGACATGCAAGAAATGAAAAATAAGCAAATAGAGACCACCAACTCAATTACTGAACTCAAAAATACTATAGAAGGTCTCAACAGTAGAGTATCAGAGGCTGAAGATCGGATAAGTGAGCTGGAAGACAGAATGGTGGAAATAAATGCTGAAGAACAGAACAAAGCCCAAAGAATTAAAAGAACTGAGGATAGCATCAAAGACTTATAGGACAATATCAAATGCACCAACATTAGAATTATAGGAGTTCCAGAAGAAGAAGAGGGGAAAAGAGGCTATGAAAAAATTCTTGAAGAGGTTATAGCTGAAAACTTCCCCAGCATGGGAAAGGAGATAGTCAACCAAGTCCAAGAAGCACAAAGAATTCCATACAGGATAAACCCCAGAAGAAACACACCAAGGCACATTCTAGTCAAACTAATGCAGACTAAATATAAGGACAGATTACGAAAAGCAGCTAGGAGCAAACAACAAATAACATATAAAGGAAACCCCATATGTCTAACTGTGGATCTTTCGACAGAAACCCTACAGGCCAGAAGAGAATGGCAAGACACATTTAAACGGCTAAAAGAGAATAACCTCCAACCAAGAATTCTCTACCCAGCAAGAATCTCATTCAGAAATGACGGTGAAGTCAAAAGCTTCACAGACAAACAAAAACTAAAAGAATTCTGCACCACAAAACCAGCCCTACAACAAGTATTAAATGGCCTGATATAGCCAATAAAAACAAGAGTAGGAGAAGTCCTACAAATCAAACCCCAAACTTCTAAGAAGATGACAATAGGAACATTCGTATCAATAATTACTTTGATTGTAAATGGACTAAATGCTCCGACCAAACGACACAGGTTGGCTGAATGGATCCAGAAACATGACCCATATATATGCTGTTTACAAGAGACCCACTTCAGACCTAGAGACACTCATAGACTGAAAGTGAGAGGCTGGAAAAAGATATTCCGTGCAAATGGAAATCAAAAGAAAGCTGGAGTAGCAATCCTCATATCAGACAAAATAGATTTTAAAGTAAAGAAGATTCTAAGAGACAAGGCAGGTCACTACATCATGATTAAGGGATCTATCCAAGACGAAGACATAACAGTCATGAATATCTATGCACCCAACACAGGGGCACCTCAATACATAAGACAAACACTTTCAGACATAAAAGAAGACATTGACACTAACACTATCATAGTAGGAGACTTAAACATTCCTCTCACACCAATGGACAGATCATCCAAACAGAAAATTAATAAAGAAACACAAGCCTTAAATGCCACAATGACCTCATTGATATCTTTAGGACGTTCCATCCAAAAGCAGAAGAATACACTTTCTTCTCAAGTGCTCACGGAACATTCTCCAGGATAGACCACATCTTGGGCCACAGGAAAAGCGAGATATCCAGAAAAGAAAGAAGAGGGAAAAGGGGGGCTATGAAAAAATTCTTGAAGAGGTTATAGCTGAAAACTTCCCCAGCATGGGAAAGGAGATAGTCAACCAAGTCCAAGAAGCACAAAGAATTCCATACAGGATAAACCCCAGAAGAAACACACCAAGGCACATTCTAGTCAAACTAATGCAGACTAAATATAAGGACAGATTACGAAAAGCAGCTAGGAGCAAACAACAAATAACATATAAAGGAAACCCCATATGTCTAACTGTGGATCTTTCGACAGAAACCCTACAGGCCAGAAGAGAATGGCAAGACACATTTAAACGGCTAAAAGAGAATAACCTCCAACCAAGAATTCTCTACCCAGCAAGAATCTCATTCAGAAATGACGGTGAAGTCAAAAGCTTCACAGACAAACAAAAACTAAAAGAATTCTGCACCACAAAACCAGCCCTACAACAAGTATTAAATGGCCTGATATAGCCAATAAAAACAAGAGTAGGAGAAGTCCTACAAATCAAACCCCAAACTTCTAAGAAGATGACAATAGGAACATTCGTATCAATAATTACTTTGATTGTAAATGGACTAAATGCTCCGACCAAACGACACAGGTTGGCTGAATGGATCCAGAAACATGACCCATATATATGCTGTTTACAAGAGACCCACTTCAGACCTAGAGACACTCATAGACTGAAAGTGAGAGGCTGGAAAAAGATATTCCGTGCAAATGGAAATCAAAAGAAAGCTGGAGTAGCAATCCTCATATCAGACAAAATAGATTTTAAAGTAAAGAAGATTCTAAGAGACAAGGCAGGTCACTACATCATGATTAAGGGATCTATCCAAGACGAAGACATAACAGTCATGAATATCTATGCACCCAACACAGGGGCACCTCAATACATAAGACAAACACTTTCAGACATAAAAGAAGACATTGACACTAACACTATCATAGTAGGAGACTTAAACATTCCTCTCACACCAATGGACAGATCATCCAAACAGAAAATTAATAAAGAAACACAAGCCTTAAATGCCACAATGACCTCATTGATATCTTTAGGACGTTCCATCCAAAAGCAGAAGAATACACTTTCTTCTCAAGTGCTCACGGAACATTCTCCAGGATAGACCACATCTTGGGCCACAAATCTAACCTCAGTCAATTCAAGAAAACTGAAATTCTATCAACCATCTTCTCAGACCACAATGCAATGAGGCTAGAGATCAACTACAGGAAAAAAAAAAAAAAAAACCCGCTAAAAACACAAACACATGGCGATTAAACAACACATACCTGAAAAACCAACTGATTACTGAGGAAATCAAAGGAGAAATAAAAAAATTCCTAGAAGAAAATGACAATGAACATACGACCATGCAAAACCTATGGGATACCGCAAAAGCAGTTCTAAGAGGGAAATTTATAGCAATACAATCCCACCTCAAGAAACTAGGAAAATATGAAGCAGATGACCTAACCCTCTGCTTAAAACAATTGGAGAAAGAAGAACAAAAACACTCCAAAGCCACCAGATGAAGAGAAATTATAAAGATTAGAGCAGAAATAAATGAGAAAGACATTAAAGAAACTATAGTAAAGATAAATAAAACAAAAAGCTGGTTCTTTGAAAAGGTAAATAAAATCAACAAGCCACTGGCCAGACTCACCAAGAAAAAGAGAGAGAAGAACTAGATCAACAAAATGAAAAACGAAAAAGGAGAGATTACAACAGATAATGCAGAAATCCAAAGGATTCTAAGGGACTATTATGAACAACTCTATGGCAACAAACTGGACAACCTGGAAGAAATGGACAGTTTCTTGGGAAAGATTAATCTCCCAAGACTGAGCCAGGAAGAAACAGAAACTTTGAACAACCCAACCACAAGCTCATAAATCAAATTTGTGTTTAAAAATCTACCCAAAAATAAAAGCCCAGGGCCAGATGGCTTCACAGGTCAATTCTACCAAACATTTAAAGAAGACCTAATGCCTGTCTTTCTAAAAATCTTCCAAAAAATTGCACAGGAAGGAACACTTCCAAACACATTCTACGAGGCCACCACCACCCTGATACCAAAACCAGGCAAAGACAACACAAAAAAGGGAAATTATAGGCCATTTTGACTGATGAACTTAGATGCCAAGATCCTCAACAAAATCCTAGCAAACAGAATTCAACGCCACACCAAAAAGCTCATACATCACAATCAAGTTGGGTCCATCCTAGGCATGCAAGGATTCTTCAATATCCGCAAATCAATCTATGTGATACACCATATCAACAAATTGAGAGACAAAAATCACATGAACATCTCAATAGATGCAGAAAAAGCCTTCGACAAAGTACAGCATCCATTTATGATAAAAACTCTTCAAAAAATGGGCATAGAAGGAACCTAACTCAACATAGTGAAAGCCATATATGAGAAGCCTACAGCAAACATTATCCTCAACGGTGAAAAACTGAAAGCATTCCCTCTAAGATCAGGAACAAGACAGGGCTGTCTACTTGCACCACTCTTATTCAACATCAAGAAACTAGGAAAATATGAAGCAGATGACAACCTCTGCTTAAAACAATTGGAGAAAGAAGAACAAAAACACTCCAAAGCCACCAGATGAAGAGAAATTATAAAGATTAGAGCAGAAATAAATGAGAAAGACATTAAAGAAACTATAGTAAAGATAAATAAAACAAAAAGCTGGTTCTTTGAAAAGGTAAATAAAATCAACAAGCCACTGGCCAGACTCACCAAGAAAAAGAGAGAGAAGAACTAGATCAACAAAATGAAAAACGAAAAAGGAGAGATTACAACAGATAATGCAGAAATCCAAAGGATTCTAAGGGACTATTATGAACAACTCTATGGCAACAAACTGGACAACCTGGAAGAAATGGACAGTTTCTTGGGAAAGATTAATCTCCCAAGACTGAGCCAGGAAGAAACAGAAACTTTGAACAACCCAACCACAAGCTCATAAATCAAATTTGTGTTTAAAAATCTACCCAAAAATAAAAGCCCAGGGCCAGATGGCTTCACAGCCGAATTCTACCAAACATTTAAAGAAGAGCTAATGCCTGTCCTTCCAAAACTCTGCAAAAATTGCACAGGAAGGAAAACTTCCAAACATATTCTACGAGGCCACCACCACCCTGATACCAAAACCAGGCAAAGACAACACAAAAAAGGGAAATTATAGGCCATTTTGACTGATGAACTTAGATGCCAAGATCCTCAACAAAATCCTAGCAAACAGAATTCAACGCCACACCAAAAAGCTCATACATCACAATCAAGTTGGGTCCATCCTAGGCATGCAAGGATTCTTCAATATCCGCAAATCAATCTATGTGATACACCATATCAACAAATTGAGAGACAAAAATCACATGAACATCTCAATAGATGCAGAAAAAGCCTTCGACAAAGTACAGCATCCATTTATGATAAAAACTCTTCAAAAAATGGGCATAGAAGGAACCTAACTCAACATAGTGAAAGCCATATATGAGAAGCCTACAGCAAACATTATCCTCAACGGTGAAAAACTGAAAGCATTCCCTCTAAGATCAGGAACAAGACAGGGCTGTCTACTTGCACCACTCTTATTCAACATAGTCCTGGAAGTTCTAGCAATAGCAATAAAAGAAGAGAAAGAAATCAAAGGAATCCAGATTGGAAAGGAAGAAGTCAGGCTCTCTCTTTTTGCAGACGACATGATATTATACACAGAAAATCCCAAAGACACGGTTACATAGCTACTAGAGCTAATCAGTGAATTCAGCAAATTCGCAAGATACAAAGTCAACACACAGAAATCACTGGCATTCCTATACACAAACAATGAAAAATCAGAAAATGAAATCAAAATGGCAATCCCCTTCACCATTGCAACCGAAAGAATCAAATATCTAGGAATAAACCTACCCAAAGAAACAAAAGAACTGTACACAGAAAACTACAAGACACTCATGAAAGAAATGAAAGAAGACTTAAACAGATGGAGAGATATTCCATGTTCCTGGATTGGAAGAATCAATATTATGAAAATGACCATACTACCAAATATCATCTACAGATTCAATGCAATACCTATTCAACTTCCATTGACAATTTTCACAGAACTAGACCAAAGAATAACACAGTTCATATGGAAACACAAAAGACCTCAAATAGCCAAAGCAATCCTGAGAAAGAAAAATGGAGCTGGAGGAATCAGCCTCCCTAACTTCTGGCTCTACTACAAAGCAACAGCTATCAAAACAGTATGGTACTGGAACAAAAACAGAAATATCGACCAATGGAACAAGATCAAGAACTCAGAGATAAACCCACGCACCTATGGGTACCTTATTTTTGACAAAGGAGGCGAAACTATAAAATGGGACAAAGATAGCCTCTTCAACAAGTGGTGCTGGGAGAATTGGACAGCTACATGCAAAAAAATCAAGTTGGATCATTCCCTGATACAATACACTAAGATCAACTCAAAATGGATTAAAGACCTAAATGTAAGACCAGAAACCATCAAACTTTTAGAGGAGAATATAGGCAAAACCCTCAAGGACATATATCAAAGCAAGATCTTCTCTGACCCACCTACTAAAATATTGGAACTGAAAAGAAAAGTCAACACGTGGGACCTCATGAAACTTAAAAACTTTTGTACAGCAAAAGAAATTACAAGAAAGCTGAACAGACAGCCCACAGAGTGGGAGAAAATCATAGCAAATGAAACAACAGACAAAGAATTAATCTCCAAAATCTCCAACAACTCAGACAACTCAGCACTGGAAAAACGAACAACCCAATCAAAAAATGGGAAAAAGATCTAAAGAGATGCCTCTCCAAAGAGGACATACAGATGGCCCAGAAGCACATGAAATGATGCTCAACCTCGCTTATTATTAGAGAAATGCAAATTAAAACTACAATGAGATATCACCTCTCACCCGTCAGAATGGCCATCATCAAAAAATCTGCAGACAATAAATGCTGGAGAGGGTGCGGAGAAAAGGGAACCCTCTTGCATTGCTGGTGGGAATGTAAATTGATACAGCCTCTATGGAATACACTCCAGAGATTTCTTAAAAAACTAAAAATAGAAGCACCCTACGACCCAGCAATCCCACTATTAGGCTTATACCCTGATGAAATCAAAACTGAAAGAAGCACCTGTACCTCAATGTTCATTGCAGTTCTCTATACAATAGCTAGAACAAGGAAGCAACCTAGATGTCCATCGACAAATGAATAGATATAAGCCCTGGTACATATATACAATGGAATACTACTCAGCTGTTAAAAGAAATACAGAAGACTCAGTCCTAATGAAGTGGCTGGCTCTAGAATCTATCATAAAAAGTGAAGTAAGTCAAAAAGAGAAAGACAAATACAGTATACTAACACACATATACGGAATCTAGTAGGACGGTCTTGATAACACACGCAGGGAACTCATGGAAAAACAGACAGAGCTTAGACATAGGGGCATTGTGGGGAAGAAATAGGGAGGGGGAAGCATGGAGGGAGTAACATGGAAACCTATACTGTCATGTGTAGAAAAGATAGCTATTGTCATTGTGCTAAGGGAATAGAAGTACTCACAATGGCATGGAGTGATGGTCCAGAGGGGTGGGATGGGGGGTACTGGGGTGGTATGGGGATCATGGATATGCATATGACTGATCTGGGAACACACATGTCTGTGAACAATAAAACTTCGTAAAACCTTTAAACTAAAGAATTAAAAAAAGAAAAAAAAAAGAATGTTGTAAAGCTACAGACACATGTTTCACCCACACACACAACAAAGAAACCCAAATTCTGAATACTCAAAGGGAAACCTGGCCATTTACATACAGAATTCTACATGTTCATTTCCTAGGCCAGTTGCAAAAAGTTTACATAAAGTTTCATCTTCATACATGGATAGAGGCTTCTCTTCTTTGTTTGCTTATAAGTTTTTGCCCAAGGAAACTCTTAAGAGAAGATGTCTATATTTTTTAGAACACTGCGGATAAGTAATGATAAATCTAAGGAAGCAAACTGAAGAATAAGGATTTGTAAAAGAAATAAAATTAACAATTTACCATCTTATACTCTGACTTATCCAATTAACTCTAGAATCCACTAGCAATAACTCTGAGGCTTATGATGTTAAGAACATGCTGGGGCAGATCACAAGGTTAAGTCAGACAGATCAGATACAGGTGATAGTATTTCTTCAAACTGTGAAGACTAAATAAATGCAACCAGATATTTAAATGCATGGTACAATGCCGTACACAGAATATACCAAATAAAAATGACCTTTTCCCTTACCTTTACCTTCAGGGTATTCATAGAATTCTTTGTAAAGTCGGAGAACAATGTGAATATTTTTACCCAAAACATACCTAGAAGCATTGTACCTCAAAATTTTACCACGGAAGGGTAGGACACACCATCTTCCCAAGCTCATCCACAGACAAGAACAGGTGCTCTTCAGGAAGGCGCCCCCTCAATAAATGTTATGCTTTCCATAGCCCTGTTAGGAAACTTCACATTCTCATTCCAAACTGAAAGCAAAACCCACAGTCTGCGAAACACTCAGAAACACTAATGTGTGCTCACAAAGTTGCTACATTGTTATAGACAGTTCTGACATTCAACTAAATTCAATAGCTACCAATTTGCGAATAACTGATTAACTTGTACTAACTTATTATCAAAGTTATTATTCTTTTTAGCACTGAGTCTAAGATTCTGAGAGTACTTTGATTATACTTTGTCTTTATTTTTATATATACTTAAATATGTATCTTTCTGGCTTAGATATTTTGTATTAAATTTTCTAAATAATTTGTTTTAAGCACTATGATATTCTGAAAAAGAATTAAAAGAAAAAAGAATGTTGTAAAGCTACAGACACATGTTTCACCCACACACACACAAAGAAACCCAAATTCTGAATACTCAAAGGGAAACCTGGCCATTTACATACAGAATTCTACATGTTCATTTCCTAGGCCAGTTGCAAAAAGTTTACATAAAGTTTCATCTTCATACATGGATAGAGGCTTCTCTTCTTTGTTTGCTTATAAGTTTTTGCCCAAGGAAACTCTTAAGAGAAGATGTCTATATTTTTTAGAACACTGCGGATAAGTAATGATAAATCTAAGGAAGCAAACTGAAGAATAAGGATTTGTAAAAGAAATAAAATTAACAATTTACCATCTTATACTCTGACTTATCCAATTAACTCTAGAATCCACTAGCAATAACTCTGAGGCTTATGATGTTAAGAACATGCTGGGGCAGATCACAAGGTTAAGTCAGACAGATCAGATACAGGTGATAGTATTTCTTCAAACTGTGAAGACTAAATAAATGCAACCAGATATTTAAATGCATGGTACAATGCCGTAAAAGAATATACCAAATAAAAATGACCTTTTCCCTTACCTTTACCTTCAGGGTATTCATAGAATTCTTTGTAAAGTCGGAGAACAATGTGAATATTTTTACCCAAAACATACCTAGAAGCATTGTACCTCAAAATTTTACCACGGAAGGGTAGGACACACCATCTTCCCAAGCTCATCCACAGACAAGAACAGGTGCTCTTCAGGAAGGCGCCCCCTCAATAAATGTTATGCTTTCCATAGCCCTGTTAGGAAACTTCACATTCTCATTCCAAACTGAAAGCAAAACCCACAGTCTGCGAAACACTCAGAAACACTAATGTGTGCTCACAAAGTTGCTACATTGTTATAGACAGTTCTGACATTCAACTAAATTCAATAGCTACCAATTTGCGAATAACTGATTAACTTGTACTAACTTATTATCAAAGTTATTATTCTTTTTAGCACTGAGTCTAAGATTCTGAGAGTACTTTGATTATACTTTGTCTTTATTTTTATATATACTTAAATATGTATCTTTCTGGCTTAGATATTTTGTATTAAATTTTCTAAATAATTTGTTTTAAGCACTATGATATTCAATGATCAGATCAGCTTCTTAGATCTGAAGTTTTTATCATTAGATTCAATAAATCACTTGAGTTTAAAAACAAGGAAATGCAAGAGATATTGAGGGAGCAGCACTTCCATCTGCATTTGAGTCTGTATACGAACACAAGTGCTAATAAAACATTAACTTGGAGCTCTTCATCTCTCACAAGATTTAAAATTGCCAATGAAACAAAAACATTTCAATAGGGTTGTTAAGGATTTTCCATAACAAATAATTTGAATATAGATTTTGGACCCAAATACATTTAAGGCTCTGGTTGGGATCCTATAGTCAAGTTGGCCCACACAACTGTAGAGGTGTCTTGCCAATCTGAATAATTAGAAAATTATTTTCCCACCAAATGGGTAGGGCTCCCCAGGTTGCACAGCAGTTAGGAATCCACCTACAAACGCAGGAGATACAAGAGGTGTGGGTTCAATCCTTGCAGTGGAAGGCTCCCCGGAATAAGACATGGCAACCCACTCCAGTATTCTGGCCTGGGAAAGGAGCCTGCTGGGCTATAGTTCATGGGATCACCCAGAGTCAGACATTACTGAGCACACACACATACACACACATCACACAGAGTCATGAGGATGATCCTAGCTTCAACCCTGAAACCAACTGTGTGACACTGAGCAAATCAACTAAACTTGCTAGACCTCCATTCTCTCATCTGCAAAGTAAGAATGTTTTAAAGGAGATCATCATTCCACTTTCTGTTAAAATTATGGTTACTCTGTGTAGGAAGCTCTGTGAGATAAAGGCTGGAGTAAATAAGCTGAATTTGACTGTTGAAGTGTATCCTGTGCCTTTTAGCTAATTTTATCAGTAACGGTCTGATAAACTGCGTAGGTAAAGGGACAAGGAAGCTCTGATTTACAGCATTCACCAGTTTCCACGTGCAATTTCCTAACTTAAATTTAAATGCAATAACTGATTAACTTGTACTAACTTATTATCAAAGTTATTATTCTTTTAGCACTGAGTCTAAGATTCTGAGAGTACTTTGATTATACTTTGTCTTTATTTTTATATATACTTAAATATGTATCTTTCTGGCTTAGATATTTTGTATTAAATTTTCTAAATAATTTGTTTTAAGCACTATGATATTCAATGATCAGATCAGCTTCTTAGATCTGAAGTTTTTATCATTAGATTCAATAAATCACTTGAGTTTAAAAACAAGGAAATGCAAGAGATATTGAGGGAGCAGCACTTCCATCTGCATTTGAGTCTGTATACGAACACAAGTGCTAATAAAACATTAACTTGGAGCTCTTCATCTCTCACAAGATTTAAAATTGCCAATGAAACAAAAACATTTCAATAGGGTTGTTAAGGATTTTCCATAACAAATAATTTGAATATAGATTTTGGACCCAAATACATTTAAGGCTCTGGTTGGGATCCTATAGTCAAGTTGCGTCCACACAACTGTAGAGGTGTCTTGCCAATCTGAATAATTAGAAAATTATTTTCCCACCAAATGGGTAGGGCTCCCCAGGTTGCACAGCAGTTAGGAATCCACCTACAAACGCAGGAGATACAAGAGGTGTGGGTTCAATCCTTGGGTACGGGAAGACTCCCTGGAATAAGAAATGGCAACCCACTCCAGTATTCTGGCCTGGGAAAGGAGCCTGCTGGGCTATAGTTCATGGGATCACCCAGAGTCAGACATTACTGAGCACACACACATACACACACATCACACAGAGTCATGAGGATGATCCTAGCTTCAACCCTGAAACCAACTGTGTGACACTGAGCAAATCAACTAAACTTGCTAGACCTCCATTCTCTCATCTGCAAAGTAAGAATGTTTTAAAGGAGATCATCATTCCACTTTCTGTTAAAATTATGGTTACTCTGTGTAGGAAGCTCTGTGAGATAAAGGCTGGAGTAAATAAGCTGAATTTGACTGTTGAAGTGTATCCTGTGCCTTTTAGCTAATTTTATCAGTAACGGTCTGATAAACTGAGTAGGTAAAGGGACAAGGGAAGCTCTGATTTACAGCATTCACCAGTTTCCACGGTGCAATTATTCCCACCTTCCAACTTTGAGCTGTCTTGTGACGTCACTGAATACAAAGTTGGGAAGAGAGGGGCTTATGTAGCTCTCAGGAATGGGTACAAGCAGATTCCAGCACACATATGACTCCATTTTCCAGGTCTAAGGCTAGCCTCAAGCTGTAGATGACAAACATCTATGATCACTTTAAAATGATGCTTTAATAACAAAGCAAACCAAAACTTTCCTGAGGAACATTTTCCTATCTGGATGAGAAGATATACACAGAATGCATTTGTTAGGCCTTGGGGAAATAGAAGTGCAAATTAATATCCTTAAATGAAATGCACAAAACACATCTCAGTTTCACTTACAGTTAAAGCAGGCTGCAAGTCTGCAAATTCTCATTTAACACAGGAGCTCAAGAAAGACCTTTCAGTCACATAGGCTGGAAATCTCTCTTTTTCTCTCAGTTTAAAATGTTCTTTTTTAAAACTTTTTATTTTGTATTGGGTATAACCAATTAACAAACAACATTGTGAGAGCTTCAGATGAACAGCAAAGTGACTCAGTCATACATACATATGTATCAATTCTCCCCCATATTCCTCCTCCAGTCCAAGACACCACGCAACACTGATCAGAGTTTCATGTGTTATGTCCAGGAGGCTCTTGCCGGCCATACATTTTAAACATAGGAGGGTATACATGTTTATCCCAAACGGCCCAACTATCCCTTCCCGCAATCCCTTCCTGCAGCAACAAGTTTGTTCTCTTAGTTTGTGAATCTCTTTCTATTTTATAAGTACATTTGTATCATTTCTTTTTAGATTCCACATATAACGGATGTCATATGATAGTTACCCTTCTTGTATGACTTTCTTCACTCTTGTGACACTCTCTAGGTCTACCCACACTGCTACAAATGGCATTATTTCATTCTTTTTAATGGCTGAGTAATATTCCATTGCATATATATATACCACATCTTCTTTATGCATCCCTCTGTCAATGGACATTGAGGCTGCTTTGGTGTCTTGGCTATTGTAAACAGTGGTACAATGAACATCAGGGTGCAATTTCCTTTAGAACCATGTTTTGTAGACTGCAGAGTCATATGGTAGCTCTATTTTTAGTTTTTTAAGGAACTTCCACACTGTTCTTAATAGAGGCTGTGCCGATTTACATTGCCAGCAACAGTGTTGGAGGGTTCCCTTCTCTTCACACCTTCTCCAGCATTTGTTGTTTGTGAATTTTTTGATAATAGCCATTCTGGTTAGTGTGAGGTGATATCTCATTGTAGCTTTGATTTGCTCTCTAAGAAGTACTGATACTGGACATCTTCTCATGTGCCTTTTTTTGTTGTTGTTAATTATGTAGTTAGTTATTTTTACTTTATGTTTGTCCACACAGCGTTGCCTTGGAGATCTTGGCTCCCTGACCACAGATCGAAGTTCAGAGTCTTAATTTTGGTGGTGGAGGGGGGGCGGGTTGGGGAGGGAGGACGGCAGGTGGGCCACTTCCATTGGTTTTTCATCCATCTATTCTCGTCCATCTTTGTTCCTTTGGCCCATGTGGGCCTCGCATCGCGGTGGCCTCTGTCGTCGCAGGGCACTGGCTCTGGGCGCATGCGCTCCAGAGCTCCGGCTCCGTAGTTGGACACATCATTCCAGCCGCTCCGCGGCACGTGGGATCTTCCCAGGCCAGGGATTGAACCGACACCCCTTGCACTGCAAGGCGGTGTCCCTACCCACTGGCCCACCAGGGAAGCCTCCTCATGTGCCTCTTGACCATCTGTATGTCTTCTTCAGAGAAATGTTTATTCGGGTCTTCTGACCATTTTTTGAGTGAGTTGTTTGTTTTGTTATTGTTTGTAAATTTTGGAGACTAATCCTTTGTCAGTCACTTTATTTACAAATATTTTCTCCCAATCTGTGGAAAAATCCTCGAAAAGTTAAGAACAGAATGATCATATGACCCTAGAAGATTCTCCACTCTAGGTATTTATCTGAGGAATACAAAAAACATTAATTCAAAAAGATATATGGACCCCTATGGTCATCATGGCATTATTTACAACAGTCATTATAAGGGGAGAAGCCCACATTACCATTAATGGATGAACAGATAAAGAAGATGTGGTGTATATACAATGGAATGCTACTCAGCCATTAAAAGGATGAAATCTTGCCATTTACAACAATACAGATGAGTCTTGAGGATATTAGGCTAAGAGAAATGTCAACAGAGAAGGAGAAATACTGTTGGCTTCCACTTGTGCAGAATATAAAAAGAAAAGAAACAAACAATAAATGAACAAACCAAACCAAGTAACAACAGGCGTCTATATAGACAGAACAATGTAGTGGGTACCAGATGGGGAGTGGTAGGGGAGCAGGTAAACGGATCAACTGAATGGTTACAAATAGGAACTAACTTCTGGTGACAAGCACACTCTAGAATACACAGAAGCAGAAATACAATATTTTAAGTATGAAGCTTGTATATTAATAATAAGTAAAAATAGTAATATGTTTTTTAAAGTTTTAAGTCCAGTTAAATCATAAGCTAAACTCGCTAAATATCTAAATAATTTCCAATAAGGTTAAATACTGAAACATACGGAACATAGGTTTACCCACTTTTTGACTACCTTTAACAGAGAAATTAAAAATATTTGATCCTGTTAGTATAGGTTTTATGCCATGCTGAGAAATTTTTCTATGAAACAGCACTGGTGAACTGGTGAATGTTATTAATATACATGTTCTATAAACATGTATAAAAAATTCTTAAAATTCTGATAAGCACTGGTGTGATATTATCAGTCATAATTCTACTTACTATCTTAAATGTGTATCACGGAAATAACCAAACTTCCTTACCATCTGCAATATAACGAATCTTGAACCATTGCCATTTTTAATCTTTTGTCATTTACAGACAGGTATTGCTTCATTCTTGTGCTTTTACAAAAGCATTCCTGCAAAAGTACTTGCTTGTCAAGGAAATCTAAGGAAAGGACTTTTGACAAGAACAGGGTTTTGATAACTTTCGGATTATAAAACTGAACTAAGAATTTCCAGAACTAATAGAAAAACTGAGTTCAAGCAGAACCAGTATTAATTACATGGGACTAAATTAACTAAGGAGGGTGATTATAATTTTTCATGACCTTTTTTTTTGTTTGAAACAATGCTGGTTCCTTAGTGTATACAATTTTCATATTTACTAAGAAAAACTATTCTCTTAATCTATCTTTGACTTACAGCAATTTGGTAAAATAAAACAAATAAAACATTAGATAGAAAAAGATAAAACATTTGTTTTTTCCTCTACCTGATCCCCCCAAAACTTGAAAACTTTGAGTATTCTTTTCACAACAATATAGCTATTTATTTACATGAATTAAATAAAAATCTGTTCTCCTGTATCAGGGAAATCAGAAATATTGGCTATATTAACAAATCTTTGATTGTAATTTCACAGGTTAGAAGGATGTACATCGACTCAGGTATGATGAGGCAGCTTTAAGGAATGACTTGGACTTGGCTTCCTGATCCATAAGAGATTGCTTGCATAATTATTTTTTAAGCTTTGTACCTATTGCTTATCAAACCCTTATGGAAATGATGTTCCGAATAAGGCATGCTTCGTGATATTCTCCAGTGCTGTGACCTTCAGAGGATACAGACCTTAAATTGGAAATGGCTGAGAGTTCTCTGTCCTTATTATTCAGATGTGGTTTCAATGACTCCAATCTTAAGCCTGTCCTCTGATTTGGGACGCGACAACCAGAAACAGTCCTTCCTGACATGGAGGGACAAAACAACTAAATATGAAAAACCTGATTCTTGATTCAGCAATGCTTTCAAGGAAAAATCCTTCATTAAACAGAAGAAATGTGAAAATAAATTTTAAAAAGTCTCATTTAAAATGAAGTCAGAAAAAAATAAAATAAAATAAAATGAAGTCAGGAAGCTGTGAATGGGGAACTCTCGCATCTCTACTGCCTGTTGTGGCTTACCTTAGAAAGAAGGAAGATTTTCTCTCCACCCAGCAACAGCCCAGCCAATGATCAATCATCACAAGTTAACCAATAAGAAGCCACCACAACCCCCACACCAAACTCTCAATCTGTCTTAGTAAACTTTCATTCAAACCAGTCCCTCTCAACTTTCTCCTTACTTCTATCAAACAATGCTCTTTTCTCTGAACTTCCCTGTGGTTCATCATGTTTTTCATGTCCCAAATTTCCTCTGCTATTCCCACAGAAACTCAGTTTTTCTAACTAAACTGCTTACCTTTTTGTTGGAAAGCTTTACACACTGAAATAAATCCTGTATTTTCTTTCAACTTTTGGATTATCTTTTGTTTTTTTAATGATGTCTTTCAAAGAGTAAAATTCCTACTTTTGCTGAACTTGAATTTTTGTACAGTTTTTCTTGTATACTAGAGTACAGTTGATTAACAATGTTGTGATAATTTCAGATGTACCGCAAAGTGATTCAGTTATACATACATGTGTATCTGTTCTTTTTTCAGATTCTTTTTCCATCTAGGTCATTACATAATCTTGAGCAGAGTGCCCTGTGTTAGGCAGTCAGTCCTTGTTGTTTATCCATTTCAAATACAGCAATGTGTGCACATTGATCCCACACTCCTAACTATCCCTGCCCATCTTACTTCCCTTGATATACTTCAATTTAACAAAAACATTATTTCTTGCTTCCTATTTTCTACATTTTATGTAAGAGACCTTTACATATACCAAGGTTACAAAGATTTTCTCGTAAGTTTGCCTTCAGAAATTTTTAGGTTTCCATTTAAGTCTGAGCTACTTCAAGTTATTTTTCGAGAGTGCTATGAAGTTAGTATTTATATTCATTTTTTTCATGTAGATATCTAGTTGTTCAAGCACTACTTTTATTTTTTTATTTATTTATTTTTAAAAAGATTTATTTATTTATTTATTTATTTCGGTGGGGGTGGGGTGGGGAGGGAGGGGAGCAGGCGGGCCACTTCCATTGGTCTTTCATTTGTCCATTTTCATCCATCTTGGTTCTTTGGCCCGTGCGGGCCTCCCATCGCGGTGGCCTCTCTTGTTGTAGAGCACCGGCTCTGGGCGCATGCGCTCCAGAGCTCTGGCTCGGTAATTGGACACATCAGCCCAGCCGCTCCGCGGCACGTGGGATCTTCCCAGGCCAGGGATCGAACTGGCGCCCCTTGCACTGCAAGGTGGTGTCCTTACCCACTGGACCACCAGGGAAGCCCTAAGCACTACTTTTATAAAAATACTTTCCTTTTCTTCCTAAAGTATACCATCGCCTTAAAGTTGCTATTCTTATGTATAATTAATGTTTTCTACCTTTTCTCAAGTTTTAATGTAATTTGAAAATTAGTATTTAGATAACCTGGTTCAGTTTAATTTTTCACTGTGTTCTGTTTCGGATGTCTGCATATATTCAATACTTTATTGTTTTTGAAGCTGGTATATCCAACCTTCACTTTTAGCAAGTTACTAAGTTTTTCTATGGATGGGGATCAGCATATAATATAGCATGGGTTGTGGTATCTATGTAATGTTTTATCTCTTTTCACCTAATAAAATTTGTTGGCCTCCATGAACAGTTTGAACTTGTATAGCATTGCACAAGGATTACAAATTCTAATTCTACCCTTTCCAATCTATGTGACTAAAGTGAGATTTCTTCCTGAGCCTCCATTTCCACATACATAAGGATAATAATATCTTCATCACAGATTTGCTGAAATACTCCATGAGATGACCAGGGGATGGCACCGAAGGGCAATGTATTAAGCTGATACTATTTTTAATTGTTATTTTTGCTGATGTTACTTTTACTATTATTCATGGTAGTACTAGGGGCTTCCCCAGTGGTTAAGTGGGTAAAGAATCCACCTGCAATGCAGGAGACTCAGGAGATGTGGTTCAATCCCTGGGTCAGGAAGATCCCCTGGAGGAGGGGATGGCAACCCACTCCAGTATTCTTGCCTGGAGAATACCATGGACAGAGAAACCTGGCAAACTATGATCTATAAGCTTGCAAAAGAGTGAGAAATGACTGAAACGACTGAGCACCATGTATTAGTGCTAAAACTGTTCAATTTGAGCAGAGAGGGATTTAATTTATCAGAATAAAGAACACTTAAATGCTGAAGTCCTCAAGGGATTTTTTATCACAATTAATATGTGAAATAGAAATGGCAGAATCCAGAACTTTGTGGATACTCAAGATGGCCTGTCCATGGCCCCCTGAGACAGCTAAATTAGCTCCTCCCACACAGGGTCTTCCCTCTCTCTGCCTGCATGTTCTTGACACTTGCTGCCATCCATCCAGATGCCCTCCTTTACCATAAACTTCCTGCCCACTGCTGGTATTACAGCCTTTGCTTTATTCATAAGCTTTCAAAATTCATAAAAAACCCCCAAATCACTGTCAAGAGATGTAGGAAAATTCTTTTTTGTCTGAGGCAGAATGGATTGATTTTCTTATAATAAAGAATTTTAAGAACTTATATTTTAATATGTATTTCTAAGAAAAAACTAAGTTAATAACTGTGTACACATCTTTTTGAGGTAGATGAATATTATAGTTATATTACCCAAAGGACTAGAATAGTAAACATAGGAATGTAAGTATTTTACCAAGGTAAAAGGGCCTTCTCCTCTTGTTGACTATCCTGTGCAGTCTTATGCCTAGGTATTTGGGGGGCAGGTAAATCACCACCTTGTCAGCATTTTAAACAGGTAAACTCATTCTTAAACTAGCACAATGAAATCTTGAAGGAGAAAACAATAATTATATTAACACCAAAATGTAATATCTTCTTATTTCTTAAATACGCCTTTTTTTTAAAATTCAGGAATTCTCAATATTATCACTTAAAGTCTCATTACCCTATTTTAATAACATCACTCATACATGTGATTTATCTAATAAGAAAATAGTAATAATAACAGATTTACTGAGTACCTCCTATAAGCTTCCCATGTAGTTGAGCTGGCAAAGAAGCTGCCTGCAATGCAGGAGACCCTGGTTTGATCCTTGGGTTGGGAAGATGCCCTGGAGAAGGGAAGGCTACCCATTCTAGTGTTCTTGCCTGAAGAATTTCATGGCTTGTCCATGGAATTGCAAAGGGTAGGACACAACTGAGTGATATTCACTTTGACTTTCCTATGAGCCAGGCAATGGGCTGGGTATGTGGCACTAGAAGATGTGGAAACTGAAACCATGCAAGTTTAAGCCACTTGCTCAAGGTTACCAGGTAGCAAGGAACAAGGAAGGGCTGATGATGATCATAATACAGGAAATTCTTATGCTCTACTCAGCCTAATTTCATAAAAAGTCTTCTGTAAATAAGGGGTTTAGCCAAAATGCTTTTAGTAATCCTTCCTACAGGACATAGCAGGGAAAGTAGGCATTCCTCTGCAAAAAAAGAGATGGGGAAAAGTGAAATAATGCTGTTCACAAGTCAGCCCTCGAATATAGAGGACAAGGAGTGAGGGAAGAAACAGGCAGCCACTCCAGGTTGGGAGTTGGTGGTTCTAATAACAAGCAATCTTACTTACCATGCTGTCTCCACCGCATCAAGAAGAGCAGATCTCCACATTTGCTTGCCAGAATGTTAAAAGTTTCTACAGCAACCTTAACTAGATTCAGTCCTATATACCACCCAGATGGTCTCAGCAACACGTAGCTCTCTCAAGGCTGCATCCTTAAACACCATTCCCATTATGAGAATCATGGGCAGGACATCAATTCCAAGGATGGGGAGGGGGCAGTTGCCTCCCATTGCTTGGGTCCAGGTCACAGGTCAATCAGCGATCACGTCCTGTCTATAACCTCCTCCAACAAATAACTTGTTCAGGTTGGATTTGCACCCACGTTTGTTTTAGGTTGTGACTGTTTTTTTTTTTTTTTAAATAAACCTGACTGTGCTAGACCTTAGTTGAGGCATGCAGACTCTTCGCTGCAGCGATGTGGGATCTAGTTCCCCAACCAAACATCGAACCCAGGCCCCCTGCACTTGAGAGAACAGGGTGTTAGCCACCAAATCATCAGGGAAGTTCCAAGGTCATGACTTCTTGTACACCTCACTTTACTAATTTGTCAAAAATAGCAGTTGTTCACTAGTCCTTCATACTTCTGATTGACAGTTAGCAATGATTCCGAGAAATAGTTCAGTTAATGCTTTTTTTTCTTGCTTTAAGACAAAGAGATGACGGGCTATCAAAATATCTTCTATCAAATGCAGAAATATTTCCTTCATCACAGACACTGACACCTAAGATCAGCCTAGCTTTAGATGTGAAATGCATCACAAAATGTAAACTCAACGGCGAATCCAACAGTAATCTCTCTTTTCATCCAGGCTTGTAGTATTTCCATGGGCCCTCTGGTCAGACACCAAGTTGTACCAGAGCAGAGGGAAGCAGTGGGTGTTGAAGAAACAGATCAGGTAGTACATTTTTTAAAAGATCCTAAGTTGCAAGGAAATTGAAGAGTTTTCTTGGTTTTTTTCTTCTGAAGAAAGAAAAAACAGATGAATCATTTTTAATATGTTTATTTTTATTTCAGTCTTTTGAAGAGCAGATGGAAAAGATTCTAGAGAAACATTTGATTAAGTAGGTACATGTTCCAAAATAATCACTGAGGACTTATTTTTTTAATTTAAAAGATGGTATCATAAGATTACACTTTTACCTTTTTCCTTTACTCTAAACAACTATCATAGATGGATGCAAAGTCAAGACATTAAAATGTGGTAAAACTAAAACAAAACAAAGAGATACATCATAACAGCCAAGGTCCCAGCAGGAAACAGATGTTACCCTTAATGAGGGGAGCATATGTGGAGGTAGTGTCAGGATTAAAGAAATCGATAGGTATGATGATGAGTCACCCAGGGGCAGGCAACAGGGGAAAGAATGACAAAGGAAGCAAACAGGGACAACAGTTGTGTGTAGAACCACAACTTTCTCCAATAAACTCATAACGCTGGTCCACTTAGTCAAAACTAGATAAATGTTATTGCTCACTTTTTAATTCACTTTTGCAGGTGTTATAAGATGAACAAGGTTTACTGTAGAACCCCAACTTGACCGCTGTCTAGTACAGCCATCCTAGTATAACCAACCATTTAATTTACTTACCCTCTTTTCCCTTCCCTTCCCTTTTACAAATGTCAAACCTGTTATCTTCCTTATACATTTATATTTCTTTGCGACTTTTGAATTTATTAGAGCTTCGATCACCAAAATTAGTTTCAACTCAACTGTAATTACTAACTTCTGTGATAGGGCATAAAGTACTAGGGAATAAACTGAACACTGTCCATTGCATCCAGGCACACTAGAACAGCAGTGTTCCAGAAACCACTGTACTCCATTATATGCATCCGCATAAAGCAGACTAAATTACTGTTTCCAAGTAGTCACTGATTTGTTGTGACTTTTTCCCACACATTTGCCATGGCCACGTGGTGGGTGCATTCCTTTGCCCTCTGACTTGGGAATTGCCACATGCCTGGCTTTGACTCTAGGGATGTCAGGACACATGAGGGGAGCACTGCTGGGACTGTCTTTTCATGATGGGACATGAGTTCTTATGCTCCGGCGATCAACCATCAGAGACGCATGTCCCCAGGAGCTGATACTCAACCCTCTATGCTGCTGGTGGCAGTGGTTTTGTCACTACATCTTGTCCAACTCTAAAAACTCCGTGCACTGTAGCCCACCACGTTCCTCCATCCATGGGATTCTCCAGGCAAGAATACTGGAGTGGGTTGCCATTTCCTTCTCCAGGGGCTCTTCCTAACCCAAGAATCAAACCTGGGTCTCCTGCATGGCAGGCAGATTCTTTACCAACAGAGTTACAATACTCTATATTCCAAAACAAATACAAGTGCTTCAGGAAGCCTGGAACCTGAGGCCTGAATCACAGAACTGGTGGTCTAGCCTAACTCAACTAAAGGAAAGACTACCTATAGATATATGAGCAAGGAAATAAATATTCCTTTAATCCACTGGGTCTGGGGATAGTTAGATAACCAACATGACTAAGGCAACATCTGATAGAACCATGAAACAGTCATTATATTGCTTTTACCTTTGAGAAGGTTAATAATAAACATGTACACTAAGACAAAGTATTTTATATCCTTTTCAGACCACTAACTTATGTGTTCTCAGTTGTGTCCAACTCTTCTGCGCCCCCATGGACTGTTGCCTGTCAGGTTCCACAGTCCGTGGGATTTCTCAGGCAAGAATACTGGAGTGGCTTGCTGTTTCCTACCCAGGGGATCTTCCCAAACCAGGGATTGACCCTGCTTCTCTTGTGTTTTCCTGCTGCATTGGCACATAGATTTTTTTTACCTCTGGACCACTTGGGAAGCCCTAGCCAGTTTTTATTGTATAAAATTTTTATCCACACAGTGTGTTTGGAATAATTAGTCTTACTGATTTGTAGCATGATAAACAGTTTAAATAGTATTTTAGACAATTCTATTATTATAATTTAGTTGCATATTCAAATTTAACCTAACCATCCTGGGAAACAATCATAAATTATCTTACCCCTAAAATAAGTTTAGGAAATTAAAAATTTCAGAAGAATTAAGCTTTTATGAACATTTACATGTGATTTTTTTATAAACCAAAAAACATTGCTAAATAAAATAAAGCATGTTAATATAAGTTTCTCACATTAGGGCTTTTAGGGCTGGTCGGCGATCAACCATCAGAGACGCATGTCCCCAGGAGCTGATACTCAACCCTCTATGCTGCTGGTGGCAGTGGTTTTGTCACTACATCTTGTCCAACTCTAAAACTCCGTGCACTGTAGCCCACCACGTTCCTCCATCCATGGGATTCTCCAGGCAAGAATACTGGAGTGGGTTGCCATTTCCTTCTCCAGGGGCTCTTCCTAACCCAAGAATCAAACCTGGGTCTCCTGCATGGCAGGCAGATTCTTTACCAACAGAGTTACAATACTCTATATTCCAAAACAAATACAAGTGCTTCAGGAAGCCTGGAACCTGAGGCCTGAATCACAGAACTGGTGGTCTAGCCTAACTCAACTAAAGGAAAGACTACCTATAGATATATGAGCAAGGAAATAAATATTCCTTTAATCCACTGGGTCTGGGGATAGTTAGATAACCAACATGACTAAGGCAACATCTGATAGAACCATGAAACAGTCATTATATTGCTTTTACCTTTGAGAAGGTTAATAATAAACATGTACACTAAGACAAAGTATTTTATATCCTTTTCAGACCACTAACTTATGTGTTCTCAGTTGTGTCCAACTCTTCTGCGCCCCCATGGACTGTTGCCTGTCAGGTTCCACAGTCCGTGGGATTTCTCAGGCAAGAATACTGGAGTGGCTTGCTGTTTCCTACCCAGGGGATCTTCCCAAACCAGGGATTGACCCTGCTTCTCTTGTGTTTTCCTGCTGCATTGGCACATAGATTTTTTTTACCTCTGGACCACTTGGGAAGCCCTAGCCAGTTTTTATTGTATAAAATTTTTATCCACACAGTGTGTTTGGAATAATTAGTCTTACTGATTTGTAGCATGATAAACAGTTTAAATAGTATTTTAGACAATTCTATTATTATAATTTAGTTGCATATTCAAATTTAACCTAACCATCCTGGGAAACAATCATAAATTATCTTACCCCTAAAATAAGTTTAGGAAATTAAAAATTTCAGAAGAATTAAGCTTTTATGAACATTTACATGTGATTTTTTTATAAACCAAAAAACATTGCTAAATAAAATAAAGCATGTTAATATAAGTTTTCTCACATTGTGATAAAATCAGATGGCATATATTGCTTTAAATCAAAATCATTAAGCCAGTTTAAATTGTCCAAACATTCATCTTAATTAAAAATAGTCTTAACTATTTCTAAGATTTACTATATGTAAATAAAAATTTTAAACTTTTTTGCTTTGTATTTCCTAATATGATTTTTTTCTTTTAACATTTGATTTTGATAAATCTAAAAGCTACAGAAAAGTTAAAAAATTGGCCAGTAAACATTCATATATAAAGACTGATAAATTAGTAATATTTTGCCACATTTTCTTTCACTCTCTCTAAATACATAATTTTAAACAAACTTAGAATTTTGGAATAGTTATAGAAAAGTTGCATCTAGTTTTGTTCAGAGTTCCTCTACTGACAAGTTTTTTCCAGTTTCCCCTAATGTAACATCTTATATAGCCTTGGTTCAACTGTCAAAACTAAGTTGTTAACATTGGTGAATAATTATATTAATTGTAGATCTTATTCAGATTTCACCTTTAAAAAACCTTTAGAATTTAAACGTTCTTGGGGTCTGGTTGCTTTTCCTGGCTCTTTGTCTAATATCAATGGCCTTTCTGTGCTTCTCACCTTTTAGCCTAGCAATCAAGGTGATTAAAGTTCTCTTTTTTTCCCTTGAGTTACATATAGTCTAAAAAGTATTTATTCTTCTTCTGTTTCTGAAAATTTGTAAATTCTTGTAGTTTAAACTTATATAGGCCTTTCTGGTGTCTATACCCAACAGAAACAAGAGCTCTATTCAATTTAAGTGAATTTATAATCCAATTCATTAATTCCTATTTGGAGATAAGTTATATATCCAGTTTCCCAGGTGGCGCTAGCGTGAAAGAATCACCCCATCAATGCAGGAGACTCAAGAGACACAGGCTCAATCTCTGGGTGGGGAAACTGTGCTGGAGGAGGCCATGGCAACCCATTTCAGTATTCTTGCCTGGAAAATCCTATGCACAGAAGAGCCTGGTGGGCTACAGCCTGTAGTGTTGCAAAGAGTCAGACACAACTGAAGTGACTAGCTTGCATGCAGTTACATATCATTCTGTTTGTTTACAAAATATTTCAAATCACATAACAAGGTGAAGTTATCGACATCTTGGCAGACTAGTTTGGAACTGTAAATTCCAAATTCTGTTGGAATTTATAGTTTTATTTCTCCATGTACAAGTGTTCTTTTGGGAAGTATTCTTTGGAATGGTACAAGTTAAAGTTTATTAACTACTTTTTTTGAAAGTTCTCCTTGATGAATCTAAAAGCTACAGAAAAGTTAAAAATTGGCCAGTAAACATTCATATATAAAGACTGATAAATTAGTAATATTTTGCCACATTTTCTTTCACTGGCTCTAAATACATAATTTTAAACAAACTTAGAATTTTGGAATAGTTATAGAAAAGTTGCATCTAGTTTTGTTCAGAGTTCCTCTACTGACAAGTTTTTTCCAGTTTCCCCTAATGTAACATCTTATATAGCCTTGGTTCAACTGTCAAAACTAAGTTGTTAACATTGGTGAATAATTATATTAATTGTAGATCTTATTCAGATTTCACCTTTAAAAAACCTTTAGAATTTAAACGTTCTTGGGGTCTGGTTGCTTTTCCTGGCTCTTTGTCTAATATCAATGGCCTTTCTGTGCTTCTCACCTTTTAGCCTAGCAATCAAGGTGATTAAAGTTCTCTTTTTTTCCCTTGAGTTACATATAGTCTAAAAAGTATTTATTCTTCTTCTGTTTCTGAAAATTTGTAAATTCTTGTAGTTTAAACTTATATAGGCCTTTCTGGTGTCTATACCCAACAGAAACAAGAGCTCTATTCAATTTAAGTGAATTTATAATCCAATTCATTAATTCCTATTTGGAGATAAGTTATATATCCAGTTTCCCAGGTGGCGCTAGCGTGAAAGAATCACCCCATCAATGCAGGAGACTCAAGAGACACAGGCTCAATCTCTGGGTGGGGAAACTGTGCTGGAGGAGGCCATGGCAACCCATTTCAGTATTCTTGCCTGGAAAATCCTATGCACAGAAGAGCCTGGTGGGCTACAGCCTGTAGTGTTGCAAAGAGTCAGACACAACTGAAGTGACTAGCTTGCATGCAGTTACATATCATTCTGTTTGTTTACAAAATATTTCAAATCACATAACAAGGTGAAGTTATCGACATCTTGGCAGACTAGTTTGGAACTGTAAATTCCAAATTCTGTTGGAATTTATAGTTTTATTTCTCCATGTACATTAAGTGTTCTTTTGGGAAGTACTTCTTTGGTCAAATGAGGCAATAACAAGTTAAAGTTTATTAACTACTTTTTGTTTGCATATAAAGCTTTCTCTCACATTCAGATCTGAATAATTTGTATATTTCTGTAGGATTTGCTCATTTTTAAGAAAGGAGAGAGAATCTTCATATACTCAGAAATCTGTTAATATCTAAGAAACTAATGAAGACAAGCTAGAAGTCATCTCTTTAATCCTCAAACATTCAGGTATATGCTAACAATTTCTACACAAAATAAGCAAAATTCTCTCTCAGAAACTCTTTTGCAAATCATTTAAGCACTAGAAAAGTGGTTCAAATTACTGTTTATCAGGGAAACAAATTAAAACTTCAATGGGATACCACTTTGCACATACTTGAATGGCTGAAATTCAGAAGACTGGCAACATGCAAAATTCCATTGCCCAAGTAAAGCAACTGAAACACTCATAAATTACTAATGTGAATGCAAAATGATACAAGTACTTTTGAAAACAGCTTGAAAGCTTCTTACAAAGAAGATACATATATATACCATCGTGCAATAATTCAACTTCAAAATATTTACACAAGTAATATTAAAATATGTCCATAAAAAGCAGTGCATAAGGATGTTCATATCATTTTTAGTCATAACATCCCCAGAGTAAAAACAGTCTGGGATTCCATCAAGAGTAAAATGGATGAGCGAACAGTGGTATATTTATACACAGGGATACTACTTAGCAATAAAAAGGAATGACCTACTAAGACAAGATGGATGAATCTCAACAGAAACACACACACACACATAAATACATGCTGCCAAGTCCACTGATACAAAGGTCAAGAACAGACAGAACTAACCTGTAAGTGACAGAAATTAGAAAACAAGTAGTTGACCTAGTGGACAGTATTTGATATACTTGGTATAATTATTTGGCACAATGGAATGATACTTTATCTTATTTACATATATAAAGTTACTTGTGAAAATGTCTGTACATTTTACCAAATGCAATTTTTAAATCTTATTCTACAAATCGGGATATTTACTTGTGAGGAGCAGGACAAGAAAGAAAGTGCTCAGTGGCAATTTATAGTACTTTCATTTTTTTTGGATCTTTTTGAAATGAGGCAATAACAAGTTAAAGTTTATTAACTACTTTTTGTTTGCATATAAAGCTTTCTCTCACATTCAGATCTGAATAATTTGTATATTTCTGTAGGATTTGCTCATTTTTAAGAAAGGAGAGAGAATCTTCATATACTCAGAAATCTGTTAATATCTAAGAAACTAATGAAGACAAGCTAGAAGTCATCTCTTTAATCCTCAAACATTCAGGTATATGCTAACAATTTCTACACAAAATAAGCAAAATTCTCTCTCAGAAACTCTTTTGCAAATCATTTAAGCACTAGAAAAGTGGTTCAAATTACTGTTTATCAGGGAAACAAATTAAAACTTCAATGGGATACCACTTTGCACATACTTGAATGGCTGAAATTCAGAAGACTGGCAACATGCAAAATTCCATTGCCCAAGTAAAGCAACTGAAACACTCATAAATTACTAATGTGAATGCAAAATGATACAAGTACTTTTGAAAACAGCTTGAAAGCTTCTTACAAAGAAGATACATATATATACCATCGTGCAATAATTCAACTTCAAAATATTTACACAAGTAATATTAAAATATGTCCATAAAAAGCAGTGCATAAGGATGTTCATATCATTTTTAGTCATAACATCCCCAGAGTAAAAACAGTCTGGGATTCCATCAAGAGTAAAATGGATGAGCGAACAGTGGTATATTTATACACAGGGATACTACTTAGCAATAAAAAGGAATGACCTACTAAGACAAGATGGATGAATCTCAACAGAAACACACACACACACACATAAATACATGCTGCCAAGTCCACTGATACAAAGGTCAAGAACAGACAGAACTAACCTGTAAGTGACAGAAATTAGAAAACAAGTAGTTGACCTAGTGGACAGTATTTGATATACTTGGTATAATTATTTGGCACAATGGAATGATACTTTATCTTATTTACATATATAAAGTTACTTGTGAAAATGTCTGTACATTTTACCAAATGCTTCAATTTTTTAAAACTCTCTTATAAAACTAAAACTACAGAATGCGGGGTATTATTTACCTCTGAGTGAGGCAGCAGGACAGAGAAAGAAGAGTGCTCAGTGGCAACAGTCCTGGACCTATGAAAGGTTTTAGATGTGATACGTTCACAAATGCTTATTTTATTACTATATCATACAATATATACATAATATACACTGTTTCACATTTGTCAACTATTATAATATTCGACAAAATTCCTTCCTTTTTTCACTTTAAGAGTGTTTAATGTTATGATTATTTTTTTCTTGGAAGTTTGGTAGAATTCTCTCGTAAAACCAAGCTTGTCCTTGAATTTGCTATAGGAGAAGTTTTCTCTTTTTTTTTGTAAATTTTTGCCCTCTTTTATTGGTTTTTTTATTTATTTATTTTCATCCATCTTTATTCTTTGGCCCGTGTGGGCCTCCCATTGCAATGGCCTCTCTCGTTGCAGAGCACTAGCTCTGGGCGCATGCGCTCCAGATTGCTGGCTGGCAATTGGACATATAGGGCCAGCTGCTCCGCAGCACATGGGATATTCCCAGGCCAGGGATTGTACTAATGCCCCCAGTACTGCAAGACGGACTTTCTACCCACTGGACCACAAGGAAAGCCCAGGAGAGGACTTTTCATCCAGTGATTTAACTTCTTTAAAGTTTGTAGACCATTCAGATATTTATTTCCTCCTTCATTAGTATCAGATCTTGTATTTATTATTCTTTCTCCTTTTTTTCTATTACTTTTAAACTCCTTAGGTAAGAGGCTTACCTAATTAATTTCATACTTCCTTTCTTCATAAGACTATTAAAACTTTATACTCTAAGTACTGCTTTGGTTGTATACCAAACACTTGTGTATTATAGCTTTTGCATATTTCTATAAACACATTCTAACTTACATTATTATTTTTACTCATAAGATAAAGCTTTTCTTAATTTAAAGATGCTTTAATGTTTAAATGTTTAAAACTTTTAATGTTGATTTTTTTCTAGTTACATTATATTGTTATTTTTTTAATTAATTTTAATGTAGTCATACAGTGTGGTTTAGATGCTCCCAGTGGGGCAGCTGGTAAAGAACCCGCCTGCAATGCAGGAGACCTGGGTTCAATTCCTGGGCTGGGAAGATCCCCTGGAGAAGGGACAGACTACTGACTCCAGTATCCTGGCCTGGAGAATTCCATGGACAGAAGAGCCTGGGGCTACAGTCCATGGGTCTCAAAGAGTTGGACACAACTGAGTGACTAACACTCTCAATCATTTGAAATTAATGAAATAATTTTGCAGAAATTCCATATATTCTGTGGATTTAAGTTTCTATACACACCCATTAGACAAAGCTGAGTATTTTTGTTGTTCTTATTCTAATATACTTGAGTTAAGCCAACAGACAAAAACTTAATTCACTCAATTAATTACTATTTGCCTGTGAGATGTTACTCCAAAAAATATTCAGTTATTTCCCATCATATGATTCAAACTGTGCTCAGTGATGAGAGCCACAAGATATTTTGCTCCACAAGTATTTATTAACATTTTTGCTTGGTACTTTAATGGAAGAGGCAGACAACGTAAGGAAGTATATATAATATTTGATAAGTTATACAAGGCAAATTAATTCAGTGAGGTCACAAAAGTGGAATTAAGAACTTCAGAGAATCCAGGAGGTCTTCCCCAAAGATTGTGCTCTTTTAAACTCTCTGTGAGGCACTTAAGAGATGCAAGAAGGACAACAGTGAAAAGAGGGAATCTGTGACTTCATCTGTCTTCATTATGAGACTTATTTTACTTACTGATTCTTTTATTCAGATGTTCCAATTATTTGTTTATTTAAGTCATTTACTAAGATGCTATTATGCATCAGATACTATTTTAGTCTTTTTATTTTTAAATGCTTATTTCATGCTTACCACTGCCCATAGACCATAGGTTTAATCCTTAGAGAACAAACAAACTCATTAAGTGGAAGTAAGATAAACAGGGTTCACACAGCTAGAAGGTGAGATGCTTTCATTTAAACCTAGTTCTTTCGACCACAAGTTCCCAAAAATACGTACATAAGTGCTAAAGTAAAAATGTGTTTAGACATTATATTTATTTTTTTAATTAATTTTAATGTAGTCATACAGTGTGGTTTAGATGCTCCCAGTGGGGCAGCTGGTAAAGAACCCGCCTGCAATGCAGGAGACCTGGGTTCAATTCCTGGGCTGGGAAGATCCCCTGGAGAAGGGACAGACTACTGACTCCAGTATCCTGGCCTGGAGAATTCCATGGACAGAAGAGCCTGGGGCTACAGTCCATGGGTCTCAAAGAGTTGGACACAACTGAGTGACTAACACTCTCAATCATTTGAAATTAATGAAATAATTTTGCAGAAATTCCATATATTCTGTGGATTTAAGTTTCTATACACACCCATTAGACAAAGCTGAGTATTTTTGTTGTTCTTATTCTAATATACTTGAGTTAAGCCAACAGACAAAAACTTAATTCACTCAATTAATTACTATTTGCCTGTGAGATGTTACTCCAAAAAATATTCAGTTATTTCCCATCATATGATTCAAACTGTGCTCAGTGATGAGAGCCACAAGATATTTTGCTCCACAAGTATTTATTAACATTTTTGCTTGGTACTTTAATGGAAGAGGCAGACAACGTAAGGAAGTATATATAATATTTGATAAGTTATACAAGGCAAATTAATTCAGTGAGGTCACAAAAGTGGAATTAAGAACTTCAGAGAATCCAGGAGGTCTTCCCCAAAGATTGTGCTCTTTTAAACTCTCTGTGAGGCACTTAAGAGATGCAAGAAGGACAACAGTGAAAAGAGGGAATCTGTGACTTCATCTGTCTTCATTATGAGACTTATTTTACTTACTGATTCTTTTATTCAGATGTTCCAATTATTTGTTTATTTAAGTCATTTACTAAGATGCTATTATGCATCAGATACTATTTTAGTCTTTTTATTTTTAAATGCTTATTTCATGCTTACCACTGCCCATAGACCATAGGTTTAATCCTTAGAGAACAAACAAACTCATTAAGTGGAAGTAAGATAAACAGGGTTCACACAGCTAGAAGGTGAGATGCTTTCATTTAAACCTAGTTCTTTCGACCACAAGTTCCCAAAAATACGTACCATAAGTGCTAAAGTAAAAATAAATTCCAGATGATATCATAGCGGTTCTGTATCTTATTTAACAGGTGCTATACCACACCTAATTTCAGATTTCCCAAGAAATTCTTATTGCAGTATAATCTCTAATATCATTAAAATGTTTTTACCCAACATAGCCTGACCATGAATATGGAGAAAGGAGTCTTCCGTGCTCTTCTCAGTACAGAATTAGCTGCTGGTGGTTCTGGGCCCAAGGCAGGCTATTGTTTGTACTTCATATTCTGATTACCAAAAGCCCAAAAGCTCAGAGCAACAATTTAATATCTGAAAACCAACTACAGTAGATTAAAAAATTAATGGTCCTTTTTATAACTGTATCTCCAGAACACATTAATAAAGAAAGTTTTCTCGGTTCAGTTTCTGGTGTGCCTAGGAATACACTTGTTAAGCATCACATGTGAAAGGAGAATTAGCTTCTGACCCCAACTACAAATTTTAATGCAATTAGATTTGCTAAGTCATTTAGCAAGCTCTTCTACTTTGTTGTTGACTGTGTTGTAAAATATGAATAAAGATTCTAAAATTCAGTTATACAGACATTTACTAAACATATATAAAAGGATATAGTGAGTACATTATACTCGTTTTCTCAAATCTGAATCTCAATTTCCTGTTAAGCCATTAACTGTTTGAGTTTTCAGAAGATATATGGTGGCGCATTTTTCACCCTCCTCTCCCTTATGACATATGACACTTATTAAGAGAGTAAATCCTAAGACTTGTTATCACAAGAAAAATTTTTTTCTTTTTCTTTAATTTTGTATCCATCTGACATGATGGATGCTCACTAAACTTATTGTAGCAATCATTTCACGATGAAAGTCAAATCATTATGCTGTATACCTTAACATTATCCAGTGCTATAGATAAATTACACTGCCACACAAGTGGAAGAAAAGAGTGGAAAGTATTAAGGAGAAAGGTTTAGGACTGTAAATAGAGTTACAGGGTTTACAAGTGTAAATAGCTTTCACTCAAGGCTGATTCCAAACAGGAAATGACATTTGAACAAAGACAAGAAGGCAGTGAATGTGAAAGCCATGTGGATATCTAAATAATGAGAATCTAAGACAAATCTAGCAGCCAGCACAGAATCCCTAAGGCAGAACATTCTTGTTGTTTTTGTGAAACAGCAAGAAAGCCCATGTGGCTGTAATGAGCGGATGAAGGGGAGAAATTAGGAGAGGAGAAAGTCAAAGTTGGGGGCAGATGTCAACATTAAATTTCACAACCTTCTATTATACTTCTTTCACCAATCACAAGAATGAGACTTAGTGTGTGTAGATTGCCTGGGTCTCATTGCTAATGAACAGCAAACTCTGATAGACAAACTCAAATCTTTCAGACTCCAAAAATCAATGCTGTTTCCACTAGTTAGCACTTATGGGTATTTAATATTCCAAGTTTCTTCAAATCCCTTATTTACTGCTTTGAGAACTGAAGTCTACCTTCAATCACCCACTTGGTTTATATCAGCCTTAAATTTGTCACTTCTTCACTTAGTTGCCTTCTGTCTCTCTACAGCAGTTTGGTCTTTGGAAATGTAATCCATCATAAATCTATTTTAATATTAATCTAAGCATACATATTTATGAAGGTTAAAAAATGAAATGAAATAGTTAACTAAACCTCAGCGCCTGAGAATCTTTCACTTCTAAGAAAGCAGTAATATATGGCAAATTCCGTGATTCAGGGACTAGCATGAGATCATACACTGACAAGTCAAAAATCCTTAAAGGAAAATCAAATTGTTTTTTCCAAAAGTAAACTATTCAGATCAGAACCATTTTAGTTAGATGCACATGGAAAACGGGATGAGTAGGGAAGTCTGGGGGCTTCCCAGGTAGCTCAGGGTAAAGAATTCACCAGCAGTGCAGGAGATGATTTGATCCCTGGGTTGGGAAAATCTCCTGGAGGAGGACATGCCTACCCACTCCATTTCTTGCCTGGAGAATCCCACAGACAGAGGAGCCTGACAGGCTATGGTCCACAGGGTCCCAAAGTGTTTGACACAACTGAGCAACTATCACTAGCTCACTTAGGGCAGTCTGGAGGTGATGTGTCCATGGGGAAAAGTGGAAGACCAGCAACAGAGCAAACAGAAGAAACACTCAGACACACTGCCATTTCACACTGACTGGAGATCAGACAACAGCAGACAAGGCATCATCAGCACTGAATTGCTGGCATCCTGCCCTCCCTGTGAGGAACGGAACTTCCCTCTCTTCGTTTTACAGAGGCAAGGTGTAAGGCACAGACCTCAATTACACATCTGTGACTAAGACCCATCTTGTTGACGAACAGAGTTTTCTATAAGGTCACCCAGCCTCCCTGGATGGTTTTATTAAACTAATTATGATCTGAGCTCTTCATGCTGGCTGACTTCAGATTTTAAATACAGCTAAACCTTCCTAATAAGGGTGATTGGTTTTAATTATCAAAAGTTAATTGGTGTATTTTCCTGGCCAAAAAAAAAAAAAAAAAAAAACTGCTTCCCCAATGCAGATGTGTAAGGAAATAGGAAAATTTCTTCACTCTTATTCTAATCTTTAGGACACCACATCTCATTTTCCAGTAGTTTTGAGTTAGCCAAAAATAACCTTTTATTGATTTTATCAGTTGAAATCCATTGATAGCACTACACCTTCTTACAGCTTTTCTTCACCAAATAGTTTTCCTCCACTAGGTGGAGGCTACATTTGCACTGCTCTGTCAAATGAACATGGACTTAGTGGCAGTTAGTGAAACTCGGGGGTAAACATAAAAGGACAGTACTAAAATTTAATTTGAATCATATAACCCTCAAAGCTAAAGTCCCTTATTCTCTGGCTAGGTCATTTTATGAGTATTACAAAAACAATATCTCTTAAAGGACTTATGTACATAGCTTTATATAATAGGAGATCTGTTAGCTCTCCTATTTACAAGAATCTGTATTTACAATGGGAAAAGTACTTACCTATTTTAAAATTAGAAGAAATTCTATCCTACTGTAAATTCTTTTCAAAAGTGTTACAAAAATATTTCTTTCCCTAAAAATAGATAAATGAATTACTTAGGATCAAAGAGGGATTTAGATATTTTTCTGTAAACTCTCATGTCTGACTTAATTGTGTGGAGGTTTTTTCCTATAACTAAAGCTATAAAACACCAGTGAGTGGAACAGGGAAGAAGATACATTTCAACACAATAAAAATCTATAGTGATACTAGGAAATTTTGACTCCATGAAAAATTTATTACTGCAAAAACAAGTTAGCTACAAAGAGAACAAGATGTTGCTATTACTTTGAAACAGGTCTTCAATAAGCTTTTTTTGTTTTTGTTTTGTATCATATTTGTGCTTTCTTAGCGTCTAGTAGTGTACTTAAGTACATACTTGGTAACATTTCTCTCTAATTTCTTTTTCCTTCCTATTCAACAGATTCAACATTTTCAATAGATTTTCCTTGCCTTTGTCATTATGGACTATATTGTCTTAAGTTGCATGGCGTTTAAAAGAGTGGACCCTAGCAAGACCTAGAGCAAGGGTCAAAACTCAGTCTGCCAGTTGTTAAATGTTGCGACCCTGAATTATTTGTGTCTCTATTTCCACATCCTTGCTTCTCTCCAGGATAGGACTAGTTTTATAGATTGTATGAGCCAAGACATAGCAATCTCTTAGTCTACATTGTCAACATTCAATAAAGGTTATCCATTATTAACACAACCAAACCCACTCTGTGATATGCTTCCACTTCCAATTCATGTTGTGGTTACAGACCTCACTGTACCTTCTAGTTCAGAGATTTTTTAGACATTTTAGAGAGGCTGGTAATAAGCATCCTTTATGGTTTTTTGAGACCATGGATGGTTTCGAGTGCTTGAGTCACCTCTTATAACTCAAGAGGCAAGAGGTCTCTAAATTCTTCCATCCTCAATGAACTCTGTGGGCTTAGACTCAGAAGTCAGCACTCAAACAAGCTATGTGTGCTTGTGTGTGCTCAATCATGTCAGACTCTTTGTGACCCTTTGGGCTAGAACTTGCCATACTCCTCTGTCCATGGGATTTTTTCAAGCAAACATGCTGTAGTGGGTTGCCATTTCCTCTTCCAGGCAATCTTCATAACCCAGGGATCAAATCCACGTCCCCTGTATCTCTTTGCATTACAGGTGGATATTTTACCCGCTGAGCCATCAGGAAGATTTAGATAAAGTTTTCTGTAAACTCTCATGTCTGACTTAATTGTGTGGAGGTTTTTTCCTATAACTAAAGCTATAAAACACCAGTGAGTGGAACAGGGAAGAAGATACATTTCAACACAATAAAATCTATAGTGATACTAGGAAATTTTGACTCCATGAAAAATTTATTACTGCAAAAACAAGTTAGCTACAAAGAGAACAAGATGTTGCTATTACTTTGAAACAGGTCTTCAATAAGCTTTTTTTGTTTTTGTTTTGTATCATATTTGTGCTTTCTTAGCGTCTAGTAGTGTACTTAAGTACATACTTGGTAACATTTCTCTCTAATTTCTTTTTCCTTCCTATTCAACAGATTCAACATTTTCAATAGATTTTCCTTGCCTTTGTCATTATGGACTATATTGTCTTAAGTTGCATGGCGTTTAAAAGAGTGGACCCTAGCAAGACCTAGAGCAAGGGTCAAAACTCAGTCTGCCAGTTGTTAAATGTTGCGACCCTGAATTATTTGTGTCTCTATTTCCACATCCTTGCTTCTCTCCAGGATAGGACTAGTTTTATAGATTGTATGAGCCAAGACATAGCAATCTCTTAGTCTACATTGTCAACATTCAATAAAGGTTATCCATTATTAACACAACCAAACCCACTCTGTGATATGCTTCCACTTCCAATTCATGTTGTGGTTACAGACCTCACTGTACCTTCTAGTTCAGAGATTTTTTAGACATTTTAGAGAGGCTGGTAATAAGCATCCTTTATGGTTTTTTGAGACCATGGATGGTTTCGAGTGCTTGAGTCACCTCTTATAACTCAAGAGGCAAGAGGTCTCTAAATTCTTCCATCCTCAATGAACTCTGTGGGCTTAGACTCAGAAGTCAGCACTCAAACAAGCTATGTGTGCTTGTGTGTGCTCAATCATGTCAGACTCTTTGTGACCCTTTGGGCTAGAACTTGCCATACTCCTCTGTCCATGGGATTTTTTCAAGCAAACATGCTGTAGTGGGTTGCCATTTCCTCTTCCAGGCAATCTTCATAACCCAGGGATCAAATCCACGTCCCCTGTATCTCTTTGCATTACAGGTGGATATTTTACCCGCTGAGCCATCAGGGAAGCCCTAAAACAAGCTGTAGACAGGGCTATGAGCCTCCACTCTAGGATCAAAATTCAGTGTCTTGCTTCAAGGTTCTCTAGGAACTCTTTGAAATCCAGGACTCTGCATTCTCTCTGTCAGTCTGAAGGCGCCCTTGACTTGTCAGGATATCTCTTTCCTGGCAAAACCAATAATCATGTGTTTGACTGAGGTCCTTCTAGCATAGATACTAGAAGATAATTATTCCATATTTATTTGTATGCTTATACTTTCAAGTCTGTTCAAGTCTTTGAAATGACTTTATATCATATTCACACAAACATATATATGGTATACACAAGAAGATCTATCCTACCTTATGATCAAGGAGACTGATCCAAGAGAATGAAGAAAGGAGATTGGTACAGAAAGGGTAACATAAAATATAGACTACAATCAGCATTATAATACTTCTTTCTCACAGTCCATGACAGTGAGATGTAAGACCAGTACGATCCCTATGACCCACTCCTGGAGCATCCTTAAGAGAAAAATGGTTCTGTATAAAGAGGGCTGTGGGATCTACGTCCAAAAGGCAGTGCTGACCCTAAAGGATTAATCCAATTGGGATTGGAAATTCCAGTATATTCCAAAACTTAGAAATAACCCCAAAGACAAAAACTTCTCATTCATCATTTGCTCTCTGCACAGTCCATCAGTCCTGAGTCCTGACAATTTGTCTCAGTAATATCTTTCTCAGTATCCCCTACAATCCACACCCTCTGCAGCTGACCTATTTCAGGTTCCTATCTTCTCTTGCAAGACTCGGGCAAGTCTTTCCACTGTGCCTGTAGCCTTTAGCATCTTCCTATTGTAACTTTCTGTACATTAGAACAGTATCTGGAAAATGTGCTGATGCTGGGGAAATTTCTAAAATGTAAGGAATTATATTGTTTTTATACTTAAAACTGCTGATTACTCCAAATTATTTTTTAGATCAAGTCCAAATTTCTGGACTTGGCATAGAAGTCCAGTTCTCTGCTAGGCCATGGCCAGTCTTTAACTCTGATCACTCAGCAATAAATGGAAACATAATGAACGTAATCAGGTTTCAGCTAGGATTTCTTTATATGGGAGTAAATAAACCCTTGGATGGTGGCTCTGTCACCCCTCGACCCAATGTGATAAAAGCCAGCAGCCTCAGTAGTTTCTCTGCTACTCTGATGTTTTACTCCACAGCCCACACTGCCCATCCATTTTGCATAGGTCTTGGACCAGAGGCTAGTTCTGTACTTGTTTCCTCATTGTGCGCACTTTGCATGAATCAATGCTGATATTGATAGTAAACTGAAGGAAAAGCAAATATGAACATGATCTAAATGGTGATTCTCATCAACATCAAACCCAGGTCAGACCTTTCTAGTCTGATCAAAGATCTTGATGACCTGGAGCCTGCTTACATTTATAGCATATTTCCCTTCCACATGCCATGCTTTAGTCCAGACATTCAAAACCACTTATAGCTGCCTCCAAACACAATACCCACACAAGCCTGCCTGCTTTATTCTTACAAGCCCGTCTTTTTCTAAATATAACTCATCTCTGAGGACTCAACTCATGCATAATTCTCCCCCAGAAGATTCACAGATGTTCCCCTTCCCCTCCAGACTGGGACAGGCTCACTTCCAATCTGCTCACGTAGCATCCTGGGACGGCTCTGTCAGGGCGCTGGTCACCAACTACTCACCATCTTTCCTTGCTACACTCCCCACTGAAACTCTAAAATCCTTGAAAATGGCATGTATTTTATTTTCATGTGCCCCCATACCCAATAGCCTAACACTGACTTATTTTCACAGTTGGTCATTATTCACTGAACTGAATGACAGGTTTTTTGTTTTTTTTTTTTAATTCGCAGTGAATGTAGTTGTAATATCCGGCACTAGTGCTATCTTTTAAGTTATTAAAATGGACAGTTACAATTTTCCCCTGGTGAAACACTACTGCCAAAAAAAAAAAAAAGGCAGGGGAGAAAAAAATGTCTTTTTTATTCCCATCCAACTTTAGCCACCAACAAAATCTCTTTGGAAAGTTCCGATGATGATGATGATGATGATGATGATGATGATGATGATGATGTTGATGATGATTATGATGATGACAGAGAAAGAACACTGACTGAAGATATATTGCCCCCAGCCTAAGTCTTCTTGTTCCTTATCTTTTTCCAGTCTCATGATGGTACAAGCAAGTATTATTATGACCCCCATTTTACATGTGTGAAGCACAGAGAGGTTTAAGTATTTGCCCCAATCACACAGCTATCACATCCATACAGTGTGCTCCAGACATTCATCAGAGCATTTTCTGAAAAAACCAACCACGTGGAGATTACAAAGCTGAATACAAAGGAGCTCTTTATATCACATATGAACTTCAGTGGGTTTATTTGCATACATCAATGCTGATATTGATAGTAAACTGAAGGAAAAGCAAATATGAACATGATCTAAATGGTGATTCTCATCAACATCAAACCCAGGTCAGACCTTTCTAGTCTGATCAAAGATCTTGATGACCTGGAGCCTGCTTACATTTATAGCATATTTCCCTTCCACATGCCATGCTTTAGTCCAGACATTCAAAACCACTTATAGCTGCCTCCAAACACAATACCCACACAAGCCTGCCTGCTTTATTCTTACAAGCCCGTCTTTTTCTAAATATAACTCATCTCTGAGGACTCAACTCATGCATAATTCTCCCCCAGAAGATTCACAGATGTTCCCCTTCCCCTCCAGACTGGGACAGGCTCACTTCCAATCTGCTCACGTAGCATCCTGGGACGGCTCTGTCAGGGCGCTGGTCACCAACTACTCACCATCTTTCCTTGCTACACTCCCCACTGAAACTCTAAAATCCTTGAAAATGGCATGTATTTTATTTTCATGTGCCCCCATACCCAATAGCCTAACACTGACTTATTTTCACAGTTGGTCATTATTCACTGAACTGAATGACAGGTTTTTTGTTTTTTTTTTAATTCGCAGTGAATGTAGTTGTAATACCCGGGCACTAGTGCTATCTTTTAAGTTATTAAAATGGACAGTTACAATTTTCCCCTGGTGAAACACTACTGCCAAAAAAAAAAAAAAGGCAGGGGAGAAAAAAATGTCTTTTTTATTCCCATCCAACTTTAGCCACCAACAAAATCTCTTTGGAAAGTTCCGATGATGATGATGATGATGATGATGATGATGATGATGATGATGTTGATGATGATTATGATGATGACAGAGAAAGAACACTGACTGAAGATATATTGCCCCCAGCCTAAGTCTTCTTGTTCCTTATCTTTTTCCAGTCTCATGATGGTACAAGCAAGTATTATTATGACCCCCATTTTACATGTGTGAAGCACAGAGAGGTTTAAGTATTTGCCCCAATCACACAGCTATCACATCCATACAGTGTGCTCCAGACATTCATCAGAGCATTTTCTGAAAAAACCAACCACGTGGAGATTACAAAGCTGAATACAAAGGAGCTCTTTATATCACATATGAACTTCAGTGGGAAAATATTATTCTATACATTGGCTATACTATCGCAAAAGCCTTTTACTAGAGTAGTATTTTACATGGGAGGACCCTGGGCACTCCCTGAAGGCACACAGGGGCCAGTGCATTCCCCACTGAACCTACTGTGAGCACACGGATACTTACGATATATATGTTGACTAACTGCCTATTAAAAGACTTTCAATGAAGATCTCAACTACTTTATACACAGACCTCCTTATGGAACCATATGTATTACCTTTGTTCACAGAAGAGTGCAGTATGAGCACATTTTTCTCTTCCAATTTTTTACTTCCTCTTCCGTCTTCACAGCTCCCTTGGCTCAGAGAACAGGCATCATCACTTGATGTTCCATCTACCACTTGCCTTCTGGCTTAAACGATACCATTTCTCTCAGAGAAGAGTGGAATTTTCCAATTAATCTCTGGACAAATTAGCAATATGTTTTACATAAGGCACTAAAATGACATTATGCTGAGCTACATTAGGCCCTTTTGGCTGTGGATGAATTTCATAATGCTGCAAAGTGCTGCCTCTGCCTCTGAATTTTCTAACCAAGCAGTCCCCATCCTGTGCAGTTTACACCTAAGTATTACAAATCCTAGAGACAGTGTTAACGTATCTAGGTCTCAGAAATCTTTGGAGACTGGAAAAAAATGAAAAAGTAATTTTTTAACGTGTTCCTTAATGAAGCATTCTAATTTATTCCCAGCTGTGTAATACCTGAAAAGCCCTTCTATCTAGCCTCATTCACCCAGTGGCTAACACTCTATCTAAATGCCAGTTTGAAAGAATATTCCAGACCTTGTGGATCCTGCTATGGTCCAAAGTAAATTCTGTCAGTTTAATCTATGCTTCAGGAGAGTTCTGTGGTCTCCTTTTCTTGATTTGTGTTCAGAAAGAAAATGTGTTTTGCATGTTGCTTCCATTTTGAAAAAAAGCACAATGAGGATGCATTGGCACTAATTTTCAGAAATAATGAGACGAAACTTGTCCAAAGATGTAGAATCAGGTGAAGCAGAAGATAGTATAATCTAGTCCAACCTATGACTGCATTTACCTATCATGATTCACTTAAACTATGCAAAATAAAATCTTTGTTCATATTTTACACAGGTCTTAGGAAAAAGTTAACTTTTCTTCCATTCTTAAATCTTTGAGACATTTCACTGATGATTAATGAGGACAAATTGCAAATCTTAAATAAATAACTGGTGTATGACACTATAAATATATTTCTAATGTGATACTGGGCAGGTCAGCTAACCTCTCTGTGTTGGTTTTCTTGCTTGTAAAATTAGATATTGAATCAGTGTATAAAAGTAACATTCTAATGATTCCTGTTAGAACTCAAAAGTAAACAGATATTCGGGATGGGAAAAGAAAACTTCCAAACAAAACGTTTTCTTTGGCCAGGCAGTGTTATACAGTGGAAAGAACACTGAAGTTATCTCTTAACAATATGAATTCAATTTCCAAAACTGAGATTTACTAGCTACTTATCTTGACCTCAGATTGTAAAATGAAGAAATAAACATTTATACTGCATAGTGTCATATGCTTTAAAAACAGATGGTGGGGGTTTCCCTGGTGGTCCAGTGGGTAAGGACACCGCCTTGCAGTGCAAGGGGTGCCAGTTCAATCCCTGGCCTGGGAAGATCCCACGTGCCGTGGAGCGGCTGGACCGATGTGTCCAGTTACCAAGCTGGAGCTCTGGAGCACATGTGCAAAGAACCGGTGCTCTGCAACAGAGGCCACTTGGGCAGCAAGATCCTTTGGAGACTGGAAAATGAAAAGTTTTTCCCTTAATGAAGCATTCTAATTTATTCCCAGCTGTGTAATACCTGAAAAGCCCTTCTATCTAGCCTCATTCACCCAGTGGCTAACACTCTATCTAAATGCCAGTTTGAAAGAATATTCCAGACCTTGTGGATCCTGCTATGGTCCAAAGTAAATTCTGTCAGTTTAATCTATGCTTCAGGAGAGTTCTGTGGTCTCCTTTTCTTGATTTGTGTTCAGAAAGAAAATGTGTTTTGCATGTTGCTTCCATTTTGAAAAAAAGCACAATGAGGATGCATTGGCACTAATTTTCAGAAATAATGAGACGAAACTTGTCCAAAGATGTAGAATCAGGTGAAGCAGAAGATAGTATAATCTAGTCCAACCTATGACTGCATTTACCTATCATGATTCACTTAAACTATGCAAAATAAAATCTTTGTTCATATTTTACACAGGTCTTAGGAAAAAGTTAACTTTTCTTCCATTCTTAAATCTTTGAGACATTTCACTGATGATTAATGAGGACAAATTGCAAATCTTAAATAAATAACTGGTGTATGACACTATAAATATATTTCTAATGTGATACTGGGCAGGTCAGCTAACCTCTCTGTGTTGGTTTTCTTGCTTGTAAAATTAGATATTGAATCAGTGTATAAAAGTAACATTCTAATGATTCCTGTTAGAACTCAAAAGTAAACAGATATTCGGGATGGGAAAAGAAAACTTCCAAACAAAACGTTTTCTTTGGCCAGGCAGTGTTATACAGTGGAAAGAACACTGAAGTTATCTCTTAACAATATGAATTCAATTTCCAAAACTGAGATTTACTAGCTACTTATCTTGACCTCAGATTGTAAAATGAAGAAATAAACATTTATACTGCATAGTGTCATATGCTTTAAAAACAGATGGTGGGGGTTTCCCTGGTGGTCCAGTGGGTAAGGACACCGCCTTGCAGTGCAAGGGGTGCCAGTTCAATCCCTGGCCTGGGAAGATCCCACGTGCCGTGGAGCGGCTGGACCGATGTGTCCAGTTACCAAGCTGGAGCTCTGGAGCACATGTGCAAAGAACCGGTGCTCTGCAACAGAGGCCACTGTGATGGGAGGCCCACACAGGCCAAAGAACAAAGATGGATGAAAAATAGATAAATGAAAGGCCAGTAGAAGTGACCCGCCCACCCCCTTACCTCCCCAACCTGCCCCATCCAAAAAAAAATAAAAAAAAAAACAAAACAGATGGTGGGAACTTCTAGCATACAGTAGATGCTCAATAACTGTACTTATTTGGGGTAAAGCACAGTACTCTTCCCCATCACCCCCTTCATTCTTTCATATCTTCACCTACAGTAGCAAAGTATGTCTTTTTTGCATGAGTTGCTAGAGGCTATGGGTGAGAAGTGATAGGTATTCGTAAAAGAACAGTATGTTACTGCTCTGTAAGTCACTCCCAAGAATTCCCAACAGCCCAAACAACCTATCAGTAAGCATGAGTAACCACAACACAGGGGTTAAAGAAGTAGTCAGGACACTAGTCTTCTGATTGGCACCTCCTAGGGTCAGTTTTGACTCACTGACTGTGACCACTTGAATGGGAACCAAAAAAAGCAGAGAAACAAAATGGAAAGAATAGAGAAGAACAACAAAAGGACCTCTTGAACTTCATCTGAGGTCATCTCTGCCGTATGAGCATGTGAGATGCTAGCAATTATTAAAATAAACTGTTATATCGCTGTCATGAATTAAAGTATCTATGCAATTTTCTGCTAACAAGATTCTATTTCTTCTTTAATGAGGGAACCTATAGACCTTCCTAGGGGTGTATAGTGACCTGTCATTAAGAAAAGGAAAAAAAGAAAGATATTATTTGTGATCTGTTAGCTTAGGTACTGAAACTGATGACCTGAAGAAAGGCCAGTCATGTCTCATGCAGAGAAAAACGGAAGATAACCTATAATTCATAAGTTAGCTCTTTGCTTCAATTTACTTTTATTTACTCATTGACTGTTAGGCCTTTAATTCTAAATAGTCAACTTGGCAAAATCACCTGGAGGCTTAGCAGGCAATTCAGACTCACCTTGGCCAAAAGTGATCTATTGTGCCGTGGAGCGGCTGGACCGATGTGTCCAGTTACCAAGCTGGAGCTCTGGAGCACATGTGCAAAGAACCGGTGCTCTGCAACAGAGGCCACTGTGATGGGAGGCCCACACAGGCCAAAGAACAAAGATGGATGAAAAATAGATAAATGAAAGGCCAGTAGAAGTGACCCGCCCCCCCCCCTACCCCCCCCACCCGCCCCCTCCAAAAAAAATAAAAAAACAAAACAGATGGTGGGAACTTCTAGCATACAGTAGATGCTCAATAACTGTACTTATTTGGGGTAAAGCACAGTACTCTTCCCCATCACCCCCTTCATTCTTTCATATCTTCACCTACAGTAGCAAAGTATGTCTTTTTTGCATGAGTTGCTAGAGGCTATGGGTGAGAAGTGATAGGTATTCGTAAAAGAACAGTATGTTACTGCTCTGTAAGTCACTCCCAAGAATTCCCAACAGCCCAAACAACCTATCAGTAAGCATGAGTAACCACAACACAGGGGTTAAAGAAGTAGTCAGGACACTAGTCTTCTGATTGGCACCTCCTAGGGTCAGTTTTGACTCACTGACTGTGACCACTTGAATGGGAACCAAAAAAAGCAGAGAAACAAAATGGAAAGAATAGAGAAGAACAACAAAAGGACCTCTTGAACTTCATCTGAGGTCATCTCTGCCGTATGAGCATGTGAGATGCTAGCAATTATTAAAATAAACTGTTATATCGCTGTCATGAATTAAAGTATCTATGCAATTTTCTGCTAACAAGATTCTATTTCTTCTTTAATGAGGGAACCTATAGACCTTCCTAGGGGTGTATAGTGACCTGTCATTAAGAAAAGGAAAAAAAGAAAGATATTATTTGTGATCTGTTAGCTTAGGTACTGAAACTGATGACCTGAAGAAAGGCCAGTCATGTCTCATGCAGAGAAAAACGGAAGATAACCTATAATTCATAAGTTAGCTCTTTGCTTCAATTTACTTTTATTTACTCATTGACTGTTAGGCCTTTAATTCTAAATAGTCAACTTGGCAAAATCACCTGGAGGCTTAGCAGGCAATTCAGACTCACCTTGGCCAAAAGTGATCTATTGATTTTCCATCTCCACCAGACCTCTCCTGCTATAAGTCCTCTTCACTTCATTGAACAAGGGGAAAAACTCCCTAATTATATCTTCTTGCACTTTTTCTCTCACACCATACACTCAGTCCAACAGAGGCCATGACCACTCAGTTTGTAACACATATCCTGAATCTTGTACATCTTTCCATCTATATTAGTTCCAAAATAATTCCAACCTGCAGACATTCTAGTTCGTCCTCCATGAGAGTGATATTTTACAAATGTAAATCAGATCATGCTGCACCCATCAAAATTAGAATAAATATCAAACTTCTGACCATGGCCTTTCAAAGCCCTAAGTCATCCGATGATTCCTTCCTTCCTCACTGACCTCCTCTTCATCCTCTCCCCAACCCCCAACCAAGCTTCAAAGATCTTTCTCATTCAAAAAGTGTCAAGTCTATTTCTGCCTTAAGGCCCCTACAGCTAATGCTTAGTTTGCCTGGAGGGTCAGCACTGTGGGTATATGGTCCCTGTAGTCCCACAGAGTCCTGAAAGAAGAAGGGCCTCACATTTGGTTGAAGGCTCTGCTGCTGCCATCTCAACTTGTTTTTAATAATTTCACTTTCTAACTTGTACTTTATAAGTAAAATCCAACGGGACAATGGTACACCTGAGTGAGCCAAGAAAATATATGCAGCATTTACTTCATTCATCACCACTTCATTTGCATATGGCATTTGCCGTGTCCCATGAGCAAAGAGTTCTGTCAGACCTATAATGGATTCATGTCATGGGCTGAGCCTATTTCTTCTTTAATGAGGGAACCTATAGACCTTCCTAGGGGTGTATAGTGACCTGTCATTAAGAAAAGGAAAAAAAGAAAGATATTATTTGTGATCTGTTAGCTTAGGTACTGAAACTGATGACCTGAAGAAAGGCCAGTCATGTCTCATGCAGAGAAAAACGGAAGATAACCTATAATTCATAAGTTAGCTCTTTGCTTCAATTTACTTTTATTTACTCATTGACTGTTAGGCCTTTAATTCTAAATAGTCAACTTGGCAAAATCACCTGGAGGCTTAGCAGGCAATTCAGACTCACCTTGGCCAAAAGTGATCTATTGATTTTCCATCTCCACCAGACCTCTCCTGCTATAAGTCCTCTTCACTTCATTGAACAAGGGGAAAAACTCCCTAATTATATCTTCTTGCACTTTTTCTCTCACACCATACACTCAGTCCAACAGAGGCCATGACCACTCAGTTTGTAACACATATCCTGAATCTTGTACATCTTTCCATCTATATTAGTTCCAAAATAATTCCAACCTGCAGACATTCTAGTTCGTCCTCCATGAGAGTGATATTTTACAAATGTAAATCAGATCATGCTGCACCCATCAAAATTAGAATAAATATCAAACTTCTGACCATGGCCTTTCAAAGCCCTAAGTCATCCGATGATTCCTTCCTTCCTCACTGACCTCCTCTTCATCCTCTCCCCAACCCCCAACCAAGCTTCAAAGATCTTTCTCATTCAAAAAGTGTCAAGTCTATTTCTGCCTTAAGGCCCCTACAGCTAATGCTTAGTTTGCCTGGAGGGTCAGCACTGTGGGTATATGGTCCCTGTAGTCCCACAGAGTCCTGAAAGAAGAAGGGCCTCACATTTGGTTGAAGGCTCTGCTGCTGCCATCTCAACTTGTTTTTAATAATTTCACTTTCTAACTTGTACTTTATAAGTAAAATCCAACGGGACAATGGTACACCTGAGTGAGCCAAGAAAATATATGCAGCATTTACTTCATTCATCACCACTTCATTTGCATATGGCATTTGCCGTGTCCCATGAGCAAAGAGTTCTGTCAGACCTATAATACGTAGGAGTTCCTCATGAGTCAAAGTGAATACAAAGTGAGCCTATTATGTCCAGAACTGAGGAAGCAGGTGCACCCACAGCTCTGAGAGGCCACACCTTCTATTGAGAACCAGAACTTGCTTCAAACATAGAAAGGAAGCAATGCTATTCTAAGAACCATGAATGATCAAAGAATCCTAACATAACCCTTCTTGTTCATGCAACTTCCCAGTAGTAGCTAACCACCTATACTGAAAATGACGATACAGAAAGGAAGAGAAGGATAGAGCAACTAGAGTTCATTTTCACTTAGTCCTCCCTTACTCATAAGTAAGCTCAAGGTAGAGAGTGTTGATAGAATGTGTGCCTATGGAGAAGTAAGATTTAAAAAGTTGAGTCAGTTTTGTACAAACTTTCTGATAAAAATGAAATATATACGCATGGACAAGTTATGAAATTAAAAACTGTGTAATTTTGATAGTGCCACCTATGAGTGAAATGCTCTTATTTTGGCATTTAAAACCAGTTCAGCACAATGCCAAGATGAATGTGACATTCATGCAAATAATCTGACATTTGAATTCTCCCTGTTTAAAATAACTAATAATATTAGCATAGGAGATAAAAAATACCAAGATAAGTGGAGAGAAATACCATAGAAAAAAGAGAAAACTTTGTATTTTAGTACGTTTAAAGGTATTTTTTCTGCTTTTAGAACAAGGGATTATATATTTTCTTTTTGACTCGCACCCTGCCAATTCCATAGTCAGCTGTGCTGACATGGAATGTACTACTGTCTATAACTTCCCAGTGCTGACTCTTTTGTACAATTCATGTCTTTGATAAAATATCAGCTTCTTTTTAGAAGCCACCCCTTACCAATCAATCAAAATTAGACACCAGGTACTTTTTAACAAATCATCCGATCTCAGTAGTCTGCATATAGTGACGTATGAATGTTTGTACATTTTTAGCTGTTCTGTAGGAGCCGGATGTTGGCTTTCCTGTTACCCACTTAGCTTTAGAGATTTAGAGCTAAGGACCATGACTAACACTTATTTGGCATTAAATAAATATTTGAGGAATAAGTGAATGAATGAATCTAATGAGTACTACCTTAACCAACTTAAACCTTTAAAAAGTCACAGTACAATTTAAAAAAAAAACGATCAAACACTATCATTATTTTAAATGTTCTATTTAAAAAATTTAGAAGGGTAAAAAATAAATAACTTTTGAACCACAGAGAACCACAGAAAGTGGCAACATTCAATTTTCCAGCTTATTTTATACACTATGGCTATAAAATAAGGGTGTATTGAAATAATACTTTTATGCTATCAGTCTATTACATACTTTAAAACAGCTTTAATTTCCAAATTATCGCTTACTTAAATACTCCCTATAAACGCTCAGCAATGGATTTCAGTAAACTAATAAATATATCATGCATTTTTATTTTAAAAGAATTTCCTCATAAAACATCTCAAATAGGGAAGGTTGGTGGGCTTCATCTTATATGTAATGATGCAATATAGGAAATAGTTGCCTAAAAGATGATGTTAAAAGGAATCACCATCCTTTGCCTTACTCTCTGGAATGGACTCAGTTAGCAAAGACTTTGCCTATAATGCAGGAGACATGGGCTCTATCCCTGGGTCCGGAAAATCTTCTGGAGAAGGAAATGGCAACCCACTCCAGTGTTCTTGCCTGAGAAATCCTATGCACAGAGGAGCCTGGCAGGCTATAGTCCATAGCGTCACAAAGAGTTAGACAGGACTGAGCAACTAAACCACCCCCAGCCTCACTGGAATGGACTGCCCTGTGACTTAATGATGTTTTGATGAGTACAGAAATGTGGTGTTGGAGCATGGGTGCTCTGTATCTGCTATCTTCATCCCAAGATCATCTGAAATAAGCATGGGATAAAGCTAAAAGGATTTCAGCTTTTCTCACCTAGAATAAAAGTGGACACTTTTTGTGCTACAAAGGCAACACTTTTGCCTTAGGCAACACTGAAAATAACTATAAATGATAATAAGAAATCAAAATTCTGCAGATCATGTAACCATGTCACCCTGTGACTTGTTATGAAATAGACCCTCGGTAGAGCTGAAAAATACAGCTTAATCTAATCACTGTTAATACAAACGTATTTTCATCTTTAACAAGATGGGATACTTTTTGAAGGAAGGTATTAAGTTCATGTATTTGATATCTTTGGAATACAAAGGTAAGAAGTAAATATAAATATAAATGTATTATATATTATAAAAAGAATTTGTCTTTTGTATAAAGTGTTAGAATACAATCTAGTAAAAGTCTTTGCAAAATATTTCTGACTGTCAGGACTTATAACAAATTTTTTGCTGTATCTAATTGTACTGTCTACACCAAAGATAGAATGAAGTGATTTTTGTATTCCTATTCATCACTCCATGACAAAGTTGTGGGAATGATCACATAGTTATGCATATCTCAGGTACTCCAAGGAGATATTTATGATACAATAAAACATACCTAGTAAATATATAAAATGTCACATATAACTCTATAAAATCAAGATGTAAGGGAATACCACCAGCAACTCTACCTACATAAATTAGAAAATCTAGTTGAAATGGATTAAGTCATCAAAAAGTAAAACTGGTTCAATACTCAAGAATCAATTAATACATTGCATCATATTAATGGCTTACAAAGAAAAATCACATGACCATTTTAACTGGGACAGAAGCCTTTTATAAGATTCAACACCTATTCATTATAAAATCTCCCTGAAAACTGGGAATAGAGTGGCAGTTTCCTCCTAAGACCAGGAAGAAGGCATGGATTTCCTCTCTCCCTACTCTTACTCAGCAGAGTACTGGTAGTTCTAGCAAGTGCAATAAGGCAAGAAAAGGAAACAGAAAGCATACAGATCAGGAAAGACCTATCGGTGTTGGCAGATAATATAAAAATTCCAAGGAATTAATAACGAAAATTCTTTAATAAGTAAGTTCACCAAGGAGGCAGGATATTAAATCAATATACAAAAATTAATTCAAACAATGGACATGTGAAAAGCAAAATTAAAAACGTACTACCACGTATAGTTGCCCATAAAGAATGAAATAGGTAAATCTAACAAAATCTATAAAGGCCTTGACTGCTAAACTACAAAATGTGAGTGGAAAGAAATCAAAAATCTTCTAAAGGAACAGAGAGACACTCTATTCATGGATACACCATATTAAAATACCAATTCTATTTCAATTTGATATAGATGCTTAGCACAATTTATTTTAAAAGCTCAGCAAGAGTTTTAATAGATATGAGCAAGATTATTGTAAAATTTATAAAGTCAGAGGAATCATAAGAGCTCAAATAATTTTGAAAGTGAAGAATTAATTAGGAGAAATCAGTCTATTTGATTTCAAGACTTCTAGCTACAGTAATCAAAATTACGTGGTACTGGCAGAGATACAGACACATAGATCAATGAATAGAATAGAGAACCCACAAGTACAACTCAAGTAGGCAGAAAAATGCCCTCTGATATACAGAAAATACTATATCTCTAAAACTATGACTATATTAGGTTATATGCCCAAAAAGAGACTTTGCGGATTTGATTAAATTAAGGATCTTGAGAGGAGATTACCCTGGATTACGTAAGTGAGTCTAATGCAACCCTGGGGGTCTTTATAAGTGGAAGAGAAAGGCAGAAGAGTTAAAATGAGAAAGGGATTTGAAGATGCTATATTGCTGGCTTTGAAGATAGAGTGGCATGAGCTAATGAATACAGGTGGCTTGTAAAAGCTCGAAAAGTCAAGGCAAAAAAGAGTCTTCGTTAGATCTTCTACAAAGAATGCAAACCTGATAATACAAAGCAAGAACCACATAATGTTAAGACCTCCAAAACTGTGAGATAATACTTCTGTGTTGTTTTAAGCCACTAGGTTTGTGGTGACTTTTCACAGCACCAGTAGAAAACAATGGTCAATTCAGTTTTTTGAATTGAAAGTTTAGTTGATCTACAATGTTAGTTTCTGAAACATAGCAAAGTAATTCATTTATACACATATCTATTTTTCATATTCTTTTCCATTATGGTTTACATATGATATTGAATATAGTCCTCTGTGCTATACAGTGGGACATAGTTGTTTATTTGTTTTACATATAGTGTGTGCATGCAAGCTCAGCTGCGTCCAACTCTTTGAGACCCCATCGACTGTAACCCTCTATCCACACTCCTCTATCCACAGAATTTTCCAGGCAAAAATACTGGAGTGGGTTGCCATCTCATCCTCCAGGGGGTCTTACAGACATGGGGATCGATCCCTTGTCTCTTGAAACTCCTGCATTGGCAAGTAGATTTTTAACCAGCTGGGCCACCTGGGAAGCCCTCTTACATTTAGTACTTTGTATTTGTTAATATTAAACTCCTAATTTATCCCTCTCCTACCTCCTTCCCCTTTGATAATCATAATTTTGCTTTCTATGTCTGTGAGTCAATTTGTTTCATAAATAAGTTCCCTGTGTATCATATTTTGGATTCTATATATAAGTGATACCGTATGGTGTTTGACTTTCTCTTTCTGGCTTGCTTCACTCAGCATGATAATCTCTATGTTCATCCATGTTACTACAAATGGCATTATTTCATTCTTTTTTATGGATAAGTGGTGTTCCATTGCATGTACACACACACACACATTGACAGCATCTTCTTTATCATTCATCTCTTAGTGGACTTAGGTAGCTTCACGCCCAGATGATTTTGGTGTAGCTAGTCTAAGCAGTATATTTGGATAACCACCAATTCATGGACAGTGGTTTCTAAATCTGGAAGACATCAAAATGACTCCAGGTACTTTTTAAAATACAAATTCTTTTGCCCAATAACCCCAAGGTTTAAATTCTGTTAACCTGGTTGCTTACAGGAAACTGTGTAGTCTTTAAAAAGAACAAACCTGATAATACAAAGCAAGAACCACATAATGTTAAGACCTCCAAAACTGTGAGATAATACTTCTGTGTTGTTTTAAGCCACTAGGTTTGTGGTGACTTTTCACAGCACCAGTAGAAAACAATGGTCAATTCAGTTTTTTGAATTGAAAGTTTAGTTGATCTACAATGTTAGTTTCTGAAACATAGCAAAGTAATTCATTTATACACATATCTATTTTTCATATTCTTTTCCATTATGGTTTACATATGATATTGAATATAGTCCTCTGTGCTATACAGTGGGACATAGTTGTTTATTTGTTTTACATATAGTGTGTGCATGCAAGCTCAGCTGCGTCCAACTCTTTGAGACCCCATCGACTGTAACCCTCTATCCACACTCCTCTATCCACAGAATTTTCCAGGCAAAAATACTGGAGTGGGTTGCCATCTCATCCTCCAGGGGGTCTTACAGACATGGGGATCGATCCCTTGTCTCTTGAAACTCCTGCATTGGCAAGTAGATTTTTAACCAGCTGGGCCACCTGGGAAGCCCTCTTACATTTAGTACTTTGTATTTGTTAATATTAAACTCCTAATTTATCCCTCTCCTACCTCCTTCCCCTTTGATAATCATAATTTTGCTTTCTATGTCTGTGAGTCAATTTGTTTCATAAATAAGTTCCCTGTGTATCATATTTTGGATTCTATATATAAGTGATACCGTATGGTGTTTGACTTTCTCTTTCTGGCTTGCTTCACTCAGCATGATAATCTCTATGTTCATCCATGTTACTACAAATGGCATTATTTCATTCTTTTTTATGGATAAGTGGTGTTCCATTGCATGTACACACACACACACATTGACAGCATCTTCTTTATCATTCATCTCTTAGTGGACTTAGGTAGCTTCACGCCCAGATGATTTTGGTGTAGCTAGTCTAAGCAGTATATTTGGATAACCACCAATTCATGGACAGTGGTTTCTAAATCTGGAAGACATCAAAATGACTCCAGGTACTTTTTAAAATACAAATTCTTTTGCCCAATAACCCCAAGGTTTAAATTCTGTTAACCTGGTTGCTTACAGGAAACTGTGTATGACTGTTACCACTATTGTTCACACATTCTCCACATCATGTTGATGTGAAGCCAAGTTTGGGAATCACTGTCTCTGGAACCTAGGTAAATTTCATAATAATGTCAGTTCAGTCCTATTACATCTGCAATGTTCTCTGTGTAATAAATTTGCTTATAGAATTTTTATCAAGTATCCACTGTGTTCTAGATATGGAGCTAGTGGGTTACAGACATGAAAGAATATAGTAGATTCCTAGAGATGTTCAGACTGCAGGCCTGCAGCAGATCCTAAATGAACAACTACAACAGAATTAGTGCACATGTAAGAGAGATACTAGCAAGCTGCTAAATAAAGTCATGGTCACCGTCTGTGTTCAAAGATCCATCAGGACATATGAACAATGGAACTGAGTCTACCTAGAAAAGTACTTCCTTAGTTCAGAAGGGAGGGAACACATGTAACCTGTGGCTGATTCATGTTGATGTTTGGCAGTAAACAACACAACTCTGTAAATAAATAAATAAATAAATAAATAAAGGTGTTTTTCTTTTTTTCCTTTTTAAAGAAAAGCACTTCCTCCTTCACAAGAGTCAAAAAGACAAAGGAAACAATTATTGACCTTCTGCCATATGTTCTGTATTAATAATAGGCTGGGTGCTTTTCATACTTCATCCTATTTAATTCAACAACCCTTGAATTGGATTTTTATCATCTTTCAAGAATAAATAACTGTCTGTGAAGCTCAGAGTAATCTGATCAAGGCTTTCCATCTGGCCAGTGTGATTTGGCTAGCATGTAAATCTGAGTCTCACTGACTTGTAACCTGTGCTCTTTCCTCTCCACCTGGCTAATATTTACAGGGGGATGATAATCCAGCATACACTCTGCACAGACAATTATTTATTCTGCTTTCCCTCCCTTGATTTACCAACAGTACATGGAAACTGATTGCCCTAGTCTCAAAGAGAAAATACAAAAATATTTAGAAAATACGCTGTTTTAAAAATATTCTAAATGAAGATTTAGAGATTAAAACATAGCTAAGATATTGCTTACAGTGAGATTTGGGGACTATCTGTAAATTTTATTAAACCTGAACAATTTTCTTAGCCCTGGACTATGTTCTATCTCTATTTATTTGTTCTCCATCATCTCCCCCATAAGAGAAATTCCTTAAAAATTAAGTGTGGAACTGGAATAAATAAACAAATATACATATGTACATAAATATATGCATTTGCATAATAAATATATCTACAGGAAAGATATGCTATATGTGTATATATTATATATGTACTTGCATATATGTACAGAATTGAGGAATTTACATCATTCTTTCTTTACTTTGCAGTCCTGGACATACAGGGATATAGCAATGAACAAGATGGACAGGACCTATTTCCTCTACAAGCATGCAATATGAAGAATAAAGAAATAAAGGAGTGATAAATAAAAGGAAGATAAATATGTATACACACATAAATGAACAGAATAAGAGTGAAAGATCTGATAATGTGAAAAAGACTGTATTCTCTCTTTATCTTTCACAGAAGTTGTCATGTAGGTGATGGGTGCTATAGATATGTCTGATCAATTTTGGTTATAAAACAGAACACTCAACTCTGGTTGTAAAGAAAAGCACTTCCTCCTTCACAAGAGTCAAAAGACAAAGGAAACAATTATTGACCTTCTGCCATATGTTCTGTATTAATAATAGGCTGGGTGCTTTTCATACTTCATCCTATTTAATTCAACAACCCTTGAATTGGATTTTTATCATCTTTCAAGAATAAATAACTGTCTGTGAAGCTCAGAGTAATCTGATCAAGGCTTTCCATCTGGCCAGTGTGATTTGGCTAGCATGTAAATCTGAGTCTCACTGACTTGTAACCTGTGCTCTTTCCTCTCCACCTGGCTAATATTTACAGGGGGATGATAATCCAGCATACACTCTGCACAGACAATTATTTATTCTGCTTTCCCTCCCTTGATTTACCAACAGTACATGGAAACTGATTGCCCTAGTCTCAAAGAGAAAATACAAAAATATTTAGAAAATACGCTGTTTTAAAAATATTCTAAATGAAGATTTAGAGATTAAAACATAGCTAAGATATTGCTTACAGTGAGATTTGGGGACTATCTGTAAATTTTATTAAACCTGAACAATTTTCTTAGCCCTGGACTATGTTCTATCTCTATTTATTTGTTCTCCATCATCTCCCCCATAAGAGAAATTCCTTAAAAATTAAGTGTGGAACTGGAATAAATAAACAAATATACATATGTACATAAATATATGCATTTGCATAATAAATATATCTACAGGAAAGATATGCTATATGTGTATATATTATATATGTACTTGCATATATGTACAGAATTGAGGAATTTACATCATTCTTTCTTTACTTTGCAGTCCTGGACATACAGGGATATAGCAATGAACAAGATGGACAGGACCTATTTCCTCTACAAGCATGCAATATGAAGAATAAAGAAATAAAGGAGTGATAAATAAAAGGAAGATAAATATGTATACACACATAAATGAACAGAATAAGAGTGAAAGATCTGATAATGTGAAAAAGACTGTATTCTCTCTTTATCTTTCACAGAAGTTGTCATGTAGGTGATGGGTGCTATAGATATGTCTGATCAATTTTGGTTATAAAACAGAACACTCAACTCTGGTTGTAAAATAAACACGAGGTATTTCATATCTTCTTGAAGTTAGAAAATCAAGAAAATGGTCCCCCACTACATCTAAAGACAATACTGACTTATTTAAAAGCAACAACAAAAACCATTTAATACTATCAATAGAAGAAATGTTCAGCATCACATAGGAAAAATACATGTCTCCTAGGGCTATCTCAAGAAAGAAGCTATAATCCATTAATGCAGAGTTAATTGCAAATTTAATTCTCTTACTGACAGAGAAAGTATTTGCTGTCTCAGCCTGGCACCAACTTAGCTAATTGTATTATTCTTATAATAATGCATACAGTTTTGTTAAGTTACTTTAAAGGAAAGACTTGGAGTAAAACTTGACCAACATGGAAGAAAAATGTTCCAATAGTACAATTTCAAGCATCAACTGAAAGAGGATATTACTCAGCAAATGTTTTCCTTAGCAGTCTTCCTCTTGAATCTCAAAAATGCTAATATAAGATATCTGTGTGTAGGAAAGAAACAGATCCAATATTGCGTGTTTTCTGTGTAACTATTCTAAAGGATCTGATTTATGCACTGTATGTTTCAAGACAGTGTACTTTTCCACATAACATACAAAGAAAAAATATACATAAAAACAAAGCAACCAACTATCTAAGTGTCATGCCAGGTAAAATACCAAATAAATCTTGAGCAGTGGGGAAAAAAAATGAAGAGAGAAAAGTACAGGAAAATGAGAGAAGAAGAAAAAGAAGGAGGAAAAGGATGCAGGAAAGGAAAAAGGAGACAGGGAGAGAGGTGAAAAGGGAGAATAGAGAATAAGAGTCTAGTCACCACCGAGCACTCATCTTTATCTTAGAGATGCTCATCATCTAGGGTGAAACGAAGTCAGTGTCCTCATAAGTGTGTCACCCAAAGCTGAAATGCCAAGTGTCTTCAATGTGTCCTTTTCTCTATAAACAACAGTCTATCCCATATTTACACTGAAAACTAGTCCTTTCTATCGCCTCTCTTAATTATTTATAGTCATACAAAAACTGACTTTGTTTTCTTCTGTTTAAAGTCAAAACTGAGAAGCAAATTGGACAAGGTTAGGGGGCTATTTTTAAAAGGACAAACCTGAAGAAGACTCAGGCAGGAGAAATAAGGAGGCAGTAATTTTGTGCACATGACCCATGGGGTATAGGAAGAATTTCTAAAGTCCCAAAGATTTTCTTCATTCACATAATGTTCAACAAAGAAAAAAGCAATTGTTTTATATTCATTGTGATAGAGAAAGTTTAGAGTTATAGAAAAATAAAATTGCAGGTGATGTTATGGTTATCTCAAGTTCAAGGCCATGTCTTCACAAATAACTCAACTGAGGAATAAGATGTAGCCACTGGAGGAAGTCTATAACTTCTTTATAGACATAAAGTCAGACATAAACAAGGAGCAAAGATCAATAAAATAACAATGGGGACATCCTATATTCTAGGTGACCCCTTGTCAAAAAATAGACAAAAAAGGATATTACTCAGCAAATGTTTTCCTTAGCAGTCTTCCTCTTGAATCTCAAAAATGCTAATATAAGATATCTGTGTGTAGGAAAGAAACAGATCCAATATTGCGTGTTTTCTGTGTAACTATTCTAAAGGATCTGATTTATGCACTGTATGTTTCAAGACAGTGTACTTTTCCACATAACATACAAAGAAAAAATATACATAAAAACAAAGCAACCAACTATCTAAGTGTCATGCCAGGTAAAATACCAAATAAATCTTGAGCAGTGGGGAAAAAAAATGAAGAGAGAAAAGTACAGGAAAATGAGAGAAGAAGAAAAAGAAGGAGGAAAAGGATGCAGGAAAGGAAAAAGGAGACAGGGAGAGAGGTGAAAAGGGAGAATAGAGAATAAGAGTCTAGTCACCACCGAGCACTCATCTTTATCTTAGAGATGCTCATCATCTAGGGTGAAACGAAGTCAGTGTCCTCATAAGTGTGTCACCCAAAGCTGAAATGCCAAGTGTCTTCAATGTGTCCTTTTCTCTATAAACAACAGTCTATCCCATATTTACACTGAAAACTAGTCCTTTCTATCGCCTCTCTTAATTATTTATAGTCATACAAAAACTGACTTTGTTTTCTTCTGTTTAAAGTCAAAACTGAGAAGCAAATTGGACAAGGTTAGGGGGCTATTTTTAAAAGGACAAACCTGAAGAAGACTCAGGCAGGAGAAATAAGGAGGCAGTAATTTTGTGCACATGACCCATGGGGTATAGGAAGAATTTCTAAAGTCCCAAAGATTTTCTTCATTCACATAATGTTCAACAAAGAAAAAAGCAATTGTTTTATATTCATTGTGATAGAGAAAGTTTAGAGTTATAGAAAAATAAAATTGCAGGTGATGTTATGGTTATCTCAAGTTCAAGGCCATGTCTTCACAAATAACTCAACTGAGGAATAAGATGTAGCCACTGGAGGAAGTCTATAACTTCTTTATAGACATAAAGTCAGACATAAACAAGGAGCAAAGATCAATAAAATAACAATGGGGACATCCTATATTCTAGGTGACCCCTTGTCAAAGTCACAAATAGACTATGACCAGTAAAAGTCAGGAGAGGGAAGTCAGAGAAGGAATGCAGAGAAGAATATGAAAGTTAATGGAGTGAATTCTGAAAACTGGTTAGCAAAATTCCCAGGTGCAAAGGCAACCAGTGTTAGATCAGCTACTTGATCTAACACCTTCTTGGGATAAACGTGTGGTAGAGCCAGGGTGAGAACATACTCCAAGGACACTCAGCCAAGACTGCCTTCTGCTGCCTCATATTTCAGTGCCTAAATCTGATGCTTTGGTTTCTTTTTGTATATTTTTAAGGTATAGTATCATTCTGAGTGAAGTAACTCAGACAGAGAAGAAATATCATATGACATCCCTTTTATATGGATCCTAAATAGAAACGATACAAATGAACTTACTTACAAAACAGAAAGAGACTCACAAACTTAGAAAAGGAACTCAAAGTTGCAGCAGGGAGGGGATGGCTGGGGGCTTTGGGAAAGTCAAATACACACTGCCTTGTCTGAAATGGATAACCAACAAAAATGTACTGTATAGCACATGGAACTCTTTATGTACCAGCCTGGATGGGAGAAGGGTTTCGGGGAGAATGGAGACATGTATCTGTATGGCTGAGCTCCTTCACTGTTCACCTGCAACTTTCACAAAATCATTAATTGGCTAAACCCCAATAAAAATTTTTTGGAGTAAAAAATATATATATAACTTGATATTTTGATAAACATATACATTATAAAATTATGGCCACAATCAAGCTAATCAACCCATCTATCACCACATGTAGTCAAGTGGGTAGATGTTGGTTAAGGGGTACCAAGCTTCAGTTACGCAAGATGAATAAGTTTTAATGATCCAATATTTAATAATATTGTTAAGTATTTTTAAAGATTTTTTAACATAATAAGAAAAAACACTTTAAAATATTGTATACTTGACATTTCCTCAGTGTAGATCTTAAGTGTCCTAAACACACACACACACAGACAAAAAAAGCTTGGTTTTAGTGTTAGAGCCACTGAATGATCTGTCCAAGACTTACAGCTCTCCATGGAAATGCCAGGATTAACACTCAGGGCTTTTGGTTCTGGTCCAGGGGTATCTCTTTTAACAAGCAGTCTTGAAGTTGGTGTTTTCTAACCTGGGAATTGACCAAGATAATCTTAAAGTTCCCCTCAGCTTAACTTTAGATAGGCCTCTTCTTGATGACAGGCCTCTGATCTCGCTTTTTCTTAGATGAGTTACTTTAGAAAATCTGTAGCTGAAAATTCTTTCTCTGCCCCTTTGAAATATATATAAATCACCCAGTCTCTTGTCAGTTTTACAACCCAGGAAGGCCTCAAGGACCTAGAGTCGTTTCTTTGAAAGAAAATCATCAAGGAAGAGAGAAACCCATCTCTGTCTCTGTGGGAGGATAGGAGTGTATTGTAACATTAATTAGCAAGGCGGCCCAAATCACAGAGAAAAACACTTGCAAACTCAGGAATAATTCATGGCGTTGGGCACCTCCCATGTAGCAACCTCTCCCCCAGCACCCTTCAGTACCTTTCTGTAAACCCATCCCAAATCCTCAGATCCTGCCTGCCTTTTCCTTCTCTGGACTTGAGTTCAATCCCTTTTCCAATTGCAACAGGCTTGAATAAAGTCTTCCTTGCCTACATAACTTGGTTCTGTGCAATTTTTTCTTTGACAGACCCACATTTTCCTGGACAACTGTGTGTGTTCAACCCTCTGGATTGTAGTCTTCCAGGGACCTCTGTCTATGGGATTTTCCAGGTTCAACCTCGGATTTGATATTTTGATAAACATATACATTATAAAATTATGGCCACAATCAAGCTAATCAACCCATCTATCACCACATGTAGTCAAGTGGGTAGATGTTGGTTAAGGGGTACCAAGCTTCAGTTACGCAAGATGAATAAGTTTTAATGATCCAATATTTAATAATATTGTTAAGTATTTTTAAAGATTTTTTAACATAATAAGAAAAAACACTTTAAAATATTGTATACTTGACATTTCCTCAGTGTAGATCTTAAGTGTCCTAAACACACACACACACAGACAAAAAAAGCTTGGTTTTAGTGTTAGAGCCACTGAATGATCTGTCCAAGACTTACAGCTCTCCATGGAAATGCCAGGATTAACACTCAGGGCTTTTGGTTCTGGTCCAGGGGTATCTCTTTTAACAAGCAGTCTTGAAGTTGGTGTTTTCTAACCTGGGAATTGACCAAGATAATCTTAAAGTTCCCCTCAGCTTAACTTTAGATAGGCCTCTTCTTGATGACAGGCCTCTGATCTCGCTTTTTCTTAGATGAGTTACTTTAGAAAATCTGTAGCTGAAAATTCTTTCTCTGCCCCTTTGAAATATATATAAATCACCCAGTCTCTTGTCAGTTTTACAACCCAGGAAGGCCTCAAGGACCTAGAGTCGTTTCTTTGAAAGAAAATCATCAAGGAAGAGAGAAACCCATCTCTGTCTCTGTGGGAGGATAGGAGTGTATTGTAACATTAATTAGCAAGGCGGCCCAAATCACAGAGAAAAACACTTGCAAACTCAGGAATAATTCATGGCGTTGGGCACCTCCCATGTAGCAACCTCTCCCCCAGCACCCTTCAGTACCTTTCTGTAAACCCATCCCAAATCCTCAGATCCTGCCTGCCTTTTCCTTCTCTGGACTTGAGTTCAATCCCTTTTCCAATTGCAACAGGCTTGAATAAAGTCTTCCTTGCCTACATAACTTGGTTCTGTGCAATTTTTTCTTTGACAGACCCACATTTTCCTGGACAACTGTGTGTGTTCAACCCTCTGGATTGTAGTCTTCCAGGGACCTCTGTCTATGGGATTTTCCAGGCAAAAATGCTGCAGTGGATTACCATGCCTTCCTCCAGGGGATCTTCCCCACCCAGGGTTCAAACCCTTGTCTTTTCCACCTCCTGTATTGACAGGAGAGTTATTTAGCACTAGTACTACCTGGGAAGATCTGGACAGCCATGGGAACTCTTCCAATCCAGATTGGCAAGTATGTTATGTCAGGTAAACAAAAGCAGTTGAATTAAACATATGCATATTACTACTAATAAGATACATTGTTTGTATATAAGTATTTAGTATACATTTAAATATATACTGCCATTTGGGCTGTATCAATTTTATTTGAAGGCATTACTAAATCTTAAGTAGCTTTTTTTTTTTTTAAAGATTTATTTATTTATTTATTTTGGGCGGGGGTCGGGTTGGGAAGGAGGGGAGCAGGTAGGCCACTTCTATTGGTCTTTCATTTCTCTGTTTTCATCCGTCTTTTGTTCTTTGGCTCCTGCGGGCCTCCCATTGTGGTGGCGGGCCTCCCATTGTGGTGGCGTCTGTTGTCGCAGAGCGCCAGCTCTGGGCGCACGCGCTCCAGAGCTCCGGCTTGGTAGTTGGACACATCAGTCCAGCCGCTCCGCGGCACGTGGGATCTTCCCAGGCCAGGGATTGAACCAGCACCCCTTGCACTGCAAGGCGGTGTCCTTACCCACTGGACCACCAGGGGAAGCCCCTTAAGTAGCTTTTACATATTTTGTGTTTGTTTCCTCAATAAATGGAGCAATTTTGTGTATATATTTGAAATTAGGAGATGTTAAAATAGGATCTTCTTGCATAATAGAGGCCTGATCATTTTTTAATGCCTATTCAGCATAAAGCTGTAGAACCATACAATATTAAGTGTGGAACTCTGTCATAGGTACATTGCCACCTAAACTGCTTATGCTACTGAATTCAAATGATCACAGTGGGAAATAGGAATTCTCAGTGATCCTAGCAAAACTTTTTTCTAGCAACAGAAAAAAGAGCTGAATAGGCAATATCGTATTTTACTTTTCTTCTTAGTTTATACCACTGCTTCTGGAGAATATGCTGAGTGTAAAAAAATGTGCATTAGGAAGAGAGAATATGAGTCATACATAAAATCATTTATTCATATTTTCTAATACTTGCTTTCATATACTATCCCCCTACCTTCTTCAGAAGAGCTCATACTCCAAGGGGATACTTGATGAAGTGAGAGATCTGCCACCTGATTCCTTAAATCAAGTCTCTTTGATTCCTATCTCCTCTGGGCTTATTTCCTTCTGAAATAAGCCATCATCAGCCACTACAGTTTAGGAACTTGCTTTTAAAAAAAAAAAAAAAAAAAAACTACTCTATTTCTCTAAAGAATCTAAGACATTGAAAAGAAGCAAAAACAAAACACCCAAATCTTGCTACAACAGAGGATGGAAGCAAAAGGGTGTGGAATTCCCCACTAAACCTGCTTTCTTTCTTGGTGATGTTGACTGCTGCAAAGAAGTCATCAGCCACTGTGGCTTCTCACGCCCACCCATGTTTTCCTCAAACCCCTCCTTTGCCACAGACTTTCATTATCATCACCAATAACCAGAGTAGCACCTCTGAAATCTCAATGGCAAGTCAATACTAATTACCGTCTTCTATTTATCTGCTCATTATAAAATGCTAGCAGCTATAGCAACAGGTTGATTGTATTGATTCCTTTTATTCATTGACCCCTCAATTTTTCCCCATGGAGTTCATCCAGTTCTGTGGCTTGACATTTTCTCCATCTGTTGATAGCTCCCCAACTTCTACTTTGAAGTGTGTGGGTGACTGTTGTGGGAAGCACTTGTAAGATTCTTAGATGCCCTTTTTTTTTTTTTTTTGGATAAGAAAATCTATTGGGCACTGGCTTAGCAATTTCAGGCTCCTTTGCCATGGAATTCTACAGACAAGAATACTGGACTGGGAAACCATTTTCTCCTCTGGGGATCTTCCCAACCCTGGGATCAAACTCAGGTCTCCTGAATTTTAGGCAGATTCTTTACTGTCTGAGACACCAGGGAAGCTCTTGTTAATCTCCCTAAAACTTTCAAGGTGGGTATTGTTGTAACCACTTTATAAATAGGAAAACTGAGGTCTAGAGAAATTACTTTATTTTTTTTTTGGTTGGGGGGCAGGTTGGGGAGGGAGGGGGGTGGGCGGGCCACTTCTATTGGTCTTTCATTTATCTATTTTCATCCATCTTTGTTCTTTGGCCCGTGTGGGCCTCCCATCACAGTGGCCTCTGTTGTCGCAGAGCACTGGCTCTGGGCGCATGTGCTCCAGAGCTCTGGCTCCATAATTGGACACATCGGTCCAGCTGCTCTGCAGCACGTGGGATCTTCCCAGGCCAGGGATCGAACAGGCGTCCCTTGCACTGCAAGGCGGTGTCCTTACCCACTGGATCACCAGGGAAGCCCATTACTTTACTTTTTTAACGTCACAATGTGTGCACAAGATGCTTAAAAATAATACTGGTAAAACAATTTATTTTATAGGCTTTTTCATAGCTTTTCTAACTATGTTGTAATGTTTATGTCTCATAGAACACACCTCTTTGCCTTAACTCAAATGTTACTCTCCCATCAATTTTGTTTTCCTCCCTTTCTCTCCTCCCTTGTTCTTTATATATGCATTGCTGCCTTTAAAAGTGGATTCAAAATTCCTTGACTTTATTCAATACAGGATATTTCAACTTTGCTTCACTTAAGGTTTTCACTCCTTTCACGAGGAATTTCTGCAGGGGGCTTAACAGAGACAGCATATCTCCCTAAGTGAGTTATCAGGTTCTCCATGCCATGCCACTGACACCTCCGATTTAATGGTCCATCTCTCAAAACACACTCCTGTCTAATTGACTACTTTCCCTATCTTTTTCCTTGTATAAAAAGAAATCTCAGCTGTATCAATCTAACAGTTCACTTTTTCTGTTTCTAAACAATGCCTGTTTCTAAGTCCTGTTGAGGAGAGTTATACAATCCTGCAGTAGGATGTAAGACAGTACTTGAGCCTCCTCAGAAAAATCTGCTGGACACTCTCATTTACCTCTATTGGTCCCTCCAATATTTGTTTTCCACTCACTCTTAAAATCTTCTAGCGTTTTACCGTCATCTTCATCCCAACGTGTAGTCTCAATACCTACTTTACAGAGAAAACAGTGATGGCATACAGGATCTACTTTCTCTTCTATCTCTCTTTCCCACAACCTGACTACAGCATCGCTCCTCCTTCAGACAATGTTCCTCATGTGCTACCAGATGTGGCTCTCTCCTGTGGATGGCGCATCCCTTAGGTGGGCATGGGATAGCATCTCCATCTCTACCATACATGTCTCAACTGCCTTCAAATTCACACTGTTGGAAAATGTGGTGATTTGGATTTAAAAAAAAAAATAGCTGATTTCCTCTTTCTAATTCCCACCAAACTCCTCAAATCATTGTAATTCAGCTTCTCCCCAACACTGCATCACACTAAAGTATCTTCATGATAAATTCTTATTTTTTTAATACACTTGGATTTGGTATGGCATACTCCATCAGCTTCAGTTACATTACGATTACCTCACCCTGCCACACAAACACACCAAATGTTAAATTCAATACTATTCCTAGTAAAAAAAAAAAAAAAAAAAAGAAAATCCCAAAATCAGGGGGAAGATTATAAAACCCAGGCAGTAAAAGCATTTCTGAGAATTCAGCTGAGCCTGCTTTAGAAGATCAAGTAGTTTTTTTAGGCTAGTCATGCACTATTCTCCTTGACCTATTGCATCACAGGAGCAACAAGAACAGTTTGCTATAGAATGAATAGTTTCTTTGGATAGTTACATAGAAATTAAGGCCTGTGTAATTAACCATGATAATACTGAGTAATAAATTTTAATTTTAAATGATTGGCAGGGGGCTTCCAGACAGAATTTGTGTTATTTATTATGTCTTCAGACAGTATAGAATTCACCTGCAGTGCAGGAGACCTGGGTTTAATACCTGACTTGGGAAGATCCCATGGAGAAGGGAAGAGCTATCCACTCCAGTGTTCTTGTCCCTGGAGAATCCCATGGACAAGAATCCCATGGCGGGGCACAGTCCATGGGGCTGCAGAGAGTCAGACATGACTGAAGCAACTAACACTTTCACACTTCCACTTCCATTATGTCGTCCAGGGTCAGAATAGTTTTTCTAACTGAATCGTCCCCTAGAATGTGTAGAGAGTCAGTGACCCCTCCTAGGAGTTTGCCTAAGTTGTCTGTGCTGGCCTCTTTGGGGATGTTGCTGAATGTTCCTTTCAGAGAAGCATGATCCACTGAAGGGTGGCAACTATAAACATCAAGAAGTCCCCAGGGGGTATTCTGAACACACAGGAAAAGTTAACATGGGACAGGTGGGAATAAGTCTGAAGGTTCCCTGAGAAGTAGTAATCCACTGGGACACAGACTGTGCTAGGAGCAATGATATCACTTAGCATCAGGAGTAAACCAATTTTGTTCCTCAAGATGGACAGATTCCTTAACTAACAAGTTCCCACAAAACTAGTCTCTCAAGGAAACAAGAAACTATAGCAAGAATGGCCCCAAGTTAGATCCCTCTCCTGGCAAGGTAGGCTTTACTGTCAGTGCCATAATAAGCTTAGCTGAAGAGTGTACTGACATGAGAGCAAAGTCTAATTTTTTACGAATGTGAAGTCTGCAATATATGAAGTAAATGTAAGTTACCAAGAGGTTCCTATAAAAGTGAATCTATTTCTTTTTTTTAAATTTTGGCCTCTGTTATTGGTTATTTATTTATTTATTTTCATCCACCTTTTATTCTTTGGCCTTTGTGGGCCTCCGACTACAGTGGCCTCTCTCGTTACAGAGCACTGGTTCTGGGCACATGCGCCCATCGACACACCAGTCCAGCTGCTCCGTGGGAAGTGGGATCTTCCTGGGCCAGGGATTGAACCAGTACTCCTTGCACTGCAAGGTGGACTCTTTACCCACTGGACCACCAAGGAAGCCCATGAATCTATTTCTGAAGTGTTTTAACAGAACAGTTTTTACATGCTGTCAGTTATCAGGTAGAGCAGCAGCTATACACACCAGAGAGTTTTGCTTCTTTTTAAGTGTCAGAAAAAGCAGTCCAAAGTAACAGGAAAAAGATGAAGTACATCATACTGAAAACATTTCATTAATGGAGAATAGCAAAAACACAACAGGCAGGATTAGTGGTAGAGAGAAAAAACACTGAAAAATCATATAATTAATCTTGTTTTATCATCTTGAGTAGAAGTTGAAGTTGTCTGCTTCCCTAGTCCGCAGACTGTTCTGTCATTCTGGACCTAAGTTGTCCATTTATACAGTCAGCAGCTTCCAGAGAATTCCTAAAACTCATCAACTCAAAGTCTCCTGATGGAATAGATCTCCAGTCGTCAGTAGGAATTCCTGTGTATTTCTTTTAATTTGATAATCATAAACCCTTGGAGTTTTATGCTGTGTCAGTTATGACAGTACTTTATAAGGGTTTTTTGTTTTTTGTTGTTGTTGCTTTTTTAAATTGAGGCTCAAGAGGTTGGTTTTTTAGGTTTTAGATCATGCAAAGATTGCTTAAGTAGGCATTCAGGAAATACACTTTTAACCTGTTGGTGATAAAGCTCAAGGAATCATCTGAGTCTCCTGCTATAATCAGTTATATCAGCTTCTAACAGAATAGAACCTTGGGCTAGAAGTAGTTCTCCAAAATATTACACAGCCCTGCTCCTAATTCAAAAGAAGATAACTTATAGACACTAAAGAGGATTGATCTTACTGTCCTCAAGGCTATTGGCAGTCCTTCGAAGAAAGAAGCGGCAACCCACTCAAGTATTTTTGCCTGGGAAATCCCACGGACTGAGCAGCCTGGCAGGCTACAGTCCATGGGGTTACACAGAGTCAGACACAACTGACTGTATAACACTTCACTTTGGGCCTTAATAGTTCAAGATTCCTGAAAGTTTTGTTAATTGTATAGCTCTGGAATCCTCTTGCTTCTTTTTATCTTTCTTGAAATTTGGGATGATAAAAACTATAGAGATAATGACTAATGATAATCCACAGTATTTTTAAATAACAGTGCCAATGAAATGTGTGTCCCTCTTACTGGAGAGAGAAGTTGGAGCTCCCCAAGTTGGGAGCACAAAATCACATTATTTTTTTTCTACTATTACAGCCATAGCTCTGCATCAAGGTAGCTGAAAAATAAATAACCCTAATTAGAACTTACTCTGGTGGCTCAATGGTAAAAATCTACCTGCCAATGCAAGAGGCCTGGGTTCAATCCCTGGGTTGGGAAGATCCCCTGGAGAAGGAAATAACAAGCCACTCTAGTATTCTTGCCTGGGAAATCTCGTGGACAGAGGAGCCTGGCAGGTTACAATCCAGGGTGTCACAAAGAGTCAGATACAATTGAAAGATATTTGGAGACATTCAAAAGGGTCCTAAGGTTTACATTCATGTCCATATTCTACGTCTGTGAGCTCACCAAGACTGTGTTATTAGCACGTAGGACATGCCTTGGAAACCTCCTCAACAGTTTCTTTAAAATATTCACAAAGTTGTTTCAGGATCATGACGAATTTATTTCCACTGTTGAAGCTGATGTCACAAAAGATTTTTGGTAAACTCCACTTCTACTATGGCTATCTTCTTATGTAATAGCAAAGAAGTTCCAATTATTTTAACTTGCCATCCATTTTCTAGGGCCTCCTGTGCTAGTCAGGAAATATTTATAATCCAAACTTTTCAAAGTCCTGGACTAACCCAAAACCATATATCTCTCAGTATAAACATTCAGTCTTTCACTATTTTTTTTCTTTTTAGAAGGCAGGTTTGGGCAGTAGCAATTAATCTAGCCATCTGAATTAATTCTGTGAGAGGCCTAAACTTTAAGGAGAAACTACATGGAAATTTTAATTTTTTTCTTTTTAAGAATGAAATATATATAAATACAAGTAAATCAGAATTATCCAGGGGAGTCTCTGTCTAAGAGGACTGTACAAGGGATAGATAATTCACTTAGAAAGTTAAATATCATGGGAGTCTCCCTCCTCCAGTGAAGAAAAGAGATGGCTGGTTTTAGAACACTTCAGTGATGGACAGCTACATGTGAATGGGGAAAACAACCCTATTACACAGTTTGACAACTGGCCAAAAAGCACTAAGGTTATTTTGTCAACAGAGGAGCTTATATAACCTGAAAAATCATTAAGCTTACCTGGTACTTTATAACTATATCAACTTAAGTTTACATAAGTCTTTCTACTCCTGAATCACTCTTAGTCAAGGGGGTATGTGTTGGCTACTGAATCTAAGAAAGACTGAAATAATCACTAAATTTCTGATGACTGACATGTTAATGAGTCATATGCTAATATTTGTCCAGACTTTTAGCTGGGTTCAATCCCTGGGTTGGGAAGATCCCTGAGAAGGAAATAACAAGCCACTCTAGTATTCTTGCCTGGGAAATCTCGTGGACAGAGGAGCCTGGCAGGTTACAATCCAGGGTGTCACAAAGAGTCAGATACAATTGAAAGATATTTGGAGACATTCAAAAGGGTCCTAAGGTTTACATTCATGTCCATATTCTACGTCTGTGAGCTCACCAAGACTGTGTTATTAGCACGTAGGACATGCCTTGGAAACCTCCTCAACAGTTTCTTTAAAATATTCACAAAGTTGTTTCAGGATCATGACGAATTTATTTCCACTGTTGAAGCTGATGTCACAAAAGATTTTTGGTAAACTCCACTTCTACTATGGCTATCTTCTTATGTAATAGCAAAGAAGTTCCAATTATTTTAACTTGCCATCCATTTTCTAGGGCCTCCTGTGCTAGTCAGGAAATATTTATAATCCAAACTTTTCAAAGTCCTGGACTAACCCAAAACCATATATCTCTCAGTATAAACATTCAGTCTTTCACTATTTTTTTTCTTTTTAGAAGGCAGGTTTGGGCAGTAGCAATTAATCTAGCCATCTGAATTAATTCTGTGAGAGGCCTAAACTTTAAGGAGAAACTACATGGAAATTTTAATTTTTTTCTTTTTAAGAATGAAATATATATAAATACAAGTAAATCAGAATTATCCAGGGGAGTCTCTGTCTAAGAGGACTGTACAAGGGATAGATAATTCACTTAGAAAGTTAAATATCATGGGAGTCTCCCTCCTCCAGTGAAGAAAAGAGATGGCTGGTTTTAGAACACTTCAGTGATGGACAGCTACATGTGAATGGGGAAAACAACCCTATTACACAGTTTGACAACTGGCCAAAAAGCACTAAGGTTATTTTGTCAACAGAGGAGCTTATATAACCTGAAAAATCATTAAGCTTACCTGGTACTTTATAACTATATCAACTTAAGTTTACATAAGTCTTTCTACTCCTGAATCACTCTTAGTCAAGGGGGTATGTGTTGGCTACTGAATCTAAGAAAGACTGAAATAATCACTAAATTTCTGATGACTGACATGTTAATGAGTCATATGCTAATATTTGTCCAGACTTTTAGCAAATGAATAAATAAGTTTTATGACTCTATAATCTAGAAACAAATCCCTCTGGTCAAAGTTACTATGCCTATCTTTGACCCGAAATAGGAATACTTTTTTTATTTGAAAAATATTCAATCATTCAATTATGTATGTAAATAAATATATATTTACTTGGAAGATAAACTTTCCTTGATTTTTCAGGATTTTTTAAAAAATGTATTAAATCTGGTAGACAAAAGCTTTCATAACAGTTCATTATAACAGTCAAATTTCTAGACAGACCCTAGATATTCCTTTCTTCTGCAGTGTGAAGGAAGAAACCTTTGCATTATCTAATGGCCATTTTGGGAAACTCAGAGATAGTATAGACTAAAAGACACTTTTGTACTTTTTCAAAAATATTTCTACTAATTTTATTTCACTTTTACCGAATATCTCAAAATATTTTACTTAACAGCTGTTGGAATTTTTCTTTTTTTAGAGCTTTCTTGGTATATAATTATAAAGGTTAATTCAAAATTGGTGAGAAGCAGTTAAGGTGGGCCTGGAGGAGCATCCGTATTAGTTCTTGAAGGAGCCGTCTGTGGCATAAAGACTTAGGAGGAGGGCTGATGGAGAGAGGAGACCTTTCTTTCCACAAGCAAGGGAACTGCCCAGCAAGCTGAGAGGAAAGACCTCAGCCTCGGCCCCCACTGTCTCCATGTCCTCAGCCCAGATCTCAAGGACTCACCTCTTCCCATCAGAGTCTCTGCCCTGGAGTGAGGGATGGGGAAGACTGAGCATTCAACTGGAGCTACAACTCTGCAGGCTCCCCCTCACATGTCCATACTGTAACCTCCAGAGAAGAGAAAAGCTGCCCTGGCACCTTCCAATTTCGTGCTCTAAATTATATGTTTATGGTTATTCATTTCTGTTTATGTTCTCTGAGGCCCAAAGAGAGAAATGGGTGGTGCTATAATCTTTGTAATCTTCATTGTTTACAAAATAGCCAAATCCTTCTACTCCTGAATCACTCTTAGTCAAGGGGGTATGTGTTGGCTACTGAATCTAAGAAAGACTGAAATAATCACTAAATTTCTGATGACTGACATGTTAATGAGTCATATGCTAATATTTGTCCAGACTTTTAGCAAATGAATAAATAAGTTTTATGACTCTATAATCTAGAAACAAATCCCTCTGGTCAAAGTTACTATGCCTATCTTTGACCCGAAATAGGAATACTTTTTTTATTTGAAAAATATTCAATCATTCAATTATGTATGTAAATAAATATATATTTACTTGGAAGATAAACTTTCCTTGATTTTTCAGGATTTTTAAAATATGTATTAAATCTGGTAGACAAAAGCTTTCATAACAGTTCATTATAACAGTCAAATTTCTAGACAGACCCTAGATATTCCTTTCTTCTGCAGTGTGAAGGAAGAAACCTTTGCATTATCTAATGGCCATTTTGGGAAACTCAGAGATAGTATAGACTAAAAGACACTTTTGTACTTTTTCAAAAATATTTCTACTAATTTTATTTCACTTTTACCGAATATCTCAAAATATTTTACTTAACAGCTGTTGGAATTTTTCTTTTTTTAGAGCTTTCTTGGTATATAATTATAAAGGTTAATTCAAAATTGGTGAGAAGCAGTTAAGGTGGGCCTGGAGGAGCATCCGTATTAGTTCTTGAAGGAGCCGTCTGTGGCATAAAGACTTAGGAGGAGGGCTGATGGAGAGAGGAGACCTTTCTTTCCACAAGCAAGGGAACTGCCCAGCAAGCTGAGAGGAAAGACCTCAGCCTCGGCCCCCACTGTCTCCATGTCCTCAGCCCAGATCTCAAGGACTCACCTCTTCCCATCAGAGTCTCTGCCCTGGAGTGAGGGATGGGGAAGACTGAGCATTCAACTGGAGCTACAACTCTGCAGGCTCCCCCTCACATGTCCATACTGTAACCTCCAGAGAAGAGAAAAGCTGCCCTGGCACCTTCCAATTTCGTGCTCTAAATTATATGTTTATGGTTATTCATTTCTGTTTATGTTCTCTGAGGCCCAAAGAGAAAAATGGGTGATGCTATAATCTTTGTAATCTTCATTGTTTACAAAATAGCCAAATCCTTCAGCCAATGCATCTATGTCTTGTCTGTCACTTGTGCCTTATCTTATGCTCTCAAGCATGACGATGTGAGAAAGGAAGATTCTACCACAAGCAATGAATTATATATGTCCTTGTCATCCTGGCAAAGAGGTCATCCCTGACCTCCTTTAACTAAGGATCACTCAATGCCAGACACCTGTCTTTAAGGTGTACTTCTTAGAAACACTTATGGTATTAATTATTGTTGTCAATCAGGTTTCCAATAGGAAATAGTTGGCACACTCGTGTTAGAATAACTCATGGAGTGTTTATTTACTAAAGGAATACTTAGAAAAATGTTTCAGAATATAGTGGAACCACAAGGAAGAATATAGGATCCCTCAGCCTGAAAAAATGGGGAAAGAACTGTTATCAAAACCTAAAAGAAGTATATTGGGAGAGAAAGCTGCAGCAGATGAGTGACACAGACTTCCTGAACTGACCTTGAGGACAGAAGTGAAAGGGTTTGTGGCTCAGTCATGTCTCACTCTTTGGGACTTTATGGTCTGTAGCCCACTGGGCTCCTCTGTTCATGGAATTCTCCAGGCAAAATACTAGAGTAGGTTGCCATTTCCTTCTCCAAGGGATCTTCCCAACCCAGGGATTGAACCTGGGTCTCCTGCACTGAAGGAGCACCACCTGGGAAGCCCTGAGGAAGAAAGGCAGGAGACCAATTACCCTAATCTTACTCATCCCTACCTTTGATCACCCCTGATACTCCTGCTGGCCAGAACACAGATAGAACACAGATAGATAGGATAGAGGTTTGTTAAGGCAAAATTCCTATAAAGGAGGTTTAAATTTTTGTTCCTCTTTCTGGGTTATAAATCTAGACTGTAGCAAGTATCTAGAAACAATCAGAATGAATATTCCAGACTGAAAATTTCTTATTAACTCAAGACAAGTGAAAAGTAAGGACTGAAAATAAATGAATACACACTTTAGAAGGAGAACTATGTGTAGGTTACTTTGCAGTTAATTTTTTTTTTTAAAGATTTATTTATTTGTTTATTTTGGGCAGGGGTCGTGTTGGGGAGGGAGGGGAGCGGGCGGGTCACTTCTATTGGTCTTTCATTTCTCTATTTTCATCCATCTTTGTTCTTCGGCTCCTGTGGGCCTCCCATCGCGGTGGCCTCTGTCATTGCAGAGCGCCGGCTCTGGGTGCATGCGCTCCAGAGCTCCAGCGCTCCGGCTCGGTAATTGGACACCTCAGTCCAGCCGCTCCACAGCACGTGGAATCTTCCCAGGCCAGGGATCAAACAGGCGCCCCTTGCACTGCAAGGTGGTGTCCTTACCCACTGCGCCACCAGGGGAAGCCCTGCAGTTAATTTTGTCATGAATCTTGACAACAGAGTAAGGACAAATTTTAGGAAAGGTGTGAAAATTGTTAACCCAATCTCTAGGCCATGTGTTTGTATTCCTAAATTTGAAGACAGTCTTATTTAGTACACATTTCTTTTCTCTTATGGGTTCACACTTCAGTGTTTCCTGATAAAAAGGTTTTTGCTGTCAGGTACTAAGCACATGCTTGCTGAAAATTTAACCGCAGCCTTTATTTAACAAGGACTAGATGGGGGCAAATGACAGAAGCTGCAAACTCTTGGACTGCTACATGCCTGGCATTTCATTATTCTCTCTACCTGCATAACCATACTTAATTCTCACAATAACTGTATAAGTTAGTTTATTATCTTTCTATTTTTCTCAGGTAGAGAAGAGGAAAAGGAGGCTTCAGGTTCTCACCTAAATCCATAAATTCAAATATAAATGTGACTGACTGATCTTAAGGTCCTTGTTCTGGGAACTGCTGGGAAATGATTTTTCCTTTTGGTTTCTACGGTGATGTTGTGCTTATGTGTTTCTCTCTCTCATGTGTTGAAGTGATACTTCAACTTCCGATTTCTTTTCTATTGTACTTTCCATCCGAATCACAGTGACTGAAGGGAAAACATCCTGTCAATTCTGTCAGGAAGAACAATTTTCTGATTGGGCGAGAAGTATGTCTCCTATTAGGGTACATTGGGGCATACTGTTACTCCTTATGCAACACTGTGCAACTTTCCTGGAGACAACTACATCATGTGAGTACTCTTTGATGAGTACCGTAAGTTGAATTTTTATCATCCATTAATACTTTTTCATACACAATCTAGGGGCTTGCCAGGTGGCACTAGTGATAAAGAACCCGCCTGCCAACACAAGAGACATAAAGTGATGTGGATTTGATCCCTGGATTGGGAAGATCCCCGGAGAAGGACATGACAGTAGTCTTGCCTGGAGAATCCCTTGGAGAGAGGAACCTGGAAGGCTATAGTCCATACTGTTGCAAAGAGTCAGACACAACTGAAGCAACTTCACACACACACACGCACACACACACACACACACACGCACACATAATCTAGAGCCACATCCTATCTACATGGGCTCAGCGAGTTCATAGTAAACAATCACAACTATCATTAGCTTAGGGTTTAAATGAGTTGGAGGCTTGTTGCTCCCACTTTATCTTATTCATTTCTAGAAACCATCCCCATTCTCAACATTTGCTTTCTAGAAAACAGCATCTCACATTTCTCTTCAGTTTTTCCCTTATTTACCACAAAGAGTTTTTATGAACTAAAATAAAAATATGAATGCATATTTGGAAAAATCCAATCATGAACACATATTTTAGGAACTGAAAATGTTTTCCATGAATGCTCCTTTGATCCAAAGATTTTCTAAGTGTCTATAAGAGAAAACTAACTAAGCTTTCCTATAGTCATACAAATCTTAACAGGTGTTCTAAAGCATTGTCTTCTTTCAAGTTTTAGAAACATTCAAGAACTCCATGACCTTCAGTGGACTGGAAAGAAAGGCCCTGTCTCTTAATCTTTTGGAAATACCAGGTAATCACAGAAGCATATTTTGGATATACTCCAGAGGACATTTACTTTTCACCTCTCATGATAAATAGTGTGATGAAAAGTTCAAATTTAAGTTAAAATCTCCCTGGATGAAATCTGCTTGGTAGAGAGATGGATTTGTATCCTATATGAGGAAGTCTGTTGGCAGAATACTTTCCTTAGATCTTTTTTTTGCTATTCCACAAGCTGGTGAAGATGTAGATGTGAAAGTCTTACTTGGCAGTGGACTGCTCTCTTAAGCAAGTTCAGTTCAGTTCAGTCACTCAGTCATGTCCAACTCTTTGCGACCTCATGGACTGCAGCATGCCCATTGACTCAAGGATGCCATCCAACCATCTCTTCCTCTGTCATCCCCTTCTTTTTTGCCTTAGGCTTTTCCCTACATTAGGCTCTTTTCCAATGAGGCATCTCTTTGCATCAGGTAGCCAAAGTATTGGAACTCCAGCTTCAGCATCAATTCCTTCCAGTGAATATTCAGAGTTGATTTCCTTTAGGATTGACTGGTTTGATCTCCTTGCAATTCAAAGGACTCTCAAGAGCCTTCTCCAACACCACAGTTCAAAGGCATCAATTCTTGGACACTCAGCCTTCTTTTTGGTCCAGCTCTAACATATGACCACTGGGAAAACCATAACTTTGACTACACAGACCTTTGTCAGCAAATGTCTCTGCTTTTCAATACGCTGTCTTGTCTTAAGTAAGTAGGGAGAATAAAATAAAGACTTCTCTCTTGTGCACATTTCTAAGGTGTCTTATCTGATTCCATTGAAAGCTCAGATTCCTATACTACATTTTTAAACACAATGGCCAGAAACAGAAACTCTAAAAAAATTATGGACGGTACAGTAGGACCATATACTCAGGAAACTGCTCCATATATACACTCCTACTTTCTTCCAAAGTAATCTAAAATGAAACTTTCCCACTAACAAATAAATTATACTAGTAATGAGTTGAGCAATTTTATGGCTTATTGGTCATTTTCTTGGTAATATCTCTGATCATTTCAAATACCCACACACAAAATGAGTTTTCAAAGTGGGAAATAGCACTGAACATTAGGGTAATAGGTTCAAAAATTGAAGCCAGATTTATATAACAAAATGGGTAATTTCCAATTGGCTTCAACCTCCACGTTTAATGAAAAGATGTTCTTGAAAAAATTACCACAATATCAAGAGTTACTAATCAATTATGCAAGTTATTTGTTTCCAAAGGTGATTAAAATTAAGTACAAATGCTTAATTCTGATGTGTAACTAACAAATTGAAACTAACTGGAAATATCAATTATAGAATTTCAACTGGTATACATCAGGTAACCTAGCAAAGAGAAAATCTTTGTTTAAAAATAGAATATAAATGTCAAGTAACAAAGTATAATTTGAAAGGTGAACCTATGAATAGCTTATTATCTATTTGTAATAACTTTTTGAGAGAATATCATTAAGTTAGAGGTAGAATGAGTCATACCATGATCATCAGTACTATGGAAAAGCTAAATAGACAATCAAAATTCTCTTATATTTCATCATATATTATGTTTTGCACTTTTACTTGAATATGGATTTAACTTCTGAGAATTTATAATATGGTAAAATAATTCATATACTTCTGCCTCAGAATTCTTGATAATTCAGCACTGAGCTCAAACTTTATACTTTATGTAAGAATTTTATTAATGGTTTGGTCCCTGGGTCAGGAAGATCCCCTGGAGGAGGAAATGGCAACCCACTCCAATTTTCTTGCCTGAGAAGTCCCATGGGCAGAAGAGCCTGGTGGGCTACAGTCCGTGGGGTCACAAATCATCTACTTAGTCACTGAGCCTAAGCCTGAGTTCTCAGGGGGCGGGGGGCAGGGAGGAGTGCTGAAAGGGAGTGTCTGCGTTAGGGCAGACTGCATTTTCGATAAGTTCGTCAGGTGAAGACTTTTTACGCCTACAATTGACAAAATGCTTGAAGAAAATAATAGAGATATAGAGATATCTGGCAGGAGAAATGCTAGGGCAAGGGCGTTGCTGTCAGATCCTGCCTGCCAGGTCAGGGAAGAACAAGACTGAAAGTATGGTGTGGGTGGGAGAGCCTTAGATGGTGGAGCTGGTGACAGAGAGCTAGCAGGCTTCCTGGGCCTGGTAGGCTGAGGTGGCAATTTTAGTTTCTGCTCTAAGCAAAATGAGGAGAGACTGCAGGATTCTGAGCAAAGGATTTTTAAGAGATTACTGTAGATGCTGAATTGAAAAGAGAACAGATGGAGCAAGTTGCAGAAATGCAGGGGGGAAGTGATGGCAGCTGGGACCACAGTGGTTAAGGTGGTGGTCATGAGAAGTGGCCAGCTCTGCAGTCACTCCGAAGGCAGATTTAAAGGATTTCATAACAATTGGATGTAGACTGCAAGAGAAGAAAGTCAGCTCTGAAGAAAGCAAACAGGCAGCCTTAGAAAGGAAGGGAATTCTGGCATATGCTACAACACAGATGAACCATATGCCACATGATACACAAAAAAGACAAATAATGTATAATTTCAGTTATCTGAAGTATCTACCTACAGTAGTCAAATTTCACAGAAACAGAAAGCAGAGTGGTGGCCGCCCTGGCTGAGGGAGAGGGAAACAGGGAATTCTGTATCTTCAGGGATATAGAGTTTTGGTTTTGCAAGATGAAAAGAGTTGTGGAGATTGGTTGCATAGCAGTGACAATGTACTTAAGACTCTTGAACTGTTCCACTTAAAAATGGTTAAGATGATCACTTTTAGCATTTTACTCCAATGAAAATCTTTTCTAATTGTAAAAAGAAATGAAATTCTAAGTCAAAAATAACTCCAATACTGCTAATGAAGTAGATGAACCCAGAGCTTATTATATAGAGTGAAGTAGGTCAGAACAGGGAAAACAAATATATATTAAGACATATACATGGAATCTAGTCAACCCTAAAGGAAATCAGTCCTGAATATTCACTGGAAGTACTGATGCTGAAGCTGAAGCTCCAATACTTTGGCCACCTGATGCAAAGAGATGATTCATTGGAAAAGAGCTCGATGCTGGGAAAGATAGATGGAGGATGACATGGTTGGATGGCATCACTAACTCAATGGACAAGAATTTGAGCGAGCAAGCTGCAGGAGATGGTGAAGGACAGAGAAGCCTGGAGTGCTGCAGTCCACAGGATCACAAAGAGTTGGACACCACTGAGCAACTGAACAACAAGAAAGATGGTACTGAATAACCTACTTGCAGGGCAGCATGGAGACACAGACATAGAGAACAGACTAGGATGTGAGTGCAATTTTAGTTTCTGCTCTAAGCAAAATGAGGAGAGACTGCAGGATTCTGAGCAAAGGATTTTTAAGAGATTACTGTAGATGCTGAATTGAAAAGAGAACAGATGGAGCAAGTTGCAGAAATGCAGGGGGGAAGTGATGGCAGCTGGGACCACAGTGGTTAAGGTGGTGGTCATGAGAAGTGGCCAGCTCTGCAGTCACTCCGAAGGCAGATTTAAAGGATTTCATAACAATTGGATGTAGACTGCAAGAGAAGAAAGTCAGCTCTGAAGAAAGCAAACAGGCAGCCTTAGAAAGGAAGGGAATTCTGGCATATGCTACAACACAGATGAACCATATGCCACATGATACACAAAAAAGACAAATAATGTATAATTTCAGTTATCTGAAGTATCTACCTACAGTAGTCAAATTTCACAGAAACAGAAAGCAGAGTGGTGGCCGCCCTGGCTGAGGGAGAGGGAAACAGGGAATTCTGTATCTTCAGGGATATAGAGTTTTGGTTTTGCAAGATGAAAAGAGTTGTGGAGATTGGTTGCATAGCAGTGACAATGTACTTAAGACTCTTGAACTGTTCCACTTAAAAATGGTTAAGATGATCACTTTTAGCATTTTACTCCAATGAAAATCTTTTCTAATTGTAAAAAGAAATGAAATTCTAAGTCAAAAATAACTCCAATACTGCTAATGAAGTAGATGAACCCAGAGCTTATTATATAGAGTGAAGTAGGTCAGAACAGGGAAAACAAATATATATTAAGACATATACATGGAATCTAGTCAACCCTAAAGGAAATCAGTCCTGAATATTCACTGGAAGTACTGATGCTGAAGCTGAAGCTCCAATACTTTGGCCACCTGATGCAAAGAGATGATTCATTGGAAAAGAGCTCGATGCTGGGAAAGATAGATGGAGGATGACATGGTTGGATGGCATCACTAACTCAATGGACAAGAATTTGAGCGAGCAAGCTGCAGGAGATGGTGAAGGACAGAGAAGCCTGGAGTGCTGCAGTCCACAGGATCACAAAGAGTTGGACACCACTGAGCAACTGAACAACAAGAAAGATGGTACTGAATAACCTACTTGCAGGGCAGCATGGAGACACAGACATAGAGAACAGACTAGGATGGGGGGGGGTGGGGAGGGGAGGAGGAAGAGATGAGACAAATGGGGAGTAGTGTGGAAACATATACACTAACATATGTAAAACAGATATCCAGTGGAAATCGGCTGTATGATTCAGGGAACCCAAACTGAGGCTCTGTGACAACATAGAGGGGTGAGATGGGATGGGAGGTGGGAGGGAAGCTCAAGAGGGAGGGGACATATGTATACCTATGGCTGATCCATGTTGATATATAGCAGAAGCCAACAGAATATTGTCATTATCCTTCAGTTAAAAATAAATACATTTTTAAAAAATGACTCCATGTATTTTGGTCTGAATAAAAGAAAGAATGAAGTTACCAGTCTTATATAAAACCTAGCTTAGGCAATAGCACTTATTCTAAGAAATTCCTCAAAATATTGGTCCACAGTTCTCTATGGTTCAAGGAGTGCTGGTCCTCCACTGCAGCCATAGTTTTGTTACTTACACTGAACAGTCTTAGTGTCCTCTAGGAAGACTTCAGGTTTAACATACTTTCCTTCTGAGAGTTCCCCTCAGTGCTCCTATTCATCCCATGCTTTGCTGTCTCCTAATGGAAACAGCAAGCAAACATATATGCTCTCATAACCACACTAATTTAATATCCACACAACACAATTTTTAATACCCACCAATGCGTAACAGCAGACACTCTGTTTTATTTCTACATTTTGATTGCTTATGAGAAACTATATTAAGACATATACATGGAATATAGTCAACCCTAAAGGAAATCAGTCCTGAATATTCACTGGAAGTACTGATGCTGAAGCTGAAGCTCCAATACTTTGGCCACCTGATGCAAAGAGATGATTCATTGGAAAAGAGCTCGATGCTGGGAAAGATAGATGGAGGATGACATGGTTGGATGGCATCACTAACTCAATGGACAAGAATTTGAGCGAGCAAGCTGCAGGAGATGGTGAAGGACAGAGAAGCCTGGAGTGCTGCAGTCCACAGGATCACAAAGAGTTGGACACCACTGAGCAACTGAACAACAAGAAAGATGGTACTGAATAACCTACTTGCAGGGCAGCATGGAGACACAGACATAGAGAACAGACTAGGATGTGGTGGGGAGGGGATGGTAGGAGGAAGAGATGAGACAAATGGGGAGTAGTGTGGAAACATATACACTAACATATGTAAAACAGATATCCAGTGGAAATCGGCTGTATGATTCAGGGAACCCAAACTGAGGCTCTGTGACAACATAGAGGGGTGAGATGGGATGGGAGGTGGGAGGGAAGCTCAAGAGGGAGGGGACATATGTATACCTATGGCTGATCCATGTTGATATATAGCAGAAGCCAACAGAATATTGTCATTATCCTTCAGTTAAAAATAAATACATTTTTAAAAAATGACTCCATGTATTTTGGTCTGAATAAAAGAAAGAATGAAGTTACCAGTCTTATATAAAACCTAGCTTAGGCAATAGCACTTATTCTAAGAAATTCCTCAAAATATTGGTCCACAGTTCTCTATGGTTCAAGGAGTGCTGGTCCTCCACTGCAGCCATAGTTTTGTTACTTACACTGAACAGTCTTAGTGTCCTCTAGGAAGACTTCAGGTTTAACATACTTTCCTTCTGAGAGTTCCCCTCAGTGCTCCTATTCATCCCATGCTTTGCTGTCTCCTAATGGAAACAGCAAGCAAACATATATGCTCTCATAACCACACTAATTTAATATCCACACAACACAATTTTTAATACCCACCAATGCGTAACAGCAGACACTCTGTTTTATTTCTACATTTTGATTGCTTATGAGCAACATGGCCATTACCTCCTATTCCAAACTATTGTTCACAATGCCCTCTTACTTACACTGCATTGTAACTTCTGCCCATTATAGTGACTCTTGCCAACTTTAACAAGAAAAATCCTTTTAATATTTTTACTTCTAACAACTGAACATTTTATCACCTAGCTCACCCTTTTGGTGATGCATTCTCCCTTTTTCTTCACCATTTTCCCCCCACTTGGGGCAAGTGATTTTAGTATCACTTTTGAATCTGACTGTCCATTTAACTTTCTGTGTAAGTAGCCATGGCTTGAGCTAGGCATCTGTGTGTAAGCTCCCCTGTCTGTTTGCTCTGGAGGAAACTCTTGCTGCTTCTCTGGGACCACCTACTTTGGCCAAAATGAATATGTTAAGGAGGTGGGGGTGACGGAGAATAGTCGTGATATAAAGTAGTCAAATATGACCTATCAAAAGAAAATCATCCATTTCAATTATTCCCACTATTCCCATTAATGGGACTTGAAACTTCAGTGTTTCTGTAAAAGATGTGATAAGTTCTTTACAGCAGTATCATCAATTAAAGTAACAGTTGTTTTCTCTGTTAGACTGACTCACAGCCCTCCTCCCTGTATTTTTTTAGATCTCCTTCTTAACCAGTTGCAGAGTCTAGACAATGAAAATCAATATTTCCCAGACTCTTGCGGAATCAAGGTTTTAAAAACAAATTAGGTTCCATTAATTAAATGTAACCAAGTAAGATTTAGATGTCAGAAACACAAATGAAGCCATTTTTGCCTCTTTTGACTGTCTGATGAATAGGCAATCTCAATGGAGGCAATTTTTTCCTGATTTTGGCTTCACGATCCCTGAATCACAGCTATGAGATATGATTTGGAATTCAATATTGCAGGAGTAGCCACAGAGGTCACAGAAAAGTCCATGGTCCCTCAATTCTGAGATGTTCCTTGAGCATCAGCCTAAGAAACCACTGTTCAGCTGTGCCAACAATCCTCTACTGATGTGTAAGTATGAGACCGACCATGTGAAATCTCAGCCTCCCTAAAATGGAGCACCCTGTTTTAAGAACTCCGTCCTTGCGCAAAGAGATGTGTTCAAGGTTGTTCCATGCAGTGTCGTCAACAATGGCCAGAAGCTGAATGTCACTAAGTAGAGATTGGCTAAACAAGTATCACTGAAGCAACACAGAGAATTGAGGGGTTTTTAGGTATATATACTACATAATCTCCAAGTTATGTATTTTGAGTGAAAGAGTATAGTGCAGAGTATATATAGCATGTCACCATTTGTTAAAATTGATATAGAAAAGATATGGATAGAGAAGAATATATAAGAAACTAATCATATTATTCACTTGTAGGGAAGAAAATCTAGGTGGCTAGACAGAAAGAGGAGACAGAATTTTTACTATGCATGTAGGGTAGCTTTTGAACTTAGTATCATATAATTATTGTATAAAACATTTGCATTCCTTTTTCTCTTATCAGCTGAATTGTGAATATCCTTCCTCTAAATATGTTAAGCATGCTGTAGTCCCCGGGAGGAACTCTTGCTGCTTCTCTGGGACCACCTACTTTGGCCAAAATGAATATGTTAAGGAGGTGGGGGTGACGGAGAATAGTCGTGATATAAAGTAGTCAAATATGACCTATCAAAAGAAAATCATCCATTTCAATTATTCCCACTATTCCCATTAATGGGACTTGAAACTTCAGTGTTTCTGTAAAAGATGTGATAAGTTCTTTACAGCAGTATCATCAATTAAAGTAACAGTTGTTTTCTCTGTTAGACTGACTCACAGCCCTCCTCCCTGTATTTTTTTAGATCTCCTTCTTAACCAGTTGCAGAGTCTAGACAATGAAAATCAATATTTCCCAGACTCTTGCGGAATCAAGGTTTTAAAAACAAATTAGGTTCCATTAATTAAATGTAACCAAGTAAGATTTAGATGTCAGAAACACAAATGAAGCCATTTTTGCCTCTTTTGACTGTCTGATGAATAGGCAATCTCAATGGAGGCAATTTTTTCCTGATTTTGGCTTCACGATCCCTGAATCACAGCTATGAGATATGATTTGGAATTCAATATTGCAGGAGTAGCCACAGAGGTCACAGAAAAGTCCATGGTCCCTCAATTCTGAGATGTTCCTTGAGCATCAGCCTAAGAAACCACTGTTCAGCTGTGCCAACAATCCTCTACTGATGTGTAAGTATGAGACCGACCATGTGAAATCTCAGCCTCCCTAAAATGGAGCACCCTGTTTTAAGAACTCCGTCCTTGCGCAAAGAGATGTGTTCAAGGTTGTTCCATGCAGTGTCGTCAACAATGGCCAGAAGCTGAATGTCACTAAGTAGAGATTGGCTAAACAAGTATCACTGAAGCAACACAGAGAATTGAGGGGTTTTTAGGTATATATACTACATAATCTCCAAGTTATGTATTTTGAGTGAAAGAGTATAGTGCAGAGTATATATAGCATGTCACCATTTGTTAAAATTGATATAGAAAAGATATGGATAGAGAAGAATATATAAGAAACTAATCATATTATTCACTTGTAGGGGAAGAAAATCTAGGTGGCTAGACAGAGAGAGGAGACAGAATTTTTACTATGCATGTAGGGTAGCTTTTGAACTTAGTATCATATAATTATTGTATAAAACATTTGCATTCCTTTTTCTCTTATCAGCTGAATTGTGAATATCCTTCCTCTAATATTTCCTGGTCAAGTCATGTCTTTTTTTGCCATTTGTTTGCCAGCCCCATCCTATATGCTTTAGTAAATTTCCAGGCCAAAGGTCAGGAAAGATTTAAGGAGCACTGCCTCAATAAAAGAACAACTGAATAATCTTGAGAAAGAAACAAAGCTCTAATTCTAAGAATGTAGTGGAAAAAAATATGAGCCACAGAATCTGAATGTTTGGTTACTGAGTCTAGTTAGAATGCATAAAGAGATCCTGAAAGAAAAAACTGGGGGTCCTTGTATCACTGCATAGAAAACCGAACAACTACACCTAATTCTGTTTCCCAATTCTTACTTAGTGGACATTGATCTACAGCTACCACACTTAATTTTCCTACAGAGACAGCAATTTGTCTTCCTTATTTCACAGAAAGTTGCGATATTCAGTAAGCTTAGTTTTCACCAAGGCTGAACATAAACTGTAATGTGAAACTATACAGCTACACAGTTTTAGATGTAAAAAAAACAGTATGAATGGGTGGAAGATCTAAATAGACATTTCTCTAAAGCTATACAGATGGCAAACTGGCACATGAAAAGATGCTCAATACCCCTAATTATTAGAGAAATACAAATCAAAACTACAATGAGGTATCACTTTACACTGGCCAGAATGACCATAATCAAGAAGTCTACAAACAATAAATGCTGGAGAAAAGGGAAGTTTCCTACACTGTTGGTGGAATATAAATTGGCACATGTATTCTCTCCCTATGGAGAACAATATGGAGGTTCCTTAAAAAACTAAAAACAGAACTACCATATGATCCAGCAATCCCACTCTTGGGCATATATCTGGAGAAAACCATATTCTGAAATGATACACATACCCCAGTGTTCACTGCAGCACTGCTTACAATAGCCAAGACATGGAAACATCCTAAATGTCCACTGACAAAGGAATGGATGAAGAAGATGCAGTATGTATATATAATGGGATGTTACTCAGCCATTAGAAATAACGAACGTCATTTGTAGCTACACTGATGAACCTAGACATTATTATACTAAGTGGACTATGTCAGAGAAAGACAAATATCACATGATATAACTTATATGTAGAATCTTTTTAAAGTGACACAAAAATGAACTTATTTATATAGGCAAAAACTTATGGTTACCTCGGGGGTGGGAGGGGAGGGATAAATTGGGAGATTGGGATTGATATGCACACACTACATATAAAACAGGTAACTAATAAGGACCTGCCATAAACACAGAGAGCTCTTCTCAATACTCTATAATGATCTGCATGGGAAAAGAAGTTTAAAAAGAGAGGATATGTGTAAATATATATTCATTCACTTTGCTGTACAGTAGAAGCTGACACACAACATTGTAAATCAACTATACTTCAATACAAATCAATTTTTAAAAAATAGTATAAACTAACAGATCAATGTTTCCTAGAGATTTTGTGACTTCCAAACTTTGAAGAACAGAAATCAAGAGAGCCATAGCTAATTTATACCATAGTCTAGACATAGGATCAGTGGAAACCAGATAAGAACATATATGTAGTGGAATCATCAGTGATCATGGTTAGACAAATCGCTTCTGAGAGTGGAAAATGTGATTACACAATGCACGCAGAGACCAAATATGTGTGGGTATAATAAAGTGACCACAGAGTAGGCCACTAGGTGCCACCTTCTAAGTTTAACATAGTCATGTTGGTAACAACAACAATCTAGCTAATATTAATTTATGTCAGACATAACATTATTTGTTTTATGTATTTATCCTCCCAAATACCTATGTCATACATGATATCATCATTATACAGGGCAACTAAGATACCCAGAGGCTAAATAAATGCCTAGCATTGCACAGCAAGCTAGTAGCGAAGCCTGTTGGAGGTGCAAGTGTGAATTCTTCACAGCTAGTTTAGACTATTGGAGTCTGCAGAGCAACTGCATTTGTCTTGCGTGTATTTATTACTTGTGCCACAGGGACTGTGGTATAGTGGATTCAGAGGTGCCCTTGTATTCTTCAGGCCACCCTGCAGGGAAGCACCGCAGAGAGTCCATTCCCAAGGAGAAGTTCTTCTGAAAGGAGACATGTTTGCACTCCCACCCCTTGGCAGGTGAAAAGCCAGATTATATAAAATTCCATCATAAATGTACTATTTTTATATGTGGGACTCAGATCATAAACTGCATCCATCTGGACGGACAAAAGGATCGTGCATAACTGAGACACTGTCTGCTCCCCCTTTGGTGAGGCAGCAGGCTGGACCATTTGCAAGAACAGCTCTCCCCCTGGGGATACTGTCTGGGAAGGAGGATGCAAACCAGGGCCAGTATTCTTGGCAAAAGTGTATCATGTACAGGTACCTGGATATGGGAAAAGAAGTTTAAAAAGAGAGGATATGTGTAAATATATATTCATTCACTTTGCTGTACAGTAGAAGCTGACACACAACATTGTAAATCAACTATACTTCAATACAAATCAATTTTTAAAAAATAGTATAAACTAACAGATCAATGTTTCCTAGAGATTTTGTGACTTCCAAACTTTGAAGAACAGAAATCAAGAGAGCCATAGCTAATTTATACCATAGTCTAGACATAGGATCAGTGGAAACCAGATAAGAACATATATGTAGTGGAATCATCAGTGATCATGGTTAGACAAATCGCTTCTGAGAGTGGAAAATGTGATTACACAATGCACGCAGAGACCAAATATGTGTGGGTATAATAAAGTGACCACAGAGTAGGCCACTAGGTGCCACCTTCTAAGTTTAACATAGTCATGTTGGTAACAACAACAATCTAGCTAATATTAATTTATGTCAGACATAACATTATTTGTTTTATGTATTTATCCTCCCAAATACCTATGTCATACATGATATCATCATTATACAGGGCAACTAAGATACCCAGAGGCTAAATAAATGCCTAGCATTGCACAGCAAGCTAGTAGCGAAGCCTGTTGGAGGTGCAAGTGTGAATTCTTCACAGCTAGTTTAGACTATTGGAGTCTGCAGAGCAACTGCATTTGTCTTGCGTGTATTTATTACTTGTGCCACAGGGACTGTGGTATAGTGGATTCAGAGGTGCCCTTGTATTCTTCAGGCCACCCTGCAGGGAAGCACCGCAGAGAGTCCATTCCCAAGGAGAAGTTCTTCTGAAAGGAGACATGTTTGCACTCCCACCCCTTGGCAGGTGAAAAGCCAGATTATATAAAATTCCATCATAAATGTACTATTTTTATATGTGGGACTCAGATCATAAACTGCATCCATCTGGACGGACAAAAGGATCGTGCATAACTGAGACACTGTCTGCTCCCCCTTTGGTGAGGCAGCAGGCTGGACCATTTGCAAGAACAGCTCTCCCCCTGGGGATACTGTCTGGGGAAGGAGGATGCAAACCAGGGCCAGTATTCTTGGCAAAAGTGTATCATGTACGCAGGTCCTGGACTTCTGGATATTTTGCAATTTCAACTAAGCTAGAAAGAATAGGAATATTTTCTTCCTTTTCCTTTCGTGGATGATGTAAGCCTTCACCTACTTAAAACACAGTTGACACAGAGGATGACTTCACTGCCTTCAAAGATACTGGAGACTCCTACGTGTGACAACTGTAAAACTTGGCTAACGGCACTGGCCACCTCCTCCCTTTTGCTCCCCATATACGGAGTTCTCAGAAATGAACTGTATTCGTTTAAAGTTTGCCTTAACTAGTATTTTTTTTTTTTTTGACAAGTAACCAACTCAGAATTCCTCAGAAAATGCAGGAACTTTCATCAGAAACACATCCTAGAAAGCAAAGTAGAGCCTCAAGACAGTTACGCTATGATCAACACCTCACTTTCTTGCAGTTTTCTAGAACTGCACCCAGGAAAGAGCGGCAGGAGCCGTATCTAGGGAAATCCTACCTACGTACGGGTTTCAAGTCCTAAGCATTTGGTTGGCACTCTGGATAAATGTTTCTGGGGCACAGAATCTTGTGTTTTCAGATCCCTTAACATGAAATCGACAGACCATAATTCTTGCTCACTTCCTTGTTTTGATCATCAGCAGAGTATATGCAGGTGATGAGAAACCAATTACTAATTACTTCTCAGAGCTCAGATGAGCAGAGCCATATACTCTTGCCCATGAGGAAAAATAAATACCTCCATAGGATTCCATCTCTCCCCTAAATCTCTCAAAATTTAATGAACACTAATTCATTTCTACTCTCTTAAGTTATCTTCTGATAATTCTGTCTGGGGTAAACACAGAGGAATTCCTAAGAGCAGAGCTATTTGGCTTTGCACCTATCATTTCTATGAGGAGCTACAGAAAGAAACAACTAGAAGGATAGACAAAAGTGAAATAAGTAAATGTGGGCCCTCCCAGTGGGGAGCCACACTGATCTTCTCCATGTCAATTACTCTACACTCTCCTTTCTAGAAAATGTGAGTTGCTCCTAGAGATTAGAAAGGTCACTTATGTAATCAATCTGAGATAGCAACTAAATTTGTGTGTATGATATAACTCTGGTGTGTGTTAAGTCACTCCATCGTGTCCAACTCTTTGAGATCCCATGAACTGTAGCTCTCCAGGCTCTTCTGTCCATGGAATTACCCAGGCAAGAATACCAGAGTGGGTTGCCATACCCTTCTCCAGAGGATCTTCCTGACTCAGGCATAGAATCCAAGTCTCCTGCATTGCAGGCAGATTCTTTACCACTGAGCCACCAGATGAGCCCTGATATAACTCTCAAGCATTTAAAGTGAAACATGTAGCAAAGTCTCCAATGGTTGTTAATATACCCAAAACCCTTTTACTGAAAAAAAATCCAGCCTTATTAAATTAGCCGCATTAGTACTGCTCCTATGTTTCCTCCTGGGTTCAGCTCCTCTGCTCATTTTATGAGGAAAAACTGACGAATTGATGTGAAGGAAATTAACAGTCTGTCTAGCACTATGTTCAATTAAGTGTTAAGAACAAACTCCCTGAAAACCATTGGGTCTTGTTTAGGTTTAAGGTTTAAGTTCATGTTCAAGGGACTACATTTGCTTACTCTGACCAGAAAAATATTGCTAAATATTAGTTTAGCTGATATAGATCATGCACATCTTAATAATATTTAAAGGAATAAATTCTAGATTTAAAAAATCCTAAACAAAGAATAATCCATTGTAATTCAGCTTCTATAATTTACCACAATTAAACACAAATAGATCCTATGTAAATAAACATGTATATATATATGTATATATACTTACATACATATAATAGTCATCCCCTTAGACATCACATCAGTGCTGCTAAAACCCCTTCTCACATATCCCATAATCTGCCTGACCCTCACATACAATGGCTGAAGCTACTAGGAATTTCTCAATAGGGAATGTAAATGAAAATAAAAGTGATTGAGAGTCTAATGAGAATTGCATAAGCCTCTGATGCTGAAGTCCCCAGAGCAGGCCTAGCTCCTGCAGCTTGTTCACCCATTATGGACAAATTTTGCCCTCCCGCCTATACATTTAATAGTTCCCTTGAGTGAGAGTCAGTTGATTGCTTTCAAACAGAACTTCTCAAGAGCCATGTATCCAATTGCATGTGTAGATGTACCCTGATATTAAGTACAGCTGGAACAACAGAATAGCTTCATTGGCAAACACAGTCCCTCTTGACTACAGAAGTGATGAAAAGAGTCACCAAACAGGATTCAGCCACAAAAAATAAAATGGCAGTGGTCCCTAAGCTGATTTTTTTTAAGTCTCTTAGTACTGAATAAATATTTTAATTTCATTAAGCCTTCATTTTCTCATCTAGAAAACAAGCCTAAGACCTATTTGAAAGACTTATGATAAAGATTAAACATGACAAGATAACAGTCTCTCCCTTTATGCCAGAGCCCCTTGCTTTGTCATCTTTTTCGTCATCATTACTATCCGGTGTCCTTTCATCTGGTCAGCATTACACACCAGCCTGAAAGAACGGTTACTCGCGCATACCAGAACTGACACTCTTTGCTCAAAGTTCAGACTTCAAAAGGAAGTTTAATTAACCAACACTTTGAAAGTGCTAACATTTCATATCCTATAAGTCACCATGTTTGCATGAATACTGACATTCTGTCAGTGTACACTTTTCAAAGTTGCTTACCACAACTGCCCTGTATCTTGTGTATCAGTTGAGTTTTATTTACTCATTTTTTTTTTTTTTAGGCCACTCAGGATTTTTGTAGGAAGAGTGTAAATTCCAGGTGAACTACTACCAGAGACATACTTCGTCAATAATCAGAGGTATTTTGTGCTTCCTTCCTGGGTTTCATTTCTGAAGTCCCTGCCATTTTTCCCGAGCAGTATTCCCTACTCCCTGCCCTCTCACTGGCCCTCGCAGTCACAGGAAGCCAGTGGAGATGTGCCTACTGACTTCAATATTTTCCGCATGTAGATGGATCCACCCACAATGTTTGCTTAACTTTGAAAATGTTTTTACCCTCTCCTAGATGATTGCCAAAAAAACATTTCTGCCTGAAAGCTTTGAGTCAGAGGCTGTCTGTAGACACAATTTAATCTGGCTGTATGGACTCATGCAAGTTAATTGACATTTTTTTGGTCCATGACTCACCATGTCCCATCAATTTATATGAATAGTCCTTTGTCACTCTGTGGATTGAAAGGAATGATCAATGGTTTATTTCATTTTACTTTTTATTTACATTCATTTTCACACTGTGTTTTATCTACAGTGAATGTCCAATTCCATCACATACAGCAAAATAATAATTTAAGGTAAACTATTTCCTCTCAAGTTTTCACCCTTAGTTTTCTTTTGGGTTGAGTTTTCATTGTCTTTAAAAGCTAATATAAATGACTTTTAAAATTTGGGGGTTGATTTTATTTAGGCACAGCAAAAATTAGTTCTGGTACGGGCAAGTCCTTTGAGAAATGACAATGGAAATTAATCAAGATTATTTACTTTGAGTAGAGGAACTATGAAGCTTATTATAAGTCAAAGTAGAGGTAGAAAATAACACGGTATAAATCATCACATAATCCAGGCAATAGAAGGATTATAAGAAATTTGTTAGGTTTTCAACAGAATATTTCAAGGAGGAAGATGTTTTTATTCCAAAGTCTTAGACATGATTCTAAGACAAAAATAATCTTAGAGTAGAAATGTGAAATTAGTAGCTAACTCCCTTTGCTTCAAATCTATACTTAGCAAACAATCCTTCCTAGTTATTATTTTATTTCCAGAATTCATCTACATAGTCAACTTCCAGAACTGTGCATAGCACAGAAGGGTTCTCAACAAATGTTTGATGACAGGAAAAACAAATAAAAGAGTATATTGAAAATGACCTCATCTGACATGTCACCATTTCCCATGTGGGAACTCTATGTAAAAAATGAGAAAAATTCAATGAAGTTAGTCATTACTACAGGTGACTAAAAGTAGATGATACAGAGTGGCCTATAGATTATACTGATTTTTTAAAAGATGTTTTGAAGAAGTAAACATCAAAGTGATATTGGCTCTTAATGCTTGGATTAATACTTAATACTTGTATTCATAAGTGTTTATTTACAACTTACTATTGTTAAAGCATATGTGAAAAGCTCAAAAGAACTGGTTTCTCTGTGTCAAACAAAATACTTATAACAATAACAGGTAAAATACAACAACAAAAAAATTCCTTTATAAAATACTTCTATTTAAATATGAAAGTAGGTATAATAAGGGAGAAACTGGTAAACCTGGGGTTAAGGAAGAATTTGGGGACACATATTATTTTGTGTCACATTTTAGGGATAAATATTCTTACAACCCACCTAGTAATTACAACAATAGTTAGTACACCATACTGAATATTCCCTCTGAAAGAAAAAAGAAAAGGATTTATAGACAGTATTGAAAGGTATATTTTATTTCAAAAAAAACCCAGTATTTTCATGCAAATATGAAATGAAAATGTCAAGAATTTTAGTCCATTCATTAATTAACATGGGAACCAGTAAAATATTATAACCAGGTCAAAGAACATTTGAGAAGCTAGTCATGTGTGCAATTAAATAAAGAACTGTTAGGATAAAATAGCTAGATTAGAAACAAAACTGACTTAGGTCTTACAGAGCAGTGAATCATACCCTTTGGGGTTGTTTCTTCCACGGGAAAGAAATGATTTACCTCTCTGCCAGACAAAACTCCAAGTTACCCTCATCCCCCAGAGCTGTAAGAGAACCCAGCCTCTACACAGTCCAGCCAGTACAGCCCTAAGAGTACACTCAGCAATCTCTTCTGCTTGTTTCTAAATTTTAGAGAACTTTCCTGACAGCATCAATACATCTCTATTTAGCAACCCTCTCTCCTTTCAATATATTTAATGAGTGGCATATATATATATATATATTAGGACTGCTTTCAATCTGAGCTTATTTATTTGGAAGAGGGATAAAAATATAGAATCAGGAAATCCTAGGAACTCCCAATTCTTGATTCCTACTTTCAAAATATAACTTCTCCTATAGTGAAATGTTTAGGTCACACACACATACACATAAGAAAGTCAAGTGTCTAAAAGACAATCTGCTATTTTATGTACTCAGGTAGCATTTAGTAACACGTAACTAAACAAGAATGAAGTACGTGTATTAAAAGTATCTGAGGAGTGATTGTATGATCAACTTTCCTCCTCATCATGGAGGATGACAACTAGGCATTTCTGTGCTGTATGGATGTAAGATTAACACAGGCCACTTTGAGGGGAGATGTACACTAAGATCATCAGGGCAAGACGTTCCTGGAGATGAACTCAAGTCACTCACTTTCTCTCTTTCCTTCCCTTTCTCCCTATTTTCATCTCATCTTTATTAGACTCTTTCCTTCCTGATGAGTATGTGATCTGTCTTCACAAAAAGATAAAAAAGCCATTAACTCACCACATTCCAAATAAATTCCACAGAGAACTGCAATGGGTGGAATAGCTAACTACCAGTGTCTACCTTAGGAAAAGTCCTTTGTGCCATGACAAGTTATGCATTCCCAAAAGGCTGCACTGAGCACAGTTGGATCAGGTGCATTTCCAGTGCACTCAGCGCCTATTCGGGCACATAGGAAACAGGAAACAGCGCTGTTTCACCGAGACTTGGAGGGGAGGGGCACTCTCAGGCAGAGAAGGATGCCAGACATGGCAGCTTCAAGACTGCTGTGTCCAACACAAAAATCTAAGGGACAGATTCCACTCTCGTCACTTCCAACAAATTTTAATAGTCTCTTACAGCAAGTATTTTATAGTTTTGTGTTTCCTCTCATTACAAACAAAAACGCATACTTCATTTTTTAAAAAATATAGAAGTTAAAGGTAAGTAAAAGTCATAGCCTGTAATTCTATTGCTGAATTATCCTCCAAAAAGTTTATGCTGCTCTAGATGCCTACAGATTGTATTTTCCCCAAATGATCAATTTTAATAGGCTTTACTTTTAAGCGTTAAATGTTTGATCAAAATAATATAAAATATAAATGTAAAAATTATAAATAATAAACCTGTGAAAAATACCCAATTTTGTTCTCTTGTGGATTGCTTAGGCATAACAACTTTTTCTTTTTGACTTGTAAAAGGTCTATTTATTATAATGATATTGATCCATTATCTGACATTACAGCAGCATGTAAAGTCAAGTGTCTAAAAGACAATCTGCTATTTTATGTACTCAGGTAGCATTTAGTAACACGTAACTAAACAAGAATGAAGTACGTGTATTAAAAGTATCTGAGGAGTGATTGTATGATCAACTTTCCTCCTCATCATGGAGGATGACAACTAGGCATTTCTGTGCTGTATGGATGTAAGATTAACACAGGCCACTTTGAGGGGAGATGTACACTAAGATCATCAGGGCAAGACGTTCCTGGAGATGAACTCAAGTCACTCACTTTCTCTCTTTCCTTCCCTTTCTCCCTATTTTCATCTCATCTTTATTAGACTCTTTCCTTCCTGATGAGTATGTGATCTGTCTTCACAAAAAGATAAAAAAGCCATTAACTCACCACATTCCAAATAAATTCCACAGAGAACTGCAATGGGTGGAATAGCTAACTACCAGTGTCTACCTTAGGAAAAGTCCTTTGTGCCATGACAAGTTATGCATTCCCAAAAGGCTGCACTGAGCACAGTTGGATCAGGTGCATTTCCAGTGCACTCAGCGCCTATTCGGGCACATAGGAAACAGGAAACAGCGCTGTTTCACCGAGACTTGGAGGGGAGGGGCACTCTCAGGCAGAGAAGGATGCCAGACATGGCAGCTTCAAGACTGCTGTGTCCAACACAAAAATCTAAGGGACAGATTCCACCCCGTCACTTCCAACAAATTTTAATAGTCTCTTACAGCAAGTATTTTATAGTTTTGTGTTTCCTCTCATTACAAACAAAAACGCATACTTCATTTTTTAAAAAATATAGAAGTTAAAGGTAAGTAAAAGTCATAGCCTGTAATTCTATTGCTGAATTATCCTCCAAAAAGTTTATGCTGCTCTAGATGCCTACAGATTGTATTTTCCCCAAATGATCAATTTTAATAGGCTTTACTTTTAAGCGTTAAATGTTTGATCAAAATAATATAAAATATAAATGTAAAAATTATAAATAATAAACCTGTGAAAAATACCCAATTTTGTTCTCTTGTGGATTGCTTAGGCATAACAACTTTTTCTTTTTGACTTGTAAAAGGTCTATTTATTATAATGATATTGATCCATTATCTGACATTACAGCAGCATGTACTCTTCACAATTTCTCATTTACCCTCTGATTTATTTATTACAAAAAGAATCTTAAACTTTTATGTAGTCAAATAAGCCTGTTCTGTTATGAATTTTGTCTTTATCATGTTAAAGAAATATTCTATTTTTCTGAGCATATTAGGAATCACTTAAATTTTATCTAACACCTTTCACATATATTAAAGTAATATATGAACTTATAAGTGCATGATTCCTAAGTGTACAGTTCAATGAGTTTCCATAGGTACATCAGTTTTGTAACCAGCACCCAATTTGAGAAAGAGAATATTCCCCGCATTAGAAAAACACCTCCAAGTTCCCCTCCAACACTACCCTGAACAAGGGAAATCAACATCCTGACTCTAAGACCACAGTTCTGCCTACTTTTGTACTCAGGTAAAACATTTTATTTCCTCCCTCAATAAAAGCAAATTTGTAAACTGATTAGATAATAAATTTAAAAAATCAGAATTTAAATACTGAATGAGTAATTGAAATATTTTCACAAAGAAAACACCAGGCTTAGACAAGTTTGCAAAATGAACTATAGTAGGTATTTCAGGAACAGGCTATCCCAACCTTCTAACATTTTCTAGAAACTAGAAAAAGAACAAAACATCTCAACCTATTTTACAGATACTCCAAAATTGGAAAGCAAAGCACATCAAAAGAAAGAAAAAGTAAAAGTAAATTAGAAGCACTTGAATTTGATGAAGAGATACAACAATTCTGACTAAAATATCCTAGACTGATTACAAACAAAAGCATACTTCATTTTTAAAAATATAGAAGTTAAAGGTAAGTAAAAGTCATAGCCTGTAATTCTATTGCTGAATTATCCTCCAAAAAGTTTATGCTGCTCTAGATGCCTACAGATTGTATTTTCCCCAAATGATCAATTTTAATAGGCTTTACTTTTAAGCGTTAAATGTTTGATCAAAATAATATAAAATATAAATGTAAAAATTATAAATAATAAACCTGTGAAAAATACCCAATTTTGTTCTCTTGTGGATTGCTTAGGCATAACAACTTTTTCTTTTTGACTTGTAAAAGGTCTATTTATTATAATGATATTGATCCATTATCTGACATTACAGCAGCATGTACTCTTCACAATTTCTCATTTACCCTCTGATTTATTTATTACAAAAAGAATCTTAAACTTTTATGTAGTCAAATAAGCCTGTTCTGTTATGAATTTTGTCTTTATCATGTTAAAGAAATATTCTATTTTTCTGAGCATATTAGGAATCACTTAAATTTTATCTAACACCTTTCACATATATTAAAGTAATATATGAACTTATAAGTGCATGATTCCTAAGTGTACAGTTCAATGAGTTTCCATAGGTACATCAGTTTTGTAACCAGCACCCAATTTGAGAAAGAGAATATTCCCCGCATTAGAAAAACACCTCCAAGTTCCCCTCCAACACTACCCTGAACAAGGGAAATCAACATCCTGACTCTAAGACCACAGTTCTGCCTACTTTTGTACTCAGGTAAAACATTTTATTTCCTCCCTCAATAAAAGCAAATTTGTAAACTGATTAGATAATAAATTTAAAAAATCAGAATTTAAATACTGAATGAGTAATTGAAATATTTTCACAAAGAAAACACCAGGCTTAGACAAGTTTGCAAAATGAACTATAGTAGGTATTTCAGGAACAGGCTATCCCAACCTTCTAACATTTTCTAGAAACTAGAAAAAGAACAAAACATCTCAACCTATTTTACAGATACTCCAAAATTGGAAAGCAAAGCACATCAAAAGAAAGAGAAAAAGTAAAAGTAAATTAGAAGCACTTGAATTTGATGAAGAGATACAACAATTCTGACTAAAATATCCTAGACTGAATCTAAAATTCTATGTAAAAAAAGTACACTATATCATGATCAGTGTAATTTTTTTTTTTTTTGGTGGGGGGGGCGGGTTGGGGAGGGAGGAGAGCGGGTGGGCCACTTCCAGTGGTCTTTCATCCATCTATTCTCATCCATCTTTGTTCCTTTGGCTCGTGTGGGCCTCCCATCCCGGTGGCCTCTGTCATCGCAGAGCACCGGCTCTGGGCGCATGCACGCCAGAGCTCCGGCTCGGTAATTGGACACATTGGTCCAGCCGCTCCACAGCACGTGGGATCTTCCCAGGCCAGGGAGCAAACCGGCGCCCCTTGCACTGCAAGGCGGTGTCCTTACCCACTCGACCACCAGGGAAGCCCCTGATCAGTGTAATTTTATCCCAATTCTTTAACACTTTCTTGATATCGGAAAATCATTAAATTCACACATTAGCAAATTAGAGGAGAAAAACTTAGCAATCTCAACAGTGCAGGAAACAAAGTGTTTAATGAAACTCAACGTGTATTCATGATAGAAACTTTGTGTAAATTCAGAATTTGGAAGAAAAACCTTCTAAGATAAAAGTAAATTTATAAAACTCCCATAATGAATATAATAATTGACAACAGATTTTTTAAATAACAAAGAAATTTCTTTACAATTACAAATATAATTAGCATATCACTGCTCTTCTCATAATTTACCTGGAGATTCTGTAGAAATATAGAAACAGAAGAAGAGATGATAGTAGAAAGATTATTTTAAAAAGCTAATATTTTCAGTAGATATAGTTAGCAATGTAATAAATCAAAGGAAACTCAAAAAAAATGTTTCAATAAAAAAGAGAGACTTACATAGAGAACAGACTTATGGACACTGGGGAGAAGGAAGAGTGGGTGAGAGATATGGAAAGAGTAACATGGAGCCCTATACTAGCACATATGAAAGAGATAACTATTGGCAAGGTGGGTTAGGGACAAGCAAAGCAAGAGTATTTCAGGAACAGGCTATCCCAATTAACATTTTCTAGAAACTAGAAAAAGAACAAAACATCTCAACCTATTTTACAGATACTCCAAAATTGGAAAGCAAAGCACATCAAAAGAGAAAAAGTAAAAGTAAATTAGAAGCACTTGAATTTGATGAAGAGATACAACAATTCTGACTAAAATATCCTAGACTGAATCTAAAATTCTATGTAAAAAAAGTACACTATATCATGATCAGTGTAATTTTTTTTTTTTTTGGTGGGGGGGGCGGGTTGGGGAGGGAGGAGAGCGGGTGGGCCACTTCCAGTGGTCTTTCATCCATCTATTCTCATCCATCTTTGTTCCTTTGGCTCGTGTGGGCCTCCCATCCCGGTGGCCTCTGTCATCGCAGAGCACCGGCTCTGGGCGCATGCACGCCAGAGCTCCGGCTCGGTAATTGGACACATTGGTCCAGCCGCTCCACAGCACGTGGGATCTTCCCAGGCCAGGGAGCAAACCGGCGCCCCTTGCACTGCAAGGCGGTGTCCTTACCCACTCGACCACCAGGGAAGCCCCTGATCAGTGTAATTTTATCCCAATTCTTTAACACTTTCTTGATATCGGAAAATCATTAAATTCACACATTAGCAAATTAGAGGAGAAAAACTTAGCAATCTCAACAGTGCAGGAAACAAAGTGTTTAATGAAACTCAACGTGTATTCATGATAGAAACTTTGTGTAAATTCAGAATTTGGAAGAAAAACCTTCTAAGATAAAAGTAAATTTATAAAACTCCCATAATGAATATAATAATTGACAACAGATTTTTTAAATAACAAAGAAATTTCTTTACAATTACAAATATAATTAGCATATCACTGCTCTTCTCATAATTTACCTGGAGATTCTGTAGAAATATAGAAACAGAAGAAGAGATGATAGTAGAAAGATTATTTTAAAAAGCTAATATTTTCAGTAGATATAGTTAGCAATGTAATAAATCAAAGGAAACTCAAAAAAAATGTTTCAATAAAAAAGAGAGACTTACATAGAGAACAGACTTATGGACACTGGGGAGAAGGAAGAGTGGGTGAGAGATATGGAAAGAGTAACATGGAGCCCTATACTAGCACATATGAAAGAGATAACTATTGGCAATGTGCTGTGGGTTAAGGGATCTTATGCATGTTAACTGCATCCAAAAAACATCTTCACTGAAAAACTCAGAATAATGTTTGACTAAATATCTGTACAAGTTGACATATAAAATTTATCATTTTTTCTCAAGAAAAGCTCACAAGCATAAACTTCCCTTAGATCCTGCGTGTTCAAGATAGTTTTTCTGACTTCAGTCCCTGAAGAATAGCTTGTGTGTGTGTGCCTGCACATGCTCAGTCATGTCTAACTCTTTGTAACTCCATGGACTATAGCCTGCCAGGCTCCTCTGTCCATGGAATTCTCCAGGCAAGAAGACTAGAGTGGGTTGCCATTTTCTTTTTCAAGGGATCTTCCAGACCCAGAGATCAAACCTGCATCTCCAGTATCTCTTGCATTGGCAGCCTGAGAAACCTGAAGGACAGCTTACCTGGCTATTATATTAATTTCATTGGTTCATTAATTCCTTGTACATCTTATAGACATTGCTAAATTCTTCTGATAAAATGTTGATGCTGGGCTTCCCTGGTGGTCCAGTGGGTAAGGACACCACCTTGCAGCGCAAGGGGCGCCAGTTCGATCCCTGGCCTGGGAAGATCCCATGTGCTGCAGAGTGGCTGGACCAATGTGTCCAACTACAGAGCCGGAGCTCTGGAGTGCATTGTGCCCAGAGCCAGTGCTCTGCAGTGACATAGGCCACTGCGGTGGGAGGCCCATCCAAACATGGTGCAGAGTGGCAATTACGAATTGAAAAATTAATAAGTAAATTTATAAAACTCCCATAATGAATATAATAATTGACAACAGATTTTTTAAATAACAAAGAAATTTCTTTACAATTACAAATATAATTAGCATATCACTGCTCTTCTCATAATTTACCTGGAGATTCTGTAGAAATATAGAAACAGAAGAAGAGATGATAGTAGAAAGATTATTTTAAAAGCTAATATTTTCAGTAGATATAGTTAGCAATGTAATAAATCAAAGGAAACTCAAAAAAAATGTTTCAATAAAAAAGAGAGACTTACATAGAGAACAGACTTATGGACACTGGGGAGAAGGAAGAGTGGGTGAGAGATATGGAAAGAGTAACATGGAGCCCTATACTAGCACATATGAAAGAGATAACTATTGGCAATGTGCTGTGGGTTAAGGGATCTTATGCATGTTAACTGCATCCAAAAAACATCTTCACTAAAAAACTCAGAATAATGTTTGACTAAATATCTGTACAAGTTGACATATAAAATTTATCATTTTTTCTCAAGAAAAGCTCACAAGCATAAACTTCCCTTAGATCCTGCGTGTTCAAGATAGTTTTTCTGACTTCAGTCCCTGAAGAATAGCTTGTGTGTGTGTGCCTGCACATGCTCAGTCATGTCTAACTCTTTGTAACTCCATGGACTATAGCCTGCCAGGCTCCTCTGTCCATGGAATTCTCCAGGCAAGAAGACTAGAGTGGGTTGCCATTTTCTTTTTCAAGGGATCTTCCAGACCCAGAGATCAAACCTGCATCTCCAGTATCTCTTGCATTGGCAGCCTGAGAAACCTGAAGGACAGCTTACCTGGCTATTATATTAATTTCATTGGTTCATTAATTCCTTGTACATCTTATAGACATTGCTAAATTCTTCTGATAAAATGTTGATGCTGGGCTTCCCTGGTGGTCCAGTGGGTAAGGACACCACCTTGCAGCGCAAGGGGCGCCAGTTCGATCCCTGGCCTGGGAAGATCCCATGTGCTGCAGAGTGGCTGGACCAATGTGTCCAACTACAGAGCCGGAGCTCTGGAGTGCATTGTGCCCAGAGCCAGTGCTCTGCAGTGACATAGGCCACTGCGATGGGAGGCCCATACAGGCCAAAGAACAAAGAAACAAATTAAAAAGATGGATGAAAATGGATAAATGAAAGACCAATAGAAGTGGCCAAAAAAAGAAAATGCTGCTGCTGAGAGGTCAGATGACAACATGTTTTGTTTTCCTTTGAAAAAACTTAGACCTTTTGTCAGAAGCCCAGAGAAGTTTATGTTTAGCGTCTAGTTAATACCAGGATGTGCTCCAAGTTGACAATTCACTGTACAGATTCAGTCTTCTATAATTTCAGGAAGATTTCCTTGAATTATATTATGAAATATTGGTCCTGTTCCATTTTTTCTTTTTTAGGGTTTTATACATTATTAGATTTACTTTAACTGAGAGTCATAAAAACTCTCAATCTTCCACAGATTTTTTGGTTCTCTTTTTCCTTATATCTCCATGATTTTCTTGACCTTCCTCATTTCTATCATCTGTGCCCCTGAATTATATACATTTATTTCATTTTTATTTTTTGGTTGATCCCTGTGTGTCAGTAGTTCATCCTCCTTTCTGAGATGACTTCTCCTTTCTGAAAATGTTTTCAGATTCTTTCAGACAGTCCATTGTATATTCTTGCTGTTTAATCCACTTCTTCTGAGTTTTTGCATTTCTGCCTTGTAATGGCTTTTTACATTTTGAATGCTTATTTTTATTTGTTTTATTTTTGTTTCAATTTTCTTGGACCTTGTGGCAGCATTCCTTTTGTGTACTTTTATCTGCAAAACAATTTATAACTTTATTATCTACTTGCTTCTTTATATCTGGGGAATTTGTACATTAGTTTTGGCTTATTGTCTTTTATTTTTTTGCCTCTTTTTTATTTTTATATTTATTTTCATCCACCTTTTATTCTTTGGCCTGTTTGGGCCTCCCACTGCAGTGACCTCTCTTGCTGCAGAGCACCAGCTCTGGGCACATGCGCTCTAGAGTGCTGGCTCGTAATTGGACACACCACCAGCTGCTCCGTGGCATGTGGTATCTTCCCAGACCAAGGATCGAATGTAAGGTGGACTCTTTACCCACTGGACCACCAGGGGAGCCCTGTTTTTTCCTTTTAAAGAAGTTAAATATGTCTAGTTTAGTCAGAAGGGGGATTTATGGAGTGAGGTACAGGAGATGATTGAAGTGGCTTTTCTGGTTTCTCAGCTCAAGGTTTCCCCTTTTCGTTGTTACAACAAAATGACGTTGTTTTACTCTATGGTAGCCTTTTTTTGGTTAGCTTTTTTCTGATTCTTCTTTCCTATCAGTGATTAAAAGCTTACTTTTTAATCACTGGCTGCTGCTTTCAAAGGACATCTCCAATTTCCAGGTTGCTCCTTTTCCTACACAAGAATTGATGCCTCCCTGAAACTTATCAATTCCAGTACAGGCACTTTGAAGTCTGTTCCGTTCAACCCTCCATGTGAGTCCTCTGAACTACCCACTTTTGCTTTCAGCAATTCCCTTCGATAGGACTCTCTCCTTTGTATATTAAGGTTATATATATACTGATGTTATCTGGCTTCCCTGTTGGCTCAGATGGTAGAGAATCTGCTCGCAATGCAGGAAACCTGGGTTTGATCCCCGGGTTAGGAAGATCCCCTGGAGAAGGGAAAGGTGACCCATTCCAGTATTCTTGCCTGGAAAATCCCATGGCTTGTCCATGGGTCTCAGTGAGTTGGACATGACTGAGTGATTTCACTTATCTGACCTCTGCCACTTTTCTTACATGTGCATGCCTCTGTACTTAAAATTTTTCTGTGTGATTTTTTTCTGTATTCTATGAAACACTGGGGTTCAGGCAACAACTCTGCCTCTCGTATGTATTTTTCCTAATTCCACTCAAATTGAAGCTTATAGTCTTCTCAGTCTCCCAGTTACATGTGGAAGTCAGGTGTAAGAGTCTCAGTTTTATTCCTTTTACAATATGTGGATTTTAATAGGAGGTTTCAGGTAATTCCAATGTAGGTGGCTACCACCATCCCAGGGAGCCTAAAATGCCTAGATTTATTCAGCTTCATTTAAATGATAAAATTCAAAATATTTAGAATGAAATACAGGTGATTCTCTGTATTAATTTAGGATATGGAAGATAATTCTTTCACAAAACTTTCTCTAGATAATTCCATTATGAGCTTCCCACTGGACCACCAGGGGAGCCCTGTTTTTCCTTTTAAAGAAGTTAAATATGTCTAGTTTAGTCAGAAGGGGGATTTATGGAGTGAGGTACAGGAGATGATTGAAGTGGCTTTTCTGGTTTCTCAGCTCAAGGTTTCCCCTTTTCGTTGTTACAACAAAATGACGTTGTTTTACTCTATGGTAGCCTTTTTTTGGTTAGCTTTTTTCTGATTCTTCTTTCCTATCAGTGATTAAAAGCTTACTTTTTAATCACTGGCTGCTGCTTTCAAAGGACATCTCCAATTTCCAGGTTGCTCCTTTTCCTACACAAGAATTGATGCCTCCCTGAAACTTATCAATTCCAGTACAGGCACTTTGAAGTCTGTTCCGTTCAACCCCTCCATGTGAGTCCTCTGAACTACCCACTTTTGCTTTCAGCAATTCCCTTCGATAGGACTCTCTCCTTTGTATATTAAGGTTATATATATACTGATGTTATCTGGCTTCCCTGTTGGCTCAGATGGTAGAGAATCTGCTCGCAATGCAGGAAACCTGGGTTTGATCCCCGGGTTAGGAAGATCCCCTGGAGAAGGGAAAGGTGACCCATTCCAGTATTCTTGCCTGGAAAATCCCATGGCTTGTCCATGGGTCTCAGTGAGTTGGACATGACTGAGTGATTTCACTTATCTGACCTCTGCCACTTTTCTTACATGTGCATGCCTCTGTACTTAAAATTTTTCTGTGTGATTTTTTTCTGTATTCTATGAAACACTGGGGTTCAGGCAACAACTCTGCCTCTCGTATGTATTTTTCCTAATTCCACTCAAATTGAAGCTTATAGTCTTCTCAGTCTCCCAGTTACATGTGGAAGTCAGGTGTAAGAGTCTCAGTTTTATTCCTTTTACAATATGTGGATTTTAATAGGAGGTTTCAGGTAATTCCAATGTAGGTGGCTACCACCATCCCAGGGAGCCTAAAATGCCTAGATTTATTCAGCTTCATTTAAATGATAAAATTCAAAATATTTAGAATGAAATACAGGTGATTCTCTGTATTAATTTAGGATATGGAAGATAATTCTTTCACAAAACTTTCTCTAGATAATTCCATTATGAGTCTTCTCAGGCTGCCTAAGATTGACCAAAATTAACAAAAATTAATTTTTTCTGAGTTCTGGAAGCTATAAGCCCAAGATTAGTGGATCATCATGGTGATATTCTGGTGAAGGCTCTCTTTCCAGTTTATAAACAGATGACTTCTTACTGTGACCTTTCATGACAGAAAGAGAGAAGGAGAGACAGAAACTCAGAAACTTGCTGACGCCTCTTTCTTTAAAGGCATTAATCCCATCATGAGGGCCCCACCCTGTGACCTCATGGAAACCTAATTATCTCCCAAAGGCCCTTCTCTCCAAATATCACATTGGAGACTGGGAACTCATCAAATTAATTTGAGGCTGGGGGACACACAAGCCAGTCAAAGTGGAAGTCATATGGGGGAGACTGAAAATTCCACCATGTTAAATTTTTGTTTATCAAATGTCATCATAATCAGACTAAAAATAAGATAAACAATTAGAAAGAAATATGTCCAATACTGATTAAAGACTGGTATCCAAAATACATAAAGAATATCAAGGAATCAGTGGAGAAATGACAAAAAAATCTGGCAGCAAAACAAGCAAAGATATAATAAGTATTTCATAAACAAAATACCATGATCAATGAACATATGAAACAAATTCGAGACCTCATTTAATGTAATCCATGTAGACTTCATTCATGTAATCAAGGAAATACTAAGTAAAACCACAATAAAGCTTGTTATTTTTTTTCTGTATTCTATGAAACACTGGGGTTCAGGCAACAACTCTGCCTCTCGTATGTATTTTTCCTAATTCCACTCAAATTGAAGCTTATAGTCTTCTCAGTCTCCCAGTTACATGTGGAAGTCAGGTGTAAGAGTCTCAGTTTTATTCCTTTTACAATATGTGGATTTTAATAGGAGGTTTCAGGTAATTCCAATGTAGGTGGCTACCACCATCCCAGGGAGCCTAAAATGCCTAGATTTATTCAGCTTCATTTAAATGATAAAATTCAAAATATTTAGAATGAAATACAGGTGATTCTCTGTATTAATTTAGGATATGGAAGATAATTCTTTCACAAAACTTTCTCTAGATAATTCCATTATGAGTCTTCTCAGGCTGCCTAAGATTGACCAAAATTAACAAAAATTAATTTTTTCTGAGTTCTGGAAGCTATAAGCCCAAGATTAGTGGATCATCATGGTGATATTCTGGTGAAGGCTCTCTTTCCAGTTTATAAACAGATGACTTCTTACTGTGACCTTTCATGACAGAAAGAGAGAAGGAGAGACAGAAACTCAGAAACTTGCTGACGCCTCTTTCTTTAAAGGCATTAATCCCATCATGAGGGCCCCACCCTGTGACCTCATGGAAACCTAATTATCTCCCAAAGGCCCTTCTCTCCAAATATCACATTGGAGACTGGGAACTCATCAAATTAATTTGAGGCTGGGGGACACACAAGCCAGTCAAAGTGGAAGTCATATGGGGGAGACTGAAAAATTCCACCATGTTAAATTTTTGTTTATCAAATGTCATCATAATCAGACTAAAAATAAGATAAACAATTAGAAAGAAATATGTCCAATACTGATTAAAGACTGGTATCCAAAATACATAAAGAATATCAAGGAATCAGTGGAGAAATGACAAAAAAATCTGGCAGCAAAACAAGCAAAGATATAATAAGTATTTCATAAACAAAATACCATGATCAATGAACATATGAAACAAATTCGAGACCTCATTTAATGTAATCCATGTAGACTTCATTCATGTAATCAAGGAAATACTAAGTAAAACCACAATAAATATAAATATATACCCACAAAAATCAGCAAAAATGTTTCATAAGCCAGGCAATGGGCAACGAAAAGAAATGAGCTATCACGTCACAGAAAGACACGGATGTGTCAGAAGTCAAGATAGTCTGTATCATGGAGGCGAGGGTGGACAGGAACAGTAATGAGATACAAGGCTAGTTTGTAGGAGAATATCTTATTTTTCAATCTATGTGTTGATTACACAGCTGTAGGCAGTAATTCCCCTTGTAAAAATTTATTGAGTAGTAAAGTATGATTTATGTATTTTATATGTATGTTATACAATAAATAATGTCAATGATTTTTAAGTTAATGTTTAAAAAGAAATAAAGTAGAAATCTATGAATCCCCAAGGCTGGAAAGAAAAAAAAAAAAAAGCTTATAAATCCAATAAGAAATAATACAGAGGAGCAAAAAAGAATCAGGTAAAAGTAAATATAAAAAATATGACATTAATGATTTTAGGTAAGCCAGTAATCACATGTTAAGTTGGGGGAAATATATTCTTACAGGATTTATAAGAGATGTTTTTAAACAACATGACAAGGAAAAAATTTAAATCAATATACTACAAAAATGCTAGCATAAGGAAAGTAACAGTGGCAGTTAAGACCATAAAACAAAAAAGAATTCATTTCAAAAATGTAATCAAAAACAAGAGGGTAACTGTACATTGACGTATAAGTAGCCCACAAAATAATAGTAATAATATTTAATTGTATGTGACAGCTTTATCTTTTTTTCGGTGAGAGCATAGAAGTTCTGCTTTCTTTGAAAGTATTTAGTGCCCACTGACCCAGACTAAAAATAAGATAAACAATTAGAAAGAAATATGTCCAATACTGATTAAAGACTGGTATCCAAAATACATAAAGAATATCAAGGAATCAGTGGAGAAATGACAAAAAAATCTGGCAGCAAAACAAGCAAAGATATAATAAGTATTTCATAAACAAAATACCATGATCAATGAACATATGAAACAAATTCGAGACCTCATTTAATGTAATCCATGTAGACTTCATTCATGTAATCAAGGAAATACTAAGTAAAACCACAATAAATATAAATATATACCCACAAAAATCAGCAAAAATGTTTCATAAGCCAGGCAATGGGCAACGAAAAGAAATGAGCTATCACGTCACAGAAAGACACGGATGTGTCAGAAGTCAAGATAGTCTGTATCATGGAGGCGAGGGTGGACAGGAACAGTAATGAGATACAAGGCTAGTTTGTAGGAGAATATCTTATTTTTCAATCTATGTGTTGATTACACAGCTGTAGGCAGTAATTCCCCTTGTAAAAATTTATTGAGTAGTAAAGTATGATTTATGTATTTTATATGTATGTTATACAATAAATAATGTCAATGATTTTTAAGTTAATGTTTAAAAAGAAATAAAGTAGAAATCTATGAATCCCCAAGGCTGGAAAGAAAAAAAAAAAAAAGCTTATAAATCCAATAAGAAATAATACAGAGGAGCAAAAAAGAATCAGGTAAAAGTAAATATAAAAAATATGACATTAATGATTTTAGGTAAGCCAGTAATCACATGTTAAGTTGGGGGAAATATATTCTTACAGGATTTATAAGAGATGTTTTTAAACAACATGACAAGGAAAAAATTTAAATCAATATACTACAAAAATGCTAGCATAAGGAAAGTAACAGTGGCAGTTAAGACCATAAAACAAAAAAGAATTCATTTCAAAAATGTAATCAAAAACAAGAGGGTAACTGTACATTGACGTATAAGTAGCCCACAAAAATAATAGTAATAATATTTAATTGTATGTGACAGCTTTATCTTTTTTTTTTCGGTGAGAGCATAGAAGTTCTGCTTTCTTTGGACCAACTTGTTTGAGGTTTAAGATTGCCCAGCTGATAGCACTTCTTCTCTTCACATGTTTTGAACCAATTCAGAAATTGAAAAAGAGTCAGACATATGAGACTAAATTGGCAAAGCTGATATTGCGGGAAATGGACTTTTCCTGTGGACACATAGGAGAGCGAATCCTGTTAACAGACACTCATACCGAATCAGTCACCAGCATCATTAAACACTGCAGACCTGTAAAGGCAGGTTCTCTACTGCCACACTCGTTACATATCCACGAGCCACAGTGCAGATGCCGTCCCTACAGAACAGGCAGTAATGAAAAAAGGAACGGAGAAACAGAACTGTGCATGTCTAGGGAATCCCCAAATCAACAATTACTGAAGTTGCTCCCCCAGAAGGGAAGGAGTAAGAGAGGCAGAAGAAGGTCAGTGGTGATTTGGTAATGATTAGGGTTCCACTTGGAAGAGCCTGCTGTCTGTCACAAACATATACACTCCTTTTCTTTAATATTAACTTTTTTCAAAAATCATAGTTTTTACTGGGCAGATGGATATTTGGACTTCCCAGGTAGCTCAGCTGGTAAAGAATCTGCCTGCAATGCAGGAGACCCCAGTTTGATTTCTGAGTTGGGAGGATCCCCTGGCGGAGGGCATGGCAATCCACTTCAGTATTCCTGCCTGGACAATTCCACAGACAGAAGAGCCTGGTGGGCTTCACTGCATGTGTTGCAAATTCAACTAGATACTACATTTGCAAACTCTTCCCTGCAAATTGATAGGGACGTATAACCAAGTTCTGGCCAATGGAATAAAAGTAAAAGAAAGTATTGCCACAGGCTGATCAAGTCTTTCCGTGTTTGTACGCCACTAGCTGGGAGAGGGTGAAAACTTTAAACTCAGAGTTGTAGTAGTCCTGCAGTAAGCAGCTCTGCTGTCCAGCTCTGCCTCCCCATAGTGGAACGTCACAGTAACTTACATTTGTAATCAAAAACAAGAGGGTAACTGTACATTGACGTATAAGTAGCCCACAAAAATAATAGTAATAATATTTAATTGTATGTGACAGCTTTATCTTTTTTTTTCGGTGAGAGCATAGAAGTTCTGCTTTCTTTGGACCAACTTGTTTGAGGTTTAAGATTGCCCAGCTGATAGCACTTCTTCTCTTCACATGTTTTGAACCAATTCAGAAATTGAAAAAGAGTCAGACATATGAGACTAAATTGGCAAAGCTGATATTGCGGGAAATGGACTTTTCCTGTGGACACATAGGAGAGCGAATCCTGTTAACAGACACTCATACCGAATCAGTCACCAGCATCATTAAACACTGCAGACCTGTAAAGGCAGGTTCTCTACTGCCACACTCGTTACATATCCACGAGCCACAGTGCAGATGCCGTCCCTACAGAACAGGCAGTAATGAAAAAAGGAACGGAGAAACAGAACTGTGCATGTCTAGGGAATCCCCAAATCAACAATTACTGAAGTTGCTCCCCCAGAAGGGAAGGAGTAAGAGAGGCAGAAGAAGGTCAGTGGTGATTTGGTAATGATTAGGGTTCCACTTGGAAGAGCCTGCTGTCTGTCACAAACATATACACTCCTTTTCTTTAATATTAACTTTTTTCAAAAATCATAGTTTTTACTGGGCAGATGGATATTTGGACTTCCCAGGTAGCTCAGCTGGTAAAGAATCTGCCTGCAATGCAGGAGACCCCAGTTTGATTTCTGAGTTGGGAGGATCCTGGCGGAGGGCATGGCAATCCACTTCAGTATTCCTGCCTGGACAATTCCACAGACAGAAGAGCCTGGTGGGCTTCACTGCATGTGTTGCAAATTCAACTAGATACTACATTTGCAAACTCTTCCCTGCAAATTGATAGGGACGTATAACCAAGTTCTGGCCAATGGAATAAAAGTAAAAGAAAGTATTGCCACAGGCTGATCAAGTCTTTCCGTGTTTGTGTACGCCACTAGCTGGGAGAGGGTGAAAACTTTAAACTCAGAGTTGTAGTAGTCCTGCAGTAAGCAGCTCTGCTGTCCAGCTCTGCCTCCCCCAAGTCACAGTTACAAGACGCTATATTCTAGGCCTGTCTTAGTTATAGCTACTCATCTACTCTCCCAAGTAACACAAAATGAGTACTGCAAGTATAGTGATGTCAACATGGAAACTGAAGAATACTAGGTTAGTTATTCTTCTAACAAGGTAGATAGTGGTGGCAAGATATTAAATGGTGGACAGGTGATAGTATGTCTCATTCTAAGATAAACTGTCATCTTCGATAGGTTGAAAGGTGGACTACATGCACACAGAGTTCTATGATTCTAGCAGAACTTATTAGTGTGTATTGGAAACTGCTAATACTTGAAATAAATTTCAACTCAGGCTCATGAAAAGAGGTATCTCTGAAAACAACAACAACAACAGGCATATCTGGAGGCAAATGCCTTCAAAACCTCAGGTTTACTAAAGGAGCAGGCGCGATGGTAGAGGTGGAGGACCCTGAGCTTGCTTCTTCCACAGATGTAGAAGAACAGAACTACACCAGAACTACAAGGATACACGCAGCAATGATGTCTGAAAATGACCTAAATTTATCTTGCAATCCATATCAGTGTGAAGTAGGTCAGATAGAGAATGGCAAATATCATATGATATCACAGCAGAAAAGATTTTCCACAACCAAAAAGAAAAAACCACGCGAGGCCCAGAGGGAGGGCTGGAGATGTAGTCTGGCCAGTCTGCATCTCACTGCCCACAGTATCAAATGAGCTAGAGTGAAGGGACTCAAAAAAGAGAGAGGAAAACGGTTTCGCTCCCAAAGGCAACAGGATGAGGAGAGGAGTCTAGCAACGGTACCTGGAGAGTTAGAGAGCCATGGACTGTGGTAACTGGTAGAGTGTTCCTGGGGAAACTGAATCCTCAATGAGCAGTGCAGGAATTGAACCACATCACTGCTTTTGCCACAAACCCTTCCAGAAGGTTTAAGAAGGTAGCTAAAGAAAGCTCAGGACCTGAGGCTGAAGATGGAGTCAAAGTGGAAGATTATTTTAAAGTCAGTTTAGGAAATACCAGTTAGATGGGACAATCTCCTCCTTCACTCCAGGTGGTGGGTGGGACTATTTGTGACGCCACTAGCTGGGAGAGGGTGAAAACTTTAAACTCAGAGTTGTAGTAGTCCTGCAGTAAGCAGCTCTGCTGTCCAGCTCTGCCTCCCCCAAGTCACAGTTACAAGACGCTATATTCTAGGCCTGTCTTAGTTATAGCTACTCATCTACTCTCCCAAGTAACACAAAATGAGTACTGCAAGTATAGTGATGTCAACATGGAAACTGAAGAATACTAGGTTAGTTATTCTTCTAACAAGGTAGATAGTGGTGGCAAGATATTAAATGGTGGACAGGTGATAGTATGTCTCATTCTAAGATAAACTGTCATCTTCGATAGGTTGAAAGGTGGACTACATGCACACAGAGTTCTATGATTCTAGCAGAACTTATTAGTGTGTATTGGAAACTGCTAATACTTGAAATAAATTTCAACTCAGGCTCATGAAAAGAGGTATCTCTGAAAACAACAACAACAACAGGCATATCTGGAGGCAAATGCCTTCAAAACCTCAGGTTTACTAAAGGAGCAGGCGCGATGGTAGAGGTGGAGGACCCTGAGCTTGCTTCTTCCACAGATGTAGAAGAACAGAACTACACCAGAACTACAAGGATACACGCAGCAATGATGTCTGAAAATGACCTAAATTTATCTTGCAATCCATATCAGTGTGAAGTAGGTCAGATAGAGAATGGCAAATATCATATGATATCACAGCAGAAAAGATTTTCCACAACCAAAAAGAAAAAACCACGCGAGGCCCAGAGGGAGGGCTGGAGATGTAGTCTGGCCAGTCTGCATCTCACTGCCCACAGTATCAAATGAGCTAGAGTGAAGGGACTCAAAAAAGAGAGAGGAAAACGGTTTCGCTCCCAAAGGCAACAGGATGAGGAGAGGAGTCTAGCAACGGTACCTGGAGAGTTAGAGAGCCATGGACTGTGGTAACTGGTAGAGTGTTCCTGGGGAAACTGAATCCTCAATGAGCAGTGCAGGAATTGAACCACATCACTGCTTTTGCCACAAACCCTTCCAGAAGGTTTAAGAAGGTAGCTAAAGAAAGCTCAGGACCTGAGGCTGAAGATGGAGTCAAAGTGGAAGATTATTTTAAAGTCAGTTTAGGAAATACCAGTTAGATGGGACAATCTCCTCCTTCACTCCAGGTGGTGGGTGGGCAACTGCTCCCCCACCCAGTAAACACAGTGGCTTCTCCCTGCCTCCCACCTGTTTCTCTCCCATCAGGCCCTCCAGTAAAGACTCAAGGCTTATTCTCTGGAGAGTATAGTAGAAGGCCTGTAGACCAGGAAATTGTTGGTATTGCTGAGGAAGCAGGAGGGTTATGTGTGTTTACTCCAGGAGTGTTGAGAACTACAAACTGCTTTTTACATAAACTCTTGGTCTCGTAAAACTGCTATGCATGCATGTATGCTAAGTTGCTTCAGTCGTGTCCAATTCTGTGGCCCACTGGACTGCAGCCAACCATGCTCCTTTGTCCATGGGATTCTCCAAGCAAGAATACTGGAGTGGGTTGCCATTACCTCCTTCAGGGGATATTCCTGACTCAGGGATCGAACCCTCATCTCTTATGTCTCCTGCATTGGCAGGTGGGTTCTTTACTACTAGCACTACCTAGGAAGCCCCTGACACTGCTTTATCTTCTGATTTATTTTTATTTGAATGTATTTAATAAATACATATGCGTACAAAGGCATATTTGCTTTTGACCCATATTGAGACTTCTTTTCCCCATTCACATGCTGGCTTAATCTTTTAAAATAAGTAATTCATTTTGCCTCAACTTATATCTGACACATTTTATACATGTTTTTAGTTCTGCCTTGATGTTATTCTTGTTATCAATTATCTTGCACACAAATATGTGTTCTTTTGCCTTTATGTTCTGTTTCTATGAGATGTGTATCCCATTTCCATTCTTTTTTTTTTTTTTTTTTAGATTTATTTATTTATTTTGGGCGGGGGTCGGGTTGGGGAGGGAGGGGAGCGGCCGGGCCACTTCTATTGATCTTTCATTTCTCTATTTTCATCCGTCTTTGATCTTTGGCTCCTGTGGGCCTCCCATCGTGGTGGCGTCGGTTGTTGCAGAGCGCCAGCTCTGGGCGCATGCGCTCCAGAGCTCCGGCTCGGTAATTGGACACATCGGTCCAGCCGCTCCGCAGCACGTGGGATCTTCCCAGGCCAGGGATCGAACTGGCGCCCCTTGCACTGCAAGGCGGTGTCCTTACCCACTGGACCACCAGGGGAAGCCCCCATTTCCATTCTTTATTAATCTTAAGGCTACGAAAGGCTGTATTAAATTTATCTTGCAATTCATATCAGTGTGAAGTAGGTCAGATAGAGAATGGCAAATATCATATGATATCACTTATATGTAAAAACTAAAAAAAAGATATAAATTTACTTATTTACAAAATAGAAACAAACAAAAAAAAGGACTGTTTTAAGAGAAATGGCTGCAGATGAAGGCATTGAGAAGCCAAGTGAAAGAGTGAAATAATCCAGAGATCAGCAAAAGCAAGGAGCCTACTGTCCCCATCTGCGACTGCAGCCAACCATGCTCCTTTGTCCATGGGATTCTCCAAGCAAGAATACTGGAGTGGGTTGCCATTACCTCCTTCAGGGGATATTCCTGACTCAGGGATCGAACCCTCATCTCTTATGTCTCCTGCATTGGCAGGTGGGTTCTTTACTACTAGCACTACCTAGGAAGCCCCTGACACTGCTTTATCTTCTGATTTATTTTTATTTGAATGTATTTAATAAATACATATGCGTACAAAGGCATATTTGCTTTTGACCCATATTGAGACTTCTTTTCCCCATTCACATGCTGGCTTAATCTTTTAAAATAAGTAATTCATTTTGCCTCAACTTATATCTGACACATTTTATACATGTTTTTAGTTCTGCCTTGATGTTATTCTTGTTATCAATTATCTTGCACACAAATATGTGTTCTTTTGCCTTTATGTTCTGTTTCTATGAGATGTGTATCCCATTTCCATTCTTTTTTTTTTTTTTTTTTTAGATTTATTTATTTATTTTGGGCGGGGGTCGGGTTGGGGAGGGAGGGGAGCGGCCGGGCCACTTCTATTGATCTTTCATTTCTCTATTTTCATCCGTCTTTGATCTTTGGCTCCTGTGGGCCTCCCATCGTGGTGGCGTCGGTTGTTGCAGAGCGCCAGCTCTGGGCGCATGCGCTCCAGAGCTCCGGCTCGGTAATTGGACACATCGGTCCAGCCGCTCCGCAGCACGTGGGATCTTCCCAGGCCAGGGATCGAACTGGCGCCCCTTGCACTGCAAGGCGGTGTCCTTACCCACTGGACCACCAGGGGAAGCCCCCATTTCCATTCTTTATTAATCTTAAGGCTACGAAAGGCTGTATTAAATTTATCTTGCAATTCATATCAGTGTGAAGTAGGTCAGATAGAGAATGGCAAATATCATATGATATCACTTATATGTAAAAACTAAAAAAAAGATATAAATTTACTTATTTACAAAATAGAAACAAACAAAAAAAAGGACTGTTTTAAGAGAAATGGCTGCAGATGAAGGCATTGAGAAGCCAAGTGAAAGAGTGAAATAATCCAGAGATCAGCAAAAGCAAGGAGCCTACTGTCCCCAGGTCAGGGGAGTCAAAGGAGGAGGCGGTGCTGCTGGCCTGGGTCACCTGGGGTAACCAAGGGAGGCCTGTCCAGAGAGGGCTGGAGCCACCAAGGAAACACAGCACCTGCCAGCTATACTGCAGAGAAGCTTACCTTCTTCATTCCTTTCACCTTCCACCAGGGCCTACTGTTGGCTAAACCTCAGCCAGAAAGAAACCCACTGACACAGGGTGTGAACAAGAGTCAGACACAGGGCATTTGGCAGAACAAAGAGCGGACAATGAATGGACCTGAAGGCAGGGCTTTCACTGCCCACTTCCTCCTGACTCAGCATCTGCTCTCACCACCTGCGCAAGTCGTTTCAGTCAACTCTGACTCTGTGACCCTTTGGACCATCACTCGCTCGGCTCCTCTGTCCACGGAATTTTTCAGGCATAAATCCTGAAGTGGGTCGCCAAGTCTTTTTCCAGGGGATCTTCCCAACCCAGGGATCAAACACATGGCTCCTGTGTCTCCTGTGCTGGCAGATGGGATCTTTATCACTAGTGCCACCTGGGAAGCCCCACTCTTATCCTCTAGTTGTATTTAATAACTACACATTTCCACCTAGTGTCAAATGCTTACCTATTGTATAAATATAGATAATATCACCCTCTTATTCCTAAAAAATGGAGACACTGAGAACTGTTCATCACTGAATCAATCACATTCAAGTTTAGGATCTCCAAAATAATCAGTTCTTACCTCTTGGATCTACACATGGCTCCCTATAGATGACAATGTAAAAAAAGTGCTAACATCATATCTCATCCAAAATAATACTGGTCAGAGAAGGGAGGACAGCCACAGAGTAATATATACCTTAAGGTTACATACACAGTTGCTATAACTCTAGAGTCTGTGCCTAGTTCCAAGGCTATGATCTTAAGGTTTTTCTTCCTTTTTCTATTTTGTTTCCCTTATTCCCAACAGTGACTCAGGGGGCTAGTATTTTAAATGGTGGATAATCTAAGTCTTAATTTCTGATGTGTCTGAATACTTGTGTGTTCCCACCTTCACTGGGCTATTCTATACTTCCACTGACTACCAGACATGGAATCACTGGATACCCAAGTATCTAGACAGAGGAGCCTGGCAGGCTATAGTCGAAAAGGTCACAAAGAGTTGGACATGCTGAGTGACTAAGCACATTGAGCCCACTGACAAAGTATCTAGAGGCTTCCCTGTTGGCTCAGTGGTAAGGAATCTGCCTGTGCTGTAAAAGATGCAGGAGAAGTGGGCTCGATCCCTGGATTGGGAAGATCCTCTGGAGATGGATATGGCAACCCACTCCAGTATTCTTGCCAGGAGAATCCCATGGACAGAGGAGCCTGGTGGACTTCAGTCTATGGGGTCATAAACGAGTTGGACAGGACTGAGCAACTAAGCACACAAAGTATCTGGTACATTTGTTATTCCTTAACATGCCAATCTGCAGGATGTCATCAAGGTAGCACCACTCCCCCCACAGCATGATGTTCTAAACATTCAAATGGGGAGTACTGGAGTAGGTTATCATCCACTGGTTACCAGCTCCAGGGGAGGACTCTGTCCTTTGCATCATGGTGTGAGAATTACCAAAACACAGTGTAGTCAAGCACTGAGTGGAGCAATGCTTTGATTACATAGAGAACAGAGCAACATCAGCCTCTGCGGTGGCCATCAGTCCCTCCCTGGGGCCAATTCAGGGCAATATATGCCAGGGCAGAAAGACCCAGTTCCTTCCTGGTGGAGGACAGATGGGACAGTGGGTTGATCAGGTGCTGTATGAAGCACAGACTTCATGAAAAGACAAAAGGGCATTCTCTGAGCCTGGAAAGGGAAAGGCATTTTTATACAAGATAGAAATCTTAAAATAGGCTGTGGACTATTTACGTCTCGGTAGGGCCCAAGGCCCAGTTTTTGGATGAGTGGGGGTGAGGGCAAAAGAATGAGTGTATGAGACTGCCCTTCCCAACAATCAACTTCCCACCAGGCTGTATGAGTAAAGAGATTTGAAATGACTTGACCTTGAGGCGAAAGAGTGGTGGTGCACTTCCTGTCAGATGAAAATGAAGTGCTTCTCATCCTCTGGTTAATCCCTATGAGGTATAGGTTTCCTGCAACATGAAGGCAACAATTTCTCACATACCTATGTGACTCTTCCAGGTAATAGGACTTTGCTGTTCTTTGTGTGAAGAAGCATCTATTTCTCTAGCCCTCAGTTCTGAACCGGCCTTGTCACTTGCATTGACCAATAGAATGCAATAAAATGATACTGTGAGACTTCTAAATGTTGGCTTCAAAAAGTCTTGAAACTTCTTCTCTCAATCTATCTAGTATGACTTGTGAAGAAGTCATATAAATGATACCAGCTCTATGACCACTGTTCATTTTACTGTTTTAGAGGTAAAGGATGGCTTTAAGGCTTTCTCTTGTCCTGCATTACTACCAGAATAGCCAATGTGGACGTGTTTTCAGTGGCCAGGAATGTTTATTCTAACTCTGCATTCAGGATCTGAGAAGATAATCACATAGAGGGTCTGCAGACCTTCTGGGCCCTCTGGCAGATGAACTCAAACTTGCAAAATTGTCAACACAGAAGTGACATTCATCATTTTCACTTGGAGCCCAAACACACTCCCCTGTCTAACCACAAGGGGCTGGGAGATGTGCAGAACCAGATATTTGTTGAGGAGCAAATTCTCTGCCACAACTGTCTAGCAGCCTTTGTTGACAGAAGAAAAAAAATGACCTCAGTATTATTCTTCTTCAAAAGTAGATAACTTTCGTTGATCGTGTTTTGTTTTCTTTGATATTTTATGATATTTTTCTTTGTCTTTGTTGTTTAAATGTTTCCCACGGTGAGTGAAAGTATGGATTTATTTTCATTGATTTTGCTAGGAACACAACCTGCCACCATAAGTCTCTGACTATTTCTTACCTGACTGTTCTCTGAAAGTCACTATCTCTGGATGGTGGTATCAGTGTTCGTGGTGAAAAAAAAAAAGGTGGAAAAAACCAAAGGGCATAGGTGAAAAAGTATTTATGCATACAGATCAAAGCAGCAGAGCAGAAGAAGAAGAATACTTTTTTTTGGTTGCCTCGGACCTTGAATTTCTCAGTCCACTGACACAGTAGGAAAGTTATAAGCTATCTTTCTCCTTTTTTTTTTTAAGTAGCAAGGGAACATCTAAATATGCTACGACATCAAGACAGATTGAGGTTTTTAAAATTTGGTTCTATATGCCTTAGAGGAAGAAAAGATTTTCAGAGCTTCTATCGATAAATTATTTGTACTTTTCAGCTCTATAAGGAATTGTCACATTTTCTTTGCTCATGTGTTCTTTAGTTTTGTGAAAGACTGGAAGAGACTGCATAGACACATACCTTTTGAATGCAGAGCACACCATCCTAATGTAACATATCATTGATCACACTGCACCCTTAAAACAGAGGTGACACTGGCACTTTGAGAACATGAGGACTGGAGTGGCCAAAGTATACTGCTCTGTGACAGTGGAAGTTTCACTAAATGCAGGAGTGTGCTCCAGTCTTGTCAGCTCTCCTATGCCTTCTGGAATATGAAGGATGTCCTAAAGCCTCTCCAGAAACATCAGGCTTACAACTATATTCTCTTCACTGCCTGTCTGTTTCCCTTTCCAGTCCTGAATTCTACATGTCATGGAAGCTGACTGGCACAACATGTGAAAGAAAAAATGAAAAGAAAATGAATGCTTCAAACTGCATGCTTTTTTCAAAGAAGTCTGGAGGATTTATTTCCTCACTGAGAAAGAAAATGAATGTGAACAAGGGAGCTTCCAACCTGTGTATTTTCTTTTTCTGCCCTCCCTATATCCTATCTATTTTCTCATTTCAGCAATTCACAGAGAATAAAGAGAGCCAGAGACAGAAGCTACCGTAGGCTAAAGGAGAATGAGCCATGGAAATGTCTTCTACTGCACACCCGTAAGACTCCAGAACTGACCACAGCTCCTGGCACACCAACATGAACATTTTCTTATGAAAAATAGAGGAAATCAACACTGAATACTCAGGATTAATGCTGAAAGCTGAAGCTCCAATACTTTTACACCTGATGGGAAGAATGACTCATTGGAAAAGATCCTGATGCTGGGAAAGATTGAAGGCAAAAGGAGAAGGGGGCAGCAGAGGACAAGGTGGTTGGATAGCATCAGTCAGGGGACATGGAGCTGAGCAAACTGTGCGAGACAGTGGAGGACAAAGGAGCCTGGTGTGCAGGAGTCCATGGGGTCTCAAAGAGTTCAATATGACTTTCCAACTGAACAATGACAATGAAGGACTTTGCTTATAATTCCTGTACATCAATGGATGGTAATCTGTGTATTCATTTACTATGGATATATCAAGTTGAAATAAGTACCCAGGTCTGATGCATATCTTTTACATTTCTCTGACGACTAACCCATTTTGATATAAGAATGATATCTAAAATACTGTGCTCATGATTTCAATTCACAAGGAGAAAAAGAAAACTACGTTTTTAACAAAAGTGCAAAATTCCTTAATTTTCTGCCATTGCACTTATTATTCACCATGCCCTCACTCAGGCAGGTGGCTCCAAAGGTAAGAAATAGTAGCAAGTCAGATGTAATTTATGAAAAATCATTAGGGGCTTCCCTGGTGGTCCAGCAGTTAAGAATCTGCCTTGCAATACAAGAGACACCAGTTCCAACCCTGGCCCACAAAGATCCCACATGCTGTGAGCAACTGAGCTGGTGAGCTGCAGCTACCAAGCCTGTTGACCTAGCGCCTGTGCTCAGCAACAAGAGAAGCACCACAGTGAGAAGCTGGTGCTCCACAACTAGAGAGTAGCCCCCGCTCCTCAGCAACTAGGGAAAGCCAGTGTGCAACAGCAAAGACTCAACACAGCCTAAATAAATAAACACATATATAAAGTTTAAAAAAAAAATCATCTACTTTATGATAGAATAAGAATCTTTCAAGAAAAGAATGATATTTTCAAAATGTAAAAGCTCTTTTCTCCTGTTTTCAGTTGTTACTTTTATAGTGTCTCACACACAACTGGAGTGAAAAGGAAAACCATCACATTGGAGAACTACAGATTGTTTAAAAATGATATGCATTTTTACTGTCCTGATGTCCAAAAAGTCAATGAACATTTGAGAATATTTATTAGAAATTGGTAATAGATGAATATCACTTACAATTTTCCACTTTCCTATAAAATAGTTATTATAATAAAAAAGTGTGACTTCTCATATTACAATTATTCAAAAATTTTAAAAAACTGTGTTTTACATTTTTTTTAAGTTTAGTTTGACTATTTTGAAAATCTGCAATGTGATTTTCTAAGTTCTTGAAAATGCACATACTCATGTATTATATTCTCCTAAAAGATTTAAGGTAAATTATATTATAGAATCAAGTATCATATAAAAGGACTTTATATCCTAAATTTACCATGAAATGGGATAAAAACATAAGTAACTACACTTAATTATTTCAGGATTCTGATCAAAATGATGAAAGGAATATATAAACAAGACAAAAGGGGCCAGCACTGGAAGGCAGGCAAGGTGCGACTCACACCACAGAATTCAAGAAACAAGTCAGTGCTGAGGAATCCAAAAGAAAAGACACCACTGGAAGGCAATTTAATTTTTTTATTTTTGAGAAAGCAGCACAGTGTTAAAAGGAGGAAGCTAAGGATTTATTGGAAAATCTTAAACCTCCTGTTAATTTTTTTAAAAACTATACAACAGAAATAGGAATTCAGTTAAATCATTTAGTTCAACAGAGCAATGTAGAAATGTTAACTATAAAAGGAATTGAGAAATGAATATTATTCAAGAACAGTGGCCCACAAAGATCCCACATGCTGTGAGCAACTGAGCTGGTGAGCTGCAGCTACCAAGCCTGTTGACCTAGCGCCTGTGCTCAGCAACAAGAGAAGCACCACAGTGAGAAGCTGGTGCTCCACAACTAGAGAGTAGCCCCCGCTCCTCAGCAACTAGGGAAAGCCAGTGTGCAACAGCAAAGACTCAACACAGCCTAAATAAATAAACACATATATAAAGTTTAAAAAAAAAATCATCTACTTTATGATAGAATAAGAATCTTTCAAGAAAAGAATGATATTTTCAAAATGTAAAAGCTCTTTTCTCCTGTTTTCAGTTGTTACTTTTATAGTGTCTCACACACAACTGGAGTGAAAAGGAAAACCATCACATTGGAGAACTACAGATTGTTTAAAAATGATATGCATTTTTACTGTCCTGATGTCCAAAAAGTCAATGAACATTTGAGAATATTTATTAGAAATTGGTAATAGATGAATATCACTTACAATTTTCCACTTTCCTATAAAATAGTTATTATAATAAAAAAGTGTGACTTCTCATATTACAATTATTCAAAAATTTTAAAAAACTGTGTTTTACATTTTTTTTAAGTTTAGTTTGACTATTTTGAAAATCTGCAATGTGATTTTCTAAGTTCTTGAAAATGCACATACTCATGTATTATATTCTCCTAAAAGATTTAAGGTAAATTATATTATAGAATCAAGTATCATATAAAAGGACTTTATATCCTAAATTTACCATGAAATGGGATAAAAACATAAGTAACTACACTTAATTATTTCAGGATTCTGATCAAAATGATGAAAGGAATATATAAACAAGACAAAAGGGGCCAGCACTGGAAGGCAGGCAAGGTGCGACTCACACCACAGAATTCAAGAAACAAGTCAGTGCTGAGGAATCCAAAAGAAAAGACACCACTGGAAGGCAATTTAATTTTTTTATTTTTGAGAAAGCAGCACAGTGTTAAAAGGAGGAAGCTAAGGATTTATTGGAAAATCTTAAACCTCCTGTTAATTTTTTTAAAAACTATACAACAGAAATAGGAATTCAGTTAAATCATTTAGTTCAACAGAGCAATGTAGAAATGTTAACTATAAAAGGAATTGAGAAATGAATATTATTCAAGAACAGAATGTATTAAATGAGCCTTTACTGAATAAAAAAGAACAATCAGGGCTTTCCTGGTGGTCCAGTGGATAAAAGAGTCTGCCTTGCAGTGCAAGAGGCACCAGTTCAATCCCTGGCCCAGGAAGTTCCAACGTGACGAGGAACGGCTGGGCCAGAGTGTCTAATTATGAATCAGCGCTCTGGAGCGCATATGCCCAGAGCCAGTGCTCTACAGAGAGGCCACTGCAATGGGAGTCCCACACGTGCCAAAGAATAAAGATGGATGAAAAATAAACAATGACTTGAAGGCAAAAAAAAAGAAGAAAAAAAGCAATCATATGATTAAAACAGTTATGCCAAAGTGGGAAACTATTTCCTGAAAAGTGAAAACTATTAATTGAAATTATTAAATTAATTGAAAAAATAAAAGTTAGAAAGGTAGAATTAAACTAAGGATAGAAGGATATTTTATTAACACAACCAGGATATCTGTGTAAAAATAATCACTGAACTATATACATGAGAAAAAATTTATGGCTATATCATTAAATTGAGGAACACTAAAAGAATGCTGATGCTTTACAACGGAAAGACAGACATGGACAGTGGACATATGGACATTGTGGGGAAGGAACACTGGGTGAAAGGCATAAAGGAAGTAGCATGAAGGCCTGTACTATCATATGTGAAGGAAATAACTATAGTCATTGCTCTATAAGAAAAATTTTTTGAAATGGGATAAAAACATAAGTAACTACACTTAATTATTTCAGGATTCTGATCAAAATGATGAAAGGAATATATAAACAAGACAAAAGGGGCCAGCACTGGAAGGCAGGCAAGGTGCGACTCACACCACAGAATTCAAGAAACAAGTCAGTGCTGAGGAATCCAAAAGAAAAGACACCACTGGAAGGCAATTTAATTTTTTTATTTTTGAGAAAGCAGCACAGTGTTAAAAGGAGGAAGCTAAGGATTTATTGGAAAATCTTAAACCTCCTGTTAATTTTTTTAAAAACTATACAACAGAAATAGGAATTCAGTTAAATCATTTAGTTCAACAGAGCAATGTAGAAATGTTAACTATAAAAGGAATTGAGAAATGAATATTATTCAAGAACAGAATGTATTAAATGAGCCTTTACTGAATAAAAAAGAACAATCAGGGCTTTCCTGGTGGTCCAGTGGATAAAAGAGTCTGCCTTGCAGTGCAAGAGGCACCAGTTCAATCCCTGGCCCAGGAAGTTCCAACGTGACGAGGAACGGCTGGGCCAGAGTGTCTAATTATGAATCAGCGCTCTGGAGCGCATATGCCCAGAGCCAGTGCTCTACAGAGAGGCCACTGCAATGGGAGTCCCACACGTGCCAAAGAATAAAGATGGATGAAAAATAAACAATGACTTGAAGGCAAAAAAAAAGAAGAAAAAAAGCAATCATATGATTAAAACAGTTATGCCAAAGTGGGAAACTATTTCCTGAAAAGTGAAAACTATTAATTGAAATTATTAAATTAATTGAAAAAATAAAAGTTAGAAAGGTAGAATTAAACTAAGGATAGAAGGATATTTTATTAACACAACCAGGATATCTGTGTAAAAATAATCACTGAACTATATACATGAGAAAAAATTTATGGCTATATCATTAAATTGAGGAACACTAAAAGAATGCTGATGCTTTACAACGGAAAGACAGACATGGACAGTGGACATATGGACATTGTGGGGAAGGAACACTGGGTGAAAGGCATAAAGGAAGTAGCATGAAGGCCTGTACTATCATATGTGAAGGAAATAACTATAGTCATTGCTCTATAAGAAAAGCAGATACTTCAGGGGTGCTGTATGATGGTCTGGAGGGGTGGGATGGGGGGGATATACATGTGACTAATCTGGGAACACACATATCTGTAAACAACAAAACTCTATAAAAGTTAAAAGTAAAATAAAAGTTAAAAAAAAAAAGAATGATGATGCTTTAATAATTTCTGAAAGACGGTGAAGACAGAAAAAATTTTCAAATTTGAAGTAGTCAAATTATCATCTAACGAGAAAGTCTAAGAAATTAGCTAAAATAATTTTAAAATAATTTTAAAGTATTAGCAAATAAAGTGAGACAACAAAAAATAATTTGCTAAATTATGTATAAATACATTTACAAGCACCAATGGATGAAGTAAGAGAATTTTTTCAAATTTATAAAAGAGAAAAATTATTCCCTATCTAGGAAACCCAAGATAATTGGCTAAAAATATTTTTACAAAGAGACTTTAATGAGTTGATATGAAATAAAACAGGTATACACAAAACCAAAATACTTCGTATGCACCTACAATAATTAGTTATTAAATACTATGGGGCTTCCCCTGGTGGTCCAGTGGGTAAGGACACTGCCTTGCAGTGCAAGGGGCGCCGGTTGGATCCCTGGCCTGGGAAGATCCCACGTGCCGCAGAGCGGCTGGACTGATGTGTCCAATCGCCGAGCCGAGGTTCTGGAGCGCATGTGCCCAGAGCCGGTGCTCTGCACCTACAGACACCACCAGATGGGAGGCCCACGGAGCCAAGGAACGAAGACGAATGAAAATGGAGAAATGAAGGACCAATAGAAGTGGCCGCCCACTCCCCTCCCTCCCCAACCTGACCCCCGCCCAAAGTAAATAAATAAATAAATCTTAAAAAATAAATTAATAAATACTATGGAAGAAAATTCCAGATAAATTCCACAATTAAATTGAGGAACACTAAAAGAATGCTGATGCTTTACAACGGAAAGACAGACATGGACAGTGGACATATGGACATTGTGGGGAAGGAACACTGGGTGAAAGGCATAAAGGAAGTAGCATGAAGGCCTGTACTATCATATGTGAAGGAAATAACTATAGTCATTGCTCTATAAGAAAAGCAGATACTTCAGGGGTGCTGTATGATGGTCTGGAGGGGTGGGATGGGGGGGATATACATGTGACTAATCTGGGAACACACATATCTGTAAACAACAAAACTCTATAAAAGTTAAAAGTAAAATAAAAGTTAAAAAAAAAAAGAATGATGATGCTTTAATAATTTCTGAAAGACGGTGAAGACAGAAAAAATTTTCAAATTTGAAGTAGTCAAATTATCATCTAACGAGAAAGTCTAAGAAATTAGCTAAAATAATTTTAAAATAATTTTAAAGTATTAGCAAATAAAGTGAGACAACAAAAAATAATTTGCTAAATTATGTATAAATACATTTACAAGCACCAATGGATGAAGTAAGAGAATTTTTTCAAATTTATAAAAGAGAAAAATTATTCCCTATCTAGGAAACCCAAGATAATTGGCTAAAAATATTTTTACAAAGAGACTTTAATGAGTTGATATGAAATAAAACAGGTATACACAAAACCAAAATACTTCGTATGCACCTACAATAATTAGTTATTAAATACTATGGGGCTTCCCCTGGTGGTCCAGTGGGTAAGGACACTGCCTTGCAGTGCAAGGGGCGCCGGTTGGATCCCTGGCCTGGGAAGATCCCACGTGCCGCAGAGCGGCTGGACTGATGTGTCCAATCGCCGAGCCGAAGTTCTGGAGCGCATGTGCCCAGAGCCGGTGCTCTGCACCTACAGACACCACCAGATGGGAGGCCCACGGGAGCCAAGGAACGAAGACGAATGAAAATGGAGAAATGAAGGACCAATAGAAGTGGCCCGCCCACTCCCCTCCCTCCCCAACCTGACCCCCGCCCAAAGTAAATAAATAAATAAATCTTAAAAAAAATAAATGAATAAATACTATGGAAGAAATTTCCAGATAAATCACACAATTAAATCTACTTGCTTACCTCCACCTTCTCAAACAATGTCAGTAACTTAAAGGTTTAGGGCACTAACATATAAGAACAAAAGGAATGAACTAATGAGAAATGGAGGCAAAGAAAAGCACAGCATTTTAGGGCTCAAGGAGCAGGTGATGCAGTCATGAAAAGATGAAAAGCAAAGTGCCTCTAGGAAGAGAAGCCAAAAATCAAGGCCTGAAATTCCCTTCAGCCAGAATCTGGAGGCCTCAGGTATCTCTGAAATTGAGGGAGAGCTGATAATGGGTCTCACAGAATTTCTATTAAAAAAAAAACAAAAACAAAGGTGAGGTCCTGTATGTCCACTCCATCCTTCTATGAACACAAGACAGGTCTTTAATATGAAAATGGACCCAGGAAAACAAAGCAGAGGTAAACAAGTAAAGATATATTCAAAGGAAATATTTACATCAATATCGTCAGAGAAATTTTTTAGAAAATTAACATATCCTTAAAACTAGAAAAGGATGATCTTCAAAAACACTCACGGTCTGCATTGGTGGTATAGTGGTGAGCATAGCTACCTTCCAGAAACACTCATGGAAAGTTAAGATAAATGAAAATTAAACAGAGGGATGGAAAGATAAATTTAAGGAGAGCTCTCATAAAAATAAAGCAGATGGGGCTTCTCTGGTGGTCCAGTGGGTAAGGACACTGCCTTGCAGTGCAAGGGGCTCCAGTTCGATCCCTGGCCTGGGAAGATCCCACGTGCCGTGGAGCAGCTGAACCGATGTGTCCAACTACTGAGCCGAAGCTCTGGAGCACATGCACCCAGAGCCAGTGCTCTGTGGTGACAGAGGTTACTGTAATGGGAGGCCCACTTGGGTCAAAGAACAAAAATGGATGAAAACAGATAAATGAAAGACCAATAGAAGTGACCTCCGCAAAAAATAAAGCAGATGAAAAAATATCTTAAGCAGGTTATTTTTCAAAAAGTTTATGACACATACTGAAGAAAGAAAGCAGATAAAATAGAAGTGGAAGAAAAAAAATTATGAAAAACTATACAAATTTTCTGGGTAAAAAAGACCCACCTAAAACACCAAATACTGAATGAGAAAAATTGTACCAAGGTACATTATCATAAAATTTCAGAATATCTGAAGAGTGATATTTTTAAGGCCAAAAATTTCAGAAAGAAAACAGTATGTCATTAGCAAAAGAATAAAAATAGCATCATTTAACATTCACAATAGGAATATATATATAGTATTTAAAGTTCAAGGTCAAAAACAGAAATCCAAGCCTGCTATTTAGAAATGTACAGGTGAAAACAAAAATAAAGTGCTAAAATGATGCAAATGATTTCCATTGGGGTATAATAATCAGATTGTGGCAGAATAAAGCAGAGGACGCTGATTTCTCATTACAATCCCCGAAGAACTAGTTGACTTTTGAAAATTATACACATGAAATACTTGGAATAAAATTAGATTAAATTTCAAATAAAAGATAAAGACGCCTCTAGGTTCTCTTGACAGAATCTGAGACTCTCTATGGAAAAAACCAAAAAGCAGAGGTAAACAAGTAAAGATATATTCAAAGGAAATATTTACATCAATATCGTCAGAGAAATTTTTTAGAAAATTAACATATCCTTAAAACTAGAAAAGGATGATCTTCAAAAACACTCACGGTCTGCATTGGTGGTATAGTGGTGAGCATAGCTACCTTCCAGAAACACTCATGGAAAGTTAAGATAAATGAAAATTAAACAGAGGGATGGAAAGATAAATTTAAGGAGAGCTCTCATAAAAATAAAGCAGATGGGGCTTCTCTGGTGGTCCAGTGGGTAAGGACACTGCCTTGCAGTGCAAGGGGCTCCAGTTCGATCCCTGGCCTGGGAAGATCCCACGTGCCGTGGAGCAGCTGAACCGATGTGTCCAACTACTGAGCCAAGCTCTGGAGCACATGCACCCAGAGCCAGTGCTCTGTGGTGACAGAGGTTACTGTAATGGGAGGCCCACTTGGGTCAAAGAACAAAAATGGATGAAAACAGATAAATGAAAGACCAATAGAAGTGACCTCCGCAAAAAATAAAGCAGATGAAAAAATATCTTAAGCAGGTTATTTTTCAAAAAGTTTATGACACATACTGAAGAAAGAAAGCAGATAAAATAGAAGTGGAAGAAAAAAAATTATGAAAAACTATACAAATTTTCTGGGTAAAAAAGACCCACCTAAAACACCAAATACTGAATGAGAAAAATTGTACCAAGGTACATTATCATAAAATTTCAGAATATCTGAAGAGTGATATTTTTAAGGCCAAAAATTTCAGAAAGAAAACAGTATGTCATTAGCAAAAGAATAAAAATAGCATCATTTAACATTCACAATAGGAATATATATATAGTATTTAAAGTTCAAGGTCAAAAACAGAAATCCAAGCCTGCTATTTAGAAATGTACAGGTGAAAACAAAAATAAAGTGCTAAAATGATGCAAATGATTTCCATTGGGGTATAATAATCAGATTGTGGCAGAATAAAGCAGAGGACGCTGATTTCTCATTACAATCCCCGAAGAACTAGTTGACTTTTGAAAATTATACACATGAAATACTTGGAATAAAATTAGATTAAATTTCAAATAAAAGATAAAGACGCCTCTAGGTTCTCTTGACAGAATCTGAGCCACACCTAACTCATCCACCCTCATCTTGTCATTTAGTTATGAATGCAGTTTATTTAAGATTCAAAATTTCAAAAGCAATGGATGCAGTCTGTAAATGCCATCCATTTCCACAAAGTTAGGGAGTAATGGGATGAGTAAATTTTGGAAGAATCCTTGGAGGCAGGGAGGGAGGATGAGGGAGGATATAGGAGCACAGAACACAGAGCAGGTCATTCACATTCTGGACACAGATTCCCTTCACTAACCAGAAAGAGAGAAGCCTCCAACGTCAGGGGTGGGAGTTGCTTTCAAGGAGAATCACAGCTCTTCTATTAATAATAACCTCCTCCTCACCCTTCCCTTTAGTTACTTTTGGGGCACCAATTCTGGAAAGAATTTTCCTGGCAATGCACTTGCTCTAAAAGATACTTTACAGGTGAGTATCTGTTGACCTTAGAAGATCCATGGAATGAAGGGCTTGAGAAATTACAAGTTGGTTTGTTTGGAGGGTTAGTTTGTTTAAATTCACCATTTCTAATAAAGAAAGAATCACAGAAAGCTTAAGAATATTTTTTAAAATAAAATGTCTCACCAAAATAATAAGCTCACTCAATGAAACCATGAATTCCTCCTTCTGCCTAAAATATTAAAATTAAATACCTACAGAATAGTACAAATCTGGTGAAGGGCCCTACAGGTCAACATAAAGGAGGAGGAATCTCTTGTTCCCAGCAGGCCCTTCCCGAAATCCTTACAAGCGCCTTCCTACTTCTCCCACTCCCTCCACCATCATGCTATGCTTTCTTCCCCCTGGACCATTTACAATCATCTAGCATACTATACAGGTTTCCCAGGTGGCACAATGGTAAAGCATCTGCCTGCAATGCAGGAGAGGCAAGAGAAGAGAGTTCCATCCCTGGGTTAGTAAGATCCCCTGCAGTAGGAAATGGCAACGTGCCCCAGTATCCTTGCCTGGAAGGTTCCATGGCCAGAGGAGCCTGGCCGGCTACAGTCCAGCAGGTCACAAAGAGTCAGGCGTGGCTGAGCACAGAGCCGTAGCACCACAGTAACCATTTTAATGACATATATTTGCTTCTCATTCCCCCTCCTCAGCAACAAGAATATAAATTCCATGAGGAGGGGAGGTTAGTCGTACGTTTTCAGTGATGTAGCCCAGTGGCTAGAATGACTGGTACACAGCAGCAAATAATTCTTTGGTGAATCAGTGAGTGAAATTTGTAACAGGGACTAGGTAGAGGAAGAAAGGAGCCAAGGACAATCCACACACTCAGTTTCCAGATCACTCCTGGAAAGAACTTTCTTCATATAAAAATTTTAGGAAAAAAAAAATGAAGCCTAAAAAATGGCTTATAATTAATCTAAGAGACCTACTGTGTGACAGGTCTTTTGAAATTTTATCATATTTGTAATAGATTTATATTCAAATGTTTCAAAATCAAAACCATGTCAAAATAGAGAAGCAGGAAAGTCTGGTTCTCACCCTGGCTGTCACCCCTTCCTTCTTATTTATTCCTATTCACTACCCTCTCCTCAGTTCTTCTGCTTTCTTCCAGTATTTCTTTATGTAAATTGTGATTTTTCCTTGTTTCAGAAGTAGTTTTTTGTTTATGTCTTAAAATGCTTGTTCTGGTTCATGTTTTGGCTCTCTTCTTCAGTAATTTCAAATATATTCATATTAAGTTTCTTTGACCTCTCTCCTAAGGATAAAATTCCCCTCTAATCTTTTAAAATTTTTCTTATTTTCTGCCTCATTTTGTTTTCTTTCATACTAACCCATCTCATTCTTGCCATGCTTTCTGTAATGTCTATTCACTCTTTTGTCCTTACAAGTTAGTCTCCATTTCTGAAATGATCTAATTTATTTATATTTCCTTCTTGAATTCTGTCACCTTCCCATGTTTCCTTCTGTTTTCTGATCCTGGTTTCCCACTGTTTGGCGGTATCATCCACCAAAATCTTGTACTATTTCCTTCCGTCTTTTTTCATAGCTGCAATTACTTCACTACATTTTTCTTATTCAAGTTAGAATTAGGTCATTTTCTTCCACCTTGTGGCAATATTTTTCTGGCATTTTTTTCCTAAAGTTTTTCTATGTACTACTTGTGCATAGTTTTATCATACAGAAATTGGATTTATCCCTTCACATAATAGGGAAAGGGACAGTCAGGAGGTTTTATAGCTGTCAAGTGGCACAGTGGTAAGAATGCGCATGTCAGTGCAGGAGACACAAGAGATTTGATCTACGTGTCAGAAAGATCCCTGCACAAGAAAATGGCAGCCAACTCCAATATTCTTGCCCATAAAATTTCACAGGTAGAGGAGCCTGGCAGGCTACAGTCTGTAGAGTCACAAAGAGTCAGACACAACTAGGTGTAGCAGTCTAGGCAAGAAAGGTTCGTGGACTTCTATGAGAAGGTGACACCACAGAGTGGCTGACAGATGTAAGATAGATGGAGGAAAAGGAATTGAGAAAGTGCTGTTATCTGTATTGTGAGGACAAGAGAGAGATGCTCTGGGCACCAGTGGAAATGAAACTGGGACAGGAATGTGGGTGCTGTAATGAGGGATTAAAGGTTGAGAGCAAACAAAAACAGTTGCAATGGCATATTGGAGTTGCTTTCTAATGACTTAGACTTTCCCTAAAGTTGTCATATTGTAGCAATGGGGAAAATTATATATTATTCATCAGAAACTGGTGAGCTATCTGGGAGCAAAATATGATTAGAGGCATACCTCAAAGTATATACCAAAATAAATATCAAGTATATTAATATGTTACATATAATATATAGAACAACCACCAAAAGGGCTTAAAAAGTATACAGTGAATATTTTTCATCTTGGCATGGAACGGGAATAGAAGCAAAAGCAGAAGCCATAAAGAACAGTAAATATGACCATATGAAAATGAAATATCTATAGTAAAGAAAAAACATTTTAAAAGTTAAAAATAAACCACTAGGAAAATAATCGCATCATATACACAAAAAGGGGGTTAACATCCTTCATAAAAAAATTCTTAGAGGGCTTCCCTGGTGGTCCAGTGGGTAAAGAGTCTGCCTTTCGGTGCAAGGGGCACCAGTTCCATCCCTGGCCTGGGAAGATCCCACGTGCTGAACAGCAGCTGAACCGGTGTGTCCAACTGCGGGCCAGTACTCTGGAGTGTGTGTGCCCAGAGCTGGTGTGCCAGGAGGGGCCACTGCAATGGGAGGCCCACATAGGCCAAAGAATAGGGATGGATGGGGCTTCCCCTGGTGGTCCAGTGGGTAAGGACACCACCTTGCAGTGCAAGGGGCGCCAGTTTGATCCCTGGCCTGGGAAGATCCCACGTGCCGCGGAGCAGCTGGACCGATGTGTCCAATTACCGAGCCGGAGCTTTGGAGCGCATGCGCCCAGAGCCGGCGCCCTGCAACGACAGATGTCACCACGATGGGAGGCCCACAGGAGCCAAAAGAACAAAGACGGATGAAAATAGAGAAATGAAAGACCAATAGAAGTGGCCTGCCCGCTCCCCTCCCTCCCCAACCCAACTCCCGCCCAAAATAAATAAATAAATAAATCTTTAAAAAAAGAAAAACGAATAGGGACGGATGGATAAAAAAAAAAAAAACAACCAATACATGAGGCCACATTAAAAGATTTAAAAAATTCTTAGAAATCATTACAGGGGCTTCCCTGGTGGTTCAGTGGGTAAGGACACCGCCTTGCAGTGCAAGGGGCGCCGGTTCGATCCCTGGCCTGGGAAGATCCCACGTGCCGTGGAGCGGCTGGACCAATGTGTCCAATTACCGAGCCGGAGCTCTGGAGCGCATGCGCCCAGAGCCGGCGCCCTGCAACGACAGATGTCACCACGATGGGAGGCCCACAGGAGCCAAAAGAACAAAGACGGATGAAAATAGAGAAATGAAAGACCAATAGAAGTGGCCTGCCCGCTCCCCTCCCTCCCCAACCCAACTCCCGCCCAAAATAAATAAATAAATAAATCTTTAAAAAAAGAAAAACGAATAGGGATGGATGGATAAAAAAAAAAAAAAAAAAAAAAAAAAAACAATACATGAGGCCACATTAAAAGATTTAAAAAATTCTTAGAAATCATTACAGGGGCTTCCCTGGTGGTTCAGTGGGTAAGGACACCGCCTTGCAGTGCAAGGGGCGCCGGTTCGATCCCTGGCCTGGGAAGATCCCACGTGCCGTGGAGCGGCTGGACCAATGTGTCCAATTACCGAGCTGGAGCTCTGGCACACGTGCGGGCAGAGCCAGTGCTCTGCGACAACAGATGCCACCGCGATGGGAGGCCCACACGGGCCAAAGAACAAAGATGGATGAAACTAGACAAATGAAAGACCAGTGGAAGTGGCCCACCCACCCCCCTCCCTCCCCACCCCCACCAAAATAAATAAATAAATGTTAAAAAAAAATAAAAAAGAGAAAAACAGAAAAACAAACAAAAAAAAGAAATCATTACAAAAAGGATGAGAATGCTTATTTAAAAATAGGCAAAGAATATAAATAGGCAACTTAAAAAAATAAAGAGAAACAATGCCATTACTCTTTAGGGACAAATACTCATCTTCAATAGCAATCAAAAAAATGGAAATTAAATAGTAAGGCACTCTTATTTTCTATCAATTTATGAAATACATTTATTTAAAAGCTCAATGAGGATACAGGGCAAATGGTATTTTTAGTATTATCTATATAAAACTTACATGCAAAAAAAAAAAAACACACACACATAAAAAAAACTTACATGCAATGATACTTATAAATATATTGCTTATGATGTTAAAAATCAAAAAAAATGGTTCTAAATGAAGAACCAGCCAAATACTCATGCATCCAGTGGAATAGCATACTGCCATTAAAAATCAAGTCACAAAATGATGTTCAATGACTTAAAAAATTGATCTTAATAATGTTAAATGTAAAAATGATCCCATATTATATCATATATAGTATGATCCCAAATTTATCTTATTGATATATTTAATAGAAAGATATTTACAAAATATGAACAATAGTTATAGAGTTCACCTTTTTTTACATATCTATATATCCTTATGGAGAAGGAAATAGCAACCCACTCCAGTATTCTTGCCTGGGAAATCCCATGGACAGAGGAGCCTGGGAGGGCTACAGTCCATGGGGTCGCAAACAGTTGGACATGACTTAGCAACTAAACAATAACAACATATATCCTTAACTTTTCACAGGAAAACTATGATCTCTTGTCATTAAGAAAAAATTATTGAATTGATACATAAAGAAAAATTTCCAAATTTTCCCTTCTTCCTCATTCCTTTTTATATTCCATCCATTCTATTGCCTTTCCCTTTTAACCACTCTTTCCTATTGTAAAGATGACACAGATATATTTGTATGTCTTATAAGGAAGGACTTATTGGAATAGAGAACATGTTATTATTGTATATATTTCTAGCTATTTATATTTATAAATTATCCATACCACTGAAATTTATGAAACATGAATTCTTGAATTTTAAAGCATAATTTTAAAAATAGAATTATCCTTCTCTATTTTCTGTTTATATTTCATAGATCTAAGGCATGTTTTTCTAAAACTGGGTTTGCAAACCTAAAATAGGCAACTTAAAAAAATAAAGAGAAACAATGCCATTACTCTTTAGGGACAAATACTCATCTTCAATAGCAATCAAAAAAATGGAAATTAAATAGTAAGGCACTCTTATTTTCTATCAATTTATGAAATACATTTATTTAAAAGCTCAATGAGGATACAGGGCAAATGGTATTTTTAGTATTATCTATATAAAACTTACATGCAAAAAAAAAAAAACACACACACATAAAAAAAACTTACATGCAATGATACTTATAAATATATTGCTTATGATGTTAAAAATCAAAAAAAATGGTTCTAAATGAAGAACCAGCCAAATACTCATGCATCCAGTGGAATAGCATACTGCCATTAAAAATCAAGTCACAAAATGATGTTCAATGACTTAAAAAATTGATCTTAATAATGTTAAATGTAAAAATGATCCCATATTATATCATATATAGTATGATCCCAAATTTATCTTATTGATATATTTAATAGAAAGATATTTACAAAATATGAACAATAGTTATAGAGTTCACCTTTTTTTACATATCTATATATCCTTATGGAGAAGGAAATAGCAACCCACTCCAGTATTCTTGCCTGGGAAATCCCATGGACAGAGGAGCCTGGGAGGGCTACAGTCCATGGGGTCGCAAACAGTTGGACATGACTTAGCAACTAAACAATAACAACATATATCCTTAACTTTTCACAGGAAAACTATGATCTCTTGTCATTAAGAAAAAATTATTGAATTGATACATAAAGAAAAATTTCCAAATTTTCCCTTCTTCCTCATTCCTTTTTATATTCCATCCATTCTATTGCCTTTCCCTTTTAACCACTCTTTCCTATTGTAAAGATGACACAGATATATTTGTATGTCTTATAAGGAAGGACTTATTGGAATAGAGAACATGTTATTATTGTATATATTTCTAGCTATTTATATTTATAAATTATCCATACCACTGAAATTTATGAAACATGAATTCTTGAATTTTAAAGCATAATTTTAAAAATAGAATTATCCTTCTCTATTTTCTGTTTATATTTCATAGATCTAAGGCATGTTTTTCTCTAAAACTGGGTTTGCAAACCTAAAATGCACATCAGAATCACTGGCGAACCTTCATAAATGATAATAAGCTGGGCCCACCTGTAGAGGTTCCAAGTCAGCAATTCTGGGGCCTTCTCAGAAACCTGTACTTCTAAGAAGTTCTCAGATAATTCTGATAACAAGCCAGGTCAGGAGTATGCAGCTTTGGGTGATTAATAATTCCATTCTTTGAACTCTGTCTACCTTTCACCTATGAATAATAATACTTGCAACTCCAGACAAATTGTAAAGTGAAAAGTCTTTGAAAACTGATATAATTTAAAATAGCCAAGAGCTGACCTCTATATTATTCTAAAAGTACATTGTTTTCCTTCTTTGGAGAACATTTATATTGTAAGAAAATTATATTCAACACTTAGTGGAATGAAAGGCCTATGAGAGATCTGACTCACTGAATCAAGAAAATATGATTCCTTTTGGTGAGTACTAAAACTGTATGGGTTACAATTACAAGCAGCATGCTAGGTACAAGTTGGAGCAATGTTTGCAGACATTCCCTCTAGAAAGTCAAAGTAATTTTCTTGTACACAGCTATAATTTCTAATAGAATTCTAAATTCTTATAGAAAAGATGCTGCTTAATACTTTGCATGGGTAGTTTTATAAGGAAACAGTCATGAGGCTGGATTTCTTAACACATCAGCAGAAAAAACGGAAGCAGTAGAGCCATATTTAGTTGATGCTTATTTAAGTAGGAATAATGCAGCAAGGTCCTAAGACAGATTTTACCAGCTGTTTAACACTGGAAGACTTGTACTCCAGAATTCTTAAACCTTTTCAAAGTCTGGGATTAACAGAAGGTTTGAAGTATATGGAGAGAGATGTTAGTAACATTTAAAAGAAAGCTAGGGGGCAGAAAAGATTTCAGCCAGTACGGTGTCACAGCTACAATATTCAGGAGAACAAATTTCACAAAGAAGCTGGAAGTTGGATTTATGTGCAATGAGTGTCATTCCCTTGCAACTGCAGAAACTAGAAAAGTGACTTAGAATTTATTGTGTCATGCAGAAAAAACTGTTAAAAAGAGGAGGTGGATCCTGCTTGGTGGTCTGGAAAGAACATCAGAGTTAAGTGATCTGCGAGCTTCTTCAGCTCTCCCACAAATCTGCTATTTGAATTTGAGAAAATCACTTGCATCATAGTAGCATTAATTTAGGAATCATGCTCAAAGACAGGACGGGGGCTCAAAGCTTGTATTGTGGAGCAGGTCTGTATGTCAGCAATGCCACATACAAGAACTGTAAAGGTGCACAACTTAGTATTTCTGTGTCTTGATTTCCTTGTGTGCAAGATGAGAATATTAACAGCATTAACTTCACTGGGAGAGTCAAATGATTTATTATATGTTAACCACTTGGAATAAGGCCTGGAACACAGTGATTGTTTTAGCAATTATATGACGAGAACTTTGAACTAGAACTCAGTGGTTTTCAAGTTACTTTAAGCTAGAGGACCCTTGTTCAAACGAAATGCCACATGGATGTCCAAATAACAAAACAGATGGGTTCAGAGAGGGTTTTTTTGGACAGGCACAGAGAAGCTGAGAATCATGCCTTCCTGCTTTCCAACCCTTCCCAGGTAACCCCTGAACAACATCAAGAAGCAACAAAATGAGGGAACACAGTTTAAAAACACTAATAAGCTCTTCCAAATAAGCTGTGTGTCAATTGGGAATTGTGGCCACAGAAATCTGACAACAGTGGTTTATACACATATGAATTTACTCACTCACCTAGAAGTTCAGCAGTGGGCAACAAAGACCGGTATGGCCTCTCACCAGAAAACCATGCTATCTCTGTCCAGTGGCGTTCTGGTCACCAAACACATGATCCAGACAGGAAACTACAGAGAGGCCAGGAAAAGTTGCTTTCTGAGACGCCCCTGCAACGTCTTCTGATATCATCTCAGTATTCATCCCTAGACATACAGGAGAGAGATGTTAGTAACATTTAAAAGAAGCTAGTTCACAGCTGACAATATTCAGGAGAACAAATTTCACAAAGAAGCTGGAAGTTGGATTTATGTGCAATGAGTGTCATTCCCTTGCAACTGCAGAAACTAGAAAAGTGACTTAGAATTTATTGTGTCATGCAGAAAAACTGTTAAAAGAGGAGGATCCTGCTTGGTGGTCTGGAAAGAACATCAGAGTTAAGTGATCTGCGAGCTTCTTCAGCTCTCCCACAAATCTGCTATTTGAATTTGAGAAAATCACTTGCATCATAGTAGCATTAATTTAGGAATCATGCTCAAAGACAGGACGGGGGCTCAAAGCTTGTATTGTGGAGCAGGTCTGTATGTCAGCAATGCCACATACAAGAACTGTAAAGGTGCACAACTTAGTATTTCTGTGTCTTGATTTCCTTGTGTGCAAGATGAGAATATTAACAGCATTAACTTCACTGGGAGAGTCAAATGATTTATTATATGTTAACCACTTGGAATAAGGCCTGGAACACAGTGATTGTTTTAGCAATTATATGACGAGAACTTTGAACTAGAACTCAGTGGTTTTCAAGTTACTTTAAGCTAGAGGACCCTTGTTCAAACGAAATGCCACATGGATGTCCAAATAACAAAACAGATGGGTTCAGAGAGGGTTTTTTTGGACAGGCACAGAGAAGCTGAGAATCATGCCTTCCTGCTTTCCAACCCTTCCCAGGTAACCCCTGAACAACATCAAGAAGCAACAAAATGAGGGAACACAGTTTAAAAACACTAATAAGCTCTTCCAAATAAGCTGTGTGTCAATTGGGAATTGTGGCCACAGAAATCTGACAACAGTGGTTTATACACATATGAATTTACTCACTCACCTAGAAGTTCAGCAGTGGGCAACAAAGACCGGTATGGCCTCTCACCAGAAAACCATGCTATCTCTGTCCAGTGGCGTTCTGGTCACCAAACACATGATCCAGACAGGAAACTACAGGGAGAGGCCAGGGGAAAAGTTGCTTTCTGAGACGCCCCCTGCAACGTCTTCTGATATCATCTCAGTATTCATCCCTAGACATACAGGAGGTTGGGAAATACAATCTTTTCATCGGATGTGTTTCTACCTGGAATTAAGTAGAAGTTCTGTTACTGTTGAAGAAGAGAATAGATTATAAAATGTCATCATATTTTATGAGTAACAGGAATGTTAAAACTGCCTAGCGTAGATCAAGAAAATGGGGGAAAGAATGGTACATCAATCAAAACCTGACTTTTTAATTGCCTTTTAATCACCATTAATTTTTAGCTGGTTTCTGAAAAAAAGTGTAGTATTATTCCCTCTGGTGATTAAAATAATTCTCAAATAATGTATGCCAATAAGTTTTAAAGTATCCTCTTGGCTTGGAGGGAGGAGTAAAAGGTTAATCAGATATCCATTTACAAATGAAGGTTAACTTCAAATTATGAAACAGATAATGTATGCATAGGGCAGAGAATAATATCTAGCACATATTTAATTTCCAGTAGGTGATGATTTTCTATTTCCCCTTTATTACTCTGAACTTTAATTTCTTCAACTACATTATGAGGAATTAAAGCCAAATGATACCTGAGGTTTCATAAAACTGAAAAATCCCATGAAAGAAAAGAAAACTCCAGAAAATGAAAAACATTTTAGGGGAAAAAGTGCTCAGATGCCTTAAAAAATAAGCAGCAAGTACATGACATGGGGACTCTTAACCTCTTACATGTAAAGCCAACCAGAGCTACTTCCAGGATAGGACCAAAGCTAGTGTCCTCAGAGGTACACTGTGGGAAGAGGGTATTTTGCCCCATTGCTAAGCTAAATTTAAACAACTAGAAAAGATGGAGGGGACAACTTTTCTCACTCACATGATTCATTTTACCTATATGAGCTAATTATTATGATTTTAAAAATATTTATGGAATAATTAATAAGCTTAGAAAATGTTCAAGAATTGTGGGTGAGAAAAACTATGACACCCAAAGTTCTGCTTTTTCTTTAAGTTAGCATTAAATCACAAAAATGTCCCAGGTTATTCAAAATTCTACCAAAACACTTCTTTTAATGGCTGAAGATCATTCCATGGAATATAGCTAGCTCTGTTAATTAGAAATTATCAATCCTCTCATTAGTTAGATTCTTTGAGCCTCTACTGTTTACAGGATCTCTGTCATTCACAGGACTTTGTGGGGAAATACAAATGAAATACAAGAAGATGTACTGGCTGTAGATAATCTTGATGGATGGCAGGCGGAGCTTTAGGTCAACAAATATTCACTGAGCTTCCACAGTATGCCAACTTCCATACAAGGAACAGGGTATTAAATGTCGAGTGAGAGCCAAGGTTTGGTATCAAGGTAGGTCTGCCTATCAAATGTTATGTTCAGGGTCACTATAGTCCTTGCACATTGTTACATCAATACTCAAAACCTACCCTAAAATAAATTGGACCAAATAACAGTGCTTCACACATCATCTATTCTTGTTCATACTCAAGACTGACTTAATTATCTTTAGACCAAGAAAACTTCTGCTACTGGGCAAAACAAATCTTTGGAGAGTTTTCATGGGATACTTGTTCTTACTAATGCTGGAAGAAAAGGATTTGGCTGAATAAGGAAATTTCTCCCGAACAGTATAAAAATAAACTTCCGGAATTTGTAGAAAAGTCAAATTGGAAAAAAACTGTCTGCCTAAATCTTGGGAAAAAAATCACTAACAAAGTCAAATCGCAGTTTAAAAAATAAAAATAAGACTTGAAATATTTGACAAGTTCAATTCTCTAAGAGATGAGAAACATACCGGTTGTACTATGGGAGATGCCAGGCTGAGCATGTTATATTAATTAATATATGCTATGTACTAAATCTCAGAGGCTTCCCCTTACCTATACCACAGCACCTTTAGGAGGCCTGGGACATGTCTTCATCATTTTCCTTTTATTTTTACCATATATTTTATACTTTAAAATCAATATTTGAATCTCTGAATAATTTTGGAATGTTGTCTGGTTAAAATACTCTGGCTGAAGATACAATTTATTTTGGAGTACTGTGGATTAGAGCTGAAGAAAGAAGGAATTCCCCCTATGCCAGAATAAACCGATCACCACCAAAGAAAATGATCTGGTATTTACTGCTATCTCTGCAAAATATCATGTACTGGAAAAATCAAATACCTTTTGAGAGCCACTCAGCCATCGAACTCATGGGCTGAGATATTATCCTGCATTTTCTAATCATATACAAGATTTGGGAGACTGAGTATATGGTAGAAATGTATGCATCTGTACTTCTAGCCCTAAATAGAAATGCCTAAGAGCTCAGAACTAGTTTATTTTTTCAAAAGAAACACCTTTTTCTGAAGTACAGTTGATTTACAATGTTGTGTTATTTTCAGACACTTAACAAAGTGATTCAGATATAGCAGCCAGGCAGATATATTTGGTGTAGACAGACAGATATTCTTTTTCAGATTCTTTTCCATTATAAGTTATTACAAGACACTGAACATAGTTCCTTGTACCATACAATGGGTCTTTGTTGTTTGCTCATTTTATATATGGAAGTATGCATTTGGTAATCCTAAATTCCTAATTTTTGGCCCCCATCTTTTCCCTTTGGTAGCCATAAGATTGTTTTCTATGTCTATGAGTCTATTTCTATTTTGTAAATAGGTTCATTTGTATCATTTTCCTGTAGATTACACATACAAGCGATACCATATGATACTTGCCTTTCTCTGTCTGACTGACTTTAATCAGTATAATAGCTTTCAGCTCCATATGAGTTGCTATGTTATTTCATTTTTTATGTCTACATAATATTCCATTATAACACACGCACACACAAACACAATTTTCTTTACCTATTGATTTGATTTTGAAATTTTTCTTCCCCCTAGAATTAGAAGGAAAAGTAAATTCTTAGAGGATGAGGCGCCAAAGAAATGAAGCAGTTACTAATTCAATGACAAGTGGTAAGATTAATACTCTCCATGTAGAAAATAAGTTGAAGATATGATATTGATAAATGAAAATTTAGGTAGTTTTGAAGAAGGCTGAAGTCACCTTCAAAAGGTAGATTTTAAGTATCTGAGAAAAAGATTTTGAAGATGAGCAGCTATTGAGTACCATGTTTTAGAGAATAAAAGTCTTGTTTTCTAGGATATCAGATATGTAGAGCATATAATGTTATATGGATACATGATATAAATATCCATTTCAGTATAAGGTTCATAATTTGGTTTTAGAGAGTGTGGATTATAGTCCCCAAGACTTAGTATTATAAATGGCTTTTTCCTGAGATTATGATTAAATATAATGAGACAATTCAGAACTGATAAAGTAAGAATCAATCGAAAAGACTAGATTTAGTGAAGACTAAGAAAACTTCTATAAAGAAGTAACTGAAGGAAGAGCAGTAGTTACTCTTTACACTGAGGATATTTCAACATCTTCCTAGCTCTAAAATATAGGCCCATGTAAACAGTAAAACAAAAATTACTTAGAAGAAAATCACCTGAAGACAATATTATAACATAAGGCTGCAATCAAGAAGAAATCCACAAGGTCAAGCAAGAATTCCAGGAGTATCACTATGTACCAAAAGCATGACTTGGCACTAAAGCACCGGAAAAGCCTGTGGCACCCTGCTCCTCTAGGAAGCACCAAAATAATCTGGAGATAAGGGCATGACTTCCCACCACTAAGTAGAAACCCAGTGCAACTGTCCAGCACCCAAGTTGCTACTGTTATAAAATATTCTTAATTAAGAAGGTTATTCTCTTTAGAGTAAATTATGAAAACAAAAAATTAATGGAAATAATCAGTCTTTCTTTACACGGCCTCCATTGTGACCTGGAAAGAGCTTGGATCTCAGAATCAGTCAACTTGATTTGGAATGCAACTTTAAACGGAAGACCATAACAAGAACTGCTGTCCAGAGCTACTCCCACAGAGGACCTTTAAGTGCTGGGTAAAACCACCTGTGAACAACCCTTTTTACGTTCTACATTAAAACTCACAGATTTCATTTGATGAAGGAGAAGGAGGAAGAAGAAGGATATTCCAAATACAAGTATGCTAATTCATTTGTTAGTCTTCTGAAATAGGAAATCTATGGAAACTATGTTTTTGTCTTGGAACAGTAAAATCGATTTCTTCCACCTACAAATAGAATCACTTTTCTTCTAGGAATGTTTCTAGTGATAAACCTGCTGAGTTAATAGGAGTTTCAAGCATTGAAAAAAATATCAGTTTTAAATCGATCTAAGGCACTTAAACATCCAATCACTTTATTACTACAGGTTCTAAATTAAAGAGTTTTGTGAAAGTGATCATTTATAGCAAAAATATTTCTATAATTCTAGTAAAACAATAATCTTATTCTTTATATTTACAAATGATTATTATACAAAGAATTTAGAATACTATAAGGATAGGATATCATCAAATATTCACTATTTCCTTAGAATATCCAAAATACTTTTTTACTGCTAAAGGGGAAAAAGAATACATTCTCACAAATAACCAAAATCAAATAAAATAACAGCATTAAAGATAAAAGAAACCAGAGTTTTCATTTTCTTTTACATTAAGGAAAAGAATACACCACACACACACACACACACACACACACACACACACGTATACAAACACACACACATACTTTTTTTTGATATAGTTAGTCTGAACCAAAGAAACTCATTGGAGGACCAGAAAAGGGTTAGGTCATCAAAAAAGTAGACAAAAATAATACTCATGAAGCACTTGGATTACACCAAAATTTAACTTTCTTCTCTGGGAATTCTATGAATTTCAAAGTTTACAGCCAAAACCAGGCAAATCTGGGATTCCCACTGAATAGATGAGACGGCCCACAAGCTGAGGAAGATATAAAACAAAAAATTAATGGAAATAATCAGTCTTTCTTTACACGGCCTCCATTGTGACCTGGAAAGAGCTTGGATCTCAGAATCAGTCAACTTGATTTGGAATGCAACTTTAAACGGAAGACCATAACAAGAACTGCTGTCCAGAGCTACTCCCACAGAGGACCTTTAAGTGCTGGGTAAAACCACCTGTGAACAACCCTTTTTACGTTCTACATTAAAACTCACAGATTTCATTTGATGAAGGAGAAGGAGGAAGAAGAAGGATATTCCAAATACAAGTATGCTAATTCATTTGTTAGTCTTCTGAAATAGGAAATCTATGGAAACTATGTTTTTGTCTTGGAACAGTAAAATCGATTTCTTCCACCTACAAATAGAATCACTTTTCTTCTAGGAATGTTTCTAGTGATAAACCTGCTGAGTTAATAGGAGTTTCAAGCATTGAAAAAAATATCAGTTTTAAATCGATCTAAGGCACTTAAACATCCAATCACTTTATTACTACAGGTTCTAAATTAAAGAGTTTTGTGAAAGTGATCATTTATAGCAAAAATATTTCTATAATTCTAGTAAAACAATAATCTTATTCTTTATATTTACAAATGATTATTATACAAAGAATTTAGAATACTATAAGGATAGGATATCATCAAATATTCACTATTTCCTTAGAATATCCAAAATACTTTTTTACTGCTAAAGGGGAAAAAGAATACATTCTCACAAATAACCAAAATCAAATAAAATAACAGCATTAAAGATAAAAGAAACCAGAGTTTTCATTTTCTTTTACATTAAGGAAAAGAATACACCACACACACACACACACACACACACACACACACACGTATACAAACACACACACATACTTTTTTTTGATATAGTTAGTCTGAACCAAAGAAACTCATTGGAGGACCAGAAAAGGGTTAGGTCATCAAAAAAGTAGACAAAAATAATACTCATGAAGCACTTGGATTACACCAAAATTTAACTTTCTTCTCTGGGAATTCTATGAATTTCAAAGTTTACAGCCAAAACCAGGCAAATCTGGGATTCCCACTGAATAGATGAGACGGCCCACAAGCTGAGGAAGATATAAACAGACAGATACACAGATCCATAAGCAGACACATGTGTAATTTATTATAATTAGATAAATTGGACTTAAACATCCTCTTATATCAATTTAACTGATGATTGTATAGGTTTAACATACTTTCCTAGCTTGTGCCATGGATGATGCAAGTCATTTTGTAACTTTTATAAAGCACTATGATAGTATGTCCACTGAAAAGTTGTTACAAAGTCCTACATGCTGAATTGAGAAAGCAAATGGCAAAGGAACACAAGCAATGCTTTTGGTAGGCAATGGTAATGAGGCCCTTAAGATCTGGGCAAAGTAAGGATGAGGAAGTGCTTCAAAAGAGCAAAACAGAGCAAAGTGCAGCCTGACCATAAAAGCATCTTAAAACTTTGAGAACGAAGAAGAGTACTAATATCAAATGTTCCTCAAACATGGATTCTAACTACTAAAGCTCTGAAGTCCTAAACAATTCACTCGTACAAATGGCTGATGATAATGCTGAGGCTGATGGTGTAAGTCTACAGCCGGTCTAAGAATTTTTAAGAAGAGAAAAACCTAAACCTTATCATTTTCTCATCATGCTCATATGACATCTTCAAAGTGGTGATTGCTTTGAACAACACAGACATCCAGAAGCAGAGGAAATGTAAATGAAGTGGTAAAGAGAGGAAATATGGAAGGACAGTGTAAATATAATTGGCAGGGTGCCATATGAAAAAAACAGCTTTGTTAGTACAAGGTAAACTAGGTTTACCAGTGACTTCTTAGAAAAGCAGCATTTTCTGGGTTGTAGTTATACAGATTAGGAGAGAAGTGACTTAGTGACTTTTAAATATTCACTAACAGGCATACACGTCCAACATCTTGCATTAATTTACACAGTATGGCTCTGACTCTGATAAAATATACAATTCAAGGATCTATGTACTCTAACAATTGAGGATGGCTTATAAATAATTGCCATTTTAACCCTGAAGATTCTAGGCAAGAAATAGGAAAGATAACCACTTACTGAAGAAATAATTTACCGGGAGACTATTTTGTTCATTTCGTTTCTTTACCCTCCCTTCTTTTCCAGCCTAACAAAACATGGGAACATTTCAATGGCCACATTTCTTTACCTGGGTCTTTATATTTGGTTTGAACTTAGAAAATCTCTTACCTCGTAACTCCTCAAAACTCCCAGAAATATGATAGGGGTGGAAAAGGGGAAGCTTCAAAAGGACACTTGGGGTGAGACCATGAGCTGATTTTCCCTATTTAAGAGGCACATGCAAGCTCAAAAGAAACAAGAAGGAATAATGAAAAGCCCAGGGCTAGAATCTGTAGGAAGCGGAAAGTTGTGATTAGCAAAACCAGCAATATGCTACCAATCCGAGAGAAACTCACTTAACAGCTATGACCTTTGGGACAGGAAAAAAGCTATAGACATGTTAAAGTAAGGATAGGGGAGTAGGGGAGACATGTACCAGCACTTCTTTATCTTCCTGCTGGTGTCTCCCACAGGCTGACTCCAACTAGAAACCAGAGGACAACAGGGCCCATAATTTCAGTCCTTAGCGAACAGCCTCTCCCTGTCCAGAGCAGGATGGGAAACAAAAGAATAAAGTGGATCCGAAGAGTCAAGAATATGCAGCACAAACTGCCCATTCTAAACACCTTAAGAGCTGTTTCAGTAGCTTGCTGAATCAAGAAAACATCTGGGCAAACAAAGCCCATTTAGTCTATCATTTCTTTGGTGCATTGTTCATAACTAACCACCATAATGAGAAAGTTGAGTTGGCAGTGTTTAACTGTAAAATGTAAGTGTGTTAGTCACTCAGTCATGCCCAACTCTTTGAGACCCAATGGACTGTAACCCACCAGGCTCCCTTGTTCATGGAATTCTGCAGACAAGAATACTATAGTGGATTGCAGCAAATTTTCTGGGTTGTAGTTATACAGATTAGGAGAAGTGACTTAGTGACTTTTAAATATTCACTAACAGGCATACACGTCCAACATCTTGCATTAATTTACACAGTATGGCTCTGACTCTGATAAAATATACAATTCAAGGATCTATGTACTCTAACAATTGAGGATGGCTTATAAATAATTGCCATTTTAACCCTGAAGATTCTAGGCAAGAAATAGGAAAGATAACCACTTACTGAAGAAATAATTTACCGGGAGACTATTTTGTTCATTTCGTTTCTTTACCCTCCCTTCTTTTCCAGCCTAACAAAACATGGGAACATTTCAATGGCCACATTTCTTTACCTGGGTCTTTATATTTGGTTTGAACTTAGAAAATCTCTTACCTCGTAACTCCTCAAAACTCCCCAGAAATATGATAGGGGTGGAAAAGGGGAAGCTTCAAAAGGACACTTGGGGTGAGACCATGAGCTGATTTTCCCTATTTAAGAGGCACATGCAAGCTCAAAAGAAACAAGAAGGAATAATGAAAAGCCCAGGGCTAGAATCTGTAGGAAGCGGAAAGTTGTGATTAGCAAAACCAGCAATATGCGTACCAATCCGAGAGAAACTCACTTAACAGCTATGACCTTTGGGACAGGAAAAAAGCTATAGACATGTTAAAGTAAGGATAGGGGAGTAGGGGAGACATGTACCAGCACTTCTTTATCTTCCTGCTGGTGTCTCCCACAGGCTGACTCCAACTAGAAACCAGAGGACAACAGGGCCCATAATTTCAGTCCTTAGCGAACAGCCTCTCCCTGTCCAGAGCAGGATGGGAAACAAAAGAATAAAGTGGATCCGAAGAGTCAAGAATATGCAGCACAAACTGCCCATTCTAAACACCTTAAGAGCTGTTTCAGTAGCTTGCTGAATCAAGAAAACATCTGGGCAAACAAAGCCCATTTAGTCTATCATTTCTTTGGTGCATTGTTCATAACTAACCACCATAATGAGAAAGTTGAGTTGGCAGTGTTTAACTGTAAAATGTAAGTGTGTTAGTCACTCAGTCATGCCCAACTCTTTGAGACCCAATGGACTGTAACCCACCAGGCTCCCTTGTTCATGGAATTCTGCAGACAAGAATACTATAGTGGATTGCCATGCCCTTCTCCGGGGGGGTCTTCCCGACCCAAGGACTGAACCCAGGTCTCTTGCATTGCAGGTGGATTCTTTAAGGTCTGAGTCACCAAGAAAGCTCTAGAATGGTAAGTATATTTTAAAAAGAGGATCAAATGCTCCAAATATTTAAAAAAAGGAGAGAAATGGGAAAAAAGGAATTTTATAGTACCAACTGACACTTTTATTTTTGAATTCCTATCAAAACAATGACATGAAATGCAAATTTAGATGCAAGAATGAATTAGCTTTTTGTTTTATTTATCTTTACTATTATTTCTTTTGTTTCTTTATCATTTATTTCTGCTCTGATCTTTATGATTTCTCTTCTTCTGCTGCCTTTGGGTTGTTTTTGTTCTTCTTTCTTCAACGGTTTTAAGCAGAGGGTTAGGTCATCTGCTTCATATTTTCCTAGTTTCTTGAGGTGGGATTGTATTGCTATAAATTTCCCTCTTAGAACTGCTTTTGCAGTACCCCATAGGTTTTGCACTGTCGTGTGTTCATTGTTATTTTCTTCTAGGAATTGTTTAATTTCTCCTTTGATTTCCTCAATGATCAGTTGGTTTTTTAGGTATGTATTGTTTAATCTCCATGTGTTCCTGTTTTTAGGATTTTTTTTTCTGGTAGTTGATCTCCAGTCTCATTGCATTGTGGTTCAAGAAGATGGTTTATATAATTTCGGTTTTCTTGAACTGACTGGGGTTTGATTTGTGGCCCAAGATGTGGTCTATCCTGGAGAATGTGCCATGAGCACTTGAGAAGAAGGTATATTCTTCTGCTTTTGGGCGGAACGTCCTAAAGATATCGATGAGGTACATCTTTTCTAGTGTGGCATTTAAGGCTTGTGTTTGTTTATTAATTTTCTGTTTGGATGATCTGTCCATTGGTGTGAGAGGAGTGTTAAATCTCCTACTTTTACTGCGTTATTGTCGATTTCTTCTTTTATGTATGAAAGTACCTGTCTTATGTATTGAGGTGTCCCTGTGTTGGGTGCATAGATATCCATGACTGTTATGTCTTCCTCTTGGATAGATCCCTTAATCATGATGTAGTGACCTGCCTTGTCTCTTAGAATCTTCTTTACTTTAAAATCTATTTTATCAAATGCTATCCATTTTTACTGCGAAAGCTCTAGAATGGTAAGTATATTTTAAAAAGAGGATCAAATCTCCAAATGTAAGTATATTTTAAAAAGAGGATCAAATGCTCCAAATATTTAAAAAGGAGAGAAATGGGAAAAAAGGAATTTTATAGTACCAACTGACACTTTTATTTTTGAATTCCTATCAAAACAATGACATGAAATGCAAATTTAGATGCAAGAATGAATTAGCTTTTTGTTTTATTTATCTTTACTATTATTTCTTTTGTTTCTTTATCATTTATTTCTGCTCTGATCTTTATGATTTCTCTTCTTCTGCTGCCTTTGGGTTGTTTTTGTTCTTCTTTCTTCAACGGTTTTAAGCAGAGGGTTAGGTCATCTGCTTCATATTTTCCTAGTTTCTTGAGGTGGGATTGTATTGCTATAAATTTCCCTCTTAGAACTGCTTTTGCAGTACCCCATAGGTTTTGCACTGTCGTGTGTTCATTGTTATTTTCTTCTAGGAATTGTTTAATTTCTCCTTTGATTTCCTCAATGATCAGTTGGTTTTTTAGGTATGTATTGTTTAATCTCCATGTGTTCCTGTTTTTAGGATTTTTTTTTCTGGTAGTTGATCTCCAGTCTCATTGCATTGTGGTTCAAGAAGATGGTTTATATAATTTCGGTTTTCTTGAACTGACTGGGGTTTGATTTGTGGCCCAAGATGTGGTCTATCCTGGAGAATGTGCCATGAGCACTTGAGAAGAAGGTATATTCTTCTGCTTTTGGGCGGAACGTCCTAAAGATATCGATGAGGTACATCTTTTCTAGTGTGGCATTTAAGGCTTGTGTTTGTTTATTAATTTTCTGTTTGGATGATCTGTCCATTGGTGTGAGAGGAGTGTTAAATCTCCTACTTTTACTGCGTTATTGTCGATTTCTTCTTTTATGTATGAAAGTACCTGTCTTATGTATTGAGGTGTCCCTGTGTTGGGTGCATAGATATCCATGACTGTTATGTCTTCCTCTTGGATAGATCCCTTAATCATGATGTAGTGACCTGCCTTGTCTCTTAGAATCTTCTTTACTTTAAAATCTATTTTATCTGATATGAGGATTGCTACTCCAGCTTTCTTTTGATTTCCGTTTGCATGAAATATCTTTTTCCAGCCTTTCACTTTCAGTCTATGAGTGTCTCTAGGTCTGAAGTGGGTCTCTTGTAGACAGCATATATATGGGTCTTGCTTCTGGATCCATTCAGCCAACCTGTGTCGTTTGGTTGGAGCATTTAGTCCATTTACGTTCAAAGTAATTATTGATACGAATGTTCCTATTGTCATCTTCTTAGAAGTTTGGGGTTTGATTTGTAAGGCTTCTCCTACTCTTGTATTTATTGGCTATATCAGGCCGTTTAACACTTGTTGTAGGGCTGGTTTTGTGGTACAGAATTCTTTTAGTTTTTGCTTGTCTGTGAAGCTTTTGACTTCACCGTCATTTCTGAATGAGATTCTTACTGGGTAGAGAATTCTTGGTTGGAGGTTGTTCTCTTTTAGCGGTTTAAATGTATCTTGCCATTCTCTTCTGGCCTGTAGGGTTTCTGTTGAGAGATGCACAGTTAAACATATGGGGTTTCCTTTATATGTTATTTGTTGTTTGCTCCTAGCTGCTTTTATTATATTTAGTCTGCGTTAGTTTGATTAGTATGTGCCTTGGTGTGTTTCTTCTGGGGTTTCTCCTGTATGGAACTCTTTGTGCTTCCTGGACTTGGTTGACTATCTCCTTTCCCATGCTGGGGAAGTTTTCAACTATAACCTCTTCAAGAATTTTTTCATAGTCTTTCTTCTCTTCTTCTCCTTCTGGAACTCCTATAATTCTAATGTTGGTGCGTTTGATATTGTCCCATAGGTCTCTGAGGCTATCTTCAGTTTTTTTAATTCTTTGGGCTTTGTTCTGTTCTTCAGCACTTATTTCCACCATTCTGTCTTCCAGCTCACTTATCCGTTCTTCAGCCTCTGATACTCTACTGTTGAGACCTTCTATAGTATTTTTGAGTTCAGCAATTGAGTTAGTTGTCTCCATTTGCTTATTTTTCATTTCTTCTTTTATGTATGAAAGTACCTGTCTTATGTATTGAGGTGTCCCTGTGTTGGGTGCATAGATATCCATGACTGTTATGTCTTCCTCTTGGATAGATCCCTTAATCATGATGTAGTGACCTGCCTTGTCTCTTAGAATCTTCTTTACTTTAAAATCTATTTTATCTGATATGAGGATTGCTACTCCAGCTTTCTTTTGATTTCCGTTTGCATGAAATATCTTTTTCCAGCCTTTCACTTTCAGTCTATGAGTGTCTCTAGGTCTGAAGTGGGTCTCTTGTAGACAGCATATATATGGGTCTTGCTTCTGGATCCATTCAGCCAACCTGTGTCGTTTGGTTGGAGCATTTAGTCCATTTACGTTCAAAGTAATTATTGATACGAATGTTCCTATTGTCATCTTCTTAGAAGTTTGGGGTTTGATTTGTAAGGCTTCTCCTACTCTTGTATTTATTGGCTATATCAGGCCGTTTAACACTTGTTGTAGGGCTGGTTTTGTGGTACAGAATTCTTTTAGTTTTTGCTTGTCTGTGAAGCTTTTGACTTCACCGTCATTTCTGAATGAGATTCTTACTGGGTAGAGAATTCTTGGTTGGAGGTTGTTCTCTTTTAGCGGTTTAAATGTATCTTGCCATTCTCTTCTGGCCTGTAGGGTTTCTGTTGAGAGATGCACAGTTAAACATATGGGGTTTCCTTTATATGTTATTTGTTGTTTGCTCCTAGCTGCTTTTATTATATTTAGTCTGCGTTAGTTTGATTAGTATGTGCCTTGGTGTGTTTCTTCTGGGGTTTCTCCTGTATGGAACTCTTTGTGCTTCCTGGACTTGGTTGACTATCTCCTTTCCCATGCTGGGGAAGTTTTCAACTATAACCTCTTCAAGAATTTTTTCATAGTCTTTCTTCTCTTCTTCTCCTTCTGGAACTCCTATAATTCTAATGTTGGTGCGTTTGATATTGTCCCATAGGTCTCTGAGGCTATCTTCAGTTTTTTTAATTCTTTGGGCTTTGTTCTGTTCTTCAGCACTTATTTCCACCATTCTGTCTTCCAGCTCACTTATCCGTTCTTCAGCCTCTGATACTCTACTGTTGAGACCTTCTATAGTATTTTTGAGTTCAGCAATTGAGTTAGTTGTCTCCATTTGCTTATTTTTCATTTCTTGCATGTCTCTTCTCAATGCACTAATTTCCTCTAATATTCTGTTTTCGGTGTTTTGCATCCTCATTAGTATAGCTTTTCTGAATTCTCTTTCAGATAGTTTGTCTATCTCCTCCTTTGTCATTTGAAGTGGTGTTTCTCTAGCTTGGTCCTTCATTTGTACAGTGTTTCTCTGACGTTTCATTATTAGGTTAATTTTTGTTTCTTTGTGTGTGTCTTTGTGTATGGAGTTCTTATTCCCACCAGGCTTCTTGGTTGAATTCTCCCTTCCTTTGGGTTTCTGTCCTTGTAGAAGGATTCAGTGGTTTGTGTCTTGGGTGGTGTTAGGTCTTGTTTACAGATGAATAATCTGTAGTGTTGTATGTTCTTTGATAGTGTGGGGTCTTGGAATCAGGGTTTCCACTTCAAGGATCCTTGGTTTGATGATTGGTCAGGGGGTGTAGGCTCTATGTCTGGTCTGCTATGGTGTTCCGTGATACTAGTTTACATACTAGCATCTGAGGAACAAGAGGTGCATCCCTGATGGGTGACCGTCATAAAAGCATGCAGATGTTTTCTAACATAATCGTAAGATACACATACATATACAGCAATCCCCACAACTGACCAGTTTTAGAGATAAGGCACAGGAAGTCTTTCTAGCAATTCATGCAATCACAGATGATACTTGCCCGTTAAGCTTTGAATTAATTAAAATAGTGCCTGAATAATAGATCTAGCACAAGGTCCTGGCTTGGATAATTACAATGAGAGCAATTTTAAATTAGGACATGTGTTTGGGGTGACAAGGAGGAGAGTCTATAAGTAATAAAAAGGAAAAGATTCGTCTTGGAAGTATTTTATAGGATTAGGTAGCAAAGATTAGTGTGTGCATTGTTTAGTGTATTTGGAAGTGAATAGTGGAGACAGGAAGATAGGAAATAATTTATCTAGAGGATATTGGAGAGGAACTCAGAAATCAAATATTCTTAGCTATTTTTGTCTTCCAGCTCACTTATCCGTTCTTCAGCCTCTGATACTCTACTGTTGAGACCTTCTATAGTATTTTTGAGTTCAGCAATTGAGTTAGTTGTCTCCATTTGCTTATTTTTCATTTCTTGCATGTCTCTTCTCAATGCACTAATTTCCTCTAATATTCTGTTTTCGGTGTTTTGCATCCTCATTAGTATAGCTTTTCTGAATTCTCTTTCAGATAGTTTGTCTATCTCCTCCTTTGTCATTTGAAGTGGTGTTTCTCTAGCTTGGTCCTTCATTTGTACAGTGTTTCTCTGACGTTTCATTATTAGGTTAATTTTTGTTTCTTTGTGTGTGTCTTTGTGTATGGAGTTCTTATTCCCACCAGGCTTCTTGGTTGAATTCTCCCTTCCTTTGGGTTTCTGTCCTTGTAGAAGGATTCAGTGGTTTGTGTCTTGGGTGGTGTTAGGTCTTGTTTACAGATGAATAATCTGTAGTGTTGTATGTTCTTTGATAGTGTGGGGTCTTGGAATCAGGGTTTCCACTTCAAGGATCCTTGGTTTGATGATTGGTCAGGGGGTGTAGGCTCTATGTCTGGTCTGCTATGGTGTTCCGTGATACTAGTTTACATACTAGCATCTGAGGAACAAGAGGTGCATCCCTGATGGGTGACCGTCATAAAAGCATGCAGATGTTTTCTAACATAATCGTAAGATACACATACATATACAGCAATCCCCACAACTGACCAGTTTTAGAGATAAGGCACAGGAAGTCTTTCTAGCAATTCATGCAATCACAGATGATACTTGCCCGTTAAGCTTTGAATTAATTAAAATAGTGCCTGAATAATAGATCTAGCACAAGGTCCTGGCTTGGATAATTACAATGAGAGCAATTTTAAATTAGGACATGTGTTTGGGGTGACAAGGAGGAGAGTCTATAAGTAATAAAAAGGAAAAGATTCGTCTTGGAAGTATTTTATAGGATTAGGTAGCAAAGATTAGTGTGTGCATTGTTTAGTGTATTTGGAAGTGAATAGTGGAGACAGGAAGATAGGAAATAATTTATCTAGAGGATATTGGTAGCTAGGAACCAGATCAACAAAATCAAAAAAGAAAAAGGAGAGATTACAACAGTTAATGCAGAACTCCAAAGGATTCTAAGAGACTATTATGAACAACTCTATGGCAACAAACTGGACAACCTGGAAGAAATGGACAGTTTCTTGGACAGGATTAATCTCCCAAGACTGAGCCAGGAAGAAACAGAAACTTTGAACAACCCAATCACAAGCTCAGAAATCAAATTTGTGATTAAAAATCTACCCAAAAATAAAAGCCCAGGGCCAGATGTCTTCACAGCCGAATTCTACCAAACATTTAAAGAAGAGCTAATGCCTGTCCTTCTAAAACTCTTTCAAAAAATTGCACAGGAAGGAAAACTCCCAAACACATTCTATGAGGCCACCATCACCCTGATACCCAAACCAGGCAAAGACAACACAAAAAAGGAAAACTCTAGGCCAATTTCACTGATGAACTTAGATGCCAAGATCCTCAACAAAATCCTAGCAAACAGAATTCAATGACATGTCAAAAAACTCATACCTTATGATCAAGTCGGGTTCATTCCAGGCATGCAAGGATTCTTCAACATCCGCAAATCAATCAATGTGATACACCATATCAACAAGTTGAAAGACAAAAACCACATGATCATCTCAATAGATGCAAAAAAAGCCTTTGACAAAGTACAACATCCATTTATGATCAAAACTCTTCAGAAAATGGGCATAGAAGGAACCTATCTCAATATAATAAAAGCCATCTATGAGAAGCCTAGGAACATTATTGTTAATGGTGAAAAACTGAAAGCATTCCCTCTAAGATCAGGAACAAGACAGGGGTGCCCACTTTCACCATTACTATTCAACATATTCCTGGAAGTCCTAGAAACAGCAATAAGAGAAGAGAAAGAAATCAAAGGAATCCAGATTGGAAAGGAAGAAGTCAAGCTCTCTCTTTTTGCAGACGACATGATATTATACGTAGAAAATCCCAATGATACAGTTACAAAGCTACTAGAGCTAACCAATGAATTCAGCAAAGTTGTAGGATACAAAGTCAACACACAGAAGTCACTGGCATTCCTATACACAAACAATGAAATATCAGAAAATGAAATCAAAGAGGCAATCCCCTTCACCATTGCAACCAAAAGAATCAAATATCTAGGAATAAACCTGCCCAAAGAAACAAAAGAACTGTACACAGAAAATTACAAGACACTCATGAGAGACATTAAAGAAGACTTAAACAGATGGAGAGATATTCCATGTTCCTGGATTGGAAGAATCAATATTGTGAAAATGACCATACTACCAAATATCATCTACAGATTCAATGCAATACCTATCAAACTATCAGTGACATACTTCACAGAACTAACCCAAAGAATAGCACAATTCATATGGAAACACAGAAGACCTCGAATAGCCAAAGCAATCCTGAGGAAGAAGAATGGAGTTGGAGTGATCAGCCTCCCTAATTTCAGACTCTACTACAAAGCAGCAGTTATCAAGACAGTATGGTACTAGCACAAAAACAGAACTATAGATCAATGGAACAAGATTGAGAACCCAGAGATCAACCCATGCACCTATGGGTACCTTATTTTTGACAAAGGAGGAGAAGCTATAAAATGGGACAAAGACAGCCTCTTCAACAAATGGTGCTGGGAAAATTGGACAGCTACGTGCAAAAAAATGAAGTTGGAACATTCCCTGACACCATACACAAAGATCAACTCAAAATGGATTAAAGACCTCAGTGTAAGACCAGAAACCATCAAACTCTTAGAGGAGAATATAGGCAAAACCCTCAAGGACATCAATCAAAGCAAGATCTTCTCTGACCCACCTACTAAAATAGTGGAACTGAAAAGTAAAGTCAACACGTGGGACCTCATGAAACTTAAAAGCTTTTGTACAGCAAAAGAAATCACCAAAAAGTTGAACAGACACCCCACAAAATGGGAGAAAATCATAGCAAATGAAACAACAGACAAAACCCCAACAGAAATGGGAAAAGAAGCCCAATCAAATACCTAGGAATAAACCTGCCCAAAGAAACAAAAGAACTGTACACAGAAAATTACAAGACACTCATGAGAGACATTAAAGAAGACTTAAACAGATGGAGAGATATTCCATGTTCCTGGATTGGAAGAATCAATATTGTGAAAATGACCATACTACCAAATATCATCTACAGATTCAATGCAATACCTATCAAACTATCAGTGACATACTTCACAGAACTAACCCAAAGAATAGCACAATTCATATGGAAACACAGAAGACCTCGAATAGCCAAAGCAATCCTGAGGAAGAAGAATGGAGTTGGAGTGATCAGCCTCCCTAATTTCAGACTCTACTACAAAGCAGCAGTTATCAAGACAGTATGGTACTAGCACAAAAACAGAACTATAGATCAATGGAACAAGATTGAGAACCCAGAGATCAACCCATGCACCTATGGGTACCTTATTTTTGACAAAGGAGGAGAAGCTATAAAATGGGACAAAGACAGCCTCTTGAACAAATGGTGCTGGGAAAATTGGACAGCTACGTGCAAAAAATGAAATTGGAACATTCCCTTACACCATACACAAAGATCAACTCAAAATGGATTAAAGACCTCAGTGTAAGACCAGAAACCATCAAACTCTTAGAGGAGAATATAGGCAAAACCCTCAAGGACATCAATCAAAGCAAGATCTTCTCTGACCCACCTACTAAAATAGTGGAACTGAAAAGTAAAGTCAACACGTGGGACCTCATGAAACTTAAAAGCTTTTGTACAGCAAAAGAAATCACCAAAAAGTTGAACAGACACCCCACAAAATGGGAGAAAATCATAGCAAATGAAACAACAGACAAAGAATTAATCTCCAAAATCTACAAGCAACTCAGACAACTCAGCACAGGGAAAATGAGCAGCCCAATCAAAAAATGGGAAAAAGATCTAAAGAGACGCCTCTCCAAAGAGGACATACAGATGGCCCAAAAATACATGAAACGATGCTCAACCTCACTTATTATCAGAGAAATGCAAATTAAAACCACCATGAGATACCACCTCACACCTGTCAGAAAGGCCATCATCAACAAATCGACAGACAACAAGTGCTGGAGAGGGTGTGGAGAAAAGGGAACCCTCTTGCATTGCTGGTGGGAATGTAAATTAACACAACCTCTATGGAAGACAATATGGAGATTCCTTAAAAAACTAAAAATAGAAGCACCCTATGACCCAGCAATCCCACTACTAGGCCTATATCCTGATGAAATCAAAACTGAAAGAGGCACCTGTACCCCAATGTTCATTGCAACTCTCTATACAATAGCCAGAACATGGAAGCAACCTAGATGTCCATCGACAAATGAATGGATCCAGAAGCTCTGGTACATATATACAATGGAATACTACTCAGCTGTTAAAAGAAATGCAGAAGACTCAGTCCTAATGAGGTGGCTGGCTCTAGAACCTATCATAAAAAGTGAAGTAAGTCAAAAAGAGAAAGACAAGTATAGTATACTAACTCATATATATGGGATCTAGTAAGATGGTCATGATAACATACGCAGTGAACTCATGAAAAAACAGAGAATAGACATAAAGACATTGTGGAGACCGAACAGTGGGAGGGAGGCATGGAGGGAGTAACATGGAAGCCTATACTGTCATGTGTGGAAAAGATAGCTATTGTCATTGTGCTAGGGGAATAGGAGTACCTACAACCACTTGGAGCGATGGTCTGGAGGGATGGGAGTGGGGGAACTGGGTGGGGGGAGGGTCCAAGGATATGCATATGAATGATCTAGGAACATACATGTAAAAATAAATAAATAAATAAAATAAAAAATAAAAAAATATAATACTTTGTAAAGCAAAAAAAAAAAGAATGAATTACACTTGTAGAGAATGGGCTCAGAGAGAATACTAGCAATTGACAGTCTGGAACCTAGGAATAGACAACACTGCAATAATCCCAATATTGGTTAGAAGCCAAAGGTCCCAGAAAATGGATAACACTTTTACAACTAATTTAGCCACATTTATTGTCTGCTAGGGCTTCCTGGGTGGCTCAGTGGTAAAGATTCTGCCTGCCAATGCAGGAAAGGTGGGTTCTATCCCTCGGTCAGGAAGATCCCCTGAAGAAGAAAATGGCCACCCACTCCAATATTCTTGCTTGCAGAATCCCATGGACAGAGGAGCTTGCTGGGCTATAGCCCATAGGGTCACAAAGAGCTGGACACAGCTGAATGACTGAGCATGCACACAATGTTTGCAAAGAGAGAAAGCACTGAAATAATACTTTATGAAGAAATATCAAAATACTGATTGAGGGACTTCCCTGGTAGACCAGTGGTTAGGAATATGCCTGTTAATGCAGGGGATGCAGGCTCGATTCCTGGTCCAGGAAGATCCCACATGCCATGAGGCAATTAAGCCCACCCTCTAGAGCCTGTGAAGCTGTGCTCCTTAATGTGCTGACCTCCAGTTTAGCTCCATATACGACTGCTGAGGACTCTGTGACAGACTCTCCTAGCAAGCAAGATGCAGAGATGAGTAAGCTATGATTCCTGACCTCTAAGAAGCCACAGGGTCTTGTGGGGGAAATGGACACATAATCCTTTTCCCTAGAAATCCAAACTGAAAATGGTTGTGGTAGATAGAAAGCAGGAAAACAACCACGGCTGAGGATCATGAATATCTAAATCTGATTCTGCCACAGCCACCTTTCTCAAGTTTCCCGAGGGAGACTTATGGATAAAGAACATCTGAGACAACATTGTAAGGCAACTATATACTCCAGTAAAAATTAATTTAAAAATTGAAAAATAAAACATGCAAAAAAATAAAGAATATTTGATGAGGAAATCCCTACTCAAAGCTTTGACAAGCAAACTCCACTGCAGAACCTTGGAAACCTACCAGAAAGAATGAGGCATCTTTTAGCTACCCTGGGCAGGACTAAGACTCCTTCTGGTACCTAGAACTGATTTTCAAGGGGAGTGAGCAAGGCAGTGTATGTTAGTCACACAGTCGTGTCTGACTCTTTATGACCCCATGGACTCTAGTCCACCAGGCTCCTCTGTCCATGGGATTTTCCAGGCAAGAATACTGGAGTAGGTCACCTTCCATTTTCCAGAGCAAGCCAGGGTGACTACCAATTTTAAAAAGGAAGCAGAGCTCACTGCTTCTCATACCGTCAGACTAACCACATCCTACCAGATGAGGAAAAGCAAACTCTAGACACGGGGAAAACCATCCTGACGAAGTCTCATGACAGAAAACCTCTTTCTCCTCATCTTGACATTTCCAGTCCCCAGTACTATAACTAAATAAATACCCCTTTTTCTGTTATCCATTGCTGTGTAACCAACCATCCCAAAGTCTAATGGCTTAAAAGACTATTTTCTCTCACAATTCTGCAAGTTGACCAGGTTCAGACAGGTAGTTCTTGTCCTCTACCTAATGTTACCTGGCACTGCAGTCATTGGAGGGCTCAGCTGGAGCCTCCAAGCTGACTCTCTCACATGGCCAGCAGCGGACCTCAGCTGTGGACTGGGAACCTAATCAGGCGCACTCTCTGGAAGAGCTGTATGCATCTTTCTAAGGAGCTGGGGCTTCTCCCAGCAGATCGGCTGGTCGCCAGGAGCATGTCCCAAAAACATGCATGTAGAGAATGCATTTGAAGTGGCCAGGGTTTAAAGTATAGATCTAGAACAGACACAGGGTCACTCCTATGTCATTCTATTGGTTAAGTAGTCAGAGGGCTGACCCAAATTCAGGAGAAAGGAAAATAAACCAAAATTGAAGTCCCGGCCATTTGTAGATCTCTACAATCTCAAACGTAGAATATCCCTCTCAGCACACTGTCTTTGAAGTCAGAGACAGTGGTGAGGTGGTGGCACAGAGAGCAGCCAAGGGTCTCCCTAGAGGCCAGTATCTTTTGTCTAGTGACCTTGAGCGGCAACAGGTAATGTTACTTAGCTCAAACGGTCAACCAGTTAAGTATTGAAGACAGGTGCTGACTGATTAAATACAAATTAGAATTTGCAACTAGAAGAATAATAAAAGGGCAAGGGTCAGGAGTAGCATGATTTTAGTCACAAAAAGTCGTGTCTGACTCTTTATGACCCCATGGACTCTAGTCCACCAGGCTCCTCTGTCCATGGGATTTTCCAGGCAAGAATACTGGAGTAGGTCACCTTCCATTTTCCAGAGCAAGCCAGGGTGACTACCAATTTTAAAAAGGAAGCAGAGCTCACTGCTTCTCATACCGTCAGACTAACCACATCCTACCAGATGAGGAAAAGCAAACTCTAGACACGGGGAAAACCATCCTGACGAAGTCTCATGACAGAAAACCTCTTTCTCCTCATCTTGACATTTCCAGTCCCCAGTACTATAACTAAATAAATACCCCTTTTTCTGTTATCCATTGCTGTGTAACCAACCATCCCAAAGTCTAATGGCTTAAAAGACTATTTTCTCTCACAATTCTGCAAGTTGACCAGGTTCAGACAGGTAGTTCTTGTCCTCTACCTAATGTTACCTGGCACTGCAGTCATTGGAGGGCTCAGCTGGAGCCTCCAAGCTGACTCTCTCACATGGCCAGCAGCGGACCTCAGCTGTGGACTGGGAACCTAATCAGGCGCACTCTCTGGAAGAGCTGTATGCATCTTTCTAAGGAGCTGGGGCTTCTCCCAGCAGATCGGCTGGTCGCCAGGAGCATGTCCCAAAAACATGCATGTAGAGAATGCATTTGAAGTGGCCAGGGTTTAAAGTATAGATCTAGAACAGACACAGGGTCACTCCTATGTCATTCTATTGGTTAAGTAGTCAGAGGGCTGACCCAAATTCAGGAGAAAGGAAAATAAACCAAAATTGAAGTCCCGGCCATTTGTAGCTCTCTACAATCTCAAACGTAGAATATCCCTCTCAGCACACTGTCTTTGAAGTCAGAGACAGTGGTGAGGTGGTGGCACAGAGAGCAGCCAAGGGTCTCCCTAGAGGCCAGTATCTTTTGTCTAGTGACCTTGAGGGGCAACAGGTAATGTTACTTAGCTCAAACGGTCAACCAGTTAAGTATTGAAGACAGGTGCTGACTGATTAAATACAAATTAGAATTTGCAACTAGAAGAATATAAAATAAAGAGGAGTCAAGGAATGTGGGTGCTCAAAAATGAGGTGAGTTTAGAGAAGGGGTTCAAGGGAACCTGGTGTTAGCCCTGACCCAAGACAGGAAGGTAACACTTGATGCAGAGAGTGGGAATCAGTTGAGAGTAAGTCAAAACCCGATAGAATAAAATACAGCATTTAGCAACATGCCTTTTTAGAGAATCTGATATTGAACTATGGATATAGGAATAAGGCTAATTCAGGTTCTTATCATTTAAATAATTATTGTTCCTGTTGTGCTTCTGGATAGCCTTCCTCCCCTTCAACCAGATAAGCATGCTTATTATTTAAAAAAGCAATAATGATAAGGTAGGAATTTTCTTAAATATCAGGAAGTATAGTCTCTCCAACCAAAGCAGACTGTAAACAAGATTCTATTATAGAAAGTGAGGGAATGGAGACTGAAACAAGTTGAAAAAAATCTTTGAGCCAATTGCTATCTTTTTCCCTATATGAACTGATCGATTTACTTTTCAAAGGAAAGCCAACTTAAACATAAAAGTAACTTTTACTGTTTCAAACTCATTGTTTAAATGTTCATCTCTATTGCACGAATTCCTTTTAGATATGCTTTTAAATCTGCTGCCTTTAAATGTGTTTCTATTTTCCTTGTCAGAGATGTTTCTGGGGGAGCAAGTCTCCAATTTTATAACGGAAGTCAACAAGAAGATCAGCTTTCACATGGAGAGAACTGCTTTCATAGGCAATCTTTGTTTCCCAACGAGAGGGTCATCTGTATTCTCTGACTGACAGTTCAGAGCTGGTAGCTGTTCTTTGGGACTCCTTTTCTGGTATTATCTTAACATCAATTACTTGTGACTGGTTTATTTGCACGGGGGCAGAAAGAGACTGGGAAACAAATAATTTCTAATGGCTGAAACAGGAGTAGGCAGGCAAAGCGCCAGAGAGCGGCCAAGGCTATAACTGCCCCGTTCCCACTGACTGAGTTTTTTTAGTGACCTTGAGGGCAACAGGTAATGTTACTTAGCTCAAACGGTCAACCAGTTAAGTATTGAAGACAGGTGCTGACTGATTAAATACAAATTAGAATTTGCAACTAGAAGAATATAAAATAAAGAGGAGTCAAGGAATGTGGGTGCTCAAAAATGAGGTGAGTTTAGAGAAGGGGTTCAAGGGAACCTGGTGTTAGCCCTGACCCAAGACAGGAAGGTAACACTTGATGCAGAGAGTGGGAATCAGTTGAGAGTAAGTCAAAACCCGATAGAATAAAATACAGCATTTAGCAACATGCCTTTTTAGAGAATCTGATATTGAACTATGGATATAGGAATAAGGCTAATTCAGGTTCTTATCATTTAAATAATTATTGTTCCTGTTGTGCTTCTGGATAGCCTTCCTCCCCTTCAACCAGATAAGCATGCTTATTATTTAAAAAAGCAATAATGATAAGGTAGGAATTTTCTTAAATATCAGGAAGTATAGTCTCTCCAACCAAAGCAGACTGTAAACAAGATTCTATTATAGAAAGTGAGGGAATGGAGACTGAAACAAGTTGAAAAAAATCTTTGAGCCAATTGCTATCTTTTTCCCTATATGAACTGATCGATTTACTTTTCAAAGGAAAGCCAACTTAAACATAAAAGTAACTTTTACTGTTTCAAACTCATTGTTTAAATGTTCATCTCTATTGCACGAATTCCTTTTAGATATGCTTTTTAAATCTGCTGCCTTTAAATGTGTTTCTATTTTCCTTGTCAGAGATGTTTCTGGGGGAGCAAGTCTCCAATTTTATAACGGAAGTCAACAAGAAGATCAGCTTTCACATGGAGAGAACTGCTTTCATAGGCAATCTTTGTTTCCCAACGAGAGGGTCATCTGTATTCTCTGACTGACAGTTCAGAGCTGGTAGCTGTTCTTTGGGACTCCTTTTCTGGTATTATCTTAACATCAATTACTTGTGACTGGTTTATTTGCACGGGGGGGGGGGGGCAGAAAGAGACTGGGAAACAAATAATTTCTAATGGCTGAAACAGGAGTAGGCAGGCAAAGCGCCAGAGAGCGGCCAAGGCTATAACTGCCCCGTTCCCACTGACATCAGTGTGAGTAATAAAACTAAATCCTCTGGAGATACTTTGAAATTTTAGCCTGCAGTATCTTTGGAAATGTTTCACAGTGAAATTGTATTTCCAATTCCACAGCCAATGGTTGTCCCAGCCACCTCCTTCCCATTCTTCCAAACATGCGATAGCTTCTAACTCTGTTCATTTATGGTGATTGCTTCAATTTATACCAACAGGGCATGAAAAAGGGTACGTCTGGCAGCCACTTCTGATTTATGCATTTAAAAACAGTGCGCCAAAAGCGCTTTCCCTTGCCCAACTGACAGAGGACCTGTGTAAAGTCTTCTCTCCAAGGGCTCTAAGCCCAACCAATGCATGTTCAAAAAGGATGACTGATAAACACTGCAGGAGTGGATTTATTCCTAAGACTTAGCATATGGTAAATTGAAGTGTACTAACAATAAAAAAAAGACTTAGCATATGAACTTCACTCCTTTTTCATGGACAGAAGAAAAAGAAACAGGAAAAAACTTACATGTAGTCACGCTCTCTCTCTCTCTCCCCCCCACTCCCCCTACTCTGGTTTTAAGGTTGTTTTTTTTTTTTTTTAACTTTTTCTTCCCCCAAAGGACCTAAACCATAGCTACAATAAAACAATATGTGTGACATGCTTATTTAACTTCTTAGTACCTCCCTGGGTCTCATGGGTATGTATTCAGAATACTTACCCTACAGGGTAACTGCAAAGATTAATGAGTATGAAATGCTTAGAAGAGTGTCAGGCACACAGTAAATATTCAGTATATGTTATATGTGCTTACAGATCTCTCCACAGAATTTGGATTAATAGGCTAATAGTCTAGCCTTGGTTCTCTTGTGAATGGGTAATTTATACCACATCTCCCCACTACTCTTTATCCATGCATATAAAATCATTAAGCCTTATATCCAGAATTCTAAAGCAGTAGGTAGGAATAATGGAGTCAGTGCTACCAATGACTGATAGGGTACTATAAGAACCTCTTGAAATTAACTAACCTCAGAAATGATGATGGCAGTGGTGGTGGTGGTGACGATGGCTCACATTTAATTATCCCTACAGGGTGGTCATGCATGGTGCCCAAGCTACACATTAGCCTTTTATAGGTATTCTTGTACCCATTTCAGAGATATGAAAAGTAAGCCTTAGGTTTTACAGATTTCTCTGCTTCTTCTTTCTGGTGCCTTCAGTCCAGGTTTTAAAGTGATTTCTATTTACTTGACTCTACTTCCTTAATATCACTGACTCATGAAACTAAGCAAACCTCACTTCATCTCTGAAATGAAACAAAGTCACCTATGGCCTCCTTTTTGCTAACTAAAGTTAGTCCTTTTTCATCTTATCTTACTGATCTCACGATGGCAATTGATAATGTTGACCACTCCCTTCTTTTTTTAAAATGCCCTCTATCCTCAATTTTTATAATTGAGAAACCTATTCTCCTGGGTTTTGCCTTTCCTTACTTATTATAGTCACTATTTAATTTTTTTGTTTGTTTGTTTAAAACTATTTATTAAGATGTGGGCCTGGATGGCTCCACACCAGACGGGGGACAAATAGAAGAGCAGACAGACTGAGGCAGCAACGGGGCGGTTCTCTCTCCGGGGCATGGGGGCTCCCTCACCGGCCAAGAGACCTGTCCTTTTGGATCCATTAAGAGACTGGCTTCCAAATATTTTTATTATAACTAAGGAGGAAATATGTTTCGAACCATAAATCTGTCTCTTAAAACATATTTCTACAATTTCTTGAAACAATACTTCCTATTTGTAAATATAGTCTGATAACTTTTTTATATCATTAAACATAATGTTGGTCATAGCTCATCATATTAATTGTCTGGTTTACACAGTTTTCAGCATTCTGTCTCAACATTTTCTCTTGTACGTGGTTCAAACAATCCCTGAAATGACCAGTCTGCTTGGTCACAACTATCCAAACAGCTGTCACATAGCAGCAAATGGTATAGCAAAACCCAGGAGACTAAGTAATTGTCTTAAAAGCTTAAAAAGGAATTATAATTAAGGCTTCAGAATATTTTTTTAAATGATGCTATAAACATCAGAGGCATTTTACTAAACATTTTCAAAAGAATGAACAAATATTACTTTGAAGAATGGGTTTTAAATATTACAGGATAGATATCTCCTCTAATTTTGAATTACCAAAAACATCTACTAACAATAAAAACCTAAAAACCTCAACATTAGACTAAAATATGACACTAGGATTAATTATTTCTTAACTGAATATTCTATTGCCTAATGTTACTCCTAATGAGAAAGCAAACATATCTGTGCATCTCCTGTCTTCACTTCAAGCACCACTAGTCCATTTATTAATTCATTCACTCAGCAATAGCAATTCAGTATTTTCCATGCACACAGAATTGTGCTTGATACAAACAAAAATCAAACATGGATTTGTCTCTCAAAGATGTTATTAATTCACTCATTTAATATTTTAAAGTAATAATGATAATTTTTGACTATGTGGTGGTGGAAAAGATTGAGGGCAGGAGGAGAAAGGGGCAACAGAATGAGATGGTTGGATAGCACCAACGATTCAATGGATGTGAGTTTGAACAAACTCTAGGAGACAGCTAAAGACAGGGAACCCTGTGATTCAGCATGTCCTTGCCATCCATGGGGTCGCAGAGAGTCAGACACAACTAAACAACAACAAAACATTCATGCGTATATTATTCATAACCTCTTAATTCAAGATCAGTAATGGTATAATCATGTTCAGGTCAATTGTTACTGTAAAATCAAATGCAAGTCTTTTGTGTGAGGCTTTTTCTGTTTTGTTTTGGTTTTTGCTTTGCTTTTTTCAAGTACTCCTTTCATTTTAAGAAAGCTTTATCTACTAACAAACAACATTTAGATCCAAGTGGGTGAGTGACTAGCTATGATTCACTTGTGTTGCATGCAGTAAACATTAACCACCAACCAGATTTTAAAACTATATATCAAAATCCCAATAAAGTGTATTTTTCCTTGTTTTTAGGATGTACTTTCCTGACTTTAGCAAAATTCATTGTTTAGATAACAACCTGCTATTCACTGGTTTCTAATCTCAAAGAAAATGAGAGATATGTTATATCTTCTCAAAACCTGCTGGGTAACAGTATTTTTAATCTAGTAGAATTATTTTCCAGCCAAGATATATAAACCTTTACAAAGCAAATTAATCATGCAAGATGTTCATAATGCCAGGGCACTTTAGAAATGACTGTGCTGTGGAAGTGATGACCCAGGACAGAGTTCATGCTATGCTGCTGGCCTAGGAAATCATAGCAGGTACACCTTAGCCCAAAGGATTTTTTGTTTGGAATGGCACCAAGCATGGCAGCCTAGATGGGTAGAAAGAAATGATAGTCTATATGCCATACAACATAGCAATTCCACTTCAGGATATACATTTTGGCATATTATGTCAACAAAACTCACATGTGTGAAGATGCTCCTCCCAGCACTAACTGTAATAAAGAAAAGCTAGAAAGAACTCAAATTTTCAACATACACACAAACACACACAAGAAGATTCCATTGTATGAATATTATAAAAGAAATGTCCAAGACCTCAATATATCCTTAAGCATTAATCTGACTATTTAAAGACAAAAGTTTGATTCAGAGAGATACATATATCACATAAGCAAATTTTAAAAGCACAGGATAGTACAACTGTATGATAAATTATAAAATACAGATAAAAGAGGAATTCCTGGGCTTCCCTGGCGGTCCTGTGGTTAGAGAGTCCACCTTGCAGTGCAAAGGACACCAGTTCATCCCTGGCCTGGGAAGATCTCATGTGCTGCAGAGCAGCTGGATCAGTGTATCCAATTATGAGCCAGCACTCTGGAGCACATGCACCCAGAGCCAGTGCTCTGCAACGAGGGGCACCACTGCAATGGGAGGCCCACACAGGCCAAAGAATAAAGATAGATCAAAATCAATTTTAAAAAAAATAAATGAAAGAGGCCAAAATTAAAAAAAAAAAAAAAAAGAAAAGAAAAGAGGATTTCCTAGTGGTCCCGTGGCTAAGACGCCTAGCTTCCACTGCAGGGAGCACAGGCCCAATCCCTCCTTAGGGAACTAAGATCCTACACAACTCATGATGCACCCAAAAAATAAAATTGATACATACTAACTTAAGAGAAGTTTCTTCTAGGTAAGGAAGGAGAGGAGAGGATGAAAAAGGAGAAATATCCTTTGCACTTTTAACAATCTTTATAAGAATTTTAAGTAAACGCAGCCAAATTTTGATTTTTTTAAAATCTAGGTTGTAGATAATTTGATCATTTTTATAATTCTTTGATATCTTTACAATTCAAACACTAGTGATTTTAAGCTATTTTAAAAAATATAAACTTAGATCAGATCTGAACCTAAGTCAGTATCTTGTGTAAGAAAATTGTGGTTGCAGTCATCATTAAATTGGGCAGATTGATCATACCCAATGTTTTTGACTGCATTCCTAATTTTCTACATAACTTTGCCAAACTATATAAAGTGAGGTATTTTATTACATACGCCTTTTCATTTTATATTTATGTCTAGTTTTGATATTATCTAATTTTATTTGTAAGGGAACTGAGGAACTGTTACCAAGTGCTGAAACTGAAGTTTAAATCTAAATATAGAAAGAAAAAGAAAGAAAAAAGGGAAGGAAAGGGGGATAAAAGAAGGGAGGAATAAGAAATTCCCTACAATGCATTTCCATAAAAGAAACATTTAAATTATTCAGGAAGAAAAAAAAACTTCAAGTAATACAAGGCTAATAAATATCTTTATTTACCCATAGCTAAATCCATTCATTGGATATATAAAGTTAACCAACATAGTTGCCTATAGAACTATCTTGTGCAAACCACATGCTTGATTCTATTTCAAAGATTTATATAGTCTTTTTCATACCTTAAACTGAAAATAGCAGGTGAATAAATGCAAAATAACCCTAAATCAAAAAGAAAAGGATAAGTTTTTCCATATAAATTTAAATCAACATTCAGTTGGGGAAGTAGGAGAAAACTGAACATGCACCAAAGAGAATTTTATTTTTATACCTTATGTTTAACATTCCGTATGACAATGAAAAGGCATTTTGACACTTTTTAAAACAAAGGCAGTTTTACAAGCTATGGTCGGCTTGCATTTTTGTCACTGTCTGATGTTCTCCTGAGGCAAAATGCACTGCAGACTTCCAGTCTTAACAACCAAAGGTCCTTTGGGAATACAATTATTCCAACAACTTGAAAAAAAAAAAATGAAGAGGAGAAACAATCTAGGGAATAGGGTTCTAAGAAAACTAGTCAAATTGTAAGTGAATTATGTTTAACTCTAAAGGAAATATTTTTTAATTCATGACTTTTTGAATTATGGCAAACCTTTAGATACTATAGTATTGGAGAAGTGAGCATATTTTTGCCATCAGTAGTTGAAAATAAAGTATTTTCATGAGATATGAAAGAGGGCAACTTCTACATCCCTTTTCACTGTGGACCCTCCACCCCCAGCTCAAAGGAGAACCAATGAATTAAGCAAACATAATTGAGACCTAAATCTCTAGGTAACAGGAAGTAGATCTTTTTATGATTCTGGCAAGCCCCAAGATAGAACAGAAAAGAAACCCTATAATCTTCTGTAAAATTATGGGACCCCATGGGCTCAAGACTGCTAATTGTAAAGTAAGCCTTTTCTCAATATAGGTTTTAAGTAAACTTTTATGAGGGAGAGCATGTGACTAAGCTGGAGTACCAAAGCAGAATAAATGTTTTCCAAAGGAAGTGTTAGACAAAATATCATATTTGTAAAGCAATTAAACTTAAAATAAAAGTTACATGGTTCTTGGACTCGTGAAGCACACTGAGGTGATGAAAGAGGCGGGAAAGTGAAGTCAGTGAAGAATTTGTGAGGAAGTTTTTTGGATAAAACTCTTTGATGCTGCCGAGGGAATAAGCAACTAGATAAAATAGTAAAGTTCGAGGGTAGTTCAAGTAAGGGACAGCCAAAAATGCAGGAGGACTTCCACATAACCCATAAAAATGCTCCACCAAAAAAACAAAAAGGCGTCAGCTTCTTACTGCTATTGGGATGGGATTGGACAGCAGAGACATCTTGTGTGAACACAGTCAAAATAAGAACTTTCCTGCTCTCCTTTAACTAGCTAAGTTCAGTCATGTTCTCTTTACAACCCCACGGACTGGATTCCGCCAGACTCTGCCCATGAAATTTCCCAGGCAAGACTACTGGAGACTTCCAGTCTTAACAACCAAAGGTCCTTTGGGAATACAATTATTCCAACAACTTGAAAAAAAAAAAAATGAAGAGGAGAAACAATCTAGGGAATAGGGTTCTAAGAAAACTAGTCAAATTGTAAGTGAATTATGTTTAACTCTAAAGGAAATATTTTTTAATTCATGACTTTTTGAATTATGGCAAACCTTTAGATACTATAGTATTGGAGAAGTGAGCATATTTTTGCCATCAGTAGTTGAAAATAAAGTATTTTCATGAGATATGAAAGAGGGCAACTTCTACATCCCTTTTCACTGTGGACCCTCCACCCCCAGCTCAAAGGAGAACCAATGAATTAAGCAAACATAATTGAGACCTAAATCTCTAGGTAACAGGAAGTAGATCTTTTTATGATTCTGGCAAGCCCCAAGATAGAACAGAAAAGAAACCCTATAATCTTCTGTAAAATTATGGGACCCCATGGGCTCAAGACTGCTAATTGTAAAGTAAGCCTTTTCTCAATATAGGTTTTAAGTAAACTTTTATGAGGGAGAGCATGTGACTAAGCTGGAGTACCAAAGCAGAATAAATGTTTTCCAAAGGAAGTGTTAGACAAAATATCATATTTGTAAAGCAATTAAACTTAAAATAAAAGTTACATGGTTCTTGGACTCGTGAAGCACACTGAGGTGATGAAAGAGGCGGGAAAGTGAAGTCAGTGAAGAATTTGTGAGGAAGTTTTTTGGATAAAACTCTTTGATGCTGCCGAGGGAATAAGCAACTAGATAAAATAGTAAAGTTCGAGGGTAGTTCAAGTAAGGGACAGCCAAAAATGCAGGAGGACTTCCACATAACCCATAAAAATGCTCCACCAAAAAAACAAAAAGGCGTCAGCTTCTTACTGCTATTGGGATGGGATTGGACAGCAGAGACATCTTGTGTGAACACAGTCAAAATAAGAACTTTCCTGCTCTCCTTTAACTAGCTAAGTTCAGTCATGTTCTCTTTACAACCCCACGGACTGGATTCCGCCAGACTCTGCCCATGAAATTTCCCAGGCAAGACTACTGGAGAGGGTTGCCATTTCCTTCTCCAGGGGATCTTCCCAACCCAGGGACTGAACCCATGCCTCCTGCTTGGCAGGCAGATTCTTTACCACAGAGCCACCAGGGAGTCCTTTAGCTATCTACTGCACCTCCTTTATGCCCACCCTGCTCTTAAACCCAAATGGGACAGGAAGAGTAGCCAGTAATTAGGATGGAAATAAGAAAAAAAAGAAGTGACTGAACACTCTCCCCTCCCAGCAGGCACAGAATAAAAATAAAGAGGACTCCTGAAGCAATAATAAGCAAGCAAAGTCAAACACCTTCTGTTTTTCCCTAAAAATAAATGACAAAAATAAGAAGAGACTTCTTTACAGATCTCCAAATAAGCAGATATATTTTAGCTGTCTTCATGCATTTATACAAATGAGTTTTTCATTTTTTTCAAATTATCAAATACAAATCTATTTTATTTAGTCTTTACCAAATCCCTACATATCAGTTACTAGCTCTCTTAGGAAATCAACTCTTGTATTAATCTCTGTGTTTGAATAGTAGCATGCTTATGTGCTAAGTTGCTCAGCTGTGTCTGACTCTGAGACCCTATGGAACATAAACCATCAGGTTCCTCTGTCCATCGGTCCACAGACAAGAATATTAGAGGGGATTGCTTTGCCCTCCTCCAGATGATCTTCCTGACCCAGAGATCAAACCTGTATCTCCTGAGCTTTTCTGCTGTTTTGTTTTTATTTTCTGCCTGTGAACTAGAGCAAAAGATGTCAAAACAGAAATTGCAAGAATCAAAACACTGTCACATTCTTTTACACAGTCCCATCTTTTCATGGATATTAATTACATACTTGTAGTAAGGAGTAAATGTAAGTCAAAATATTCAATTTCTTCATTACTCACTGCATGAAAAAAGCAAAGGGGTCAAAGGCCCAATTGTACCTAACACTGACAACTCAAACAAGGAATCTGTACAAAAGAACAATCAATAAGCAAAATTTGTGAACTGTCCCTAACAGTAATTATCTAATCATATTAACAATGTTGATCATGTTCTTTTTGTAGAGAACTTTAACTTAGTGTAAATTACATGGCATTTAACTTTTAGGATGCTAATTTCAGAAGAAATTTATTTACTGAATTAATTTTACTTTGATCTGATTCAATTCACTTCCATATCAATTTACATTACTATTATTTCTAAACACAATACCCAGGGCTTGCAAAATCATTTTGCTTTTATAAGAAAATGGTATTAGCCTGTAAATGCCCCTAGATTCAATTACCAAAATCTAAGTGGTCTCTAAAAAGATATTCTGTTCTTATAATGATGCTTAATTATGTTCATCTACTTGCCACTGAAAAAATGTTTAAACATTCCAGTTCAGCCAAAATTCATGGCGAATTTGTTCATTCTTATATTTCCACTTCCTAGACTTTGTGTTAAGCGAAAACTTTGTTCTCAGATATTAACGATTCTCTGTGAGCAGACCTTGTCTAGGCACTAGACACTGACACTAATGTTATGTTAGTTACCTTCATCTAACAATCTCTGGGGAGAAGCTAACAGTCCTTGGAGGATTTGGATTAAGTCATCATGAAAAAGCCTTCCCTAGCTCATAGAAGTTAAAGACTTAAAGGAAAGGAAATCCTTTCAAAGTAAAGGGTAAGAGTGTCAGGTTGGGAGATGTTGAGTGAGTATACACGGCTTAAGGTTCTGCCAGTTCAGACAGAGGCCCTGTCTGCCTGCAAAAACCCCAGAAGAGGGAATAAACAGAGTCTGTGTACTCCTAACCATATCAAATTAAGACTTCAGCATAATTATCTGAGATGTTATAAATACTGCCTTCAATAAGGTGCAATACTAAGCTTTCACATCCGGATTTCAGGTAAACTGACAACTCTTGACAACTATTGTACAGTAAGTGGGTATCACACATATAATCATACAGCACTCATTTAACAATAACCAAATGGTAAACATGGCTAGTCACTGCAAGAAGAGTCTGAGTGTGGGAAGTCAGAGTCAGCAGTGCTAAGAACAACAAAAGTGTTATATTCAGGAAATAAATAACCTTATTCATAAAATCATTTCAAATAAGAAATGAGGAATAATGGAACCCCTTTGAGTCTCTGCAAGACCCTCAGGATCACAGATAACCAAGCACTTTATTATCTCTTGACCAATAGGCCCTCGATCAGTAATTCCCAGGAGCAAGTTTACAACACAGTTCAGAAAAATAAGAAAAAAGAAATACCAGCATACACAAGGAAATCCAACACCTTGAGCAACTCTTAGAAGATCCCTCAAACAGAAGAATTTACACCAACAAAAAATAGTGAAATAACCTGAAAGGGATTTTTAAAATACAGTTTACTCTTGAAAAACAAGGGTCTGCACTGTGTGGGTCCACTGACACTGGGATCTTTTTCAATAGCAAATACTACAGTACTACATGACCCATGGTTGGCTGAATCCACAGATTATATGTAGATTAATCCTCAGAGCTGTTCAAGGATCAACAACAAGTGGATATAGAATATCCAGAGACAATAAGGAAGCAATGTCTTTGAAATAAATAGGAGATTGTTTTCCTATTATGAAGATGGTGAAATGCAATTGCTGAAAACTAGCCTTTGGAAATCCTGGAAAGCAAAAACACACAAAAATTAAATGCAGAGTCAATATATCTGAACTAGAATTTAAGATATTGCCTAGAACAGAACAGAGCAGAAGATACAGGAGCAGGAATATCTCCAGATGGTTTCAGAACTCAAATTCCTAAACTCCCTAGAACTTTGGAATCAGTGATATATATACATTTCCCAGGTGGCCCAATGGTAAAGAATCCACCTACCAATGCGGGAAACACCAGGGATGCAGGTCTGATCTCTGGGTTGGGAAGATCCCCTGGAAAAATAACAACCCATTCCAGTATTCTTGCCTTGAGAATTCCATGCACAGAAGAGCCTGCCAACTGAGCATGCACGCATATCTGATGTCACTAATCAGACATACCTATCTGAGACTTGGATTTGAAAATGAGCCATGAAAGGGAGTAGTCTGTTTGTTCACCTTTCACTTTTTCTGGCACAAGTAGTAAGAAGGCAATTGGTATTTGGGTGGTGAAAATCAAAGCAGGAATGGTTTTCAAGTAGTTTCAAGTTGGCTGTCCTGGTGCAGAGGGACCTTGGTGGTCCAGGAAGGGCTGCCTTCACTTCCATGTACACTGGGTGGCAGGGAAATGGCACTTGGCTTATCGGGCAAATTCTCTGATGTAGATTTGGAAATTGTTTTTTTCTACTTAGGACTGAGAACCATGATTATAAATGGTCAGCCAAAATACTGGTAAACTTCATTAATATTAATAAATTTGTATAAATGCGTTTCAGAATTTAATACCTAGAAATTTACGCTTTTAATATCAAACAGAAGAATTTACACCAACAAAAATAGTGAAATAACCTGAAAGGGATTTTTAAAATACAGTTTACTCTTGAAAACAAGGGTCTGCACTGTGTGGGTCCACTGACACTGGGATCTTTTCAATAGCAAATACTACAGTACTACATGACCCATGGTTGGCTGAATCCACAGATTATATGTAGATTAATCCTCAGAGCTGTTCAAGGATCAACAACAAGTGGATATAGAATATCCAGAGACAATAAGGAAGCAATGTCTTTGAAATAAATAGGAGATTGTTTTCCTATTATGAAGATGGTGAAATGCAATTGCTGAAAACTAGCCTTTGGAAATCCTGGAAAGCAAAAACACACAAAAATTAAATGCAGAGTCAATATATCTGAACTAGAATTTAAGATATTGCCTAGAACAGAACAGAGCAGAAGATACAGGAGCAGGAATATCTCCAGATGGTTTCAGAACTCAAATTCCTAAACTCCCTAGAACTTTGGAATCAGTGATATATATACATTTCCCAGGTGGCCCAATGGTAAAGAATCCACCTACCAATGCGGGAAACACCAGGGATGCAGGTCTGATCTCTGGGTTGGGAAGATCCCCTGGAAAAATAACAACCCATTCCAGTATTCTTGCCTTGAGAATTCCATGCACAGAAGAGCCTGCCAACTGAGCATGCACGCATATCTGATGTCACTAATCAGACATACCTATCTGAGACTTGGATTTGAAAATGAGCCATGAAAGGGAGTAGTCTGTTTGTTCACCTTTCACTTTTTCTGGCACAAGTAGTAAGAAGGCAATTGGTATTTGGGTGGTGAAAATCAAAGCAGGAATGGTTTTCAAGTAGTTTCAAGTTGGCTGTCCTGGTGCAGAGGGACCTTGGTGGTCCAGGAAGGGCTGCCTTCACTTCCATGTACACTGGGTGGCAGGGAAATGGCACTTGGCTTATCGGGCAAATTCTCTGATGTAGATTTGGAAATTGTTTTTTTCTACTTAGGACTGAGAACCATGATTATAAATGGTCAGCCAAAATACTGGTAAACTTCATTAATATTAATAAATGTTGTCAGCAAATCATCATAATAACAGTTTCATGTTTAAAACAGAATTTAATACCTAGAAATTTACGCTTTTAATTAGCTTAGCAGAATACCACTAAGTCATCTGAGTCTCAAGGTCAAGCCAACAATATTTAACCTGGAACAAAGGCCCTCAAAGACTTTCGACTGAATTTACTCTGCAGGAAGTCCCTCACTTAGGGACAAACTAGCTACTTTGTCAAAAGCATTTTAGATCAGATATACAGAATACATATAGATATGTAGGATATGCATGTATGCATGGTAAGTTGCTTCAGTTGTGTCTGACTCTTCACAATCCAATGGACTGTAGCCTGCCAGGCTCTTCTGTCCATAGGATTCTCCAAGCGACAATACTGGAGTGGGTTGTCATGCCCTCCTCCAGGGAATCTTCTGCACCCATGGATCAAATCCATGTCTCCTATGTCCCCTGCATTAGAAGGCAGGTTCTTTACCACTGGCGTCACCTAGAAAGCCCTATGTAGGATATATATACCCTAAAAACTATTCTAAGAGAGCAGTTTCCTTTGTTTCACACACAGATGTCCAAGATAATACATATGAAGAATGATACTACCAAGTAGGAAAAACAGCTAGTTGAGAAAAACACTCAGGCTGTGTGGTACATGAGCAAGGAAAATGCTGATAAGATAGTCTGAATCATTGGGCTGAATCAAAACATAATCCTTAAATACAAACACTCAAACCTTTAAAAAAGAAAAAAATATATAGTTGTATTTTCTCTGATAATTAAACATCACTATAGACCTGAAATAGTTGATTAAAAATGTACTTTTAAAAGTAAAAACTACCCTGAAATCCCAATACACAGAAATAACACCTGTAAACAGAAATAGTTTCTGTTTTATAAATGCCAATAATTTTTCTGTGTAATACAAAACATAATCCGTTAAGATAAATCTACTTTCAAGTTGGCTGTCCTGGTGCAGAGGGACCTTGGTGGTCCAGGAAGGGCTGCCTTCACTTCCATGTACACTGGGTGGCAGGGAAATGGCACTTGGCTTATCGGGCAAATTCTCTGATGTAGATTTGGAAATTGTTTTTTTCTACTTAGGACTGAGAACCATGATTATAAATGGTCAGCCAAAATACTGGTAAACTTCATTAATATTAATAAATGTTGTCAGCAAATCATCATAATAACAGTTTCATGTTTAAAACAGAATTTAATACCTAGAAATTTACGCTTTTAATTAGCTTAGCAGAATACCACTAAGTCATCTGAGTCTCAAGGTCAAGCCAACAATATTTAACCTGGAACAAAGGCCCTCAAAGACTTTCGACTGAATTTACTCTGCAGGAAGTCCCTCACTTAGGGACAAACTAGCTACTTTGTCAAAAGCATTTTAGATCAGATATACAGAATACATATAGATATGTAGGATATGCATGTATGCATGGTAAGTTGCTTCAGTTGTGTCTGACTCTTCACAATCCAATGGACTGTAGCCTGCCAGGCTCTTCTGTCCATAGGATTCTCCAAGCGACAATACTGGAGTGGGTTGTCATGCCCTCCTCCAGGGAATCTTCTGCACCCATGGATCAAATCCATGTCTCCTATGTCCCCTGCATTAGAAGGCAGGTTCTTTACCACTGGCGTCACCTAGAAAGCCCTATGTAGGATATATATACCCTAAAAACTATTCTAAGAGAGCAGTTTCCTTTGTTTCACACACAGATGTCCAAGATAATACATATGAAGAATGATACTACCAAGTAGGAAAAACAGCTAGTTGAGAAAAACACTCAGGCTGTGTGGTACATGAGCAAGGAAAATGCTGATAAGATAGTCTGAATCATTGGGCTGAATCAAAACATAATCCTTAAATACAAACACTCAAACCTTTAAAAAAGAAAAAAATATATAGTTGTATTTTCTCTGATAATTAAACATCACTATAGACCTGAAATAGTTGATTAAAAATGTACTTTTAAAAGTAAAAACTACCCTGAAATCCCAATACACAGAAATAACACCTGTAAACAGAAATAGTTTCTGTTTTATAAATGCCAATAATTTTTCTGTGTATACATAAAGATGTACATTAAGTAACTAGATGGTAGCATTCACGCCACATTTAATTGTTATTAAATCTTTCCAACTATTGATGGTGCCCAAAGTCAGGTGCATTCTGATCTCCTCCTAAAACTCAAAGTGAAACACAAAATGAAAAATAAAAAAAAAAAAAAAGGAAGCCAGGAGAGATGCAGACAGTAAAACTGCGTAATTGTATACAGAAAATAAGATGTAAAAAAGAAACTATTTGGATCAGTTAACGTAATTGAATAGTTTGACTTTTCCTTTCAAAATATAAAGGCTTTACACTTGCTTCAAATGAAGAAAATTCAGTTACATACTACTGATAAGAAGTATTTCTAAAGCAAAGCATCAAAAAAAGAGTAAGTAAAGTTAAGTCAAAAAAGCATTTAATTGGAAAAAGAATTATATTTTAATGATAAATGATATATCCAGTAAGGCATAACAATCATAAGCCTTTATGCTCTTGAGAAAAGGAATGCTTCTAGAATTACAAAGAGAAGCTGACAAAATGATTACTGAGTATATTTTAATACGTCCCCCTCAGAATTTAAGAAACATCAACAACAAAAAAGTTACAACATGCAAAATCCATATATACCATAACAGACCTTAAATTAATAGATACAATAAATGCTACAACTGAAACAGAGAATGTACATATGTCCCCAGAGCATGAGCTGGTTAATTCAGGAAAAGCACAGAGGAGAAAACAAAACCAACAGACAGGAAGGCACAAATGGAACTAATATAAGAGTTAATACTCTGTAATATGCAATAATATCAATAAAATGAAGAAACATGAAAAATAATTTTTTGAAGTTTAAAAGAATTAGAGAAGAACTTACCATTTCTAAGTCCTCACAACGAAGCCACTTCATCCTAACAAGTGAAAAGCTGAATAGACTGAACCCTTTTGTCCAACCCTGGAGAGCCAGAGAGCCAGAAGAGGCTGTCAGGGCAACCAGAAAGCCGAGACTCGCGTGGGAAAATCCTTCAGGAGCTAGTGGCAGGAAACCTGAACTGTGACTGGTGAGCTGTTGGAGACTCAGTAGAGACAACTTTGAGAGTTAAGAACTCCAGGGGTACCCAGTCATAAGGGGGCCTACACAGTATTGTGAGATTTACCTCTCTTAGTAAAATCAAGAGAAAAAAAAAAAAAATCCCTTTGGGCTTCCAGGAAAGGGAGAAGGAAAGGAACCATCTTGAAACACTCCAGAGCATTTTCTCTTAAAAAGGCCTGCCCTTTAGGGGGGACTAATTAACGAGAGCCTAACCTGCTGGGTATTATCAGCGCCTAACTGACCCACGGAAGGAAAATGCCCAGCTGTAACGCATTCCAGACAAATTTGTCCCACCTGAGAGGAGAGGATACAAAAAAAAAAAAAAACAGAAGAAGCACTCGGAAGGGTCACAGTCCCGAAGCAAAGCCTCTATAAAAGACAGAAACATAATCATAGACCTACAGACTGCTTTTCCCTTCCCCCACACCTCGCTACTACATTATCAAAGGCTGACTTACAGCAGGTCCTTTTACTTGGTACACCACGTGCCCCACTATCAAGAAAAAAATGACAAGGCACACCAAAAGGCACAAAGCACAACTAGAAGAGACAGAGCGAGCCTCAGATTCAGACACAGCAGGGATGTTGGAATTACCAGGTCAGGAACGTAAAACAACTGTGACTAATATACTAAGTACTCTAATGTATACTAAGTATACAGCATACAAGAACAGACATAGAACGTAAACAGACAGATGGAAATTCTAAGAAATAACCAAAAAAAAAGAAAGAAAACTAAAAAATTTCTAAAAAGACTACAATAGTACTGAAGAATGCCTTTAATGAGTTTATTACTAGGCTGGACATGTCTGAAGAAAGAATTTTTGAGCTAGGGGATGTATCAATAGACCCCTTAAAAACTGAAGAACAAAAAGGACAAAGACTAAAAATACAGAGCAGTATATCCAAGGGCTGTGGGGCACCTACACATAACATATGTGTAACAGGTTTACCAAATGGAGAAAAAAGAAAGTATTTGACATAATAATGATGAACTTCTTCATATTAATATCAGACACAAAACTGTAGATTCAGGAAGCTCAGAGAATACCAAGCAAGATAAATGAAAATCATAAGAAAAATTACATCTAGGCATATCATTTTCAAATCATAGGAAAACCAAGGATAAAGAAAATATCCTGAAAGAAGGCAGGGGGAAAAAGTCATTCCTCCCAATAATCCTCCCAATAATTATGAAAGAACAATAGTTCTTGCATGGCTATACCCCAGTTAACTATGAGTGCAGTGAAACTGTCAGAAGCTTCATTCCTTCGAAGTCATAATTTTCCCTAAATTCCCCTGGCTCCTTTAAACCTAGCATGCTCAAGGTTACAATGATAGAAAAGAAAACTTCTTAAAACTTGTTGTTAGAAGTTATCGTGAGAAGGGCTTCTTTAGTGTCAAAACTTCAGGAGCCATATGCAAGCCTTCAGGGGGCCATTCCACCACTGCATGAAGTCAACTGCTTTTTGATGATGTGGCACATGGTTAGACCAGTGAGTTCCAGGACCATAAGACCATTGTTGCAATACATATACTATGTGCATGCCTCTGCATGTTTGTTCAGGATGAAATGACAGTCTGCCAGTCTACAAATCAGAGTTCTGGGAGAAGTCTATCAGCAAAGAAGGTCAATGTAAACCTGAAAAATGCATCTAAATCCATGAGAGAAAAGTGCCTCTTTTTCTACTGGGAGGAGTCTAACAGCCAGCTGTCAGACCCCAGAATTGATCCATATGGGGGTGTGACAAGCACTGGCTGTCTGTCTGGGCACTCAACAATGGCAATAGTCAGATCAAATTGGGTCAGGAAAAGACCCGTGTGGTTGAACCCATACATAGCCTCCCTTCTGCTATCGTGGTCATCTTGTTCATGGGCTCACCGTGCAAGTACTGGGAGACGTGAAGAGAAAAGTGATTGATAACAAGAGGCCAAGTCATTTTGTGATCCTAATTATTTAAGAACCTCTCACACTGTGGAAACTTCTGGTGAGCATTTACATAGGTTATAAAGACATGTGTTTTCTTTTCCCATTATAATAACTGTAACCATAAATATATTTCTCCCATACACATCCTGATCACTAATATTCCAATATTCTTTGCTCCAGGTCAGTTAGTCAATTAGCTAATTAAGCAATTAGCCAAAAAATAAGGCAACACTCCTAAGTCAACATATTAATAGATACATACTCCACATCATCTTTCCTTGCATAAAAAGGAACAATCTACCCTCTAAAGACTGCTACCTCACCACACTCTTTCAAGGCCACTCCTTAAAGGAGTTGCAATGCAGACACTATCCCCTTATACCTAACAGTGATTTACCATGCATGTCCTTCCAGAAACCAAGCCCATTATCCTTTCTCTCCAGAATTCCTGTGAAACTATAGCTGTGAGAAGGAGACCGTAAAGGGATGGATACAGCGGAAGTCTGAACCAATGTTCACACAGTTTAATGTTATAATCTAAACCTGCTGAAACCAAGTCTTGTGTACTTCCAAGGTATAATAGAATGCTGCTATGCATGTTGTTTTATGCTGCAATAGGTCAGATACTACTCAGTTCATGACAGAAGTCTGGGCCACTCAGTTACCTGGTGTCCATGGTCAGGGTTTCTGTCTCTGCCCAGGCCAATAGCAACCTGGAAACTACTTTTCAAGTGGGGATGGTTTTTAACCAAAGAGAGCATAGTTTCATTTTAAAATGTTAGATATGCTATCATCAATAAGATATGCTATCTTACTTTCTTTCAGGGCTTTCCAGTGCTTTTATATAGCATGTTTTTGCCTCTGATATCTACGATAAAATTGCATCTGTTGGGTTATAAGGAGTAAGATGTACAGTAGTTTGCATTACTGCCTGAACTGCCACAGAACCCTGCTGAGAGCCAGGCTGTCCTCAAGACTAGCAGCATTACTAGATACATAGTCAATGGGCTCACCGTGCAAGTACTGGGAGACGTGAAGAGAAAAGTGATTGATAACAAGAGGCCAAGTCATTTTGTGATCCTAATTATTTAAGAACCTCTCACACTGTGGAAACTTCTGGTGAGCATTTACATAGGTTATAAAGACATGTGTTTTCTTTTCCCATTATAATAACTGTAACCATAAATATATTTCTCCCATACACATCCTGATCACTAATATTCCAATATTCTTTGCTCCAGGTCAGTTAGTCAATTAGCTAATTAAGCAATTAGCCAAAAAATAAGGCAACACTCCTAAGTCAACATATTAATAGATACATACTCCACATCATCTTTCCTTGCATAAAAAGTGAACAATCTACCCTCTAAAGACTGCTACCTCACCACACTCTTTCAAGGCCACTCCTTAAAGGAGTTGCAATGCAGACACTATCCCCTTATACCTAACAGTGATTTACCATGCATGTCCTTCCAGAAACCAAGCCCATTATCCTTTCTCTCCAGAATTCCTGTGAAACTATAGCTGTGAGAAGGAGACCGTAAAGGGATGGATACAGCGGAAGTCTGAACCAATGTTCACACAGTTTAATGTTATAATCTAAACCTGCTGAAACCAAGTCTTGTGTACTTCCAAGGTATAATAGAATGCTGCTATGCATGTTGTTTTATGCTGCAATAGGTCAGATACTACTCAGTTCATGACAGAAGTCTGGGCCACTCAGTTACCTGGTGTCCATGGTCAGGGTTTCTGTCTCTGCCCAGGCCAATAGCAACCTGGAAACTACTTTTCAAGTGGGGATGGTTTTTAACCAAAGAGAGCATAGTTTCATTTTAAAATGTTAGATATGCTATCATCAATAAGATATGCTATCTTACTTTCTTTCAGGGCTTTCCAGTGCTTTTATATAGCATGTTTTTGCCTCTGATATCTACGATAAAATTGCATCTGTTGGGTTATAAGGAGTAAGATGTACAGTAGTTTGCATTACTGCCTGAACTGCCACAGAACCCTGCTGAGAGCCAGGCTGTCCTCAAGACTAGCAGCATTACTAGATACATAGTCAATGGGTCGATAAACATGTTCAAATGTATGCTGCCTCCAAAATTCACAGAGATCCATGAAGTGGTACATACTAGGGCTCCAAGGTACAGAACAAGTCTGCCACTTCAGATCTTGTCCATATATATGGGCTTTCCTGGTGGCTGGGTAATAAAAAATCCACCTGCCAATGCGGGAGATGTGGGTTCAGTCCCTGGGTCAGGAAGATACCCTAGAGAAGGAAATGGCAATTCATTCCAGTTTTCTTGCCTGGGAAATCCCATGGATAGAGGAGCCTGGTGGGCTACAGTTCATGGGGTTGCAAAGAGTCAGACATGAATAAAGCTAAACAACAACATATAAAGTATATTCTTTTGTCCAACACACTGCATCCCAGAAACCTATCTCAATGTGGTAGACCTTTGATATTTTGCAAAGATTATTGCTCATAACTCTGGCATAGATAAGTCTTGAGGTATCTTGTGTGCTTAGTTGCTCAGTTGTCTCCGACTCTTTGTAACCCCAAAGACTATGCTCCACCAGGCTCCTCTGTGTATGGGGATTCTCCAGGCAACAATATTGGAGTGGGTTGTCATTCCTTCCTCTAGAGGATCTTCCCAACCCAAGTCTCCTGAATTGCAGGTGGATTCTTTACCATCTGAGCTACCAGGAAAGCCCAAGAATCCTATCATGGGGAGCCTATCCCTTCTCCAGGAGATCTTCCTGACCCAGGAATGGAACTGGGGTTTCCTTCACAGCAGGCAGATTCTTTACCAGCTGAGCTGCCAGGGAAGCCCTGGGGTATCTTAGGTGTTTGCTCCTTTCTTCTTGCTGGACCCAATTGTTCTTACTACCTTCTCTTGGTTACTCGACAATCAACGAGTCTCTGAACTGTACTACAAAATCACAAGAAAGCATAAAATTTGAAAGCAATCCTGGGGCAAGCCAGTTTTCATTGATTCTGTCATGTAAATGCAAACTGCTTCTGATTTTAAATGATAAGGATTGACAAAAAGCTTTTGCCAGGTCGGTAACTAAAAGAAAGGGTCATTGACTACGAACCCTGCTGAGAGCCAGGCTGTCCTCAAGACTAGCAGCATTACTAGATACATAGTCAATGGGTCGATAAACATGTTCAAATGTATGCTGCCTCCAAAATTCACAGAGATCCATGAAGTGGTACATACTAGGGCTCCAAGGTACAGAACAAGTCTGCCACTTCAGATCTTGTCCATATATATGGGCTTTCCTGGTGGCTGGGTAATAAAAAATCCACCTGCCAATGCGGGAGATGTGGGTTCAGTCCCTGGGTCAGGAAGATACCCTAGAGAAGGAAATGGCAATTCATTCCAGTTTTCTTGCCTGGGAAATCCCATGGATAGAGGAGCCTGGTGGGCTACAGTTCATGGGGTTGCAAAGAGTCAGACATGAATAAAGCTAAACAACAACATATAAAGTATATTCTTTTGTCCAACACACTGCATCCCAGAAACCTATCTCAATGTGGTAGACCTTTGATATTTTGCAAAGATTATTGCTCATAACTCTGGCATAGATAAGTCTTGAGGTATCTTGTGTGCTTAGTTGCTCAGTTGTCTCCGACTCTTTGTAACCCCAAAGACTATGCTCCACCAGGCTCCTCTGTGTATGGGGATTCTCCAGGCAACAATATTGGAGTGGGTTGTCATTCCTTCCTCTAGAGGATCTTCCCAACCCAAGTCTCCTGAATTGCAGGTGGATTCTTTACCATCTGAGCTACCAGGAAAGCCCAAGAATCCTATCATGGGGAGCCTATCCCTTCTCCAGGAGATCTTCCTGACCCAGGAATGGAACTGGGGTTTCCTTCACAGCAGGCAGATTCTTTACCAGCTGAGCTGCCAGGGAAGCCCTGGGGTATCTTAGGTGTTTGCTCCTTTCTTCTTGCTGGACCCAATTGTTCTTACTACCTTCTCTTGGTTACTCGACAATCAACGAGTCTCTGAACTGTACTACAAAATCACAAGAAAGCATAAAATTTGAAAGCAATCCTGGGGCAAGCCAGTTTTCATTGATTCTGTCATGTAAATGCAAACTGCTTCTGATTTTAAATGATAAGGATTGACAAAAAAGCTTTTGCCAGGTCGGTAACTGCATTATCAATTTCCACAGACTATGTTCCTTTGTTCCAGTAAAGGCACCACATTTGGAATTTCAGCTGTGGCTCCCATGGTTACCTGATTCTATGTGTAGTGATCTAGTCTGGTTTTCCACAGACTATTTGGATTCTGAATTAAAATTTCAGTTAATAGTCAAATAGTTGAGTTAAACAGAGGCAGAATCAGGTAGGGAATCACTACCTGTGTACCACTCAAGTCTTTGACAATGGGGCTAATCTCTGGTATTTCCACAGGGAAGCAATATTGATTTCAATATACAATTTTGGCAAGAGGTTTTGAAGACAGTTGAGGAGCTTTTAGACCAATTTCGCCCCTCTATTAGCCCTTATTATATGAGTCAAGGAACCATTGTGACTCTGACAGATACTAAATACACACATGCATTCTGGGAGTGAGAAAATAATAACAGGATAAGTCTATATTCTGCCTAGGCCTACTATGAGATGGAATAGAGCCAAAACTCCATCCATCATTTGACCTGTATAAGTCCCTACTGTGCCCTGTAACTTAGAGGTATATTTTGGGTCTTTGAGAATCAACAAAAAGTTAGACCCGATATCTAATAAATCCCAGGAAGATGAAGGTTTATCTTTTACCTAGCACTCAGTCCCTTAGGTTCACAGCTGAGGTCTCTCTGGGGAAAACCTGAGGGAAGATTCATAGTATACATCAGCAGCCACTTTTCAGAGGCCTTTCCTCAAATATATCTGGCCTCCCTTGCCATCAAGGTTGTTTGGATCTGTGAAATGGCATAGGCTGGAAACAAGTTCTGAAACTACACAAGATAAGCCTCATACTCTTAGAGTGAATTGGGTGTCTGCCCAGGGGCCCAGAAGTTCTGCACAAGTATCTTCTTAGGTTGCCAATATTTTGTTACTACATACTACATAGTATACATTCTTCCTTGTACACGGTGATTAGTTAGCTGAAGCCATAGATTTCTATGACTCAAAACACTCTATTTTTATGGCTTCTTGCCATAATAGGGCCCACAAAGTCTATGATGATTATATTGACATGTTTATAAAATCTAACACTCTCTGAATCCTTTATTCCCACTGAGATCAAGAAGCAATTCCAGTGGTATGAGTCTTACTTTATCCCTGATCTATAGAAGTATATCACCACAAATCTCCAGGCTCCTGCTGTCCTCCTAACTTATGTGTTTTTTAATACTTTGACCAAAGCAGAGTCCTCCAGGCTCTCACAGGCTCACAGCTGAGCGAGGAGGATGCTGAACAAACTACACATCTAGATCCAACACAACATATATGTGTTTCTGGGTTTTGGAATGTTTCCTCTACAGAAGCTATGCCATGGAATGCTGTTGAACCATTTGATTCCACATATGTGACTGGGTGGAGGGAGAAAAGAGGAATCTAATAAGCAGAGAGTTTGTTTTGTAAGATGAAAAAGTTCTGAAGATCTGGGTTACAACAACGTGTACATACTTGACACTACTAAACTGTATACTTCAGCATGGTTATGGTGATAAATTTTATATTACATGTTTTTTGGCATAAGAAAGAAACTTAGTTTTGGATAAGGTAAACTGATTACCATTCCCAAGTCATTTAAAAATGCAACGGAGGCTCAGTCCAGTTTAAGTACACTCTGGGCAATTAATCTGGCCTGATCAAGCCTTATATTTCTTATATTGGTTTAATACTGCCACACCTGTTTGACTAGGCCTTTTCTTATAAAGATCAATGATGTCTCTCTTTTTTTCTTCTAAATTTTGGTGTTTCCTAAAGAAGATCTTATAATCTCAACACCAGTGTAGGCTGCCATAGAATCTACTCTTAAACGTGTCCTGGAGGCAATGAGCAGATGAGGGTGAACCAGGGAGAGAGCTGACATCACCTTGAGAGAAAACCGTCCTAGACAGAGTGACTGGCAAGTTTTCATGTTGAAGAAGGCTGGTTCCCTCAAACAGCAGAAATACCCTACCTCTGCCAATAAGGAATTTGACGGTTCCAGAAGAATCCAAAGGTTCTAAGTTCTTAGTCTTCCTTTATCTGCTAAAAAGTTCTCGTATCTGAGGTCTGTTCCTTACCTACTCATGCCTGTAAAGTAAAGTAATTTAAAGGAATTAAATGGCATTAAATGGTTACTACTACTCTGTCATCCTGATTGCCAGACCGACCACGGGTATGATCCTGAACCACATCTTCCCTGAACTTACACCAGGATGCCAGATAACTTCAGGGCTACAAGGAGACCTGACAATTTCCACATTTCTTCTCAAATGTATATTCATAGCTTTCAATATCTCCAATTATTCTACCAGCACTCTACTTCTCTAGAGACATTTTTTTTAATTAATTAATTTATTTTTTTACATGTATGTTCCCAGATCATTCATATGCATATCCCTAGACCCTCCCCCCACCCAGTTCCCCCACTCCCATCCCTCCAGACCATTGCCCCAAGTGGTTGTAGGTACTCCTATTCCCCTAGCACAATGACAATAGCTATCTTTTCCACACATGACAGTATAGGCTTCCATGTTACTCCCTCCATGCCTCCCTCCCACTGTTCGGTCTCCACAATGTCTTTATGTCTATTCTCTGTTTTTCATGAGTTCACTGTATGTTATCATGAAAATCCAAAAAAATGTTTCTTTAGGATTAAACTGATTACCATTCCCAAGTCATTTAAAAATGCAACGGAGGCTCAGTCCAGTTTAAGTACACTCTGGGCAATTAATCTGGCCTGATCAAGCCTTATATTTCTTATATTGGTTTAATACTGCCACACCTGTTTGACTAGGCCTTTTCTTATAAAGATCAATGATGTCTCTCTTTTTTTCTTCTAAATTTTGGTGTTTCCTAAAGAAGATCTTATAATCTCAACACCAGTGTAGGCTGCCATAGAATCTACTCTTAAACGTGTCCTGGAGGCAATGAGCAGATGAGGGTGAACCAGGGAGAGAGCTGACATCACCTTGAGAGAAAACCGTCCTAGACAGAGTGACTGGCAAGTTTTCATGTTGAAGAAGGCTGGTTCCCTCAAACAGCAGAAATACCCTACCTCTGCCAATAAGGAATTTGACGGTTCCAGAAGAATCCAAAGGTTCTAAGTTCTTAGTCTTCCTTTATCTGCTAAAAAGTTCTCGTATCTGAGGTCTGTTCCTTACCTACTCATGCCTGTAAAGTAAAGTAATTTAAAGGAATTAAATGGCATTAAATGGTTACTACTACTCTGTCATCCTGATTGCCAGACCGACCACGGGTATGATCCTGAACCACATCTTCCCTGAACTTACACCAGGATGCCAGATAACTTCAGGGCTACAAGGAGACCTGACAATTTCCACATTTCTTCTCAAATGTATATTCATAGCTTTCAATATCTCCAATTATTCTACCAGCACTCTACTTCTCTAGAGACATTTTTTTTAATTAATTAATTTATTTTTTTACATGTATGTTCCCAGATCATTCATATGCATATCCCTAGACCCTCCCCCCACCCAGTTCCCCCACTCCCATCCCTCCAGACCATTGCCCCAAGTGGTTGTAGGTACTCCTATTCCCCTAGCACAATGACAATAGCTATCTTTTCCACACATGACAGTATAGGCTTCCATGTTACTCCCTCCATGCCTCCCTCCCACTGTTCGGTCTCCACAATGTCTTTATGTCTATTCTCTGTTTTTTCATGAGTTCACTGCGTATGTTATCATGACCATCTTACTAGATCCCATATATATGAGTTAGTATACTATACTTGTCTTTCTCTTTTTGACTTACTTCACTTTTTATGATAGGTTCTAGAGCCAGCCACCTCATTAGGACTGAGTCTTCTGCATTTCTTTTAACAGCTGAGTAGTATTCCATTGTATATATGTACCAGAGCTTCTGGATCCATTCATTTGTCGATGGACATCTAGGTTGCTTCCATGTTCTGGCTATTGTATAGAGAGTTGCAATGAACATTGGGGTACAGGTGCCTCTTTCAGTTTTGATTTCATCAGGATATAGGCCTAGTAGTGGGATTGCTGGGTCATAGGGTGCTTCTATTTTTAGTTTTTTAAGGAATCTCCATATTGTCTTCCATAGAGGTTGTGTTAATTTACATTCCCACCAGCAATGCAAGAGGGTTCCCTTTTCTCCACACCCTCTCCAGCACTTGTTGTCTGTCGATTTGTTGATGATGGCCTTTCTGACGGGTGTGAGGTGGTATCTCATTGTGGTTTTAATTTGCATTTCTCTGATAATAAGTGAGGTTGAGCACCGTTTCATGTATTTTTGGGCCATCTGTATGTCCTCTTTGGAGAGGCGTCTCTAGAGACATTTTTATACTTTACTTTCTGGGACCACTTTTGGTACCAGCTACTGACAGGCATAGCAACCCACTCCAGTATTCTTGCCTGGAGAATCCCATGGACAGACAAACCTGGTGGGCTACAGTCCACAGGATTTGAACATGACGGCGCACACATAAAAGAACTATTCACAAAATGAGGGTACTAATGGAATATATTATGAATCATCAAAGCACACACACATGCACATACCAGAGAGTTTCTGTAGGAATTTAGCCCTGTTTAATGCTACTCTTTATATGTCATGTAATTTTTATGTATCTATTTATTTCGTTTATCTATGCTCCTGCTTCGTTTCTGTAACTAAAGTAAGGAAAATGCACAGATCAATACAATGTAAATTCACAGTAGAAAACAGACTGGAAAAACAAAGACTTGTAGTACAAAGTCAAAAATGAGAAAAATGAGGGCTTCCCCTGGTGGTCCAGTGGGTAAGGACACCGCCTTGCAATGCAAGGGGCACCGGTTTGATCCCTGGCCTAGGAAGATCCCACGTGCCACGGAGCGGCTGGACTGATGTGTCCAATTACCGAGCCAGAGCTCTGCAGCGCATGTGCCCAGAGCCAGTGCTCTGTGACGACAGAGGCCACGGCGACGGGAGCCCCACAGGAGCCAAAGAACAAAGACGGATGAAAATAGAGAAATGAAAGACCAATAGAAGTGGCCCGCCTGCTCCCCTCCCTCCCCAACCCCCGCCCAAAATAAATAAATAAATAAGTCTTTAAAAAATGAGAAAAATGAGACCAGTAGAAAAAAATCAAATGTCATATACTTGGGACCAAATATGACTATAAGCTTCTAGCCATGAACAAAGAAATGCGCATAAGGGTAAATCACCAGGATTAACTTCTTCTACTTAAACACCAGAAATGAATATCTCTTATTCAAAGAAAGAACACTATGTAACATAATGGTCATGGCTCTTACCGACAACTTTATAAAAATCGCAATTATCTAAAGTTTGCAGATTGAAAGGTTAAATCAACATTAAAACTTTAAAGGCACTATCTAGCATGTAAATACTTTTTCCTAGTGTCAAACAGTCAAGTCAAAAAACTAATGACAAAAAAAGGTAAATCCAGATCCATAATCCCTTATCTTAAATTCTTAGATGAATATGCTCTGCATATACTTTAAATGTTTTCCAATTTTAGAAGTCCAGTACAGAGCACAGAGAATATATGAGAAGGCCTTCCCAGTAGGCATTTAAGGCTACAGCCCATAATTTAATACATTAATATATCAGTGAAATATATGAATATTCACATGAAGTGATATAAATAAAGTCTAGAAATATTCTCATTTCAGTCCAAGTAACTTTTATTACTAAACGTCATAGAACGTAGTTTTGGTTTTGAAATTTTGGATTTTAGAATTGTAGTTAAGAGATTATGGCTCTCCTTCACTCTCTTTATTAACCAAAACTAGATTATATTTGTTGTTGATATTGTTTAGTTGCTAAGTCGTGTTCAACTCTTTTGAAACCTCATGGACTGTAGCCAGCCAGGCTCCTCTGTCCTTGGGATTTCCCAGGTGAGAACACTGGAGTGGGCAGCCATTTACTTTTCCATGGGATCTTCCTGATCAAGGACTAAACCTATGTCTCCTGCATTGGCACTGAGCCACTTAAGAAGCCCTAGATAATACTTACTAATGTATTATTTAAGGACAGCAAAATGAAACATAATTCCAAGTGATTAGAATGTTTTTCAAGAAACAATATCTTCACATTGTAGACATAAGATAATCATCTTTGTAGTAACCAACAGAGAAAGCCTCCCCAGGTGACATGTCAAAACTCAAAATTGGGAGGAACTCACTTGGGGAAATGTTTATTACAGTATGCTGTGAAGGTGTGGGAGGGGATAATTCTCTTTTCTTTTTGTAGATCTCTAGACACATAGGAGATCATATGAACCCTAAGCAGTCACTACTACATATCATCTAACAACCTTGAACTCTGAACTACATGCATTGACAAGATGAAGTATTCAGACTGAATCCCATAGAGAAGGATTGAGTATTTCTATATGCAGAAAGAATAGCAAAAAAAAAAAAAAAAAAAGATGTTGTCTATCAGATGAGAAAAACAAATGCCTACCAAATACTTATTGGAGTAAGTGCATCCCTCCTTTCTCTCTTCCTCTGCTGCAGCAGTGCTGGGAGGCCCAAGATCCAAAATGCTGACTGTTAACTTCAAGGAAGGCCACTTCATTTCACAATGAACTTTCAATAAAAGAAAAATAACATACTACCATATATGCTTAGTGGGGTTTGAGAATTGCTGTGGACAAGTGATTGCTGTGTGTATATATATCTTATTCTCTTCACATCCAAATGAAATCTTCATGGTGGTTAAACCACTGAGATTTTAGGTCATTCTATTTGTGCTAATAATTACACAAACAAGATAAAGAAAAATCTGATCATATAACTATTTCCATTAGGAAGACAGTAATATAATAATAGTAGGGGATATTAATACCCCACGACATGAGTGGACAGATTATCCAAAGAGAAAATCAGTAAGGAACCAACAGCTTTAAACAATATATTAGACCAAAGTTACTGAACAGATCATGTAGAACATTCCATCTAAAAGGAACAGAATACACAATCTTTTCATGTGCACAAGGAACATTCTCCAGGATAGATCACATGCTAACTCACAAAACAAGCCCAATAAATTTAAAGGGAATTGAAATCAGAACAAGCATCTCTGGCCAACCAAAACAGGATGAGACTAGAAATCAGCTACAGGAAAAAAAATTGCAAAAACCACAAACACATTGGGGCTAAAAATATGTTACTAAATAGTCAATGGATTACTGAAAAGTCAAAGGGAAAATAAATACCTGGAGATGAACAAAAATAGAAACACAATGATCCAAAATATATGGGACGCAACAAAAGAAGTTCTAAGAGGGATGTTTAAAGCTATACAAGCCTACCTCAGGAGACAAGAAAAATCACAAATAAAAAACCTAAGCTTACATCTAAAAGAACTAGCAAAGGAAGGACAAATAAAATGCCAAGTTAGTAGAAGGAAAAAAAATCATAAACATGAGAGCAGAAATAAATGAAATAGAGACTAAAAACAAACAATAGAAAAGACCAACAACACATGCAAAACTGCTCAACAAAACAGTAGAAAACCAAATTTCATAATGCATTAATAGGATCATACACTATGACCAAGTGGTATTTATCCCAGGGATGCAAAGATAGTTCACAAATCAATGTGATATACCAGAGTTAAAAAAAAAACAAGGATAAAAATCATATGACCATCTCCTTAGATGTCAAAAAAGCTTTTGACAAAATTCAGCATTCATTTATGATAAAATTCTCAACAAAGTGGGTATAGAGGGAACACATTTCAACATAACAAAGCCCAAAACTAACATCATACTCACTGGTTAATAACTTGAAAGCATCTTCTCTGAGGACAGGAACAAGACAAAGATGCTAAGCTTATCTCATTTGACATTATTGTTTTTCCTACTTTTTGAACTAAATATAAACGGAGAGCTTCCCTGGTGGTCTAGTGGGTAAAGAGTCCTCCTTGTGCATGAAGGCCTGTACTATCATACGTGAAGAAAATAGCTTTAGTCACTGCTCTGTGAGTAAAGCAGATACTTCAGGGGTGCTGTATGAGTCTGGAGGGGTGGGATGGGGGGGGGATATACATATGACTAATCTAAGAACATACTAACTCACAACCTAAATTTAAAGAATTGAAATCAGAACAAGCATCTCTGGCCAACCAAAACAGGATGAGACTAGAAATCAGCTACAGGAAAAAAAATTGCAAAAACCACAAACACATTGGGGCTAAAAATATGTTACTAAATAGTCAATGGATTACTGAAAAGTCAAAGGGAAAATAAATACCTGGAGATGAACAAAAATAGAAACACAATGATCCAAAATATATGGGACGCAACAAAAGAAGTTCTAAGAGGGATGTTTAAAGCTATACAAGCCTACCTCAGGAGACAAGAAAAATCACAAATAAAAAACCTAAGCTTACATCTAAAAGAACTAGCAAAGGAAGGACAAATAAAATGCCAAGTTAGTAGAAGGAAAAAAAATCATAAACATGAGAGCAGAAATAAATGAAATAGAGACTAAAAACAAACAATAGAAAAGACCAACAACACATGCAAAACTGCTCAACAAAACAGTAGAAAACCAAATTTCATAATGCATTAATAGGATCATACACTATGACCAAGTGGTATTTATCCCAGGGATGCAAAGATAGTTCACAAATCAATGTGATATACCAGAGTTAAAAAAAAAACAAGGATAAAAATCATATGACCATCTCCTTAGATGTCAAAAAAGCTTTTGACAAAATTCAGCATTCATTTATGATAAAATTCTCAACAAAGTGGGTATAGAGGGAACACATTTCAACATAACAAAGCCCAAAACTAACATCATACTCACTGGTTAATAACTTGAAAGCATCTTCTCTGAGGACAGGAACAAGACAAAGATGCTAAGCTTATCTCATTTGACATTATTGTTTTTCCTACTTTTTGAACTAAATATAAACGGAGAGCTTCCCTGGTGGTCTAGTGGGTAAAGAGTCCTCCTTGTGCATGAAGGCCTGTACTATCATACGTGAAGAAAATAGCTTTAGTCACTGCTCTGTGAGTAAAGCAGATACTTCAGGGGTGCTGTATGAGTCTGGAGGGGTGGGATGGGGGGGGGATATACATATGACTAATCTAAGAACATACATATCTGTAAACAACAAAACTCTGTAAAAGTTAAAAGTAAAATAAAGTTAAAAAAAAAAAAAAGAGTCCTCCTTGCAATGCAAGGTGCACTCCTGGCCTGGGAAGACCCCACGTGCCATGGAGTGGCTGGAACAGTATGTCCAATTACGAATCAGCATTCTGGGGTGCATGCACCAGAGCCAGTGCTCTGCAAGGAGGCCACCGCGATGAGAGGCCCACACAGGTCAAAGAACAAAGGTGGATGAAAATAAATAAATAAAAAACCAATAAAAGATGCCAAAATTTAAATATATATATATATATATATATGTGTGTGTGTGTGTGTGTGTGTGTGTGTATGTAAATGGAATCATGCAATATATATTATTGTGTATGTGTTTACTTTTGAGAAATTTATCAGTGTCCTATATATCTGCAGTTGCATTCACTTTTATTGCTATTATCTACTGTAGAAATATTTATTCTCTGCACTTATTTTACTATTTGTTTTACCATTTAATTATTATTTTACTGTTTGTTATACTATTGATGTATACTAGGTATGTAACCAGTTTGAGACTATTACAATGTTTCTATGAATATTATATATTCATCTCCTTCTATATACATGTGTATTCATTTCCCTTCCATATATATACCTAAGGGTTCAACTGTCAATAGTATGGCACACATAATTTCAAATTTGGTAGTAATGTCAAGTTGTTTTCCAAAGAGGAAAATCCAATTTATGTATACATAAGTAGCACTGTCAATAGAGAGTGCAATTTGATTTTTTGTCTTTTTTTTTTTTTTTTCTTTGCCTCTAAGTCATTGCTTATTTTTCATCCATCTTTATTCTTTGGCCTGTGTGGGCCCCCCATCACAGTGGCCTCTCTCGTTGCAGAGCACCAGCTCTGGGCGCATGTGCTCCAGAGCACTGGCTCATAACTGGACACCAGTCCAGCTGTTCCTTGGCATGTGGGATCTTCCTGGGCCAGGGACTGAACTGGTGACCCCTGCACTGCAAGGCGGACTCTACCCACTGGACCACCCAGGGAAGCCTCCGCAATTTGACTTTTAAATTTTATGTTATCACTCAAGAAAATGCATAGAAATGAAATATATTTTTTGTAACACCTTATGTCAAGAAACTTTGCAAAATCCACTTATTAATTCTAATAATTTCTCTGTATTATGTTTGAATTATTATATCCATAATCATATCATTACTTGAAGGCTACCATTTGGGGAAAAAAGTATCACTCCCAGGAATGGTCAAGGCAGAAGTCCAAATATTTATTCTTACTGTCCACGTAGGTGCACTCCTGGCCTGGGAAGACCCCACGTGCCATGGAGTGGCTGGAACAGTATGTCCAATTACGAATCAGCATTCTGGGGTGCATGCACCAGAGCCAGTGCTCTGCAAGGAGGCCACCGCGATGAGAGGCCCACACAGGTCAAAGAACAAAGGTGGATGAAAATAAATAAATAAAAAACCAATAAAAGATGCCAAAATTTAAATATATATATATATATATATGTGTGTGTGTGTGTGTGTGTGTGTGTGTGTATGTAAATGGAATCATGCAATATATATTATTGTGTATGTGTTTACTTTTGAGAAATTTATCAGTGTCCTATATATCTGCAGTTGCATTCACTTTTATTGCTATTATCTACTGTAGAAATATTTATTCTCTGCACTTATTTTACTATTTGTTTTACCATTTAATTATTATTTTACTGTTTGTTATACTATTGATGTATACTAGGTATGTAACCAGTTTGAGACTATTACAATGTTTCTATGAATATTATATATTCATCTCCTTCTATATACATGTGTATTCATTTCCCTTCCATATATATACCTAAGGGTTCAACTGTCAATAGTATGGCACACATAATTTCAAATTTGGTAGTAATGTCAAGTTGTTTTCCAAAGAGGAAAATCCAATTTATGTATACATAAGTAGCACTGTCAATAGAGAGTGCAATTTGATTTTTTGTCTTTTTTTTTTTTTTTTCTTTGCCTCTAAGTCATTGCTTATTTTTCATCCATCTTTATTCTTTGGCCTGTGTGGGCCCCCCATCACAGTGGCCTCTGTCGTCGCAGAGCACCTGCTCTGGGCGCATGTGCTCCAGAGCACTGGCTCATAACTGGACACCAGTCCAGCTGTTCCTTGGCATGTGGGATCTTCCTGGGCCAGGGACTGAACTGGTGACCCCTGCACTGCAAGGCGGACTCTACCCACTGGACCACCCAGGGAAGCCTCCGCAATTTGACTTTTAAATTTTATGTTATCACTCAAGAAAATGCATAGAAATGAAATATATTTTTTGTAACACCTTATGTCAAGAAACTTTGCAAAATCCACTTATTAATTCTAATAATTTCTCTGTATTATGTTTGAATTATTATATCCATAATCATATCATTACTTGAAGGCTACCATTTGGGGGAAAAAAAAAAAAGTATCACTCCCAGGAATGGTCAAGGCAGAAGTCCAAATATTTATTCTTACTGTCCACCAGGGAGCAGACAAGAGAAAAATGATGCCCTTCTGGGAACAGCTTCACTCAGTGAACAAATTCTTTTACTAAGGGGTGTAGACTAAGGGGAGGTGAGGAGAGTAGTTAGAAAACTATGTAAATGGTACAGATTTGCTTCATGGGTCACAATGGTTTGAATGATAAACTGAAATAATGTCAACAGTAGTGAAGCTCTGTCCAAGAGTGGTCAAAGATGTGATACAGTCAGTGTATTAGTAATGCTCATTGACAAGACCCCATTATCCTTTCTCCCCCTGCAAAAATAGTGGGTCAACTTTGGGCAGATTCTTTCAAGGAAGTAAAATAATTGTCAACATAGAGTTCTATAACCAACAAAAATACCTTTCTAGGTTTATGATGATGATGATGACATGAAAATGCTTTTTTTGTTGTTTTTAATTTTGGCCTCCTTTATTGGAGGTTTTTTTTTTAATGTATTTTCGTCCATCTTTATTCTTTTGCCTGTGTGGGCCTCCCATCACAAGCAACCTCTCTCGTAGCAGAGCACTGGCTTTAGGCGCATGCGCTCCAGAGTGCTGGCTTGCAATTGGACACACTGGTCCAGCCGTTCCGGCGTATGTGGGATCTTCCCTGGCCGGGGATCGAACAAGTGCCCGTTGCACTGCAAGGCGGACTCTTTACGCACTGGATCACCAGGGAAGCTCCCCATGAAAATGCTTTTGAAAGGAAATTCTTAAGACATACTTCAAACAAAAGGATAATATTCCTGAAAGGAAACTCTGTAATTGAAAAGGAAAAGAGAAAGAAGCACAAATAGTTGCATATTCAGAGGAAGACATAACTACATACTTTACAAGCATTTGAAAAGAGAACAAGAGAATATTATAAGCACCTTTATACTAACAGACAGAATTAAAATAAATTCCTAGAAAACTTAAAGATCAGATAAATTCTTTCATAACCTTATGAAACTAATACTGATACTGATTAAAGAAACTGAGTCAGTGATTGAAAATCTTCCAACAAAGAGATCTCCAAATCCAAGTACAGAGCTTCATCAGTGAATTCTACAGCCATTCAAGGGAAAACTAATTCTTGTTATAATTATAGAGGATTCTATAAAATATTGGCTAATACCCTACAAAATTATCAGTGTCGCAAAATACAAAGAAAATTTTGAGAAACTTCTAGAGTAACAAAACAAAAGAGACACAACAACTAAATGCAATTCACTACACTGGATTGAATTCTTAATGAGAGAGAAAATACATATATACATATATACTATAAAGAACATTAATAGGCTAATTGGCTAAATTTGATTATGGACTAATTATCAGACAATAATATTTTAACAATGCTAATTTTCCTAATTTTTCTGATTATACTCAAATGATACAACAAAATGGGCTTCCCAGGTTAGCTCAGTGGTTAAGAGTGGTTAAGAATCTGCCTGCCAGTTCAGGAGACATGGATTCAATCCTTGAGCCAGATACCTTATAGAAGGAAACAACAACCCATTCCAGTATTCTTGCCTGGAAAATTCCATGGACAGAAGAGCCTGGTGAGCTACAGTCCAGGGGAATCACAAAGAGTCTGACACAACTGAACAACTGAGCACACACTCATGATATAACAAAACAATCTTCTTATGTAACGTGAAATTTTTAAGAATAAAAATCACAATATATGCAGTCTATTCTCTAATATTTCAGAAAAAAATAGAGAATGATCAAGCTACTGTGGCAATATGCTAATGAGCAAAACTAAAACTAGGTGAAGCATGAACAAGATTTTTTTGTTCTATCATTGGTAATTTTTCTAAAAACCTGGATTTATTTCAAAATAAAATGTTTTTTTTGAAGAATTCCAATTTTTGTCATCTGAAATACAATGCTCTCTCAGTGTTAGTAGCATAACTCCATATCTTAATGTGTATCACTTCAGTCTCAAAATAGCTGGAACAAAAAGGAAAATGACAGGCCAATGTATAAATGTGAATAAAAACATTTCTAAACATAATACATAACAAACTGAATTGAGAAACATAGAAACAGATAGTGTATCATGAAAATTTCACATATCCCATGAATCAGGGATTGAAAATCTTCCAACAAAGAGATCTCCAAATCCAAGTACAGAGCTTCATCAGTGAATTCTACAGCCATTCAAGGGAAAACTAATTCTTGTTATAATTATAGAGGATTCTATAAAATATTGGCTAATACCCTACAAAATTATCAGTGTCGCAAAATACAAAGAAAATTTTGAGAAACTTCTAGAGTAACAAAACAAAAGAGACACAACAACTAAATGCAATTCACTACACTGGATTGAATTCTTAATGAGAGAGAAAATACATATATACATATATACTATAAAGAACATTAATAGGCTAATTGGCTAAATTTGATTATGGACTAATTATCAGACAATAATATTTTAACAATGCTAATTTTCCTAATTTTTCTGATTATCCCTCAAATGATACAACAAAATGGGCTTCCCAGGTTAGCTCAGTGGTTAAGAGTGGTTAAGAATCTGCCTGCCAGTTCAGGAGACATGGATTCAATCCTTGAGCCAGATACCTTATAGAAGGAAACAACAACCCATTCCAGTATTCTTGCCTGGAAAATTCCATGGACAGAAGAGCCTGGTGAGCTACAGTCCAGGGGAATCACAAAGAGTCTGACACAACTGAACAACTGAGCACACACTCATGATATAACAAAACAATCTTCTTATGTAACGTGAAATTTTTAAGAATAAAAATCACAATATATGCAGTCTATTCTCTAATATTTCAGAAAAAAATAGAGAATGATCAAGCTACTGTGGCAATATGCTAATGAGCAAAACTAAAACTAGGTGAAGCATGAACAAGATTTTTTTGTTCTATCATTGGTAATTTTTCTAAAAACCTGGATTTATTTCAAAATAAAATGTTTTTTTTTTGAAGAATTCCAATTTTTGTCATCTGAAATACAATGCTCTCTCAGTGTTAGTAGCATAACTCCATATCTTAATGTGTATCACTTCAGTCTCAAAATAGCTGGAACAAAAAGGAAAATGACAGGCCAATGTATAAATGTGAATAAAAACATTTCTAAACATAATACATAACAAACTGAATTGAGAAACATAGAAACAGATAGTGTATCATGAAAAAATTTCACATATCCCATGAATCAGGGGTTAATATTTGAAAATCAACTAATGTAATGCACCATACAAACACAGAAACAAGAAAAATCAAATGATCTTATCACTAAATGACAAAAGAGATAAAATTCAAAATAGTTTCATGAAATAAATTCTAGCTAGCTAAGAATAGACTACAATTTCTTAAATCTAAAAAAATCAATATAGTTAATAGTAAAATATTAGAAGCTTTCTATTTGAGACTAGGAGCAAAACAAAGATGCCTCTATTACCACTTCTGTTTAACAGGCATGTAATGTTGGCCTATGTACAACCACCACAGACCACCACAGAATGAGAGAAATCAAGGTTTAAGAACTGGAAAGAAAAACAACACTGTCATTATTTGCAAATAATATGACTGTACATATTTTTTAAATCATCAAAATCAGCTGTATTATTAGGATTACTAACAGTTTACCAAGCTGTAAGATAAAAAAAAAAATTAACGTTTATATCAATTCACATTTCTACACCAGCAACAAGCAATTAGAAAATGAGATTAAAATATAACATTTCCGACTACATTTAAAACATATGCAGTATATATAAAGTATAAGATCAAGAGTGGAACCTAATGTTGACTAAGGACTTCTGGTAATAATGATCTGTCAATGTAGGTTCATTAATTATAGATCTCACTCTGTTGGGGGATGTGCTGGTAATGCGGAAAGACATGTAAGTGTTTAGGCAGGAGACAGATGGAAAATTTCTGTACCTTCTGCTCAGTTTTGCTGTGAATCTAACACTGCTCTGAAAATTAAAGTCTATTAATTTGTAAGTACAGTATTTAAAAATGAATCTAGTAAGAGAAATACAAAACCTCTACAGAGAAATTTTATTGAGGAATATTAGAAGAGCCTAAGTAAGTGGAGACATACCTTAAACATAGGTCGGTAGACTTTATGTTTGTTAAATCCACTCAAATTTGTCTATAGATTCAATACAACTCAAATCAAAACCTCAAGCACCAAATGCATACCTCTGGTCCCACTCTAGAACTTAAAGAGCAGATTCTAAAATGTACATTAAATGATAAAGGACAAGAATAACCAAGGCATCCATGAAGAAGAAACATCTAAGAGGAGAAGTCTGAGTAGAGATCAAGACATAAAATCATAGAGATGAAGACAGTTTCCAACTGGAACAAGGACTAACAAAGAGACCAAAAGACCATTAAAAGAGACCAAGGATAAGTACACAAGTGAACACTCACTAGACAGATCAGAAGAGCAAGAATGGTAAACAGAATTGCGACAATTTGTTACCTGGGAGCACAACTGGGGTCCTATCTTAACCAATACAGCTATCCATCCCTAGCAGATGAAAGACAAATACAAAAGAACCAATGAATAAAAAATGAACAAAATATTCATAATAAAATCTAGCCTCATGATTTCAGAGTAGGGAAGGTTTTCTCAAATAAGCAAAAATTCAATAATCATAAAAGAGAAAGACTGACAACTTAAACTATAGTAACATTAAAGAACTTTGTTCCTTGAAAGACACCAAAAAGAGTAAAATTCTATTAGACAGATATTGGGAGAAAATATTTACAACACATACAACCTACAGTAATTTGAATCTGAAAACTCAATAAGGAAAAGAAAAGCATCTAACAGGAAAATGAGAAAATATGAACCAGCCAACTCAAAAAAAGGAAACTCTAAATTGCTAAAAAATGCAAATATGCTCAATTTCATTGGTAATAGAAAAATGAAAATTAAAACAACAGAGTAACATTTCACATTTCAAAACAGCACATACAATGTGATAACATTTGTCTCAATTTTCAGAATATGTGTGCACCTATTGTGTATTACATGTTATTATTATTATTATACCTATCACAGATCTCAGAGCAGGAAAAATTATCTCGTCATGCAATATATACGCTACAAGAAACTCAGAAATTATAATTTGTACAGTTATTGCTTTACATCTTTGGATATAAGTAACTCAAGGAAATCCACTCCATCTACTTTTTTAAAAATTTTTAATTCTTTAAAGATTTTACAGAGTTTTGTTGTTCACTGACATGTATTATATTCAATACAACTCAAATCAAAACCTCAAGCACCAAATGCATACCTCTGGTCCCACTCTAGAACTTAAAGAGCAGATTCTAAAATGTACATTAAATGATAAAGGACAAGAATAACCAAGGCATCCATGAAGAAGAAACATCTAAGAGGAGAAGTCTGAGTAGAGATCAAGACATAAAATCATAGAGATGAAGACAGTTTCCAACTGGAACAAGGACTAACAAAGAGACCAAAAGACCATTAAAAGAGACCAAGGATAAGTACACAAGTGAACACTCACTAGACAGATCAGAAGAGCAAGAATGGTAAACAGAATTGCGACAATTTGTTACCTGGGAGCACAACTGGGGTCCTATCTTAACCAATACAGCTATCCATCCCTAGCAGATGAAAGACAAATACAAAAGAACCAATGAATAAAAAATGAACAAAATATTCATAATAAAATCTAGCCTCATGATTTCAGAGTAGGGAAGGTTTTCTCAAATAAGCAAAAATTCAATAATCATAAAAGAGAAAGACTGACAACTTAAACTATAGTAACATTAAAGAACTTTGTTCCTTGAAAGACACCAAAAAGAGTAAAATTCTATTAGACAGATATTGGGAGAAAATATTTACAACACATACAACCTACAGTAATTTGAATCTGAAAACTCAATAAGGAAAAGAAAAGCATCTAACAGGAAAATGAGAAAATATGAACCAGCCAACTCAAAAAAAGGAAACTCTAAATTGCTAAAAAATGCAAATATGCTCAATTTCATTGGTAATAGAAAAATGAAAATTAAAACAACAGAGTAACATTTCACATTTCAAAACAGCACATACAATGTGATAACATTTGTCTCAATTTTCAGAATATGTGTGCACCTATTGTGTATTACATGTTATTATTATTATTATACCTATCACAGATCTCAGAGCAGGAAAAATTATCTCGTCATGCAATATATACGCTACAAGAAACTCAGAAATTATAATTTGTACAGTTATTGCTTTTACATCTTTGGATATAAGTAACTCAAGGAAATCCACTCCATCTACTTTTTTAAAAATTTTTAATTCTTTAAAGATTTTACAGAGTTTTGTTGTTCACTGACATGTACGTTCCCAGATCATTCATATGCACATCCCTGGTCCCCTCCCACCCAGTTCCCCCCACTCCCACCCCTCCGGACCATCATCCCATGCCACTGTGAGCACTTCTATTCCCTTAGCACAATGACAATAGCTATCTTTTCCACACATGACAGTATAGGTTTCCATGTTACTCACTCCATGCCTCCCTCCCACTGTTCGTTCTCCGCAATGTCCTTATGTCTATTCTCTGTCTGTTTTTCCATGAGTTCACTGCATGTGTTATCATGACCATCTTACTAGACCCCATATATATGAGTTAGTATACTGTACTTGTCTTTCTCTTTTTGACTTACTTCACTTTTTATGATAGGTTCTAGAGCCAGCCTCATTAGACTCATTAGGACTCAGTTCTCATTAGGACTCATTAGGACTCATTAGGACTGAATCTTCTGCATTTCTTTTAACAGCTGAGTAGTATTCCATTGTATATATGTACCAGGACTTCTGTATCCATTCATTTGTCGATGGACATCTAGGTTACTTCCATGTTCTGACTATTGTATAGAGAGTTGCAATGAACACTGGGGTACAGGTGCTTCTTTCAGTTTTGATTTCATCAGGATATAAGCCTAATAGTGGGATTGCTGGGTCATAGGGTGCTTATATTTTTAGTTTTTTAAGGAATCTCCATATTGTCTTCCATAGAGGCTGTATCAATTTACATTCTCACCAGCAATGCAAGAGGGTTCCCTTTTCTCCGCACCCTCTCCAGCATTTATTGTCTGCAGATTTTTTGATGATGGCCATTCTGACGGGTGAGAGGTGATATATCATTGTAGTTTTAATTTGCATTTCTCTAATAATAAGCGAGGTTGAGCATCGTTTCATGTGCTTCTGGGCCATCTGTATGTTGTCGTTGGAGACACGTCTCTTTAGATCTTTTTCCCATTTTTTGATTGGGTTGTTCGTTTTTCCTGTGCTGAGTTGTCTGAGTTGCTTGTAGATTTTGGAGATTAATTCTTTGTCTGTTGTTACATTTGCTATGATTTTCTCCCACTCTGTGGGGTGTCTGTTGAGCTTTTTTTGTGATTTCCTTTGCTATACAAAAGCTTTTAAGTTTCATGAGGTCCCACATGTTCATTTTTCTTTTCAGTTCCACTATTTTAGTAGGAGGGTCAGAGAAGATCTTGCTTTGATTGATGTCCTTGAGGATTTTGCCTATATTCTCCTCTAAGAGTTTGATGGTTTCTGGCCTTACATTTAAGTCTTTAATTCATTTTGAGTTGATCTTAGTATACGGTGTCAGGGAATGCTCCAATTTTCATTTATTTGCATGTAGCTGTCCAATTTTCTCAGCACCACTTGTTGAAGAGGCTGTCTTTGTCCCATTTTATAGTTTCTCCTCCTTTGTCAAAAATAAGGTACCCATAGCTGCGTGGGTTGATCTCTGGGTTCTCAATCTTGTTCCATTGGTCGATATTTCTGTTTTTGTGCCAGTACCATACTGTCTTGATGACTGTTGCTTTGTAGTAGAGTCTGAAGTTAGGAAGGCTGATTCCTCCAGCTCCATTTTTCTTTCTCAGGATTGCTTTGGCTATTCGAGGTCTTTTGTGTTTCCATATGAACTGTGTTATTGTTTGGTCTAGTTCTGTGAAAAATGTCAATGGTAGTTGGGTAGGTATTGCATTGAATCTGTAGATGATATTTGGTAGTATGGTCATTTTCACAATATTGATTCTTCCAATCCAGGAACATGGAATATCTCTCCATCTGTTTAAGTCTTCTTTAATGTCTCTCATGAGTGTCTTGTAATTTTCTGTGTACAGTTCTTTTGTTTCTTTGGGTAGGTTTATATCATTGTAGTTTACATTCTGCATTTCCTCTCCGCAATTTATTGTCTGCAGATTTTTTGATGATGGCCATTCTGACGGGTGAGAGGTGATATATCATTGTAGTTTTAATTTGCATTTCTCTAATAATAAGCGAGGTTGAGCATCGTTTCATGTGCTTCTGGGCCATCTGTATGTTGTCGTTGGAGACACGTCTCTTTAGATCTTTTTCCCATTTTTTGATTGGGTTGTTCGTTTTTCCTGTGCTGAGTTGTCTGAGTTGCTTGTAGATTTTGGAGATTAATTCTTTGTCTGTTGTTACATTTGCTATGATTTTCTCCCACTCTGTGGGGTGTCTGTTGAGCTTTTTTTGTGATTTCCTTTGCTATACAAAAGCTTTTAAGTTTCATGAGGTCCCACATGTTCATTTTTCTTTTCAGTTCCACTATTTTAGTAGGAGGGTCAGAGAAGATCTTGCTTTGATTGATGTCCTTGAGGATTTTGCCTATATTCTCCTCTAAGAGTTTGATGGTTTCTGGCCTTACATTTAAGTCTTTAATTCATTTTGAGTTGATCTTAGTATACGGTGTCAGGGAATGCTCCAATTTTCATTTATTTGCATGTAGCTGTCCAATTTTCTCAGCACCACTTGTTGAAGAGGCTGTCTTTGTCCCATTTTATAGTTTCTCCTCCTTTGTCAAAAATAAGGTACCCATAGCTGCGTGGGTTGATCTCTGGGTTCTCAATCTTGTTCCATTGGTCGATATTTCTGTTTTTGTGCCAGTACCATACTGTCTTGATGACTGTTGCTTTGTAGTAGAGTCTGAAGTTAGGGAGGCTGATTCCTCCAGCTCCATTTTTCTTTCTCAGGATTGCTTTGGCTATTCGAGGTCTTTTGTGTTTCCATATGAACTGTGTTATTGTTTGGTCTAGTTCTGTGAAAAATGTCAATGGTAGTTGGGTAGGTATTGCATTGAATCTGTAGATGATATTTGGTAGTATGGTCATTTTCACAATATTGATTCTTCCAATCCAGGAACATGGAATATCTCTCCATCTGTTTAAGTCTTCTTTAATGTCTCTCATGAGTGTCTTGTAATTTTCTGTGTACAGTTCTTTTGTTTCTTTGGGTAGGTTTATTCCTAGATATTTGAATCTTTTGTTGCAATGGTGAAGGGGATTGCCTTTTTGATTTCGTTTTCTGATTTTTTTCATTGTTTGAGTATAGGAATGCTAGTGATTTCTGTGTGTTGACTTTGTATCCTGTGACTTTGCTGAATTCATTGCTTAGGTCTAGTAGCTTTGCAACCATGTCTTTGGGATTCTCTATGTATAATATCATGTCATCTGCAAAAAGAGAGAGCTTGACTTCTTCCTTTCCAATCTGGATTCCCTTTATTTCTTTCTCTTCTCTTATTGCTGCTGCTAGGACTTCCAGGAATATGTTGAATAGTAGTGGTGAAATGGACACCCCTGTCTTGTTCCTGATCTTAGAGGGAATGCTTTCAGTTTTTCACCATTAAGGATAATGTTTGCTGTAGGCTTCTCATATATGACTTTTATTATGTTGAAGTAGGTTCCTTCTATACCCATTTTCTGAAGAGTTTTTATCATAAATGGATGCTGTACTTTGTCGAAGGCTTTTTCTGCATCTATTGAGATGATCATGTGGTTTTTGTCTCTCAATCTGTTGATACGGGGTATTACATTGATTGATTTGCGGATATTGAAGAATCCTTGCGTACCTGGTATGAACTCGACTTGATCATGGTGTATGAGTTTTTTGATGTGCCACTGAATTCTGTTTGCTAGGATTTTGTTGAGGATGTTGACATCTAAGTTCATCAGTGAAATTGGCCTATAATTTTCCTTTTTTGTGTTGTCTTTGCCTGGTTTGATCTCTGGGTTCTCAATCTTGTTCCATTGGTCGATATTTCTGTTTTTGTGCCAGTACCATACTATTGTGATGACTGTTGCTTTGTAGTAGAGTCTGAAGTTAGGAAGGCTGATTCCTCCAGCTCCATTTTCTTTCTCAGGATTGCTTTGGCTATTCGAGGTCTTTTGTGTTTCCATATGAACTGTGTTATTGTTTGGTCTAGTTCTGTGAAAAATGTCAATGGTAGTTGGGTAGGTATTGCATTGAATCTGTAGATGATATTTGGTAGTATGGTCATTTTCACAATATTGATTCTTCCAATCCAGGAACATGGAATATCTCTCCATCTGTTTAAGTCTTCTTTAATGTCTCTCATGAGTGTCTTGTAATTTTCTGTGTACAGTTCTTTTGTTTCTTTGGGTAGGTTTATTCCTAGATATTTGAATCTTTTGTTGCAATGGTGAAGGGGATTGCCTTTTTGATTTCGTTTTCTGATTTTTTTCATTGTTTGAGTATAGGAATGCTAGTGATTTCTGTGTGTTGACTTTGTATCCTGTGACTTTGCTGAATTCATTGCTTAGGTCTAGTAGCTTTGCAACCATGTCTTTGGGATTCTCTATGTATAATATCATGTCATCTGCAAAAAGAGAGCTTGACTTCTTCCTTTCCAATCTGGATTCCCTTTATTTCTTTCTCTTCTCTTATTGCTGCTGCTAGGACTTCCAGGAATATGTTGAATAGTAGTGGTGAAATGGACACCCCTGTCTTGTTCCTGATCTTAGAGGGAATGCTTTCAGTTTTTCACCATTAAGGATAATGTTTGCTGTAGGCTTCTCATATATGACTTTTATTATGTTGAAGTAGGTTCCTTCTATACCCATTTTCTGAAGAGTTTTTATCATAAATGGATGCTGTACTTTGTCGAAGGCTTTTTCTGCATCTATTGAGATGATCATGTGGTTTTTGTCTCTCAATCTGTTGATACGGGGTATTACATTGATTGATTTGCGGATATTGAAGAATCCTTGCGTACCTGGTATGAACTCGACTTGATCATGGTGTATGAGTTTTTTGATGTGCCACTGAATTCTGTTTGCTAGGATTTTGTTGAGGATGTTGACATCTAAGTTCATCAGTGAAATTGGCCTATAATTTTCCTTTTTTGTGTTGTCTTTGCCTGGTTTGGGTATCAGGGTGATGGTGGCCTCGTAGAATGTGTTTCGAAGTGTTCCTTCCTGTGCAATTTTTTGGAAGAGTTTTAGAAGGACAGGCATTAGCTCTTCTTTAAATGTTTGGTAGAATTGACCTGTGAAGCCATCTGGCCCTGGGCTTTTATTTTTGGGTAGATTTTTTTTATCACAAATTCGATTTCTGAGCTTGTGATTGGGCTGTTCAAAGTTTCTGTTTCTTCCTGGCTTAGTCTTGGGAGATTAATCTTCCCCAAGAAATTGTCCATTTCTTCCAGATTGTCCAGTTTGTTGCCATAGAGTTGTTCATAATAGTCTCTTAGAACCCTTTGGATTTCTGCATTATCTGTTGTAATCTCTCCTTTTTCGTTTTTGATTCTGGTGATCTGGTTCTTTTCTCTCTTTTTCTTGATGAGTCTGGCCAGTGGTGTGTCGATTTTATTGACCTTTTCAAAGAACCAGCTTTTTGTTTTATCTTTACTCTTGTTTCTTTTGTTTCTTTATCATTTATTTCTGCTCTGATCCTTATGATTTCTCTTCTTCTGCTGGCTTTGGGGTGTTTTTGTTCTTCTTTCTCCAATTGTTTTCAGAGGAGGGTGAGGTCATCTGCTTCATATTTTCCTAGTTTCTTGAGGTGGGATTGTATTGCTATAAATTTCCCTCTTAGAACTGCTTTTGCGGTATCCCATAAGTTTTGCATGGTCGTATGTTCATTGTCATTTTCTTCTAGGAACTTTTTAATTTCTCCTTTGATTTCCTCAGTAATCAGTTGGTTTTTTAGGTGTGTATTGTTTAATCTCCATGTGCTTGTGTTTTTAGCAGTTTTTTTCCTGTAGTTGATCTTTAGTCTCATTGCATTGTGGTCCAAGAAGATGGTTTATATAATTTCGGTTTTCTTGAATTGACTGAGGTTTGATTTGTGGCCCAAGATGTGGTCTATCCTGGAGAATGTGCCATGAGCACTTGAGAAGAAGGTGTATTCTTCTGCTTTTGGGCGGAACGTCCTAAAGATATCGATGAGGTCCATCTTTTCTAGTGTGGCATTTAAGGCTTGTGTTTGTTTATTAATTTTCTGTTTGGATGATCTGTCCATTGGTGTGAGAGGAGTGTTAAATCTCCTACTTTTACTGCGTTATTGTCGATTTCTTCTTTTATGTCTGAAAGTAGCTGTCTTATGTATTGCGGTGCCCCTGTGTTGGGTGCATAGATATCCATGACTGTTATGTCTTCCTCTTGGATAGATCCCTTAATCATGATGTAGTGACCTGCCTTTTCTCTTAGAATCTTCTTTACTTTAAAATCTATTTTGTCTGATATGAGGATTGCTACTCCAGCTTTCTTTTGATTTCCATTTGCACGGAATATCTTTTTCCAGCCTTTCACTTTCAGTCTATGAGTGTCTGTAGGTCTGAAGTGAGTCTCTTGTAGACAGCATATATATGGGTCTTGCTTCTGGATCCATTCAGCCAGTCTTTGTCATTTGGTTTTTCTTTTTCTTGATGAGTCTGGCCAGTGGTGTGTCGATTTTATTGACCTTTTCAAAGAACCAGCTTTTTGTTTTATCTTTACTCTTGTTTCTTTTGTTTCTTTATCATTTATTTCTGCTCTGATCCTTATGATTTCTCTTCTTCTGCTGGCTTTGGGGTGTTTTTGTTCTTCTTTCTCCAATTGTTTTCAGAGGAGGGTGAGGTCATCTGCTTCATATTTTCCTAGTTTCTTGAGGTGGGATTGTATTGCTATAAATTTCCCTCTTAGAACTGCTTTTGCGGTATCCCATAAGTTTTGCATGGTCGTATGTTCATTGTCATTTTCTTCTAGGAACTTTTTAATTTCTCCTTTGATTTCCTCAGTAATCAGTTGGTTTTTTAGGTGTGTATTGTTTAATCTCCATGTGCTTGTGTTTTTAGCAGTTTTTTTCCTGTAGTTGATCTTTAGTCTCATTGCATTGTGGTCCAAGAAGATGGTTTATATAATTTCGGTTTTCTTGAATTGACTGAGGTTTGATTTGTGGCCCAAGATGTGGTCTATCCTGGAGAATGTGCCATGAGCACTTGAGAAGAAGGTGTATTCTTCTGCTTTTGGGCGGAACGTCCTAAAGATATCGATGAGGTCCATCTTTTCTAGTGTGGCATTTAAGGCTTGTGTTTGTTTATTAATTTTCTGTTTGGATGATCTGTCCATTGGTGTGAGAGGAGTGTTAAATCTCCTACTTTTACTGCGTTATTGTCGATTTCTTCTTTTATGTCTGAAAGTAGCTGTCTTATGTATTGCGGTGCCCCTGTGTTGGGTGCATAGATATCCATGACTGTTATGTCTTCCTCTTGGATAGATCCCTTAATCATGATGTAGTGACCTGCCTTTTCTCTTAGAATCTTCTTTACTTTAAAATCTATTTTGTCTGATATGAGGATTGCTACTCCAGCTTTCTTTTGATTTCCATTTGCACGGAATATCTTTTTCCAGCCTTTCACTTTCAGTCTATGAGTGTCTGTAGGTCTGAAGTGAGTCTCTTGTAGACAGCATATATATGGGTCTTGCTTCTGGATCCATTCAGCCAGTCTTTGTCATTTGGTTGGAGCATTTAGTCCATTTACATTCAAAATAATTATTGATATGAATGTTCCGATTGTCATCTTAGAAATTTGGGGTTTCATTTGTAAGGCTACTCCTACTCTTATATTTATTGGCTATACCAGGCCCTTTAACACTTGTTGTAGGGCTGGTTTTGTGGTACAGAATTCTTTTAGTTTTTGCTTGTCTGTGAAGCTTTTGACTTCACCATCAATTCTGAATGAGATTCTTGCTGGGTAGAGAATTCTTGGTTGGAGGTTACTTTCTTTTAGCTGTTTAAATGTGTCTTGCCATTCTCTTCTGGCCTGCAGGGTTTCTGTTGAAAGATCTTCAGTTCAACATATGGGGTTTCCTTTATATGTTATTTGTTGTTTGCTCCTAGCTGCTTTTAGTAATCTGTCTTTATATTTAGTCTGCATTAGTTTGATTAGAATGTGCCTTGGTGTGTTTCTTCTGGGGTTTCTCCTGTATGGAACTCTTTGTGCTTCTTGGACTTGGTTGACTATTTCCTTTCTCATGCTGGGGAAGTTTTCAACTATAACCTCTTCAAGAATTTTTTCATAGCCTCTCTTCCCCTCTTCTTCCTCTGGAACTCCTATAATTTTAATGTTGGTGCATTTGATACTGTCCCATATGCCTCTGAGGCTATCCTCAGTTCTTTTAATTCCTTGGGCTTTGTTCTGTTCCTCAACACTTATTTCCACCATTCTGTCTTCCAACTCACTTATCCATTCTTCAGCCTCAGATACTCTACTGTTGAGACCTTCTATAGTGTTTTTGAGTTCAGCAATTGAGTTGGTAGTCTCTATTTGCTTATTTTTCATTTCTTGCATGTCTCTTCTCAATGCACTAATTTCCTCTAATATTCTGTTTTCGGTGTTTTGAATCCTCATTAGTATAGCTTTTCTGAATTCTCTTTCAGATAATTTGTCTCTCTCCTCCTCTGTCATTTGAAGTTGTGTTTCTCTAGCTTGGTCCTTCATTTGTACAGTGTTTCTCTGTCATTTCATTATTAGGTTAATTTTCATTTCTTTGTGTGTGTCTGTGTATGTGGAGTTCTTTTTCCTCCACCAGGCTTCTTGGTTGAATTCTCCCTTCCTTTGGGATTTTGTCCTTGTAGAAGGGTTCAGTGGTTTGTGACTTGGATGGTGTTAGGTCTTGTTTACAGATGAATAATCTCTAGTGTTGTATGTTCTTTGATAGTGTTGGGTCTTGGAATCAGGGCTTCTGCTCCAAAGATCCTTGGTTTGATGATAGGTCAGGGGGTGTAGGCTCTATGTCTGGTTTGCTATGGTGTTCCATGACATTAGTTCAAATACTAGCATCTGAGGAACAAGAGGTGTATCCCTGATGGGTGACAGTCATAACAGCATGCAGATGTTTTCTAACATAATCGTAAGATATACATACATACACAGCAATCCCCACAACTGACCAGTTTTACAGAGATAAAGCACAGGAATTCTTTCTGGCAAATCACGCAATCAAAGATGATACTTGCCCGTTAAGCTCTGAATTAATTGAAATAGTGCCTGGATAAACAGATCCAGCACAAGGACCTGGCTTGGGTAATTACAATGAGAGCAATTTTTATCTAGGACATACGTTGGGGGTGATGAGGAGGAGAGTGTATGGGTAATGAGAAGGAATAGATTCATCTTGGAAGGATTTTATAGGGTTAGGTAGCAAAGATTAGTGTATTGTACCGTTTAGTGCAGCTGGAAGAGAATAGTGGAGACAGGAAGATAGGAAATAATTTATCTAGAGGATATTGGTAGATAGGAAAAGGTTTTACATTTAGAACATAGAGGGAGAAAGCAGTGGCTAAAAGGAAAGAGAATTAGAGGTTTCCAAGAATTAAAATTTTAAAAAATACAATAAAATAAAATAAAAGTCAAAAAAAGAAATTTAAAATTAAAAACGGAGCTTCCCCTGGTGGTCCAGTGGATAAGGACACCGTCTTGCAACGCAAGGTGCGCCAGTTCGATCCCTGGCCTGGGAGGATCCCACATGCCGTGGAGCGGCTGGACTGCTGTGTCCAATTGTCTAGCATGAGCTTTGGAGCGCATGCGCCCAGAGCCGGCGCTCTGCAGCAACCAAAGCCACCGCGATGAGAGGCCCACAGGAGCCAAAGAACAAAGATGGATGAAAACAGAGAAATGAAAGACCAGTAGATGTGGCCCGCCCACTCCCCTCCCTCCCCAACCTGACCTCCGCCCAAAATAAATAAATAAATAAATCTTTAAAAAAAAAAAATTAAAAAGAGACCAAAAAACAAACACAAAAAACAAAACAAACATTAAAAAAAAAGAACAAACAAATAAACCCCAAACCATACCAATCAATTGAATAAACAAAATAGTCCACAACAAGTAAACAAGCAAAAAAAAAGCTAAATACTGTCCCTGGTTTTTATCTTCTCATCTTCCTGTTGGAAAACAATCTGCTCTTGATGGTGGTGTCTTGATGGCATAGTCTTTCCCTTATAGCGCCGGTTGCTATGGTTTCTGTTTTTGTTTACAGCAAAAGGAAGGCTTTGCTGCGAGCTTGGGCGCTGGCCGTGGCGGTGGGCTGATCCCAGTTCATCACAAGGGGGCTGTGCCACACGCAGTCCCGTGTTGGAGGTGGCCACCCCGGCTCTACCACACATCCACCAGTCTCCAATCCCTGCTCTTTCCCCGGCTTCCTCCGCTGGTGCTGCAGTTCTTGGGGTGTGCGGGCTCCTCCGACGCTGGCACACGCGCACTGACGGTCACGAGTCCAAGTCCCAAAGACGGGCATGAGCCCTCCCGTCTGGCTCGTGCCCGTTCCCTGGTCAGTAACCCGTGGGCGATTTCCCCTGTCCGTTCAGCAAGCCCACCAGTAGGAGTGGCCGAACTTACCAGGCGCGCGGCGCGGCTTCTCGGTCTGGCGCGGCTTCTCAGTCCGGCCACTCAATCTTTGAATAACTGAGAAAGATGTTTCTTTTCTTTGTTTTCTTGTGATTGACTTGTTTCATTTTGATTTAGTATTTCTCTCCCCATTGTTTTCTTCACTCAAATTTTGTTCTCGACTTAGTCATTTTTTACCTGACACAAAAGACTATTAATTAAAAGAATCCAGTAATAACAAAGGTTAACTTAGCTTGTAGGCTCCTACTAGATGTGTCCAAGCAGTGGATGGATTATTTTTGGTACTGTGAAAGTTCGTACGTGTTGAATGACTTCCCAAGACACTCTTGTGATTTGATTTCACATAAGTCAAACAACAGCCAAAGTTCCTCATACCATTTCTTTGGAAAAACATATCCCTTGACCACATCCCTCCTTGGTCTGCAGCTCCTCTGGCAGCTATCACTGGATGTTGCCCAAATGGCAGTAGTAGCTTGGGTAGGCACACAGGGAGCTCCAGTGCCGGAAGATCATGGCACCTTTCTGACTCAAGGCTTTGCCCACTGTTCATCCACATGAAAGAGCAATTGTAAACAAGCAAAAAAAAAGCTAAATACTGTCCCTGGTTTTTATCTTCTCATCTTCCTGTTGGAAAACAATCTGCTCTTGATGGTGGTGTCTTGATGGCATAGTCTTTCCCTTATAGCGCCGGTTGCTATGGTTTCTGTTTTTGTTTACAGCAAAAGGAAGGCTTTGCTGCGAGCTTGGGCGCTGGCCGTGGCGGTGGGCTGATCCCAGTTCATCACAAGGGGGCTGTGCCACACGCAGTCCCGTGTTGGAGGTGGCCACCCCGGCTCTACCACACATCCACCAGTCTCCAATCCCTGCTCTTTCCCCGGCTTCCTCCGCTGGTGCTGCAGTTCTTGGGGTGTGCGGGCTCCTCCGACGCTGGCACACGCGCACTGACGGTCACGAGTCCAAGTCCCAAAGACGGGCATGAGCCCTCCCGTCTGGCTCGTGCCCGTTCCCTGGTCAGTAACCCGTGGGCGATTTCCCCTGTCCGTTCAGCAAGCCCACCAGTAGGAGTGGCCGAACTTACCAGGCGCGGCGGCGCGGCTTCTCGGTCTGGCGCGGCTTCTCAGTCCGGCCACTCAATCTTTGAATAACTGAGAAAGATGTTTCTTTTCTTTGTTTTCTTGTGATTGACTTGTTTCATTTTGATTTAGTATTTCTCTCCCCATTGTTTTCTTCACTCAAATTTTGTTCTCGACTTAGTCATTTTTTACCTGACACAAAAGACTATTAATTAAAAGAATCCAGTAATAACAAAGGTTAACTTAGCTTGTAGGCTCCTACTAGATGTGTCCAAGCAGTGGATGGATTATTTTTGGTACTGTGAAAGTTCGTACGTGTTGAATGACTTCCCAAGACACTCTTGTGATTTGATTTCACATAAGTCAAACAACAGCCAAAGTTCCTCATACCATTTCTTTGGAAAAACATATCCCTTGACCACATCCCTCCTTGGTCTGCAGCTCCTCTGGCAGCTATCACTGGATGTTGCCCAAATGGCAGTAGTAGCTTGGGTAGGCACACAGGGAGCTCCAGTGCCGGAAGATCATGGCACCTTTCTGACTCAAGGCTTTGCCCACTGTTCATCCACATGAAAGAGCAGTTGTTCTAGGTCTTAGAGCCAGGCTATCCAATATGGAGCCACTAGCCACATGTGGATATTAAGCAACTGGACTGTGGTTAGTAAATAGTGAAATATGTTGTATGTATAAAATACACAATAAACCTCAGACTCAACCCCCAAAGAATGTAAAAAAACTCATTAGTAATTTTTAAAATGATTATATATGAAAAATGACAATAATTTGGATAGTTAGGTAAATAAAATATAAAAATTGTATGTTTCTTATTTTTTAATGGAGCTAACTAGAAATTTTTAAATCACATATATAACTTATTCTTATATGGGACAGCACTGCCTCAGAGACTAACTGAAAGTGAAAGTGTTAGTCGCTCAGTCATGTCCAACTCGTGACCGCATGAACTGAAGCCCACCAGCTTTCTCTGTCCAAGGAATTCTCCAGATAAGAATACTGGAGTGGGCTGCCTTGCCCTCCTCCAGGGGATGCTCCCAACCCAGGGATCAAACCCAGCTCTTCCACATTTCAGGCAGATTTTTTATCAGCTAGACCACTAGGGAAGCCCTAAGTAGGATTCAAACCTGGTACCTTCATAAGATAAATACTGTTCACAGAAGTGCTTTGTTTGTCCTTTACAATATCATTAAGATTTGCACTTCATTTCTACCTTTGAAAAATCATCTGTATGCTCATGAAATTGAGATTTTTTAAAAATTAATTTTACTTTTCTTGAAAAATCCAGGAGATCAGCCATTTGGGGGCCTCATTGATTGCAGTGGCAACCATTTTTTTGGAGCTGGAGAGCTGCTGACTTCTTTTTAGATCAGGCTTGCCACTTCACCACAGCCAACCACATTTCCTTCAACCCCAACGTTTAGTTATCTTACCCACCTGAGCACAGGATGCTTGTGAGTTTGCGAGCCCTGTCTTTTAACATCAGTATTTTAGTATTCAACTTAAAAGTGGGGAGGGGATTGTTGGCATGCTTGGAGGGTACAAGAGGTGGCTTTCGTGGTATATTATTCTACCAGCCCATTATCTGATGCGAGTATTGAAAACTAGAAATCTGTATTTGCATGTGTTGAATTCACCTGTGGGAATAATTGTTGCAATGAAATCAGTGGAATGAATGAAGGAGAGGAGGGTTCTTCCCCACTTGCTGAAATGGAGGATTTGGTTCAAACGGTGTATGGGGAATCCCACATCCTGAGATCAATAGGGAGTAGTGATGTGTGTGTATACTAGAAAAGAACTCAGAGTCAAGTGGTTTGTTGATTCTTCTTGAAGAAAAACCAAATGGCAGTCACCCAAGCCTTAGAAACAAGACTCAAAGGAAACTACAAATCAGAACAAACAAGGAAACCCTAGGGAGGGAGTGCCTGAAATGAGAGAAGCCGTTGTTCCTGTATGATAATCAGTCTATAACATGGCCACCAGGGGAGACCTAAGACTTCCAAACATATACAGTTACCTTGTAGTCAAGATGGTCTGATAATAGTTCATTACATACTCTGTTTTTTTCATATGAGTTGGTCACCAGCTTTCTCTGTCCAAGGAATTCTCCAGATAAGAATACTGGAGTGGGCTGCCTTGCCCTCCTCCAGGATGCTCCCAACCCAGGGATCAAACCCAGCTCTTCCACATTTCAGGCAGATTTTTATCAGCTAGACCACTAGAAGCCCTAAGTAGGATTCAAACCTGGTACCTTCATAAGATAAATACTGTTCACAGAAGTGCTTTGTTTGTCCTTTACAATATCATTAAGATTTGCACTTCATTTCTACCTTTGAAAAATCATCTGTATGCTCATGAAATTGAGATTTTTTAAAAATTAATTTTACTTTTCTTGAAAAATCCAGGAGATCAGCCATTTGGGGGCCTCATTGATTGCAGTGGCAACCATTTTTTTGGAGCTGGAGAGCTGCTGACTTCTTTTTAGATCAGGCTTGCCACTTCACCACAGCCAACCACATTTCCTTCAACCCCAACGTTTAGTTATCTTACCCACCTGAGCACAGGATGCTTGTGAGTTTGCGAGCCCTGTCTTTTAACATCAGTATTTTAGTATTCAACTTAAAAGTGGGGAGGGGATTGTTGGCATGCTTGGAGGGTACAAGAGGTGGCTTTCGTGGTATATTATTCTACCAGCCCATTATCTGATGCGAGTATTGAAAACTAGAAATCTGTATTTGCATGTGTTGAATTCACCTGTGGGAATAATTGTTGCAATGAAATCAGTGGAATGAATGAAGGAGAGGAGGGTTCTTCCCCACTTGCTGAAATGGAGGATTTGGTTCAAACGGTGTATGGGGAATCCCACATCCTGAGATCAATAGGGAGTAGTGATGTGTGTGTATACTAGAAAAGAACTCAGAGTCAAGTGGTTTGTTGATTCTTCTTGAAGAAAAACCAAATGGCAGTCACCCAAGCCTTAGAAACAAGACTCAAAGGAAACTACAAATCAGAACAAACAAGGAAACCCTAGGGAGGGAGTGCCTGAAATGAGAGAAGCCGTTGTTCCTGTATGATAATCAGTCTATAACATGGCCACCAGGGGAGACCTAAGACTTCCAAACATATACAGTTACCTTGTAGTCAAGATGGTCTGATAATAGTTCATTACATACTCTGTCCTTCCCAACATTTCAATTTCTAATTATGAGTTGGTCTTTTGGAGAGCTGGTTTTCAAAAGAGGCACAACTGTGCATTGTATTCTAGCTCAACACTCTTCCTGACAGAATTATTGAGGAAGCATTATGCAAATCTATTGTTTACCAAAGCCATAAAACCATCTGGCCCAAGAGGTTCATTTTTTGTAGCTGACTTTTGGAAGCCAGCATGGGTTTGACTTCCTCTGTCCTTCCTATTCTAGCTGCCAAGACACTGTGAACAAAACACAGGTGTTTGGAGTTTCTCGTTTTGACTGCGCTTTCCATCCTGATCCTTGTTGTATTTACTTTTGTTCTATTTTCTGCACAAGCACCTTATCTTCAGCATTTACACGCCACAGCCATTTTCCACACATCACATAGGTTTTTTTTGTAAAACCTTCAGAGTACTTCCCAACTTAGTCAAACATTTACAAGTACAGCTCAGAGACACAAAGCACATTTGTAGGAAGTCACAAAAATGAGCTCGAGGGCAGAGCCATAAAATTCGAGTGGTAGAGGCTAATGCAAAAAACATGAACTATTATCTGAGGAATTTTAGGAATAAACCCATGCATTTTGAATAACAGGAAATCTAGGACCACTGCCATTAAGCAGGCTTAATCAGTGTATTTAGCACTCATGTTCACTATATAAAAATATAGACTCTCATTCTGATTTTCTATGAGACATTGGGGTATTTCTTTTAGAATGTCACTGTCATTTAACACCACTGTTCCTTCAAATCCCAACAATTCCTGCACCTACCTAGGAGTGGAACTGTACTTCTGGTTCACTATATCAAAAATATAGGCTAGAAAAGAACTCAGAGTCAAGTGGTTTGTTGATTCTTCTTGAAGAAAACCAAAGGGTAAAAGAAACAAGACTCAAAGGAAACTACAAATCAGAACAAACAAGGAAACCCTAGGGAGGGAGTGCCTGAAATGAGAGAAGCCGTTGTTCCTGTATGATAATCAGTCTATAACATGGCCACCAGGGGAGACCTAAGACTTCCAAACATATACAGTTACCTTGTAGTCAAGATGGTCTGATAATAGTTCATTACATACTCTGTCCTTCCCAACATTTCAATTTCTAATTATGAGTTGGTCTTTTGGAGAGCTGGTTTTCAAAAGAGGCACAACTGTGCATTGTATTCTAGCTCAACACTCTTCCTGACAGAATTATTGAGGAAGCATTATGCAAATCTATTGTTTACCAAAGCCATAAAACCATCTGGCCCAAGAGGTTCATTTTTTGTAGCTGACTTTTGGAAGCCAGCATGGGTTTGACTTCCTCTGTCCTTCCTATTCTAGCTGCCAAGACACTGTGAACAAAACACAGGTGTTTGGAGTTTCTCGTTTTTGACTGCGCTTTCCATCCTGATCCTTGTTGTATTTACTTTTGTTCTATTTTCTGCACAAGCACCTTATCTTCAGCATTTACACGCCACAGCCATTTTCCACACATCACATAGGTTTTTTTTGTAAAACCTTCAGAGTACTTCCCAACTTAGTCAAACATTTACAAGTACAGCTCAGAGACACAAAGCACATTTGTAGGAAGTCACAAAAATGAGCTCGAGGGCAGAGCCATAAAATTCGAGTGGTAGAGGCTAATGCAAAAAACATGAACTATTATCTGAGGAATTTTAGGAATAAACCCATGCATTTTGAATAACAGGAAATCTAGGACCACTGCCATTAAGCAGGCTTAATCAGTGTATTTAGCACTCATGTTCACTATATAAAAATATAGACTCTCATTCTGATTTTCTATGAGACATTGGGGTATTTCTTTTAGAATGTCACTGTCATTTAACACCACTGTTCCTTCAAATCCCAACAATTCCTGCACCTACCTAGGGAGTGGAACTGTACTTCTGGCCACAGATTTCCTCCAATGTAAAACTATGGAGGCTGAAGCAGATCATCACATGCTAGCTGAATGATCCTCTTCTTAGCCCCCAAATACCCTTCTTGCAAGCAGCTATCAATCTAGAGCAGTTGGGGCCATCCACTAATCTTCTCACTAATTGTGTTAACAGGAGCAGGAAGCAAAAAAAATGTTATCTTGTTCCAGTGATTCTGACAAATAAGGAGACACATGCTACAATATTTATTTTCTGGACATTTAAAATGTTTCCAACACTTAAGAACCTTTAAGACCATTGTAAACAACATTCGATCCACTACACTGTCGAAGCACTAGCAGAACAGGTTGAATCTTCTGTGTGCTCCAAGAGCTGTAAATGAAAGTCATCTAGAGAAGAAGTTCTGATGGTTTTCCAAGATAACAAAGGACAAGTAATTTTTAACATAGGAAGATAAATAGCTGTTGTTTGATTGTCACTTCTTGGTATCACCCTATTGGGAAAGTCTGGCCAAACGAGCTTGGTTATTTGAAATTTTTTATGCCTAATATTGCCATAATTTCCATACCCTGTGCTCTGTACTAAGATGATTGTGAGAACTTCTGGTGAAAGAAGGGGGCATGACAGCTATACAAAAATGGCCTGAGCTTTGGGTAAATGTCAGAATCCTGGGAGTTGCCACCAGCTAAAAAAAGAGCGAGTGGGAAGAGGATGTGGCTGTTGCTCAAAGACCTATAGTTCTGCTCTGGCAGCCACATCCTGCCTGTGGCTAGGTCAACCCAAGTACCACATCTTAACTGCTTTTGACTGAAAAAGCCTGCTATAAAAAGGGCAGAGCCATAAAATTGAGTGGGGCAAGGCTATATTAGGATTTTAAACCCATGCATTTTGAATAACAGGAAATCTAGGACCACTGCCATTAAGCAGGCTTAATCAGTGTATTTAGCACTCATGTTCACTATATAAAAATATAGACTCTCATTCTGATTTTCTATGAGACATTGGGGTATTTCTTTTAGAATGTCACTGTCATTTAACACCACTGTTCCTTCAAATCCCAACAATTCCTGCACCTACCTAGGGAGTGGAACTGTACTTCTGTCCACAGATTTCCTCCAATGTAAAACTATGGAGGCTGAAGCAGATCATCACATGCTAGCTGAATGATCCTCTTCTTAGCCCCAAATACCCTTCTTGCAAGCAGCTATCAATCTAGAGCAGTTGGGGCCATCCACTAATCTTCTCACTAATTGTGTTAACAGGAGCAGGAAGCAAAAAAATGTTATCTTGTTCCAGTGATTCTGACAAATAAGGAGACACATGCTACAATATTTATTTTCTGGACATTTAAAATGTTTCCAACACTTAAGAACCTTTAAGACCATTGTAAACAACATTCGATCCACTACACTGTCGAAGCACTAGCAGAACAGGTTGAATCTTCTGTGTGCTCCAAGAGCTGTAAATGAAAGTCATCTAGAGAAGAAGTTCTGATGGTTTTCCAAGATAACAAAGGACAAGTAATTTTTAACATAGGAAGATAAATAGCTGTTGTTTGATTGTCACTTCTTGGTATCACCCTATTGGAACGTCTGGCCAAACGAGCTTGGTTATTTGAAATTTTTTATGCCTAATATTGCCATAATTTCCATACCCTGTGCTCTGTACTAAGATGATTGTGAGAACTTCTGGTGAAAGAAGGGGGCATGACAGCTATACAAAAATGGCCTGAGCTTTGGGTAAATGTCAGAATCCTGGGAGTTGCCACCAGCTAAAAAAAGAGCGAGTGGGAAGAGGATGTGGCTGTTGCTCAAAGACCTATAGTTCTGCTCTGGCAGCCACATCCTGCCTGTGGCTAGGTCAACCCAAGTACCACATCTTAACTGCTTTTTTGACTGATAAAACAACGCCTGCTACTGAAGAAGGGGTCTCTCTTTGCAGTAAACCAATGCCACCAGGAAAGATGAATAAACATTCAGGGTTACGGAAACTTGGGGTCTTGAGCATTTACACATACATATAAAAATGGTTGGCCAAGATCTTTTATTGATAGTACAAAATCATATGTTATCATAGAAGAGAATTTGGAAAGTACATAAAGATGCAAAAAAGAAGCAATTCCAAGTTACCTCCTCTGACATACATAGAATAGCATTTTGAGCTGCCAGTATGCACGTTTATGTGAATATGCACATCCATGAATGATTTTATTGTTAAATATATGATATATATGTGTTAATACTTATGAAATATAACTCATATTATACTTAATTCCCATGATTATATTAAATGTGACCAAGTTTTATTCTTTTAGCTATTTAATAATAGGTTTTAGAAATATTTCCCTGTTAAGAGTTCTTTGAGAACATTTTGAATGTCTGTTAATCTTCCAGGACATTGGTGATTCACAAGCTTTTGTATGCATCAAAATTGTCCTGAAGGCTTTGTGAATGCTTGGTCTACTGGAAAGTTTCCAAGTCAATGGATGATCAAATAGAGCCAAGAGTGTACATTTCTAAGACCTGGTCTGGTGATGCTGTTCCTACTGGTCTGGGGATTACACGGTGGCTGATTAGACAATGTAAACATTCTCTTACAATTGGATCATTTGGATCGTTTATCATGAATAGTATTAGAATACTAGAATTCACGCATGACGAGTTCCACTGGGTAGATTTCCATAATGGAAATGAAAAATTGGAACTTCAAATGTTAGCCTAATATTGCCATAATTTCCATACCCTGTGCTCTGTACTAATATTGAAACTTCTGGTGAAAGAAGGGGCATGACAGCTATACAAAAATGGCCTGAGCTTTGGGTAAATGTCAGAATCCTGGGAGTTGCCACCAGCTAAAAAAAGAGCGAGTGGGAAGAGGATGTGGCTGTTGCTCAAAGACCTATAGTTCTGCTCTGGCAGCCACATCCTGCCTGTGGCTAGGTCAACCCAAGTACCACATCTTAACTGCTTTTTTGACTGATAAAACAACGCCTGCTACTGAAGAAGGGGTCTCTCTTTGCAGTAAACCAATGCCACCAGGAAAGATGAATAAACATTCAGGGTTACGGGAAACTTGGGGTCTTGAGCATTTACACATACATATAAAAATGGTTGGCCAAGATCTTTTATTGATAGTACAAAATCATATGTTATCATAGAAGAGAATTTGGAAAGTACATAAAGATGCAAAAAAGAAGCAATTCCAAGTTACCTCCTCTGACATACATAGAATAGCATTTTGAGCTGCCAGTATGCACGTTTATGTGAATATGCACATCCATGAATGATTTTATTGTTAAATATATGATATATATGTGTTAATACTTATGAAATATAACTCATATTATACTTAATTCCCATGATTATATTAAATGTGACCAAGTTTTATTCTTTTAGCTATTTAATAATAGGTTTTAGAAATATTTCCCCTGTTAAGAGTTCTTTGAGAACATTTTGAATGTCTGTTAATCTTCCAGGACATTGGTGATTCACAAGCTTTTGTATGCATCAAAATTGTCCTGAAGGCTTTGTGAATGCTTGGTCTACTGGAAAGTTTCCAAGTCAATGGATGATCAAATAGAGCCAAGAGTGTACATTTCTAAGACCTGGTCTGGTGATGCTGTTCCTACTGGTCTGGGGATTACACGGTGGCTGATTAGACAATGTAAACATTCTCTTACAATTGGATCATTTGGATCGTTTATCATGAATAGTATTAGAATACTAGAATTCACGCATGACGAGTTCCACTGGGTAGATTTCCATAATGGAAATAACTGGAAAACTTACAAACTTTTAGGATACCTTCAATATGTATGGCCAAATTTATCCAGAAAAACTGCACCAATTTATACTGTGGGTGTATGTTGCTATTTTTAAAATCCTAGTTATTTGTATCTTGTGTTTCCTAAGTATTTGGTCAAAATAACATCTTATTTCAGTTTACATTTCTTTGATTACCAGTGAAGTGAAATATTTCATCTTATTTTCAATATTTATTTTAAGAACTATGAACAAAACTCTATGGCTGTTTTCTTCAAGCTGTTGTGAGCTTAAGATTTTTCTTATGTATTCTATTTTCTTATGTATTCTCACTTTGCTATCTGCTTCTTTGTTAACTGACGATTTTTTGGCAGTGGTTTGTTCTTTTAATTTTTCTGTAGCAAAATTAATTTTGGTGATTTAGTTTGTACTTAGAAAATAGGAGTCATTAAATAACTATTTTCCGTTTTTTCTCTTTCATGTGGCTTCATGCTTAACATTTTCTTCCCTAATCTTGCTGAAATTTCATTACCTTTCTCTTCCTTTCTTCTCTCCTTCCTTCTTTCTTCTCTACCTCACCCTCTCCATTTCCCTTCCTCCTTTTCTTATATCCCCTTTTTTCTTTCCTCTCTTCCTTCACTTCTTTTTCTTTTCCCCTCCCTTCCTGTCTTTCTGTTTCCCATAATGTGAAGTGTAGCTCAAGGAGTTAATTACCCAGCACCATTTATTAAATAACCATTGCTTCTGCTATTACAATATGATGCACAACCATATTTAAAAGTTAATTTGCAAGCTAGCAGCTTAATCCTTGGTTGGTATTTCTATGAAATGTTATGTGATATAAGCTACTCTTAGTAAACACAACAGGAAACACATGTATGACATCTAATGAGAACACCAGAAATCAAGGCATGGTAATGCAATGATTGCTCTAATTTCAACGTATGTTTTGGTTTCAGTTTAGATTCCCAATGAGCTGTTTAAAGGGGTTCCCTAGTTTTGCTCATTGCTTTAAATGTGATGTTTTCAAAGTGACAAAAAAAAATTCCAACGCCTTCAGGAAATACTGAGAGTTGAGTGTTTTTTTCCAGAACTTGAGGCAAATGAGAACTCCTACTATTTAAAAAATCCCACTGCATCACTGCACAAAACATATTTTTATTGTCTGGCCTTACTTTTTCTGGCCTTCTTGTCATTTGCTCTGCCAAACACTAAGCTTTTTCTCAGTTTATTACATTTCTCATTCACCCCACATGCATTATGAGGGTGTAACACAGGTTAAAATAATATCTTGACATTTGCTTTGATAAAGTCAAGTTTTGTTTACAAATATAAAAATCCCTCCTGTGAGTAGCTGTCAACAATTCTTTAATATTCTTTAATATTGCTCTAGCTCCTTCCATCAAAAGTATCTGAATGCAATACTAGCAAAAAATAAATAAATAAAAGGTGGGCTTCCCTGGTGGTCCAGTGGGTAGAGTCCACTTTGCAGTGCAGGGGGCACCAGTTCAATCCCTGATCTGGGAAGATTCTGCATGCAGAGGAACAGCTGGACCACTGTGTCCCATTATGAACCAGCACTCACATGTGCCCAGAGCCAGTGCTCTGCAACAAGAGAGGCCACAGCGATGGGAGGTCCACACATACCAAAGAATAAGGATGGATGAAAAATAAATGATGACTTAGAGGCAAAAAAAAAAAAAAAGCTACAAAATCCAATCTCTGAAACAGTTAAAATTATTCAACACTTTTCCAGTTAGCTTGTGCAATAAAGTAATTATCTTTAGAACACTGAGTCTCAGTTATTACAAGGATGAAATTGAGGGTACAGTCAGAATTTCAAACTGTTTACCCAAGTAATGACCAATTTCCAGGTCCTGATGAATGAATGGTAAAGTAATAAATTATTTTTCCAACTTGATTTTTTTAGGAACACACATCTTACAGATTTTGAAATGGGGGACATTGTTTTTAACAAAGACAAATGATGTATGTACAATTTTGAAGTCCAATATATTTTAAAAATTCATTTAGCAGTTAAAGTATTTATTAGTTTTTATTTTAAAATTTTTTATAATTTTGGCACCAAAGAGATTTCTGAAGGCTCAGTTTGGGTCATGTGGAAATTATACCCAGACACTTCATTCCTCTTGTTCAGTTTTTTTCCTTTTGCTCACTTTCATGCTGATATTAACAACACCATGACTGATACATTTCATTCTCCATTCACCTAGCCCATGTTCTCGATATGAATCAAAGATGGTAAATGTACTAATCATGTGCTGCAACCTCCCAATTCAGATCTTATGAGAGATATCACTGGTCAGTTGCAACATCTTTCTCTTCAATGAAATTTATTGTTAAGGTCATTATGAGGGTGTAACACAGGTTAAAATAATATCTTGACATTTGCTTTGATAAAGTCAAGTTTTGTTTACAAATATAAAAATCCCTCCTGTGAGTAGCTGTCAACAATTCTTTAATATTCTTTAATATTGCTCTAGCTCCTTCCATCAAAAGTATCTGAATGCAATACTAGCAAAAAATAAATAAATAAAAGGTGGGCTTCCCTGGTGGTCCAGTGGGTAGAGTCCACTTTGCAGTGCAGGGGGCACCAGTTCAATCCCTGATCTGGGAAGATTCTGCATGCAGAGGAACAGCTGGACCACTGTGTCCCATTATGAACCAGCACTCACATGTGCCCAGAGCCAGTGCTCTGCAACAAGAGAGGCCACAGCGATGGGAGGTCCACACATACCAAAGAATAAGGATGGATGAAAAATAAATGATGACTTAGAGGCAAAAAAATAAAGCTACAAAATCCAATCTCTGAAACAGTTAAAATTATTCAACACTTTTCCAGTTAGCTTGTGCAATAAAGTAATTATCTTTAGAACACTGAGTCTCAGTTATTACAAGGATGAAATTGAGGGTACAGTCAGAATTTCAAACTGTTTACCCAAGTAATGACCAATTTCCAGGTCCTGATGAATGAATGGTAAAGTAATAAATTATTTTTCCAACTTGATTTTTTTAGGAACACACATCTTACAGATTTTGAAATGGGGGACATTGTTTTTAACAAAGACAAATGATGTATGTACAATTTTGAAGTCCAATATATTTTAAAAATTCATTTAGCAGTTAAAGTATTTATTAGTTTTTATTTTAAAATTTTTTATAATTTTGGCACCAAAGAGATTTCTGAAGGCTCAGTTTGGGTCATGTGGAAATTATACCCAGACACTTCATTCCTCTTGTTCAGTTTTTTTCCTTTTGCTCACTTTCATGCTGATATTAACAACACCATGACTGATACATTTCATTCTCCATTCACCTAGCCCATGTTCTCGATATGAATCAAAGATGGTAAATGTACTAATCATGTGCTGCAACCTCCCAATTCAGATCTTATGAGAGATATCACTGGTCAGTTGCAACATCTTTCTCTTCATATTTGTTATATGTGTCTTTCACAACTCTGCTAGAGCAGGGAGGTAACTAAGCAGTTCAAAGGTCATCCCTGATACTGGCTGTGGAAAATGACCTTATGACCAACTCCAAGTGGACAGAAGGAAGCAACAATGTCCACAAGGAAAGCAAAGTTAAGAATTAACTAATAGGAATAGAAATAATCTTTTCTGCCACAGGCTATCTGCTGTTGGTCACTGAAACAATAAGGACAGCAGGACCCTTGGTTTCTGGTGTCACAGGACCCCTGGTTTCTGGTGTTATATCAAAGAGCTGTATGCACAGTTCTTCTGGACTGACACTGATGTACAGGGTCCTCCCTTAAAAGACTACACTGTCGTGGATAATTAAACCCTAAAACAAAGCCTTTCTCTATTTACAGACAGAACTTTATCTATACTTTTCTATAAATCAATCTAATAAAGGACACCATCATATCAACTCAGGTATGTGCTTATCAGACTCACCTTCCAAAACAGTTTCTCCAAAAACAGTGTCTACATCTGATCATTAAAACTGAATAATAAAATATGAAAAAGAAGCACACACAATTCAGAACTATAAAACACATTTTCTTTCTCCTGAAAGTCTGAAATAATGAGAAATATTTGATCCATAACTAAATGCACAGGGCCACTTTTTTTCTGCTGCAAGAAATAAGATTGCCACAGAAAGAACATGAGCTCCTGGCAGCTGCTCTTACACAAAGTTCCTGGTATTCCTGGCACAGGCAGTCCTGTGGGATGGGGACAGTGCAGGAATTCAGGATCTTGGAGCTTTGCAAGTGTTTTGGCTCATCTTTATTTGGCTCTCTGTGCTTTGGTCATCACTAGTATTTTTCCAAGAGCTCCATTTAGGTCTCTGATATAGCTGAGGGGGTTACATTGAGCTGGATAAAATATTTAGTATGTTCTCAGACACTTTTTAATCAAAATGTAACTGATATTCTCTACTTTCCTTTTTTTCCCTCCTCACCCACCTACCAACTGTCACAATCGAGATCACAGTTGGCCTATGGTTGGCAGGAGGATTCTACTCTCTCCATCTGGCCACATCACAGCCATCACTAACGGATCACGGGATACTTGCCCATCAGCCTCAGAATCCTCTCAACACAGGATTCTGAACAGCCTTATCCAACCTATTTCGGCTGTAAGAGATACAACAGAATTAAATCCCTGAACCAGTTTGAGGTCAGGGGGTTATAGAAGAGATGTTCCAAACTTGGCTCTGTAACAGAATCACTTTGGCATAAAACAAGAATGCCTGGATACAGGATCTTTAGGAGCGAGGGGGCCAGAATTTATATTTTAAACAATTCACCAGGGTGATTATCATACAGCCATTCCTGTATCCTTCACACATTAGCATCTGCAAGATATAGATAGAGAGGAAAAAATTAATTTTTTTAAGATCACTGAATCTCAGTTTGCTAACCCTATACTAATGGTATCACAATATTTTCTTCAGTAGATTCTTTGCAAGACAAAATGAAATCATGGACTTGGATGCACTAAGTGCTCCACACAAGACTGGGGCTCCACACATGCCCATTCCCTTTGTTAGACTACTCTCTAGCAGTCTGACTGCAAGGAAGATCATCACAATGCCGCTAACTCCTTCAGACCTTCCTCTACTGTCAAAGAACAAAAAGGCACATATCATGTTCTCTCAAAGACCTCTAATCTGAACAGCTCCTGATCTTTTGAAATCACCATTTTCCTTGTAGGTAGCTGACACTGTATGTTTTTTTTTTTTAATACTGTACATATACACATATTAAAGTAAGTCTTTAAGCCATATTAACTCTGTCACCTTGACACGGAAATGAAGAAGTGACACATATGTCCAATACTGGCTGATCAAGAACATGACATCTGAGCTGCCTCTATGACAAACGAACGAGTGAAAACTAATCACTCTTCTGAAATATTTCAGCTGTTTCCTTCTAGGCAACATCTTCACCCAAAGGCACAACTCACCTGGAGAGAAATAAACTCATCATTGAATGGGAGATGCACATGTGTGCTCCCTGAGACGTGTTTATGATACCCCTAAAATCATGCCAGATTCAATATTTTTCATTTATCCTTAAAATCATGCCAAATTTAACATTTGGCAGATTTAATATTTGCACTTGCTTACAGAGCCAACTTCTTTTCTCAAGGATCTTGAAGGTTTTGAAGAAGTTTTACACACCAAAATGGAGAAAAGATGTCAGGAAAACACGCTTTGAAAAAGATGTGCAAAGATAGTACAATTGTCCGCGTCACAGTTGTGTGCTCCCTGTTCATCTCTGTTGTCTAGGGGGTAGAGGCTGCAGCAGGATGAGGAGCAGGCATGATCGTAAGCCTCATCAAGATGACATGGACTGATGGAGGGTGATTTCCTCAAGAAACAGCAGCTCAAAACAGCATGCAATAGATACTCTCAAAATCCCAACTTTTGCTGTTACATTCAGATATTTATATTGATCACTTGATAGAAACATTTGCTTGGCTACAATTGGTATTAATGACAATGAGATACAAGCTTAAGCATCTATTGTACATTCCTTATGCCACATGTTTTGTGAAGAAGAGCTCAATCTGGAAGTTCAGTCAAAACCAGTGAGAAGAGGATCCTCAAAACTATCTAAATGGAAGCTAACTGGTAAAATTAAATGGGAAATAATCCAATCACTGAAAGACTCCAGTTGCTTATCCTAAAACAATGAAATTCAGTCAATAAAAAATCATGTAAGTGCTCCGTAAAATTATACATACCATGCTCAATATCATTAGTGACTCAGAGAATGCAAATCAAAACTACAGTCACACACCTTACACCTACTAAGATGGTTAAAATTTTAAAAGGCAAACTATAAAAGGTTTCTGTGAATTGTGGTTTCCAGTCCACCAAGTTAGGAGCTTAGAGGTCACCTCTCTGTCTTCACAACAAGATAAAAAAAATGATCAACTTGAGAAAACAAAAGCTCATCTTACACTCATCAGAGAAGTGGGGTCACAGTGAAAAACCACTGTATCCCAAATTGAAGAGACAGGCAGGTAGGTACAAGAATCACAGTTTGGAAACCCATGAGCAGAACCCTCCATAGGAACCTGTGTCAGGTAGGAAAACCTGACTGGTAATTGATGAGTTGCTGGAGGCTCACTGTGGACAAGCCTAAGAGTTAAAAAATGCAGGGACCCATAATGAACCAAGAGTGAAGAGGGATGTAAACTACAGTCTTTGGGTAATAATGATCATCAATGTAGGTGCACCAACTGTAACAAATGTCCCAACCTGGTGGGTAACATTGCTAATAAGGAAACCAAATATGCATGGGGACAGAGACCATGTAACTTCTCAACTTTGCTGCAAATCTAAAACTGCTCTTAAAAAGTTGTTTCAAGGACTTCCCTGGTGGTCCAGTGGGTAAAGAGTCTGCCTTGCCGTGCAAGGGGCAATGATTCAATCCCTGGCTGGGGGAAGTCCCACGTGCAGAGGAACAGCTGGGCCAGTGTGTCCAATTACAAGCCAGTACTCTGGAGCACATGCGCCCAGAGCCAGTGCTCTGCAACAAGAGAGGCCACTGCAATGGGAGGCCCTCACAGGTCAAAGAATAAAAATGGATGAAAATAAATAAATAAAAAAAACAATAAAGGAGGCCAAAAATTTAAAAAAAAAAATTTTTTTTTAAAGTTTTTACAAAAACAATCCCTTTAATTTCCAGGAGAACTCAAAGTAGCCTGTCCTTCACTTTAGGTGTGTACTATCTCCACAAACCTTACTAGGTCTTTATAATAAAAATTCCCTCTTTATTCCTCTAGTGAGAGAGAGAAAGTATCATTTTGATACATCCCAGAGTATTCTACTCTTCCTAACAAGGTCTGCTCTTAGACACAATGATTTTGCCACAGCCTATCCTATCTGAGGGAAGGGCTGTCTGAATCCAGGTGAATCTATGTAAGGAGCAAAACTACAGTCACACACCTTACACCTACTAAGATGGTTAAAATTTTAAAAGGCAAACTATAAAAGGTTTCTGTGAATTGTGGTTTCCAGTCCACCAAGTTAGGAGCTTAGAGGTCACCTCTCTGTCTTCACAACAAGATAAAAAAAATGATCAACTTGAGAAAACAAAAGCTCATCTTACACTCATCAGAGAAGTGGGGTCACAGTGAAAAACCACTGTATCCCAAATTGAAGAGACAGGCAGGTAGGTACAAGAATCACAGTTTGGAAACCCATGAGCAGAACCCTCCATAGGAACCTGTGTCAGGTAGGAAAACCTGACTGGTAATTGATGAGTTGCTGGAGGCTCACTGTGGACAAGCCTAAGAGTTAAAAAATGCAGGGACCCATAATGAACCAAGAGTGAAGAGGGATGTAAACTACAGTCTTTGGGTAATAATGATCATCAATGTAGGTGCACCAACTGTAACAAATGTCCCAACCTGGTGGGTAACATTGCTAATAAGGAAACCAAATATGCATGGGGACAGAGACCATGTAACTTCTCAACTTTGCTGCAAATCTAAAACTGCTCTTAAAAAGTTGTTTCAAGGACTTCCCTGGTGGTCCAGTGGGTAAAGAGTCTGCCTTGCCGTGCAAGGGGCAATGATTCAATCCCTGGCTGGGGGAAGTCCCACGTGCAGAGGAACAGCTGGGCCAGTGTGTCCAATTACAAGCCAGTACTCTGGAGCACATGCGCCCAGAGCCAGTGCTCTGCAACAAGAGAGGCCACTGCAATGGGAGGCCCTCACAGGTCAAAGAATAAAAATGGATGAAAATAAATAAATAAAAAAAACAATAAAGGGGGCCCAAAAAATTTTAAAAAAAAATTTTTTTAAAGTTTTACAAAAACAATCCCTTTAATTTCCAGGAGAACTCAAAGTAGCCTGTCCTTCACTTTAGGTGTGTACTATCTCCACAAACCTTACTAGGTCTTTATAATAAAAATTCCCTCTTTATTCCTCTAGTGAGAGAGAGAAAGTATCATTTTGATACATCCCAGAGTATTCTACTCTTCCTAACAAGGTCTGCTCTTAGACACAATGATTTTGCCACAGCCTATCCTATCTGAGGGAAGGGCTGTCTGAATCCAGGTGAATCTATGTAAGGAGAAAGAAATCTCAACTACAGTTCCTTCTATGTTTACACAAGTGGAACTAGATTCCTAACTCTAAGCCTCTGACTCACCATAGGCTGGGTAAGTGGGGCAGAAACTGAGAAACAGCTATGAAGTTCACAGTCCAGAGGCACAGGTTCATCAAAAGGCTGAGCAGTAATGATAGGACTACAGAAACTTCCCCTCCTCCAACACCTTACCATCACATTACTAAAGTGTACTTATCACAGTTCCTTTAACCCACTATGCCCATACCGTGCCATGCTCAGTCACTAAAAGTCCTGTCCCACTACTTGCAAGCCCATGGACTGCAGCTCACCAGGCTCCTCTGTCCATGGGATTTTTCAGCCAAGAATACTGGAGTGTACGGGCTTCCCTGGTGGTCCAGTGGGTAAAGACACCGCCTTGTAGTGCAAGGAGTGTCAGTTCGATCCCTGGCCTGGGAAGATCCCATATGCCGCGGAGCGGCTTGGACTGATGTGTCCAATTATGAAGCCAGCACACTGGAGCACATGTGCCCAGAGCCAGTGGTCTGCAGTGAGCGAGGTCACTACAATGGGAGGCCCACACAGGCCAAAAGAACAAAGATGGATGAAAATGGATGGATGAAAGAGCAATAGAAGTGGCCAAAAAACAAAAAGAATACTGGAGTGGGCTGCCCTGCCCTCCACAAGGGGATTTTCCTGACCCAGCAATTGAACCCAAGTATGCTTTGGTAGGTAGATTCTTTACCACTGAGCCTTCTAGGATGCCCTCTAGCAACCAGTAAATCTTTACAAGGCATACTAATATGTCAAAAAAAACATAGTTTAATTTAAAAGACAAAAACAGAGTCATATATGGCAAGACTTGAAATTATCAAACCAGGAATTTAAATTAACTATGAGACACATACTAACAACTCTAACACAAAAAGTAGGTAACCTGTCCTTCACTTTAGGTGTGTACTATCTCCACAAACCTTACTAGGTCTTTATAATAAAATTCTCTTTATTCCTCTAGTGAGAGAGAGAAGTATCATTTTGATACATCCCAGAGTATTCTACTCTTCCTAACAAGGTCTGCTCTTAGACACAATGATTTTGCCACAGCCTATCCTATCTGAGGGAAGGGCTGTCTGAATCCAGGTGAATCTATGTAAGGAGAAAGAAATCTCAACTACAGTTCCTTCTATGTTTACACAAGTGGAACTAGATTCCTAACTCTAAGCCTCTGACTCACCATAGGCTGGGTAAGTGGGGCAGAAACTGAGAAACAGCTATGAAGTTCACAGTCCAGAGGCACAGGTTCATCAAAAGGCTGAGCAGTAATGATAGGACTACAGAAACTTCCCCTCCTCCAACACCTTACCATCACATTACTAAAGTGTACTTATCACAGTTCCTTTAACCCACTATGCCCATACCGTGCCATGCTCAGTCACTAAAAGTCCTGTCCCACTACTTGCAAGCCCATGGACTGCAGCTCACCAGGCTCCTCTGTCCATGGGATTTTTCAGCCAAGAATACTGGAGTGTACGGGCTTCCCTGGTGGTCCAGTGGGTAAAGACACCGCCTTGTAGTGCAAGGAGTGTCAGTTCGATCCCTGGCCTGGGAAGATCCCATATGCCGCGGAGCGGCTTGGACTGATGTGTCCAATTATGAAGCCAGCACACTGGAGCACATGTGCCCAGAGCCAGTGGTCTGCAGTGAGCGAGGTCACTACAATGGGAGGCCCACACAGGCCAAAAGAACAAAGATGGATGAAAATGGATGGATGAAAGAGCAATAGAAGTGGCCAAAAAACAAAAAGAATACTGGAGTGGGCTGCCCTGCCCTCCACAAGGGGATTTTCCTGACCCAGCAATTGAACCCAAGTATGCTTTGGTAGGTAGATTCTTTACCACTGAGCCTTCTAGGATGCCCTCTAGCAACCAGTAAATCTTTACAAGGCATACTAATATGTCAAAAAAAACATAGTTTAATTTAAAAGACAAAAACAGAGTCATATATGGCAAGACTTGAAATTATCAAACCAGGAATTTAAATTAACTATGAGACACATACTAACAACTCTAACACAAAAAGTAGGTAACAAGCAAGAAGAGATAGTGCAATCTAGAGAAAAATTCTAAGAAAGAATTAAAAAGAGATCCTAGAGATTTTTTTTTTAAAAAAAATCATAGCAGGAATGAAGAGTGCCTTTGAAGGGCTCACTGGTAGACCTGACATAGCTGGGTAAAGAACCTCTAAGCTTGAGAATATGTCAATAGAAACTCCTAAGACTGAAAAGCAAAGAGACACAAACAACTTAAAAAGTGGAACAGAATATTCAAGGGATGAGGAATAAATACAAAAAATGTAAGATATGTGTAATGGGAATACCAGAAATGGAGGGAGGGAGGAAGAAAAGCAATATCTAGCAATATCTGAATCAGTAAGATGGAGAATTTCCTCCAAATTAATTCAAACACCAAACTACAGATTCTGGAATCTCAGAAAACACCCAAACGAGACAACTGCCCAAAACACAAAACTACATCTGAGTATATCATACTCAAATTTTGAAAAATCAAAGACAAAAAAAAAGTAATTTTGGAAGATCTATAGGGAAAAATCTTATTTATAAATATAAGAAAGAATTATATCTGACTTCTCAGAAACCATATAGGTAAAAGGAAAATGTATTAAATATTTAAAATAATGAGAGGGGGGAAAAGCCCACTAATTCAGAACTCTATACCTTGTGAATAGAAGTGTAAAAGAAAGTAAAACTTTCTCCCTCAAAGTTGAGAATTCGATGCCAGTACACCTGCCTTGCAACAAATCTGGAAAGAGGTTTTTCAGAAAGACAATAATATAAGCAAGAAATGCAGATCTTAATAAAGAAAAAATAGTAGATCTGCAATCATCAGAGAATCAATAAATGAAGGTAAAGTAAAAACTTTAATTTTTATTATTCTTAATCACAAACAAATTTGCTCAAAATAACTGAATCACTGTGTCTGATTATGCACACATTCTTCTGTATATGTATATATGTGTGTGATCATATACTGGTGAAATGAATGACAATAGTGATACAAGGAGTGGAATGGAGGACTTGGGACCATGTGGCCATCATAAAGCACCTGCACTAGCTCTGTTACTCTGCACTAGTGTTACTTGAAAGTACACTTGGATTAGTTGCAAATGTTTGCTACAAACTCTAAAGCAACCAACAAAATGTTTTAAAAAAAGCATAACTGAAATACTAAAAATGGACAGAAAATGAACGATAAAATCTCCAATTAAAACCAAAAATGACTCAAAGAGAAGAGATGGAAGACAAATTAGGCACAAAAGAACAAGGGCAACAAATAGAAAACTGTAACAAATAAGGATTAATAGATAATTAATCCAAATATATCAATAATCACTTTAAGGGTAAATAGTCTAAATAAACCAAGACCCAAATATAGGCTGTCTACAAGAACCCACTTTAAATATAAAGATATGTATATACACAAATTTTATAAACTAGAAGAAATGTACCAGTCCTTGAAAGACACAATCTGGCAAAGCTCACACAATAAGAAATGGACGATCTGAATAGGCCTATAACAGTTACAGATATTAAATCAATGATTACTGACCTTCTAAAATATAAAGCATCAGGCCCATATAGATTCTCTGGTGAATTCTACCAAGATCGAATCAAAAAAAACTGCCCAAAACACAAAACTATTAAATATTTAAAATAAAAAAAATTTTGGAAGATCTATAGGGAAAAATCTTATTTATAAATATAAGAAAGAATTATATCTGACTTCTCAGAAACCATATAGGTAAAAGGAAAATGTATTAAATATTTAAAATAATGAGAGGGGGGAAAAGCCCACTAATTCAGAACTCTATACCTTGTGAATAGAAGTGTAAAAGAAAGTAAAACTTTCTCCCTCAAAGTTGAGAATTCGATGCCAGTACACCTGCCTTGCAACAAATCTGGAAAGAGGTTTTTCAGAAAGACAATAATATAAGCAAGAAATGCAGATCTTAATAAAGAAAAAATAGTAGATCTGCAATCATCAGAGAATCAATAAATGAAGGTAAAGTAAAACTTTAATTTTTATTATTCTTAATCACAAACAAATTTGCTCAAAATAACTGAATCACTGTGTCTGATTATGCACACATTCTTCTGTATATGTATATATGTGTGTGATCATATACTGGTGAAATGAATGACAATAGTGATACAAGGAGTGGAATGGAGGACTTGGGACCATGTGGCCATCATAAAGCACCTGCACTAGCTCTGTTACTCTGCACTAGTGTTACTTGAAAGTACACTTGGATTAGTTGCAAATGTTTGCTACAAACTCTAAAGCAACCAACAAAATGTTTTAAAAAAAGCATAACTGAAATACTAAAAATGGACAGAAAATGAACGATAAAATCTCCAATTAAAACCAAAAATGACTCAAAGAGAAGAGATGGAAGACAAATTAGGCACAAAAGAACAAGGGCAACAAATAGAAAACTGTAACAAATAAGGATTAATAGATAATTAATCCAAATATATCAATAATCACTTTAAGGGTAAATAGTCTAAATAAACCAAGACCCAAATATAGGCTGTCTACAAGAACCCACTTTAAATATAAAGATATGTATATACACAAATTTTATAAACTAGAAGAAATGTACCAGTCCTTGAAAGACACAATCTGGCAAAGCTCACACAATAAGAAATGGACGATCTGAATAGGCCTATAACAGTTACAGATATTAAATCAATGATTACTGACCTTCTAAAATATAAAGCATCAGGCCCATATAGATTCTCTGGTGAATTCTACCAAACATTAAAAGGGAGAAATTATTCCAACTCTATCCCAATACCCTCTCCAGTATTTAAAGTATTAGAACATACTTCCTAACTCATTCTTCCAACAAGAAATCAAGTTTAGAATGTAAAGACAAATATAGATTAAAAGTAAAGAGAAGGGGCTTCCCTGGTGGTGCAATGAGTAGAGAATCCACCTTGCAGTTCAAGGGGTGCCAGTTCAATCCCTGGCCTGGGAAGATTCCACGTGCCTCAGAGCAGTTGGATTGGCATGTCCAATTGCGAGCCAGCGCTCTGGAGTGCAAGCTGGTGCTCTGTGAGGAGAGAGGCCACTGCGATGCTCCCACGCATGCCAAAGAATAAAAAAGATGGATGAAAATAAATATAGATAAAAAAAGAGGCACGATGGGGAAAAGAAAAAATATATTTAAAAAAAGATTAAGAGAATCGGATGTAAATGCCAGAATAAATAAAACTATTAAAAATAAAAGTAAGGAGAAGAATAAGGATATGCCCTGCTATTGCTAAAAAAAAGCAAGTGAATGTAGCTCTGTTAATTTCAGGTGAAGAAGACTTCAGAACCAGGAAAATGTTCAGAATAGAGAGAGGTATTAGATAGTCAAAAGGAATTAATATTCCAAGAAGACAATAATATTCAGTGTGTGTACACCTAAAAAGAGAATGTCAAGATACTTGAAACAAAAAATGATAAAATTGCAAAGAGCCACTATTACAGTTGGACATGTCAACTCTGCTAGAAATAGATAGATCCATGAGGCAGAAAATCACTAACAACATAGGTAAACTCAATAGCACTATCAATTAACTAGATATAATTTATATCTATAGACTACCTCATCCAACAACAGCAAAATATACATTGATCTCAAATTCACATGGGACACTCATCGAGACAGAATACATTCTATGTCATAAAAGACAACAAACTTAAATGAATAGAAATCATAAAAGGTCTGTTCTCATGAAGAAGGAAACTGAGGCTCATACTCAATTAACTGTAAAGTTCCTTTTACCTCCATGAAATATGCCTGTGGCGCTGCAACCATTGTTCTTTTTTTAAAATAATTTTATTTTTCCTATTCTTATTTGGTTACCTTTTTTATTTCTTTTTCTTTCTTTCTTTTTTTTTTTTTTTCTTTTTTTTTGGCCACTTCAACTGTTCTTTCATTCCTGTCTTTGTTCTTTGGCCTGTGTGGGCCCCCCATCGCAGTGGCCTCTGTCACTGCAGAGAACTGGCTCTGGGTGCATGCACTCCAGAGCACTGGCTCGGTAATTGGACACATTGGTCCAGCTGCTCCGCAGCACATGAGATCTTCCCAGGCCAGGGATCGAATCGGCACCCCTTGCACTGCAAGGCGGTGTCCTTACCCACTGGACCACCAGGGAAACCCAACCATTGTTCTTATAAGGTCAGAATGCTCCTCTCCTGATTCTATAGGTCATTAATCTTACCTGTAACTCCTAACAACTCCTGTGCTCTGTAACTGCCCATGTCTTGTCCTATAACCCCTAGCAACTCCTGCATTCTGTAGCTGCTGATTTTAATGTACCCAATCAAAGATCACCAACTGTACCTGCATATGTTGACCCTATAAAAGAAGTGCTCACACTAAGCCCGAGTCCTAGAATTGCTGAGCCCTAGCTTGTCTGGGACCAGTGTAATAAACCTGAGTTCTCCAACCATCCCAGTGTGGTGCTTGATTTCTCCATGGTCTGATGTCTGCAACACTCAGACCCAAGTAACTGAAGCCAAAAATCAGTAACATTAAGATAGCCTGAAAATTCACAGACATTAAGCAACACACGTCTAAAAAAGACAGGAGTAAATCAATACATTTCAAAAGATTTTAAAATATTTTGAACCAAATGAAAATGAGAACAAAACTTATCAAAGTTTGTGGGATACAGTGAAAGCAGTGCTTATAGGACAATTTACAGCATGGAATGTGTATATATTTAAAAAAGCAGAAATCAAAAATCAATAACCTAAACTGCCACACTAGGACACTAGAAAAAGAAGAGCAAATTAAATTCAAAGTAAGCAGAAGAAATGATATAATAAAAATAAGAGCAGAAATCAATGAAATTTAAAACAGGAAATTAATAGAATCAATAGAACCAAAACCTCATTTTTAAAAGATTAATAAAACTGATAAGACTCTAGCCAAGCTAACCAGACAATAAAGAGCGACAGAAGACACAAACTAGTGTCAGAGATGTAGGTGGATAACTTCAATCTTCAGCTGAGGAATCTTCTGCATCTTTAGTATCAGATAAAACAGGGAAATCACTACAAGCTTAGTGGACATACGGGGGTAATAAAAGATGATTGTGAAATACTCTGTGCCCCAAATTTTGATAAAATAGAAGAAATAAAACAATCCTTGAAAGATATAGTTTGCCAGAACTCATACAGAAAATCAGACAATCTGAATATCCTATGTCTATTAAAAATAAACGGAATCAATAATTAATAACCTTCCAAAACAAAAAAGCACCAGACATAGATAAGTTCATTGATTAACTCTCCAAACATTGGAAGATGAACTTATGCCAATTTACTTCTTTTTTAAAAAAAAAAAAAAAAAAAAAAAAAAAACCTTTATTTTGCTTTTAACTATTACAGAGTTTTGTTGTTCACAGACACGCATGTTCCCAGATCAGTCATATGTGTATCTCCCCCTTTCCACCCCTCCCAACCATCACACAGCACCCCTGAAGGATCCCCTTTTCTCACAGAGCAATGACTAGAGCTCTTTTCTTCACTTATGATAGTACAGGCCTTCATGCTACTCCCTTAACGCCTCCTACCTTCTGTTCCTTCCCCACAATGTCCATATGTCCACTGTCCATGTCTGTTTTTCTGTCGCTTCACTGTGTGTGCCATCATCACCATCTTACAAGATTCCATATATATATGTGTTAATATACTGTATTTGTCCTTCTCTTTCTGACTGACTTCACTTTTGATGACATGTTCTAGATTCAGCCAACTCTTTAGGGCTGATTCTTCTGCATTTCTCTTTACAGCTGTGTAGTATTCCATTGTATATATGTAACAGGGCTTCTGTATCCATTCATTTGTCGATGGACATCTAGGTTCTTTCCATGTTCTAGCTATTGTATAGAGAGCTGCAACGAACATTGGAGTACAGGTGCTTCTTTCAGATTTGATTTCATCAGGGTATAAGCCTAAGAGTGGGATTGCTGGGTCATAGGGTGCTTCTATTTTTAGTTTTTTAAGAAATCTCCGGACTGTCTTCCATAGAGGCTGTATCAATTTACACTCCCATCAGCAATGCAAGAGGGTTCCCTTTTCTCCACACCCTCTCTAGCATTTATTGTCTGTCGATTTGTGGATGATGTCCATTCTGATGGGTGTGAGGTGGTATCTCATTGTAGTTTTGATTTGCATTTCTCTAATTATTAGTGAAGTTGAGCATCGTTTCATGTGCTTTTGGGCCATCTGTATGTCATCATTGGAGAGGTGTCTGCTTAGGTCCTTTTCCCATCTTTTGATTTTTTTGCGGTTGTCAGTTTGCTTGTTGGGTTGAATATCCTATGTCTATTAAAAATAAACGGAATCAATAATTAATAACCTTCCAAAACAAAAAAGCACCAGACATAGATAAGTTCATTGATTAACTCTCCAAACATTGGAAGATGAACTTATGCCAATTTACTTCTTTTTTAAAAAAAAAAAAAAAAAACCTTTATTTTGCTTTTAACTATTACAGAGTTTTGTTGTTCACAGACACGCATGTTCCCAGATCAGTCATATGTGTATCTCCCCCTTTCCACCCCTCCCAACCATCACACAGCACCCCTGAAGGATCCCCTTTTCTCACAGAGCAATGACTAGAGCTCTTTTCTTCACTTATGATAGTACAGGCCTTCATGCTACTCCCTTAACGCCTCCTACCTTCTGTTCCTTCCCCACAATGTCCATATGTCCACTGTCCATGTCTGTTTTTCTGTCGCTTCACTGTGTGTGCCATCATCACCATCTTACAAGATTCCATATATATATGTGTTAATATACTGTATTTGTCCTTCTCTTTCTGACTGACTTCACTTTTGATGACATGTTCTAGATTCAGCCAACTCTTTAGGGCTGATTCTTCTGCATTTCTCTTTACAGCTGTGTAGTATTCCATTGTATATATGTAACAGGGCTTCTGTATCCATTCATTTGTCGATGGACATCTAGGTTCTTTCCATGTTCTAGCTATTGTATAGAGAGCTGCAACGAACATTGGAGTACAGGTGCTTCTTTCAGATTTGATTTCATCAGGGTATAAGCCTAAGAGTGGGATTGCTGGGTCATAGGGTGCTTCTATTTTTAGTTTTTTAAGAAATCTCCGGACTGTCTTCCATAGAGGCTGTATCAATTTACACTCCCATCAGCAATGCAAGAGGGTTCCCTTTTCTCCACACCCTCTCTAGCATTTATTGTCTGTCGATTTGTGGATGATGTCCATTCTGATGGGTGTGAGGTGGTATCTCATTGTAGTTTTGATTTGCATTTCTCTAATTATTAGTGAAGTTGAGCATCGTTTCATGTGCTTTTGGGCCATCTGTATGTCATCATTGGAGAGGTGTCTGCTTAGGTCCTTTTCCCATTTTTTGATTGGGTTGTTCGTTTTCCCTGTGCTGAGTTGTCTGAGTTGCTTGTAGATTTTGGAGATTAATTCTTTGGCTGTTGTTTCATTTGCTATGATTTTCTCCCACTCTGTGGGTTGTCTGTTCAGCTTTTTTTGTAGTTTCCATTGCTGTACTAAAGCTTTTAAGTTTCATGAGGTCCCACATGTTCATTTTTCTTTTCAGTTCCGCTATTCTAGTAGGTGGGTCAGAGATCTTGCTTTGATGTATGTCCTTGAGGGTTTTGCCTATATTCTCCTCTAAGAGTTTGATGGTTTCTGGTCTTACATTTAAGTCTTTAATTCATTTTGAGTTGATCTTTGTGCATGGTGTCAGAGAATGTCCCAACTTCATTTTTTTGCATGTAGCTGTCCAATTTTCCCAGCACCATTTGTTGAAGAGGCTGTCTTTGTCCCATTTTATAGTTTCACCTCCTTTGTCAAAAATAAGGTACCCATAGGTGCGTGGGTTTTTCTCTGGGTTCTCAATCTTGTTCCATTGGTCAATATTTCTGTTTCTGTGCCAGTACCATACTGTCTTGATAACTGTTGCTTTGTAGCAGAGTCTGAAGTTGGGGAGGCTGATCCCTCCAGCTCCATTCTTCTTCCTCAGGATTGCTTTGGCTATTCGAGGTCTTTTGTGTTTCCATATGAACTGTGTTATTCTTTGGTCTAGTTCTGTGAAGAATGTTATTGGAAGTTTGATAGGCATCGCATTGAATCTATAGATGACATTTGGTAGTATGGTCATTTTCACAATATTGATTCTTCCGACCCAGGAACATGGAATATTTCTCCATCTGTTTAAGTCTTCTTTAATGTCTCTCATGAGTGTCTTGTAATTTTCTGTGTACAATTCTTTTGTTTCTTTGGGTAGGTTTATTCCTAGATATTTGATTCTTTTGGTTGCAATGGTGACGGGGATTGCCTCTTTGATTTCGTTTTCTGATTTTTCATTGTTTGTGTATAGGAATGCCAGTCATTTCTGTATATTGATTTTCTATCCTGCGACTTTGTTGAATTCGCTGATTAACTCTAGTAATTTTGTAATAGTGCCTTTGGGATTTTCTATGTATAATATCATGTCATCTGCCAATAGAGTTTGACTTCTTCCTTTCCAATCTGAATTCCTTTGATTTCTTTCTCTTCTCTTATTGCTGTTGCTAGAACTTCCAGGACTATGTTGAATAAGAGTGGTGAAAGTGGACACCCTTGTCTTGTTCCTGATCTTAGAGGAAATGCTTTGAGTTTTTCACCATTGAGGATAATGTTCACTGTAGGCTTCTCATATATGGCTTTCACTATGTTGAGATAGGTTCCTTCTATACCCATTTTTTGAAGACTTTTTTTCATCATAAATGGATGCTGTACTTTGTTGAAGGCTTTTTCTGCATCTATTGGATGATCATGTAATTTTTGTCTCTCAAATTGTTGATATGGTGTATCACATTGATTGAGTCGTGGATATTGAAGAATCCTTGCATGCCTGGGATGAACCCAACTTGATCATGATGTATGAGCTTTTTGATGTGTTGTTGAATTCTGTTTGCTAGGATTTTGTTGAGGATTTTGGCGTCTAGATTTATCAGTGAAATTGGCCTGTAATTTTCTTTTTTTGTGTTGTTTTTGCCTGGCTTTGGTATCAGGGTGATGGCAGCCTCATAGAATGTGTTTGGAAGTGTTCCTTCCTGTGCAATTTTTTGGAAGAGTTTTTGGAGGACAGGCATTAGCTCTTCTTTAAATGTTTGGTAGAATTCACTTGTGAAACCATCTGGCCCTGGGATTTTATTTTTGGGTAGTTTTTTTATCACAATGTCGATTTCTGAGCTTGTGATTGGGTTGTTCATAGTTTCTATTTCTTCCTGGCTCAGTCTTGGGAGATTAATCTTCCCCAAGAAACTGTCCATTTCTTCCAGGTTGTCCAGTTTGTTGCCACAGATTTTTTCATAATAGTCTCTTATAATCCTTTGGATTTCTGCATTATCTGTTGTAATCTCTCCTTTCTCATTTTTGATTTTGTTGATCTGGTTCTTCTCTCTCTTTTTCTTGATGAGTCTGGCCAGTGGTGTGTCGATTTTATTGACCTTTTCAAAGAACCAGCTTTTTGTTTTATTTATCTTTACTATTGTTTCTTTTGTTTCTTTCTCATTTATTTCTGCTCTGATCTTTATGATTTCTCTTCTTCTGCTGGCTTTGGGGTGTTTTTGTTCTTCTTTCTCTAGTTGTCTTAAGCATAAGGTTAGGTCGTCTGTTTGAGATTTTCCTAGTTTCTTGAGGTGGGATTGAATTGCTATCAATTTCCCTCTTAGAACTGCTTTTGCGGTATCCCATAGGTTTTGTACTGTCGTGTGTTCATTGTCATTTTCTTCTAGGAATTGTTTTATTTCTCCCTTGATTTCCTCAGTAATCAGTCGGTTTTTTAGGTATGTACAATTTAATCTCCATGTATTTGTGTTTTTAGCGGTTTTTTTCCTGTAGTTGATCTCTAGTCTCACTGCATTGTGGTCCGAGAAGATGGTTGATAGAATTTCAATTTTCTTGAATTGACTGAGGTTTGATTTGTGCTCAAGATGTGGTCTATCCTGGAGAATGTTCCGTGAGCACTTGAGAAGAAAGTGTATTCTGCTTTTGGATGGAATGTCCTAAAGATATCAATAAGGTCCACTTCTTCTAGTGTGGCATTTAAGGCTTGTGTTTCTTTATTAATTTTCTGTTTGGATGATCTGTCCATTGGTGTGAGAGGCATGTTCAAGTCTCCTACTATGATAGTGTTAGTGTCAATGTCTTATTTTATGTCTGAAAGTGTTTGTCTTATGTATTGGGGTGCTCCTGTGTTGGGTGCATAGATATTTATGATTGTTATGTCTTCTTCTTGGATCAAGCCCTTGATTATTATGTAGTGTCCTAACTTGTCTCTTCTAATCTTCTTTATTTTGAGGTCTATTTTGTCTGATTTGAGGATTGCTACTCTAGCTTTCTTTTGATTTCCATTTGCATGGAATATCTTTTTCCATCCTCTCACTTTCAGTCTATGAATCTAGGTCAGAAGTGAGTTTCCTGGAGGCCACATATGTATGGGTCGTGTTTTTTAATCCATTCAGCGACTCTGTGTCTTTTGGTTGGGGCATATAGTCCATTGATATTCAAAGTAATTATTGATACAAATGATCCTATTGTCATCTTCTTAGATGTTATGATGGGTTTGTTTCATGGATCTTCTCCTTTTATACTCGTTGTCTATATAAGTCCCTTTTACACTTGTTGTAAGGCTGGTTTGGTGTGACTAAATTCTTTTAATTTTTGCTTATCTGTAAAGCTTTTGATTTCTCCATCAACTCTGAAGGAGATGCTTGCAGGGTAGAGGATCCTTGGTTGCAGATTATTCTCTTTTAGCCACTTAAATGTGTCCTGCCATTCCCTTCTGGCCTGCAGAGTTTCTGTTGAAAGATCAGCTGTTAAACATATGGGCTTTCCCTTGTATGTCACTAGTTGCTTTTCCCTTGCTGCTTTGAGAATTCTGTCCTTGTGTTTAATTTGTGTTAGCTTCATTACTATGTGTCTTGGTGTGTTTCTTCTCGGATTGATTCTGTATGGTACTCTTTGTACTTCTTGGACTTGACTGACTATTTCTTTTCCCTGGTTGGGGAAATTTTCAACTAGAATCTCTTCAAAAATTTTCTCATAGCCTTTCTTTTTTTCTTCTTCTTCTGGGACCCCTATAATTCGAATATTGGTGCGTTTGATATTATCCCAGAGGTCTCTGAGGCCATCCTTTGCTCTTTTCATTCTTTGAGCTTGATTCTGTTTTTCAGCAGTTACTTCCTCCATTCTATCTTCCAGCTCACTTATCCAGTCTTCTGTCTCAGATACTCTGCACTTGATTCTTTCTACAGTGTTTTTCAGTTCAGCAATTGAGTTGTTTGTCTCTGTTACTTTTTTTGGTAAGTCCTTGTATTTCTTTATTCAGTGTGTTAGTTGTATCTTGCAATTTCTCTAACATTCTGTTTTCAGTATCTTTGATCATCTTTACTATCATTCTTCTGAAATCACTTTCAAAAAGTTTGTCCAGTTCTCTTCATTGATTTAATCTTGTGTGTTTGTAGATTGTTCCTTCACTTGTGTGGTATCTCTCTGCCATTTCATTGTTATTATTAATTTTTTAACTGACTCTATTTGGGATTTCCTTTTCCCAGACTTTGAGTTACATTTGTTGGTGTTTGTTGTTTGGATGAGGCTTCTTATTCTGGGTGATACTGGTGGTTGGGTGATGTCAGGGTTTGCATATAAATGATTATCCTTGTTGGCATTCTCACTTGTATACTGCTCTCTAGTGTTAGGCGTTCTCTAGTATTGTAGAGTTTTGGAGTCAGTGCTCCCTCTCTAAAGCCCCAGGGCTTGTTGCCTGACCAGGGAATGAAGATTTATGGCTGGTTTGTTATGGCATTAAATGTGTCCTGCCATTCCCTTCTGGCCTGCAGAGTTTCTGTTGAAAGATCAGCTGTTAAACATATGGGCTTTCCCTTGTATGTCACTAGTTGCTTTTCCCTTGCTGCTTTGAGAATTCTGTCCTTGTGTTTAATTTGTGTTAGCTTCATTACTATGTGTCTTGGTGTGTTTCTTCTCGGATTGATTCTGTATGGTACTCTTTGTACTTCTTGGACTTGACTGACTATTTCTTTTCCCTGGTTGGGGAAATTTTCAACTAGAATCTCTTCAAAAATTTTCTCATAGCCTTTCTTTTTTTCTTCTTCTTCTGGGACCCCTATAATTCGAATATTGGTGCGTTTGATATTATCCCAGAGGTCTCTGAGGCCATCCTTTGCTCTTTTCATTCTTTGAGCTTGATTCTGTTTTTCAGCAGTTACTTCCTCCATTCTATCTTCCAGCTCACTTATCCAGTCTTCTGTCTCAGATACTCTGCACTTGATTCTTTCTACAGTGTTTTTCAGTTCAGCAATTGAGTTGTTTGTCTCTGTTACTTTTTTTGGTAAGTCCTTGTATTTCTTTATTCAGTGTGTTAGTTGTATCTTGCAATTTCTCTAACATTCTGTTTTCAGTATCTTTGATCATCTTTACTATCATTCTTCTGAAATCACTTTCAAAAAGTTTGTCCAGTTCTCTTCATTGATTTAATCTTGTGTGTTTGTAGATTGTTCCTTCACTTGTGTGGTATCTCTCTGCCATTTCATTGTTATTATTAATTTTTTAACTGACTCTATTTGGGATTTCCTTTTCCCAGACTTTGAGTTACATTTGTTGGTGTTTGTTGTTTGGATGAGGCTTCTTATTCTGGGTGATACTGGTGGTTGGGTGATGTCAGGGTTTGCATATAAATGATTATCCTTGTTGGCATTCTCACTTGTATACTGCTCTCTAGTGTTAGGCGTTCTCTAGTATTGTAGAGTTTTGGAGTCAGTGCTCCCTCTCTAAAGCCCCAGGGCTTGTTGCCTGACCAGGGAATGAAGATTTATGGCTGGTTTGTTATGGCATTAAATGATATTAAAACATATATACACGAATGAGAAACAGAAAGTATACCTTTGACAAATGGCAATTAAAATATTATGCAAATACTATCCAGCGTATTGAATTATAAACATATACAGCTGTAACATAACCCAAGCATTCCAACCAAAAATACAGTACATTAGCACGGCAAATAGAGAAGACCAAGAATGATATCCACCAGTTAATAACCAAACTAAGTAGAGCACCAATTGGAGAATAATGCTAGAGCAGGGTCCCCATTGGGGATAAGGCAATGAGGACAGAACAGACTAAGAAATATGGTGGGAAAAGGGAAAAAGTGAAAGGGAGGATAGAAGAGAAATATAGAATAATAATTCAAAGTTAAATATACGGAGATAAAGATTTGTATGTACTAGAGTTTAGTACTATAGGAAAGGAGTTTTAGAGAAAGTAAAGAATTATAGAGGAAGTAGTAGTACAAATGAAAAATTTTAACAATTAAAAGAGATAAGTATATAGAAAAATATAGAAAAACAAAGCAAAAACATTAAAAACAAACAAAACTCCCACAGAATCTTAAAAGGCCAATGGGGAACCCGAAGTTTGTACCAAAGTAAAATGTGTGGTTTAAAAGGAAAAAGAAAAAAGAAAAATTATGTAAACTTGAATATATTCAGTCTTACTGATAAGATTAGTGGCTTCAATAGAATTCAGTGAAGGAAATGAACACACCCACTCTCACACACCCCCCAAAAAAAAAGAAACCAACAACAAAAAAAAACCCGGGGGGTGCATTGAGTGGGTTTGGAAAAAAGGGGAAAAAAACAATTGAAACAAAGCAATACAATACAAAAAAAAAAAAAAAAAGCAATAAAAAAGAATAAGGAATAAAATGAAAATTTAAAAATCCAGTAGTACCTCCAGCTTCAGACAAAACGTGAAAATAGTGTTTATGTTCTTCCGTCTCTTGCTGACTATTCAGGAACTATCAGTCTTTTTCTTGCCTCTGGCAGTGGTTGGATCTGAAGACCTCTTTGACTGCTTGTTTATTTTGGCCTATTACAGAACTAAAAGGCCCACCCAGGCTGGCCCTGGGAGTTTCTTAATCCAAATCCGTTTTCTCGCTGGGTGGAGCTAAATTCCCTCCCTGTAGCTTGACCAGCAGCCCTGCAGTTTGACCAGCAGCCAAACTACAGTAGGGAAAATGGCCTCTGTCTCACAAAGGATTTATTCCCACACGTTCTATGGGAAGCACTTCTGCAGTGACCCCGACCCTGCTGCAGGCCACTGTCGACTCCCGCCACCGCGGGAGATGTCAGGTTACTCAGAGGTGAGTCTGGCTCAGTCTCATGCAGGATCGCTATTCCCCTCTCCCGGATCACAGTACGCACAGAGTATCCAGTCCTCCTTGGCGGCTCTGTGATCGGGTTAATGGTAACCTCCTCCAAAGGAAACTGAGTGCTGTCCTTCTGAGGACTGCTCAAGGGCACTTCTAGCTCAAGGGGGCACCTGGACCCTCCAAAGCAGGTCTGGCTCAGTCCCTTGTGGGTGTCACTGCTCCTTTCCCGGGTATTAATCCGCAACAGGCTTTGCGCCTTTGGCCGACCCAGCCTCTCTGGCGGGTACGAGGCTTGACTTTTAAAAGTGCGATTGCGCCCTTCCTACCGTCTTGATGCGTCTTCTCCTTTGTTCTTCGATGTGGGGTATACTCTCTGTGATCAGATCCAACCTCCTCCTGTCGATGGTTTCCCAGGAACTCGTTGCAATTCAGGCGATTTTGCAGGAGAGATGAGTGTACGTCCTTCTATGCCGCCATCTTAGCTCCACCCTCCTATGTGAATTTTATACAATCTCTCTTGGAGGACAGAAGTAGAGAAAATACTTTGTAATTCATGATACGAGGCCAAGATTGCCTTAATCCCTTAATAACAAGAAAAAGAATACAGTCAATATCTCTCATGAACACAGATGCAAAAATTCTCATCAAAACATCAACAAATTGAGGGCTTCCCTGGTGGTCCAGTGGGTAAGGACACTGCCTTGCAGTGCAAGGGGCGCCGGTTCGAGCCCTGGCCTGGGAAGATCCCACATGCCGAGGAGCGGCTGGACCGATGTGTCCAATTACCGAGCTGGAGCTCTGGAGCGCATGCGCCCAGAGCCAGTGCTCTGCAACAACAGAGGCCACTGCGATTGGAAGACCATACGGGCCAAAGAACAAAGATGGATGAAAATAGACAAATGAAAGACCAATAGAAGTGGCCCGCCTGCTCCCCTCCCTCCCAAGTAAATAAATAAATAAATCTTTAAAAAAAAATCAACAAATTGAATCTTACTCTCTCTCTCTATATATATATAAAACTAGACACCAAAACTAAGTGGGATTTATTCCCAATATGCAAGGCTGGTTCAACATTCAATAATGAAATAATGTAATCCATCCATTTACAGGCTAATATTAGAGGAAAAACTGCATAATTAAATCAACAGATGAGAAAGACATTCAGCAAAATCTAACATCTATTCATGATCGAAACTGTTAGCAAACTACAAACACAGAGGAAATTAATCAACAGCATCTACAAAACCTACAATTAATACCAAGGAAGATAAATTACCATGAGTTGTGGGCACTCAACGTTTGCTCTTTTAACTCATTTTGAGAGGCATTTGAAGTTGGGGTTCTGGAATGGAAAACTTAGTAGAAAGGTATTAATCCGCAACAGGCTTTGCGCCTTTGGCCGACCCAGCCTCTCTGGCGGGTACGAGGCTTGACTTTTAAAAGTGCGATTGCGCCCTTCCTACCGTCTTGATGCGTCTTCTCCTTTGTTCTTCGATGTGGGGTATACTCTCTGTGATCAGATCCAACCTCCTCCTGTCGATGGTTTCCCAGGAACTCGTTGCAATTCAGGCGATTTTGCAGGAGAGATGAGTGTACGTCCTTCTATGCCGCCATCTTAGCTCCACCCTCCTATGTGAATTTTATACAATCTCTCTTGGAGGACAGAAGTAGAGAAAATACTTTGTAATTCATGATACGAGGCCAAGATTGCCTTAATCCCTTAATAACAAGAAAAAGAATACAGTCAATATCTCTCATGAACACAGATGCAAAAATTCTCATCAAAACATCAACAAATTGAGGGCTTCCCTGGTGGTCCAGTGGGTAAGGACACTGCCTTGCAGTGCAAGGGGCGCCGGTTCGAGCCCTGGCCTGGGAAGATCCCACATGCCGAGGAGCGGCTGGACCGATGTGTCCAATTACCGAGCTGGAGCTCTGGAGCGCATGCGCCCAGAGCCAGTGCTCTGCAACAACAGAGGCCACTGCGATTGGAAGACCATACGGGCCAAAGAACAAAGATGGATGAAAATAGACAAATGAAAGACCAATAGAAGTGGCCCGCCTGCTCCCCTCCCTCCCCACCCCCACCAAAATAAATAAATAAATAAATCTTTAAAAAAAAATCAACAAATTGAATCTTACTCTCTCTCTCTATATATATATAAAACTAGACACCAAAACTAAGTGGGATTTATTCCCAATATGCAAGGCTGGTTCAACATTCAATAATGAAATAATGTAATCCATCCATTTACAGGCTAATATTAGAGGAAAAACTGCATAATTAAATCAACAGATGAGAAAGACATTCAGCAAAATCTAACATCTATTCATGATCGAAACTGTTAGCAAACTACAAACACAGAGGAAATTAATCAACAGCATCTACAAAAACCTACAATTAATACCAAGGAAGATAAATTACCATGAGTTGTGGGCACTCAACGTTTGCTCTTTTAACTCATTTTGGAGAGGCATTTGAAGTTGGGGGTTCTGGAATGGAAAACTTAGTAGAAACTGTCACAAAGGAACTAGCAAGCAACTAAATGAGCTATCTGCTAGCCTAAAGGTAAATCATCAAATTAGGGATCAGTGGAGAGACACATTGCTGAAACACCTGAAGTACTCTGAATGCCTTCTCACTTCTACTAAAGAAACGATTTTTTAAAAAAACAAAAAGAAAGGAGTGGTGGTGGGGGGGAAGGCCTCATACCACCAAGGGGAGCACAGTAAAAGTCCTTTTAAGAATTGTGGAGGAATAAAGAAAAAAAAAAAAAGAATTGTGGAGGAGGCTTCCCTGGTGGTCCAGTGGGTAAAGAGTCTGCCTTGCAATGCAAGGGTCACCAGTTGGATCCCTGGCCGGGGAAGATCCCTCATGCCACAAAGCGGCTGGACCGACATGCCAAATTGCAAGTCAGCTCTCTGGAGCATATGCGCCCAGAGCCAGTACTCTGCAACAAGAGAGGCCACTGCAATGGGAGACCCACATAGTCCAGGGAATAAGGATGGATGAAAATAAATAAGTGAAAAAACAATAAAAAGAGGCCAAAATTTTAAAATATTTAAAAAAGAAAAGAATTGCGGAGGCTCTCAGATCCTCCAGTCTCTGGAAGATGTTTGCCTGCCACAGTTTCATCTATCATAAAATACCTAAAAATTATAGCCATAACATACTGAAAAAATTTTCAGTGCATTTCTGAGGCTGCTGGAAAGTAAGAAGAAAATGAAGGAAAACCATGAATCCATCCTTAGGTTATAACCTCTGGTGGCATCTGTCTTGTGCAGCTGGTAGGTGATAAGTATTATGAAAATATGAGATTCGGGAACCAATTAAAAGTCCCATATTCTGAACCAGAGTGGGACATAAACAGGTTACCACAGGGAGAAGGAGCAGTCATTGCCACTGAGTAGAGTCTAGGCCATGAGGGCAGAGTCTCTGCCTATGGATAGGTATTAGGATTGAAGACTTGGGAGCAACCTGAACCTGGTGACTTAATAACCACATACTTTAATTCTATTCTCAAAGATTTCTTACAGGTATGGGTCAGTTAATCCTACCTTAAGCATATAAAATCGCTTGTATTTTGGATATTCTAGATTATTTCAATTAGCACCCTATTTATTTGTAAATTGAAAATCATCTACAGCAGGTCTGAACAGAACAGTTTATAATTTACAGATCAGTTCTGCAGACACATTGCTGAAACACCTGAAGTACTCTGAATGCCTTCTCACTTCTACTAAAGAAACGATTTTTTAAAAAAACAAAAAGAAAGGAGTGGTGGTGGGGGGGAAGGCCTCATACCACCAAGGGGAGCACAGTAAAAGTCCTTTTAAGAATTGTGGAGGAATAAAGAAAAAAAAAAAATTGTGGAGGAGGCTTCCCTGGTGGTCCAGTGGGTAAAGAGTCTGCCTTGCAATGCAAGGGTCACCAGTTGGATCCCTGGCCGGGGAAGATCCCTCATGCCACAAAGCGGCTGGACCGACATGCCAAATTGCAAGTCAGCTCTCTGGAGCATATGCGCCCAGAGCCAGTACTCTGCAACAAGAGAGGCCACTGCAATGGGAGACCCACATAGTCCAGGGAATAAGGATGGATGAAAATAAATAAGTGAAAAACAATAAAAAGAGGCCAAAATAATAAAATATTTAAAAAAGAAAAGAATTGCGGAGGCTCTCAGATCCTCCAGTCTCTGGAAGATGTTTGCCTGCCACAGTTTCATCTATCATAAAATACCTAAAAATTATAGCCATAACATACTGAAAAAATTTTCAGTGCATTTCTGAGGCTGCTGGAAAGTAAGAAGAAAATGAAGGAAAACCATGAATCCATCCTTAGGTTATAACCTCTGGTGGCATCTGTCTTGTGCAGCTGGTAGGTGATAAGTATTATGAAAATATGAGATTCGGGAACCAATTAAAAGTCCCATATTCTGAACCAGAGTGGGACATAAACAGGTTACCACAGGGAGAAGGAGCAGTCATTGCCACTGAGTAGAGTCTAGGCCATGAGGGCAGAGTCTCTGCCTATGGATAGGTATTAGGATTGAAGACTTGGGAGCAACCTGAACCTGGTGACTTAATAACCACATACTTTAATTCTATTCTCAAAGATTTCTTACAGGTATGGGTCAGTTAATCCTACCTTAAGCATATAAAATCGCTTGTATTTTGGATATTCTAGATTATTTCAATTAGCACCCTATTTATTTGTAAATTGAAAATCATCTACAGCAGGTCTGAACAGAACAGTTTATAATTTACAGATCAGTTCTGCAGACAAGGCATACCTAGCTTTTTTCTCCTATATTCTGAGAAGTCCATACCATGTTTATTCATTGCCAGAGGAAGAGATGGAAAGGGTTCTACTTGGTACTTTCACTCAGAATAGAATTTCGAATATTTATCTCCATGAGTGAACAAATTTATTTTTAAGGTGAGCTGCAAAAAGATCAACAATGTAGAAAGTGTTCTGTCCCTATGTGTGTCTTTGGGGTTGTTTTTTTTTTTTTTTTTTTTCTTTGTTTTGTTGTGATTGGGTTACACTGTCATGCACTTTGAGAATGTCCTGAATACTTTCACCCTCACCAGGCTCACTTCAGAAAGAAGAACAGACCACAGTTTGTTGGTTTTGAGCTTTGTGGGTGCTTTGCTGCTCACTGTGAAGCATGACTGACAGAGGGTAGAATCCAGCCTGCTTCACATAGCCAGGTTGCTACGAGCGTCGCAAAAATTCTCTGCCAGATTTGTGAGAACTTTGCACATCCACTGGATAAATGTGGATCTAACAGACCAGATGTTTATGACTGCTTTCATATAACTTCTGAAGTATAAAATAATTAATTCATTTAGAAAGATCCATTGCATTCATTGTTGTTGGCTATGTGAGACATTAATTGATCATAAGATGCTTTGAGGATATTAATTAAATGTTGTTAATTTATTGGCACAGACTATTTCACTGGGATGTGAGGAAAATCAATGACAACGACTAGGTGATTATAGGAGCACCAATTAAAAGCTCCATATTCTGAACCAGAGTGGGACATAAACAGGTTACCACAGGGAGAAGGAGCAGTCATTGCCACTGAGTAGAGTCTAGGCCATGAGGGCAGAGTCTCTGCCTATGGATAGGTATTAGGATTGAAGACTTGGGAGCAACCTGAACCTGGTGACTTAATAACCACATACTTTAATTCTATTCTCAAAGATTTCTTACAGGTATGGGTCAGTTAATCCTACCTTAAGCATATAAAATCGCTTGTATTTTGGATATTCTAGATTATTTCAATTAGCACCCTATTTATTTGTAAATTGAAAATCATCTACAGCAGGTCTGAACAGAACAGTTTATAATTTACAGATCAGTTCTGCAGACAAGGCATACCTAGCTTTTTTCTCCTATATTCTGAGAAGTCCATACCATGTTTATTCATTGCCAGAGGAAGAGATGGAAAGGGTTCTACTTGGTACTTTCACTCAGAATAGAATTTCGAATATTTATCTCCATGAGTGAACAAATTTATTTTTAAGGTGAGCTGCAAAAAGATCAACAATGTAGAAAGTGTTCTGTCCCTATGTGTGTCTTTGGGGTTGTTTTTTTTTTTTTTTTTTTCTTTGTTTTGTTGTGATTGGGTTACACTGTCATGCACTTTGAGAATGTCCTGAATACTTTCACCCTCACCAGGCTCACTTCAGAAAGAAGAACAGACCACAGTTTGTTGGTTTTGAGCTTTGTGGGTGCTTTGCTGCTCACTGTGAAGCATGACTGACAGAGGGTAGAATCCAGCCTGCTTCACATAGCCAGGTTGCTACGAGCGTCGCAAAAATTCTCTGCCAGATTTGTGAGAACTTTGCACATCCACTGGATAAATGTGGATCTAACAGACCAGATGTTTATGACTGCTTTCATATAACTTCTGAAGTATAAAATAATTAATTCATTTAGAAAGATCCATTGCATTCATTGTTGTTGGCTATGTGAGACATTAATTGATCATAAGATGCTTTGAGGATATTAATTAAATGTTGTTAATTTATTGGCACAGACTATTTCACTGGGATGTGAGGAAAATCAATGACAACGACTAGGACTCGGTAGGGAGAGTACTTACTTTGTGGCTCACAGGCTATAATATGTTGTGGCTTAGGCAGCTTACAATGTGCTAAAAGAGGAATAGTTATATAATGCAGGATATAACTTTTGAGAGGGCTATTCATTTGTTTTATTGCTACATGAACCATACAAGTTAAATATAACTGGCTGTTTAAACCACTGGGTAAGACAAAAGTTCTGCTTGGTTAAGAGATCTTGTATATTGCTCTCTCACACTGCTTTCATTGAGGGCTGTGAGGAAATTCTTCCTTATGATGCATCAAACAGGTACTTTTCTTAAAAGACCTGTTTTGGGGAGAATTTAGTAAAGCCTAAAAAAAAATTTCAATTTTTTCTTTTCAAAGATTTATTTTTATTTCTTTTTACTGCAGTTTTGAATGTATAATGTGCTGAAGATACTTGAAATATTATGCAAAATCAGAATTTACATAAGAATCACAATAATATATGTATGTCTGTGTGTGACAGACAGTGAGACTAGAGCCACATGTATGTGTACTGAGGCATTTTAAATTAGTTTCTCATTTTTAGACCAGAAGTGTTTTCCAAACAGAACAAATATGTTTAGATCGATAAACAAAAAGTCCTATTTTATATTGTGGTAATAAATATATGTTCTCAGAAATGAAATCAATCCAATACTAAATAAATGATCATGGGGACAAATGAAATGATCAATACAACATTTTAGGAAAAGCTCTCCTTCTCTGCCTCTCACCCCAAAACACTAGTCTCATATTTTCAGTGATGCAGAAATGATTTTACCAGTTCTTTTCAGTAGGAGACCAATATATTGATGATTCTTCTTGAAGGAATGACATGAAGAAAAAACCAGATAAGCTCCCCGAAGAATCTCTCCATTTTCTGCAGCAGCTCACCACAGCAAAAGATGCATTGGATAGGAACTCTGACCTCTAACTGACCTCAGAAAAGCCAAAAGAAAGTGATCTAATGCTAACTTGCTATTTCTCTCATATATCATTAAAACATTACTACCTTTATATTTTTGAAGATAATTGAATAACGATAACTTTGCATTCATTATATATCCTTTGGGACTAGTCATATAAAGAGACTTTCCATTTCTTCTCATAAAAATATTTGACAGAAAGATTCCTTAGTTTGGTTAATATTCCCCCTTTCTCAAAGAGCCCTTTCTCAATCAGCATACTTTTTTCTCCACCACCTAGCTTTTTATTATCCTGAATGTGGCAGATGGAATAACAGTGATAAAAAGTTTTAAAGCGAAGACAAAGATACAGAGAATGAAGAAGAAACATTTGCTGAGTGTTATTACATGCCAGGCACTCTTTCGAGTGCCTTCTATTTTTGATCATGTTTTGGGTAAAAGAAAACTAAGGGGCTTCCCCTGGTGGTCCAGTGGGTAAGGACACTGCCTTGCAGTGCAAGGGGTGCCGGTTCAATCCCTGGCCTGGGAAGATCCCACATGCTGCGGAGCGGCTGGACCGAAGTTTCCAATCACCGAGCCAGAGCTCTGGAGCGCATGCACCCAGAGCTGGTGCTCTGCGACAACAGAGGCCACCGCGATGGGAGGCCCACACGGGCCAGAGAACAAAGACAGATGAAAATGGAGAAATGAAAGACCAATAGAAGTGGCCCGCCAGCTCCCCTCCCTCCCCAAGCCGATCTCCACCCAAAATAAATAAATAAATAAATCTTTAAAAAAAAAAAAAGAAAACTAAGGACATTCGGTAACTTGCCCAAGATCACAGAGCAGTTCCCAAACTGTAGGCTTTCTAAGCTGGGTTCCACCAACATGACTTGGCCCTGCTTCCAAGTCCTTTATAAGTATACTTTTTCCCACTGTGTCTACTTAGTAAGGCTTCTGGAAAGTTCAAATGTATATCTTTTTCTTCCAAAATTACTAGAGAGATTGGACTTTCCAGGTGGTTCAGTGGTAAAGAATCAGCCCGCCAATGCAGAAGACACAGGTTGATGCTTGGGTTGGGAAGATACCCTGCAGGAGGAAATGGCAACCCACTCCAATATTCTTGCCTGGAATATCCCATGGGCAGAGGAGTCTAGCAGGCTGTTGCCCATAGCATCACAAGGAGTCAGACAAACTGAGCAACTAAGCACACACATTATGCAATGTCAAACTATACAACCTAAACTGGCACAGATTTAAAACTTCACACTCTTTTCTCCTTATTCAGTGACCTTTCACGCCAGATCACCTTTCTTAGAATCCGGGTTCAGGATAAGGTCTTCTTTTGTGTCCACTATCAAGATGCCTAATAGAGCCAAGTCTAGTCAATCTCCTTCAGTGTTCGGCCAACACTCCATTCAACCTGTTTTTCTTGGCACCTCCTAACAAGATCTCTCCCTAGATTTTATCAGTGGGCCTTGCAATCAGATGTAGTCTACAGAACAGCAGCAGCAGCATTATCTGGGAGCTTCTCCAAAATGAAGATTCTTTAGTCTCAGCAGAGACCTACGATTAATTCCATACACATCATGTTTGAGAAGCACTACTACATTGCCTGGCTTTTGATAAACAGACCCAAACTTTGAAGACCACTACTTTAACTCTTCCTAGATGTCCTCCTTTTCTGTATTCAAAACTTTCCTAGAAAGTTTTGAGTTCTCCCTCCACAGTGTTAGGAAGAATATGCCCTCTAGGCGATTCAGATATAGACTGTCCTATGAGCCACTGACTGAGAAGAAATTGTAGACAAATGAGAGTCAGCATCTTCAGGGTGGGGGGCTGGGGATGGAGGTCTGCTATCCCAACCCTGATGTCTAAACCACTGTTTCTTCTCTCACGGTAATTTCACAGGATGCTTCTATTTTCATATTTAACTGAATGGTCACAATTACAAGCAAGGTGGGACGAAACACATGTTAAAGAGCCTGTTGCATGAGTTTTTAAACTAATAATCATGTCATAAAGAGAGACATTTCATTAAGAAATCCAACAGCTGGAGGATTACAGAATTGGAGACTGAAAAAGATAAAACAACTAGACAATAATAAACTGTCTAGGTCTTTATGGGCAAAGGTTTAGGGAGAGTCTCACTCCTGAATTATTTTAGAAATTGGTATTTTGGAGCATTACTCTAAATTGCATAAATACGTCAGTTGACGGGCAGAGGAGTCTAGCAGGCTGTTGCCCATAGCATCACAAGGAGTCAGACAAACTGAGCAACTAAGCACACACATTATGCAATGTCAAACTATACAACCTAAACTGGCACAGATTTAAAACTTCACACTCTTTTCTCCTTATTCAGTGACCTTTCACGCCAGATCACCTTTCTTAGAATCCGGGTTCAGGATAAGGTCTTCTTTTGTGTCCACTATCAAGATGCCTAATAGAGCCAAGTCTAGTCAATCTCCTTCAGTGTTCGGCCAACACTCCATTCAACCTGTTTTTCTTGGCACCTCCTAACAAGATCTCTCCCTAGATTTTATCAGTGGGCCTTGCAATCAGATGTAGTCTACAGAACAGCAGCAGCAGCATTATCTGGGAGCTTCTCCAAAATGAAGATTCTTTAGTCTCAGCAGAGACCTACGATTAATTCCCATACACATCATGTTTGAGAAGCACTACTACATTGCCTGGCTTTTGATAAACAGACCCAAACTTTGAAGACCACTACTTTAACTCTTCCTAGATGTCCTCCTTTTCTGTATTCAAAACTTTCCTAGAAAGTTTTGAGTTCTCCCTCCACAGTGTTAGGAAGAATATGCCCTCTAGGCGATTCAGATATAGACTGTCCTATGAGCCACTGACTGAGAAGAAATTGTAGACAAATGAGAGTCAGCATCTTCAGGGTGGGGGGCTGGGGATGGAGGTCTGCTATCCCAACCCTGATGTCTAAACCACTGTTTCTTCTCTCACGGTAATTTCACAGGATGCTTCTATTTTCATATTTAACTGAATGGTCACAATTACAAGCAAGGTGGGACGAAACACATGTTAAAGAGCCTGTTGCATGAGTTTTTAAACTAATAATCATGTCATAAAGAGAGACATTTCATTAAGAAATCCAACAGCTGGAGGATTACAGAATTGGAGACTGAAAAAGATAAAACAACTAGACAATAATAAACTGTCTAGGTCTTTATGGGCAAAGGTTTAGGGAGAGTCTCACTCCTGAATTATTTTAGAAATTGGTATTTTGGAGCCTCTAAATTGCATAAAAGCAAAACTACAGGTTACTCTATACAAAATCACTAAGAAAACATAAAAATAAATATACGTCAGTTTGTCACTGTTATATAAAATTGAAAACGCTTAAGGTGTGCAACTGTGGAGTATTTCCAGAATATTCAAGCTTTATACGAGACAGCTGGTGATTTTCCAATGTGATAATCATTTATAACAGGGTTTCAGAGGGAATACTGAGAACTGCCAATTACTAGCACTTTCTTGCATTTTACAGAGGTTGTCAGAATTTAAAATAAAGGGTTGGAACACTGAAAATATATGGATGTATGTATATACAAAATGTAACATGGCTTCTTCGCGAGAACTGGATTATCTGGAATAACCTGGAAAATGTAGCTTTAAAATCTATTTAAACTTTCAGATTTTTCTACATCAAACAATAATCATATGCATTGTCATCAAGGGATAGATTTTACAATGGACTTGAACAGGAATTACAGGATAATGAAAACTAACTCATCTCTGTAGTCTCCTTTTATATCTTGTAGATAATTAAGAGAAAGCATTCCATGATCAATAAAAAACAGAAACAGTATGTACCTAACCAAAGTAGAAGATACTCAGAAGAGGTGGCAATAATACACAGAATTATACAGAAAAGGTCTTGATGACCTGGATGATCCTGATGGTGTGGTCACTCACCTAGAGCCAGACATCCTGGAGTATGAAGTCAAGTGGGGCTTAGGAAGCATTACTACAAACAAAGTTAGTGGAAGTGATGGAATTCCAGCTGAGCTACTTCAAATGATAAAAGATGATACCGTTAAAGTGTTGCACTGGGCTTCCCATGGTGGTCCAGTGGATAAGGACACTGCCTTGCAGTGCAAGGGGCGCCGGTTCGATCCCTGGCCTGGGAAGATCCCACGTGCCACGGAGCGGCTGGACTGATGTGTCCAATTACCGAGCCGGAGCTCTGGAGCGCATGCGCCCAGAGCTGGCGCTCTGCGACGACAGAGGCCACCGCAATGAGAGGCCCACAGGAGCCAAAGAACAAAGACGGATCTCACTCCTGAATTATTTTAGAAATTGGTATTTTGGAGCCTCTAAATTGCATAAAAGCAAAACTACAGGTTACTCTATACAAAATCACTAAGAAAACATAAAAATAAATATCGTCAGTTTGTCACTGTTATATAAAATTGAAAACGCTTAAGGTGTGCAACTGTGGAGTATTTCCAGAATATTCAAGCTTTATACGAGACAGCTGGTGATTTTCCAATGTGATAATCATTTATAACAGGGTTTCAGAGGGAATACTGAGAACTGCCAATTACTAGCACTTTCTTGCATTTTACAGAGGTTGTCAGAATTTAAAATAAAGGGTTGGAACACTGAAAATATATGGATGTATGTATATACAAAATGTAACATGGCTTCTTCGCGAGAACTGGATTATCTGGAATAACCTGGAAAATGTAGCTTTAAAATCTATTTAAACTTTCAGATTTTTCTACATCAAACAATAATCATATGCATTGTCATCAAGGGATAGATTTTACAATGGACTTGAACAGGAATTACAGGATAATGAAAACTAACTCATCTCTGTAGTCTCCTTTTATATCTTGTAGATAATTAAGAGAAAGCATTCCATGATCAATAAAAAACAGAAACAGTATGTACCTAACCAAAGTAGAAGATACTCAGAAGAGGTGGCAATAATACACAGAATTATACAGAAAAGGTCTTGATGACCTGGATGATCCTGATGGTGTGGTCACTCACCTAGAGCCAGACATCCTGGAGTATGAAGTCAAGTGGGGCTTAGGAAGCATTACTACAAACAAAGTTAGTGGAAGTGATGGAATTCCAGCTGAGCTACTTCAAATGATAAAAGATGATACCGTTAAAGTGTTGCACTGGGCTTCCCATGGTGGTCCAGTGGATAAGGACACTGCCTTGCAGTGCAAGGGGCGCCGGTTCGATCCCTGGCCTGGGAAGATCCCACGTGCCACGGAGCGGCTGGACTGATGTGTCCAATTACCGAGTCGGAGCTCTGGAGTGCATGCGCCCAGAGCTGGCGCTCTGTGACAACAGACGCCACCACGATGGGAGGCCCGCAGGAGCCAAAGAACAAAGACAGATGAAAAATAGAGAAATGGAAGATCAATAGAAGTGGCCCGCTTGCTCCCTCCCTCCCCAACCCGACCCCCGCCCAAAATAAATAAATAAATAAATAAATCTTTAAAAAAAAAAAAAAAAGTGTTGCATTCAACATGCCAGCAAATTTGGGAAACTCAGCAGTGGCCACAGGACTGGAAAATGTCATTCTTCATTTCAATCCTAAAGAAGGGCAATGCCAAACAATCTTCAAACTACCACACAATTGCGTTCACTTCACATACTAGCAAATTAATGCTCAAAATCCTTTAAGCTAGGCTTCCACAGTTCGTAAACAGAGAACTTCCAGATGTAGAAAAAAGCAGAGATGTAGAAAAAGCACAGGAACCAGAGATCAAATTGCCAACATCCATTGGATCATAGAAAAAACAAGAGAATTCCAGAGAAACATCTACTTCTGCTTCATTGATTATGCTAAGGCCTTTGACTGTGCAGATCACAACAAACTGTGGAAAATTCTTACTGATGGGAATTTTCCCACCTTAAGTGTTTCCTGAGAAACCTGTGTGCAGGACAAGAAGCAACAGTTAGAACTGGACATGGAACAGAGGACTGTTTCCAAATTGAGAAAGGAGTATGTCAAGGCTGTATGTCGTCACCCTGCTTGTTTAACTAAAATGCAAAGTAAACATATAGGCTCAAGGTGGAATTAAGATTGCCAGGAGAAATATCAATAACCTCAGATATGCAAATGACACCACCTTTATGGCAGAAAGCAGGAAGTAAAGAACCTCTTGATGAAGGTGAAAGTGATGGAATTCCAGCTGAGCTACTTCAAATGATAAAAGATGATACCGTTAAAGTGTTGCACTGGGCTTCCCATGGTGGTCCAGTGGATAAGGACACTGCCTTGCAGTGCAAGGGGCGCCGGTTCGATCCCTGGCCTGGGAAGATCCCACGTGCCACGGAGCGGCTGGACTGATGTGTCCAATTACCGAGTCGGAGCTCTGGAGTGCATGCGCCCAGAGCTGGCGCTCTGTGACAACAGACGCCACCACGATGGGAGGCCCGCAGGAGCCAAAGAACAAAGACAGATGAAAAATAGAGAAATGGAAGATCAATAGAAGTGGCCCGCTTGCTCCCTCCCTCCCCAACCCGACCCCCGCCCAAAATAAATAAATAAATAAATAAATCTTTAAAAAAAAAAAAAAAAGTGTTGCATTCAACATGCCAGCAAATTTGGGAAACTCAGCAGTGGCCACAGGACTGGAAAATGTCATTCTTCATTTCAATCCTAAAGAAGGGCAATGCCAAACAATCTTCAAACTACCACACAATTGCGTTCACTTCACATACTAGCAAATTAATGCTCAAAATCCTTTAAGCTAGGCTTCCACAGTTCGTAAACAGAGAACTTCCAGATGTAGAAAAAAGCAGAGATGTAGAAAAAGCACAGGAACCAGAGATCAAATTGCCAACATCCATTGGATCATAGAAAAAACAAGAGAATTCCAGAGAAACATCTACTTCTGCTTCATTGATTATGCTAAGGCCTTTGACTGTGCAGATCACAACAAACTGTGGAAAATTCTTACTGATGGGAATTTTCCCACCTTAAGTGTTTCCTGAGAAACCTGTGTGCAGGACAAGAAGCAACAGTTAGAACTGGACATGGAACAGAGGACTGTTTCCAAATTGAGAAAGGAGTATGTCAAGGCTGTATGTCGTCACCCTGCTTGTTTAACTAAAATGCAAAGTAAACATATAGGCTCAAGGTGGAATTAAGATTGCCAGGAGAAATATCAATAACCTCAGATATGCAAATGACACCACCTTTATGGCAGAAAGCAGGAAGTAAAGAACCTCTTGATGAAGGTGAAAGAGGACACTGAAAAAGCTGGCTGAAAACTCAACATCAAAAAAACAAGATCATGACATCCAGTTCCATCATTTCATGGGAAATAAAACGGGAAAGAATAAAACAGACTTTATTTTCTTGGCCTGCAACATCACTGCAGACAGTGACTGCACCCATGAAATTAAAAGATGCTTACTCCTTGGAAGAAAGCTATGACAAACCTAGACACATAGGTAATAAAACATTTTAAAAAGCAGAGACATCACTTTGTTGACAAAGGACCACATAGACAAAGCTATGTTTTTTCCAGTAGTCATGTACAGATGTGAGAGTTGAACCATAATGAAGGCTGAACAACAAAGAATTGATGCTCTCAAACTATGGTGTTAGAGAAGACTCTTGGAGAGTCCCTTGGACCACAAGGAGATCAATCCAGTCAATCCTAAAGGAAATCAACCCTGAATATTCATTGGAAGGAATGATGCTGAAGCTGAAGCTCCAATATTTCACCACCTGAAATGGAGAGCTGACTCACTCTGGAAAAGTCCCTGCTGCTGGGAATGGCAGGAGAAGGGGGCAACGGAGGATGAGTTTGTTAGATGACATCATCGTCTCAATGGACATGAGTTTGAGCAAACTCAGGGAGATGATGAAGGACAGGGAAGCCTGGTGTGTTGCAGTTCATGGGCTCTAAAAAAGGTGGACAACAACTGAACAACAAGTCCATGGTCACATCTCTAAGACTATAAATGATGTGAGCTCTTTATTGCAGTGAAATTCTAAGCTAAGGAAGATAAACCAGAGAAATCTCTTACGGTATGAGAGAGCTTAATAATGGTAAATGGCAAGTGAAATTTCTATAGACTTTAAGGAAAATACAACTAAGAAATTGCTTAAGGTATATCAATCTGAGAAACCTGTGTGCAGGACAAGAAGCAACAGTTAGAACTGGACATGGAACAGGGACTGTTTCCAAATTGAGAAAGGAGTATGTCAAGGCTGTATGTCGTCACCCTGCTTGTTTAACTAAAATGCAAAGTAAACATATAGGCTCAAGGTGGAATTAAGATTGCCAGGAGAAATATCAATAACCTCAGATATGCAAATGACACCACCTTTATGGCAGAAAGCAGGAAGTAAAGAACCTCTTGATGAAGGTGAAAGAGGACACTGAAAAAGCTGGCTGAAAACTCAACATCAAAAAAACAAGATCATGACATCCAGTTCCATCATTTCATGGGAAATAAAACGGGAAAGAATAAAACAGACTTTATTTTCTTGGCCTGCAACATCACTGCAGACAGTGACTGCACCCATGAAATTAAAAGATGCTTACTCCTTGGAAGAAAGCTATGACAAACCTAGACACATAGGTAATAAAACATTTTAAAAAGCAGAGACATCACTTTGTTGACAAAGGACCACATAGACAAAGCTATGTTTTTTCCAGTAGTCATGTACAGATGTGAGAGTTGAACCATAATGAAGGCTGAACAACAAAGAATTGATGCTCTCAAACTATGGTGTTAGAGAAGACTCTTGGAGAGTCCCTTGGACCACAAGGAGATCAATCCAGTCAATCCTAAAGGAAATCAACCCTGAATATTCATTGGAAGGAATGATGCTGAAGCTGAAGCTCCAATATTTCACCACCTGAAATGGAGAGCTGACTCACTCTGGAAAAGTCCCTGCTGCTGGGAATGGCAGGAGAAGGGGGCAACGGAGGATGAGTTTGTTAGATGACATCATCGTCTCAATGGACATGAGTTTGAGCAAACTCAGGGAGATGATGAAGGACAGGGAAGCCTGGTGTGTTGCAGTTCATGGGCTCTAAAAAAGGTGGACAACAACTGAACAACAAGTCCATGGTCACATCTCTAAGACTATAAATGATGTGAGCTCTTTATTGCAGTGAAATTCTAAGCTAAGGAAGATAAACCAGAGAAATCTCTTACGGTATGAGAGAGCTTAATAATGGTAAATGAGTTTCTATATGACAAAATACAGAAAGAAAGTGGCTTATGGAAGGCTAATCCAGACTTTACTCATGGAATCGTAAACTCAAAGCCAGTAACAACCCAGATGAAGGACTAGGCAAGTATTATACACTCTTGTCTATAGACACTGGTTCACTATACAATCTCAGGGGAAAAAATCAAAAGCTTGTATTTTTAGAAGAATAAAATAATTGCCTGAATATTGCACAAAGTCATAAGGACACATAGAAATGAAACCCAACAACAGAAATCTGAGACCATTGGTGTGGTCTAATTAGATTGGCACTCAAAGATAAAAGTTTTCAACATGCAAAAATGATAGATACTCTAGCATGAGATGGAAATCTTTGAAATGTGAAATAAGAAAATATATAAAATGAAAAAAAGAGTTATTTTACACAACTGGGAAGTAAATTACTATTGTATCCTGAAAGGTAGAAGAAGCTAAAGTGAAAGAAAAAGTCAGTCATGTCCTACTCTTTGCGACCCATGAATGAGCCATGGAGTTCTCCAGCCAAGAATACTGGAGTGGCTAGCCTTTCTCTTCTCCAAGGGATCTTCCCAACTCTATGACTGAACCAAGATCTCCCGCATTGCAGGTAGCTTTCTTATCAACTGAGCCATCTGGGAAGCACTGCAGGCAGCTTTTTTACCATCTGAGCCACCAAGGAAGCCCAGAAGAAGCTAAGACAATGTGAAAACATTCTGAAAACTTTTTGATATCACTGCGGGTAGTGGCTACAATGACATTTTCTCTATGGAAAAATTGGGAGGGACAGATTTTTACTGACAGGTCCTTAATCTCTGGAGTGAGGACAGCCATGAATGACCACCACAGTCTCCTGGGTTCTCATGTATGAACAAAATATTAGGCTGTATATACCATGCTAAATATTTTCTTATCTTATTGGTCTTATTGCTTTGTAAAAGTAACTCTTTTTCTGATAAATTAAAGATGAACAGTCCATGGTCAAAAATCTCTAAAGACTATAAATGATGTGAGCTCTTTATTGCAGTGAAATTCTAAGCTAAGGAAGATAAACCAGAGAAATCTCTTACGGTATGAGAGAGCTTAATAATGGTAAATGAGTTTCTATATGACAAAATACAGAAAGAAAGTGGCTTATGGAAGGCTAATCCAGACTTTACTCATGGAATCGTAAACTCAAAGCCAGTAACAACCCAGATGAAGGACTAGGCAAGTATTATACACTCTTGTCTATAGACACTGGTTCACTATACAATCTCAGGGGAAAAAATCAAAAGCTTGTATTTTTAGAAGAATAAAATAATTGCCTGAATATTGCACAAAGTCATAAGGACACATAGAAATGAAACCCAACAACAGAAATCTGAGACCATTGGTGTGGTCTAATTAGATTGGCACTCAAAGATAAAAGTTTTCAACATGCAAAAATGATAGATACTCTAGCATGAGATGGAAATCTTTGAAATGTGAAATAAGAAAATATATAAAATGAAAAAAAGAGTTATTTTACACAACTGGGAAGTAAATTACTATTGTATCCTGAAAGGTAGAAGAAGCTAAAGTGAAAGAAAAAGTCAGTCATGTCCTACTCTTTGCACCCATGAATGAGCCATGGAGTTCTCCAGCCAAGAATACTGGAGTGGCTAGCCTTTCTCTTCTCCAAGGGATCTTCCCAACTCTATGACTGAACCAAGATCTCCCGCATTGCAGGTAGCTTTCTTATCAACTGAGCCATCTGGGAAGCACTGCAGGCAGCTTTTTTACCATCTGAGCCACCAAGGAAGCCCAGAAGAAGCTAAGACAATGTGAAAACATTCTGAAAACTTTTTGATATCACTGCGGGTAGTGGCTACAATGACATTTTCTCTATGGAAAAATTGGGAGGGACAGATTTTTACTGACAGGTCCTTAATCTCTGGAGTGAGGACAGCCATGAATGACCACCACAGTCTCCTGGGTTCTCATGTATGAACAAAATATTAGGCTGTATATACCATGCTAAATATTTTCTTATCTTATTGGTCTTATTGCTTTGTAAAAGTAACTCTTTTTCTGATAAATTAAAGATGAAAATATCTCCTTATAGTGCCTCAGTACTCCCCTGTCCTTGAGGTATTTGTGCCTGTCTCCTGTCTTGTTTCTCTGGTCCCCATTTCATACTGTCCTTCTCTGTTGGCATCCCACCATGCTTGATTTTCTGTTCCACAGTCTTGTATTCTGGACCTCTTTCTGTCACTCTGTCATTTCTCCTATCCACAATTCCTCTCAGTGCCAGTGTTCTAGACATATTGCATCTTTTCTCTAGTTTTCTTTAACCCTCTTATTTGACGCTTAGGAAATTATTAGTGGGAGAAAAGTTGGGGAAAGTGGACAAGAGAAACCTTTAAGGTGAGGGAAGTGCTTAGAAAATATATGTGATACTTATCATGTCTATAAACAAATTATTGTAAGGACACACCAAAAAATATATTCTATCACTTTCCTCATTCCACGTTGCTCCAAATATGCGGTCAAGGGCTTGTCCACATCCCATTGAATTTATCAGGCTAGACGGATCCTGAATCAAAGAAGAATATTCATGAGGCTCTGAAGAAGTTACTAAAACACTCCTCCTTTTCCTAACTACATGTCTCTGTGAGACTGGATTTTCTTCATATATTTCAACCAAGTATTTCAACACATTGAACTGAATGCAGAAACAAATGAGATTCCAGTTCTTTCATATTAAGCTGGACCTTCAGGAGATATGCAAAAATAGAAAACAATGTTGCTGTTCTTGTTTATTTTGGAAAATAAAATTTTCACAAAAATATTATTTTAAAACACCATGGATTTATTGTGGGTATTTTCAAATAAATAGGCAAAAATTTTTCACGTTCTTAGTTTTGATTGATAACATAGCATATAATGTTAGCCATTACCCACAAAAACAAAATGTCTGAAGTCTTTAGTGATCTTGAATAGTGCAGTTTCTTCATAAATTGTATTGTTATTTTTAAATAACAAAAACAATAGTTTGTTTAGTACAGTTTAGTTTAACATAGTAAGCTATTTTATTAACTGGGCAATACTTTGTATTTTTCAGGTGTGAAAAACATGACTATCATCAGCTACTGAAAAGCCTAGACTATGGTTTGCACTGAAGAGTTTTGAGGTTATCTTTTCGAAAATGTTGTAAATTGATGGCAAAAAAAACCCCAAAAGCCCTCTTGAGGCAAATCTGTCAAAGCCCTGGATAAACTTCGTTAACATAAATGTTTGAGTTCACAACTAACTAAAGGAAACTTCTACTGTCTTCTGAAGTTGGAGAAATTGAAACCCAGTGAGATAATCAGGCATTGGCAATTTGGCAGCATTGGAGGTTTTGCCAGGCTGAGTAATCAAGAGGCTTGGCCTTTAAAGGCCACATGAAGCCCTGGGCACCTGTGAGTCGATAAGTTGGAATGACGATGACTCATGCAACCACGACCCTTGAAGGACATCATCTACTATGAAAGTGTGAACTTCATTAAAATCTCTCCACTTGAAAATGGATATGACAAAGGCACTTTGTATCATCCTTGGTTCTGGGTAAAAAGCCAAACCAAACCAAAACACCTCCCCTGAAACATTGTTTGCATAGGCCTGCTTTAATAATTTTAGGAATTTAAAGCCACACAGTTTTCACAGTCTGGAAAATTAACATGCAAGCATTTTCCCAATTAGCAGATGCAAATTATTAAAATGGAATGGATAAACAGCAAGGTCTTACTGTATAACACCAGCAACTATATTCAATATCTTATGATAAAGCACAATTGTAAGCAATAAAAAAGAATATATATGCATAACTGAATCACTTTGGTGCACACTAGTAATTAACACAATATTGTAAATCAACTATATTTCAAGAAAATAATTTTAAAAAAATGTATTTCCTAATGTGGTAATGGTTAAGCCTGAAAGATGTATACTCAAAAACTTCTCTCTAAAGAGAAAACATCAGACCATCCTTCCAGGATTCCAACAGATAAAGTCAACTGAAGAGTATGAGTTTTTCAATTCAAAGTTACAAAATAAGAGGAAAAGATCCATTATGAGCCAAAAAAAACAAACAGTGGATATATACTCTTAAAACCTTCAGGTAAAAGACATATTAGATATGTCATATAACTTGTTTAAAATTAGAAAAGAGATAGAGGAAACTAAACATACAGGAAGCAAATAAAGTATTTCCAAAAAGACCAAGCATCTGGAATAATACATAAAGAGAAAAGTGAGAAATGAAAAATGTAATGGGCGATTAAAAAAAAAATGTAGAGGCAAGAATTACATTAAAAAAAAAAAACGGATTGAAAAGAGACTAATGAAGTTGAGTATATACTGGAGAAATTATTTAGAGTATAACCTAAGGAAAAATAAGCAGGGAATGGGAAAGAGAAAAAAGTGACTTGAAACATAAAATGAAAACGTCTACTTGCATTACAGAGCGAGAGACTAAAAGAATGGACAAAGCCATTGTTTACAGAATGAAAGAGAAAAGGAGAGACACAGAGAAAAGGTACAAATACAACTATACACTTTAAAGAGAAAGAACTACATATACAGTAGATTTAATAATGATATATTCTTATGCTGGTATATTGCAAATTCACACAAAATGGACAAAGTGCTAGAAAAAATATATGTCACTAGAGTTGTCTCAAGAAAACAGACCAACAAGAGAACAGACCTATTAAAATTAAAGTGAAAGAACAGTTAAAAATCTACAAATTAAACACTGGTCACTTGATTTTACAGTGGAGTTCTTTCAAAAATTACATAACAGGAAATCTTTATTCTATGCACTCTGTTTCATGTAGTAAAAATAAGGGGAAGGGAATTCCCAATTAGTTTTATGAGACTGATAATTTTGATATAAAAATTAGAAAAAAATAATGAAATGATATTATGTTGCCTCATTATAACATAAATACAAAAATTCCTTAGAAAATAGTCAGTTGAATTCAGAAACATATTACTACCTACTTACACAGACACACACACTTGTATATATATTACATATATATATATATATATATATATATATATATATATATATCACGAAAAGCCTGGATTTATCCGTAGAATACAAGGTTGCTGGTAAGATTAGATAATCCATAGATTCACGCATATAGTAACTCCCTGTGATAAAAGCTGCAGGAAGAAAAATTATATAAATATCACAATAGATAAAGACCACATGTTTAATAAAATTCAATATTTTATATATGATAATAAATAAATCTTAGCAAACTAGGAATAGAAGGAAATTTGAATAAGTCAATAAATAGTATCTATCGAATTTTACAGCATATATTTACTGGTGAAAACAGAATTTTTTTATGATCAAGACTAAGACAAGACCATCTGCTTTCAGTGATCATTTTTACATATTTTTCAGAGGTTCTAGTCAATATAATCTAAAAATGAAATTTAAAACAAAGGCATACAGACATTAAAATGGAGAAACTAAATTGTTCTCTTCAGACATTATGCGTTCTACATTTTAAATGTTACATGCATATTAAAAACTCACTAAGATAACAAGAAAACTTAGCAAAGTTATTTAATAAAAATCAAGATAAAAATGTAATTGCAAGTTTCCAATAGTGATGTAATTGCTTGTACTGGACTAACCCTTCTGCTGAAAACAATTATAAATTCTACGGGGAAAATTTAAACTATCTTTTGAACAGAGATTAAGAAAAAACAGGGCTTCCCTGGTGGTACAATGGGTAGAGTCCGCCTTGCAGTGCAAGGGGCACCGGTCCAATCCCTGGCCCAGGAAGATCCCACGTGCTGCGGAGAGTCTGGACGGTGGACTGGTGTGTCCAATTATGAGCCAGCGCTCGCGAGCGCATGCGTCCAGAGCCGGTGCTCTGCAAGAAGAGACACCAGTACAATGGGAGGCCCACACATACCAAATAATAAAGATGGATGAAAATAATAAATAGCTAAGAAAGAGCTGGTGGCATGTTTTAAAAAAAGAAAAAAACAACAACAGAAAAATTTGGAGCAATCTCAAATTTTGAAGGAACAAAATTAGCATTTAGGGGCAAATTAGCATTTAGATGACTTTCTGCCTGAGGGAACCCCCTTAAAGGTCTCTGTGGAGCGGCTGCTGTGCGGTATCTGATCGCTCAGTCCTGTCTGACTCTTTGCGACCTCTTGGACTGTAACCTGCCAGACTCTTCTGTCCATTGGGATTCTCCAGGCAAAAATACTGGAATGGGTTTCACTGCCCTCCAGGGGATCTTCCCGACCCAGGGATTGAACCCTTGTTTCCTGTCACTGCTGCACTGCAGGCGGATTCTTTACCCCTGAGCCACCACTGGGGAAGCTCAGAATTCCCTTAGGGTATCATGCAAAAGCACCGTTCTTTCCCAGTTTCTATATCCTTAGAGAGAAGCAGAACTTCACGGCCCTGGCCCCATTCTTTAGCAAAATCTTACTCACCGTCCAGCAAGGCTAGCCACTACTTGAGACTAGATTTCAGGGGCTAACTTATAAGTTTTAATATCGCATTTCTCACCCTGTCCACAGTTACTGCACCGAAGTGAAGCGTCCTCAGTGCGGCCCTTCAGACAGCAGAAGTGGGAGGGCTTGCGTCTGGCTCGGGGAACTTTGGGCGTGCACTTTCCGGCTTCCGCTTCTTGGAAGTCCCACCCCGAACTGCATTATGGGAGCTTTGTTTAGATACTGTATGTTTCAAGGTGTATTTAAACAGTGCTTCCAGGATAGATTGTAGTGCCGGAGGGGACTGTGAGGGCTTGTTATGTCCCTTTCTCCCCCACCTGCTCTCCAAGGTGCAGCCGCCTTGAGCAGAAGGCTGTATTTTCTTTTTAAGTTATTTAAGTAGGGTTCATTCATGTTCATGTCTATTAAGCATTTTGTTGCAAACATGTCAAATTTTACCCATTCTGGATAAAGAATATGTGTGAGAGAAATAAAGACAGACGAATCTTCCCAACCCAGGCATCGGACCTGAATCTCTTGTGTCTCCTGTATTGGCAGGCGGATACTTTACCACCTGGGAAACCAAAGGAATACTACTCAGCCATAAAAGTTATATAGTGCCTCTTGTAGATGTATGGATGGAGCAAGAGGCTGTCATACTGAGTAAAGTAAGCCAGACAGCAAAATATAAATACTATATGAAATTACTTATACGTAGAACCTAAAATATGACCCAAATGAACTTATGTAGGAAACCAACTCACAGAGAACTGACTCGTGGTTGCCAAGAGGTGGGATTGAGGGAGGGATGGACCAGGAGTTTGGAATTAGCAGATGCAAACTTTTATATTTAGAATAGATAAATAACAAGGTCCTCCTGTACAGCACATTCAATACCCTGTAATAAATCATACTGGAAAAGAATATGAAAAAAATACTTTTACGTAAAGCAGAATCACTTTGCTGTGCAGCAGAAATTAACACAATATTAAAATTGCCTTTACTACACAAAAATAAATTTTAAAAAGGTCTTGTCCATTTTGCATTTAGTAGATATTTGGGTTGCTTTATTGGCTAATATAAAATAAAACAGCCAAGAATATATTTGAAAACGCCTTTAGTACATTCTGTTGAGTAAAATAAGACATTCCTGGTCTTCAGGAATATGTACATTCAAAGTTAAGAGATAATGCTAAATTCTTTTCCAAAGTCCTTATGCCAATCCTTTTCCAATCATATATAATAAATCCAGTTATCCCACATCTCTCCATGATAAGACTTCATTATGCTTTATAAATTTGAACCATTCTGGTGAGCATACTGGAATCTCATAATTACAGTTTGAATTTCCCTAATGATTAATGCAGTGCATATTTTCATAAATGCAATGACCACTTGGTGGTTCTAAACCTTTAAAGTGCCAGTCAGCATTCTGTTCATTTGTCTTTATTTTTCTTACAGTCATATTTGTTAGCAAATATCTTCTTCCACTCCCTGTGACTCTGTCTTAAAGGCATCTGTTTATGAACAGCATTTTAAAGTAATGCTACTTATCAACATTTTTTTTGTATCCTGCCTTTTAAAATGTTTTTGTATAGTCAAAATCCTCAAGCAATTTTCCCTCTTAAGAATGTTTCAGCTATTTTTGGTCCTTTGCTTTGCTGTATAAATTTTAGACTCAATTTGTTAGATTATATTTCAGTATCTTTTTGAATTTTTAATTAGCTAATTTTAAGAGTTTTCTTCCTTTTAATGTTCAGGAAGTTACTATGCTGCTTCCACATGTGATATTGTTTGCATCTATACTGTTCTGTGTCTCTTGTGATTTTTTAATATGTGGCTATAGATGTTTTGATCGATGGATTGGGAAGACTCCATGGAGAAGAGAAAAGCTACCCACTCTAGTATTCTTGCCTGGAGAATTCCATGGCTCATCCATGGGTCATAAAGAGCTGGACATAACTGAGCGACTTCACTTTCCCTTTCATAGAGGTTTCACCAATTTTGCCAAGATTTCAGCCTCTGTCTCTTCAAATAGTCTTTCCCTATTTTGTCTCTTCTCTGTACGGAGCATCAGTTGGATATATATTATAACTTTTTACTGTGTTTCCATGTCTCTTTTCTGTGTCTCTCCGTATTTTTTCTCTGTGCTTCAGTTTATCAATCTGCCTTTCATCCACGCTAATCAGCTTTAAACTCATCTACTGAGCCCTCAAATTTGATTATTGTATACTTTATTTCTAAATTTTTCTTAGATTTCCTTTTATGAATTTTAATTTCCTATTAAAGTTCTTATCTTCTATTTTCCTACATATTTTAATCACAGTTATTTTAGAATCCCTGTATTTCCTGTGTGTTTGTTTCTACTATTGTTTTAATCTTTGGTTTCTGTTCATGGTATAAATTTTATTTTTATACAGCATTTTAATTCACTTTATCATATATTTATTGAATGCAGGATATTTTGTATGAAAATTTCTAGAAATAATTTAAGGACCCGAATGATATCTTTATAAAGGATTTAATTTTGCTTCTTTAAGATAAGAAATATGGGACAGGTTACCTTTATACAATCTAGATTTAAATCAAATTGAAGCTGGGCTTCAGTTTCGTAAATTCTGTCCTATTAGTATTGGCAATCACTCATAAAGCACACCCAGTCACTCATCCAATTAAAAGCCACAGTTTCTACCAAGGCTGCTTCTCCTGGGAGACCTTCACACTCTATATATTTTTCTCTTTTCCTCTCTCCACCTGGAAACTATGAGACTGCCTAAAGCTTTGAGTAGTTTCTTGACTGCTTAGTCACCTTCCACCTGGCTTACCCTCCACTCTGCTTCTATAATACTCACCTTCATGGAATCTGGATAGATGTTTAATATTTGGCAAAAATTCCACGCCACATATTGGGCTAATTTCATGTACTCTCTTCTTTCCTCAGATCTGTTAGCTTGTTAGGCTCTCATGGCTTTTTGGTTGCTCCCCAGTTTTTATATTTTTGTTTTGCCTGAGAAATTTATTATAGTAATAAGAACTTACACAACTGTAGGAGAAACTGGGAAACAAAGCTCCAAAGGAAGAAACCAGAGAATCTGAGACAAGTCACTAACTTGCTCCCCTGAGGCCAGGTGCTTTCATTGGCTAAAGTGAGAACACAAAGAGATGTTTACATATTCTAGATCTGGTGTGGAGCTTAGGGTTATGACTGGTCCTCTGGGATAGCCATCACGAAGAGGAGCTAAGTATAGTGGGAAAAAGAAAGAACAAGGTAGAAACAGATATCTCTGCACCTCCTTCTCATCATATATAATCATAATCAGCTTCAAAGCAAAACACCAGATCCTTCACTTCTACCTCCCAAATCTCATACAAATTTTGGTTTGGCCAACTATAAACTGGAATCATACAGAGAGAGGAATTCTGGGAAACATAGGTCTGAACTAGCCAAGTTGACACAGTACAAAATCACTGAAGACATGAAAAAAATGTACCCACAAAGAACATAACCAGTAAACATACTGAAGGAGCTAAACTTCACATTTATTCAGAAAGATGCCACTTGAAAACACAATGAGATACAGTTTCACATGCATCTCATTGGGTAAAATTAAAAGTGTTAATGAAGATCATATAATCCTGGCAGAGTGTAAATTGGTTCAATCACATTAATAAGCTATTTGGAATATGAAATAAAACTGAAGATGTACCTCCCTTTTAACCCAGTGACTTTACTATTATATATACTATTCACATAACTACACAGAGAGAAGCTTAACCAAAATGTTTACAGTAGCATTGGCTCTAACAAGAAAAGAAAGGACAATTGAATGTCTGTTAGTGGAATTCTAATAGATAAATATCAGTTTGTTCATATGACAAAAAGAGTGTAAGTCGTCCAAGTATAATAATTAAAACTAAATGTATGAATATGAGTGCATCTTAAAACAATATTGAAAAAGCAAACTGCTAAACAATATATAGACTATAATAGCATTTCTTTATGCTTTTAAATATGCAAAATAACACTGGTACATATATTTATGGAATTCATACATATGTAGTAGAAATATAAAACACTCTAAAGAGTAAGATAAATTCAGAAGAATGCAGTAAGGGAGAGTTCATGGGAGACTTCAATTTTATTTGTAATGATTTATTTCTTATGCTTGGTGTTGACTATATGGATGCTTATTTTATTCCCTCAATACTTATTTTCTTTTCAAATTTATTTCTTAATCGTTGAAAAAAACTTGACCTTGCTAAGTATATATTGCATTCACCTACCTATGAAAATTTTCAGTTATTCTTACCTACTCACTCCACAGGTCAGAGCAACAGGAACTTAACAATAAATTCTAATGTCTGTGTTCTTCAAAATTCAATATCTACCTCCAAATCTCATAAGCAAAACACCAGATCCTTCACTTCTACCTCCCAAATCTCATACAAATTTTGGTTTGGCCAACTATAAACTGGAATCATACAGAGAGAGGAATTCTGGGAAACATAGGTCTGAACTAGCCAAGTTGACACAGTACAAAATCACTGAAGACATGAAAAAAATGTACCCACAAAGAACATAACCAGTAAACATACTGAAGGAGCTAAACTTCACATTTATTCAGAAAGATGCCACTTGAAAACACAATGAGATACAGTTTCACATGCATCTCATTGGGTAAAATTAAAAGTGTTAATGAAGATCATATAATCCTGGCAGAGTGTAAATTGGTTCAATCACATTAATAAGCTATTTGGAATATGAAATAAAACTGAAGATGTACCTCCCTTTTAACCCAGTGACTTTACTATTATATATACTATTCACATAACTACACAGAGAGAAGCTTAACCAAAATGTTTACAGTAGCATTGGCTCTAACAAGAAAAGAAAGGACAATTGAATGTCTGTTAGTGGAATTCTAATAGATAAATATCAGTTTGTTCATATGACAAAAAGAGTGTAAGTCGTCCAAGTATAATAATTAAAACTAAATGTATGAATATGAGTGCATCTTAAAACAATATTGAAAAAGCAAACTGCTAAACAATATATAGACTATAATAGCATTTCTTTATGCTTTTAAATATGCAAAATAACACTGGTACATATATTTATGGAATTCATACATATGTAGTAGAAATATAAAACACTCTAAAGAGTAAGATAAATTCAGAAGAATGCAGTAAGGGAGAGTTCATGGGAGACTTCAATTTTATTTGTAATGATTTATTTCTTATGCTTGGTGTTGACTATATGGATGCTTATTTTATTCCCTCAATACTTATTTTCTTTTCAAATTTATTTCTTAATCGTTGAAAAAAAAACTTGACCTTGCTAAGTATATATTGCATTCACCTACCTATGAAAATTTTCAGTTATTCTTACCTACTCACTCCACAGGTCAGAGCAACAGGAACTTAACAATAAATTCTAATGTCTGTGTTCTTCAAAATTCAAATGCTGTAATCCTAAGGCTCAGCATGATGACATTAGAAAGCAGAGCATTTAGAGGTGATTAGGTCATGAGGGTGGAGCCTTTACAAGATGACACAGTAGAGCTTGCTCTCTCCCTTTGTTCTCTATCGCATGAGGATATAACAAGACAACCATTTACAAACCAGGAAACAGGCCCTCACCAGACGCTGAATCTGCTATGCCTTAAACTTGGACTTTCCAGCCTCCAGAACTGTGAGAAATTAAATTGTTAAATTGTTGTTTAAGCCACCCAGTCTACAGTATTCTTGTTGGAACCAAGGCAAAAATGAATTCTCCTCAAGAGTGAAACTATTTGTTCCTGCAGTCATTCATTTATATGAAATTGATGAACATCTCCTATGTGCTAGCAATGTAGGAAGTGCTAGAAATAAAGAAATATTTATTTAGTCTTTGAGTACTTCATGGGAAAGATATACAGCTACAATCATTATCTGGAGTAGGAAATGGCAACCCATTGTAGTGTTCTTACCTGGAGAATCCCATGAACAAAGGAGCCTGGCAGGCTATAGTCCATGGGGTCACAAAGAGTGAACACACACAATCATTGTGGAAAAGATTCTATCTTCTGTGATTTGATGATATAGGCGATCCTCCCTATTTTTAGATGAGGTGCTGAGGAAAGAGGTCTCATCTGGAAATGGGGAACTTTGTTTCCAGGTTGTACATCTTTTACACACTGTCTACTCTCAGTTGTCTTCTTATGAAGAGGAGAATTTTACTGTCCAGTCTACAGAATACTATGAGAATTTAATTACAAAATTCAGGTAAAGTGACTAGTGAGTTATCAATAAAAATTAGATTTTTTAAAAAAGGTAATAAGTAGACAATATATTTCAGTGGTTAGGAGCTTGGATTCTTGAGTTGAACAGATTAGTTCTGAATACCAGCTTTGCCATTTACTATCTGTATGTCCTCAGGATATATCTTAACCTTTTATCCTCATTTATAAGGTGAGAATTACGACTGTTCCTTTTTGGTTTGCTGAGATGGTAAAATCATAAAATGCATGTAAAGTACTTATTAAAGAGCTAACCTATTTTCCAGTGCCTAATAAATGCGAGCTTTTTTTTTTTTAAGAAGATTTTTTTTTTTTTTTAAGATTTATTTATTTATTTATTTATTTAGGGCAGGGGTCGGGTTGGGGAGGGAGGGGAGCGGGCGGGCCACTTCTATTGGTCTTTCATTTCTCCATTTTCATCTGTCTTTGTTCTTTAGCTCCTGTGGGCCTCCCATCGCGGTGACGTCTGTCGTTGCAGAGTGCTGGCTCTGGGCGCATGCACTCCAGAGCTCCGGCTCGGTAGTTGGACACATCGGTCCAGCCACTCTGCGGCACGTGGGATCTTCCCAGGTCAGGAATCGAAGTGGCGCCCCTTGCACAGCCAGGCGGTGTCCTTACCCGCTGGACCTCCAGGGGAAGCCCAATGCGAGCTATTTTAAAAGAAGGGCTTGAAGGTACCACCAAAGCCCTAATAAGCATGTCAGACAGTACTCACATGTGTTATATGACAGAACAAAGTTGGTCAGAAGTCTTAGAGGTAGGGCCTAAGACATGGATTCTTGTGCCAGTCATTTATTGAGGAAGTTCTCTTAGGAGAGGAGGGTGAGGGAATACAGGATAAGGGGATGGAACAAATTAACCAAGAACGTTGTCCTAGCTAGTTAAACACTAGCTTCTGTCTGATCCCTTGGGGAACATTTCAAAGCACAAATTGCACCACAGAGTTAGTCCCACGTTATGGCAAGTGGACCAGCCGCTGCACTGCTATGTCACTCTGTCCTTCTTGAGGGATGGAAGGGGCGAGTCCGCCCTCTAGGAAAGGAGTTCCCTAATGGCTGAGAGCAACTCTCTGGAAAAGTGACAGTGGTGAACTGTTATTAGTCAACAATCCAGTAAGAGGATGATGGACATAAATAGATAAAGACAACCCTAGTGCAACACCAACAGCATGCACTACCCAGAAGGGGAAGATATATGCTCAAAGTCTAGATGTAGTATTGCTAATGAAATTGACTGTTTAATTTAGCTTCCTGGAAGTCAAAATAGGGTTTTAAAGTTTTTCTTAATTTACACAATATCTCCTGTTTGGCCCTCTGGAGCCATTCTGCATCCTTCTTGATTTGGGCTGTATCTCCTGGAAACTCAAGTGTATGAACTGCATCAAATGTCCTTTTGATATTTGGCTTTTGATGAGTCAGACCAAAGGGATCATTGGAAAGAAAAAATGAGCCAGAAGAACTCCATGCCTATGAAGTTTATGCGAGCTGGCTGTGTGTACACTCTGAAGGTCACAGAACCCTCAGGGATCCCACTCTCTCAGGGTTTGTGGGTTTTTTTTTTTTTTTTTTTTTTTTTTGTCATTTTAGGTGGAAGAGTGGTAACAATGCTTGCTTTGCTATCTCTACAGTAAAACACACATACTGCCTACACCACTGGAAAGAGTCTCTGGAAATTCCTGGTGGTCCCATGGTTAGGATTCTGCTCTAATTGCTGAGGGGGAAAAAATAAGCTTCCTTACCAAAGTTTCTTCAAAGTAATCAAATTAAGTTTGCTGCCTGTTTCCTGATGAATATAGGTGGCATATCATTTAATCACAAATGTTAATATTTTCCTTACACTAAATGCTAAACACAATTATTACATGAACAAATTCTGACTTAAAATACATTGGATATGATGGACTATGTGAAATGTTCCTCATGTGGACATTTTCCTAGAGACTTCTCATAGTATTGAATTAAAACTGAATTGTGTTGATAGAAAATCTAATCAGTTTGTCAATATTTCCTCTTAGTGATGTGTATTAATATTTACTTGTGTATTACCCAACATACTATTTATGCATTATCCAATACATTCTGTATATCACTTTTTTAACTTTTATTTATTTATTTTTGGCTGTGATGGGTCTTTGTTGATGTGTGGGTTTAGCTGCTCTGCAACATGTGGGATCTTCCCGGATCAGGGATCGAACCCATGTCTCCTGCATTGGCAGACGGGCTCTTATCCACTGAGCCACAAGGGAAGCCCTGTATATCACTTTAATGTGTACATTCATAGGTAAAAGAGAAAAGGGAAGGAAATGGATATTCTGGAGCGTATACACCATGGAAAGCACAATGAGAGATGATTCATGCTTCAGAAAAATCTTCCAAATACCATGGTAGTTAGTACTGTTCACATTTTTCAGATTAAGAAATTGAGACTCATAAATGTTAAGGAGCCTGCCTAAGGTCATGTATCTGAAGGCTATATATCCAAGGACATAGCTAGCAAATGTTAGTCTGACTTCATATCAGATTATGCATATATTATAGTCATTATGCGAAGCTGAGTTTGTGTGTAAAAAAAACTCTGAAGGCTGTGTGTACACTCTGAAGGTCACAGAACCCTCAGGGATCCCACTCTCTCAGGGTTTGTGGGTTTTTTTTTTTTTTTTTTTTTTTTTTTGTCATTTTAGGTGGAAGAGTGGTAACAATGCTTGCTTTGCTATCTCTACAGTAAAACACACATACTGCCTACACCACTGGAAAGAGTCTCTGGAAATTCCTGGTGGTCCCATGGTTAGGATTCTGCTCTAATTGCTGAGGGGGAAAAAATAAGCTTCCTTACCAAAGTTTCTTCAAAGTAATCAAATTAAGTTTGCTGCCTGTTTCCTGATGAATATAGGTGGCATATCATTTAATCACAAATGTTAATATTTTCCTTACACTAAATGCTAAACACAATTATTACATGAACAAATTCTGACTTAAAATACATTGGATATGATGGACTATGTGAAATGTTCCTCATGTGGACATTTTCCTAGAGACTTCTCATAGTATTGAATTAAAACTGAATTGTGTTGATAGAAAATCTAATCAGTTTGTCAATATTTCCTCTTAGTGATGTGTATTAATATTTACTTGTGTATTACCCAACATACTATTTATGCATTATCCAATACATTCTGTATATCACTTTTTTTTTAACTTTTATTTATTTATTTTTGGCTGTGATGGGTCTTTGTTGATGTGTGGGTTTAGCTGCTCTGCAACATGTGGGATCTTCCCGGATCAGGGATCGAACCCATGTCTCCTGCATTGGCAGACGGGCTCTTATCCACTGAGCCACAAGGGAAGCCCTGTATATCACTTTAATGTGTACATTCATAGGTAAAAGAGAAAAGGGAAGGAAATGGATATTCTGGAGCGTATACACCATGGAAAGCACAATGAGAGATGATTCATGCTTCAGAAAAATCTTCCAAATACCATGGTAGTTAGTACTGTTCACATTTTTCAGATTAAGAAATTGAGACTCATAAATGTTAAGGAGCCTGCCTAAGGTCATGTATCTGAAGGCTATATATCCAAGGACATAGCTAGCAAATGTTAGTCTGACTTCATATCAGATTGATCAGCTGCATATATTATAGTCACTAGACAGGAAACAAAGATCTGAACTTCACTGTCTGGCTTTACTGTCAAAGCCTAAGCTTATGCCATACCTCCATCACCTGCAACCTGTAGAACTCTGGAGCAAGATACTGAACCATCTGAGACTGGGTTTCCTTATTTCTAAAATATAAAGCTGGAGATGTTGTTGGTGCTCTCCCAGATTCTTTTGATCATCCAGAGCACCCAGTCTCCTTCTGCTATTGGTATTGATTGACAATGACCCCCTTCTCCAGAGAACTGCTCCCAGAATACTGGTCAAACAGGAACCTCCGCGGGTCCCAGGAGATCTTGACCAATGCCTGATAGGTACAAAAGGCCAACTTCTGGCAATAACGGGGTCCAACCCCATGGTGCAGTTTATACTCAATGCTTTTCAGTGGAAATAGTCTGAAGCTCATGACCTGAAGCTCAGCTGAAGCCTCCTTTTTGCTTAGTTTTTATTTCCCATCCTGTCCTGCTTCCCTCCTGCCCTCTTCTCCTGAGGACACTTTTTCAACTTTTAGAGGACCTCAGACAAAAAATATCCTATAAAATGGTATAAGAACTACGTGAAAGAAATGTATAGAAACTATTTTAACTGTAGAGCACTATAAAAGTTTGATATGAATATTATGCAGAATTATAAAATAAGTCAAACATCTTATTTTTATGCCTTTCCCTGGGGTATTAAAAACTATCACCTTTCAGATTTAGTATACATGCATTCTGTCTTCTCTCACACATATCAAAACAAAAAGTTAACCGACACTTTAATTCCTTAGTCTTTGGCTAATCAAAATGTTGCAGTCTTAAGGTCAGGAGGCATTCAAGAATATGAAAAGAAAAAATGGATTTAATAAACTCCTCTTGGTCGTAGTGGTTTAGTCCAGGTGAATATATTTTGCTAATCTAGAAGCGTTCAATGTTTTTGTTCAAGTGCCTCCTAAAATATCTTTTTAAATTATATTTTCAGTTGTTAGCTAAAGTTTTATATTTAAGGCTTAATAGTTAAACATAATTATAAGTGTCAGCAAATTTTATATTACATTTGTATGTTATATATTTTTCATCAAAACATTAGAGCAACAAATTAAATGTATTTAATTTAGAAGAAAAATATCTGCCAAAGGATTAATTGGCAAAGCCATTTCTTAACTGTGAAGTTAATCATCTAAATTTGGCTTTTCTGTTAGCGGAAAAAATCTGATTTTTTCTATCACAATAAACATATAAATTTGTATCACCACTGTCACTTCACTTCTGAATTCTAAGATACAGAAGTAATACATAGCTTTGGGGAGATAGTTTACGTTACAGGAGTCTAGCCATCAGTCTTTCCTCTCGATAAGAAAGGGCATTTTCTTCTCCAATATTTTTGCTGATGCCTGTCTAGCTTTATCATCTTGTGATTTTTCCCAGGGTCACTTCTCAAATTGTTTCTTTGTTTGGCACCCCAGAAGCTTGTGGGAATAACATTGTGCTAATTTCAGATTAGTGAGGGGAAGACAAAGGGTCTGTAAAGAGAGATGGAAAAGAACTGGAAGGTTATCTGGAGATACTCTAACAGACCAGTTTTAAGAGAGACTTAAGTATGAATTTTGAGGATCTGGAAAATAGACCTCTGAAAATATTCCTAACTGGGTAATCTCTGGAAAACCTTCTTGAATCTCCAGGGCTATGCATGTCACCACCTTTGCTTCTCCATCACCCCACATTTAGTCAGACAGCTAAAGATAAGGGACCTCGGGCTTCCCTGGTAGTCCAGTTTGGGTAAGGACACCACCGTAGATTTGTATACAGGGCTATTTTAACTGTCTATAAAAGTTTGATATGAATATTATGCAGAAAAAAAGCTCACCCAAACATATCAAAACAAAAAGTTAACCGACACTTTAATTCCTTAGTCTTTGGCTAATCAAAATGTTGCAGTCTTAAGGTCAGGAGGCATTCAAGAATATGAAAAGAAAAAATGGATTTAATAAACTCCTCTTGGTCGTAGTGGTTTAGTCCAGGTGAATATATTTTGCTAATCTAGAAGCGTTCAATGTTTTTGTTCAAGTGCCTCCTAAAATATCTTTTTAAATTATATTTTCAGTTGTTAGCTAAAGTTTTATATTTAAGGCTTAATAGTTAAACATAATTATAAGTGTCAGCAAATTTTATATTACATTTGTATGTTATATATTTTTCATCAAAACATTAGAGCAACAAATTAAATGTATTTAATTTAGAAGAAAAATATCTGCCAAAGGATTAATTGGCAAAGCCATTTCTTAACTGTGAAGTTAATCATCTAAATTTGGCTTTTCTGTTAGCGGAAAAAATCTGATTTTTTCTATCACAATAAACATATAAATTTGTATCACCACTGTCACTTCACTTCTGAATTCTAAGATACAGAAGTAATACATAGCTTTGGGGAGATAGTTTACGTTACAGGAGTCTAGCCATCAGTCTTTCCTCTCGATAAGAAAGGGCATTTTCTTCTCCAATATTTTTGCTGATGCCTGTCTAGCTTTATCATCTTGTGATTTTTCCCAGGGTCACTTCTCAAATTGTTTCTTTGTTTGGCACCCCAGAAGCTTGTGGGAATAACATTGTGCTAATTTCAGATTAGTGAGGGGAAGACAAAGGGTCTGTAAAGAGAGATGGAAAAGAACTGGAAGGTTATCCGGAGATACTCTAACAGACCAGTTTTAAGAGAGACTTAAGTATGAATTTTGAGGATCTGGAAAATAGACCTCTGAAAATATTCCTAACTGGGTAATCTCTGGAAAACCTTCTTGAATCTCCAGGGCTATGCATGTCACCACCTTTGCTTCTCCATCACCCCACATTTAGTCAGACAGCTAAAGATAAGGGACCTCGGGCTTCCCTGGTAGTCCAGTGGGTAAGGACACCACCTTGCAGTGTAAGGGGCACCGGTTTGATCCCTGGCCTGGGAAGATTCCACGTGCCGTGGAGCGGCTGGACCGATGTGTCCAACTACCGAGCCAGAGCTCTGGAGCGCATGCGCCCAGAGCCGGTGCTCTGCAGCAAGAGAGACCACTGCAATGGGAGACCCGTGCAGGCCAAAGAACAAAGATGAATAAATGAAAGATCAATAGAAGTGGCCAAAAAAAAAAAAAGATAAGGGACCTCTGCTGGACTCTATCCAGGATTCCTCTCAAGGGGAGTCCATAGCTGAGAAAATGTGTTACTGTTTGTTTCCTCTTGTTATTTATCATTTTCTTTGGTTGCATGTAACTGAAGTTCTACCCAACCTCAGTACAAACAGACATGAATCACAGAATACACTGGGGTCTCATGGAGCCCAAGACCCATAGAACAGCAGGACTTCAGGAACATAGTGGAATCAGGAAATGGAATAGCACCTTTTCTTCTGTCTTTCATCTCTGCTGTTTTCTGCATGTTTGATTCATATTTTTTCTCTCTTTCTAGAAAAACTGTTTCGCTACTTTTTCTGATCTATAGGGTAGAATAACATGGCTGCTAAAAAAATACCATAGTATAAATTTCACCTGTCTTCCAGAGAAAGACTGATTCTAATTCTCCAAAAAAAGGAAACTTGGCATCATATATTCAACCTTGATCCATGAAACTATGCCCCGTTTCATGTTACTATCAGGTTTGAAATGAGGCTTCTGAACATTTGCTTTTAACTTTTTTTTGTGCTTAATTTTTTCCGGGATTAATTTTTGGAGGGGAAAGACAAGGGGGGGTCTGTAAAGAGAGATGGAAAAGAACTGGAAGGTTATCTGGAGATACTCTAACAGACCAGTTTTAAGAGAGACTTAAGTATGAATTTTGAGGATCTGGAAAATAGACCTCTGAAAATATTCCTAACTGGGTAATCTCTGGAAAACCTTCTTGAATCTCCAGGGCTATGCATGTCACCACCTTTGCTTCTCCATCACCCCACATTTAGTCAGACAGCTAAAGATAAGGGACCTCGGGCTTCCCTGGTAGTCCAGTGGGTAAGGACACCACCTTGCAGTGTAAGGGGCACCGGTTTGATCCCTGGCCTGGGAAGATTCCACGTGCCGTGGAGCGGCTGGACCGATGTGTCCAACTACCGAGCCAGAGCTCTGGAGCGCATGCGCCCAGGGCCGGTGCTCTGCAGCAAGAGAGACCACTGCAATGGGAGACCCGTGCAGGCCAAAGAACAAAGATGAATAAATGAAAGATCAATAGAAGTGGCCAAAAAAAAAAAAAAGATAAGGGACCTCTGCTGGACTCTATCCAGGATTCCTCTCAAGGGGAGTCCATAGCTGAGAAAATGTGTTACTGTTTGTTTCCTCTTGTTATTTATCATTTTCTTTGGTTGCATGTAACTGAAGTTCTACCCAACCTCAGTACAAACAGACATGAATCACAGAATACACTGGGGTCTCATGGAGCCCAAGACCCATAGAACAGCAGGACTTCAGGAACATAGTGGAATCAGGAAATGGAATAGCACCTTTTCTTCTGTCTTTCATCTCTGCTGTTTTCTGCATGTTTGATTCATATTTTTTCTCTCTTTCTAGAAAAACTGTTTCGCTACTTTTTCTGATCTATAGGGTAGAATAACATGGCTGCTAAAAAAATACCATAGTATAAATTTCACCTGTCTTCCAGAGAAAGACTGATTCTAATTCTCCAAAAAAAGGAAACTTGGCATCATATATTCAACCTTGATCCATGAAACTATGCCCCCGTTATTCATGTAAAATCACAGGGTTGAATCAGGTTTGAAATGAGGCTTCTGAACAGATCAAACATTCACCATACACTCAAATCCCTTCTAAGGTTGGACAGAGGATCTAGCCATAAACATTTAGGACAAGTCCCAGCTCTGAGTTGAACCAATGTAACTCCTCGCTTAGGAATAGTTTCACGTTAGTCTACATGTAAAGTGACTAAATGCTATATTCTGAAACTTAAGAGCTTCATACAATTTAAGGGACACTATTTGAGGACTGCAAATGGGACAGGAGTGAGATCATCTGCCCACAAAATCATATCATATTTACTCCTGAGATGGTGAGTCCACTATGGAGGTTGACCTGCATGCCTGCATGCGAAGTTGTTTCAGTTATGGCTGATTCTTTGCAACACTATGGACGGTAGCCCACCAGGCTCCTCTTTCCAGAGGATTCTCCAGATAAGAATACTGGAATGGGTTGCCATGCCCTCCTGCAGGTGGAGATGGGAGGAGACTCATTTGAAATATGAGAAATGGTGTAATTAAAAAAAAAACTGCTTACCCTCTGTGAAATATGTGGTTCTTTTCCTCGCACCATTCTTCTATCCTAGTGGTTTTCAATCCTGAGTAGCAGATGTTCTCAGTGTCCATCTGTGTCCTCTCCAAACCTTTGCAATTTTTATATACAACAGCTGCCAGTGTCCTTTCACCTGCATCTCTGTCAGAGCGATGTCCTCAAACTTCCCTAGCCTTTGCTTCGGTGTAAAGAGAGCAGAAACGGCCCAGAAATTTATGCCTCCACCACTGGCTACTGGATAAAATACTTCTAGAAGTGTGACTTATAAGTGTTCAGAGGTCACCTGTAGGATTGAGCCAACGTTATCATCTGGGTGTTGACGTATCACCAGACTCTTGCCTGGCTTCCTTCCCTTCCCTGTTGCTTGCCATACTTCTCTGTACTTTTTCTGTGGTTTTAACAAATCACTGTTATTTAAATCTTCTTCTTAAAGTCTACATGTGGGGACCCCAATCTTAGATATTGAGCATTCATTAGAATTACCTGGGAAGTTGGTATATTTGGAAGAGTAGAAATTCTTCATCCAGGCCATGAGTAAAACAGACAAAATGATTTTTCACCCTAGAGAATTAAAAAAACTTTTTACTTTTTAATAAGTATATAATGTGGTCCTATGAAATGTGCATTGTGTGTGTGTACATGTACATATATGAGAAAAAGATATCGGCAGAGAAATGGAGATTTATTGATGCATAAAGAGACATTCCTTCATGTTATTTAAAATAACTTCTGGTCTTGAATTAGAAAAAATACATATTGTAGGTATCAGTCAGGATTTGAAAGAGAACCAAGAGGAGATACATATATATGTATCTTTATATGTGTGTCTATATGAAGAGGTTTGTTTAAAGACCTAGCTCACCCAATTGCAAGCTGATGATTCTGAAATCTGGAGGGCAGACTGGTTGGTTTGAAACAGACAGAAGTTGATCACTGCAGTAGTGGAGTAGAATTCTTCTCCAGAAAACCTCAGATTTTACTCTTAAGGCCTTCAACTATTAATACTTGGACGAAGCCCATCCACATTATTAATGCTAATTTCCTTACTTCAAGTCAATTGGTTGTAGATGTTACCGCATCTACAAAATACATTCACGGCACAACCTAGACTAGTTAAATAACTGGGTATTGTAGCCTAGTTAGGCTGACACAAAAAACTACTTTTCATACTGCATGACTAATAAAGTAAGGAGGAAAAAAAACAGTTTTGTTGTGTCAAATTAGCGCTGAAACATGGCATTCTGCGAAACTGCTTGGCATTTATACAGTATTAAACTGATCATATTAACTTCATATAAATGGCAATAACTCACAAAAATAAACTCTTTATATGCTGTATATCTACATATAGATACAGTCATATTTCTAAATAATCTGTTAGCATTTTTTTAAAGTGGAAAAGAAGTTAATGCTTCTAGTTGCAGCTAAGACACATTATTAGGACATTTCTTTCCAGTCCAGTTTGTATGATATTAACAACTATCAATGATTGCCCAACAGTACCCATCATACCACAAAGGCATTAGTGTTGAGAGTGAGGGAGAAACCAAGCCTTGGCCTAAGAGGAAGCTAGCAAGATTACAAGAAGGAGTAGTGATACCAGGACTGGTGTAGGACCGCAGGCCCTAGGCAACATGTAGTGAGATCAAAATCAGGCCAAGTGGAGTATAACCACTGACCCAGGCCAGCAGAGGCCATGCAGCAGACTAGCAAAAGTTCCACAAGAGAAGCAGATCAGCAGCCCACAAGTATGCAGGGGTATGTTGGCATGTAAAATGCAATTAAACTGCATGTTCTAGTCACTGCCTATCATATGGTGGCATAGAAGTCACACCTGGGTTAGACGAATTATTTAGAACTCCTGATTGGCATTTGTTACCCTTTACACCTATTTGGTCTCCTTTTACTTTTGAACATGTGACGGGTCCACATACCTGTGCCCACCTTGAAATTATGTGTGGCCACAAGCGGAGTTTGGGTCAGTGAAACATGAGTGTAGTCATTCGTGAGTGTCACTTCGGGACAGAGGCCCTCCATTACTGGAGTTCAGCTCTCCAGGGTTCTCCTCTCCTGCTGGGTGACTGTGAAATACCGATGGGTATGGGTGTTTCTGATTGCCTGATTGAAGCAGGCTGGAATACTGAGCCAGCACACAGGAAAGGACTTCCCTGAGCATCGCCCAAGCCTGCAGAGGACTTCAAACTGTGTTAAGCTACTGAGCTCTTTCCATTTCACTGCAGCATAGCTTATAACCTGCCTGAATGTGATGTGGAAAGAGTCATAGAGCACACTCAATTAAATAGCTCCAAACTTACCAAGACTCTCGAGGCAGTCAATCTCTGTCTCTCTCTCTCTCTGTCCTGTTTAAACTGTTTTGCTCTGCTTTATTCTGGGCATTGAGTATCCTAGAGAAACAACCAGGATGGGCAAAGATGGGAACGTATTAATAGTCTTTTTTTTTTTTTTTGCCATTTTTTAAATTTTGCTTTTACAGAGTTTTGTTGTTTACAGATACATATAATTCCAGATTAGTCATATGTATATCCCATTCCCCCACATCCCACCCCTCCAGGCCATCACATATCCCCCATGTAAGTAAGATCTCTTAGATCCACAGCACATTGACAATAGTTATCTTTTTTACTTATGATAGTATGGGGCTCTGTAATAGTCATATTTTAAATGAAGAAAAGGATCCATCACAATTAGAAAGTAACTTTTGAAAACCCACAGAAGGCATGAAGTAACAATGTTAGCTACTCTTCCTATTCTCTGTGTGATCCAGAAAGGTGTTTCTGAGTTTGTAAGGAACATAGATCTCAACCCAGCTCTAGAAACCCGAATTTGTTGTCAAGAATTATGTAAAATGCAATTAAACTGCATGTTCTAGTCACTGCCTATCATATGGTGGCATAGAAGTCACACCTGGGTTAGCAATTATTTAGAACTCCTGATTGGCATTTGTTACCCTTTACACCTATTTGGTCTCCTTTTACTTTTGAACATGTGACGGGTCCACATACCTGTGCCCACCTTGAAATTATGTGTGGCCACAAGCGGAGTTTGGGTCAGTGAAACATGAGTGTAGTCATTCGTGAGTGTCACTTCGGGACAGAGGCCCTCCATTACTGGAGTTCAGCTCTCCAGGGTTCTCCTCTCCTGCTGGGTGACTGTGAAATACCGATGGGTATGGGTGTTTCTGATTGCCTGATTGAAGCAGGCTGGAATACTGAGCCAGCACACAGGAAAGGACTTCCCTGAGCATCGCCCAAGCCTGCAGAGGACTTCAAACTGTGTTAAGCTACTGAGCTCTTTCCATTTCACTGCAGCATAGCTTATAACCTGCCTGAATGTGATGTGGAAAGAGTCATAGAGCACACTCAATTAAATAGCTCCAAACTTACCAAGACTCTCGAGGCAGTCAATCTCTGTCTCTCTCTCTCTCTGTCCTGTTTAAACTGTTTTGCTCTGCTTTATTCTGGGCATTGAGTATCCTAGAGAAACAACCAGGATGGGCAAAGATGGGAACGTATTAATAGTCTTTTTTTTTTTTTTTGCCATTTTTTAAATTTTGCTTTTACAGAGTTTTGTTGTTTACAGATACATATAATTCCAGATTAGTCATATGTATATCCCATTCCCCCACATCCCACCCCTCCAGGCCATCACATATCCCCCATGTAAGTAAGATCTCTTAGATCCACAGCACATTGACAATAGTTATCTTTTTTACTTATGATAGTATGGGGCTCTGTAATAGTCATATTTTAAATGAAGAAAAGGATCCATCACAATTAGAAAGTAACTTTTGAAAACCCACAGAAGGCATGAAGTAACAATGTTAGCTACTCTTCCTATTCTCTGTGTGATCCAGAAAGGTGTTTCTGAGTTTGTAAGGAACATAGATCTCAACCCAGCTCTAGAAACCAGAATTTGTTGTCAAGATACTGACAGGGTCTCCCAAGTCCAGAGGAAAATGTAAACGACCAGGCTTTAGGACAAAAAGAAAAACAGATTTAGGAATCTCTGTCTCTTTCTCCGTCCTTCTCCCATGCTGAATCTGATCTATGGTCCTTCTGGCTGAAAGAGTTTCATCTGTTTACCTACCCTGCACACAAATCACTTGGTAGTGGCCATCTCAGTTCCAGACTGGACTCAAAGCCCTTTCCTTCAAACAACCACACCCAACTCTCCTCTGAATTTTTAAGTCATATTCTTCCAAGAAAGTATCTGTTTAGCCTACTTTACTTTGGAAATTGGGTTTGGGAAGTTAAGGCCACTGGTCCTTAGATGTTCTTTAGGTAGACATTCACCTACCCTGGTTTAGTCCTCTGTAAGGGCAGCAGTCCAACCTGTGAACTGATGATCACTCAGCAGATGCTGTGGCAGGGGCCTTTTATCCAAAATGTGAGTGAGTAGGGTGTGTACCTGAAGGCACATCTAGTACAGTTTTCCTGACTCTCTGTACTTCTGTGGGCTGGGCCTCAAGGACACCCTGAAAGAGAGTAGGAAACTCTTTTGAGGGACTGCTTCTAAGCAACCATCACCCAAATTCTACCCACTTCCTCTCTGAAAATTGCTAATGTCTGGCCTAACTTATCACCAGGGACTAATTTAGAGGTTGTAAACAATAGAATTCTTTGTGTATTTGGAGAAAGAGAAACTATGAGTAACACTGTGTCCTCCCCTGGATCTACACGCATAATTATTCTCACAGTGGGGACATGTGAGAGACACACCTCGTATAAAAGAGAAACACCTGAGTTCCCATCCTGTTCTCACCCTGGAGTCCTGAGTCAATTCTTTTTACTCTATGAAAGTTGATCTTGTAATTAAGAAAAAAGTCTAAATATGAATTTTTTCTACCAGTGCATGGAAATGATGTTTCTTTCTCTTTCTTAATTCTATTGAGGTATCAATTGACATACAACATTGTATAAGTTTAAGGTGTACTACATGATTTCATATATGTATATATGGCAAAATGATTACCACATTAAGATCAGTTAATATCCAATACCTCACATGGTTAAAAGTTTTTCTCTTGTGATTAAAACTTTTGAGATCTATTGTTTAAGCAACATTTAATTATATGAAGCAGTGCTACTGACTATAGTCACTAGGCTTTACACTATATCCCCAGAGTTTATCTTTTAAATACATGCCTGTACCTTTTGACCACCTTCACTTAATTCTCCCACCTCAAACCCCTTGAAATGCTTATTTCAGCTGTTGGAAAACTAAGAAAAACTAATCTGGGCTAGCATTGTAAACCATTCTTTCTACAAACAGCTATTAAGCACCAGAGATTCAAATGGGAACAAGACAGATTTCCTCCTCCTCTCAAAGGTCATATTATATAGTTAGCTGCAGGAAGACATACACATCATACACATAACAGACATACACATCATACACATAACAGAGCCACACATGCATTATCAAGTAATTATAAACATGAAAAAGGGCCTAAGTCATTATAAAGGGGCAGAGGTTGATGAGATGATATTTTAGATAGGTATAAAGCCTGTTTTGTGAAAACTGCCAGTGAACTCCCCTTTTGTCAAAACCAAGTCAGTTCTCAGTTGTCATTTGACTCATATTTTTAGGACTCTTGGCACAATTCACTTCATTTGCTTGAAGATAGACCATGCTTCTCCCCCAGAAGCTGCTCCTTTCTGTCAGATTTGCAGGTCCTTCCACTTCTCTTTATATGCCAACTAAAATAGATGTCATGACTACGGACTGTATACATCACCAGCCTGGTGCTTGCCTCTCAAGTCCAGAGTCGTATATCCAGTTAACTACATGCCACCTCCATGTCCACATATAATATGCATCTCAAAGTTAACATATCTAGGACTGGTTTTAGATCTTCTTCACAAAATATGGTCTCCATTTTCAATGTTCACTTTCTCAGTAAATGGTAACTCCATCTTTCCTTTGCTGAGACCCCTAACTTTGGAGTTCTCAACTCCGAGGAACCCTTTTTATTTCCCCCCATACTCTATCCAATCTATCAGCAAATCTTTTTGGTCTGCATTTAAAAAATATTTGGGACTGGATACCTTTCACTTCTTCCTTCTGGATAACCCATACCACTTTACGTCTAGCTTGGATTATGACAAGAGTCATGTGGTTTTCCATGAGTTCCTGCTCCCTCTCAGCCACTGCATCCAGAGTCAGTGCTTGCAAGAGAGCAATGGTTTTCTCTGAGCTTGAATCCTATCATATCCCTTTCCTAATAAAATGCTGCTTATTTCACCAGAACCGTGCTCAGAATCTTTTCTATGGTCTGTGCAGCCTTGTATGATCTGACCCTACATTCCCGCTGTAACCTTGTCTTGTACCACGTTCATTGTGCTCCAGTAACAGTGGTCTCCTTTGACAGTGCTTTAAAAATGTCAAACAGACTCTTACATCAGGGCCTTTGCACATGTGGTTTCATTAACCCTGTACCCTCTTTTTCCAGACAGCTGCATAGACATTGTCTTTACTTCATTGAATCTCTGTTGAAGTATTGTCTTCGCAGAGAGGTCTTCCCTTAACAGTCTGTCTGCAGCACTGAGTAACAGTACTGGGCCAAACACTCCTTGTGCCCTTACCCACATGATTTTTACCATTTAGCTTACCCAACATGTTCTGCATGTGTAATTGTTTTCAATTGTTCCTTTTTATTTTCTGTCTCTTTCCCTTGGAATATAAAGCTATGAATGATGAGACTTTTGATGTTTTCATGTTATAATTCCCAGTGGCTGATATGTGTCGATGTTCAATAAACACCTATTGAATACAGACTTTCCAATAACCATGAATACTAGCAAAATAAAACACTAATCAGAAGTAAAAACATAGATGGCTAGCCTGAAGGCAAGATTAGTTTTTAATATTTAGTCGCAAATTCATGAATTTCCCATCCATGATGGAGTACTTGGAGTAAGGTTAAATTTCTGCTGGCTTTGAAGAGTGAAACCCACTTCTAATTACTATATTCAGTTGGTATAGCAAAGCTTTGGCTGGAGAGTTTGTCCTAAATTGATTTACCAGGTCTTCTATAACATGTCGAGGAACCCTTTTTATTTCCCCCCATACTCTATCCAATCTATCAGCAAATCTTTTTGGTCTGCATTTAAAAAATATTTGGGACTGGATACCTTTCACTTCTTCCTTCTGGATAACCCATACCACTTTACGTCTAGCTTGGATTATGACAAGAGTCATGTGGTTTTCCATGAGTTCCTGCTCCCTCTCAGCCACTGCATCCAGAGTCAGTGCTTGCAAGAGAGCAATGGTTTTCTCTGAGCTTGAATCCTATCATATCCCTTTCCTAATAAAATGCTGCTTATTTCACCAGAACCGTGCTCAGAATCTTTTCTATGGTCTGTGCAGCCTTGTATGATCTGACCCTACATTCCCGCTGTAACCTTGTCTTGTACCACGTTCATTGTGCTCCAGTAACAGTGGTCTCCTTTGACAGTGCTTTAAAAATGTCAAACAGACTCTTACATCAGGGCCTTTGCACATGTGGTTTCATTAACCCTGTACCCTCTTTTTCCAGACAGCTGCATAGACATTGTCTTTACTTCATTGAATCTCTGTTGAAGTATTGTCTTCGCAGAGAGGTCTTCCCTTAACAGTCTGTCTGCAGCACTGAGTAACAGTACTGGGCCAAACACTCCTTGTGCCCTTACCCACATGATTTTTACCATTTAGCTTACCCAACATGTTCTGCATGTGTAATTGTTTTCAATTGTTCCTTTTTATTTTCTGTCTCTTTCCCTTGGAATATAAAGCTATGAATGATGAGACTTTTGATGTTTTCATGTTATAATTCCCAGTGGCTGATATGTGTCGATGTTCAATAAACACCTATTGAATACAGACTTTCCAATAACCATGAATACTAGCAAAATAAAACACTAATCAGAAGTAAAAACATAGATGGCTAGCCTGAAGGCAAGATTAGTTTTTAATATTTAGTCGCAAATTCATGAATTTCCCATCCATGATGGAGTACTTGGAGTAAGGTTAAATTTCTGCTGGCTTTGAAGAGTGAAACCCACTTCTAATTACTATATTCAGTTGGTATATGCAAATGTGCTTTTAGAGTGCTGGAGAGAGTTTGTCCTAAATTGATTTACCAGGTCTTCTATAACATGTTTTTTTTTGATTACTAATCCATGTGTGGTAGTTCTTGAAATTGTTCTCAAAGCATGTCAAGTGTAAACTTCAGCTCATTTCAGGCCAAATATTCTGACATCCTGAGTTTAGAAAAACCAGAATACATACAGTTCTACAGGTTGACTAGTTCCTGAATTTTTAATATAATAGTATGTATAGCTATTTTAAAAGTAAACATGTATGATGACATTCAATCCATTCATAATTTTAAAATTAAGAATAAAATTAGAATCAAACTATCTAGGAGAAAGGGCTATAAGATTTCTCTCCATTGTCTATGTGTATGTGTCTATCTAGCTCTAGATAGATAGATAAATATACACATACATCTGTTAAAATATATGTTAATATATATTTCTTCATACTATAAATATTGAAATATCCCTGAGAGTAGGGACTGTGGTATTTAGCCTAGTACCTCATTTATTGGATGCCAATACACTTTTAAATTCACTCAGCACAATTTGTTGAGCACTTACTCTGAGCCCAGAACTTGGCTATGAGCTGATGATACACATATAAATAAAACAAATACAATAATATTTTTATTAAATAGAAATTGATAATAATTGTCCATAGTCTTGCCAAATTTTACAGAAAATATATCCTCTGCATATTAAACTTAACATAAAATTCCCTAAGTTATAGTTTGTTTCCTGCCTGAAAAAAAAAGAAAATAACAACACCAAAAAAAAAAATCACCCCACAAATTTATTCCTAAATACATTTCATGTAACAAAATAACTTTCCTAAATGAGTAAAACTACATCCTGGAAAAAACAGGGCTCAAAATTTCAAGGGTAATCCAAAAGATAAACAACAAAACTTCTCACTTTAAATCTCAAATAAAATTCATGTTGAATAAACATTTTATAGAACCTCTACAATGGATAAGGTAGAACATGATAAAAGTGAATGTCAGAGGAATTAGCTTTAAGATAATAAATCTAACTCACATACAGATTCATGGTTCCATCAGGATCTGCTGTCTGCTCCGCAGGTCCTTCAGCACTATGTTCCATCAGACCAGGTGAGAACAGGTCAGACATCCTGCTGTCTGCCATCATGTACTCAGAATGAAGTATGTGCCCCAGAAGAGGCGAAATCAGAAGTTACCACTCAACTCTTAATGTCAAAATGATAGTAATTCACCAAGAACCAAAAGGAAAGTAACAAATTTCAAAAGTCAGTTACTTTCAAAACAGGAGATAGAATGAATAGCTTACTTTTTTCTTAGGAAAAAAAAAAAAAAAAAAAACCTAGATCTAGTAGAATACTTACTAGCAAATTAAAATATTATTCACTTACTATAATTTGTACCAGTGACTTGGAACATTTGAATGCTTAGATGACTCCCAATTCTCAATATTCTCTTTTTTCATATACATTTATGTTCATGATTAGTTTTGATGAAGTGGCACTTTATGCTAAAATGTTTCTGTAGATAGTATATGTACAACTTATATACAGTAAGACTTGAGATCTTTGCATGAAAGGACTAATCTTGAATTCTTTGTACATTTATGCATTACCTAGCAGTTTTTTATATGGAACAGGTGTTCAAAACACACCTGGCAAATCAGTAATTAATTTACAAAAATCAAAGTTTGATGTTCAGATATTGAAAAAAATATATTTTTAGTCTCCGGTTAATTCTGTTATATAATAGGTACACTAATTCTGGATTTTACTTTTGAACTAACATAGTAACTTTTGTGTGCTAATTTAGTGATATTTCTAATAGGTGGGTAGTATTTCTCTGTGTGGTAGTTTAGGTACTCAGTTTCTTCCACGTGAAGTTATATCCTCTCTAGGACCCTAGAAGTCTCTGAATTTAGCTATAGGACGGGAGTCCACGTGTTGGAGAATGCAAAGCTGCTGCTTAGTTATCTAGCTGAAAAGTGATGAAACACTTCAGCCCACAGCCCATTGACTAGAACGAGTCCCATGGATCCCCACTGATACAAGCAGGTGCAGGCTGGGAAACAGAGTCCCTACCTAGCCAGAGGTTTTGCAGGAGTCTACTTAAGAAGGAAAAATACAACTTTTAGTAGACAGTAAGTTGCATTTTGCCAAGGTTTTTTTTTTTTTTTTTATCTTTTCCCTTTTTTTTTCTTCACAGAGGATATGGTTGAATTCAGCATCCAGAAATTGCACTAAGTTCTTAAAAATATAAATTTCATGTCTAAGGTGATCTGATACAAATGGTAATATAATTAAAGACTGCTTGGGCAGTCTAACAGGATAAAAAGACACAGGACAGCAGCAGATAGTAAGACATCTGAAAAAAAATGCCTAAATAAGAAAAGATGACTTGGCTCTATCAGTAGGCAGGCTATGTGGACATAATTAGTCTCCAGTTAATATGCTGCTGTCTAGTTTTCCTTGGTATAGGCTCCAATTTTCATCAGGAAGATGTGTCTGTGTTACAACAGTGTGGAACCAACACACGCTTTAAAGGCACCTGATGATAATAAGATGTGTTGTAAAGTGATTATGATTCATAACATTTTTTTCCCACACATACTTCAACCAGGAGATGTCCTAGACTTGTAGCGGACTGAAGGGTGTGCCTGAAAGGTGTGCCTTTATTTCCTATCTGCATCACAAAACTATTCTATGGTGCTGACATTTTAAAAGCCTCTGAGCTTGGTTCTAAGGGTTTTTTTTGTTTTTTGTTTTTTCTCAAAATCAGAAGAGTGAGTCCAAATAATGGTGGGAACTGTATCTTTGTTTGTAGTATGTGGAGTATGCGAGAAAGAACATTGCACCGTTAGAAGTGAGCATCCCTGGGCATGGTTTCCTGATCTTGCCTCAAGCAGGCCCTCTTCTTCACCCACAGGTCTTGGCATCCCTGCCTTGCTCTGAGCAATCTGGCCAGGGGCCAGTTTCCCAAATCTGCCTTAGCAACTAGCTCTGCCTGTGCTCAGGAGGCTGTTTTCAACAACTCCTTCTTGAGGCAATACCCTGGTCTCTCAGAGCTCATATGTTCACGGCAGCTTTACTGGACTAGGTTTTATTACCCGCAGGGGCCCCTTTCAGTCTTCCCCTACCCCACACAAATTACCTATTACAGTGTCTGGCATATATAAAGAGCAGGATTCATATTGATTGAATGCACAGAGTGCACGTACAGAGACTGCCTAATTACCACATAACAATCTTAGGGTTTTGAATTGGGCAGCAGAATTTGGGCCCAGTGGCAGTCTCCCTGAGCCAGGGGCATATCCTTCATGGTTTCCTTTCGCTGAAAAAGGTCTCCACAGAGGCTCACCTATCTCTTACTGTGAGCTCCTGTTCCTTGCAGACCACCCTGCTGAAGCCACACTCCTGTCCTCAGCCAATTCCTGAAACTTCTTTTTGAGTTGGCACTTCAATCCCTGTCCCCAACCTCGGCCCGTCCTTGGTCCTTGGGGCTGAGGTTGGCTGGGGAGAGGGGCTGTGGAGAGGTGACCTTGCAGAGGCAGACCTGCTCCTCATGCTGTGGCTCAGCAGGCAGGTCAGAAAGGGGGCATTTGTGCCACAAGTCACTCTTTGGCCTCTCATTCTCCTTTACACTCCTTTCAGTGGGGACCCGCCTAGAGTTTCAGTGCCCTGCAGGTATCAGTGTTTCTCCGCCCACCTCTCTGCCCCCAGCTCGTGGCTACTCCACGTATCTCAGTTGCCCCGGGTCGCTTGCACGCCAGTCCCTATCCTCAGTGGACAGCCCACTCCCGCGTCCCGTAGCGCCCCGCACGCTCCACCACGTCCCTGGCCCAGGACCATCAGAGCGGCCCCTCCACCGAAGCTATGGGCGCACGGGTGGGAAACATTAATAACCACTACATTCAGCCGCTCACAAAAGCCCTAGCACCCATTACAGCGGAGCCCGTCGCCCCAAGGTAAGTTGTTTATTGGTCGCGGGTTCGGCGATTCTCTCTGGACAGCTGCGGCAGCGACAGCAGCTGTGCGGCGGCCCCGGAGCTCCTAGCTCTCTTCCTTCCTCCGCCCTCTCTCGGCCTCCTCTCACCCCTCCACCCCTTTCCCGGCTCTCTTCGCCTCCTCCTTCTTGCCCTCTCGCGGGCCACGCACACACCCGAGACACCCCCTGGCCCTGCGGCTTATCAGCCAGGCAAGGGTCTGTTTACCTCTTCAGGCATACCCTGGTCTCTCAGAGCTCATATGTTCACGGCAGCTTTACTGGACTAGGTTTTATTACCCGCAGGGGCCCCTTTCAGTCTTCCCCTACCCCACACAAATTACCTATTACAGTGTCTGGCATATATAAAGAGCAGGATTCATATTGATTGAATGCACAGAGTGCACGTACAGAGACTGCCTAATTACCACATAACAATCTTAGGGTTTTGAATTGGGCAGCAGAATTTGGGCCCAGTGGCAGTCTCCCTGAGCCAGGGGCATATCCTTCATGGTTTCCTTTCGCTGAAAAAGGTCTCCACAGAGGCTCACCTATCTCTTACTGTGAGCTCCTGTTCCTTGCAGACCACCCTGCTGAAGCCACACTCCTGTCCTCAGCCAATTCCTGAAACTTCTTTTTGAGTTGGCACTTCAATCCCTGTCCCCAACCTCGGCCCGTCCTTGGTCCTTGGGGCTGAGGTTGGCTGGGGAGAGGGGCTGTGGAGAGGTGACCTTGCAGAGGCAGACCTGCTCCTCATGCTGTGGCTCAGCAGGCAGGTCAGAAAGGGGGCATTTGTGCCACAAGTCACTCTTTGGCCTCTCATTCTCCTTTACACTCCTTTCAGTGGGGACCCGCCTAGAGTTTCAGTGCCCTGCAGGTATCAGTGTTTCTCCGCCCACCTCTCTGCCCCCAGCTCGTGGCTACTCCACGTATCTCAGTTGCCCCGGGTCGCTTGCACGCCAGTCCCTATCCTCAGTGGACAGCCCACTCCCGCGTCCCGTAGCGCCCCGCACGCTCCACCACGTCCCTGGCCCAGGACCATCAGAGCGGCCCCTCCACCGAAGCTATGGGCGCACGGGTGGGAAACATTAATAACCACTACATTCAGCCGCTCACAAAAGCCCTAGCACCCATTACAGCGGAGCCCGTCGCCCCAAGGTAAGTTGTTTATTGGTCGCGGGTTCGGCGATTCTCTCTGGACAGCTGCGGCAGCGACAGCAGCTGTGCGGCGGCCCCGGAGCTCCTAGCTCTCTTCCTTCCTCCGCCCTCTCTCGGCCTCCTCTCACCCCTCCACCCCTTTCCCGGCTCTCTTCGCCTCCTCCCTTCTTGCCCTCTCGCGGGCCACGCACGCACACACCCGAGACACCCTCCGCACTTGGCTACTCACACTGCGGCTTATCCCAGCCGACCGGGCACGGTTGCCAAAGCGGCTCGGGGTGTGTGTGCGGGGTCCTGGGAAGGAGGCCAAATGGGACTGGGGTTGGCATGGGAGAGCCTCTCTCCTCCCAGTCACGACCCCTGCCCATTCTCCTCCCCTAATCTCGGGCTGCCTGCAACAGTGACACCTGAGCGGGGACAGGGCGGAGGAGGCAGCAGGCCTGCGAGACTGGCAGCGCGGAGAAAACAGAGCGAGGGGCGGGGACGATGAGGAGGAGCGGGAGGCGGGACCAGAGGGGAGGGCGCCGCTGGCAGTGAATGACGCTTGTTCTGGCCAGTGAGCGCTCGCAGCTTCAATGACGAGAAGCAGGGGGCGGGCTCCGCAGGGAGGAGGCGGCTGCTCAGGCGCTAGAGGCGGGGGCCGGGAGGAGGAAGGGGAGGAGGCGGAGGCGGGAGCGGTGGTGGCGGCGGCGGCGGAGGCGGTGGCGGCGGAGGGTAGGTTGCGCCGGGGACTGTGTCTGCCGAGGTCCGTGGCTGTGCCTGTGTGAGTGAAGGAGCGGCGCGGGGAGGCAAAGGCGAGCGCGGCCGAGCGCGGCGCCTGGACGTCTCCGGCGGCCGCTGATCAACAGCGGCTCTCGGTGTGGGGAAGCAGCGGCAGCGGCGGCAGCAGCAGCAGCAGCAGCAGCGGCGGCCGCCTCTCCGCCGCCGGGGACGCCGAGGCGCGGCTGGTGTCTCTGACATCGGCGGCCCTGCCTCTCCTTCTTCGCCCCCGGCCCTCCCCATGTGATCGGTCTTAATCCCGGCCGTGTGCGCGCGTGGTGCTCCATTCGGCGGTGCCCGATCTCCGTTCCAGGGTGGTTGCTCGTGTGTACGCTTCCCCACCCCATCCCCCTTCCCCCAAGAATAAAAGAAGAACCGAGAGGCGTGCTTAGAAAATAAATAAATAACCACCACACACGCGCAGCCCGGAGCAGAGTCGGCGGAGCTGGCGGCGGCGGAGGAGGAGTGACGGCGGCGGCGGCGGAGGAGGGACGCGCGGAGAAGGCAGTAACTTTAAAGCCAGCTCAGAGCTCAGACCTCCAGCCAAGCGGTTTGCAGCGCGGCGGCGGCGGCGTTGAGTGTCTGGCCCGCCGGTCCGGTCGGGGTGTGCAGTAGGACAGACGAGCAGCGCGTCGCTGTCCCCCGGCGGCTGGAGATGTCCGAGCCCAAGGCAATTGATCCCAAGTTGTCGACGACCGACAGGGTGGTGAAAGGTAAGCGGCGCGCCGCGGTCGCCCGGGTGCACCGTGTGCCGCAGGCACCCGGGCGGCTCGCCTCCCCTCCCCCTGCCCCGGTTCTCTCCTCGCTCCAGCCGCGGACCTTCTAGGATATTGTGCAACCCTCGAACCCCCCTCTTGCGCGCGCCCTGCCCCCATGCTTCCCACCCAGCCCGGCTTGGGGCATTTTTCTGCACGGGGGCGTCAGTTGGCAAATGGCTGAGCCGAGGGGAGGCGGTGGCGGGGGTGGCGGTGGCGGGAGGGGGCGCCCGGGGGGTGGTTGCTGGCAGGGTGTAGCTGCTGTGACAGAAATAGGAAGTGGGTGGCTGCTCGCAGGCTTGCATGGGATCGGGTTTATGGTTTTCGTTTGCAGAGGGAGGGGTGATTTATGGCTTTTAAAAAATTAATATGGCATTTTTATGTGGCCGTGGCTTTCTACCGCCTGCCTCGCTGGGGCAGGGTTCTCTCGGCGCTCCATTGCAGCAATTCCCTCCGCGCCCCCTCCCCTCTCCCCTCCCCCTGAAAGGGCCTGCACAGGACTCGCGAGAGAGCCGGAGAGCGTGGGGGGAGCCCGGCGCTTCCTTCCGCGCGGGGCGGGGGCGGCGGCCCAGAGGGGCGACGGAGGGGACGCGTCGGGGGCGCAAGGGGGCGTGGGAGGCGGGGGACGACCCGCGAGCCCCGCCGCCGCCGCCCCGGGATTCCCCCGCAGGCCCTGAGAAAGACTCGAGAAGCAGTTCCCCAAGCTCCCTCGCCGCCCCCAGCCTTCCCCCGCCGACCTGTCATTGCTCTCGATCGGTGCCTCGCTTTAGCACACCTCCTTGGTGGTAACCTCACCCTGCTCGCTCCTTCCGTGCCCCTGGCACCCGCTCCTTAACGGCTATTTGATTCCTATCTTTGGCTCTTATCCTCCGCCCCGGGATCACAGACTCCTGGCTGCAATGGTTCCGGTGTTTCTTGGAGGAGAGAAGCCAGGATGCATGGGGTGAGGAAGGGGACAGGTAGTGGTCTCCTCTCTCACCTGGGAATACGCCGTCTCCGTTGGAGTTGGGAAGGGACCATCCTGTGCATCCTGGAAGGATGAGGCAACAGAGCAGATAGGCCAGATTTCAGTAGTATCCCTTCTTAGTGTAGTGTCCCTACATTCCAGGGGTCAGGACTTAGGAGCAGGGCAGGGATGGGCATGGGCTGTGCGCGGAGCTGGCCTCTGAAATTGCAAACAGCGCTAGCTGGTGTAGAGAGAGTGTGTATGCCTGTATGTTGTGTGTAGAACAGAGGTAGTATCAAATGTGGCCTGAGCATGCAAGTAGAGTGCAAGGCAGTGAAGTCATCTGCAACAGGAGCACTTAGGTGAAGTAACCCAGCAGTCTGAAATCCATGCAATGATGCCTGAGTCCTTAAGAACTGCATGGCTCCACTCAGGTTTGCTCAGGTTTTTTTTTTTTTTTTTTTAAGTAATGTGTGTGTGAGTGTGTGTATGTGTGTCTTCTTTTGTTTTGATTCTATTAGAACTGTTCCTGCTTCAGTTCAGTATTCATAGGCCCATGAAAATAAGGAGATAATAACTGCAAAAATGACTTGAAATAGGTTTGCTGATGCACAAGTATTCTTTCTGCAGGAGAGGATGCTCATGTGAACAGTCAGTTCAGATTCATTCAGAAGAACTATTTTTTGTGTTAAGAGCCCGTGTTGACATTTTCAAGAAAGACCTTTTGCTGGACGCGGGGCGGGGCGGCGGCCCAGAGGGGCGACGGAGGGGACGCGTCGGGGGCGCAAGGGGGCGTGGGAGGCGGGGGACGACCCGCGAGCCCCGCCGCCGCCGCCCCGGGATTCCCCCGCAGGCCCTGAGAAAGACTCGAGAAGCAGTTCCCCAAGCTCCCTCGCCGCCCCCAGCCTTCCCCCGCCGACCTGTCATTGCTCTCGATCGGTGCCTCGCTTTAGCACACCTCCTTGGTGGTAACCTCACCCTGCTCGCTCCTTCCGTGCCCCTGGCACCCGCTCCTTAACGGCTATTTGATTCCTATCTTTGGCTCTTATCCTCCGCCCCGGGATCACAGACTCCTGGCTGCAATGGTTCCGGTGTTTCTTGGAGGAGAGAAGCCAGGATGCATGGGGTGAGGAAGGGGACAGGGAGTGGTCTCCTCGCACACCGGGGAATACGCCGTCTCCGTTGGAGTTGGGAAGGGACCATCCTGTGCATCCTGGAAGGATGAGGCAACAGAGCAGATAGGCCAGATTTCAGTAGTATCCCTTCTTAGTGTAGTGTCCCTACATTCCAGGGGTCAGGACTTAGGAGCAGGGCAGGGATGGGCATGGGCTGTGCGCGGAGCTGGCCTCTGAAATTGCAAACAGCGCTAGCTGGTGTAGAGAGAGTGTGTATGCCTGTATGTTGTGTGTAGAACAGAGGTAGTATCAAATGTGGCCTGAGCATGCAAGTAGAGTGCAAGGCAGTGAAGTCATCTGCAACAGGAGCACTTAGGTGAAGTAACCCAGCAGTCTGAAATCCATGCAATGATGCCTGAGTCCTTAAGAACTGCATGGCTCCACTCAGGTTTGCTCAGGTTTTTTTTTTTTTTTTTTAAGTAATGTGTGTGTGAGTGTGTGTATGTGTGTCTTCTTTTGTTTTGATTCTATTAGAACTGTTCCTGCTTCAGTTCAGTATTCATAGGCCCATGAAAATAAGGAGATAATAACTGCAAAAATGACTTGAAATAGGTTTGCTGATGCACAAGTATTCTTTCTGCAGGAGAGGATGCTCATGTGAACAGTCAGTTCAGATTCATTCAGAAGAACTATTTTTTGTGTTAAGAGCCCGTGTTGACATTTTCAAGAAATTAAGACCTTTTGCTGAAATAGCAGAGAAAAACAACCATCTCCCTAAAGTGTGAAGTTTAGGTGTAACTCCAATCTGTATGTTGAGGTTACCTTTTTTCAAAACGCTTAATGTGAAGCCTACCATTCATGACAGCAGCAAATGTGTCAGCAATTAGGAAATACTCATGTGTGCCCACAGAAGCTCAGTCCTATGTTTTAAATCACAAAGTGTGGGTTCTTAATGTAATTGTAACATTGTCATGAAGTGATGAATGTGAAAATTCTTGTTCATAGATTCTGATTTAGTGTCTTTATCAGTTGATGTGAAAGAGTGCATTCAACCATTCTGTGGCTTTTCTGTCTTGCTTTTTTACAGTACTGTATTGTATATATTTGATCATAAATGATTTTTCACTATACATACACGTGACCACCCATAATTCAAAAAATTTAGTTTACATACTTTTGCAGAACTGAAATGCAGATGGGTGTAATAGAGTCAAAATAGGACAAGTTAATTTTGCATATGTTTTGATAGGATCTTAATGTGAAATTTTAAAAGTGACATTTTGTTTATAAAAAAAATGTTAGTGACGAATCCTGATTTTAAGGTGGGCATTCTACTATTATTCCTCCTATGTCTTCTTATAGACTGTATACCGTTGGCTTAAGAGGTGTTATTGAAATTTGCATTTAGCATTTTGTCATACATATGAGTTTTACAGTTAATTATTTGAGATGATGATCTATCTGATTATCAGTCTTCTATGACAGCATTTCCACATGAATGTAATTATGTATATGCTTAGCAAGTTGAAAGTACATACTTGCAGAATGGAAAGCAGGTTACCAAACGATTTCTCACATTTATAGAAATTTGGTAAGATATAGTTCATGAAGTAATGACTTTAAATTTTGTTAGATTCTGTCTCCATGGTCTCCATGGACTCCAAGAGTCAAGAGATTGACTCTTTTTTTTTTTTTTTTCAATGTAAGCAAGGGAAATTTTTGTGTTCCTTAAGCATTCTTTCATTTTATAAAGTATGGGTAATGTGTACTCATGCATAGAAATAAGAATTTGGATCATTATTACTGTGGCAGGCCATGGCATTTTTTTATAGTTGTCTCCATTACTGTACAAATAAAGCTGTGATTGTGATTTTGTTGGTAGTAATGCGATGATGTGATGGCTTTCTTGATTTGTGTTTCCAAAACACAACTTTAGAGAAGTAGGTAGGCTGAGTTTTATTCTCAACTGTGAAATTTCTCAGATTTTCGGCATCTACTTGAGGGTGTTCACAGACACTGATCCATTTAAACCTAAAAAAATGGAAGGGAATGGCAGCATTGGAGAGGGAAAGCGTTCGTTTAGATAACATCAGAAAGAAAGTTACTTCATCTAGCTAGACTGGAGCGGTTTTGTTTTGACTATTCTTGGAATAAAAACAACGGAAAGTATAAAAATTGAGAGGAAACATCTTGGTAGTGCCATTTGTCGGAAATCAGAATAATTTGGTCCATTTACTGTTTGATATTTTTAAAAAGCAAAGAAAATAAGTAGAAAATTAACTGTTTCCCCATCTTCCCCTAATCCACCCCAGATCGTGGGTTTTCTCTTCAGGGGTGCTTCATGGGCCTTGTTCCAAACTCTGGCTTCCCTTCATGTCTCCCTGCCTTGTCCAGCCTTTAACTCTTGCTCCGGTGGCCCTAACATTCCCTAGGGACTGTAGAACTTTTGTTAGACATGTGGAAGAAACTGACCTGCCTGTGTTGAGTGCTGAGGCTGTGGCTTTGTTCCATCTCTTGCCCCTTCCTCTCTTCCCGTTTCCAGGTATCTTGTGATGGGCCTTTTCCCTTAACCCACATTGACTTGAAAGGTAGAAATCGCAGATACCATGACAAGTTGTTCAGGGTCAATTCCTGGGAAGCATTCTGGGGAATTTCTCAAGAACTTTGGGTTGTGTCAGATTGCTTTTGACTCTTGGGAATGACAAAGAAAGAATAAAAGGGGGGGAGTGCTGTCTTCTGTGCATTGTCAGCTTATATACTTTTTGTGCAGACAAAATACACATAGAGAAATTCTGGAAAGATCCCTAGTATCTTGTAAGCAATACAACTTTACTTAGCTAAGTAAGATATTAAGTAACTAGGGATTCAAGCCACTAGTGTTTCTAACTGAATGAGACTGGTAAAGTACTTAATTAAAGAAAACAAAAATATGCTACATCGAACTGTCATTGATCCTTCAATTTGGAAAACTTAAAAAAATAATACCATCTCTTCTCTGTGTGTCAAGAAGGTGTCATTGTGTATTCATTTTATCGATGTTTGTGTTCCAAGACACTGATCCATTTAAATTCCTCAACTGTGAAATTTCTCAGATTTTCGGCATCTACTTGAGGGTGTTCACAGACACTGATCCATTTAAACCTAAAAATGGAAGGAATGGCAGCATTGGAGAGGGAAAGCGTTCGTTTAGATAACATCAGAAAGAAAGTTACTTCATCTAGCTAGACTGGAGCGGTTTTGTTTTGACTATTCTTGGAATAAAAACAACGGAAAGTATAAAAATTGAGAGGAAACATCTTGGTAGTGCCATTTGTCGGAAATCAGAATAATTTGGTCCATTTACTGTTTGATATTTTTAAAAAGCAAAGAAAATAAGTAGAAAATTAACTGTTTCCCCATCTTCCCCTAATCCACCCCAGATCGTGGGTTTTCTCTTCAGGGGTGCTTCATGGGCCTTGTTCCAAACTCTGGCTTCCCTTCATGTCTCCCTGCCTTGTCCAGCCTTTAACTCTTGCTCCGGTGGCCCTAACATTCCCTAGGGACTGTAGAACTTTTGTTAGACATGTGGAAGAAACTGACCTGCCTGTGTTGAGTGCTGAGGCTGTGGCTTTGTTCCATCTCTTGCCCCTTCCTCTCTTCCCGTTTCCAGGTATCTTGTGATGGGCCTTTTCCCTTAACCCACATTGACTTGAAAGGTAGAAATCGCAGATACCATGACAAGTTGTTCAGGGTCAATTCCTGGGAAGCATTCTGGGGAATTTCTCAAGAACTTTGGGTTGTGTCAGATTGCTTTTGACTCTTGGGAATGACAAAGAAAGAATAAAAGGGGGGGAGTGCTGTCTTCTGTGCATTGTCAGCTTATATACTTTTTGTGCAGACAAAATACACATAGAGAAATTCTGGAAAGATCCCTAGTATCTTGTAAGCAATACAACTTTACTTAGCTAAGTAAGATATTAAGTAACTAGGGATTCAAGCCACTAGTGTTTCTAACTGAATGAGACTGGTAAAGTACTTAATTAAAGAAAACAAAAATATGCTACATCAATGATACCTGTCACATTTGGATCTTGAAATGGAATACTAAATAATACCATCTCTTCTCTGTGTGTCAAGAAGGTGTCATTGTGTATTCATTTTATCGATGTTTGTTACTATCAGTTGAACTTTTCTATGTATCTGGTTTTCCATTTGAGTATAGCAAAACTGCATTAATTCAGTGTCACTAATTGGAACTATGACTAAATGTCATTGTTCCGTGACTAGAGTTTATATCAACAGCAGATATGAAGAAAGAGGTCTGTTAATCTAATTAATATTATAAACAACACAGTTTTGCCATGGTTAATATACTTATAAAGAGAATACATTCTTTTAAGGACTTAGTGAACAGCATGCAAATTAATGCTGTTAATTACAAATTAGATTGATCTATTCATTAATCTTTTCAGGATTTCTGCTATCAAGTCAGTGTAACACAAGTGCATTGTTTTTAAAACATTTTGTCAACTTAAGGCAACAGTTGCAACTGGGATTCCAGGAAACTCCAGTGACTCTAAAATGTCATCAGTTAGAAGAATTAACATTTTAAAAATAATGTTTTTATGGAAACTGTGGGAAGAACCTCTCCTTTAAAGAACAATCTATTTTAAGACATCCAGTTAAAAAAATGAAAGAAAAAATAACACCTTAAAATCTAGTCAAAGGTTTACTCTAACATTTATTTTGTTAGTTTAAAAAATACACCTTTTAACATCTATTTGCTTCTTTATGATGTATTTTTATTTGTAATTTTATAAATATGAAATATGACTTTGATATAATGTACATTTATAACATTTATAATTGACCCCTTATACTTTTCCTTATCTTTTTTGTGGCAGCCATGTGTAAAGTTGAAACTAATTATGAAACCACATAAGAATCCATGCAGAGTGACCTCCTTGGAAAACAACATTTTTCTAGACATACTCTCCTTTTAGCAAATCCAGTTAAGTTACCATTTTGAATTTGTGAAGATATTGGACGCATCTAGAAATGTAAAAAAAAAAAGATGATGGTTCATGATATGGAACTTAGATAAAAACTAGAAAATCATTTTGTTAATTTTTCAGCAACTTTCTAGTGTCACATACTCTTGATGCTTAAGAAGAACACAGGGAGGTTTTGAGTTCCAGCTTCCTATAATTCCACTGTTACGTGTTATGATGTCACAGGCTACTTGTCTTATATGTAAACAGGCAGTAGCTGTCCTCAACTCCCATTCCAGTGGGAATAGAGAGCTGGGAAGGTCGCCCTTTTTCCAAGTCACCTGGGAGTAGCAGTTCAGACACTGCTGACCCAGAATTACAAATGACAGCATGCTTATAATGTATTTTCAGCATCACTCAAGAATAGTCAGAACCATTAATACTGAAATCGACTAATTAATATTATAAACAACACAGTTTTGCCATGGTTAATATACTTATAAAGAGAATACATTCTTTTAAGGACTTAGTGAACAGCATGCAAATTAATGCTGTTAATTACAAATTAGATTGATCTATTCATTAATCTTTTCAGGATTTCTGCTATCAAGTCAGTGTAACACAAGTGCATTGTTTTTAAAACATTTTGTCAACTTAAGGCAACAGTTGCAACTGGGATTCCAGGAAACTCCAGTGACTCTAAAATGTCATCAGTTAGAAGAATTAACATTTTAAAAATAATGTTTTTATGGAAACTGTGGGAAGAACCTCTCCTTTAAAGAACAATCTATTTTAAGACATCCAGTTAAAAATGAAAGAAAAAATAACACCTTAAAATCTAGTCAAAGGTTTACTCTAACATTTATTTTGTTAGTTTAAAAAATACACCTTTTAACATCTATTTGCTTCTTTATGATGTATTTTTATTTGTAATTTTATAAATATGAAATATGACTTTGATATAATGTACATTTATAACATTTATAATTGACCCCTTATACTTTTCCTTATCTTTTTTGTGGCAGCCATGTGTAAAGTTGAAACTAATTATGAAACCACATAAGAATCCATGCAGAGTGACCTCCTTGGAAAACAACATTTTTCTAGACATACTCTCCTTTTAGCAAATCCAGTTAAGTTACCATTTTGAATTTGTGAAGATATTGGACGCATCTAGAAATGTAAAAAAAAAAAGATGATGGTTCATGATATGGAACTTAGATAAAAACTAGAAAATCATTTTGTTAATTTTTTCAGCAACTTTCTAGTGTCACATACTCTTGATGCTTAAGAAGAACACAGGGAGGTTTTGAGTTCCAGCTTCCTATAATTCCACTGTTACGTGTTATGATGTCACAGGCTACTTGTCTTATATGTAAACAGGCAGTAGCTGTCCTCAACTCCCATTCCAGTGGGAATAGAGAGCTGGGAAGGTCGCCCTTTTTCCAAGTCACCTGGGAGTAGCAGTTCAGACACTGCTGACCCAGAATTACAAATGACAGCATGCTTATAATGTATTTTCAGCATCACTCAAGAATAGTCAGAACCATTAATACTGAAATCCGTGAATGCCTTGGGTCTCCCGTGGTAGCGCATGTGACATTTTATAGTTGAGGAAATGGAGACAGGAAAGATAGAATGGCTGGTCATAGTTGAGAGTGGAATGGAGGTAGGTCTGAGCACATTCTTCCTTTCAGCAAAGAGTCTCTTCTCTCTTGGCATCTGTTTGAAATTGTCACTTCTTAAAGTAATACTCAGGATATCACATTTTCTTTCAAAATGTTCTTTACTGAATTACTGACTGTGTAAAATAGTTTTATTAGCAGAAGCTTTTATTTTTTTATCTCTATGTTTAGAAGAAATTTAAATTCTATGATAAATGTGGTAATCTGGTTTGACCTTGGCATGAGGTTAAGTAAAGGAAGGCTGTCAAACACATTTCCTACTCACATAAATATATATGTGGAAGGAGAAGTAGCGTACTCTCCTGTTAAGGGATTTTTTCACTTTTATCTTGAAAGGCGTTATTGTAAGACTCTTTGGCTGAACTGTAGGTAATGGCCCATGTTGTTACTCTGGTTTGAGGATTTTGTTAATTTCTAGAAAAAGGTCAAGCGAAAATAGGAGTTATTGCTTCTTAGGCGTTCTGCTACTTTTTAAAAATATAGTCATCAGATGGAAATGATGTAGACCGAAATAGTTTGTAAACTTTCTTTAGTATTTGCATTTTTGGCATTTTTAACCCATTTTATTTTGGAATATTTCATGTGCTATGTTCATACAGACAGTATTCATTGATAAGCCATCAATTATTATTTCATAAAAGAAATCAAATAAAAAATTTTATATTCTTCCATGAGTAGGGGTTCTGAATAGTGACTTAAAATGGATTATCAATGTTAGGACTTGACCTGTTGCTGAATCTCAAATCTATTTCACAAGTCCACGTGTATTTTAAAAATATACAAGCTCTGTGGAAGCAGTTATCATTTATTAAAAGGTCGTGTTTTTGGAGTTGAATGGATTCCTTTCGAATCCATTATAGAGAATAAGACTTTGTGTTTATTTCCCTAGTCTGTTCTTTTGCCTCACAGCAAAATGTAGTCAATACTATTTTAAAAGATGGTTTATCTGACTTTCTACGAACTTTTATCGCTTGCACCTCCTGGAAATTCTGCACATTTCTAAAAGAGAAAAAGAAGTGAGTAGAAAGAAGAGATTTGTGTTAACAACTGCCTGGAGATTATGATATACTACCTTTCAATGTTTGTCAGTTTCAGATACTTTCTACAGGGTTGTGAAACCAGAAGAATGGTGGTTGACATTTCAGAGAGAATATTTTATTCATATGCAGCTAAATTAAAAACAATCCCCATCATTTCCAGGATTCTAAGAGTTAAAGGTTTTAGTGACTATATAGCTACAGTTTTTCTTTCCTGGGGAGGAGCAACTGCTTCTGATTTAAAATGCTCAGTTGTCTTTATGTAGTATTAGAATGTTTTGGAAATTGTAGTATGTCAGTGCCTAAACTATGTCTCCCAAGTTGCTACATTTACTTGGAAGTTACATAAAATGATTTGTTAAAATGTATATTCAAGGTTTTAGTTTGGGAAATATGGTAATTGAACCAGTAATGCTGAGCTCAAGGCCTTGCTCTTTATGCACTGCATAAATTCTTGTTGAATGATTTGGGCAATGCAAAGTTATCAGGTGCCTTCAGAAGCTGTAAATAGAGATACATTTTATGTTTATTTTGAGTATATTATATAAATTCTGATTATCTGTAAAGGGTTCTGCCTGGTTCACTGGAATGCTTCCTTCTCCAGCCACATCAGGGAATGGACTATTAGAAGAAGGCATTACTAAGGTGACACAGTTAGATTGAGAGCAGTTTTGTTGTTGGGTCATTTGGACTGGCTTTTTGCCAGCTGAGTTTAAAAGGCTAAATCTTTTTCAACTTATCATATTAACTTGAGCTTGAAAGCTTTCTTTCAGTTTCTCTTGTATTTCTTCTTAGACTGACCAATTTTTGGCAAGTGAGAATAGGTATGTTAATCATTCAGTGTTTGATTTATTGGGTGATTTATGTATTTTAATTATTGTCCAGATGTGGTCTTGAAGAGAAAAACGACCTGGCAAATCCATTATAGAGAATAAGACTTTGTGTTTATTTCCCTAGTCTGTTCTTTTGCCTCACAGCAAAATGTAGTCAATACTATTTTAAAAGATGGTTTATCTGACTTTCTACGAACTTTTATCGCTTGCACCTCCTGGAAATTCTGCACATTTCTAAAAGAGAAAAAGAAGTGAGTAGAAAGAAGAGATTTGTGTTAACAACTGCCTGGAGATTATGATATACTACCTTTCAATGTTTGTCAGTTTCAGATACTTTCTACAGGGTTGTGAAACCAGAAGAATGGTGGTTGACATTTCAGAGAGAATATTTTATTCATATGCAGCTAAATTAAAAACAATCCCCATCATTTCCAGGATTCTAAGAGTTAAAGGTTTTAGTGACTATATAGCTACAGTTTTTCTTTCCTGGGGAGGAGCAACTGCTTCTGATTTAAAATGCTCAGTTGTCTTTATGTAGTATTAGAATGTTTTGGAAATTGTAGTATGTCAGTGCCTAAACTATGTCTCCCAAGTTGCTACATTTACTTGGAAGTTACATAAAATGATTTGTTAAAATGTATATTCAAGGTTTTAGTTTGGGAAATATGGTAATTGAACCAGTAATGCTGAGCTCAAGGCCTTGCTCTTTATGCACTGCATAAATTCTTGTTGAATGATTTGGGCAATGCAAAGTTATCAGGTGCCTTCAGAAGCTGTAAATAGAGATACATTTTATGTTTATTTTGAGTATATTATATAAATTCTGATTATCTGTAAAGGGTTCTGCCTGGTTCACTGGAATGCTTCCTTCTCCAGCCACATCAGGGAATGGACTATTAGAAGAAGGCATTACTAAGGTGACACAGTTAGATTGAGAGCAGTTTTGTTGTTGGGTCATTTGGACTGGCTTTTTGCCAGCTGAGTTTAAAAGGCTAAATCTTTTTCAACTTATCATATTAACTTGAGCTTGAAAGCTTTCTTTCAGTTTCTCTTGTATTTCTTCTTAGACTGACCAATTTTTGGCAAGTGAGAATAGGTATGTTAATCATTCAGTGTTTGATTTATTGGGTGATTTATGTATTTTAATTATTGTCCAGATGTGGTCTTGAAGAGAAAAACGACCTGGCAAATCTCATGAAAACAAAAACAAAGCACAAAACATCCAAACCCACACAAAGCAGAATCTTCTTCTTTTATTTGGATCTCAATTTATCATTTTATATAAAAAGTTTTTGTTATCTAGAAATTCAACCTTTTCCAACAAACTTCCTGCCCTTCCCTGACCCCCAGAATGTCACTGGATGTTATCTAGTGGGAAGATACATGGACCATGAGATGTTAAAAGGTGACCAACTCTTCTGGCTCCTTATATTCTCCTAAGAGGGCTTTATGCAATCCACTGACACTTGTTTTTAAACATCTTGCAAGATATGTCAACTTATCAGATTAAATTAAAAGCACAATGCATTCTCTTAAAATGATAGAACCTTAGTCAGGGCTTCACAGTTTTGTTACACTTTTTTTAAAAAAAATTTTACAAAGAAATTAAATTTCTTTTTATTATTACACCTGACATTGTTGGTCTACTATGTATATTTAATACTAATAAAATTACATGCATACCCTCTCTGTGTGGGTCAGAGTGTTGGCATGATAAAAATTCTTAATATTTAATTCTCATGATTACAGCTTTAGTTCAAATGTTATCTCCTCTTGATACCTGCAGTTGGAATAAAGAGGGGCTCAGTCTGTTTATTCTCAGAGCAGACACCTTGACTAGACACCATGTTGTGGTGATGGTTAGTTTACATGTCCAGGAAGTAGAGAGCCCAGAAGACTGGAGCTTTCTTCTACTTAGTTTTATATCTTTCACCCTAGCACAGGGCCTACCCTAGATTGTTAAATAAATGAAATAATAGATCAAGGATAAGCGGGATTTAAGTTTTAAATTATAGGGTTGTTTTTTTTTTTTTCTATTTTGAAATTTTGTGGATCTTAAATCATGGGTGGTTCACAAATGTGAGGAGTTCCTTAATTTGTAAGTGCCAATCCCATACAAGGGGTTTTCACATGAGTTTTGAAATGCTCTTGTTTTATACTTGGGGTCGTATGTGTTTTCCCCAAGAGCCAGCTTGCAGAGGCTACAGGCAGGGGCGGCTTACCCAGGGAATGCTTGGTTTTCATGAATAAAACAGTTTTGGTTATCTTTGGAGAAATCTCATGAAAACAAAAACAAAGCACAAAACATCCAAACCCACACAAAGCAGAATCTTCTTCTTTTATTTGGATCTCAATTTATCATTTTATATAAAAAGTTTTTGTTATCTAGAAATTCAACCTTTTCCAACAAACTTCCTGCCCTTCCCTGACCCCCAGAATGTCACTGGATGTTATCTAGTGGGAAGATACATGGACCATGAGATGTTAAAAGGTGACCAACTCTTCTGGCTCCTTATATTCTCCTAAGAGGGCTTTATGCAATCCACTGACACTTGTTTTTAAACATCTTGCAAGATATGTCAACTTATCAGATTAAATTAAAAGCACAATGCATTCTCTTAAAATGATAGAACCTTAGTCAGGGCTTCACAGTTTTGTTACACTTTTTTTAAAAAAAATTTTACAAAGAAATTAAATTTCTTTTTATTATTACACCTGACATTGTTGGTCTACTATGTATATTTAATACTAATAAAATTACATGCATACCCTCTCTGTGTGGGTCAGAGTGTTGGCATGATAAAAATTCTTAATATTTAATTCTCATGATTACAGCTTTAGTTCAAATGTTATCTCCTCTTGATACCTGCAGTTGGAATAAAGAGGGGCTCAGTCTGTTTATTCTCAGAGCAGACACCTTGACTAGACACCATGTTGTGGTGATGGTTAGTTTACATGTCCAGGAAGTAGAGAGCCCAGAAGACTGGAGCTTTCTTCTACTTAGTTTTATATCTTTCACCCTAGCACAGGGCCTACCCTAGATTGTTAAATAAATGAAATAATAGATCAAGGATAAGCGGGATTTAAGTTTTAAATTATAGGGTTGTTTTTTTTTTTTTCTATTTTGAAATTTTGTGGATCTTAAATCATGGGTGGTTCACAAATGTGAGGAGTTCCTTAATTTGTAAGTGCCAATCCCATACAAGGGGTTTTCACATGAGTTTTGAAATGCTCTTGTTTTATACTTGGGGTCGTATGTGTTTTCCCCAAGAGCCAGCTTGCAGAGGCTACAGGCAGGGGCGGCTTACCCAGGGAATGCTTGGTTTTCAGTGACTCAGTATCAGTCATAGAGGATATAGGTCAATTTACTCAAAGATAGGCGATAGTTTTTTCCTCAGGAAGATTGGTGATGATACCAGGTTGTAGGGTGAGCTATTGAGAGAGGCATTGGGGAGGCCCAGGGTTCATTTCACAGTTCTATTGCTTACCTGGAGAAATGTGCCATCTGGATGAAGAAAAGTGACTACGTTTACGAGTCAGAGCAGAGATGTAACATGTACTGTAGGCCCAGATCCGAGAGGTCTGTGTAATAAGAAACTCTTTTCAGGCCCGCAGCACGGGCTCCCCCTGAGTCAGCTCTCCTGGTGGCATGGTGAAGGCTTGGAGAAAAGCATGGCCCTGGAGTCCACATCACCAGGGGGGCTCTCTGGGGAGGTGCTTGATCTCCCAGGGCTCTTGAAGACCACTGCTGGGTCTGCCAGACTTGGTCAGATAGCTCCCCTTTAAGGCAGGCCAGCCAGCACTTTCCAGGCTCTGGCTTATGAGCCAGGATTTAATGTCTCACTAGCACAGAAATACTTTTCCGTCAAGGAGTTGCAGACTAGGGAAACCGTATAGTTTCCTACATAAAAGTCTCATCATGGTCAGCCTTTGCCCATTTGGCTTTAGCAGCCAGGAGGGAGTCGCGCTTGTCTTCACCTCCGGTCGGCATTCTGCATGAGTACTCTGTCTCACTGCACATGCACTTCTTGAAACAGATGTGGAAAATTTGGAATATGTTGGGGAAAAAAGAGATCCTCCAAGTTGGAATGGAAAAATACCATGTGTGTGAAGGAGTAGAGAGCCCAGAAGACTGGAGCTTTCTTCTACTTAGTTTTATATCTTTCACCCTAGCACAGGGCCTACTAGATTGTTAAATAAATGAAATAATAGATCAAGGATAAGCGGGATTTAAGTTTTAAATTATAGGGTTGTTTTTTTTTTTTTCTATTTTGAAATTTTGTGGATCTTAAATCATGGGTGGTTCACAAATGTGAGGAGTTCCTTAATTTGTAAGTGCGAATCACATAAAAGGGGGTTTTCACATGAGTTTTGAAATGCTCTTGTTTTATACTTGGGGTCGTATGTGTTTTCCCCAAGAGCCAGCTTGCAGAGGCTACAGGCAGGGGCGGCTTACCCAGGGAATGCTTGGTTTTCAGTGACTCAGTATCAGTCATAGAGGATATAGGTCAATTTACTCAAAGATAGGCGATAGTTTTTTCCTCAGGAAGATTGGTGATGATACCAGGTTGTAGGGTGAGCTATTGAGAGAGGCATTGAGAGGCCCAGGGTTCATTTCACAGTTCTATTGCTTACCTGGAGAAATGTGCCATCTGGATGAAGAAAAGTGACTACGTTTACGAGTCAGAGCAGAGATGTAACATGTACTGTAGGCCCAGATCCGAGAGGTCTGTGTAATAAGAAACTCTTTTCAGGCCCGCAGCACGGGCTCCCCCTGAGTCAGCTCTCCTGGTGGCATGGTGAAGGCTTGGAGAAAAGCATGGCCCTGGAGTCCACATCACCAGGGGGGCTCTCTGGGGAGGTGCTTGATCTCCCAGGGCTCTTGAAGACCACTGCTGGGTCTGCCAGACTTGGTCAGATAGCTCCCCTTTAAGGCAGGCCAGCCAGCACTTTCCAGGCTCTGGCTTATGAGCCAGGATTTAATGTCTCACTAGCACAGAAATACTTTTCCGTCAAGGAGTTGCAGACTAGGGAAACCGTATAGTTTCCTACATAAAAGTCTCATCATGGTCAGCCTTTGCCCATTTGGCTTTAGCAGCCAGGAGGGAGTCGCGCTTGTCTTCACCTCCGGTCGGCATTCTGCATGAGTACTCTGTCTCACTGCACATGCACTTCTTGAAACAGATGTGGAAAATTTGGAATATGTTGGGGAAAAAAAAGAGATCCCCTCCAAGTGATTAAAGGATTTTAAATTACGATAGGAACTGAGAGATTCTTCAGTCTTAAAAAGAAAAGGTTGAGTGATGATTTAACTATAGGTTTCACATATTAAAAAGTCTCTTTCTACAGCTCATCCCCAGAAGGAACCATCCGATTCCCTAAGGAATAGTTTCCCACTGCCTTGTGAACACATGTAGTGAGAAAGAACTCACAGTTTCCTAAGAGTTCCTGGCCATTTCTGCTCATCAGAAAGATGTTCCCTTATGTTTGACCTCAATCTGATGCTCTCAAATACATGTTCATCGTTCCTAGCATTGCCCTACAGAGTTCAATAACATGTACCTTTTCTGTCTTTTACAAGAGAGTTTATTTGATGTTAAAAACAACTTTCATATTCTAGCTTTTCCCCACATGGCGTGGTTTCTGGGCTTTTCCCCATCCAAATACCCTTCTTTTAAAACCGTGTTAAGTTGTCAGGGTTTCTTGAAACTGGAGAAGTGAGCAAAGATTTGTCTTGGCTTACTTCCTCCTGTGGACCCTCCAGTGCCATGGACTTGCTTTCTTCACTGTTCTTGTCCTCAGTGCCCTCACATTAACCTTTAAATTTCTTGGAACTCAAGACCTTCCACTGAGGGGCCCCAGTCTTGCATCCATCCCGGGATGGTCCTTGTTGAAAAGGACAGTGGTGAGGACCCCCACTGCTGGGGTGAGGACCACCACGTTGTCAGGGTGTGCTTGCTCTTCATGCACTGCCTGCTGAAATTTTCTTCAGTTGTATCTTTTCATTTTGGTTAGGTTCAGATTTAAGCAAGTGTGAGAGATAAAATGTCTCCCAGCTAACCTCCAACTCTCCTCCCCCATTCACAGAGGACTGGCTCTAGGTCAGACCGGAGTTAGATTTCCAAGATTTCTTCTAGTTTTGAAATGTTCAAAATTTTAGACTTAAGTCTCTCCATTCAGAAGTTCTTCTGGCACCCTCAGCTTTAAGGCATCAAATACTTCATCTGCTCTGAAGTAGGAGCTTTCCAGAAAACGTGGCTAGCAGATGCATTTTACCAGTGACTTCCTGGGGGCTGCTTGGTTTTATTTGTGATACAGGTAAGTACTAAAGATGGCATGCTGGCCTGACACCATGGTGGTTTAGTGAGGTAGTTGAGGACAGGCCAGAGTTCCTTGTTTACTTTTCAAGTCACCCCACGAAGGCCGCTCAGTACCTGGCTAGAACCAGAGCCTGCATCATCTGCCTGCTCTGACATTTGGCACTTTGTCTTTCAAAGTTGTTGATAAACAGTCCCTAAGGCCATTGAATTTGGCTAACCCAGTGAGTCTGATTGTAATTTGATAACTAGTTTAAGTTTCACAGAGGCCTAAAAGAGGCCAGTGACTTCCAACTGTGGTGTCACAACACATTGTTGTATTACCCTCAGCTGTGAGGTATTAACAGCTACTGATAACGTACATAAGTTTGCAAATGACATACTTTGAAATATCTATATATAAACCAGGGTGGATTCACGTTCAACCTAAAAATGTTACTTTCACTTGCATTCTGATGTGTTTCCTCATGCAGGGGAGGAAGGGATGCAGCTGCAGCCGTCATGGTGGGTATTGCAGTTGCGTGCTTACTTCCATCCAGTGCCATGGACTTGCTTTCTTCACTGTTCTTGTCCTCAGTGCCCTCACATTAACCTTTAAATTTCTTGGAACTCAAGACCTTCCACTGAGGGGCCCCAGTCTTGCATCCATCCCGGGATGGTCCTTGTTGAAAAGGACAGTGGTGAGGACCCCCACTGCTGGGGTGAGGACCACCACGTTGTCAGGGTGTGCTTGCTCTTCATGCACTGCCTGCTGAAATTTTCTTCAGTTGTATCTTTTCATTTTGGTTAGGTTCAGATTTAAGCAAGTGTGAGAGATAAAATGTCTCCCAGCTAACCTCCAACTCTCCTCCCCCATTCACAGAGGACTGGCTCTAGGTCAGACCGGAGTTAGATTTCCAAGATTTCTTCTAGTTTTGAAATGTTCAAAATTTTAGACTTAAGTCTCTCCATTCAGAAGTTCTTCTGGCACCCTCAGCTTTAAGGCATCAAATACTTCATCTGCTCTGAAGTAGGAGCTTTCCAGAAAACGTGGCTAGCAGATGCATTTTACCAGTGACTTCCTGGGGGCTGCTTGGTTTTATTTGTGATACAGGTAAGTACTAAAGATGGCATGCTGGCCTGACACCATGGTGGTTTAGTGAGGTAGTTGAGGACAGGCCGAGTTCCTTGTTTACTTTTCAAGTCACCCCACGAAGGCCGCTCAGTACCTGGCTAGAACCAGAGCCTGCATCATCTGCCTGCTCTGACATTTGGCACTTTGTCTTTCAAAGTTGTTGATAAACAGTCCCTAAGGCCATTGAATTTGGCTAACCCAGTGAGTCTGATTGTAATTTGATAACTAGTTTAAGTTTCACAGAGGCCTAAAAGAGGCCAGTGACTTCCAACTGTGGTGTCACAACACATTGTTGTATTACCCTCAGCTGTGAGGTATTAACAGCTACTGATAACGTACATAAGTTTGCAAATGACATACTTTGAAATATCTATATATAAACCAGGGTGGATTCACGTTCAACCTAAAAATGTTACTTTCACTTGCATTCTGATGTGTTTCCTCATGCAGGGGAGGAAGGGATGCAGCTGCAGCCGTCATGGTGGGTATTTGCATGGCTTGCCGTCCTCTTGATCCTGCCGATATGCCTTTAATCTCAGTGGAAATCAGACATCCTTGTAAGCTGTGGCAGTGTTTGTTTCCGTGAACATTTTTGAGGAGCTTATTAGAAACTGGGTTCGCTCATGCTGGTGTTTTGTGCAAGTGAATGTCTTGTCATATGACTCTTGGTAGGAAAAAAATGCCCAAGACTTGAGATTAGAGAACAGACCTTTGCTAGCCATATCTATAGACTGAGCAGATCTTGAAACATAGAGGTAGGCACTTTTGGAGGGATTTCAAAGTACCCCGTGAAGTGTTCTCTCCTGAAACATCTCCCATGAGCCACACCTGAAATTCCACTATTAATTATTTGTTTAGGGTAAGATTGTCCTTCTTTGATGGAGGTTTCAAAAGTTATTGATCTTTAAAAAAAAATATTAGTGAATTGACTTTTTTTTTTGCCTTTGGGTGATACTGAATCCAGGAAAAGTTCTGTGTTTCAGGATCCTTTTTGAGAATGAATGTTCATTTCTCTTTTTAAATCCATATCTCATGCCACTTGTATCACTCAAATTTTCCATAGTGCTTCCTTCAAAGATGACTTATTATAAATCTCCCAGTTGCTAAATAGATTAAATAATGCATTATTGAGTGTAAACTGGCTTTTAAAACATATTTCCTTCACTTACCAAATACTTCATCTCCTCATCCATCCTTCCATTCTATCCTTGGATACTTCAGAGTCTTAGGGCCCCCTGCCTCTGTGTTGTGTTCTCAGGGCTTAAAATAAGGTAGACAGTCTTTGAAGATTGCTGTCCAGAGTGGGGTGCGAAAGCAAATCACAATATAAGTTATAATTACTTTAATAGCAGAAGATGCAGCATGCTGTGGAGTGCAGAAAAGGGAGTGATTAACTCTCTCCATAGACTGTACTTTCATTTTTTGGCAAAAATAAATGGAACTGGGCTTCCCCTGGTGGTCCAGTGGGTAAGGACACCGCCTTGCAGTGCAAGGGGCGCCAGTTAGATCCCTGGCCTGGGAAGATCCCATGTGCCGCGGAGCGGCTGGACTGATGTGTCCAATTACCGAGCTGGAGCGCTGGAGCGCATGCGCCCAGAGCCGGCGCTCTGCAACGACAGACGCCACTGCGATGGGAGGCCCACAGGAGCCAAAGAACAAAGACGGATGAAAATGGAGAAATGAAAGACCAATAGAAGTGGCCCGCTCACTCCCCTCCCTCCCCAACCCGACCCCCGCCTAAAATAAATAAATTAGAAAAAAAAAGAAAAGGAATTGATATTAATTTTCTGTGTGTGTAGTTTAATGGGCACATTGTTATGATGTGTGGGCGTGTTTTAAAATAGAGATAGCATTTTAAAAAAAGTGCTGCAAAAGAAGTGACGAGTATTTAGATCAGGGATTCTGTAGCTATTATAACTGTTATGCTTGTGAGCAAAGGGTATGAAAGAATTATGGGCTCTTGAAGGTGGAAATGACTTTAAAAGTCAACTACTTCAGCTATCCTCCAAAAAAAAAAAGAAGACCTTCCTGTTAAATGGTTAACATACCCCCTACCCTTACTTCCAGTGATGGGGAGGCATAATCAAAGTGTGGAAAGAGTCCTGGTTTATGGTTTGGTAGAGCCTGCATTACCATCCTCCTTTCTTCTTGTGCCAGATGTGTGTTCATGGGGAAGTTGACCCTTGCCCTGAACCCGTTCTTTCTTGCTAAAACATGGAAACGGTCATACTGATTTTGAAGGTGGTGGTGACTGTGAGAGGAATTTTGTGTGAAGTGCCTTCCCCACTGCCTGCTCAGAAAGAGCCTTCAGTAGATGCTGGGTATTGTTATTTTACTGTTGGACAGCTCCTTGGAAAGCTCAGTGTCCTGGAAGCAGCCTGCGTGGAAGCAAATACTTCCTCACCTCCTACCCATGGTCAAATCCATGGTAGATTGGGGCCTCTGTTTCCTCTGAAACAGTTTGACAAAGGTCACCAGTGACTGTCCCATTGCTGGTCTCTGTGGTGTTTGATGTGCTGGGTCACCTCATTCTTTTTGAAACGTTGTCCTCATTGTCTTTCATGGATTTCCTCCTTCTCTGACTTGTTCCTCAGCTCCTCTTTGTTGGGTCCTAAGTGTTGATCTTCTTTTTTCCCTTTAAAAGTGCTTCCAGGCACTCTCACCCCCTTACACTCATAGCATTTACTCTTGCTTCTAGGCTGATGATCAACACATCTGTATTTGCAACCTAGTCTTTTTTCTATTTTTAAAATTTTGGCCTTTTTAAAATTGATTTTTAAAATTTATTTATTTTTCATCCATCTTTATTCTTAGGCTCATGTGGGCCTTCCATTGCAGTGGCCTCTCCCACTGCAGAGCACCGGCTCTGGGCGCATGTGCTCCAGAGTGCTGGCTCGCAATTGGACACAGCGGTCCAGCTGCTCTGCCCCAGATGGAATCCTTCTGGGCCAGGGATCGAACTGCCGCCCCCTGTACTGCAAGGTGAACTCTTTACCCACTGGACCACCAGGGAAGCCTGGTCTTTTCTCTGGATCTTTCTCTCAAATAGATGTAACAGTTGTGGTGGATGAGTAAGGATGAAAGTAAAGTGGGTTATTTGTTCTCCTGTGTTTTGTGTCCTGGGTGGTGTGACCACCGTCTATCTGCTTAGTTCGATCTGTCCTCCTGTTCAGATCTTTTACGAGCTTCACCCAGTGCTGCAGCATCATGCTAGCCTTAGACTCCTTTTCAACCTTGCCCTCTCACCAATACTCATTATCACTAGCGTGATCAATTAAAAATGTGTATCTGATTCTCTCCTTTCTTCTTTTGTGCTGAAGTGCTTCCCACTTTTGCCATGGAAACGGTCATACTGATTTTGAAGGTGGTGGTGACTGTGAGAGGAATTTTGTGTGAAGTGCCTTCCCCACTGCCTGCTCAGAAAGAGCCTTCAGTAGATGCTGGGTATTGTTATTTTACTGTTGGACAGCTCCTTGGAAAGCTCAGTGTCCTGGAAGCAGCCTGCGTGGAAGCAAATACTTCCTCACCTCCTACCCATGGTCAAATCCATGGTAGATTGGGGCCTCTGTTTCCTCTGAAACAGTTTGACAAAGGTCACCAGTGACTGTCCCATTGCTGGTCTCTGTGGTGTTTGATGTGCTGGGTCACCTCATTCTTTTTGAAACGTTGTCCTCATTGTCTTTCATGGATTTCCTCCTTCTCTGACTTGTTCCTCAGCTCCTCTTTGTTGGGTCCTAAGTGTTGATCTTCTTTTTTCCCTTTAAAAGTGCTTCCAGGCACTCTCACCCCCTTACACTCATAGCATTTACTCTTGCTTCTAGGCTGATGATCAACACATCTGTATTTGCAACCTAGTCTTTTTTCTATTTTTAAAATTTTGGCCTTTTTAAAATTGATTTTTAAAATTTATTTATTTTCATCTATCTTTGTTCTTAGGCTCATGTGGGCTTCCCATTGCCGTGGCCTCTCACTGCAGAGCACCGGCTCTGGGCGCATGTGCTCCAGAGTGCTGGCTCGCAATTGGACACAGCGGTCCAGCTGCTCTGCCCCAGATGGAATCCTTCTGGGCCAGGGATCGAACTGCCGCCCCCTGTACTGCAAGGTGAACTCTTTACCCACTGGACCACCAGGAAGCCTGGTCTTTTCTCTGGATCTTTCTCTCAAATAGATGTAACAGTTGTGGTGGATGAGTAAGGATGAAAGTAAAGTGGGTTATTTGTTCTCCTGTGTTTTGTGTCCTGGGTGGTGTGACCACCGTCTATCTGCTTAGTTCGATCTGTCCTCCTGTTCAGATCTTTTACGAGCTTCACCCAGTGCTGCAGCATCATGCTAGCCTTAGACTCCTTTTCAACCTTGCCCTCTCACCAATACTCATTATCACTAGCGTGATCAATTAAAAATGTGTATCTGATTCTGCTAACACCATAGTTGGTAGGTGATCATTTTTTGACTGAACTGTAGGAGCTTTTTATGTTATGGAATTGGACCCTTACTGCCTAAATATTGAAAATGCTTCTAATACAGCATATGTCCCATTGTATTGAACTTATTTTAACTCTCTTCAGTTTATAGCAATATAAGTTCTTAGGAACATGGAGGACCTTTTTGTACTCGTATATGTATTATGCGTGTATTTCAGTGCTTCGTCTGTATAAAGTTAATGGAACTAAACAGAATTACTTTAAAATCATAATAATATCTTCCATGACTTTCTGTTTCTTCGACTTTTAGACAGAATACTGTTGCCCATTATTGTCTTTCTTTTGTATAAACCTATTTTTTGGGATCTCGTCAGTTATAACTGTCTATGCTACCTTGTACTTTGTCCACAAAGGATGTCACAAATATTCACAACACAGTTTTCTCTTTAACTGTGAAATCTTCAAGGATGAGACTTTTATCCACTTCATCTCTCTAGGCTTAGCATGATGCCTGGTATATAATTTATCATTTTTTTTTTCCTCTAACAAAAAGTGACTGGAAAAGCTATACCTGATCATCACTAAAGTGTAATGAGATTAGCGACTTCCTTTTTTTTCTCCTCCAATCCCATATTTTTAATTAATGTAGACCAAGTCGGTTACTTTTTATGGTAGCCTTGACTTGTGGAATCCCTGACTTTCTTTTCTCTCTTCTTGGGCATGTTCTTGTAAACACACAAGCCATGTCACCTTTACTCTGGATTTTGTGATTATTTTCTACAATTCTAAGCACAAAATTTAAAACAACACTATAGTTTAATCTTACTTACCTTGTTCTCTGGTTTTGACCTTTTTGATCTTTTATTTAAACACTTGGATTTTTTTACCTTTTCATTTTAGTTATTTGTTCCAAGTTATGTCTTTAGTAAATTTGCTTGGGCCTTTATCGAAGTCTGGCAACCGAATGAATTTTTGGAGCCAGTCAGTTTGAATGATTGAGTTCACAAATATACTTTAAGTTCTGCATAGTCCTGGTAGGTGGATCATTTTCCTTTTCAACCTTGCCCTCTCACCAATACTCATTATCACTAGCGTGATCAATTAAAAATGTGTATCTGATTCTGCTAACACCATAGTTGGTAGGTGATCATTTTTTGACTGAACTGTAGGAGCTTTTATGTTATGGAATTGGACCCTTACTGCCTAAATATTGAAAATGCTTCTAATACAGCATATGTCCCATTGTATTGAACTTATTTTAACTCTCTTCAGTTTATAGCAATATAAGTTCTTAGGAACATGGAGGACCTTTTTGTACTCGTATATGTATTATGCGTGTATTTCAGTGCTTCGTCTGTATAAAGTTAATGGAACTAAACAGAATTACTTTAAAATCATAATAATATCTTCCATGACTTTCTGTTTCTTCGACTTTTAGACAGAATACTGTTGCCCATTATTGTCTTTCTTTTGTATAAACCTATTTTTTGGGATCTCGTCAGTTATAACTGTCTATGCTACCTTGTACTTTGTCCACAAAGGATGTCACAAATATTCACAACACAGTTTTCTCTTTAACTGTGAAATCTTCAAGGATGAGACTTTTATCCACTTCATCTCTCTAGGCTTAGCATGATGCCTGGTATATAATTTATCATTTTTTTTTTCCTCTAACAAAAAGTGACTGGAAAAGCTATACCTGATCATCACTAAAGTGTAATGAGATTAGCGACTTCCTTTTTTTTCTCCTCCAATCCCATATTTTTAATTAATGTAGACCAAGTCGGTTACTTTTTATGGTAGCCTTGACTTGTGGAATCCCTGACTTTCTTTTCTCTCTTCTTGGGCATGTTCTTGTAAACACACAAGCCATGTCACCTTTACTCTGGATTTTGTGATTATTTTCTACAATTCTAAGCACAAAATTTAAAACAACACTATAGTTTAATCTTACTTACCTTGTTCTCTGGTTTTGACCTTTTTGATCTTTTATTTAAACACTTGGATTTTTTTACCTTTTCATTTTAGTTATTTGTTCCAAGTTATGTCTTTAGTAAATTTGCTTGGGCCTTTATCGAAGTCTGGCAACCGAATGAATTTTTGGAGCCAGTCAGTTTGAATGATTGAGTTCACAAATATACTTTAAGTTCTGCATGTATGACATGGGAAAAAATCCCACCTGTGTTAATAAGAAACTTGAAAAAAAGGAGATGCTTGTATAATTGTTGTCCTTGACCTTTTCCTTACTTAATTGGTATATTTTTCTATAGTTGTACTTTAGAATGATAAAAAAAAATTTTTTTTTTTTCCCAATGCTTTGGCCTACCCTGACCTGAGAGTTATTTTGATCTTTTGTCATTGCAGGGAGTGGAAGGAATGAATTTCCCTGGGTTAATGATTAGACAATTGGTGTGTTTATTAATGGCATATGTCTTGTAATAGATTATTATTATTATTTTTTTAAGATTTATTTATTTATTTATTTTTGGGCGGGGGTCGGGTTGGGGAGAGAGGGGAGCAGGCGGGACACTTCTATTGGTCTTTCATTTCTCTATGTTCATCCGTCTTTGTTCTTTGGCTCCTGTGGGCCTCTCATCACAGTGGCGTCTGTCATTGCAGAGCACCGGCTCTGGGCGCATGCGCTCCAGAGCTCTGGCTCGGTGATTGGACACATCAGTCCAGCCGCTCCGCGGCACGTGGGATCTTCCCAGGCCAGGGCTCGAACCGGTGCCCCTTGCACTGCAAGGCGGTGTCCTTACCCACTGGACCACCAGGGGAAGCCCTGTAATAGATTATTTCATGTGCTTATATTTGAAGAGAACACCTTGTTACCCTGCTAGGTATTTTGTTTCTCCATAGAATCTTATTTATTTATTTATTATTTTTGGCTATTCTGGGTTGTCACTGCTGCCGCAGGCTCTTCTCTAGTTGCAGGAAGTTGGGGCTACTCTCTAGTTGAGGTGAGCAGGCTTCTTGTTGGCGGTGACTTCTCTTGTTGTGGAACTCGGGCTCTAGAGGATACGGGCTCCAATTGTTGTGGCACATGGGCTCAATAGTTGCGACTCCAAGGGTCTAGAGCATAGGCTCCATAGTTGTGGCTCATGGGCTTAGTTGTTCCGCAGCATGTGGGATCTTCCTGGATCAGGGCTTGAATTAGAATCTCCTGTATTGGCAGGTGAAGTCTTCACCACTGAGCTACCAGGGAAGCCCTCTCCATAGAATCTTGCTCAGAGTAAATAAATGATAAAGTGCGTTTATATACTTTTGAGCTTTCTATTCTGAAAATGTTAGTAATATTAATGTATATGTCTCACAGGTGCTCTTTCCTTCTATTCACTCTGAGGCCAGGGGAGATTCAGTCCCCTCCAAGGTCATGTAGTGACTCGGGGTGGAACAGGATTTTGGACTTCAGATACTGGGCTTTTACCACCATGACCCGAAGTTGTCATGCATTCAGGACCAAATCCATTAGGTGGTATCAATGAATTGATGGAAAGTAAAGTTTATCATGGATTTGTTTTTATATAAAATGTTGTTACTGCTAGAAATCAGTTTAGTGGAACATTGTTGGCCTTTCCTGTGGGAGAAAAATAAAGCTGTCCTTTGGGAGGAGTATTATTGTTTTCCTTTTTTAGAAATACCCATCTGATGCTCAAAAACAATGGGACTGTTAAGCAGGCTTTACCTGGCATTACTGACGTCAGTTATTGTGGTGTTGTAAGACAAATAAATCTAAAAGATGAAAGAAGTGCTGTGAGTTACATAAAGAAGGTATTTTTATTGGACCTTGAGATTTTCCTCTAGGTTAGAACTATGAAAAAACAAATCTAGGGCTGGCTCTTGTATCTACTGTTGGCCTTCATTTTAGAATCTTTGCTTCTTTTATATGCATTTTCATATTTTTTTCACTAAAGCAAATAAAGGAAGCCACACATAGCTAAAGTGAAAGCCACTTCAAGGAGACGTCACATGAAACATTTTGAGGAGGGAGTCATGTGGTTTCATCGTAGCATTTTAGATGCAAATGTGAATTGTTTTGAGATCAGAATTTTTCATTTACTGCTCGTTACTGTTGGTTCTATGATGAATGCCTAGTTGTACTTTTAAACTGATGTAATTACTTAAAAGGATGATGATTCAGATTTAGAATTTTAATGCATCTCTGAGGCTAAGTTTTTTAAGTAATTTACAATCTGGTTGGGCTCCATGGGGGATTTTCCTGGGCTCCTGGATCAGGGCTTGAATTAGAATCTCCTGTATTGGCAGGTGAAGTCTTCACCACTGAGCTACCAGGGAAGCCCTCTCCATAGAATCTTGCTCAGAGTAAATAAATGATAAAGTGCGTTTATATACTTTTGAGCTTTCTATTCTGAAAATGTTAGTAATATTAATGTATATGTCTCACAGGTGCTCTTTCCTTCTATTCACTCTGAGGCCAGGGGAGATTCAGTCCCCTCCAAGGTCATGTAGTGACTCGGGGTGGAACAGGATTTTGGACTTCAGATACTGGGCTTTTACCACCATGACCCGAAGTTGTCATGCATTCAGGACCAAATCCATTAGGTGGTATCAATGAATTGATGGAAAGTAAAGTTTATCATGGATTTGTTTTTATATAAAATGTTGTTACTGCTAGAAATCAGTTTAGTGGAACATTGTTGGCCTTTCCTGTGGGAGAAAAATAAAGCTGTCCTTTGGGAGGAGTATTATTGTTTTCCTTTTTTAGAAATACCCATCTGATGCTCAAAAACAATGGGACTGTTAAGCAGGCTTTACCTGGCATTACTGACGTCAGTTATTGTGGTGTTGTAAGACAAATAAATCTAAAAGATGAAAGAAGTGCTGTGAGTTACATAAAGAAGGTATTTTTATTGGACCTTGAGATTTTCCTCTAGGTTAGAACTATGAAAAAACAAATCTAGGGCTGGCTCTTGTATCTACTGTTGGCCTTCATTTTAGAATCTTTGCTTCTTTTATATGCATTTTCATATTTTTGTCACTAAAGCAAATAAAGGAAGCCACACATAGCTAAAGTGAAAGCCACTTCAAGGAGACGTCACATGAAACATTTTGAGGAGGGAGTCATGTGGTTTCATCGTAGCATTTTAGATGCAAATGTGAATTGTTTTGAGATCAGAATTTTTCATTTACTGCTCGTTACTGTTGGTTCTATGATGAATGCCTAGTTGTACTTTTAAACTGATGTAATTACTTAAAAGGATGATGATTCAGATTTAGAATTTTAATGCATCTCTGAGGCAGGTGATTAGAGAAATTTATTTCTTTGTTCATATGACTGCTAAGCACCTTTCTGAGCTTGCTGAATCTGGTTGGACCAACTGTGACAAGTCCCTCAGGTGAAATAGCTGCAAGGTCCCTGGCTCAGTTGGAACCAAGGATGGCGCACCCTACCTGATGACCTGAGTGGAAATTTCAGGGAGCTCTGATTTCATACTGGGACCTCTTGCTTCCCCTTGCTTCATGGCTAATGCCTTTGTATGTGGGAAAGTTTCTTCCCTGATGGAATCAACTTGGTTTTGTATTTTCCTTCCTCTGATTTTTTTTTTCTTCCTGTGATGTTTTTATGAACCTTGGACTTCAAATAGGACTTTTTTGGGGGGTGACTGTTTAAAGGTGTTGCTTAACACACAGAGGAAAAAATTTGAATGCAACTAGAATGTTTCACTGACAGTTCTTATTTTGTATATGTGTGTGTGTATTTATATGTACATATGTAGTTGTCTGTCTATATGTATTTATTTCATGACTTGAAAAAACAGAATATACATTACAATTCCTGCTGTGTGTTTATTTTAATCCTTGAGCTAAACAATGCCTGAAAGAAGCTTTACCCTTTAAGAAAATGGATACTGAGATATGATTGTATCTAGTGTTTATTATTGTGCACCTATATAATTTGAATGTTATTAGTATAGGAAAAATATTAGGTAAGTCTGTATTTAGATAGGAATATCTAAGTAAAATAACCAGTGACTCAGCATTCCACTCTTACAGTGTGAAAAATATGTAAGAAACTGGCTTGGTTAACCTTTTTCAATGTGGGTTTAACTTGTGTCTTAAGAGTAAAGTTTTTTATATGCATTTTCATATTTTGTCACTAAAGCAAATAAAGGAAGCCACACATAGCTAAAGTGAAAGCCACTTCAAGGAGACGTCACATGAAACATTTTGAGGAGGGAGTCATGTGGTTTCATCGTAGCATTTTAGATGCAAATGTGAATTGTTTTGAGATCAGAATTTTTCATTTACTGCTCGTTACTGTTGGTTCTATGATGAATGCCTAGTTGTACTTTTAAACTGATGTAATTACTTAAAAGGATGATGATTCAGATTTAGAATTTTAATGCATCTCTGAGGCAGGTGATTAGAGAAATTTATTTCTTTGTTCATATGACTGCTAAGCACCTTTCTGAGCTTGCTGAATCTGGTTGGACCAACTGTGACAAGTCCCTCAGGTGAAATAGCTGCAAGGTCCCTGGCTCAGTTGGAACCAAGGATGGCGCACCCTACCTGATGACCTGAGTGGAAATTTCAGGGAGCTCTGATTTCATACTGGGACCTCTTGCTTCCCCTTGCTTCATGGCTAATGCCTTTGTATGTGGGAAAGTTTCTTCCCTGATGGAATCAACTTGGTTTTGTATTTTCCTTCCTCTGATTTTTTTTTTCTTCCTGTGATTTTTTTATGAATCTTGGACTTCAAATAGGACTTTTTTGGGGGGTGACTGTTTAAAGGTGTTGCTTAACACACAGAGGAAAAAATTTGAATGCAACTAGAATGTTTCACTGACAGTTCTTATTTTGTATATGTGTGTGTGTATTTATATGTACATATGTAGTTGTCTGTCTATATGTATTTATTTCATGACTTGAAAAAACAGAATATACATTACAATTCCTGCTGTGTGTTTATTTTAATCCTTGAGCTAAACAATGCCTGAAAGAAGCTTTACCCTTTAAGAAAATGGATACTGAGATATGATTGTATCTAGTGTTTATTATTGTGCACCTATATAATTTGAATGTTATTAGTATAGGAAAAATATTAGGTAAGTCTGTATTTAGATAGGAATATCTAAGTAAAATAACCAGTGACTCAGCATTCCACTCTTACAGTGTGAAAAATATGTAAGAAACTGGCTTGGTTAACCTTTTTTTTTCAATGTGGGTTTAACTTGTGTCTTAAGAGTGAATTGTGAAGTAGAAGATTAACACAGAGTGCTTCTTTTGAGAATTTCCCTAGAAAGTACAACTTCTGAACTCACTTGACTGTTTTGTTCTCTCTTGAGCTGAAGGAGGAGGCCATCATATTTGCAGTATATTCCAGGCGTTAGAATGTTTTCTTATGGAAGAGAGGCATGATCTTTGGAGTTTCATTTAGTACAACATTTTATTAGAATTCAATTGTAATGGACATGAATGAGACGTGGTGTGTTATTGTTTTGGCATATTCTTTTGAAAATGAAGATGTGCATAAATTGTTTACTATATGTTCACTATTGTAAGTAATTTTCCCCTTTCACTCTTAGGATAAACTGTATTGTGAAGTTACGCACCTTCCTTCTGTGCAGGTTTTCCACCTGTAAGGTTTTTTGAATGATCTGATTTATTTATGAAATGATGGGATTGTCTCCAATAATGTTTCTGTAATTATGTTGCAATTGCATTGGAGATCATAAAGGTACCACCAAAAGTTCTTATTTGAACTTCTGTCCTAAGAAGAGATGGAACCAGAAGTGATATTTTGCTTTTGATTATTTGGCATGTGTTCAAGGTGTTACTTTTCTCCTGAGTTGTTGTCCCAGCTGTTCTCAAGAGATTTTCATAAATGAATGTACCGAGTGGAGAAAAAGCCATGGCACTTATACTTAGGGCAGAAGTGTAGCAGCTAGAAGTGATGTTTGTCTTTAGGTCACCCATAGTTGATTGATGTTGTCACTGTAAGAAACCTTTTTTATGCTCTTATCTTAGGATATGGTATTCTAAAGAATTCATTGTATGTTACTTGTTGCTATTTAAGATAAAATCTGGTGAAGAATGTTAAGGAAGAGATAATAGAAAGGAAGGAATGCCCCAGTGATGAGACACTGTCTTCAGTCTTCTAAGACCTACCTGTTTCTGTTTTAGAAACACTTTCCCATTCTTTTTGCTTCTCTATAAATTTGGCCCATTTGAATTAAAATCAAATTTGTCTTTATGATGTGACCTGTGTAGTGTCAGGTTTTTTTAAAAAAAAATCCTTTAATCCCTGTGGTAAAGCTTATCAGATGGTTAACATGGAAACCTGCACTGCTGAAGAGTGACCTGAGGATCAGAAAAGTTCAATAATTTCTTCATGATCGTAGAGCTAATGGTGAAGCTGAGATTCAAAAGTAGAACACTTAAAAATTATTTTGAAAAATTTTAAGTATATATAGAAGTTGAGAGAAGAGGCATGATCTTTGGAGTTTCATTTAGTACAACATTTTATTAGAATTCAATTGTAATGGACATGAATGAGACGTGGTGTGTTATTGTTTTGGCATATTCTTTTGAAAATGAAGATGTGCATAAATTGTTTACTATATGTTCACTATTGTAAGTAATTTTCCCCTTTCACTCTTAGGATAAACTGTATTGTGAAGTTACGCACCTTCCTTCTGTGCAGGTTTTCCACCTGTAAGGTTTTTTGAATGATCTGATTTATTTATGAAATGATGGGATTGTCTCCAATAATGTTTCTGTAATTATGTTGCAATTGCATTGGAGATCATAAAGGTACCACCAAAAGTTCTTATTTGAACTTCTGTCCTAAGAAGAGATGGAACCAGAAGTGATATTTTGCTTTTGATTATTTGGCATGTGTTCAAGGTGTTACTTTTCTCCTGAGTTGTTGTCCCAGCTGTTCTCAAGAGATTTTCATAAATGAATGTACCGAGTGGAGAAAAAGCCATGGCACTTATACTTAGGGCAGAAGTGTAGCAGCTAGAAGTGATGTTTGTCTTTAGGTCACCCATAGTTGATTGATGTTGTCACTGTAAGAAACCTTTTTTATGCTCTTATCTTAGGATATGGTATTCTAAAGAATTCATTGTATGTTACTTGTTGCTATTTAAGATAAAATCTGGTGAAGAATGTTAAGGAAGAGATAATAGAAAGGAAGGAATGCCCCAGTGATGAGACACTGTCTTCAGTCTTCTAAGACCTACCTGTTTCTGTTTTAGAAACACTTTCCCATTCTTTTTGCTTCTCTATAAATTTGGCCCATTTGAATTAAAATCAAATTTGTCTTTATGATGTGACCTGTGTAGTGTCAGGTTTTTTTAAAAAAAAATCCTTTAATCCCTGTGGTAAAGCTTATCAGATGGTTAACATGGAAACCTGCACTGCTGAAGAGTGACCTGAGGATCAGAAAAGTTCAATAATTTCTTCATGATCGTAGAGCTAATGGTGAAGCTGAGATTCAAAAGTAGAACACTTAAAAATTATTTTGAAAAATTTTAAGTATATATAGAAGTTGAGAGAAGAGGGCATTCAACCCTCACGTACTTAACTCAGTTAATCATGGAGACATTCTGATTTCATGTTTGCTTTGTGTATTCCTTTCTTCTTAACATTTTCTTTGTTTTAAAACAGATCTCTGACATCATGTTATCAAATGTTAAATTTTGACTCTGAGGCAGACATTTTTATCTCTGTACCAAATGGTCGAAATATAAGAGAGACATGTCCTAATGTAAACACAGTGAACAAATGGAAGCCATGTTTTCCTAGAAAATGAGTTATATATCTTCTTTTGGTTTTCTTGATATGAGTAGTCACCATTTCTACTCATGGGTTAATAAAATGATGAGGAAATAGCTAATAATTATGGAGTACTAATTCTGGACTAGGAACTGCCCCTTGTACTTCGTACATATTAGCCCCATGTTCTACAATCATTTCATGTGGGTTCAAATTGCTTTCTGAAAATAAGTTTGTCTTGTAAATGTTTGACACTGCCTTTAATTGTAGTCTCTTTTCCACTTCTCATTTTTAATACTGATTATAATAATATATTGTTGGAGGAATAGAAGGTTGCTGTCCAAAGGTACAAGTCCATAGACCAGGAGGAGCAGCATTGCCTGGAAGCATGGTAGAAAGATGGAATCTCAGGCCATTCCTCAGACCTTTTGAACCAATCTACATTTTGAATAAGATTCTTGAGTGATCGATATGCAGTTTGATAAGCCTCGGATAGCATGTAAACAGCGCCTCTCAAACATGAATGCACATACAATCTCCTGGAAAACGTTTAAAGATAGCAAACCCTAGTCTTCCTGCTGACCAGTTAAATTAGATTCTCTAGGTGAGGCCCAGCATCAGTTTGTTTTTGTTTCTGTTTTTAAGTCTCCTGGTGATTCTTAAGTTTGGCCAGGCTTCAGAGTGCACTGGTTTAATAGGACTCTAGTATCTTTCCATTCTATTTCAGCTACTGAACTTAAAACATTTCATCTTGTAAATCATTTATAGAAGATGATGCTACCAGTATAAATGAGAATTGAAGATGAAAGGCACTTTAGGCTTGTACTTGATCTTTTTGGTGAGCATAATTCATTGATAATTCTATAGAAAATAATTCCCTTTTATGCAGGATGGAACTTCCTCACTGTTCTTACCCTTCTTTGGCGCTAGGAAATGAAAATGCTGCCAAAAAAAAAATTTTTTTTTTTCTCTTTTCCCTCATTCTTTCCTTCAGAAGAAGAATTAGACAGAGGGAGGCAGGGATTGTGGAATACCAAATGCATAAAAACTGGGCTAAGAGTCATTAAATAAATTCATGAGATTACACTGGATAGGAGTCTGAAGTATTTTAATTTGCTCCTAAGTTTTGTTTGCTGCGTGCGTATGGACATTTGCTTTTCTTTAAGTCAGCAACTTCAATTCCAATCGTGTATCCTGTTCATTCAACTGCAGTTACTGAGTGCTTAGTAAATTATGCAGCCAAATGAACAAAGTAGTTGAAGGGAACAGAACAATGCAGAGAAGTTCAGTACTGATGTGCTCCTTACCCCGAGTTGTAGATGGGGAGTGGTCTTTGGAGCCTGGTATCTGGAGCCCGACTAGCCTCACGGAGTCCTAGCTGTGCTGTTTGTTTTCTGTGTGACCAGGGCCAAGTTAATTATGTGCCTCAGATTTTTTTTTTTTTTTTAATCTGTAAAACAGGGTAATAATAGCATCTACCTATAGAATTGCAATGAGTAGATGAAATAATATACATACAGGGCCTTTAGAAGAGTGCCTGACACATAGTAAGTGCTATGTATTTGCCGATAGTATTATGATTATTAAATTTTCCATCCTCCAAGAGAGAAGGTAGCTTATACATGAAAGGATAGACCCTTACCCTCATGGGTTTAGCAATTGAAAGATTTTTCAGGTTAAAATGGGATTTTTGTTTGGAGAAATTGTGTCCTCGATTAGATCAGGGACAAAGCGTGTTCATACACATATGTTCAACTCCACTTACTCCTTTTATGTTGGGTAAGTGGATTTAATCAATCTAACCTTGACTGAAGAGGGGCTGTCAGTAACACTTTTCACATGGATACAATTAACCTTTGTTTGAAGTACTTTATATTCCTTGAATAAGAGGCACTGACAAAATTCAGATTTTAGTCTTTAAAATAATTGATTTTCCAAAAGCCCTGTGGTTGCAGTGCTAGCAACAGTATCAAATGAGAATGAAGATGAAAGGCACTTTAGGCTTGTACTTGATCTTTTTGGTGAGCATAATTCATTGATAATTCTATAGAAAATAATTCCCTTTTATGCAGGATGGAACTTCCTCACTGTTCTTACCCTTCTTTGGCGCTAGGAAATGAAAATGCTGCCAAAAAAATTTTTTTCTTTTCCTCAGTCTTTCCTTCAGAAGAAGAATTAGACAGAGGGAGGCAGGGATTGTGGAATACCAAATGCATAAAAACTGGGCTAAGAGTCATTAAATAAATTCATGAGATTACACTGGATAGGAGTCTGAAGTATTTTAATTTGCTCCTAAGTTTTGTTTGCTGCGTGCGTATGGACATTTGCTTTTCTTTAAGTCAGCAACTTCAATTCCAATCGTGTATCCTGTTCATTCAACTGCAGTTACTGAGTGCTTAGTAAATTATGCAGCCAAATGAACAAAGTAGTTGAAGGGAACAGAACAATGCAGAGAAGTTCAGTACTGATGTGCTCCTTACCCCGAGTTGTAGATGGGGAGTGGTCTTTGGAGCCTGGTATCTGGAGCCCGACTAGCCTCACGGAGTCCTAGCTGTGCTGTTTGTTTTCTGTGTGACCAGGGCCAAGTTAATTATGTGCCTCAGATTTTTTTTTTTTTTTTAATCTGTAAAACAGGGTAATAATAGCATCTACCTATAGAATTGCAATGAGTAGATGAAATAATATACATACAGGGCCTTTAGAAGAGTGCCTGACACATAGTAAGTGCTATGTATTTGCCGATAGTATTATGATTATTAAATTTTCCATCCTCCAAGAGAGAAGGTAGCTTATACATGAAAGGATAGACCCTTACCCTCATGGGTTTAGCAATTGAAAGATTTTTCAGGTTAAAATGGGATTTTTGTTTGGAGAAATTGTGTCCTCGATTAGATCAGGGACAAAGCGTGTTCATACACATATGTTCAACTCCACTTACTCCTTTTATGTTGGGTAAGTGGATTTAATCAATCTAACCTTGACTGAAGAGGGGCTGTCAGTAACACTTTTCACATGGATACAATTAACCTTTGTTTGAAGTACTTTATATTCCTTGAATAAGAGGCACTGACAAAATTCAGATTTTAGTCTTTAAAATAATTGATTTTCCAAAAGCCCTGTGGTTGCATGTTTGCATGTTTTTATAGCCATTCACTACATTAGTTGTATTTTGTGATTTGGTTTCATTTGAGGAATGACTTTAGACATAGAGGAAGTGTGGTAGACAGATTAGGAGGCATGCATGGTAGGCCTGTATTACTGGAATAGTAAGACCATCACCTATGGATACTAAAGTATATATATATAGTATAAAGTACATATATAAAGGGTGGTAGAGGGTGAGATGGTTGGATGGCATCAGTGACTCAAAGGACATGAATCTGAGCAAATTCCAGGAAGTAGTGAAGAACAGAGGAGCCTGGCATGCTGCAGTCCATGGGGCTTCACAGAGTTGGACACAACTTATGACTGGACAATAATAATGAGGGATCTGAAGGTTACAGTTTAGCCTAGGTCCTTTGTTTTACAGATGACAAAATTGCAGCTGAAATGTGAAGGTTTTAATCCTCTAATGAAATACACACTTTATTTTTATTTATTTAGGATTAAATATAAATTATACATTAATTAAATATATGCATAAATGCATATGAATGTCAAGTGTGGCAAAAATAATGTAGTAGCAGCACAGAGTATTTTTGTGTCCATTTTTATGTCTCTTCAAACTTGTGAATTCAACAAAACAGATTACTTCTTTATCACAATGGTTGCATGCATTTGAAATAAATATGGTGTCTATTTTTTATGGGCAAATTTAGGCACGTTTTTGTTGGCAAAGAAAAAAAATCACTATGTGAAGAGACTGACTATTATTTACTTAACATTTAACCCGAAAGTCAAAATCTGTTCAAAAGAGCTCATTTGACAAGGGTTCTGGGTCAGAAATATTAAAGGACGAATGAAACAAGGATTTCTTATTGTTACTTTGACTTGGGGGAATGTGCCAGCCTTCTGCAGGGGAAATGACTATAAATGGTCTTTGCAGTTAAGACGCTCTCTGTTGCAACAGCTGCCTTGCTCAATGGCCTGTTTTTTTCCCCCTTTCTTCTCAGTATTGCTACTTAGAACACCTTTCTACTGGCATCCTTTTATGTTTTTGACTGAAGAGGGCTGTCAGTAACACTTTTCATGGATACAATTAACCTTTGTTTGAAGTACTTTATATTCCTTGAATAAGAGGCACTGACAAAATTCAGATTTTAGTCTTTAAAATAATTGATTTTCCAAAAGCCCTGTGGTTGCATGTTTGCATGTTTTTATAGCCATTCACTACATTAGTTGTATTTTGTGATTTGGTTTCATTTGAGGAATGACTTTAGACATAGAGGAAGTGTGGTAGACAGATTAGGAGGCATGCATGGTAGGCCTGTATTACTGGAATAGTAAGACCATCACCTATGGATACTAAAGTATATATATATAGTATAAAGTACATATATAAAGGGTGGTAGAGGGTGAGATGGTTGGATGGCATCAGTGACTCAAAGGACATGAATCTGAGCAAATTCCAGGAAGTAGTGAAGAACAGAGGAGCCTGGCATGCTGCAGTCCATGGGGCTTCACAGAGTTGGACACAACTTATGACTGGACAATAATAATGAGGGATCTGAAGGTTACAGTTTAGCCTAGGTCCTTTGTTTTACAGATGACAAAATTGCAGCTGAAATGTGAAGGTTTTAATCCTCTAATGAAATACACACTTTATTTTTATTTATTTAGGATTAAATATAAATTATACATTAATTAAATATATGCATAAATGCATATGAATGTCAAGTGTGGCAAAAATAATGTAGTAGCAGCACAGAGTATTTTTGTGTCCATTTTTATGTCTCTTCAAACTTGTGAATTCAACAAAACAGATTACTTCTTTATCACAATGGTTGCATGCATTTGAAATAAATATGGTGTCTATTTTTTATGGGCAAATTTAGGCACGTTTTTGTTGGCAAAGAAAAAAAATCACTATGTGAAGAGACTGACTATTATTTACTTAACATTTAACCCGAAAGTCAAAATCTGTTCAAAAGAGCTCATTTGACAAGGGTTCTGGGTCAGAAATATTAAAGGACGAATGAAACAAGGATTTCTTATTGTTACTTTGACTTGGGGGAATGTGCCAGCCTTCTGCAGGGGAAATGACTATAAATGGTCTTTGCAGTTAAGACGCTCTCTGTTGCAACAGCTGCCTTGCTCAATGGCCTGTTTTTTTCCCCCTTTCTTCTCAGTATTGCTACTTAGAACACCTTTCTACTGGCACTTGAACTCTGCCATTTGACTCTTCACCTTTCTCATATCCTGAATGCAGTTACATTTGCTTACTCTTATCTTTGCAACTTTGTGCAGCATTGTTATCACACTGCTCCTCTTGTTTTGGGGTTGTTGTTCCCATCTTGGAGGCTTGTTCGCTGGTACTCAGTATCCTTGGAAGGGTTCCCTCATTTCATACCAGATGACAACAACAGATGAGTCCTGCTCCTTCAGCCTTTTATAGTTAGCTTTTTGCAGAAGGAAGTTTAGAGTTACAAAATGAAAAAAAATTAGACTCTCAACACTGAAGATAGAGTGACAGTTGTTCTCACTGCTGAACTCTTCGGTCCTTGGTATTTTTAAGCCTCTCCGATGAGGATTGCTTTTCCTTGCCTTAGTGATGTAACATGTGTGCATGCATGCTAAGTCACTTCAGTCATGTCGATTCCTTGAAACCTCACAGACTGTGGCCCAGCAGGCTCCCCTGTCCATGGGATTCTCCAGGCAAGAATGCTGGGGTGGGTTGCCATTTCCTTCTCCAGGGAATCTTCCTGAACCAGGGATGGAACCTGCATTTCTTAAGTCTCCTGCATTGACAGGCAGGTTCTTTACTACTAAAGCCACCCGGGAAACCTAGTGATGTAACAGTGTATGCCAAGTTACACCCAATACTATGTAATTTACCTGTGAAATGCTGTTGTGTTTGTTTTTTCAAATAGATGTATACGGTTTCTGAACTATGTTTATATTCTAAAAAAGTTGTGACTCTAAATTGTACCAAAGGACTTGAGTGTTTATTTCAGTTCAGATGTATAAAAATAAATGTGTCTGAACATGCTTGTCTCTGAAGAGCTGCTGTCCTGGAGTTTGTTTGTAAGCATTATCATTGGTAACATGTAAATGAGAAAATGGAATCACACTTTGAATCGCATAACTCACTGGTGGACATGGAGGGACGTTATATCTATTGTGTTAGGTAGGAGTCATTTGATAGCAAGTAACATAAAACCATCCAAAATAGTTTACAAATCAAGGATAGGCTTGGTTTAGACAGGAAATGACTATAAATGGTCTTTGCAGTTAAGACGCTCTCTGTTGCAACAGCTGCCTTGCTCAATGGCCTGTTTTTTTCCCCCTTTCTTCTCAGTATTGCTACTTAGAACACCTTTCTACTGGCACTTGAACTCTGCCATTTGACTCTTCACCTTTCTCATATCCTGAATGCAGTTACATTTGCTTACTCTTATCTTTGCAACTTTGTGCAGCATTGTTATCACACTGCTCCTCTTGTTTTGGGGTTGTTGTTCCCATCTTGGAGGCTTGTTCGCTGGTACTCAGTATCCTTGGAAGGGTTCCCTCATTTCATACCAGATGACAACAACAGATGAGTCCTGCTCCTTCAGCCTTTTATAGTTAGCTTTTTGCAGAAGGAAGTTTAGAGTTACAAAATGAAAAAAAATTAGACTCTCAACACTGAAGATAGAGTGACAGTTGTTCTCACTGCTGAACTCTTCGGTCCTTGGTATTTTTAAGCCTCTCCGATGAGGATTGCTTTTCCTTGCCTTAGTGATGTAACATGTGTGCATGCATGCTAAGTCACTTCAGTCATGTCGATTCCTTGAAACCTCACAGACTGTGGCCCAGCAGGCTCCCCTGTCCATGGGATTCTCCAGGCAAGAATGCTGGGGTGGGTTGCCATTTCCTTCTCCAGGGAATCTTCCTGAACCAGGGATGGAACCTGCATTTCTTAAGTCTCCTGCATTGACAGGCAGGTTCTTTACTACTAAAGCCACCCGGGAAACCTAGTGATGTAACAGTGTATGCCAAGTTACACCCAATACTATGTAATTTACCTGTGAAATGCTGTTGTGTTTGTTTTTTCAAATAGATGTATACGGTTTCTGAACTATGTTTATATTCTAAAAAAGTTGTGACTCTAAATTGTACCAAAGGACTTGAGTGTTTATTTCAGTTCAGATGTATAAAAATAAATGTGTCTGAACATGCTTGTCTCTGAAGAGCTGCTGTCCTGGAGTTTGTTTGTAAGCATTATCATTGGTAACATGTAAATGAGAAAATGGAATCACACTTTGAATCGCATAACTCACTGGTGGACATGGAGGGACGTTATATCTATTGTGTTAGGTAGGAGTCATTTGATAGCAAGTAACATAAAAACCATCCAAAATAGCTTGTTTTACGACTAGAAATCCAAGGGATAGGCTTGGCTTTAAGCACCCATGTAAAAAGAGGTGGGGTTTTCCTCTTGATCCCTCTGCGATGCTTTCGTCCTGATTGGCTTTACCGTCCTGCAGGCTTTTTCCACATTGGAGCGGAGGTACCTACCAGGAAATACAGAGTTACTTGGTCCTTTCACCAGTTCTTAGAGTAGGTCTGATCCAGCATCCATCAAAATCCATATGATCTCTCAAAAGATTCTGATTGGATCATATGCCGATTCTTGATCAGTCATTGGGTCCACATTGATAGGCCAGGCAGTTATTTACAAATTAATGATAGTTTAATTACCAATTAGAACATTGCTTGTTGAACTCTAAAAATGAGGAAACAGCTGTGATTCTGTCATGTTTTGGTAAAACTCTTATAGCCAGATTTCTTTCTTCTATTGGAAGTATATCTGTTTTAAGGAGTACATTGAAATACTATCTTTAAAAAATATTTTGAGGGGCTTCCCTGGTGGTCCAGTGGGTAAGGATACTGCCTTTCTGTGGAAAGGGGGCCGGTTCGATCCCTGGCCTGGGAAGATCCCACATGCTGCAGAGCAGCTGGACCGATGTGTCCAACTACCGAGCCAGAGCTCTGGAGCGCATGCGCGGAGCCGGTGCTCTGCAACGACAGACGCCACCGCGATGGGAGGCCCACACAGGCCAAAGAACAAAGATGGATGAAAATAGATAAATGAAAGACCAATAGAAGTGGCCAAAAAAAAAAAAAAAATTCATTGAAGCTATTCTGTGGTTTTGCTGATCTGTTTCTAAAATATTAGTCTTCCTTCAGTACATCTATTATTTTAGTATCCATAGAATACATAAATAAAAGCTTTAGTTTTAATTGATTACATTTGAGGGTAACTTATAGGGAATGCCTCCCTAATGCTAATGTCTGATTTCAATTGTAAACTCTCATAATCACAATTGAGGATAAATTTCTCACAGATTGTATACACACATACACATACGTACATATATATATATATATATATATATATATATATATATATACTGGAAGAGTTGTGTGTATAGACTCCTAGTAGTTTCTGTAAGACAGGATATTATTTCCTGATCTTGTTCTTAGATGTAATGATTCTTCATGACTTTTTTCACCTACCGTTCCTCCATTCACTGACTCCTGTGGAAAATGGGGATTGAGTGCAGGAAATGTAAGATATACACAGTATATTATATATTCTTCACCATTATTCTAGGGAAGTAGGTGCTGTCTCCTTTTGAGAAAAGGAAATTGATATAAAGAGGCTAATTGCAGCTCAGTCTGCTTAATAAATATGATAGCATAAAAACAAATGTACTTAAAAGTTTTTTAATGGATCTACTCTGCCATGCTTAGTAGGCTATGCCTTTTGTATTAACATAAGTTTCTTATTATCTCTTGGATGTTTAAACCTATTCAGTAATTGATACCTTTATACTTTAATTCTTCAACCCCCTCTAAATATCCCTAAATGGATTCTTAAGTCAAGTTTTTCAACTCAGTTGGAAGAATTTTTTTTTCTTTTTTAACCCTATTTTAGTTGAAAGAAACAAACTGCGGTTCCAAAACTACTGTCATCTTGGTATTATCATCTATTAGCACCCATTTAAAATTGATGAGTTAAGGTTTTGAAGGAGTATTTTTAGTTTGTTTCAATTAAGGAACATGGCTTGTCAGGTGAGATTTTCATGTACTTTTTTTTTTTTAAACTTTTATTTTACTTTTAACTTTTACAGAGTTTTGTTGTTTACAGGTATGTATGTTCTCAGATTAGTCATATGTATATCCCCCCATCCCACCCCTCCAGAACGTCATACAGCACCCCTGAAATATCTGCTTTTCTCACTTTCATGTACTCTTGAATAAGACTCAAACAACTTGTAGCTCGTTTAGAAATTTATTGAAACTTAATGAACACTAAACAGATGTTTATGGGTGTGAGTGAACCATAAATGAGGCATCTCCACTAATTTGTAGCCTTTCCTTGGAGATATGCCAAACAGCTGAAAATCAATAGTGAACTATAATCTTCATCATTTCAAAAGTAGCCTGTGGAGGTGGGGGAAAAAAAGTAGCCTATGACTAGCTTTTAAAAGTGACCAGGCAATTTGTTCCTGGTTCTTTTGTGGGCTGCATATTATTGAAGGAATGTCAGATAAACTTTCTCATCTGGTATTCCTTTTGTAAGTCAGGCAGGCTTTTTCAATCTGATAAAACTCTTTGAGAGAGAATTCTTTACTTTCAAAACCTCAGCACTTCATAAGAAATTCTCTCAATGCCTGTTTTTAAAATAATTTTTTCCTCTTCATCATAATTCTCATGTGCTGCCAAGTTAATTCTCCCCTCCCCCGTCCCCCGCCACACCCTCAGTCCAGCAGTTACTTGTCCAGCAGAAATGAAGCTAATCTTCCTTAAGCGGTGTGGAAACCTGTGTGAAACACTGTGGGAATATAGAGGACATGGGAAAAGAATCTCCAAAGTAGTTATCATTATGTGTTTCTTAGAATTTATGTCCTTTTGGGCAACGTAACATGCAAGTGGTTGTGTGTAGCAGACAGAAGCTTGTAGTATCAGAATTCCCTTAAATTTATAGTGTATTTTATGTTCATTTTGAAAAATAAGTCGGAGATTGCTGGCTGTATTACATTAGACTCAAGCATAAAGTTTTAGATCCCAACTTTAAGAAACCTCTCTCTATCCTTAACTACAAAAGAATACTTTAATGATCTGTTGATGGAAGCCATCCTTATTCTGCTCTTAGTATCTACTATATATGTATATGTTAATTCTGTGTACAGGATATCCAGAACAAGTATTGTAGTGGTAAAAATTTTAATCAGCCTAAAATTTTGATAAGGCTCCTAGATTAATGACCTAAGATTGGTTAGGTTGAGGATATGCCTCCCTCTTATCAATATCTGCCCTAAATCTACACACATTATTAATGAAGCCTGTTTACCTACCACTTCCATGATTTCTTTCAAAACTCTTTTATTATTCAAGGAAGAATACATACTTCTGTCTCCTTTCATGGGAAAATAATTTTTACTTAAAAAATATAGTTGAAGTTCTAAAGTGTGCTTTAAGTTTACTTAAAGGAATAATTTTGTAAACAAATGTTACTGAACTATTTTAGTAGTGAATTTTTTCATACCGCTTGTTTTAATAGTTCAGAATCCATTGAGAAATAAAAGTCCAATAAATATTCTAAAGCATGTATGAATGCTCTCACATTCCCAAACTGCTTTGATGTATTATTTATTACACTGCAGCTATGTTTTAGAAAGTGAGAAATAATAATAGGCAACACTTGTCGAGTAGTTACATGTATCCTATAATATTCCAACTTATTTTTCATGTGGTAACTTTGTTAATATTCAAAAGAGCTCCAAGTGGTAGGTACTCTTATTATCGCCAATTTACAGATGAGGAAATTGAGTCACAGAGAGAATAATTTGCCCAAGATGGCACAGTTTGTATGTGACGTTGGATTTTCAACCTAGAGACTATGGTTCCAGAGCCCATTTCTTTCTGTTATGCCATATACCTCCCAAGAGATGAATAGATTACTGGGACTGTCATCAAGTAGATCATTAGACTGATCCAAATCTACAAATACCTAGTTTATTAAATACTGTTATCTGATTTTGAAGAAATGACAAATAATACTGTTAAATTCAAATATTAGACATGACAAGTCATGCTGTTATGGCACATATATTTTAATATGACATTTTTATGTTTAATTTTGAGCTTTGTTTTAATCATGATCCTTGGAAATATAAATCTAAAGAATGATGAAATATACTGAAGCAGCAAAATAGAACCATGTAAAGAGATTTGAAGAGGAAGGGGATGTTTGGTCTAGCATTTAAGACCTCAGGGCAGCAAGGAAATTCATTTGTCTGATAACTTTTCACAGGTATATGAAATTGAAGGAAAAATTCTATGATCTTGATTATGGATTGAATTAGTGCAGACTGTATCATGTTACCATGGGAGAAACTGAAGGTATTCATCTTTGTGTATGCACATGTATGTATGCATGTACATGTTGGGAGTGCTGAGGTAACAGAGCGCCGAGGTCATGTTTAAGAAATGAACCCTTTTTTGTTTACCTACCACTTCCATGATTTCTTTCAAAACTCTTTTATTATTCAAGGAAGAATACATACTTCTGTCTCCTTTCATGGGAAAATAATTTTTACTTAAAAAATATAGTTGAAGTTCTAAAGTGTGCTTTAAGTTTACTTAAAGGAATAATTTTGTAAACAAATGTTACTGAACTATTTTAGTAGTGAATTTTTTCATACCGCTTGTTTTAATAGTTCAGAATCCATTGAGAAATAAAAGTCCAATAAATATTCTAAAGCATGTATGAATGCTCTCACATTCCCAAACTGCTTTGATGTATTATTTATTACACTGCAGCTATGTTTTAGAAAGTGAGAAATAATAATAGGCAACACTTGTCGAGTAGTTACATGTATCCTATAATATTCCAACTTATTTTTCATGTGGTAACTTTGTTAATATTCAAAAGAGCTCCAAGTGGTAGGTACTCTTATTATCGCCAATTTACAGATGAGGAAATTGAGTCACAGAGAGAATAATTTGCCCAAGATGGCACAGTTTGTATGTGACGTTGGATTTTCAACCTAGAGACTATGGTTCCAGAGCCCATTTCTTTCTGTTATGCCATATACCTCCCAAGAGATGAATAGATTACTGGGACTGTCATCAAGTAGATCATTAGACTGATCCAAATCTACAAATACCTAGTTTATTAAATACTGTTATCTGATTTTGAAGAAATGACAAATAATACTGTTAAATTCAAATATTAGACATGACAAGTCATGCTGTTATGGCACATATATTTTAATATGACATTTTTATGTTTAATTTTGAGCTTTGTTTTAATCATGATCCTTGGAAATATAAATCTAAAGAATGATGAAATATACTGAAGCAGCAAAATAGAACCATGTAAAGAGATTTGAAGAGGAAGGGGATGTTTGGTCTAGCATTTAAGACCTCAGGGCAGCAAGGAAATTCATTTGTCTGATAACTTTTCACAGGTATATGAAATTGAAGGAAAAATTCTATGATCTTGATTATGGATTGAATTAGTGCAGACTGTATCATGTTACCATGGGAGAAACTGAAGGTATTCATCTTTGTGTATGCACATGTATGTATGCATGTACATGTTGGGAGTGCTGAGGTAACAGAGCGCCGAGGTCATGTTTAAGAAATGACACGTAACTTGGTTTTATTTTTCTGAGGACTGTTTGTCTAGTTTTGTCTAGCTGAGTGTAGTTGGATGGGTTCTGGAAAATGATTGTGGGAAATTGGGCAGTGTTTAAGAGAGGAGATGAGAGTGAAGAGTTGGAGGATTGGATCACTGGGGAAAAAATATTTAAAGAGATTTTCAAGGACATTTACTTTGTATGTGAAATGACTCCCTTCTCTATCCTCCAAAAAACCTGAAAAAAATCACCTTTTGGGGGTTATTGTTTTTGAGATGATGTTTGTGTTTTTCGCAAATACCTCATCATAAAAGATTGACTTCTAGTAGAAAAGAGTGTCATTTAGGTGACATTGAGGGGCCAAGAATATCTACTTACATTCAAGTTACAAGTTTTTAAATACTAGTAGAACTATGACATGAGGAAATCCTTGGGTCTAGGTTAGTTATTGATGTACCTTTCGAATTTGACTCCTTATCCACATTTGCAGTTTCTCCTGTGCTCTCTATTAGGTTATTTTTTCATGGATATTAGAAGTTTTAGAAAACAGTGACCAAGGTCACTGTTTAAGGTCTGTGGCCCGCCCATTGGTAAAATTTGTCATCTAATCCAGTGCCCTGTATTCTAGCCCTGGAAAAAGATTGGGGCTTCCCTGGTGGTCGAGTGGGTAAGGACACCGCCTTGCAGTGCAGGGGTCACCGGTTCAATCCCTGGCCTGGGAAGAACCCACATGCCACAGAGTGGCTGAACCGATGTGTCCAGCTACCGAGTTGGAGCTCTGGAGCGCATGTGCCCAGAGCTGGTACTCTGTGACAAGAAAGGCCACTGCAATGGGAGGCCCACACAAGCCAAAGAACAAAGATGGATGGAAATGAACAATAAAATGAAAGACCAATAGAAGTGACCAAAAGGGGAAAAAAAAAAAAAAGAAAAAGAACACCATTTGTAAAACAAATCTCACTTGATTTTGTCTCATTGATTTTGTGATTCTTTATAATGTCAGTGTTGAAAATAAGTTGCAAAAATATGAAATTACATCTATTCAATTGATTGCCTATGATGAGATTCATCCACTGGGGTAATGTATTCTACCTAGGAAATTACATTGGGTCTGTCATTCTCAATTATCTCCAATCAGCTTAAAAATTTTGATAACATTGTGAATATATCAGAGATTATATATAACTTTCTATGGTAGTTTCATCTAGTTACCTCCAAATATCCGTTCTGCCCTTCCATTTTATTAACGATAAAACTGCTTTTTTTAGCTCAGCACCTTGTTATCCATTTCCCCTGTGGTTCAGTGGTAAGGAATCTGCTTCCAGTGCAAAAGATGTGGAAGACCCAGGTTTGATCCCTGTGTTGGGAAGATCCCTTGCAGCAGGACATGGCAACCCATTCCAGTATTCTTACCTGGATATTCCCATGGACAGAGAAGCCTAGTGGGCTACAGTCCATGGGGTTGCAAAGAGTTGGACATGACTGAAATGACTGAGCAGCAACAACTTTCTATCCAGTCAGAAAACTTCCATTTCCTAGCTTTCTGGGTAGCCAGATGTGTGCATGTGACTAAGTTCTATTTATTGGGTAAAAGTTGGAAGTGCTGAGTGTTACTTTGAGACATGCCCTTAAAAAGGAAGGTGAACACATTTCTTTTCCTGATACCCTTATTCTGCATCCGGGAATACAGATGTGATAGCAGCAGCTCTGACAGCCATTTTGGATTATGAGGATAAAAGTCACACTCTACAGAGTATGTAGTAGTCAGCTAAAAGGAATAAGAGTCTTTGATGACTTTGTGGAATTGTCCTACTAAATCTGGATTACCTGCCTTGGTTTATTTTCCACGAGAGAGAATTAACTTCCTGTCTTATTTAAGTCAGTGTTATTTTGGCTTTGTTGTATGCAGCTGAATCTTAATTCTTACAGGTGTAATTCCCTTCAAGTACAAAAAGGCCAGAGAGTAGGATCTTTCTTGGATGCTTTATTAACTTTATTCTCATGGGTGTATTTCTGCATCCTGAATGAGAAACTGATTCCCATGTGTAAACGTCAGTGAATAATGGGAAGCAGCAAAGTACATATGGGAAGGAGAGTGTGAACTAGACTTTGAATCCTACTGAGTATGTGTAAGTTATTTAACCATATTGAATCTTAGTTTCCTTTTATGTAAAACTAGGGTTGTAGTGTTGTCCAAACGTTCTTTTTGAATAGAATATAGGTGCTTGACTCAAAGTGTAACAAACAGTGGGCTCATACTTTGTTAACATGTTAAAGATATTGGCAGAAAAAAAAGTCACAAAACTTATGCTAGATAGAAAGACCTTTATCAAAGAGCAGTCATAGAAGGCTACAGACAAAAAGTGACTATAAAATTTCGTGGAATCTGAAAGAAAATTGGAATTTCAGGACCTAATATTTGACCGTAATTTCAGGGCTTTATACACAGAAAACAGACATTTAGTGATGCAAGTTAAAATTTCTGTAAGACTGACACTTAAATGAGAAATCAGATCAAGAGCTTTTTGTTTCTAATTATTTTTTGAAAAAAGTATGAATAAAATACAATATTCTGCTGCAGAGTCTCTTTAAAGAAGAGAGTAAGTGATGATTCTTACAATGAAGAAAGATAGCCGGCATTCAGATAACTCCCAGAAACAGATTGGAGGACTTTCTTTATTTTTTTTTAAAGATTTATTTATTTATTTATTTTGGGCAGGGGTCGGGTTGGGGAGGGAGGGGAGTGGGCGGGCCACCTCCATTGGTCTTTCATTTCTCTATTTTCATCCATCTTTGTTCTTTGGCTCCTGTGGGCCTCCCATCGCGGTGGCGTCTGTTGTCGCAGAGTGCTGGCTCTGGGCGCATGCGCTCCAGAGCTCCGGCTCGGCGACTGGACACATCTGTCCAGCGGCTCCGCGGCACGTGGGATCCTCCCAGGCCAGGGATCAAACCGGCGCCCCTTGCACAGCAAGGCGGTGTCCTTACCCACTGGACCACCAGGGGAAGACCCGGAGGACTTTTTGTTCTATGCTTTAGTCACCTCTCTGTGGTTCAGATAAAAAATGTAGAAGGTATCTCTCATAGATAGAATAGAATAAAAGTGTCTTTTATTCTCTTAAAATATATCCAGTTATAAATTTTTCATTAAATTACTTAAGATGATAAGTGGCAAGAGGGTATTAAATGCCATTATTTGTAACTTTTACAACAAGCACATTAAGGGTTAATGATTTGAAAATTAAACCTTTGGTAACTTGGTAGGTAATAAATCCTTAATTAAAATGTGATAAATTAGAAGTCTAAGTTATTTAACCATATTGAATCTTAGTTTCCTTTTATGTAAAACTAGGGTTGTAGTGTTGTCCAAAGCGTTCTTTTGAATAGAATATAGGTGCTTGACTCAAAGTGTAACAAACAGTGGGCTCATACTTTGTTAACATGTTAAAGATATTGGCAGAAAAAAAAGTCACAAAACTTATGCTAGATAGAAAGACCTTTATCAAAGAGCAGTCATAGAAGGCTACAGACAAAAAGTGACTATAAAATTTCGTGGAATCTGAAAGAAAATTGGAATTTCAGGACCTAATATTTGACCGTAATTTCAGGGCTTTATACACAGAAAACAGACATTTAGTGATGCAAGTTAAAATTTCTGTAAGACTGACACTTAAATGAGAAATCAGATCAAGAGCTTTTTGTTTCTAATTATTTTTTGAAAAAAGTATGAATAAAATACAATATTCTGCTGCAGAGTCTCTTTAAAGAAGAGAGTAAGTGATGATTCTTACAATGAAGAAAGATAGCCGGCATTCAGATAACTCCCAGAAACAGATTGGAGGACTTTCTTTATTTTTTTTTAAAGATTTATTTATTTATTTATTTTGGGCAGGGGTCGGGTTGGGGAGGGAGGGGAGTGGGCGGGCCACCTCCATTGGTCTTTCATTTCTCTATTTTCATCCATCTTTGTTCTTTGGCTCCTGTGGGCCTCCCATCGCGGTGGCGTCTGTTGTCGCAGAGTGCTGGCTCTGGGCGCATGCGCCCAGAGCTCCGGCTCGGCAATTGGACACATCAGTCCAGCCGCTCCGCGGCACGTGGGATCTTCCCAGGCCAGGGATCGAACCGGCGCCCCTTGCACAGCAAGGCGGTGTCCTTACCCACTGGACCACCAGGGGAAGACCCGGAGGACTTTTTGTTCTATGCTTTAGTCACCTCTCTGTGGTTCAGATAAAAAATGTAGAAGGTATCTCTCATAGATAGAATAGAATAAAAGTGTCTTTTATTCTCTTAAAATATATCCAGTTATAAATTTTTCATTAAATTACTTAAGATGATAAGTGGCAAGAGGGTATTAAATGCCATTATTTGTAACTTTTACAACAAGCACATTAAGGGTTAATGTTTTGAAAATTAAACCTTTGGTAACTTGGTAGGTAATAAATCCTTAATTAAAATGTGATAAATTAGAAGTCTAACTCCAGAACTTGTTCTTTAAAATCAACATATGTTGAAATATCTGTAGTAGTGTTGCCAGTACAAGTGTTGGATAGTGTAGTGCAAACATATTTTTGCAAATATCTGATTTCCTTCAGTTTCTGGATTGTCTCCCAGTTTTAAATGTAGGGTAGGTGATGAAATCACCGAGCATCAAATGCACTTGAAAGTTGCAAATGCATTCTGTTTTCTGTTACAATTACTTGAGAACTTCTGCCTAGTGTTTCCTGTTGTACAGTAAGGGCTGTGTTCTCCTAGTGTTTGTCCCTCAAGGGAAGAACTGCTTAGAATAAAGACCTTTGGGGACGATTTCCTCCATTGTTCATGTGTTTGTTAATCAGTTGGGGTTGACATTGGATTATGCCCACCTTTATGTTCACAGACATTTAAAAGCTAAGTTTTACGTAATCCAAACAAGGTTTATCTTAAGTAATTTTGTTTTAAAGTTCTGTTAATTTAAAATATACCAAAAAATCCAAGGTAGCCCTTTGCTTATAATAAATCTTGCCTTCTTCCAGGAATTTTTAAAGTATGTTTAATGAGACTCCTGAACAGACAGCTGTGCTGTCTGAATTGCCTTAGACTCTGAAAGCATTTAAATGGAAGGTGCAACATGGAGTGCTGATCTCCACACATACTGCTAAAGCTGGTAGTTCAGAAAGGTAGGGGTGGAATGTTTTTCAGCAACTCACAACAGAACATTAGCTATAAAAATTAACAGAAAACTGTAAAAACTTCATGTCTACCGTGTTTGGAGATGTCAGCTAGACAAATAAAACATTAATTTGAAACTTCAAGAAAATGACCCTTCTTTGGTTAAATGTTCTTACCCACTGGACCACCAGGGAAGACCCGGAGGACTTTTGTTCTATGCTTTAGTCACCTCTCTGTGGTTCAGATAAAAAATGTAGAAGGTATCTCTCATAGATAGAATAGAATAAAAGTGTCTTTTATTCTCTTAAAATATATCCAGTTATAAATTTTTCATTAAATTACTTAAGATGATAAGTGGCAAGAGGGTATTAAATGCCATTATTTGTAACTTTTACAACAAGCACATTAAGGGTTAATGTTTTGAAAATTAAACCTTTGGTAACTTGGTAGGTAATAAATCCTTAATTAAAATGTGATAAATTAGAAGTCTAACTCCAGAACTTGTTCTTTAAAATCAACATATGTTGAAATATCTGTAGTAGTGTTGCCAGTACAAGTGTTGGATAGTGTAGTGCAAACATTTTTTTGCAAATATCTGATTTCCTTCAGTTTCTGGATTGTCTCCCAGTTTTAAATGTAGGGTAGGTGATGAAATCACCGAGCATCAAATGCACTTGAAAGTTGCAAATGCATTCTGTTTTCTGTTACAATTACTTGAGAACTTCTGCCTAGTGTTTCCTGTTGTACAGTAAGGGCTGTGTTCTCCTAGTGTTTGTCCCTCAAGGGAAGAACTGCTTAGAATAAAGACCTTTGGGGACGATTTCCTCCATTGTTCATGTGTTTGTTAATCAGTTGGGGTTGACATTGGATTATGCCCACCTTTATGTTCACAGACATTTAAAAGCTAAGTTTTACGTAATCCAAACAAGGTTTATCTTAAGTAATTTTGTTTTAAAGTTCTGTTAATTTAAAATATACCAAAAAATCCAAGGTAGCCCTTTGCTTATAATAAATCTTGCCTTCTTCCAGGAATTTTTAAAGTATGTTTAATGAGACTCCTGAACAGACAGCTGTGCTGTCTGAATTGCCTTAGACTCTGAAAGCATTTAAATGGAAGGTGCAACATGGAGTGCTGATCTCCACACATACTGCTAAAGCTGGTAGTTCAGAAAGGTAGGGGTGGAATGTTTTTCAGCAACTCACAACAGAACATTAGCTATAAAAATTAACAGAAAACTGTAAAAAAACTTCATGTCTACCGTGTTTGGAGATGTCAGCTAGACAAATAAAAACATTAATTTGAAACTTCAAGAAAATGACCCTTCATTTTAGAAGAATATGTCTTAGAAAAGGAGGTGACTCTCTTAAAGTCAGAACTTCACGGTATGTTCTAGAGATTAATTCCATATATAGGATCCTCTTAGGACTTAAAATTTCCTAGGATCAAAAACTTAGAGATATTTTTAATAGAAAAAAAATTACATTCCTGCACATGAGGTGTTTTATAATAATAAATGATATCACTTCAGGAAAATGCAAGAATTTGAGAGGTCAAAGGTGAAGAATTTGGTTAAATAGTAAGAGGAGAAGAAAAGAAGAAGTAAACTTCTGGAAAATGCATCAGAATGCTCTTCTCCATATTTGTCTTCTATTTTGGTTTAATTTCTAAGGCTCTTTTTTTATGCTCACTTGTTTTTGATTGTCTTTTCTAAATTTTGTTTGCAATTTGCCCCATATCACTAACCTATATACTTTCTTTTTTTTTTAATTTATAAAGATTACTTGAAATTTCTTCAGAAAATGATTAATTTTTTTTCAAGGAATATTTTACTAAAGGGGGAGCTACTTTAACTTTTTGTTTTATGTACAATCTTTATACATTAATAAAGTAAATTACCGTTCATCCAGTTCAATAGCTAAAATCATTCATAAATGTTCTGTAAGAAGGTAAAAATGTGATTCTGAATATTTTGTTTTAGACATTTGTGTTTTCTTCTTAGATAAAATCTTTTCTCCAAGGTTCTGTTAACTATTCATTCACAAAATAGTATTTGATAAATTCTAGCTTTATTTTGTTGTCTCTTCACATAAGTGAAAATGAAATTGAATTTATTGTAAAGATCCATGTTATATAATTGCAATATTTTGTTTCACACAATAAATATGCTGCCTATGTTTAGCTCCCTTATCAAGTATTTATTTCAAGAGAGTGTAATCTAAGTCAAAAGTATGTATAGTCTTAATATATTTTTCTCATTCACTTCTGATTGTCTTTTTCAACTACTTATAGATTAAATGAGGTATTGGGGTGAGCCACCCAGCACAGCACTAGACATAGTAGGCATTCATTAAATGTCAACTATTGTTATAATTTTAATATTTAAATTAATATAATGAGATACAGCAGTAGATGGTAGAGGGTTGAGTCTGGAAAACTTACAAGTTTTCTGCACATCTCCATAACTACCTTCAGTGGAAAGAGGTAAATTTAAAAAAAAACAATACATTGGCTGGCTGAGACAAGGTGTGAATGCATGTGTTTGTTCAGAAGGTGAGCTTTGCCAATAGAAAATAAATGGCAGCATTATTCTAAGAGATGGTACACCAGTATTTAGTGCTGTTTTATAGTATAGAAATGGAGCATTAGTCAGGGACCAGAACACCTAATAAATAGCTACATGGCTTCAGGTATTGAATTGTGTAATGATTTTCAAATTCCTCAGTAGATAAATAGGAGTAATACCAGTAAGCTGATAGCACTGGTTGTGAAGAGTAAGTGAAATAACGTATGTAAAGAATAGAGACCAATGGGAATCTGCTGTAAGATTAAGGGAACTCAAACAGGGCTCTGAAACAGCCTAGAGGGGTGGGATGGGGAGGAAGGTGGAGGGAAGTGCAAGAGGGAGGGAACATATATATACCTTTGGCCATTCATGTTGGTGTTTGGCAGTAAACAACAAAGGACTGTAAAGCTATTATCCTTCAATTAAAAAAAAAAAAGAAGGCACAATGGCACAATGCCTAGTCATATACAAGGCACTTAACACATTTTAATTCTCTTTCTACTAGGACAGAGAAGAATGGCAGGACTAACATAGAAGAACTAAATTGAATATGGAGAACTGTGTTTTCTTCTTAGATAAAATCTTTTCTCCAAGGTTCTGTTAACTATTCATTCACAAAATAGTATTTGATAAATTCTAGCTTTATTTTGTTGTCTCTTCACATAAGTGAAAATGAAATTGAATTTATTGTAAAGATCCATGTTATATAATTGCAATATTTTGTTTCACACAATAAATATGCTGCCTATGTTTAGCTCCCTTATCAAGTATTTATTTCAAGAGAGTGTAATCTAAGTCAAAAGTATGTATAGTCTTAATATATTTTTCTCATTCACTTCTGATTGTCTTTTTCAACTACTTATAGATTAAATGAGGTATTGGGGTGAGCCACCCAGCACAGCACTAGACATAGTAGGCATTCATTAAATGTCAACTATTGTTATAATTTTAATATTTAAATTAATATAATGAGATACAGCAGTAGATGGTAGAGGGTTGAGTCTGGAAAACTTACAAGTTTTCTGCACATCTCCATAACTACCTTCAGTGGAAAGAGGTAAATTTAAAAAGAAACAATACATTGGCTGGCTGAGACAAGGTGTGAATGCATGTGTTTGTTCAGAAGGTGAGCTTTGCCAATAGAAAATAAATGGCAGCATTATTCTAAGAGATGGTACACCAGTATTTAGTGCTGTTTTATAGTATAGAAATGGAGCATTAGTCAGGGACCAGAACACCTAATAAATAGCTACATGGCTTCAGGTATTGAATTGTGTAATGATTTTCAAATTCCTCAGTAGATAAATAGGAGTAATACCAGTAAGCTGATAGCACTGGTTGTGAAGAGTAAGTGAAATAACGTATGTAAAGAATAGAGACCAATGGGAATCTGCTGTAAGATTAAGGGAACTCAAACAGGGCTCTGAAACAGCCTAGAGGGGTGGGATGGGGAGGAAGGTGGAGGGAAGTGCAAGAGGGAGGGAACATATATATACCTTTGGCCATTCATGTTGGTGTTTGGCAGTAAACAACAAAGGACTGTAAAGCTATTATCCTTCAATTAAAAAAAAAAAAGAAGGCACAATGGCACAATGCCTAGTCATATACAAGGCACTTAACACATTTTAATTCTCTTTCTACTAGGACAGAGAAGAATGGCAGGACTAACATAGAAGAACTAAATTGAATATGGAGAACTGTGTTTTCATAATTTTTAAAAAAATGTACATTAATCTCCTAGAATTTTAGCTATACTTGAGTTCACTGGCAAGTAAATCCTGAAATGATGGGTTATCTATTTCATTGCTATGATTTATTTAATGTGAATGAGAATCGACTTGAATTCTTGATCTTTAAATTAGTCTTTTTTCATAAAGCTTAATTTTTGTGTAATTTTATTTTTTGCTTAAATGAAAATGTTTTGGTATTTTTCACTGTTTCATTTAGTATTAACTGAATTTTCTACCCATGCCTTTAGGATGATGAATATCAAATAATCTGATATTTCATCTCAAATATATTAATATAAATTTTGTCTTACCAAGTAAATCTATTATTTGTATTTAATTTCAAGAAGAGCCTTGGTTCAGGATCCTATACATGCATTCTACAGAATTTTTGTATTATTTTATTATATAGCATTTTTTTCTGAAATGAAGTAAATAATATTAATTCATAAAAATCAAACAAATTTTTTCTTTTGAAATGAAGTTTCTGGAGTTTACCTGCATTATTTTTTTTTTTTGTAGGACAATTATCATTCTTTGAAAATAGTTTGAGGGCTTGTATGATTGCATTATCCCTCTGAGCCAAATTAAAATAGGACTTAATGATCATTGTTAAAACTCACTTAAAAAAAATTAAGCCTTATTTTTATTTTTGTATCATTTTATTGATTGTGAGAGATTTAAAAAACCTTGGTAGTGAAAAACAAATTAGTGTGTGGAAAAACAATACATCAGTTATGGAAAGCTTTTCTTCACACTTACACAAATACAATTATCAGTAATACTTCAATTGAAGAAAGTATAATTGACATACTTTAGTTGAGTTTGGTAGATATTAGATAATATCAAAACTTGTTAAGTTTCTGTAGTTATACTTAGCTAGGCAAATCTTTACATATTAATCTGTCTGTATAGAGCATGGGATATAGAATTAGTCTTTGGACTTGTTGAATCATTAGGGTAAGTTGATAAAAGCATGCTTTCTTTTACAATAGAGTACCATGTACCATTTTGAAAGTACTTTTTCTAGAGTGTGAGAAGATTCTATAGCAACACTCAATTGTGTTATATAGTAGAGCAGAGAATCTCTTTTGACTGATTCTGACTACCAGTCATCTTTGTGTAGACTCTAAAGAGAATTAGTCACTGGCAAGTAAATCCTGAAATGATGGGTTATCTATTTCATTGCTATGATTTATTTAATGTGAATGAGAATCGACTTGAATTCTTGATCTTTAAATTAGTCTTTTTTCATAAAGCTTAATTTTTGTGTAATTTTATTTTTTGCTTAAATGAAAATGTTTTGGTATTTTCACTGTTTCATTTAGTATTAACTGAATTTTCTACCCATGCCTTTAGGATGATGAATATCAAATAATCTGATATTTCATCTCAAATATATTAATATAAATTTTGTCTTACCAAGTAAATCTATTATTTGTATTTAATTTCAAGAAGAGCCTTGGTTCAGGATCCTATACATGCATTCTACAGAATTTTTGTATTATTTTATTATATAGCATTTTTTTCTGAAATGAAGTAAATAATATTAATTCATAAAAATCAAACAAATTTTTTCTTTTGAAATGAAGTTTCTGGAGTTTACCTGCATTATTTTTTTTTTTTGTAGGACAATTATCATTCTTTGAAAATAGTTTGAGGGCTTGTATGATTGCATTATCCCTCTGAGCCAAATTAAAATAGGACTTAATGATCATTGTTAAAACTCACTTAAAAAAAATTAAGCCTTATTTTTATTTTTGTATCATTTTATTGATTGTGAGAGATTTAAAAAACCTTGGTAGTGAAAAACAAATTAGTGTGTGGAAAAACAATACATCAGTTATGGAAAGCTTTTCTTCACACTTACACAAATACAATTATCAGTAATACTTCAATTGAAGAAAGTATAATTGACATACTTTAGTTGAGTTTGGTAGATATTAGATAATATCAAAACTTGTTAAGTTTCTGTAGTTATACTTAGCTAGGCAAATCTTTACATATTAATCTGTCTGTATAGAGCATGGGATATAGAATTAGTCTTTGGACTTGTTGAATCATTAGGGTAAGTTGATAAAAGCATGCTTTCTTTTACAATAGAGTACCATGTACCATTTTGAAAGTACTTTTTCTAGAGTGTGAGAAGATTCTATAGCAACACTCAATTGTGTTATATAGTAGAGCAGAGAATCTCTTTTGACTGATTCTGACTACCAGTCATCTTTGTGTAGACTCTAAAGAGAATTAGTCAGCAGCATAATGACTGGTCTTATTCAGTATGTGTAGATTTCTATTTAAAAGAAACATAGTCGGAATTTTCTCAGGGCCCTACCTGATAGATAATGTATTTTTCTTTTAGCTGCTTTATTTTGTTTTTGACAGGGTCCCATTTCTTTCTTTGTAATTAGCAACTCAAAAAGCTTTCCCTGAGTCCTAGAACAGGATGAAGTTTAAGGGACTATGAAGTGTGTCTCTCTCCCCACCATGCGTGTGCGTGGGCATGTGGGCACACACACACAGAGTTTTGCCTTTTGGGTTTCAAGTGTTTATATGATACTTCCATCACAACATAACTACTTCAGAGCCTGGCTGCCCCCACTTCAGAAGGATTATGTTTCTTATGTTCTATTATTTATGGATTATTGTCAAGTAGAAAGCTTTGTCATTTTATAATATCCCCAGGAATAAAGCTCCTCACAATGTGTAGACATAGAAATTACCAGGATAACACCTAATGTGCAGTATCTTTTTTTTTCCTTTCTGTTCCTTCCTTTTATAAATGATAGATGACAAAGGCCTTGCTCTCAAAGTGCAGAAAGAGAATGGCAGAGGAAGATGGGACTGAGAGAGCTCTTTATATAAAACCCTAGATTCTTTTTTCTGGGATGTAACTTCCTCTCATGAATATAAAACTTTGAATCTCATGTGTATATGTGTTACAGTTTCACACTGTAGAAAATATGCTTTTCGTGACTAATCAAAAGTGTTATGATTATAACATTCGTTTTTCACTACTAAAGTCTCCAAAATCATTTGGAATCATGTATATGCCAGGCATGGTAATAAAAACGCTCTGAATATACTGTGTATTTTGTGCAGTGGTAATAACACAAATACTAGTCTTTTATAGAGCAGTTTCTCCTTCCACCTTTGATAAAAGCATGCTTTCTTTTACAATAGAGTACCATGTACCATTTTGAAAGTACTTTTTCTAGAGTGTGAGAAGATTCTATAGCAACACTCAATTGTGTTATATAGTAGAGCAGAGAATCTCTTTTGACTGATTCTGACTACCAGTCATCTTTGTGTAGACTCTAAAGAGAATTAGTCAGCAGCATAATGACTGGTCTTATTCAGTATGTGTAGATTTCTATTTAAAAGAAACATAGTCGGAATTTTCTCAGGGCCCTACCTGATAGATAATGTATTTTTCTTTTAGCTGCTTTATTTTGTTTTTGACAGGGTCCCATTTCTTTCTTTGTAATTAGCAACTCAAAAAGCTTTCCCTGAGTCCTAGAACAGGATGAAGTTTAAGGGACTATGAAGTGTGTCTCTCTCCCCACCATGCGTGTGCGTGGGCATGTGGGCACACACACACAGAGTTTTGCCTTTTGGGTTTCAAGTGTTTATATGATACTTCCATCACAACATAACTACTTCAGAGCCTGGCTGCCCCCACTTCAGAAGGATTATGTTTCTTATGTTCTATTATTTATGGATTATTGTCAAGTAGAAAGCTTTGTCATTTTATAATATCCCCAGGAATAAAGCTCCTCACAATGTGTAGACATAGAAATTACCAGGATAACACCTAATGTGCAGTATCTTTTTTTTTTTTTTCCTTTCTGTTCCCTTCCTTTTATAAATGATAGATGACAAAGGCCTTGCTCTCAAAGTGCAGAAAGAGAATGGCAGAGGAAGATGGGACTGAGAGAGCTCTTTATATAAAACCCTAGATTCTTTTTTCTGGGATGTAACTTCCTCTCATGAATATAAAACTTTGAATCTCATGTGTATATGTGTGTACAGTTTCACACTGTAGAAAATATGCTTTTCGTGAATAATCAAGTGTGTTATGATTATAACATTCGTTTTTGACTATTAAAGTATTAAAAATCATTTGGAATCATGTATATGCCAGGTATGGTAATAATAAAGCTCTGAATATACTGTGTATTTTGTGCAGTGGTAATAACACAAATACTAGTCTTTTATAGAGCAGTTTCTCCCTTCCACCTTTAAAATCTAGGATTACTTTGTCTCTGGTATAGTCTTGAAAGAAAGTTATTTTAAAAATACCATTTGCATAGCATGAAGAATTTCAAATGTGAAAAATATATTGATATCTTGATAAATTATTTTAAATTTCATACTCCAGACCAGTTTTTTGACATGTGAGTCTTTAAGAGCACAAGGAGGAGTCCCTGTAATATGCAGACATGAGTCATTACAAGATGTATTGTTAAGTTGTTTGGGACACACCCAATAGATGAAAAGGCTAAAAATGTGTAAGATGTAATTAGGAAATTCTCTCTTGATTACTCAGTTGCCATTGTGCTTTCTTTATCATTAATTATTTGGGGATAGACTGACTTAGTAGATTCACAGTAAGAATTCATATTGTAAAATGACAGTGTGTATTCTTTGGTGAAAAGGAACTCACCACAGAATGGGAATACACATAAGTAAGATTGTTAGGGAAGAATGTATCCTTTTAAAAAAAGCAGTGAATACTTTAGTTATAACTTCACTGGTTTCTTTGATTTGTGAAAAACACTGAGCATAGTATTTTCTCTGAAGGAAGGCTTCAATACGAGGTACCTAGTGCCCAAGTGTTGGCCGCAAGGCACGTCTGGCAGGTTTAGAAATGTAAGAGAAAAGAGAAAATTCCAACTAAAAAATGTCATGTAGTTGACTGTGTTTTAACCTTTTAAATACTGGACCAGTCATAACTACATTTTTATCATCAAGAGAGTAGCCATTTGTCACATAACAGAGACAAGTCACTTGTTAGAAGAAAGCTTTTTCAGGGGTCATTTTTTCCATATGAATAGACTTTATAATTCAACTTAGGAAGATTCATTTTCAACTGCTAAGTCAGCTAACCATGGTGACCTCTCTGGTTTCCTAGGTGTGTGCTGCCAAACTACATTGTCAGAATTGTTTTGCAGAGTTAAAAGTTCCCAAACACTGGAAATATGGCAGTCATTCAACCTCTCCTCCACGTCCTCTGTGTTCAGGTTCTCTAGGACCAGGAGAGAGTGAATGACGTTGATATACTGTGTATTTTGTGCAGTGGTAATAACACAAATACTAGTCTTTTATAGAGCAGTTTCTCCCTTCCACCTTTAAAATCTAGGATTACTTTGTCTCTGGTATAGTCTTGAAAGAAAGTTATTTTAAAAATACCATTTGCATAGCATGAAGAATTTCAAATGTGAAAAATATATTGATATCTTGATAAATTATTTTAAATTTCATACTCCAGACCAGTTTTTTGACATGTGAGTCTTTAAGAGCACAAGGAGGAGTCCCTGTAATATGCAGACATGAGTCATTACAAGATGTATTGTTAAGTTGTTTGGGACACACCCAATAGATGAAAAGGCTAAAAAAATGTGTAAGATGTAATTAGGAAATTCTCTCTTGATTACTCAGTTGCCATTGTGCTTTCTTTATCATTAATTATTTGGGGATAGACTGACTTAGTAGATTCACAGTAAGAATTCATATTGTAAAATGACAGTGTGTATTCTTTGGTGAAAAGGAACTCACCACAGAATGGGAATACACATAAGTAAGATTGTTAGGGAAGAATGTATCCTTTTTAAAAAAAAAGCAGTGAATACTTTAGTTATAACTTCACTGGTTTCTTTGATTTGTGAAAAAACACTGAGCATAGTATTTTCTCTGAAGGAAGGCTTCGCATACGAGGTACCTAGTGCCCAAGTGTTGGCCGCAAGGCACGTCTGGCAGGTTTAGAAATGTAAGAGAAAAGAGAAAATTCCAACTAAAAAATGTCATGTAGTTGACTGTGTTTTAACCTTTTAAATACTGGACCAGTCATAACTACATTTTTATCATCAAGAGAGTAGCCATTTGTCACATAACAGAGACAAGTCACTTGTTAGAAGAAAGCTTTTTCAGGGGGTCATTTTCTCCATATGAATAGACTTTATAATTCAACTTAGGAAGATTCATTTTCAACTGCTAAGTCAGCTAACCATGGTGACCTCTCTGGTTTCCTAGGTGTGTGCTGCCAAACTACATTGTCAGAATTGTTTTGCAGAGTTAAAAGTTCCCAAACACTGGAAATATGGCAGTCATTCATCCTCACCTCCACGTCCTCTGTGTTCAGGTTCTCTAGGACCAGGAGAAGTGATGCTGTAATGACAGCGTTGACTGGGGCCAAAGTGGACAGGGTGGGGTTCTAGCCTCATACCTTCTTTTTTTCCATGGATTGTAAGGTCTTTTGCTTAAGAGCGCTATCCCAACCAAGCTTGGTGCTCTGTGATTTCAAACGAAAGGAAGGTTTCATCTTTTCATTCGATTTTGGATTCTTTGAGTATATACCATGGTCTAAGATTAGTATGTTTTGCTAGGAAACGTGATTTTCATTTTGGTAGGCGGAGATACCTACAATGCCATCCCACCGTAGGTACCTCAGAGGAGGAGGGAGAGAAGAGGTGATGCATCATGGAGACCATCAACAGATGCTTGTGTCTCTGAGGTCTGCCTGGAAGAGGAAAGAGCTCTGTCCTTGACTTGTATTCCCTCTCCAGCTTAGAAACCTAGCAAGTCACTTTTTTGTCTTTCTATCTGTGCCATAATTCACACATCTTCAAGGAGACGACAGTAACTCAACCAAAAGAAACAGAAGAGAACTGAAAGGACATTTTCACAAAGTAAGCATTCTATATGAAATGGGGAATTTGGATGTGGTCCTTAAGTCAATAATTCTGTAATGCTTGATATGTCAACTTCAGAATTAGTGTAGAACAAGAGAATGGAATCTGTAGCTCGGCGTGTTTCCTTTTTGATTTGCTACTGCTGAATATTTTTTTCCTTTTGGATCAGAATACGAGTCTTTTTGTCTTTTCTTCATTTGTTATTCTTCAAAGTGAGGATGGTAGCAGGTAGAGGTTGTTCAGTCGCTAAGTTGCGTCCGACTCTTTGCGACCCTGTGAACTACAGCACACCAGGCTTCCCAGAGTACATCCCATATTCCTTTACTTTTTGTAGCTCACACATCAATTATTACTGTTGGTTTCTTAGTGGAAATTTTCCTTTCACCCTCATTTTGGCTTTACCTCCAAATGCCTTCTTCTGTTGGCTGAAACCTAGCACTGTAATTTGTGGCTTTCCGGAGAGGGAACCTCCGTGGTCAGGTGGAGGAGGCAGGCTGCATTCCAAACCTAGTGAGTGGTTAGGTGTTCCAAACAGCACTGATTCTGGAGTTAGTGGAAGCTTGAGGGTGGGGGAGTTGGCTACTAATTCAAGCCTCACCTGAGGCTGTATTTTTGAAACAGAAAAGTGCTCTCTCTAATTAGCTACCCCAATATGCAATTAGATTAATGACAGCCAACCAATATAGAAACCGCTTCCAGTGTAAGCTAACCAAAGGAAAGAGCTTCCAAGGACAAGGCAAAGCTCTAATTTTCCTGCATGAAAGAATTTGTAGCTTTACATCTTGTATTTGTGGTAGACTGCCTCATCACCTTCAAATGAGAAAGTGCATTGTCCTTTTTGGGAGGCAGAGTTAAAATGTCTTCCTTCTGAAGATATCTCCTTAAGCGGGAGTCTATTACCTAAACATACCTTTCCAGTAAATCCAATGCTCTCAAAACATTGTGTGAAGCTTTGAAATGAACTAGTTTAATTGGTAATAAAGTTCTCAGGTACTGGAGATGGCTGTCGTTCCATCATTTCAGATTTACTGAATATGTGATCATTTTGTGAATCATAAAAAAACAGAAAACTTAATTAAGTGTTAGACTAGATATATTTTAGTGATAATTCAATATATATTCTTAGAATATTTTTTATAGTCTTAGATGCTAGAAGATAATATGTATAGAACTTTAAAACTTTCTCATCGATTTTTTTTTTTCTAAATTCCTTCCCCCTCTACCCAAAAGCCATTGACAAACTGTTTACTGCTTTTGAAGTAGGAAGACTGAGATGGTTTCATCCTGAAATTGCACTCAAATAGAAAGTTTTGATATTACTAGTCTAATTTTTCCTCTTCAAAGAATATAGTCACCTTTTACTTTTTATATAGAAAGAGGATACTTGTTAGCATTTTCCTCCATACTTGTTCTCTGAGAGAAGTACATTCTAAGCTTTCTCCTCAGTTAGCTTGGCCCTAAATTAAGTCATGGAAACAGATCATTATGATTCACATTGTAAATATTTGTTGGATTTCTAGAAAACTTCAGTTATGATTAAAAGTGACCATTTGATATCATTTTACATCTTTTTCTGAAATGTGAAACACTTTTGTAAATGCATTTCCATAAGCCGTGAGTCATGGTGTGCAGACTGTAGTCGTTCCCCAGTTATGTAGAAAGTATTCTTAAAAGTCTTGAACATGTGACTAGAAAGTAGTAGAGGAGGACAGAAAGAATCACACCTTTCATGGTCTCAAATAGTTCCGTTTTCAAACAGAAGCCTTACAGTTCACATGAGCAGAAAAGTTACTAACAAAGCAGTTAAGCTTCTTGAAAACCAGGCAGCTTTTCTCGCCTGGATGTAGGGAAACGTTTTTGAGCTGTTCCAAACCACTGGGATCCTTTGCTCTAATTTCAGATAAGCAAAATAAAATAAACAAACTCTTGCCCATGTGGGAACTGGTTCTGCAGTCTCTTGTTCTGACTCTGCAGAGCCTGAGTATCTCCCCAGTATCTTTGAATGAGTCTCATTGTTTATTTATTGTGCTTTTCACAAGTGCATGTAACTTCATCCTTGTTTTACTAAAAGCTTTCTTCTAAAGTGAATTGACATACAGTCAATTTTCAAAGGCCTCAATGTTTTTCCTTAAATGGGCCTTATTTGCTGATGGGCTTGTTTAGACTGTCTCATATAAATTGTAGCATATCAAAACAAGGGACCCTTATTAGAGACTTTTGAATTTGTTTTGCTGTTTTAAAAAATGGAAGGTCAAAGATTCTTTCTTATTTTTAATTACTTGTATTGATAAATTAAATGATATCAGTAGAACCTATAGAAGTTGTAAAATTTTGTATTAAAACCTGTTGGATGCAGCAGAAATTAACACAACATTGTAAATCAACTATATTTCAATAAAAATAAATAAAACATTGATATATAAAGCCAGGTTTTCATTAATTTTTAAATAACAATAGTGTCTAAAATCTCAGTATGAGGAATTTAGAAGACTGAGCAATGACTTCGCTATGGAAATTATACTACAACATTGAAACAGATCATTATGATTCACATTGTAAATATTTGTTGGATTTCTAGAAAACTTCAGTTATGATTAAAAGTGACCATTTGATATCATTTTACATCTTTTTCTGAAATGTGAAACACTTTTGTAAATGCATTTCCATAAGCCGTGAGTCATGGTGTGCAGACTGTAGTCGTTCCCCAGTTATGTAGAAAGTATTCTTAAAAGTCTTGAACATGTGACTAGAAAGTAGTAGAGGAGGACAGAAAGAATCACACCTTTCATGGTCTCAAATAGTTCCGTTTTCAAACAGAAGCCTTACAGTTCACATGAGCAGAAAAGTTACTAACAAAGCAGTTAAGCTTCTTGAAAACCAGGCAGCTTTTCTCGCCTGGATGTAGGGAAACGTTTTTGAGCTGTTCCAAACCACTGGGATCCTTTGCTCTAATTTCAGATAAGCAAAATAAAATAAACAAACTCTTGCCCATGTGGGAACTGGTTCTGCAGTCTCTTGTTCTGACTCTGCAGAGCCTGAGTATCTCCCCAGTATCTTTGAATGAGTCTCATTGTTTATTTATTGTGCTTTTCACAAGTGCATGTAACTTCATCCTTGTTTTACTAAAAGCTTTCTTCTAAAGTGGATTGACATACAGTCAATTTTCAAAGGCCTCAATGTTTTTCCTTAAATGGGCCTTATTTGCTGATGGGCTTGTTTAGACTGTCTCATATAAATTGTAGCATATCAAAACAAGGGACCCTTATTAGAGACTTTTGAATTTGTTTTGCTGTTTTAAAAAATGGAAGGTCAAAGATTCTTTCTTATTTTTAATTACTTGTATTGATAAATTAAATGATATCAGTAGAACCTATAGAAGTTGTAAAATTTTGTATTAAAACCTGTTGGATGCAGCAGAAATTAACACAACATTGTAAATCAACTATATTTCAATAAAAATAAATAAAACATTGATATATAAAGCCAGGTTTTCTTTAAATTTTTTAAATAACAATAGTGTCTAAAATCTCAGTATGAGGAATTTAGAAGACTGAGCAATGACTTCCTTGTCTGGATGGGCAAACTTTAATACTCTACACAACAGTCTGTATTTGATTCTTGTTACAGTAACTTTAAAAACCATAAACTAAAGCTTTTCCAACTGTAGAAATGAAACTACAGCAGAATGTTGCCTTATACCAAGAATGAAAACTTACAAACCACAGGGCTGTATTGACACAGAAATGAACATCGTCAGGTGCAATTGAGAAACAGGTTCTAGTACATAGTGAAACTTAATAAATGATAAAATGATAAAATTTCAATTAGATAGAAAAAGCAAGGATCATTCAAAAAATCATATAGTGTAGCTTTGGGCTTATTTGATATGATCATATACAAAAATAAATTCCAAATATATTAATAACATAATATTAAAAACAATCTAAATAAAAATATTAGGAGAAAACATAGGAGAATATTAGTAAACTATCCTGATGAATGTGGTCTTTGAATGCTTCCTATGAAACTTTGATCTATAAAGTGAATATTGACGGTGTTGGTTACATAAAAAATAAAAATTTCCCTTGCAAAAGATATCATAAACAAAGGCAGAAAAAACTTTGCAGAAAATGCAATGGAAAATTTGTGTAGCTTTGTAAAGGCCTTCAGTTTATTTCAGTGGTTGTATCTTTCCAGGAATCCACTTGTACAGAATATATCAATACATACACTGTATAGGGATAGAATACAGGATTTCTGTTGTAAATGACCTGTATGTTGTTAATATAAGTTAATTGTTTAAAATTATTTTATTAATTTAAATGATATCAGTAGAACCTATAGAAGTTGTAAAATTTTGTATTAAAACCTGTTGGATGCAGCAGAAATTAACACAACATTGTAAATCAACTATATTTCAATAAAAATAAATAAAACATTGATATATAAAGCCAGGTTTTCATTAATTTTTAAATAACAATAGTGTCTAAAATCTCAGTATGAGGAATTTAGAAGACTGAGCAATGACTTCCTTGTCTGGATGGGCAAACTTTAATACTCTACACAACAGTCTGTATTTGATTCTTGTTACAGTAACTTTAAAAACCATAAACTAAAGCTTTTCCAACTGTAGAAATGAAACTACAGCAGAATGTTGCCTTATACCAAGAATGAAAACTTACAAACCACAGGGCTGTATTGACACAGAAATGAACATCGTCAGGTGCAATTGAGAAACAGGTTCTAGTACATAGTGAAACTTAATAAATGATAAAATGATAAAATTTCAATTAGATAGAAAAAGCAAGGATCATTCAAAAAATCATATAGTGTAGCTTTGGGCTTATTTGATATGATCATATACAAAAATAAATTCCAAATATATTAATAACATAATATTAAAAACAATCTAAATAAAAATATTAGGAGAAAACATAGGAGAATATTAGTAAACTATCCTGATGAATGTGGTCTTTGAATGCTTCCTATGAAACTTTGATCTATAAAGTGAATATTGACGGTGTTGGTTACATAAAAAATAAAAATTTCCCTTGCAAAAGATATCATAAACAAAGGCAGAAAAAACTTTGCAGAAAATGCAATGGAAAATTTGTGTAGCTTTGTAAAGGCCTTCAGTTTATTTCAGTGGTTGTATCTTTCCAGGAATCCACTTGTACAGAATATATCAATACATACACTGTATAGGGATAGAATACAGGATTTCTGTTGTAAATGACCTGTATGTTGTTAATATAAGTTAATTGTTTAAAATTATTTTTATTAATTTAAAAATTCAGTAAAAACTTCTGAGCCAAATATGTTATATTCAAGCTATGGAATATTGTATAGCTGTATTGAAAATAATTTGTAGATCTCTATACCCTTGGGATATTTTGTTAGAGAATAAAATAAATTTCAGATACTTATATATATAGATATGAATTTATATTTTATATAATTTTTATTAATAAAAAACAATTATCCCCTGTAATGTATACATTTTTACATTTTTGTTTGTGTGTGTGCTTGCTGAGTCACTCTAGTCGTGTCCATCTCTTTCCGAACCTATGGACTACAGCTTGGCAGAGTCCTCTGTTGATGGGATTCTCCAGGCGAGGACACTGCAGTGAATTGTCACATCCTCCTCCAGGGAGTCTTCCTGACCCAAGGATCCAACTTGCATCTTTTACATGTCCTGCATTGGCTGGCGGGTTTCTTTCCACTAGCACCACCTGGGAAGCCCTATATTTTTGTGTACATATTATGAAAATATGGAAATTTCCCTTGGAAATGTGAGATGATTGGGAGAGGTGAAGGTAAAAGAAATATGAATATCCACTAGATCTGTAATTTTCAAAGTACCAGTAAAGTTTTTGAAATAGAAATTTTGACCAGTTAGGTTTAAGGAGACATGTTAATTTTCAACAAGTCAAAAATACACTTTAATGAACAAATTATTACTAAATTTAGATGCTAGTATACAAGATTGTGGGTTCTACATTATGTTTGCTACTTATTTTGACATAGTTGTTGGGGGAGAGTGAAGCCCTTCTTGAGTAGGAAACGTCTCTCTAGTGTTTCTTAAGGAACAGATACATTTTGAAGTGGGATACAGCTTTAAGCAACACTCAGGCTACACTTAAATGGCCACTCTTAGTTGTTACCTGAGACATAAATTTGTCCCTAAACTTTGCACTTAGTTTACCACTCTGCCTTGGAGTGATTCAGGAGACACTGCATTCTCCTAAAAGACTGTGGCTGAGAGCCAGGAACTTTTGATTTGTCATGCTGTGCTCTCTTGCTGTTGTAATTTTCCCAGAATATATCAATACATACACTGTATAGGGATAGAATACAGGATTTCTGTTGTAAATGACCTGTATGTTGTTAATATAAGTTAATTGTTTAAAATTATTTTTATTAATTTAAAAATTCAGTAAAAACTTCTGAGCCAAATATGTTATATTCAAGCTATGGAATATTGTATAGCTGTATTGAAAATAATTTGTAGATCTCTATACCCTTGGGATATTTTGTTAGAGAATAAAATAAATTTCAGATACTTATATATATAGATATGAATTTATATTTTATATAATTTTTATTAATAAAAAACAATTATCCCCTGTAATGTATACATTTTTACATTTTTGTTTGTGTGTGTGCTTGCTGAGTCACTCTAGTCGTGTCCATCTCTTTCCGAACCTATGGACTACAGCTTGGCAGAGTCCTCTGTTGATGGGATTCTCCAGGCGAGGACACTGCAGTGAATTGTCACATCCTCCTCCAGGGAGTCTTCCTGACCCAAGGATCCAACTTGCATCTTTTACATGTCCTGCATTGGCTGGCGGGTTTCTTTCCACTAGCACCACCTGGGAAGCCCTATATTTTTGTGTACATATTATGAAAATATGGAAATTTCCCTTGGAAATGTGAGATGATTGGGAGAGGTGAAGGTAAAAGAAATATGAATATCCACTAGATCTGTAATTTTCAAAGTACCAGTAAAGTTTTTGAAATAGAAATTTTGACCAGTTAGGTTTAAGGAGACATGTTAATTTTCAACAAGTCAAAAATACACTTTAATGAACAAATTATTACTAAATTTAGATGCTAGTATACAAGATTGTGGGTTCTACATTATGTTTGCTACTTATTTTGACATAGTTGTTGGGGGAGAGTGAAGCCCTTCTTGAGTAGGAAACGTCTCTCTAGTGTTTCTTAAGGAACAGATACATTTTGAAGTGGGATACAGCTTTAAGCAACACTCAGGCTACACTTAAATGGCCACTCTTAGTTGTTACCTGAGACATAAATTTGTCCCTAAACTTTGCACTTAGTTTACCACTCTGCCTTGGAGTGATTCAGGAGACACTGCATTCTCCTAAAAGACTGTGGCTGAGAGCCAGGAACTTTTGATTTGTCATGCTGTGCTCTCTCTTGCTGATATTTGTCCAAATTTACTCTCCTGACTCTCAGACTCAATTGCTCTTTTTATCAAAGGGCAGATAATAATGTTGAGAATTAACTAGTGAGTACTTATAGATTACTTGAAGCTCTGTTTATGGTGTATGGTAAAGAAAGATTTAGACATGGCTTCTTGTGTTAACTACCTTTTTATTAGTGGGTGCTATAACCGATTGCCATTACAGATTGAGTTATTTATTGCTTTGTGGTAGTATACTGATTAAGCAAAGTTTGTCCTTACCCCTGGGGTTATGTAATTCTAATGGAAAAGACCCTGATGCTGGGAAGGATTGAAGGCAGGAGGAGAAGGGGAAGACAGAGAGATGAGATGGTTGGATGGCATCACTGCATCGCCGAATCAATGGACATGAGCTGAGCAAACTCCAAGAGGTGGTAAAGAACAGGAAAGCCTGGCGTACTGCAGTCCATGGAGTCGCAAGGAGTCAGACACGACTTAGCCACTGAAAAACAAAGATACTTACAACAATGTGATATTTCAGCAGATCTTCTCATAGTGTCAGAGTCAGAAGGGACCTTGAGGATGAGGCTGCAAATATATTTCAAAGATCAAACTGAGGGGAATTCCCTGCCCATGGTTACAGAGCAGGGACTTCATTCCAACAACGTGCTGTGAAGTATTTCTGACATAAATGGAATTTCTAGAGTAGAGACATGTTAATTTTCAACAAGTCAAAAATACACTTTAATGAACAATTTAAACTAAATTTAGATGCTAGTATACAAGATTGTGGGTTCTACATTATGTTTGCTACTTATTTTGACATAGTTGTTGGGGGAGAGTGAAGCCCTTCTTGAGTAGGAAACGTCTCTCTAGTGTTTCTTAAGGAACAGATACATTTTGAAGTGGGATACAGCTTTAAGCAACACTCAGGCTACACTTAAATGGCCACTCTTAGTTGTTACCTGAGACATAAATTTGTCCCTAAACTTTGCACTTAGTTTACCACTCTGCCTTGGAGTGATTCAGGAGACACTGCATTCTCCTAAAAGACTGTGGCTGAGAGCCAGGAACTTTTGATTTGTCATGCTGTGCTCTCTCTTGCTGATATTTGTCCAAATTTACTCTCCTGACTCTCAGACTCAATTGCTCTTTTTATCAAAGGGCAGATAATAATGTTGAGAATTAACTAGTGAGTACTTATAGATTACTTGAAGCTCTGTTTATGGTGTATGGTAAAGAAAGATTTAGACATGGCTTCTTGTGTTAACTACCTTTTTATTAGTGGGTGCTATAACCGATTGCCATTACAGATTGAGTTATTTATTGCTTTGTGGTAGTATACTGATTAAGCAAAGTTTGTCCTTACCCCTGGGGTTATGTAATTCTAATGGAAAAGACCCTGATGCTGGGAAGGATTGAAGGCAGGAGGAGAAGGGGAAGACAGAGAGATGAGATGGTTGGATGGCATCACTGCATCGCCGAATCAATGGACATGAGCTGAGCAAACTCCAAGAGGTGGTAAAGAACAGGAAAGCCTGGCGTACTGCAGTCCATGGAGTCGCAAGGAGTCAGACACGACTTAGCCACTGAAAAACAAAGATACTTACAACAATGTGATATTTCAGCAGATCTTCTCATAGTGTCAGAGTCAGAAGGGACCTTGAGGATGAGGCTGCAAATATATTTCAAAGATCAAACTGAGGGGAATTCCCTGCCCATGGTTACAGAGCAGGGACTTCATTCCAGCAACGTGCTGTGAAGTATTTCTGACATAAATGAATTAATAAAATCATTTCTTTACTCTCAATCTAGAACTTTTTCTATGGCATTTTTACATTTTACTTGATATTTTCCTATTTTCATACATGGAATAAATATTAGAAGTTCAGGTAGTCTCTATCAGTGGAATTACTATCTCAAAGAAAAGGTGTAACCTCGTAGAAGCTGGTAGCTTTGCTTTCATTTTTACTTTTTTCTTTCAAACTGGAATTTCTTTAGGATATTCTGCAAACTATATTTAAGGGACCAGTTGTTGCAGAAGACACATAGGAGTAATATTTACTTGCATGTTTTGTTTTAATTAACTGGTGGTTTCCTTTGAACTCATGTGATTTTAGAATGTGTATATATATGTATAAATTTTAAAAATATATAAATTAAATGTATATGTGTATATAAATTAAAAAATAGTATTTTGTTATTTGAAGTAAGCACCATATCATTAAGTATGTAAAAAAGTACAAGGTAATTTTTAAAATATGTAAAATACTCTTTAAAAATCTAAACAGGATTATTTTTCTTAGAAGTGAGCATCTCTGCATTACTTGGGCGAAGAATGACAAGAGAATTGGGTGATTCATGAACTAATTTCACTGGAAATACTTGAGTAGGGAGGGCCCAGTATTTAATAAGCAGGAAAGTGTCGTGTTGCTTTTAATACTAAGTGGATTGAACTTTGTAGTCTCAATAAGTTTTGGACATTTGAAGGCATGAATGCTTTTATGTCATCAGAGTTAGTGTGTATATATAGTTATGTAAATTAGACATTGTATATGCATAGTGTATATGTGCATTTGTAGATATGTGTGTACAGATATATTAATGTGTTGGTATTTGAGATGATTCTATTTGTGATGAATAATGATGACTTCTTTTTTTTTCCCCATCATGTCTCTTTTATTTTTATATTTATTTTCATCCATCTTTTATTCTTTGGCATGTTTGGGCCTCCCATTGCAGTGACCTCTCCCATTGCAGAGTACCAGCTCTGGGCACATGTGCTCCAGAGCGCTGGCTCCTAATTGGACACACAGGTTCAGCTGCTTCATGGACCCTTCAATTTTGCCCCATGGTTACAGAGCAGGGACTTCATTCCAGCAACGTGCTGTGAAGTATTTCTGACATAAATGAATTAATAAAATCATTTCTTTACTCTCAATCTAGAACTTTTTCTATGGCATTTTTACATTTTACTTGATATTTTCCTATTTTCATACATGGAATAAATATTAGAAGTTCAGGTAGTCTCTATCAGTGGAATTACTATCTCAAAGAAAAGGTGTAACCTCGTAGAAGCTGGTAGCTTTGCTTTCATTTTTACTTTTTTCTTTCAAACTGGAATTTCTTTAGGATATTCTGCAAACTATATTTAAGGGACCAGTTGTTGCAGAAGACACATAGGAGTAATATTTACTTGCATGTTTTGTTTTAATTAACTGGTGGTTTCCTTTGAACTCATGTGATTTTAGAATGTGTATATATATGTATAAATTTTAAAAATATATAAATTAAATGTATATGTGTATATAAATTAAAAAATAGTATTTTGTTATTTGAAGTAAGCACCATATCATTAAGTATGTAAAAAAGTACAAGGTAATTTTTAAAATATGTAAAATACTCTTTAAAAATCTAAACAGGATTATTTTTCTTAGAAGTGAGCATCTCTGCATTACTTGGGCGAAGAATGACAAGAGAATTGGGTGATTCATGAACTAATTTCACTGGAAATACTTGAGTAGGGAGGGCCCAGTATTTAATAAGCAGGAAAGTGTCGTGTTGCTTTTAATACTAAGTGGATTGAACTTTGTAGTCTCAATAAGTTTTGGACATTTGAAGGCATGAATGCTTTTATGTCATCAGAGTTAGTGTGTATATATAGTTATGTAAATTAGACATTGTATATGCATAGTGTATATGTGCATTTGTAGATATGTGTGTACAGATATATTAATGTGTTGGTATTTGAGATGATTCTATTTGTGATGAATAATGATGACTTCTTTTTTTTCCCCCTCATGTCTCTTTTATTTTTATATTTATTTTCATCCATCTTTTATTCTTTGGCATGTTTGGGCCTCCCATTGCAGTGACCTCTCCCATTGCAGAGTACCAGCTCTGGGCACATGTGCTCCAGAGCGCTGGCTCCTAATTGGACACACAGGTTCAGCTGCTTCATGGCACTTGGAATCGTCCCAGGCCAGGGATGGAACTGGCACCCGTTGCACTGCAAGTCAGACTCTTTACCCATTGAACCACCAGGGAAGTCCAATGGTGACTTTAAAAAATTTTATTTATTAATTTATTTTTGCCTATTCTGGGTTTTCACCGCTGCCACAGGCTCTTCTCTAGTTGCAGGGAGTAAGGGCTACTCTCTAGTTGAGGTGAGCAGGCTTCTTGTTGTGGTGACTTCTCTTGTTGTGGAACTCGAACTCTAGGGCTCACGGGCTTCAGTAGTTGTGGCACATGGGCCCAATAGTTGTGGCTCTGAGGCTCTAGAGCACAGGCTCCATAGTTGTGGCTCATGGGCTTAGTTGGTCTGTAGCATGTGGGATCTTCCTGGATCAGGGATCAAACCGTGTCTCTTGCACTGGCAGGCGAATTCTTCATCACCGAGCTACCAGGGAAGCCCTATTGGTGACTTCTGCTAAGGAATTTTGAAATTATTTCCTAAGGTTGAGTACTTTTAGTTTAATACTCTCTTGTCCCCTGCCCCCCCCCCCTTTTTTTCTCCCTTTACCACCTAATTGTCTATGTAGTCAAATGCTCTAACACTGAGCTATACCCCCAACCTAACTGTCTAGGAATAATAATTGAAATAATGATATTATTGACATGGAGAGAACTCAGCATTATTCAGAAATACATTATTTGAGGGGACTGAATCTACAGTAGAGTCTGGAATAACTTCTAAGACCTTGCATGAAATGTTTTATGTGGTGTAAAATGATCTAAAATATTAGCTTAAATGTAATGACACAAATTGTAACTCAACTATGGCCAAAGAAAAGTAGTATTGTAGATATGTGTGTACAGATATATTAATGTGTTGGTATTTGAGATGATTCTATTTGTGATGAATAATGATGACTTCTTTTTTTTTCCCCATCATGTCTCTTTTATTTTTATATTTATTTTCATCCATCTTTTATTCTTTGGCATGTTTGGGCCTCCCATTGCAGTGACCTCTCCCATTGCAGAGTACCAGCTCTGGGCACATGTGCTCCAGAGCGCTGGCTCCTAATTGGACACACAGGTTCAGCTGCTTCATGGCACTTGGAATCGTCCCAGGCCAGGGATGGAACTGGCACCCGTTGCACTGCAAGTCAGACTCTTTACCCATTGAACCACCAGGGAAGTCCAATGGTGACTTTAAAAAATTTTATTTATTAATTTATTTTTGCCTATTCTGGGTTTTCACCGCTGCCACAGGCTCTTCTCTAGTTGCAGGGAGTAAGGGCTACTCTCTAGTTGAGGTGAGCAGGCTTCTTGTTGTGGTGACTTCTCTTGTTGTGGAACTCGAACTCTAGGGCTCACGGGCTTCAGTAGTTGTGGCACATGGGCCCAATAGTTGTGGCTCTGAGGCTCTAGAGCACAGGCTCCATAGTTGTGGCTCATGGGCTTAGTTGGTCTGTAGCATGTGGGATCTTCCTGGATCAGGGATCAAACCGTGTCTCTTGCACTGGCAGGCGAATTCTTCATCACCGAGCTACCAGGGAAGCCCTATTGGTGACTTCTGCTAAGGAATTTTGAAATTATTTCCTAAGGTTGAGTACTTTTAGTTTAATACTCTCTTGTCCCCTGCCCCCCCCCCTTTTTTTCTCCCTTTACCACCTAATTGTCTATGTAGTCAAATGCTCTAACACTGAGCTATACCCCCAACCTAACTGTCTAGGAATAATAATTGAAATAATGATATTATTGACATGGAGAGAACTCAGCATTATTCAGAAATACATTATTTGAGGGGACTGAATCTACAGTAGAGTCTGGAATAACTTCTAAGACCTTGCATGAAATGTTTTATGTGGTGTAAAATGATCTAAAATATTAGCTTAAATGTAATGACACAAATTGTAACTCAACTATGGTCAAAGAAAAGGCAATGACTATTTTTTATCACTGTGGTAACATGAATGTCTTTTTCATAGAAGATTGTCATCACAGTGTATGTTTTGATGTGATCTTTGTCCTTTATGTGTCAGGAAAACCTAAGCTAAGATGTGTGACTAGGCCAGTCTTCTATCCAAATAGTTTTTCTGACTGAACATGTTTTATAATATTACTATGATTCACATCTTCTGGATACCAAGTATTTATATGGGTGGTTTGACATGAAAGCTTGGAATGTTCAATATGTATGTGTACTAACCTTATTACTTTGCCTCTGTTAAATAAAGTTGGTGATATTTTAGCTTATTTGTTGTTTTGATCCAGATTATTTGTCTTTCTGAAATAGCAGTCAGCATGTTAGTCTATTATTTGCCTTTTTACTTTACTTTTTCCCTTCTTCCTTAGTAGACTATGCTCCTGGAGGGCAAAGACCATAAACTTTATAAGCCTAGTACCAAGCGGAGAACTGGAACATACGGATATTAAATAAAAGTTTGTTGAGAGAAAGCCTTTTACAGTAGCTATAGGAATGTGCAGGGTGCAAGTCTTTGATGATAAAGGGAGACCATAGTACAAATATATCTTTGTCTACTAATACTTCTGACCTGGTAGATATATTTTGTGACAGAAATGATAAATAATCCACTCAGTATCACTTAGCCATGTTTACTATGTGTTGGTTACAAAGTTTCTGGCTCCAGCATTTTAGAGACATAGAACACAAAACAAAAATTACGATATGTAACATTTCTTTAAAAAAAATTCCCACTAGGTGGGGGTATCGGCTGCCAGTTAATTAGGTGACTTTAAATGAACCCCGTCCAGTTAAACTGAAAAATAAATAAAAATCAAAGGGATTATGAGACTTTGGTCTTGAGTGACTTTGTCTAGGAATAATAATTGAAATAATGATATTATTGACATGGAGAGAACTCAGCATTATTCAGAAATACATTATTTGAGGGACTGAATCTACAGTAGAGTCTGGAATAACTTCTAAGACCTTGCATGAAATGTTTTATGTGGTGTAAAATGATCTAAAATATTAGCTTAAATGTAATGACACAAATTGTAACTCAACTATGGTCAAAGAAAAGGCAATGACTATTTTTTATCACTGTGGTAACATGAATGTCTTTTTCATAGAAGATTGTCATCACAGTGTATGTTTTGATGTGATCTTTGTCCTTTATGTGTCAGGAAAACCTAAGCTAAGATGTGTGACTAGGCCAGTCTTCTATCCAAATAGTTTTTCTGACTGAACATGTTTTATAATATTACTATGATTCACATCTTCTGGATACCAAGTATTTATATGGGTGGTTTGACATGAAAGCTTGGAATGTTCAATATGTATGTGTACTAACCTTATTACTTTGCCTCTGTTAAATAAAGTTGGTGATATTTTAGCTTATTTGTTGTTTTGATCCAGATTATTTGTCTTTCTGAAATAGCAGTCAGCATGTTAGTCTATTATTTGCCTTTTTACTTTACTTTTTCCCTTCTTCCTTAGTAGACTATGCTCCTGGAGGGCAAAGACCATAAACTTTATAAGCCTAGTACCAAGCGGAGAACTGGAACATACGGATATTAAATAAAAGTTTGTTGAGAGAAAGCCTTTTACAGTAGCTATAGGAATGTGCAGGGTGCAAGTCTTTGATGATAAAGGGAGACCATAGTACAAATATATCTTTGTCTACTAATACTTCTGACCTGGTAGATATATTTTGTGACAGAAATGATAAATAATCCACTCAGTATCACTTAGCCATGTTTACTATGTGTTGGTTACAAAGTTTCTGGCTCCAGCATTTTAGAGACATAGAACACAAAACAAAAATTACGATATGTAACATTTCTTTAAAAAAAATTCCCACTAGGTGTGGGTATCGGCTGCCAGTTAATTAGGTGACTTTAAATGAACGTTCTTTGCCTCAGTCCAGTTTAAAAGGGAGCATGAAAAAATAAATAAAAATCAAAGGGATTATGAGACTTTGGTCTTGAGTGACTTTGGGGTCATTCAAGTGTACCTTAGGGACACTTGTGTCTGACTGGAGGAGCACCTTTCTGTGATGCTGATGTAGAAGGAGCTGTGTGACCTACTGGCTTGTGCTGATTCCAAGATCTACCAGGGAAACACTAGCTCCTTAGATCTTCCTACTGAGAGTAACCTCTGTGGAGTCCGTCATTGGAATTGACCTGTCACTGCTGAGAAAACCTGATGGGGATTTGGACAATTCAGTCTGAGCAGAGTCTGTTCTTTTAAGAGCTGATCCTCTTGTTCCAGATCCTTTTGCTTTGTATCAGCAGTGTGCTGTGGCTCCTGAAGTGGTGGAGATAAAAGTAAGAACACTTGAACTGTTCAAACAAAAGGAGCTATAATCAGAATATCATGATAAGGCATGAAAAACCAGTCCAAAAATTTTACCTTCGTGTCTTAGTTAAAGAATGACTAAAACAGTATGCAGCAGGCCTTCAGTACCTGTTACTTAGGACAGGGGCTCCTCATTGCCCAGACCAGTGTTATTGCACACGACTACAGAGGAAAAAGCTCGTGGACACTTCCATCACTGTCGGTTATGTTCAGAGGTTTCTGCTAATAGCTGGCTATGTGTAAAGGGGGCTGGTGTGAATGACCCTATCCCAGGACTTGTCACCCAGTAGCCCAGGCAATTGCCCAGTATACTCTACGTTCAAGTTAAAAGTTCTTAAACCTAGGAAACTTGTCACCCAGTTAGCCAAAAATTTCCCAGTGACAAATGATAAAGAGACCATAGTACAAATATATCTTTGTCTACTAATACTTCTGACCTGGTAGATATATTTTGTGACAGAAATGATAAATAATCCACTCAGTATCACTTAGCCATGTTTACTATGTGTTGGTTACAAAGTTTCTGGCTCCAGCATTTTAGAGACATAGAACACAAAACAAAAATTACGATATGTAACATTTCTTTAAAAAAAATTCCCACTAGGTGTGGGTATCGGCTGCCAGTTAATTAGGTGACTTTAAATGAACGTTCTTTGCCTCAGTCCAGTTTAAAAGGGAGCATGAAAAAATAAATAAAAATCAAAGGGATTATGAGACTTTGGTCTTGAGTGACTTTGGGGTCATTCAAGTGTACCTTAGGGACACTTGTGTCTGACTGGAGGAGCACCTTTCTGTGATGCTGATGTAGAAGGAGCTGTGTGACCTACTGGCTTGTGCTGATTCCAAGATCTACCAGGGAAACACTAGCTCCTTAGATCTTCCTACTGAGAGTAACCTCTGTGGAGTCCGTCATTGGAATTGACCTGTCACTGCTGAGAAAACCTGATGGGGATTTGGACAATTCAGTCTGAGCAGAGTCTGTTCTTTTAAGAGCTGATCCTCTTGTTCCAGATCCTTTTGCTTTGTATCAGCAGTGTGCTGTGGCTCCTGAAGTGGTGGAGATAAAAGTAAGAACACTTGAACTGTTCAAACAAAAGGAGCTATAATCAGAATATCATGATAAGGCATGAAAAACCAGTCCAAAAATTTTACCTTCGTGTCTTAGTTAAAGAATGACTAAAACAGTATGCAGCAGGCCTTCAGTACCTGTTACTTAGGACAGGGGCTCCTCATTGCCCAGACCAGTGTTATTGCACACGACTACAGAGGAAAAAGCTCGTGGACACTTCCATCACTGTCGGTTATGTTCAGAGGTTTCTGCTAATAGCTGGCTATGTGTAAAGGGGGCTGGTGTGAATGACCCTATCCCAGGACTTGTCACCCAGTAGCCCAGGCAATTGCCCAGTATACTCTACGTTCAAGTTACAAGGTTCTTAAAAATACCTTAGGTTAACTTCAGTTACCTTATATAGGTCTGCTGATACTATCCTGGTTAAGTAGTGGCCTGTATTGTAAAACTAATTCATGGTATCCATACAGTAATCACTTAGGTCATGGTAAATAAGAATGGTGATTTTTTTTCTCCATGCCTTGGGGGTCTTCATTTTGAAATGGAAGTTTATAGTTACTCTTGAACTTACCGTGTGATTGGCCCTTTGCTAAAATAGATAGTATGTATCATCCAGAATAAATCCCATTGAGACTCTAAAAGAAGTAGATGCAAGATGAAGGAGGCTCAGGAAACTTGTCACTTGCTCGGATGGTAAAGAATCTGCCTGCTAATGTAGGAGATGCAAGAGACATAGGTTTGATCCCTGTTTTGGGAAGATCTCCTGAAGAAGGGAATGGCAACCCACTCCAGTATTCTTGCCTGGAAACTCCCATAGACAGAGGAGCCTGGTAGGCTACAGTCCTTTGGGTTGCAAAGAGTCCGATACAACTGAATGACTAAGCACACACACACACACATTATTTCGTTTGCCACAACCTCCAAGCCAGAGATATTTTGATAGGAACTTTATATGTTCCTGGAATGACATTGTGCCCAATTGTGCAGATATTAAAATTTTTCTAAGGAAGCCCTCAGCATTTAAATATATTGCTGTTTCACATGGTTTTATTTAATTTAAAAACATTCCTACAGTGGCTTGACTGCAGACATATGTTATAGAAAAGGGCTGTTAAGAAGTGCATATTCCATGGTTTAGCAATGTTTAGCTATAGGTCATTGACTGATTAAGGCATGGTTTTAAGTCATCTGACTTACAGATGTATGACTGTTTATCAATGGCACATACCTTTGCATAAATTTAAAATTTTGCATATGTCTGCAATAGTAAATAAACAGCAGAAAAAGTATCTTTATTTTTTTAAAAATGCTATTGGGAGGCAGAAACATGGCAATCTAATTGAAACCCTCAGGAAAATAAGCCTGTGAGTAAAAGCCCTTAAATAAAATAACATAATCACACAAATCCATGAGAATAATAGGGATACTGAGGTTTCAACTTTAAATAGAGCATGTATATACTTTCCTATTTACCTGATGATTATTTTTGAGGAGGTTAACTTAAAGCAAAAATACCAAACCAAACCAAACCAAAACCCCCCCCCAAAACAAAAGATGAACTGGTTTATGAAAACCTGGAGTGTAGTGAAACTAGTTATTCATCCTTTTTTAAATTATTCCTCAGCTTTCTTATGTAGCTAGTAAGGAATATGAGATGAACAAAGACTAGGCATGGTCCATACATCCATGGGAGACATATGGACCATGTTAGACTGTAGATGAATAATAAACTTTAAAATCTGCATGTGTATATAATGTCTATATTTGATTGTAGAAACACACATACTAGCCGATAGGTAATAGTTAACTCATATCTTCTGCTGAGAATGAGACACAAATAGAATTTACAATGACCGAAAGGTTACTTTAATTGACATTAATTAAATTTTATCTCAGAAAATTGCTTACTTTAACAAGGTTGGTAATTCTTAACAAAGTTTGGAAATTTCTCTCAGGCTACCACATAAAAACATCTTTAAAATGCATACTTTTATTTTTTTAAGGTTAAATGGTCAGTGTGTCTCTGCTTGTGACACATTTTGCTTAAAAGACAATATTGCTTAAGAAATTAAAAAAAGGCCCCACAACTTTGCTTGTTTTCAGATCAACTGCAAAGGAAAACAGTGAGAAGGAAGAATTCTTGTGGCCCTGCAGTTGCAATGAAGTTTGTCTTAAGTTAATAAGATGTTGGGTCTGGTTCATCTAAGTGAAAAGACCCCAGTCTGAATTAGAGTGATTTTCTTTTTATACTTTCTTCTGGGATTTAGAACAAGTTTAGATGTCTCATGGAAAAAAATGGAAACATCTTTAAATCATTATGGTTGGTAATGTCTACATAGCAAAAGTTATTTGTAGACTTGCTAATTATCTGGTTAAATTTATTAGTGTTGACAGCAAAAACCTATAATTTAGACCCCAAAGAGAAAAGTTTGAAGCAAACTAATCATATCAAAAGAATCGCCAAATTTCCTTTACTCTTTTTTTTTGGTTTACTCTTTCTAGACATGGTCTTCAGTGAGATTATTGAATGAGGGTGTCCAGTTTTCCAAAAGGAAATTTCCAGAAATGCTTAGGAAATGTTATTTAGAATCCTTTCATAGTCTGTGACTGTGTGTATGCTCAGGTTTGAGGTTTGCCACTTGTGTATACTTTATGTACAAATTAGGAAAACACTGCTTATTTTGATAAAACTCATTTTTATTATTATTTATAAAAAGGTTTACGCAACTAGCAAATGAATGACTCTTTCCCTTAAGTAATTGCCTCTTGGTACCATCTGGTGCAGGGGTAGAGAATCTGCCTACCAATGCAGGAGACGCAGGAGACACAGGTTTGATCCCTGGGTCAGGAAGATCCTCTGGAGAGGAGAGCATGGCAACCCATTCCAGTATTCTTGCCTGGAGAATCCCATGGATACAGGAGCCTGGTGGGCTACATCCATAGTGTTGCAAAGAACTATAAATGACTGAGTGACTGAGCACACACAAACACACACTGTAACCTTATCTTATTTAGAATGGCTATTTTGTATTCTGAGATCTAGGTAATTAGTTAACCTGTTTGAGTGTTATTCCCCTACTGGTACCCAGTGTGGTAAGAATGGAGGGGTGTTGGTAATGTTTGGAGACATGCTTTATTGCCATAACTAAGGATAAGAGTTCAGGTGCTTGTTTTAATGACTAGAAGCCAGCAATGCTGCTAAACATTCTGCGATGCACAGGTCAGCCCTATGACAAGGAATTGTCAAGCCCCAAATTTCAGTCGTGCCAAGGCCAAGAAACCCTAGCCTAGATGGAAGAAGATGTCTTTGTCTCTCTTCCTTGCCATATATAATTTTCTCATCAGTGTTTATTTTTTCATCATTAATATTCACTAAATATACTTCTAAAGTATAGTAGTGTTAGAGACTTAAAATTTAGCTGGAGTAGAGAAAGGGAGTGGCACTGTCTTCCTTTCTTAAGGGGACTCAGCCATGGTTATACAGATTGGGTTCCGTTGGAAGTCTGAAGGAGGAAGAATTTCTGAACTTGCCTCATCCCTTGAACTGAGCTCTGGACGGTCAGTTGCTGCCCAGATTGTCTTATGCAAAAGAGGAAGTATGGACAAGTGAAAAGTGGGAATTATATTATTGCCTGGAGTGGGGCCAGGAAGTGAGAACACTAAAGGCTAATGGGATTAGAGTGGAGGGCAGTTTCTCTGCCGCTTACCCTTTCCAGCACTAAGTTTCAGTATGCACTTGCCGCAGGCCATATCCTAAACATGAGTTTTGCACTTCGTATGTAGTTTTACAATTAGTACACTGTCAAAAAGCAATGCAATTTACTAGGGCCTGAAGTAGTGTCCATGGTCTTTTTCAGAAGTTTTAGAACAACTGCTGCTTCCTGTGGCTTACTTGTACCATAGTACCAAAAAATTTAACATTCTGAAATAGTGGATGAGATTCCGGTATTATGGTCAGAAAATTGATTTATCAAACTTATAAATGATGGCCTATGAATGACCAATAGAAAAGGACTATAAGAAATATTCAGATTTTATACTCTGATACATGAAATTATCATATAGAAAAGAAAATCTTCAAACATGATTCGCCATTCACCATATGAGGAAAATGTCTTTTTCCCTTTGAATCGTAATCAGCTTGTAAGAATTCATGAAATTTTGCTCAGGAACATGGGAGTACCCAGTGTGGTAAGAATGGAGGGGTGTTGGTAATGTTTGGAGACATGCTTTATTGCCATAACTAAGGATAAGAGTTCAGGTGCTTGTTTTAATGACTAGAAGCCAGCAATGCTGCTAAACATTCTGCGATGCACAGGTCAGCCCTATGACAAGGAATTGTCAAGCCCCAAATTTCAGTCGTGCCAAGGCCAAGAAACCCTAGCCTAGATGGAAGAAGATGTCTTTGTCTCTCTTCCTTGCCATATATAATTTTCTCATCAGTGTTTATTTTTTCATCATTAATATTCACTAAATATACTTCTAAAGTATAGTAGTGTTAGAGACTTAAAATTTAGCTGGAGTAGAGAAAGGGAGTGGCACTGTCTTCCTTTCTTAAGGGGACTCAGCCATGGTTATACAGATTGGGTTCCGTTGGAAGTCTGAAGGAGGAAGAATTTCTGAACTTGCCTCATCCCTTGAACTGAGCTCTGGACGGTCAGTTGCTGCCCAGATTGTCTTATGCAAAAGAGGAAGTATGGACAAGTGAAAAGTGGGAATTATATTATTGCCTGGAGTGGGGCCAGGAAGTGAGAACACTAAAGGCTAATGGGATTAGAGTGGAGGGCAGTTTCTCTGCCGCTTACCCTTTCCAGCACTAAGTTTCAGTATGCACTTGCCGCAGGCCATATCCTAAACATGAGTTTTGCACTTCGTATGTAGTTTTACAATTAGTACACTGTCAAAAAGCAATGCAATTTACTAGGGCCTGAAGTAGTGTCCATGGTCTTTTTCAGAAGTTTTAGAACAACTGCTGCTTCCTGTGGCTTACTTGTACCATAGTACCAAAAAATTTAACATTCTGAAATAGTGGATGAGATTCCGGTATTATGGTCAGAAAATTGATTTATCAAACTTATAAATGATGGCCTATGAATGACCAATAGAAAAGGACTATAAGAAATATTCAGATTTTATACTCTGATACATGAAATTATCATATAGAAAAGAAAATCTTCAAACATGATTCGCCATTCACCATATGAGGAAAATGTCTTTTTTTCCCCCTTTTGAATCGTAATCAGCTTGTAAGAATTCATGAAATTTTGCTCAGGAACATGGGAGACCCACTCCTGCTCCTCAGTTTTTGGTTAATTATTATTTGTTCTATCATAAGGACTAAAAGCTGTAGTTAGTTCCACTTACTTCATCATTCTTTTACAATTTTTATTTAAATCGAAAACAACCTCATTAAGGAGTATTGTGGCATTCATTATTGTTTAGTTGCTAAGTTGTGTCCAACTCTTTACAGCCTCATGGACTATAGCCCGTCAGGCTTCTCTGTCGATGGAGTTCTCCAGGCAAGAATAATGGAGCGGGTTGCCATGCCCTCGTCCAGGGGATCAGCCCAGCACAGAGATCGAGGCCTTGTTTCTTACTTCTCCTGCATTGGCAGGCAGGTGCTTTACCACTAGAACCACCAGAGAAGTTCCCTGTGGCAGTAGACACTCAAATTCATTGCCACAGCATAGTGGTTCCAGTATATGGTATTCAAAAATGAAATTCTCTCAAGTAATTCTCTGTTTGGCTGCTAAGAACACTCTTGTTATTCCTGTTAGTGAAAGCAAAGCAGGAAGTTATTTCAACCCACAAAGGAGAGGCCACATGGAGATGCCATGGGAGAGGTGCCTCTACTGATGTCATTTAGGGTGAGCAAGTCTGATAAGCTTTCAGCTGTCAAAACAGATAATGGAAAATTCATACTCTGTTAAAAAGCAGTGAACTTTTCATTAGGGCCTGAAATAGCATCTGTGGTCCTTTTCAAAAGTTTTAGAACAAAGCATACCTATCTGAAGTTCATAAACATTTATGGGAGACATTCTGTGTTATATGGTAGGAAGCTAGGAAGATTTATAAAATAACAGATTTATGAGGGAATCTTTCTATAAGAAAGATTGGACACAATTCCTGCCCCCAAGGACCTTAGAACCTTTTAGGGGAGAGATGGCTCCCATGTTGGGGATGTTGGGGGCCGTATGTATGGGACAGTAAGTGGGCACAGATAAAGGGAGGGAAGTTGTGGAGCATCAGAAACATGTAATTAATCGCTCCTTCCTTCACTCGATCCTTGTCTTGCAAGCATCATTCTGTTCAAGCAACCATTGGCCAGCATTTACTTTTTAAGCTGTTATTGAAATATTTCTTTTCTCTTTTGAAATGTTCTTAAGAACAGGGACTATGCCTTATTAGTTTTTGTCTTCTCAGTGCCTTTCGATGCCTGCTAAACATATATTAATGCCTGAATGACTAATGAATGAATCAATAGTGAAGCTTTGTGGAAGAGATAGGAAAATAACATGTGAATCTCTTAGATAGGACTGGTAGAGATTTGAGGCTGGGAGTGGAAGGTAGAGGAAATATTCCAAACTTGAGGAGTGTGATGTGTGCTGGGAAGACCATTTGTGTTGTATTTATATAGTAAATTGGAATGCATGTTAATATAGAATCATTGGATTGCAAGTAATAGGAAACTTTGCTCAGACTGGATGAAACAACATCCATAACAGTGCTCTAACTTTTCCAAATGAGAAAGTAGCCCCTAAGAGAACTCCTTTCAATGGAAGCAAAGCAGGAAGTTATTTTGCTGCACATAGAGGAGCAGATATAGTTGATTCAGAGGATCTAATTGCCCTAAGCAACTCTATAGCTCAGTCAGGGGCACATCTTTGAATGTTCATTGAACCGGATAGTCACACTGTAACCATTGCTGGTTCTCTTGCTCTTTTTGGCTCTGCCTTTCTACCAATGATGGCTTCTTCTCATGTTTGCCAAATGGCTACAATAGCTTCATATCGTACATGTTCACAACACCAAATACAGTGGAGCTTGCTTTCTCCAGTATCTCCTGCACCCTAAAGACTCTGATCTTGTTATCTGCACATCTCAAAACCAATCGCTATTTCCAGGGAGTCTCCTACTGGGATATGCTGTTTGACTTTTGCTAGTCTGGCCCATTCCATGAGGCAGTATTTATTGACTCTCTGCATGTTCTCTTTGAGGTGCTGGAGGTGATGTTTAAACCATAGCTACAGACTTCCGCTCTTATCCTGAGCACTCTGTATATTCCTTCCTTCTTTCAGTTTTTTCCACAGCACATATTACATTCTAATACACTATAGATTTTACACTCATAGTGCATTATCCTTCTCTTCTGGTTGGAATGTGAGCTTCTTTTACTCTGCCTCCTTGGTAGGTGCTCAATAAATATTCATTGGCATGAAAGAAAAACAATGCTGTAACTTTCATGTAGAACAGTGGGGGTCTTATGACTTGATCAAATTAGTAATACAAGTTATACCCTTTTGAGAAACCACTGTTTCCAAGATTTTGCTGGTTACTTCTTGGCAAGTCTCATGAACTTTGGTGGTCTTTTAACTCTGTGTCCCCTATCTCTTTTAAATTGTGGGTTATTCTTTTGTCTTGCTAGGTACAGGGTTGGTATTTGTGCTCCTTGGGTATCCACGTGTGGGTCACATGTTTCTGCTGTCCGACTTGCTCTAAACACTTCCTTCCTTGTACTGTCCTACCAATGTGATCTTAGGCAACGCTAGGCCGTTTTATTACAGATCTTAAGCATAGTTAGGAAGGTAATTCTCATACACACACACACATCCCAGTGTTTAAAGCTTGGAAATTATCTTCTGGTTTAGGTTATCCAGGAGTGGCAGTTACCTGAGTATTGACAGTGATGTTGCTATCCTGAATGTGTAACTGAAATTGAGTGATATTTGAATGAGACAGAATGATATTACAGAAGGCATAGAAGTCCTATTATGAGCTCATATTTGAAGACAGTAAGAGGTTTAGTATTGTAAAATGGAAGAAATGTCAATCCTACATATATACATACATACTTATATGTACAAAAATAAAGATGTGAAAATGTATACTCCAAATTGTTAGCAATGAGAATGGATTTTAGGAGTTGAGAGAATACTGATTTTACTTTAGACCTTGGCAAATACATGCTTGAAGTTTATCTAGAAGTATGCATTATTTTTAGTTCTAAGAAGTGAAAAAAATGAAGAACTTTTTAAAAATTGACTTGAAACTCTCTCATTACTGAAATAATTATTGGATATTTGTTTTACTTTATCACTCTTGATATTATAAATAGAAACATTTGGTAAATCAGTGAGGCATTATAGTTACTAAAGAATTGTTTACAATTTTTGACTCATTAGGAAGAAATTATTCAACTGAGAAAGGGAGCTAAATTACATGAAGCTGCTCATTTCAGGTTTAGCTTCAAATGGGAGGAAAAAAAATGGAAACACTCTAAGTATCCAACAATGGAATAATGGAAATCATGATCATGCACCCCAAATGATAATGATTTCACATCAAGCCCTTTCTGTAAGATGGTATTGTAAAACAAGGAAGCAAGTGAATAGATAACTTATTAAATTTGTGACATTATGGAATTCTTAATGCAGTTGTCACTGCAAATATGGGATGCATATGGAAATTATTATAATGAAATGTTAAGTGAAAATGTGGAATATCAAGCTGTAAGGGAACCATGGCTACATCCATGTGACTAATATGTATGTTGATATATAAAGATGGCAATAGGAAAGGAAACATGCATATTCTAGATTGGAGCTGTTTTTTGTTGTAATTGTACTTTATACATTTTTTTTTCACTGTAGATACATCTTTTTAATGAAATCAGATTGGCATTAAGTTTATGATGGTAGTTTGTAAAAATAGTCTTAACCTGTCATATTCCTTTTTTAAAATTGAAATCAGCAAGCAAGAGCTTCATGTTTTTTTAGTTTTATTGTGTACTGCTGGGGAATGACAGGTATTTGTTGATGACCCTCACTTTCAGGATTTCCTTCTTGCAGCCAAGTTAGGAGGAAATGCCTCAAATCAAAAAGGGGAGGGAGGAGGGAGGACAGGACACAAGGTGCTCCACTGTGTGTGTGGTTGTGTTCTGTATGTGCATTCTAATGGGTTAAAACATTGCCTCTGCTTGGATGATTTCTATCCTCAGAACAGCGTATGAACATTTTTTGGGGGAAAAAAAGGCTAAAATGTTTAGACAGCTGCTTCCTTTATTTTTTTAAATCTACAAATGATATTTTTACTACCTCACAGACATCACCATGCCTTGTCACTAGCAGGCTTCTGACTCCTGTAAACCCCTTACGCTTTTGGCAGCACTATGTGAATATCAATCTCTTTCTCCTTCTGTTTTTTTTTTTTTCCTTCAATTATTAGCTATGAATTTATTTTGACCTAGGATACCTAAAAATGAGGTGACATAAGAATGATTAATATCATACTTAGTATCCTGTATTGATGTTAAATGATGTTCATTTCGTACTTATTTACTTTGTACAGACAGCCTTGCATTCTTTTTCTTTTTTTTTGGATAAGGGTAACCATTATTTTACTTCAGTAAAGTAAATGGTCTTGGCGGATCAACTAAGACATGTGAAAAATTAGATTAATGTTCTTTATCTGTAACTCTGCAACATCAGATAATCCACACACTGGTTTTTCAATCTGCCACCTGGCCATTTTAGTGTTTTGTTAATTTACCTGGCTAGTGTTGTTAGGCGAGGTGAATTCTATAGCTCCTTCAGGTAGCACCTTAAGCTTCTGTCACCTCTTCTGTGTTTTTGGCCACCCAAACTGCTGGCTTCACAATGTCCTTTGCTTTCCCTGGATTCCTTCAGCTCCTATTTTTATATCAGGTTCTACTTTGGTTGCTGGCGTAACTTTCACCTGGCAGGGCAAGGGGCTTTCTTAAAGGTGACTGTCTCCTCATCCTGTTTGACTTCAAAAGTCTCGGGAAGAAGGGGGAGGGGAAACAAGGTAGGAGGAGACAGGAACTGGGCTGTTGGAAGTGTTGTTTTCATTTGCATTTTTTTGCGATTGCACAGGACTTAAATTACCAATCGAGGATTAGCAAGATGACTTCCAAGTGTATCTTTGGACAGATTTACCAAAAATGTATTTAGGCATTTTCCCACATTAATTAAAGTTAAAGAGACCACTAGCTCTGTGTGTGTGTCTCTGTGTGTGTGTGTTTTAATGCCACATGATCCATATACCTTGGAAAAGCAAAAAAATTAAAAAAGCAATAATTCTGTCCCTGTGCCAATTGAAATAGTGAAGCATTTGCTTGCCTTGGATGTAGAATGATGGGTCCTTTAGGCAGAGGACTCTGTACACTTGAATAGGAGTAGAAAACAGACTGCCCAGAGCATCTGAACTTACACTCCCACACAGAGGGCTGGATTGCACATCCAAGAAAATTAAACTGCTTTGCCACTGTTTCGATCAGAACCTTGTGTTTCCATGCTGAGTATTTTCAAAACAAGATCTCTGTCAAATAGAAAAGGTCATCAGTTCTTTCTAAAGATTCCTTTCCCTATTGCTTCTGGTGTGTTAGCACTGAACGCATACATTTGAGGGAGAGTAGACAAATGAATGTGACTCTTTAATTGTGTTTCTAATAGTTAAGCACATATATTTAAATATCTTTAAGGATTAAAAGCCCTAAAGTTGATGGCTATTCCAGAAATTTTAAACTTTACTATAACAAGATAAATTAGCTTGGGTATTTCTGCTAATTTTTTTTGCACCTCCCCCAACCCTCACCCTTTGTAATTGTTGGGCTTGAGAAACAAAATACAGATTTGAGAATGATCTTTTATTTAATCTTTAAAGATTAAATGCTTCGTTAACGTAGTCTTGAAGTGCTTTTTCCCCTTCATGAAGTGCTTTATGAGAAAAGATGTATGACTGTTATACACACACACACACACTTTTTTCTCCTGTGTACAACCTAAAATTGCTGGAAAAATATGTATGTTTTCCCCTAGAAAAAAAAAATTTTCCCCATCATGCCTATTTTATTTGTATTTATTTTCATCCGTCTTTTTATTCTTTGGCCTGTGTGGGCCTCCCATTGCAGTGGCCTCTTGTTGCAGAGCGCTGGCTCCTAGTTGGACACACCGGTTCGGCCACTCCACAGCACGTGGGATCTTCCTGGGCCAGGGATGGAACTGGTGCCCCTTGCACTGCAAGGTGAACTCTCTACCTACTGCACCACCAGGGAAGCCCTATCAGTGACTTTTTAAAAGCCTAAAGATTCAAGTCCCAGCTGTTGAAAACTGACCCTGGGCTGCTGCAGTGAATGCCCTCTTCTTCGAGAGGCCAACCCTATCACAGGTGGCCGCTGACCTGCTTACTCAAACCTTTCACAGGCCTCCAGATCCTTCCTTGATGGCTGCTCATAACTAGCTGGCGCTGCTGAAACTGAATTGCTCGTGCTTAATTTTTTAAATAGTTTTGGTGTAACTCATCAGTGTTGGAGGAAGGGTTAAATGAAACCTCTGGCAAAACTTTGCAGCTTGAGTTGCCTGTAATAGTGCTTAGAGTTCCATTCTGAAATGAAAGGAGGGCCCTCCCATGCTGTGAGTTTGGTTCAAGAGCCCCTTCAACTGGGTAAGAAAGTTTCTGTTTTTTAATCAGTGATTTGATTTTTCTTAAAATAATCAACTCCATAATTTCCATTCACGAGACCCTATGATTTGTCCTCCTTCTTGGTAACTTATTACTGTAGTCAGTATTTCCAGGTGCAAAACTTTATGACCTGACTAATTTGTGACCCCTCCATGGTGTATGCCATGTTTCAAAGGAATCAGATGTTTGAGTGAAAGCCAAGATCATGGTTGCCGTTGGTGCTCGTTTGCTTTAAGATAGACTTACTGGCTCTGGTACATTTTCTCTACAGAAAATATGCATTAGCCGTGCAATTTCAGTGTTGAAATTTATGCTCGTTTGCATTTTGGTTTTTGTTGTGTAAGTTACCTGCTAAAACCTTTGTTGGAAGACTGCAGGCTTGTGGTCTGTGCTCGCTGGACTCCTCTGTGATGATTCACACCACCGCTGATTAAGGGCATGATTCATTGCATCCGCCACTCAGTGCAGGCCTTCCCCTTGTTGACTTTGTGGGTCATGCTCTGTGGTCTTGGAAGAACTCTTTTCCTGAGACAGGAATGGCCAACACCCTGAAACAAATGTGTGTGTGTAAATATATACTTTATATAAAAGTATAATTTATGTACACACATATCACTTGCGTTCAAAAGGGAAGAGAAAAGGAAAGAGTCTTGGTTACTGAAACATGTATCATTGCTTCAGAGAAATTGGAACATTGGTTTATGTGATGCAGTATGAGCAGGGGGAATACATTTGCTTGTTTACCGTTAAGAAAGAAAAAAACATACAGAAATATGGATCTACAGTGATTCAATGGATGCAGGAGTTGTATTTTACTCCATTTCTTTATCAGCTGATCATATTAGAGACATACCTGTAGATGGGAAAACACGGATGTCATTTATCTTTAACAGAAAGGGTGGTTGGGAGTTGATAAACAATAAGAATTGTTCAAAAATAATCTTTTCTGGCCAAATTAACATTGCATGATTATTGAATTCTGTATTTACCTGAAAGTACCCTGTAAATTCTCTCTGCGATTAGATGATTACAGATTTCATCACGGTTAGTCTGATGGAACATCAGAATTGGACATTTACTGTCAGTGTGATTTGAAGAGTTTCTCTCTCTCTCTCTCTCTTTTTTTTTTTTTTTTGTGGTTAGAAAGAACACACATACTTCATGAAGAGGCCAAGAGAACTTGCTTTAGCAAGTTTAAATCTATTGATGTGTAGGTATGACATTTTAATCCACATATTTTAAATAATGTTCAGTTACTGTTTGTTTAGGAGCAACTGAATAAAAACATCTCCAGCTTTCTAAATTTCAGTCTGTACAGATGACTAATCATGTGTCAGATTTGAACATAAATGTTCTAGTGAGAAATAAAAATTACAATAAAAATGTATTTTGTCTGCTCTCTGATTTGAAAGTACAGAAGGTATTCTGTGCCTCTTAGATATGGGGAACTATGACATTGAAAACAACGGTAACCATGGTGACTGTACCTTACAAAATAAATTTTTAAAAAAGAGAGAGAGAGATGGGGGTGGGGAGAGGGAAGGAGTTGAGGTAGTAACAGCTTGGTGAGTAAATAAATATTTATACTTCATGCCTGGTTACTTGTTTAATCATGAGATTTGCAGAGTTATTGTGTATATTACTGTTTAGTTGGCTTCCTATTAATCTTGTCTTAATCTATCAAACCAAATTTATGTGCTTTCAGAAACAAAAGCAAGTTACAAGCTATCAGGGTCATCGTTTCTTCATGTATGGAAAACAGGAAATCGAATTAGATATTTGCTAAGGTTTTCCAGAGTTCTTAAATTCCATGACTCAGGAGAAGTCCAGGAATGATATATATAAACTTAAAAGTTTTAAAGTGACATTAACTCTAAGACTTAGGACCTCTGAGAGTACCCAGAAATCCTTTAAAAAATTTCCATGAAGTTACCATTTTGCTTCCTGTTCACATTTTTATGAGTGCAAATATAAAACACATACACATAAAACAAAACAAATTCTGATCTTTAGCAGCTTAAGAAAAAAGGAAGTTAATTAGAAGGGTCTGGGGCAGTGTTTTTTAATAGGACTTGCTTTGATGATGGAAACATTCTCTAAATCTGGCCTATTCAGTGTGGTAGCCAGTAAGCATATGTGACCATTGAGCGTTTGAAATGTGGCCAGTTCAACTAAAGACCTGGATTTTAAATTTTATTTAGGTTTAAATAGTTTAAATTAAAAATGTTCATTACTTAATGGAATCATGGGAATAATAGCCATCAACGTAAAGAAGAGTAGAATGGAGCCAAGGGTGATCTTAAGGACTCAGGACTGCCTTGGGGTGTCTAGAAGTAGGAGTGACGGACTCTGTAGAGTTGCTATTGCCTTGACTTAGATGCTCCCAGGCTCTGTTTATCAGATCTAAAGAACAACTTCCAGAGAGAGACAGTCTACTGTTTTAGCTTCCACCTTGTGTGTCTATCCTTGAATCAATCAACTTGGGTTAAAAATCAGATTGGTTAAAGAATTACAGTGCAGGCATAGGTGTGCTGATGGCAGTGCTCAGGAGAAAGAAGTGGGAGCAATCTGAAGAATTGTCTGCCACATAGGTCTTTTTCTCTGCAAGCATTGATTTTCTAAATTCAGAATACTCCAATTTGATTCGCTCACTCACATTACACTTGACTACTTACCTGTTTTTCAGTTAAACATTAGAATAGTTTCATTATATGTTCATACCATTTACTAAGCTGGGAAGCTAATAATTTATAGCATTGTGTAGAAAGAGGTCATTGAACGTTTTACAACTAAAGGCCACAATGTGAGTGTATCTGTCAATGCTCTTTTTATGAGTGAGGAAAGGAAGACTTAGGTGTTGTACTTCCTCAAGCCACAACATGAGATGCTCTGTTAGGGCCAGGTGCTTGCTTTAATCTGCACCTATGCTGTTGAACAGTTCATTGGTAAAACTGGTTCATTGATGGTTCATTGATTCCTTTGAAATTCAGGTTTTTTTTGAAAATTCTGTTTTTGGTAAAATTGTAATGCTGAAAATGCTTGTGAAAACTGGCTAGTGTCGGTTTTGATTTTTAAGTCTTTATTTTTTTAATTTTTGAAAGCATGAAGAGTTTTGATGGAGAATGTGATATTTTGTGTCATATAAACTGATAAAAATAATGTCTTCTTAGCTAATACATTTGGATTGAATAATACTTAACCCAGGTAAGTCAAAAACAATTAGGAAGGAAAGACACTTATGATAACAACAGACTGTGTGAACGTCAGAATTTGAGCAGTCATTTATAAACCCCACACCCATGTGTTGAGGGCTTCCCTTGGAACAGGTTTGTCCTCTATGTGGACCAGCCATGTCTTTTTGTTGTTGTTGTTGTTGTTGCCAGGAGCCATGGGGGATCACTGACCAGGGATTGAACCTGTGCCTCTGGCAGTGGACGCATGGAATCTTAACCACTGAAACTCTAGGGAAGTCCTAGTGAGGAGAGTGGGAGCCTTGCTTTGCTCCCTGTATCTCGACAGGCTCAGGAAGAGAAGCTTGCTAAGGTGCTGAGTACCTACAGCCAATATGTTAAGTAACCCTAGTGGCAGTCTGTGGAGATCCCTCAGGCAAGTGAATTATTTGGGGTACAAAGTCAACCATCAGGTCAGAGAGGAAATAAGAGGCAGTGAGAAGCACCTAGAGCAGGCATGAGTCAGAGACTGAGAAGCACCCTAGAGCTCCAATTTGATTCGCTCACTCACATTACACTTGACTACTTACCTGTTTTCAGTTAAACATTAGAATAGTTTCATTATATGTTCATACCATTTACTAAGCTGGGAAGCTAATAATTTATAGCATTGTGTAGAAAGAGGTCATTGAACCTTTTACAACTAAAGGCCACAATGTGAGTGTATCTGTCAATGCTCTTTTTATGAGTGAGGAAAGGAAGACTTAGGTGTTGTACTTCCTCAAGCCACAACATGAGATGCTCTGTTAGGGCCAGGTGCTTGCTTTAATCTGCACCTATGCTGTTGAACAGTTCATTGGTAAAACTGGTTCATTGATGGTTCATTGATTCCTTTGAAATTCAGGTTTTTTTTGAAAATTCTGTTTTTGGTAAAATTGTAATGCTGAAAATGCTTGTGAAAACTGGCTAGTGTCGGTTTTGATTTTTAAGTCTTTATTTTTTTAATTTTTGAAAGCATGAAGAGTTTTGATGGAGAATGTGATATTTTGTGTCATATAAACTGATAAAAATAATGTCTTCTTAGCTAATACATTTGGATTGAATAATACTTAACCCAGGTAAGTCAAAAACAATTAGGAAGGAAAGACACTTATGATAACAACAGACTGTGTGAACGCTCAGAATTTGAGCAGTCATTTATAAACCCCACACCCATGTGTTGAGGGCTTCCCTTGGAACAGGTTTGTCCTCTATGTGGACCAGCCATGTCTTTTTGTTGTTGTTGTTGTTGTTGCCAGGAGCCATGGGGGATCACTGACCAGGGATTGAACCTGTGCCTCTGGCAGTGGACGCATGGAATCTTAACCACTGAAACTCTAGGGAAGTCCTAGTGAGGAGAGTGGGAGCCTTGCTTTGCTCCCTGTATCTCGACAGGCTCAGGAAGAGAAGCTTGCTAAGGTGCTGAGTACCTACAGCCAATATGTTAAGTAACCCTAGTGGCAGTCTGTGGAGATCCCTCAGGCAAGTGAATTATTTGGGGTACAAAGTCAACCATCAGGTCAGAGAGGAAATAAGAGGCAGTGAGAAGCACCTAGAGCAGGCATGAGTCAGAGACTAGCTCCACATGGAAGGACCTTGAGGAGCCCAGGAGTCAATCAGATAGCAGAGAATGTGCAGCATACCCCTCCTTTAGAATAGGGCCTGGGGGGGATTATCCCGACTTGAAGCGGTCATCTGGGAAGAGCTCTAGACACATACGTCAGACGTGTGGTCCTCCGCTGCATTCCGATGAGGTCAACCCATCGTATCCCTTCTCATCCTAATCTACCATCTTCTGATTCTCACAGATTCAAGAGAAAAACTCTTGTTTTTCCATCACCACTTGGCTCTGGCTTTGCTGCCATCAGATGGCTATGAAGTGGTTCTTAGGGCCCCAAAGCACCCCCATTCCAAACGAATTTTAGCAGTTAAGCTGGCTTTCAGTGATTTGGATAGTGGGTTTACTTGTACCCATAGACAATAATTCCATGTCACTTTTAAACTCGTCACTGATAGGACAAAATGTTCCCATGATTGTGAAAAGTTCTTTCATCTGGACCAAATCTTCCCAGGGGAAGGTATCTGGTAGAGAACTGTCAGAGTTATATTCAATTTTTGTAACTATGGAAGGACTGTGTAACTGTACTTCTGAGTTAAGATCTAAGGGTGTACTGAGTGCTAATTCTGTTCCTCTCATTTCCCTCCTTGTGGTTTGTCATTTCGGAACCAAATGCAGGAAGAAACACCCATGATAACTGGCAAGCAGCCTTTGTTGTATTGTTTTCACTGACCGAGTAGACTATTATTTTGCTATATAAAAATCAAAACAAAGTGATGGAAGGATGGGACTAGGAAAAGAAATGTAAATTCAAATAGGAGTTTGTTTTCCTACTTCTTTGAATGTTGTCTCTTTGCTACATTCTCATTATTACATTTGATTCTTTGTAGCTCAGCTGGTAAAGAATCCTCCTGCAGTGCATGAGACCCTGGTTTGAGGCTATTTTTTGGGGTAGGAAGAGAAGCTTGCTAAGGTGCTGAGTACCTACAGCCAATATGTTAAGTAACCCTAGTGGCAGTCTGTGGAGATCCCTCAGGCAAGTGAATTATTTGGGGTACAAAGTCAACCATCAGGTCAGAGAGGAAATAAGAGGCAGTGAGAAGCACCTAGAGCAGGCATGAGTCAGAGACTAGCTCCACATGGAAGGACCTTGAGGAGCCCAGGAGTCAATCAGATAGCAGAGAATGTGCAGCATACCCCTCCTTTAGAATAGGGCCTGGGGGGGATTATCCCGACTTGAAGCGGTCATCTGGGAAGAGCTCTAGACACATACGTCAGACGTGTGGTCCTCCGCTGCATTCCGATGAGGTCAACCCATCGTATCCCTTCTCATCCTAATCTACCATCTTCTGATTCTCACAGATTCAAGAGAAAAACTCTTGTTTTTCCATCACCACTTGGCTCTGGCTTTGCTGCCATCAGATGGCTATGAAGTGGTTCTTAGGGCCCCAAAGCACCCCCATTCCAAACGAATTTTAGCAGTTAAGCTGGCTTTCAGTGATTTGGATAGTGGGTTTACTTGTACCCATAGACAATAATTCCATGTCACTTTTAAACTCGTCACTGATAGGACAAAATGTTCCCATGATTGTGAAAAGTTCTTTCATCTGGACCAAATCTTCCCAGGGGAAGGTATCTGGTAGAGAACTGTCAGAGTTATATTCAATTTTTGTAACTATGGAAGGACTGTGTAACTGTACTTCTGAGTTAAGATCTAAGGGTGTACTGAGTGCTAATTCTGTTCCTCTCATTTCCCTCCTTGTGGTTTGTCATTTCGGAACCAAATGCAGGAAGAAACACCCATGATAACTGGCAAGCAGCCTTTGTTGTATTGTTTTCACTGACCGAGTAGACTATTATTTTGCTATATAAAAATCAAAACAAAGTGATGGAAGGATGGGACTAGGAAAAGAAATGTAAATTCAAATAGGAGTTTGTTTTCCTACTTCTTTGAATGTTGTCTCTTTTGCTACATTCTCATTATTACATTTGATTCTTTGTAGCTCAGCTGGTAAAGAATCCTCCTGCAGTGCATGAGACCCTGGTTTGATCCCTGGCTGGGAAAGATCCCCTGGAGAAGGGATAGGCTACCCACTCCAGGATTCCTAGTCTTCCCTAGGGGCTCAGACGGTAAAGAATCTGCTGCAATGCCGGTGACCTGGGTTTGATCCCTGAGTTGGGAAAATCCCCTGGAGAAGGGAAAGGCTACCCATTCCTATATTCTTGCCTGGAGTATTCCATGGCTCATCCATGGGTTGCAAAGAGTCGGACACGACTGAGCGACTTCACTTTCATTTAAGCCCAGCTGTGCATAGCCTAAATAAATGGATATTTTCAGGAAGTGTGGGGTTTTACTTTCAGGAAGTGTGGTAAGTCTTTTTTTTTTTTTTTTTTCCTGACCCATTCTTATTCCTAGCCAATACAGTTTTATTTTGACAATGTAGACAAACCAAATTACCTTGTAGTCAATGCACAGTCAGTTTCACTACAACCTAAGAACCTGTCTTCACTACATCCTACCTCCTTTTGCCTGTCTGACGGGCATTGCTTTGGCTAGTTCCTCTCTCTTCTGCAGCACTGTTTTCCCTCCTTACTGGTTCTTTCCCATCAGCAGAAAAACATGCTATAATTTTTCTATCTTGACAAAACAAACCCTTTCCTGAGCCCACGACTTATCCAGCCACTGGAAGAACCCTCGCCTGTCTAAATTAAATTAACCTGTTCCAACGCCTGCTTCCCTTTGTTCCTTCTGACCAGGAGCACGGGACATCCTGATGTTCCTGCACCACAGAAAACACCTCCCGGTCAAGGCCTTTCCTGTGCCCACCGGCTCTTCTGCCCCCGGTTCATCTTACTTCTGAGTTAAGATCTAAGGGTGTACTGAGTGCTAATTCTGTTCCTCTCATTTCCCTCCTTGTGGTTTGTCATTTCGGAACCAAATGCAGGAAGAAACACCCATGATAACTGGCAAGCAGCCTTTGTTGTATTGTTTTCACTGACCGAGTAGACTATTATTTTGCTATATAAAAATCAAAACAAAGTGATGGAAGGATGGGACTAGGAAAAGAAATGTAAATTCAAATAGGAGTTTGTTTTCCTACTTCTTTTGAATGTTGTCTCTTTTGCTACATTCTCATTATTACATTTGATTCTTTGTAGCTCAGCTGGTAAAGAATCCTCCTGCAGTGCATGAGACCCTGGTTTGATCCCTGGCTGGGAAAGATCCCCTGGAGAAGGGATAGGCTACCCACTCCAGGATTCCTAGTCTTCCCTAGGGGCTCAGACGGTAAAGAATCTGCTGCAATGCCGGTGACCTGGGTTTGATCCCTGAGTTGGGAAAATCCCCTGGAGAAGGGAAAGGCTACCCATTCCTATATTCTTGCCTGGAGTATTCCATGGCTCATCCATGGGTTGCAAAGAGTCGGACACGACTGAGCGACTTCACTTTCATTTAAGCCCAGCTGTGCATAGCCTAAATAAATGGATATTTTCAGGAAGTGTGGGGTTTTACTTTCAGGAAGTGTGGTAAGTCTTTTTTTTTTTTTTTTTCCTGACCCATTCTTATTCCTAGCCAATACAGTTTTATTTTGACAATGTAGACAAACCAAATTACCTTGTAGTCAATGCACAGTCAGTTTCACTACAACCTAAGAACCTGTCTTCACTACATCCTACCTCCTTTTGCCTGTCTGACGGGCATTGCTTTGGCTAGTTCCTCTCTCTTCTGCAGCACTGTTTTCCCTCCTTACTGGTTCTTTCCCATCAGCAGAAAAACATGCTATAATTTTTCTATCTTGACAAAACAAACCCTTTCCTGAGCCCACGACTTATCCAGCCACTGGAAGAACCCTCGCCTGTCTAAATTAAATTAACCTGTTCCAACGCCTGCTTCCCTTTGTTCCTTCTGACCAGGAGCACGGGACATCCTGATGTTCCTGCACCACAGAAAACACCCTCCCCGGTCAAGGCCTCGGCATTTGCTGTTACCTGTGCCCACCGGCTCTTCTCTCAGATACCCACCTGGTTCATCTTCCCACCTCCCTCAGTCTTTGCTCAAATATTACCACTCTCCACCCAACCACTTTTTCTTCTTAATTTTCTCTGTAACACTTTTTTTTGACATGACATGCTTTGTCATTGCCTGTTCGTTTACTATCTTTCATTCCAGTGACTTTTGTCCATTTTATTCACAAATGTTTTCCCAGTTTCTACAACAGTGCCTGATCTGCAGTAGGTGCTTAATTAGTACATGTTGAGTGGAAGACTACCTGTATACTCCTCCCCTCATGATGCTACAGTTTACTGCAGTGCTGGAATCTGAAAGCCTGAAAGAGCTTCCATCCGTTTCTCCTTGGAGGCTTTGCTGTAGATTTATGTCATTGGGAGAGACCGCAGCCCCAGTCCTTAAAGGAACACTTCCACGGTGTTCTTTCTCTGCAGCTGTCTCTGAACCATTTGCTCATCTTCACTTTTTGGAGGATGGAGCCTCTCCATCCTCCAAGAGCTCGCCTTGGATGAGCCTCTCCTCCTCTGAGCTCGCCTTGGCTCTTCCCTCTTGCAGCTTGGCTGCTGTTCCCTGAGCTTGGTTCTGCTTGCTGACCTCACAGAACTTGCCCTTTTTTATAGTTTTACTGTGGTGACATCATGGGCTCAGCTGGTTTCAATCAGGCTTCGAACCAAGCACATGGGAGCTGGTGAATGACTCTGCAAGTTCTCTCTTGATGGGGCCAACTCATTCTGACTTAAAACCACAAGTTATATACAGCCTTTGCCCTTTAGCAATTATCACAAGCAAGTCACACAGGAATGCGTTTCTTCACTGCGCACTAGTGGAAATTCTGAATGACTGCTGGCTGTCTGTACAGAGGCAGCGTGATCAGGTATCCGATGCTGCCAGTCATCTGCTCCCTGGCTCTCTCTCTGCTCCTACCCCTCCAATACCTCTGGCAGCATCTTTGTTGCCCTTTATTCATTCTGTTTTCTAAATCCTCAGAGCCCTCATTAGGCCACTGAAAACTCATTTCCCCCTGTACTCTTACTCATCCCTCTGCTGCTCCTGGATCACATATTTTGGGGGGAGTGGGGATCGTTGCCATCTGTAAAATAAAATTGAATTGTGTGTTTTGTGGCCATAATTTCTTCTTTTTTAAAACTGACTTGATTTCCAGGTGTTCATCTTTGCCATGAATCTTGAAGTCTCCACCACAGTTCCTAGTGTGACTTTAGAACATTGAACAGACTTTGCTTAGTGAGGAGGTGATTGGGTAACCATTCTTTTATTCAAGAAGAATGTTGTGCTCCGAAGTTTGATGCAAGACAGTTTTACCTCACTTTTTACTTGGAAAAGTGCTTTATAGGGAAACCGCTTTGCTTTCATAAAAAAAAAAAAAAGGCCTGAATTTAAAATCACGTCTTTATAGAATGTAGTGTGTGTGTGAAAAATAGTGATTGTGGGACTCTTGGGGTTGGTGCACTGTGAATTTAACAGGTGTCGGCAGGGGTATTTGTTTAAGGGGACTCGAGAGAATATGGGAAGTGAGTGAGTGGGACTGGGTGCTTTTGACTAGGAGAACCGCAAAATTTATTGTCTAAATCCAAGAGCTTTGAATGTGGACGTGTCACAGGCAGAAATGTGCACTGCCTTACACAAACCCTACTTAGGACGTTGCTAGCACAGGTCAGAGTTATGGGTAGAAGGTTGACCTTCACATTCTCAGGACACGAGGAAGCTGATAGTGCACCTGTGTGATTTCATTGTTTGCTTTGTAGCAGAAAGACTCAGGAAACACACAGCTCAGGAGCCCTGAGGGCTGCGTGGAGAAGGCTATTACTGCACAGGCTATTACTTCTAAACCACAGCATACAGGAGATGGAGCAGATGCCGTGGAGAGCATCACATTGCTCTGGACAGTTAGTGGACCTAATTCTGAACGCTAGTGAGACTCATATGTGGAGTAATGAGGTAAGAGTGGAGGGCTGAAAAATGACAGGGGAATTAAAAACAAGGTAATTTTTAAATAAAATATATGTAAAAATGCTGACTTTATATAGTTGACTAAAGCTATAAGCTTATAGTTCTTTTAAAATTGTATAGACATATACACCCTTCTGACCTTCCCTGCTGGCTCAGATGGTAAAGAACGTGCCTGCACTATGGGAGACCTGAGTTCGATCCCTGGGTTGGGAAGATCCCATGGAGAAGGGAATGGCTACCCACTCCAGTATTCTTCCCTGGAGAATTCCAAGGACAGAGGATCTTGGTGGGCTACAAAAAATAGGACATGACTGAGGAACTAACACACACATACATACTATGTGTATGTTTATATACTATAATATATTCTATAAAATAGATAACCAACAAGGACCTACTATATGGCACAATATTTTGTAATAACCTATAAAAGAAAAGAATCTGAAAAAGAACATTATATATATGTGTGTGTATATATATATATGTTGTATATATGTGTGTATGTATGTATATGTATATATATATATAATATATATGTATATATACACACACACACATAAATAAAACACTGAGTCATTGTGCTGAACATTATAAATGATTATAAATCAACTATACTTCAAGAAAAAGTTATATAGAAAGAATAAAATAAATGCAGTATTAAATTTATTCCAAAACATTGAACTTTAAAGTCATAGTTAAAAAAAACTGTTCTTAATTTTTTAGCTTTTATGCTTCTCTGTTTACTGTCATGTAAGAATTGAGAAGTGGATCTGTATTAAAAATATGCATTATTATGGGCTTCCCTGGTGGTCCAGTGGGTAAGGACACCGCCTTGCAGTGCAAGGGGCGCCGGTTCAATCCCTGGGCTGGGAAGATCCCACGTGCCGCACGTGCCGCGGAGCGCCTGGACTGATGTGTCCAATTACTGAACCAGAGCTCTGGAGTGCACGCACCCAGAGCCAGTGCTCAGTGACAACAGAGGCCACTGCGATGGGAGGCCCACACGGGCCAAAGAGCAAAGATGGATGAAAAATAGATAAATGAAAGACCAATAGAAGTGGCCTGCCCGCCCCCCTCCCTCCCCAACCCGCCCCCCTCCAAAAAGTATATATATATATATATATATATATATATATATATATATATATATAAATTTTAAAAACATGCATTATTATGTATTAGGCAGGTTCAACATTGTGACTAGGGAAAATTTTTAAGTCATAGTGGATCCCAGGAAGATTAGGAAGAGGACTTATAAAACTATATATGGTCTCTATCTTAGAGTTATGATTTATTGCTTCAGTTTTTCTGTGATTTCTTTTTAAGGAGAACATTGTATGTCACTGATATAGAGAGAACTCTCACCACTCAAACCACTGAGCGGCAGAATGTAGAGACCCTGGTTGCAGCCAGCTACTGACTTGCCTATAGTACATATTTAGTAAGTATCATTGATTGGCCTTGACTGAGGATTGTCAATGGAAAAAGATGAAGCCCGTTCACATTTATGATTGATTTTATCTTGGGTGGGCATTTTTCAAGACTGTGTACATCTCTTCTGTAGAAGTGATGGCTGACATTTTTGTCTAATGAGAATTGTGTGCATGTGTGAATTGAATGTGCACCGCATTTTATCCTGGGTGTGAATGAATCTCTGAAGAGATTAGAAATTCTTACATATAAATACAGGTAACTTATTGCAAATAAAACAAAGAGTCAACAAGGAATTAGGAAATTAGAAAAAAAGAGAAGGTGTTAGTTTTGTTAGGAAAAACAAACACAGGAACTCTGTTTTCGGTATTATACAATACAAAGGTAAACTTATGCATAGCTTTTTTTTGTTTTCTCTGTTTACTGTCATGTAAGAATTGAGAAGTGGATCTGTATTAAAAATATGCATTATTATGGGCTTCCCTGGTGGTCCAGTGGGTAAGGACACCGCCTTGCAGTGCAAGGGGCGCCGGTTCAATCCCTGGGCTGGGAAGATCCCACGTGCCGCACGTGCCGCGGAGCGCCTGGACTGATGTGTCCAATTACTGAACCAGAGCTCTGGAGTGCACGCACCCAGAGCCAGTGCTCAGTGACAACAGAGGCCACTGCGATGGGAGGCCCACACGGGCCAAAGAGCAAAGATGGATGAAAAATAGATAAATGAAAGACCAATAGAAGTGGCCTGCCCGCCCCCCTCCCTCCCCAACCCGCCCCTCCAAAAGTATATATATATATATATTTGTATATATATATATATATATATAAATTTTAAAAACATGCATTATTATGTATTAGGCAGGTTCAACATTGTGACTAGGGAAAATTTTTAAGTCATAGTGGATCCCAGGAAGATTAGGAAGAGGACTTATAAAACTATATATGGTCTCTATCTTAGAGTTATGATTTATTGCTTCAGTTTTTCTGTGATTTCTTTTTAAGGAGAACATTGTATGTCACTGATATAGAGAGAACTCTCACCACTCAAACCACTGAGCGGCAGAATGTAGAGACCCTGGTTGCAGCCAGCTACTGACTTGCCTATAGTACATATTTAGTAAGTATCATTGATTGGCCTTGACTGAGGATTGTCAATGGAAAAAGATGAAGCCCGTTCACATTTATGATTGATTTTATCTTGGGTGGGCATTTTTCAAGACTGTGTACATCTCTTCTGTAGAAGTGATGGCTGACATTTTTGTCTAATGAGAATTGTGTGCATGTGTGAATTGAATGTGCACCGCATTTTATCCTGGGTGTGAATGAATCTCTGAAGAGATTAGAAATTCTTACATATAAATACAGGTAACTTATTGCAAATAAAACAAAGAGTCAACAAGGAATTAGGAAATTAGAAAAAAAGAGAAGGTGTTAGTTTTGTTAGGAAAAACAAACACAGGAACTCTGTTTTTCGGTATTTACAAAAATACCAACTCCACCAGAGTAAGTTGGAAACTTATGTCCATATGAAACCTGCATAAGAATGTTTATAGCAGCTTTATTCATAATTGACAAAACATGGAAACAAACAAGATGTCCTTCAATAAATGCGGTGTAAACAAACTGGTGCAGAGATAAAAAGAAATGAACTCTCAAACCATGAAAAAAAGGGAGAAACTTTAAGTGCTTATTGTTGAGTGAAAGAAGCCAATCTGAAAAGGTTACATGCTCTATGAGTCCAGCTATATGATTTTCTGGGAAAGGGAAAATTATAGAGAGAGTTAAAGGCATCAGTGATACCCAGAGGCTCGGGGAGCCCAGGAGACCATGAGGCAAGAACAGGGGAGACACAGAGGGTTTTTAGGGCATTGAAACTATTCTGTGTGGTATGGTAGTGGTGGGTGTATAACGTGCCTTTGTCATAACTCACGCAATTGCACAGCGCAAAAAGTAACACTAATCTTAGCTGTGGACTTTAGTTAATAGTAATGCATCTCTGTTGGCTCAGTTGTAAGAAATGTATCACACAAATACAAGATGTTAATGATAGGGAATACTGTGAGAGGTGGTAGGAGGGAAGTCTGTAACTTTCCATTTTTTTTCTTTAAATCTAAAATTGTTCTAAAAAATAAAGTCTACTCATGTATTTTTTAAAAGGGTGAATCCCATTTCCTAGGATACAGTGGATGCTAATTAATATGATATATAAATGTAACATGGGATTATAAACTTAATGTATGTCAAAATACTAAACAGTTCTTCATAAATGTGTGTGGGGGGAAGCTTAAAAAAAAAAAAGAACTAATGAAGAAAAATGAAAACATGTAACTGAAAAACAATTCAGGGAAAAAGATTGAGCTGGCATGAAAGGAATTTAAACTTTGATTGAAGACTGAAGCTAGTTTTAAAAGGTTAATCTTCAAGGAAAAAAACCCTATTATTGTGTCCTTTAAGTCATTGTTGATACCTGTGCTTCGGGATTGTGTGAATTAGAGATGCCTTGATGAATCAAATTACTGCTTATATATTTGGTCGTGTTCTTACACGTTTAGGTTACAAGTTTCAGAGGTGGGGGGTCCTTCTTTGTAGGTATTTTTTATTTCCTTCATTGTTTAATGTGGTCAGGTTTCCATAACATTGATACACCAAAACCTTGATAAAATGTAAATGTGCCTCTTTACATAACAAGCTTCCAGGAAATAAGGTGGAAAGGCAATTAGAAGAAATAGATAGGTGGACTATTACTTGCATAATATTTAATAGTATCAGATCTTTGTTCTGAAGAAAACACAAAAGTTCTTTTGTTAAATTTGGATAAATCTGGAATGACCTTGAAGTCTTGGTTTTATTTTCAATAGTTGTTGTTTGGTCACTAAGTCATGGACTGTATGTAGCACACCACACTCCTGTCCTCCACTGTCTCCCAGAGTTTGCTCAGGTTCATCTCCATTGAATCAGTGATGCTGATCTCATCCTCTGCCTCCCCTTTTTCCTTCTGTGCTCAAGTCTTTTCCAGTATCAGGGTCTTTTCCAATGAACTGACAACCAAAGTATTGGAGCTTCGGAGTCCACATCAGTCCTTCCAATGAATATACAGGGTTGATTTCCTTTAGGACTGATTGGCTTGATCTCCTCGCTGTCCAAGGGTTTTTTCTAGCACCACAGTTCAAAGACATCAATTTTTCAGCCCTCAGCATTTTTTATTGTCCACCTCTCACATCTGAACATGACTACTGGGGAAACAAAACTTTTACTATATGAACCTTTGTGGGCAAAGTCATGCCTCTGCTTTTTTAATACACTGTCTAGCAGGTTTGTCATAGCTTTCCTTCCAAGGAGCAGGTGTCTTTTAGTTTCATGGTTGCAGTCACTGTCTGCAGTGATTTAGGAGCCTAAAAAGTAAAATCTGTCACTGCTTCCAGTTTTTCCTTCTTCTGTTTGCTATGAAATGATGAAACTGGATTCCATGATCTTAGTTTTTTAAATGTTGAGTTTTTAGCCAGCCTTTTTTACTCTCCTCTTTCAAGAGGCTCTTTTGTCCCTCTTCACTTTCTGCCATTAGAGTGATATCATCTATATATCTGAGGTTGTTGATATTTCTCTGGAGAATCCTGATTCCAGCTGGTGATTCATCTAGTCTATTTCGCATGATATACTCTACATATAAGTTAGATAAGCCAGTGACAGTACACAGCCTTTTCATGCTTCTTTCCCCATTTTAGACCAATCACTTGTTCCATTTAACGTTCTAACTCTTGCTTCTTAACCCATGTACAGGATATGTAGGAGGCAGATATGGTGATCTGGTACTCTAAGAATTTTCCACAGTTTGTTGTGATCTGCACAGTCAAAGGCTTTAATGTAGTCCACGAAGCAGAAGCAGATGTTTTTCTGAAACTTCCTTGCTTTGGAAGAGGCAGGAGAACCAGAGATTAAATTGCCAGCATTTATTGGATCATGGAGAAAATTTTCAATCATGTAAATTGCAAATATCTTGAAAGTATAATGCTTTTTTCTCACATAAGACTTTTGTTGTGTTAGAAACAATGGTGAATAGCTATTCAGCGATTTCTCTTTGGGAGAAGTGTAGTTTTCCCAGTATTATATCTTCTTGGCAGTGGTCTGTGGGGATGTGGGTGGTGAAGACTGTCACATATTGCCAGCCATGGTTCTGTAGAATTTGGTGTGAAAGAAGGTTTAACCTATGTAGGCTATTATGGAGTACAAGCTGCTATAGGAGTGTAGGGGGGGTCACTTACCTGCAACCCTGATGAGTCAGGGAAGGTGTCCTACAGAAAGTGACAGCTCAACAGGACCAGGGGGACAGGTGGCGTTCAGCCATATGAGGAGGTGCCAAGGGAGGGGGAGTGTGCAAGCAAAGACCTAGTCTTTGCAGAGGTTCAGAGTCAAGACTGAGCAGGGTTTGAAGAACAGGGAGGTGTTCTTTGTGGCTGGCATATATACTGTTAAGTGAGAGGGTGATGAGGAAATAATGAGGCTAATGAAGAAGCAGGACTAGATGAAAGACCTGCAAACTGTGTTATGTATGTGTTCATTTTATTTTTGAACTTTTGAGCATCTTGTGATTAAGACATAAAAATGAAATAATGGATATTTTAAAAGTCTATTTTTACACATCTTGTCTGATATACATTGTCTCATTGCTCAGAATGAAATATAAATAAATCGCCTGTTAGATTTATAATAATCTAAATGGAACTTCGCTTTAGCTTCATTAGAGTGTTTTGTGAAGTGAAACATTAAGTAAATTACATAGACAGGATTTGTGGGAAGGAAGGCTTTCTTTAAAGGCACAAAAACAAAACAAAACAAAACAAAACCAACTCTCAAGGATTTTACTAATATGGAAAATACATCAAGTATTCTTTTTATGTAGTCCATGAGTTTGATGCCAGAATGTAGTAGGTAGAAGGAAGGATTAAAGGAGAAAGAAAAAAAGGCATGAAATAATTCTGGAAGAATAGCATTTCTCAAGAAAAACTTGGGAAATCAGAAAGTACACTAAAGTTGGTTTAGTATTCCTGCAGAATCAATTATGTTCTAAATGACTGAATTATTCAACAGGTCTTTGATCTGCTTAGCTGAAATAAAATAATTAAAGAGTTTGGAAGTTAGCAAAATAATAGCTGGGATGTCCTTCAATACTAATTGAATAAAGACTGCAAAACAGACTGAAACTTGAACATATTTTCTCATCCATAATGTTCTCCTTGTATGTGTGCTATTGAAAGAGCTATTCTGCAGTCTCATTACATAAAGCTTTTTCTTTTTTTTTTTTTAAGTGTTAATTTACTCAAATAATTTAAAACAGCCTTAAGTTATAATAGCCAACTTTCTTCTTCTTCTTGATGTAGGATGTTTGCAATTTTCATTATTTTTTTTCCCCGTTAGTCTACAGTGTTGACAGGTGCTGTCATTCCTGTAGAGGTGGTAGCGTTTTGAGCCATTTTTTAAAGGAATTCTTTAATTCTGCTCCTCGTTCATTCTGACCTGAGGTTTGAAGTTTGTTTTTGAAAAGAAGGGAAATAAAGCTACTTATTATATCTTATAATCTCTTATACTTGAAATTCCATTTCATAAATGTGAGTTGTCTTAATAAAGTGAGTAACTCTATTTGTGTCTGTTAAAAGTGGAATCTTTGAGTGAAGAAGTTGGCTTCATTAGTTCTTTTAACTAAAGTAGTAAAAACCTTATGCAAATGTTGAGTTACAGAACAGCATGCTTAAGTCAATTAAGTCATTAGTTGGAGAGTTATAATCAATGTTTACAAAATCTCCCTATTGTTTGTCTTAACATCTACTACTTTCAGTGATCTAAAATCAACTTGGAAAAGCCTCTTTTGGAGAAGGTCTGAAACCATATTAGTTTCACTTTTGCTCCCTTCCCACCCCAGCTATTAGGTCTTCATTCCTACCTGGGAACTGTTTGCCCATTGTCCAGCCTTTCAGCTAGCTCCTTTGCCCTAAGGCAGTACTTAAAAAGTTTGTGGGTTACCAGGTGTTTCTCTATAAATAAAGTACATGTTGTGCTATCAACAAAGTTGGCCATTAAGCAGATTTGATACAGTCTACACATGGAGAGTGTTTTTGCTTAACAAATACCTCGCCTTTGTGCTCTGCCAGATACAGTTTCAAGTAGAAAGTGTTAACTTTAGCTTTATGAAGCACAGAATTAAGTTGGGGCATTGGGATTAGAACTGAGATTGTTGAACTGTATAATCTTTGTGTTGTGTTGTTTCTTTAAGATCAGGATCAATAAGAGAGGTATGCTAATGGTACATTGTATTGAAAACATTTTTCTTGGATAAGCTTGTATTGATAGATAAATGAGTCTTGACGTGATTACCTTATTATCTCATATTTCTTGTATATTGTAGGATGAGGCTGTCTATCTCTGCAAGGTACTCAGGCTTTGGTGCATAATAGAACTGGGTTTAAATCCTCAATACCGCATATGATTCTTATAATTATTTATTGTTCTAGGTAAGTGTCTTCAAAGGTAAAATGGAGCTAGTAATACTTTACAAGTTATAGTATCAAATGAGATAATGAATGTGATACACTGAGTTTATTAAAAGCATTCACTAATGGTGTGTATTCTTGGGCTTCCCTTGTGGCTCAGACGGTAAAGAATCCACCTGTAATGTGGGAGACCTGGGTATGATCCCTGGGTTGGAAACATACTTAAAAAAGAAAAGTTAACTCTATTTGTGTCTGTTAAAAGTGGAATCTTTGAGTGAAGAAGTTGGCTTCATTAGTTCTTTTAACTAAAGTAGTAAAAACCTTATGCAAATGTTGAGTTACAGAACAGCATGCTTAAGTCAATTAAGTCATTAGTTGGAGAGTTATAATCAATGTTTACAAAATCTCCCTATTGTTTGTCTTAACATCTACTACTTTCAGTGATCTAAAATCAACTTGGAAAAGCCTCTTTTGGAGAAGGTCTGAAACCATATTAGTTTCACTTTTGCTCCCTTCCCACCCCAGCTATTAGGTCTTCATTCCTACCTGGGAACTGTTTGCCCATTGTCCAGCCTTTCAGCTAGCTCCTTTGCCCTAAGGCAGTACTTAAAAAGTTTGTGGGTTACCAGGTGTTTCTCTATAAATAAAGTACATGTTGTGCTATCAACAAAGTTGGCCATTAAGCAGATTTGATACAGTCTACACATGGAGAGTGTTTTTGCTTAACAAATACCTCGCCTTTGTGCTCTGCCAGATACAGTTTCAAGTAGAAAGTGTTAACTTTAGCTTTATGAAGCACAGAATTAAGTTGGGGCATTGGGATTAGAACTGAGATTGTTGAACTGTATAATCTTTGTGTTGTGTTGTTTCTTTAAGATCAGGATCAATAAGAGAGGTATGCTAATGGTACATTGTATTGAAAACATTTTTCTTGGATAAGCTTGTATTGATAGATAAATGAGTCTTGACGTGATTACCTTATTATCTCATATTTCTTGTATATTGTAGGATGAGGCTGTCTATCTCTGCAAGGTACTCAGGCTTTGGTGCATAATAGAACTGGGTTTAAATCCTCAATACCGCATATGATTCTTATAATTATTTATTGTTCTAGGTAAGTGTCTTCAAAGGTAAAATGGAGCTAGTAATACTTTACAAGTTATAGTATCAAATGAGATAATGAATGTGATACACTGAGTTTATTAAAAGCATTCACTAATGGTGTGTATTCTTGGGCTTCCCTTGTGGCTCAGACGGTAAAGAATCCACCTGTAATGTGGGAGACCTGGGTATGATCCCTGGGTTGGAAACACCCCCTGGAGAAGGGAACGGCTACCCACTCCAGTATTCTTACCTGGGGAAGACTTGTCCATGGGTCAAAAGAGTCGGACATGACAGAGTGACTTCACAATGGTGTGTAGTCTTATTAAGTACTATCATTTTAATAATAGAACTAGAAGCTCTGTAGTGGAGGACATCAGTCTTGAAATAGAATTGCAGTGTTATCATATTATTGACTAAGGACAGAGAGTGAAGTATCCCCAGTCACGTGTCTAGATACCTAACCTAACTTGCAGGACCAAAGAGTATGGTGTCAGAGTAGTCTTTCTGAAGCAAATTAAGCTTAACTACTAATAAAGAAAATGTCATCTCTAATTATTGAGTTAATAATATCATTTTATCATTATTAAGAATGACTAAGATGATAGCAGTATGTTGTATCTTTTTGTTTTAGAAAGGTAGATTATATTGGTGAGCAATGTTGACATTTGTATAACAGTAGCCTTTTTGTTATTTGTGTTTTGTGTGTATTTAATTTTTTCCACCACATTTTGGGTACATCTTTTACCCGCCCCTCCCCAGCCCCCCATGTTTGTGCTTTAGCCACAGTGTGTCATTCCATGGGGAGGAAACTGTTCCTTTTTTTTTTTTTTTTTAACTTTTATTTTACTTTTAAATATTACAGAGTTTTGTTGTTTACAGATATGTATGTTCCCAGATTAGTCATATGTATATCCCCCGCTTCCCACCCCTCCCGATCATCACACAGCACCCCTGAAGGATTACCTTATTATCTCATATTTCTTGTATATTGTAGGATGAGGCTGTCTATCTCTGCAAGGTACTCAGGCTTTGGTGCATAATAGAACTGGGTTTAAATCCTCAATACCGCATATGATTCTTATAATTATTTATTGTTCTAGGTAAGTGTCTTCAAAGGTAAAATGGAGCTAGTAATACTTTACAAGTTATAGTATCAAATGAGATAATGAATGTGATACACTGAGTTTATTAAAAGCATTCACTAATGGTGTGTATTCTTGGGCTTCCCTTGTGGCTCAGACGGTAAAGAATCCACCTGTAATGTGGGAGACCTGGGTATGATCCCTGGGTTGGAAACACCCCCTGGAGAAGGGAACGGCTACCCACTCCAGTATTCTTACCTGGAGAAGACTTGTCCATGGGTCAAAAAGAGTCGGACATGACAGAGTGACTTCACAATGGTGTGTAGTCTTATTAAGTACTATCATTTTAATAATAGAACTAGAAGCTCTGTAGTGGAGGACATCAGTCTTGAAATAGAATTGCAGTGTTATCATATTATTGACTAAGGACAGAGAGTGAAGTATCCCCAGTCACGTGTCTAGATACCTAACCTAACTTGCAGGACCAAAGAGTATGGTGTCAGAGTAGTCTTTCTGAAGCAAATTAAGCTTAACTACTAATAAAGAAAATGTCATCTCTAATTATTGAGTTAATAATATCATTTTATCATTATTAAGAATGACTAAGATGATAGCAGTATGTTGTATCTTTTTGTTTTAGAAAGGTAGATTATATTGGTGAGCAATGTTGACATTTGTATAACAGTAGCCTTTTTGTTATTTGTGTTTTGTGTGTATTTAATTTTTTCCACCACATTTTGGGTACATCTTTTACCCGCCCCTCCCCAGCCCCCCATGTTTGTGCTTTAGCCACAGTGTGTCATTCCATGGGGAGGAAACTGTTCCTTTTTTTTTTTTTTTTTAACTTTTATTTTACTTTTAAATATTACAGAGTTTTGTTGTTTACAGATATGTATGTTCCCAGATTAGTCATATGTATATCCCCCGCTTCCCACCCCTCCCGATCATCACACAGCACCCCTGAAGGATCTCCTTTTCTCACAGAGCAATGACTAGATCTATTTTCTTCACTTATGATAGTACAGGCCTTCATGCTACTTCCTTTATGCCTCCCACCCTCTGTTCCTTTCCCACAATGTCCATATGTCCACTGACCATGTCTGTCTTTCCGTTGCTTCACTGCATGTGCCATCATCATGATCCTACTAGACTGTTCCTTTTCAGAAACATCAGGAAGCTGTCCATTTCCAGTGGTGCTGACTCAGGCAGTAACAGGAAGAGCAGTAAAGCCTGAAGGTGGGAGGGGGAGGAATAAGAGTCCCTTACCCCCAAAGGAGGACAGATTCAAGCCAGTACTAAGAAGCAGTATATATAATGATAAATAACCACAGATTAGAAAGTTTTGTCATTATTTATCCATTTTTATTTGTGTTTCATTCTTGCACCGTTGGCTTACCCATGAAAGAAACCATTGTCAATCCTCACTACCTTTTAAATTTATGGTTGCTTTGTCCAATTAGAAGGTGAACGCTGTATATATGGGATCTAGTAAGATGGTCATGATAACATACGTAGCGAACTTATGAAAAAACAGAGAATAGACATAAAGACATTGTGGAGACCGAACAGTGGGAGGGAGGCATGGAGGGAGTAACATGGAAGTCTATACTGTCATATGTGGAAAAGATAGCTATTGTCATTGTGCTAGGGAAATAGGAGTACCTACAACCACTTGGAGCAATGGTCTGGAGGGATGGAAGGGGGGGAACTGGGTGGGGGGAGGGTCCAGGGATATGCATATGAATGATCTGGGAACATACATGTAAAAAAATAAATAAATAAATAAATTTAAAAAAAAATCATATCCAAAAAAAAAAAAAGAAGGTGAACGCTGAATATGATCTCTACACATGAAGTATGAATTTCAACTTCTAGATGGTGGAATGAGAGAAAACAGATAACTAGAACTTACCAATGGTAGGTGGCACCAGTAAATTCTTCTTTGTTGAATGGATTTTAATTATACCAGAGATAACTGTCTAATTAAATGTGTGAATTATTGTATTTGCCATGAGTTTGTTGTTGTCTAAATATTGCTTTTTAATTAGTGGGGTTTAGAAAACATATGGAGGTTTGTAAAGAGAAATCTAGAGGACTTGACAAGAGGAATGGGGAGCACTAGTGTTTGGAGAAGAGCATGTATGAGAAGTTAGTTCTCTGAGGGATTTGAGGAACACATACAAGAAGTGGCAGGTGCATTCACCAGTGGCTAAAACCAAGCTGTCGTCACTAATCCTGACGGAATCATCTCTATTTGTGTATCTTTCAAGTTCAGAATTACTTCTGTTTTTCTTGTCTGATTTTTATAATTGAGTGCATGTTAAATTTTATAAATTTATCCACAAGACAGTTTTTACAGTGAAGAGTGACTTTGTTATAGGTAAAATGATTACATTTTGTAGTAAATTTGATAGGAACATAGGTCTTTCTTGATTTGGAAGCCAGGAACTCAGCAGTTTTATAATGTAAGGGTCTAAGAAATTATAATAGAATGATTTTTACAAGTCATTTATAGAATTATTCTTAAAAGTTCATAGAAACACACTATATCTATTTTGGAGTATAAACTTACAAGAAGGACTTGTAGGCCATGATTTATTTGAATGCTGATGATATTTCTTTGAATGCAAGCGAATGCTACTGCTAATGAGAAATAGATCTTATCCAGTTGTTAAAGCTGATGTAGGGAATCAAGGACTGGACCCGCCAATCTCTAAATTAAGAAATAAAAACTAAATTAAACAAAGTGAGTATATTTAAGAAGTTGGATGGGTCCTTTTCGCTAGTATGCCAATGTGCTGTTTCCAAGAGATATACTTTAGTCGTTCATTTAAATAGACTAAGGTTTACTTGAGAAAAGCTTTTGGAAATAGTGCATCTCATGTAATTGGCAAGCAATTGTATTGGTGAACATATTTTTAGAAACTTATAGATGGTGGAATGAGAGAAACAGATAACTAGAACTTACCAATGGTAGGTGGCACCAGTAAATTCTTCTTTGTTGAATGGATTTTAATTATACCAGAGATAACTGTCTAATTAAATGTGTGAATTATTGTATTTGCCATGAGTTTGTTGTTGTCTAAATATTGCTTTTTAATTAGTGGGGTTTAGAAAACATATGGAGGTTTGTAAAGAGAAATCTAGAGGACTTGACAAGAGGAATGGGGAGCACTAGTGTTTGGAGAAGAGCATGTATGAGAAGTTAGTTCTCTGAGGGATTTGAGGAACACATACAAGAAGTGGCAGGTGCATTCACCAGTGGCTAAAACCAAGCTGTCGTCACTAATCCTGACGGAATCATCTCTATTTGTGTATCTTTCAAGTTCAGAATTACTTCTGTTTTTCTTGTCTGATTTTTATAATTGAGTGCATGTTAAATTTTATAAATTTATCCACAAGACAGTTTTTACAGTGAAGAGTGACTTTGTTATAGGTAAAATGATTACATTTTGTAGTAAATTTGATAGGAACATAGGTCTTTCTTGATTTGGAAGCCAGGAACTCAGCAGTTTTATAATGTAAGGGTCTAAGAAATTATAATAGAATGATTTTTACAAGTCATTTATAGAATTATTCTTAAAAGTTCATAGAAACACACTATATCTATTTTGGAGTATAAACTTACAAGAAGGACTTGTAGGCCATGATTTATTTGAATGCTGATGATATTTCTTTGAATGCAAGCGAATGCTACTGCTAATGAGAAATAGATCTTATCCAGTTGTTAAAGCTGATGTAGGGAATCAAGGACTGGACCCGCCAATCTCTAAATTAAGAAATAAAAACTAAATTAAACAAAGTGAGTATATTTAAGAAGTTGGATGGGTCCTTTTCGCTAGTATGCCAATGTGCTGTTTCCAAGAGATATACTTTAGTGCGTTCATTTAAATAGACTAAGGTTTACTTGAGAAAAGCTTTTGGAAATAGTGCATCTCATGTAATTGGCAAGCAATTGTATTGGTGAACGTATTTTTAGAAACTTATAGCATTATGCAGCAAGCCTTTCCTTGCATCTCAGAATTTAAAGGGAGCTCAGTTTAAACATTCTTAGTTAGCATCTAAGAGTGAACCTCTGGAGCTCTATGCCTTGTGATAGAGCATTAAATACAGAGCCACCTTTGTCACAACAAACAAACGTTTTACCTTTGAAATGTGTGTTTGGTTGTATAGGTGCATGTGTGCACGTATGAATGATCTGTGCCCTTCCTGAGGCTACTTGTTCTTATTCTGCAGTATCTGTTAGCCACTTCAAAAGTTAGAGATGTTAAATATTAAAAGTACTATAAATTTAGCACCTATCTTTTCATTGTGGCCTTTTATTTTGAAAATTGCTGTCTTTACACAATATTCTTCAGAGATTTGATTGCAAATTCTAGTGCTCCCTGAAGCATGTTTTCCTTCCTGTCTCACATGGCATGTGCCCTTAACTCCATTTGTAGCACATTTAATGAAATACTGGGCAACCAAATCTGTGTTATGGAGATTACCCTGGGAAAATTAAAAAAATATCTGAAATATTAACAGGTTCTTAGAGAAAATTATTGCCAAATTAAAGAGGCTGAAAGGTCCCCCTTCTACTGACATCACATTCCTGGAGTACTGCCATATTTAGACACTTATCTTACAAATACTTGTATGTTATCGCTCATGATGTTCACATTTAAGTGCTTCATTATGACAGTGGTGTACTTTCTGTGTTTCCCAGCTGTAAAGCAAAGTGGATTAGCACCACAGCATGCCTGCATTTCCAACAGTCCTGCTTAATGAGTGCCTGTTAATACCAGGATGTTTGCTGGGTTCTGAAGAGATAGCAGCTTAAAAAAAAAATCAGGAAAAATAAACATATACAAAATTCCCTGTTTGCATGGAGCTTAAACTTTTTTTGTTTTGATTAGGGTATTGATTCTGTGAATTGTTTGTTGAATTATTATGAACAAGCTTTCTGTTTAATGACATTTTTGTGGTTGATAGGAGAAGGGAAAAGTAAATTTCCATCCCTACCTTCATGGATGGAAATAGGAATGAAATATTGTTTATCTGAATTCTTGAAAATAAGTTAGGAGTAGATTTAAAAAGATAATTTGGGGCCAAACTCTGCAAAGCCTTGAAAACAAAACTAAGAAGACTGTACTTCATGGACTTGAGAACGTGGAGATAGTGAAGACCAAGAGCAGGATTGTAGCATGATTGCTGAAGGTCTTCTGGAAGATTATTCTGCCATCAGGGTATAGCCTAAAATGTAAGTCCCTACTTACATTACACTAATGGTCAAGTTTATGTCTGAAAAGATTTATTATAGCATGTTGCAGTTGGATTGATTAAGGTGGATAGATTAGTTAGAAGAGTTTCACCATATTTTAGGTGAAATTTCAAAGCACCGAAAGCAATGGACTGACACCAAGAGGTATATTTGAGACAGTAGAAATATCAAATAAATATTAGACCTTAGTAATTGACTGCAGGCATAAAGCAACAGAACTTAATGGATCTTGGATGACCCTATGTTTCTGACTTGTCAGCAGATAAAGCAGTGGGTATGTGGAAAAAACAGGAATGTGAGGTGCTGAACATTAGAAGGCAGAGATGCCACCCTTCACCCTTTATCCAGGGTGAGGTGGTGGCTAGGAATTGAGGAATTAGTGCCAAATTAAAGAGGCTGAAAGGTCCCCCTTCTACTGACATCACATTCCTGGAGTACTGCCATATTTAGACACTTATCTTACAAATACTTGTATGTTATCGCTCATGATGTTCACATTTAAGTGCTTCATTATGACAGTGGTGTACTTTCTGTGTTTCCCAGCTGTAAAGCAAAGTGGATTAGCACCACAGCATGCCTGCATTTCCAACAGTCCTGCTTAATGAGTGCCTGTTAATACCAGGATGTTTGCTGGGTTCTGAAGAGATAGCAGCTTAAAAAAAAAATCAGGAAAAATAAACATATACAAAATTCCCTGTTTGCATGGAGCTTAAACTTTTTTTGTTTTGATTAGGGTATTGATTCTGTGAATTGTTTGTTGAATTATTATGAACAAGCTTTCTGTTTAATGACATTTTTGTGGTTGATAGGAGAAGGGAAAAGTAAATTTCCATCCCTACCTTCATGGATGGAAATAGGAATGAAATATTGTTTATCTGAATTCTTGAAAATAAGTTAGGAGTAGATTTAAAAAGATAATTTGGGGCCAAACTCTGCAAAGCCTTGAAAAACAAAACTAAGAAGACTGTACTTCATGGACTTGAGAACGTGGAGATAGTGAAGACCAAGAGCAGGATTGTAGCATGATTGCTGAAGGTCTTCTGGAAGATTATTCTGCCATCAGGGTATAGCCTAAAATGTAAGTCCCTACTTACATTACACTAATGGTCAAGTTTATGTCTGAAAAGATTTATTATAGCATGTTGCAGTTGGATTGATTAAGGTGGATAGATTAGTTAGAAGAGTTTCACCATATTTTAGGTGAAATTTCAAAGCACCGAAAGCAATGGACTGACACCAAGAGGTATATTTGAGACAGTAGAAATATCAAATAAATATTAGACCTTAGTAATTGACTGCAGGCATAAAGCAACAGAACTTAATGGATCTTGGATGACCCTATGTTTCTGACTTGTCAGCAGATAAAGCAGTGGGTATGTGGAAAAAACAGGAATGTGAGGTGCTGGAGAACATTGTAAGCAAGGCAGAGATGCCTTCACCCTTTATCCAGGGTGAGGTGGTGGCTAGGAATTGAGGAATTAGTGGGCTGAGGGGCAGTCTTTATTTTTAAGGCATTCATAGGGGAAGAGGAGGGATTGTGTTGAGAAGGAACAGAATTAGAGGAAAGGTTCCTGGGCTCCTTCACTCCCTACTCCCATGGGGAGACCTGAGAATTTTTGTAGCAAGGAAAAAAGATCCACTTCATCATGAGACTGATAAGAGAACGATGCTGCTTAATTGATTCTTTTTTTAAGAAGTAAACTAGAGTGGGCAGTGAGGCACTTTCAGGGAAGTGCGTGGAAAAGTCACCTTGGCAAAGAGGAAGTATGCTCAAAACTCAGAAGGAATGGAGAGGGAACTGAGGAAGCAGAGGGATTTTGAGTTGGAGCAGATGGTGGCTATGGAATCCTACAGCCTAGGGGCTCCTTGGCAAGTTTTTGAAGGCGGGCTACAGCATTGCTACAAGGTAGCACTAAACATGAAAAATGCTAATTTGGTAGGAGTAGACACAATAAACAAATCTGGTGACTTCCCTTCTATAATTTTTATAGCAGTTTGCTCCTGGACTGAACACATAGTGTTTATGAACTTTGGGAAGCTACTATTTAGCAGGAAGTCCCAGGAGCTGACTCGGTGAAATGAAACAAGTGCCAAGATTCGGTTCATGAATATGATATGGAAATCAACTCAGGGCATTGCCCTTGGCGTTTGTCCCATGGCTATTTAAGTAAGGTGTCTTAAATACACAAGCATCTTGGACCTTTGGTTCCTAGGTATGTTACTGCTGTGCGTGATGTTAAGCCTGTTGTCTCAGCACGTGAGTGTAAATGATCACCTATTAGGATATTGTGGGATTGAATCTTAGGTTTGTCAAGGTGTCAAGAGGAGATAAGGTTGAAATTTTATTCTCTTTAGTTCACGAATACGTCGGTGAGTGCCATGTTCCTCTGTGTGTTGCTCATTCTGTCTTGCAGTGCTCTGTTGTGGTGTTGGCGTATCTAGGGCACGGCTGTAGATGATGATGGTTTTATGTGTTTGAGTGGATGGCAGCCTTGTGGTCCCATAGCAGTGTGGAGTCTGAGTAAGAACGAGAGTTTAGAATTCTCTTCTCACAGTTGCTGAAGGCTCACTAGTCAATATGTACCACCTGAAGGAGGGAGTCACTAAAATATGAGTCTTGCCTTCTTTTTCTCAGATTTATTCCACTGATGATTAACTGTGCAGATTTTTTTTTGCAAAAAAATGGAGTACTGTCTCTTTCTCATGTGCTTTAGTTGAATCCAGACTAACTGATGAGAATTTATAATTTTTTTTCTCCTCCGTATTGATTTAATCCAGGACACCTAGCGTATCCCTGAAAAGAGGTAATTACTTATTCAAACTGAAAGTGTTACAAAAAGCAACTTAGTAATTTTCTTAGTAATTTAGTAATTTATTGCAGGTTTCTCAGCATCTTGTCACTCTTCAGTTGACACTACTTTAGTTTTTCTCCACTAGCTGCTAAATGAAATTAAAGGCTTTTTTTTTTTTTTTTAAATTTTGGCCTCTTTTATTGTTTTTTATTTATTTTGTCATCTATCTTTATTCTTTGGCCTGTGTGGGCCTCCTGCTGCAGTGTTCTCCCTTGTTACAGAGCACCAGCTCTGGGCGTATGCGCTCCAGAACACTGGCTCGCAATTGGACACACCGGTCCAGCCGCTCTGTGGCACATGGTATATTCCTGGGCCAGGGATCAAACTGGTGCCTTGCACTGCAAGGCGGACTCTCTTTCACCCACTGGACTGCCAGGGAAGCCCTGAAAGACATTTTATCTCCCATTCCACCTGATTACTCTTTGTGCTAAAGTAACTTCTGTGTGTGTGTGAGACAAATCATTCTGGGCTCCTTGCCACTGTTACTGCTGCGTGATGTTAAGCCTGTTGTCTCAGTGTAAATGATCACCTATTAGGTTTTGGGCTTAGGTTTGTCAAGGTGTCAAGAGGAGATAAGGTTGAAATTTTATTCTCTTTAGTTCACGAATACGTCGGTGAGTGCCATGTTCCTCTGTGTGTTGCTCATTCTGTCTTGCAGTGCTCTGTTGTGGTGTTGGCGTATCTAGGGCACGGCTGTAGATGATGATGGTTTTATGTGTTTGAGTGGATGGCAGCCTTGTGGTCCCATAGCAGTGTGGAGTCTGAGTAAGAACGGGGTTTAGAATTCTCTTCTCACAGTTGCTGAAGGCTCACTAGTCAATATGTACCACCTGAAGGAGGGAGTCACTAAAATATGAGTCTTGCCTTCTTTTTCTCAGATTTATTCCACTGATGATTAACTGTGCAGATTTTTTTTTGCAAAAAAATGGAGTACTGTCTCTTTCTCATGTGCTTTAGTTGAATCCAGACTAACTGATGAGAATTTATAATTTTTTTTCTCCTCCGTATTGATTTAATCCAGGACACCTAGCGTATCCCTGAAAAGAGGTAATTACTTATTCAAACTGAAAGTGTTACAAAAAGCAACTTAGTAATTTTCTTAGTAATTTAGTAATTTATTGCAGGTTTCTCAGCATCTTGTCACTCTTCAGTTGACACTACTTTAGTTTTTCTCCACTAGCTGCTAAATGAAATTAAAGGCTTTTTTTTTTTTTTTTTTAAATTTTGGCCTCTTTTATTGTTTTTTATTTATTTTGTCATCTATCTTTATTCTTTGGCCTGTGTGGGCCTCCTGCTGCAGTGTTCTCCCTTGTTACAGAGCACCAGCTCTGGGCGTATGCGCTCCAGAACACTGGCTCGCAATTGGACACACCGGTCCAGCCGCTCTGTGGCACATGGTATATTCCTGGGCCAGGGATCAAACTGGTGCCCCTTGCACTGCAAGGCGGACTCTCTTTCACCCACTGGACTGCCAGGGAAGCCCTGAAAGACATTTTATCTCCCATTCCACCTGATTACTCTTTGTGCTAAAAAGTAACTTCTGTGTGTGTGTGAGACAAATCATTCTGCTCTTAGGAGGAGCCTCAGTTACTTGCTTTCCATGAGCGTGCCCTGTTTCTTTCTGTATTCCTACTTTTGTGCCCTTGTCCATCTTGACTGTCTCCTCCAGTATTCTTCAGGCAGCTCAGTAGCTGGTCTGCCATTTAGAAGTTGCCTTGTATATTATTGCTTTGCGTAGTCTTTTGGTGGTTTCCCTTAAAGGATAAAGCCCAAGTTCCTTCTATTTCTGGGTCCCTATTTGCTTTTTCAGCAGACCACTGTTGCTTCAGACTCTTTGCACGTGGGCTTTCATCTGCCTGGAGCACACTTCCTTCCACTTCTTTGCCAGATTGCTAGATTGGTTGTCACCTCCTTTAGACACTAAATCCTCTTACACCTTCCTCCTACAGTCTCAGTGTAACGTGGGCTTCAAGTACTTCCATTATTAAACCTTGTACTTAGGACCCTCAAAGCAGGCACCATAGCACAGTTTCTGCACTGTGACTGTTTGATTACTTGTCTTTTCTGCTAGATTAAGAGCACCTGGAGTACAGGGCGCTGTAGTCCCAAGTACATAACTCAAGTTCTAGGAATTCCTAGGTCCTGAATACATATTGAGTGAATATTCACATTTATGGATAATTCACACATACTACTTATTACATTGACTTATGAAAACGTTTTGGTTTGTCAGAGGTAGAATTTTATTCAGCTGTCGAGTGTGCCATTAATTTATTCTATATCGAATGTATATGCTGTGCACTGCATGAATTATCTGGCTTCCCTGGTGGCTCAGTGGTGAAGAATCCACCTGCCAGTGCAGGAGACTTGGGTTCAATCTCTAGGTCAGGAAGATCCCCTGGAGAAGGAAATGGCACCCCACTCCAGTATTTTTCCCTGGGAAATCCCATGGACAGAGAAGCCTGGTGGTCTGTACAGTCCATGAGGTCACAAGGAGTCAGACACAACTTAGCAACTAGACATGAACAACAACAATGTGAATTATCGACTAATGTTTCTTTTCTAGAAGGCAACTAAGCTGTGTTTTCTAAAGCCCTTGTACTTTCCTTGGGTGTGGAAATCTACATGCATACATATGATTTCATTTCTAGGTAACCAGTGAAGCCCCAGGGCAGAGGCAGATTGGTAAGAAGGTGTTTATCTGACTTCTTGTGATAGTTAGCTCAGTAGCCTGGAAAGGCAGCCAGGGGTGGTGATGTCATGCATGGGTGTCTCCTGTTCTTACAGCATTTGACTTATCTATAGGTGAGAAAAGACATTGAAACCAACGTTACTGAGTATTTCCTGTCTCGTCTTTGCTTTTCAGCAGCCCACTGTTGCTTCAGACTCTTTGCACGTGGGCTTTCATCTGCCTGGAGCACACTTCCTTCCACTTCTTTGCCAGATTGCTAGATTGGTTGTCACCTCCTTTAGACACTAAATCCTCTTACACCTTCCTCCTACAGTCTCAGTGTAACGTGGGCTTCAAGTACTTCCATTATTAAACCTTGTACTTAGGACCCTCAAAGCAGGCACCATAGCACAGTTTCTGCACTGTGACTGTTTGATTACTTGTCTTTTCTGCTAGATTAAGAGCACCTGGAGTACAGGGCGCTGTAGTCCCAAGTACATAACTCAAGTTCTAGGAATTCCTAGGTCCTGAATACATATTGAGTGAATATTCACATTTATGGATAATTCACACATACTACTTATTACATTGACTTATGAAAACGTTTTGGTTTGTCAGAGGTAGAATTTTATTCAGCTGTCGAGTGTGCCATTAATTTATTCTATATCGAATGTATATGCTGTGCACTGCATGAATTATCTGGCTTCCTGGTGGCTCAGTGGTGAAGAATCCACCTGCCAGTGCAGGAGACTTGGGTTCAATCTCTAGGTCAGGAAGATCCCCTGGAGAAGGAAATGGCACCCCACTCCAGTATTTTTCCCTGGGAAATCCCATGGACAGAGAAGCCTGGTGGTCTGTACAGTCCATGAGGTCACAAGGAGTCAGACACAACTTAGCAACTAGACATGAACAACAACAATGTGAATTATCGACTAATGTTTCTTTTCTAGAAGGCAACTAAGCTGTGTTTTCTAAAGCCCTTGTACTTTCCTTGGGTGTGGAAATCTACATGCATACATATGATTTCATTTCTAGGTAACCAGTGAAGCCCCAGGGCAGAGGCAGATTGGTAAGAAGGTGTTTATCTGACTTCTTGTGATAGTTAGCTCAGTAGCCTGGAAAGGCAGCCAGGGGTGGTGATGTCATGCATGGGTGTCTCCTGTTCTTACAGCATTTGACTTATCTATAGGTGAGAAAAGACATTGAAACCAACGTTACTGAGTATTTCCTGTCTCGTCTTTGCTTTCAGAATCTCTGTCTCCCTACTTTTCTTCTGTGAACTTGTTTATGTTTGATACAGATTACCCATAATTTTATTCTTTCACTCATTGGGCTCTGTCCAGTTGGAAGACTTCCTTATGGACCTACTCTTATTTTTCATCATATCATCTCTGAGTCTCTGGCTGTAAAGCCATTTTCTTTGTTTAATTCCCAACCTTGACTTTTGTTGAGATGTTTTTAGGTAGCTATTAGTTACAGGTTTTTAATTTTGTCCTTAAGCTGTGGTTTGCATTGACTGAGTTAATAACACATGATTTTAAATGAGGGACATTAGGTAGTCACTCAATTTACAATAGTGAAACTAATTTTTTAAATATATTAGTAACTGTCACATAGCCAAGGCTATATCTGAATTTAATAACTTAATTGAAAAAATATATTTACCTTGTAGTTGTATTTATTTCTAAAAATACTTTTGCTAGTTGTAAATCATAAAAGTGTAGGGATATATGTAACTATTATTACTTTCTTTTAATTATTAATGATTTTATGTATTTTGACAGTTTAAGGAGAGAAATAAATATGAGGACTGATGAAAGAAAGTACAAGGTTTTATGTATAGTATGGTAAATAAAAGGCGCAAGAAGCTTTGAAAACAGTGCGAAATTATCAATTTTTTCTAAGGCACTTGGTAAAAAGCAGAGTTGTTGAAGTATAAAATTATTCTACTTTCTCTTTGTATATTATCATAAGGTAATTCACAAACATGGACAGAGAAGCCTGGTGGTCTGTACAGTCCATGAGGTCACAAGGAGTAGAAAATGAACAACAAAAAAATGTGAATTATCGACTAATGTTTCTTTTCTAGAAGGCAACTAAGCTGTGTTTTCTAAAGCCCTTGTACTTTCCTTGGGTGTGGAAATCTACATGCATACATATGATTTCATTTCTAGGTAACCAGTGAAGCCCCAGGGCAGAGGCAGATTGGTAAGAAGGTGTTTATCTGACTTCTTGTGATAGTTAGCTCAGTAGCCTGGAAAGGCAGCCAGGGGTGGTGATGTCATGCATGGGTGTCTCCTGTTCTTACAGCATTTGACTTATCTATAGGTGAGAAAAGACATTGAAACCAACGTTACTGAGTATTTCCTGTCTCGTCTTTGCTTTCAGAATCTCTGTCTCCCTACTTTTCTTCTGTGAACTTGTTTATGTTTGATACAGATTACCCATAATTTTATTCTTTCACTCATTGGGCTCTGTCCAGTTGGAAGACTTCCTTATGGACCTACTCTTATTTTTCATCATATCATCTCTGAGTCTCTGGCTGTAAAGCCATTTTCTTTGTTTAATTCCCAACCTTGACTTTTGTTGAGATGTTTTTAGGTAGCTATTAGTTACAGGTTTTTAATTTTGTCCTTAAGCTGTGGTTTGCATTGACTGAGTTAATAACACATGATTTTAAATGAGGGACATTAGGTAGTCACTCAATTTACAATAGTGAAACTAATTTTTTAAATATATTAGTAACTGTCACATAGCCAAGGCTATATCTGAATTTAATAACTTAATTGAAAAAATATATTTACCTTGTAGTTGTATTTATTTCTAAAAATACTTTTGCTAGTTGTAAATCATAAAAGTGTAGGGATATATGTAACTATTATTACTTTCTTTTAATTATTAATGATTTTATGTATTTTGACAGTTTAAGGAGAGAAATAAATATGAGGACTGATGAAAGAAAGTACAAGGTTTTATGTATAGTATGGTAAATAAAAGGACGCAAGAAGCTTTGAAAACAGTGCGAAATTATCAATTTTTTTCTAAGGCACTTGGTAAAAAAAGCAGAGTTGTTGAAGTATAAAATTATTCTACTTTCTCTTTGTATATATAAAGGTAATTCAGTCACAGGCACAGGTAACATGTAAATTCTACATTTCCTCTTGTTTGCTGTCACAAATAAATCTGTAAAAATACAGGGTTTTTTTTCAGGCAAAAGATGCAAATTGTGTCATGGTAGAGATATTTATCTATGTTACTTCCCTTGATTTATTCACCTGTGTTACCTAATTAAGTCCATCTCTATCTTACATGCAGTTGACCAACGAAGTTTGTTAGATAGTTGAGTTTTATTCTTTTGGAATCTTCTTAAATGGGTTACGTTTGGTTGGATGCAATGTTTGTTTAACAGTTGTGAATCTGGTGTGATTGTAGCCTCTCCTTGCTTTTCATTCAGCTTCTTCCTCAAAATGTTGATAAACAGAGAGCATGAGTGAGCAAAAACTCACTGTTTATATTTATTCGTGTTTCCAAGTGATTCAGTTATCCTTTCTATGAATCACTATCCTTCATCAAAAAGGGTAAGCAACAAGGTCCTACTGTACAGTACAGGGAACTATTGATATATGCAATATCCTGTGATAAACCATAATGGAAAAGAATATAAAAAGAGTGTGTGTCTATATCTATATTTATGTGTGTGTGTAAATAACTGAATCACTTTGCTGTACGGTGGAAATTAGCATGTAAATCAACTGTAGTTCAATAAAAAAAAAAGAAAGGTTCAGTCTTCTTTTTGTCTGTGTTCTGTATTTTTTAGAACATTCTTAGGGGTTCAGATCAAATTAGAAAAACTCAAGATGAAATTCTGAAGAAAGTAGACACTAAAGTATTACTGCATATGGGTTGACAAATGCTGGCTACAAGAAAACAACATTCAGTGTAAGGTTTATGGAAAACACTAGTAATGTGAATTTTTTTTCTTCTCTTGAATTATCTTTTTTTTTTTTTTTAATCCTCTAGATCAGCAGTGAAGTCTGCCTCCCAGTTCAGAGAAAATTATGTGGCCTACAAAGAAATAGAAATAGTTTGCATTAGTTTCTGACATGTAGGATTCATAGATTTGATATAAAATCTGACTTTTTTATAGCCACCTGTGTTTAGTAAGCGCATTTTTGCCAGAACCCCATGTTGCTTCCTTCATCTCCTCTTCCCTCCATGTACACATTCAGTTACTTTGTTCATCTGCTTCCTATAGGTATTTGAGTTGACTACCCTCTTGGGTGATTAAATGAGGTATTTGTTTAATGATTATTTGTATGTGACTAACAGTTGTGAGGATTGAAGGCTGTTGGCGCGCTAGCCTGTGGAGCTGGGCATTTAGAATATTGATTAACTCTGAGACCAAGGCACAAAAGTTAGCACTGTAAATTGGATTTTATGTGCATTTGTACATTGTGCATTTTTTATGTGTTAAATAGTAATTGCTTCTGATTTTGAAAAGTTATTCCTGAATAAATTTCCAGAGGAAATGGTGTGATTGTAGCCTCTCCTTGCTTTTCATTCAGCTTCTTCCTCAAAATGTTGATAAACAGAGAGCATGAGTGAGCAAAAACTCACTGTTTATATTTATTCGTGTTTCCAAGTGATTCAGTTATCCTTTCTATGAATCACTATCCTTCATCAAAAAGGGTAAGCAACAAGGTCCTACTGTACAGTACAGGGAACTATTGATATATGCAATATCCTGTGATAAACCATAATGGAAAAGAATATAAAAAGAGTGTGTGTCTATATCTATATTTATGTGTGTGTGTAAATAACTGAATCACTTTGCTGTACGGTGGAAATTAGCATGTAAATCAACTGTAGTTCAATAAAATAAAAAAGAAAGGTTCAGTCTTCTTTTTGTCTGTGTTCTGTATTTTTTAGAACATTCTTAGGGGTTCAGATCAAATTAGAAAAACTCAAGATGAAATTCTGAAGAAAGTAGACACTAAAGTATTACTGCATATGGGTTGACAAATGCTGGCTACAAGAAAACAACATTCAGTGTAAGGTTTATGGAAAACACTAGTAATGTGAATTTTTTTTCTTCTCTTGAATTATCTTTTTTTTTTTTTTTAATCCTCTAGATCAGCAGTGAAGTCTGCCTCCCAGTTCAGAGAAAATTATGTGGCCTACAAAGAAATAGAAATAGTTTGCATTAGTTTCTGACATGTAGGATTCATAGATTTGATATAAAATCTGACTTTTTTATAGCCACCTGTGTTTAGTAAGCGCATTTTTGCCAGAACCCCATGTTGCTTCCTTCATCTCCTCTTCCCTCCATGTACACATTCAGTTACTTTGTTCATCTGCTTCCTATAGGTATTTGAGTTGACTACCCTCTTGGGTGATTAAATGAGGTATTTGTTTAATGATTATTTGTATGTGACAAACAGTTGTGAGGATTGGAAGGCTGTTGGCCCGCTAGCCTGTGGAGCTGGGCATTTAGAATCTTGATTAACTCTGAGACCAAGGCACAAAAGTTAGCACTGTAAATTGGATTTTATGTGCATTTGTACATTGTGCATTTTTTTTATGTGTTAAATAGTAATTGCTTCTGATTTTGAAAAAGTTATTCCTGAATAAATTTCCAGAGGAAATTTTTTCTTCCTTTCATAGCCCTCAGAAGTCATTTCAGATTTTGTTTTAAATATTAAAAAGAAGTCAATTGCTTTTGATATTAAAGATTCACATATGTGTGAACCATAATAGCTTCTCATCTCCTAATCAACTATTGTGTCATTTATAAAAAAAGATAAATAGAAATAGTACTTCCCTTGCAGGAACTTATATGGACAAAAAGAAATGAAATGAGATTTATGCTTTGATTTATTTAATGTAAATAAATTACTTTATGTAAAGATGTATAATATTTCTGCTTGTTTGCCTATTTTAAGTCTGTATGTATGGGCAGAGTTGCTAATTAGTAAAGACCATGCGTACTAAGATAATTGTGTGTGGAAAGATAGCACTGGATGGGGGCTCTACCCAGCAATTGTGTTGTGACGTTATCAATTAATGTCCTCTCTTCACCATTGTCTGTGTCAACTCAACTGATCTCACTTAATAATCCAGTGAAGTGAGAACAAGACAGTTTGCATAAATAGCATATCTACATTTCTGTTCCACTTTTATAAAACCCTTAAATGGTATCTGAACATGCCTTATAGAAAAGCTAATGTGGGTAAGGTGATGATGTGGTTAAATGCATTTTTCCCTGTTTGAACAAAGGAACTGACATTGTAATTAATGGATCATTGTCAAAATCTACTTTTTACTGTGCTATTGTGTGAATAGCCACCTGTGTTTAGTAAGCGCATTTTGCCAGAACCCCATGTTGCTTCCTTCATCTCCTCTTCCCTCCATGTACACATTCAGTTACTTTGTTCATCTGCTTCCTATAGGTATTTGAGTTGACTACCCTCTTGGGTGATTAAATGAGGTATTTGTTTAATGATTATTTGTATGTGACAAACAGTTGTGAGGTTTGGGAAGGCTGTTGGCCCGCTAGCCTGTGGAGCTGGGCATTTAGAATCTTGATTAACTCTGAGACCAAGGCACAAAAGTTAGCACTGTAAATTGGATTTTATGTGCATTTGTACATTGTGCATTTTTTTTATGTGTTAAATAGTAATTGCTTCTGATTTTGAAAAAGTTATTCCTGAATAAATTTCCAGAGGAAATTTTTTCTTCCTTTCATAGCCCTCAGAAGTCATTTCAGATTTTGTTTTAAATATTAAAAAGAAGTCAATTGCTTTTGATATTAAAGATTCACATATGTGTGAACCATAATAGCTTCTCATCTCCTAATCAACTATTGTGTCATTTATAAAAAAAGATAAATAGAAATAGTACTTCCCTTGCAGGAACTTATATGGACAAAAAGAAATGAAATGAGATTTATGCTTTGATTTATTTAATGTAAATAAATTACTTTATGTAAAGATGTATAATATTTCTGCTTGTTTGCCTATTTTAAGTCTGTATGTATGGGCAGAGTTGCTAATTAGTAAAGACCATGCGTACTAAGATAATTGTGTGTGGAAAGATAGCACTGGATGGGGGCTCTACCCAGCAATTGTGTTGTGACGTTATCAATTAATGTCCTCTCTTCACCATTGTCTGTGTCAACTCAACTGATCTCACTTAATAATCCAGTGAAGTGAGAACAAGACAGTTTGCATAAATAGCATATCTACATTTCTGTTCCACTTTTATAAAACCCTTAAATGGTATCTGAACATGCCTTATAGAAAAGCTAATGTGGGTAAGGTGATGATGTGGTTAAATGCATTTTTCCCTGTTTGAACAAAGGAACTGACATTGTAATTAATGGATCATTGTCAGTCTACTTACTGTGCTAATTGTGGTGAGGAAGAGGCTCTGACTTTTGTGTGTATATGAAAGTGTGCAAGGGTGGGCGAAGTGTTGGCATTTTGTCATTAATAGTGTGAAAAAGCAAACAACAACAATAACAACAGCAAAAACCAAAGTAGAAATGTAAAGTTGACTATGGGAAATATGAACACATAATTTTAGAAAGCTCAAGCTTCTTTCCTGCAAGGTAAGAAACACATCTTACATTTTATGTATATATTCTTTTTTTTTTTTTTTTAATTTTGGCCTCTTGTATTGTTTTTTATTTATTTATTTATTTTATCCATCTTTATTCTTTGGCCTGTGTGGGCCTCCCATTGCAGTGGCCTCTCTCATTGTAGAGCAACGGCTCTGGGCACATGCGCTTCAGAGCGCTGGCTTGTAATTGTGGGATCTTTGCATGCCAGGGATCAAGCTGGTGCCCCTTGCAATGCAAGGCGAACTCTCTACCCACTAGACCACCAGGGAAGCCCTATATATACATTCTTGATGCCTATCATACCTATATGAAGGAGGTATTAAAAAACAAGGTTTGTTGATACAATTATTAAATGAGATATAACAGGTATTTTGGCACAGAAGGGACAAGAATGGCACCTAGATCTCGCTCTTAGAAGTTCTGATGTAATTGATGTGGGATGAATTCCAGACACTAGCGTTTTGTGTAAACTCCTCAGATAATCTGAATGTTTAGCCAGGGTGAAGGGCTACTAATTAAGTCATTTATAAGTCTTAAGATTTTTTGAGATGGACCAACGATTGCCTGTTCCCACATGCTGTGCATTAGCTATTGCTTAGTAATATATACTTGTCCCTAGCTTTTTCTTGATAAGATTGAGGGCTGGATAAAATGAAAATATTCCTTAGAATATGTGATCTAAGTCTCCACCTCAATTGTGTTTTCCCTGCTACAAACATGCAATACGCTCTGGTGCCTTTGTGGCCCTTTGTAAGTGTGTCAATTTTGCGTGTGCTGTGAATTATAGGGGTGTGTTCTCAGCCTGTGTTTCTCTGGTTTCTTGTTTTCCAGCACCCCTTCTTCCTTCAGGGTTCTCTGAGCCTACACTGCCTAAGGGAACATACCGGGCCACTGGATTAGCCCTGCACATAAAGCTCAATGTGAATTTTCTTCTCAGCTGGCCCACTAACTATGAGAGTAAGGTGGTCATGTGGATAGTTATAGCTAACATCAGCCTGATTTGCATTTTTCAAATTACTCCTAGAAGGCATTATGTATAGTTGAAAATTATGGAGCATGCTATCATCTTGGGAAATTAAAACCAGGAGACTCAGGAAACCTGTCTCATAGCTCAGAGTCTTTGGGGCGCTTAACATTGTGACTTTTTGCAACTGATTTACCTGCCTTTGCCTCTTGTCTGTAAGAAGAGGAGCTCTAATACTGCATTCACTAAAGTTCCTTCTAACCTTTAAAATGCAGCATGCTACTTTTATTATTAACTTAAGAAAGCATAAGCATTCATGTGTAGCTAAGTACTGTTTTCTCATCATAGAAGAAAAATCGAGCTAAATGTACCCCTCTGGTGAGTGACATTGGTAATGGATCAGGTTATACATGTTTGTGTAGTGGGGCCAGGGTCATGGGAAGCCTCAATTTTTAAATGAGATATAACAGGTATTTTGGCACAGAAGGGACAAGAATGGCACCTAGATCTCTCTTAGAAGTTCTGATGTAATTGATGTGGGATGAATTCCAGACACTAGCGTTTTGTGTAAACTCCTCAGATAATCTGAATGTTTAGCCAGGGTGAAGGGCTACTAATTAAGTCATTTATAAGTCTTAAGATTTTTTGAGATGGACCAACGATTGCCTGTTCCCACATGCTGTGCATTAGCTATTGCTTAGTAATATATACTTGTCCCTAGCTTTTTCTTGATAAGATTGAGGGCTGGATAAAATGAAAATATTCCTTAGAATATGTGATCTAAGTCTCCACCTCAATTGTGTTTTCCCTGCTACAAACATGCAATACGCTCTGGTGCCTTTGTGGCCCTTTGTAAGTGTGTCAATTTTGCGTGTGCTGTGAATTATAGGGGTGTGTTCTCAGCCTGTGTTTCTCTGGTTTCTTGTTTTCCAGCACCCCTTCTTCCTTCAGGGTTCTCTGAGCCTACACTGCCTAAGGGAACATACCGGGCCACTGGATTAGCCCTGCACATAAAGCTCAATGTGAATTTTCTTCTCAGCTGGCCCACTAACTATGAGAGTAAGGTGGTCATGTGGATAGTTATAGCTAACATCAGCCTGATTTGCATTTTTCAAATTACTCCTAGAAGGCATTATGTATAGTTGAAAATTATGGAGCATGCTATCATCTTGGGAAATTAAAACCAGGAGACTCAGGAAACCTGTCTCATAGCTCAGAGTCTTTGGGGCGCTTAACATTGTGACTTTTTGCAACTGATTTACCTGCCTTTGCCTCTTGTCTGTAAGAAGAGGAGCTCTAATACTGCATTCACTAAAGTTCCTTCTAACCTTTAAAATGCAGCATGCTACTTTTATTATTAACTTAAGAAAGCATAAGCATTCATGTGTAGCTAAGTACTGTTTTCTCATCATAGAAGAAAAATCGAGCTAAATGTACCCCTCTGGTGAGTGACATTGGTAATGGATCAGGTTATACATGTTTGTGTAGTGGGGCCAGGGTCATGGGAAGCCTCAATTTTGCTATGAACCTAAAACTGCTCTAAAAAAAGAACAGCTTAAAAAAACAACCAAAAACAAAATAAAAATTAATTACTTTTACAATTTATATAATATAATCGGTGTGTGTATGCTAAGTCACTTCAGTCATGTCTGATTCTTTGTACCCTGTCGACTGTAACTTGCCAGGCTCCTGTGTCCATGGGATTCTCCAGATAAGACTACTGGAGTGGGTTACCATGTCTTCCTCCAGGAGATCTAGATCCAGTAATCGAACCCTTGTTGCTTACATCTCCTGCATTGGCAGGTGTTCTTTACCACTAGCACTACCTGGGAAGCTCATAAAATATCAAATATACCTTTAGTATGGGGAGATTTTAATTAGAATGTGTCTTAGTGTTATGAATTAAGACTACATCAGTCTAATAGCATAGAGAACTGTAGGTAATGCACTGTGGTGAACTAAATGGGAAGGAAGCCCAAAAGGGAGGGGACTTATGTATATGTATAGCTGATTCATTTTGATATATAGTAGAAGCTAACACAACATTGTAAACCTAGTACTTCCCATAAAAATTACTTAACTCCCATGAAAATTAACAAAAAGACTAAACCAGTCTATAAATTTATATAATCTGTGAGGGTGAAGGCCATGGGTATATGTGTGTACTCTAAAGTGCTTCTATAAAATATAGATAAAATTGCCTTTGATTGCCTGTTTGTAGAGTGATTATTAGTTAAATGGGAAGTGATCGGTGGATTCCTTCTTTTTGGCTAAAGGACAAAGAAAATTCAATATAAAAGTTATTATGTTAAAAATGTCTTTATATCTTACTCTGGTTCATGGTCAATATTCCACTCACTGCCTGAGTGTTAGAAAAATATTTGAAAATCATTTCTTATTGTTTTTATATAACAAGGTTAATAATCTCTTTGAATATTTTGTACTTTAATCCTATAGAAATATATAAGTAGTGAAGAATAGATTAAATAATTCTGGGGAGAGTAAACATTAAAATCATTCTTTTGATATCTTTTTTTGTGTGGAGGTTAACAATACCTGTATAGAGTTTAAGTGTTTTTAAAATGTGATCTTTCGAAGAATGTATGAGAAAATTCATGATGATTCGGTAATTAATATGGTAATTTGCAGAGCCCATAGTTAATTGAATATTTCTAAACCAATATGTAATATAATCGGTGTGTGTATGCTAAGCACTTCAGTCATGTCTGATTCTTTGTACCCTGTCGACTGTAACTTGCCAGGCTCCTGTGTCCATGGGATTCTCCAGATAAGACTACTGGAGTGGGTTACCATGTCTTCCTCCAGGAGATCTAGATCCAGTAATCGAACCCTTGTTGCTTACATCTCCTGCATTGGCAGGTGTTCTTTACCACTAGCACTACCTGGGAAGCTCATAAAATATCAAATATACCTTTAGTATGGGGAGATTTTAATTAGAATGTGTCTTAGTGTTATGAATTAAGACTACATCAGTCTAATAGCATAGAGAACTGTAGGTAATGCACTGTGGTGAACTAAATGGGAAGGAAGCCCAAAAGGGAGGGGACTTATGTATATGTATAGCTGATTCATTTTGATATATAGTAGAAGCTAACACAACATTGTAAACCTAGTACTTCCCATAAAAATTACTTAACTCCCATGAAAATTAACAAAAAGACTAAACCAGTCTATAAATTTATATAATCTGTGAGGGTGAAGGCCATGGGTATATGTGTGTACTCTAAAGTGCTTCTATAAAATATAGATAAAATTGCCTTTGATTGCCTGTTTGTAGAGTGATTATTAGTTAAATGGGAAGTGATCGGTGGATTCCTTCTTTTTGGCTAAAGGACAAAGAAAATTCAATATAAAAGTTATTATGTTAAAAATGTCTTTATATCTTACTCTGGTTCATGGTCAATATTCCACTCACTGCCTGAGTGTTAGAAAAATATTTGAAAATCATTTCTTATTGTTTTTATATAACAAGGTTAATAATCTCTTTGAATATTTTGTACTTTAATCCTATAGAAATATATAAGTAGTGAAGAATAGATTAAATAATTCTGGGGAGAGTAAACATTAAAATCATTCTTTTGATATCTTTTTTTGTGTGGAGGTTAACAATACCTGTATAGAGTTTAAGTGTTTTTAAAATGTGATCTTTCGAAGAATGTATGAGAAAATTCATGATGATTCGGTAATTAATATGGTAATTTGCAGAGCCCATAGTTAATTGAATATTTCTAAACCAATATGTAAATTTCTGGTCAGTGCTTTGCAAGGGGATCATTGACATTTTTGCAGAAAATAAAATTCTGATTTTTTAATTAGAATTTGTAAACCATGCTTTTTTTTTTTTTGGACACAGCCCCGAATGCATTTAATAACCATGCTTTTCTTTCTTTTTTTTTTCAAAATAATGTACTGAAATTAGTTCTCTTGTGATGTTTGCAAATGCTTTGGAAAAAATGCAATTACTTAGGACATGCCTTTAAAAAGTCTGGAACAATTATAAAAATTGTACAGTCACAAAATATTATATTAAAATAGAGTAACTTGATAAATACAGAAGTGTATAAAGAGTCATACTATGGCTTCAAACTTAAGGGTATGGTTTTGGAGTGCTCAAGGTTAGAGGTTTACATGTTGCCTCTTTTTATAGAATTTTTCACAACATCCTTTCAGTATGACTGAAAACTGACTGTAAGACTCTTGTTGTTCATGAAGCAGTTACCCCAGCATGCTATAAGGTGGCCTAATACTGATACTTGGATATTTTTTGATCTTGATTAGGTAACAGAGACTGCCAGACCTCAAGTGTCCTCACCTCTGAATTGGGGATATTAATGGTACCTAACTCTTGGAATTTCCTGAAAATTAATTACAGCAATACATATAAAGTGTTTAGCTAGAGACTGCACTATTATAAATACCCAGTAGAAGTGATAATGTTGTTCTGTTGCCTGTGTGCTAAAAAGTAAAACCTTTAAATTTTTGTCTTTTAAGATCCCTTGTATCCTTTGGGACAGTGACAGTAATTAAGTAGTTGACGTTAATGGGTCTTCCTTTCTGGCTCATTCTAGATAGGAATGATCAGAAAGCAGGTGACAATGTTAATTAGGAATAGAAATTAACATCTTTCATGAGGATGATTTACCTGATGGCATTAATTGAGAAGTGATTGTAAGATTATCAGAGGGCAATTTATAGAAGGATTGCTTTAGATGAACAGAGGCCACAAATGTGGCTGGCATTTGTGCTTCAGTTAAAATAATTTGACTGATCAGAGGCGTACCTAATGGTTGATTCAGAACTGGCCTCTATTGGTGAAAGACCATTTGAAGGTTCTCATAATAAGAGATTATTTAGATGACATATCTATCATTCCAGAAAGATTTTGGGTAGTCTCATGTGGGCCAGGAAAATCTTTACTGAAAGTGAAAGATTTCTAGGGAAATGGAATGTGCTGTTTTGAGGAATGGGTTTATTAGGTCATTTATGTTTTGTTATTAGACTTTGAATTCTCTCTCTCTCTCTCTCTCTCTCTTTCTTCCCCCTTTGCGTTATGAAATGCTCTGTAAGACCGGAAAGGAAATGAACATATTAAGAAAGTTTCAAGTTCTTAATTTCTAATACTACATATAGACACCACAATTTCTTTGTTGTCTCAGAATTATCTAAGGGAAGGTTTAAGTTAGAGATAGCATGAACTCCCACGATGCTGAGATCTTTATTTGAATAGCACCTTTGCCTCTTTCTCTTTGGGATGTTTTTACCCTGTCTTCAGGACACTGTGCAGCTGAAGATGAGTCACAAAGAGAAAGTAGCCTCAGTAAACTTGCATTTTTACAATAATGGTTTCTGAACTGGTCATCTAGCTAAAATTGGCTGAGACTGAAAACAACAGTCTACCTTTAAAGGAAGGAATAATTAGTATTAAAATTGGTCAGGAACTTTTTCATGTGTTGGCCCTGGATAGCTCTTAGCATTTTTTGAGCATGTAGGACCCCGTGGTGTGTATGACACAGTGGAGCATTAAGGACGCGAGTCTCAAGGAGAAGCAGCACAGACAGCAGAGTCTAGTCTCAGAGCAGCGAGCATAGGACAGAGGATTCACAAACTTCAATTTGCTAGTGATCTACTGCCCTGATAAGAAGTCTGCCTGTCTTAAGATGGTGTGGTTTTTTCATCCAGACTCTAAAACACCTTTCAGAATTTATAGATTGTTACAAGCCTGCTTTTGGTGTAGCGCTGTGAATATATCTGGCAATATAATGATGTGCTTGAGAATCCTAACCAGGTTACTTTTATATCCCGTCAGATCCACTCAAATGAGTTCATTTGTTAAGCTGGTACTCAGAAACTTCATTTTTAGCTCTCATGAAAGAAAATCCTTACCTCATATAACGATCCCTCGGCTCAAAGGGTATGGTCTGCACTCTGGGGACTGGCCTATGGGAATGGGAAGAGGGTTAATATTCCTGGATCTATAGTTCTTCCTGCTGAATTTGGTGAGAACAATGTCCATGCTCATTGTGATTGTGTATCTGCCAACTGGGAGAGAAGGGAGGAAACCATGAAGCGAAGAAGAAAATGTTCAGCAGGAAGGTTCCTAACAACTGGGTTCATGACCCATGTTCTGACTAGTTTCCAAAATTGAATTTATCATGAGGACACATGACAGGAAACGGTTGGCATGTGGGGTGGTGGAGAGGATGATATAGAGGAGGAGAAATATAGTGCTATTTTCTCCAGAGCAAAGAGAGGGAAGTGTTAAGAGTAATAAAAATATTTAAATATAAACTGAAGAAAACCTCTGGTTCCTGTTTTTGGTAGAGGGGGAAACCCAGAGCTGAGATTAAGAGGTATAATCTGCTCTTCTGTGGAGTCAGCTGACCACTCAGAAGGCAGGTCTTCTGATTGTGGGCATGAACTGGGTTCTCCCTTTAGTACTGTGAAGACCGGGGTGAAAATCCCAATTTGAAGTGGTTTGTTGGGTTTCCAGAATGAACAGTATGGTTATCTAGTTTGTTCTTAAAGAGACTTAATTTCCCAGAGTTTTAATTTCTTTCACCAAAGGAAGCTGAAGGCTTCATTGCTAAGCTCAAGAGAAGAACCATGCTTTATGCTTTCTGAGTTTTATCAAAGGAAGACTCACGATGACTCTTTGGGGAGAAGGAGGGAGAAGAGGAGGCCTGGAAATGAGTGGTGACAGAAATGGTTGAGCCCAGCAGTGGGTGACTAAGAAAGAGATGACAGTCCAAAACAATGAACAGTTCCTCAGGGAGAGAGATTATGGTTTTGTGTTGGAATCGCACCTTCGCATCAAAGCAAAGGAACCTAGATGGTATCTGCTGTTCCACCTGGGAAGTAAGTGACCAAAACACAGACAGATTTGGGGAAACACACAGAGTACTTTCTTGTCGAAGAGGAAGAGTGCTGTGTGGACAATGTTTCTGTTTCTTTCACTGGTGGCTCGTTGGTTCATCAGAAAATTTGGGCAAATTGACTATAGTGGTATGGACGTTAGTTCTCTCACCTTGGTGATAATTCATTTCGATAGTTCCTTAAGCAGCCTCTACAGTAACCACTTTCTTTGGTGAAGTTTTGTGAAATTGTCCTTAGCTACTATGTTCTGCAGTTTTTTTCTCCATCTCTGTATTTATGAGAATTTAGTATTTGTGCTTCTTGATTAAGTCTGAGTTTTGCTTTTCTTTAAGAAGAAAATGTTCAGCAGGAAGGTTCCTAACAACTGGGTTCATGACCCATGTTCTGACTAGTTTCCAAAATTGAATTTATCATGAGGACACATGACAGGAAACGGTTGGCATGTGGGGTGGTGGAGAGGATGATATAGAGGAGGAGAAATATAGTGCTATTTTCTCCAGAGCAAAGAGAGGGAAGTGTTAAGAGTAATAAAAATATTTAAATATAAACTGAAGAAAACCTCTGGTTCCTGTTTTTGGTAGAGGGGGAAACCCAGAGCTGAGATTAAGAGGTATAATCTGCTCTTCTGTGGAGTCAGCTGACCACTCAGAAGGCAGGTCTTCTGATTGTGGGCATGAACTGGGTTCTCCCTTTAGTACTGTGAAGACCGGGGTGAAAATCCCAATTTGAAGTGGTTTGTTGGGTTTCCAGAATGAACAGTATGGTTATCTAGTTTGTTCTTAAAGAGACTTAATTTCCCAGAGTTTTAATTTCTTTCACCAAAGGAAGCTGAAGGCTTCATTGCTAAGCTCAAGAGAAGAACCATGCTTTATGCTTTCTGAGTTTTATCAAAGGAAGACTCACGATGACTCTTTGGGGAGAAGGAGGGAGAAGAGGAGGCCTGGAAATGAGTGGTGACAGAAATGGTTGAGCCCAGCAGTGGGTGACTAAGAAAGAGATGACAGTCCAAAACAATGAACAGTTCCTCAGGGAGAGAGATTATGGTTTTGTGTTGGAATCGCACCTTTCGCATCAAAGCAAAGGAACCTAGATGGTATCTGCTGTTCCACCTGGGAAGTAAGTGACCAAAACACAGACAGATTTGGGGAAACACACAGAGTACTTTCTTGTCGAAGAGGAAGAGTGCTGTGTGGACAATGTTTCTGTTTCTTTCACTGGTGGCTCGTTGGTTCATCAGAAAATTTGGGCAAATTGACTATAGTGGTATGGACGTTAGTTCTCTCACCTTGGTGATAATTCATTTCGATAGTTCCTTAAGCAGCCTCTACAGTAACCACTTTCTTTGGTGAAGTTTTGTGAAATTGTCCTTAGCTACTATGTTCTGCAGTTTTTTTCTCCATCTCTGTATTTATGAGAATTTAGTATTTGTGCTTCTTGATTAAAGTCTGAGTTTTGCTTTTCTAGTTGATTTTGTGTTGTTTTGAATATTTCACAACTATGGGGCTCATGCCTTTGTCCTTTTTTTTTTTTTTTTTTCAATTTTCATCCATCTTCATTTTTTGGCCTGTGTGGGCCTCCCATTTCAGTGGCCTCTCTCATTGCAGAACACCAGCTCTGGGTGCATGCACTTCAAAGTGCTGGCTTGTAATTGGACACACTGGTCCAGCCATTCCACGACACATAGGATCTTCCTGGGCCAGGGGTCGAACTGGTACCCCTTGCGCTGCAAGGCAGACTCTTTTTATTTTGGCCACTTCTGTTGGTCTTTCATTTATCTATTTTCATCCATCTTTGTTCTTTGGCCTGTGTGGGCTTCCCATCACAGTGGCCTCTCTCATTGCAGAGCACCAGCTCTGGGTGCATGCGCTCCAGAGCCCTGGCTCCATAGTTGGACCCATTGATCCAGCCACTTCAAGGCATGTGGGATCTTCCCAGGTCAGGGATTGAACCAGCACCCCTTGCAGTGCAAGGGGGTGTCCTTACCCACTGGACCACCACCGAAGTCCACAAGGCGTACTCTTTTCCCATTGAACCACCAGGGAAGCTTGGTTATGCCTTCCTTTTAAAGGATTATTCATTTATGTATTTAACCATTCTTATTGTAAATATTCATCGAATACCAGTTACCTGCAAGCAGTTTTTGTGCTTTTCTGCCTCGTAATAAGCAGGACATAATATTAATACATTTGTTTTGAATATTGTTTTATCTGTTTGTGTGTGTTTGTGTGTATTCAGTCACCCGGTCATGTCCGACTCTCTGTGACCTCATGGACGGTAGCACACCAGGCCTCCCTGTCCCTTATCTTCTCCTGAAGTTTGCTCAAGTTCATGTCCATTGCATTGGTGATGCCCTCCAGCCATCTCATCCTTTAATGCCCTCTCCTCCTTCTGTTTCATAGTTGGGTTTTTTCACAATGTTTTCTTGTCTGGTTTTGGAATTACTTTTTCACCATTTATTTTTTCATAGGCAGCCTCTACAGTAACCACTTTCTTTGGTGAAGTTTTGTGAAATTGTCCTTAGCTACTATGTTCTGCAGTTTTTTTCTCCATCTCTGTATTTATGAGAATTTAGTATTTGTGCTTCTTGATTAAAGTCTGAGTTTTGCTTTTCTAGTTGATTTTGTGTTGTTTTGAATATTTCACAACTATGGGGCTCATGCCTTTGTCCTTTTTTTTATTTTTCAATTTTCATCCATCTTCATTTTTTGGCCTGTGTGGGCCTCCCATTTCAGTGGCCTCTCTCATTGCAGAACACCAGCTCTGGGTGCATGCACTTCAAAGTGCTGGCTTGTAATTGGACACACTGGTCCAGCCATTCCACGACACATAGGATCTTCCTGGGCCAGGGGTCGAACTGGTACCCCTTGCGCTGCAAGGCAGACTCCTTTTATTTTGGCCACTTCTATTGGTCTTTCATTTGTCTATTTTCATCCATCTTTGTTCTTTGGCCTGTGTGGGCTTCCCATCACAGTGGCCTCTCTCATTGCAGAGCACCAGCTCTGGGTGCATGCGCTCCAGAGCCCTGGCTCCATAGTTGGACCCATTGATCCAGCCACTTCAAGGCATGTGGGATCTTCCCAGGTCAGGGATTGAACCAGCACCCCTTGCAGTGCAATGCGGTGTCCTTCCCCACTGGACCACCACCGAAGTCCACAAGGCGTACTCTTTTCCCATTGAACCACCAGGGAAGCTTGGTTATGCCTTCCTTTTAAAGGATTATTCATTTATGTATTTAACCATTCTTATTGTAAATATTCATCGAATACCAGTTACCTGCAAGCAGTTTTTGTGCTTTTCTGCCTCGTAATAAGCAGGACATAATATTAATACATTTGTTTTGAATATTGTTTTATCTGTTTGTGTGTGTTTGTGTGTATTCAGTCACCCGGTCATGTCCGACTCTCTGTGACCTCATGGACGGTAGCACACCAGGCCTCCCTGTCCCTTATCTTCTCCTGAAGTTTGCTCAAGTTCATGTCCATTGCATTGGTGATGCCCTCCAGCCATCTCATCCTTTAATGCCCTCTCCTCCTTTGTCTGTTTACATAGTTGGGTTTTTTTTTCACAGAACAAGAAACTTTTATTACCTCGAATGCTGGTGCATAACCAAAAACAAACTTAATTAGAGGAGGAGACAGAGGGAAACTTCAGATACTGAGGAGGATTTCTGGGCAGATTTAAAACCTTTTAAGGGTTGTTCATAATGTCTTTTTTTAGATGTAGTGCTTTCCTTTTACTGGACAAACAGTTCTTACATTATGAAGTGCAACCAGTCTTTTGCCTGTAAAGTTAAATGAAAAACAAGAGAGCAGGTGAAACAGAAAATTCTCTAGTATACAAGAATGTTTGAAATAGTTTGTGTTCTTTGTACTTCAGGTACATTTTACTGCCTAAACTTGAAACTTAAAGAACGTCTTAAGTTTTGCCTTTTAAAAATGTTCAAGACAATGAATTTTCTTGAATTAAAGATTACAGTAGCTTTAAAAACAATCAAGATACATGTACAAACAAAATCTCAGGTGTTCTTGGAAACACGTTTTAAGATACAGCACACATGACAGATCCTTCTTTTGGGACCAGATTATCCTTTTGGGATACTGAAGAATAATCAGTAGATGCTGTACACTAAAAATTTAGCCTTTGACAACCACAGCTTGGATAGATGACACAACTAAATCTTTAAAGTTTCTCGATATGTTTTCAGTCCAAATAAGCCAGACATCTCACGTCTTAATTGGGATATATTACATTTTCTTATATAATTAATATCAGTGGGCTCTTGTACTGGCAGTATGTCTTGGTCATAACTTCTTGTTGAAGCCATTCTTTACGGTGAAATACGAAAGGTCTTTCCCAATGCAAGGAAATTCAGCTGGATTAACAACAAAATCAAAGCCCTGAGATTCTTTATGTAAAATTTTAAAATTTTCATCGAATGTACCTGCAAGCAGTTTTTGTGCTTTTCTGCCTCGTAATAAGCAGGACATAATATTAATACATTTGTTTTGAATATTGTTTTATCTGTTTGTGTGTGTTTGTGTGTATTCAGTCACCCGGTCATGTCCGACTCTCTGTGACCTCATGGACGGTAGCACACCAGGCCTCCCTGTCCCTTATCTTCTCCTGAAGTTTGCTCAAGTTCATGTCCATTGCATTGGTGATGCCCTCCAGCCATCTCATCCTTTAATGCCCTCTCCTCCTTTGTCTGTTTACATAGTTGGGTTTTTTTTTCACAGAACAAGAAACTTTTATTACCTCGAATGCTGGTGCATAACCAAAAACAAACTTAATTAGAGGAGGAGACAGAGGGAAACTTCAGATACTGAGGAGGATTTCTGGGCAGATTTAAAACCTTTTAAGGGTTGTTCATAATGTCTTTTTTTAGATGTAGTGCTTTCCTTTTACTGGACAAACAGTTCTTACATTATGAAGTGCAACCAGTCTTTTGCCTGTAAAGTTAAATGAAAAACAAGAGAGCAGGTGAAACAGAAAATTCTCTAGTATACAAGAATGTTTGAAATAGTTTGTGTTCTTTGTACTTCAGGTACATTTTACTGCCTAAACTTGAAACTTAAAGAACGTCTTAAGTTTTGCCTTTTAAAAATGTTCAAGACAATGAATTTTCTTGAATTAAAGATTACAGTAGCTTTAAAAACAATCAAGATACATGTACAAACAAAATCTCAGGTGTTCTTGGAAACACGTTTTAAGATACAGCACACATGACAGATCCTTCTTTTGGGACCAGATTATCCTTTTGGGATACTGAAGAATAATCAGTAGATGCTGTACACTAAAAATTTAGCCTTTGACAACCACAGCTTGGATAGATGACACAACTAAATCTTTAAAGTTTTCTCGATATGTTTTCAGTCCAAATAAGCCAGACATCTCACGTCTTAATTGGGATATATTACATTTTCTTATATAATTAATATCAGTGGGCTCTTGTACTGGCAGTATGTCTTGGTCATAACTTCTTGTTGCGAAGCCATTCTTTACGGTGAAATACGAAAGGTCTTTCCCCAATGCAAGGAAATTCAGCTGGATTAACAACAAAATCAAAGCCCTGAGTGTCTCAGGACATTCTTGAAACCAGGTTTCAACAGTACTAAGATGCTTGAACAATCATCCATTTTCGTAACCATTCAGTCACTACCTTATTCTACTCTGCAAAAAAAGGGGGGAAAAAAAAGTTTTGAAGGTGGAGGTTTTCCTTGGCACGGGCCTACTTGGAATGAATCCAGAAGACAGTGGAAAGCCGGGTCCTCCTCGAGTGGCTGCCTCCCCTCCCCGCGCACCGAGCTACTCTCGGTCAATAATCTCATTGCAGCCGAGCTCTTCGGTCAGGCGGTTGACCACCATCAGGGAAAAGAGTTCTTTGATGAAGGCCAGCTGGTCCAACGGGGTCTTCTTGTAGTGCATCTGGAAGCCGCTGTCCAGCGCGGCGGCTCCGGCCCGGGAGCTGCGCAGGAACATCTTGTTGGCCTCCTCCAGGGCCGCCGACACGCGGTCGCCCGCGCCGCTCAGCGGCTCCTCCTCGGGGTAGTCGTAGTCGTCCTCCCAGTCCTCGAACTCCTCGCCCTCGTCCTCGCTCTCGAGGTCGGGGCCCGGCCCGCCAGGGCCCGCACGCGGCGCCAGGGCCTGGGCCGCCTCCTCCTCCATCGGGCCCTCCTCCTCCGGCGGCGGCACGGCCCCGCCCACCTCCGTGTGCGGCAGGTCACTCTCGCCAGGCATCACGTCCATCTGCAGGTCGCTGCTCTCCTCGGACAGCTCGTGCATTTCGGCCATGGTGCCGGCGGCCGCCCCTGCCCCCATAGTTTTAAAAAGAATTATTTCTGGTCATTATTGGGAAACAATGATAAAACATTCTGAACTTTCTAGAGAGAAGATAGAGAAGAAAAGTTGAAAATGTTCCTGAATGTATGCTACCTATGAATAATTCATGCTCAGTAATTAAAGTTCTTGGGCTTCCCTGTTGGCTTAGTGGTAGAGAATCTGCCTGCAATATAGAGGATGCAGGAGACTCAGGTTCTATCAGTAGGTCAGGAAGATCTCCTGGAGGAGCAAGTGACACCCCATTCCAGTATTCTTGCCTAGAGAATCCCATGGACAGAGAATCCTAGTGGGCTGCAGTCCATGGGATGGCAGAGATGGATGTGACTGAAGTGACTGAACACACACACATGTGATTAAAGTTCCTAGACTAAAAATAAATAAAGGGTATGCTTGTGATTAAGCATGAATCCTTTTGCACATCATTAACATTGTCTGTCAGGGTTTATGTAATATCCATGGACGAACGGGTACATTATCCAACATAAGGAAAATGAGTAGTACTTTATAGATCATGCTGTGTGTCAGACACTCACTATTTTACATATATCAGTTTGTTTAATTATAAGAATGATCCTGTATAATAAATCCTGTTTCTGTATCAAACCAGTCATTTGATATAGAAAGCAGTAAGCAATAAATGAAACAATAAATTGCTTCACAACAAAATGATAGCAGATTCTACATGTCAAGTAGAATGGCTGATAATTTTCTCCTTGGATTTAGTCACTGAACCTAGCAATATAGAGCAGTGACCAAATGTCTCCTGTGTTCAGATGGAGACCTCTAACTCTCCAACTTAGGGTGAAAGTAGCTAACTATCCCATTTTTAAAATGGTTTTTCCTATTTTAGCATTAATAGTTTATCCCTATTAAGCAGCCCTCCACCATGCATTTATAAAGGCACAAGAAAGGAGACAACAAAATTAAAAGAATCAGGAATAAATAATAACAGGGAAGTGTCTTTGGAACTTGTTGTGAAGATACGGAAGCTGAGTCTCAGAAAAATTAAGTGGCCTGTGGAAGGACACACAGCAGGGCTCAGATGTGTTCTGAAATCACACATATTTAGATTCAAATCCCACCCCTTCCCACTTGAGTGGCCCTGGAAAAATTAATCCTTCACAGCTTCTGTTTCTTCATGTGTGAAAAACATAGCAAGGATAAAATTTACGGCGTCAATGAGAACACTAAACAAATTAACATAGTACTTGAAAGTATCTAGTTCAGTGCTTTATTTCAGAGTAGACACATGATAATGCCAGTTTTCCTTAGTCCACACTAGCTCACTCTCCAAGACTTAATCTGCTACCCTAGGACACAACCCCAAGATTACCATGCAGCTCATGGGGCCAGACCATCCCGCTGGCAAACATTGCCAGCACACACAGCTGTTTTATAACAGGTCTATCGATTCTTTCCATCATTAAAATTCTGCAGTCATCATATCTCAGTTTAACTTCATCAGACTTCTTAACAATCATTTAAATGGAAATTGCTGTTGTGGATATGGTTTGTTTGCTATCAATGAATGCTAGCACTAGTGAACAGGCAGCCTTACTAGCCAAATATTTGTCTTTGGAGTCAACTAGGGATTAGGGCTGCTCTACTTTTATAGCACATATGGTTCTACTTCTAGCAGGCGGACATTTGAAATTTCTAGCAATGTTTATATGTCATTATATAATTATCAACCTGTTGTAAATCATCCAGCCAGTGGTGATTTGCCGGAGTGAACAATAGCTGAGATTGTGCATTGCTGAATTTTACATTGTAACCCGAAAGATAGCATCCTTTTTCCTTGTTGATATGAAACTCTTCTGACATGAGATGGTTTTTAGAAAGTTAATTCTATTGATTCTGACTCTGGTTTGATAGCAAAATGATCTAGTGTCCTTATTAGACTAGAAACAAATCTCTGTTAAAGGTCCATATGTATACTTCTGTTAAAATTCCTAACACATGTTTTTTAAATAAAAATCTTGACATAGCTGGAGTGCTGAATGTATCAGTGAAAGGTCCAAGGGCAGAAAGAAATATAAATTGTTGGACATATTGGTAAATCATCAATTATTTTAACCATTCAGTGGCCATCATGTAGACAAAAGAGAGAAGAAAATTATTTTAAATGATTTGTTATCCTACTTTAAAAAGGGAGGAGGAAGAGAAAAGTAAGTAAGAGTAGATTTAAAAATTATTTTATGATTTCCTTATGAAAAAGTAACATTAACGTAGTACCAACAGAAATTGAAGTAACAAGACAAAAAGGCAAGCTGACCATGCTGATTTTGTATCTGTACCCTTTTGGACAAAGTACCTAAATATCTGTGACACCATACAGAAGTGTAAGAAATAAAAAGGAGAGAAGGAATAAATAAACCTTCAATTTAAATTTTTGAAATTTTGCTTTTACTTTAGGAAGATTAACATTTAAATAATAGACTGCTTTTATATTTGCAGATTTCATTTACTTTTAGTTGATGATAGATTATTTTTCTTAATTTTCAAATAACATTCATATTATGTATCTGATACATTTGATAAAATACTCGAGAGAAGAGTCTCTCTTAATTTGTTTTTTTTTCCCCATTGTTGCCTTTCTCATGTAGCGCTTGGTGTTGTGTAAGTGGTAGGTGAACTATTTACATTATAATGAAAAATGTAATAACTGGAAAATATAATTTTCACTTAAACCAGCCAATGGAAACATTATTGGTTATTAAATATTGTAGAAATGGAAGTTTGAATCAGAGATACAAAGGAAGACAAGGAGGCCCTAATCTTGGAGGATGAGCCTCTGAGGGTGCATCTGTAGTAGACTGGGGCAGGGTAATTGGGGGACAGGGAAAATCAAAATTAGAAGTCACAAGGGATAGGCTTTTCCATTTTAGTGATTTCAAATTTGTAAAATTTGAACGTTTCTGGTTCCTCAAAGGACAAAAAATCAAAGAAACATATTCCTTTTTATATGCTTTACACCTTGATCTTGGGTTTTCTGTCTTTTTTTTTTTCTTTTTGATTTCCTCATGTGTTTTATGTTCATGGCATTGTGGAGGGAGTAATTTTTCAATCTCAAATGGATTATTTTCTACAATTGTATATGTAAAGCTCCATATTTTGCATGATGGAAAATTGAACCTGTTTCTCCTGCATTGGCAGGTGGATTCTTTACCACTGAGCCACCAGGGAAGCCCATGATGGAAGATGCAAAGATTAATTGGACACAGAGTTTGTCTTTAAGAATGGTGTAGTTTAGAGATAGAAACAAGCTAAGGTCATTTGATGTTGAGTGAGTAAATGGAAAGTTTTTTGACAGCCACAGTGGCTAGGGGAGCAAAGCTCGTGAAGCGCAAGACTCAATAGTTAACATTTGTGTTGATGGACCTAGGAGTTCTTTCAGTGTCTTGGCTATTATAAATAGTGTTGCAGTGAACATTGATTGGCATGGATGAATCTTTTTAAATTATGGTTTTCTCTGGGGTTATGCTCAGTAGTTGGATTGCTAGGTAACATGGTCAATTATACTTGAAAAACAAATAAATAAACATAGCAAAAGAGAAAAAAAATTAACATTTGACCTAATTGAAGGAATGGTTAATAATACTTACTCATTTATTAAATTTACTAAATGAAGTTGGGTAACTTCAGCCCTCATTTTTCCCCGTTGTTGCCTTTCTCATGTAGCGCTTGGTGTTGTGTAAGTGGTAGGTGAACTATTTACATTATAATGAAAAATGTAATAACTGGAAAATATAATTTTCACTTAAACCAGCCAATGGAAACATTATTGGTTATTAAATATTGTAGAAATGGAAGTTTGAATCAGAGATACAAAGGAAGACAAGGAGGCCCTAATCTTGGAGGATGAGCCTCTGAGGGTGCATCTGTAGTAGACTGGGGCAGGGTAATTGGGGGACAGGGAAAATCAAAATTAGAAGTCACAAGGGATAGGCTTTTCCATTTTAGTGATTTCAAATTTGTAAAATTTGAACGTTTCTGGTTCCTCAAAGGACAAAAAAAATCAAAGAAACATATTCCTGTATAATAGCTTTACACCTTGATCTTGGGATTCATGCCTTTTTTTTTTCTTTTTGATTTCCTCATGTGTTTTATGTTCATGGCATTGTGGAGGGAGTAATTTTTCAATCTCAAATGGATTATTTTCTACAATTGTATATGTAAAGCTCCATATTTTGCATGATGGAAAATTGAACCTGTTTCTCCTGCATTGGCAGGTGGATTCTTTACCACTGAGCCACCAGGGAAGCCCATGATGGAAGATGCAAAGATTAATTGGACACAGAGTTTGTCTTTAAGAATGGTGTAGTTTAGAGATAGAAACAAGCTAAGGTCATTTGATGTTGAGTGAGTAAATGGAAAGTTTTTTGACAGCCACAGTGGCTAGGGGAGCAAAGCTCGTGAAGCGCAAGACTCAATAGTTAACATTTGTGTTGATGGACCTAGGAGTTCTTTCAGTGTCTTGGCTATTATAAATAGTGTTGCAGTGAACATTGATTGGCATGGATGAATCTTTTTAAATTATGGTTTTCTCTGGGGTTATGCTCAGTAGTTGGATTGCTAGGTAACATGGTCAATTATACTTGAAAAACAAATAAATAAACATAGCAAAAGAGAAAAAAAATTAACATTTGACCTAATTGAAGGAATGGTTAATAATACTTACTCATTTATTAAATTTACTAAATGAAGTTGGGCTTCAAAGTCCATTTAGGCAGTCTTCTCTCTGATCATTTCTGTGTGAATCATTGAATATTCTTCCAGTTAGTGGTGTGAGGGCATGCTTTTAATTTTAAGTATAAATTATATTATTTAATCTTTATTTGTAGAGACCTTCCCACGAACAGTCAACATTAAGTATTATAATAATTAATATTTTGGAGTTGAAAGAAGTTATAGAGCAATGATGAAATCAGGGACTCCTGCTTTTTAAAAAATTTAAATATGGGACAATTTTAGTGATTCAGGCAGATATGTAAACCAGTATCTTTAGTACAAGTGGCTAAATTGTAACTGGAAGAACAACCCTACTGGGAGTTGGAGGAGATTAAGACACACTGAGTACATCAGTTTGGATATATATCTTGACAGAATGATTTTTAATTTCATCTGCCGTGGGTATGATACACCTCTCTAAGTTACTACAAAAATTAAGTTGAATGGTTATAGATTAGAGGGGACATGGCAATAAAGTGCCTGTCTGTACTTTATAATTTTCTAGAGTATGTTCTTTGCTTTATTCTCACCAGGAAAACTGAAATTGATTTCTCTTTTTCTAAGATAGATCCTAAGAGAGAAGTGGTATCTTTCCCTTCATTTTTTTCACATTTACACAGTGATATGAATGAACTGATTCATTCATTGGAAATAGTGTGAGTGTGGAGTAGGGGATTAAGTGCTAGAGTTCTACTGAATGCTATCATAATCTATTAGTACATTAACCAGACAAACTGCCAACTTGTAATTTAAATTCTGTGGAGAAAATCAGATTTGTTGAATAAATATTCATCAAACAAATAAATGAACAGATTGAGACAGTGGCATTTTTTAATTGATATAAGTGATGGGGAAATTAAGAGAAAACTTTAATTGTGATTACACCAGATGTTTGGGGTCCTAGGAGATGATGGCCAAGAAGGACTGGTGGGGTAAAAAAAAGTCAATTGATTGGCAGGAACTTTTAAATTATTGTTTTCTCTGGGGTTATGCTCAGTAGTTGGATTGCTAGGTAACATGGTCAATTATACTTGAAAAACAAATAAATAAACATAGCAAAAGAGAAAAAAAATTAACATTTGACCTAATTGAAGGAATGGTTAATAATACTTACTCATTTATTAAATTTACTAAATGAAGTTGGGCTTCAAAGTCCATTTAGGCAGTCTTCTCTCTGATCATTTCTGTGTGAATCATTGAATATTCTTCCAGTTAGTGGTGTGAGGGCATGCTTTTAATTTTAAGTATAAATTATATTATTTAATCTTTATTTGTAGAGACCTTCCCACGAACAGTCAACATTAAGTATTATAATAATTAATATTTTGGAGTTGAAAGAAGTTATAGAGCAATGATGAAATCAGGGACTCCTGCTTTTTAAAAAATTTAAATATGGGACAATTTTAGTGATTCAGGCAGATATGTAAACCAGTATCTTTAGTACAAGTGGCTAAATTGTAACTGGAAGAACAACCCTACTGGGAGTTGGAGGAGATTAAGACACACTGAGTACATCAGTTTGGATATATATCTTGACAGAATGATTTTTAATTTCATCTGCCGTGGGTATGATACACCTCTCTAAGTTACTACAAAAATTAAGTTGAATGGTTATAGATTAGAGGGGACATGGCAATAAAGTGCCTGTCTGTACTTTATAATTTTCTAGAGTATGTTCTTTGCTTTATTCTCACCAGGAAAACTGAAATTGATTTCTCTTTTTCTAAGATAGATCCTAAGAGAGAAGTGGTATCTTTCCCTTCATTTTTTTCACATTTACACAGTGATATGAATGAACTGATTCATTCATTGGAAATAGTGTGAGTGTGGAGTAGGGGATTAAGTGCTAGAGTTCTACTGAATGCTATCATAATCTATTAGTACATTAACCAGACAAACTGCCAACTTGTAATTTAAATTCTGTGGAGAAAATCAGATTTGTTGAATAAATATTCATCAAACAAATAAATGAACAGATTGAGACAGTGGCATTTTTTAATTGATATAAGTGATGGGGAAATTAAGAGAAAACTTTAATTGTGATTACACCAGATGTTTGGGGTCCTAGGAGATGATGGCCAAGAAGGACTGGTGTGTAGAAAAGAGGTGTGAGAGAGCCAGAGAAATGCCACGTGGTGTGTGTTTCTAAAAATCTTGGCATCAGGCTTAAAGTGCTATTTTGGGACACAAAAATTCACTTAAATATGACATCAAATCTTTGAAATCTAGGTATCAACATACAAGTCTAATGTATATACCACTAATGCATATAATATAACCCCTCTTCTTCTCTGGTAATGAACTAATTAGATTTATGTATCTAGGTCTTATTTACATAAAGGAATATGCTTTAGAATTTTTCTGATATATTTGTATGTGATGTTGTAGCAAGTATCTGTAATGTGCCTTCTAGATCTGGATAGATGAAATAACTATTTGGAAATAATAGATTGAATAGATTATTAGAAACTAAAAGCAGACTCTGCAGTCAGGATTTGTTGGAGTCCTGTTTGAGTTTGAATCCTGAGTTTGAATCTACTCTCTTGTATTTGACTGATTGGGGGAATTTTATGTTTCAGTTTCCTCATCTATCAAATGGAGATGAATAGTGTGCCATTTCTGGGTCGGGATGGCTTCATGGGCACTCATCCAGTGATATGGCACATGGTTGGCACTCAGAATTTGGCCCTGTGCTTGTTGTTTCATGCTCTGCGGTCATCATCTTGACATTTTAGCAGGTTTTACTTTTATTTGGTTCGAATTGCACTGGATTGGCCTGCGCAGCTATGTTCTTTGCTTTATTCTCACCAGGAAAACTGAAATTGATTTCTCTTTTTCTAAGATAGATCCTAAGAGAGAAGTGGTATCTTTCCCTTCATTTTTTTCACATTTACACAGTGATATGAATGAACTGATTCATTCATTGGAAATAGTGTGAGTGTGGAGTAGGGGATTAAGTGCTAGAGTTCTACTGAATGCTATCATAATCTATTAGTACATTAACCAGACAAACTGCCAACTTGTAATTTAAATTCTGTGGAGAAAATCAGATTTGTTGAATAAATATTCATCAAACAAATAAATGAACAGATTGAGACAGTGGCATTTTTTAATTGATATAAGTGATGGGGAAATTAAGAGAAAACTTTAATTGTGATTACACCAGATGTTTGGGGTCCTAGGAGATGATGGCCAAGAAGGACTGGTGTGTAGAAAAGAGGTGTGAGAGAGCCAGAGAAATGCCACGTGGTGTGTGTTTCTAAAAATCTTGGCATCAGGCTTAAAGTGCTATTTTGGGACACAAAAATTCACTTAAATATGACATCAAATCTTTGAAATCTAGGTATCAACATACAAGTCTAATGTATATACCACTAATGCATATAATATAACCCCTCTTCTTCTCTGGTAATGAACTAATTAGATTTATGTATCTAGGTCTTATTTACATAAAGGAATATGCTTTAGAATTTTTCTGATATATTTGTATGTGATGTTGTAGCAAGTATCTGTAATGTGCCTTCTAGATCTGGATAGATGAAATAACTATTTGGAAATAATAGATTGAATAGATTATTAGAAACTAAAAGCAGACTCTGCAGTCAGGATTTGTTGGAGTCCTGTTTGAGTTTGAATCCTGAGTTTGAATCTACTCTCTTGTATTTGACTGATTGGGGGAATTTTATGTTTCAGTTTCCTCATCTATCAAATGGAGATGAATAGTGTGCCATTTCTGGGTCGGGATGGCTTCATGGGCACTCATCCAGTGATATGGCACATGGTTGGCACTCAGAATTTGGCCCTGTGCTTGTTGTTTCATGCTCTGCGGTCATCATCTTGACATTTTTAGCAGGTTTTACTTTGGATTTATGTTTCTAAGGAAGTCAGCTGGGGACAGAACCACTTGCACTGGAGCTTGCAGCCTTGACGCATGTTGGAGCCCGCTACTGCCTCCCTGCTTCTCTGGAGAGGCTTTGGGCTGCCCCTTATCATGGCCTCTCTGCCTCCCCTTGCCTCCGGTGGGGACTGGGCATGAAGCCATGGGATGTCAGGTCAGACAGTCATGCACCTGCTGAGGGTCAGGGACAGGAGATGGCCCAAGCACCTGTGATGATCTGCCTTCACCTTGAAAGCATCTCATGATAGGCTGAGAGAGAAAGACCATGGAAGGAAGGAAAAAGCTTTTATCTTGCAATTTTAAAAAAGGACCCTACATTTTTATTTTGCATTGAATCTTGGAAATTATGTAGCTGACCTGGGATAGGGTGTTTTGAGGACTGATGAACTAGTAGATGTTAAAGCAACTGCAACAATGCTGGTTGTACAGTAGACACTATGGAAAGCTTTGCTATTTATTGTTATCTGTCATCTTCACATATTTCTAAGGTCTAATTATATGTATTATGCTTATATAACAATACTTTTACAAAATAGGTAATTAATATTGCTTCCTTGTACATGTTGTCACAAATAATACTTATTACATCTAGATGGAAATTGATCATTTAAAAATAACAGATAATCTCCAATTGGTTTTTAATATATGAAGTCTAAAATGTAATATAGATTTCATTTTTGCATTTTTAGTACAATAACTGTAAAAATGTCTATAGGATAAAAGTTATACGATGATTCAAAGAATACATGCTTTCGTACTGCAGTTACATGTGAATCCAGCATGTTGCGGATTTTCCTTCATTATGCTGCCTAGTAGCAAAGGAAGAACAAGCTCAGCATGAATATTTATACTTTGCTGTTTTTCTTGTTCTATAGCCTTTGGTGGTATATACAGTCTATTTTCTATATTCCTTTTTTAGCTATTTAGAAATTTGTTACTTTTTCCCTTTCTTTCTTGTCCAAAAAAATGCCCGCGGGATACTATAGAAATGAATACTTTTGTTTAGGTTTTATTTAGTAGAGTGAGATTAAAAGAGATTTTATATATCATAGAGGAGTACTTGGTGTATATATTACAAATGTTGAGAGAGCTTAAGGAGGAGGGCTGGCTGCTCTTGACCCACCAATACCATTGTCTTTCTTTACTCTTTAAGTAATACTCTGAACTTGGCTAGCTATACAAAGAGCAGGTGGTGGAATCGTAATCTGCTTCTCACATACATAGTTTTGTATGCTAAAAAATAATATAGCGGGGATCTACTGTTTACTGGTTGTTGGTTAGAGAAACTGTACCGTTTGGGCCAGTCATATTTCACTGTGAATACCTTCATTAAATACACATAAGCAAAAAAACCTGCCATGATAAAACTCCGTATGTGGTTTTGTCTATTATTTGCATGCATTAAATTTCATCATTGCTTTTGATCAGAACTTGATACAAGAACAGAAATCATAGAAAGGTGTATTTGATGCTTGGTCGAGTTTCACCAAATGCCTGGACAGATTAAACAGTGTCTTTACCCTAAACTGGTAATAAACATCTTCCCTCCCCACCCCCTGGCTTAATCAAAACTGGAATGGAAGGAAAGAAGGGTTTTGGACAAACAGCACTCAATTGTTACACATGATGGTGCGATAAAACAATAAGGGTTTCTGAACAGAGCTATCTCAGAGTTGATCAGGAGCAAAGCTAGGCCATCCATCCTAATATAGGAAAAGTGTGGGTGAGTGAAGAGAGCTTAGATTAGCCCTTGAGCTCTACTGGCTCAGTCAGGATGGCTTTCCCAGTCTTTCAGAGGGGCGCCCTTCTCTGTCTAATTCCCCAGAGTCCTTTGCTCTCTATGTAAGAACCACATGCTTTAGCAAGAAGCAAAGTCCAAAGTCAGCTGTAAGTATCAGCATCATTCCTCCACTGCGTCGCCTCACCCCAATATTAAGTGTACGCTTGATGGCAGAGTAAGACTGATGTGAGAACCACTGTCTGCTAAATGTGAGAGATACATCATTGAGAAGTGCCTCAGAGGAGAGCAAAAGAGACATAAGAGGTTAAGCCTGTGAGCTAGGCTGCTAATGTATAAAGAATAAGTTAATAATTACTGTAATTTGCCTTGTACTTTCAAGTGTCTATAAAGCAGGATTGTATTATAGATGGACCTAATATGGAGCCATTATGTAATCTTCAGAGGATATGAGGATTCCAAACTTCCATGCAGCATTTTTTTGCTTGTTTAGATGGACACAGTTTAAAAAAAATAACATTACCATGGATTTATTAATGTGAGTAGACTATTTTTTCACCAGTGCCACAGTGATGAGTCTTAGTTTTCATTGCTATTACTAGCAAGGGAAACAAAAATTACATATAAATCAGAAAAAGTTGGTGAGAATTAATTAAATTTTGAGTGGGTGCTTATAGTCCATCAGTACTTCTCTGTTGTATTTACAACTCTGCCAAAATCTGTATATAGTCATGACAGACAAATGAAGATACAGTTTTTGTTTACCTTACCTGCTTTGAGGCTAAGGTGGAAAAATAAAATTAGATAAAAATAGCAGTGCACTGAAAGTATGGAGACTTGGAGGCTTCGTAATGTTAGCTAAAGACATGGATTCTATGTCTGGAGTCTGGGACTAGATCCCACTGCACATTGGTGATTGTCTTTGGATGCATGGCCTATGCTCTTCAAAGCTGGGCTTGCTTATCTGGAAATTGGGGGGACTAATATTACTCCTCAAAACTAATCTTGTCTTAAAACCACAGTTTCAGTGATGAGCAGTGGGGACTATGGGTACCCATCTTTTCAGCAAGGTATGGTCTTTCCGGAATCGGACTTTTCTTGCAGGAGAATCTGGTTTGAGTTTCTGAAAAGAGATACAGCATTGTCTATTTTGATCTAGGAGATAGTATTGACTTAGCTGTGTGCATGTACAGTTGCTTAGCCATGTCTGACTCTTTGGGATCTCTTGGGACTGTAGCCTATCCAGCTCCTCTGTCCGTGAGAACTTTTAGGCAAGAATACTGGAGTGGGTTGCCATTTCTTTCTCCAGAGGACCTTCTCGACCCAGGGACCCAAACCGAGTCTCCTGCATTGGCAGGAAGTTTCTTTACCAGTAGCGCCACCTGGCTTAGGACTATCCTATAACTCTTGTTATTTGCATATGTGGTTGCTTATTATAGAAGGGGGTTGAGGCCTTGTATTGCTTTTTGCTTAGGGGAATGGTAAATGTCTCTTCCAGCTGACCAAAATTGATGTACACTGCATCTTTGAACATATTGCGAAAGGAAGGTGATATTAGAATTTATTGCAGTGGTAATTTTTATTGTGCACATTTAGTTCATCTGGGACTTTAACATTGCCTTTAATCTTTATGATATTTTTGTTTTTTATTATTCAGGAAGAACATTAGAGAATCCCTGTGGTTAGCAATTATGGGATGTTTAATAAATGGTCTTTGATTCTAGAAGATAAAATGTCAGTGTACTATATTCCAAAGGAATAGTCATTTTTGTATCCAGCTTAATTTTTGTCCTATGTACCTTATATAGACATTTCATTTTATTAATACTTTTAGCAGTTAGGGACAGCTGTGTCCACTTTCACATAGTAGAAAGATATCGAGTTGAGTTTTGTGATTAGCAAAAAATAAGTAAAAACATCTTAGGTTCTTCATTTGCAAGTGCTATGGTACTATAATGAAAGAAGTTTATTTATCTTTGGGAGACACGAAGAGATTGAAAAAATATGTATGTGTATTATATTCTAATATTATGTATATCATTTTTCTGCTCGAAGAAACTATGTATGATTTTTTCAGCTCTCCCCTGTTATTTTCCTCTCACTATGCCATATTTTTCTACATGTAGATGTCATTTTATGAGACTTTGAAAAATAAAAAAGTTATTGCTAGTTCTTCATTAAGTTGATGTTAATGCATAAAAAGATAAGTAATATGAGAATTTTATCTTGATTAAGTGGAAATGTAGTTTCTCTTATAAAACTGAAAGCATTCTTCTCTTAATAGACTGTAGTTAAATATTGTTTGAAAGAAAGAATCGTTTTTTAAAAACCATTGTATTAAACTAATTGTTCAGGATAAAGGCCACTTGGTAATCATAATTGAGATATTTTGCATGACTTAAACATTTTTTACTTCCACTTATTGTAAAGGTCTGCCATCCATTGTATTTACAAAGGGCATTACACTCACTCATCAACCCTATTAAATTTTTTACGGTTGGAAAAATATTAACCTTACTCAGGGAAAAAGGGAAAAGTCTAATGAATAGAAAGGAAAAACTTTGTTAAAGTCACTACAGATGAACAATTATGCTAAGTTGATACGTAGATGAAAAACGTACAGTTTTGAATTTATGAGATTCACATAATTGGGATGAGTTTAAACCTATATAGAAAAATATGTATGTTGAATTTTAAGCAACTAGCAAGTTAGACAATGTATCTTGGTGACTTGCAGACTTATAAGAAAGTCAGCAGTTTGGATTCTATGTGACTCTTTCTTTAATAAGCCTAGGACTTCACATATGTTCACCATTTTTTCTGTACCGTGATAATACTCTGTTCAGTTTGCGTTGTCACTGCAACATAAGAAATGTTCATTATCATGTCCGTTATTACAGATGCAGAAACTAAGGCCATAAATGATAGGATGATAACTATAACTTAGAACAGCAAAGGGTAAGCTTGAATTAGATCGAGGTCCGTATGACTCTAAATTGTAGGCCTTCTCACTACAACATATTGTGTGACCTTGACCAAGAGCTTTATTTATTTAGGGAACAGTTTCTTAACCTGTAAAGAGAAGATTTAGATTAATTTCAATCAGAAATTTCATTGCCTCTGAAATTCTGATAACTTAATTTTGTTCCTTGTCTTAACATTTAGACCAGAAAATATTATGAAAGTTAAATATTAAATAATATATTTAATAAAATATTACCTTGATATCTTATGCATCACTTCAGAATCACAATCTGTATTCATCCAAAGTCAAGTTTTAAAAGGCTATTCAGTTTACCTTAGCACTGAGAAAATTAGAGAAACAGTAGATTGCTATATAGTTTATGAAAAATTAACTAGAAAATTAGTTGGGTTATATTTTGTGTTATAAATGTATTGAGGAGATACTCCAAAATGTGATGTAATATAAACATACTAAACTTGTTTTTTTGTGTGTGGTAATTTAGCTTTGTCATATTTAAATTATGCTTGCTAATATATATGTAAGCAGGGAAAGTTGATGATCTGTCATCTTTGTCCTATATTAAAAATAAAGCTTAATCAGTGTAAATCTTTTGAAAGCTTATTTGTATAAAATCAAGTAATGGCTAATGCCTACCACAAGTTCTTTGTCATGTTCTTAAAACTATATTAATTCTGATAACTTGAAGTGGATTTATCAAGGTATTGCAAAATTAACATATTGTCCTCACAAAATAGTAGCTCAACTTCTATGCTTTTTTCTTCTTCTTTGTTTAACTTTGGTGTTCATTGAGGAATAAATGCAGTGAAAAATGAAAAAGAAAGGAACACTCTCCTCTTGAAGTGAATGAAAATTTTTTAGTAATCTTATTCCAAAAGAATTTCTCATACTATTAAATTAATGATTTAATATAAGGGTAAATGATAACATACACATTATTTAATATGATAGCATAGAATTTTAAAACTAAATTTATTTGTCTTGTTTTTACTAACAGAGTATTTAAAGTTATATCAAAAGTAGATGCATGTCTATAAAAAAGGAATTGAAATCATCTAACTTTGTAGTAATGTCTGCATTCTTTTAAAGTATATTAACACCCCCTTCCACAAAGCAGGATTCATTTTTTCCTGTTAAGAGTTGCTTGATACTTAAGAATTACTGACAGATACCTTCAGAATATATCATTCACATTTGAATTACAGAATAGCTACTAATGAGGGACAGAAGAAAATAAGTAGAATCTCACTAATTAGAAGTTTGACAGTTTTTTCAAACTTCTAATTAGTGACATTGGAGAGCCAGATCATCATTAGTGCCTTTGGAAAAAAGGACCAAGATACTTTGACATGTAAAAAGATAATCCAGCATATATCTTTGTTAAATCAAAAACATTGATTGAGTTGATCTTATATGTCAGTCTTATATGTCAGTTAGTATAAATGATGACAACAGAGCCGCTTCCCCAGAACAGTTTGATGTATAGTGGAGTTTGATAGGATGTTTGCTATTTACTAAAAGTGATAATAAATACATACTTTGAAACAGTTGAGAGGTGAGAATCCATCTTACATGGAGTGGTATAGCAGACTCTCAAGAACAGTGTCTCCTTTTAACCCAATGATAGTTATCTCTTCATTACTAATTATGTTTTGCATGCTGTAAATGCATTATCTCTAATTATAGCCAGAATAGTTCAGGGAAGAAATTCTAATGTAGACACTGAATGCACAGTTTCTATCTGGCTGTAAAACTTTTCACATTGTATTGCCTTCCTGTGACTTCTCCTGCAGTCTGAATTTATAAGATAACAGGATGGTAGAGACAGAAGGGAGCATTATTGGTCATCTAGTCAGAATCTTCAGTTTTACACCTTTGAAAGGGCCAAAAGGAGTTAATGAGCCTTCCATGACAGAGTGGCTAGCCAGAAACATAAGTCTTCTATTCCTGTATTTCCTCATTACTCAATTCTTCTTGATATGTACGTGAATATGTGTGTGTGTATGTATGTATGTCTAGTGTACATACATGTATTTTTATATATATTTAAATATATGTATCTATTAAAAGGAATTGAAATCATCTAACTTTGTAGTAATTCTGCATTCTTTTAAAGTATATTAACACCCCTTCCACAAAGCAGGATTCATTTTTTCCTGTTAAGAGTTGCTTGATACTTAAGAATTACTGACAGATACCTTCAGAATATATCATTCACATTTGAATTACAGAATAGCTACTAATGAGGGACAGAAGAAAATAAGTAGAATCTCACTAATTAGAAGTTTGACAGTTTTTTCAAACTTCTAATTAGTGACATTGGAGAGCCAGATCATCATTAGTGCCTTTGGAAAAAAGGACCAAGATACTTTGACATGTAAAAAGATAATCCAGCATATATCTTTGTTAAATCAAAAACATTGATTGAGTTGATCTTATATGTCAGTCTTATATGTCAGTTAGTATAAATGATGACAACAGAGCCGTTTCCCCCAGAACAGTTTGATGTATAGTGGAGTTTGATAGGATGTTTGCTATTTACTAAAAGTGATAATAAATACATACTTTGAAACAGTTGAGAGGTGAGAATCCATCTTACATGGAGTGGTATAGCAGACTCTCAAGAACAGTGTCTCCTTTTAACCCAATGATAGTTATCTCTTCATTACTAATTATGTTTTGCATGCTGTAAATGCATTATCTCTAATTATAGCCAGAATAGTTCAGGGAAGAAATTCTAATGTAGACACTGAATGCACAGTTTCTATCTGGCTGTAAAACTTTTCACATTGTATTGCCTTCCTGTGACTTCTCCTGCAGTCTGAATTTATAAGATAACAGGATGGTAGAGACAGAAGGGAGCATTATTGGTCATCTAGTCAGAATCTTCAGTTTTACACCTTTGAAAGGGCCAAAAGGAGTTAATGAGCCTTCCATGACAGAGTGGCTAGCCAGAAACATAAGTCTTCTATTCCTGTATTTCCTCATTACTCAATTCTTCTTGATATGTACGTGAATATGTGTGTGTGTATGTATGTATGTCTAGTGTACATACATGTATTTTTATATATATTTAAATATATGTATCTATTAAAAAAAATTTTTTTACTGTCAATTTATTGTAAACTTCCATAAATCAAGGAAGGGTTTCTTATCTTTTTTTTGGGCAGTGCTCAGTCTGGTGGTATATATATATATAGCAGCACTCAATATATGTTGATTGATTTGTGGCTGTTTTTTTTTCTATTGCTTCAGTATTGCTGTTCTGCTCTTTAAGCCCTACAATGATCATAATCAATTTCTTCGATTAATTTTTTGTTATTGAATACCAACTCTGATGTCTTTCCTGACTGAATCCTAACCCAGAAGAAATCACAAACTATATATGAAGAAAACTATATACGAAGAAAGCATGTTAAGCAAACTTGCTAAAATTGTCTGAATTCTTTCCTCATGTTTCCATCATTGGAAATGATGTTCATTTTGTGCTTAATACAAAAGAACAGACCATGTGAGTTGGAAAGGGCTTGTAAGGTACGTTCTCCAGTGATGACAAGGAGGCAGGCACATATTAAGACCATGTATGAGGAGGTCATTACCACAACTTCTTACAGCAAAGCTTTAAAAGATGTTTAGTATCCAATTTTCCACAAACTGGCCTTACAGTAGGGAGTAGTCTATTCTAGTTTGTAAGTTTGCAGGTGATTTGAATTTGAATGCAAATTAATATTTGAATTGATAGCTGATAGCACTTCCTGCATTGTTCCATGAATTGGATGGGTGCCCTGATATAATAGATATGGAATATGCTAGTCTAGAGAGAAGTATTGTTACTGTACATGGTGACATTCCAAGAGGGGACTAGAACAAGCAGAATATCTCAAACCTAGTTCATCACCGGTGCTTTTTAATTAATTTATTTTTTTTAAATATGCTTGTCACAGATAAACTTTGGGTAATATTGTAATAGAATATAGATGGAACCAGTATGGATTTTAGAGAATATACTAAAGAGTGTTTTTGGAAGATAAGTCTTCCAGAGGTAAACTGGGTAAATTTATCCTGGTCTAAGGTGGAGAAGCAATGGAAACAGCGACAGACTTTATTTTCTTGGGCTCCAAAGTCACTGTGGATGTTGACTGCAGCCATGAGATTAAAAGATGCTTGCTGCTTGGAAGAAAAGCTATGACAAACCCAGACAGCATATTAAAAAGCAGAAACATTACTTTACAACAATGGCTATGGTTCTTCCAATAATCATGTATAGATGGGAGAGTTAAACCATAAAGAAGGCTGATTGCTGAAGAATTGATGCTTTTAAACTGTGGTGTTAGAGAAGACTCTTGAAAATCCCTTTGGACTGTTAAGAGATCAAACCAGTCAATCCTAAAGGAAATCAACTCTGAATATTCATTGGAAGGACTGATAACAGCTGAAGCTGAAGCGCTAATACTTTGGTCATGTGATGCAAAGAGATAACTCATTGGAAAAGACCCTGATGCTGGGAAAGAGTGAAGCCAGGAGTAGAAGGGGAAGACAGAGAATGAGTGGTTGGATGGCGTCACTGGCTCCACAGGCATAACTTTGCACAAGCACTGGGGGATGGCGAAAGAAAGGGAAGCCTGGTGTGCTTGTAGTGCACGGGTTCACAAAGAGTCAGACATGAGTGAGCAATCGAATAATAAAGGTGTCAACAGTGTCTTTGGAGGATAAAGGTAAATTCAAGACCTTTTTCAAACAAATAAAAACCCTGCAGCATTTGGTAGCAAATTAAAGGGATGATAAAGGTGTGTGGTATATAGCTATCAAATGCAATTCTTATCACTATTAGTAATAAAATGTGAAAAACGAGAAACTAGTCCTCAGTGTTCTCTCTCAGTGGATGTCAGATAGGACGACACCACTGCTAAGACGCTGGAACTATATGGGGGAATTTGGTGAGCTTAACACCAGGGAAGCCAGTGTGACTGGGTGCTGACCCTGGGGCAAGTGGGGAGCATGGGGTGGTAAATGCCCTGGTCAGTATGTGAGCCTTCTTTTTTGTGTAATCAGAATTGCATCTCTTATAAAAAGATAAGCTTTTAAAAAGGCTTGATGGGAATCCATTTCTTTGTAAATGCAGTCAAACGAGCACTCACCAATCTCATTATCACTAGATTTCTTTAAAATATATCCCCGCCGATGAGTTGTGAGTGTCCAGTTTCATGGGTTAGTTGCTCAGTCGTGTCTGACTCTTTGCAGCCCCATGGACTATAACCCATCAGGCTCCTTTGTCCATGGGATTTTCTAGGCAAGAATATTGGAGTGGGTTGTCGTTCCCTTCTCCAGGGGTCTTCCTGACACCAAGGATCCGACCCAGTTTCCTCCCTTGCAGCCAGATTGTTTATCATCTGAGCTACCAAGGAAGCCATAGGTATAGCCAATTTTTCTCCATTTTCTCTTTTATCAGCATCTTGTGTAAAATTATGACCTAGCTTAGATATGGTTTTAAATTGTTTCCTTTAAAGCTATTTCTCACAGAACCTCACATTAGGTATCTCTAAACATTTTGTCCGGAGGTATGGGGTACAGAATAGAGAGTTGATGTGGTGCCAGTTTGGCTCGAAAGTCCATAGTAACTGATCCCATACTTAACTGGATCATGTGTGATACATCTTCAAGGAGCAGCTACCAAAATATTTTGAACTCTTAAAATATAGAAAGTATGTATCACCTCAAATAACAGGGTCTTTTCTCTTGCTTTCCTGTGTGACCTCAGTGTGTCCTGGGTAGGTGTGCTGTCTAGTTTCCTGAGTGCCTGTGGACAGTGTCCTCTTTACTTGTGCTTATTAACACTGTGAGGAGGAAGTGACGTCTTACTTCCTGTTACTTACTATGTGGACTTGAGGAAAGTCACCAGGGTCTGTGCTCTCAGTTACATATCCGTGTTCTGGCTCTTTGGTATGCTTTTCCTGGGTTGTTCAACCTACAGATGGAAGGTTAATTATGTAACCTCCCTGTGTCACTCTTCTCATTAACGTTTCAAAAATGATTAAGCAAGAAAAACAGACGTATATAGACTCTTAGTTTTGTGTGGTGGAGGGTAGACTTTGTTTGGTGGAAAAGAAAGGCGTATTGTTGGAAGTTGGCCCTAATGTGACTTTTCTCCAAAAGGTATTTTAAGAAACAATCTTGTGTACAGGAAGTGTGTTTTAAAATAACACATTGGATCTAAAAATCAGATAGTTTAAAGGCAGAATGACTAATGTATTCCTCTGATGTTTCAAATGTTACCGATATTTGTAATCTTGCCTTCAGCGTAGGGAAGCCAGCATATTACTCAGTTAAGAGACTATAATCTAACCATCATGAGATAGAACATGGGGGATGGGTTTCTAGGCAAGAATATTGGAGTGGGTTGTCGTTCCCTTCTCCAGGGGTCTTCCTGACACCAAGGATCCGACCCAGTTTCCTCCCTTGCAGCCAGATTGTTTATCATCTGAGCTACCAAGGAAGCCATAGGTATAGCCAATTTTTCTCCATTTTCTCTTTTATCAGCATCTTGTGTAAAATTATGACCTAGCTTAGATATGGTTTTAAATTGTTTCCTTTAAAGCTATTTCTCACAGAACCTCACATTAGGTATCTCTAAACATTTTGTCCGGAGGTATGGGGTACAGAATAGAGAGTTGATGTGGTGCCAGTTTGGCTCGAAAGTCCATAGTAACTGATCCCATACTTAACTGGATCATGTGTGATACATCTTCAAGGAGCAGCTACCAAAATATTTTGAACTCTTAAAATATAGAAAGTATGTATCACCTCAAATAACAGGGTCTTTTCTCTTGCTTTCCTGTGTGACCTCAGTGTGTCCTGGGTAGGTGTGCTGTCTAGTTTCCTGAGTGCCTGTGGACAGTGTCCTCTTTACTTGTGCTTATTAACACTGTGAGGAGGAAGTGACGTCTTACTTCCTGTTACTTACTATGTGGACTTGAGGAAAGTCACCAGGGTCTGTGCTCTCAGTTACATATCCGTGTTCTGGCTCTTTGGTATGCTTTTCCTGGGTTGTTCAACCTACAGATGGAAGGTTAATTATGTAACCTCCCTGTGTCACTCTTCTCATTAACGTTTCAAAAATGATTAAGCAAGAAAAACAGACGTATATAGACTCTTAGTTTTGTGTGGTGGAGGGTAGACTTTGTTTGGTGGAAAAGAAAGGCGTATTGTTGGAAGTTGGCCCTAATGTGACTTTTCTCCAAAAGGTATTTTAAGAAACAATCTTGTGTACAGGAAGTGTGTTTTAAAATAACACATTGGATCTAAAAATCAGATAGTTTAAAGGCAGAATGACTAATGTATTCCTCTGATGTTTCAAATGTTACCGATATTTGTAATCTTGCCTTCAGCGTAGGGAAGCCAGCATATTACTCAGTTAAGAGACTATAATCTAACCATCATGAGATAGAACATTTTTGATGCTATACGAAAACATACCAAAGCCTTATCTTGTAAATCAAAACTGTTGTTCTCCTTTGAATTCGCTCTTTTTTTTCTTTCAAGAGTTTAAGAGTTCTGAGCTAGAAAGTGAATCAGTTGTTTCTTCATCAAAGATTCAGTGAATGAGAAAAGTGAGGGTCAGAAAGTTGAAATAACCACCCAAGACCACACAGGCATGAAGGGAGGAACTGGGATTTGATTCAAGATGTCCAGTTCCTGGCCAAGAATGATTAACCATACACATTTCCACAGCTCTCTTCTGTTACACACTATGCTGTTTCTCAGCCTAGAGCTTCTATTAATGTTTCAGAATGGATGATGTTTTCTGTATGTTTTGGTCTTTGAATAAGAGCATGTGCTGTGTCTGTGAGGATGTATGCACAGGTGTGTGGGTAAGGGAGTCAGGCTGGCCGTGCCTGAAGCAGACGGGCCATGGTGGAAGTTGGGCAGTTTTAAGAAGATAAGCAGAGGAATAATCAGAAGGATCTCTTAGTTTGTAGGTTGTGAAGGCTGGTATATAAGAGAAAATGGTTGTTTTAAGCGTTTTCCAAATTTTCGAAACAGTCTTAATTTATAATCACCATCAACTTTTCTGCTCACTTCAACCCCGTAATATTCTATTGCATGAACTGCTTTTTCCTTATATTTTTCTTACTGAACCGTCTCAACCACATGGAGTAATTAAACTTCACTTCAGTTCTCTGACACTTGTGTCTGCCAAATTTGACCATTTATATTTTTCTTTAGAAGTTCAGCTTTTAAAATTTAACTAGGAGCATATGAGTTTTCAATTGAAGATAGTTTTTTTTTTTTTTTTTAAAGAGAGTTTTCAGGCTGTCTCCCGTAACTATGTTTTGTGACTTAATTAGATTAAAAAATAAATTCTGATTATGTCCTTAAGTGCTAGCTTGTCCCCATTCAATGGCTAATATAACGCTAATTACAGTCAGTAGTAAATAAGTTGTTAGTGAACAAAAGTCTATCTGTAGACATTCATGTAATTTTGGCATTTCTACTGTAATTCTTTAAGAATTCCACACATTGAAGAGTTTTCACATCAAAAAAACTATTTAAGATATGCTATTATAGCTATGTCTAGGACTTGGGGAAGGAAGTGTTTTGAGTAAGAGAGAAGGGTACAACAAGGAGACCTATAAAATTGACACAATGCCTTATTGAGTCGGCTCCAGAATGGGAAGGAATTTTGACTGTACAACACAGTTAATGATGATCCTGAATTGAATTTATCTGAAAATAGTATCTTGGTCATATACCATAGTGTTTGTATAGATCTGCTTATCAGTTTTGCCCTTGAGTTTCTGTGTTAATAAATTCATTTTGGTTTAAAAGCATGGTTAGTAGAGCCAGAGGTTTTTAGATTTGATTTCTTCCACTTACACACACTCTGAGTTTTGATGAATTATTTAGCCCTGTATCTTGAATTAGGTCACTTTCTTTATCTGTAAAGGTTTAGTATAGATGAAGTAGATTCTAATAGTAGGTTCTGCCTCATGGAGCTGTTGTCAAGTTAATATTTCTAAAGTCTTTAGAGCAGGCTTTGGCAAAGAGTAAGCACTGTAGTTATATTGGCAATAAAATGTAGAGATCTAGAATAATTCTAGAATCAAATGTTAAATGTACTGTTACCCATTGGAATCATTTGGTGGTTTGGTCTTGGGTTTTAGAAATTATTTTAAAATGTTCATTCTTTCATTCACCAGTTATTTGTTGAGCATTGGCTTTGTGCTGTAGATAACTGCTTTTTCCTTATATTTTTCTTACTGAACCGTCTCAACCACATGGAGTAATTAAACTTCACTTCAGTTCTCTGACACTTGTGTCTGCCAAATTTGACCATTTATATTTTTCTTTAGAAGTTCAGCTTTTAAAATTTAACTAGGAGCATATGAGTTTTCAATTGAAGATAGTTTTTTTTTTTTTTAAAAGAGAGTTTTCAGGCTGTCTCCCGTAACTATGTTTTGTGACTTAATTAGATTAAAAAATAAATTCTGATTATGTCCTTAAGTGCTAGCTTGTCCCCATTCAATGGCTAATATAACGCTAATTACAGTCAGTAGTAAATAAGTTGTTAGTGAACAAAAGTCTATCTGTAGACATTCATGTAATTTTGGCATTTCTACTGTAATTCTTTAAGAATTCCACACATTGAAGAGTTTTCACATCAAAAAAACTATTTAAGATATGCTATTATAGCTATGTCTAGGACTTGGGGAAGGAAGTGTTTTGAGTAAGAGAGAAGGGTACAACAAGGAGACCTATAAAATTGACACAATGCCTTATTGAGTCGGCTCCAGAATGGGAAGGAATTTTGACTGTACAACACAGTTAATGATGATCCTGAATTGAATTTATCTGAAAATAGTATCTTGGTCATATACCATAGTGTTTGTATAGATCTGCTTATCAGTTTTGCCCTTGAGTTTCTGTGTTAATAAATTCATTTTGGTTTAAAAGCATGGTTAGTAGAGCCAGAGGTTTTTAGATTTGATTTCTTCCACTTACACACACTCTGAGTTTTGATGAATTATTTAGCCCTGTATCTTGAATTAGGTCACTTTCTTTATCTGTAAAGGTTTAGTATAGATGAAGTAGATTCTAATAGTAGGTTCTGCCTCATGGAGCTGTTGTCAAGTTAATATTTCTAAAGTCTTTAGAGCAGGCTTTGGCAAAGAGTAAGCACTGTAGTTATATTGGCAATAAAATGTAGAGATCTAGAATAATTCTAGAATCAAATGTTAAATGTACTGTTACCCATTGGAATCATTTGGTGGTTTGGTCTTGGGTTTTAGAAATTATTTTAAAATGTTCATTCTTTCATTCACCAGTTATTTGTTGAGCATTGGCTTTGTGCTGTAGATAGTAAGACTGATACTGCCTCTGAGACCAGTGCTGCCTTTTATCTGTTTCATACTTTTACCTTTACAAAGCCTTTCCACATGATAGCTGATATGACTTTTCTGTGAATACTATGAGGTAGAAACCTAAATGTCCGTTGGCACAAGAAAAGATACAGAAGATATAGTACATATATATATATATATATATATATACACACATATATACACAATGGAATATTACTCAGCCATTAAACAGAATGAAATAATGACATTTGTAGCAACATGGATGTATCTAAAGATTTTTATACTGAGGGAAGTAGTTCAGACAGAGAAAAACAAATATGATATTCCTTATATGTGGGATATAAAAAGAAATGATACAAATGAACTTATTTACAAAACAGAAACAGATTCATAGACTTAGAGAATGAACTGTGGTTACCAGAGGGGAAAAGTGGGGAGAATGGGTAGTTAGGGAGTGTCGGATGAACATATACAGTTGGCTATATTTAAAATGAATAACCAGCAAGGACCTACTGTATAGCAGGAGGGACTCTGCTCAATATTGTATAACAACCTAAATGGGAAAAGAAATGGAAAAGGAATAGATACGTGTATAACTGAAGCACCTTGCTGCACACCTGAAACTGTTACAACATTGTCAATCAACTATACTCTAATATAAAATAAAACGTTAAAAAAAAAAAAAACAAACTATGAGATAGCTAAGAAAAGTTATATTGACAGTTTCTGGATGAAGTAACTTTTCATTGGGGTGCAGAGACTTCCTTTGTTATAGGAAGTACAACCTAGGTCATTTTTCTTCCCTCTAAGGCATATCTCATTGTTACAAAAGTCTTGATTACTTACATTTCCGTAGAACTTCCTGTTTGTTGCCCCTGCATCCATAAGCATCAAATAAGCATCCATGTTGGTTTGGTTTCTTCTAATGCTGGAGCACAGTAATTCTATCCTTAGGCTTTTTTTCACTTTTCACTTTTAGAAAATTATTCTGGATATTATCAATACTGCATTTTTTACATAAATTGAACATATTTTATTTATTCACAAAACATTTTAATATTTCTGATGTTCCTCTTTTTCCTGTTGTGTCTTTGGCTTAACCTAATTCTGGTTTCATTTTTAATTTTTTTAACTTTTTGAATATATGACTTCCCACCTTTCTACATTCAAATTCAAAGACCAGCCTGCTTATTTTTGCTTCAATATAGACAGAAATCTGAATAGCATAGGGAAAGTAAAGCTGCCCATCAGATATATAATGGGCCTCTCTAATAGACCTGATTGAATTGATTACACTAGCACTTTACCCGGTGGAATAGAAAGCATAAGACATTCATCATTTAGTCATAAATTTATTCATTGCAAAGAGCCACATCCCATTAATTTTATGTAATTTGGTAATCCCTAGTAGCTGCTGCTGAAGTATGTGTTCCCCCTTGACTTTGTGTAGTGACATTCATTGGAGGGAAGAGGACTGTATTGTGTAGGTAAACTTTAAATGGCCAAAAGGTTTTCAGAGCATTCACAGTTTTAACTGTCGCTTTGATCTTGCTTCTATTCTCAGTATTAAAAATGCTTTCCCCCACTGTATTTCTAAACCCAAGTACACGTAGAACCATAGAGAAACACGATGTACAAAGTTGTTGTTCTTGTGTTCCAGGAGCTACCTAAAAAGCAGCTAGTAGAGCTGCCTGTTACCCTGAAGCTCTTCAGTCAAACTGTCCTCGGTTACAGTCACTTAAGATCTGGCTGCTGTGTGCACACCACCCAGTACCCACCACCTCTACCACCGCTAGAGGCTATAGCCTGTTGCCCCTACCACCACCACAGGGGAGCTACAAGTTAACTGTTGTGCTTGAAGAGTGAAGTGTTGGTCTGGCTTGTCCTGCAGAGAGATTCTCCATTGTAATTGACTCCCTAAGGGAGTGATGATTTTGACAAGTTAGTTTTAACCTGTGTTGAAATACCCACTTTTTTTTCTTTTTTTTTTTTAAAGATTTATTTATTTATTTACTTTTGGGCGGGGGTCAGGTTGGGGAGTGAGGGGAGTGGGCGGGCCACTTCTATTGGTCTTTCATTTCTCCATTTTCATTCGTCTTCCTTCTTTGGCTCCTGTGGGCCCCCCATCGCGGTGGCGTCTGTCGTCGCAGAGCACCGGCTCTGGGTGCATGCGCTCCAGAGCTCCGGCTCGGTGATTGGACACATCAGTCCAGCTGCTCCGCGGCACGTGGGATCTTCCCAGGCCAGGGCTCGAACCGGCGCCCCTTGCACTGCAAGGCGGTGTCCACCGACTGGGCCACCGGGGAAGCCCTGAAATACCCACTTTTTATACTGTGTGCTTGTTCTGTGTCCAAGGCCCATAGCAGCCTTAGCGTGTCTTTGTATTTTACCTTAATAGTATGTTCATGTGTGGTATATATACTGTATGTATTGTGAGAGGAGAAGGGGACAGCAGAGGATGAGATGGTTAGATAGTATCACTGACACCGACTCGCTGGACCCAAGTTGGAGCAGCCTCTGGGAGATGGTGTGGGCTGGAATGCTGCAGTCCACGGGGTCGTAGAGTCAGACAGGAGTTAGCAACTGAACAACAGCAATTTATCTTAGTAGATGAGGGGAAAATAACTGGGAAAGCAGCGATGAATCATTAGATGATCATCATTTTCCTCTTTACTCATCAGTTTGTATTTTACTATAACCCTTATGTTTACCATCTCTGTTCTTGCTTCGTTTCCAAGCTGAGATAATTAAATATCCTAATTCACTCTAGATCATCTCCTTTATCCGAATAAAATCATTTTCTTCTGAAATTGCTTTTCTTCTGTTTGTAAAGGCAGAATTTAAATTCATTTTCTTCCTTCATGGTGTGTTTGTTTGCTTTACATTAGGCTATTGAGATTTTTGACATTACTGAGAAAGAGAAAGGTAATCAGCAGCGACATCAAAGTGCTTTAATGCTTTCAGGAATGATAGTAAACAAAATGTTTATAAATTTTGTTGAAAAAGTTAGTTTTAACCTGTGTTGAAATACCCACTTTTTTTTCTTTTTTTTTTTTAAAGATTTATTTATTTACTTTTTTGGGCGGGGGTCAGGTTGGGGAGTGAGGGGAGTGGGCGGGCCACTTCTATTGGTCTTTCATTTCTCCATTTTCATTCGTCTTCCTTCTTTGGCTCCTGTGGGCCCCCCATCGCGGTGGCGTCTGTCGTCGCAGAGCACCGGCTCTGGGTGCATGCGCTCCAGAGCTCCGGCTCGGTGATTGGACACATCAGTCCAGCTGCTCCGCGGCACGTGGGATCTTCCCAGGCCAGGGCTCGAACCGGTGCCCCTTGCACTGCAAGGCGGTGTCCTTACCGACTGGGCCACCGGGGAAGCCCTGAAATACCCACTTTTTATACTGTGTGCTTGTTCTGTGTCCAAGGCCCATAGCAGCCTTAGCGTGTCTTTGTATTTTACCTTAATAGTATGTTCATGTGTGGTATATATACTGTATGTATTGTGAGAGGAGAAGGGGACAGCAGAGGATGAGATGGTTAGATAGTATCACTGACACCGACTCGCTGGACCCAAGTTGGAGCAGCCTCTGGGAGATGGTGTGGGCTGGAATGCTGCAGTCCACGGGGTCGTAGAGTCAGACAGGAGTTAGCAACTGAACAACAGCAATTTATCTTAGTAGATGAGGGGAAAATAACTGGGAAAGCAGCGATGAATCATTAGATGATCATCATTTTCCTCTTTACTCATCAGTTTGTATTTTACTATAACCCTTATGTTTACCATCTCTGTTCTTGCTTCGTTTCCAAGCTGAGATAATTAAATATCCTAATTCACTCTAGATCATCTCCTTTATCCGAATAAAATCATTTTCTTCTGAAATTGCTTTTCTTCTGTTTGTAAAGGCAGAATTTAAATTCATTTTCTTCCTTCATGGTGTGTTTGTTTGCTTTACATTAGGCTATTGAGATTTTTGACATTACTGAGAAAGAGAAAGGTAATCAGCAGCGACATCAAAGTGCTTTAATGCTTTCAGGAATGATAGTAAACAAAATGTTTATAAATTTTGTTGAAAAATAAGAGTTTGTGAATACTGTGAATTTTTAAGAAAATGATTTATTGATTTGCTTCTGACAAGAGTGAGATGTTTGTGTTTGCATATAATAAAGTGCAAGAGAGGAAGAAGGAATTTCACTTACATCTGTAACCTTTCACAGTTATTGGTGGAAGTCAACTTTTGTTTAAAGTTCTGCTTATGGGATTCAGTAACTCCTCACAATCTGTTTCCTGACCTTCAGTAAACTTTCTTTGAGTAATAGTGTTTGTAGATAGAGGAAGTTAATTTAATTGTTGGTGATAGATGGGTTTGCTTCCGTTATACTAGGAAGCTTTGGCAAATGCGAGGATGGTTACATTAGAGTTTTGATCCTCAAAATAATTATGAGTCATCAAAGTGCCAGTAAAGTAATAATTGCGTAAGACATTCAAAACATCTTAGGTCAGAGAGAGAATTAAGTCTCAGAAGGCTAGTTGAGGAATAGACGATAGGATGTATTTGTGAATATAATTGTAGTTTCTGGTGAACAGAGTAGGTTCTTTTTGTACATGCATTAAAATGCTTCCCACCAAAACAATTAAGATTCTAGCTTGTGCTCTGAGATAAATGTTGATTTTTGAAGTAGAAAAACTCTGATTTTTGAATCCTGAAACTTTAAACTATGCACTTTAAGACTGTAATAACCCCAGGAGAGTTAAGTATTTTATATGGAGGAAAATAAACTTGAATTATATTTCCTGATCATTTATGCTTAGTAATTCTTCCTTATTAGTTTTTTATTGGAATATAGTTGACTTTTAATGTTGTGTTAGTTTCTGCTGTATAGCAAAGTGAACCAATCATATGTACACAAATATCCATTTTTTTCTAGATTCCGTTCTCATACAGGTCATTTCAGAACACTGTGCCACACAGTAGGTTTTTATTATGTTGTCTGTTTTATATATAGTAGTGTACATATGTCTATCTTAATCTCGTAATTATTTTTGGCCTTTAAATTAAAACTTTTAAATTATATTTAATTTATATATTTATATATTAATTATATTTATGTATTTAATTTTTATTTAGTTTTTATGTATTTAATTTTTTGTTTATATATTTAATTTTTTGTCATTTTATATGTAAAGTTACAATAATATTAAGAGTTTGTAAGCTGCTCTTTTAACTTAATAGTAAGATATTAACTTGTCTTAGCAAAACTGAATTCTCTATTTCTTGAATTCAATCACGTTTATCTATAAGTAAACTTAATGCCTCTTCCTAAGAAAAAAGTAGTTGGGTGTGGAAGTCTTAAAGAAATGAATTGGTCCCAGATGACTATTTTAACCATACATTATTTTCTCTACAAAAATAAGAATAATTTTCTTGAGATACCTATAGAACTAATGTCATAAGTCTTTTAAATGATTTGGGGGTCTCAGAATAAGCTATTAAGCCAGGTCAGTTTATAATTTTTTTGTTTGACAATGTAACATGTAAAAGAAATACTGCAGTGGAAAGATGACTGTGTTTGGTTTTTTTTTTAATTGATTTTTTATTTATTTATCTTTCATCAATCCCTATTCTTCAGCCTGTGTGGGCCTCCCATTGTAGTGACCTCTCTCGTTGCAGAGCACTGGCTCTGGGCACACGTGCTCCAGAGCACTGGCTCATAGTTGGACACACCGGTCCAGCCGCTCCGCAGCGTATGTGGTTTTCCCAGGCCAGGGATCGAACCAGTGCCCCTTGCACTGCAAGATAGATTCTTTACCCACTGGACCACCAGGGAAATCCTGATGACTGTGTTTTGAAAGCACATTCACACATCTTTATTATCAATTGAACTGCTGCCTTATGCTTTAAGGATGTGTTCTTGTTTTGGACAAGAGAGATGCGTGACTCTAGTAGCAAAATCGTTCATTTCTTCTGCAGTATTTTGGATGTTTTTCTTACAGCAAGTTGCTGAGAAACAGAGTCTAAAATCTGTGTGCAGGAGGTGCACTAGTGAATCCACTTCTGTAGGGGAGTGAAGGGAGTGAGGATGGGAAATAGGGAGAAGCTGAGACATGGTGCATTTCGATAGAGGTGTGAGTGGATCTAATGCTGCGCTCTGGAGCTAGATGGCCCTGCAGAGTTGTCCAGTATAGAGGCAAGGGAACGGGCATTTACAGTCCTGCCTCAACTGGAGAAGTGATGCAGCCTTGAAAGGTGCAGTTGTGAGTACTCTGCAGCCAGTATTCTTGCAAGCTGAGAGTGGGAGCAGAGGAGAGTAAATTGAGTCTAGAGGGGAATCCTAACTCGGGAATCTGGGCATCTAATACCATTGCTCCCCAAGAATCCCACTTTGATATAGGCACTGGGGACATCATGTTGAGCAAAAGCAGACATGATAGTTCTTCCTAGAAGTTGAGGCCTATTAAAAAAAGAAACAAAACTATATGAACAAAAGTATAGGTGGTTGTTACAAACCTAGTACATCTTATTATGAAGGACTCTATTAAGAAGCTAAGAATCTGTAATGACATTATGGATAAAACTTTTTTATGTGTACTAATGGTAGTCAACCTAATCTTTAGGCGAGCTCATTACTGGTTTGCCTTCACTCATGTGAGCTTATTTTGTATTATATTTCTCATGTTATTTTTGTGTAAATATTGTTTGACCGCTTAATAACTGAATCTCCAAATTAACAACCAAACCTTCCACTTTCCGGAATGCTGGGCAAATCTAATTCAGATAGTTTGACTGACACAGTGGTGATGTTATATTCATCCTTTCATAGGAAAGTTTATATAAACATTATAGATTTTTTTTTAATTGGAAAGACACAATAGCACTTGTGATGTTTTCTGCTAGACTTGAAGTTTCCAGGAGAACTTTTATTTTGAAACTAATAGAAAAAGGATAGTCAATCAAGGACTTCTGGCTGCTTTTAATAATAATTATAACTAAAATAATAGCTATCTTTTAGTTATCAAATTGAACTGCTGCCTTATGCTTTAAGGATGTGTTCTTGTTTTGGACAAGAGAGATGCGTGACTCTAGTAGCAAAATCGTTCATTTCTTCTGCAGTATTTTGGATGTTTTTCTTACAGCAAGTTGCTGAGAAACAGAGTCTAAAATCTGTGTGCAGGAGGTGCACTAGTGAATCCACTTCTGTAGGGGAGTGAAGGGAGTGAGGATGGGAAATAGGGAGAAGCTGAGACATGGTGCATTTCGATAGAGGTGTGAGTGGATCTAATGCTGCGCTCTGGAGCTAGATGGCCCTGCAGAGTTGTCCAGTATAGAGGCAAGGGAACGGGCATTTACAGTCCTGCCTCAACTGGAGAAGTGATGCAGCCTTGAAAGGTGCAGTTGTGAGTACTCTGCAGCCAGTATTCTTGCAAGCTGAGAGTGGGAGCAGAGGAGAGTAAATTGAGTCTAGAGGGGAATCCTAACTCGGGAATCTGGGCATCTAATACCATTGCTCCCCAAGAATCCCACTTTGATATAGGCACTGGGGACATCATGTTGAGCAAAAGCAGACATGATAGTTCTTCCTAGAAGTTGAGGCCTATTAAAAAAAGAAACAAAACTATATGAACAAAAGTATAGGTGGTTGTTACAAACCTAGTACATCTTATTATGAAGGACTCTATTAAGAAGCTAAGAATCTGTAATGACATTATGGATAAAACTTTTTTATGTGTACTAATGGTAGTCAACCTAATCTTTAGGCGAGCTCATTACTGGTTTGCCTTCACTCATGTGAGCTTATTTTGTATTATATTTCTCATGTTATTTTTGTGTAAATATTGTTTGACCGCTTAATAACTGAATCTCCAAATTAACAACCAAACCTTCCACTTTCCGGAATGCTGGGCAAATCTAATTCAGATAGTTTGACTGACACAGTGGTGATGTTATATTCATCCTTTCATAGGAAAGTTTATATAAACATTATAGATTTTTTTTTAATTGGAAAGACACAATAGCACTTGTGATGTTTTCTGCTAGACTTGAAGTTTCCAGGAGAACTTTTATTTTGAAACTAATAGAAAAAGGATAGTCAATCAAGGACGACTTCTGGCTGCTTTTTAATAATAATTATAACTAAAATAATAGCTATGGCTTCTGATTATAATGATCTAGTTGCCAAGTGCTTTATATGGATTATTGCATTTGATTCTTATTAGTCTACTGTTCTAAGAGGTTTACACAGATTATGTGATCTAAGCTTCATAATACCTCTAGGGAATAAGTTCTAGTCTTACCCCAACTTTACAGGTTAGAACAGTTAAACCAGAGTCTTTACACAGTAAGTAACAGACGAATCAAGATTTTAAAAATGGGCGTTCTGAGCCCAGAGCTTTTTCTAGGGACATATTGATTATGGTTATTTGAAATAATGTTTTGGGAGCAGAAATATCAGGTATGGTTGAAACAAGCAATGTTCATCAATTCAGAAGAGAAACAACTTTAGAAAGTTCTCCCTTCTTACAGATACAGAAAACAAGCTAGTGGTTACTTTTGGGGAAAGTGAAGGAATGGAGGGCAAGAGAGGAGTGTGGGATTAAGAGATACAGACTGCTGTGTATAAAACAGATAAGCCACAAGAATATATTATATAAAACAGGAAAATAGAGCCATTATCTTGTAGAAACTTTTAATGAAGTATAATCTGTAAAAATACTGAAGCACAATACTGTACACCTGAAAGTAATATAATATTGTAAAGCAACTATACTTCAGTTAAGAAAAAAAGTTCTCCCTTGCCTTATACAGTAAGTGAAAACTAAAGGTATCAAGGCAGGGGTTTGGTCATCATCAGCTTCTGTACTTGCTACCCATGCTTTTTCTTCACGTGATGAGGAGACACATCTGTTAGATCTTAATAGTCCTCTGCCTAAACCCTTTAATGACTTCCTGTTACCCTTCAATATATATTCTGGACTGCCTACTTGCTTAGCCCCCAGTGGTATTCCCACCCCAACCTCCTTAAACTTTGCTCCAGTCCATGAGGTTTCTTTTGGTTCTTCTAAATGTTAAGCTCTTTTGCGCCCCAGGCTTTTATTCTTGCTGTTTTCTGTGTCTAGAATGTGCTTTCTTCAGCTTTTCACATGACTGAGATTTTCTCCGACTTCAGATCTTGACTGACGTGTCACTTCCTCAGCAGAGACCACCCTGACCATACTACTGACAGTTGATTTCCCCTTTTGCTCTGTTGTATCCCACTTCATTCATTGTTCTCGCTGTCATTTGTGATTGTGTTATTTGTTTTGTTATCTAGGCACTCCACGGTACAGATAATGAGTACAGGACTGGTGTCTGTCTTATTCCCTTTGTTTCTTCAGTGCCTGGCAGAGTGGGAGGCAGGAGATAGATGGGTCCCAGGCTGAGCAGCTGGAGTCTGTCCCCTGTGGACAGATACTCTAAGACAAGCATAATAGCAGGAACAGAGAGGAGCTGAGCCCTGCCCAGATAAGAGATAAGAGACCACATATTTCTCATTCTCGAGGTCAAGGGGAACTTCCCTAGGACACATGTGCAGAAAGGCTCCTGGGTCAAAGGGGGAGCCCATAGTAGTCCCTGAGTACCCACCTGCTAGAATCCAAAGTGAAGGAATGGAGGGCAAGAGAGGAGTGTGGGATTAAGAGATACAGACTGCTGTGTATAAAACAGATAAGCCACAAGAATATATTATATAAAACAGGAAAATAGAGCCATTATCTTGTAGAAACTTTTAATGAAGTATAATCTGTAAAAATACTGAAGCACAATACTGTACACCTGAAAGTAATATAATATTGTAAAGCAACTATACTTCAGTTAAGAAAAAAAAAAAAGTTCTCCCTTGCCTTATACAGTAAGTGAAAACTAAAGGTATCAAGGCAGGGGTTTGGTCATCATCAGCTTCTGTACTTGCTACCCATGCTTTTTCTTCACGTGATGAGGAGACACATCTGTTAGATCTTAATAGTCCTCTGCCTAAACCCTTTAATGACTTCCTGTTACCCTTCAATATATATTCTGGACTGCCTACTTGCTTAGCCCCCAGTGGTATTCCCACCCCAACCTCCTTAAACTTTGCTCCAGTCCATGAGGTTTCTTTTGGTTCTTCTAAATGTTAAGCTCTTTTGTGCCCCAGGCTTTTATTCTTGCTGTTTTCTGTGTCTAGAATGTGCTTTCTTCAGCTTTTCACATGACTGAGATTTTCTCCGACTTCAGATCTTGACTGACGTGTCACTTCCTCAGCAGAGACCACCCTGACCATACTACTGACAGTTGATTTCCCCTTTTGCTCTGTTGTATCCCACTTCATTCATTGTTCTCGCTGTCATTTGTGATTGTGTTATTTGTTTTGTTATCTAGGCACTCCACGGTACAGATAATGAGTACAGGACTGGTGTCTGTCTTATTCCCTTTGTTTCTTCAGTGCCTGGCAGAGTGGGAGGCAGGAGATAGATGGGTCCCAGGCTGAGCAGCTGGAGTCTGTCCCCTGTGGACAGATACTCTAAGACAAGCATAATAGCAGGAACAGAGAGGAGCTGAGCCCTGCCCAGATAAGAGATAAGAGACCACATATTTCTCATTCTCGAGGTCAAGGGGAACTTCCCTAGGACACATGTGCAGAAAGGCTCCTGGGGGTCAGAAAGGGAGGGGTGCCAGCCCATAGTAGTGTATACCACGTGCAGCCTACCCACTGACCTGCTAGAATCCATCTTGGATAAGAGATGCATGCACACCCAGGGGAGGACCCTTAGATAAGCCATATATGGACTCAGAGCCAGGCAAAACAAGATAATTGGCCAGAGGAAGCCCAGAAGAAATGCCCTATATGTGTGACTCACACTGCCACGAGGGCAGGACTCCTCCTCTGCATCCTCCCGTGTGTGTTTGTTCACATGCACTCTTTCTCTTCTTCATAAGCACTTGTTTGGCTACCTTTCATCTCTTTGTGGAACTTGTTTCCTCTTGTCACTGGCCACTGTCCCTCGTGGACTAGTGGCAGGTTGAAGCACTGTGATAGTGGGCTGACTTCCACCTCTGACTGGAGAACTGAAGTCCTGCTTCAGGCCACTGCAGGCTGAACCACCCAAGGTCAAGTCTATGTTCCTTCTGTGTTGTTTGAATGAATCATTAGCTGTTTACATATGGTGGTATTTATAGGCAAGTCATGGTGAATTGACTTTTACTCACTGTCTTTTTTAGTTCTTTCAAGGCATCACACAGATTTACATTTAAATACAGAAAAATTGTCAGTTTTACTAGAAAGCTGTGTGGGACCTGCAGAGTGCAAAGGGTACATTGATATTTAATGTTCATTTTAGTTAAATTTATGTATTACCTCAGTAACATCAGTGGGGGAAGTACCTTTCTATATAAGGTTAAAACAATTTTAGACAAGTTGATTGTAAAAAACAATTGCAGTGCAGGAGACCTGAGTTTAATCCCTAGGATGGGAAGATCTCCTGAAGAAGGGAATGACAACCCACTCCAGTATTCTTGCCTGGGGAATTCCATGGACTGAGGAGCCTGGCTGGCTATAGTCCATGTGGTTGCAAAGAGTCATACACGACTAAGTGACTAACACTTTCTTATTTGGGGGTAATTATTAGTTACATGAGAAGTGGCTACCAAAAAATCTGTTTATTTCAACTAGTTGTTAGACAAAGTGATTGTTCCAAAAGCAAGATTTCAATGACCAAAATATACTGTGTTACGTAAGCATGTTTACGGAGCATCTACTATGTGCCAGGCACCTTTATAGGTTGCAGGGATTTGTCAGAGAATTATAAGCAACCCCTGTCTTTCTGAAGCTCATAGTCTAGTGAGAGGATAATATTTTTAATTAGCAATCATCTTCCAATGCACTTGGTTCTACATTCATGTCAGTGCAAGTCCCAGATATTCACTGGTGACACTAGTGGAAAAGAATCCACCTGCCAGTGCAGGAGACATAAGAAACTTGTGTTCAATCCCTGGGTTGAGAAGATTCCCTGGAGAAGGAGATGGCAAACCACTCCAGATTCTTGTCTAGACGATCTCCTGGACAGAGGCTACAGTTCGTAGGGTTACAAAGAGCTGGACATGACTGAAGCATGCACTGGTATTCTTGCCTGGAAAATTCCATGGACAAGGAGCTTGGGAGGCAATTGTCTATGGAGTTGCAAAGAATCAGACACGACTGAGCACACAGGCATGTGTATGCAGTGAAATAGATTGAAAAGTGAAATAGATTGAAGCTGACTGATAGGGAGAATGGTCAACCTTGGTACTGTTCTTTGAACTCCCAAATGACGTGTGATAAAAAGCTATTTTAATTTAAATTTTCTTTTAAGGCAGTTTAACCCCCCCTATACCAAATGAGTTAGACAGACTTAACTTGGTGTAAAAGGATTTAGTTTCTTAAATTGTGTAATTGTGTATAAGTTGGATAAATTCAGGTATATACTTTTATTTATTAATTTTTTTTTTTGGTGGGGGTGGGGTGGGGAGGGAGGGGAGCAGGTGGGCCACTTCTATTGGTCTTTCATTTGTCCATTTTCATCCGTCTTTGTTCTTTGGCTCCTGTGGGCCTCCCATCGCAGTGGCCTCTGTTGTCGCAGAGCGCCGACACTGGGCACATGCGCTCCAGAGCTCCAGCTCGTAATTGGACACATTGGTCCAGCTGCTCCGCAGCATGTGGGATCTTCCCAGGCCAGGGATCAAACCAGCGCCCCTTGCACTGCAAGGCAGTGTGCTTACCCACTGGACCACCAGGGAAGCCCTATACTTTTAAAAGTTTCATTATTTTGATAATACCTCAGTGTCTTTCATACATTAGTAATTTATTTGTTAAAAACTATCTATTCCTATGATTCATTTATTAGTAATATGTGTGTAATTGAAAAGTGTGTGGTAAAGAAAGCTTCCCTGCAGTAATTACTTGTAAATAACTCCATTGAAAGCTTCACGTCTCAAAGTAGATTAATTCTTTGCTTCTGTCATAATTTTGGAATAATACTTAAACTCTGTAAGTTCATGAGAGACAAACCAGAGGAGAATTTGTTTTTTTGGTAAAAAGCTATGTCTAAATGAAAGGTACTCATGCTGTGCTAGTATTTATCTTCGCACATTTTTCACTTTGAACATGTACATTTATTGCTGCCTTAACTATTAATTGCCTTCATACATGTTAAAGTAGATGGGCTTTCCATTATTTTTAATAACTTGTCAAGCAGTTTAGTACCACTTCGTGATATAAAAATAAAAATTGATTCATGAGAATGTAACCCAAAATATTTAATTAATCAAAAAAAAACCTGAAAATTTATAGATTAGGACTTCTCCGAGTTTTTTTTTTCTTTTTTAAATTAAATAGCTAATAATTTAGCTCACTTTGTTTGTTTTTCTTGATTTTTAAACTCAGGCATAAAGACCAGTTAACATGGTAGCAGAAAGTAAGAAGTAAACAATAAGACTAAATTCCTTAATCTTCAGGGTTGGTTTTCAGAAGTCTTTTGGGGGCTTATTTATTTATATTTTCCTTAAAATTTACAATGAAAACAAATATTATTCAAAAATGTTGCAGAAATAAAATTGACAAAAGTGTTTATTTTTTTCTCTGAAATGTTGATGATTTAATTTTAGCTCACTGTTGTAATAAGAGAAATGGAAGTACCAGTTTTCTATGTCAAGTAGGGAGACTTTTCTGTTTTTTAGCACCTTAGAAATAGATTTGCATTAGAGAATATCCTCCTCAATTCCAGACCAGGCAGGATGGTTGGTGAATCTAAGATAAAGTCCAAAATCCTTTACTGTTCTGTTCATGTTTTCTAGATAGCCATTCTTTATGTCTGTATGTTTTAAAATTTTTTCTGAGTTTTTAGAGATTCATTTATATTCTAGGTATAGGTTCCTCAACTTTAATTTTTAAGCATGGTGGCCTCTCCTTTGAAAGCAGGCGTATATATATATATATATATATATATATAAAAAAATAGGCCTAATATTTGTAGTTCATGTTGAGTTTCAATAGTTTGCTTGTGGAGGGGGCAATGTGATATGTGAAAATGACAAATGAATGAATGAATAAATAAAAAATTGAGAGAGAGTGAGTTGGTAGGTCCTGAATTGACAAATGTCATTGTGATGTTCCATGTGGTGATGTTCCCTAAAAGTGAGGCCTCTGTTTGCGTTGAAATCCTTTAAAGGAATATGAAGAGAAGAGTCCAATTTTATTTCATTATTAGGTTTAATTACTTACACAGTATATTAGTACATGTTAGTAAATGTATGTAGTGTTCTTCATATGCTACTAAGGATTTCTTTTCTTCTGTTGAAATGCTAGAAATTTTAAAAAGCTCAACTTTGTGTGTTAAGATATAAATCTTGTCAAGCAGTTTAGTACCACTTCGTGATATAAAAATAAAAATTGATTCATGAGAATGTAACCCAAAATATTTAATTAATCAAAAAAAAACCTGAAAATTTATAGATTAGGACTTCTCCGAGTTTTTTTCTTTTTAAATTAAATAGCTAATAATTTAGCTCACTTTGTTTGTTTTTCTTGATTTTTAAACTCAGGCATAAAGACCAGTTAACATGGTAGCAGAAAGTAAGAAGTAAACAATAAGACTAAATTCCTTAATCTTCAGGGTTGGTTTTCAGAAGTCTTTTGGGGGCTTATTTATTTATATTTTCCTTAAAATTTACAATGAAAACAAATATTATTCAAAAATGTTGCAGAAATAAAATTGACAAAAGTGTTTATTTTTTTCTCTGAAATGTTGATGATTTAATTTTAGCTCACTGTTGTAATAAGAGAAATGGAAGTACCAGTTTTCTATGTCAAGTAGGGAGACTTTTCTGTTTTTTAGCACCTTAGAAATAGATTTGCATTAGAGAATATCCTCCTCAATTCCAGACCAGGCAGGATGGTTGGTGAATCTAAGATAAAGTCCAAAATCCTTTACTGTTCTGTTCATGTTTTCTAGATAGCCATTCTTTATGTCTGTATGTTTTAAAATTTTTTCTGAGTTTTTAGAGATTCATTTATATTCTAGGTATAGGTTCCTCAACTTTAATTTTTAAGCATGGTGGCCTCTCCTTTGAAAGCAGGCGTATATATATATATATATATATATATATAAAAAAATAGGCCTAATATTTGTAGTTCATGTTGAGTTTCAATAGTTTGCTTGTGGAGGGGGCAATGTGATATGTGAAAATGACAAATGAATGAATGAATAAATAAAAAATTGAGAGAGAGTGAGTTGGTAGGTCCTGAATTGACAAATGTCATTGTGATGTTCCATGTGGTGATGTTCCCTAAAAGTGAGGCCTCTGTTTGCGTTGAAATCCTTTAAAGGAATATGAAGAGAAGAGTCCAATTTTATTTCATTATTAGGTTTAATTACTTACACAGTATATTAGTACATGTTAGTAAATGTATGTAGTGTTCTTCATATGCTACTAAGGATTTCTTTTCTTCTGTTGAAATGCTAGAATATATACTATTAAAAATAGAATAACATTGTAGATCAACTTTGTGTGTGTTAACTGCTCAGTCATGTCCAACTCTTTGTGACCTCATGGATTATGGCCCACCAGGCTTCTCTGTCCATGGGATTCTCCAGGCAAGAATACTGGAGGAGGTCACCATTCCTTTCTCCAGGGAATCTTCCAGGCTCATGGATCCAGCCCAGGCCTCCTGCATTGCAGGCAGATTATTTTACCGTCTGAGCCAACAGGGAAGCCCAAATCAACTATGATTTTTAAAATAGAATTACATCAGTTTATAAAATTTGCATTTTCAGAATAAGTGAACAGAAGAAATAGTATTTTTTGTTTAAGTGTTGGGAAGGAGGATTTATGGAGAAATTGGAAAGAAGTGGGTATTTCTTTTTCTATGAAGCCTCATCTATAGTAGGTTGAGCAAGCAGTTGAATGGAAAACATGTAAAATTCAGCTCATAAGTGTTTTATATGTGGTCAGTCATAAGATAGTGAGACCAAAAGTGACTCGTGTGTGAAAGAATTGGAGATGGTGAGAAGGTTGAAAGTCTCCCAATAAGAGATTAAACACTTATTGCTACTGTATATGTTCTTGGTTATATTATTTTACTTTTAGTATTGTCACTTTGAGTGAAATAATTGCCATTTTTAAAAGAAAAAAGGTGCCCCCTCCCCACTCAGTGGCAAAAATTATAGCTTAGATCCTGGCAGGCTATATATAAAAAAAAAAGGTGTGCCACTGGTCCTGAGAAGAAGCGAATGGCTCAGTCAGCACAATTCATCACCACTACTGGAAAAAATAGCTCAGCATGCCTGCTCTGCTCGTGGTGAGGCAGTGGCATCATATTCATACACAGACAGCACTTTTTTCTTTTTAGGAATTACCCTCTATCCTGGGCCAAAGCACATGGCAGTGAGATTAAGTTAGGTATCACAGTTGAACAGAGCAACAGCTGATACTTTTATTTTAAATTAGTAATTCACTCAAAAAAATTGAGTAAGATTTACCTTAGGTGCTGATGTGATGACAGAGATCACTCTGATATGAACCTTAATTAACCTCAGAGTGTTTTAGACCTTATAGAAATTATGAAATACATTTTTTTATGATAGAAAAAAACCAAGATTTTATTTTTTTCCTTTTGAACTTCTTATTTTGTGTTGGGGTATAGCTGATTAACAATGTTGTGATAGTTTCAGGTGAACAGTGAGAGGACTCAGCCATCCGCATACATGTGTCTATTCTCCTCCAAACGCCACTTCTGTCCAGGTTGCCACATAACGTTTAGTAGACTGCCATGTGCTATCGATAGGTCCTTGTTAGTTATCTGTTTTAAATATAGCAGTGTATCCATCCCAAACTGTGTAACTCTCCTTTCCCCCTGCCAACCGTAAGTTCATTCTCTAAGTCTGTGAGTCTCTTTTGCGAGTTTGTATTATTTCTTTTTAGATTCCACGTATAAAGGATATCATACTATATTTCTGCTTCTCTGACTTATGAAATAGTTTTTAGTATGTATGCAGAGTGAGTTACAATATGAAATGGTAATCTAGGAGAGAATGAATATTTCTGTTTGGGAGGTCTTCTTTTACTTATTCGACAGTGTGATTGTTGCTGTGTTCTAGGAGGATTTTTTAACAAGGGAATTTAATTGTAGCTCTGATTGATTTAATAATCCTTCAAAAATTGAACACCCAGAATAAATGAGATATTTAAGAGAATAAAAGATAACTAACACACAGTATATGTTCTTGGTTATATTTTTTTAGCTTGAGAATAATTGCCATTTTAAAGAAAAAGGTGCCCTCCCACTCAGTGGCAAAAATTATAGCTTAGATCCTGGCAGGCTATATATAAAAAAAAAAGGTGTGCCACTGGTCCTGAGAAGAAGCGAATGGCTCAGTCAGCACAATTCATCACCACTACTGGAAAAAATAGCTCAGCATGCCTGCTCTGCTCGTGGTGAGGCAGTGGCATCATATTCATACACAGACAGCACTTTTTTCTTTTTAGGAATTACCCTCTATCCTGGGCCAAAGCACATGGCAGTGAGATTAAGTTAGGTATCACAGTTGAACAGAGCAACAGCTGATACTTTTATTTTAAATTAGTAATTCACTCAAAAAAATTGAGTAAGATTTACCTTAGGTGCTGATGTGATGACAGAGATCACTCTGATATGAACCTTAATTAACCTCAGAGTGTTTTAGACCTTATAGAAATTATGAAATACATTTTTTTATGATAGAAAAAAACCAAGATTTTATTTTTTTCCTTTTGAACTTCTTATTTTGTGTTGGGGTATAGCTGATTAACAATGTTGTGATAGTTTCAGGTGAACAGTGAGAGGACTCAGCCATCCGCATACATGTGTCTATTCTCCTCCAAACGCCACTTCTGTCCAGGTTGCCACATAACGTTTAGTAGACTGCCATGTGCTATACGATAGGTCCTTGTTAGTTATCTGTTTTAAATATAGCAGTGTATCCATCCCAAACTGTGTAACTCTCCTTTCCCCCTGCCAACCGTAAGTTCATTCTCTAAGTCTGTGAGTCTCTTTTGCGAGTTTGTATTATTTCTTTTTAGATTCCACGTATAAAGGATATCATACTATATTTCTGCTTCTCTGACTTATGAAATAGTTTTTTAGTATGTATGCAGAGTGAGTTACAATATGAAATGGTAATCTAGGAGAGAATGAATATTTCTGTTTGGGAGGTCTTCTTTTACTTATTCGACAGTGTGATTGTTGCTGTGTTCTAGGAGGATTTTTTAACAAGGGAATTTAATTGTAGCTCTGATTGATTTAATAATCCTTCAAAAATTGAACACCCAGAATAAATGAGATATTTAAGAGAATAAAAGATAACTAACACACAGTTAAAGCTTTCAAAGTATGTCATGGTCCAGTGTGGTGAGATAGATATATTACCAGTGTTGATATTTAAAGCAAGATTTGGTAAATATTATAATGTATGGGTAAATGATATCATTTCTTGCATATGTTGTGTTATGTATGTGCTTTGAGTATCTGTATATCGTTTTTGGCCAAGGCCTCTAACACTATATTTAGTTCAAATTGGAAAATGCTCACCATAGGATTTACTAAATAAAGCTAATCTTCGTTTTCAAGCCAGTAAGCCAAGTTGGACTTAACTTTTCATAAGAAAAGTCTGATTGCATTTTTCAATTTGGGTAAACTACGCGTCCTTCCCCAGGCATTTCGTTTCTGCTTTCTGATTCTGAATTAGGTGAATTGATAGACAAACAGTTTGACCTACAATACGTAAAGGCATGGACTCTAGCAGTCTATCTTTCTCATTTCTTACTTAATTCTTAAAGGAGTCTTTCTCCAGAGTAGATGTCTGATTTGTTTCCAGTGGCTTGGTGATCTGGATGTTTTTAAGCCCCGAGCAGTGCATCACTGTGCAATTTGTAAAGTGGAGAACAGTAATTGTGAAAAAGGGGTGGTGAGTGGGGAAGAAGAGCCAGAGTGTTTTCAAGAAGATGATTTTAAGAAAGAGGAGTTTTGACATGTGTCTATTCTCCTCCAAACGCCACTTCTGTCCAGGTTGCCACATAACATTTAGTAGACTGCCATGTGCTATCGATAGGTCCTTGTTAGTTATCTGTTTTAAATATAGCAGTGTATCCATCCCAAACTGTGTAACTCTCCTTTCCCCCTGCCAACCGTAAGTTCATTCTCTAAGTCTGTGAGTCTCTTTTGCGAGTTTGTATTATTTCTTTTTAGATTCCACGTATAAAGGATATCATACTATATTTCTGCTTCTCTGACTTATGAAATAGTTTTTAGTATGTATGCAGAGTGAGTTACAATATGAAATGGTAATCTAGGAGAGAATGAATATTTCTGTTTGGGAGGTCTTCTTTTACTTATTCGACAGTGTGATTGTTGCTGTGTTCTAGGAGGATTTTTTAACAAGGGAATTTAATTGTAGCTCTGATTGATTTAATAATCCTTCAAAAATTGAACACCCAGAATAAATGAGATATTTAAGAGAATAAAAGATAACTAACACACAGTTAAAGCTTTCAAAGTATGTCATGGTCCAGTGTGGTGAGATAGATATATTACCAGTGTTGATATTTAAAGCAAGATTTGGTAAATATTATAATGTATGGGTAAATGATATCATTTCTTGCATATGTTGTGTTATGTATGTGCTTTGAGTATCTGTATATCGTTTTTGGCCAAGGCCTCTAACACTATATTTAGTTCAAATTGGAAAATGCTCACCATAGGATTTACTAAATAAAGCTAATCTTCGTTTTTCAAGCCAGTAAGCCAAGTTGGACTTAACTTTTCATAAGAAAAAGTCTGATTGCATTTTTCAATTTGGGTAAACTACGCGTCCTTCCCCAGGCATTTCGTTTCTGCTTTCTGATTCTGAATTAGGTGAATTGATAGACAAACAGTTTGACCTACAATACGTAAAGGCATGGACTCTAGCAGTCTATCTTTCTCATTTCTTACTTAATTCTTAAAGGAGTCTTTCTCCAGAGTAGATGTCTGATTTGTTTCCAGTGGCTTGGTGATCTGGATGTTTTTAAGCCCCGAGCAGTGCATCACTGTGCAATTTGTAAAGTGGAGAACAGTAATTGTGAAAAAGGGGTGGTGAGTGGGGAAGAAGAGCCAGAGTGTTTTCAAGAAGATGATTTTAAGAAAGAGGAGTTTTGAGTTTTGACGATCTGGAAATTATTCTTATAAAATCATCTGTACTAGTGTGCACTTTGGAATGACTTTGTGTTTTGAAAATGATTCAAAAATGACAAGTTAGGAAATGTAAGTAGAATTTTCCTAGATGAGGGAGGTGGAGGAGACAGTTTGTAGAAAGGGTAGTTCATATCATACATAGAAAGTCTTGAAAAGAAGCTGCTGTGTTTATGGAAAGTAGAGATCCTCATTGTGACTTTAGGATATAGTTATGTTGGGAGAGTGACAGGAAGTAAGGCTAAAGAGCTGATTGGATTGGATTTGTGAATGACTTTGCATGCTATTAATATCTAGTTTAGATTTCCCTTATGCAGGCAGAAGGGAGACCCAGTGGCTTTTTAGCTGGACAGTGCTCGTATGTGCAGATAATTCATATGGCACCGTGAAGGATGGAGGGGAAGCTAGGACATGAGATAGGAGGCAGACAACTGGTTGAGAGATTTTATCCATCATAAAATGAACACTTTTCTCCCTTCACATTTCTGAAATTGAGATGCATCTTACAATCTATGAAAGCTATAAATTAATTGGTTTGGTGGTATTATTTTTCTTTTTGGAGATACATTAAATAATGATACATTTTGAAGTCAGTAAAAACCATAATTCAAGTCGAGATGATGTTGGTCTTAAAAGTAGGACCTGAAAGTGGGGGTTAGATAGAGTTCAAGATCCATTTCCGGAGAAGGAAAATCTGACTGGTGGAGTAAATTTGTTTTTTGACTTATGATAAGAAGTTCCTTTTTGTTTTAAAAGTAGTTTCTAAAGATTGTCAGAATTTCAAGTTTAAGAATTGTCAAGATACTTTGAATAAAGTCTTATATAACTAAATTAGTATGAGTTTTATGGGAGCTGGATTATTTTTTGTGGCTGAGAAAAAGTTTAATGGAGAAAAATATATATGTGTGCATATGTGTGTGTGTGTGTGTGTATGTAGATAGATAGATAGATAGATATAGATACATAAACAAGACTATTGATAAATGGTTCCAAATACAAGCCCCTCTAGTTTTGAACATCTTTCTTTTTCCCATTTCTTGGACTTTTTCTTCTATCCTTTCCCAGTTCTCTATTTTCTTCTTTTTTTCCTTTCTTGTCTGATTTGCCTGAAAACAAAACAAAACAAAACAAAACTACTGTCACTCCAAAAGCACTGCTTACCATTTAATTCTCTCCTCTCTGTCACTTCCTTTTTCTGCTGCCCTTTTTACCCCTGTTTTGTGGACAGTACTGGGAATAATATATGATACCAAAGGGAACAATTAACTTAGCATTTAACCCAGGGAATGGTAGAGACTGACTAGCTTGTGACTAACTCCTAAGGGCTTAAATTATAGTAATGCTGCCTTTAGATTCACTTTCTTCACCTGATTGCACAGGGCAAAACTCCCTAGTTGTTTATTCAAGTCAAGGTTTACTTTTGCAACAAATGAATAGATCAAAATAAGAAAGAGTTCTTGAAATGTGCAATTTAGAAGAAACTATCACAAAATCACATGGTTTTGCTGGAATGCTTATCACTATATATGATAACACTTGGTAGCTGAATCCTGAAGAACAATCAGTTTCTTCACACTGGGTAATCTTCTTCAGCAAGACCCTTGAAAAGAGAGCTGGCTTCCTAGAACTAGCATAGAAATTAAAGTTCTTTTTTCTCTGGGACTGGATATTGGCAGTTCTTTCAAAGCTGGAAGGCATTGTCTCTCATATGTATTTTTGTTTATGTATAAATAATGTATGTACAATAAAAGAATATAAAGAATAAAGGACATAAACCTTAATTGTGAAAATTATATTCCCCTACTGGTATTTTAAATTGTTGCTCCTCTGGTAATTTCTTAGGTTTCCTTGAATTACTTTTCCTTTGGTCCCTAAAAAAAAAGAATTCTGTATTATATCATTCAGCAGCACATATTGGAGAGATAGAATTATTTAATTGATTCAGTATATCATCTGTTTCATATTTCAACCACTTAAAATCCAGTGTAGTATTATTGCAAAAAATGCTTCTTATTTCATTGCTGTTAAGTGGAGTAGTAGGAGTTACATGCTGGGTGTCCCATAAAAAATAAATTTCCTAAAGAGTCACTCATACCATAATCAGAAAATCAAGACCAGTATCTTCTGGGACAGCACCAACTGCACTTTCAAGAAAAAAAAAAAAACACAACTGTAGAGTTTATATCTATTTCCAGGTAACTTCTGATTAAATGACTCAGTTTATTAAATGGTAGTTTATTTGTTTATTTGCCATTGTCTATTGTTTCCTTGCAATTAATAAAAGAAACTATTATGCCATGATAGATTTCATTTCTGTTAGGGCTGCCTGTTCCTGTCCTGATTCTAAAGTTTAAATCATTAATAGTTGGCCCTTTGTGAATTTCAGTAAGCACTTCTAATTCACAAAAGTGTCTTTTGAAAGAGAGTCCCTTGGTGTGAAGGGTTCTTTTTTAAGATATGCATGCAGAGATTTTGTTTTGATATCTTGTAAACCAAGGAGTCCTAAATTAAAACAATTTTAAGAGATAAAATATAAAACTCCTTGTTCTGTAGTGTCATTAATTAAGGATCTTTAATGTTAAGTGTTACATTTTTAAGTTTCAGTATCTAAGAATGAAATGTTTTTTCTCTAAATTAAATTCCTTTACTTTGTACAGATCTCTGTTGACATTGTGGATGCTGTCCATTCATAATTTTGAATTGTGATTTAATTCTTGTAAGACTTTCCGCATATTAGCATTTCAGTCATTGTCACTCAGAAATTGAGAAATTTTATAGTCTGTTGGAGGATTCTAGAGGTCTCCCAGAAAATTCAATGATATTTTTTCCTACTGGATATTTTAAATAATGTTATGGGTTTTTTTTTACAATAAAAGAATATAAAGAATAAAGGACATAAACCTTAATTGTGAAAATTATATTCCCCTACTGGTATTTTAAATTGTTGCTCCTCTGGTAATTTCTTAGGTTTCCTTGAATTACTTTTCCTTTGGTCCCTAAAAAAAAAGAATTCTGTATTATATCATTCAGCAGCACATATTGGAGAGATAGAATTATTTAATTGATTCAGTATATCATCTGTTTCATATTTCAACCACTTAAAATCCAGTGTAGTATTATTGCAAAAAATGCTTCTTATTTCATTGCTGTTAAGTGGAGTAGTAGGAGTTACATGCTGGGTGTCCCATAAAAAATAAATTTCCTAAAGAGTCACTCATACCATAATCAGAAAATCAAGACCAGTATCTTCTGGGACAGCACCAACTGCACTTTCAAGAAAAAAAAAAAAACACAACTGTAGAGTTTATATCTATTTCCAGGTAACTTCTGATTAAATGACTCAGTTTATTAAATGGTAGTTTATTTGTTTATTTGCCATTGTCTATTGTTTCCTTGCAATTAATAAAAGAAACTATTATGCCATGATAGATTTCATTTCTGTTAGGGCTGCCTGTTCCTGTCCTGATTCTAAAGTTTAAATCATTAATAGTTGGCCCTTTGTGAATTTCAGTAAGCACTTCTAATTCACAAAAGTGTCTTTTGAAAGAGAGTCCCTTGGTGTGAAGGGTTCTTTTTTAAGATATGCATGCAGAGATTTTGTTTTGATATCTTGTAAACCAAGGAGTCCTAAATTAAAACAATTTTAAGAGATAAAATATAAAACTCCTTGTTCTGTAGTGTCATTAATTAAGGATCTTTAATGTTAAGTGTTACATTTTTAAGTTTCAGTATCTAAGAATGAAATGTTTTTTCTCTAAATTAAATTCCTTTACTTTGTACAGATCTCTGTTGACATTGTGGATGCTGTCCATTCATAATTTTGAATTGTGATTTAATTCTTGTAAGACTTTCCGCATATTAGCATTTCAGTCATTGTCACTCAGAAATTGAGAAATTTTATAGTCTGTTGGAGGATTCTAGAGGTCTCCCCAGAAAAAGTGATCTCATGGGTATTTCAAAGAGAATTTACTATTTGGGTGACTAGAGAGTTCCTGTTATGAAAAAGAAACTTATGTGTTCTGTCTCCGTTGAAACACAAACAGTTTAGATATCTTTTCCTTGTTATTTATTTATTTCAGGTGTATAGCCTTATAGTTCAGCATCTGTCCATACTACAGGGTGGTCATGCTCACGTGTCTAGTTGTCATCCAATACCCTACAGTTGACATCCTTCCCCCTTCCCCTGTCGTAGCAGCTAATCTGTTTGCTGTATCTATGAGCTTCCTTTTTTTCTTTTATTATTATATTCTTTTTTCCTTTTAGATTTCACATCTGAGTGAAATAATGTGGTATCTGTCTTTCTCTGTCTGACTTACTTCACTTAGCATAGTACCCTCAAGGTCCCTTCATGTTGCCTCAAATGGTAGGATTTCATTCATTTTTATGGCCAAATAGTATTTCACTGTGTGTATGTACCACATCTTATTTATCCATTCATCTAGCCATGGTCACTTAGGTTGTTTCCATTGTAAATAATGCTTTAGTGAACATAGGGGTGCATATATCTTTTTTTTTTTTTTTGCTTTTACAAAGTTTTGTTGTTTACAACTCTGTATACCCAAATCTGTCATAGGCATATATTTTTGAATTATTATTTTTTGTTCTTTGGATGAATACTCAGTGGAATAACTGGGGTATATGGAATTCTCTTCTTATTTTTTTGAGTCATCTCCATATTGTTTTCCATAGTGCCGGCACCAATTTACAGTCCTACCAACGGTTCTGTTTCTGCACATCCTCTCCAATATTTATTTCTTTTCTTTTGGATAATAATCATTCTAACAAGTGTGAGGCATTATCTCATTGTGGTTTTTAAATTGTATTTCCCTGATAAATTAAGTATGCTGAACAAGTTTTAATATGTCTGTTGATCATCTGTATGTCTTTGGGAAAAAATGTCTATTTGGATCCTCTGATCATTTTTTAATCATGTTAGTTTTTGTTGTTCTTGTGGTTGCTGTTGAGCTGTATGAGTTCTTTTATAATTTGTATATGAACCCCTTATAGAATATGTGGTTTTGCAAATAGCTCCTTCTCAGTAGGTTATGTTTTCATTTTCATGATGGTTTCCTTTGCTGTGCAGAGCTTTTTAGTTCCACGAAAACATTGTTAGCACCAATGTCAGTGAGGTTACCACCGATGGTTTCTTCTAAGGGCTTTATGATTTCAGATCTTACATTCAAGTCTATAATCAATGTTGAGTTAATTATTGTATATGGTAGAAGATAGTGGTCTAATCTCATTCTTTTCCATGGAGTGGCCCTGTTTTCCTAGTGCTATTTATTGAAGAGGCTATGCTTTCCACGTTGTGTGTTCTTTGCTTCTTTGTTATAGGCTATTTGTCCTTATATGTGTGGGTTGATTTCTGGGTTCTCAATTCAGTTTGACTGATGTGTTCCATATGTTTGTCTCTGCACCGGTACCATAGTGTTTTGATTTTTGTAGCTTTGTAATATAGCTTGAAATTAGGGATCATGAGACTTCCAGTTTTTTCTTCTTTCTTAAAGATTGTTTTGGATTTTTTGGGGGGGTTCTATACAAAGTTTAGATTTGTCCTGTGAAGTGTGCCTTTGGCACTTTAATAGGAATTGCATTGATTCTGTAGATTTCTTCATGTAGTGAAGACATTTTAGCCATATTAATTCTTCCAGTCCACGAGCATGGAATATCTTTCCATTTTCTATTTTTTTTTCCAGTCTTCATTCGTCAGTTCTTTTTTTTTTTTAATTTTGGCGTCTTTTATTGTTTTTTTATTTATTTGTTTCCATCCATCTTCATTCTTTGGCCCATGCGGACTTCTCATTGCGATGGCCTCTCTCATTGCAGAGCATTGACTTTGGGCGCATGCACCCCAGAGGTCTGGCTTGCAACTGGACACACTGGTCCAGTTGCTCCATGGCACACAGGATCCTCCCTGGCCAGGGATCAAACTTTAAAGGGCCCCAACTGGAACAAACCCCAGTGTTTTAAATTGTATCTGAAAAACCCCTTTTTTAAAAGAATTTTTATTTAATTTTTGTTTGTTGTTCTTGTGGTTGCTGTTGAGCTGTAGGAGTTCTTTTATAATTTGGATATGATCCCCTTATAGAATATGTGGTTTTGCAAATAGCTCCTTCTCAGTAGGTTATGTTTTCATTTTCATGATGGTTTCCTTTGCTGTGCAGAGCTTTTTAGTTCCACGAAAACATTGTTAGCACCAATGTCAGTGAGGTTACCACCGATGGTTTCTTCTAAGGGCTTTATGATTTCAGATCTTACATTCAAGTCTATAATCAATGTTGAGTTAATTATTGTATATGGTAGAAGATAGTGGTCTAATCTCATTCTTTTCCATGGAGTGGCCCTGTTTTCCTAGTGCTATTTATTGAAGAGGCTATGCTTTCCACGTTGTGTGTTCTTTGCTTCTTTGTTATAGGCTATTTGTCCTTATATGTGTGGGTTGATTTCTGGGTTCTCAATTCAGTTTGACTGATGTGTTCCATATGTTTGTCTCTGCACCGGTACCATAGTGTTTTGATTTTTGTAGCTTTGTAATATAGCTTGAAATTAGGGATCATGAGACTTCCAGTTTTTTCTTCTTTCTTAAAGATTGTTTTGGATTTTTTGGGGGGGTTCTATACAAAGTTTAGATTTGTCCTGTGAAGTGTGCCTTTGGCACTTTAATAGGAATTGCATTGATTCTGTAGATTTCTTCATGTAGTGAAGACATTTTAGCCATATTAATTCTTCCAGTCCACGAGCATGGAATATCTTTCCATTTTCTATTTTTTTTTCCAGTCTTCATTCGTCAGTTCTTTTTTTTTTTTTAATTTTGGCGTCTTTTATTGTTTTTTTATTTATTTGTTTCCATCCATCTTCATTCTTTGGCCCATGCGGACTTCTCATTGCGATGGCCTCTCTCATTGCAGAGCATTGACTTTGGGCGCATGCACCCCAGAGGTCTGGCTTGCAACTGGACACACTGGTCCAGTTGCTCCATGGCACACAGGATCCTCCCTGGCCAGGGATCAAACTGTTGTCCCTGGCACCGCAAGGCAGACCCCCTACCCACTGGACCACCAGAGAAGCCTCATCAGTGTTTTATAGTAGTAGTATCTGTGTTTTCAATGTAGAGGTCTTTCAGTTCCTTGGTTGCATTTATTCCTAGTTTCATTCTTTTTGATGAAATTGTAAATGGGATTATTTTCTTAATTTTATTTTCTGATAAACTGCTGTTAGTGTATAGAAACACAGCAGATTTCTGTATATTGATTTTGTAATCTGTGACTTTACTGAATTCATTTATTATTTCTAAGAGTTTTTTGGTGGAGTCTTTTTGGGGCTTCCGTGGTAGTTTAGATGGTAAAGAATTTGCCTGCAATGCAGGAGACCCAGGTTTGATCCCTGGGAAAGGAAGATCCTCTGGAGAAGGGAATGACTCTGGGAAATCACATGGAGAGAGGAGTCTGACAGGCTACTGTCCATGGGATTGCAAAGAGTCAGACAAGACTGAGTGATTTAACACTTTCACTTTTTTAGTTTTTTTTTTTTAATATATAATAATGTGTCACCTGCAAATAGTGACTGGATATGTGTAATCTATAAAATAGTTTTACTGCTTCCTTTCTGATTTGGATGTCTTTTATTTCTTTTCCTTGCTTAATTCCCGAGGTTAGGGCTTTCAGTACTATATTGAATAAAAATGATAAGAGTAGGCATCCTTGTCTTGATGGATGCATTACATTGTTTATTGAATGTTGAACCATTCTTACAACCCTAGAGTAAATCTCACTTGATTGTGGTATATGATCTTTTCAGTGTATTGTTGGATTTGGTGTGATAATATTTTGTTGAGGATTTTGCATTGAATTATATTGAGTAAAGACATTGACCTGTCATTTTTCTCTCTCTCTCTTTTTTTTTTTGTGAGGTCTTTGTCTGTTTTTTGTATAAAGATAATGAAGACTTAATGAAATATGTTTTGAAGATTTCTCTCTTCATTGTTATGTGAGAGTTTGAGAAGAATAGATGTTAAATATTCTTTCAGTATTTTGTAAAATTTGCCAGTAAAGCTATCTGGTCCTAGGCTTTTGTTTATTTGTATGACAGATTTGTACTTTAGTCAGGAAAATGAGTTTGCATTCATTTAAAATTGTTTATCATATTAAATTTTAGATGCTATACAACTTCACTTTATTTGGTCAGTTACAGTGTCAATCACTGAGTAGAGAAGCCCTTTTAAAAGGCCTGTTAGGTGATGATAGGAATTCTGTTTATTATCTTTGAAGGATGTCTATTGTGATTAAAACATGAAGAATTAGAATTAAATACTTATTTATTTACTTATTCATTCATTCACTTAATTTGCAAAATACTTTTGAGTAGCTTTCTGTCTGCTAGGAACTAAGTTAAATATTAAATGATCCATAAAGTCTTTCTTGTCTTTTTTAAAAATTATAATGTAGAATGAGAACCTTAGACTTTATGTGAAAAAAATCTTGCAAACATTTTTTTCTTCTTCTAAATATATGTGTATTTCAATTCAAAGAAAGATCTTGGTTGTAATTACTTCTTTCTAATAACTGTAGTAAAAGAAACATGACTGTGCATTTGGAACTTTGCTTTAGTAATATTCTAAGCTGGCAAGTGTTCTGAGTTAGAATTGTTTTGGTTTTGACAGTTGAAAGGGTCTCCACCAATATTCATTCATTTACCAAAACTTTTACTGCTTCCTTTCTGATTTGGATGTCTTTTATTTCTTTTCCTTGCTTAATTCCCGAGGTTAGGGCTTTCAGTACTATATTGAATAAAAATGATAAGAGTAGGCATCCTTGTCTTGATGGATGCATTACATTGTTTATTGAATGTTGAACCATTCTTACAACCCTAGAGTAAATCTCACTTGATTGTGGTATATGATCTTTTCAGTGTATTGTTGGATTTGGTGTGATAATATTTTGTTGAGGATTTTGCATTGAATTATATTGAGTAAAGACATTGACCTGTCATTTTTCTCTCTCTCTCTTTTTTTTTTTTTGTGAGGTCTTTGTCTGTTTTTTGTATAAAGATAATGAAGACTTAATGAAATATGTTTTGAAGATTTCTCTCTTCATTGTTATGTGAGAGTTTGAGAAGAATAGATGTTAAATATTCTTTCAGTATTTTGTAAAATTTGCCAGTAAAGCTATCTGGTCCTAGGCTTTTGTTTATTTGTATGACAGATTTGTACTTTAGTCAGGAAAATGAGTTTGCATTCATTTAAAATTGTTTATCATATTAAATTTTAGATGCTATACAACTTCACTTTATTTGGTCAGTTACAGTGTCAATCACTGAGTAGAGAAGCCCTTTTAAAAGGCCTGTTAGGTGATGATAGGAATTCTGTTTATTATCTTTGAAGGATGTCTATTGTGATTAAAACATGAAGAATTAGAATTAAATACTTATTTATTTACTTATTCATTCATTCACTTAATTTGCAAAATACTTTTGAGTAGCTTTCTGTCTGCTAGGAACTAAGTTAAATATTAAATGATCCATAAAGTCTTTCTTGTCTTTTTAACAATTATAATGTAGAATGAGAACCTTAGACTTTATGTGAAAAAAATCTTGCAAACATTTTTTTCTTCTTCTAAATATATGTGTATTTCAATTCAAAGAAAGATCTTGGTTGTAATTACTTCTTTCTAATAACTGTAGTAAAAGAAACATGACTGTGCATTTGGAACTTTGCTTTAGTAATATTCTAAGCTGGCAAGTGTTCTGAGTTAGAATTGTTTTGGTTTTGACAGTTGAAAGGGTCTCCACCAATATTCATTCATTTACCAAAACTTTTCCCCACATCAGTAGTCTTCAGTCTCTGACTTTGGTAATTCTACGACAGACATACACTATTTATCTCAAGGAAACCTTTGCAATTGAAATACATAATTATTTCTCATCTATCATATCAGGATATCAGGAGGTCTTAAGTTTTTTTTTCTTTTTTTTTTCTTTAATTTTGGCCTCTTTTATTGGTTTTATTAATTTATTTAATTTCATCCATCTTTATTCTTTGGCCTCCCATTGCAATGGCCTCTCTCCTTGCAGAGCACTGGCTCTGGGCGCCTGTGCTCCAGAATGCTGGCCTCCTAACTGAACACACTGGTGCAGTCGCACTGCAGCATGTGGGATCTTCTAGGGCCAGGAACTGAACCGGTGCCCCTTGCACTACAAGCCTGGGTCTTTACCCACTGGACCACTGGGGAAGCCCTTAAGTTTTTAATTTTGTCACTTCTGTTGGGTAGATTTGCCTAGGTGCTGGATGTAGTAACAGAATGGAGAAAGAAAGGAGACTGTGTGTATATGTGTCACTACTCGGAGCCTGGATTCTCAGAAAGTTCACAAAAATCTGTTCACTACTTATGAAAATCCTACAGAGCTCAGGTTCTATATCCATATGGTTTTCTTCATGTAGAAAAAGTCATATTATGTTAATGTTAGAATTTCAATTTCAGGTATTGCAACATCAATATCATGACAGTATTATATACTGCACACTTTATACCTGAAAATACTTTAAAATTCAGAATAAATATGTGCTTTTCTTATTCCCACCCTCATGTACAATGTGCATCTTGATGGAGAACACTGAAAACTAGCTTGACACAGAGTTTCTCATGTTACAATTTGCATTTTTATGTAGTTTGATACAAAGTACTCACTGTTAAGTCCACATGTATCTCAGATATTTTAGAGATGAAAAGTCTTCATTTTCCTATTAGTATTTAATGTGTAATTCCTGTGAGTATTTTGTATATAATATGCATAAAGGAATCATTGTTTTTCCATTTTAAGTTCCTCAACTCTCATAAAATGTGTTTAAAAATATAGGCAAGTGTTCTGAGTTAGAATTGTTTTGGTTTTGACAGTTGAAAGGGTCTCCACCAATATTCATTCATTTACCAAAACTTTTCCCCACATCAGTAGTCTTCAGTCTCTGACTTTGGTAATTCTACGACAGACATACACTATTTATCTCAAGGAAACCTTTGCAATTGAAATACATAATTATTTCTCATCTATCATATCAGGATATCAGGAGGTCTTAAGTTTTTTTTTCTTTTTTTTTTCTTTAATTTTGGCCTCTTTTATTGGTTTTATTAATTTATTTAATTTCATCCATCTTTATTCTTTGGCCTCCCATTGCAATGGCCTCTCTCCTTGCAGAGCACTGGCTCTGGGCGCCTGTGCTCCAGAATGCTGGCCTCCTAACTGAACACACTGGTGCAGTCGCACTGCAGCATGTGGGATCTTCTAGGGCCAGGAACTGAACCGGTGCCCCTTGCACTACAAGCCTGGGTCTTTACCCACTGGACCACTGGGGAAGCCCTTAAGTTTTTAATTTTGTCACTTCTGTTGGGTAGATTTGCCTAGGTGCTGGATGTAGTAACAGAATGGAGAAAGAAAGGAGACTGTGTGTATATGTGTCACTACTCGGAGCCTGGATTCTCAGAAAGTTCACAAAAATCTGTTCACTACTTATGAAAATCCTACAGAGCTCAGGTTCTATATCCATATGGTTTTCTTCATGTAGAAAAAGTCATATTATGTTAATGTTAGAATTTCAATTTCAGGTATTGCAACATCAATATCATGACAGTATTATATACTGCACACTTTATACCTGAAAATACTTTAAAATTCAGAATAAATATGTGCTTTTCTTATTCCCACCCTCATGTACAATGTGCATCTTGATGGAGAACACTGAAAACTAGCTTGACACAGAGTTTCTCATGTTACAATTTGCATTTTTATGTAGTTTGATACAAAGTACTCACTGTTAAGTCCACATGTATCTCAGATATTTTAGAGATGAAAAGTCTTCATTTTCCTATTAGTATTTAATGTGTAATTCCCTGTGAGTATTTTGTATATAATATGCATAAAGGAATCATTGTTTTTCCATTTTAAGTTCCTCAACTCTCATAAAATGTGTATGTTTAATATAGTTTAAAAATATAGTTAAACACATAATAAAATTCTTATTTGCTATGCCTGTTACTGACTAAAAAAAAACCAACAACAGTGTAAAACAAGTAAGAGACACTCAAAAAGCCATTTGCAAAATGGCCAACATTCTAGTGGTAAATTTAAAATCATCTTTAGGCCACTGAGGCTTGTGGAAGGATTTGTAACCAGTTTGCCACACTGCTAAGCATTTTTGTGAGCTTAGTGCACTTAAGATGGTTATATTTCAGCTATTAACATTTTATTTATTCAACTAATTTTTGAGTCTTTTTTAAGGCTGCAGTCACTTTTCTAGGTGCTGCAGTTACAGTAGTGAGCATATTCAACAAAGTCATCTTTGTTTTAATGGAGTTTGTATTCTGGTGGGGAACGTGACAGCAAAGATAAGTACAATATATGATATACCAAATAGTGATTTTATAGAGAAAGATAAAGGAAGATGGAGAGTGTTGGGGGGCTTCAATTTAGAAAGGGTGGCCAGAAAAGATCTCCTGAAAGTGACATTTGAAGGAAGGCTGAAGGCGATGGGGGAGTAACTAAGTGCTTACATGGGGAAACTTCCAGCCAAAGCTTTGGCTCAAGCCCTGAGGCAGCAGCACAGCTGGGGGTTCTGGGAGTCTTGGAGAGTTGCTTGACTGTTTCTGAGTGAATGAGATGGAAGAATGGGAGAGGAGGACCTCCAAAGAGGTATTGTGTTCAGGGAATGGGGAAAATCACATTGAGGTCTTTGGCCTTTCCCCAAAGAAAATGAGAAACCATTTGAAAGCTCTAAGCATGAAGAGTTAATGAAAAAAGCCTTCAGAAACCCTAACTATACTTTATGCCATGAAACCTCTTATTTATAGCAGCTTATTTGTAATGACCAGTTCTGCTTCTCCCTTCCAAGTTTCTTTCTTTATTCTGAATATTGAACTTGGAATTGTATTTAAATTTGTGTAATTCCTTTTGAGATAAAAGTCTTCATTTTCCTATTAGTATTTAATGTGTAATTCCTGTTAGTATTTTGTATATAATATGCATAAAGGAATCATTGTTTTTCCATTTTAAGTTCCTCAACTCTCATAAAATGTGTATGTTTAATATAGTTTAAAAATATAGTTAAACACATAATAAAATTCTTATTTGCTATGCCTGTTACTGACTAAAAAAAAACCAACAACAGTGTAAAACAAGTAAGAGACACTCAAAAAGCCATTTGCAAAATGGCCAACATTCTAGTGGTAAATTTAAAATCATCTTTAGGCCACTGAGGCTTGTGGAAGGATTTGTAACCAGTTTGCCACACTGCTAAGCATTTTTGTGAGCTTAGTGCACTTAAGATGGTTATATTTCAGCTATTAACATTTTATTTATTCAACTAATTTTTGAGTCTTTTTTAAGGCTGCAGTCACTTTTCTAGGTGCTGCAGTTACAGTAGTGAGCATATTCAACAAAGTCATCTTTGTTTTAATGGAGTTTGTATTCTGGTGGGGAACGTGACAGCAAAGATAAGTACAATATATGATATACCAAATAGTGATTTTATAGAGAAAGATAAAGGAAGATGGAGAGTGTTGGGGGGCTTCAATTTAGAAAGGGTGGCCAGAAAAGATCTCCTGAAAGTGACATTTGAAGGAAGGCTGAAGGCGATGGGGGAGTAACTAAGTGCTTACATGGGGAAACTTCCAGCCAAAGCTTTGGCTCAAGCCCTGAGGCAGCAGCACAGCTGGGGGTTCTGGGAGTCTTGGAGAGTTGCTTGACTGTTTCTGAGTGAATGAGATGGAAGAATGGGAGAGGAGGACCTCCAAAGAGGTATTGTGTTCAGGGAATGGGGAAAATCACATTGAGGTCTTTGGCCTTTCCCCAAAGAAAATGAGAAACCATTTGAAAGCTCTAAGCATGAAGAGTTAATGAAAAAAGCCTTCAGAAACCCTAACTATACTTTATGCCATGAAACCTCTTATTTATAGCAGCTTATTTGTAATGACCAGTTCTGCTTCTCCCTTCCAAGTTTCTTTCTTTATTCTGAATATTGAACTTTGGAAGAATTTGCATTTGAAATCTACCTACCTCAAATGAACCTTAGCAGGTTTTTCAAACTACAGTTTCAGGTGACGCCAAACACAAAGCAGTGTATCGGTGTGGACAGAAACCAGACTGTGACTTTCTCTTCAGGGCTCTGGCCATGACATTTTGAAATGGAAATACGGAGGCCGTGAAACTTAGACTGTAGAAGTAATAGCTTTTAAAGGAGATTTCCAGATGAATAGACATTTCTAGTCTGAGTTAATAGACAAAATAGGACACGCAGAGAAGAAAGAGTTAAGTGGCTTGACTAATATTTTCCTGGATTGTAAAAGAGAAGTAATGGTAGGAGGGAATGAAGAGGGAAAAAAATCTGACCTCAAAAAAAGAAAATAACTCAAGATGCTTGGGAATCCTTGAAAAAAATCCAGATGGCAAAGACATAAAATTATAGTGATCATATGTCCTATTTATTTCCCAGGAAATCCCAATTTATGCCTCTTGATTAGTCTGATTATTTATAGCCCCCCCCCATTTTCATTTCCAAAAGTGTCCTGATTTAGATAATAAGCTAATGTGGGCACCCAACGTATAAGTCCATAACTGTTTATCCTTCATTTATATTATTTCAAATCATCTTAGTTTTTGGTGTGTTCATAATTTTAGCTTGATTTGGGATATTCTTAATGTTCATTATTTTAATATTTTGACTTTTCTTTAAAATGTTTTCTCCTATAGGAATAGCTTTATAGACTTGTGTTTAAATGAGACCTTGAAGTTAAAGCAAGGAGGCAGCAGCACAGCTGGGGGTTCTGGGAGTCTTGGAGAGTTGCTTGACTGTTTCTGAGTGAATGAGATGGAAGAATGGGAGAGGAGGACCTCCAAAGAGGTATTGTGTTCAGGGAATGGGGAAAATCACATTGAGGTCTTTGGCCTTTCCCCAAAGAAAATGAGAAACCATTTGAAAGCTCTAAGCATGAAGAGTTAATGAAAAAAGCCTTCAGAAACCCTAACTATACTTTATGCCATGAAACCTCTTATTTATAGCAGCTTATTTGTAATGACCAGTTCTGCTTCTCCCTTCCAAGTTTCTTTCTTTATTCTGAATATTGAACTTTGGAAGAATTTGCATTTGAAATCTACCTACCTCAAATGAACCTTAGCAGGTTTTTCAAACTACAGTTTCAGGTGACGCCAAACACAAAGCAGTGTATCGGTGTGGACAGAAACCAGACTGTGACTTTCTCTTCAGGGCTCTGGCCATGACATTTTGAAATGGAAATACGGAGGCCGTGAAACTTAGACTGTAGAAGTAATAGCTTTTAAAGGAGATTTCCAGATGAATAGACATTTCTAGTCTGAGTTAATAGACAAAATAGGACACGCAGAGAAGAAAGAGTTAAGTGGCTTGACTAATATTTTCCTGGATTGTAAAAGAGAAGTAATGGTAGGAGGGAATGAAGAGGGAAAAAAATCTGACCTCAAAAAAAGAAAATAACTCAAGATGCTTGGGAATCCTTGAAAAAAATCCAGATGGCAAAGACATAAAATTATAGTGATCATATGTCCTATTTATTTCCCAGGAAATCCCAATTTATGCCTCTTGATTAGTCTGATTATTTATAGCCCCCCCCCATTTTCATTTCCAAAAGTGTCCTGATTTAGATAATAAGCTAATGTGGGCACCCAACGTATAAGTCCATAACTGTTTATCCTTCATTTATATTATTTCAAATCATCTTAGTTTTTGGTGTGTTCATAATTTTAGCTTGATTTGGGATATTCTTAATGTTCATTATTTTAATATTTTGACTTTTCTTTAAAATGTTTTCTCCTATAGGAATAGCTTTATAGACTTGTGTTTAAAGAGACTGGAGATTGTGCCCTTTGTAGGCAATTCGGAAAAATAATGCATTTTTATTTTAGAAGATGCTTATGTTTAAATTTGTTTTATTTAACATTTTTGTCTGTTGGACGGAAGACTCTTTTAGAGTCATAGTTATATATAGTTTCTGGAGTACTGCTGTTAGAGTAATATTAAATAATTATATATTAAAATTGCAGTGTTGCATTGTATTATTTGATAGCATTGAAGAGTTTTGGTTGGTGGAAGCAGATTTAAGAGAAAAATAAAGGTTTCATTTTTAAGGGAATTTGCTGGAGTGAATGCTTTTATATCTGTGCCCAGATTCCCTTTGCTAATACAGCATCTCAATTGGAACTATCACTGCACTGTAAATATTCTTATAATGTTGTTATAGACATATCATTGGGGAGTTAAAGGAAGAGAACTGCATTGAGAATCTGGAAACTTGAATTCTAGTTTTGTTTTATCTAGTAAGTGTTGGCTTTCTGACTTTGCCAGTATCATCTATCCAGTCTGTGCATTAGGACTGGCTCTCTGGCCTAAACTAACTCATAGGCTATTGTGTGGAGCCATGGACCTAATATATTTGAAAGAATTTTATAAATTATCATTTCTGTCTGAATCTAAGATTGCATTAGATCTGTAGAAAAAAAAGAAAGCTCTTTTAAGTGAGACGGTTACATTTCTTTCCTAAGGAAGTTCTGAACCAGTAAGTTAATTACCTCTTTCCCCTAGGGAATGAATCAGCTAATTATAAAGAAAGAGCCAAGGTCAAATTTAAGCCTCTTGATTAGTCTGATTATTTATAGCCCCCCCCCATTTTCATTTCCAAAAGTGTCCTGATTTAGATAATAAGCTAATGTGGGCACCCAACGTATAAGTCCATAACTGTTTATCCTTCATTTATATTATTTCAAATCATCTTAGTTTTTGGTGTGTTCATAATTTTAGCTTGATTTGGGATATTCTTAATGTTCATTATTTTAATATTTTGACTTTTCTTTAAAATGTTTTCTCCTATAGGAATAGCTTTATAGACTTGTGTTTAAAGAGACTGGAGATTGTGCCCTTTGTAGGCAATTCGGAAAAATAATGCATTTTATTTTAGAAGATGCTTATGTTTAAATTTGTTTTATTTAACATTTTTGTCTGTTGGACGGAAGACTCTTTTAGAGTCATAGTTATATATAGTTTCTGGAGTACTGCTGTTAGAGTAATATTAAATAATTATATATTAAAATTGCAGTGTTGCATTGTATTATTTGATAGCATTGAAGAGTTTTGGTTGGTGGAAGCAGATTTAAGAGAAAAATAAAGGTTTCATTTTTAAGGGAATTTGCTGGAGTGAATGCTTTTATATCTGTGCCCAGATTCCCTTTGCTAATACAGCATCTCAATTGGAACTATCACTGCACTGTAAATATTCTTATAATGTTGTTATAGACATATCATTGGGGAGTTAAAGGAAGAGAACTGCATTGAGAATCTGGAAACTTGAATTCTAGTTTTGTTTTATCTAGTAAGTGTTGGCTTTCTGACTTTGCCAGTATCATCTATCCAGTCTGTGCATTAGGACTGGCTCTCTGGCCTAAACTAACTCATAGGCTATTGTGTGGAGCCATGGACCTAATATATTTGAAAGAATTTTATAAATTATCATTTCTGTCTGAATCTAAGATTGCATTAGATCTGTAGAAAAAAAAGAAAGCTCTTTTAAGTGAGACGGTTACATTTCTTTCCTAAGGAAGTTCTGAACCAGTAAGTTAATTACCTCTTTCCCCTAGGGAATGAATCAGCTAATTATAAAGAAAGAGCCAAGGTCAAATTTAAGCCAATCTTTCCATTAGTCTAGGAGACTGCTTAGTTTACCCCTTACATAGAGGGAATTCTGGAGCTAATGTGAACAGTTTGACAGGTCTGGGAGCCTAGGCAAATAGACCTTTCATAATGACTTCATTTTTTTATTGAAAATAATGTGTATTAATAGGCTGCCAGAGATACCAAAATGCCTATCTTTCACATACAAACACTCTTGGATTATGTGCACCCACGGCTTGCATGGTTGGCATAGATAATTCTATTTTAACTGTGTCTTTGTAGCTAATCCAGTTTAATATCTGTGTTTCAGTACAGGACAGAGCTTTCACCAGAGATACTGGAGCAAGAATGACTATGTTTAAATAGGCTTAAGCATATTCCTTTTTAATAATGTTCATTCACATTTTTATTGTTTGATTGAGTAGATCCATATTTTATCCTTCTATACTTGGCCTATCTTCGACATAAATGATATTTTTATGAACTACATTTTCATCAGTGCAGTGAATCAGGCATTCCTGGATATCTGCCAATAGATAGTCATGACCTTGCGATAAAATAACAGTTGGGAAAAATAATCAGATTTCCATATGTGATGCCGGGCAATGTAAAGAGTATAAGGAGTGCCCTTTCCCTAGCACACAGTTATTCAAACACAGAAATAAAGGAAAAATGAAGCTAATCTTTTGTGTGATATTATTTTTTATAAAAGACTGGAAAAAAACAATGACTAAAGCGAGCAGTTATGGTGTACCATTGTTATTTAGTGTGCTTTTAATGTGTGTTTGGGGTGGAAAGTTTTACAAGCGGGGATATCTGATTCAGTATAGAAGTGAATTCTGCCAACTAACATTTTAGTGTTTTTCTCATTGTTGTTGTTCAGTTGGTTGTGTCCAACTCTTTGCGACCCCATGGGCTACGGACAAGGTTCCTTTGTTCTCCACTATCTCGTGGAGTTTGCTCAAATTCTCATATATATTTTTAAAAAATCAAAGGACTCTCTCTCCATCAGTAAAATAAAAGAAAAGAAAGGAAAGAAGGAGGGAAAAGAAAGAAAACAAATGAACAGAAGCTTCTGAATAAGCCCTAGGATTGACTTTTAATGAATAAATAGCATGTTCTAGGTTTGATTTTTGTTTTGCTGGTTCTGATGGTGGTGATACTAATGATGGAGAGAAACATCAGCTACCTTTAAAAATGAAATATCAGAATAAATACAGATACTAATAGTGAATATTTCAATAGGTTAAGGTTCTTTCATTCTTGGCAATTCATCCTTAATATTATAGTATATCACTGAACTGAGCAAACATGAAGTCTCGGGCATTATTGCATCATAGTGTTGACTGAAAAGTATGTTGAACTAAGAAAACTAAAAATAAAAGATTGGCTCTGTCTTGAGCCAGCCCACTGTGAGGCCCACTGTTCTATTTGACAGGACAGAGCTTTCACCAGAGATACTGGAGCAAGAATGACTATGTTTAAATAGGCTTAAGCATATTCCTTTTTAATAATGTTCATTCACATTTTTATTGTTTGATTGAGTAGATCCATATTTTATCCTTCTATACTTGGCCTATCTTCGACATAAATGATATTTTTATGAACTACATTTTCATCAGTGCAGTGAATCAGGCATTCCTGGATATCTGCCAATAGATAGTCATGACCTTGCGATAAAATAACAGTTGGGAAAAATAATCAGATTTCCATATGTGATGCCGGGCAATGTAAAGAGTATAAGGAGTGCCCTTTCCCTAGCACACAGTTATTCAAACACAGAAATAAAGGAAAAATGAAGCTAATCTTTTGTGTGATATTATTTTTTATAAAAGACTGGAAAAAAACAATGACTAAAGCGAGCAGTTATGGTGTACCATTGTTATTTAGTGTGCTTTTAATGTGTGTTTGGGGTGGAAAGTTTTACAAGCGGGGATATCTGATTCAGTATAGAAGTGAATTCTGCCAACTAACATTTTAGTGTTTTTCTCATTGTTGTTGTTCAGTTGGTTGTGTCCAACTCTTTGCGACCCCATGGGCTACGGACAAGGTTCCTTTGTTCTCCACTATCTCGTGGAGTTTGCTCAAATTCTCATATATATTTTTAAAAAATCAAAGGACTCTCTCTCCATCAGTAAAATAAAAGAAAAAGAAAGGAAAGAAGGAGGGAAAAGAAAGAAAACAAATGAACAGAAGCTTCTGAATAAGCCCTAGGATTGACTTTTAATGAATAAATAGCATGTTCTAGGTTTGATTTTTGTTTTGCTGGTTCTGATGGTGGTGATACTAATGATGGAGAGAAACATCAGCTACCTTTAAAAATGAAATATCAGAATAAATACAGATACTAATAGTGAATATTTCAATAGGTTAAGGTTCTTTCATTCTTGGCAATTCATCCTTAATATTATAGTATATCACTGAACTGAGCAAACATGAAGTCTCGGGCATTATTGCATCATAGTGTTGACTGAAAAGTATGTTGAACTAAGAAAACTAAAAACACAGTAAAAGATTGGCTCTGTCTTGAGCCAGCCCACTGTGAGGCCCACTGTTCTTACAGTGTCTCCCACTTTCTCTCTTAAGCTGGCCCACTATACTGGCAGTGACTCTCCCTTCCCCCACTGTAATAAACTTTACTCTCCTCTCAAAAACAAAACAAAACAAAACAAAAAAAACCCACACACAGTAAAAGAGGTTAAGTATTTTTGTTATTTTAATTATAGAAATTTTAATAATTTGCAGTGTTGTTCTCTCAACTCATTCAGTTTTGCAGAAAGTATTCCAAGAATGTTTAATTTTTTGTTCAGTTTTACTCAGAAAATGCTCCTCTAAAACTAGGTATCTGTTACATTACATGTAGAGATGGATGCCACATGTCTGGGCTACATGTAGCCAGATAATGCATGGTTGAGGGGCCAGAACTGTACCCAGCTGGTGAGTCCAGTCATCCTGAGTGCTCATTTCATTTTTGGTAAAGAAAATGCCTAATAGAATTTCTAGGGTTATATAGCAAGTGTGTTTTCTAAAAGGGTACCACTGTACTTCAGATGACTTCTGATGTAATATGATTACCAAATAGTTTAAAAAGTTTGATAAATGTTTGTGGTGGTTTAAAGTATTTTCAGAATTTCCATGTAATATGGGCTCTTTAAGTAACGGTTATTTTATATTTAAGAGAGAGTGAGAAAAATTCAGTAGTGTAGACCTCTAAAGAACACAAAAAGAAGTTAAGGATTCATAGGATACCTCCATTTGGTGGGATAACTTCTGTTTTTAAATCTGTTTTAAATTGTGTTAAGAACACAAGTGAGGAAACAGAGAACTTTATATTATCTTGGCTATTGAGTAATGACTAGTAAATGTACTTGTCTTCATCAGGAAGTATGTTTTGTTCCTTAAAGCAGTGTTAACAGTTACAAGCTGATAATGTTATATATCATTTTTTATAATAAATATGTTTAGAGTTGTAAATGTTACTATACACCACACGGTGTCTATTCTTATGTAATGCAGACATCGTAAATGTTTGATACTCAGGAAGCCTTATATTTCTTCTTTGTCTTCCATAAACACATTTTATTTTTTTAATTTATTTTTAATTTTGGGGAAATTGCTTTACAGTGTTGTGTTGGTTTCGCCCGTTTCAACAGTGCAAATCAGCCATAATTATACATACTATCTTCCTCTTGAGCCTCTATCCCCTCACCCAGCCCACCCCTTTTAGGTCATCACAGAGCACCAGGTGGGGCTCCCTGACCTAAGGAGCTTCTTTTGTCTTACATATCTATATGCCTGTTGACCATGTTGGTCTTGTATGTGGTTTTTCAAAACGGAGCCTGCTTGAAGTAACGTTTCAAACATTCGTGTTTTTTAGCAAAATAAACATAGAACTTAGAAGTCCAGTTTGCAATTGTTGTGGGGTTTTTTGTTATTGATGTTTGTTTTCACACCTGTGAAGGGATGATGACTAGACTCTCTTAATTCTCAAAATACGATTTCTCTTTGAAATGAACTTGTAAGTGATGTGACCTGGAATGTATCAGATCTGCTAAAATGAGAAATCTTTCACATAGATGTAAAAGTTTCACTAAACCAATTTCTCTTAACAGGCATTTAGTTCTATTATGCATAGCAATTACAGAGGCAGCTGTGTTGAGTCCCTTATAAGAGGCACTATAGTGTGATTTTTTTAAAATGACTTTTGGATAACCCAAGACAGCACTTCACACTTTGTACAATGTTGTGGCTGGAATTAGTGCTTTCTACCACTTAGCAACTAAAGCAAAATTTATACAAAATTGTAAATCTATACAAACAAGGCATTTTGTAGGAAGAATTTGGAAGATTTTCTCTCATCAAATTATAACATAATCGACTGTAGCTTAGAACTGTTGAATTCTACCTGAGATCATTTCTAATAATAAAAATTCTCTGTTCACTGGAATTTCTGGTAGAAGATTCATTTGGAATGATTTGGAATCAAATATTTGGACTTCCTCATGGTGTAATTCAAACAATACAATCTGAATAAAACTACAGGAGAAATGTAAGAGAAAGGCATCATTTGGATTTAGCTAACATTTCACAGTGCAAACCTTAATGTAAAACACTAAGTATGTCAAGCTTATTGAAGTGACTAGCATACAGGCCGTGATTTAATCTGAAGAGCTAGTTTAACCTTGGAATGTGTGTGTGTGAGTTGTTGATGGATAACGTATAAGGGGGCCATTAGATAACAGAAACTGTCCTCATGGGAACTGGAAAATGGAAGAGGGAAAATAATGGAAGTGTTACATTTGCATTTGCATGTACTAGGGAAATGAGCTTTTTTCCATAGTGCTGATTGTGAACAGGTATATTTTTCCTTGACAGAAAAGCTGGGTCTTTTTATTCAAACCTATTAATCTCCAGCTGAAAGAGCATCCAGCAATTCTGGTAAATAAGATTTAGTGTCAGTACTGTCTATTTACAAAATTATATTTTAGATTGATTATAAAAAGGGGGTCTAAATAGACATGTAAATGTTTCTGGTGAAAAAGGAATAGATTAATTTTCCCTTTCTCGTTGAAGTATTATTTTAGTGAGCAAAAGAAACAAAAGAAAAAAAAAAACAACTTGCTGCCAACTAATTGTGAAAAACAAAGCATTGGGTATACACAGTATTATTTTAAGAATGTATTAGACTGTGATAAAAATTAGGATACTAAATGATCTGATTTCCTTTATGATGAAAATATGCATATGTATTTGTAATCTTAACTGTATAAGAGGTAATGGAACATGTTTTCTTTCTCAGTGTGTTCATCTGTTTATATTTGATTGGGGGAAAATTTCTTTCAGTTTTCTGATTATAGCATGAAACGCTGTGTTGAGTCCCTTATAAGAGGCACTATAGTGTGATTTTTAAAATGACTTTTGGATAACCCAAGACAGCACTTCACACTTTGTACAATGTTGTGGCTGGAATTAGTGCTTTCTACCACTTAGCAACTAAAGCAAAATTTATACAAAATTGTAAATCTATACAAACAAGGCATTTTGTAGGAAGAATTTGGAAGATTTTCTCTCATCAAATTATAACATAATCGACTGTAGCTTAGAACTGTTGAATTCTACCTGAGATCATTTCTAATAATAAAAATTCTCTGTTCACTGGAATTTCTGGTAGAAGATTCATTTGGAATGATTTGGAATCAAATATTTGGACTTCCTCATGGTGTAATTCAAACAATACAATCTGAATAAAACTACAGGAGAAATGTAAGAGAAAGGCATCATTTGGATTTAGCTAACATTTCACAGTGCAAACCTTAATGTAAAACACTAAGTATGTCAAGCTTATTGAAGTGACTAGCATACAGGCCGTGATTTAATCTGAAGAGCTAGTTTAACCTTGGAATGTGTGTGTGCTGAGTTGTTGATGGATAACGATAAGGGGCCATTAGATAACAGAAACTGTCCTCATGGGAACTGGAAAATGGAAGAGGGAAAATAATGGAAGTGTTACATTTGCATTTGCATGTACTAGGGAAATGAGCTTTTTTCCATAGTGCTGATTGTGAACAGGTATATTTTTCCTTGACAGAAAAGCTGGGTCTTTTTATTCAAACCTATTAATCTCCAGCTGAAAGAGCATCCAGCAATTCTGGTAAATAAGATTTAGTGTCAGTACTGTCTATTTACAAAATTATATTTTAGATTGATTATAAAAAGGGGGTCTAAATAGACATGTAAATGTTTCTGGTGAAAAAGGAATAGATTAATTTTCCCTTTCTCGTTGAAGTATTATTTTAGTGAGCAAAAGAAACAAAAGAAAAAAAAAAACAACTTGCTGCCAACTAATTGTGAAAAACAAAGCATTGGGTATACACAGTATTATTTTAAGAATGTATTAGACTGTGATAAAAATTAGGATACTAAATGATCTGATTTCCTTTATGATGAAAATATGCATATGTATTTGTAATCTTAACTGTATAAGAGGTAATGGAACATGTTTTCTTTCTCAGTGTGTTCATCTGTTTATATTTGATTGGGGGAAAATTTCTTTCAGTTTTCTGATTATAATGATAACATGGCATGCAAGAAACCAGAGCATGTTAATCCAACTTCATGATTATAAGTATTTAACTTCATGGAAAATGATCATTATGGATGTCCAATAACAATCATTTGGCCACATTTTATGTAAAATTAGCTCCATCCTTAATACTATAAAGTTATGCATTTGTATATCTCACTAATGAAGGGAGCTGGTAAATCTTCTGATTTCAAGTTTGAATCTCTCATTTCATTTTGTAGCTTAAACCCTACTTTTAGAAAATCTGTCTGTATTGTTACATGGAATATAGTCTGTTAACTGGCCTCTTTCAAGATGGCTATACTAAAGATTGTAGTGTGTATTGGTGTTCATATTATCTAGGTTTTAAGTTCTTTTAAGTACTAATTCCTTTAAAGAAGATAGACCTAAGAATGAAAGTTTTCTATTTACCATGGATGATGGTTCAGAATAACATGATTTACTTTCCCATTTGAAATAACTTATAAATGAGAGATTTCCTTATAGACTGTTTTACTGAAATTTCACTAGATAAAGGCAGATGTATGTGTCTAACTTAATGATGAGGTTTAGTCATCTATTTTTTTTTTCATCTATTTTTAAAGAAGAGATAAATTCACTTCTTTCTATCTCCATGTTAGTTTAAAATTTTATTCTTAAGATTTATTTAGAAGCTAAAAATAATATACTGTAGCTTTGCTTTTAATTGTATTTCTACTTATCTACAATGTTCCTTTTAGAATAATTTTCAAGGGGAGAAAAGATTTTATTTAAATTTCATGCATTTATTATTCATTGCTGAGTAGTTTCTTCTATAAATAGAAAAATATGGGTATAAAATACTGATCTCATTAAGGAAGTATGAGTTGGAGATGTCACGGGTATAACTAATGATCATCATTGAGGCAAGAGTGTTAGCTATTTTTTTTTAAAAGGAACTAGTGTCAACAATATTCTGTGTATGTTTTTAACTACTGATTTTAGCTTTAGATTTTCTTTAAGTTCGTTATTGTGGTTTTAGGCATTCTGTGCCTTTCTAAATATTGAAGAGCTGGCTGTATACATGAATACTTGTGATCAATTCACGTAACATTTGAATTATTTCTTTATTTTATTTTATTTATTTATTTTTTTAAACTTTTATTTTACTTTTAACATTTACAGAGTTTTGTTGTTTACAGATATGTATATTCTGAGATTAGTCATACGTATATATGAACTATTTCTTAATGTGGCATTTTTCTTAGTTTATTTTATCCTTTATAGCCATGACCCCACACTACTAATGGACCTTAAAATTATTGTTTAAATGTTGTACTTTCCAGATGCAGTGATGAAATACTTCAAAATATGAGATTTTGAGTGGAAGATGATAAAATATAGCATAGCAGATTTAACAGTGAATCTGAGAACCCCAATCTCACCCTTCCATCTTTCCCCCTATTCTTCCTGCAGTAGGAATTTAATTGATTTCACAACACTTAACTCTGTCTGACACATAATAGACATGAACAGAAGCTTTTTAAATGTATGAAAAAACTGAGTCCTCAGCAGAGGTTCTCAAAAGCGCCATATATTATTTGTGATAGTGAAGGAGGGTCTGGAGATCCAGCAAAGACTGTGGGAATAAATAGTAGGACCATTTAATTGAGAAAAAAATTTCCTTATAGACTGTTTTACTGAAATTTCACTAGATAAAGGCAGATGTATGTGTCTAACTTAATGATGAGGTTTAGTCATCTATTTTTTTTTTCATCTATTTTTAAAGAAGAGATAAATTCACTTCTTTCTATCTCCATGTTAGTTTAAAATTTTATTCTTAAGATTTATTTAGAAGCTAAAAATAATATACTGTAGCTTTGCTTTTAATTGTATTTCTACTTATCTACAATGTTCCTTTTAGAATAATTTTCAAGGGGAGAAAAGATTTTATTTAAATTTCATGCATTTATTATTCATTGCTGAGTAGTTTCTTCTATAAATAGAAAAATATGGGTATAAAATACTGATCTCATTAAGGAAGTATGAGTTGGAGATGTCACGGGTATAACTAATGATCATCATTGAGGCAAGAGTGTTAGCTATTTTTTTTTAAAAGGAACTAGTGTCAACAATATTCTGTGTATGTTTTTAACTACTGATTTTAGCTTTAGATTTTCTTTAAGTTCGTTATTGTGGTTTTAGGCATTCTGTGCCTTTCTAAATATTGAAGAGCTGGCTGTATACATGAATACTTGTGATCAATTCACGTAACATTTGAATTATTTCTTTATTTTATTTTATTTATTTATTTTTTTAAACTTTTATTTTACTTTTAACATTTACAGAGTTTTGTTGTTTACAGATATGTATATTCTGAGATTAGTCATACGTATATATGAACTATTTCTTAATGTGGCATTTTTCTTAGTTTATTTTATCCTTTATAGCCATGACCCCACACTACTAATGGACCTTAAAATTATTGTTTAAATGTTGTACTTTCCAGATGCAGTGATGAAATACTTCAAAATATGAGATTTTGAGTGGAAGATGATAAAATATAGCATAGCAGATTTAACAGTGAATCTGAGAACCCCAATCTCACCCTTCCATCTTTCCCCCTATTCTTCCTGCAGTAGGAATTTAATTGATTTCACAACACTTAACTCTGTCTGACACATAATAGACATGAACAGAAGCTTTTTAAATGTATGAAAAAACTGAGTCCTCAGCAGAGGTTCTCAAAAGCGCCATATATTATTTGTGATATGAAGGAGGGTCTGGAGATCCAGCAAAGACTGTGGGAATAAATAGTGATAGAGACCATTTGTTGCTGATTGTATTTGCCTGATCTGAGACTTTTTTTAAAAAGCATATTTCTGCTCATTTCAGCCCTCAAAACTTGTTACTTTTCCACGTCTGTTTAATTCATTAGTTCTCTGTTTCATGTAGGGAGCAGTTAGTTTTGGAGCTTATCCCCGCGGCTGAAATATTCTTATTTGTGTTCTTATCTGGATGATGGAAGAACTGTGCTTTCCACTGTCACATGTGATTTTTTTCCTTTATTTTCTCTAAATGTATTGTTTCTAAAAGGGAATTTAAACTGTGGGTAACTATCATTTAATCTTTCTAGTGTTTGTGAAAACAAAATTTGACCTCATACATTGAAGGGCTATGGGAAAACTTGGGTGTAACAAATCTTTTTTTTTTTTTTTTTAAGTGAAAGGAAAAACAATTCAGCAGTGAAGCAGGAAAGTATGCTTCAGTTTTCCACATTTTGCCTCCAAAAATATAAGGCATCCGATGATACAGTGTAGGCTTTAAGGGAGTTTCCTTAGAATACTTATGTTTTCTGAATAATATTTGATGGTAAAGATCAAACGCCTTCGATTCAACTCAGGATATGCTGAGGGTAAAATCATATTCTTCTGTGGAACGCTTTATATTGTGCTCATTGTTGGCACAAACGTTCAAGACCAAGGAAATTTTTTCTTTTAGAAGGAAAACTTGGATATATTCTTCATAGCTTGATTTAATAAATTTTCCTTTTCCTCCTCCCTTTTTCCCCCTCCTTCCCCTTTTTGGAAGAACTGACATGTCACTTTCTCCTTCTCTGTCTGTCTCTCTTTTTTTCCATTTTCCTTCCATTAGTGTTTATTAAGAATTTGTTCCTTTCTGGGCTCTTCTTTAAGACATGTGGTTCATACTCAGACTCCAGGAAGAGATAAGTAGTAAAACGGGTGCATTTCTTTTCTTGTCCCACCTCAACGAGCAAATCCTTTATGGAGATATGAACCCTTTTAACATCAGTCCTGGCCTCTGTCTGACCCAGTGCTGGAATTAGAAAAAGCGGAGGGTTTTACCTCATTCATTGTGGACTGGATTTCAGTCCTTAGTTTCTGATTTCTCCTTACTCTTTTGGGTAATACCCACACTGTGCAGTGGAATGCAGCAGCCTTATGCAGATTTCTGTTGTAAAAAGTGTTCCTTCAGAAAATATAGCCCTGGGGGATGCCCCTGGGATTTATGAATATACATAATAGGTGAATACCTGAAACCCCTCTGTGGCTGCTTGTATTTTCAAAATCATCTGGGATCTGGAGCCTACTGATATTGATCCCTCATTTTAGAAACAAAATTTGGGTGAATGAAAAGTGAAGTTCTGTAGCCATTTAGCAGCAGAGCCCTGCCTGAATCTGCTTGCAAACCAAAGATCCTTGAGGCTCAGTAAATATTCTTTCACTTACTCATCATATAGACAGAATTAGATTTGATAGTCTAGAAATGGAGTATGTTTCTGGGTGTAACAAATCTTTTTTTTTTTTAAGTGAAAGGAAAAACAATTCAGCAGTGAAGCAGGAAAGTATGCTTCAGTTTTCCACATTTTGCCTCCAAAAATATAAGGCATCCGATGATACAGTGTAGGCTTTAAGGGAGTTTCCTTAGAATACTTATGTTTTCTGAATAATATTTGATGGTAAAGATCAAACGCCTTCGATTCAACTCAGGATATGCTGAGGGTAAAATCATATTCTTCTGTGGAACGCTTTATATTGTGCTCATTGTTGGCACAAACGTTCAAGCCCAAAGGGAAAATTTTTTTCTTTTAGAAGGAAAACTTGGATATATTCTTCATAGCTTGATTTAATAAATTTTCCTTTTCCTCCTCCCTTTTTCCCCCTCCTTCCCCTTTTTGGAAGAACTGACATGTCACTTTCTCCTTCTCTGTCTGTCTCTCTTTTTTTCCATTTTCCTTCCATTAGTGTTTATTAAGAATTTGTTCCTTTCTGGGCTCTTCTTTAAGACATGTGGTTCATACTCAGACTCCAGGAAGAGATAAGTAGTAAAACGGGTGCATTTCTTTTCTTGTCCCACCTCAACGAGCAAATCCTTTATGGAGATATGAACCCTTTTAACATCAGTCCTGGCCTCTGTCTGACCCAGTGCTGGAATTAGAAAAAGCGGAGGGTTTTACCTCATTCATTGTGGACTGGATTTCAGTCCTTAGTTTCTGATTTCTCCTTACTCTTTTGGGTAATACCCACACTGTGCAGTGGAATGCAGCAGCCTTATGCAGATTTCTGTTGTAAAAAGTGTTCCTTCAGAAAATATAGCCCTGGGGGATGCCCCTGGGATTTATGAATATACATAATAGGTGAATACCTGAAACCCCTCTGTGGCTGCTTGTATTTTCAAAATCATCTGGGATCTGGAGCCTACTGATATTGATCCCTCATTTTAGAAACAAAATTTGGGTGAATGAAAAGTGAAGTTCTGTAGCCATTTAGCAGCAGAGCCCTGCCTGAATCTGCTTGCAAACCAAAGATCCTTGAGGCTCAGTAAATATTCTTTCACTTACTCATCATATAGACAGAATTAGATTTGATAGTCTAGAAATGGAGTATGTTTCTGAAAGTTATTTAGAAGACCAATTTTATTTTATAAATTAGGTAGTTTAGCATGATCTAGTATAGAGAATCGATACCACATGTACCTAGGTGTGCATCCAAATTCTGCCACTTAATATTAGAATGAATGTGGACAATGTGTTTAACTGCTTTTTCTTAATCTGTCAAACGGGGCCAATAAACACTCATATTACGTGGTTATGGTAAAACCAGGCCTCAAATTCAAGGATTCAAGAATCTTGACGCTACAGTAAAGTGCTCCAGGGACAATGAAATCCATATAAAAGTCAGGCCTCAATTTACCCACTAGTGTGGCTCACTTCTTCGGCAGAGTTTAGTAGCATTTCTCAGAGCTAGCACCATTTAATTGATGTAATTAATAAGGTATCTAATTAATATTTGGATAACACCTTAGGGAAGTAATTTTTCAGTAGTCGTTCTTTTAAACTATTTTGTGATGTAGATTATCATAGATGTGGCGATTTTATTTAATTCTTCGAAGTAGGCTATTAAAGTCCACGGGACTTTTTTTTAATTTTTTTTGTAGAAAGTGAACAATTCTAGAAAGTTTTGAAGGACACTGTGGTTTTTGGAATGCATGTAACCCAATCTGGAGATCAGCTGGTGAAATATAATACACAGCATCATGATTGGGAGCAGTTAAGAACATTCAGGATTCAAAAAAAGTGTATTTGCCCTCATTTCTTGTCACCAATTGTTCCTTAATATGGGACGATGCCGATTTTTCTGTAAATGAGAGAAAAAGAGTTCATAAAATTGAAGTTCATTTGGGGACTGTATTACTATAGTTTTATTTACATGATGTAATGGCTAAATAATGTTTCTAATTGCGAAATCATATATAATGGTATACGATTTCTTGATGGTGAATATTTTCCTTTGCATTTCTAGGTAAGTCAACCAAAAAACTCACCTCAAAGATCGTCTCCATTCTTAGCTTCTTAGATTCTCCATGTTGGTACAAATGTTCAAAACCAAGGAAATTTTTTTCTTTTAATTAAGCCGGATAGTTGTTTAATAAAAGATCCTCTAAATCTGGCAGTGATGTAGGCTGTCACTACTTAGGTGCTGCTTTTATTGAGCTTTGTTAGACAACTGTAATTGTAAACCGATCATGTTATTTTTCTAAATAAATAGATTACCAGTGTTTTAGAGTAAATTCATTATGTCAGCAATATGAGTTCTGTTTTTTTTTTCCGTAAATTAGCATTATTAAGTTAAGTTAAATACTTGATCACTCAATTTAAAGGTGGCTCACTGTCAAACGGGCCAATAAACACTCATATTACGTGGTTATGGTAAAACCAGGCCTCAAATTCAAGGATTCAAGAATCTTGACGCTACAGTAAAGTGCTCCAGGGACAATGAAATCCATATAAAAGTCAGGCCTCAATTTACCCACTAGTGTGGCTCACTTCTTCGGCAGAGTTTAGTAGCATTTCTCAGAGCTAGCACCATTTAATTGATGTAATTAATAAGGTATCTAATTAATATTTGGATAACACCTTAGGGAAGTAATTTTTCAGTAGTCGTTCTTTTAAACTATTTTGTGATGTAGATTATCATAGATGTGGCGATTTTATTTAATTCTTCGAAGTAGGCTATTAAAGTCCACGGGACTTTTTTTTAATTTTTTTTGTAGAAAGTGAACAATTCTAGAAAGTTTTGAAGGACACTGTGGTTTTTGGAATGCATGTAACCCAATCTGGAGATCAGCTGGTGAAATATAATACACAGCATCATGATTGGGAGCAGTTAAGAACATTCAGGATTCAAAAAAAGTGTATTTGCCCTCATTTCTTGTCACCAATTGTTCCTTAATATGGGACGATGCCGATTTTTCTGTAAATGAGAGAAAAAGAGTTCATAAAATTGAAGTTCATTTGGGGACTGTATTACTATAGTTTTATTTACATGATGTAATGGCTAAATAATGTTTCTAATTGCGAAATCATATATAATGGTATACGATTTCTTGATGGTGAATATTTTCCTTTGCATTTCTAGGTAAGTCAACCAAAAAACTCACCTCAAAGATCGTCTCCATTCTTAGCTTCTTAGATTCTCCATGTTGGTACAAATGTTCAAAACCAAGGAAATTTTTTTCTTTTAATTAAGCCGGATAGTTGTTTAATAAAAGATCCTCTAAATCTGGCAGTGATGTAGGCTGTCACTACTTAGGTGCTGCTTTTATTGAGCTTTGTTAGACAACTGTAATTGTAAACCGATCATGTTATTTTTCTAAATAAATAGATTACCAGTGTTTTAGAGTAAATTCATTATGTCAGCAATATGAGTTCTTTTGTTTTTTTCCTGGAATGAATTGCATTAGCATTATTAAGTTAAGAATTATAAAGATACTTAGATGAAAACAACTGAGATTTGTTTTATTTAGCTGAAAGGGGCATTAGAGTTAGAATGGTGAACACATCCTTGTTTCATCCTTGAAGCATGTAATTGAACTCTCTTTCACTTTTACTGTTATCTTTCTTTACCAAAGAGATGAAAATGTTTGCACTGTTACAAATTAAGTAATAGTATTGTGCTTAATAAGTAACTGAATGGTTAATAGATAATAATTAAGTACAAGAGAAAATAAGTATACAAAGCTTTTCATTCTTTTTCCAATATTAAAAATGAAGAATTTGAAAGAAATTAATACAATGTGTATTAACTAAAGCATTTTATGTTTCATAATACCTTTGTTTAATTGTACATAAGTATTTCTTAGAAAAAGAAATCTATTTATAGTCTCTTATGTTTTGCTTATTATCTCTGAATAGCTCAATAGGTTTTTTTCCCTCTAATTTCGTAGTAATTTACATTTGTTTTTAATTTTCAAGACAATTTTCTCTTCTTGGCCTGAAAGGCACACATTACATGTAGTAAATGTAATATTTGTACATTATTATTTACTTTGTTAATTGTAAGTATTACTATAAACATTCCAGTATTTGTCATGTTTTTAAATTTTTCCTTGGGCAAAATGACATTTACTCAGTGCAAAGTTTCTTGAATATATATAAGAAAAAAATGAAAGGACTTTTTATGAAAGGACTATGAGGTAAAGAGTATTTGTTCACTAGGTGAATATTTTCCTTTCATTTCTAGGTAAGTCAACCAAAAAACTCACCTCAAAGATCGTCTCCATTCTTAGCTTCTTAGATTCTCCATGTTGGTACAAATGTTCAAAACCAAGGAAATTTTTTTCTTTTAATTAAGCCGGATAGTTGTTTAATAAAAGATCCTCTAAATCTGGCAGTGATGTAGGCTGTCACTACTTAGGTGCTGCTTTTATTGAGCTTTGTTAGACAACTGTAATTGTAAACCGATCATGTTATTTTTCTAAATAAATAGATTACCAGTGTTTTAGAGTAAATTCATTATGTCAGCAATATGAGTTCTTTTTTTTTTTTTTTTTCCTGGAATGAATTGCATTAGCATTATTAAGTTAAGAATTATAAAGATACTTAGATGAAAACAACTGAGATTTGTTTTATTTAGCTGAAAGGGGCATTAGAGTTAGAATGGTGAACACATCCTTGTTTCATCCTTGAAGCATGTAATTGAACTCTCTTTCACTTTTACTGTTATCTTTCTTTACCAAAGAGATGAAAATGTTTGCACTGTTACAAATTAAGTAATAGTATTGTGCTTAATAAGTAACTGAATGGTTAATAGATAATAATTAAGTACAAGAGAAAATAAGTATACAAAGCTTTTCATTCTTTTTCCAATATTAAAAATGAAGAATTTGAAAGAAATTAATACAATGTGTATTAACTAAAGCATTTTATGTTTCATAATACCTTTGTTTAATTGTACATAAGTATTTCTTAGAAAAAGAAATCTATTTATAGTCTCTTATGTTTTGCTTATTATCTCTGAATAGCTCAATAGGTTTTTTTCCCTCTAATTTCGTAGTAATTTACATTTGTTTTTAATTTTCAAGACAATTTTCTCTTCTTGGCCTGAAAGGCACACATTACATGTAGTAAATGTAATATTTGTACATTATTATTTACTTTGTTAATTGTAAGTATTACTATAAACATTCCAGTATTTGTCATGTTTTTAAATTTTTCCTTGGGCAAAATGACATTTACTCAGTGCAAAGTTTCTTGAATATATATAAGAAAAAAATCTAATGAAAGGACATGAGAGTAAAGAGGTATGTGGTTACACTGTTACACGAGAGGGATGAAAAGACTTGATTATTGTTATTAGGGTAAATAGGCTGTATTTTTCTATTAACATTTTCTTTTGCATTTTAGCTAGGAATTATATTTAATGTAAATGAATATGAAAGAAAATATCTAGGAGGAAGTTTGCTCTGGCTAATTACAGGTATTCACCTCATCAGTGTGCCAGTGACTTTGGATTTCACTGTAGTCAGGGTTTATCAAAATGAGACTTTCCCAGCACAGTTTGTCTCTTTGCATTTGATCACTGGTTATTTCAGTGAGCTTTCCCTGGTAATTTTGCTGCCTAGTTACATCAGTCTCTCTTCCCTAAAGCACTTGCGTGTGTGCTAAATAGCTTCAGTCATGTCTGACTCTTTGCAACCCCATGGACTGTAGCCTGCCATACTCCTCTGTCCATGGCAGTCTCCAGGCAAGAATACTGGAGTGGGTTGCCATACCCTCCTCCAGGGGATCCTCCTGACCCAGGAATAGAACCCATGTCTCATGTCTCCTGCTTTGGCAGGTGGCTTCTTTACCACTAGTGCCACCTGGGATGCCATGTTGCATCAATACACTTAACCTGAATGGTATTATGTGTTGTGTGTGTGTGGTTTTTTTTATTAATGTGTTATTTTAATGTTTGATGGTTCTTTAAAGTTGAAATTCATAAATCAATAGTGCTTTGTTCCCAGTGATAACATTTCTTTTTTTTTTTAAAGATTTATTTATTATTTATTTATTTTTGGGCGTGGTTCGGGTTGGGGAGGGAGGGGAGCAGGCGGGCCACTTCTATTGGTCTTTCGTTTCTCTGTTTTCATCTGTCTTTGTTCTTTGGCTCCTGTGGGCCTCCCATCACGGTGGCATCTGTCATTGTAGAGGACTGGCTCTGGGTGCACGCGCTCCAGAGCTCCGGCTCGGTAATTGGACACATGGGTCCAGCCACTCCGCGGCACGTGGGATCTTCCCAGGCCAGGGATCAAACCGGTGCCCCTTGCACTGCAAGGCGGTGTACTTACCCACTGGACCACCAGTGGAAGCCCCTGATTACATTTCTTGCTGCATACTTAGACCAGTCAATTGAGAGTGCTCCTAACCACTAAACCACCAGGGAAGCTAGTTAGACCAGTCAGCTGAAGATAGCTAGGACTTCCCTGCTGGCTCAGAGGTAAAGAATTCTCCTGCCAATGCAGGAGACACCCTTACATCCCTGATTCAGGAAGATCCCACATGCCCTGGAGCCACTAAGCCCATGCACCGCAGTTACTGAGTCTGTGCTCTAGAGCTTCCAGTGGCTCTTGCATGCCCTGGAGGTCGTGCTCTGGAACAAGAGAGATCTCCGCAGTGAGAAGCCTGTGCCCTGCAACCAGAGAGTGGCCCCGCTGTCTACAACCAGAGACAGCCCACATACAATGGAGACCCAGCACAGGCATAAATAAATAAAATTATTTTAAAAAATTAAGATAGCTTAGATCAGTTTTGAATTGAGGTAAAATATTAGGAATTTGTTTATCTATTATTGATTTAAAGAGACCTAATAACAGTTAGGATCGTCAAGTCATGTTGGACATAAACTGTTATTACATGACCGTCCTCATTACCATTGAATAAACACTTTACATTATAGACTAAAAGATGTTAACTTTTATTGCATGGTCATACTGTTCAGTATAGTGCATATATAAGTAGACATCAGAAATAAGTGGATTTTGCACTGTGTTTTTGAATTGTTAGATAAATACAGTAAAGTATCCTCAGCTTTAAGTAACATGTTTATAATTTTGATTAAAATTTCTGGCCAGTTTTACTGATAATTTCTCTTATTGAATATTCATGTTTGTGTGAGCTGGCTCAATTTGTCAAAAAAGTTAGATTGGTTATTTGGTTTTGACAATGCGTGTGTCAAAAGACAGTTTTATACGAAAATAGTTGTCAATAGGCAAGGTAAGTTTTTTCCTATTAGAACACATATATGATAGAAACACATTATTTTTTTGAGGTATGAATAAGGTATAAATAACTAAGCCAGGTGTACATGGGAGTTTTCAGGTGATACAGCCAAATGCTGACACACAAAAGTAAAGAAATACTGTGGGAATTCAGTGAAGCACAATAAATGATAAATAATTAAAAACAATACTTTAATTTGAGTTCATACTTCACATTAAGTGTTGCACTAAGCACTTTTTCCAAGTATGATCTCATTAATCTTTTCAACTGCCTCTTGAGTTATGTAAATATCTCCATGTTACAGGTAAGGAAACTGATTTCTCAGGGATGTCTTAAGGACACATAGCAGTTAAAGCCAGAATGTGAAGATAGGTAATTAGGAACCTCAGAACTCATCACAGCCATACTTAGTGGCATTTAGAACTCAAATTCTGCTCCATATTAATCAAAGTTGTCAATGGCAGCTATACTAACTAGTTTCTTTAAGAAGTAAAGGTTGGAGAGACACACTTCTAACAAAATCGTAGTCTAGACTGAGAGGCAGCCAACAGTCGTTGATGGAAAACTTTGAGTTTGCGATAGTACCCAGGTTCAGTGCTATGTGAAAACACTGGAGGCTCCTCTTGCCTCTTGAACAATCCATCAGAAACCAAATTACAGCTGAGACTTTGTAACTTGTACAAGCTAAACACTTAACCTATTGGTCCTTTAGTCTCTTTCAAGTTGGGAACAATTAGATAAGAAGACTGAAAAGAAATTAAGGTGTTCAAGGAGCAAATTGCACATTCAGGATAAATGTTACTGAAATTTAGAGAATTGTGTTATGAGATGTGATTGTATACCTGCAAATCATTGGAAAGTTTTGTTTGTTTGTTTGTTTGTTTTTGATTGTGTGCTATGTCTATTCTGGATAGGGAATAATGGACTCAGAAGGAAAGGGCATGATTAAGGGAATCCAAAAAAATAGGAGTGACTTTAGGTTTTGCCTTTAGTTATCTTTAGATTATAGTCGTATCTGACTCTTTGTGACCCTGTGGACTGTAGCCTGCCAGGCTCTTCTGTCCATGGGATTCTCCAGGCCAGAATCTGGAGTGGATTGCCAGTTTCTACTCCAGGGGATCTTGACACAGGGATCTAACCTTCATCTCTTCTGTCTCCAGCATTGGCAGGCAAATTCTTTACCACTAGTGCCACCTGGGAAGCCCAGATTGTTGGAGGAATCACCTCTTATCTACAGTGGCACTGTAGCAAGGATTAAAAGCACAGGGCTAGAGTCAGGGGTCCTTGTGTGCATTCTGGTGTCTCCTACCTATTAGCTATGTAGACTTGGAAAACTCATTTAATTTCTTTGTGCCTTGAGTTCTTGCATATGAAAAACAGATTGATAGTATCCATGTCATAGGATTTTTATGAAGTTAATGACATGCAGTATAACGTGTTTAGAATAGTGTCTAGGATGTAGGAAGTACTATGCATTAGTGGTTATTTTTTTATTATTTTAATTGCTATTATAACTACTACTCTTAAGTGTTCTAAAATTAGGCGGATTGGTTTTTACTACTAATGGCAGCTATACTAACTAGTTTCTTTAAGAAGTAAAGGTTGGAGAGACCCACTTCTAACAAAATCGTAGTCTAGACTGAGAGGCAGCCAACAGTCGTTGATGGAAAACTTTGAGTTTGCGATAGTACCCAGGTTCAGTGCTATGTGAAAACACTGGAGGCTCCTCTTGCCTCTTGAACAATCCATCAGAAACCAAATTACAGCTGAGACTTTGTAACTTGTACAAGCTAAACACTTAACCTATTGGTCCTTTAGTCTCTTTCAAGTTGGGAACAATTAGATAAGAAGACTGAAAAGAAATTAAGGTGTTCAAGGAGCAAATTGCACATTCAGGATAAATGTTACTGAAATTTAGAGAATTGTGTTATGAGATGTGATTGTATACCTGCAAATCATTGGAAAGTTTTGTTTGTTTGTTTGTTTGTTTTTGATTGTGTGCTATGTCTATTCTGGATAGGGAATAATGGACTCAGAAGGAAAGGGCATGATTAAGGGAATCCAAAAAAATAGGAGTGACTTTAGGTTTTGCCTTTAGTTATCTTTAGATTATAGTCGTATCTGACTCTTTGTGACCCTGTGGACTGTAGCCTGCCAGGCTCTTCTGTCCATGGGATTCTCCAGGCCAGAATCTGGAGTGGATTGCCAGTTTCTACTCCAGGGGATCTTGACACAGGGATCTAACCTTCATCTCTTCTGTCTCCAGCATTGGCAGGCAAATTCTTTACCACTAGTGCCACCTGGGAAGCCCAGATTGTTGGAGGAATCACCTCTTATCTACAGTGGCACTGTAGCAAGGATTAAAAGCACAGGGCTAGAGTCAGGGGTCCTTGTGTGCATTCTGGTGTCTCCTACCTATTAGCTATGTAGACTTGGAAAACTCATTTAATTTCTTTGTGCCTTGAGTTCTTGCATATGAAAAACAGATTGATAGTATCCATGTCATAGGATTTTTATGAAGTTAATGACATGCAGTATAACGTGTTTAGAATAGTGTCTAGGATGTAGGAAGTACTATGCATTAGTGGTTATTTTTTTATTATTTTAATTGCTATTATAACTACTACTCTTATTCTCTTTAAGCGTCAGTTTCTTCAACCAGAAAATTAGGCGGTGAAATTCATCTTCTTAAAATAATAATTTCAGATTGGTACACATTTATTGAATTTAGCATAAAGCTCTTCTAATGATTTTGTGAGTTGTCTTATGAATACAAAAGTATGAAAATTAATATAAACTCCAAGTGTTGTTTTTAGGGTAAAAATAAACACAAGTCAAATTCAAAGTTAAAAAGACAAAAGGAAAACCCTGTGTTTGGCAGTTGAGGGACATCTAAGTTTTCAGTTCTCAAGGATATAGAGACTTAGAGACTTTGCATCTTTTCAGAAGTTGCAACGTTTCAATAAGAATGATTAGGAAGTTGCATGCTTTAGAAGGTAAGGAAGGCATTTGTTAGCCGTAAGGAATACATAGAAAATATTTGCTAAGCCAGTAATGTTCCAAGCACTTTACAAATGTTAGTCTGTTTAATCCTCAAGAAGCTAAATAACTCACCCAAGATCATACAGTGGTGAATGTGATGTAAACAGGCACATTGGCTTTAGGGTTTGTGCTTTTACTACATTTTGGGGCCTGCTAGGTGGCATGTAGGATCTTAGTTCCCATAAGTAGGAATCAAATCTGTGTTCCCTCCCTTGGAAGCAAGAAGTCTTAACCACTGGACCACCAGGGAAGTCTGAGTTTGTGTTTTTTTGCTCCTTCGCCTTACTCTCTCTGAAAGGGTTCGAGAAAGATAATGAGGGTACAAGGAATACTTAGAATATATATTGTGTAATTAAGCATGGCCAGGCATAGGGTTTGGGGATAAGATTTATTAAGGGGAGGTAAGTGGAGACTTAAAGAAACAGTCTGAACATTATTTTAATGCAATGAGAAATTAGACTCCAATGGTTACCATAGTAATGGGGGAGAAGCTTTTATGTTGAAGAGATATTAGGCTCTTTAGATCCGGGATCCTTTTGAGAATTTATTAAACTGTGGACTTTGTCCCCATAAATGAAGTTATGACATGCAGTAACGTGTTTAGAATAGTGTCTAGGATGTAGGAAGTACTATGCATTAGTGGTTATTTTTTTATTATTTTAATTGCTATTATAACTACTACTCTTATTCTCTTTAAGCGTCAGTTTCTTCAACCAGAAAATTAGGCGGTGAAATTCATCTTCTTAAAATAATAATTTCAGATTGGTACACATTTATTGAATTTAGCATAAAGCTCTTCTAATGATTTTGTGAGTTGTCTTATGAATACAAAAGTATGAAAATTAATATAAACTCCAAGTGTTGTTTTTAGGGTAAAAATAAACACAAGTCAAATTCAAAGTTAAAAAGACAAAAGGAAAACCCTGTGTTTGGCAGTTGAGGGACATCTAAGTTTTCAGTTCTCAAGGATATAGAGACTTAGAGACTTTGCATCTTTTCAGAAGTTGCAACGTTTCAATAAGAATGATTAGGAAGTTGCATGCTTTAGAAGGTAAGGAAGGCATTTGTTAGCCGTAAGGAATACATAGAAAATATTTGCTAAGCCAGTAATGTTCCAAGCACTTTACAAATGTTAGTCTGTTTAATCCTCAAGAAGCTAAATAACTCACCCAAGATCATACAGTGGTGAATGTGATGTAAACAGGCACATTGGCTTTAGGGTTTGTGCTTTTATTACATTTTGGGGGCCTGCTAGGTGGCATGTAGGATCTTAGTTCCCATAAGTAGGAATCAAATCTGTGTTCCCTCCCTTGGAAGCAAGAAGTCTTAACCACTGGACCACCAGGGAAGTCTGAGTTTGTGTTTTTTTGCTCCTTCGCCTTACTCTCTCTGAAAGGGTTCGAGAAAGATAATGAGGGTACAAGGAATACTTAGAATATATATTGTGTAATTAAGCATGGCCAGGCATAGGGTTTGGGGATAAGATTTATTAAGGGGAGGTAAGTGGAGACTTAAAGAAACAGTCTGAACATTATTTTAATGCAATGAGAAATTAGACTCCAATGGTTACCATAGTAATGGGGGAGAAGCTTTTATGTTGAAGAGATATTAGGCTCTTTAGATCCGGGATCCTTTTGAGAATTTATTAAACTGTGGACTTTGTCCCCATAAATGTGTGCAACATTCAACATTGCCACACAATTTCAAGTTTCACAAACCCTTAATTTATTTGATGCTTTATACAGGTTGGTTTTCCTCACTTATAATAATTGAATATTCTTATAGAAGTCTACAGTGTATCTTTGTGTTTGTTTTGTGTTCTATGTTTTCCTTCAGTAATCATATTTTTTTTAGTATTTCGCTTTCTTTAGATATCTGCTCTTTGCTTACTAATTTTTGCAAAATTATAATTTTGGCAAGTTCTTGATCAACTTTAATCAACTTTGTGTCCTTGTTGTATGAATATACGTAAATAACTAATTGTAGTGAAGTTCCTATGATTTTCTTATTATATTGCTTGAATACAGAAGTGTTAGACCTTGGGACCAGTAGATAGTCTCTACTGATTCTATGTTTAGTCTCTGTTTATTCTATGTTAATTCACAGATAGTTTGGTATTTGAATAGCTTTATCTGGGATGGGAACATCATTTGCATTAAAGGAAAAAACCACGGAATCCTACTTGCAAAATGCAACTGAAATAGCCTCTTGTGGAGAACCAGATCCAAAATTCTGTCTTAGTATCTAGGACACATTTTTGTCTCATGGGCATGGAAACCCTTAGGGTAATTAAGAGTCCAGAGGGAAGAGAGTGCAGAAGAGGTTGGAATGACTGATTGTCATTTGGTTTGTTTATCTTTCGGTGTGAGAGTAGTAATTGGGTCCCCCTTGGCTATGTGGGGAGTAAGCATTGCCAATACCTATGGGAAATTGCTCTAGTAAAATTCACATGCTATTTAGGATTTTGATCTTAAAAAAAAAAAAAAAATACAATCTAACCTGGTAGTTTTGTGATCTGAACTCAAGTTTTACTTTCATCCTGAAGTGAGGCAAACCAATTCTTTTCTTCCTTTTCCCTTTTCCATAATTTTGCCCTAAACTTTTATTCTACTTTGGACTGTTAAATTATCCATTACAAAAGGATAAATTATTTCTTCACACAAATGTACAAAAATCATGATTTTGACCAGTTAGTTCTGATGAAGAAAGTTATCAGAAAAACAATATTAGCACTTTCTATATTTTCTCAGACTTCAGGTTTATAAAGAAAAGGTGCTTTTCAACATTCAACATTGCCACACAATTTCAAGTTTCACAAACCCTTAATTTATTTGATGCTTTATACAGGTTGGTTTTCCTCACTTATAATAATTGAATATTCTTATAGAAGTCTACAGTGTATCTTTGTGTTTGTTTTGTGTTCTATGTTTTCCTTCAGTAATCATATTTTTTTTAGTATTTCGCTTTCTTTAGATATCTGCTCTTTGCTTACTAATTTTTGCAAAATTATAATTTTGGCAAGTTCTTGATCAACTTTAATCAACTTTGTGTCCTTGTTGTATGAATATACGTAAATAACTAATTGTAGTGAAGTTCCTATGATTTTCTTATTATATTGCTTGAATACAGAAGTGTTAGACCTTGGGACCAGTAGATAGTCTCTACTGATTCTATGTTTAGTCTCTGTTTATTCTATGTTAATTCACAGATAGTTTGGTATTTGAATAGCTTTATCTGGGATGGGAACATCATTTGCATTAAAGGAAAAAACCACGGAATCCTACTTGCAAAATGCAACTGAAATAGCCTCTTGTGGAGAACCAGATCCAAAATTCTGTCTTAGTATCTAGGACACATTTTTGTCTCATGGGCATGGAAACCCTTAGGGTAATTAAGAGTCCAGAGGGAAGAGAGTGCAGAAGAGGTTGGAATGACTGATTGTCATTTGGTTTGTTTATCTTTCGGTGTGAGAGTAGTAATTGGGTCCCCCTTGGCTATGTGGGGAGTAAGCATTGCCAATACCTATGGGAAATTGCTCTAGTAAAATTCACATGCTATTTAGGATTTTGATCTTAAAAAAAAAAAAAAAATACAATCTAACCTGGTAGTTTTGTGATCTGAACTCAAGTTTTACTTTCATCCTGAAGTGAGGCAAACCAATTCTTTTCTTCCTTTTCCCTTTTCCATAATTTTGCCCTAAACTTTTATTCTACTTTGGACTGTTAAATTATCCATTACAAAAGGATAAATTATTTCTTCACACAAATGTACAAAAATCATGATTTTGACCAGTTAGTTCTGATGAAGAAAGTTATCAGAAAAACAATATTAGCACTTTCTATATTTTCTCAGACTTCAGGTTTATAAAGAAAAGGTGCTTTTAGTTTTTGTTTATGTAAAGGATAAAATTTTTATGATATTTTTTCTTTCTTAACTACTTATGTGTATTCTATATATAATTATAAAATATGTATCAATTCTATAGAGTATTAGAAAATCAAAGACAATTTTGAGTTTCCTTATGAATGACTAAATGCATATTTTTGGGAATGAGGACCTTTTATATTCCTTCATGTACTTTCATGTACAGCTTCCCTGATGGCACAGTGAGTAAAGAATCCACCTATAGTGCAGAGGAAACAGGAGACACAGGTTTGATCACTGGGTCAGGAAGATCCCCTGGAGAAGGAAATGGCAATGCGCTTCAGTATTCTTGCCTGGAAAATCCCATGGACAGGGGACCCTAGTAGGCTAGTCCATGGAGTCTCAGAGTCAGACACAACTTAGCAACAGGGGTAAACATTCATGTATGTGCTCTGATTAGGGAAGGAGATATTTCACTGAAGCTGAAATTATCGCATATCTGAGATGTATCTCTTTTAAATTATTTAAAATTCCATTTGATGAAAATGTATCAAAATTGTGTTATACCTTTGTAACAGTGTATTGTCTGGTAATATAGAATAAGATATTTCTGAAATGTGTAATGTGTGTCATTGTGAATACCATGGTTGCTCCCTATATCCTATCAGCTCTACATATCCTGGAACTCTACATATGAATGCTTAGTTATGCTTGGCACCATCTTGTTCTATTTAGTATTCTGAGAATGCCTCCATTCCTTTCCTATGGAGTCATGGACACAGACGTGGTATTCTTAACCTAGCTCAGCTTTTGATTATCTTTGAGTGTGTAATTGCACTGTGGTTGCTGAAGATTTAGTAAATTCTGTATCATGGGAACAATGCTCAAGTTTTACTTTCATCCTGAAGTGAGGCAAACCAATTCTTTTCTTCCTTTTCCCTTTTCCATAATTTTGCCCTAAACTTTTATTCTACTTTGGACTGTTAAATTATCCATTACAAAAGGATAAATTATTTCTTCACACAAATGTACAAAAATCATGATTTTGACCAGTTAGTTCTGATGAAGAAAGTTATCAGAAAAACAATATTAGCACTTTCTATATTTTCTCAGACTTCAGGTTTATAAAGAAAAGGTGCTTTTAGTTTTTGTTTATGTAAAGGATAAAATTTTTATGATATTTTTTCTTTCTTAACTACTTATGTGTATTCTATATATAATTATAAAATATGTATCAATTCTATAGAGTATTAGAAAATCAAAGACAATTTTGAGTTTCCTTATGAATGACTAAATGCATATTTTTGGGAATGAGGACCTTTTATATTCCTTCATGTACTTTCATGTACAGCTTCCCTGATGGCACAGTGAGTAAAGAATCCACCTATAGTGCAGAGGAAACAGGAGACACAGGTTTGATCACTGGGTCAGGAAGATCCCCTGGAGAAGGAAATGGCAATGCGCTTCAGTATTCTTGCCTGGAAAATCCCATGGACAGGGGACCCTAGTAGGCTAGTCCATGGAGTCTCAGAGTCAGACACAACTTAGCAACAGGGGTAAACATTCATGTATGTGCTCTGATTAGGGAAGGAGATATTTCACTGAAGCTGAAATTATCGCATATCTGAGATGTATCTCTTTTAAATTATTTAAAATTCCATTTGATGAAAATGTATCAAAATTGTGTTATACCTTTGTAACAGTGTATTGTCTGGTAATATAGAATAAGATATTTCTGAAATGTGTAATGTGTGTCATTGTGAATACCATGGTTGCTCCCTATATCCTATCAGCTCTACATATCCTGGAACTCTACATATGAATGCTTAGTTATGCTTGGCACCATCTTGTTCTATTTAGTATTCTGAGAATGCCTCCATTCCTTTCCTATGGAGTCATGGACACAGACGTGGTATTCTTAACCTAGCTCAGCTTTTGATTATCTTTGAGTGTGTAATTGCACTGTGGTTGGTGAAGATGATGGAAGCCATAATGATGAAAAGCGTTAGCTTGTATCATGGGATTTAAAAAATACACAGCTCAGTTGTCAGAGTAACATACACTGGTACACCACTTGATTTGTATGTATGTTTATGATTACTTTTCAATGGATATGTACCTGATCTTACATTTGTATTATTCTGTTAGTAGCTATACCTTTAAGCATGATTACTTCTTGAGTAGGGATCTAAGGCAAGGAATGATACTAAATGATGTGGTAATAAGAAAAATACTATACTTCTAAGTAAGCCTGTCAGTTGTGAATTCTGCACATGTGACTTTAAGAAAAGCACTCATAGTGGTGCTTAAATTAAATGATTCACTATCATGCCCAGATGACTGTCTAACTTGGATAGTGAAAAATTTGTGCAGCTGAGGCTTTGGAGATACTTTAGGAAACCATGACCCAGTCATACATCATGAGAACTGTGTTGCTCTGTTTGTCATTCTATATGTGCTTAGAATGAGTTAGATAACCTAGTTTTTAGCTATTCTTGACAGCTACATTTCACCATAAATTTTTCATTTGTGTCTCTGAGTAAGATGGAAATGGATTCTGACTGGTAGTGATAGCTTGTCAAACAGATACCAAAAAGAGGGGAAAGAAGTCCTGAACTACTTCTGACATTTAGAAATGCTGAGGAAGTGTCAGCCTATGAAGTCTCAGATATCTCACATTTAACAAGGAAAGCAAGTCTTTTATACTGAAGCTTGCTTCCCTAAATATATATTAATAACATTTGTATAAACTGAAAATGTTGTTTGTTCATGTTCTTTCTGCTCCTGAAATTCCAGAGGACAGGACTTTATGGGTAAAAGTGCAAGTTTGCTGATAAAGTATTGTTCTTGTTGTTATGGGGTCAATTTTACATCATAGAATAAGATATTTCAATTGTGAAAGTTGCTCCCTATATCCTATCAGCTCTACATATCCTGGAACTCTCCTTGTTCCTTTTATTTAGTATTCTGAGAATGCCTCCATTCCTTTCCTATGGAGTCATGGACACAGACGTGGTATTCTTAACCTAGCTCAGCTTTTGATTATCTTTGAGTGTGTAATTGCACTGTGGTTGGTGAAGATGATGGAAGCCATAATGATGAAAAGCGTTAGCTTGTATCATGGGATTTAAAAAATACACAGCTCAGTTGTCAGAGTAACATACACTGGTACACCACTTGATTTGTATGTATGTTTATGATTACTTTTCAATGGATATGTACCTGATCTTACATTTGTATTATTCTGTTAGTAGCTATACCTTTAAGCATGATTACTTCTTGAGTAGGGATCTAAGGCAAGGAATGATACTAAATGATGTGGTAATAAGAAAAATACTATACTTCTAAGTAAGCCTGTCAGTTGTGAATTCTGCACATGTGACTTTAAGAAAAGCACTCATAGTGGTGCTTAAATTAAATGATTCACTATCATGCCCAGATGACTGTCTAACTTGGATAGTGAAAAATTTGTGCAGCTGAGGCTTTGGAGATACTTTAGGAAACCATGACCCAGTCATACATCATGAGAACTGTGTTGCTCTGTTTGTCATTCTATATGTGCTTAGAATGAGTTAGATAACCTAGTTTTTAGCTATTCTTGACAGCTACATTTCACCATAAATTTTTCATTTGTGTCTCTGAGTAAGATGGAAATGGATTCTGACTGGTAGTGATAGCTTGTCAAACAGATACCAAAAAGAGGGGAAAGAAGTCCTGAACTACTTCTGACATTTAGAAATGCTGAGGAAGTGTCAGCCTATGAAGTCTCAGATATCTCACATTTAACAAGGAAAGCAAGTCTTTTATACTGAAGCTTGCTTCCCTAAATATATATTAATAACATTTGTATAAACTGAAAATGTTGTTTGTTCATGTTCTTTCTGCTCCCTGAAATTCCAGAGGACAGGACTTTATGAGGCTAAAAGTGCCAAAGGACTATTGTACTGATAAAGTATTGTTCTTGTTGTTATGGGGTCAATTTTACATCATAGATAGCCACAGATTTTGTGTATGGTCCTTGCGTGTGGGATTAAGGCATTCAGTACTGGGGACTTCCCTGGCAATGCAGTGCTTAAGACTCTGCACTTTCACTGCAACTAGATCTTCGTTGACCTATGATAGGGTTATTTCCCAATAAACCCATTCTAAGTCAAAAATAGCATTTAGTATATAAATCTAATCTATTCAAATATCATAGCCTAGTGTAGCCTACCTTAAACGTGCTTAAAACACTTACATTAGATTGTAGTTGGGCAAAGTCATCTAACACAATGCCTATTTTTATAATAAAGCATTGTATATCTCATATCAGTTATTGAATACAGTACTGAAAGTGAAAGACAGAATGGTTGTCAGTATATCATTATTGCTTGGCTGATTACGAACCTTGGATCAAAGAGTATTATCACCTGGAGAAAGATCAAAATTCAAAATTAGAAATACAGCTTCTACCAAATGCTTATCCTGGATATTGTGGTAGAGTTGAAAAATTTAAAAACTGTAACTTGAACCACTGTAAATTGGGGACTGTCTATACTTCTGGTGTCACAGAAAAAATTCTGAGTGAATAAATGGGATAAAGAAGTTCGTTTTTTGTGTTTATTCAAAAACATGTTGATTGTATGCCAAAGGCCTGGGCACTGGACTTAAATCTTCAGTGGATTTGATCATTATCTTTCTACTTAATTATTCTGATGCTTTTGGAATAGTGACGACTGACTGACATATTAAAGAGTAAAATTTGGTTTTACCTATAAATTTGCAATTGGCATTATAAACATTATAATCCCAGCAACCTATTGCTTCACTTATTTGAGAATTTTCTCTATCCACAAAATATTCACTGTTTAAGAGTGGAAGATCTTTCTTAAGAGTAGTTCTTTATTGAGAAAGAGAACACAATCTGTTGCAGCTTTATTTTGAAATCAGGCATTCTCCATTTGATAGATTAAGCAATGCATGTTTGATTTAGAATCAAAACTGCCAAGTACACTTTAAGGATAAATGAAATACATGAAAGTGAAGTTTGAGAGAGTACAGTTGTGGGTGGTATTCACTAAAGCATTCCAGTTTTTAAATAGAAGTGTGAATATTATGATTTGGACGGTACGTCTTTGAGGTGCTGAGAATTGGGACCTCCTGTATGCTTCTGTATTATTGACGTGAGTGGGTGGTTCTTAGAAAAGGCAGAGACTATGGATGAGAGCAGGACTGGTCCTCAGAGTGAAGCAGTCAGTGTAAGCATTACTAGAACACTGGGAGGCCCAGAGGACCTGAGGTTTCAGGACTGAGCCTGTGGGGAGGAGCCAGTGCAGAGGGAGGGCTGGGGCAATTAAGTGCCGCCCTGGGAATTTAGCTTCTGCCCTTGGCTCTCTGGAGAGTGACTCTGAAGCAAAGTGTTTCAATCTTTGCTTCACTGTGGCACACAGATACAAGGCTATGTGCCAAATTCCTTATTTTTAAAGCCATCATGTAGAAGTGGTAACATCCTTAAAGTGCCACTTAGGATTTATATCATTTGGGTCATAGATTTGCCATTTCATCAAGATATTTCAAAGAAGAGAGAGTCTGTTCAATTAAAAAAAATATTCTGATGTCTGTAGGTTTTATAACTACAGGGGATAGGGACCATGGGTGGGCCAATGGACACAAAATATGTAGGCATCTACAGCTGAAGGATGAACTTGAAAGAATTGTGAGTGGGCATAGATTGGTTTTTTTATATTAACATACAAGTTTAGGATTAAACATTAAGAGGCATACACTGTATTTTTCAGGTTTGTAATTTTAAGTACACAGATTTCCAAAGTTTACACTTACTAAAAAATTTCTGATCAAGTAGTTCAATTCGGGTTAAGTACTTCCTTATATTTCATGTCTTACACCATGGAGTTAAAGAACTCTGAATGGTAAAGTGTGTCTTGGGTTACATAAGTTTTAGAATCCCATGATACTCTTCATTCCTAAGGGATAATTATTGTGTTCATAGGGATCTGCTCACTTGGGAGATAAATTCGTCTTGTCTTAAAGTATCTTATTTGTTTCTTGATTTTTATCTCCACCTGTGACATATGTCTCCAGAGAAAAAGAAACTGTTCAAGGCAAAAAAGAAATAAGAAAAAAACCCTCTATGTAAATGGATCCAAGTGAATGGAATTTAATGTATTACTGTAAATATACTAGTCCAGAAATGACTATAAATACCATTTGCTGAAAATACTGCTGTGGTCATTTCATCTAGTTCTGAAAGCCAGCATAGCTGGCTTATAAATGAATGGCTGTCTTGATTTAAAAACAAAACCAAACAAAACTAACTAAACAGAAAAAGACCATAATAGAGTAGACCCTTATAAAACAATTCATCTTTAATTAGATATTAAGACATTTAAAATATATAATTTAAATATCTAAATTAAAACATCTAATATTTAATTTAAATTCTTGGTTTAAACATTCAATATCATATATCAGTGCCACTGAATATAATTTTGTTTTTGTCTTGTACATGTATAATATAATTTGTGATTGGTTTTACCCACATGTTAATCACAGAACTTGTGCATTAAAGTTTTAAAAGTTTAACTAAAAAATCAGATTTTATTTTAGCTTTAACATAATGCTGAAATATTTTGAAACTTAAAATAAGACTTTTGTTAAGGAATCTTTCATGTTGAATCATTATTACATAATTCATTATGTAAGCCACTTGCAATTTTTCTAGTAATTAAATGAGCTAACCAAAATCTCACAACTTCAAAGGAGTTTTGTGAAGAGTCTGTTCAATTAAAAATATTCTGATGTCTGTAGGTTTTATAACTACAGGGGATAGGGACCATGGGTGGGCCAATGGACACAAAATATGTAGGCATCTACAGCTGAAGGATGAACTTGAAAGAATTGTGAGTGGGCATAGATTGGTTTTTTTATATTAACATACAAGTTTAGGATTAAACATTAAGAGGCATACACTGTATTTTTCAGGTTTGTAATTTTAAGTACACAGATTTCCAAAGTTTACACTTACTAAAAAATTTCTGATCAAGTAGTTCAATTCGGGTTAAGTACTTCCTTATATTTCATGTCTTACACCATGGAGTTAAAGAACTCTGAATGGTAAAGTGTGTCTTGGGTTACATAAGTTTTAGAATCCCATGATACTCTTCATTCCTAAGGGATAATTATTGTGTTCATAGGGATCTGCTCACTTGGGAGATAAATTCGTCTTGTCTTAAAGTATCTTATTTGTTTCTTGATTTTTATCTCCACCTGTGACATATGTCTCCAGAGAAAAAGAAACTGTTCAAGGCAAAAAAGAAATAAGAAAAAAACCCTCTATGTAAATGGATCCAAGTGAATGGAATTTAATGTATTACTGTAAATATACTAGTCCAGAAATGACTATAAATACCATTTGCTGAAAATACTGCTGTGGTCATTTCATCTAGTTCTGAAAGCCAGCATAGCTGGCTTATAAATGAATGGCTGTCTTGATTTAAAAACAAAACCAAACAAAACTAACTAAACAGAAAAAGACCATAATAGAGTAGACCCTTATAAAACAATTCATCTTTAATTAGATATTAAGACATTTAAAATATATAATTTAAATATCTAAATTAAAACATCTAATATTTAATTTAAATTCTTGGTTTAAACATTCAATATCATATATCAGTGCCACTGAATATAATTTTGTTTTTGTCTTGTACATGTATAATATAATTTGTGATTGGTTTTACCCACATGTTAATCACAGAACTTGTGCATTAAAGTTTTAAAAGTTTAACTAAAAATCAGATTTTATTTTAGCTTTAACATAATGCTGAAATATTTTGAAACTTAAAATAAGACTTTTGTTAAGGAATCTTTCATGTTGAATCATTATTACATAATTCATTATGTAAGCCACTTGCAATTTTTCTAGTAATTAAATGAGCTAACCAAAATCTCACAACTTCAAAGGAGTTTTGTGATAGAACAGCCCAGGACCTCATGTGGAGGGAGCTGTGGGCTGTGTCTTTGAGTCCTCCCACTGAAGAATGTGTAGTGGCCAGAAAACAAGAAAAGCTGTATGTGGAAAGGATAAGGAGGGGGCGTATATTAATGAGCATATTTGAAGGAAAATTATTTTGAAATTCAGTTTAAAGACTTTCTGATTGGACTGTTAAGGTACCCATTTTGACTAATTACTAATCCCTCATCATTGGAAAAATTCTTTGCATTAACTGATAGCTGATCTTTATTAAAGAATTACTTATAATACATTTCAGATTTAGGTTCAGAAAGTACTGTGTATAATAATACATGCTGAAAGTCAGAGGAAAAAAATGCTTACTTTAATAACTGTCTTAAGTACCATAGTGCCCTTTTATTAACACTTTGGGGATGTTACATAAAATACCATTGTGTTATATTTGCATAAAAACATGGTATTCAGTTTGCTAGTGAAATGATCAGTACAGGTACGATATCTAATAACTGAATACATTTTTTTTTTAATTATTTTTAAAACTTTTACTTATTTATCGTTTGGGGGGTAGGGTTGGGAGGGCGGGGGATGGGCAGGCCACTTCTATTGGTCTTTCATTTCTCTGTTTTCATCCGTCTTTGTTCTTTGGCTCCTGTGAGCCTCCCATCGCGGTGGCCTCTGTTGTTGCAGAGCGCCAGCTCTGGGTGCACGTGCGCCAGGGCTCCAGCTCGGTAATTGGACACATCGGTCCAGCTGCTCCGCGGCACGTGGGATCCTCTCAGGCCAGAGATTGAACCGGCGCCCCTTGCACTGCAAGGTGGTGTCCTTACCCACTGGACCACCAGGGGAAGCCCTAACTGAATACATTTTAAAGCATAGGATCTGTGTGATAGTATTCAGAGGGTGGGTAAAGAGGTGTCTGTTAAGGATAAATGAGGTCATCATGTCAATAGGAAAAAAACCCAGCAACAATAAATTAATAAATGGAACTTCTATGTGAAGAATTTTTTAGCTTAAGTCAGACCGTATGTTTCTGTTTACAAGATTAATATTCAACTGCACTTGAGATGGATAAGCATATTTTAATTTGACAAGCATTAATATCTATAATAAGCCTCCCTGGTGGTGAAGAATTTTCCTGCCAAGAAGGAAATGCAGGTTCAATCCCTGGGTGTGGAAGATCCCTTGGAGAAATAAATGGCAACCAGCTATAATAGTCTTGCCCGGGAAATCCCATGGATAGAAGAGCCTGGCAAGCTGCAGTCCATGGGGTCACAAAGAGTTGGACACAACTTAGTGACTAAACCACCACCTTCACCAATATCTACAGTGAAAGTCAGAGACATTCAGACAAACGGTCAATGCATATCCACAGGAGTAGCATAAGTGGGACCTAGGAAACACCTTTCTACAGTTTTTCTTAAAGGCTTGGTGTGGCTAACCTCTAGGCTGTCCCCACAACACATTTGCTGCATATAGACATTCTGTGCATGGATAAATATGATAGAATATTTTTAAACCTAGAAGAATATGGAGCAAGCCTAATTACTGAATGTTACAAGCCAAGAAAACCACTAGTATATCCTTTTATCTATCACTCTGTTTAGAAATAGGATCAGATTCCATGTATTTAAATTACTGATGATGGAGCTACCTTCTTGTATTGTAGCTGGGATATTGTATCTTACAATTAACATATTCTGTTTTTCATTACTTACTTTCAACACAGAGCCTTATCTTCTGGAGTCATCTAAAAAAATTAAATATTTATCTTTCAGTTTTTCAATTTAACAGTTTTGCATTTTCCCATCTATCTAAAGCAAAATCGAATGATTATTCCACATGGTGTTAGCTTTTCAGAGTCTGTCTCTACTTGTGTTTGTTTTCCTTTGCTTACTTCTCCCTAGGCCCTTGTCACTGCCTAGCATGGAATATGATGCATAGTAGATGCTTAAAGGACATGATGGCCAGTCGATTAAGTGATTGACGTGGTTTGATTAGATTAGTTGTTTGTGACATATACTGATGTCTGGGAGGGAATAGATGGAGTGCCCATCTTTGGAGGCCAGACCAGAGTATGTTTTAAGTTGTGTGTGATGTGTGATCTCTTCAGCTGTTTTCCTAGCAAGTGCTAACATATGTATCTTAGACAGCCCCTGGGTAGACAGTAGCCATGTGAAATATGGGATAAGAGTTGTTCCTGGACACACTCTCATTACAGAGAGGAATGAAATAAACGTGTCTGGACTTGCAGAGACATTGCATCTGCTGAGGATGATTGACATTGTGGAGCATGTTGAGGGGGAAATTCAACTGTCTGGTGTTTTGTTTGTCTTTATTTATGATATAGATAGGTCAGTGAATCTCAGTCTGGACTTGGCATTAATATACCCAGACTTCTTTTAAAAAGGCTGCCACTGTCTTGGCCTTACCCTAGACAAGTTAAATCAGAAGCTCTGGAGACTGAGCCTGGCATCATTTATTTTAAAAGCAATTCCATCCAGTGTGCAACTGGTTTTGAGATAGTTTTGTAGGAACTAAATTTGAAAGAGAAGAAAGATTAAAGAAAGTAATTTCCATTCACCCTGTTCTTGTTTACTTGTTGAAAAGACTGCATCACTGTTCACTAATAATGGAATATAAACCATTTATGCAATTTAAATATTCTAGTAGTGGAATTAAGAAGAGGAATATAAACCATTTATGCATAGATTGAGCTACCTTCTTGTATTGTAGCTGGGATATTGTATCTTACAATTAACATATTCTGTTTTTCATTACTTACTTTCAACACAGAGCCTTATCTTCTGGAGTCATCTAAAAAAATTAAATATTTATCTTTCAGTTTTTCAATTTAACAGTTTTGCATTTTCCCATCTATCTAAAGCAAAATCGAATGATTATTCCACATGGTGTTAGCTTTTCAGAGTCTGTCTCTACTTGTGTTTGTTTTCCTTTGCTTACTTCTCCCTAGGCCCTTGTCACTGCCTAGCATGGAATATGATGCATAGTAGATGCTTAAAGGACATGATGGCCAGTCGATTAAGTGATTGACGTGGTTTGATTAGATTAGTTGTTTGTGACATATACTGATGTCTGGGAGGGAATAGATGGAGTGCCCATCTTTGGAGGCCAGACCAGAGTATGTTTTAAGTTGTGTGTGATGTGTGATCTCTTCAGCTGTTTTCCTAGCAAGTGCTAACATATGTATCTTAGACAGCCCCTGGGTAGACAGTAGCCATGTGAAATATGGGATAAGAGTTGTTCCTGGACACACTCTCATTACAGAGAGGAATGAAATAAACGTGTCTGGACTTGCAGAGACATTGCATCTGCTGAGGATGATTGACATTGTGGAGCATGTTGAGGGGGAAATTCAACTGTCTGGTGTTTTGTTTGTCTTTATTTATGATATAGATAGGTCAGTGAATCTCAGTCTGGACTTGGCATTAATATACCCAGACTTCTTTTAAAAAGGCTGCCACTGTCTTGGCCTTACCCTAGACAAGTTAAATCAGAAGCTCTGGAGACTGAGCCTGGCATCATTTATTTTTAAAAGCAATTCCATCCAGTGTGCAACTGGTTTTGAGATAGTTTTGTAGGAACTAAATTTGAAAGAGAAGAAAGATTAAAGAAAGTAATTTCCATTCACCCTGTTCTTGTTTACTTGTTGAAAAGACTGCATCACTGTTCACTAATAATGGAATATAAACCATTTATGCAATTTAAATATTCTAGTAGTGGAATTAAGAAGAGGAAGTTTCAGTAAACTTTAATAGTACATGTTATTTAGACCAACATAACTTATTAAAACGTGGAATCAGGGCTGACCCTGGTAGTCCAGTGGGTAGGGACACTTGCCTTGCAGTGCACGGGGCGCCGGTTTGATCCCTGACCTGGGAAGATCCCATGTGCCGTGGAGCAGCTGGACCGATGTGTCCAATTACCGAGCCGGAGCTCTGGAGCGCATGCGCCCAGAGCCAGTGCTCTGCAATGAGAGAGGCCACTATGATGGTAGACCCACACAGGCCAAAAAATAAAGATAAATAAATGAAAGATCAATAGAAGTGGTCAAAAAAAAAAAAAAAAGGTGGAATCAATATGAGAATGTTAAAGAGATATGGTATCTTGTAGCTTCACAGCACAGCTTGGTTTGGACTGATTTCTTTCCAAGTGTTTGGCCACCATGTGTGGCCAGTTAGTTCTCTACTGGACAGAACAGATCCAATAAAGTGCTGGAAGAGAGAGTAAGAGGTCTGAACATAGTGTTGGTTTCGCCAGTGACTAATCCTGTGATCTCAGACAGTTCACTTATCCTCTCCTTTGGACATTAGTTCCTTCATGTTTACCATGAGGGGGTCAGCAGTCAGTCTACACTGGGAGTTTTCTAATTTCACTCCAAATAGCCCCAGGATTTTATGAGCACATCTTAATAGCCATCGTAGGGAAGAAGAGAAACAATCTGCTTTAGGTTCTTTTTTCCTTTGGATCTCCTTGCATCTCTGGGTGTGATTTTGTTTGAGGAAGCAAACACACAAAAAATTTAAAGCCAAACCAAACTTTGAAAAATCACCCAGTTAAATGTTTCCTTAAATATGTGATTCTCTTCTGTCAGCATTTGTAAGACTCTTCCAGAGTGAGGTCAGGCTGCAAGTATCCTGCTTTTCCTTCCCGTGGAGTGGACAATGACTCTTGAATATTTCTTATCAAATCGTAGGAATTCCTTTGATAGTGGCCATGGTGGCTCCAAGATGAGAAACAGAAAATTGGGTACCTGGATCTACCCGAAAGAGATATGGATCACTTATGACTTCTGAGACACAACCTGGTTGTCTAAAACTGACCTATAGGGCTTCCCTGGTGGTCCAGTGGGTAAGGACAGTGCCTTGCAGTGCAAGGGGCGCCAGTTCAATCCCTGGCCTGGGAAGATCCCACATGCCGCGGAGCAGCTGGACCAATGTGTCTAATTACTGAGCCGGAGCTCTGGAGTGCATGCGCCCAGAGCTGGCGCTCTGCTACAACAGAGGCCAGTGTGATGGGAGGCCCACACAGACCAAAGAAAAAGATGGATGAAAATAGATAAATGAAAGACCAATAGAAGTGGCCCGCCCGCCCCTCCCTCCCTATCCCACCGCCACCCCCAACCCCCACCAAAAAAGAAAAACCTGACCTCTAATGCAACTCTCATGGAACCCACCTCTGAGATGTGGTCTCTATAGTAACCAGAACAAGGGGCTAGGAATACTCTGGCTATAAGTCTTTTTTGACATGCAGTGAGTTTTTTCTCCCCATGAATGCTTTATTGAAAATAACTTCAGTAATTGTTATATAGATGACAATTTTGGGTTCATATAATGGGCTTCTAGACTTTTAACGTTCCTCCTTAATAGATAGCAAGGCTTCCCAGGTGGCACTAGTGGTAAAGAATCTGCTTGCCAATGTAGGAGACATAGGTTCAGTCCTGGGTTAAAAAGTGGCAACCTGGAGTAGGACATGACAGGCTGCTCCAGTATTCTTGCATGGAAAATCCCATAGCCTGGCAAGCTACAGTTCACGAGATCACAAGTTTGACATGGCTGAGAGCACACACCAACACACACACCCTATATATCCTGTCCATTGGAAATTAGTCTTTGCCAGATTTCCACAGTCAGTGACATGGGAACACGATTCTATTCCAGTATGCTGTCTGAGTTTAAAGACTTCCTTGGTGATTTGTGGTAGAAGTCAGTAAAGGACTTATATGTCCCAAATTTTAGCTACTCTGCTGTGTTATTTGACGACAGTAACAGGGGTCAGGCTGCAAGTATCCTGCTTTTCCTTCCGTGGAGTGGACAATGACTCTTGAATATTTCTTATCAAATCGTAGGAATTCCTTTGATAGTGGCCATGGTGGCTCCAAGATGAGAAACAGAAAATTGGGTACCTGGATCTACCCGAAAGAGATATGGATCACTTATGACTTCTGAGACACAACCTGGTTGTCTAAAACTGACCTATAGGGCTTCCCTGGTGGTCCAGTGGGTAAGGACAGTGCCTTGCAGTGCAAGGGGCGCCAGTTCAATCCCTGGCCTGGGAAGATCCCACATGCCGCGGAGCAGCTGGACCAATGTGTCTAATTACTGAGCCGGAGCTCTGGAGTGCATGCGCCCAGAGCTGGCGCTCTGCTACAACAGAGGCCAGTGTGATGGGAGGCCCACACAGACCAAAGAAAAAGATGGATGAAAATAGATAAATGAAAGACCAATAGAAGTGGCCCGCCCGCCCCCCTCCCTCCCTATCCCACCGCCACCCCCAACCCCCACCAAAAAAGAAAAACCTGACCTCTAATGCAACTCTCATGGAACCCACCTCTGAGATGTGGTCTCTATAGTAACCAGAACAAGGGGCTAGGAATACTCTGGCTATAAGTCTTTTTTGACATGCAGTGAGTTTTTTCTCCCCATGAATGCTTTATTGAAAATAACTTCAGTAATTGTTATATAGATGACAATTTTGGGTTCATATAATGGGCTTCTAGACTTTTAACGTTCCTCCTTAATAGATAGCAAGGCTTCCCAGGTGGCACTAGTGGTAAAGAATCTGCTTGCCAATGTAGGAGACATAGGTTCAGTCCTGGGTTAAAAAGTGGCAACCTGGAGTAGGACATGACAGGCTGCTCCAGTATTCTTGCATGGAAAATCCCATAGCCTGGCAAGCTACAGTTCACGAGATCACAAGTTTGACATGGCTGAGAGCACACACCAACACACACACCCTATATATCCTGTCCATTGGAAATTAGTCTTTGCCAGATTTCCACAGTCAGTGACATGGGAACACGATTCTATTCCAGTATGCTGTCTGAGTTTAAAGACTTCCTTGGTGATTTGTGGTAGAAGTCAGTAAAGGACTTATATGTCCCAAATTTTAGCTACTCTGCTGTGTTATTTGACGACAGTAACAAAACAGACACTGAGTGGAAATTGTGAAATAGTGAAAGCTGAGAAGCTTTCTGTATTTTTAGGATGCTTCTAAGAAGTATCTGATACCACCATATGCTTTACTTAACAGTTAATTTTGAGAAAATTGTTTTGGAGTCAGCTCATATCAATAATTATTTCAGAATTTTTATTAGCAAGCATAAACTTAATTCTTCTGATTTTGGCTATTCATGTATCAGTGAAATCAGCTTGTGGTCATAAGCAAAGGAGGGAAGGGAAAAACCCCATTTTGTTGTATTAAGTGTTGATTGTTGTTATTCAGTTGCTCAGTCATGTCCAAGTCTTTGTGACCCTGTGGACTGTAGCATGACAGGCTTCCCTGACCTTCACTGTCTCCCTGAATTTGGTCAAACTCATGCCCATTGAGTTGGTGATGACATCTAACCCTCTCATTCTCTGTCATCCACTTCTCCTCCTGCCCTCAGTCTTTCCCAGCATCATGGTCTTTTTCCAGTGAGTCATCTTTTGTCATCAAATGGCCAAAGTATTGGAGCTTAAGCTTCAGCATCAGTCCTTCCAATGGATATTCAGGGTTGATTTCCTTTAGGAGTGACTGGTTTTATCTCCTTGCAGTCCAAGGGGCTCTTGAGAGTCTTCTCCAGCCCCACAGTTAGAAAGCATCAATTCTTCAGTGCTCAGCCTTCTTTATAGTCCAACTGTCACACCTGTACATGACTACTGGAAAAAATCATAGCTCTGACTGTATGGACCTCAGCCAAATGATGTCTGTGCTTCTTAATATGCTGTCTAGGTTTGTCATAGCTTTTCCTCCAAGGAGCAAGTGTCTTTTAATTTCATGTCTGTGGTCACCGTCCACAGTGATTTTGGAACCCAAAGAAAATACAGTGAGTTAATAGAAGAAATGTTTTCTAAATGTCTTGGATTCTTTGATCCAAGTAGCTTTTGCTCAATATTTGGCACAGGTCTGTTTGTAGGACACTCGGTGATGAGAGAAAGCAAATAACTGTGACCTTTGTAAAGTTGATATTTTCTTTATGAAGCCAAAAGGTGCACAAATACACAAATATTGGCCCACTCTTAGTTTTGTCCTAGAAAACTTCTCTTTGGCTGACAGCATCTCTGTGTTTGCTCTTTGACATCATTGCTGCCCATCTTGGTTCCCTGCAGGCATTGCCATCTGTTTACCTGGTTAAGGGGCCCATCCTATCAGCGTCCCTGTCATCCAGTTGGGAATAGTACCCTCTGATTGGCCCTTTCCCTCTTTTTTTTCATTCCTGTTTATTTAGAACCAGTTCCAGTATCTCAGTGCAGGAGGCTCTACCTTCACTGGTTACCTTAGGAGTAGCAATTATTGGAAGGCAAGAAATGCACTAAAAGGTGGGAGCATCTGTTATTGCAGTGATCTTAGCCTTGGGGAAAGTTTAGGTACTTGGAGAAAGTCTGATTCATGAAGGCAGTGCCCTCCCTTTTGCCTTTCCCTTTCTTAAATGTTTCAGCTCTTTAACCTTTGATCTGCTTGAGGCTTAATAAGGGCACTAGAATGTGGTGGCACTAGTGGTAAAGAATCTGCCTGCCAATTGAGAAGATGCAAGAGATAAGGTTTCCATCTCTGGGTCGGGAAGATCCCCTGGAGAAGGAAATGGCAACCCACTCCAGTATTCTTGCCTGGCAAATGTCATGGACAGAGGAGCCTGATGGGCAACAGTCCATGGGGCTGCAAAGAGTCAGACACGACTGAGCGATGGAGCAGACAGCACAGTGTGTGTGGCAGGGACCCACTGCTTAACAATAAACCAACATCCTTCCCTTCTTGTTCCTATGATTCTTGCTTGGTAGTTTTGCAGAGTCACTTACACCTTGACAGTTGTCCAGTTCATAGCTTGGAAACTTACTTGAAAAAAAAAAAATCAGCTCATGATCTTATCCCAAGTGTCCTTTTGAAGTTTCCCCATTTCTACCCCCATCATATCTCTGGGGAAATTTGAGGAGCTACCAGGTAAGGTATTTTCTAATTTAATTCCAGACATAAAGACTCAGGTAAAGAGATGTGGCCATTGAAATGTTTCCATGTTTTGTTAAGCAAGGAAAGGAAAAAGGCCAATGAAACAAAATGAACAAAATATTCTCCAAGTGCCAGAAGTCGAATGACTTCATTTTCTCTTTTTCCTCCTTTTTGTTTAATTCTTGAACTTTGTTTTTCTTTATTTTACACTATGCTTTGGTGTTAGGCATTTTGTCTTTTTTTTTTTTTAACTCTTTTTTTGTGTCTCTGTGTGATTAACAGGTGTTTTATTGGTAGTAAACTAGAGCAAATAATCAGAATATTGTGTATGTAGTATTCTGTATGCACAATAAAAGCTAAAGAAATTCAAAAACTATATGAAACAGAACACTTGAGAAAAAGTCATATAACTCAAGAGATGCAGTGAGAGAGTTCCTCCCTTGATTACAGCCTTAGGAGTAGCAATTATTGGAAGGCAAGAAATGCACTAAAAGGTGGGAGCATCTGTTATTGCAGTGATCTTAGCCTTGGGGAAAGTTTAGGTACTTGGAGAAAGTCTGATTCATGAAGGCAGTGCCCTCCCTTTTGCCTTTCCCTTTCTTAAATGTTTCAGCTCTTTAACCTTTGATCTGCTTGAGGCTTAATAAGGGCACTAGAATGTGGTGGCACTAGTGGTAAAGAATCTGCCTGCCAATTGAGAAGATGCAAGAGATAAGGTTTCCATCTCTGGGTCGGGAAGATCCCCTGGAGAAGGAAATGGCAACCCACTCCAGTATTCTTGCCTGGCAAATGTCATGGACAGAGGAGCCTGATGGGCAACAGTCCATGGGGCTGCAAAGAGTCAGACACGACTGAGCGATGGAGCAGACAGCACAGTGTGTGTGGCAGGGACCCACTGCTTAACAATAAACCAACATCCTTCCCTTCTTGTTCCTATGATTCTTGCTTGGTAGTTTTGCAGAGTCACTTACACCTTGACAGTTGTCCAGTTCATAGCTTGGAAACTTACTTGAAAAAAAAAAAATCAGCTCATGATCTTATCCCAAGTGTCCTTTTGAAGTTTCCCCATTTCTACCCCCATCATATCTCTGGGGAAATTTGAGGAGCTACCAGGTAAGGTATTTTCTAATTTAATTCCAGACATAAAGACTCAGGTAAAGAGATGTGGCCATTGAAATGTTTCCATGTTTTGTTAAGCAAGGAAAGGAAAAAGGCCAATGAAACAAAATGAACAAAATATTCTCCAAGTGCCAGAAGTCGAATGACTTCATTTTCTCTTTTTCCTCCTTTTTGTTTAATTCTTGAACTTTGTTTTTCTTTATTTTACACTATGCTTTGGTGTTAGGCATTTTGTCTTTTTTTTTTTTTAACTCTTTTTTTGTGTCTCTGTGTGATTAACAGGTGTTTTATTGGTAGTAAACTAGAGCAAATAATCAGAATATTGTGTATGTAGTATTCTGTATGCACAATAAAAGCTAAAGAAATTCAAAAACTATATGAAACAGAACACTTGAGAAAAAAAGTCATATAACTCAAGAGATGCAGTGAGAGAGTCCTCTCCCTCCTTTGATTACAGCCTATACTCTGAGGCCCATAGAATTTACCAGACTTACACAGAAATTTTATTACTGGGTGTATTTAAGAGGATTATCAACATTGGTTTTTACAGCACTGTAACTATACAGACATTGTTCACAGTGGAGCCAATCAGACTAGATTTGTAATACCTTTTCTGTGTACATTTTTTCTTTTACCTTTTGCCTTTGTACTGTTTACCTGTTCTATCATAAGCTATTCCAAATAATTTTCAAAAATAAAAGAGTGATCTTTATAAGACATACTTCACAGGATTTATTAGAATTTCCATTCTAGAAAGTGATTTACTCATCGTTTTTTTTAATTATGAAGCACTGTCTTAAGAACTTTCTGGGAAGCAGTGTGGTGTAACTGTTAACACAATTATTCTGGCATCAGACTGGCAGGGTTTACACTCAGTGGGTCTCCCTATAAATCACTAGGTGATTATCTTGGGCAAGGTGCTTCATATTTTTGTCTCAAGTTTCTCCACCAGGATCATGTTATAGGGACGAAATAAGTTGATAAATAAACACATGTACTTGTGCCTTACTCATCTTACGGCTTTACTGTTATGTCTGACATTATTACCCAAACAATACCTGGTATAAAATAAAACACTATAAGTACTACTATTACTGTTTACTTTCATTATGATAAAAATCCTCAGACAGATATAATCCCCACTTTACAGGTGAGGTGGTGGTGGTGGTTGTTCAGTTACTAAGTCATGTCCTACTCTTTATGACCCATGGACTGCAGCACACCAGGCTTCCCTGTCCTTCAGTAACTCCCGAACTTTGCTCAGGTTCATGTCCACTGAACAAAATATTCTCCAAGTGCCAGAAGTCGAATGACTTCATTTTCTCTTTTTCCTCCTTTTTGTTTAATTCTTGAACTTTGTTTTTCTTTATTTTACACTATGCTTTGGTGTTAGGCATTTTGTCTTTTTTTTTAACTCTTTTTTTGTGTCTCTGTGTGATTAACAGGTGTTTTATTGGTAGTAAACTAGAGCAAATAATCAGAATATTGTGTATGTAGTATTCTGTATGCACAATAAAAGCTAAAGAAATTCAAAAACTATATGAAACAGAACACTTGAGAAAAAAAGTCATATAACTCAAGAGATGCAGTGAGAGAGTCCTCTCCCTCCTTTGATTACAGCCTATACTCTGAGGCCCATAGAATTTACCAGACTTACACAGAAATTTTATTACTGGGTGTATTTAAGAGGATTATCAACATTGGTTTTTACAGCACTGTAACTATACAGACATTGTTCACAGTGGAGCCAATCAGACTAGATTTGTAATACCTTTTCTGTGTACATTTTTTCTTTTACCTTTTGCCTTTGTACTGTTTACCTGTTCTATCATAAGCTATTCCAAATAATTTTCAAAAATAAAAGAGTGATCTTTATAAGACATACTTCACAGGATTTATTAGAATTTCCATTCTAGAAAGTGATTTACTCATCGTTTTTTTTAATTATGAAGCACTGTCTTAAGAACTTTCTGGGAAGCAGTGTGGTGTAACTGTTAACACAATTATTCTGGCATCAGACTGGCAGGGTTTACACTCAGTGGGTCTCCCTATAAATCACTAGGTGATTATCTTGGGCAAGGTGCTTCATATTTTTGTCTCAAGTTTCTCCACCAGGATCATGTTATAGGGACGAAATAAGTTGATAAATAAACACATGTACTTGTGCCTTACTCATCTTACGGCTTTACTGTTATGTCTGACATTATTACCCAAACAATACCTGGTATAAAATAAAACACTATAAGTACTACTATTACTGTTTACTTTCATTATGATAAAAATCCTCAGACAGATATAATCCCCACTTTACAGGTGAGGTGGTGGTGGTGGTTGTTCAGTTACTAAGTCATGTCCTACTCTTTATGACCCATGGACTGCAGCACACCAGGCTTCCCTGTCCTTCAGTAACTCCCGAACTTTGCTCAGGTTCATGTCCACTGAATCGGTGTGCATTAACTGAAAACAAAGGAGGTGATTTAGCTTACCAAAGGTCATGGAGCTGGTGGGTGCTCTGTGCTAAGATTTGCACCCAGGTTCATCTGACCATGAAAGCCTTACACATGCCACTGTCACTTCATTTTGGTAGTGTAGTTCAGTAGATTTGCCTGGATTATTAGGAAAATCAAGCTTGAATCCATTTGTACATGTTCATTTCCTGCTTCTTCTGGTCTCTTAAGTAGTTGTAATTTCTCTTGGATAACAAATCTGTGCTCTTAGATTACACACGATGTCTTGGCATAGGTCTACTATAAATCTTGCTTCTTTGAGAGACACTTTTAGGAGGTAAGAAGGCGAGGTTTAGTCTGTAACATTAAGAGAGAAGCTTCATATGGAGTTCTTTTGCATATGGCATAATGAACATGGAAGACGAGTTACATGAAACAGTGTTTATGCTTCTAGTAGATCTGACTTGTCCAGTAATTGAAACCTTGTGGAAAATAGAGAAATAATAGGTTTCCCCCACTGAAGGACTTTTTTGCCATTTATTAGCTTTATTTATACAATCTCTGATCACGGACTTTTGGATGTCCTGGCACATTTTAGGAATTTAATGAACACCCTCTCGCTGAATGAGTGAATGAATGTATTCAGAGATGTGAAGAATGACAGTAGATGTGAAGAATGTATTCAAAGGTCATGACAGACAGCAGATGTCAAGAATGACTCTCTTACTGTTAAGAAGTGATGGTTGGGAGAGAGTATGGTTGGCCCTAAGTCTGAGCAAGAAGTGGGATTTGTCATTGTATCATGGGCTTCCCTTGGTGGCTCAGATGGTAAAGGAACTGCCTATAATGCAGAACACCTGGGTTCCATCCCTGGGTTGGGAAGTTCCTTTGACGAAGGGAATGTTAACCCACTCCAGTATTCTTACCTAGAGAATGCTATGGGCAGAGGAACTTGGAGGGCTATGAAACTAACGCTTTCTTAGGGCTTCCCTGGTGACTGAGATGGTACAGAGTCTGTCTGCAATGCAGGACACCTGGGTCCCATTTCTCTTCCTAAATGCCAGTGTCTCCTGGCATTTAGAGGGTGTCATACTGTCCTCTTGCTGTTCAAGAGGATCCCTCCTTACATGCATATACAAGTCCTGATTTTTCATTTAGCATTCAATGCATTTTTGCTTTTTTGTTCTCAGATTCCTGTGCTTTCCCTTAAATAGTGAGTCAGTTGGTTTACTCAGAGATGTGACTCCCACTGATTGGGAAATCTGGTCTGGCAGGCTGTTTCTCATTCTTTAATCCCAGTAGAGGAGCCTGCATTTTAGTGGAGAAACCTCTTTACCTGAGTTGAAATTGGATGGATGGATGCAGGTATAGGAACTCTTTCCTTCTGCTTTTCTTCTGCTGTTTTGCCTGACAAATCTCTTTTTTTGTTGTTCACTCAATCAGTATCTTTTAGATGCATGATTTGGGTACTGGATGAATAAGAATTGTAGATTTCCTTTCAGTGGTCACATTTCATCTAGAGTTGAAGAAGGCAATCTTTAACTCTTGATAGCCCTTGATCATGTTTTAGTATGAACTGTAATTCTTAACTCCAATAGGTGGTTAGTGATAGGGATGGATATTTGGTGGTTACTATTGTATCTTTTGTTGTTGAGCTTTGGCTAATGTGATCCTTGGATTCCTTCTCTTTCAGCTGTCCCATTTCCTCCAAGTCACCGGCTTACGGCAAAAGAAGTGTTTGATAACGATGGGAAGCCTCGTGTGGATATCTTAAAGGCACATCTCATGAAGGAGGGTAGGCTGGAAGAGAGCGTCGCATTGAGAATAATAACAGAGGGAGCTTCAATTCTTCGACAGGAAAAAAACTTGCTGGATATTGATGCGCCAGTCACAGGTAAGTCTTGAGGGCAGAGGCTGTCCACTTGGACCCTCACTTGCTGTTTTTAACTTCTAATCAAAAGTCCTAGATATCAGTGAGTCTTCACAGGCCTTCTTCATCTTGCTCTTTTACTGCCAAATCTGTGTATTCAGAACTAAAGCTTTTATACATATTTAATAGTATTTTTATTTTCATGTGTTAACTATCCATATGATGTGATGCTCTTCAGAGTGGTGTACAACTTAGAGATGATGAAAATATTCTGAAGCAATACCTAACTAAGAAGTGACACTTTGGCAGTAGAATGCTAACTGTCATGAAGAACATAAGACAGTCATTAGGAAAGATCAAACAGAGCATAGGAAGATTACCACGGTGGTTGGTTAAGTGACTAAGTTAGAGCAGTCGTTCATCCCAGACTATCATCACTATCATCATCTCCTGGCAGCTTGTGAAGTGTACCTTCTCAGCCCCCACCCCAGCATTAATATACTGGATTTTCTGGGGCGAAGCCCAATCATCAAGTCATGTTGGTAACTCTGATACATTAAAGTTTGAGAACCACTGAACTTTAGGAAGAAAACCAGGTTTCTCTCCTTCCTATTGTATTCTGTGCCTCCAAAGTAATTCTTCATTTTTTGAGAGTTTTTGTTGTGTTACTCCTTAAGAGCAGGTCTATACTTGGGATAAGTGAGATTTCTTTTAGACCGTAAAAATTAAATCTTGTCAAAAAGAAGGGTCGACTAATAGAGGCTTTCCAGCTATACTTTTGTGAAGTTTGCTAAACTTGCAGGTATTTGGTTTTAGAGAAGCTTAAGAAAAATGTATTTTCTCCTTAATTATGATCATTCTGGCAAAGGGGAAAAATTTAAGCATAGAATAGTATCCTATTAAAAATAAAAAAAGTCATTTGAAGTACTTTATATATACTACTGATTGCCTCTTTCTGCCCAGCCTTCACGTACTTGTAGTATTTTTGGCTTTTGGATATATTTTTGAAGGTGGCTGGTTGAAGCAAGAAAATTTCTCTTGAATATCAGGCTAGACCTTCTTTGATCAAAATGCCTCTGAAGATTCCTGTTCCAAAAAACTGACATACACATTTTGTTTGGGGTTGGCAATGATATTTTTCTTATTTGTAATTCAGAAAAATAATGAAGGTGAGCCAGGCAGGAGAAATTGGTTCCAATAGTAAGGCACTGTTGAATGAACGGTGAATAAATCAAGGTGCATACTTACCCTGTGTGCATCACTATGAACCCCATTTTACATGTGTTAAAATGCAGTCATGCATTGTTATCTTTGACTTACAGGCCCTGTGGAACTATAAGAACAAAATAAATGTGAATATGCTTTACTTCCTTAGATACTAAAATATGAAAAAAATTAATATCTAAATAGTAGCCTGGAATCCACCAGTAAATAAACTACTTTAAAAAATTGACTGTAAATTCCACCAGTAAATAAATGGCAAAATAGTAGCTATAAATGATATCTAGGTCTTAAGCTTCTTTGGTTTTGGTAAGAATGAATGCTATTATATTTTATTATAATATAATACATTATGATAAATATATATTACAATATTTATTATGACTTTTTCTCCATTTCACATGCTAATGTGTGACTTCCAATGAAGAACTCGTGTTAAATTCACTAATGAGCCAGTAGGTGTTAATGGAGGTGATAATTATAACTAAAAGAAAGCATGTGAAATAAACATTTAAGGAAATGTATTTCCTGAAATGCAAATCAACTCATCTGTTTAAGGAGGCGCTATCATAAAAGAAAACATAGAATTATGGAAAAGTCAGATTCATGATGTTTTATCTCTGAACCTTTCTGCTGTCTGTTGACTAACTGCCCTCATGTTCAGTAGAGGTTGGGTGTCATTCTTTCTAGTGAGATAACAGCTGTTATTTTGGCAAATTTCAGAACACAAATATGAAGAGACTTCAGAAGTCAGGACATAAGCAGAGAATTATGTATAACTTTCCCTGGGGGAAGAAAAAAAAGGTCTTTTAGATAGTGACAGAAGTAGCTATGGAGACATCACAAAATATGTATCACTAGTGAAATATAACCCCAGCAGGAAAGTCTTTCTCTAGAGGAGTGTTTATATTTCTTGATGAAGGCAGGATTCTAAGGAACCTACAAAAGAGTCCATTGCAATGGTATTTTCCCCCCTTTTTTATAAAGATATGAAATGAAAGTGGTAGGGGATAATTTACTTTTATATTTCCATTAAAAGCGGAAAATAATCTCTTTTGCATATAGTTTACCAGAGAGCTAGAGTCATAGCTTTCTATTCCAACCTGAACTTCCAACCTGAAGCACAGGGGCTTGCAAAATAAAAGCAGGGTGTTCTGATCAGAGAAAATTATTGTGTCTTTGTATTTCAAGGTACTTCTTAGAATTTATTGGTAACATTTTATAATACATGATTATGTTCTGAGATTTGATTTCATCTGGACAGCTGAACTAGCAGGGTAATATCTATTTTTAAATTTAGAGTATTTGTTATTTGAATAACTGAATCAATAAAGTTATACTTTACTGACACTAGGTGATACAATAAAAGGCATAGTTTACCCTTTCAAATCTTCAGGGTGGCGTATTCTTTATATAGTTCAGAATTCCACACTTGAAATTGGAGACCTTAAAAAACAGTTCGGAGGAGAAGGAGGAAGAGAAGGAAGAAGAAGAGGAGAGGGAGAAAAAGGAAAATAATAGAGCTTATAAATGAGAACCTGTGTAAAGAGATTAAAGGGAAAAAAGCAAGGATTTAGCAGAGAAGCAAGGACTTTTAATGTAGGGAGAGAAAGCCAGAGGCCTGACCATGTGGTGCTTTTCAAGTGGTATTAGAAGCAGTCTCTCATTTACCTATGTCAGATTCCTGAAATGTAAGGTGTGGGTAGGAACTGACCAATAAGTCTCTTGTCTGGAGTTCATCTTGAACTGGAGCAGATATGTAAAATCACAAAATGAAACAAATGGCAAACATTTTATAATTATGCATAAAAACCACTCCCTAGATTTCTGTTTCTTTTCTTCCCACCTGCTTTTTATTAATAAAAACCATTCACTCTCAAATGTTTTAAAAAGGGGTTGTGCTAGCATCTGTGCCATGGTTTGGTTCCACTTAAAGAAAAATCTAGAAATTAATATACTGTTAATTTGAAATCTGGACAGTATGTCATTCCTTTAGCATTTTTTTCATGTTTAAACTTACAAAGCTGCCTAACTTCCCTTCCTCCCTCCACTTCAAGTGTTTTGAAAACAGTAAAAAGTTTATGTTCATTTAGGATTTTTTCCTTTAAAATTCTAAACTTTTGATTTTGGAGAAGGACCAGGAAGCTAGCTGCCTAGCTCCCACCTGGCTCCTCCCATGTGTCCCCTGGGGAAGGAGATTAAACTCTGTGTACCTTACCCTCCTAGAGAATAGATTTAGATAAGCCAGTAACCATTGCCATGGGAGTAGAGATGAGGATTAGTTATGGGTCCCCAATCAAAACAAGGGAGGTATGAGTCACATTCTGCTCTTTGCTCTAAACTAACTTGCCTGATTGGAATGATGGCTGTTTCAGAAATTTAATTTGAAGTATGTGTTTCTTTTTGACTCTCTTTTTTTTCTTTTTGGAAAATTGAGTTGAATTTTTCTTTATTTCTTTGCAAACATACAAATGGAACATTAAAACATGTGGCCAGGGCTTCCCTGGTAGTCCAGTGGTTAAAGAGTCTGCCTTGCACTGCAAGAGGTGCCGGTTCGATCCCTGGCCCAGGAGGATCCCATGTGCCATGGAGTGGCTGGACCAGTGTGTCCAGTTAGGAACCAGTGGTCTGGAGCACATGCACCCAGAGCTGGTGTTCTGCAGCAAGAGAAGCCACTGTATTGGAGGCCCACACAGGCCAAAGAGCGAAGATGGATGATAAATAAATAAATGAATAAATAAATAAAAACAATAAAAGAGTCCAAAAATTAAAAAAAAAAAAAAACAAAAAAACATGTGGCCAAATATCTGTGTAACAATTTGTTATGAATTGAGTGTTTGTGACCCCATAATAATCATATGTTGAAGCCCCAGTGCTCATTGTGATGTTTTTGGTGGTGGGATCTTTGGGAAGTAATTATATTTACGTGAATCCTGGGGGTGGACCCCTCCTGATGGGATTAGTGCTCTGATGTGAAGAAGATGAGAGGACAATTCTCGCTTTCCTCCAGGTGGGAATGCAGTAAGAAGCTGGCCACCTGCACACCAGATATAGAGCCCTTACCTGTTAATTTGAAATCTGGACAGTATGTCATTCCTTTAGCATTTTTTTCATGTTTAAACTTACAAAGCTGCCTAACTTCCCTTCCTCCCTCCACTTCAAGTGTTTTGAAAACAGTAAAAAGTTTATGTTCATTTAGGATTTTTTCCTTTAAAATTCTAAACTTTTGATTTTGGAGAAGGACCAGGAAGCTAGCTGCCTAGCTCCCACCTGGCTCCTCCCATGTGTCCCCTGGGGAAGGAGATTAAACTCTGTGTACCTTACCCTCCTAGAGAATAGATTTAGATAAGCCAGTAACCATTGCCATGGGAGTAGAGATGAGGATTAGTTATGGGTCCCCAATCAAAACAAGGGAGGTATGAGTCACATTCTGCTCTTTGCTCTAAACTAACTTGCCTGATTGGAATGATGGCTGTTTCAGAAATTTAATTTGAAGTATGTGTTTCTTTTTGACTCTCTTTTTTTTCTTTTTGGAAAATTGAGTTGAATTTTTCTTTATTTCTTTGCAAACATACAAATGGAACATTAAAACATGTGGCCAGGGCTTCCCTGGTAGTCCAGTGGTTAAAGAGTCTGCCTTGCACTGCAAGAGGTGCCGGTTCGATCCCTGGCCCAGGAGGATCCCATGTGCCATGGAGTGGCTGGACCAGTGTGTCCAGTTAGGAACCAGTGGTCTGGAGCACATGCACCCAGAGCTGGTGTTCTGCAGCAAGAGAAGCCACTGTATTGGAGGCCCACACAGGCCAAAGAGCGAAGATGGATGATAAATAAATAAATGAATAAATAAATAAAAACAATAAAAGAGTCCAAAAATTAAAAAAAAAAAAAAACAAAAAAACATGTGGCCAAATATCTGTGTAACAATTTGTTATGAATTGAGTGTTTGTGACCCCATAATAATCATATGTTGAAGCCCCAGTGCTCATTGTGATGTTTTTGGTGGTGGGATCTTTGGGAAGTAATTATATTTACGTGAATCCTGGGGGTGGACCCCTCCTGATGGGATTAGTGCTCTGATGTGAAGAAGATGAGAGGACAATTCTCGCTTTCCTCCAGGTGGGAATGCAGTAAGAAGCTGGCCACCTGCACACCAGATATAGAGCCCTTACCAAACAGGGAATATGCCAGCACTTGATCTTGAGATATTTTGTAATAGCAGCCAAACTAAGATATGACTCATTTGGAAATTCAATTTACCTGGTACAGGTTGTGTTATACACAGACCTGATCTCTGCTCTTCCAGGGATCAGAATATAACAAGAAAACTGAAGCAGATATTTGTTGGAAGATATGTATATTAAATGACTGATTAAACGAAAGGGTATGAGAAAGATTTTTTTCAAACAAATTTAGCAACAAGCAACTGGATAGAGCTAACTTAAAACCAAAAAGTTTTCCTATCTTCTAAATGGCTAAGGTCTCTCTGATAGGGTCCATTGATTATCATATTATATCTTTGAGTTATAGAAGCTTTTAAATAGCTTGGACCCTATCTGTCCTGAATATAGATGGAGAGCTCTTTCAGAACTCTTAGGAACTGTGAATGATAAAAGACACGAGGCATATGTAGTCCTTGAGTAGAATGCTCAAGGTCTATCTGGGGAGTTGGATACATAAATAGATAATTACTGTAAAATTTGTTAGTAAGGAGCCTGTAAACTAGTGTGGGAACTCAAAACAAGAAATGCAGGAAAACCAGGAAGGTCTTGACAGATGACATGATGTTTGAACTGGAGCATGTGTGACAAGTGAATTTTTACTATGTGAAAAAGCTGGCCGAGGGTATTCTGAGCAGAGACAGCAGCATATTAAAGACGCTGATATTTTTTGTCACGTGGGAAGTCATGAGCTTGGAGGTGGGCTGTGGGTAGAAGAGGTCTCAGAAGGGTGTGATGGGTGGGGCCGGGGGGTGAGACTGAGATTGGATAGTCAGGGTCAGGTACTAGTCTCTTATGAGCAGCACTTAAACAGCTGGTTACTCTTCTGTGGGCACTGGGGAGTGGAGAGGTTCCTGGAGTAGGAGAGCTACCCGGTCACGTCCATGGCAAGCATTGCATCCTGGATAAGGATAATTGAGTGAGTAGGGAGGAGCTCCTGGGACACGGGTTGATCAAGAACCTTTCATCCTTGATCAGGGTATCCCGGCAATGATTTTGGCAGGCTAGCAGAATTGGATCCGATTCTGATTACAGGTTCTTTCAAAAATGACAGTTGACATTGATCTTAAAAGGTCTGATGAGTTTGTACTTGATCAATATCCGTTAAAGACTTCTTGACTATGGTAGGATGACTTGGGGGATCCAGTTTATTCCATTTCTCCTTCAAGTTGTCATGTTTTCCTATTTTCCCTTTGACTCAGCAGAGAATATTTCCCTCATTTATAAAGCAGGCGCAGAAGCATAGGATAGATTAAATGACTGATTAACGAAAGGGTATGAGAAAGATTTTTCAAACAAATTTAGCAACAAGCAACTGGATAGAGCTAACTTAAAACCAAAAAGTTTTCCTATCTTCTAAATGGCTAAGGTCTCTCTGATAGGGTCCATTGATTATCATATTATATCTTTGAGTTATAGAAGCTTTTAAATAGCTTGGACCCTATCTGTCCTGAATATAGATGGAGAGCTCTTTCAGAACTCTTAGGAACTGTGAATGATAAAAGACACGAGGCATATGTAGTCCTTGAGTAGAATGCTCAAGGTCTATCTGGGGAGTTGGATACATAAATAGATAATTACTGTAAAATTTGTTAGTAAGGAGCCTGTAAACTAGTGTGGGAACTCAAAACAAGAAATGCAGGAAAACCAGGAAGGTCTTGACAGATGACATGATGTTTGAACTGGAGCATGTGTGACAAGTGAATTTTTACTATGTGAAAAAGCTGGCCGAGGGTATTCTGAGCAGAGACAGCAGCATATTAAAGACGCTGATATTTTTTGTCACGTGGGAAGTCATGAGCTTGGAGGTGGGCTGTGGGTAGAAGAGGTCTCAGAAGGGTGTGATGGGTGGGGCCGGGGGGTGAGACTGAGATTGGATAGTCAGGGTCAGGTACTAGTCTCTTATGAGCAGCACTTAAACAGCTGGTTACTCTTCTGTGGGCACTGGGGAGTGGAGAGGTTCCTGGAGTAGGAGAGCTACCCGGTCACGTCCATGGCAAGCATTGCATCCTGGATAAGGATAATTGAGTGAGTAGGGAGGAGCTCCTGGGACACGGGTTGATCAAGAACCTTTCATCCTTGATCAGGGTATCCCGGCAATGATTTTGGCAGGCTAGCAGAATTGGATCCGATTCTGATTACAGGTTCTTTCAAAAATGACAGTTGACATTGATCTTAAAAGGTCTGATGAGTTTGTACTTGATCAATATCCGTTAAAGACTTCTTGACTATGGTAGGATGACTTGGGGGATCCAGTTTATTCCATTTCTCCTTCAAGTTGTCATGTTTTCCTATTTTTCCCTTTGACTCAGCAGAGAATATTTCCCTCATTTATAAAGCAGGCGCAGACCAGGAGCTCAGGTCTTTGAAAGAGAATGATTTAGAAGTCATTTTCTGCTCTCTGAGCCGAGGGGACCGGCCAGCATCAGCTGGGCAAACTGCTAATCTCTCTGGTTTGTCTGTTTCCTGTAGGGGGGGGATTTGTCCCTAGGGCAGCAAAGGATTCCCTCCGTGGCTGTGCCTGCCATTTAGCATGTCAGGCAGTTGCCAGGAGAACCCTCTGGCTTTGTTCCTGGATGTGAAAATGAACCAGTGGCCAAGTTTAAGGTCATGGCATTCCTTCCCTTACAGCAGCTGACGTCAATTAGGAGAATTCCCCTTGCCTTTACTCTGGGGAGAGTGAGATTGGGGTAGGAATCCAATGGCTTTTGAGAACTAAAATGCCAGTGTTTATTCTCTTTATACTATCATTTGTCACTATCAACGCAACGTGGCCTTAGTTTATATGAGGATAAAACGTTATTTCTGAGGCATTTTGCCCACTTGTGATTTCAGTGACTGAATCTTTAGGGCCTGCCCTGCAGCCAGAGGACCTATTTTGGTACCAAGTCCACTGCTGGCAGGTCAGCACATTTCAGGCCCAGCCTGTGGCAGTGGCACCTCAGTTTGATATTCTTATTCCCCTTAATTTGGGCCCTTGATTAAAAAAAGATGATGTTACAGGGTCACTGCATGAGATCCAGTGTCCTTTTTCCAGGTTTGTCTCCCTTGTTTTCAAAGTTGGTCTTAGGAAACCCATCTTACAGATGAGAGAAGAGAGTCTCAGACAGTTCTGTTTCTTAAACTTGAGCATAGACCACTCTCCTGGTGGGTTTCATAGAACACGGATTGCTGAGTCCCACCTCCAGACTTTCTGATTTAGTGGATCTGGAGTTTTTGTTGTTGTTGTTTAGTCAGTAAGTCATGTCATACTCCTTTGCAACCCCATGAACTGTAATCCCCCAGGCTCCTCTGACCATGGGATTTCCCAGGCAATAATACTGGAGTGCATTGCCACTTCCTTCTCCAGGGGATCTTCCCAACCCAGGGATTGAACCCACATCTCTTGCATTGGCAGGTGAATTCTTTACCACTTGAAAGCCAGGTCTAGATTAGGATTTGAGAATTTGAATATGTAACAGGTTCCTAAATCGTGATGACCTCCTTGATATGGGCCCCCACTGTGGGAACCACCTGTTTAAGTAACTGGCTTGAAGATTCAAAGTTATAAGCTGAAGACCTTGTCATGCACAGGCATCTATCAACATGACTCATGCAGAGCTATTACACTCTATTATGTATACTATTCCACCTTTGTATTAAGTTGAAAAACAAGCATTTCAGTTTGAGTGGAATTTGTTCTTGCTCATTACTGAAGAAAACATATTAATACTAAGCTTGCTGTTCAAGTTCTCAAGAAATAGGAGGAATAAATTATTTTGACTCAATCATAATTTATTATATTTTAAATTAAAATGTATTTCTGTAATACAAGGGGGCAAGACCAACCAATAGTGGTTAGTATAGTTGAGGCATAGAATTTATGTAGTCTTCACAGTGAAAAAAACTTTATAGTGTTTATCTCTACAAGCTCTTTGAGAGCTGACTATAGAAAATTACTGCTGGGTCAGATTATACATGGCAATAAAGGAGAACTGAAATCAAAAGCATCTATCAATGAACTGTATGGTAATGAATAGTATTCTTTACTATCTGAGCCACTAGAGTATTACATTAAGAATAACTTAGCCTTAGGAATTCAGCATTTGTGCGTAATGTACAAGTCAGTAATAATCTGTTAACATCAGTAAACATATAACACCATCCACAAGTTGTTTTCTTTTAAGGAAACCCATCTTACAGATGAGAGAAGAGAGTCTCAGACAGTTCTGTTTCTTAAACTTGAGCATAGACCACTCTCCTGGTGGGTTTCATAGAACACGGATTGCTGAGTCCCACCTCCAGACTTTCTGATTTAGTGGATCTGGAGTTTTTGTTGTTGTTGTTTAGTCAGTAAGTCATGTCATACTCCTTTGCAACCCCATGAACTGTAATCCCCCAGGCTCCTCTGACCATGGGATTTCCCAGGCAATAATACTGGAGTGCATTGCCACTTCCTTCTCCAGGGGATCTTCCCAACCCAGGGATTGAACCCACATCTCTTGCATTGGCAGGTGAATTCTTTACCACTTGAAAGCCAGGTCTAGATTAGGATTTGAGAATTTGAATATGTAACAGGTTCCTAAATCGTGATGACCTCCTTGATATGGGCCCCCACTGTGGGAACCACCTGTTTAAGTAACTGGCTTGAAGATTCAAAGTTATAAGCTGAAGACCTTGTCATGCACAGGCATCTATCAACATGACTCATGCAGAGCTATTACACTCTATTATGTATACTATTCCACCTTTGTATTAAGTTGAAAAACAAGCATTTCAGTTTGAGTGGAATTTGTTCTTGCTCATTACTGAAGAAAACATATTAATACTAAGCTTGCTGTTCAAGTTCTCAAGAAATAGGAGGAATAAATTATTTTGACTCAATCATAATTTATTATATTTTAAATTAAAATGTATTTCTGTAATACAAGGGGGCAAGACCAACCAATAGTGGTTAGTATAGTTGAGGCATAGAATTTATGTAGTCTTCACAGTGAAAAAAACTTTATAGTGTTTATCTCTACAAGCTCTTTGAGAGCTGACTATAGAAAATTACTGCTGGGTCAGATTATACATGGCAATAAAGGAGAACTGAAATCAAAAGCATCTATCAATGAACTGTATGGTAATGAATAGTATTCTTTACTATCTGAGCCACTAGAGTATTACATTAAGAATAACTTAGCCTTAGGAATTCAGCATTTGTGCGTAATGTACAAGTCAGTAATAATCTGTTAACATCAGTAAACATATAACACCATCCAGAAGAAGCATTTGACAGTTATTGCAATTACAGCATGACTACATGAAGAGATATTTTGCTTTAAGACACAGTGCACCCTGTTCCTTTTCAATTTGCCATGAGTCATTACTTTTCCTATATAGTAAAGTGTGCAAACAACTGTTCCTAAGGCAGTACCTGTAGTTGTTTCCATAGGAAGATATAAATTCCCAAAGAATTGCGCTTAAGATCTAATAGTGATCACTTGCAATAGTAACACTGATGGTTTTGGAGAAGATTGAAATATATGATTATCAATACTGCTGTGACTTTAAGAATAGTAGTGTTTTTGTTTGATCTTTTTATTTTTTTTAATTTTTTTAACTTTTAATTTTATATGGGAGTATAGTTGGTTAACAATGTTGTGTTAGTTTCAGGTGTACAGCAAAGTGATTCAGTGATAAATATACATGCATCTGTTCTTTTTCAAATTTGTTTCCCATTTAGGTTGTTACCTAACACTCAGCAGAGTTCCCTGTGTTGTACAGCAGGTCTTTGTTGGTTATACATTTTAAACGCAGCAGTGTGTAGATGTCAACACCAAACTCTTAACTATGCCTCTTCCCCACTCTTGCTCTCGGTAACCTTCAGTTTGTTCTCTTAGGTCAGTGAGTCTGAGAGGTGTAATGTTTCAAACAATACTGAAAGCCTTCCAGAGAAGGAAAGAGCATTTTTGATACCTGAAAGGAAAACTGTAGACATACTTCCCTTGGTCCACAGGAAATGAAGATTATATTCATGTTTCCAACTTATCTCACATTCTGTTTTCTTATTTAAATATCCCTAGTAATTTTAGATTCCATTGATTTTATTTTATTGTGATCCAGTGATGTTTATGGATTCTTAATGGACATTCCCACGTGCTGGCCACAGATTGGTACTGGACTTTTCTCTGGTCCGGAGTGAAATTGTATTTTTCATTTCAGTGAGAATATTTTTCTTTATGTACATCGAACTATGGTGATTCTAGGTAGTAATTTGTTTTTTTTTAAATTGGGGTGGAAGTTAATGACTTATTTTTGCTGTGAGGCCGATATTGCTAGGTTCTTGTTTTTTGCCACTCACTATTATAAACACTGTCCTTTTTTTTTTTTTTAACACTGTACTTTTTAACTGAGTTTTCAACCCTGTGAAAGAAGTGCTGTGATCAGCTCAATTTTACAAATGAGGAAACTGAAGCTCAGTGAAATTGAGTATTGTATCTAACGTTACTGAACTGGAAAGTACGAGAGCTGATATTAAAACCCAGGTAGTTCAACAGTGTCTATTCCTATTTTATTTCAGATTAGAAGTTAATTTTACAGGTTCATGAAATTATTAAATCTGAAAGTAATTATATAGCATGGCTTTTGACTAGAGTTGACCTTCATATAAGCAGGGGTTGAGGGGTACTAATCCTTACCGAGAGCTGAAAATGTGCATGTAACTTAGAGTTGGCCCTCCATATACATGCGGTTTTGCACCCAAAGAGACAACCAGCCTCCAATCCTGTAGTATTTCGTATTGAAAAAGAAAAATCCACAAGATCTAAACCCGTATTAAAGGGTCAGCTGTATGTCATACTGAATTTTTTGTTGTTGTTTCTTGCTATTATCCCAGTAAATGTTAACATTTGAGGACATAGATTTTATGTTATGGTTCTGTGAATATTCCTCTGTTTCACACTGATTTTAATGTAAATATAGTGCTGACTCGCACATTATAAATTGTGATATGAACATAATGAAAATACACAGGAACCTCTTAAGCAGAGTATGTATCTATATTTATGAGTATGTATGTGTGTATATGAGTATTTATGCATGTGTATGGATGTGTGTATTTTTACATTGTCAGTAATGTAATTTAAATAGCAATTTTCTTTTTACTCTGTTTTTCTCTCCTGCATAGCTATTTGTTGATATCTATCTCAAGTGCAGGATGTTTTGTTTTTTTTTATTGGGGTTTGGTTCATGTTACTCTTTCCATACTTCTCGCCTGATATCCCCTTCCCCAATGTTCATAGGTCTGTTCTCTATTGGGGATTTTGATAAATAAGATACTGGATAAATACATGCACTGGTCGGGAGTAGCTTTTTATAGAAGAATCTGTGGTTTAATGACTTATTTTTGCTGTGAGGCCGATATTGCTAGGTTCTTGTTTTTTGCCACTCACTATTATAAACACTGTCCTTTTTTTTTAAACACTGTACTTTTTAACTGAGTTTTCAACCCTGTGAAAGAAGTGCTGTGATCAGCTCAATTTTACAAATGAGGAAACTGAAGCTCAGTGAAATTGAGTATTGTATCTAACGTTACTGAACTGGAAAGTACGAGAGCTGATATTAAAACCCAGGTAGTTCAACAGTGTCTATTCCTATTTTATTTCAGATTAGAAGTTAATTTTACAGGTTCATGAAATTATTAAATCTGAAAGTAATTATATAGCATGGCTTTTGACTAGAGTTGACCTTCATATAAGCAGGGGTTGAGGGGTACTAATCCTTACCGAGAGCTGAAAATGTGCATGTAACTTAGAGTTGGCCCTCCATATACATGCGGTTTTGCACCCAAAGAGACAACCAGCCTCCAATCCTGTAGTATTTCGTATTGAAAAAGAAAAATCCACAAGATCTAAACCCGTATTAAAGGGTCAGCTGTATGTCATACTGAATTTTTTGTTGTTGTTTCTTGCTATTATCCCAGTAAATGTTAACATTTGAGGACATAGATTTTATGTTATGGTTCTGTGAATATTCCTCTGTTTCACACTGATTTTAATGTAAATATAGTGCTGACTCGCACATTATAAATTGTGATATGAACATAATGAAAATACACAGGAACCTCTTAAGCAGAGTATGTATCTATATTTATGAGTATGTATGTGTGTATATGAGTATTTATGCATGTGTATGGATGTGTGTATTTTTACATTGTCAGTAATGTAATTTAAATAGCAATTTTCTTTTTACTCTGTTTTTCTCTCCTGCATAGCTATTTGTTGATATCTATCTCAAGTGCAGGATGTTTTGTTTTTTTTTATTGGGGTTTGGTTCATGTTACTCTTTCCATACTTCTCGCCTGATATCCCCTTCCCCAATGTTCATAGGTCTGTTCTCTATTGGGGGATTTTTGATAAATAAGATACTGGATAAATACATGCACTGGTCGGGAGTAGCTTTTTATAGAAGAATCTGTGGTTTAATTAGTGGATTACTGAAGTAATTTAGCACGCAAAAGAAAAATAATTTGATTTTGAGACAACTGCTTTACCACTATTTAAAAGGATTAGTGGAAACAAAAATTTTAGGTAGTAATGAAATAAATATAAACTTACTAACCAGACTTTTTTTTTTTACCTTATGGTGCCATTTGTAATGATTTATTTGAAATAAAAATGATATCAAGATCACCATTTTATTTATATTGCCTTTTTTTTAGATTCATGTGTTTTGGTTATATTCAAGAGTACTCTGTTGGGTTCTTTGGAGTTTATCGTTAGTGTCACATATTTTAATATTAAAAATCTATATGGAATTCAGGAATTTGATTCCATTTTGGAAACGTTGTTAATGTATCATCTCTGAATGTGCTGTTTGATTTAAGATGCCATCTGGTGGTATGCATTTGATACATCTCATGCTCCTTGTAACTGCCATCAGTCTCATATCCTTTGCTGGTCATGAAGGAGAATATTTTTTAAATGACGTACAAAGACATTTGTTTCCATTTCAAACAAAAAATCCTTTGCACCTTGCTTTCTGCTTTCCTGAAGTAATATGTGTTTGCTTTGGTGTTTATTAATATAATCTGATTCTTTCTTAAGACAACATTGATTTTAAAAATCAAGCTCCCATTTAAAGAAACTCAATTTAGTTCAGAGAAATATGTAGGTATATAGCAGCCCTCTCAAAATCCTAATTACATATGTTTCTTTTTTTTTTTTTTTTAAAGATTTATTTATTTATTTATTTTTGGGTGGGGATCAGGTTGGGGAGGGAGGGGGACGGGCGGGCCACTTTCACTGGTCTTTCATTTCTCTGTTTTCATCCATCTTTTGTTCCTTGGCTCCTGCGGGCCTCCCATCGCGGTGGCGTCTGTTGTTGCAGAGCGCCGGCTCTGGGCTCATGCGCTCCAGAGCTCCGGCTCGGTGATTGGACACATCAGTCCAGCCGCTCTGCTGCACGTGGGATCTTCCCAGGCCAGGGATCGAACTGGCGCCCCTTGCACTGCAAGGCAGTGTCCTTGTCCACTGGACCACCAGGGGAAGCCCTACATATGTTTCTCCTTCTGTTTTTAAATGATAAAATTTGATCGGCTCTTTGTTTTTGTTTTGTTTTTTAAATATTTTACTTATTTATTTATCTTTTGGGGGGGTGGGGTGGGGAGGGACGGGGATGGGCGGGCCACTTCTATTGGTCTTTCATTTCTCTATTTTCATCTTTGTTCTTTGGCTCCTGTGGGCCTCCCATCGCTGTGGCCTCTGTTGTCGCAGAGCGCCGGCTCTGGGCGCACGCACGCCAGAGCTCCGGCTCGGTAATTGGACACATCAGTCCAGCTGCTCCGTGGCACGTGGAATCTTCCCAGGCCAGGGATTGAACCGGTGCCGCTTGCACTGCAAGGCGGTGTGCTTACCCACTGGGCCACCAGGGGAAGCCCTGATCGGCTCTTTGAATACCACGTGATGAATAGGAGATTATCAGATAATCATCAACATGAAACAAATTATTCACTGGAAATTTTCTTCCACATATTTTAAGCATTAAAGGCCAACACCTTCAAAGATGGACGGCTCAGCCTTAACTACTGCTTTTTTCACTTTCAAGAGATAATATGGTAATACTTATTAAATATATATCAAAGCTAGTTGGAAATTAGAAAGTAAATTGTCTGCATTATTAATATTGAATATGCATTCCACTTAAGAATCTGAATAAAAGAAGTATTACATGTCCATGAGTTGTTTTTTTTTAAATAAGGCCCTTTCAAAATTATTTGTGGCTGATTACCTTACTATAGTAAGGTATAGAGGCAGTGTACCTTAGTATAGTAAGGTGTAGAGGCAGTGTGCCAGTTTATAGATTCTTTCCCCACTGAGGTCTGCTTATCATTCTCTGATTATACCCAGAATTCTGGCCCAGGCATTTTATCTGAAGGAAAAAAAAAAAAGAGAAATGGTGTGAAAAGAGGTGAGAAAAAGAAGGGTGATTTCATCTCTGCTGTCCAGATCACCTGTGGAGGTACATTTCCTAATGACAGTGTAACAGTGACTTAATTTTCATCCTGTGTACCATGGTATCCAGGTTATAACTTGTGGACCTCTAGATAAGCATTCAGGATCTGCAAATTCCTAGCTCTTTACCACTGGGCAAGTTATTTCACCTCCATAAGCCTCAGCTTTCTCATCTTTGAAGAGATGAAGTGTGAGCCCATGCCTGTCACTCAGATAAAGTGAGATGCTACCAGCACAGCACTTAGAGAGATGTCTGGCAAATAAGTAACTAGTTTGTTATCATGGCTATAACCGTTTTTCTCATGGCTATTATTTTTGTTTTGCAGCTAATTTTGAAACTCTCAGTCTATTCTAATGTTCAGTGATTAGAAGCATAGAGAGCCGTTTATCTGTATTAATGTGTGTATTATAGCAGACTTTGTATATCCCCTTACATGGATGTAAGTGAAGACAGAGAGCTGTGGAACGAAAGATGAAACAGACAGGTCCATATGCCTGCAACTCTCCACTGCTTATCCTTTCTAAATTGCAAGTGAGTTCATTTTAATTATAGAGAAATACATTTTGTTTTTGTGGTCATGCTGTCAGTATATCAATAAGAAATAAGAAAACGGAAAAAAAATGTTAAAACCTGTGTAATATGGGTGACGATGTCTTAAAATTAGAAGTAATTAACCACATATGAAAAGGTAGGCCTTGCTCAAGTGTCCCGTGTCTAAGCAGTGGTACTCTGAATTTGATGGCTGAGAATCATTCTGATGCAAGTAAATTTTCATTTCATTGGATGAAATGGATAATTGAACTTTTCCCTGTGCTATACAAATATGCTTGTTTATCTATTTTAGATGTCATGGTGTGTTAAGCCCATACTCCTAATTTATCCTTCTTTCTTTTTCCTCTTTGGTAACTGTTAAGTTTGTTTTCTACACCTGTGACTCTATTTGTGTTTTGTAAACATGTTCGTTTGTATTCTTTTTTCGGTTCCATATATGGGGGTATCATACAATATTTGTCTTCTTCTATTTTCTTCCTGTACCTCAGAATTCTGGCCCAGGCATTTTATCTGAAGGAAAAAAAAGAGAAATGGTGTGAAAAGAGGTGAGAAAAAGAAGGGTGATTTCATCTCTGCTGTCCAGATCACCTGTGGAGGTACATTTCCTAATGACAGTGTAACAGTGACTTAATTTTCATCCTGTGTACCATGGTATCCAGGTTATAACTTGTGGACCTCTAGATAAGCATTCAGGATCTGCAAATTCCTAGCTCTTTACCACTGGGCAAGTTATTTCACCTCCATAAGCCTCAGCTTTCTCATCTTTGAAGAGATGAAGTGTGAGCCCATGCCTGTCACTCAGATAAAGTGAGATGCTACCAGCACAGCACTTAGAGAGATGTCTGGCAAATAAGTAACTAGTTTGTTATCATGGCTATAACCGTTTTTCTCATGGCTATTATTTTTGTTTTGCAGCTAATTTTGAAACTCTCAGTCTATTCTAATGTTCAGTGATTAGAAGCATAGAGAGCCGTTTATCTGTATTAATGTGTGTATTATAGCAGACTTTGTATATCCCCTTACATGGATGTAAGTGAAGACAGAGAGCTGGGGAAAGCGAAAGATGAAACAGACAGGTCCATATGCCTGCAACTCTCCACTGCTTATCCTTTCTAAATTGCAAGTGAGTTCATTTTAATTATAGAGAAATACATTTTGTTTTTGTGGTCATGCTGTCAGTATATCAATAAGAAATAAGAAAACGGAAAAAAAATGTTAAAACCTGTGTAATATGGGTGACGATGTCTTAAAATTAGAAGTAATTAACCACATATGAAAAGGTAGGCCTTGCTCAAGTGTCCCGTGTCTAAGCAGTGGTACTCTGAATTTGATGGCTGAGAATCATTCTGATGCAAGTAAATTTTCATTTCATTGGATGAAATGGATAATTGAACTTTTCCCTGTGCTATACAAATATGCTTGTTTATCTATTTTAGATGTCATGGTGTGTTAAGCCCATACTCCTAATTTATCCTTCTTTCTTTTTCCTCTTTGGTAACTGTTAAGTTTGTTTTCTACACCTGTGACTCTATTTGTGTTTTGTAAACATGTTCGTTTGTATTCTTTTTTCGGTTCCATATATGAGGGGTATCATACAATATTTGTCTTCTTCTATCTGACCTCCTTCCTTCACTGTGATAACCTCTAGGCCCATCCATATTGCTGCAGAATGGCAATATTCCATTCTTTTTTTATGACTGAGTAATAATCCATTTTATTTTTTGTGTATATATGTCTGTGTATATTTATTTCATTATATAATACATACATATGTGTGTGTGTGTGTGTGTATATATATATATATATATATATATATATACACACACATTACATCTTCTTTATTCAGTTCATCTGTGGATGAATGGATTGTTTCCATATCTTGGCTGTTGTAAATAATGCTGCTTTGAACATTGGGGTGTATGTATCTTGTCAAATTAAAGCTTTCTTCTTTTCCAGATAAGTGCCTAGGGATGATATTGCTGGATCCTATGGTATGTCTATTTTTAGCTTTTTAAGGAAGCTTCATCCTGTTTTTTCCACAGTGGTTGCACCAATTTCCATTCTCACCAACAGAGCCAGAGCCAGAGGGTTCCTTTTTCTCCATACTGTCTCTAGCATTCATTATTCGTAGCCTTTTTGATGGTGGCCATAGGTGATTGACTTTTCAAATAGCATTTCATGGAACTTCTAGCAAAGTGTATACCATCTAGATTTTTACATTCCCAAATAATGAACAACTGTAGATTACTCTGTGACATTTAAATTAGAAAAATGTGACAGGGATTCTCAGTGATTCCTTCCACTCTCCATCCCCCCACTGGCCACCCTAGAGCCAAAAATCAGTGGTGTGTCCTGTGTATAAGATCCATAAGATATGTTGACACATTAAGATGACTTAAGTATTTTTAAAATTGTCATTGATTGGGTTGAGTCTAAGGAATTAGCTTGGGAGGACTACTGGGGACATTTCCATTCATATGATGGGTGTCAGGAGGACCTGCAGTGGCTAGGGAGTTTTATGTTGAATTTAGTGATGGCTGCATGAATGTAATGACAAATGCTCATTTTGAGAAACAGACAGGGAGTGAAATTACAGTGGAAACAGGGATGACCCTTTTGAGGATAGAGTGGAATAGATTTGGGGTTTGACTTATGATGGGTTGTCCAGTTCAGAATGGAGGAGGAAAAAATAGGACAGATTAAAGCAAAATAAATGTTACAATTGATCAAAAAATCTGGGGACTGTCATATGAACCCTTGGGAAAGGGCACACAGTACCAACAGCCTGTCTGTCCAGGGCTGATGGCAGATAGTGTGACTATCAGAGTATGTTATTTAGGGATCAGTGATGGTCATGATTTCAAACACATTTTTTTTAAAACTTTTATTTTACTTTTAACTTTTACAGAGTTTTGTTGTTTACAGATACGTATGTTCCCAGATTAGTCATATGTATATCCGCCCTCACATCCCACCCCTCCAGACCATCACACAGCACCCCTGCAGGATCCCCTTTTCTCACAGAGCAATGACTATAGCTCTTTTTTTCTTCACGTATGATAGTACAGGCCTTCATACTACTTCCTTTACACCTCCCACCCACTGTTCATTCTCCAGAATGACCATATGTATACTGTCTATGTCTGTTTTTCCATCATTTCACTGCATGTGTTATCATTACCATCCTACTAGATTCCATATATATGTGTTAGTATATTGTACTTGTCCTGCTCTTTTTGACTGACTTCAATTTTTATGATAGGTTCTAGATCCAGCCACCTCATTAGGGCTGATTCTTCTGCATTTCTTTTTACAGCTGTGTAGTATTCCATTGTATATATGTACCAGAGCTTTTGTATCCATTCATTTGTGGATGGGCATCTAGGTTGCTTCCATGTTCTGGCTATTGTGTAGAGAGCTGCAATGAACATTGGGGTACAGGTGTTTCTTTCAGATTTGATTTCATCAGGGTATAAGCCTAAGAGTGAGATTGTTGGATCATACAGTACTTCTATTTTTGGTTTTTTAAGAAATCTCCAAACGGTCTTCCATAGAGGTTGTATAAATTTACATTTCCACCAGCAATGAGGCTATTTTTTCATNTGATGGGTGTCAGGAGGACCTGCAGTGGCTAGGGAGTTTTATGTTGAATTTAGTGATGGCTGCATGAATGTAATGACAAATGCTCATTTTGAGAAACAGACAGGGAGTGAAATTACAGTGGAAACAGGGATGACCCTTTTGAGGATAGAGTGGAATAGATTTGGGGTTTGACTTATGATGGGTTGTCCAGTTCAGAATGGAGGAGGAAAAAATAGGACAGATTAAAGCAAAATAAATGTTACAATTGATCAAAAATCTGGGGACTGTCATATGAACCCTTGGGAAAGGGCACACAGTACCAACAGCCTGTCTGTCCAGGGCTGATGGCAGATAGTGTGACTATCAGAGTATGTTATTTAGGGATCAGTGATGGTCATGATTTCAAACACATTTTTTTTAAAACTTTTATTTTACTTTTAACTTTTACAGAGTTTTGTTGTTTACAGATACGTATGTTCCCAGATTAGTCATATGTATATCCGCCCTCACATCCCACCCCTCCAGACCATCACACAGCACCCCTGCAGGATCCCCTTTTCTCACAGAGCAATGACTATAGCTCTTTTTTTCTTCACGTATGATAGTACAGGCCTTCATACTACTTCCTTTACACCTCCCACCCACTGTTCATTCTCCAGAATGACCATATGTATACTGTCTATGTCTGTTTTTCCATCATTTCACTGCATGTGTTATCATTACCATCCTACTAGATTCCATATATATGTGTTAGTATATTGTACTTGTCCTGCTCTTTTTGACTGACTTCAATTTTTATGATAGGTTCTAGATCCAGCCACCTCATTAGGGCTGATTCTTCTGCATTTCTTTTTACAGCTGTGTAGTATTCCATTGTATATATGTACCAGAGCTTTTGTATCCATTCATTTGTGGATGGGCATCTAGGTTGCTTCCATGTTCTGGCTATTGTGTAGAGAGCTGCAATGAACATTGGGGTACAGGTGTTTCTTTCAGATTTGATTTCATCAGGGTATAAGCCTAAGAGTGAGATTGTTGGATCATACAGTACTTCTATTTTTGGTTTTTTAAGAAATCTCCAAACGGTCTTCCATAGAGGTTGTATAAATTTACATTTCCACCAGCAATGCAGGAATGTTCCCTTTTCTCCGCAGCCTCTCCAGCATTTATTGTCTGTCGATTTGTGGATGATGGCCATTCTGACGGGTGTGAGGTGATATCTCATTGTAGTTTTCATTTGCATTTCTCTAATTATAAGCAAGGTTGAGCATCGTTTCATGTGTTTTTTGGCCATCTGTATGTCCTCTTTGGAGAGGTGTCTGTTCAAACACATTTTTAAGATGTAAACACAATGTTTCTTTTGGAGCAGATTTTGATTTTTCTGTTGCAGTAAAACTGAATGTTTAAGTCATGAAGTATTCACTGGGCTACTGGATAATAAAATTTGAGTATCTATGTAGAAGGGAAAACTGAAATGAAGCATGGATGTGTTCAATATGTGTTTTTGATTTTTTCAAGTAACATCTGCCTTCTGTGTGTGATGAGAATGTTGCCAGGGAAGGTGCTGTCTCCGGGTGAAGAGAACATTGGCTCTAGAATCAAGCAGGTGTAAGTTGTAATCCTGCTGCTGACGGGTTGCCTCACACATCTCTCTCCATTTACTCATCTGTAGAGAGGACTGAAATACTTTCTACTTTAAACTGCTGTGAGACAGGAGGCAATGTCCAGAAAGAGCCTCACACAATTCCTGAGATGTATTAGGAACTCTATGAATAAAAACGATCCTTTTTTAAAAATGACACTGATGTTTACACACTCATACCGCTGAACCTCCTGTACAGGGATGGATAACTGTGTGACTACTTAGCAGGAAAAGAAAAACTGTATTTCTCCCTCTGTAGTGGCTTAGGCTAAGTGATAATTAGTCATGGTCATAAGGATTTTGTTATTTTGTCTGCTAAATTTAACAATCATTTCTTGGTTAGAAACAATAGACACTTGGTGATTTATTTAGTGCTTACTTCATATTTGCCCTTTCGTGCAAATCGAAAATCATCAAAGTAATTTATGATGGACATTTCATTCAATTTGGAGAATTTATGGACTCTCTTCTTGTCTTGTTTGGTTTGCTTTCTTATCATCTGAATTCCACCTTTCATCTGACTCACCTATGTGTTACTTGACATTTGCTTTAATTCCCAGTGGAAGTATAGCTGTTTTATTGAGGATCTTCCTGTCATTATTGTACTAAAAGAGTATCTTTTTCTGAGCATAACCAAAAAAGGACAATGAAATTAATGCAACTGGTGAAAACCACTGCCTAGAAGCAGAGGGAAGAAGTAAAGGAATGTGAATCAGGAATCCATAGACGTAGTGACGATTCTGACAACAGTGTCTTCAATTCACGAGAAAATCATTCTAAATGATCTCAGCACTCTTTGCAGTTTTGATTCTATAAATGTATTTCTTACTCAAAGCTATTACCTTGCTTCAGACCGGATATTTGGATGAGATAGTTCATTAACCTTATCAGCGTTTCCTCCTGCCACCCTTTAGAAACACCTCTGTGTCAAAGTAACTGATAACCCCAGTTTTTGTTATTGTGTGAGTTCACTTCCCCCCATATACTGGTTTCCTGAACATTTCAGAGCCACTGGTTCTGAATTAAAATATTTCTGTGAGTTCTTCAATAACTAGAATGACCTCTGTCATTAACAGCGTAACCTTTATTGTTATAGAGGGAGCTTCCCCACCCTTCTCTTACGAGTTTCTCTTTTTCTTTAAAATATAGAAGGACAGTTTCTCCTAAACATTTTTTCTTTTCCAAGTTTATACTCTTTGTCAGTCTTCTAATATAACTGTAAGTGAATTGACTGCTCTTTATTTTGAATAATTGTATTGTGACTGTAGAAAAATATGCATGATGAAAAGGGAATGGATTTATAAATTTTAAGTAAAATATTCTGGTATATCACTATGACATAGAAGAAATATATTTTTGGTTCCTGCCATCACCTTATAAATTCCTGAGTGATGGAGTAGATAGAAGCATCTTACATAGCATTCCTAACCCCCTTGGAATTTCCTGGATGATAGGAGTGTCCTTGGTTCTGATGAGGCAAGTCTTGGTGGGTTCATGGAGAGCGCCAGGATGTGGGCTGGTCACCGGAAAGACCAAGGCATGATTAGAAGTTTGGAATTTCAACCTTATCCCTCATGCTCGAGGGAGGGGAGGGGGGCTGGAAATGGAGTTAATCATCTATCATGGCTGTGTGATGAATCTTCGTTAAAAATTCCTCAACTGTGTAACTGGGGAAGCATCTAGACTAGTGAACACATCCATGTGCTGGAAGGGCAATGCTCCCCAGCTCCACAAGGGAAAAAGCTTGGGTGCTCAGGATCCTTCCCACCTTGCTTTATGTAGTTCTTCATCTGCATACCTAGGATATACATTTTAGCAAACCAGCAAAGAGATGAAAGTGTTAATGAACTTGCCTACCAGTGCAGGAGACATGAGACACAGGTTCGATCCCTGGGACAAGAATATACCCTGGAGGAGGGCATGAGCATATCTTGCTTCAGCCCGGATATTTGGATGAGATAGTTCATTAACCTTATCAGCGTTTCCTCCTGCCACCCTTTAGAAACACCTCTGTGTCAAAGTAACTGATAACCCCAGTTTTTGTTATTGTGTGAGTTCACTTCCCCCCATATACTGGTTTCCTGAACATTTCAGAGCCACTGGTTCTGAATTAAAATATTTCTGTGAGTTCTTCAATAACTAGAATGACCTCTGTCATTAACAGCGTAACCTTTATTGTTATAGAGGGAGCTTCCCCACCCTTCTCTTACGAGTTTCTCTTTTTCTTTAAAATATAGAAGGACAGTTTCTCCTAAACATTTTTTCTTTTCCAAGTTTATACTCTTTGTCAGTCTTCTAATATAACTGTAAGTGAATTGACTGCTCTTTATTTTGAATAATTGTATTGTGACTGTAGAAAAATATGCATGATGAAAAGGGAATGGATTTATAAATTTTAAGTAAAATATTCTGGTATATCACTATGACATAGAAGAAATATATTTTTGGTTCCTGCCATCACCTTATAAATTCCTGAGTGATGGAGTAGATAGAAGCATCTTACATAGCATTCCTAACCCCCTTGGAATTTCCTGGATGATAGGAGTGTCCTTGGTTCTGATGAGGCAAGTCTTGGTGGGTTCATGGAGAGCGCCAGGATGTGGGCTGGTCACCGGAAAGACCAAGGCATGATTAGAAGTTTGGAATTTCAACCTTATCCCTCATGCTCGAGGGAGGGGAGGGGGGCTGGAAATGGAGTTAATCATCTATCATGGCTGTGTGATGAATCTTCGTTAAAAATTCCTCAACTGTGTAACTGGGGAAGCATCTAGACTAGTGAACACATCCATGTGCTGGAAGGGCAATGCTCCCCAGCTCCACAAGGGAAAAAGCTTGGGTGCTCAGGATCCTTCCCACCTTGCTTTATGTAGTTCTTCATCTGCATACCTAGGATATACATTTTAGCAAACCAGCAAAGAGATGAAAGTGTTAATGAACTTGCCTACCAGTGCAGGAGACATGAGACACAGGTTCGATCCCTGGGACAAGAATATACCCTGGAGGAGGGCATGGCAACCCACGTCAGTATTCTTGCCCAGAGAATCCCATGGACAGAGGAGGCTGACAGTCCATAGGGTTAAAAAGAATCAAACACGAGAAAAGACTTAGCAGGCACACAAATAGACTTAAATGTTTTCCTGAGTTTTGTGACTCGTTCCAGCCAATTTCTTGAACCGGGAGCAGGGTGGGGGTTTGTGGGAACCCTTGACTTTTTAACCAAGACTGACAACAGTGTCAGTACCCTGGGGACCTATTATTTCCACCTGGCACCTGAAGGGCTCCGCCAACTCCAGGCAGTTAGTGTTGGAATTGAATTAAATTACAGGACTTTGCAATTGATGTCTGGAGAGTTGGAACACTGCTTGGTATGAAAGAAGAAATCCACATGTGTGGTATCAGAAGTGTTGTGAGTAGAGAAGCAGTTTTCCTTTTATCGCATAGCTACTGATGTTATTGAATCTTTGGGGTTTTTTTTGTTTGTTTGTTTGATGGAGTCAGGTAGGGGGAGATTTTTATAACAGTTGTTATGTTGGTAATAGTAGTAATTTAACGAACACTTTTTTATTCTTCTAAGAGTTCTTGATTTCTCGTATAGCTGGTCACTGGTCATATCAATCCCCTGTTATTAAATTCTTGGCTTAATACTTGAATTTTTTTTTTCTGTGATTGTTATCTTTCTGTTGTAGTCACCTGGTTTTATTTGTGGAAGAGGCTTAGAGACAGCCTCCCGCAACCAGCCTCGCAGAGGAGGACACTGCTTTGTGGCAGGGCTTGGGTGTCTAGGAAGGCAATAACCTATCATGGCTGTGTGATGAATCTTCGTTAAAAATTCCTCAACTGTGTAACTGGGGAAGCATCTAGACTAGTGAACACATCCATGTGCTGGAAGGGCAATGCTCCCCAGCTCCACAAGGGAAAAAGCTTGGGTGCTCAGGATCCTTCCCACCTTGCTTTATGTAGTTCTTCATCTGCATACCTAGGATATACATTTTAGCAAACCAGCAAAGAGATGAAAGTGTTAATGAACTTGCCTACCAGTGCAGGAGACATGAGACACAGGTTCGATCCCTGGGACAAGAATATACCCTGGAGGAGGGCATGGCAACCCACGTCAGTATTCTTGCCCAGAGAATCCCATGGACAGAGGAGGCTGACAGTCCATAGGGTTAAAAAGAATCAAACACGAGAAAAGACTTAGCAGGCACACAAATAGACTTAAATGTTTTCCTGAGTTTTGTGACTCGTTCCAGCCAATTTCTTGAACCGGGAGCAGGGTGGGGGTTTGTGGGAACCCTTGACTTTTTAACCAAGACTGACAACAGTGTCAGTACCCTGGGGACCTATTATTTCCACCTGGCACCTGAAGGGCTCCGCCAACTCCAGGCAGTTAGTGTTGGAATTGAATTAAATTACAGGACTTTGCAATTGATGTCTGGAGAGTTGGAACACTGCTTGGTATGAAAGAAGAAATCCACATGTGTGGTATCAGAAGTGTTGTGAGTAGAGAAGCAGTTTTCCTTTTATCGCATAGCTACTGATGTTATTGAATCTTTGGGGTTTTTTTTGTTTGTTTGTTTGATGGAGTCAGGTAGGGGGAGATTTTTATAACAGTTGTTATGTTGGTAATAGTAGTAATTTAACGAACACTTTTTTATTCTTCTAAGAGTTCTTGATTTCTCGTATAGCTGGTCACTGGTCATATCAATCCCCTGTTATTAAATTCTTGGCTTAATACTTGAATTTTTTTTTTCTGTGATTGTTATCTTTCTGTTGTAGTCACCTGGTTTTATTTGTGGAAGAGGCTTAGAGACAGCCTCCCGCAACCAGCCTCGCAGAGGAGGACACTGCTTTGTGGCAGGGCTTGGGTGTGGCATTGTCACCCACAGCTGCTCATGCTGAGTTAGATCCAGAACCCTGGTGACCACTGCCATGGCCCACTGGCTTTCTCTGTTCTGTCATCTGTTTTCTTCCCAGGGACAATGGAGAACGTGGATGATTTCACCTCTGCAGCATGTCAGTGTTACTTTCTCAGTTTAATTTCTGTTGCCTTTTTTGGAATTTAACGTAGATTTATGTACATTTGGTGCATGATGACAGTTATTTCTCAGCAAGAGCTTTGAGTTTTTCTACTCTTCCCTAGCCTATGGGATCACATAAACTCACTCTTCCCCACTAACCTTTAAATAGAGTAAGCCCTCAATGTCCTTCTCATTTTGTCCTTGATCTGGAGCTTTCTTCTGCTTATTACATCATATCTGGCAGGAGGGCAGAGGTAATGACCCGCACGGAGTGATGTTTGTCCATTCCATGACCCTCCCTATTTAACTGCCGGGAAAGTTCCTTCATCTTTCCCCGTAATTACTTTTAAATGTCTTCAGACTTGAGAAAGCAGGGTTTTATGGAGACCACATAATTCTAATGGGAGTCTACCACAGATCTTCACTTTCTGTTTCCTGTGGAAAATGGAATAAAGTAGAGTGTTTTGAGTTTCTCCAACGTACCCCTATGCGTGGTAGAGTCAACCTTATTTGTTATGTTGGTGCGTAAAGAGCAAACAGCATTCTGCTCCACTCCTTGCTGAGGTTTCTTCCTGGCCATCTAATTTCTCCATTTGAAAATAGAAGGTGTGGGGACTTCCTTGGAGGTCCAGTGCTTGGGACTTCGCCTTTTAGTGTGGGGAGTGAGAGTCTGATGCCTGGTCAGGAACTGGGATCCCACATGCCTCATGGCCAAAATAAATAAAGGAACAGAAGCAATGTTGTAACAAGTTCAATGAAGACTTTTAAAAAATGGGCCACATCAAAAAAATCTTTTATGGAAAAAAAAAAGAGAACAGAAGGTGTCTCATACACCAAAGACTGTAACTTACCAGTTTCTTCTTTCTCATCTACCACTGAGAGCAGATCTAAGTCTACACATCTTTTTATGGTGTGTTCATCTGTAAAATTACAAAAAAATTGATGTGTATATATCAGTTTTAATTCCCTTTGGTCTCCTGAGATACTTCTTTAGCAAATATTCAAGTGGAACCAAAAAGAAAAAGCACTACATCAAGGAGGAAAACAGCTCGAGTAGTAAGAGTGAAAAAAGAGAGGGACTCATCACTAGAGTAAGTTCAGAAGTCCCTTCAACTCACCGGACCTTAGTTTTCTCATTGTTAAAATGAGCCAGACAGCGTGGTACCAGTATGACCCGCTCATCACTTTTCTTTGGTTTCATTCACTGGGATCAGCATAGAACTGCACTCTTTTCCCCACTAACCTTTAAATAGAGTAAGCCCTCAATGTCCTTCTCATTTTGTCCTTGATCTGGAGCTTTCTTCTGCTTATTACATCATATCTGGCAGGAGGGCAGAGGTAATGACCCGCACGGAGTGATGTTTGTCCATTCCATGACCCTCCCTATTTAACTGCCGGGAAAGTTCCTTCATCTTTCCCCGTAATTACTTTTAAATGTCTTCAGACTTGAGAAAGCAGGGTTTTATGGAGACCACATAATTCTAATGGGAGTCTACCACAGATCTTCACTTTCTGTTTCCTGTGGAAAATGGAATAAAGTAGAGTGTTTTGAGTTTCTCCAACGTACCCCTATGCGTGGTAGAGTCAACCTTATTTGTTATGTTGGTGCGTAAAGAGCAAACAGCATTCTGCTCCACTCCTTGCTGAGGTTTCTTCCTGGCCATCTAATTTCTCCATTTGAAAATAGAAGGTGTGGGGACTTCCTTGGAGGTCCAGTGCTTGGGACTTCGCCTTTTAGTGTGGGGAGTGAGAGTCTGATGCCTGGTCAGGAACTGGGATCCCACATGCCTCATGGCCAAAATAAATAAAGGAACAGAAGCAATGTTGTAACAAGTTCAATGAAGACTTTTAAAAAATGGGCCACATCAAAAAAATCTTTTATGGAAAAAAAAAAAAAGAGAACAGAAGGTGTCTCATACACCAAAGACTGTAACTTACCAGTTTCTTCTTTCTCATCTACCACTGAGAGCAGATCTAAGTCTACACATCTTTTTATGGTGTGTTCATCTGTAAAATTACAAAAAAATTGATGTGTATATATCAGTTTTAATTCCCTTTGGTCTCCTGAGATACTTCTTTAGCAAATATTCAAGTGGAACCAAAAAGAAAAAGCACTACATCAAGGAGGAAAACAGCTCGAGTAGTAAGAGTGAAAAAAGAGAGGGACTCATCACTAGAGTAAGTTCAGAAGTCCCTTCAACTCACCGGACCTTAGTTTTCTCATTGTTAAAATGAGCCAGACAGCGTGGTACCAGTATGACCCGCTCATCACTTTTCTTTGGTTTCATTCACTTAGCACTGGTGGTTAATTTTGCCCAGGAATCTGCCACGACTCCTCTCCTGAGTCCCAATTTAAGCTATGACCTTGAAAAGCTCCCTTTCATTTCTGAGAAGTGAGACTTTGTTCTTCTCTCAACCCCCCTCTGATTTCTGTAGCTTCAAAAACAAGGAGAGTGTCTTTCTAGCTCCTTCCAAGAGTTCTCTATTTCTTTGCTTTTAGTCTCTGTTTGAGTTTTTTGCTTCCAAGGTATTCCCATCTCCTTTTCTTCCATCATTATAGATTTCTTAGATCTTTTTCATGTCTCGCAGGATTTTTCAGAAATTTAGAATTTTACCCTGATCCACTGACTTTCCCTCCACCCCTGTTTCACAAAGCACGCCCCTTCCTAGCCACACGGTGCTGATTCAAATCCCAGCTCTGTCACCTTCCAGCTCTGTGACTATTCAAGTTACTTTCACTCTCTGTGCTTCAGTGCCTGTCTCACAGAATTGTTGTGGGGATTAAGTGAATTGGTGTCTGTAAATTCTTAAACCACTGTCTGGCACCTGGTACATGGTAGGTGATTGCTGGCTATTGTAGTATTCCTGCCAGCATCCTTCTCAGCCCCACCTCACTATTCTTGGTCAGCCAAAGGTCTCATCTTTCTCTGAGTTAGGTTGCATATCCTTTTATGTTATTTTTGGATCAGAAGGTACATAGAAACTGATGCCTACCAATACTTCAAATTATGTACAATCATATTTAGGGCTGAACACGTACACTTTATATTTCTTTAATCCTAAAACTCATCCTCACAAAACTTAGGGCTGTCACATGTTGCTGGGAAGAAATGTCATATTTTAAGAAAATGTTTTAGAAAAGATTTAAACCAGACTATAAGAATACATACATGCAAAGAATTTATTAAGTTCTCTCTTAAGAAAATGAAACACACCCAAAGACTCTACCATTTGGTGACAGTTTTCCCCAACTCCAGTTAATTTTGTGATATGTTAGTGGAAAAAGTTAATTCACCAAGTAGCTTTAGTGGTTTGGGGTTCATGTTTTAAAAGAGCTAATATTCATCAAGTCATAGTGAAGGATAAAACACAAGTATTTAATAGAGTCGTATAATATCAGAAGAGTTTTAAAACCAAGAGCTCTTTGAATTCAGTGATTTCCAGACTATTTGTTGACAAGCAAAGTCTTTTAATGAAATGCTAGGTAAAACTTCATTATTATGCTTAACTCCAAATATAAAACAGAGACTCTGGTTAACAGAGAGATGATGCTTTCCTTCCCTGTGATCAAAGGTCCTACAGAGACAAAGTGGGAAACATCAAGCTAAATTTCCCCTTCTCCTCTGAAGAAACTGAGACTCAACAAAGGGATATTCAGCTTGTTAATGGCTGAACTTGGAGAAGGTAATCAGCTGCATTAACTTCTCTATGAGTGTGATTTCCATAGTTCATTCCACTTTTGTCCTAGGAAATTATTACTATGGTTATCCATAATCATTTGGAAAAACATGTGTTTACCAACTGGGATTGTGTGGCTAGACTGATCTCAATTCGAATTCTGGATCTGCCTGTTTTGTTATTGAGGGGCCCTGCCCCTTGTCTTCCAAATAAGATTTTTCTTCTGTGAAGTAGGAATGATACCAATGATGGTATGTACCTCAGTGGGTTTTAGTAATGCTATTACCTCAGTAAGCGATCTGTTATTAACACTGATATAGTTATTGTTAATATTATTATATTCAGTTAGGTAGTTCTATTAAATCACCATATTTTTTTTCTTTTTGGATCGGTACATAAAACTGTCAATACTTCTTATGTACAATCATATTTAGGGCTGAACACGTACACTTTATATTTCTTTAATCCTAAAACTCATCCTCACAAAACTTAGGGCTGTCACATGTTGCTGGGAAGAAATGTCATATTTTAAGAAAATGTTTTAGAAAAGATTTAAACCAGACTATAAGAATACATACATGCAAAGAATTTATTAAGTTCTCTCTTAAGAAAATGAAACACACCCAAAGACTCTACCATTTGGTGACAGTTTTCCCCAACTCCAGTTAATTTTGTGATATGTTAGGGGAAAAAAGTTAATTCACCAAGTAGCTTTAGTGGTTTGGGGTTCATGTTTTAAAAGAGCTAATATTCATCAAGTCATAGTGAAGGATAAAACACAAGTATTTAATAGAGTCGTATAATATCAGAAGAGTTTTAAAACCAAGAGCTCTTTGAATTCAGTGATTTCCAGACTATTTGTTGACAAGCAAAGTCTTTTAATGAAATGCTAGGTAAAACTTCATTATTATGCTTAACTCCAAATATAAAACAGAGACTCTGGTTAACAGAGAGATGATGCTTTCCTTCCCTGTGATCAAAGGTCCTACAGAGACAAAGTGGGAAACATCAAGCTAAATTTCCCCTTCTCCTCTGAAGAAACTGAGACTCAACAAAGGGATATTCAGCTTGTTAATGGCTGAACTTGGAGAAGGTAATCAGCTGCATTAACTTCTCTATGAGTGTGATTTCCATAGTTCATTCCACTTTTGTCCTAGGAAATTATTACTATGGTTATCCATAATCATTTGGAAAAACATGTGTTTACCAACTGGGATTGTGTGGCTAGACTGATCTCAATTCGAATTCTGGATCTGCCTGTTTTGTTATTGAGGGGCCCTGCCCCTTGTCTTCCAAATAAGATTTTTCTTCTGTGAAGTAGGAATGATACCAATGATGGTATGTACCTCAGTGGGTTTTAGTAATGCTATTACCTCAGTAAGCGATCTGTTATTAACACTGATATAGTTATTGTTAATATTATTATATTCAGTTAGGTAGTTCTATTAAATCAGGAGGTATTTTCATTGAAAAATTAAAGTTAAGCTTAATTATTAAATTAAATGAGCTGAAAAATCTCCCTGCCAAGCGATTATTTAAAACTTATGCTCACGGAAGATTATCATCCTATATCTCTATCTCTGTCTCTATCTATATAAATCCTGACATCACTGCCTTTCATCCATAAGAATAAGTGTGTGGTTTAAAAATAACAAATTGTTTTTTAGCTGTTAATAAAAATGCAGACTGCTAAAACTGGATATGAGTATAGAAATCACCTAGAGTTTTATTTTATCATTCCAAAAAGTAGACCTACTAAAGTCTGGATGTTTTTCCCTCAGCATACCAGGTTTACAGAATTTTGTAGTACATCCAAGCACTGGCTTCTCATTCCTACCATAGGCTAAATACTCTGTCCACATTTCTAAATATTACTGCTCAATAGCAATGTTGCTGGGTTTAAAGGACATTTCACTTAACTCCTCAGTCCCTTCTCCCCGCCAAAAAAAAAAAAAAAAGACACACACATAACAACAACAATTAGCCAAAGAGAAGCTTTGTTCTGTTAATTCCTAAAAGCCATTGTCAACGCCCAGAATCTGTCCTCAGTCTCTTAGCCATGGTGTTGCTCTTGTCCTGTGGCTCCGCTCCTATACGAAGAGGTAAAGATGGCAGCAGAGAGGAGTCTGAGGAGGGAAGCAGGCATATGAGGCTCACTGTGTTTGTGGGTTATCACAGATCTAGCGATTCTGAATTTAAATGTCCAGATGAGTGCCGCAGTCAAGGGAGTCTCCTGTGTGTGTGGTGAGGTTGGTTTTTGTTAGTCTGTATGGTGATAATAAAGCAGTACTACCATTTTGCAAACTTTGTTTTTTGAATAGGATCATTACGGAATGTCTTAAAGTGATGCCATGGTTTTTAGAAAGAAGGAAAATTCAGAGATTTGTGTTTAATATGTCTTTTGGGAATGAGAAAGCAAATGAATTCCTGATATAAGTTAGAGTCTGTCCTGATTTAAAAATTACAGCTGCTCCCCCTGTGTCTCAGTGAACTAGGTGATTTCTTGGAAACACCCAGGTCTGGGCCTCCTAAGACTCACTGTAGAAGGAGTTCCATGATTTAGAAGGAATCTGAAATAGGGAAGGTGGACAGAGTTCCTTTTGAGATTTTCAAGGGGAGGGGAAGTGGGAATGACATTTTAGAGACATTTAGTCACAAGGGAACACTGACTAACAGTCTGTCTCAGTCACAATGCTAGGCACTTGTATACATATTTTCACATTTAAAGCCTCTAATAGCACTGCAGTTCAGTAATAAAATTAGCACCAATGTTACGCCAAGCACTAATGTAAGTACTTGAGATACATCCACAAATAAAAAACAAGCTCAGTGTATAAAGCTGTCTTTATAGATGTGATGAGTGAAACACAAAGATCCCAAGCAGCTTGCTTAAAGTCCAAGATAGACATGTCAGAAAAGAGATGTGAAAACAGGTCTCTGGTTCCAAGTCCAGGTGTTGGGATCATAGCATGAACTGCTAGGCAGTGCACTCATGTGGAGTTGCCCACAAAACATGGTCAATGATACCTCTGCTGCCTATGTCATTGGCTTCTTGTGAGAATCAGGAGATGTTTTGAATCTGGTAGGTTTTAGTTTCTTTCTTCATGTCTCTCACTGATCTCAAGTAGCCCTTTGACAGAGCATTAGCTTTATGGGTTAAGTCTATTTACAAGTATGACTCCTCCAGTAGAAGATGCGTGTCTGCAGTCTGAAAACTTGCCCTTTGCTCATTCAGTCAGCCAACGAATATTTATTGACTACTTCCATGCATTAGGCTAAATATGGGGGTGCCAGAATATACCAGAGACCTGTTTATTTTCATGTGATTCGTACTTCCTAGCAGAGATGGGTATTAAATAAATTGCATGATTGTTTTATTTATGATACGTACCGAGGAAAATAGAGACACATCTGTCTGTCTTAAATCTGTACCTATTTTCCAAGTGCAGAATTATTAAGATAAATTTCGCTGCAAAGTGGCAGCAGAGCACAGGGATTTCAGCAGCATTTGAATGAGAAAGCAAATGAATTCCAAAAGTTAGAGTCTGTCCTGATTTAAAATTACAGCTGCTCCCCTGTGTCTCAGTGAACTAGGTGATTTCTTGAAACACCCAGGTCTGGGCCTCCTAAGACTCACTGTAGAAGGAGTTCCATGATTTAGAAGGAATCTGAAATAGGGAAGGTGGACAGAGTTCCTTTTGAGATTTTCAAGGGGAGGGGAAGTGGGAATGACATTTTAGAGACATTTAGTCACAAGGGAACACTGACTAACAGTCTGTCTCAGTCACAATGCTAGGCACTTGTATACATATTTTCACATTTAAAGCCTCTAATAGCACTGCAGTTCAGTAATAAAATTAGCACCAATGTTACGCCAAGCACTAATGTAAGTACTTGAGATACATCCACAAATAAAAAACAAGCTCAGTGTATAAAGCTGTCTTTATAGATGTGATGAGTGAAACACAAAGATCCCAAGCAGCTTGCTTAAAGTCCAAGATAGACATGTCAGAAAAGAGATGTGAAAACAGGTCTCTGGTTCCAAGTCCAGGTGTTGGGATCATAGCATGAACTGCTAGGCAGTGCACTCATGTGGAGTTGCCCACAAAACATGGTCAATGATACCTCTGCTGCCTATGTCATTGGCTTCTTGTGAGAATCAGGAGATGTTTTGAATCTGGTAGGTTTTAGTTTCTTTCTTCATGTCTCTCACTGATCTCAAGTAGCCCTTTGACAGAGCATTAGCTTTATGGGTTAAGTCTATTTACAAGTATGACTCCTCCAGTAGAAGATGCGTGTCTGCAGTCTGAAAACTTGCCCTTTGCTCATTCAGTCAGCCAACGAATATTTATTGACTACTTCCATGCATTAGGCTAAATATGGGGGTGCCAGAATATACCAGAGACCTGTTTATTTTCATGTGATTCGTACTTCCTAGCAGAGATGGGTATTAAATAAATTGCATGATTGTTTTATTTATGATACGTATTACCGAGGAAAATAGAGACACATCTGTCTGTCTTAAATCTGTACCTATTTTCCAAGTGCATTAGTAAATTAATGAATGGCCAAGATAAATTTCGCTGCAAAGTGGCAGCAGAGCACAGGGATTTCAGCAGCATCATGTCAGGGTTCAGAATTCAGCCCTGCTGCTTACTGAACTTTGGCCCTTGATGCAAATTTCTCAGCCTTCCATGTTGTAGTTTCTTGCAAACCAAGAATAATAATATTATTGTAATGGTGGAGTGAAGGAATATTGGAAAAGAGTGTACAACAGTTCAAGAAATACCATGAGTACAGAAGATGTAGCTGTTAATTATGTTATTCCCAGAGGCTTCCCTCGTGGCTCAGATGGTAAAGAGTCTGCCTGCAGTGCTAGAGACCCAGGTTCAATCCTGCAGTCGGGAAGTTCCCCTGGAGAAGGAAATGGCAACCCACTCCACTATTCTTGTCTGGAGAATCCCATGGACAGAGAAGCCAAGAGGCCTACAGTCCATGGGGTCACAAAGAATCAGACATGACTGGAGTGACTAATACTTTCACTTTCATACTACTATCATGTAGTAGAATGTTTTAAGAAATTCTCTTTTATGCATAGCCTTCACCTATGCTGCTTACCTTCTTCTAAGCATTTATTGAACGGGGTGTTGTTACACTGGAGTGTGCCTCATGACCAACTGTAGGGCTTTAAAGAATACATATATCCTGGCCCCACTGTAGAATCTTCTTATTCAGCAAGTGCGAGTCCATGAAGTTATCATTAGTCCACACTTACTGACTATGAATCTTCTACAGTGGGACCTGGAAACATGTATTCAGTAAGTGTGAGTTCAGTGAGTTAGGGAATCATCCATATCCTAATTTATACCCCAGGGTAAAAACTGACGATACACGGAGGAGTTTATGCACACGGCAGAGCAGGAATGTCACCCACTGACAGCCATCCCAGGACCTTGCTCTGTGTACCTGATTGACTACTTCCATGCATTAGGCTAAATATGGGGGTGCCAGAATATACCAGAGACCTGTTTATTTTCATGTGATTCGTACTTCCTAGCAGAGATGGGTATTAAATAAATTGCATGATTGTTTTATTTATGATACGTATTACCGAGGAAAATAGAGACACATCTGTCTGTCTTAAATCTGTACCTATTTTCCAAGTGCATTAGTAAATTAATGAATGGCCAAGATAAATTTCGCTGCAAAGTGGCAGCAGAGCACAGGGATTTCAGCAGCATCATGTCAGGGTTCAGAATTCAGCCCTGCTGCTTACTGAACTTTGGCCCTTGATGCAAATTTCTCAGCCTTCCATGTTGTAGTTTCTTGCAAACCAAGAATAATAATATTATTGTAATGGTGGAGTGAAGGAATATTGGAAAAGAGTGTACAACAGTTCAAGAAATACCATGAGTACAGAAGATGTAGCTGTTAATTATGTTATTCCCAGAGGCTTCCCTCGTGGCTCAGATGGTAAAGAGTCTGCCTGCAGTGCTAGAGACCCAGGTTCAATCCTGCAGTCGGGAAGTTCCCCTGGAGAAGGAAATGGCAACCCACTCCACTATTCTTGTCTGGAGAATCCCATGGACAGAGAAGCCAAGAGGCCTACAGTCCATGGGGTCACAAAGAATCAGACATGACTGGAGTGACTAATACTTTCACTTTCATACTACTATCATGTAGTAGAATGTTTTAAGAAATTCTCTTTTATGCATAGCCTTCACCTATGCTGCTTACCTTCTTCTAAGCATTTATTGAACGGGGTGTTGTTACACTGGAGTGTGCCTCATGACCAACTGTAGGGCTTTAAAGAATACATATATCCTGGCCCCACTGTAGAATCTTCTTATTCAGCAAGTGCGAGTCCATGAAGTTATCATTAGTCCACACTTACTGACTATGAATCTTCTACAGTGGGACCTGGAAACATGTATTCAGTAAGTGTGAGTTCAGTGAGTTAGGGAATCATCCATATCCTAATTTATACCCCAGGGTAAAAACTGACGATACACGGAGGAGTTTATGCACACGGCAGAGCAGGAATGTCACCCACTGACAGCCATCCCAGGACCTTGCTCTGTGTACCTGAGTGTTAGCAGCTACCTGGGAAAATGTGATCAGTAAGCCAACAAATGCATAGCTAGGAATTTCTGTGAGGTCTGAATTATTCTTTGGGGATGTAATTTTTTCAAAATTTCAAAATGGTTTATTAACTGGCCAGGTGAGCTCTTGGAGAACAGGTATTTTTGTCAGAGTTGTTTATGTATGGGTATATGGTAGGTGCTCAGTAAACACTACTTGAAGGGAATTGAGTGAATTTTAAAAACCTTCAGGTCTGTTGAAACAGATAAGAATGATGGATTATAACCTGTGGGAATTTTCCAATGAGGGTAGATGAAACGCATATTTATTAGTCTGTTAAGTGTCTGAGTGAAATCCTGGTATAGGTGTATCTCAGAAAGATACAGCAACAGAGTGTATATGTGTTATGAGGTTGATTTGGGCATGGCGGACAATGCAAATATGAAAATCTCATCTTTTCACCTTTTTTCCCCTCAACCCCTTATCCATTTTCCTGGCTCTTAGCTCCTTTTCATCTAGTTAAGTTCTTTTAATGTTTCATCGCTTGTACTGATACATAAAATGATTATTGCATTTAAAATCTGACTGATATTCATGTTTGTTATGTGGTTAAGTATAACTTGTGAACTATTATGAGGAATTACCTTCTTGAGAGTCAGAGGGATTAGAGCCAAACAGCCCAAGTGCTTTGCTATGTGTTCTGACTTTTGATCCCTGTAGGTGATTTTCAGTAAGAGGCAGAAGGATATTTGAGTTTTCTATATAGCTTTGTATAGTCATGGGCAAAATCACGTCTTGAGGCTTTAAATAACTGAAATTCTGAGTAATATATATTTTTAATACCACTATTCTGGCCCCACTGTAGAATCTTCTTATTCAGCAAGTGCGAGTCCATGAAGTTATCATTAGTCCACACTTACTGACTATGAATCTTCTACAGTGGGACCTGGAAACATGTATTCAGTAAGTGTGAGTTCAGTGAGTTAGGGAATCATCCATATCCTAATTTATACCCCAGGGTAAAAACTGACGATACACGGAGGAGTTTATGCACACGGCAGAGCAGGAATGTCACCCACTGACAGCCATCCCAGGACCTTGCTCTGTGTACCTGAGTGTTAGCAGCTACCTGGGAAAATGTGATCAGTAAGCCAACAAATGCATAGCTAGGAATTTCTGTGAGGTCTGAATTATTCTTTGGGGATGTAATTTTTTCAAAATTTCAAAATGGTTTATTAACTGGCCAGGTGAGCTCTTGGAGAACAGGTATTTTTGTCAGAGTTGTTTATGTATGGGTATATGGTAGGTGCTCAGTAAACACTACTTGAAGGGAATTGAGTGAATTTTAAAAACCTTCAGGTCTGTTGAAACAGATAAGAATGATGGATTATAACCTGTGGGAATTTTCCAATGAGGGTAGATGAAACGCATATTTATTAGTCTGTTAAGTGTCTGAGTGAAATCCTGGTATAGGTGTATCTCAGAAAGATACAGCAACAGAGTGTATATGTGTTATGAGGTTGATTTGGGCATGGCGGACAATGCAAATATGAAAATCTCATCTTTTCACCTTTTTTCCCCTCAACCCCTTATCCATTTTCCTGGCTCTTAGCTCCTTTTCATCTAGTTAAGTTCTTTTAATGTTTCATCGCTTGTACTGATACATAAAATGATTATTGCATTTAAAATCTGACTGATATTCATGTTTGTTATGTGGTTAAGTATAACTTGTGAACTATTATGAGGAATTACCTTCTTGAGAGTCAGAGGGATTAGAGCCAAACAGCCCAAGTGCTTTGCTATGTGTTCTGACTTTTGATCCCTGTAGGTGATTTTCAGTAAGAGGCAGAAGGATATTTGAGTTTTCTATATAGCTTTGTATAGTCATGGGCAAAATCACGTCTTGAGGCTTTAAATAACTGAAATTCTGAGTAATATATATTTTTTAATACCACTATTCTGTGATTTCAGTGGGTATTCCAGAAATTACTGTCTGTGGGACATTTAAAGTCACGATTGTTTCATGTGTTATGGTTCTTAATTGTGGTGAGAATGATACAGAGCAGAAACTGCTAGAAAACCAATAGGAGATTTTCCCTGGAAAATTATAGAAATAGGGAGATGAGCCAAACAACTGACCTGCCAGATAATTCACTGCCTCTATTCAAACTACACTGTTGCATGGCTCTCACTGTAAAATGAGCAGTCTTTTCAGAATCAACACTGACTCCTCAAATTCAAAAGGATAAGATTTAAAAAAACCACCAGCATATTTTGAAAACAGCTTTTAAATGATTTCTGAATCAGCATTTCTTAAAGGTGCTTGTCATGAATTGTTTTAATGTTGCAAAGTCATCTATCACATACTAGAGTCAGCATTAAAAAGGTGTTTACTGCTGCTGGTCGTTAGTGTTTGCTTGAGCAATCCCTGCCTCCTAGCAGTTTATCATCAAATGTTGCAAGCATATTATGTTCACGTATAGCAAGGTAAAATCATCGAACCCATTTGCCGCACTTGGTAACGGTCTTTTCTTGCGTGGGACATCTTAGTAGCCCTGTTGTCAATTTATATCCATCTCTCTAAGGTTATTTAGCCTTTGGTGCCATCACTGTGATTGCTTTTCGCTTTTAGGATACAAGTCAGTGGCTGGCAGATGCACCCCAGGGCTGCCCCCTGTGGCTGGCAGTAGGCACTGCCCCTGTCATGGCATGGCAGGGGAGGTGACCTGCCCCGTCTGCACTGGTACAGGGTACAACCTGCATGGTCCTTTGTAGCTGCTCTGGGTGTGCACTCCATTCTTTCTTGTCTCCACCACTTATTGAGCACCTTTTCCAGGCACTGTGCTAAATCCAGGTAGAAAGTACAAGTGGTGAATTACTCCCAGTAGCTTCTTTAGGTTTAGGTCAAATATTCAGTTTCCTAAATTGCCTACACGCGACAATCATTCTAGGCATGTGGCTTGATCTTCAGTGAACCAGGCGAGCCTGGTTGTTGACTCTTGTCTCTAGATGTAATTGCTTAGCTGCCTATCTGTGGTTCCTTATTGGAATTAATCGCCCTTGTGGGAAAGTTAGTATCTCAATTTCCTGTTTGCAGTTGTTATTAAAGTCTGTGAAATAGTTTTATCATTGTTTTATTTAATGCAGATTATTGATCGTCCGGCAAATAAGTGTAAAGAAAAAGATAGAATTATCAAGAATTAGCTGCTAGGCTTGACCACTGATTTATCAGGCTAAGATGGCTTGGGCAGATGTTTCTTTGTATCAGTATAAGCAGACAGGGAATGCGAAGCACTTGGTGTAAATATGGAATAGGATATTTTGAGATTTTGCTTTGTCTGCCCCCCTCCTACAAATGGTGTCTGTGTCCTGTTAGATAGTTAAGATTCTATTTTGTAGTATCTGAACTTTCTTTTTTCTTTTTCCATGGACCAATTTTAGTCCTTACCCCTTGCCTTATTAGACTTCTTGGAAGGTTGGCACTTCCTCTTTCATCCATGTGCTCTTCACTTGGTTTTTAGGATGCTATCTTCTCCTGTTTTTTCCCTTAATTTGCAGGCAGTTTTTCCTCATCTCCTTGGTGGCTGTTTCTCCTCTTAGAGTCTCCCAAAGTTTAGTCCCTAGCCTGCTGATTGCTTCTACCTACCTTCTTCCCTTTTGACATCTTGTCTGTTCTCTTGCTTTCAAAACCATCCTCAGTCTGTTGTTTCCTAAATATCTGTCTCCAGGCTGGTGTTTTTCTCTAAGTCCAGTCTTACGCGTCTTAACTACTTGCTTATCTCCATCTGCCTATGTAAGAGACATCTCAAATGTCCCAAACCACATTCCTGACCTTCCATTACAAGCCTGCTATCTTTTTTCTTAGTATGCAACAACTGTATTCTTGACATCTCTCCTTTACATCTGGAATCTGTCTGAAGATTCTTTTGGCTCTGTCTTTAAAACATGCCCAGAATCTGATCATGACCTATCCTCTCTGGCTCTGCTCTGGCCTTGGCTGGGCTTCCTGGACTGTTGTAGTGGCCAGTGTCTAAGGGTCAGAATTACTCCCAGTAGCTTCTTTAGGTTTAGGTCAAATATTCAGTTTCCTAAATTGCCTACACGCGACAATCATTCTAGGCATGTGGCTTGATCTTCAGTGAACCAGGCGAGCCTGGTTGTTGACTCTTGTCTCTAGATGTAATTGCTTAGCTGCCTATCTGTGGTTCCTTATTGGAATTAATCGCCCTTGTGGGAAAGTTAGTATCTCAATTTCCTGTTTGCAGTTGTTATTAAAGTCTGTGAAATAGTTTTATCATTGTTTTATTTAATGCAGATTATTGATCGTCCGGCAAATAAGTGTAAAGAAAAAGATAGAATTATCAAGAATTAGCTGCTAGGCTTGACCACTGATTTATCAGGCTAAGATGGCTTGGGCAGATGTTTCTTTGTATCAGTATAAGCAGACAGGGAATGCGAAGCACTTGGTGTAAATATGGAATAGGATATTTTGAGATTTTGCTTTGTCTGCCCCCCTCCTACAAATGGTGTCTGTGTCCTGTTAGATAGTTAAGATTCTATTTTGTAGTATCTGAACTTTCTTTTTTCTTTTTCCATGGACCAATTTTAGTCCTTACCCCTTGCCTTATTAGACTTCTTGGAAGGTTGGCACTTCCTCTTTCATCCATGTGCTCTTCACTTGGTTTTTAGGATGCTATCTTCTCCTGTTTTTTCCCTTAATTTGCAGGCAGTTTTTCCTCATCTCCTTGGTGGCTGTTTCTCCTCTTAGAGTCTCCCAAAGTTTAGTCCCTAGCCTGCTGATTGCTTCTACCTACCTTCTTCCCTTTTGACATCTTGTCTGTTCTCTTGCTTTCAAAACCATCCTCAGTCTGTTGTTTCCTAAATATCTGTCTCCAGGCTGGTGTTTTTCTCTAAGTCCAGTCTTACGCGTCTTAACTACTTGCTTATCTCCATCTGCCTATGTAAGAGACATCTCAAATGTCCCAAACCACATTCCTGACCTTCCATTACAAGCCTGCTATCTTTTTTCTTAGTATGCAACAACTGTATTCTTGACATCTCTCCTTTACATCTGGAATCTGTCTGAAGATTCTTTTGGCTCTGTCTTTAAAACATGCCCAGAATCTGATCATGACCTATCCTCTCTGGCTCTGCTCTGGCCTTGGCTGGGCTTCCTGGACTGTTGTAGTGGCCAGTGTCTAAGGGTCCTCAGTTTTGCTCTTGCTTCACATTCTTAACCCCGCAGTCCATATTTTCCTGGTAAAACATCAGTGGGATTCTGCTTCTGTCCTTCTCAATCCCTCTCCATTGGAGAAGTCAGAAAAAAATGACTGCTTGCCTTTATATTTAAGGCTTTATGGATCTGACACCACCTTCCCCTCTGCCCAAGTGTATGCATGTGCACTCATTTATGTCCGGCTCTTTGCAACTCCATGAACTATAGCCCACTAGGCTCCTCTGTCCATAGAATTTTCCAGACAAGAATACTGGAACAGGTTGCCACTTCCTACTCCAGGGGAGCTTCCCGACCCAGGGATCTGTGTCTCTTGTGTCTCTTGCCTTGGCAGGTGGATTCTTTACCACTGGCACTACCCAGGAAGCCCCTTCTGCCCTTATTTCTCTTTACTTCAACTCCCCTTACCCTTGTTCATTCACTCAGCCATGCTGGCCTCCTTTCTGTCCAGCATATGCGCTCTGTCTTTGCTAGAGAACACTTGACCCATATATCCGTATCATCCTCACCTTCATGTCTCTGCTCAAAAGTCACCTCCTCTGGAGGCTTCCCCTGGCTACTCTGTATAAAGTGGTGCCTTCCCTTCCCCCCAGACCCAGCACCACTCCTCAGGTACTTGCTATCACTCCAATCTTATTTTCCTCCATTGCACTTAGCACCCTTGATACTCTGTGTGTGCATGTGCTTAGTTTCTCATTGTGTCAGACTCTTGGAGACTCAGACTATAGCCCATCAGATTCCTCTTTCTGTGGGATTCTCCAGGCAAGAATACTGGAGTGAGTTGCTATTTCCTCTTCTAAGGGTTCTTTCTAACCCAGGGATCAACCCGTGTCTCCTACATTGCAGACAGGCTTCTTAACCCTCTAAACCACTGGGGAAGCCTAATACTCTTTGTACCTCAGTTTTATTTTATTATCTTTCTTTTCCTAAAGGAGAGCAGGAATGTTCATTTTTCCATGACCCTTTCTTCTTCTAATGTTATCCTCTTTTGGCTCTGTTTCTGGCCTTTGGCTGGGCTTCTTTGGACTGTTGTAGTGGCCAGTGTCTAAGGGTCCTCAGTTTTGCTCTTGCTTCACATTCTTAACCCGCAGTCCATATTTTCCTGGTAAAACATCAGTGGGATTCTGCTTCTGTCCTTCTCAATCCCTCTCCATTGGAGAAGTCAGAAAAAAATGACTGCTTGCCTTTATATTTAAGGCTTTATGGATCTGACACCACCTTCCCCTCTGCCCAAGTGTATGCATGTGCACTCATTTATGTCCGGCTCTTTGCAACTCCATGAACTATAGCCCACTAGGCTCCTCTGTCCATAGAATTTTCCAGACAAGAATACTGGAACAGGTTGCCACTTCCTACTCCTGGGGTGCTTCCCGACCCAGGGATCTGTGTCTCTTGTGTCTCTTGCCTTGGCAGGTGGATTCTTTACCACTGGCACTACCCAGGAAGCCCCTTCTGCCCTTATTTCTCTTTACTTCAACTCCCCTTACCCTTGTTCATTCACTCAGCCATGCTGGCCTCCTTTCTGTCCAGCATATGCGCTCTGTCTTTGCTAGAGAACACTTGACCCATATATCCGTATCATCCTCACCTTCATGTCTCTGCTCAAAAGTCACCTCCTCTGGAGGCTTCCCCTGGCTACTCTGTATAAAGTGGTGCCTTCCCTTCCCCCCAGACCCAGCACCACTCCTCAGGTACTTGCTATCACTCCAATCTTATTTTCCTCCATTGCACTTAGCACCCTTGATACTCTGTGTGTGCATGTGCTTAGTTTCTCATTGTGTCAGACTCTTGGAGACTCAGACTATAGCCCATCAGATTCCTCTTTCTGTGGGATTCTCCAGGCAAGAATACTGGAGTGAGTTGCTATTTCCTCTTCTAAGGGTTCTTTCTAACCCAGGGATCAACCCGTGTCTCCTACATTGCAGACAGGCTTCTTAACCCTCTAAACCACTGGGGAAGCCTAATACTCTTTGTACCTCAGTTTTATTTTATTATCTTTCTTTTTTCCTAAAGGAGAGCAGGAATGTTCATTTTTTCCATGACTCTCTTCCCAGTGTCTAGAAAAGAGTTTGGACTATATGTGGCATTCATAAATACTTGGTTAGTAATGATTTACATATTTACTAAGCCCTTTCTGATACTTTATACTAGAGTTGTCCAGATGAACAAAACTGACTTGGTAACCATGTGGTTGGGATTTACCCCAGTGACTTCCTTCTCTCTATGCATCCAGAAGCAAGTTTCCTCTGAAGGGACCCTAGCCAAGTGCCCCTGCAGTGCTGGCAGGAATCATGATCTCTGTTACCCAGTGGTGACTTTGGCTCCTCAGGCCATTAAAATAATGGCCATCCATGGAGCCTAACAATAATGTCTTGTGTATAAACATGCTTCAGTATTTGTCCCACTTCCTCCAGTTAATGATACTCTAAATAATATATTCAGTTGAAAGCATGAAAGTTTAGAATTTGACTTCAGGCAAATCATTTTTCACTTAATTTTCTCTTGAATTTGGGTTAAAATATTCAGTAGCCGGCATAATTAACAAGGAGAGACAAGAAAGAGCGAGACTGGCCATGGGCTATTATTTCAGTTTTTAAGTTATCTTATTGTTCTTTAATAATCTAGCTCTTATTAACATCAACAGTACAAGGTAAATAAGTCAAGTGAGTGGTCTAGCTTCGAGATGGTGTAGCAGTCACTTACATGTATTAATGAAGCCTAAGGAAATATAAAATGTAGCACAATCAACAAATGTGTTATTAAGATTGCTTGGGAAACTTAGAGGTAGGATCTTTTTTTTTTTTTTAATTTAATTTATTTATTTATTTTTGGCGATTCTGTGTTTTCACTGCTGCTGCAGGCTCTTCTCCAGTTGCAGGGAGTGGTGGCTACACTCTAGTTGAGGTGAGCAGGCTTCTTGTTGCAGTGACTTCTCTTGTTGTGGAACTCGGGCTCTAGGGCATACGGGCTTCCATAGTTGTGGTCCATGGGGCTCCATAGTTGCAGCTCCGAGGCTGTAGAGCACAGGCTCCATAGTTGTGGCTCACCGGCTTAGTTGCTCCGCAGCATGTGTGATCTTTCTGGATGAGGGATTGAACTCATGTCTCCTGCATTGGCAAGTGAACTCTTTACCACTGAGCTACCAGGGAAACCCGAAATAGGATCTTTTTATCCATCTTTGGTAGGCTGACTACTTTTGGATGATTGATTCAGTAGAAAAGAACTAAGGATGACAGAACTTAGTAGAAAAGATGTGAAAATCCAGAATAATGTGAAATAGTGAAAGACAGTCTGTGCAGAAATGAACTCAACAACATGGGCTCATGGTGTCAGGTAGGATGTAACACATGGCCATGACACACAGTGTGTTCCTTGCAAATATGTTAGGCAATGAGAAGCTGAATTCAGGAAATCTTTTTCACTTTTCTTCTTCCTTTTTTTTTTTTTTTTTGCTCTCTCCTGAAGGAGAAAGAATAGTCAGGAAAAAAAATATCCTTAGGAAGCAAAAGAAATTGGCTGAAATATAGAAACATGAAATGTCTGTATTGAGGCTGAATTTCATTGAGACTGACGAAAATGTGCTGGGTTGCACTGGGACAACAGTGTACCGTACTGCTTTATCAAGGCCATTGTGTGTTACTTGAGCACAAAAGTGGGTTATGAGACACCACTGGACTGTGTACTTCAAAAGAGCTAGGTGATGCTTTGTTGAGCTGAAAGGCACACTCAGCTGACCCTGGAAGAGAAACTGCTGGAGTTCGGTTGCCTGTCCTGAGGGGACTTTCTTTGCCTAGGCGTGCTGCTTTCTTAGGTTGTCTGAATGGTTGCTGTATAGGTCTTAACCTAAAATGCCAAAGTCAGATTATGTACACAGATTCAAGGTCATTGTTTTGTAATCTGCTAAGTGGATACATGTTCCAGCTTCTACCCAGTTATAGTCTTATCATCCTCCTCTTATGTTTTGAAATTTTGCTTGATTAATTTCGCAGCTCCGCAGTCTTCTGTCATTGCTCATTCCTTCATTGTATCATCCCTCTGTCTTTCTCTTAATTAACCAGGTAGAATGAGTTTTACACAACATAGAAATCATCTCTTCTCTTGTTGCTATTTAGGAGCATGTGTAGAAAGATGATAGATATCCAGAAATCTAATGTCAACTTGAGTATATCTCAGTAACATTACTTGCTAAATTTTATTTACATTGAAAAATGCTGTCTTATAAATGATTGCCCTGAATATAAACAGTCATCTTGAGAGCAGGTAAATTTCTGTTGCTGTATGCATATACACTTTGTAATATTTGGACCACTTAGACAGTTTAGATATCAAAGAAGAAAGCTCTTTCAGATGTTTAAGGATTTTTTCCTTCTTATTTGGGAATTAAACAATAGGAGAAAAGAGTTTAATAAGAAATTCTATAAAGTTAAGAATTAAATCTGATTGGTAGAAAGGTCAGGTGCTCCCCTGTTTACAGCTTCTCCCAGATCATTTTGAAGCCACATAAGCTTATACTACATCTTTTGGTCAGGTATCTTTGAAAACCCCACAGCATTGACTTGTGAACAAATAAGTATCCTGAAATTTGATAGATCTGAATCACTGCTTTCCTTGGGAGAGTAGATTCAAGAGAGGAAATGGAAATACTAGGCATTTCAAACTGAAACAGAATTGAAAACAGTGAATTAAATACCTGCAAAATGGTTGGAAAGGGTGAGAGTATCAGAGGTTTTTTTTTCTTTTGGCCTTTATCATTGTTCACTGCAGTGCAAACTATTAACAAGTGTCTGCCAATGACTGCAGTCATCCACAAATGAAGAAAAACCTTGACAAAGCTCTAACTGCTCCACAGCCCCTATAGTGGTGAGTACGATATTGCCTGTCCCTAAAAACCATTGAACAAAATCCACAGGTAGTAGCCCTGTCAGGTAGTAGAGTAAGAATAGCTTCTACATTCCTTCACTTTTGACTATGACAGGAGTACGTCTCATTGGCAAAACCTCAGCTTACCCAGAACCCTAATAGGAAGGGCATCTGGAAAATGTAGTTCTTAGATTTCTAGCCCTGTCATATAGAGGAGCATACTGAAGGGATTAGTAATGAGTGCTGACATTAAAATTTTCACCAGAGTGTGTACATTCTAAAGGAAAAGTGAGAGCTAAGTGGAAATTCTTAAAGGAGGAGATGAATTAAACTTGCTAGTGACAAATTTTAATTACATGGATAAGATATTGTGAATTGTACATGTATCCATCTGTGCTTGAGAATGCCAATCTTTTTCTTCTTAAAGAAATGCGTTATATTTATGTTTTGATTTTTGGCTATTCTGGGTTTTCACTGCTGCTGCAGGCTCTTCTCTAGTTGCAGGGAGTGGGGGCTCCTCTCTAGTTGAAGGGAGCATGCTTCTTGTTGCAGTGACTTCTCGTTGTGGAATATGGACTCTAGGACACGTGGGCTTCAATAGTTGTGACAAATGGGTTCCATAGTTGTGGCTCCAAGGCTCTAGAGCACAGACTCAATAGATGTGGCTCATGAGCTTAGTTGCTCCGCAACATATGGGATCTTCCTGGATCAGGGATCAAACCCATGTCTACTCCATTGGCAGGTCAACTCTTTGCCACTGAGCTACCAGGGAAGCCCCCAATGCCAATCATTTGATTGGATCAACTAAGGGATTAATTTTCAAGGGTTGAGGGTAAAGTCCCATTTTTCTTTCTTTCTTTCCTATTAAACTTAGCTTGAAGCAGCCTATGTATTTATAGAATCATTATGTTCATGAACAGATTCCTAGCACTAGATGTTTCACAAAGGCAAAGATCTTGTTGATTTGTCCCACTTGTTGTAAAGGCTCATGTACTGCTTCCACAGAAACCAAGTGTCTGCCAATGACTGCAGTCATCCACAAATGAAGAAAAACCTTGACAAAGCTCTAACTGCTCCACAGCCCCTATAGTGGTGAGTACGATATTGCCTGTCCCTAAAAACCATTGAACAAAATCCACAGGTAGTAGCCCTGTCAGGTAGTAGAGTAAGAATAGCTTCTACATTCCTTCACTTTTGACTATGACAGGAGTACGTCTCATTGGCAAAACCTCAGCTTACCCAGAACCCTAATAGGAAGGGCATCTGGAAAATGTAGTTCTTAGATTTCTAGCCCTGTCATATAGAGGAGCATACTGAAGGGATTAGTAATGAGTGCTGACATTAAAATTTTCACCAGAGTGTGTACATTCTAAAGGAAAAGTGAGAGCTAAGTGGAAATTCTTAAAGGAGGAGATGAATTAAACTTGCTAGTGACAAATTTTAATTACATGGATAAGATATTGTGAATTGTACATGTATCCATCTGTGCTTGAGAATGCCAATCTTTTTCTTCTTAAAGAAATGCGTTATATTTATGTTTTGATTTTTGGCTATTCTGGGTTTTCACTGCTGCTGCAGGCTCTTCTCTAGTTGCAGGGAGTGGGGGCTCCTCTCTAGTTGAAGGGAGCATGCTTCTTGTTGCAGTGACTTCTCGTTGTGGAATATGGACTCTAGGACACGTGGGCTTCAATAGTTGTGACAAATGGGTTCCATAGTTGTGGCTCCAAGGCTCTAGAGCACAGACTCAATAGATGTGGCTCATGAGCTTAGTTGCTCCGCAACATATGGGATCTTCCTGGATCAGGGATCAAACCCATGTCTACTCCATTGGCAGGTCAACTCTTTGCCACTGAGCTACCAGGGAAGCCCCCAATGCCAATCATTTGATTGGATCAACTAAGGGATTAATTTTCAAGGGTTGAGGGTAAAGTCCCATTTTTCTTTCTTTCTTTCCTATTAAACTTAGCTTGAAGCAGCCTATGTATTTATAGAATCATTATGTTCATGAACAGATTCCTAGCACTAGATGTTTCACAAAGGCAAAGATCTTGTTGATTTGTCCCACTTGTTGTAGCTCTAGTGTTTTCCACTGTGCCTGGCCTATAGTTTATATTCAGATAATTTTTGGTGAATGAATAAAAGTGGGTTTCAGGCATCACTTGCTTCCAAACCACCCAGAGTCCAGTAAAGTGCAGAATCATTGGGCACCTTGTGTGGGGGACTGAAATCCCTGGGGTACCGCACAGACACACCCAGTGCTTCTTTCACATGCTGCACACCATCTCAGAACTACTGAAGTTGAGCCTCTTCCCCTTGTCCATGAGGAAATTGATGCTACATGGTCTGCTCAAGGTCGCATGGCTAATGACTGAGCAAAATAGGGCCCTGGCAATCAAGCCCTGAGAAGTGCATTCGTTTATCAACTTCCTCTAGTTTCAGTGTATAGAAAGCAGGGAAATAATCTAGCTTCCGGTTTTTTGTATTGTGCTTTTTCCCTGATAGATGGTTGATCGTGAGCCCATGTCTCGTCAGTTCTGCATCACTTCTTCAAGCAGCATTATTTCACACTCTGCCTTTTCCTTGCTGTTTTACATGGTAATCCCTTACTGATATTTGTAATTAAAATTAATTTTTTAAATGCTTGTCAGCGTCTGTGGACTCCCAAATTTTTCTTAGTTCACGAAATAGAGCTGAGAGGAAGAGCTTACTCCACTAACAGAGCCCTCTGAACCTCCTTTAATGTATTTTCTCAGACTGCTTTCCCATGTCTCCTAGGGTGGCAGCCATTCTCACATGCCATTATGTCTGCTTTGGAAATACCAGATTCTTAGGCTGCCCATTTATTTATTTTCTGAAGAGTGTCAAAGGAATAGAGTTTCATTGTTTAGCTAACTGATATATTTCAATTTTTTTTTTTTTTTTTAAGAAATATGGACTGTAAAGGTAGAATCCTCCTGCAGAATGCATATACAGCCAAGTCGGGTACAGACTTGGGCCTGTGAAAAAGAAACCAGCCTGCCTGCTTCAGAACAGCTCCTATTATGGTGTTCTGGTGAGACACCAGCTTCCCTGTTCTTTTGGAAGCAATGACTTTACTCTTACATCCCGACTCCATCTGTTTTTTTTTTTTTTTTTCCTGGTTTCTTCAGAAAATTGCCACTGTAGCTGAATCTGTTCAGAATTCTTTTCTGAATATTGCAAAGTCTACATATCTCTCATCTTTATGTGTTAAAAGAGAATTTAGTACTGGTAGCCCAGTTGTCCATTGAGCATTTTTTCCCTAATGTCTATATTTAAATAGTTCTTGGGAATGCTGGTCATCTAGAGCTAATGAATCCTTTCCCATTTGGCAGCAGATAGCTGACTACCAGCCCCTTCCCATCTGAGAAATGTTCCCATAGCAACACTAAAGCAATCTGTTTTAGTTTCATTAACTACAAAAAGTATAGGCAAGAAAGTGTATAGTATTATACCATATCATACAAGCTAGTGAAAGGACTTATAGGAGATTAAATTCATTGTAATGATGCTGTTGGGGGGCTATTCAAATAATCAATAAAAATATTATTATTTCTTTTTTTAAAATTTTGGTCCCTTTTATTGATTTTGTATTTATTTATTTTCATCCATCTTTATTCTTTCGCCTGTATGGACCTCCCATTGCAGTGGCCTCTCCTGTTGCAGAGCACTGGCTCTGGGCACATGCGCTCCAGAGCGCTGGCTCCTAATTGCACACACAGGCCTAGCCACTCCACAGCACGTGGGGTCTTCCCCGGCCAGGGATACCCGTGCCCTTTGCACTGCAAGGTGGATTCTCTACCCACTGGACCACCAGGGAAGCCCCAACTTTTTTTTTTTTTTTTTTTTTGGTAAGGGAGAAAAAGAAACCCTTGAAATTGAAGTCATTATTTTGAACTTCAACAGGAATTTAGATTTACTCTTGATGTTAGCAGATCTAAATTTCCAGAATTCATTTTCCCTGTAAGACCTGTTCCCTTATTATCTACTTAGGGCCACATCATTCTAAAGAACACCTCTCAGAACATTTCTCTGACTTAAAAGCATGTATTAAAGAACAAATACTCCCTAGATATATAAAAAGCAGAAATGTCTGTTGATTTATGAAAATCAAAAGTGTACCACCATCTCTTTCTGTAGCAGTGTCATATAAAGGTGTGTGATACTTGAGAGGGCTGATGTGCCTATTCTAAGCAAACCAGGTAAAACTCTGTCTTCATAAAAACTGACAAGGAGGATCAGTAATCATCTTGCAAGATACATTTTGCTTCCCAGTAATTTACCATTGTTAACTTACAGTGAAATTTTCTTTTGCATTTAGCATTATTGGATTTGCCCATATTTTATTTATACATTGTAGATATTATTTTTCGATCTAGTTAATGAGAATAAAAAGTTTGAAGAGAATAAAGAATTCACGTTGTCCATCCCTCTGCTTCTTGAGATGTAAAAGTCAGGGTAGTATCATCTTGTACATCTGCAGGACAGTTTTTATTTTGCAACTGCACCTCAATAAAACTGCAAGAAAACCTCAAAAGTCAGAAAATTTGTCATGAAAGGAGTAAGTTATTTGCCTAAAGTGAGCCAAACCTTGTTTTAAAATGAAAATATATGTCTTTGCCAATGGACTTTCCATGTGAGTAGGTCAGAATTTTATTATCACTGCTTTTTTTGGTAGTTTATTTATTTTCATCCATCTTTATTCTTTCGCCTGTATGGACCTCCCATTGCAGTGGCCTCTCCTGTTGCAGAGCACTGGCTCTGGGCACATGCGCTCCAGAGCGCTGGCTCCTAATTGCACACACAGGCCTAGCCACTCCACAGCACGTGGGGTCTTCCCCGGCCAGGGATACCCGTGCCCTTTGCACTGCAAGGTGGATTCTCTACCCACTGGACCACCAGGGAAGCCCCAACTTTTTTTTTTTTTTTTTTTTTGGTAAGGGAGAAAAAGAAACCCTTGAAATTGAAGTCATTATTTTGAACTTCAACAGGAATTTAGATTTACTCTTGATGTTAGCAGATCTAAATTTCCAGAATTCATTTTCCCTGTAAGACCTGTTCCCTTATTATCTACTTAGGGCCACATCATTCTAAAGAACACCTCTCAGAACATTTCTCTGACTTAAAAGCATGTATTAAAGAACAAATACTCCCTAGATATATAAAAAGCAGAAATGTCTGTTGATTTATGAAAATCAAAAGTGTACCACCATCTCTTTCTGTAGCAGTGTCATATAAAGGTGTGTGATACTTGAGAGGGCTGATGTGCCTATTCTAAGCAAACCAGGTAAAACTCTGTCTTCATAAAAACTGACAAGGAGGATCAGTAATCATCTTGCAAGATACATTTTGCTTCCCAGTAATTTACCATTGTTAACTTACAGTGAAATTTTCTTTTTCGCATTTAGCATTATTGGATTTGCCCATATTTTATTTATACATTGTAGATATTATTTTTCGATCTAGTTAATGAGAATAAAAAGTTTGAAGAGAATAAAGAATTCACGTTGTCCATCCCTCTGCTTCTTGAGATGTAAAAGTCAGGGTAGTATCATCTTGTACATCTGCAGGACAGTTTTTATTTTGCAACTGCACCTCAATAAAACTGCAAGAAAACCTCAAAAGTCAGAAAATTTGTCATGAAAGGAGTAAGTTATTTGCCTAAAGTGAGCCAAACCTTGTTTTAAAAATGAAAATATATGTCTTTGCCAATGGACTTTCCATGTAGAAGTACAGGTACGTCAGAATTTTATTATCACTGCTGTAGTTATGTAGGTTTATGGTTGCTATGCCTATATGTAAGTCACTTGAGTCATGTCCAACTCTTTGCAACCCTATGAACTGTAGCCCCTCAGGCTCCTGTGTCCATGGGATTTTCCAGGCGAGAATACTGGGGTGGGTTGCCATGCCCTCCTCCAGGGCATCTTCCAAACCCAGGCATTGAACCTAAATCTCTTAAATCTGCATTAACAGACAGGTTCTTTACCACTAGGGCCATCTGGGAAGCCCATACTGTTAATTTAAATGGTATATAACAGTTCAGAATAGTGTGGAATGTGGCAGGTATGCACCTGTCATACTTTACTTTTTTAAAAGTAATTTTTATTGGCATATGGTTGCTTTACAATGTTGTCATACTTTTCTGTTCTACTTGTTATATTACATTTTCCTTTGCTACTTTCCAAGGGGAGCTGTCACCCTAGCCTGTCTCGATTATTATAAAGATGCATCTGCGAATATTTTTTTTCTATTAGGTTGTCTTCAATAAAAGCCAAACAGACTGTTTTATAGACAGCTCCAATTTTTGTATCTCTAAGAATATGACTGTCCCTAGCAGTGGCCCCATTTCTGTGTACAGATGGTTTTGATGTATATATTTCAGGTATCTGGAGCAATGCAGAAAAAGGCGGTGCTGGTTGATACCTATTTTAGAATTAGTCCTATATCCAAAAATGTATATTTTGGAAAGATTTGTTTCTGGAATTATGCAGTCCTACAGTACGACCAAATCTTGTTCTGTGATTTTTTAAAATAGTGACAATGTCACATTGTAGATATTATTTTTCGATCTAGTTAATGAGAATAAAAAGTTTGAAGAGAATAAAGAATTCACGTTGTCCATCCCTCTGCTTCTTGAGATGTAAAAGTCAGGGTAGTATCATCTTGTACATCTGCAGGACAGTTTTTATTTTGCAACTGCACCTCAATAAAACTGCAAGAAAACCTCAAAAGTCAGAAAATTTGTCATGAAAGGAGTAAGTTATTTGCCTAAAGTGAGCCAAACCTTGTTTTAAAAATGAAAATATATGTCTTTGCCAATGGACTTTCCATGTAGAAGTACAGGTACGTCAGAATTTTATTATCACTGCTGTAGTTATGTAGGTTTATGGTTGCTATGCCTATATGTAAGTCACTTGAGTCATGTCCAACTCTTTGCAACCCTATGAACTGTAGCCCCTCAGGCTCCTGTGTCCATGGGATTTTCCAGGCGAGAATACTGGGGTGGGTTGCCATGCCCTCCTCCAGGGCATCTTCCAAACCCAGGCATTGAACCTAAATCTCTTAAATCTGCATTAACAGACAGGTTCTTTACCACTAGGGCCATCTGGGAAGCCCATACTGTTAATTTAAATGGTATATAACAGTTCAGAATAGTGTGGAATGTGGCAGGTATGCACCTGTCATACTTTACTTTTTTAAAAGTAATTTTTATTGGCATATGGTTGCTTTACAATGTTGTCATACTTTTCTGTTCTACTTGTTATATTACATTTTCCTTTGCTACTTTCCAAGGGGAGCTGTCACCCTAGCCTGTCTCGATTATTATAAAGATGCATCTGCAAATATTTTTTCTATTAGGTTGTCTTCAATAAAAGCCAAACAGACTGTTTTATAGACAGCCCCAAATTTTTTGTATCTCTAAGAATATGACTGTCCCTAGCAGTGGCCCCATTTCTGTGTACAGATGGTTTTGATGTATATATTTCAGGTATCTGGAGCAATGCAGAAAAAGGCGGTGCTGGTTGATACCTATTTTAGAATTAGTCCTATATCCAAAAATGTATATTTTGGAAAGATTTGTTTCTGGAATTATGCAGTCCTACAGTACGACCAAATCTTGTTCTGTGATTTTTTAAAATAGTGACAATGTCACATAGTATAAGAATCATTTTAAGTCTAGAGACAGTGTGAGGTTTCCTGAATCTGTTTTACACAATTAAAAACACAGTTGTCCATTTAGGCCATCATTGACCATTTATAAACAAAGCAGTCTTTCTATTGACTTTAGAAAGCAAGCCAGTCCTCTGCAGTGAATTGAAAAAAAAAAAAAGTTGGTTAAAAACCTATCATAAGACTAAATCTGTGTTTGGATAGAAGGGTTGGATTACTGTAAAAGTCCCTGATCTCCCCGAAATCATGTGAGTCTAGATGAAATGGGGGGGGGGGCGGGCATTGTTCTTATCCTGGACCAGGAGAGGCAATCAGGGGCAGGTGGGGTGAGGAGCAAGAGAGGCAGGAAACCTGGAAGCACCTGATTAGGTCAGCTCGGTGAGTGGGAAAGAAAGTGAGAAAGTGGAGTGCTGGTTGCTTAGTCACGTCCAACTTTGCGACCCCATGGACTCTAGCCCACCAGGCTCCTCTGTCCTTAGAATTCTCCAGGCAAGAATACTGGAGTGGGGTGCCCTAACTTTCTCCAAGGGATTTTCCCAACTCAGGAACAGAACTCGGTCTCCCATATTACAGGCAGATTCTTTACCCCTTGAGCCGATAAGACTTCCAAATCTGGATGCCTGTTTTATAGTTCCGACTTTCTCCTCCTCGTGAACTCACTGTGGACCATGAGCCCAGACAACTAGGATTGGTCCACATTTTGACTGACTTTTGGCTTGTTGACCTTGTCTCGATTATTATAAAGATGCATCTGCGAATTTTTTTTGCTATTGGGTTGTCTTCAATAAAAGCCAAACAGACTGTTTTATAGACAGCTCCAATTTTCGTATCTCTAAGAATATGACTGTCCCTAGCAGTGGCCCCATTTCTGTGTACAGATGGTTTTGATGTATATATTTCAGGTATCTGGAGCAATGCAGAAAAAGGCGGTGCTGGTTGATACCTATTTTAGAATTAGTCCTATATCCAAAAATGTATATTTTGGAAAGATTTGTTTCTGGAATTATGCAGTCCTACAGTACGACCAAATCTTGTTCTGTGATTTTTTAAAATAGTGACAATGTCACATAGTATAAGAATCATTTTAAGTCTAGAGACAGTGTGAGGTTTCCTGAATCTGTTTTACACAATTAAAAACACAGTTGTCCATTTAGGCCATCATTGACCATTTATAAACAAAGCAGTCTTTCTATTGACTTTAGAAAGCAAGCCAGTCCTCTGCAGTGAATTCAAAAAAAAAAAGTTGGTTAAAAACCTATCATAAGACTAAATCTGTGTTTGGATAGAAGGGTTGGATTACTGTAAAAGTCCCTGATCTCCCCGAAATCATGTGAGTCTAGATGAAATGGGGGGGGGGGCGGGCATTGTTCTTATCCTGGACCAGGAGAGGCAATCAGGGGCAGGTGGGGTGAGGAGCAAGAGAGGCAGGAAACCTGGAAGCACCTGATTAGGTCAGCTCGGTGAGTGGGAAAGAAAGTGAGAAAGTGGAGTGCTGGTTGCTTAGTCACGTCCAACTTTGCGACCCCATGGACTCTAGCCCACCAGGCTCCTCTGTCCTTAGAATTCTCCAGGCAAGAATACTGGAGTGGGGTGCCCTAACTTTCTCCAAGGGATTTTCCCAACTCAGGAACAGAACTCGGTCTCCCATATTACAGGCAGATTCTTTACCCCTTGAGCCGATAAGACTTCCAAATCTGGATGCCTGTTTTATAGTTCCGACTTTCTCCCTCCTCGTGAACTCACTGTGGACCATGAGCCCAGACAACTAGGATTGGTCCACATTTTGACTGACTTTTTGGCTTGTTGACCTTGTGAATGTGGACCAGTGGCCTGAAACGGTGAGCCTTCATTTCCTCATCTGCATATGGAGGTGATAATAGTACCTTCCTTACGCAATTGTGAGGATTAAATGAGCCAATTCCCAGAGTAAACGGAACCAGATAAGACTGTCATGGTTTAAATTTCTTAACCGTTTTGCACCTTCGTTTTCTCCATTCATAAAATGGAGTATCATGGACAGTGTGAAGATGAAAGGAAATGGACAGTATTGGTAAAAAGTACTTAGTAAATATTTACTGAGCCAAGAATTAGCTTTTAGGTGATTAGAAGGTTTTATTAAGTAACTTGCTTTCTTTGGGTGCATCAAACATTTGAATGACCACGTTTTTACTTTGTTTAGTAAACTGAATGTAGTCATGGAACAGGCAGATTTGAGTATTTAGTTATTGAGTCTTAGGACATTTGACTGGTTCACTTCAGCATTATTTATTGAGACTCCCTTTGGGAAATCATAACGGCTCTCACAATTTCTCCTTAGACACCTTGTTTAATGATCCTATTGTGCAAAGCCTCCGAAGTCCCGAATCTTGTCATAAAGTGTGGAGTCCCTTTAAAGCACAGTCGCTCTCAACATTCATTTTTGCCTCTGAACCTCCAGCATTTTTTAAAACTGAGAAAAAATCCTGGTCATCTTAAGTATTGCTTTGTAAACCTGCTGCACAATGCTCCCCTCCTTTTTCTTCTCACAGAGGGCTCCCATTTGTGATCCATCAGAAATAACTATTTCCACATAACACACTCTCTGTTCACTGCTGATCCTCCCTGGAGCTTCTCCTGCTTCCCCTGGGGAATACAGATGAAGTGAGTGATCCACCAGGAGTAGGCCAGGGAACATGGAAATAATCACTCTTTTGTCATTGTGAATAATTCTCTCAGTTTGAATTCTCTGTGATTACTAGGGTACTTTGGGGTTTTTTTCCATCTTCTTGGTTTATATCTAACTTTAATTATTTCACAGAATGTATGTCACCCTGAAGCTGTTCCTGCAAAACAAAGAGGAAAAATTAGCACAGCCAAGTTATTTCACCCCTGGCCTTTCTCTATTATGATGTATATCAGTATCATTATTTAGATGCACAAAAGTTAATCACTCATCCCACTCAGATACTGATTGAAAAATAGAACTATCTAGAAATTAGTCACGGAAACTGTGAGTTTGGTGCCTGTTAGGCACCATTCGAGATTTAGAAAGTGTTTTCTGAAAGAAGAGACGTAACTGGACAACTTTGATTTGGAAAATCAAGAAAATAAAACGCCCCAAATCTGCAGTGTTAAGAGACCAGAAGAGTAGTAGATAAATTCCTTCTCCCCTAGTATGCATTTCGGAGAACCCCAAGTTACCCTATTTGATTCTATTCCTCCAGACAAGAGTTCGCTTAAATCAGCCTTTAAGATCATTATTTAGTGTGGAGAGACACCTGTCACAGTTGCCTAGGTGCTCTGTTCCCTTTAGGATTTATTTCTACTCAAGGTGCTAACGTGCACCTAGGTTTGAAACTTGACAGCCCATCTGGATTTCTTTCCTCTCATCTGCCATCGCTAGTCAGCCAGTATTTCTTTGCCATTCCTTTCTGATGTCTTCTTATTTCCCCTTTCTCCCTAACTTCTTCTGTTGCCTTCTTCCTGGCATGGCACCTGAAATGTGGCACGTGCAAAATGCCTGGACATTCCCGAGGGGTGAATGTGTCGAACTTTTACAGTTCAGTCACCAGTCTCATCGCTGTACCTCACAGTGTGTGTGCCTGCTGTGTCACTTCAGTCATGCCCTGCTCTTTGCCACCTGATGGGCCTTAGCCCACCAGGCTCCTCTGCCTCTGGATTTCTCCAGACAAGAATTCCAGAGTGGGTCGCGATGACACAGAAATCAAACTCTAGTCTCTTAGGTCTCCTGCATTGCAGGCAGATTCTTTACTGTCTGAGCCACCAGTGAAGCCTCTGTAGTTGAAGTGTACTTGGAGGTGTTTTGCATAAAGGAACATAAACCTCTACTAGTGAAACAGACTTCACTAGTATGCGAATCTGCTTTAGTGGAGGGGGAAGATAAAACCCCAAAAAGAAGCAGAAGCAAGCACTAGCTAACAACTTGCTTTCAGAAATTGACCTCAGGGCTTCCCTGGTGGTCCAGTGGGTAAAGAGTCCACCTTGCACTGCAACGGGCGCTGGTTCGACCCCTAGCAAGGGAGGATCCCACTTGCCGCGAAATGGCTAGACCAGTGTGTCCAATTAAGAGCCGGTGTTCTGGAGTGCATGTGCCCAGAGCTAGTGCTCTGTTACAGGAGAGGCCACTGCAATGGGAAGCCCACACAGGTCAAAGAACAAAGGTGGATGAAAATAAATAAATGAAAGACCAATAAAAGTGCTGAAATATTAAAAAAAAAAAAATTAACCTCATAACTCTGTGCCCTAGAAAATTTAGAAATGAGAACATTTGGAGATCACTTGGGACAAGTGGAAATTATGAATGTTCAATCTCTGATTGCTAAGGAGCTGTGGTATTTCCTGCATATTTTGCCTCAAGTTTGTCTCTTTCTCTTCCAATTCATTTTTTTTAATCTGCTAGGTTAATTTTTCTGAAATACCATTTTGCATTCCTCATCTCCTGTTTAGAAACCTGAAATGACTCACCTAATATTAGTTTTAGAAATCAGTTCAAGGACCTTAATAGAGAAGCTCATTCCAGGCTTCCCACCATTTGGCCCATACCCACCCATCTCCTATTTTTACTTTATAAACCTGCAAACCTAGCCCAATTGATTTGTTGTTTGCTTTTGGGGGGGTCCCTGGAGTATACATTTTCCTATCTCTGCTTTTAACGAATTTTCTTTAAAAATAGTTTTCTGATTCCCTCTCTTTAATCACTACCGTATCTCTTTTCAGTCCATCTTGGTACGTGCGTGGTAGAAAAGGCCACACTAGTTGAAATGTGGAAGTCTATGACATAAGCAAATGCATTACTTCCATTATTAATGTTGTTTGATGCAAAGAGTTACTTGAATTAAGACTGAGGATTGAACACACACTGAAAAAATAATCATCCAATACTTTCATAGTTGGGACCATTCCATAATTTATCTTTGATAATTCCTACTGTAGTAAAGCAGGTTTCACGTACTTATATGAAAAGCCAGTAGCTTACAGAGGGGTACTGAAACACATTGTCTGAGTGCAGAACTTCGTTCTGACTCCTCACTATTTAATTTGGGGGCTAACTTTCATATCTCTACATAAGTACAATAGTGCTACCTGTCTACTTTGTGGGGTAGTTATGAGGTTGAGAGTAGTGCCCAGCACATGAAAACTTAGTAAATATTAGATGCAACTTTTAGTATTCATAATAGTAGGAATATTATTAGAGCCATTATCTGATGAATTTGGTATTTTTACCTTTCAGCATTTACTTCACCACATTTGATTTTGAGTGGAAAGATATTTCCTGTTTGAGAACAAAATGTATTTCCTGTTAAAATAAAAATTCACCTAATATACCTTTAAGTAATAATGAGGCATTTAGCACACTGAAGTGGTTCTGTGTTTCCCAAAGTGGGAACTTATAACAAAGGAATCATTTAAGCTTAACAATTCCTTATATTAGTCATGTAATTATCCCTTCTCTTGGAAACCTAAATGGATCTGTTCCCAGGAGAAAGAAGCTCTCCTGATGCAAAAGGTAACACCTTTCTCTTTCAATTTTGCATTTTCTGAAATACCATTTGCATTCCTCATCTCCTGTTTAGAAACCTGAAATGACTCACCTAATATTAGTTTTAGAAATCAGTTCAAGGACCTTAATAGAGAAGCTCATTCCAGGCTTCCCACCATTTGGCCCATACCCACCCATCTCCTATTTTTACTTTATAAACCTGCAAACCTAGCCCAATTGATTTGTTGTTTGCTTTTGGGGGGGTCCCTGGAGTATACATTTTCCTATCTCTGCTTTTAACGAATTTTCTTTAAAAATAGTTTTCTGATTCCCTCTCTTTAATCACTACCGTATCTCTTTTCAGTCCATCTTGGTACGTGCGTGGTAGAAAAGGCCACACTAGTTGAAATGTGGAAGTCTATGACATAAGCAAATGCATTACTTCCATTATTAATGTTGTTTGATGCAAAGAGTTACTTGAATTAAGACTGAGGATTGAACACACACTGAAAAAATAATCATCCAATACTTTCATAGTTGGGACCATTCCATAATTTATCTTTGATAATTCCTACTGTAGTAAAGCAGGTTTCACGTACTTATATGAAAAGCCAGTAGCTTACAGAGGGGTACTGAAACACATTGTCTGAGTGCAGAACTTCGTTCTGACTCCTCACTATTTAATTTGGGGGCTAACTTTCATATCTCTACATAAGTACAATAGTGCTACCTGTCTACTTTGTGGGGTAGTTATGAGGTTGAGAGTAGTGCCCAGCACATGAAAACTTAGTAAATATTAGATGCAACTTTTAGTATTCATAATAGTAGGAATATTATTAGAGCCATTATCTGATGAATTTGGTATTTTTACCTTTCAGCATTTACTTCACCACATTTGATTTTGAGTGGAAAGATATTTCCTGTTTGAGAACAAAATGTATTTCCTGTTAAAATAAAAATTCACCTAATATACCTTTAAGTAATAATGAGGCATTTAGCACACTGAAGTGGTTCTGTGTTTCCCAAAGTGGGAACTTATAACAAAGGAATCATTTAAGCTTAACAATTCCTTATATTAGTCATGTAATTATCCCTTCTCTTGGAAACCTGGGGCCAAATGGATCTGTTCCCAGGAGAAAGAAGCTCTCCTGACTGAACAAAGATTGGAGTATAAAGGCTATCTGCTCTCTGATCCATTCCTACCTCCCTAGTTTCCAAATGCCTTTCACTTCCATGAGAAAGGAGAGTAGATGAGGCAGGAAGAGCAGAAAGGACCTTTTTTTCCTTCTTAAAGGCAGTCTGGGGCTCCCCAGGGGGTTCAGCAGTAAAGAATCCCCATGTAATACAAGAGCTGCAAGGGATTTGGGTTCAATACCTGGGTTGGGAAGATCCCCTGGAGGAGAACATGGCAACCCACTCCAGTATTCTTTCCTGGAAAATCACATAGACAGAGGAGCCTGGCAGGCTACAGTCCATAAGGTACCAAAGACTCAGACATGCAAAGCCAGTGTGAAGCCGAAGATAAAAGAAAGAATGGCTGTCTGAACCCTTCAAGCAAAGGGCCCAGGGAGGGTGCTCGAAGTGTGTAAATCTTCTTTAATTCATCCACTCTTTCATTATTTTTTCCTTTCATCAACCATTTGATATTGGGATTCAATGGAAGAGAATGAGAGTTAGTTCTCTGCCTGCCTTGAGGTTAGGGAGATGGTTTTTTTGTTTGTGTGTGTTTTAATATAGCAAGTCAATTTAGATCTTAAAATATTTCTCCTGGGAATGAAAACCTTCTGAAACAGATTTACATTTGCTAAACACAATGCCAAGTGGAACAAATGTAATGCATACTTAAAAACCATACAATGGGAGCTCTGAATCTCTTGGAGAATCTGTCATTGAGGTGAAGAAAACCAGTGTTGATTTCATCATGATCAGGTAACTCTGAGACAGCGATTCCCAGAAATCTAACCAGCAATTTCTAAGATCCAGTTGCTGTATTTCTGTGATAAGATGTTGGGAGTTTTAATGTCGCTACAAGGCCATATGATTTTTAGATGTGTAGGAAATAGTTTTATTGTCCCATAGCATAGCTTTAGAGTATCTTTCCCAGCATTTCACCAGCCTGGGAAAAGAACCATTTCCAATTCCTGTGCATTATAAGACACATATGCAGCCTGATTGTTGGGACTAATTGAAGGTTTTGAGCCTGTATTAAGGTTTCTGGTCAGAATTCTGTTACTTGGTAGGTTACTTTGAATTGAAATTTTTCTTTTAGGTTTACTCATTGCTGGGGTCACTGAAGATCATGTGGCACTGCACACACTGTTTCAACAATGTGAACTTTTCCTTACTAACAAGTAGGAAAGGAGAATTTACACTTCTAAAGTACTCTGGCTGCAAAATAATCTTCCAAAACTGGGAGTCAGGAAACCTGCATTCATGATATGGATGAAATACACACGTACATATCCGTTCAGTTCAATCACTCAGTCACGTCCAACTCTTTGACACCCCAGGCACTGCACCATGCCAGGCTTCCCTGTCCTTCACCGTCTCCCAGAGTTTGCTCAAACTCATGCCCATTGATGCCATCCAACCATCTCATCCTTGATATAATTTTTATAAAATATTGAATTAGTTCCTTTGTTAGGTAGAAATTTTTCTTTTTTATGACTTGAAAATTTTTGTCTTAAAAGTAGTAGCCGGGCTTCCCTGGTGGTCCAGTGGGTAAGGACACCGCCTTGCAGTGCAAGGGGCGCCGGTTCAATCCCTGGCCTGGGAAGATCCCACGTGCCGCGGAGCAGCTGGACCAATGTGTCCAACTACCGAGCCAGAGCTCTGGAGCGCATGCGCCCAGAGCCAGTGCTCTGCGACAACAGAGGCCACCACGATGGGAGGCCCACATGGGCCAAAGAACAAAGATGGGTGAAACTAGACAAATGAAAGACCAGTGGATGTGGCCCGCCCATCCCCCTCCCTCCCCACACCCACCAAAATAAATAAATAAATGTTAAAAAAAAAAAAAAAGTAGTAGCCATGAGCTTTATGTAAAAATTTGTATCAAAGAGCAGCAGACAAGGCTAGGCATTGTCCAAACTGTTGCAGTAGTTTTTTTTAAAAGTGAGTGGTGGTGGTAATGTGGAGAACAGAAGGAACCTCACCCTATTCTTCTGAGAGTTTGACTCTCATACTGCTTCTTTGTGGACTGAAGACCATCAGGAGGTTATCATGAAGGTAAAAAATCCTTTGTGTTAATTTAGTTAGATGTAGGTGCTGCTTAATTCTTCCAAATCCAGGAGAATGCCTAGTTGAGTGCTAATAAGATCTTTAGTTTGATTTTCTAATTGGAAGCCTTAATGAAAGCTCTGACAAGATCTCTCTCTGTTGATGTTTTGACACCTTCTCTGTTGACGTGACTCTTTGTGCCAGAGATCTTTAAGCAGCTAAACAAACAAATGTGGGGTGGTGACTAGAATTTTATATTCTTTGTACCCAAGGTACAGTTCTCTTCTGCCATTAATGTATGATATCTTCAGAAATCTCCTGGGGTATATGCACTCTTGACATGAATGTTATTAAAAAGAAAGAAACAGGGTCTGTATTTTCTTTCTTGCCCATAATTGAACTTTGAGGGAATGCTCCTTTATTTGGTACAGTATCATGCTTTGTTTAGATTCCATGTGGAGAAGAAGCCTGAACTCTTTCTTTCATGTCGTGCCTGCCTCACTCAAACCCACGCACAGAGTTCTGCACACACACGTCAGTCCTCCGCTCCTGCACAAATCCCTTCAATAGCTTCCCTTCACCCTTTGGAAAGAATCCAGACTTCTTATTGCCCCACAGGACTTCTTTCTTCTCTGGCCCCCTGAGCCCTTTCCCCATTGCTCTCTAAGCCCTAGCTTTACTGGATGCTTGATATTTCATGGAGTTTGTTAAACATACCCTTTAACCTCTACAAGTCTTATTTTCCTTTTCGGTCTCATCTTAAATGTCACTCCTGTGGGAAATCTCCTCTTATCCACAGAAACATGCAATCTTCTGCCTTCATACTCTTTCTTTTGGTGAGAATAGTGCACTTAAATTTACTTTGCATCAAATTTTCCGTGACCTATTATCTGTGTTCCCTTCTAAACTTTATTTCTTGCAAGGAAAAGATTGTATTCATTTCTCTTGGTTTCTCTTCACAATGTGTAACACTGTGCTTGCCCTATCATCATTTATCTAAATATCTCCTAATTGATTGAGAGAAAAAAGTACACAGATGTTTACTATGTACTTCAGAAACCCATGTTTCAAACAGAATCAATGCATTTTACTTTATTTTCTGTTACTTAATCTGCATTAACAATTACCTGCTTTCTTACTTTAAGTGACAAATAGGTAGAGTTATAACAGTATGCGACCCTATATAAGACCTTCGTTTAAACACCTACTGAATTAGAATATGTGATCAGTTAGCAGTCTGAACCAGCAATTTTTTTTTTTTTTTTTTTTTGGCAGGGCTGGGCGGAGAGGGCGGGTTGGGGAGGGAGGGGGGTGGCAGACCACTTCTGGTCTTTCATTTATCTGTTTTCATCCATCTTTGTTCTTTGGCCCGTGTGGGCCTCCCATCGCAGTGGCCTCTATTGTCGCAGAACACTGGCTCTGGGCGCATGCGCTCCAGAGCTCCGGTTCGGTAATTGGACACATCAGTCCAGCCGCTCTGTGGCACGTGGGATCTTCCCACGCCAGGGATGGAACCTTTGCGCTGCAAGGCTGTGTCCTTACCCACTGGACCACCAGGGAAGCCCAGAACCAGCAATTTTTAAAAATAGTTCATGACAAGTATTTTTCATTCAGCTAAGATGTTAGTTACGTTATAGATGTTATTTACTTCTAAACAATTGTGCTGATAATTCTCAATTATTATTATTACCTATTTCTCATAAATCTTAGAATGACTGCCATTAATACATCTTATTTTAGATTAAGTACTGTATATGTTTTCCCAGTATTTATTTGCATTTTTTATCTATTTAATTTTGTTTTAGTTTGTATTCATTGAATAGAACAATGAATGAATACATTTTTAAATATAATATTAGGTTTAAGTTTTGAGTATTTAAATGAAATCTACTATACCTGCCTTCCAGAAATATGTGGAAAATATATTTAAGGTTCAAGTTTTCAGCAATTCAAATATACTCTATTCTTCTAGTTTCACTAAATTCTTTCGTAAATTCTAGAATATTTGAATATATGTAAAAATTACAAAACTTTAGCTTAGCTAATATTTGAGAATAATCTATATCTCTTTTTCTTGATATAGACAAATGAGAACATCTCTATGTAGAAATAAATTTATTAAACCCACTCAGGACAAACTTAAATGTGAATATTTGGTCAAACAGTGTTGTTCAGTCTTTACATTCAAATCCTGACTGAAGGTTCCTGGTCATGGCAGATAGGCCAGTACTGAAGTTTCCCTTTATGGAAAGCTACTAATATTAACAACCAATATTAAAAGTAAAGCCACACTGTTCTAAAATCTTCTCATGAATTATAATTTTATGGCATTGCAGTTAGTTATAATAATGTTATGATTTTTGTAGAACTTTTTAAACAGTTGACTACACATCATATATAGATAACATCATAGACTAGGCTTGGAAGATATACAAATGAAAAAGGCGTAGTGACTCTCCATAAGGACTAGAATTCTAGGGACTTTAACTAATGTTTTGCTAATAATATTCTGTGGGCTGTGATAGATTCCAGAAATTAAATAAACCAAAAATGGCATCATGAAAATGCCAAAGGGAAGTAGGAGTAGTGTAAGCTAGGGGTCAGAAACAAAGACTGGAATCAGATGGCCCAATTTAAAGTCCTGGCTCCACAAGTGTGATGCCCTGTGACTAGGGGACTCTTTTCCCATCTCTTCTAGCTGTAGTTTGTTTACTCATTTCTTAAATGGAGTAAGTTGTACATGGGTAATACGGTTATTGTGACATTTGAATGAGATAATCTACATAAAGACCTTACTACAGGGTTTTTCCACATTGCAAACTCAATAACCAAGTCATTGTTAGATAATAATCTAATGAGATGACTGAAATCTCAAGTGTATTGCTGATCCTGCTATCATCAACCACTTAAAGTCTACATTATAATTTGGCAACTGTGCCTGATCATTTATCAGTGTCTGAAAAATGTTTGATGAATAAAAATTATTGGTATTGGGTTTCTCTGATCAATTCTTAACTATTGTTTGAGGAAAATCATGTCATTTGAGGTTCAGAGAAACACATGATTGTTTAGATTTTTAATGCCAGATTCTCAAACTGTGTTAGAAACACAAGCGAGGCAAAACAAACAAACGTTCCTATTATTTTGGTTGTGATACTGGACTTAACTTCTAGCAAAAATCTTTCATTTTGGTTAATGCTTGACTTTCTCCTTTTCCTGGAGTTAACACACAATTTCAAATGCTAGTCTTTTAGTTATACAGGATAAAGAATGAAATTGATTCCTTTTCTTGTTTTCTGATGAATGCTTGGTTTGTTTATAACCTGGGCACGATGGTAATCTATTGAAAGGCAGTGTTCCCTTAAACAGGGGAATAATCTTAAGTGTGTGATGCCAAAGACTTTCAGTTCAGCCACCATGATAAGTAGCTTTGCTTAGTTACTTCTCTTGCTCTGAGGGTATGATGTAATGCATATAAAGAAAGATCATATGTTACATATACTAAGTGCTCAAAAAGTGTTATGGTTTTTCCTAATTCAGTTTTGTCTTTTTTTTTTTTGCCTTAAATAAGTTATTTAGAATTTAACAATTTATTTAATATGGGCTCTTGATTCCCCTGGTGGTTCAGTCAGTAAAGAATCAAGTCTGCAATGCAGGAGACCCAGGTCTGATCCCTTGGTCTGGAAGATCTCCTGGAGTAGGAAATGATAACCCACTCCAGTATTCTTGCCTGGAGAATCCCATGGAGTCTGACTGGCTACAGTCCATGGGGCTGCAGAGAGTCTGACATGACAGTAAATAAACCACCACCATGGTTTCAAAGATATAAAATTACAACATTTTCAATAGAAGTATTTTTAAAGTGAAGTTTTTGAAAATCCACTATTCCATCGCTTTAAAAATATAATAAGAAACCTCGAGACATATTTTGAAAACTTATCTTTATTCTGTAATGCATTATATTAACAAAACAAAATTAGAACCATTGCTTTGATAGGTTTCTTCTTTTTTCACACTGACTCTATTATGCTTATATTTTTTTTCCTAACTTACAGTGTGATATCCTGAGAGAGACAACAACTTTACCCCTCTTGCCAATGAACTATACAAAGTTTAAATGTTCATAGTGACACCTTTATTAGAACCTTCACCCTGGACTGTGGTAGAGACTTTTTCTCCTCATCCTTTCATGGTGTGATGATGCTTTTACCATCTGAGATACAAGACAGGCCCAGACACCAGGCTGCTTGGAACCATATAAAGTGCCATCAAATTCCAAACAGTTTACATATTATCTCTCTTTTTTTTTTTTCTTGCCTCTAAGTCATAGTTTTTTATTTTTCTTCCATTGTTTTTCTTTGGCCTGTGTGGGCCTCCCATTGCAGTGGCCTCTCTCGCTGCAGAGCACTGGCTTTGGGCACATGCACTACAGAGCGCTGGCTTGTAATTGGACACACCAGTCCAGCCGGTCTGCAGCACGTGGGATCCTCCCAGGCCAGGGATCGAACTGGTGCCCCCTGCACTGCAAGGCAGACTCATTACCCACTGGACCACCAGGGAAACCCTGCATGTTATCTTTAAAATGTGTGTGCTAATTTGATTGGAAATTCAGTCAACATAACTAGTGACTAATTCTGCCATATGAACAGGATATCAAGAGATTGATAATTCTAAGATATCCATTACTTGTAAGTATAAAAAGTAAATTATAGTAATGTTTATTTTCATGATAGCAGAAATTCTTGTGTTTAGCCAGATAAGCTGCCTCTCACAATCAAGCAATTTAGCAAATTAATAGATAGACTAACGAGGATGTCTGTTAATTGGGCACACTCTGGGAGATGGTGAAGGACAGAAAAGCCTGGCATGCTCAAGTCCATGGGGTTCCAAAGAGTTGAACACAGCTTAGTGATTGGACAATAACAACAACAACTAATCAGGATGAGGTAAATATTTACAAATTATTCTACATGGGAAAAAAAAATACCACAATGAGAAACTGTGAAGTGTTAGAAGTTGTGTTGTGAAATGAATGTTTATGTGCCATCTCCCCTTCCCCTGATTTATGCACTGAATCCCTAATCCCCAATATGATGTTTTTGGGTTGTCAAAAAAGTTCATTTGTCGTTTTCCATATGATGATATGCAAACTTTTTGGTCAGCTCAGTATTTGGTGATGATGCCTTTTGGGGATAATTAGGGTTAGATGAGGTAATGAGGATGAGGCCTTTCTAATGAGATTAGTGACCATCTAAGAAGAAGAGATAGGTACCAAATTAGTTGGTTATCTTAGACTTCCAGCCACTGAAACTGTGAGAAACAAATCTGTGTTGTTTAAGCCACTCAGGCTATGATATCTGTGATGGAAATCATCCTTTCATGGTGTGATGATGCTTTTACCATCTGAGATACAAGACAGGCCCAGACACCAGGCTGCTTGGAACCATATAAAGTGCCATCAAATTCCAAACAGTTTACATATTATCTCTCTTTTTTTTTTTTCTTGCCTCTAAGTCATAGTTTTTTATTTTTCTTCCATTGTTTTTCTTTGGCCTGTGTGGGCCTCCCATTGCAGTGGCCTCTCTCGCTGCAGAGCACTGGCTTTGGGCACATGCACTACAGAGCACTGGCTTGTAATTGGACACACCAGTCCAGCCGGTCTGCAGCACGTGGGATCCTCCCAGGCCAGGGATCGAACTGGTGCCCCCTGCACTGCAAGGCAGACTCATTACCCACTGGACCACCAGGGAAACCCTGCATGTTATCTTTAAAATGTGTGTGCTAATTTGATTGGAAATTCAGTCAACATAACTAGTGACTAATTCTGCCATATGAACAGGATATCAAGAGATTGATAATTCTAAGATATCCATTACTTGTAAGTATAAAAAGTAAATTATAGTAATGTTTATTTTCATGATAGCAGAAATTCTTGTGTTTAGCCAGATAAGCTGCCTCTCACAATCAAGCAATTTAGCAAATTAATAGATAGACTAACGAGGATGTCTGTTAATTGGGCACACTCTGGGAGATGGTGAAGGACAGAAAAGCCTGGCATGCTCAAGTCCATGGGGTTCCAAAGAGTTGAACACAGCTTAGTGATTGGACAATAACAACAACAACTAATCAGGATGAGGTAAATATTTACAAATTATTCTACATGGGAAAAAAAAATACCACAATGAGAAACTGTGAAGTGTTAGAAGTTGTGTTGTGAAATGAATGTTTATGTGCCATCTCCCCTTCCCCTGATTTATGCACTGAATCCCTAATCCCCAATATGATGTTTTTGGGTTGTCAAAAAAGTTCATTTGTCGTTTTCCATATGATGATATGCAAACTTTTTGGTCAGCTCAGTATTTGGTGATGATGCCTTTTGGGGATAATTAGGGTTAGATGAGGTAATGAGGATGAGGCCTTTCTAATGAGATTAGTGACCATCTAAGAAGAAGAGATAGGTACCAAATTAGTTGGTTATCTTAGACTTCCAGCCACTGAAACTGTGAGAAACAAATCTGTGTTGTTTAAGCCACTCAGGCTATGATATCTGTGATGGAAATCTATGCCAACTAACTCAAATTGTACATGGGAATACTTACTTCAATATGGTTATTTAAAAACTATACATTTAGCTTGTTGAGTTAGGTAATTCAGAAATCAGATTCATTCTTCCTATTATTTGTATCATATCTAGCTCAAAGGGAATATTATTTTTCCAGTTACATCTTAGAAGTTCTTTAAGACCTGCTTTTTTTTTGATATCATGGTGAGATTTAACTCAGTATTCATACTGCCTGTGATGCATCCTAGTGAAAAAGGTTGTTCTTTCCTTTATATTTTGGATGAAGGAGTTGAGATAAGCATTTTAAGAAGGGATGTTATTGTCTTCAGTATTTTCAAAAACAGAGAGGTTAGTTGCTTGTGGCTATTTTAGGCAGAAATATGGACCTTAGTAAAATAGTAGAAAATGTCAAGTTACTTAATTGAGTAGGTTTTGAAGCTATCCCTCTGCTCTTACAATGACTAAAAACGTGTCTCAACTTGGATAAATAATTCAGTTAATTTTAATCTTGTAGTTTTTTTTTTTTAATTTTAGCCTCTTTTATTGGTTTATTTATTTATATATTTTCATCCATTGTTATTTTTTTGTCCTGTGTTGGCCTCCCATTGCAGTGGCCTCTCTCGCTGCTGAGCACTGGCTCTGGGCACATGCACTCCAGAGTACTGGCTGGTAATTGGACACACCGGTCCAGCCTCTCCGCGGCACATGGGATCCTACCTTGCCAGGGATCAAACCAGTGCCCCTTGTAGTGCAAGGTGGACTCTTTACCCACTGGACCACCAAAAGCCCATCTTGCAGTTTTAAAATGGATAAATACTAGCTATTTAATGACATTGACTTAACATAATATATGGATGTGTCCTTTGAAGCCATAAATTTCTGTGTGTGTATGTGTATGTGTGTGTTTGTATGATGTATGCATGAAGTGTGGGAGAGTACGGAGGGAAAAAAGGTGGCAGTTGTAACAAATGAATTGAGTGTATTATACTTTTAAAAGAATAGTTCTTGGAAAGAATCCAGATTGGTCCAGTTTCAAGTAGCAAAGGTAATAATATCTGTGAATTACCTGTATGCCAACATTCTCGTATTGTATTTCAATGGACTCAGCTTTTTCTTCTCAGTGTAATAGGAACTCTGTGTCTTTTTTTAGTTAGTGGCCTTTGATATTCTCAGATAAAAGGCATCCTTCTGAATTCTTTGATCATATACTGCAGCACGCCAGCAAGCTCTCACTCATGTTATCTTTGAAAAGTACTCATTTTCTTCAAATTCATTTTAAATTATAATATTACAGTGACACTTTTATAGACCGTAAATTAAGCCAAAATTTAATTGCATGCTCTGAATAAGAATTAAGGAAATGGGAAATTATTGGCCAGAATTACCCTAAACTTTAAATCTATCATCTTATCGGTTTTTGATTATTCACTGCATTTATTTAAAGGCAGAGAGTCCCATAGGAATAGCCTCATCTTTGGGAGAAATCTGGGTTCAAGGCACAACTCTGCCACTTAGTAAAATAGTAGAAAATGTCAAGTTACTTAATTGAGTAGGTTTTGAAGCTATCCCTCTGCTCTTACAATGACTAAAAACGTGTCTCAACTTGGATAAATAATTCAGTTAATTTTAATCTTGTAGTTTTTTTTTTTTAATTTTAGCCTCTTTTATTGGTTTATTTATTTATATATTTTCATCCATTGTTATTTTTTTGTCCTGTGTTGGCCTCCCATTGCAGTGGCCTCTCGCTGCTGAGCACTGGCTCTGGGCACATGCACTCCAGAGTACTGGCTGGTAATTGGACACACCGGTCCAGCCTCTCCGCGGCACATGGGATCCTACCTTGCCAGGGATCAAACCAGTGCCCCTTGTAGTGCAAGGTGGACTCTTTACCCACTGGACCACCAAAAGCCCATCTTGCAGTTTTAAAATGGATAAATACTAGCTATTTAATGACATTGACTTAACATAATATATGGATGTGTCCTTTGAAGCCATAAATTTCTGTGTGTGTATGTGTATGTGTGTGTTTGTATGATGTATGCATGAAGTGTGGGAGAGTACGGAGGGAAAAAAGGTGGCAGTTGTAACAAATGAATTGAGTGTATTATACTTTTAAAAGAATAGTTCTTGGAAAGAATCCAGATTGGTCCAGTTTCAAGTAGCAAAGGTAATAATATCTGTGAATTACCTGTATGCCAACATTCTCGTATTGTATTTCAATGGACTCAGCTTTTTCTTCTCAGTGTAATAGGAACTCTGTGTCTTTTTTTAGTTAGTGGCCTTTGATATTCTCAGATAAAAGGCATCCTTCTGAATTCTTTGATCATATACTGCAGCACGCCAGCAAGCTCTCACTCATGTTATCTTTGAAAAGTACTCATTTTCTTCAAATTCATTTTAAATTATAATATTACAGTGACACTTTTATAGACCGTAAATTAAGCCAAAATTTAATTGCATGCTCTGAATAAGAATTAAGGAAATGGGAAATTATTGGCCAGAATTACCCTAAACTTTAAATCTATCATCTTATCGGTTTTTGATTATTCACTGCATTTATTTAAAGGCAGAGAGTCCCATAGGAATAGCCTCATCTTTGGGAGAAATCTGGGTTCAAGGCACAACTCTGCCACTTAGTAACTGTGTGCTCTATACCAATTACTTACCCTTTCTCTGCATTAGTCTCCTAGACTGAAAAGTGAGCATAAGGAATCGTACCTTTTTCTCAGAAGGATGTGGTCCAAATAAAATGAAATAATGAAAAGCAGCAGTGCCTGGCTGATACTAAATGCATTGTAAAATGTGGGGTTTCCTCTGATTTTGACACTGATTCCTACACTTCTTAACAATATGTTTGGAATTACATTACCTAGGTCATCCTTTGTAAACAAAGGATAATACTGAACTTCAGGAGTGTTGTAAGAATTATGATTGGTCTTCCCTGGTGATCCAGTGAGTAGAGAGTCTGCCTTGCAGTGCAAGGGGCACTGGTTTGATCCTTGGCCTGGGAAGATCCCACATGCCGTGGAGCAACTGGACCGGTGTGTCCAATTACCAGCCAGTGCTCTGGAGTGCTTGCGCCCAGAGCCGGTGCTCTGCAACAAGAGACCACTGTGATGGGAGGCCCACACAGGCCAAAGAATAAAGGTGGATGAAAATAAATAAATTAATGACCAATAAAAAAAATTGTCCCCCCCTCCAAAAAAAGGAATTATGATAGCATATTGTCTGACATGCAGAAACACGGGCTCAAGGGCAGTTCCACTGCAGAGCTCCTACCCGATTTCATTTAGTCTTTGCAGTTTGGATACTCATAGAAAATGGATTTTATGCCCTTTGGAACTTTGTAAAGTGGTAGCGTCTAAAAGATCTTCCCTGGTGGCTCAGTGTTAAAGAATCTGCCTATAATGCAGAAGACACAGGTTCTTTTCCTGGATTGGGAAGATTGCTTGGAGAAGGAAATGGCAGCCTACTTCAGTATTCTTGCCTTCGGGGAAGTCCCATGGACAGACAAGCCTGGTGGGCTACAGTCCACAGGGTCAAAAAAAGAGTTGGACACATGCCTGAAAACACAGAATATATTCCAGCTTTAACAATGAATGAAGAGAAACTTCATGAATTTGAGTTCTCCTGAATTTAGATGCTTGACACGTAAATCTGGACCAGGCTGAAATTTACTTTGAAAATGTCTGTGAATAACAGGTTTACTAAGCTAAATAAAATGTGAGATAGTTCAAAAGGAGATGATTGGCATATTTAACATAATAGCTTGCGAACAAAGTGCTTTTATATAGTCATTAGAGCCAGGACTTTCACATATACTTTGAGGTTGCAGCAATGTGTGAACTTCAAATAACTAGTACAGTATTTCTTTTTAAATTTTTATATGTTTTTCACCTATTTGCATCGACATTTCCAAAGTACGTATAAATGACACATGTTTCCTGATAACATATATTCTTAAATGTATACTTAGGGTAAGAGAAATGCTTAACTAATTCAGAAATTTAAATTGTTTTTTTTAAAGTACTACATATACAGGAGTGCCTTTCAAAATATGTATCACAATCCATAAGACATGAATGCAGTTTATTGTTATCAATCCAGTATTTTTAAAGTTTAATGCAAAAAACTAGAAAAGGAAAAAACTCATCAGTTTATCATGCTAAATAAAATATGTTTATAAAATTTTTATCTATTTGTGCATATATATATTTATGATGCCTTTTGATGTAAAGTATCTTTTTTATTTAATTTTTTTTAGTTTTTTTAATTGAAAGATAATAGTTTTACAGAGTTCTGTTGTTTACTGCCTAGCATCCACATGAATCAGCCATAGTTATGCATGTGCCCCCTCCCTCTTGAACTTTCCTCCTATCTCCTTCCCCATCACCCTCCTCCAGGTAGTTACATAGCCCTGTTTGAATTCCTTGAGTCTTACGTGATATAAAGTTTCTAACTTTGATTTGTGGTCAAATAATTTTAGAAAACACAGCCTACGTCACAGAACCTTGCACAGACTTTGTTCAGAGAACGCATGCATGCTAAGTCACTTCAGTCGTGTCTGACTGTCCGTGACCTCATGGACTGTAGCCTGCCAGGTTGCTCTGTTCATGCGATTTTCCAAGCAAGAATACTGGAGTAGGGCTTCCCTGGTGGTCCAGTGGGTAAGGACACCACAATGCAGTGCAAGGCGCCCGGGTTTAGTCCCTGGCCTGGGAAGATCCCGCATGCCGTGGAGAGGCTGGACCAATGTATCCAACGACCGAACAGGAGCTCTGGAGTGCATGCCCCCAGAGCCAGTGCTCTGCAGCGACAGAGGCCACTGTGATGGGAGGCCCACACAGGCCAAAAAGAACAAAGATGGATGATAAATGAAAGACCGATGAAAGTGGCCACAAAAAAAGAATACTGGAGTAGGCTACCATCCCCTCCTCCAGGGAATCTTCCTGACTCATGGATATAACCCATGTTTCCTGCAGCTCCCGCATTGCAGGCAGATTCTTTTCTGCTGAGACACCAGAGAAACCCCTGTTCAGAGAGATATGACTCAGGAAATACCATGAAAGAGGTTTCCTTAAGCCTGAATAGTAAACCTCAGAGGATATTGAGAAGTAGATTAAAATGGACAAAATAGAATATCCATTCTTTTATTTGGTTGAAAAGTATTTATTGTACATTTGAATTTCTAGGATCTGCAGGCACAGAATTTATAAATATATAGCCGCTGCCCTAAATAATATCATAGTGTATTAGATGTTACAGATATTTAAATAAATCTTTTATGAAACATATGATTACTATAAAATAAAAATTTGTAAATGTTACAGGCTACAAAGTGAGTAACTCAGGGTTCAGGTTAAGAGACAGTAACTTCTGATGTATGTTTCAAAAGACAAATACCTTATCCAGCTCATAGCTTTAGAGAGGACATTCTAGATACAGGAATAATGTGGTCCAAGGACAAGAGGCATGTTTTATCTGGTATGTTTGGAAAACTGTTAGGACTTAAGGTAGAGGCCAAGAAGACTGAAGGGGAAAGACATCTCATACGTGATATAAAGTTTCTAACTTTGATTTGTGGTCAAATAATTTTAGAAAACACAGCCTACGTCACAGAACCTTGCACAGACTTTGTTCAGAGAACGCATGCATGCTAAGTCACTTCAGTCGTGTCTGACTGTCCGTGACCTCATGGACTGTAGCCTGCCAGGTTGCTCTGTTCATGCGATTTTCCAAGCAAGAATACTGGAGTAGGGCTTCCCTGGTGGTCCAGTGGGTAAGGACACCACAATGCAGTGCAAGGGGCGCCGGTTCAGTCCCTGGCCTGGGAAGATCCCGCATGCCGTGGAGAGGCTGGACCAATGTATCCAACGACCGAACAGGAGCTCTGGAGTGCATGCCCCCAGAGCCAGTGCTCTGCAGCGACAGAGGCCACTGTGATGGGAGGCCCACACAGGCCAAAAAGAACAAAGATGGATGATAAATGAAAGACCGATGAAAGTGGCCACAAAAAAAGAATACTGGAGTAGGCTACCATCCCCTCCTCCAGGGAATCTTCCTGACTCATGGATATAACCCATGTTTCCTGCAGCTCCCGCATTGCAGGCAGATTCTTTTCTGCTGAGACACCAGAGAAACCCCTGTTCAGAGAGATATGACTCAGGAAATACCATGAAAGAGGTTTCCTTAAGCCTGAATAGTAAACCTCAGAGGATATTGAGAAGTAGATTAAAATGGACAAAATAGAATATCCATTCTTTTATTTGGTTGAAAAGTATTTATTGTACATTTGAATTTCTAGGATCTGCAGGCACAGAATTTATAAATATATAGCCGCTGCCCTAAATAATATCATAGTGTATTAGATGTTACAGATATTTAAATAAATCTTTTATGAAACATATGATTACTATAAAATAAAAATTTGTAAATGTTACAGGCTACAAAGTGAGTAACTCAGGGTTCAGGTTAAGAGACAGTAACTTCTGATGTATGTTTCAAAAGACAAATACCTTATCCAGCTCATAGCTTTAGAGAGGACATTCTAGATACAGGAATAATGTGGTCCAAGGACAAGAGGCATGTTTTATCTGGTATGTTTGGAAAACTGTTAGGACTTAAGGTAGAGGCCAAGAAGACTGAAGAGTTTGGAAGGACATCTCATACACTAGGAATGAGTCGTTCAAACATTATGTACAGACACTCCAGAGCGTGTTTTATAATGAAAAGACATGTGTTTTGTGTTACTATGTGTTGTGCGTTACTATGAGGTTTCATTCACCTGGACACCACTCTGAAGGTAGCACTAGAAAGAGAAAGGTGGAAGGCAGAAAGACCAACTAAAGTGTCATTAATATGGTCCATGCAAAGAACCGGGTCAAGACAGGCAGCAACAGCAGTAGTAGAGAGGATGGAGTTGATATTTAAGACGTGGTGTGAAAAAGGAAGTGATGAGGGGCCTCCCTCGTGGTCCCATGGTAGAGAAGCTTGTTCCAATGCAGGGGGCAAGGGTTTGATCCCTGCTAGGGAACTAACATCCTGCATGCTGTGAGCAATGAAACCCGTGCACCACAACTAGAGAGAAGCCTGCACACAGCCATGAAAGATCACTTGTGCCTCAATTAAGACCCGAAGCAGCCAAAAATAAATAGATGAATAATATATGAAATGTTTTTTAAGTACAAAGTTCTCAGTGGAAAGAAAAATCTAGTATGACTTTTAGTTTTCTAGTTTATGTGACTGGCTAGACCACCATTTGAAACTGAGTATCTCTGGGGGACAGGTTTCTGTGAGAAGTCGGTAGATTCATTTTAGACTAGTGTTGAATGTGACTGGCTGTCATTAAACACATTCTTTTATTTGGTTGAAAAGTATTTATTGTACATTTAAATTTTGATAAATTTATAAATATATAGCCGCTGCCCTAAATAATATCATAGTGTATTAGATGTTACAGATATTTAAATAAATCTTTTATGAAACATATGATTACTATAAAATAAAAATTTGTAAATGTTACAGGCTACAAAGTGAGTAACTCAGGGTTCAGGTTAAGAGACAGTAACTTCTGATGTATGTTTCAAAAGACAAATACCTTATCCAGCTCATAGCTTTAGAGAGGACATTCTAGATACAGGAATAATGTGGTCCAAGGACAAGAGGCATGTTTTATCTGGTATGTTTGGAAAACTGTTAGGACTTAAGGTAGAGGCCAAGAAGACTGAAGAGTTTGGAAGGACATCTCATACACTAGGAATGAGTCGTTCAAACATTATGTACAGACACTCCAGAGCGTGTTTTATAATGAAAAGACATGTGTTTTGTGTTACTATGTGTTGTGCGTTACTATGAGGTTTCATTCACCTGGACACCACTCTGAAGGTAGCACTAGAAAGAGAAAGGTGGAAGGCAGAAAGACCAACTAAAGTGTCATTAATATGGTCCATGCAAAGAACCGGGTCAAGACAGGCAGCAACAGCAGTAGTAGAGAGGATGGAGTTGATATTTAAGACGTGGTGTGAAAAAGGAAGTGATGAGGGGCCTCCCTCGTGGTCCCATGGTAGAGAAGCTTGTTCCAATGCAGGGGGCAAGGGTTTGATCCCTGCTAGGGAACTAACATCCTGCATGCTGTGAGCAATGAAACCCGTGCACCACAACTAGAGAGAAGCCTGCACACAGCCATGAAAGATCACTTGTGCCTCAATTAAGACCCGAAGCAGCCAAAAATAAATAGATGAATAATATATGAAATGTTTTTTAAGTACAAAGTTCTCAGTGGAAAGAAAAATCTAGTATGACTTTTAGTTTTCTAGTTTATGTGACTGGCTAGACCACCATTTGAAACTGAGTATCTCTGGGGGACAGGTTTCTGTGAGAAGTCGGTAGATTCATTTTAGACTGGTTGAATGTGAGTGTCTACTCTAACACGTAAGCAGTATTCCCCAGTTAGCTGCTCTGACTGCATCTGTCAATGACTAATCTGGAATTATACATATCTGTAAACAACAAAGCCCTGTAAAATCAAAAAGGCAAAATAAAAACTTGTGATTGTGGGGGAAAAAAGAAATGCCACAAGATAATCAAAAAAAAAAAAAAAAAGTTCAGCAGAGAGATCTGAATTAGGGTTGCTACTCTGGTGTCATCAGTATGTTGTTCTTACTGATTAGTTGCTAAGTCGAGTCTGAATCTTTACTGACCCCATAAACTGTAGCCCTTCGGGTTCCTCTATCCATGGGAATTCCCAGACAGGAATACTAGAGCGGGTTGCCATTTCCTTCTCCAGGGATCAAACTCAACGTCGACCCCATTGGCAGATGAATTCTTTACCACTGATATGAGACAGAGTAAATAATTGATGAGAGAACATGATCCTTGAGAAGTCATGGCTCAAAGATGGTGTAGGAACTTCCTGAAGGCGTAGCTGTGAAAGAGAGGAGAATAGAGGCAAGGTAGTAAGGACTGCAAGATGAGTACTGGGGTCGAGACATGAGGCTAACGGGATCTTGCACAGACCAGCTCCACAGTTGTATATCATGACCACCCTGACTGAAGTTTTTTGTAATGTAAAGTCTCTTATGTGAATGCTTTATGAAAGTTCTTCTTAAAGGCGTTTTCCTCAGTTTTTTTTTTTGTTTGTTTTTTGTTTTTTTAAATCAGAAGGTCCACAAAAAATAAATGCTGGAGAGAGTATGAAGAAAAGGGGACCTTCCTACACTGCTGGTAGAAATGTAAAATGGCTGTGGAGAACAGTATGGAGATTCCTCAAAAAACTAAAGATAGAGTTGCCATATGATTTAGCAATTCCACTCCTGGACATATAACTGGAGAAAATCATACTTCAAAAAGATACATGCACCCCAATGTTCATAGTAGCACTGTTTACAATAGCCACAACAAGGACATGTCCATAAACAGATCTATGTATGAAGAAAATGTAGTATATATGTATTGATACAACATCATGTTGCCCTGTCATAAAAAGGAATGAAGTAATTCCATTTGCAGGAACATAGTTAGACCTAGAGATTATTGTACTAAGTGAAGGAAGTCAGACAAAGACAAATATCATACGGTGTCACTTATATGTGAAATTTTAAAAATGATTTAAGTGAACTTATCTACAAAAATGAAACAGACTCACAGACATAGAAAACAAAGTTATGACTTCCAAAGGGGAAAAGGATAGGGAAGGTTAAATTAAGAGTTGGGATTAGCAGGTACACACTACTATATATAAACTAGGTAAACAACAATGACCTACTGTATAGCATGAGGAACTCTATTCAGTATCTTGAAACAGCCTATAATGGAAAAGAATTTGAAAAACATATATCTGACTGAATCCACTTACCATGTACCTAAAACATTGTAAATCCACTGTACTCCAATTTTTTTTTAAGTATTTTACTTAGTTTTTTTTAAAGTAAGGAATAGGTGGAGGGATTGTGAAACTTAAGAGGTAGTTCTGAATGCACAGTGCTCTAAGTGTTGGCTCTGTGAGGGACAGTTAGTCAGTGGCAGGTGTATTAGGGTTATTGCTATTGTCACTTGTTATGAAAGTAAGTGTTCAGTGTCTGGACTCTTCGAGGCTTTCTCCTTTCTCATTGTCTTGAGTATTCAGATGACCTTACTCTTCCCTTTCAATTCCCATTCACGGACCAGTGCCACATTGTATGTCATAATCAGCTAAAGATGAATAGTTACCCTAACTCTTTTCTCAAGCTCTCTGGAGTAAAATTTAGAGCCAGTCAGATTTAGCCCAGTACTTAGTCAAGTAGATGAAGTCGCCGTTGCTGGTGAATTTTGCTTTTGTGTTAATTTCATGAATTGTGTCTCGAATGCAGTATCCATTGCCTTTATGTTACTAGATAATTTATTCCCAATTGCATATTGTTTTTCTTTCCCTAAAAAGATAGAGTTGCCATATGATTTAGCAATTCCACTCCTGGACATATAACTGGAGAAAATCATACTTCAAAAAGATACATGCACCCCAATGTTCATAGTAGCACTGTTTACAATAGCCACAACAAGGACATGTCCATAAACAGATCTATGTATGAAGAAAATGTAGTATATATGTATTGATACAACATCATGTTGCCCTGTCATAAAAGGAATGAAGTAATTCCATTTGCAGGAACATAGTTAGACCTAGAGATTATTGTACTAAGTGAAGGAAGTCAGACAAAGACAAATATCATACGGTGTCACTTATATGTGAAATTTTAAAAATGATTTAAGTGAACTTATCTACAAAAATGAAACAGACTCACAGACATAGAAAACAAAGTTATGACTTCCAAAGGGGAAAAGGATAGGGAAGGTTAAATTAAGAGTTGGGATTAGCAGGTACACACTACTATATATAAACTAGGTAAACAACAATGACCTACTGTATAGCATGAGGAACTCTATTCAGTATCTTGAAACAGCCTATAATGGAAAAGAATTTGAAAAACATATATCTGACTGAATCCACTTACCATGTACCTAAAACATTGTAAATCCACTGTACTCCAATTTTTTTTTAAGTATTTTACTTAGTTTTTTTTAAAGTAAGGAATAGGTGGAGGGATTGTGAAACTTAAGAGGTAGTTCTGAATGCACAGTGCTCTAAGTGTTGGCTCTGTGAGGGACAGTTAGTCAGTGGCAGGTGTATTAGGGTTATTGCTATTGTCACTTGTTATGAAAGTAAGTGTTCAGTGTCTGGACTCTTCGAGGCTTTCTCCTTTCTCATTGTCTTGAGTATTCAGATGACCTTACTCTTCCCTTTCAATTCCCATTCACGGACCAGTGCCACATTGTATGTCATAATCAGCTAAAGATGAATAGTTACCCTAACTCTTTTCTCAAGCTCTCTGGAGTAAAATTTAGAGCCAGTCAGATTTAGCCCAGTACTTAGTCAAGTAGATGAAGTCGCCCGTTGCTGGTGAATTTTGCTTTTGTGTTAATTTCATGAATTGTGTCTCGAATGCAGTATCCATTGCCTTTATGTTACTAGATAATTTATTCCCAATTGCAATAATTTGTTTTTTTTTCTTTTTAATTTTTGGTCCTTCCCACCCCCACCCCTACTCACTTCTACCATGATCTAAAATGACTAACATTTAGTGCTCTTTCATGCATCTTCCATTGGCATGCTAACATTATCATTGCACTACAATTTATGAAATCTATGAGATTGTATTTGCTACTTTGTATTGTAACTACAAATCCAGCCTTTGTACTCCTCATCTATATTTGTTCATTCGAGAACATTTTGAGCCAGTCACTAAGTAATATGTTGAAATACAGCAGTGAACAAAACTAAATCTCTGTTCTCTGGAAGGTGTTTTCTAGTCAAACAAACTGATAGATGAGTTTAAAAAAATACATGATATATAAGGTTGTGCCAAGTGCTTTTCAGAAGACTAAAGAAAGAGTGTGTCCAGTAGGGAATATGAGGAAAAGGTGTCTGGGAAGATGGCACATGAGCAGGATATAAATAAGGAGATGAGAGAAGAAGAAATGTTTAGAAAAGAATTCTCCAGGTAGAAGGGTAGCAAGTGCAAAGGTCGTGTGGTGGGAGCTGACCTGCTTAGGAAAGCAAAGCTGGTATAGTTGAAGCAAAGTTGGTGGCCAGGAGAAAGGAAAGCTGAAGATAGAGGAGGTGGGAGACCAGGACAGGACCTTGGCTTTTGTTCAGTTCAAATAAGATGCCAAGGGGTTTTCACCAGAGAAGTAAGATATTGGTCTTAAGATATCTGAGATTTTATTATTTCTCTCCCCATTATGTTGTAGCCTCTTTTTTGAATCACAAACAACTAATCCAAATTGCTGACTATTCTGTGAAAATGTGCTAGGAAACAGTATCTCAAATATAGATAGATTAAGGTCAAATCTCAAATCCCTGTCTACCCTGTTCTGTTCATTTCAATGGGAGTAGAATGCTAGAAACAGAGTATAGGGTTTTTAATTCAATACTAGGATAGATAAGTCAAACCAAACTCTACCCTGTTCTGGATGAATTTATGCTTCTTGTCAGTTACATTTAGTCAAGTAGATGAAGTCGCTTGCTGGTGAATTTTGTTTTGTTAATTTCATGAATTGTGTCTCGAATGCAGTATCCATTGCCTTTATGTTACTAGATAATTTATTCCCAATTGCAATAATTTGTTTTTTTTTCTTTTTAATTTTTGGTCCTTCCCACCCCCACCCCTACTCACTTCTACCATGATCTAAAATGACTAACATTTAGTGCTCTTTCATGCATCTTCCATTGGCATGCTAACATTATCATTGCACTACAATTTATGAAATCTATGAGATTGTATTTGCTACTTTGTATTGTAACTACAAATCCAGCCTTTGTACTCCTCATCTATATTTGTTCATTCGAGAACATTTTGAGCCAGTCACTAAGTAATATGTTGAAATACAGCAGTGAACAAAACTAAATCTCTGTTCTCTGGAAGGTGTTTTCTAGTCAAACAAACTGATAGATGAGTTTAAAAAAATACATGATATATAAGGTTGTGCCAAGTGCTTTTCAGAAGACTAAAGAAAGAGTGTGTCCAGTAGGGAATATGAGGAAAAGGTGTCTGGGAAGATGGCACATGAGCAGGATATAAATAAGGAGATGAGAGAAGAAGAAATGTTTAGAAAAGAATTCTCCAGGTAGAAGGGTAGCAAGTGCAAAGGTCGTGTGGTGGGAGCTGACCTGCTTAGGAAAGCAAAGCTGGTATAGTTGAAGCAAAGTTGGTGGCCAGGAGAAAGGAAAGCTGAAGATAGAGGAGGTGGGAGACCAGGACAGGACCTTGGCTTTTGTTCAGTTCAAATAAGATGCCAAGGGGTTTTCACCAGAGAAGTAAGATATTGGTCTTAAGATATCTGAGATTTTATTATTTCTCTCCCCATTATGTTGTAGCCTCTTTTTTGAATCACAAACAACTAATCCAAATTGCTGACTATTCTGTGAAAATGTGCTAGGAAACAGTATCTCAAATATAGATAGATTAAGGTCAAATCTCAAATCCCTGTCTACCCTGTTCTGTTCATTTCAATGGGAGTAGAATGCTAGAAACAGAGTATATTGTTTCTGGTAAATCACATATATTGGGAAATGTGTCTGCGGATAGAGAGCAAGACCCATAACTCAAGTGCTGTTCACACTTCACTGGGATACTGTGGGAACCGCCAACTATCTATGAAATACTTCTGACATCATGGATTTCTTTTTTCCATAGGTAAGTATTTATATGCTGGTCACAGCTACATTTGACTTTTACTCAAAGTGACTTGAAAGGTCACTTGGATTTTTTTCTCCCCAAATAAAAGTACAAATTTGAGCACATTTTTTCACATTATTCTGAAGCACATCATTAATGCATCATTAATGAAGATAGCTCTGCAAAGGGAAAGAAGAGAGAAAAGAAAGGTGTTCTCAGTGTCTACAGTGCATGATTAGTGTTCTAAGTACCAGCGAGGAGGCTTGTCCCAGATACCACCATCCACCTAGCGGTAACGTGACCGGATGTCTGCTTGGGGCATATATTTGTCTGCTCAGATCTGTGTCTTGAAAGGATAATATTTTGCAAGTGAGAATATGATCAAGTCATTAGCACTGAATTTTGCACTTAGTACTCAACAGGCTGTGCCCTACAGTCAAATTTGATTTGGGCACTATCTTGCAAAAAGGAAATATAGTACTGAATTCTACATTACTGAAGATAAATAAACATTTTTCTCAGTAATATGCTTCTGCAAACTGAGAAGGAATATTGAATAAATATCAATTACCTTTTTAAAAACTGTTATGTAAATAAATGAATAGCTCATCTTTCATGTCTAGTCAAAAGACTGTTAATAAAAAATGAAAGTACTGTACAAAATTAATTAGAAAAGCAATGTAGAATACATTAATTTGTAGCAAAAACCTAGAATTATATAGTAATGTCATTTTGCCTGAAGGCTTAAAAATACTCTTAAGAAAATGAAAGTTTAAAGACTATAAAATTCATTGTATTGTCCTATTTATGTGAGTATACCTTTTCAAGTAATACATGTTGAAACAAAGTTAAACTCAAAGCCAGTAGAAAACAGAAGTTTCTCGAAATTCCTTACTTTATATTTGTTCAGTATTTATAGGACAAAAATAAGCAAAACTGAAAAACTCTGCTTTGGGTAAGAATCCATTCGAGTTTGTAAAAACATCAGGCCTCTATTTGGGTTCGCTTCTTTATGGTTCATACATTAAGCAGTTTATATATTTGCCATGCTCTTTGTAGGATTCAAGCAAAATATTATTGAGTTCCCACAATGGGCAAAAGGAGTAATATTGGTTTCTGTAGAGAGCTTAAACAGGCTGTCTTTGTTCTCAAAGTTCTTCATCAAATTTGGGGTGTGTGACATTATTACACTAGTAGTTGAGAGTCCTGTTCCTGACTCTGTCACTAACCAGCTCGGTCACCTTTAACAAGTTGTTTAAACCAAAGACTTTCTTTCCACTTGTATGGAATACTTAGACTTAATGTGGAAAATTTTTCTTTGAAAATGTTTTTCATAGGTCAGATTTTTATATCATTTCATATCATTTTCCTATGATTCATATGATCTTTTTCTTTTAACTTTTATGTCATATTATAATATGAAATTATTAATCATATAAAGTTACATGTGTAACCTTATTAGATATATAACCTTAGCACTATCTATAAAGTTGTACATATATAGCCTTAGCTGTAGCTATAGATAAATATATATGTATGTATTATAAATACAGATTGAGTAGTAGAAAAAGAAAGCCTGATAAGTCTCAAGACAAGTGAAACACAGAGTAGAATGCTTTTGTTCTAATAATAGTTACCATGTGTATACAGTAATTGTATGTCAGGGTGCATGGTGATTAAATGTAATATTACACATTAAGCTAGTGAGTAGATGTTTTATCCCCTTTTCAGGGCTAAGAACTCTGAAATCTGTTGGGGTCTGGTTACTTGTCCAGAAGTTATGGATATAATGGCAGCAAAGCCAAGAGTTGCTAAGCTAACACACTTGTATAATTTGTCAGTAAGTTTATAGAAAAAAACATAAAATATGTATTGTCCTATTTATGTGAGTATACCTTTTCAAGTAATACATGTTGAAACAAAGTTAAACTCAAAGCCAGTAGAAAACAGAAGTTTCTCGAAATTCCTTACTTTATATTTGTTCAGTATTTATAGGACAAAATAAGCAAAACTGAAAAACTCTGCTTTGGGTAAGAATCCATTCGAGTTTGTAAAAACATCAGGCCTCTATTTGGGTTCGCTTCTTTATGGTTCATACATTAAGCAGTTTATATATTTGCCATGCTCTTTGTAGGATTCAAGCAAAATATTATTGAGTTCCCACAATGGGCAAAAGGAGTAATATTGGTTTCTGTAGAGAGCTTAAACAGGCTGTCTTTGTTCTCAAAGTTCTTCATCAAATTTGGGGTGTGTGACATTATTACACTAGTAGTTGAGAGTCCTGTTCCTGACTCTGTCACTAACCAGCTCGGTCACCTTTAACAAGTTGTTTAAACCAAAGACTTTCTTTCCACTTGTATGGAATACTTAGACTTAATGTGGAAAATTTTTCTTTGAAAATGTTTTTCATAGGTCAGATTTTTATATCATTTCATATCATTTTCCTATGATTCATATGATCTTTTTCTTTTAACTTTTATGTCATATTATAATATGAAATTATTAATCATATAAAGTTACATGTGTAACCTTATTAGATATATAACCTTAGCACTATCTATAAAGTTGTACATATATAGCCTTAGCTGTAGCTATAGATAAATATATATGTATGTATTATAAATACAGATTGAGTAGTAGAAAAAGAAAGCCTGATAAGTCTCAAGACAAGTGAAACACAGAGTAGAATGCTTTTGTTCTAATAATAGTTACCATGTGTATACAGTAATTGTATGTCAGGGTGCATGGTGATTAAATGTAATATTACACATTAAGCTAGTGAGTAGATGTTTTATCCCCTTTTCAGGGCTAAGAACTCTGAAATCTGTTGGGGTCTGGTTACTTGTCCAGAAGTTATGGATATAATGGCAGCAAAGCCAAGATTCTAGTCATGTCTGCTGAGTGCTAAAGCTAACACACTGGACTTTAATGCTAACCTCTTCTCAATGCAATTGACTGGAGGCGAGGCTGGAGTGGAGAGACAGAAGCCAGGATATGGTGATGCCATGATACAGAATTCAGATTTTGTCATTTAGTCAAAAGGAAACCATTGATTATTTCTGCCCAGAGAAGTGACACAGTGAACGCAATGCTATAAGATCTCAACTTTACAGAAGTGGAAATATAATTGCTCATTTATTGATGATCTGCTTTACATAACACAGAATAATGGAGACAAAGCCCTTGCTGGTGTGAGTTTTTTATTTGTTTTATTTTGTAGGAGGTTATTTTTTTTTCTTTGAGGACTGACAGCTGTGAGTTATAACGAGCTTCCCAAATTTATCCATGCCTCCTCTCTGCCCATGGAGAGTAGTAAATTGCTCTCGTTCTCATGACACATTTAGATCGGGAGAAGCAGTAGGGAGAGGAGGTGGCGCCGCATCAACTAATTAAAACTAATGTGGGATGATGAGCCTCCAAAAAGAAGATCGGCAATGATGAAAAGAGAAAATAGCACCCAGGCAGGCTCAGCCAGAGACAGGGTGACTCAGCTCTTCCCTGAGGCTTCTACCTACCCAGCTCTGAGGAGCCCGAGCCTTTGGTTTGGTTCAGTGGGGAAGGGGGAAGGCATGGAGAACTGTGGAGATGATGGACCCGAGAGATCGCAGACACGTCTGTGTGTCTCACATCACCTGGTCATGATGCTGGTGACTGCACACCACTCCTCCCTCTCAGAGACACACAGCTTGTGGGGGAGGTCATCGTAAAAGTAGAGATGGCATTTAAAAGAAAGCCTGATAAGTCTCAAGACAAGTGAAACACAGAGTAGAATGCTTTTGTTCTAATAATAGTTACCATGTGTATACAGTAATTGTATGTCAGGGTGCATGGTGATTAAATGTAATATTACACATTAAGCTAGTGAGTAGATGTTTTATCCCCTTTTCAGGGCTAAGAACTCTGAAATCTGTTGGGGTCTGGTTACTTGTCCAGAAGTTATGGATATAATGGCAGCAAAGCCAAGATTCTAGTCATGTCTGCTGAGTGCTAAAGCTAACACACTGGACTTTAATGCTAACCTCTTCTCAATGCAATTGACTGGAGGCGAGGCTGGAGTGGAGAGACAGAAGCCAGGATATGGTGATGCCATGATACAGAATTCAGATTTTGTCATTTAGTCAAAAGGAAACCATTGATTATTTCTGCCCAGAGAAGTGACACAGTGAACGCAATGCTATAAGATCTCAACTTTACAGAAGTGGAAATATAATTGCTCATTTATTGATGATCTGCTTTACATAACACAGAATAATGGAGACAAAGCCCTTGCTGGTGTGAGTTTTTTATTTGTTTTATTTTGTAGGAGGTTATTTTTTTTTCTTTGAGGACTGACAGCTGTGAGTTATAACGAGCTTCCCAAATTTATCCATGCCTCCTCTCTGCCCATGGAGAGTAGTAAATTGCTCTCGTTCTCATGACACATTTAGATCGGGAGAAGCAGTAGGGAGAGGAGGTGGCGCCGCATCAACTAATTAAAACTAATGTGGGATGATGAGCCTCCAAAAAGAAGATCGGCAATGATGAAAAGAGAAAATAGCACCCAGGCAGGCTCAGCCAGAGACAGGGTGACTCAGCTCTTCCCTGAGGCTTCTACCTACCCAGCTCTGAGGAGCCCGAGCCTTTGGTTTGGTTCAGTGGGGAAGGGGGAAGGCATGGAGAACTGTGGAGATGATGGACCCGAGAGATCGCAGACACGTCTCTGTGTGTCTCACATCACCTGGTCATGATGCTGGTGACTGCACACCACTCCTCCCTCTCAGAGACACACAGCTTGTGATTCCTTATCTAAGGTGCTCTGGATGCATTTCAAGGCCTGATGGTCACATTCCAAGCCCTCCCACATCTTGCCTTTTTCATTGCTATGGGATGAAAGAATCATACGTTCAGAAAGTAATTTAGCAGTAATCAGCTGTAGACAATACTAGAAAATCCCCTCTGTAATACGCCTGCCAGCCTCTACTCCAGTAAACAAACCTTTATTGAGCCCTTTTATGTAGACATAGGGGTACATGTTAAGACAGATACTCCCTGACCACTGAGGAAGACAGTCATCAAACAATACCATATTTTACCAGTTGTAAAACACAGCCTTTTCATATTCTTCCTCCTCTGAAATTTACCTAGCTCTCAATCTCTAGGCAAACCAAGATAGATAGAGTTGCCGTTGCCTGCTCAGGTGAACTTGGTCAGAACTGCTCATATTGTTTCTGAGTTAAATGCATTGTTGGAAACTGCATGTGTTGAGTTGAATTGCTCTTTACACTACCTTCAAAAATATTATTTGACATTGAAACTAAGTGTCATCATATAGAAAGGCACAGAAACAGAACATAGAGGTTCATTAATTAGAGAAAAAAAGTATTCACTATTGGAAAACTGTCTGCACTTTCCTATTTTCACACAAAGCCAAACCATATGCTTTATAAGACATGAGAGATAAAGCTTACAAAAACATGTTGAAGCCCATTGTATTTCTTTACCAGCCCTGGTAAGAAAATGGAGCAGCATACATCCAGCCTGGCAATACACCCAGCAAGACAGTCCAGCAGCAAAATCTTGATTATAATATTGGAGCACTCCTTTAAAGGCACTGCATCGTGAACACTTTTGATAAACATAGATGATGATATTTGGTGAAAAAACATTGATGACTCTCATGTGAAAAAGGCTTCTGATGAGTCAAACTAAATGGGAGGAAGATTTAGTAGGAATATATTCATCACTCTGTCTCTTATAAAGCATAAAACAGAGTTTGACAAGAAAACATTTCATTTTAAATTGCTTTGTTTAGTAGTACACAAAATATTGGTGTTTCTTATAATCAGTGATGTCACTGAAGAAGTGTCATAGTGACTGACAATCACAGTCAATATGCCTTTTAATTTTCACACAGCCCTGTGAGGTAAGATGTTATTCTTCTGGTTTTAGAGATGAAAGTATTGAGGTGACTAGCTCAGTATCTTAGAAAACTAATACAGATGGTCCTTAACTCACAATGATTTTTTGACTTTATCGTGAAAATGATACGTTTGGTAGAAACCCTACTTCCAGTTTTGAAATGTGGTCTTTTCCTGAATTATTAATACACATGATACTCTTCTCCTGATCCTGGGGAGTGAACCACAATTCCCAACCAGCCACCTGATCACAAGGGTGGACAGTAGATCCAGTAACAACCATTCTGCACCCTTACAACCATTCCTTTTTTTCTTTTTTTTCACTTTCAGTATAGTATCCAATAAATTACATGAGGTATTCAGCACTTTTTTGTACAACAGGCCCAATTATAGGATAATGTTAAGTGTTCTGAGCATGTTTAAGGCAGGCAAGGCTAAGCTCTGATGTTTGGCAGGTTAGGTGTGTGAAAAGCATTGTCAGCTGACATTATTTTCAACTTAGGATGGCTTTCGCAGGACGTAATCCTGTCATAAGTTGGGGAATATTTGTAGTGGTTGGAAAACTAACGGTTAGTGGTAGCTGCCACCTGAACCAGGGTTTAAGCTCTTTACCCAGAATGAGTTGCCCCAAATGAAGAGAATCATTAATCAAAAATGAAGAAAACTGGGGACTTCCCTTGCAGTGCACTGGTTGACACGCCACGCTTCAAATGCAGGGGGCATGGGTTGTGTCTTTGGTTGAGGAATTAAGATCTCACATGTTGTGCGGAGTGGCCAAAAGAAAGGAAGAAGCGAATAAAGGCAGGACACAAGGATATGATGAATTATCAATAGCAACTTGGTGCTTCAGTTCAATTGCTCAGTCGTGTCTGACTGTTTGCGACCCATGGACTACAGCAGGCCAGGCTTCCCTGTCCTTCACCATCTCCTGGCGCCTGCTCAAACTCATGCCCGTTGACTCAGCTTGGTGCTTCACTCTTGGTTTAAATATTTCTAGAGTGGGTGAGCACATTATACCACAACACCAGCAATTCCATTCTGAATGGTTTTCTTGTTAAAAGTGAATCCTTTTTCTTAATTGGACAAATAGGTTTCCTTTTAACTTTGGCTCATTCACCTGTATTTCACCCTCTAAAAAAAGAGGAAAAATAAACCAGATGCCTCATCCATAAAAACCTCTTAAATACTCATTCTGTTGCCATCTATTTTGCTTCCTGAACAAAATTACACCCATTTTTCTTACAAAACATGTTTTTAAGGCCCAAAATAAATGTTTATCATATTCCCTTTGTATGTTCTATTCTGTTGCTGTGTTTTTAAAAATACAGAGTTCACATTGACCTGTTTGGCCTGAGGAGTTTCAGCACAAACATGACACACAAGAGTCTACAGTCAGCTAACTCTTCCAGGATCTCTTCAAAATAATGGCTGCAAACCCAGTCTCTCCTTTTCCTGAGTTTGTTTAAGAAGAATTATCGTGACATCTCTCAGGGCACATACCCCTTCACTTACCATGGTAGGTCAGACTGGAAAAGTTTGTGACCTCTGCATGTAGAGTGTGGTTCACCATGAAGATTCAGACACTTTTGGTGGCCGGAAGTCCTGGCAGCATAGCAGAGGGGTGGGTACTGGCATGAAGAGTCATCCACAGTAACTCAGACCCCACAGTGAGACAGCTCTCCTACATATTAGCTTGGGCAGATGGTTTAACCTTAAGTTCTCAAATTCCTATCTGGAAAATGATTAATAATTACGCCCACCTCCTGTGTTAATTTGAGGATTAATTGAATTTAAACATATAAGATACATTTGGCGTATTTTTAAGGGCTTCCAAGGTGGCTCAGTGGTAATGAATCTGCCTGCCAATGCAGGAGACACAGATTTGATCCCTGGTTCAGGAAGATCCCCTGGAAGAGGAAATGGCAACCCACTCCAGTATTCTTGCCTGGGAAAATCCCATGGATAGAGGAGCCTGGTGGGCTACAGTCCATGGGGTCGCCAAGAGTTGAACACAACTGAGTGACTTAGCAACAACAACAACAAAAAACTCAAAATATCCTTGTGTGTGTGTGTGTAAAAGAGGGAGGGGCAGGGAGAGAGGGAAAAGAACTCAAATAATTGAGTAGTAAGTCTAGTGTATTAGTTTCCTAGGGCTGCCAAAACAAAGTTCCACTAAAACAATAGAAATTAGTCTCACAGTTCTGGAAGCTAGAAGTCTGAAACCAAGGTGTTGGCAGGGCCATGTTCCCTCTAAAACCTCTGGGAACGGTCTTTCCCTGCTTCTTCCAGCTTCCGGTTGCCTCAGGCCTTCCCTGGCTTGTGGCCACATGACTCCTCTCTTTGTCTCTGTCTTTACATGGCCTTTGTGTCTCTGTCCAGGTTTTCCTCTTCTTATAAGGACACCAGTCGTGTTGGGATTAGTGAAAGTATGGCATCTGCACACTATTTCCAAAGAAAATTACATTCATAGGCACCAGGGTTAGAACATCAACACAATTTGGGGGGAAACACGATTCAGCTGATTGTATCGAGTAACAGAAGAGTTCAAATTAGCAAACCTGGGTATTCTAGAAGCAAGCAGAAGATAGCAATTGGGGTAGGGGTGAGCAATCCAAGGTGATGTTTTTAAGCAGTAAGTAGGTACTTGAGGTTTCTATGAGTAAATGATACAGTTTGAATTAGGCCTCTGGACTAAGATAAGGGGAAATAAGATTTCGATTCCTCCTGGAGGCAAATGTGGGCCTGAAATCCTAGAGGGCCTGGAATACTGAACTGGGTACCAAGATACAAGCTGTAAACCCGAAGCTGCATGGAGGATCCAGTTCATTCATGGAAGCGCCTTTCCTCAAACATGGAATAAATAACATCTTGACAACTTGGAGGTGTTAATATAGTTTTAATAGCCCTCATAAAATCAGTATTGTAGATTTTGATTGCCTGTCCCATTTCCAACCTACATACTTAAATTTTGTTTATGTAAGATGAGTCTGAAGTTTCTTAGGAAGGAGGATATGTTTGTTTTCTGGTTGAAATACTTAGCTAAGAATTTACTCTGTATAACCATTAGGCATTGTCTGCTCTTGATAGCTTTACTGGTGGATAAATATGCATTTGTTAGGTTCTTAAAATGTTTAATGATGGTATGAATAAAAAGTGCATTATAAATAGAGGTTTATTATGATTGTCTCTATGTCTGTACCATCATTATTTCCAGAATAACCAGTCTTGATTTCCCAAATAGAGGATTCTGACTGCAAGTAAGAAGCAGTATGGCTGAAACTCATCTCTTTTGTATCTTAGTCAAAAAAGTCTTTTGCAAATATCATACTAATGACAACTGTGGAAAGAGCAATATGGAAAGTGTGCTTAACGTCAAATTTTCTAATCCTTACAGGAATTTGAATCAACGAAGATTAGATCATCCCCTAAATGGGATTTTATGTAGTTGTTTCGTTTCCAGTTTTCCATGCCTTTCTAACACTTGATCTTTGTATGAAGACTGCTGCCATCTTCAGAGACATGAGTCATAGCACTTAAAATGTTTTCACCGTAGTTTAGACATCATAAGATGCAGTAGGAGAGGAGGAGAGTCTTGGCAGGCATGGGTTTCACATTCTAAGACTTGACCTTTTGCAGTGGTTCATGGCATGTTTTAATTTAGCTTATGCACTAGGCTAACAGACCTCTCAGCATCTGAATTCCATTTCAGCATTTTCCTTTTATTAAGTATCCTGTGTGTGTTTACCTGTATATCTTTGGGAAGTGTGTGTGTGTCTAATATGTTTGTATGTTTTCTATGAAACGATCTCCATAAAAAGATAACCAATCCCTTAGGAAGTAAGAAGTGATGAGATGGGGACTGACAGAAAAGAAACACTTTAGATAAACTAAAGAATAGAATGCCATGGCTTTTGGGGATTTTAGTCTGTACTATAAATGAATCCATCAACAGTTCTATTCAGATACTAGGTATAGTGAACAGTAAACTGTTTCAGTGAGTTTTCCGGTCTTGCCAACATTGCTTAAAAGAGAACTTAAAACTCTAGCAAAGGCACTAGAATGCCTACTGAAATGATCTTTAAGTTAAACAAAAGGAGAATTTCAATCTTTTTTTTTTTTTTTTTCTTTAGTGCACAAACACCCCTGTTTGTGGTTGCCATCCCATTCCTTTTGATGATAGACTTTGCCCCTCTCCCATCAGCTTGTGGGAGGGGGCACATGAGCCAAGACTGGCCATCCAGAGAGTTCCCTGCACACAGCACTTGGTTCAGGGGTGAGAAGAGGGCCAGTCACAGCTGATTCAGGGCTAGGCTGTAAATGGTGGATCTTTCTTGTAAGTCAACATGCTGGCAGGACCAGATTTGGAAGACGCTTGAAATAAGTCTTAACTTATTGGTAGAAAATAAGACCAATATGTAGAGGGTAGCTGACACAAGAGAAAGTGTGCTTAACGTCAAATTTTCTAATCCTTACAGGAATTTGAATCAACGAAGATTAGATCATCCCCTAAATGGGATTTTATGTAGTTGTTTCGTTTCCAGTTTTCCATGCCTTTCTAACACTTGATCTTTGTATGAAGACTGCTGCCATCTTCAGAGACATGAGTCATAGCACTTAAAATGTTTTCACCGTAGTTTAGACATCATAAGATGCAGTAGGAGAGGAGGAGAGTCTTGGCAGGCATGGGTTTCACATTCTAAGACTTGACCTTTTGCAGTGGTTCATGGCATGTTTTAATTTAGCTTATGCACTAGGCTAACAGACCTCTCAGCATCTGAATTCCATTTCAGCATTTTCCTTTTATTAAGTATCCTGTGTGTGTTTACCTGTATATCTTTGGGAAGTGTGTGTGTGTCTAATATGTTTGTATGTTTTCTATGAAACGATCTCCATAAAAAGATAACCAATCCCTTAGGAAGTAAGAAGTGATGAGATGGGGACTGACAGAAAAGAAACACTTTAGATAAACTAAAGAATAGAATGCCATGGCTTTTGGGGATTTTAGTCTGTACTATAAATGAATCCATCAACAGTTCTATTCAGATACTAGGTATAGTGAACAGTAAACTGTTTCAGTGAGTTTTCCGGTCTTGCCAACATTGCTTAAAAGAGAACTTAAAACTCTAGCAAAGGCACTAGAATGCCTACTGAAATGATCTTTAAGTTAAACAAAAGGAGAATTTCAATCTTTTTTTTTTTTTCTCTCTTTAGTGCACAAACACTCCTGTTTGTGGTTGCCATCCCCATTCCTTTTGATGATAGACTTTGCCCCTCTCCCATCAGCTTGTGGGAGGGGGCACATGAGCCAAGACTGGCCATCCAGAGAGTTCCCTGCACACAGCACTTGGTTCAGGGGTGAGAAGAGGGCCAGTCACAGCTGATTCAGGGCTAGGCTGTAAATGGTGGATCTTTCTTGTAAGTCAACATGCTGGCAGGACCAGATTTGGAAGACGCTTGAAATAAGTCTTAACTTATTGGTAGAAAATAAGACCAATATGTAGAGGGTAGCTGACACAAGAGAGGAAGTTAGGCAGGCTTTGTTTAAGCTCAGATTCATTTGTGCCTGAAGTCAGTGCTTACACTTTACTGCATTTTATGGGAGACAGTAGGAAAGGGGACGGCAGAGAAAGAGATGGTTGAGTGGCATCACTGACTCAATGGACATGAGTTTGAGCAAGCTCTGGGAAATGGTGAAGGGCAGGGAATCGTGGCATGCTACAGTCCATGGGATTGCAGAGAGTTACGCACGACTGGGCGACTGAACTGAACTGAATATGCTTAGAAGTATGTGTGAATTATAGAATTTTCCAAGATCTTGGCAGCAGATTTTTCATGTGGTTTAAAGCTTCTGTGGTATCGTGTACTCTCCCACCTGTATGCTGACAAGCATTTATACTTTGTTGCTATTTTTGAAGGGGCTCCCCAGATTGCACTAGTGATAAAGCACCTGTCTGCCAATGCAGATTTGATCCCTGGGTCAGAAAAATCCCCTGGAGGAGGAAATGGCAACCCACTCCAGTATTCTTGCCTGCAGAATCCCATGGACAGAGGAACCTGGCAGGCTACAGTTCATAGGGTCACAGAGTCAGACACAACTGAAGTAACTTAGCTCACACTCATGCATGCTATCTTTGAAACTTTGATGTGTTCAATTTCCTGTGTTTTTAAGACATGTCAAAATTCTTTGTTTTATTTTATATACATTATATTTACAAACAGCAGAAAGCATTGTGTGCATCAGTTACTAATTCAGAAACCTGTGAATGTTTACTTACTTTAATAATGAATGTCACAAACACTCCTGTTTGTGGTTGCCATCCCATTCCTTTTGATGATAGACTTTGCCCTCCCATCAGCTTGTGGGAGGGGGCACATGAGCCAAGACTGGCCATCCAGAGAGTTCCCTGCACACAGCACTTGGTTCAGGGGTGAGAAGAGGGCCAGTCACAGCTGATTCAGGGCTAGGCTGTAAATGGTGGATCTTTCTTGTAAGTCAACATGCTGGCAGGACCAGATTTGGAAGACGCTTGAAATAAGTCTTAACTTATTGGTAGAAAATAAGACCAATATGTAGAGGGTAGCTGACACAAGAGAGGAAGTTAGGCAGGCTTTGTTTAAGCTCAGATTCATTTGTGCCTGAAGTCAGTGCTTACACTTTACTGCATTTTATGGGAGACAGTAGGAAAGGGGACGGCAGAGAAAGAGATGGTTGAGTGGCATCACTGACTCAATGGACATGAGTTTGAGCAAGCTCTGGGAAATGGTGAAGGGCAGGGAATCGTGGCATGCTACAGTCCATGGGATTGCAGAGAGTTACGCACGACTGGGCGACTGAACTGAACTGAATATGCTTAGAAGTATGTGTGAATTATAGAATTTTCCAAGATCTTGGCAGCAGATTTTTCATGTGGTTTAAAGCTTCTGTGGTATCGTGTACTCTCCCACCTGTATGCTGACAAGCATTTATACTTTGTTGCTATTTTTGAAGGGGCTCCCCAGATTGCACTAGTGATAAAGCACCTGTCTGCCAATGCAGATTTGATCCCTGGGTCAGAAAAATCCCCTGGAGGAGGAAATGGCAACCCACTCCAGTATTCTTGCCTGCAGAATCCCATGGACAGAGGAACCTGGCAGGCTACAGTTCATAGGGTCACAGAGTCAGACACAACTGAAGTAACTTAGCTCACACTCATGCATGCTATCTTTGAAACTTTGATGTGTTCAATTTCCTGTGTTTTTAAGACATGTCAAAATTCTTTGTTTTATTTTATATACATTATATTTACAAACAGCAGAAAGCATTGTGTGCATCAGTTACTAATTCAGAAACCTGTGAATGTTTACTTACTTTAATAATGAATGTCAGCTAAGGGATTTTATAAATGATGGCAACTCAAAAGCATGGAAATAAAAATACACTACTCAACATGAATATAGTCATTTCTGTATCATTTATTCATATGTAATTTCTAGTTAAATATTTCTGCAGTTATTTTTTTTTTTCTGATTCAGTCATGTTGTGGGAAAAGAGATGAATAAGAAAGCACTGTTCCCCTGCTTGCACTTTTCTTAAACTTTTTGTTTTGTATTGGTAAACAGACAAGTAACAATATTGCGATAGTTTCAGGTGAACAGCGAAAAGAAACAGTCACACCTGTACATGCATCCATTCTCCCCCAACTGCCCTTCCATCCAGGCTCCCTGGCTTACATTTTGTATCTACAGATGTAAAGCTGAGACCATCAGCTACTCATTACCTACCATTAAATAAAAGAAGGCAAATCTTAATATAAGATACATCGAACTCTTTTTTCCAGGCTGATGGTAGTTATATTTTACCTTTGAAGCCATTTACTAGGTAGGTGGCAGGGGTGGTAGCTTCAATCAAGTGGAGCAAAAAACAGCTATCACATAACGCAAAGGAACTTTCCTTGAGTTACTAACCTGTGTCCGTTATTACAGTACTCATCTTCACAGACACAGTCCCAGGTAGCTGCTATTGTCCTTACTCTGCACATTAGGAACTCAAGGCTGAGAAAGGTAAAGTGACTTAACCAGAGGTTAGGTAGAATATCTCTTGCCCAGATCCCTTCAGTGCCTCTTAGGATGAAGTTCAGACTTCCTCAGTTGGATGACAAAACCCTAATTCTCTGAACCTTCATCTTTACAGCTTCATCTTTTTTCCTTCCTTACCTAGACTCCAGGTTTACAGATTGCCTTTCACTTTCTAAAGTTTGCCACAGATTTTTCTTCTCCTGTGAGCCCTATTCCTTTTCCCTGTCCCCAGAATTCTGTGTCTGAGTCCTCCTCATTCTTCAGGTTTCAGCTAACATAGCACATCTTCCAGGAAACTTCCCCAAGTCTATCATGCCCATTGTGTGTTGTTCATAAATTAATTCAGCAGATATTCCTTGAGGCTTTGTACCAGCCACTGTCCCAGCCACTACGAATATAACAAAGGAGTATAACAAAGCAAGAAAAGATCGCTTTCTTTATGAGTTTTACTCTAGTGTCATTATTAATACTTATTTAGTTCCATATCCTTCATTAGATGCATGAGAAGTTTGATTATACCTAAGTTGTTCTGTTATATTCTTAGGGTCTAATACAAAAGGATATTGTTGAAATGTTGCAGGCTTGAATATTTTTTTTAAACTTTTGTTTTGTATTGGTAAACAGACAAGTAACAATATTGCGATAGTTTCAGGTGAACAGCGAAAAGAAACAGTCACACCTGTACATGCATCCATTCTCCCCCAACTGCCCTTCCATCCAGGCTCCCTGGCTTACATTTTGTATCTACAGATGTAAAGCTGAGACCATCAGCTACTCATTACCTACCATTAAATAAAAGAAGGCAAATCTTAATATAAGATACATCGAACTCTTTTTTCCAGGCTGATGGTAGTTATATTTTACCTTTGAAGCCATTTACTAGGTAGGTGGCAGGGGTGGTAGCTTCAATCAAGTGGAGCAAAAAACAGCTATCACATAACGCAAAGGAACTTTCCTTGAGTTACTAACCTGTGTCCGTTATTACAGTACTCATCTTCACAGACACAGTCCCAGGTAGCTGCTATTGTCCTTACTCTGCACATTAGGAACTCAAGGCTGAGAAAGGTAAAGTGACTTAACCAGAGGTTAGGTAGAATATCTCTTGCCCAGATCCCTTCAGTGCCTCTTAGGATGAAGTTCAGACTTCCTCAGTTGGATGACAAAACCCTAATTCTCTGAACCTTCATCTTTACAGCTTCATCTTTTTTCCTTCCTTACCTAGACTCCAGGTTTACAGATTGCCTTTCACTTTCTAAAGTTTGCCACAGATTTTTCTTCTCCTGTGAGCCCTATTCCTTTTCCCTGTCCCCAGAATTCTGTGTCTGAGTCCTCCTCATTCTTCAGGTTTCAGCTAACATAGCACATCTTCCAGGAAACTTCCCCAAGTCTATCATGCCCATTGTGTGTTGTTCATAAATTAATTCAGCAGATATTCCTTGAGGCTTTGTACCAGCCACTGTCCCAGCCACTACGAATATAACAAAGGAGTATAACAAAGCAAGAAAAGATCGCTTTCTTTATGAGTTTTACTCTAGTGTCATTATTAATACTTATTTAGTTCCATATCCTTCATTAGATGCATGAGAAGTTTGATTATACCTAAGTTGTTCTGTTATATTCTTAGGGTCTAATACAAAAGGATATTGTTGAAATGTTGCAGGCTTGAATATTTATCGAATCAGAATACAAATGAATGACTTTACTTAGAATGTCATTTATAATGGTTCAGGTAGAAGTACGAGAATGTTCCATTGGGCCCGCTCCTCTTTTTTCACTGTACCTATTATAGCTGACCTCATTGTCATGTGACTATTGTACTGCCGTGAATCTCTAATTGAAATCAGCCTTGCTTTCAGTTTTTCTACACCACTGAATTTTCCATACCACTGCTGCATTTATCTTCTTATATTACTGGAATTATTCTCCTTCTTCAAACATGCTGAAATCCAAGTCCCCCCTTCGTATCTCAGGATGCCTTTCTATTTGAATTTAACTCCTGCTGTTTCACATACACCTTAGAAAAAAATCCAAATTTTTTTGCAGTTCACTTAGTCTGATTCATTTGCACTTTCCTACCTAAACCTACCTAAAGATATCTTTTTCTTATTCTCAGTTTATTACAAATGTTATAACACTGCAAGTCACTTCCCTTCAATTAAGTCTTCTTTGATAATGTAAGGCTTCCCATGCATCTTAGACAGGAAAGAGTCTCCCCAGGGCAGGAAACCTGGGTTCAATCCCTGATTTGGGAAGACCCCCTGAAGAAGGAAATGGTAACCCACTCCAGTATTCTGGCCTGAAAAATTCCGTGGATAGGGGAGCCTGAAGGGCTACAGCCCATAGATTCATAGAGAGTTGGACAGGACAGAACAACTGACAGTCTGGTTGATAATGTCAGCCAATCTTCATTTCTATAATCTCTGACTTTCTGGAAGACTTCTGTCTATATCAGTAGTATTCATAAACAATTTCAAGCAGCAGAGTTGACCCCCAACTTCTGCCTTCAACACACACATACTGAATGAGGGAGGGAGAAGGAAAAAGAAAGAAAGGAGGGAAGAAACCCTACCTGAAACTCGAACAGATAAAAACAGTAAAAGTCGAGCTTACTGTAATAAGGATCCCTAATTCTCATGTACCCTTCAGCTCTGCAGAACACATATGAAGCCAGTGTGTGACCTCAGCCATCCTGGTCTTTGCACAGTCTTACTCTTAGCAAGGGAAAGGTCAAAAGTGGTCAGGAGCCATCAGCGTGCCAGAGAGGGAAATCACTTACTCCCAAGACAGAGGAAAGGGCCCTGCCACACCTGCCTCAGCACACATTTCAAGCCCCATGTTGTTGGCTCTGACTACTTCCCAGGAAACGTCTGTAGGACATAGAGAGTAACCTATGATTTTTAGCCCCATCTGATCCCTCCTTGTGTGTCTAAGTCTTATATCCTAAGTTTACTTGATATTTCTTAAAGAAATTAGTAGTATCTATATTCTTTTAATATAGGGTTATATTTCATATTTATATAAACTTGTCTTTCTACTAGTTTGAAAGAATAAAAATTGTTTTTTAATTCACCATGACACCCTATCACAAAGAAGGTACTTACTAACTCCCTGCTAATTATGACTGAATAAAATATCCTCATTTATGAATTTAGCTGTTGTTTAGGATTATAGGCAGTATGTCCTGTGTTCTATGTGACATGTAAAATTGCTGTATAAGAACCAAACCACCCTGGGAAAACTCAAGTGTTCTTTTGTAAAATGTAGTTAAATTTTTGACATGACTAATAACAAAAGACTTTTCATATTTTAAAATACATACTTAAGCATAAAGAACCTTAAAGGTTTTGTTTAAAATACATTAAACAAGGAATATGAAAGCTGGAAAGAGTTCTGCAAATTTGATGAAATGGGTCTATAAGGAAAAACAACCTGAAATTACATGATTTTATAAAACAAAAACTTTTTCCTAGTGAAAAATCATTTAGTTTAGTAACTCACCAAACATATTTTGAACATATTCCTCAGATTTTTTTATATTTTGTCAAAGAAAAGAAAAAGAGTTGATTGATAAGTCTGATCGGTCTTTTTAGCAATTCAAATATATAACAAACATTCATCATTTCTAATTGATGAAAATTAAACTAAATTTGAAAGTATGATTACTAATGAATCACAAGTTATGATGAGTTATCAGCAGCTACTTTCTGTTTTCTAAACACCTGCATTAATTTGCAGTAATCACTCCGTTTATATGCCACATATAACATGTTAGGAAAACATGATTTTTGCATAATTTAATTAGATGTGTTTCAAATGCTGAAGAAACAGGAAACGTGAGATGATTTATGCTCAGATTGGAGACAATCACATATGTAAATATACAAAGACTTTATGGTTGCTATGATTTGTTTCAATTTAGGTTACTTTGACCCCTATTCACATTTATAAAGATAAACAAAATTGATGGCTTGTATCATTGTGGAATATAATAACCTCATAAGAGGAGTCTTCACTTGAGTGAATATTAGTTCTGACATAGAAATTTGGGATAACCTGGTACAAGTTTTCAAAAATTTTAATTACTACCCCTTTTGAAAATAAGTGAAGCAATCTCATCCCTTTCTTAATAAATTTGAAATTTCAGAAAGATCATTACTAAGAGTAAAGTAATTATGATTTGATATTTATTTTTAGAAAAACTGTATGTATTCCTCCTTCTGTTAAGAAATTTGACAGATGATAATGATAATGAAACAGTTTGCCCAGATGAGAGACCTGTGTCAAACCAATATTTCTTTTTTTTTTCCACAATCACAAGCTTTTTTATTTTGCTTTTTTGATTTTATAGAGTTTTGTTGTTTACAGATATATATAATTCCAGATTAGTCATATGTATACCCCATTCCCCCCCACCTCTCCAGGCCGTCACATGGCCCCCATGTACGATCCCCTAGTCCCACTGTGCATTGACAATAGTTACCTCTTTTACATAAGATAGTATAGGATTCCGTGTTGCTCTTTCCATATCTCTCAACTGCTTTTCCCCCTCCCCAATGTCCATAAGTCTGTTCTCATGAAAACCAATATTTCTTGACCATACATCATTGTTCAGAAGTTTCAAGATAGAGAGAGATGATGTCATGAAGACAATACTTTTTCCCACTATTTTCTGTATGTATGGCTCCTCAAGTATGCTCTGAAGTTCTTGAGACCAAGTTGCATGCCTTCCATGTCTTCATTGTTCTGATAAAATCGACACAAGTATAAAGCAGCCAGCCTTTGATGCTATTCATCATTTTAATGCAACACTTTCAGGAAACATTTCATGTTTCACTGTTTTATCCATTTCCCCCCAGATATTCTAGAATATCTGCTTAATGAAAGATAGACAAGGAAACGACAGATAAAGGAAAACTAGGCAAAATTAAGAAAGAGGCTTATTGCCTTTGTCAGATTTATTTTCCCAGAAATATTCAAATGAATGTGTTCTAACATGTCTGTGAGGTTTATATATTAAATTGCTGAATTAAGAATTAAAAGTTCCATTTCCAAATATGCCACAGATAACAAATGTGTTTTTGCTAACAAAATGGTATAATTATGTATTATTATCAGTCCTTCTTTCCATCCAGTCGTTTAAGTTTCGTCTGTTAGGAATAGTACTTACTAGCCTCGTTTACTTACTAATAAATATAAGTAGAGGTGATGACTTCAAAGTCAGTAATAGGTAAAAACCCTCACAGGAATATCACCACTGCCTATAATTGCCAAGTCAGTGACGAAAATGTGGGGTTTAGAATCACATATCATTAGCGTGCCTTTCCTGAGTTTAAAAATATTAAAAAATCAAAGTAATCTGTTAAATTGTCCAAATTTGACAGATAGTGTAACAAGAATAAGAGATGATTCTCATTTTTCCAACTCAGAAGATTTTTCTTAACCAAGTTTTCCAGAAACAAAGAAGAGCTGTTATTTTCAAAAATCCATTTGAAGAAATCGCTTACCTTTCTTCTGTTTACTGTGTCACATTTTAAATTTTAAAACATTACTACCGTTCCACAGCCAAGGAACAAGAGTGGTCTTATAAATGAGCTCTGCCATCAAAAGAGCATGAGTCTATAGTTCCTTTCCATATCTCTCAACTGCTTTTCCCCCTCCCCAATGTCCATAAGTCTGTTCTCATGAAAACCAATATTTCTTGACCATACATCATTGTTCAGAAGTTTCAAGATAGAGAGAGATGATGTCATGAAGACAATACTTTTTCCCACTATTTTCTGTATGTATGGCTCCTCAAGTATGCTCTGAAGTTCTTGAGACCAAGTTGCATGCCTTCCATGTCTTCATTGTTCTGATAAAATCGACACAAGTATAAAGCAGCCAGCCTTTGATGCTATTCATCATTTTAATGCAACACTTTCAGGAAACATTTCATGTTTCACTGTTTTATCCATTTCCCCCCAGATATTCTAGAATATCTACTTAATGAAAGATAGACAAGGAACGACAGATAAAGGAAAACTAGGCAAAATTAAGAAAGAGGCTTATTGCCTTTGTCAGATTTATTTTCCCAGAAATATTCAAATGAATGTGTTCTAACATGTCTGTGAGGTTTATATATTAAATTGCTGAATTAAGAATTAAAAGTTCCATTTCCAAATATGCCACAGATAACAAATGTGTTTTTGCTAACAAAATGGTATAATTATGTATTATTATCAGTCCTTCTTTCCATCCAGTCGTTTAAGTTTCGTCTGTTAGGAATAGTACTTACTAGCCTCGTTTACTTACTAATAAATATAAGTAGAGGTGATGACTTCAAAGTCAGTAATAGGTAAAAACCCTCACAGGAATATCACCACTGCCTATAATTGCCAAGTCAGTGACGAAAATGTGGGGTTTAGAATCACATATCATTAGCGTGCCTTTCCTGAGTTTAAAAATATTAAAAAATCAAAGTAATCTGTTAAATTGTCCAAATTTGACAGATAGTGTAACAAGAATAAGAGATGATTCTCATTTTTCCAACTCAGAAGATTTTTCTTAACCAAGTTTTCCAGAAACAAAGAAGAGCTGTTATTTTCAAAAATCCATTTGAAGAAATCGCTTACCTTTCTTCTGTTTACTGTGTCACATTTTAAATTTTAAAACATTACTACCGTTCCACAGCCAAGGAACAAGAGTGGTCTTATAAATGAGCTCTGCCACAAAAGAGCATGAGCCTAACTGGAAACACGTCATGGTACTCTTGCTGGCTGAAAGATGGGTAATGTCATTAAAGCCATTTGGAGAGATTTCCACTCTTAGAAAATGGAAATTGTGGAAAATGAGACCTAGTCTGTTTGATGTCAGCCTTAACAGCTTTCAACATATGATAGCATATTTATTTTTGGATAAAAAGTAGAAGAAAATAGAACAATTTGGTGTGTGTTTTATTTATGGCTACATTGACTATGGGTATTTCAGTCATCCACCTAAATCTGTCAAAGATGTTTCTTAGTAGACAACTTCTGGAATAGTGGCACATCTACCATTCACCTTGGGCCAGGTGCTACGGCATGCTGAGCTTTTTAGTTCCTTTATATTGGTTCATTTAATTGAGAAAAAAAATTTTTTTAAAGATCTGTTGTGAAGCCTCTTACAGATGAGGTATCTGAGGCCTCTTATAAAGATTGAGTACTTGGTCCTAGTTATAGCTGCAGTGGTTTACAGGACGAAATAGTTGAACCTGAGAAACTGTAGTGAAAGAGAATAGAGTGGCTGTGTAAGACTTGGAAAAGCATACTAGAAAAGCCCATGCTTTCTTGAGATGGTAAAGCTGATTCAGAGTTATTAAGAAAATGATTTTAAAGAGCCATAGCTTATTGATGAAGGTCAATCAGGAGGAATATATGCACAAAACCAAAACTCACAAAAGCATTTATGAAACTGAGTAGTTTAACTTCATCGACTGTGTTTTCAGCCGTGATGCACTGCTGCCTCTTACCCAGGAAGAAATAGTATGTCCAGGAAAAAGCCAGAATTGAAAGTATACTACGATCACAGCTCCCAAACAATAAAGATAAGCAAAGAAAAACCCTTCAGATATACCAGTTTGGAAGACCCAGGATGGGAATGCTAAGGCATAGACCTCTAACTCCTAGGTCTGGTTACCATAATGGGAACTCATCTTTTAGGGTCCTGGAGAGTTCTTGGGATTTAAAACCTGGTATCAGTGTTTTAAGAAGAGAACACTCTTTCATTTATTAATAGATGTATAAATACACGCTATCAAGTTTAGTTATATTTGGATGAAATTACATCATCTCAGTTCATCTTGATTGTCTGGTGATGACAGTCAAGAGTTTAGTGAACTACATAATGTGAATAAATCCACATATCAAATAACCTATAGTTTCCAGGAATGATCAAACTAGGACAAAGAGTCATGACTAAATTTAATTAAATAATACTCTAAGGACTGTACATATTACTTACTGCTACTGTTAGTGTCACAGCCATGACTATGACTTAAAATAATTCCATAGTGTTATTATAAATCTTTAACAGTTAGGCATTTTGTTAAAATCTGAATTGATGCTGAAATAGATAAATAGTGACAACAGATGGAACAAATGCATTCCTATTCAATTATTTAGGTTATTCCAGTAAACCAAATTTTAAGAATCTCTAGTGAGAAGACTCATCTTTAAGGTAAAAAAAAAAAAAAAAGCATAGGTTCCAGGAATTGATTTTTCTGCTGATTGGAATACATATTAAAAATGCCATGTATTCCAATGTTGTATATTCATTGACCTTCTGTAAAATAGTTTAAAAATGCATGCTCTTCTAGTTTCTTTCATCTAATTATAGTTATAAACTGAGATTGAGGGGATTCGTGAAGTATTCATATTCAGTACTAAATGGTTGTGATTTTGTTACCTCCTAAAATCTACAATATGTTCCACTCTTATTTTTTCAGTTGTCTTGTTACATTTCTCAATAACACTGCCTAACCATTTATATTTATAAAACAGTGCCATAAATCTAATGAAAATGTTTGAAGTTATTGCTGCTAATCTACACTAGCACTTTTACTATTTTGTATTTACTTTCACAACTTTGTTTTTTTCTTTTAAAACCCTTGAAATGTCCCTAATTTGGAAATTTTAATTTGATTTACACTTTTCATTACTTTCTTTATACTATCAAGCCCTGGTTAAGAATTCATGTTTTGTGTTTTACAAAGTATCTAATATATGTTTAACATTTGAAAAATAGTATTCATTATGGCAAAAATGTTATTTTGAAAGGACCTCTCTTTTTTTTAATTTTATTTATTTTCATCCATCTTTATTCTTTGGCTTGTGTGGGCCTCACATTGCAGTGGCCTCTTTTGTTGCAGTTTACTGACTCTGGGTGCATGCGCTCAAGAGCGCTGGCTCGTAATTGGTCACACTGGTCCAGTGGCTCTGTGTGGGATCCTCCCCGGACAGGCATCAAACCGATGCCCCTTGCACAGCAAGGCAGACTCTTTACCCACTGGACCACCAGGGAAGCTCTTGAAGGAACCTCTTTGATGAACTAAAACCCTATTATTTTTTTCTTGGTTGGTTTATTTTATATTTGATGAAGATTTTTAGGTGTATAGTAAATACTGTAATGAAACTCAATTTAATCTCAGTAATTGCCTAATTTCAGAAGGCTACACATTCTGCTAATGGACCACACATATTTGGGTTGTCTGGTTTGTATCTGAATTTATCATCCATTAATGGTACGTAAGCATAGATTGTCCACAGGGAGAAACAGATATGTGCTTGTGGTACCTGCTGTGTTTGACATCTAACAAAGCCTCTAAATGTAAGATCCTTCTCCGCAAAACTGCAGATTTTTGAACAGGGAAAGCTGTAGCAGATAGGGGATTCAAAAAACAAACTAATAAATTCAATAGGGTAATCTCCCCATGCTGAGAATTAGACATAATGTTAGTTCCTTAACATTAGCAAGTGTCTTATCTTGCAAAAATATGGCTATTATGGAAAAAACATTGGGTTGAAGTAAATGAAGCTGAAAGTAGAGTGGAATTCTAAGGGTGAAAATCATTCAATGATTCTTCTCTAAAACAAAAATTCTAACCTGTTAGCTTCTTGAGGACTGGAAAAATTTGTAGAAGATGTTATGCTACTTTATACACATCTTCCAAGATGATAAAAGCCAGTATTTAGGAGCAACTAAAAGATCTTTATAGAAAAATGGTGAGTCAAGAATTAAAAACACTTGACTTCTGAATCATAATATTGATGCTATTATGAAATGCCAGTCCATGAAAAATCTGTTTTCACCTGCGATGCATTGTTCGACTGTTTTTGTTGTTTGTTTTTAAAAGCTTGCTCCTCAGTCTCCAGCATTATAATTTCTATAGTCATTCTTTAACCTGAAATTCTATGACATAAGATTTTTGCTTAGTGTTAGTAAACAGTTGATCCATTGTTGTTCTTTGGTGGATTTCCTTGGATATAGACAAGTAAACAGAGCCAAATGTGTGAATCAGAGCATGAATGCAAAGCTTTTCAAAGTAGTATTATAAGAAAATATGTATTTTATCTTAAATTTGTTAATATGTCTCCCACTCAGGATGGAAGCTGTAGCAGAATCCTTTACAAGCTATCAATTGTATAGAAAGTATACTGGGACTTCATCTTCATATGTTCAGTATGGTCTACTGTTTACATTTTCCAAAACAGCAATTTGGTTGTCAGTACGAATTTAGGAGCAATAGATTTCTTTGAAAATTAATTAAATCATAGTATGGGTATACTTACTTGCAGAATCATTAATTTAAGCAATGCATTCTTGATTGTACATATGATATATGCCTAGTTGTTGTTTTGAGGAACTAACCCTTTCAGCAGAGAGTTAGCAGCACTTCCGTTAGTCAGGAGGTACAAACCATAGGCTTGGTCCCCGTGGTTATCTTTACAACTTGCCCTCCATCCTCTGAGCTTATTTTCTCAAGGGGCTGTTTGTACTCGATATGCTGGCCTTTATCTTCTCTCCTTAGCAATCTGCCAGTTCTAGGGACTCTTAGACTCACCCTGTGACTGCTTCATTGTCCAGTTTGTAGATCCCAAGAGCTTTCTCAGCTAACCACAAAGAGCCCCTTGTTCTGCCCCAACTGTTTATTGCTGTTTCTCTTTAACGCTACTTTGCTCTAATCTGCAATGAGTAACGTCTTGAACTTGTTTAATGACTTCCTAACTGGTGCACTGACACTAATCTCCAAATAATTTCTCCTCTTTGTTGGGTGGCTTTACACACACACACACACACACACACACATTTATGTTTATATTAATATATACTTTTAACCTCCTAAGTTTGTGGTTTCTGAGTTTAATAACTAGCTCTCTGGTAATGATATGAGAAATAAAAGCTATTTCTTTCCCTAAGAAACAAAGACAAGTCCATTTTGTATGTTATTTTGTTTCCTTTTCAAAATTCTGTGCTCTCCTTTGGAAGACTTAGATCAAAAGTCACAAAGAGCACTCATTGGTTTGTAGTCATTCTTTAACCTGAAATTCTATGACATAAGATTTTTGCTTAGTGTTATGTTGATCCTTGGGTTTTTTTATAGACAAGTAAACAGAGCCAAATGTGTGAATCAGAGCATGAATGCAAAGCTTTTCAAAGTAGTATTATAAGAAAATATGTATTTTATCTTAAATTTGTTAATATGTCTCCCACTCAGGATGGAAGCTGTAGCAGAATCCTTTACAAGCTATCAATTGTATAGAAAGTATACTGGGACTTCATCTTCATATGTTCAGTATGGTCTACTGTTTACATTTTCCAAAACAGCAATTTGGTTGTCAGTACGAATTTAGGAGCAATAGATTTCTTTGAAAATTAATTAAATCATAGTATGGGTATACTTACTTGCAGAATCATTAATTTAAGCAATGCATTCTTGATTGTACATATGATATATGCCTAGTTGTTGTTTTGAGGAACTAACCCTTTCAGCAGAGAGTTAGCAGCACTTCCGTTAGTCAGGAGGTACAAACCATAGGCTTGGTCCCCGTGGTTATCTTTACAACTTGCCCTCCATCCTCTGAGCTTATTTTCTCAAGGGGCTGTTTGTACTCGATATGCTGGCCTTTATCTTCTCTCCTTAGCAATCTGCCAGTTCTAGGGACTCTTAGACTCACCCTGTGACTGCTTCATTGTCCAGTTTGTAGATCCCAAGAGCTTTCTCAGCTAACCACAAAGAGCCCCTTGTTCTGCCCCAACTGTTTATTGCTGTTTCTCTTTAACGCTACTTTGCTCTAATCTGCAATGAGTAACGTCTTGAACTTGTTTAATGACTTCCTAACTGGTGCACTGACACTAATCTCCAAATAATTTCTCCTCTTTGTTGGGTGGCTTTACACACACACACACACACACACACACATTTATGTTTATATTAATATATACTTTTAACCTCCTAAGTTTGTGGTTTCTGAGTTTAATAACTAGCTCTCTGGTAATGATATGAGAAATAAAAGCTATTTCTTTCCCTAAGAAACAAAGACAAGTCCATTTTGTATGTTATTTTGTTTCCCTTTTCAAAATTCTGTGCTCTCCTTTGGAAGACTTAGATCAAAAGTCACAAAGAGCACTCATGTGTGAGGATCATTTCCAGTAAACTTTTATTTACTATGAGCTAAGAGTCACTGGGGCACGGAAATAGTATTAAAAGGCAATTACTCAAAAGTAATTTTTTGCTTTGGTATTATTTAGCAGTTGGTTATTTAGGCATAATTTATGTATTTTCTGATAGTAAATCAGAGAAAAGTAAAACCTGTGTAAGCATCACAGGATGTTGGTCCCTCTTGCACCACCTAGTTGTGCTGAGGATGTTAGAATAGCCACATTCAAATGCACTTGGTCACCTGACTTAGAGTAAGAACTAGAAGATATTGACAACCTTCTCAACAAGTAGACTCTACTCCCCAGGGTACCTGGTAATTCTTACTTGTCCAGTATGAAGACAAGTAGAGGACTGCATCTCACAGGAAAAATAGCCATCATGATGTAGTACATCAGGAATGGGTTAGGGTAGCAGTGGTCCAGAAAAAAACCATATGTTTCATTTCATTCTCTTTGATGTGTTAACATCATTAACTACTGTGACTATGTATTTCTGATGGAAGTATGGACAAGTTTGGTACTAATCTATTGAAAACATAATTATATATTTCTGAATGTTCATCCAGATGGATGGATATTTACGTAGAGACCAGAAGTGCTGTCATTACATGGCCTGTGTTCCTGTATTTTGGTGCTTTTTCACTGTAGTAGGTCTTTCAGAGCTAACCCCTAGGTGAGTTGCTGCCTGCCAGCAGTGTTCCATTGCAAATGAGAAGCAAATAATGGGAAGCTGGAATATGCGAAACAGGAGTATTGGGTGAAGAATGAACTTGCCTTGAAGGTATAATAGAACTTGTCCAAGCCTGTTTGTTCCAGAAGGGCTGTTAAAACCAATGACATTGAAGACGAAAGGGCCCAGCCTCATGGAGAGTTAGAGGCTGAGAGCCACCAAGAAAATGGTTTGCCTCATTAGCAAATGAAGCCAAATGATTTGGACTGGACTCTTATTTCTTTGGCTTCATTTCTCACAGTGTCTTAGGTACCCAAGAAGATACATAGAAGAAAGGTTACTAGGCTATGCTTTGCACTTACCATGACATGGAGGTACCAAATTCAGGACAGTACAAACCCAGTGGAAGAATCCTAGAGTAGCACATTTGCTTTGTACCAACTGGATGGTAGGTGCTGTTCTCCATGTCAGAATTTCAGTGAACAAGACTGACAGCTTCATACAGGTTATAATCCAGTGAGAGGAGTGAGGTGAGAAACAAACATGCATATTAATCAGATAGATTATTCCTGAGAGTAATACGCACTGTGAGGAAAGTCAAACAAGTTAATGGAAAGAAGAATGACTTTGGGAAAAAGTAGCTCCTTTGTAACAGAAAGACTTCCTCACACTGAGACCTGATGGATGGAAAGGAGTCAGCCTGCGATCATACAAGAAAGAAACTTGATTTATTTGAGACAGAGAAGACCGGCATCTAGTGAACAAGAAGGGAAATAGGATGGTGACCAAATAGATAGATAAATAAATGATTTTTTAAAAAGAAGAAGGTAAATAGCTTTCACCTAAATTGATCTGAGAAATCATTAGATCTTAATAAAATATCTCAATTATTCAGGTATATTTTATTTAAGCTATTGTTTTCTTTCATTGAATATTTTTATTGAATAAGTTGTTCTCTTTGCTGAAAACCTTCATAATTATATATTTCTGAATGTTCATCCAGATGGATGGATATTTACGTAGAGACCAGAAGTGCTGTCATTACATGGCCTGTGTTCCTGTATTTTGGTGCTTTTTCACTGTAGTAGGTCTTTCAGAGCTAACCCCTAGGTGAGTTGCTGCCTGCCAGCAGTGTTCCATTGCAAATGAGAAGCAAATAATGGGAAGCTGGAATATGCGAAACAGGAGTATTGGGTGAAGAATGAACTTGCCTTGAAGGTATAATAGAACTTGTCCAAGCCTGTTTGTTCCAGAAGGGCTGTTAAAACCAATGACATTGAAGACGAAAGGGCCCAGCCTCATGGAGAGTTAGAGGCTGAGAGCCACCAAGAAAATGGTTTGCCTCATTAGCAAATGAAGCCAAATGATTTGGACTGGACTCTTATTTCTTTGGCTTCATTTCTCACAGTGTCTTAGGTACCCAAGAAGATACATAGAAGAAAGGTTACTAGGCTATGCTTTGCACTTACCATGACATGGAGGTACCAAATTCAGGACAGTACAAACCCAGTGGAAGAATCCTAGAGTAGCACATTTGCTTTGTACCAACTGGATGGTAGGTGCTGTTCTCCATGTCAGAATTTCAGTGAACAAGACTGACAGCTTCATACAGGTTATAATCCAGTGAGAGGAGTGAGGTGAGAAACAAACATGCATATTAATCAGATAGATTATTCCTGAGAGTAATACGCACTGTGAGGAAAGTCAAACAAGTTAATGGAAAGAAGAATGACTTTGGGAAAAAGTAGCTCCTTTGTAACAGAAAGACTTCCTCACACTGAGACCTGATGGATGGAAAGGAGTCAGCCTGCGATCATACAAGAAAGAAACTTGATTTATTTGAGACAGAGAAGACCGGCATCTAGTGAACAAGAAGGGAAATAGGATGGTGACCAAATAGATAGATAAATAAATGATTTTTTAAAAAGAAGAAGGTAAATAGCTTTCACCTAAATTGATCTGAGAAATCATTAGATCTTAATAAAATATCTCAATTATTCAGGTATATTTTATTTAAGCTATTGTTTTCTTTCATTGAATATTTTTTTATGATTGTATACATAAGTTGTTCTCTTTGCTGAAAACCATCATGTAGTCCTTATTGCAAAAGTGTGATTTGAAATGCATGGCTGATCTAAGATAAAATCAGTGGTAACTGAGGCCATCATACACGTAACTGAATTTCAGGCTATTTTGTTTTCCGTGCCAACTTTACAGCAGTTGCTCCCTGCTGTTTTATATCAGCAAGCCAAGATCCAATAACTGTGCTGATCTTGTATTATTAAATCATTGAGATTCTCTCATATCACAAAGTTACTGTAAGCCAGAAGAAAAGGCTTACTTTCCAGTTTTTATAAAATTGCATTCAGAATAATGTACTTTTGTATTCCAATGGAAGAAAAGTTATCCTTCATGTTTGCATCATCTAGAACCCATTTAGTTATAAAATGTTGTAGTTCTGGTAGCCAGATTATGCCTACACTTGTATGTCATTTGCTTAAGCCACTTAATTCCAAACTTATGGTCCACAATCTGAATTAATATTCTGGTATTTGTCATTGACATGGAGATATAAAAAATAATGATCTTTGAATTTCCAGCCATGGCCAGGAATTAAAATGGAGGAACTGAAAGGGAGAATAGAGAGGAGGAGGGGAGGGAAAGTTGAAAAAGATGCTCCAGAAAGCTTTCCACTCCTCCTTCCCAACCCCAGGCACTGCCATTCCATTCCTTCTGGTACCTTGATATTTTAGACACAACTATTTTGAAATGCCACTTTGATCTAACATTTATTAAGTTCATATCAGGTTCCAGGAACTCTTCTAATCTCTTTACATTATTGATACCTTTAATAATCACAATAGCCAAGTAAACTAACCTTACCCATTTTATAGATGAATACATTACAGCTCAGAGATGTTGAGTAACTTACCCAGAATCGAAATACAAAAATACATTACCTTTTTATAGACTTTCACCTAAAAAATTGGGGATAGATAGATAAATAAATGATTTTTAAAGAAGAAGGTAAATAGCTTTCACCTAAATTGATCTGAGAAATCATTAGATCTTAATAAAATATCTCAATTATTCAGGTATATTTTATTTAAGCTATTGTTTTCTTTCATTGAATATTTTTTTATGATTGTATACATAAGTTGTTCTCTTTGCTGAAAACCATCATGTAGTCCTTATTGCAAAAGTGTGATTTGAAATGCATGGCTGATCTAAGATAAAATCAGTGGTAACTGAGGCCATCATACACGTAACTGAATTTCAGGCTATTTTGTTTTCCGTGCCAACTTTACAGCAGTTGCTCCCTGCTGTTTTATATCAGCAAGCCAAGATCCAATAACTGTGCTGATCTTGTATTATTAAATCATTGAGATTCTCTCATATCACAAAGTTACTGTAAGCCAGAAGAAAAGGCTTACTTTCCAGTTTTTATAAAATTGCATTCAGAATAATGTACTTTTGTATTCCAATGGAAGAAAAGTTATCCTTCATGTTTGCATCATCTAGAACCCATTTAGTTATAAAATGTTGTAGTTCTGGTAGCCAGATTATGCCTACACTTGTATGTCATTTGCTTAAGCCACTTAATTCCAAACTTATGGTCCACAATCTGAATTAATATTCTGGTATTTGTCATTGACATGGAGATATAAAAAATAATGATCTTTGAATTTCCAGCCATGGCCAGGAATTAAAATGGAGGAACTGAAAGGGAGAATAGAGAGGAGGAGGGGAGGGAAAGTTGAAAAAGATGCTCCAGAAAGCTTTCCACTCCTCCTTCCCAACCCCAGGCACTGCCATTCCATTCCTTCTGGTACCTTGATATTTTAGACACAACTATTTTGAAATGCCACTTTGATCTAACATTTATTAAGTTCATATCAGGTTCCAGGAACTCTTCTAATCTCTTTACATTATTGATACCTTTAATAATCACAATAGCCAAGTAAACTAACTTACCCATATTATCCCATTTTATAGATGAATACATTACAGCTCAGAGATGTTGAGTAACTTACCCAGAATCACTCAAGATTAAAGCCTGAGGGTCTTTTGCAGGGTAAAAAATGAGAATTTGTATGACATTTACCCATTTATTTTACAGTTTTTTCATCAGTGAGCTCCTTTGACTCATTCTTCCTTCTATCAGCTTTCATCAGATAAAGGAATGAAAGTTTAAGACATTTCAACTTGCTTGTGATTGTAGCAAAGAATATATTAAGAGAGCATCCTTGGGCTTCCCTGGTGGTCCAGTGGGTAAGGACACCGCCTTGCAGTGCAAGGAGTGCCGGTTCAATCCCTGGCCTGGGAAGATCCCACATGCTGCGGAGCGGCTGGACTGATGTGTCCAATTACCGAGCCAGAGCTCTGCGGCGCATGTGCCCAGAGCTGGTGCTCTGCGACGACAGCGGCCACCGCGATGGGAGGTCCACAGGAGCCAAGGAACAAAGATGGAAGAAAATAAAGAAATGAAAGACCAATAGAAGTGGCCCGCCTGCTCCCCTCCCTCCCTACCCCACCCTCCTCAAATAAATAAATAAATAAATCTTTTTAAAAAAAAAGAGCCTTTGGGCTCTTGATTTCCTATTCACCAATGCATTCATTTTGTGAACTTCTTAGCATGAAAGAAATAGCTACATCATGTTCATATTTTAGCATAAAATTGTCTTACAGTATTAAATATATGTACATATATAAACCCTATAAATTGTCAAAGATATAACATGATGGTTGATAGCAAAAGCTTTGAATTAGACAAATCTGAATTGAACTCTGTATTATTCATTTTTAACAGTGATCTTGCTTAGCCACATAACCATAATGGAGATAATATTTATTTTTTTAGGGTTTTTAAAGTAATAAATGAAATAGTAAGTACCAAATAGTGGTTTTTAAAGAGAAACTACATAGCTCTTTTAAGAATTCAGGTTTAAAAGAGAAGGTGAGAAAGTTGAGAAATATCAATTCCCAGTGATTTTATTTTTTACTGTGTTGTATAGGATTTCGTTTCACAATTTTAAAAAGTTTGACATCTGATACTAGGGTACATCTTATTAAAATGTTCTTTTATGGTATCAATTTAAATTTGATTTTTTTTTTCTTTTTCAGTGGTACATAAAATAATGATGTGTTTTACCATTTATGACATTTTAGAGTCAATGAAATACATTTTTTAATGTGTATCAACATTTCCATTTCCTCAGAAGGCAATAACATATAATGTATATATATTTAGACATCAGCATATAGGTTATGCCAAATTCCTGAACCTCTCTTTGACTCATCTGCAAAACAAAAACCTATCCCATGTCATTGTTAGTATTAAATTACAAAATGTGTATAAAACTCTCAGCATAGTTTCTGGTGCAGAATTGTTAAATGTACAATAATAACAGCTGTTATTATTATTGTGATTTTCCAATTTCGTCTGTGAAGTGATGGACCTGGATACAAAAGTGAGGTTTGCTACAAATTAACTTTGGAAACTGTCTTACTTTCCTGTTTTGCAAAAGAATGTTTTGGCTAAGATGGCCTCGAATTCCTTCTGGCTCTAAAATCTTGTAATTTTATTATCTAATTCAGAGTCAGAACATAATGTAACCATAAAATGAATTTTGTTTCTTTCAGTTTGTGGGGACATCCATGGACAATTCTTTGATTTGATGAAACTCTTTGAAGTGGGGGGATCTCCTGCCAACACTCGCTACCTCTTCTTAGGGGACTATGTTGACAGAGGGTACTTCAGTATCGAAGTAAGTCTGCATAATTCCTTTTAGCCACTCCATAATGCATTAACAATATCTTAGCAAAGTAAAAGTGGTAAATATCATTGCTTTAAGCAAATCCCTAGTCTTCAACAATAAATTTTAATGCTGTAATTTGGAAGATATTATATGTTCCTGTTTTCCATTGATTCCCATATACTTTTTATTGCATAGAAATGCCAAGAAATTGGCTAATAGTAAGATTGTGCCTTTTGTACTTTTTATATATTTGAAGCTTTGGAAAAATTGCGTCTTATTTTACATTAGATATTTGTCTCCTGTTGAGAGAACTATTCAAAGTTGATTAAATAAGCAGGAATGTGTTTGCATGGTTGTATCTTATGAGACAGTAAGTTATTTATGTAAATGGATAGTCGAGTGCATGTGTGTCTGTCGGCATTTGTGTGTGAGTATGTGAGTCCACTTACAGCTGCTGTGTTTTGTCTATTTTGCCACCCTGTCTATTTTGCCACCTGTCATCTAACTGGGGTAATTTGTCAAAATCATTTATTAAAACAAAACAGATAACCTTTGAGTAATGGTCCTTCCTCAGCCTCCCAACTATTTCTGTTTCAGGTAAGTAGAAGTTACATTCAAAATAAAGGCAGAGATCTTGTCTTATTCACACATTTGCTCTACTTTGGTACTTAATGTGGTGTTTCATACATAGAAATGACTTATTAAGTATTTATTAAAAGAAAATAGTTTGAAATAAGAATAAATTTTAAAATAGTTTGAAATAAGAATAAGATTTAAAATAATTTAAAATAAGAATAAGTTTTATTGTTATTTAAGTTTGAAGTAAGAATAAGTCTTAGCAGCTGACATTGCATGTACTCTTAGAAGTAACACATTACAAAAGAAAGCAGTTATTCTTTTTTCTTTTTTTTTTTAATGTATTCTTTTGTGGGGGATATTTCTATTGGTCCTTCATTTATCTATTTTCATCCATCTTCATCCCCTGGCCCACATGGGCCTCCCATCACAGTGGCCTCTGTTGTTGCAGAGCACTTGCTCTGGGCGCATGTGCCCCTGAGCTCTGGCTCGGTAGTTGGACGCATGGGTCCAGCCGCTTCACGGCACGTGGAATCTTCCCAGACCAGGGATCAAACCAGCTCCCCCTGCACTGCAAGGCAGTGTCCTAACCAACCGGACCACCAGGGAAGCCCAGCAATTATTCTTAATTAAAGAGAGAAATCAAATTTACTGAAATCTCACATATTATATGTTCCTGTTTTCCATTGATTCCCATATACTTTTTATTGCATAGAAATGCCAAGAAATTGGCTAATAGTAAGATTGTGCCTTTTGTACTTTTTATATATTTGAAGCTTTGGAAAAATTGCGTCTTATTTTACATTAGATATTTGTCTCCTGTTGAGAGAACTATTCAAAGTTGATTAAATAAGCAGGAATGTGTTTGCATGGTTGTATCTTATGAGACAGTAAGTTATTTATGTAAATGGATAGTCGAGTGCATGTGTGTCTGTCGGCATTTGTGTGTGAGTATGTGAGTCCACTTACAGCTGCTGTGTTTTGTCTATTTTGCCACCCTGTCTATTTTGCCACCTGTCATCTAACTGGGGTAATTTGTCAAAATCATTTATTAAAACAAAACAGATAACCTTTGAGTAATGGTCCTTCCTCAGCCTCCCAACTATTTCTGTTTCAGGTAAGTAGAAGTTACATTCAAAATAAAGGCAGAGATCTTGTCTTATTCACACATTTGCTCTACTTTGGTACTTAATGTGGTGTTTCATACATAGAAATGACTTATTAAGTATTTATTAAAAGAAAATAGTTTGAAATAAGAATAAATTTTAAAATAGTTTGAAATAAGAATAAGATTTAAAATAATTTAAAATAAGAATAAGTTTTATTGTTATTTAAGTTTGAAGTAAGAATAAGTCTTAGCAGCTGACATTGCATGTACTCTTAGAAGTAACACATTACAAAAGAAAGCAGTTATTCTTTTTTCTTTTTTTTTTTAATGTATTCTTTTGTGGGGGATATTTCTATTGGTCCTTCATTTATCTATTTTCATCCATCTTCATCCCCTGGCCCACATGGGCCTCCCATCACAGTGGCCTCTGTTGTTGCAGAGCACTTGCTCTGGGCGCATGTGCCCCTGAGCTCTGGCTCGGTAGTTGGACGCATGGGTCCAGCCGCTTCACGGCACGTGGAATCTTCCCAGACCAGGGATCAAACCAGCTCCCCCTGCACTGCAAGGCAGTGTCCTAACCAACCGGACCACCAGGGAAGCCCAGCAATTATTCTTAATTAAAGAGAGAAATCAAATTTACTGAAATCTCACACCAATGTCATACATTCATAATAATCATTTATAAAAGAAATCCTAGGGGCTTCCATGGTGGTCCAGTGAGTAAAGAGTCTGCCTTGCAGACTTTAGGGGAAGAGTATTCAGTTCAGTTCACCTCCAATCATTGACCATGAATATACGTAGCAGCCACTATATTAATCACATTTAAAATCTCATTTAAACATCACATTTTTCTTAGTTATTTATGCTGGTAAGAGAGGAAGGGGTTGTATAAGTTCAAAAAAGAAAGTACATTTAGGTATTCCTACCATTTAGTAAGCAAGCTTTATCAATCACATAAAATGTATAGGCGCTATACTTGGGAGAAATTTAAAAGTATATGTATCCTTGCTCTCTAGAAACCTAAATTTATATAGGAAAATATAGCTATAAAAGGATTCCGAGTGTGAGAAGCTGAGATAAAATGGGCATCCAGGCTTCAATTGTTATTTGAACTGATTATTAAAATCCTAAGTATAAAAGAAGTACAGAAAATAATTACCATTGGAATATAGAACAAAGAACAAGTAAGATGTAGCTAGGAGGAAAAGTGAACTATGAAAAATGCAGAGGAATAAATTAAGAAACCTTGTAAACCTCATTCATGAGCTAACTTGACCAACGTGGCGGACAAGTGTAATTGAGTACAAATTTTGCAAGGCCTTTGTGTCACATTAGGGCTAGTATCTGCCAAGAGTAAGAACAAATTGCTGGTTTGAACAGAACAGAAGTTTATTTCTCTCTCTAGCAAAAACCCATCAATGGGCGGACCATGAATTTTGTGACTCAGCGTAGTGCCATGGCCCAGGCTGTTCACCTTATTGATCTGTGTGTAGCCTCCTTTCAAAGTCTGCCTCATGAGGTTGGATCACACCAGCTTCAGCTCTCATGTTCTCACATTAAATGCAGCTAGAAGGAAAAGGAGAAAGAAAGGGCATGTCCTCTCCTTTGAGGATGTTTCCCAGAAGGGGCACAGTTACCCTTTGGCCCCAAAGGAAAGCCCCTTGCACTGCAAGGCAGTGTCCTAACCAACCGGACCACCAGGGAAGCCCAGCAATTATTCTTAATTAAAGAGAGAAATCAAATTTACTGAAATCTCACACCAATGTCATACATTCATAATAATCATTTATAAAAGAAATCCTAGGGGCTTCCATGGTGGTCCAGTGAGTAAAGAGTCTGCCTTGCAGACTTTAGGGGAAGAGTATTCAGTTCAGTTCACCTCCAATCATTGACCATGAATATACGTAGCAGCCACTATATTAATCACATTTAAAATCTCATTTAAACATCACATTTTTCTTAGTTATTTATGCTGGTAAGAGAGGAAGGGGTTGTATAAGTTCAAAAGAGAAAGTACATTTAGGTATTCCTACCATTTAGTAAGCAAGCTTTATCAATCACATAAAATGTATAGGCGCTATACTTGGGAGAAATTTAAAAGTATATGTATCCTTGCTCTCTAGAAACCTAAATTTATATAGGAAAATATAGCTATAAAAGGATTCCGAGTGTGAGAAGCTGAGATAAAATGGGCATCCAGGCTTCAATTGTTATTTGAACTGATTATTAAAATCCTAAGTATAAAAGAAGTACAGAAAATAATTACCATTGGAATATAGAACAAAGAACAAGTAAGATGTAGCTAGGAGGAAAAGTGAACTATGAAAAATGCAGAGGAATAAATTAAGAAACCTTGTAAACCTCATTCATGAGCTAACTTGACCAACGTGGCGGACAAGTGTAATTGAGTACAAATTTTGCAAGGCCTTTGTGTCACATTAGGGCTAGTATCTGCCAAGAGTAAGAACAAATTGCTGGTTTGAACAGAACAGAAGTTTATTTCTCTCTCTAGCAAAAACCCATCAATGGGCGGACCATGAATTTTGTGACTCAGCGTAGTGCCATGGCCCAGGCTGTTCGCCTTATTGATCTGTGTGTAGCCTCCTTTCAAAGTCTGCCTCATGAGGTTGGATCACACCAGCTTCAGCTCTCATGTTCTCACATTAAATGCAGCTAGAAGGAAAAGGAGAAAGAAAGGGCATGTCCTCTCATTTGAGGATGTTTCCCAGAAGGGGCACAGTTACTTCCTGTGGGCCAGAATTTGTTGACATGGCTATTTGTGATTTCCATGGGTAGCCAGAATTGAGAAAGACTGCAGGAGACAGAAAACAGCAGTGAGAGGTAAAGAGTGTCTGTTACTTTCTTAAATTAAGAATATGTGGAATCTAAGTAAATATTTTTTAAAATTATTTTAGTAACTCAAATTCATCTTATTCATTTACCATTTTATGCTCCTAAGAAAGGTTCTGAAAATAAATGAAATTGGTGTTCTATACTTTCTTGAGTCTTACCTTCTAAGCAGGCAATGGCAGACTCTTCTGTTGGGACTGATTATTTTTACCAGCCAAATGATGGTGTGTTGTGTTGGAATTTTTGTTGTTGTTAATCTTACTAGTCTATTTGCCTTTGATTTTTTTTTTCTTTTTTTTTTTATGAGAGAAGTTCTGGCTTCTAAATCTCTGGCCTCAAACCGCTTCATAAACTCTCCAATTAGAGCTTTTTTAAGGACTATTTCTTTGAAGTAAAGAAGTTGAGAAGCGGTAATCACTAACTAGTTCCTCAATAATTTTTTAAAAATTTTAGTGTACAATTAATCTAGATATCTGAACTATGAAATAGTTTATATAATATATATATAAATACCTCCTGCAATTCAATGTCTGAAACCAAATGTTGGGGGAATATCAAATGTAGGTACCAGAGGACATATAAAAGTTCTGAGATGCATGTATGACAGTCCCTGTTTTTAATTAACTCCAGAAGTCGGAGGGTACGGCCCCAGGGACTTGCCACGTGCCCACAAAATGATGAAAATGTGATGGCCTCATAAGTAAAAATGACCCATTTTGATTAGACTGTGACCTTTGAGGGGTTTGAGGATGGCTCAGTGATATCATCCTGTTCAAAATAGAGAAGAGATTTATATAAAATACACTTACTGAAGACGTGGTGCGGCTTATTTGTGGATTAAGGAAACTGACATTGTTTGCAAGTTGGAAATGGTACTGTTTGCCTAGTATAAATGATCTCATTTATTCCTCATAGCTCTGGAAGGAACATGTAAATGTCTTCCTTTTCAGCATGCAGAAACCAAGGCTCAGAGAGACTCACGCCCACAGTAAATGAAAGTGCCAAGATTCAAAGTCTGTGCTATTTCTAACATCTCATGCCTTGACTGTACATTCACTAAATGCACAAAAGCCACAAAAAAATGCATACATCTGTGAAGTAGACACTGATACATGGATATGCAAGCACTCACACACACAGTCCTCTCCTCCCGCACCAGTATAATCTGAAGGGCATAAACCTGTTGGTTTAAAAAAGGTCCCCCCCAACATTTTATCCCTAAAGTCTAATGAATTGGTGTTCTATACTTTCTTGAGTCTTACCTTCTAAGCAGGCAATGGCAGACTCTTCTGTTGGGACTGATTATTTTTACCAGCCAAATGATGGTGTGTTGTGTTGGAATTTTTGTTGTTGTTAATCTTACTAGTCTATTTGCCTTTGATTTTTTTTTTCTTTTTTTTTTTATGAGAGAAGTTCTGGCTTCTAAATCTCTGGCCTCAAACCGCTTCATAAACTCTCCAATTAGAGCTTTTTTAAGGACTATTTCTTTGAAGTAAAGAAGTTGAGAAGCGGTAATCACTAACTAGTTCCTCAATAATTTTTTAAAAATTTTAGTGTACAATTAATCTAGATATCTGAACTATGAAATAGTTTATATAATATATATATAAATACCTCCTGCAATTCAATGTCTGAAACCAAATGTTGGGGGAATATCAAATGTAGGTACCAGAGGACATATAAAAGTTCTGAGATGCATGTATGACAGTCCCTGTTTTTAATTAACTCCAGAAGTCGGAGGGTACGGCCCCAGGGACTTGCCACGTGCCCACAAAATGATGAAAATGTGATGGCCTCATAAGTAAAAATGACCCATTTTGATTAGACTGTGACCTTTGAGGGGTTTGAGGATGGCTCAGTGATATCATCCTGTTCAAAATAGAGAAGAGATTTATATAAAATACACTTACTGAAGACGTGGTGCGGCTTATTTGTGGATTAAGGAAACTGACATTGTTTGCAAGTTGGAAATGGTACTGTTTGCCTAGTATAAATGATCTCATTTATTCCTCATAGCTCTGGAAGGAACATGTAAATGTCTTCCTTTTCAGCATGCAGAAACCAAGGCTCAGAGAGACTCACGCCCACAGTAAATGAAAGTGCCAAGATTCAAAGTCTGTGCTATTTCTAACATCTCATGCCTTGACTGTACATTCACTAAATGCACAAAAGCCACAAAAAAATGCATACATCTGTGAAGTAGACACTGATACATGGATATGCAAGCACTCACACACACAGTCCTCTCCTCCCGCACCAGTATAATCTGAAGGGCATAAACCTGTTGGTTTATGACAAATCCTAAAATAAGAGCCCAGTTTTCCAGCATGTTGTTATCCCCTAACAGGTGTCCTGATTCATCTTAATAATTCAGAGCTCCACTTCAGGTCTTCTCCTTCAGCTACTCTCTGGACAGAGAAGAGCACGTATGTTTCATTTTTGCAAAATCAGCTTTGAAGAGTAGGTTCAGATTTCGTATAGTCTCAGCTAGGTAGTATTTGCAGGCACTGGGTAATGTGCTCTGGGCAGTACATGAAGCTCAGTTTATGAATGCCCTCCTCGTCTCTCCTCCCATCATCTTTTGCCAAGGTTAGAAATTGTTTCCCACAAAGTTAGCCCAAATAAAACAAGCAAGCTTTGGAGTGGTGATGAAAGAGGTAATTTTGCTTGGAGTAATCATTTGACACACATCAAATACCATCCTCTTTCTGATGACTGCATTATGCTATCTAATCTCTTTGATCAGGTCTATGTGTATATATATATATAGGTTCATGTCTGAGTGTGTTTCCCTGAGAATGCAGGGAAAACTCAGAACTGCAAGGAGAGGCACCCACAGCTGTTTCCTTCTACTCACTTCCTCTGACTCCCGTTCCAGCCTTGCTGCACTGCAAGGCATGAGCTTAGCGAGCTGGCCCCTCCCATAGTACTAATAACAAGATCTCAGCCCAGGCCTCAGACACCTTTAAGCAGGAAGAGTTGTGTTTATTAGCTGTGAACCCATAGACTGGAACGAACCGCAGCACGTCAGACAGTGTTCTGTGCTTTTGCCTAAGAATAACAAGCATTAACAGTACAGCAGGTGATGTTAGGTGACAGAGATGCCACAGACATGAGCGAGGAATTGCTGGGCTGTCTCCTTGCAGCTGATCATCCTTACAATGCATTGCTGGTCCCACTGCTGCTCCTCTGTGTGCTTGTCAGACCAGGCAAAATGATGTCTTAAGAGGAGCAGCATTTGACATCTCAGAAATTTGGATCTTTTCTCAGCCAATACACATCCCTCACTTGATCGTCCTGTGACAGAGAGACAGCATTTTTGATTGGAGCATGTATAGTTATTTAAGGGAGCTGCTTGATATATACCAGAAGGTGTGTGTGTGTGTGTCTCCTCTTTGACATCTTTCTTGACTCCCCTATAGAAGTTTCTAGGAATAAATTCCACAAGAAATCATCGCAGTACTGTTATCCACCAGCCAATTAAACTAGTGAAGAAAATTATATCCTTAGTGGTGCTTCACTGAAGAAGATAAATACATAAGAGAAAACTATGTCTATGATAAATAATTAATAAAGATAGTGGATGCCCGATCTTTTGTATGGATTAAACCAAATTAATTTTAAATTGTAAATATCTGCTTAATTACTTAAGTTGGAAAGATAGTCAAGGTCTGGTTGAAAGTGGTAGTGCAACTAATTTAAATCTCACCATGCAAAAAACACTAGTGGAACTCCCTGTTCTGTTTCTAACTTAACCAATTAATCCACTGAAAACTTTATTCAGATTAGCCATCTGATACTACATGAACAAAAATAATGAACTATTGAACTAATTTTTATTTCATTGTTAATTGTGATAATTTTTTACATGAGATTTCCTTTTTTTTTTTTTTAAGAATATCAGTTTGTAATTTTGTTAAGATCTTCAGATCTCCAGAATGTTAGAACTTTAGATGACAAAAATGTGCCAACAAGAGGGAGTTGTGCTTGGCAGCTGTCTCCTACCAGATGTTGAGGGTGAAGGCTGGCGGGGCTCCACTCTCCAATCCACCCTTGCCCTGTCATTTACCATGCCACTTATTCCGTATTGGCTACATTTGTGGTTTTGTTCAATGTTTGGGAAGATATTTTATTCTTGCCACAGGGGAGAGGGAAATAAAATGTGAATAGAAGACTTTTTTTAGGGTACTCTGAGTCAAGAAATTTGGAACCTGTGTTTTCTTTAGTCTTTTCTTTCCTCCTTCCCTCCTCCACCCTTCCACCCTCCCTCCCTCCTTTCTTATTCTCTCTTTCTCTCCTCCAGTCTGTCTCTGTTCCCTCTCCTTTCTGGCTGTCTTCCTTCTTGTGTATAGGAAAGGAGTTGCTATTTCCTAAACTTCTGCTACATGTAGGGTGCTTGCCATCCATTTCATAATAAGGTGCATGAAATGTGTAATGAATTATTTAACAGGTAAATAGGTATGATAAGGATACCATAGAATCTTTGAGGTTTTAGTTAGAAGGAGCTATAGTAATTAAGACTAAGGTGATAAAGCGAAAGTGAAAGTCACCCAGTAGTCTCCAACTCTTTGCGACCCATGGATGAGCCATGGAATTCTCCAGGCAAAAATACCAGAGTGAGTAGCCTTTCCCTTCTCTGGAAGATCTTTCCAACCCAGGGATCAAACCCAGGTCTTCCATACTGCAGGCAGATTGTCTACCATCTGAGACACCGGGGGAGCCCCTGGAAGTGATAAAGCCATGTACTAATGTCAAAACAGGATCTTTAACACATGGCAGAAAAAAAATTATGGACTCTAGAATGCAATTCCTCTAGTAGTATTTGAGTTGGACTAAATTGCAAGGAGATTACAACTTTTTTATTACCAATTAATCCACTGAAAACTTTATTCAGATTAGCCATCTGATACTACATGAACAAAAATAATGAACTATTGAACTAATTTTTATTTCATTGTTAATTGTGATAATTTTTTACATGAGATTTCCTTTTTTTTTTTTTTAAGAATATCAGTTTGTAATTTTGTTAAGATCTTCAGATCTCCAGAATGTTAGAACTTTAGATGACAAAAATGTGCCAACAAGAGGGAGTTGTGCTTGGCAGCTGTCTCCTACCAGATGTTGAGGGTGAAGGCTGGCGGGGCTCCACTCTCCAATCCACCCTTGCCCTGTCATTTACCATGCCACTTATTCCGTATTGGCTACATTTGTGGTTTTGTTCAATGTTTGGGAAGATATTTTATTCTTGCCACAGGGGAGAGGGAAATAAAATGTGAATAGAAGACTTTTTTTAGGGTACTCTGAGTCAAGAAATTTGGAACCTGTGTTTTCTTTAGTCTTTTCTTTCCTCCTTCCCTCCTCCACCCTTCCACCCTCCCTCCCTCCTTTCTTATTCTCTCTTTCTCTCCTCCAGTCTGTCTCTGTTCCCTCTCCTTTCTGGCTGTCTTCCTTCTTGTGTATAGGAAAGGAGTTGCTATTTCCTAAACTTCTGCTACATGTAGGGTGCTTGCCATCCATTTCATAATAAGGTGCATGAAATGTGTAATGAATTATTTAACAGGTAAATAGGTATGATAAGGATACCATAGAATCTTTGAGGTTTTAGTTAGAAGGAGCTATAGTAATTAAGACTAAGGTGATAAAGCGAAAGTGAAAGTCACCCAGTAGTCTCCAACTCTTTGCGACCCATGGATGAGCCATGGAATTCTCCAGGCAAAAATACCAGAGTGAGTAGCCTTTCCCTTCTCTGGAAGATCTTTCCAACCCAGGGATCAAACCCAGGTCTTCCATACTGCAGGCAGATTGTCTACCATCTGAGACACCGGGGGAGCCCCTGGAGGTGATAAAGCCATGTACTAATGTCAAAACAGGATCTTTAACACATGGCAGAAAAAAAATTATGGACTCTAGAATGCAATTCCTCTAGTAGTATTTGAGTTGGACTAAATTGCATTTTAGATTTTTGTTGGAGAGATTACAACTTTGCTCTAAAATAAATTGTTATAGCCAAAACTAAAGAGTTTGGAACTGTGGTAACGTTTTCCAAAGGATATTGATTGCACAGGGGTGCACAAGGGAGCTATCTGGGTGGTGTTTTCATGAGAATATACAAATGCAAGAGTTTATTGACCAGTAGTATATTTAAGACATATACATTTCACTGGACAGAAGTTTATATATTAGTGAAAATAAAAAACAAAATCATTTTAAAAAGAAACTGCAATATAGCCAACATAGACTCCCCACAATGTATGCATTAAATGCAATTTTAACAAGTGTAATTTTTAAAAGACTTCATATACCCATTTCCACTCCAAAACAAACATCCAAGGTTAAAAAGCTATTTGGAAAAAATATCTACATATATAATCTATAAAATAATTTATATGTATAAATATAAATATATGTATAAATATAAATTTATATGTATAAATATAAACACTGAATAAAATATACATAAGATACAGTCTTATAAATTTTAAATTCAGGATAGTTCTCTAACATTAATAACAATGTATAAATATCTTCTCTGAAATATGAAAAAAGATTGATATTACACATTCCTTTTACTAGAATATTGCAAGTGCCCACCTCTAAACCTGATACCTAGAAATCATACACTCAGTTAGCCTTCCAACACCCACTGAAATTACAGAGGATTTTTACACTTATCAACAGATTGTAATCTTTCCAGTTGGTCAACTTGTCAGTAATAGTAATATCATCTTTCACATGAACTTTAGGTATTAATTATAAGCAGAAAATAGTAATCAAAAAAAATATAGTAATACAGCGGGGGCAGTAGTCTCCATTTTTGAGACCATGGAATTCTCCAGGCAAAAATACCAGAGTGAGTAGCCTTTCCCTTCTCTGGAAGATCTTTCCAACCCAGGGATCAAACCCAGGTCTTCCATACTGCAGGCAGATTGTCTACCATCTGAGACACCGGGGGAGCCCCTGGAAGTGATAAAGCCATGTACTAATGTCAAAACAGGATCTTTAACACATGGCAGAAAAAAAATTATGGACTCTAGAATGCAATTCCTCTAGTAGTATTTGAGTTGGACTAAATTGCATTTTAGATTTTTGTTGGAGAGATTACAACTTTGCTCTAAAATAAATTGTTATAGCCAAAACTAAAGAGTTTGGAACTGTGGTAACGTTTTCCAAAGGATATTGATTGCACAGGGGTGCACAAGGGAGCTATCTGGGTGGTGTTTTCATGAGAATATACAAATGCAAGAGTTTATTGACCAGTAGTATATTTAAGACATATACATTTCACTGGACAGAAGTTTATATATTAGTGAAAATAAAAACAAAATCTTTTTAAAAAAGAAACTGCAATATAGCCAACATAGACTCCCCACAATGTATGCATTAAATGCAATTTTAACAAGTGTAATTTTTAAAAGACTTCATATACCCATTTCCACTCCAAAACAAACATCCAAGGTTAAAAAGCTATTTGGAAAAAATATCTACATATATAATCTATAAAATAATTTATATGTATAAATATAAATATATGTATAAATATAAATTTATATGTATAAATATAAACACTGAATAAAATATACATAAGATACAGTCTTATAAATTTTAAATTCAGGATAGTTCTCTAACATTAATAACAATGTATAAATATCTTCTCTGAAATATGAAAAAAGATTGATATTACACATTCCTTTTACTAGAATATTGCAAGTGCCCACCTCTAAACCTGATACCTAGAAATCATACACTCAGTTAGCCTTCCAACACCCACTGAAATTACAGAGGATTTTTACACTTATCAACAGATTGTAATCTTTCCAGTTGGTCAACTTGTCAGTAATAGTAATATCATCTTTCACATGAACTTTAGGTATTAATTATAAGCAGAAAATAGTAATCATAAAATTAATTAATGTAACATATATATGTAAAATTTGATGTTAGCTTATCATTTTCATTTATTCAGTTATAGTTGGGGACAATATTTTGCTTAAACAGCTCAATCATATTTTTTCTGATAATTAGTATTTTCTTTAAAACTAAGGCTGTGCATTCAAATATGTATTTCCATTGACGTAATAAAGTATCACATGGGTTGACAGAGACGATTATTGTTCACAGGTAGCACCACAGATAAATTGCTAGTAGCTTTTCCCTCATACATACTATGGGTTAGAAAGCTCATTATTAAAGTGTAAATATTATTTTATGTTTGAGTTTAGATTTTACTAACCAGGATCAGATTTGTCTCAATATTCTTCTGGTTCTATAACTTCTTAGCTTCACTTTCAGAATAAAGTTCATGAGAATGAAAAACCACAGTTGTCTTCAGTGTGGTTTTCTCTTCCCTTTGGATTTGTAATGAATGCTATTTGAGGGTAATGAAATAGATGTTAATACTTGAGTATCCCAGTTATCTTAATTTACCCTCCAGGAGGACTGTGTCAATGTTGGTTGATTCTAATCCTGGTGAATTTAAACTTGCCCATCATTTTAATACAAACTGCAATACTCAAGTATTTAATTTGAGAGTTTTGAGGTACTTGAAATGTTTTGCCTAGCTATCGATAGCATGTGTGATGAGAGCCTTTGGCCTTCGTTTTAATTACATTATGTATAAAACAAAAAACTCAAGGCTTTAAATACCAAAGGTTCTGATATAAGACACAAAATAATGGGAGAGAAAACTAGTGAGGGAGAGAAGAACATAACAGAAAATAGAGACATAGTCCAGGTCACCCTGAGCTTGTCAATGTTTGCTTCCAAATTTTGTCAGGCCTCTCCTTGCTAATTCTTCAATTTCTCTTACCTGATTTTTACAAAATGATTAGCCTTATAAAGAGAAGTGCCTTAGTTCTATTTATTAATTGTTCATCACATTCCTTCTCGTACTTTAATAGTAGTATATTTTCATTTTTAGTATATTTTCATTTCAGCTTTTTCTGATAGACTCTATATAATCCATTGTTTGTGTGCCTTGTCTAAATCCCCAGTGCAATGTTTACATTTTAGTTTAGATGAACCTTGGCTCTGTACCAAAGTAATGTTTTCTGTTTGTTTTTCAATATCTTCGTTGAAAATAGATGTAGCCTTTTAGAGACTTTTCCTTACAGTAGCACATTTGGTTCATGTCTTCCTGATATGTTAGTCAAAGTATGAATAAATATAATAGAACATAATTATTCTTTATTATTGTTTTTTCTCAGTGTGTGCTGTATTTGTGGGCTTTGAAAATTCTTTACCCCAAAACACTGTTTTTACTTCGTGGAAATCATGAATGTAGACATCTAACAGAGTATTTCACATTTAAACAAGAATGTAAGTATACTTTCAGTTTCTTCTTTTAACACTGTGTATGCTAAATAGTCATTTTAATCCATGCAAAGAGCATATTACCTTATGATCCATTGCTTAAAAGTAGAAATTCAAAATGACACTGTATTGTGTCATTTTATATGACTTTCATACTATTTTCTGAGAATGGACAGTTAAGAGATTTTAGAATTTCTTTTTAAGTATAATTTCTTTGTAAAGTGATATAAAATTTGCATTAATATTTGATGTGATTTAGCCTAAGGTTTAAAAAAGGCAGAGGAACCACAGATCAAATGGCCAACATTCGTTGGATCATAGGGAAGCAAGGGAATTCCAGTAAAACATCTACTTCTGCTTCATTGACTATGCTACAGCCTTTGTATGGATCACAACAAATTGTGGAAAAATCATAAAGATATGGGAATACCAGAACAGCTTACCTGTCTCCTGAGAAACCTGTATGCGGATTAAGAAGCAACAGTTAGATCTAGACATAGAACAACTGACTGGTTCAAAATTGAGAAAGGAGTACATGAAGGCTGTATATTGTCACCCTGTTTATGTAACTTATGTACAGAATACATAATGCAAAATGCCAGGCTGGATGAATCACAAACTGGAATCAAGATTGCTGGGAGAAATATTAACAGCCTCAAATATGCAGATGATACCACTCTAATGGCAGAAAGTGAAGAGGAACTAAAGAACCTCTTGATGAGGGTGAAAGAGGAGTGTGAAAAAACTGACTTAAAACTCATTGTTCAAAACACTAAGATCATGGCATCAGATCCCATCACTTCATGACAACTAGAAAGGAAAACATAGAAGCAGTGAGAGATTTTATTTTCTTGGGCTCCAAAATCACTGAACTCCAAGAAATTAAAAGACACTTGCTCCTAAGAAGGAAAGTTACAACAAACCTAGAAAATAGATGTAGCCTTTTAGAGACTTTTCCTTACAGTAGCACATTTGGTTCATGTCTTCCTGATATGTTAGTCAAAGTATGAATAAATATAATAGAACATAATTATTCTTTATTATTGTTTTTTCTCAGTGTGTGCTGTATTTGTGGGCTTTGAAAATTCTTTACCCCAAAACACTGTTTTTACTTCGTGGAAATCATGAATGTAGACATCTAACAGAGTATTTCACATTTAAACAAGAATGTAAGTATACTTTCAGTTTCTTCTTTTAACACTGTGTATGCTAAATAGTCATTTTAATCCATGCAAAGAGCATATTACCTTATGATCCATTGCTTAAAAGTAGAAATTCAAAATGACACTGTATTGTGTCATTTTATATGACTTTCATACTATTTTCTGAGAATGGACAGTTAAGAGATTTTAGAATTTCTTTTTAAGTATAATTTCTTTGTAAAGTGATATAAAATTTGCATTAATATTTGATGTGATTTAGCCTAAGGTTTAAAAAAGGCAGAGGAACCACAGATCAAATGGCCAACATTCGTTGGATCATAGGGAAGCAAGGGAATTCCAGTAAAACATCTACTTCTGCTTCATTGACTATGCTACAGCCTTTGTATGGATCACAACAAATTGTGGAAAAATCATAAAGATATGGGAATACCAGAACAGCTTACCTGTCTCCTGAGAAACCTGTATGCGGATTAAGAAGCAACAGTTAGATCTAGACATAGAACAACTGACTGGTTCAAAATTGAGAAAGGAGTACATGAAGGCTGTATATTGTCACCCTGTTTATGTAACTTATGTACAGAATACATAATGCAAAATGCCAGGCTGGATGAATCACAAACTGGAATCAAGATTGCTGGGAGAAATATTAACAGCCTCAAATATGCAGATGATACCACTCTAATGGCAGAAAGTGAAGAGGAACTAAAGAACCTCTTGATGAGGGTGAAAGAGGAGTGTGAAAAAACTGACTTAAAACTCATTGTTCAAAACACTAAGATCATGGCATCAGATCCCATCACTTCATGACAACTAGAAAGGGAAAACATAGAAGCAGTGAGAGATTTTATTTTCTTGGGCTCCAAAATCACTGTGAATGGTGACTGCAGCCAAGAAATTAAAAGACACTTGCTCCTAAGAAGGAAAGTTACAACAAACCTAGACAGCATATTAAAAAGCAGAAACATCACTTGCCAATAAAATGTCGGTACAGTCAGAGCAATGGTTGTTCTAGTAGTCATACAGATGTGAGAGTTGGACTATAAAGGAGGATGAACTCCAAAGAACTGATGCTTTCAAACTATGGTGCTCATGAAGACTCTTGAGAGTCCCTAGACTACAAGGAGATCAAGCTAGTCAATTCTAAAGGGAATCAATGCTGAATATTCAATGGAAAGACTGATGCGGAAGCTGAAGCTCCAGTACTTTGGCCACTTGATGCAAAGAACCAACTCATTGGAAAAGACCCTTATGCTAGGGAAGATTGAAGGCAAGAGGAGAAGGAGGCAGCAGAGGATGTGATGGTTGGATGGCATCATGGATCCAGTGGACATGAATTTGAGCTAGTGATGGACAGAGAAGACTGGCATGCTGCAGTCCATGTGGTGGCAAAGAGTCAAAGACAACTTAGTGACTTTACAACAACAGCAACGATTGCAACAAGCCTAAGCAACAAGCAAGTAAATTATTTTTGAAAGGAGTCCGAATATACTGTTGAGAATTGTTTTACTCTTTAATCTCAAATCACTCAATGAAAACAGTTGGAGAGCATATTCAAACTTTTACTCCTCTTTCTGGACTCAGGATTTACCCACCTCAAGTGGATTTTACAAAATTAAAGACAACTTGTAGAAATAAATACTAGAGATGAGGAGTACCTCACAGAACTTTCATTTTCCTCCTCTCTTAACTTTCCTCATTGTCCTTGGAAACTTAAGTTTCTCTTTGCCATTTATGGAACGTAGAAACTTATATCAAAATATTAACAGCCTCAAATATGAAAACATTGGCAAAGTGAAGAGGAACTAAAGAACCTCTTGATGAGGGTGAAAGAGGAGTGTGAAAAAACTGACTTAAAACTCATTGTTCAAAACACTAAGATCATGGCATCAGATCCCATCACTTCATGACAACTAGAAAGGGAAAACATAGAAGCAGTGAGAGATTTTATTTTCTTGGGCTCCAAAATCACTGTGAATGGTGACTGCAGCCAAGAAATTAAAAGACACTTGCTCCTAAGAAGGAAAGTTACAACAAACCTAGACAGCATATTAAAAAGCAGAAACATCACTTGCCAATAAAATGTCGGTACAGTCAGAGCAATGGTTGTTCTAGTAGTCATACAGATGTGAGAGTTGGACTATAAAGGAGGATGAACTCCAAAGAACTGATGCTTTCAAACTATGGTGCTCATGAAGACTCTTGAGAGTCCCTAGACTACAAGGAGATCAAGCTAGTCAATTCTAAAGGGAATCAATGCTGAATATTCAATGGAAAGACTGATGCGGAAGCTGAAGCTCCAGTACTTTGGCCACTTGATGCAAAGAACCAACTCATTGGAAAAGACCCTTATGCTAGGGAAGATTGAAGGCAAGAGGAGAAGGAGGCAGCAGAGGATGTGATGGTTGGATGGCATCATGGATCCAGTGGACATGAATTTGAGCTAGTGATGGACAGAGAAGACTGGCATGCTGCAGTCCATGTGGTGGCAAAGAGTCAAAGACAACTTAGTGACTTTACAACAACAGCAACGATTGCAACAAGCCTAAGCAACAAGCAAGTAAATTATTTTTGAAAGGAGTCCGAATATACTGTTGAGAATTGTTTTACTCTTTAATCTCAAATCACTCAATGAAAACAGTTGGAGAGCATATTCAAACTTTTACTCCTCTTTCTGGACTCAGGATTTACCCACCTCAAGTGGATTTTACAAAATTAAAGACAACTTGTAGAAATAAATACTAGAGATGAGGAGTACCTCACAGAACTTTCATTTTCCTCCTCTCTTAACTTTCCTCATTGTCCTTGGAAACTTAAGTTTCTCTTTGCCATTTATGGAACGTAGAAACTTATATCAAAATATTAGATGTAAGTAAAGGAAAAGCAATGTGTAATAATTTAGAAACAACTTTGGAAACTTTCTTGCCATCCACTTATCTAATAGAAGGTTCGGGAGAATCAGCCAGTTTTCTATCTTCTTCCATTGGTGTCCTAGCTATTGGGTTAAAAAAAATAATAATTATATATATATATATATATATATATATATATATATACACACCTACACTTACAAATAAATAGCAGAGATGGATGTATATGAAAGTTCTCACCTGTTATTCAGATATTTACTAAAAATGGTCAGATACAGATGAACCAAAAAATAGTAGAAATAAAGTAATAGATAACTTTACACAGTCTTCTCTCATCATGTTTGGAACTTTGCATCTATAGCTTATATGCTAATATGATTCCGGCAAGAAAATATTTTAAAAAATTATTCTTATGAACTAACCCTATCTGAGTAATGAGTTTTAATCATGTTTTAAAGGTAAAATAAAGTATTCAGAACGTGTATATGATGCCTGCATGGATGCCTTTGATTGCCTGCCTCTGGCTGCCCTGATGAACCAGCAGTTCCTGTGTGTACATGGCGGTTTGTCTCCAGAGATTAACACCTTAGACGATATCAGAAAAGTAAGTTCTCTTATTTTCCAAGTCTAGCCATTTTGTGTTCGTCCTTAATAAATGCAAGACCTTAACTTCCCTGCCTTTATCAATGACTTTATCCTTTTGAATTAAAATGATTTAAAGTGGCCATGAATCTCTTCTTTGTATTCATTTTTTTAATCTAGAAAGAAAGGTATACTTATACTCTAAAACCTTAAGATGCATTTTGCCATGTGAAATGCCATTAGAGATGTAAAGTATTTGATCACTAAAAATATATGCATGCCCTTTCATTTCCCTCTGACTTGTTTCAAACAACCCATTGTATATTCATGATATATTACTGTTAAAAAGTGTTGTTTTCCTCTTAGGAAAATATCATAGCATGACTTTTAAAATGTGTCCATATTATTATTTTTTTAAAAATCTAACAATTTTTACAGCTTAGACTTTTAAAGTAACAATCTGGCAAAGGCTATGATGCTAATTGGTTGTATTGAGTGGTGAGATGAAAACCAGTTGATTTTAAAAGGAGGTATTTTTCTACTTAATTTAACACTAGCTGTTATTGTTTTCACCAGCAAAAAGATGAGTTAGACTGAAGTAGAAATACTCCTTTTATAAGAAAATGTAACATAGGATAGTTCTATGTAATGGAAGAAACATCTTTTCTTTCTTTGATATGCACAATATCCTTTTAAAATTTCATTCATTTTTTTAAAAAAAAACATTTAAGTAAGTAAAACATTGAAATTCTGCCTGAATACTTTATCACTAAAGTTCATATCTTCAAATGTAAAAATAAGATTGTGTATACTTTTCCTCTTAGAAAGGAAATGCAGGGCTTTCCTGGTGATCCAGTGGGTAAGGACACTGCCTTGCAGTGCAATGGACACAGGTTCGATCCCTGACTGGGTAGATCCCACGTGCTGCAGAGTGGCTGGACCGATGTGTCCGACTACTTAGCCGGTGCTCTGCAGCGCATGCGCCCAGAGCCGGTGCTCTGCACGAGAGAGGCCACTGAAATGGGAGGCCCACACAGGCCAAAAAACAAAGATGAATGAAAATAAAGAATGAAAGACCAATAGAAGTGGCCAAAAGAAAAGAAATGCACAGTTTTTACTTTTAAAATTTAAGAAAAGTACATTGAACAAGCTTGCTCATTGTGTTCGTGTCCTTTCTTGTAAGACACCATTACACATGTTTCTGGTGATCTGCTGCACACAGAGAATTGGTGTTTGTTCTACATTACAAGTTCTATGCAGACAGGACACTGAAATGTAGTGTTTCACTTTCTCCGTGAATAGAATCAATTTGTTTTTCTGCCATCTGACAGATTCCTGAAATTAGTAACTCCACTTTTTAATTGAACGATTATGTAGATTTTTAAAATACCCTTTGCTATCCCGAGGACTTTGTTTCTGGCCCGTTTCAGATATTATGTTCAATTCCCTTATTATCATTGTGATTTAGACTTAGCCATTAAGTGATTTTTGGTTTACATTTGTCACATGTCAAGAGTTTCTACCACACTTACTTTATTTAATTAATTTCATGGTTGTTTATTTTCACTGTAGATGATATTAATTTTAGAATGCATTTTATAGCTTTTCCAGAGAAAATTCTAGTATTCTGGTTGCTTTACCAAAGCTCTAGTTGGGAATTCACATTCATCCGAAGTGTCCCCTCCTTTAAGGGTCCATCCCTAATAATAAGTTCTTGTTTCTTAGAAACAAATTCTGTATTTTTATGGAAAAGCATTGTTTTCTGGTACAAATTGTTCCAAAAGCATAAGTTATCTAAATATCTTAAACAAGTCTAAGTTTGCAATAAATATTTTATGGAAAGCATAATGGTTGAAATATAGAGTGTCTTATCTTATTAAAGGTTTTCATTGGATATTGAAAATGTGAAATATTGCTTCATACTTTTTAGATATTAGTAAAAAAAAAATGCTATGTAACAAAGCCATTATTTATATCACCTTTCATATCTCAGAAAAAAAAAGAATTTGATGTGCTATCAGCCTTATGTATTCACCTGTCCCTATGGGTTGCTTTAATATTAAAGTATTGAATATGAAGAATATTGATTCTTAATGAGTTTTCATAGCTGTTTTATACTTTTTTTTTTGGAGAGGCTCAGTAATATCTGCTAACTTCACCCAAAATCCTTTAACTGCAGTTAAATTAGGATAAACTATAGGAAGATGATAGTATTATAAAATTGTTGGTGAAATGCCATTTCTGGTTGTTATATTGCTCATAGTTTCTAAATGCATCATTTTAAATTGAAGTGTGGCTTTGCTAAACACTTTTAGCTGGAAAATTGATTTCATATGAGGGCTTTAGGTAAAACTATGAAGCTTAGAACTGTGAACTGAAAGATAATGAGCTAAACTGGGGTTTATTTTACTGCTTATCATTAGGATTGGTTTGTAAGATAGCTCAGATTGGTTTTAACTGAAACCTAGCACCTAAGGAGTGAATACCCAAAATGTCATATAGCAAGTGTTTACTCTTAAAATGAAAGCTGTCTGTTCTCAAATTATATTGTTAAATATAAACACCATAAGCTGTTCCCTATCCTGATATCTAAAGCACATTTTAGTGGCAGGCAGTAGAAGAAATTTACCCCAAAGGTCAAATAAAATAAAGGCTTCTCAAGAAATGACACACAGGTAGAGCATCAATCGGTAATAACTAAAACATGTGGCTAGACAAAAAAAGGTAAGAAGAGAAAGACAGGAAACCAAGAGAAAGGTAAAACAGAGTTGAGTGGGAAATAAACAGGCAAGATGGAGGTAAAAGGAGAGAGGAAGGCAGATAAAAAATGAGCATCAGAAGGAAGAAGGAATTAAAACGGGAGAAAGAGGTGGAGAGAAGAGTGGAAAGGAAAGAGCTCAGAAGAGGAGAGTGGTGGGGGAGATCACTCCTCATCGTGACTGGGGAGCAAAGGTGGGTTTAGTTGAAATGCTGGTTTCTTCTATCTTCTGAGTTCCAACTTTCCAAAGATTAGTATTTTGCTCTCTGTCTTCTATTTTTCTTAGTTAGACCGATTCAAAGAACCACCTGCTTATGGACCTATGTGTGATATCCTGTGGTCAGACCCTCTGGAGGATTTTGGAAATGAGAAGACTCAGGAACATTTCACTCACAACACAGTCAGGGGGTGTTCATACTTCTACAGGTGAGGATGGAGAGCTCTACCTCCTGGAGCGTGTGGCTTTCATAACTATTGTCATTGATCAGTCCGTGTGTTTGATTTATGTATTATGTGGATATAACTCTTCTAGGAATTAAATGTAAATGAAAGGTTCACTTTAAAAGCCTGGTTCAAATGGGTTCTTAGTCTCCAAAATAAAAGTATAAATAGGTAAATTGATAGATAAGTAAACAAATATATCAATATACACATAATAGATACAATATGTGTGACAAATAGGAAAAGCATAAAAGAGGCAAGGATGTTAAGGCAACTAAAGAAGATGATAGGTTTTGATAGAAAATTTGTTTGTTTCAAGAAGGAAAAAAATCCAGTGCCAGCCTTGATTTTTTATCCATTCAATTACGTAGTCACTTAAAAATGTTTTCACCAGTTTTCATAACTTAAATTAGAGAAATAATCTTAAATTGGTTAAAGTTTTTTCAGGTTATTCTGAAATTTTCTTAAGTTCATCAGACTTCCTGAATAATTAAAATTAGCAGCAACCTAGTATTCATAATGACAAAATGTTTATAGTAATGTTTCCATTTGCAAACGTAGATTTCCTCACCCCTGTAACATTTCAGAGCACTTCAGAAAGACGTCACCAACAAGTTGTGTTTTTGCATGTCCTCGTGATTTTCCTGACCTCTTGGTTACCTCCGTTTTAGCCTACTCTATTTTTTTTACCCCCAGTGTCCCTAGATTCCCTTATTAGACATACAGTTTGATTTGAAAGTTCCCAGAATGAAAATGCAAGAGATACTATGGAGAAGTCGAGAACTGAAGTTCTAGAATACGTAGTCTTTTATTTTTTTAACTGAAAAATCCTACCTGATGCTCAACTGAAGTGTACACTCAGTTCCTGTCCTGGCAACTATGCTAATGATTAGGCTGGAAGAACTCTGTAAAATGCATCCAACTGCTTGTCTTTCTCTCTCGAGTATCATCCTTCTACGTAACACAGATCAGTGTTTATTCTGGAACATTTTGTTCTATACATTGCTGTTTCCCTGATGGGGCAAAAATGTTTCCTCTTGCTTATCTATTAATGTGATGGAGAAATAGAGGTTTGTGAACACAAATTCTTGTACCCGTTAAAGCACCATTCAAAGAAAAGTCTTTGTCTTAAATATTAAGAGTTTGTCCCAAGCCTATTTATCCGAAAGTTCACAATTCATTTCTAAGTTTTAGAAACTTTGGCTAAAATAAAGAGGCATGCTATAGACTTTCTGAAAAGTCTAAGTTTCTTATCAGTAATTAGTTAATTGGGGAGTAATCTTTTGTTAAAGACTTCTAACTTTTAGAGAAAAGTTCTATTGTTGAAATATAACTGTATTTGCAAGTGTTCAATTGTTAAATCCTTAATTATACCAGGAGTGTTTAAATGATCTATTTGATACAACTGAGTTGTGTTTCACTAATACAATATCAAACAAAATGTAAACCTCTTGATTTTGATATGAACCCATATTACATTAATCTTTCTTTAATTCATAGTATAATATTCTCCTGTTAGCTTCCTGAGTTATGTTCAAATGTCATGTACATCAAACATGTCATATTCTAAAGTTCTGTACTGAACTTGTATAAAATTATGATGTTTTTGTTTTGAGACTAAAGACACAGATGTGTTTACATCAGAGATAAAGCCATTAACTAGATAATTAGCAGATTATGTGTGTTTTCTCACCTTTGTTCTCAACAAAATGATTATTTAACTCCTTTCGTTAGAACCGCTTAAGCTATAATGATTGCTAGCCATGACCAATGCTGACTGTCAAAACCCGCAGCCTGTATGGATGGCAAAGCATTGTGAATTATGTCCTATCAGAAGAAGAAAAATGATGAACTTATTTTTTCCTACCCCAGTGTCCCTAGATTCCTTATTAGACCTACAGTTTGATTTGAAAGTTCCCAGAATGAAAATGCAAGAGATACTATGGAGAAGTCGAGAACTGAAGTTCTAGAATACGTAGTCTTTTATTTTTTTAACTGAAAAATCCTACCTGATGCTCAACTGAAGTGTACACTCAGTTCCTGTCCTGGCAACTATGCTAATGATTAGGCTGGAAGAACTCTGTAAAATGCATCCAACTGCTTGTCTTTCTCTCTCGAGTATCATCCTTCTACGTAACACAGATCAGTGTTTATTCTGGAACATTTTGTTCTATACATTGCTGTTTCCCTGATGGGGCAAAAATGTTTCCTCTTGCTTATCTATTAATGTGATGGAGAAATAGAGGTTTGTGAACACAAATTCTTGTACCCGTTAAAGCACCATTCAAAGAAAAGTCTTTGTCTTAAATATTAAGAGTTTGTCCCAAGCCTATTTATCCGAAAGTTCACAATTCATTTCTAAGTTTTAGAAACTTTGGCTAAAATAAAGAGGCATGCTATAGACTTTCTGAAAAGTCTAAGTTTCTTATCAGTAATTAGTTAATTGGGGAGTAATCTTTTGTTAAAGACTTCTAACTTTTAGAGAAAAGTTCTATTGTTGAAATATAACTGTATTTGCAAGTGTTCAATTGTTAAATCCTTAATTATACCAGGAGTGTTTAAATGATCTATTTGATACAACTGAGTTGTGTTTCACTAATACAATATCAAACAAAATGTAAACCTCTTGATTTTGATATGAACCCATATTACATTAATCTTTCTTTAATTCATAGTATAATATTCTCCTGTTAGCTTCCTGAGTTATGTTCAAATGTCATGTACATCAAACATGTCATATTCTAAAGTTCTGTACTGAACTTGTATAAAATTATGATGTTTTTGTTTTGAGACTAAAGACACAGATGTGTTTACATCAGAGATAAAGCCATTAACTAGATAATTAGCAGATTATGTGTGTTTTCTCACCTTTGTTCTCAACAAAATGATTATTTAACTCCTTTCGTTAGAACCGCTTAAGCTATAATGATTGCTAGCCATGACCAATGCTGACTGTCAAAACCCGCAGCCTGTATGGATGGCAAAGCATTGTGAATTATGTCCTATCAGAAGAAGAAAAAAATGACTTACACGTTCTCCTAGAGCTCCTGGATTCTGTTGCCTTTAATGCCATCATGTCAGTGTCAAGGCATCTGCTGTGGCCATGCTTTATAAAGCTGATCTAGAGCAGGCATAAAGGAACAAGAAAAATCAGTAAAAGAACAAGAAAAACAGATGTAAAAATTACCTATTTAGGTTATCGGCAGTTAGTTTGATCTGCAACTCCCAGTTTTATTTCACATGTGTCTGTGGAGTTTGTATATTTAATTTGCTCTGCCATTCTGTCCATGATGTAACTTATTGTCTGGGCTATGATTTAAATAAAATGAAGTGACACAGACAGATGCATCTGTAAGAACTTGCTGATGCTGTTCATGAATTATAGAAGACAATCCATGTGACAGAGGAAGGAAACCATAAGAACTCTGCTTTTGCCCCAGTGCTACCATTATCTTTAGAATGTGAGATCAGAATTTGCACTCAGTGACTATAATATTCAAGTAACTGAGATGCTTAAAGCACCCACAAGTTAGGTTGTGACGATTCATGAGGATCATGACAAATCGGAGGTAAAATTTCATTTTCGTGTGACCTGAATGAACCTGTTGACCAGTGCCAACTATTTGGTGCTTTGGGTTATTTACCGTGAATGTATCCTGTAAGTGTTGTATTCTAGGTTTAGCTTGCTCCAGAAGGAGTGAGTTCGACCAACCATTCTCAGGACCCTCTAAGCGCTGAGATTTGAAAAAATATTTTGAGAGTCACTTAAAACATGTTTTTGAAGCTGCAAATGGCAGCTCACTCAAATCACTCTTGGTCTCTTAATCACCTATCAGCAGCCTTTCTTCTGTTTCCAGTCTGCCAAACTGCTTTTCTACTGTTGACACACTTATCAGCCCCTTGCACCTTGAAATCCTCCCAGTTCCTCCTTTTTCACAGATCCTGAATCTCCTCTAACTTATCAGGCAGATCCCTGCCTCTTCCACTGCCTCTTTCTTCATCTTCCTCCTGCTCTTGACGTCTTTTTCTTCACAGTTTTCCTAAGAACCTCATCTGTCTCCTTAGCTTCATCTGATTAGATTACCAGATCAGTGTCTGGTCCTTTGACCTCTTTATCTTCCCTGACCTTGAATTCTCTATTTCTAGTTTTCTGCTGGAAATTTTTGTTTTAGATGTTCCATTGTCACCTTATCCTGAATTCACCTTTCTTGAAAAGATTTATTATTTACCTTCCCACTGGGGATTTCTTCTGGTTTTTCTGTTTCTATTAACGGTTTATTTTTCCCAGTCACACAGAGTAGCACATTTTTGCTTTTTCTTCTTGTGTTGAAATCACCACCAACCAGTCATCATGTCTTAGCAACCCTCTCTTTGAAACACAACCAGCATCTAGACCATGCTGCCTTTCCTCAATTCCGCTTTGAGTTTGTTTAGTCTGTCAAAATCATGCCTGCCTTTATAGCATCCTTCCCGTCCTCTCCCCTTGATTCACATTGTTCCATTCATGGGTATCCTTTTGGGAATTCATTCATTCATTCACTCATTCAATCATTTAACAAGTATTAGCTGAGTAAAAGGTTTACCTTAAATGAAAATTGCTCACTACTCCTGAGGCAGCTGGCAGCCCAGAGCAAGTGAGGACATAAGCTCTGGTAACATTCTGGCAGGAAGAGGTGGAGCCCTTCCGGACTTGATCCCTAGTGGGCAAAATGAAATTAGTTCGATCACCCTGGAGCAAAGGCAGAAAACACAACAAGTCCTAGGAAAAGATTGTCTTGACATCATCCAGGCAGCGCCAGGACATCCCCAGGCTAAGAATCCATTGGCAGGTCTCAAGAGGCAGAGAAGGAGTTGGGCAGGGGAATGAGTCCTCCATACGACCAGGCTGAGAGCCAGTGAGGCACCAAGGAGGCAAGTGGAGGCTTCCTCTTGGTCCACTAACAAGAGGTGGCAGGTTGCCTGCCTCTGCTCTGCTGAAGCCGGTGATGGAGAGAAGCCCTTTGCTTCTCACACCTGCATAACTGCCCCTGTTGAGGCTACTATCACAATTGTGTGTGAGCATCTGTAATCTGATAAATTCCTGCTGAGCAGTTAGGATATGAAGAGAAATAAAAGTGTCTGTCTCTTAAGGCATTCACTGTTACTGGAGAGCAGATTTAGAAACATAAATTACACCGCAGCATAACAAGTGATATATTAGATTCATATGTTTTGGGAACATGGGGGATGCTGCAATTTTGTACACCTCAGGGTGGGATGGGTTTGAAAGGAAGGGTTCCCAAGAGATGACTTAGCTAAGGCTTGGCAGAAAAGTGGGCCTTTATAGAAGGAACAAACAAACTCAGGGAAAGGATATGCAAAGGCATAGAAGCATAAAAAATACATTTTAATAATGCTATTAGCATGGGTAAAGCATCTGCAAGATTTATTTCAGGATCTAAAATTGAGTTTAATATAGCCAGAAATAAAAATAGGAAAGTTAGTAGAATGAGTCTAGTCTAGTTAGAGCTGTTTGCTCTAAGGCCAAACCAGTTTTTCTATCATTTCTCATGTTTTTTAATTTTATACTTTCTTTACCTTGTTCATGCTCAGTCTCCTTCTTATTCCTCTTTTGTTTGGTGGAATTCTAACCCCTTACCTGTCTACTAATCCCCATAAGTCATTTCCTCTAAATTCTAATGCAAGTCACAACTAATAAATGAAACAGCTAGGCTGGAATCTGGAGTTGCTGATTCACCATTCATTCTGTGGTGTATCCTTGCCTCCACACCATGGAGGTGGAGAGACAGACAGGAGTTGCTGAATGTCTACTGCTGTGGCCAGGCACTGGGCTAAGCCATCTACATATATTGCTACTTCATTTAATCTTCATCTCAATTCTGTGAAATAAGTAATACTGTCTTCATTTTTACAAGTAGGGTAATTCAGGCTCCAAGAGGTGGAATAAGAACTCAAATCTAAGGATTCTCACTATTCCATGGAAATTTTCACCTCCCTTTTTCTTCAGAGAAGACACATTTTCTAGCGCATAAGGAATACTCATATTTCAATAGGGGAAAAAAATATTTTCAAAGAATACAATAACTTCTTCCCCAAATCTAGCAATGCATGCTGGTGAATGAATATCACAGAAGCTGAAGAGATCACTGGCCTTCACCAATCCTTGAAGCAAGTGTTACAAGACATGCTCAGGACATAGGGTTAGACAAAACCGTTCCAGCAGAATCACTCATGCCTGACAGGGTGGCCCAGTGGAGGCAGATGAGGGTGGAGAGCTGAGGACCAGCCCACCCTCTGCTCAGAAGGCTCAGCCATGACCCCTGCTTGGGATGATCAGCTTGGAGAAGAAAGATTTTTTCTTCTTGGTGGGCTCAGAAGCGTATCCTTAGTAATAAAAAGAGAAAGAAAGAGGGAAAAAAAGATCTAGTATAAGAGAGATATTTTTCAAATAAATTTCCTCAGACCCACATGCTTCCTTTCTTGCTTTATAGCCTCTCTATAAACTTTACTATTGTGTCATTAATGTAGTTTTTTAATTTAAAAAGTGTGTTTTCTTTTCTCACCTAATAGATTATATCTTTAGGACAGAAATCAGGCCTTGCACTTAATCATACCACCCAGCTTGTATTTTATAACAAATGGAAATAAAAATCACCAATTAGTCTTCAATAAATTATTGGTGAATTAGTAACTTTCCAATTCTCTCTGTGTTGTTAATAGGTTCTGAACACATCTTTTTCCTACCTTTCTGTGTGTATCTTTTTTAGTGCTTTTAAGCTGAGCACTTTGTGGTTTTTTTCCCATTTATATTTTCATAAAAATAATGTAGAAGATTTTTCCTAATTAAAGAAATTATTATTTAGAAAAATGTATGTACTTCTTAGAATGATCATGTATTTGATTATGCATGCTTTTACATTTTGAAAGATCTTCTTCAAAATGAATTTACTCTATGATATGCAAGTATTCCTCACCTAAAGTGGTTAACCCAGCAATCTCATATATTGCTACTTCATTTAATCTTCATCTCAATTCTGTGAAATAAGTAATACTGTCTTCATTTTACAAGTAGGGTCATTCATGCTCCAAGAGTGAAAATAAGAACTCAAATCTAAGGATTCTCACTATTCCGAGGAAATTATCGCCTCCCGTTTTCTTCAGAGAAGACACATTTTCTAGGGCATAAGAAATACTCATATTTCAATAGGGGAAAAAAATATTTTCAAAGAATACAATAACTTCTTCCCCAAATCTAGCAATGCATGCTGGTGAATGAATATCACAGAAGCTGAAGAGATCACTGGCCTTCACCAATCCTTGAAGCAAGTGTTACAAGACATGCTCAGGACATAGGGTTAGACAAAACCGTTCCAGCAGAATCACTCATGCCTGACAGGGTGGCCCAGTGGAGGCAGATGAGGGTGGAGAGCTGAGGACCAGCCCACCCTCTGCTCAGAAGGCTCAGCCATGACCCCTGCTTGGGATGATCAGCTTGGAGAAGAAAGATTTTTTCTTCTTGGTGGGCTCAGAAGCGTATCCTTAGTAATAAAAAGAGAAAGAAAGAGGGAAAAAAAGATCTAGTATAAGAGAGATATTTTTCAAATAAATTTCCTCAGACCCACATGCTTCCTTTCTTGCTTTATAGCCTCTCTATAAACTTTACTATTGTGTCATTAATGTAGTTTTTTAATTTAAAAAGTGTGTTTTCTTTTCTCACCTAATAGATTATATCTTTAGGACAGAAATCAGGCCTTGCACTTAATCATACCACCCAGCTTGTATTTTATAACAAATGGAAATAAAAATCACCAATTAGTCTTCAATAAATTATTGGTGAATTAGTAACTTTCCAATTCTCTCTGTGTTGTTAATAGGTTCTGAACACATCTTTTTCCTACCTTTCTGTGTGTATCTTTTTTAGTGCTTTTAAGCTGAGCACTTTGTGGTTTTTTTCCCATTTATATTTTCATAAAAATAATGTAGAAGATTTTTCCCTAATTAAAGAAATTATTATTTAGAAAAAATGTATGTACTTCTTAGAATGATCATGTATTTGATTATGCATGCTTTTACATTTTGAAAGATCTTCTTCAAAATGAATTTACTCCTAATGATAATGCAAGTATTCCTCACCTAAAGTGGTTAACCCAGCGAATTGCTGCTGTATTAATTTCATCCTCTTCAGATTTCCATTGAAAATAAGACATATATTTCCATGGGAGAAAACTTAGCTTAAACATATAAGGTATAGAACCTAGCATAAGGAAAATATATTAAAATTATGTTTTTGTAAGACTAGGTAAGTTCTTCCAAAAGGAAAAAATAGATAAAAAAGAGCAGCCAAGCCATTTGCCTAACGGAAAAAAGTAACAAACCTAGACAAACAACCTTTGTCTTACAGTGGTACAGCAAGGCAATAAAATGTTTCTAAAGAAGCATTGCTAGGGCACATGAAATGTAAGTACACTGCTTAAAGAGATAGGGAAGGAGCATTTATTGAGTGCCCTTGGCTGGGCATCTTACAGCTGAGTATGTGACAAACAAAGTGCACGGTGTTTTGAAGCCCAACCAACATCTCTGAAATTAAGGTTTCTTTGGTTGACACACTGGTCTGGAGAGGTGGTACACTCATCATCTCCCAAAGCAGAACAGCAGTCTTTGAAGACAGATGTTGCTCAACTCGTTATCTAGATACCCGGTGGACACATTTCCATGTGGACAGTGGATAGACAATCCCACTGGCGAGGAAGTCATGTTAATGTTCATCAGTTAGATGATTTATTTGTTGGGATGACCTGGGAACACTAGGAAGAGAAGTGTAGACAATCCCACTGGCGAGGAAGTCATGTTAATGTTCATCAGTTAGATGATTTATTTGTTGGGATGACCTGGGAACACTAGGAAGAGAAGGCCTCATGGATGCCTCGTCTTTCCGTCTCCCTAGCGAATTGCTAGAATATTCTAGAACACAATGCACACACTCATACCCATGCACACAAATATGTGTGCACACACACAAAGGCTGGTTTTAATTTCATGTCTCACTTATGCCAAAAAACTGAATCCTTTTTATAAGTAGTATCTCTGTAATGGTATGCCATTGGTTTCTTTCTTTTTTCTCTATTCATCAGAGAATTCTTACAGTCTATAGCATAGAAATTATTTTCGCCTTTTCCTTTATAATAAATTATCTCAGTGACATGTATTATTATTTTCCCAAAGAGCTTTTTTTACAATTGGGAATTGTTTACTATAGTGTGTGTAGTTTAGGTTTTAATGAATATCTGTAGCTGTTTATGTTTAAACAAGTCACAGTTTGCTATACCTTAATTCCTCATCCTCTTCAGATTTCCATTGAAAATAAGACATATATTTCCATGGGAGAAAACTTAGCTTAAACATATAAGGTATAGAACCTAGCATAAGGAAAATATATTAAAATTATGTTTTTGTAAGACTAGGTAAGTTCTTCCAAAAGGAAAAAATAGATAAAAAAGAGCAGCCAAGCCATTTGCCTAACGGAAAAAAGTAACAAACCTAGACAAACAACCTTTGTCTCACAGTGGTACAACAAGGCAATAAAATGTTTCTAAAGAAGCATTGCTAGGGCACATGAAATGTAAGTACACTGCTTAAAGAGATAGGAAGGAGCATTTATTGAGTGCCCTTGGCTGGGCATCTTACAGCTGAGTATGTGACAAACAAAGTGCACGGTGTTTTGAAGCCCAACCAACATCTCTGAAATTAAGGTTTCTTTGGTTGACACACTGGTCTGGAGAGGTGGTACACTCATCATCTCCCAAAGCAGAACAGCAGTCTTTGAAGACAGATGTTGCTCAACTCGTTATCTAGATACCCGGTGGACACATTTCCATGTGGACAGTGGATAGACAATCCCACTGGCGAGGAAGTCATGTTAATGTTCATCAGTTAGATGATTTATTTGTTGGGATGACCTGGGAACACTAGGAAGAGAAGTGTAGACAATCCCACTGGCGAGGAAGTCATGTTAATGTTCATCAGTTAGATGATTTATTTGTTGGGATGACCTGGGAACACTAGGAAGAGAAGGCCTCATGGATGCCTCGTCTTTCCGTCTCCCTAGCGAATTGCTAGAATATTCTAGAACACAATGCACACACTCATACCCATGCACACAAATATGTGTGCACACACACAAAGGCTGGTTTTAATTTCATGTCTCACTTATGCCAAAAAACTGAATCCTTTTTATAAGTAGTATCTCTGTAATGGTATGCCATTGGTTTCTTTCTTTTTTCTCTATTCATCAGAGAATTCTTACAGTCTATAGCATAGAAATTATTTTCGCCTTTTCCTTTATAATAAATTATCTCAGTGACATGTATTATTATTTTCCCAAAGAGCTTTTTTTACAATTGGGAATTGTTTACTATAGTGTGTGTAGTTTAGGTTTTAATGAATATCTGTAGCTGTTTATGTTTAAACAAGTCACAGTTTGCTATCCCTTAATTTAACAATCTAAAATTTATTAATTTTATGATATACATTTTTCTCACTAAAAATTCTTAGAGTAGAGAAGAAGTGATTGCAAAAGGTTTTCCAAGTTTAGTTTATAATTTCAATCTTATTTTTCATTAAGCTTTTATCTGTTGTTTTGAAATTTCTTGACAGAATCATCTTTATTATATCTTTGATATTTATATAGAGTCACAATAAAAATAGCCTTAAGATAAAATTCTGTTGGTCATATTTAAAGTATACATTTTTAAATCTTGTGAATTTTATAATTTTGTTTAGATTTTGAATGATATAATCATTTGATTTGCCCATAAAGATGTTGACAACTTGATTTCTCAGAAAACTTCCTCTCTCCCATTCCCTAACTCAGTGCTTTCTTGTCAAACTCCCAAGCCGGCACCCAAATACAAATTGTGCTGTATTTGAGAAAACTGGGATTTATAGTTGAAATTCCACTCTCATATTTATGGTTCTGTTCATTTTCTGGTTAGATACAGATTTGATAACATTGGTTTTCTCTATGAGTGGATACTTGTTCCAATTCAGATACCTCCAGCCTTTAAAAGTACAGCTATAGGGGGCTTCTCTGGTGGTCCAGTGGGTAAGGACACCACCTTGCAATACAATGGGCACCGGTTCGATCCCTGACCTGGGAAGGTCCCACACACTGTGGAACGGCTGGACCGATTTGTCCGACTACCAAGCAAGAGCTCTGCCAAAGAACAAAGATGGATGAAAACAGATAAATGAAAGACCAATAGAAGTGCCTCCCACCAAAAAAATAGAACAGCTATAGGGACTTCTTTGACAGTCCAAGTGGTTAGAAATCCATGCTTCCACTGCTGGTGTCCCAGATTCCATCCCTAGTCTGGGACCTAAGATCCTGCAAGCCTCATGGGCACAGCATACATAGATAAAAGAATTAAAGCACAGCTTTAGGCAGATGTAAACTATTATATACAGAATGAATAGACAGCAGGGTCTTACTATATGGCATAGGATACTGTATTCAATATCCTGTTAATAATCATAATGGAAAAGAAAATAAAAAATATATACATTATAACTGAATCACTTTGCTATACAGTAGAAATTAACACATCAATTATACTTCAGTTTAAGAAATAGAAGTACAGCTATTGGTATTTTTTCTGCCACAGGGGGAAAAACCCGTCCTTTAGAACCACAAGATTTGTCTCATGAATGTTGCTTGTTTAATCACACTTGATCAGATCACATAAATCTGGATGTTATAGAAAATGTGCTTTTCTTGATGGTTTTATAACAGATGCTTCTCTTTCTTTTTGTCTGTGCAGTTACCCGGCTGTATGTGAATTCTTGCAGCACAATAACTTGTTATCTATCCTTCGAGCCCATGAAGCCCAAGATGCAGGGTGAGCAGTCTTGAGGGTTTATGAAAACCATGTGTTGCCTTTTCACTTCCTCATGTGCTCAGTAATGGAGGTTCCCTTTGTCAACCTCTCTCTCTAAAGGATTCGATCTACAAATTGCCTTCTGGTGACACAGATATGGTGGGGTTCTGGGGAATAAATGGTTGCAGATGTTCTGTAAAGTCCTCTTGGAAGTTCTTCCATGAAGAGTAGAATTTTCACCTGGCTGTCTTAAACACTGTGGGGCCACCTCCTCTTATTTCTTTCAGTTCCTGCTCTTATCATTGTTCTGTTAGTAAGTAAATTACCAGCTGCTTTTCAGCCTTGGTTGGCAGTGTGGGTGAGAATTACACATAAGTATTTAATAGAGATTGCATAAGTAATGTGGCACCGGTTCGATCCCTGACCTGGGAAGGTCCCACACACTGTGGAACGGCTGGACCGATTTGTCCGACTACCAAGCAAGAGCTCTGCCAAAGAACAAAGATGGATGAAAACAGATAAATGAAAGACCAATAGAAGTGCCTCCCACCAAAAAAATAGAACAGCTATAGGGACTTCTTTGACAGTCCAAGTGGTTAGAAATCCATGCTTCCACTGCTGGTGTCCCAGATTCCATCCCTAGTCTGGGACCTAAGATCCTGCAAGCCTCATGGGCACAGCATACATAGATAAAAGAATTAAAGCACAGCTTTAGGCAGATGTAAACTATTATATACAGAATGAATAGACAGCAGGGTCTTACTATATGGCATAGGATACTGTATTCAATATCCTGTTAATAATCATAATGGAAAAGAAAATAAAAAATATATACATTATAACTGAATCACTTTGCTATACAGTAGAAATTAACACATCAATTATACTTCAGTTTAAGAAATAGAAGTACAGCTATTGGTATTTTTTCTGCCACAGGGGAAAACCTGTCCTTTAGAACCACAAGATTTGTCTCATGAATGTTGCTTGTTTAATCACACTTGATCAGATCACATAAATCTGGATGTTATAGAAAATGTGCTTTTCTTGATGGTTTTATAACAGATGCTTCTCTTTCTTTTTGTCTGTGCAGTTACCCGGCTGTATGTGAATTCTTGCAGCACAATAACTTGTTATCTATCCTTCGAGCCCATGAAGCCCAAGATGCAGGGTGAGCAGTCTTGAGGGTTTATGAAAACCATGTGTTGCCTTTTCACTTCCTCATGTGCTCAGTAATGGAGGTTCCCTTTGTCAACCTCTCTCTCTAAAGGATTCGATCTACAAATTGCCTTCTGGTGACACAGATATGGTGGGGTTCTGGGGAATAAATGGTTGCAGATGTTCTGTAAAGTCCTCTTGGAAGTTCTTCCATGAAGAGTAGAATTTTCACCTGGCTGTCTTAAACACTGTGGGGCCACCTCCTCTTATTTCTTTCAGTTCCTGCTCTTATCATTGTTCTGTTAGTAAGTAAATTACCAGCTGCTTTTCAGCCTTGGTTGGCAGTGTGGGTGAGAATTACACATAAGTATTTAATAGAGATTGCATTATTGTACTCTTCTTAAAAGAACATCATTCCTGATGATGAAAGGATGAAAAGAGAGACATTCAAATTATGGGAAAAATCCTATATTCTAACTAACAAATGCATGAAATGACTTTGTAAAGTCTGGTAAATTTTTAAAATATAAACAGATTTTAAAGATACAAGAACCTAAGAAATATCAGATATGCATTTTGATGGTGCATTAAATCTACATTTGGGATACAGTCATTGGGAGGAATAAGCAGAATTAACTCTAGGATCTAAAGTGCAATAGCCTTCCCAGTAAACTCCACAGAAATGCTTTGTTTTGCCTTAAACACTTAAACTCATTCATTTATATTCTAAATTTTCTGAAAAGGAAAATATTTATTTTTATTTTTTATTTTTATGACCTGTAAACTGAAATTGGGAATTTAGATGCCTGCATTCTGAAGTAAGCCCATGCCTGTGATGATTCTGAATCAGGGCAGATCCTAAATTTTTCTTCAGAATTAGCTTTTTTCAAGCAATTAGTCAACAAGTATGATGGGATCCAGTACTATACACTCAGTGCTCTTATAGCTGATATTTGCAGTAAGCTATTGATATATCCAGCCAGTCAGGTTCTCAAATAACCTTTTATACTCTGGAGACAATGATGTCACCATTGTTTTTTGGCTGACTGTCCCAACTGAACACGATAAACATGTTCATCTTAATTCCACAATAGATATTTGAAAATAGGTTAAGTACATCAGTCAAAATCAACAGAAATGTTTCCTTAAAATAAGCAGTTGATTGATATTTTGGAAAAAACTGAGATTATGTCATCCGGATTCTTTGGGTTTTTTTGTGGTCAGGTAAGCATAGTCAGCCACAGTTTATTAAGTCACGGTGCTAGGATTAAGAGTGTCACATCTTTCACAGTCTGATTTTTTTTCTGCCAACAAAGTTCAGTTCCAGAAGCAGAATAAATATTTTGAGGACATTCCAAAAGATTTTTAAAGGGATTTTTCTCCTGGGAAAGTAATAAAAAATATATTCATAAAATTAGAAATGTGAAGATGGTTATTTATCTATCTAAAGGTACTATTTGAGGCCCATTTAGAACCCAGCTAAATTATCCTGCCAGAAATTACTGACACAGAGTAACCAAGGAATGATAAAATTTTGTTTTTGTGCTTTAGGAATTTTTCTAAACTGATATTCCTGATATCTGTCCAATATAAGTCATGAGATATCTTTTCACCTTGATGGAAAATGACCACATTTCCTGTATTTTTTTTATTATTTGAGAACTAGAATCCTATTTTGGTCTCAGCAGAAGAAAAGTAACTTGATTGTTGATTTATTTCTAAAGATCTTAAAGATGTTTCCTTACTGATTGATTAAATATTTCTCTGCTGAGTTAATAATCCTTGACCTGCAGATACCAGAAGAGGTTGGTAATAAATAAAATTCTACAATAGAAACTATTTCAGCTTGTAATATCCACAATAAGACATTCTTTGAAAAGCAAATTGCCCTAGACAGAATGGGTTTATATAGCCATAATAGAATATTATAGATAAATATAATAATCAATTTGGTTATTAATGGTAAATTTTTATATATTACTCTGCTTTTTTAGTCTTTTTATGTTAAAAATATTGGCATAGAAACCATGGTAGGTATAGATATCTGTGTGCAAAAAGTAACCTCCTCCATCTTTCTGTTGAACATATAGAAGTAAATGAATTGGGATTTTTCACTTAATTCCACCCTCTCTGGGTATGCTAAAGGTAGACTTATTTGGAAATTATACGTATGACTCCATGTTTTTATTATTACCCCTGAAATAATTTGATATCTGTAACTGACTTTAGTGAAAATATCTTGTTTAATGTTACATAATTGAATTCTCTTTGATTGATAAAACTTAACTTTAATTTTCTATTTCTAAATCTATAATGTAATGTCAACTTTTTTCCATGCTTGTTCTTGTTTTGACTTGCATTTAATTGTTTTTAGGTACCGCATGTACAGGAAAAGCCAAACAACAGGCTTCCCTTCTCTCATTACAATTTTTTCAGCACCAAATTACTTAGATGTATACAATAACAAAGGTGAGTGTTTTCATATCTCTTTTGTATACTATGTGCAATAACTCTTACATTCTCTTTTAGTTTTAATTAAACATTTTTAGTCATTCTTCTTCTTACTTTTTCTTGTATTGTTTGATACAAATTTTGTGAATATCTTCAGAGTTCCAGATTCAGTTGGTCAGAGGTGGGGCCTCAGCGCTGTTATTTTGTAGTTGTTCTGTAGGAGGTTCTACTGTCTGGTAGGATGGACAGCTACTGCTCTGATAGGTATCAGCTTTCAAAGAGAGAATAATTGAAACTAATCCAAAATCATGCTTCCAAAGAATGATAAGGATTTAAATAAGAACAGTGTGACTGCACAGGTAAAGGATCAAGAAAAATAAGCAAAAAGAAGCAAGAGCTTGAAATTCAAATTTTATCGCTTGAGCATCTACCATGAGTCAGATCCTGTGCTAGCTAAGTACATATTATTTCTTTTTAAAAATTTGAATTAAATTTAAAATATCATTTGCCCTCCAATGTGAGTCTCTATTGTGCCTTGCCCCTGGTCACTCGGGCAAGGCAGTTACCGTAGAGACTGTCGTATGAACTGTCATCGGTCCATTAGTGATCAACCCAACATCCTCTGGTCCAGCATCTTGTACTTCCTTTCTGCCAGCACCATATCTGTGTTCCCGAATGAGGCCAGGAAAGGAAAGGTGTTATTTATTGACTAGGGAAGAAAGGAGAAGCAGGGGCCACATTGTTTTCTTTCACAAAGGTACTCTGTTTTTTTCAGAAATGATGTGAAGTGTTATAGGTGTGGCAGAATGGGTGAGAAACTGTGAAACAGTCATTAACCTTCATTGGCCTTGGTCTGGACAGTAAATATACAGCATTTCTGAGTGTGTCTTTCTGAGATTAAGAGAAGTGAAACAGAAAAGGGAGAAACCAATCAAATAATGCATATGAGGTCAAATACAATCCAGGAGAGACAGGGAAAGGCAGCCCCATTTCTAAGCCAGTCTGAAAGCTCCTAGAACTTTGAGCCATTCCCTTGCCTGAGTGAATCATGAGAGATGTCTTCTTGTCCTAGGCTGGCCTCTGCAGGCACTTGCATGGTGGCCCCAGTCCCTATAAATGAGTGGTTGCCTTTAGTTCCCTCGTACATTTCACTATGATTTTGGGAAATGGCCTTTCTCTTTGTGCTTTGATGTTTTTCTTTGCATGTCCAACTTCCTCCTGCTCAGGGTTGGACCCTGACGCCATACCTGCTGGATCTGTCAAGAATCCTGTTTCAAGGGCAAACATGTCATCACTGGTATACTTCAGGCCAATCTCTGTCTCTCCTCAGACATATCTGTGCTGTTCTACAGATACAGCACATAACTCTCTAACCCCTGCACCCTAACCCCAGCACGTGACCGCTGCTGTCTGGAGTTGGTGGCAGCCACACAGTCTATTTCATTGCCATTTTGACCATGGAGGACTCCTCTCTGTGGCTGAGGGCATGCATGGTTATCAAGAAAAATAAGCAAAAGAATCAAGAGCTTGAAATTCAAATTTTATCGCTTGAGCATCTACCATGAGTCAGATCCTGTGCTAGCTAAGTACATATTATTTCTTTTTAAAAATTTGAATTAAATTTAAAATATCATTTGCCCTCCAATGTGAGTCTCTATTGTGCCTTGCCCCTGGTCACTCGGGCAAGGCAGTTACCGTAGAGACTGTCGTATGAACTGTCATCGGTCCATTAGTGATCAACCCAACATCCTCTGGTCCAGCATCTTGTACTTCCTTTCTGCCAGCACCATATCTGTGTTCCCGAATGAGGCCAGGAAAGGAAAGGTGTTATTTATTGACTAGGGAAGAAAGGAGAAGCAGGGGCCACATTGTTTTCTTTCACAAAGGTACTCTGTTTTTTTCAGAAATGATGTGAAGTGTTATAGGTGTGGCAGAATGGGTGAGAAACTGTGAAACAGTCATTAACCTTCATTGGCCTTGGTCTGGACAGTAAATATACAGCATTTCTGAGTGTGTCTTTCTGAGATTAAGAGAAGTGAAACAGAAAAGGGAGAAACCAATCAAATAATGCATATGAGGTCAAATACAATCCAGGAGAGACAGGGAAAGGCAGCCCCATTTCTAAGCCAGTCTGAAAGCTCCTAGAACTTTGAGCCATTCCCTTGCCTGAGTGAATCATGAGAGATGTCTTCTTGTCCTAGGCTGGCCTCTGCAGGCACTTGCATGGTGGCCCCAGTCCCTATAAATGAGTGGTTGCCTTTAGTTCCATCGTACATTTCACTATGATTTTGGGAAATGGCCTTTCTTTTTGTGCTTTGATGTTTTTCTTTGCATGTCCAACTTCCTCCTGCTCAGGGTTGGACCCTGACGCCATACCTGCTGGATCTGTCAAGAATCCTGTTTCAAGGGCAAACATGTCATCACTGGTATACTTCAGGCCAATCTCTGTCTCTCCTCAGACATATCTGTGCTGTTCTACAGATACAGCACATAACTCTCTAACCCCTGCACCCTAACCCCAGCACGTGACCGCTGCTGTCTGGAGTTGGTGGCAGCCACACAGTCTATTTCATTGCCATTTTGACCATGGAGGACTCCTCTCTGTGGCTGAGGGCATGCATGGTTATCAGTCAGCACAGTGATGGCAGATTTCAAGGGATAGTTGTCCCCATTTTCTTGTTACCTCCTCCTAGAAAAGAGGTGCTGCCCTTGTATCTCTGTGCCAAGAAGCATGCCAAATCAAATAAAATGTGTTCTCCACATACCAAGTATGACAAAGCTAGACATCTGGACAATTTTATGAAAGTGAAACACACAATGTCATGAAGTAAAACTAAGTGAGTTGAGGGCAGAGGGCAGTCCATGGGGTTGCTGAAGAGACAGACATAACTTAACAACTGAACAACAGCAAAGAGTGTCAAATACTAAGTACATTAGAGAAGGGGTGAATTTTTTCTAGAATGGTCCGAGAGGACCTTGTTTAAGATAAAATGTGATCTGGATGTGGAAGAATGGTTCATGTTTGATTAGAAAAAATAAAGTCAAGACCAGTGTTTTTGCAACTTGTGTTTTTTTTTTTTTTTTTAATTTTGGCCTCTTTTATTGGTTTTTTATTTATTTATTTTCATCCATCTTTAGTTGACTCTGGGCACATGCGCTCCAGAGCTCTGGCTTGCAGTTGGACACACCAGTCCAGCTGTTCCGCGGCACACGGGATCTTCTGGGACCAGAGATGAAACTGGTGCCCCTTGCACTGCAAGGCGGACTCTTTGCCCACTGGACCACCAGGGAAGCCCACAACTTGTTTAAGCAACACTTTTTTTTTTCCCCAAACAAAATCTCTGTCTTGAAACCTCTTGTGTAAAATTAATGAGAAGTAGTTCCCTTTGATTGGATAAGGCTTCTCCATCTTCTACCAAAAATTCCTTTGTGGTACCTATAAGAAATGCAAGAACTCAGCAGGTTGTCAGTTGTCTTATATGACCCAACGTAATCCTATTATTTATCGAAGAATATAAAATATGAACACTTATGTTTTCATTGTTTTATGGCATTAAACTTTTTTTTTTTTTTTTCTGTTACACCTAGTGAAGGGAGTTCCCAAGTGAATAAATTTCTGGACAGAGATTAATTACTAAGTAGCATGGACTATTCTTACAAGTTTTTTTAATTAAAAAATATCAAAACAGGAAAAAAGAGAAAATTGAAATTTCACTCCATGGAAACAGACCTAGCCTTATCCATCATTCATAGCCCCACAGTGATGGCAGATTTCAAGGGATAGTTGTCCCCATTTTCTTGTTACCTCCTCCTAGAAAAGAGGTGCTGCCCTTGTATCTCTGTGCCAAGAAGCATGCCAAATCAAATAAAATGTGTTCTCCACATACCAAGTATGACAAAGCTAGACATCTGGACAATTTTATGAAAGTGAAACACACAATGTCATGAAGTAAAACTAAGTGAGTTGAGGGCAGAGGGCAGTCCATGGGGTTGCTGAAGAGACAGACATAACTTAACAACTGAACAACAGCAAAGAGTGTCAAATACTAAGTACATTAGAGAAGGGGTGAATTTTTTCTAGAATGGTCCGAGAGGACCTTGTTTAAGATAAAATGTGATCTGGATGTGGAAGAATGGTTCATGTTTGATTAGAAAAAATAAAGTCAAGCCCAGTTTTTTTGCAACTTGTGTTTTTTTTTTTTTTTTTAATTTTGGCCTCTTTTATTGGTTTTTTATTTATTTATTTTCATCCATCTTTAGTTGACTCTGGGCACATGCGCTCCAGAGCTCTGGCTTGCAGTTGGACACACCAGTCCAGCTGTTCCGCGGCACACGGGATCTTCTGGGACCAGAGATGAAACTGGTGCCCCTTGCACTGCAAGGCGGACTCTTTGCCCACTGGACCACCAGGGAAGCCCACAACTTGTTTAAGCAACACTTTTTTTTTTCCCCAAACAAAATCTCTGTCTTGAAACCTCTTGTGTAAAATTAATGAGAAGTAGTTCCCTTTGATTGGATAAGGCTTCTCCATCTTCTACCAAAAATTCCTTTGTGGTACCTATAAGAAATGCAAGAACTCAGCAGGTTGTCAGTTGTCTTATATGACCCAACGTAATCCTATTATCTATCGAAAGAATATAAAATATGAACACTTATGTTTTCATTGTTTTATGGCATTAAACTTTTTTTTTTTTTTTTCTGTTACACCTAGTGAAGGGAGTTCCCAAGTGAATAAATTTCTGGACAGAGATTAATTACTAAGTAGCATGGACTATTCTTACAAGTTTTTTTTTTAATTAAAAAAATATCAAAACAGGAAAAAAAGAGAAAATTGAAATTTCACTCCATGGAAACAGACCTAGCCTTTATCCATTCATTCATCACAATGCTAAGCAGTGCAGTTTTGCTTGAGACCAGTAATGATTTCTCCAATAAAATGTGCATTGCTTCTTTGTGTATGGTTCTGATTTAACAAGGTAGAAACTTAAAAAACAATAACATCAGTGCATTGCTGTCTTTGACATTCTATAGTTCTTTCATTCTTGCCTTTAGGGCAGATCACAATCTCTCAGGGAGGGGATAGAAGCATTTCATTTTAGGAACCTTTTCATAAAAGAAAAAAAGGTCTCCTGAGAGAAAAAGATAAACTGATAGAAGGAAGAAAGATATATTTTTCAGTTGGAGCGCAATTTCAAAAGACTTTTGTGTAAAATCTCTGAAGTACTTTCAAGCTATTATGCTAACACTGTGTACAGTATGTGGGAGTGGGAGTTAGTTATTCACTGCTGAAGGGAGGATTACTGTATTTGAATAAAATAAATGTTAACGAGAATTTTAAAAGGCGATGCAGTAAAACTGGGTTGCAGGCACCTTCAAAGCACAATCAATGGAAAAAAATAACAGTGAAGAATCTCTGAGTTAACCATTTGGTTCTTAGGAACAGATGATCATAAAGGCCTCTGTAATTATAACCTAGCAGTTAGAATATGATTTGATTTTAAAAACTCCTGTGAATGAAGGCAGCCGTAATAGTTCTCTGGCAAAGTGAAAGAATAAGAAAAAGTAAGTTTATTCTGCCTTTATTTGTTGTTGATTGAAATATAGTTGATTTAAAATGTTGTGTTAGTTTCAAGTGTACAGCAAATGATTCAGTTATACTTATCCATACATATATTTTTTTCTCTTTCAGACTCTTTTCCCTTATAGATTATTATAAAATATTGAATAGAGTTCCCTGAGCTATACAGTACGTCCTTATGAGTGAGTGATTGTTAGTTGCTTAGCCGTGTCCGACTCTTTGCTGTCCCATACACTGTAACCCACCGGTGGCTCCTCTATCTATGGAGTTCTCCAGGCCAAAATACTAGAGTGGGTTGCCATTTCCTTCTCCAGGGGATCTTCCCAGCCCAGGAATCAATCCCAGTCTCTTGCATTGCCAGCAGATTCTTTGCCATCTGAGCCAGGAGGGGATTTCCGTTCTATATATAGTAGTGTGTATCTGGTAATCCCAAGCTGCTAATTTATCCATCACCCTTTCCCCTTTGGTAACTATACATGTTTTCTATGTCTGTGAGTCATTCTGCCATCTCAAACTGGTAATAATCCTATGATCAACTTCATGTTTAAATGACCAATAGTTCTGATTAGTATTGAAAGCAGCTTTCATAACTCAGTCAGGAGTGCATGCACTCCATCCCCTACATCACTCCGTGTCCCACTTTGATCCACTCCACTCTCCTTTCCCATCTGCACTAACACAGGACGAACAGCTCACCCATCTTCCTGCTTTGGCGTCCTCACTCTGACAACCCCGACTTACTCCTGTAAGATGCCAGGGCCACAGATGTAGCTCTGAATTACAGCTTTGCTGTTAAACAGTAGAATGGAGTTCAGGGGAAAAAAAAAACAGAATTTTAAAAGCGATGCAGTAAGACTGGGTTGCAGGCACCTTCAAAGCACAGTCAATGGAAAAAAATAACAGTGAAGAATCTCTGAGTTAACCATTTGGTTCTTAGGAACAGATGATCATAAAGGCCTCTGTAATTATAACCTAGCAGTTAGAATATGATTTGATTTTAAAAACTCCTGTGAATGAAGGCAGCCGTAATAGTTCTCTGGCAAAGTGAAAGAATAAGAAAAAGTAAGTTTATTCTGCCTTTATTTGTTGTTGATTGAAATATAGTTGATTTAAAATGTTGTGTTAGTTTCAAGTGTACAGCAAATGATTCAGTTATACTTATCCATACATATATTTTTTTCTCTTTCAGACTCTTTTCCCTTATAGATTATTATAAAATATTGAATAGAGTTCCCTGAGCTATACAGTACGTCCTTATGAGTGAGTGATTGTTAGTTGCTTAGCCGTGTCCGACTCTTTGCTGTCCCATACACTGTAACCCACCGGTGGCTCCTCTATCTATGGAGTTCTCCAGGCCAAAATACTAGAGTGGGTTGCCATTTCCTTCTCCAGGGGATCTTCCCAGCCCAGGAATCAATCCCAGTCTCTTGCATTGCCAGCAGATTCTTTGCCATCTGAGCCAGGAGGGGATTTCCGTTCTATATATAGTAGTGTGTATCTGGTAATCCCAAGCTGCTAATTTATCCATCACCCTTTCCCCTTTGGTAACTATACATGTTTTCTATGTCTGTGAGTCATTCTGCCATCTCAAACTGGTAATAATCCTATGATCAACTTCATGTTTAAATGACCAATAGTTCTGATTAGTATTGAAAGCAGCTTTCATAACTCAGTCAGGAGTGCATGCACTCCATCCCCTACATCACTCCGTGTCCCACTTTGATCCACTCCACTCTCCTTTCCCATCTGCACTAACACAGGACGAACAGCTCACCCATCTTCCTGCTTTGGCGTCCTCACTCTGACAACCCCGACTTACTCCTGTAAGATGCCAGGGCCACAGATGTAGCTCTGAATTACAGCTTTGCTGTTAAACAGCTAACTCATCTAAATTTATTGACATACGGTGACATCTCTATAAAAGGAGAAAAAAAATTCTACTGTGAATAATAGATTAAATTACTTTGAAACAAAATGTTGTGCATTATTAAGATAGTATCATCATTGAATATTTTATGTTGCTCAAATGATGCCATGTTTCAGTGTGGAGTTTCCCAGGAGCTGGCAGAATACGCCTCGTCTTCAGCTTCATAGTTATGATCTTACTTTGTGCTTCAGTCTACCTTTGTGACCTATCTCTGCTTCTCTCTCTCTGAACTGTTCACTTTAGCCAAATTGTTCGGCTCATGGCCCTCAACACCCCTTTGGCTTTTCTGTTCGCATCTTTGCCCACCCACATCTTTTCATCTCTGTCTAGAGTACTTGTCTTGCTCTTCTCTACCCATCTAAATGGGCTGGACCCCATCCAGCCTGTCTGCTGATTATTCTTAATGCCTGCAATACCCATCATTTGTCCTTGTATTTAACACTTACTTTTGTTTTTTGTTAGCTTTTATGTACATTCCTATAAATCCCCAATCAGATATTATATTTAATTTGATTCGGGGGGTTTTGATACACATCATAAAGCTAAGTAGCATACCTTATGTCTGGTAGGTAGCCAATATGTGCATTGATCAAAGCATTTTCTTGCTGGGAATTAATGACAAGAGAGTGCCCCAAAGTATCCTATCAGTATTGATCCTCAGAGTTTTATCTCTCTTTAAATTACTGCTGTAACCAGTGCCGATATCCTTTTCCAGTTGGAGCTGAACACCTGCAGAACACTTAGCACCTTTGACTTGGTTTTCTTCTGTGAAGATGTAGTTCTAAGGTTAAAGCAATTTCACAATTACCCAGATACACTCAACAGAAGAAAAATGCAGTAATGGCACATAGCTGCTGCTTCTCCTCCTCCTCATTCTTCTTCTTTTTCAAAATAATGTTCCACGTGTGAAAGTGACTTCCACCTCATCCACATGCAACACACCTTTATAGAGAATTAGCTGTGGGCCAGGTACTGTGCCCAGTACTATGCTTGGCGTCCCCCCCACAACCCGACTTACTCCTGTAAGATGCCAGGGCCACAGATGTAGCTCTGAATTACAGCTTTGCTGTTAAACAGCTAACTCATCTAAATTTATTGACATACGGTGACATCTCTATAAAAGGAGAAAAAAAATTCTACTGTGAATAATAGATTAAATTACTTTGAAACAAAATGTTGTGCATTATTAAGATAGTATCATCATTGAATATTTTATGTTGCTCAAATGATGCCATGTTTCAGTGTGGAGTTTCCCAGGAGCTGGCAGAATACGCCTCGTCTTCAGCTTCATAGTTATGATCTTACTTTGTGCTTCAGTCTACCTTTGTGACCTATCTCTGCTTCTCTCTCTCTGAACTGTTCACTTTAGCCAAATTGTTCGGCTCATGGCCCTCAACACCCTTTGGCTTTTCTGTTCGCATCTTTGCCCACCCACATCTTTTCATCTCTGTCTAGAGTACTTGTCTTGCTCTTCTCTACCCATCTAAATGGGCTGGACCCCATCCAGCCTGTCTGCTGATTATTCTTAATGCCTGCAATACCCATCATTTGTCCTTGTATTTAACACTTACTTTTGTTTTTTGTTAGCTTTTATGTACATTCCTATAAATCCCCAATCAGATATTATATTTAATTTGATTCGGGGGGGTTTTGATACACATCATAAAGCTAAGTAGCATACCTTATGTCTGGTAGGTAGCCAATATGTGCATTGATCCAAGCATTTTCTTGCTGGGAATTAATGACAAGAGAGTGCCCCAAAGTATCCTATCAGTATTGATCCTCAGAGTTTTATCTCTCTTTAAATTACTGCTGTAACCAGTGCCGATATCCTTTTCCAGTTGGAGCTGAACACCTGCAGAACACTTAGCACCTTTGACTTGGTTTTCTTCTGTGAAGATGTAGTTCTAAGGTTAAAGCAATTTCACAATTACCCAGATACACTCAACAGAAGAAAAATGCAGTAATGGCACATAGCTGCTGCTTCTCCTCCTCCTCATTCTTCTTCTTTTTCAAAATAATGTTCCACGTGTGAAAGTGACTTCCACCTCATCCACATGCAACACACCTTTATAGAGAATTAGCTGTGGGCCAGGTACTGTGCCCAGTACTAGGAATATAAAATAAACAAGATAGGCATGATCTTTTCTCTGGTGGGGTTTATAATCTAGTAGTGTGATAGACATTAAATAAAAAATTTCACCAATAATTACGTAAATATATTTGTAAAATCCTACAAAGAAAAAAGTAGTATGAAAAGAGCGTGGAAATTAGCTGGTGGCAACCAAAAAAGGGGGGGAACTGAGAAAGTAACACGTAAGGAATCTTAGAGTGAAATCACTGTGTTGAAAAGCACAATGACAGATGTGAACTCTGCTTTAGAAAACTTAGCATGGCCAAATCCTATAGTAAACCTCTTTTTAAAAGTGTTGTCTAAACATTGATGTAAACAGCTATGTGCTTTATCCCTATGCTTCAAAAAAATTGAAATTGTAGTCGCTTTCCATGTGGTGCCAGTTCTCCATAGTTCAGATGAGTTGTCATGGGGTGGGTGAGTGGCTAGATGGGTGGATATATGCCATGAAAGTGTTAGTCACTCAGTTGTGTCTGATTCTTTGCAGTCCCATAGACTGTAGCCCACCAGGCTCGTCTGTCTGTGGAATTCTCCAGGCAAAATGCTGTAGCGGGTTGCCATGCTCTTCTCCGGGGGATCTTCTCAACCCAGAGATTGAACCTAGGTGTCCCGAATTGCAGACAGATTCTTTACCATCTGAACCATGAGAGAAGCCCTGGATACATGATATAGATGTAGAGAAATATAAATATATAGACCAAGGGCATACAACTCAGTTCTAAGAAAAGTCTAGGTAAAATTTATTAAATAAAATATATTTTGGATTTGAGAGGAAGATTACTTAATTCCACTTAAATCTTATTTCTGTAGAGTCTGAGGTCTGTCTTGGGCATGGGCATGAGCTTCAGAAGTAACATAAACATTTTTAAGCACTTTGGAGTGTTTGCAACCATGGCCATAACCATGATACCTAGTTGCCTTACGAATTTTATAAAATTCATCTAGTGACTGTCCAGTGTCAACACTTTTCCCAACCATTACTTTATTCCTGCTATCATCTCACATCTAAAGTCCCCCATGCAACACACCTTTATAGAGAATTAGCTGTGGGCCAGGTACTGTGCCCAGTACTAGGAATATAAAATAAACAAGATAGGCATGATCTTTTCTCTGGTGGGGTTTATAATCTAGTAGTGTGATAGACATTAAATAAAAAATTTCACCAATAATTACGTAAATATATTTGTAAAATCCTACAAAGAAAAAAGTAGTATGAAAAGAGCGTGGAAATTAGCTGGTGGCAACCAAAAAAGGGGGGGAACTGAGAAAGTAACACGTAAGGAATCTTAGAGTGAAATCACTGTGTTGAAAAGCACAATGACAGATGTGAACTCTGCTTTAGAAAACTTAGCATGGCCAAATCCTATAGTAAACCTCTTTTTAAAAGTGTTGTCTAAACATTGATGTAAACAGCTATGTGCTTTATCCCTATGCTTCAAAAAAATTGAAATTGTAGTCGCTTTCCATGTGGTGCCAGTTCTCCATAGTTCAGATGAGTTGTCATGGGGTGGGTGAGTGGCTAGATGGGTGGATATATGCCATGAAAGTGTTAGTCACTCAGTTGTGTCTGATTCTTTGCAGTCCCATAGACTGTAGCCCACCAGGCTCGTCTGTCTGTGGAATTCTCCAGGCAAAATGCTGTAGCGGGTTGCCATGCTCTTCTCCGGGGGATCTTCTCAACCCAGAGATTGAACCTAGGTGTCCCGAATTGCAGACAGATTCTTTACCATCTGAACCATGAGAGAAGCCCTGGATACATGATATAGATGTAGAGAAATATAAATATATAGACCAAGGGCATACAACTCAGTTCTAAGAAAAAGTCTAGGTAAAATTTATTAAATAAAATATATTTTGGATTTGAGAGGAAGATTACTTAATTCCACTTAAATCTTATTTCTGTAGAGTCTGAGGTCTGTCTTGGGCATGGGCATGAGCTTCAGAAGTAACATAAACATTTTTAAGCACTTTGGAGTGTTTGCAACCATGGCCATAACCATGATACCTAGTTGCCTTACGAATTTTATAAAATTCATCTAGTGACTGTCCAGTGTCAACACTTTTCCCAACCATTACTTTATTCCTGCTATCATCTCACATCTAAAGATCTTCTTAATTGGCCTTGAGCAACTGTCCTGCTGGTTCACTTATTTTAATATAGAAAATATAAGTACATATTCATTGTAGCATTTTGTTATTTGATACTTGCTAACAAATGCTGGAGTGAAACAGTAAGTAAGATACACTCCCACCAAAAAATACTCACTTCTTCATTTGTTTGATAAACATGAATATTTGCAGAATTATGCACACCAGGAAGATAACTTCTTAATAATGATCATTAAACTTCAGACAGTCTACTAAGAAATAGTATGGTATATAAGGATCTATGAAGGAGCAAAGCAGAAACCATGAACAAAACTCATAGTATTAACTTCTTTTACTCAGTATGAGATAGTCAAAAAGAAATTTAGATAGACATTTAAAGGTCAAGAGAACATGAAGTTAGAAGGTTCTGATTGATTTTCAGAGAACTCACCTCTCAGAGACAAATGAATAAAATTAACCACAGAAAGTTTTCAATAGAATGTCCTCTTTGCCTTTTATAAGCAGGATTCTTCAATAGGTGGAATTGACATGCATTGTGATTTCCTATCCCTGTAGCAATAATAATAACTAATATTTATTGAACATTTACCATTGGCAGACAGTGCTTTACATTTCCATGAATAAATGTATTTGATAATCTTTCAACAATTCTATAAACTACATTATAATGTTGATTTTATTAGAGAAACCAGGACCCCTAGGAGTTCCATACTTTCCCCAAGATTCATACAAGCTAGTCAGGGATGAGCATTGAGATGGAGTCTCAGCAATCTGACTCGAGCCCACAGGCTCACCTCCTTCTGTCCTCTGGTGCATCAGCTTTGTTATGTGAAAGCTTTCTGGCCAGTGTTTGCACTGATCCCCTATTCAGCTTTGGCTTCATTGCGCTTAAGTAACTGACTATTCTTCAATAAGAATGGAAAAAGCTTTTGAGATGAAGAGTCATTTGTTACCACTTTAAAATTACATGAGTATTATACATCAAGTATATACATTATTAAAAGAATAAAGTTAGAGTATCTTTTATACTGTTCGAAATTAATTTTGTTCCTGCCCCCAAAGCCCTTGATCATCTCACATCTAAAGATCTTCTTAATTGGCCTTGAGCAATTTCCTGCTGGTTCACTTATTTTAATATAGAAAATATAAGTACATATTCATTGTAGCATTTTGTTATTTGATACTTGCTAACAAATGCTGGAGTGAAACAGTAAGTAAGATACACTCCCACCAAAAAATACTCACTTCTTCATTTGTTTGATAAACATGAATATTTGCAGAATTATGCACACCAGGAAGATAACTTCTTAATAATGATCATTAAACTTCAGACAGTCTACTAAGAAATAGTATGGTATATAAGGATCTATGAAGGAGCAAAGCAGAAACCATGAACAAAACTCATAGTATTAACTTCTTTTACTCAGTATGAGATAGTCAAAAAGAAATTTAGATAGACATTTAAAGGTCAAGAGAACATGAAGTTAGAAGGTTCTGATTGATTTTCAGAGAACTCACCTCTCAGAGACAAATGAATAAAATTAACCACAGAAAGTTTTCAATAGAATGTCCTCTTTGCCTTTTATAAGCAGGATTCTTCAATAGGTGGAATTGACATGCATTGTGATTTCCTATCCCTGTAGCAATAATAATAACTAATATTTATTGAACATTTACCATTGGCAGACAGTGCTTTACATTTCCATGAATAAATGTATTTGATAATCTTTCAACAATTCTATAAACTACATTATAATGTTGATTTTATTAGAGAAACCAGGACCCCTAGGAGTTCCATACTTTCCCCAAGATTCATACAAGCTAGTCAGGGATGAGCATTGAGATGGAGTCTCAGCAATCTGACTCGAGCCCACAGGCTCACCTCCTTCTGTCCTCTGGTGCATCAGCTTTGTTATGTGAAAGCTTTCTGGCCAGTGTTTGCACTGATCCCCTATTCAGCTTTGGCTTCATTGCGCTTAAGTAACTGACTATTCTTCAATAAGAATGGAAAAAGCTTTTGAGATGAAGAGTCATTTGTTACCACTTTAAAATTACATGAGTATTATACATCAAGTATATACATTATTAAAAGAATAAAGTTAGAGTATCTTTTATACTGTTCCGAAATAAATAATTTCTCCCTTGAAAAGACACTTCCCTGCCCCCCAAAGCATCATGCTTTTGCTTTTGTTTATGAAACTCTGTTAGGAATGTGTCATTGTTGGAGGCTACTTTCTAAAAAGATTAGTTTTAGTCCAGTAGTCACCTTGCTTACATTTAAACATTTAATTAATGGGACAGAAGGTGAAATAGAAATCTATCAAGGTTTAATATTTAGGGGGCTTCCCTGGTAGCTCAGTGGTAAAGAGTCACCTGCCAGTTCAGGAGACACAGGTTCAATCCCTAATCCAGGAAGATTCCACATGCTGTGGAGCAACTAAGCCCGTGAGCCACAACTATTGAGCCTGTGTTCCAGAGCAAGCATTGAGCCCATGCGCCGCAACTGCTGAAGTCCATGTGCCCTAGAGCCCAAGTTCCACAACAAGAGAAGTCATTGCAACAAGAAGCCTGCTTACCTCAACTAGAGAGGAACCTGCCACTCCTTACAACTAGAGAAGAGCCTGTGGCAGCAGTGAAACCCCAGAATAGCCAAAAATAAATAAATAAAGTAGCCAAAAATTTGAAAAAAATTTGAAAAAAGTTTAATATTTAGAAATTAGTCTCAGTATATGTTTTAATTGAGTTAAACTACATATAATCTATAAATCTTTACTCAAGCAAATGACCTGGATTTCTTAACCCACAGCGCTACAGGATTATTCATTTTAGCAGTTAAGTAATTGTGAAGCTTCAACTTTACCATTGGCAGACAGTGCTTTACATTTCCATGAATTTTTTTTAAATTAAACTACATTATAATGTTGATTTTATTAGAGAAACCAGGACCCCTAGGAGTTCCATACTTTCCCCAAGATTCATACAAGCTAGTCAGGGATGAGCATTGAGATGGAGTCTCAGCAATCTGACTCGAGCCCACAGGCTCACCTCCTTCTGTCCTCTGGTGCATCAGCTTTGTTATGTGAAAGCTTTCTGGCCAGTGTTTGCACTGATCCCCTATTCAGCTTTGGCTTCATTGCGCTTAAGTAACTGACTATTCTTCAATAAGAATGGAAAAAGCTTTTGAGATGAAGAGTCATTTGTTACCACTTTAAAATTACATGAGTATTATACATCAAGTATATACATTATTAAAAGAATAAAGTTAGAGTATCTTTTATACTGTTCCGAAATAAATAATTTCTCCCTTGAAAAGACACTTCCCTGCCCCCCAAAGCATCATGCTTTTGCTTTTGTTTATGAAACTCTGTTAGGAATGTGTCATTGTTGGAGGCTACTTTCTAAAAAGATTAGTTTTAGTCCAGTAGTCACCTTGCTTACATTTAAACATTTAATTAATGGGACAGAAGGTGAAATAGAAATCTATCAAGGTTTAATATTTAGGGGGCTTCCCTGGTAGCTCAGTGGTAAAGAGTCACCTGCCAGTTCAGGAGACACAGGTTCAATCCCTAATCCAGGAAGATTCCACATGCTGTGGAGCAACTAAGCCCGTGAGCCACAACTATTGAGCCTGTGTTCCAGAGCAAGCATTGAGCCCATGCGCCGCAACTGCTGAAGTCCATGTGCCCTAGAGCCCAAGTTCCACAACAAGAGAAGTCATTGCAACAAGAAGCCTGCTTACCTCAACTAGAGAGGAACCTGCCACTCCTTACAACTAGAGAAGAGCCTGTGGCAGCAGTGAAACCCCAGAATAGCCAAAAATAAATAAATAAAGTAGCCAAAAATTTGAAAAAAATTTGAAAAAAGTTTAATATTTAGAAATTAGTCTCAGTATATGTTTTAATTGAGTTAAACTACATATAATCTATAAATCTTTACTCAAGCAAATGACCTGGATTTCTTAACCCACAGCGCTACAGGATTATTCATTTTAGCAGTTAAGTAATTGTGAAGCTTCAACAAATTAACTTTTACATGGTGGTAAGTGAAGTAATCCTCACTTTTGACCACTTCATGCGAAGAGCCAAGTGATTGGAAAAGACCTTGGTGCTGGGAAGGATTGAAGGCAAAAGGAGAAGGGGACAGCAGAGGATGAGATGGTTAGACAGCATCACCAATGGACATGAACTTGAGCAAACTCTGGGGCATAGTGAAGGACAGGAGAGCCTGGATGCTGCAGTACATGGGGTAACAAAGAGTTGGACATGACTGAGGGACTGAACAACAAGCCTCACTTTTCACAAAGCTCTGCCCATAGAATCAGTCTGCAGGATTCTGTAGACGAACCCTTACTTGGGGATGGAGACAGAACCTCCCCGGAAGCTGACTCCTCCATCCAGGTTCATTGGCAGTGCCCTTCTGTTGCCTCTAGGGCAGGACCCACTAAGGCTTGCCTCCATTTTCTGATGGATGGTTACACTTCATTTTCTGATGGATGGTTTAAGATTCTTACTCTGGACTAAAACCAGCCTCTCTAGAAGTCTAATTGTTAATGAGGCATTTAATAGGGGGAATAACAGGAACCATATATGTGTAAAATAAGTTAAAGAGTCAATGGATTGTCACTTGCTATTCATTGTCTAGAGATTCTAGACCCTCAAGAGACTCAGTAACATTACTTCCACAAAAAAATAGGTATCAAGTGTGTACAAAGTCATGTCCAACTCTTTGAGACCCTATGGACTATAGCCCACCAGGCTTCTCTATCCATGGGATTCTCCAGGCAAGAATATTAGAGTGGGTTGCTGTGCCCTCCTCCATGGGATCTTCCTGACCCAGGGATTGAACCCATGTTTCTTATGTCTCCTGCATTGGCAGGCAGGTTTTTTACTACTGGCACTACCTGGGAAACCAAATATCAAGTATATGGACTTAATACTACCTCAGTACCAAGGAAATAGCAACCTAGAACTACTGCAAGCTACCTCTTAAGACTTGACTCCAAGTGCAAGGGGAAAGCCTGTTCTATGATTGCCCATAGATGCAGATACAGAAACTGATGCAACTAAGGTATAGGCTCTAGCTTTCAAAGTACCTCCCACCAAGCTCTATTTACCTTTGTTATGCATTTGGAGTGGGTATCTTACTGGTGGTAAGTGAAGTAATCCTCACTTTTGACCACTTCATGCGAAGAGCCAAGTGATTGGAAAAGACCTTGGTGCTGGGAAGGATTGAAGGCAAAAGGAGAAGGGGACAGCAGAGGATGAGATGGTTAGACAGCATCACCAATGGACATGAACTTGAGCAAACTCTGGGGCATAGTGAAGGACAGGAGAGCCTGGATGCTGCAGTACATGGGGTAACAAAGAGTTGGACATGACTGAGGGACTGAACAACAAGCCTCACTTTTCACAAAGCTCTGCCCATAGAATCAGTCTGCAGGATTCTGTAGACGAACCCTTACTTGGGGATGGAGACAGAACCTCCCCGGAAGCTGACTCCTCCATCCAGGTTCATTGGCAGTGCCCTTCTGTTGCCTCTAGGGCAGGACCCACTAAGGCTTGCCTCCATTTTCTGATGGATGGTTACACTTCATTTTCTGATGGATGGTTTAAGATTCTTACTCTGGACTAAAACCAGCCTCTCTAGAAGTCTAATTGTTAATGAGGCATTTAATAGGGGGAATAACAGGAACCATATATGTGTAAAATAAGTTAAAGAGTCAATGGATTGTCACTTGCTATTCATTGTCTAGAGATTCTAGACCCTCAAGAGACTCAGTAACATTACTTCCACAAAAAAATAGGTATCAAGTGTGTACAAAGTCATGTCCAACTCTTTGAGACCCTATGGACTATAGCCCACCAGGCTTCTCTATCCATGGGATTCTCCAGGCAAGAATATTAGAGTGGGTTGCTGTGCCCTCCTCCATGGGATCTTCCTGACCCAGGGATTGAACCCATGTTTCTTATGTCTCCTGCATTGGCAGGCAGGTTTTTTACTACTGGCACTACCTGGGAAACCAAATATCAAGTATATGGACTTAATACTACCTCAGTACCAAGGAAATAGCAACCTAGAACTACTGCAAGCTACCTCTTAAGACTTGACTCCAAGTGCAAGGGGAAAGCCTGTTCTATGATTGCCCATAGATGCAGATACAGAAACTGATGCAACTAAGGTATAGGCTCTAGCTTTCAAAGTACCTCCCACCAAGCTCTATTTACCTTTGTTATGCATTTGGAGTGGGTATCTTACTGAATTAGGGCAAGGAGAAGGGAGTGAGAGAGAATGAGATAGTTGGATTGCATCATCAATTCAATGGACATGAGTTTGAGCAAACTCTGGGAGATGGTGAAGGACAGGGAAGCCTGACAGGTTGTAGGCCATGGGGTCGCAAAAAGTCGGACAGACTGAGCGACTGAACAGCAACAGTGGGCAGAGTGTTTCCTATGTCTGTGCCATCTCCTCTAATAATTTAAAGTTTCAGCTAAATCTTTCTCATTTACTCTAGGATTGATTAAGTCTTATTTAGCATTCTAATAATATAGATTCAAACTTAAAGAAATGTAGCAACTCAAACTGATAAGGAGCTCAAACTGATTAGGAACTCAAAACTTCCAATGACTCCTCCTTGTTGACTTAGAAAAAATATTTTAAGGTAGAAATTTAGATTCTCTTGGTGAAATTTTAACGTTAGAAACTATTCACAGGGGCTTCCCCTGGTGGTCCAGTGGGTAAGGACACCGCCTTGCAGTGCAAGGGGCGCCAGTTCGAGCCCTGGCCTGGGAAGATCCCACGTGCCGCGGAGCGGCTGGACTCGTGTCCAATTACCGAGCCAGAGCTCTGGAGCGCATGTGCCCAGAGCCGGTGCTCTGCAGCGACAGACGCCACCGCGATGGGAGGCCCACAGGAGCCAAAGAACAAAGACGGATGAAAAATAGAGAAATGGAAGACCAAAAGAAGTGGCCCCAACCCGACCTCCGCCCAAAATAAATAAACAAATAAATCTTTAAAAAAAAAGAAAGAAAGAAAGAAATTATTCACAGTGTCTGACTGGACTTGAGCTAATTTCAAGAAATCAATTTTTGGCTCCAATTCTCCGAATCTTAATATATTGGTGTGACACATTAGATAAGAATTGTGAAATGGCAAAACTATCAAAAATAGATAGCCATTCTCTCCTCAAGGAATTTGAAACTGAGTCGTCATACTTTACATTTTTCAGGTGCCAGATATTTCATTTGATTGTATATATTATGAATATTAATCACATATGTAATTATTATTTTATTTGATCTTTATACTTTAAAGATGATAGAATAGGTCATAATTATTCCTATTATACAAATTTGAAAGCTACAACTCAAATAGTAATAAATATTTGCTCAAGTTCACCTAGTTACTATGTGACAGTGTTATTTCTACTCTTAGCTATTTTGCATGTGTATGTACTAAGTCGCTTCAGTCATGTCTGACTCTTTGAGACCCACCAGGCTCCTCTGACCATGGGATTCTCCAGGCAGAAATACTGAATGGGGTGCCATGCCCTCCTGACCCAGGGATTGAACCCACATCTCCTGTAGCTCCTGCCTTGCATGTGGATTCTTTACTACTGAGCCATCCAGGAAGCCCTTGTCTATTTTAAGTTCTTACAATTTTAAAACAGTGTTCCGCCTCTGAAGTGACATATTACTTTTTTTTTTCCCAAATTCTTTCAAGCACCCTGCAGACTTCCATTCATATGTATTTGATTACATTTTTAGTGTCCTGACAAGTTATGGTGGTTCATGTTTTTAAATTTCTCTTTATTTTATTTCTGCATCTGCCTTCTTTCTTTCCTTCTTCTCTTTCTCCACTTTGTCCGTCTTTTCTCTATCTCCTTCCTTAGATTTTTTCTTCAGCCAACACTGCGAAATATCAATCATGTACCAGGGATGGTACAAAGGAAAATAAAAGCAAGAAGAAGAGATCTATGCCCTCTATCATCTACCTTCCAGTGACTTTACTTAAAACTCTATAGTTGAATAATATTTGATTCAGAATTTACTAATTCAGTGTTAAGAAGGGAAGCACATAACACACATACAGTCATTCAGTCACACACAGATATAATCATAAGTTTAGCTCAGACAATTTCACATGTATATCTAGTGTAGTCACCCTCCTTCACATAAAATAATATCATCCACATTTTATGTAGGAAACTTGTGGCAGTTAAAGAAGGTGTTATAGATGCCATGAAGGAGGCATGTACAGGGTAAGAGGAGGAATAGGGTTAGATACAGGTGGAAAAGAGTTATACATACAGAAACACATGTGTGTGTGTATCTCAATATGAACAAAATCATTAGCTTATAGCTTCAAGAAGATGACATGTACCCACTCTTTGTATCCAGGAATACTAAAATATGTCAAGTTGGTGAAATTTAGTCACTATGTGGAAGCTACTGAGCATTTGCCTTTGAGATACCTCATGTTAAGTACTAAACAGGACGATTTGAGCATTAAATTTCTCAAGAAATCCACACTAAAGAAAATTATTATGACAAAATTGCCTACTAATTACCTTCAAATTGAAGACTTGAAATCCATCCTCATAAATGATTTAAGAACTTCCTTTGAGCCTAACCTTATAAGCTATAGAGTAAGAATGAACTATAAGTGTAGCCCTTGCTCACCAAATATAATAACCCTCATGATTTGGTAATTTTCCTTTGACCTAAATCATGCCTTTTACCTGGGTTACTAACAATAAAAAAGGAATCATTTCAAAACAAAATCCAGCAGGCAACTGCAGAACATAGAGAAGAGTAAAGGAACAAGAGTTAGAAATCAGATTTCTAAATGGAAGGAATCCTAGAGATTCATAGATGCTATAACATGTAGTGTAATAACTATCCATATATATGAATGTACATATATATGAATGTACATATATGTTTTTCCAAATTTTAAAATGAAAAAGTAGTCTTTTGGAAAATAGAGTTGCAAAAAACTTGTACCACCTCTCCTGAAGAGAACACCCTTTCACGCAGCATACCAACATAATCTTAAAATACTGCCAAAGGACGTTTTGAGCACATAGTCCTACCTCAAAATTTTTATCCATCAAGTTCTCACGCCTCCTTCTGTGATGGTAAGACTTTGCCAAAAGAACACACTGATGCTAGTTTCCTACTAGGGTATCTTTGGGTGGAAGAATTGAAAGGAGAATAAAAGATGCTGGGTCTACTTAGTTTTCTTTATTTTTTCTTCTCTATTTCTGGTTGACTTACAGTGACACTGAAGTACCTCATTTGCTTTCCTCTCATCTTTGTTCCTTTCTGTCTTCTGTCCTGTCTTATGAAGAGGGGAGTACGTGGTAAATTAGAGTTAAAGAAATGAAAAATGTTAGCAGAAGGGTCAAAAGAATAAAATGTATCATTCCCCGTCTGTTTGGCTTTTCTCTTCTCTGCCACAGTGAACAGCCCTAATAGTGTTGAGAATGCCTGAGGTATGTTGGAAACATTGCAGTTGCTAACCTGAAGGCTTCAAGAAGATGACATGTACCCACTCTTTGTATCCAGGAATACTAAAATATGTCAAGTTGGTGAAATTTAGTCACTATGTGGAAGCTACTGAGCATTTGCCTTTGAGATACCTCATGTTAAGTACTAAACAGGACGATTTGAGCATTAAATTTCTCAAGAAATCCACACTAAAGAAAATTATTATGACAAAATTGCCTACTAATTACCTTCAAATTGAAGACTTGAAATCCATCCTCATAAATGATTTAAGAACTTCCTTTGAGCCTAACCTTATAAGCTATAGAGTAAGAATGAACTATAAGTGTAGCCCTTGCTCACCAAATATAATAACCCTCATGATTTGGTAATTTTCCTTTGACCTAAATCATGCCTTTTACCTGGGTTACTAACAATAAAAAAGGAATCATTTCAAAACAAAATCCAGCAGGCAACTGCAGAACATAGAGAAGAGTAAAGGAACAAGAGTTAGAAATCAGATTTCTAAATGGAAGGAATCCTAGAGATTCATAGATGCTATAACATGTAGTGTAATAACTATCCATATATATGAATGTACATATATATGAATGTACATATATGTTTTTCCAAATTTTAAAATGAAAAAGTAGTCTTTTGGAAAATAGAGTTGCAAAAAACTTGTACCACCTCTCCTGAAGAGAACACCCTTTCACGCAGCATACCAACATAATCTTAAAATACTGCCAAAGGACGTTTTGAGCACATAGTCCTACCTCAAAATTTTTATCCATCAAGTTCTCACGCCTCCTTCTGTGATGGTAAGACTTTGCCAAAAGAACACACTGATGCTAGTTTCCTACTAGGGTATCTTTGGGTGGAAGAATTGAAAGGAGAATAAAAGATGCTGGGTCTACTTAGTTTTCTTTATTTTTTCTTCTCTATTTCTGGTTGACTTACAGTGACACTGAAGTACCTCATTTGCTTTCCTCTCATCTTTGTTCCTTTCTGTCTTCTGTCCTGTCTTATGAAGAGGGGAGTACGTGGTAAATTAGAGTTAAAGAAATGAAAAATGTTAGCAGAAGGGTCAAAAGAATAAAATGTATCATTCCCCGTCTGTTTGGCTTTTCTCTTCTCTGCCACAGTGAACAGCCCTAATAGTGTTGAGAATGCCTGAGGTATGTTGGAAACATTGCAGTTGCTAACCTGAAGGCTTTCAGAAAGGGAACTCTGTGTTTCTGTTGAAACCCACTTGGAATGTGTGGAACCTATCATTTAGTGAGCCAGCCAAATGTATCTTGGTAGCAATTTTTTTTTTTTTAATTTTGGCCTCTGTTATTTGTCTTTCATTTATTTATTTTCATCCATCTCAATTCTTTTGCCTGTGTGGGCCTCCCATCACAGTGGCCTCTGTCATTACAGAGTACCGGCTCTGGGAGCATGTGCTCCAGATCACTGGCTTGTAATTGGACACACCGGTCCAGCTATCCCGTGGCATGTGGGATATTCCCGTGCCAGGGATCAAACCTGTGCCCCTTGCACTGCAAGGTGGACTCTTTACCCACTGGACCACCAGGGAAGCCTTGTAGGAATATTTTGATTGTTGTTGTTCAGTCTCTCTGTTGTAGCTGACTCTGTGACCCCTGAACTGCAGCCCACCAGGCTTCCTTGTCTTTCTCTATCTCCCAGAGTTTGCTCAAAATCTTGTCCATTAAGTTGGTGATGCCATCTAATCATCTCATCCTCTGTTGCTGCTGCTTCTCCTTCCCTCAGTTGTTCCCAGCTTCAGGGTCTTCTCCAATGAGCTGTTTTTTTGCCTCAGATGACCAAAGTATTGGAGCTTCAGCTTTAGTCCTTCCAATGAATAACGAATCAGGATAGATTTCCTTTAACATTGACTGGTTTTATCTCCTTACAGTCCAAGGGACTCTCAAGAGTCTTCTTCCACACCACAGTTTGAATATTTTGATAACTTCTCTTAAACTAAAAGCTCTCTTTTGACCTCTATGTTTTTGTCATATACTGTCCTGTCATCAGCGTCCCTGGTGATTAAAAAGAAGATGCTAAGGAATATTGCCAAGTTGTTGTGAAATACTGGGTTTTGTGTCTCATCAAAATTTCAATTTTCAAATAGGAGAGATCCCTTTAATTTATAGATTTGTATTTGGTCCAGAAATGTAGTGCTTGGTTTGATAGAGAGAGAAATAAATTAAAATCCAAATCCTGTTCCTCAGGTTTTTCTATATTCAGAGGGCCTGGTTATCTCCTTAGATATGATAGAGGTCCACTGCTCCTTCCTATTCCCAAGTGGGAGCAGTCTTTTATTACTGACTTTGTATCTTCTACATAGGCACGATGGGACCAGCTAATTGCATAGCTACCATCATTTTGTCATCAGAAATACTGGCAGTCAGGTCTCCAGATCCATGGAAATTAACACTCTTTCTCTTATACCAAATTTCTTCTGGCTATTCTTGACAGCTGCATGTGCAACAGAAGAGCATTTGTTTCCATACTGTCTGGCCTGCTCTGAATTACAGTCCATAACCTCAGGCCGACATATGTGTCAACCTCCCTTTCTTGGCCTCTCATACAGTTGTTAAAGGACATGAGGTCATGTGTAATGGTCAGCGGAATAGAGGCGTTCCTTGGTAGTAAACTTTCTTTTTCTTCCTTCTCTTTATTTCTCAGGCAAGATATCAGGAACTACTCTCAAGGGATGCTTGAAGGACAGCCATTTGTGTTATTTATATGGCCACTGAAGATAAACGTCTTTCATGTACTTCAGAGGAGAGCATCCTATTAGGGCTCCCGTCGAGTCTCGTAATTCCAGTGACAGTCAGAGGCAGGCAGCAGGGGCGGAGAACGTGGGAGGTGGAAGATGAAACGTTAACTGTGAATTTCGTGACTGGATATTTGGGACTGTTCTGGTTTCACTTTTTTCATGTACTTTAGTGATATATATATAATGCCAAAAATAAAAATTCATAAGTTATTAATGTAAGCTTATTCAAGAAGTATATTTGGATGAGTAGTTTATGTGGCTGAAGAAAAGAGAGTACATATATATATATTTTTTTTAATTAACAGCAGACACTTTAACATTGTATCTGCTTTCTTTTACTCTTTTTTTTTTTAATTTTATTTTTTTATCTTTTTTAGGGGGATGGGGTGGGGAGGGAGGGGGACGGGCGGGCCACTTCTATTGGTCTTTTGTTTCTCTGTTTTCATCCATCTTTGTTCTTTCGCTCCTGTGGGCCTCCCATTGCAGTGGCGTCTGTCGTTGCAGAGCGCCGGCTCTGGGCGCATGTGCCCCAGAGCTTGACTCAGTAATTGGACACATCAGTCCAGCCACTGTGCGGCTCATGGGATCTTCCCAGGCCAGGGATCCAACCAGCGTCCCTTGCACTGCAAGGCGGTGTCCTTACCCACTGGACCACCAGGGGAAGCCCGAGAGTACATATTGTTGCATTTGCATTTTTAAATGAAAGTTGCTCTTTTTTATAATCTAGTGAAAAACAAGGGAAAATGTTCTTTTAGTCCCTGCTACAATTACTGAGAATATTCATCAATCTTTGCAATGATGCTGAAATCTTTGTTCCAGAAGTCTGTTAACATTATTCAAATCTGGAAGAGGTTGTGTAAATTATCTGGATAAACCCAAGTAGTGAAGTGAGGTAATTAAGACATAGAGACATTAAGTGACCTTAGGCCTCTTGAGTAATTCATTCAGTCTGGGCAGCTCGCCTTCCAATCCGGCAATCCTTTTTTTTTTTTTTCCTTAATTTTGGCCTCTTTTACTGGTTTTTTATTTATTTATTTTCATCCATCTTCATTCCTTGGCCCTTGTGGGCCTTCCATCGCCATGGCCTCTCTCTTTGCAGAGCACCAGCTCTGCGCACATACACCCCAGAGCACTGGCTTGTAATTGGACACTCTGGTCCAACAGCACCGCAGTGCATGGGATCCTCCAGGGCCAAGGATCGAACTGGTGCCCCTTGTACTGCAAGGCAGACTGTTTATCCACTGGACCACCAGGGAAGCCCCAGCGCTCCTTTTCTAAAAAGGAATAAATATGGAAGGAGAATCTGTGTCCAACACTTGGTAGACATTCAGTGATTTATCCACTTAGAATGAGAATATTGTAGAATAACTGGAAAGATGAGAGAATTCAAATTCAACCCCAAACCTCACTGCTTATTTTGAAAATGTAAATAAAAACCACTTTTTGGAGAGATACTGTGAAGATTTGTGGTTATTAAGTACCAAATATAGTGCCTGATATAAACCCAATGCTTAGAAAATGTAGCTACTGTTAAATGGTATTTGTTAATGAACAAAAATAAGATCTGTAAACAGTATCTGCATTATCAATAGACATGCAGATAAATTGTGTTGAGCCGGTATCAAGTGAATAAATGCCTTGTCTCAGCAGTGATAAAATAGAACTTCTGCTTTATATATTGGACAAGGCTTATCTGCACTAGTGAATGGGCATCCTATTTCATTTTTCTTGAACATGTATTTTGGCAAAAAGCTAAAATGACTTTAAATATGAATACCATATTCAAAGTTAAATGAATGTAACAGCTCGGACTAGAAGTCATACATCGATACTTAGAAGAGGCAGACGGATGGTGGAAAAGGGATGAATTTGGCATCAGTAAAAGCAGAATCTGAATGGGAGTGAAATCTAGTTCCTTGTGTGATCCTGAGAAAGTCCTTTCATTTCTCAACCTCAAATCTTTAGTCTGTAACATGAGGGCAGTCACAGCTATTTCTCAGATCTGTTAATAGTACTGAATGACATATTATCGAAAGCCTCCCTTTCTTCCTGGGTAGTCTCAGTTATAATACTATTTGTTTCCTTCTTCCTGCTCCACCAACCTAAACTAATAAAAACTGGGGGAAACCTAGAGGAGAAATTACCCTTCAAAAAGACAACTCAGGACCTTAAAGGATTCTCTCAAAGACAGGAGGATCCATTCCTGCTAAGAATATGCAGTGTTCAAAAATAGTAAAGACCTTTTCCATGGAGTGGGTGCGAAGGGACCAGTTGGCAAAGGCTCAAAGGACTTCACCTTTCTCATCTGGCAAATCTGATATTGTCATGATTTTTTTTTCCTCTTTTTTTTTTTTAATTTTGCTTTTACAGAGTTCTGTTGTTTACAGATATGTATAATCTCAGATTAGTCATAGGTATTGCCATGATATTTTCATTCTGCATGTGTTTAATACTACGTGAATGTATTCTTAGACCTAATGACATAATGAATCAATAATAGGATAATACAAAGAAGAATGGGTTTACAGAAGTGTTTGTAGGATACAGTATTCCATGGGAAGAAGACAGTAACTACATGTGGATTGCACCATCTAGAATTCTTGTCCCAAACTATTTGTGATTCTGTTCCCTGGAACCAGGTTGGTCAGCCCAAAATATAATTCGAAGAAAAAAACCTCACTGTTCTCAAATATGACTTTTGTTAACTGCAGGCTGCTGCAAACACCCACATATTATTCAGTTGCAGTATGATGTATGTAATATGCAAATTGCAGAAAACTATACATCCTTCCTATACTCTGTACTTATCATCCCCACCAATATTATATTAGTTCTGAGCCACACTCTAACAGTGGCATTGCTGATGTGGCAGGCATCCAGAATAGGATGTGCAGGATGGGGGAAAGGTTCTAGAAGCTGCCTCCTGTGAGAAAAGGTCAAAGGGATTAAGGAGGAATTTTCATGAAAATATTATAGGAAATATCAAGATGTATCCTTAGCCTCTGAGCATCTATACTTAGAAGGTGGTATGTGAAACATTGTTGTTCAGTTGCTAAGTTATGTCTGACCTTTTGTGACCCCACAGACTGCAGCAGGAAATCTTTAGTCTGTAACATGAGGGCAGTCACAGCTATTTCTCAGATCTGTTAATAGTACTGAATGACATATTATCGAAAGCCTCCCTTTCTTCCTGGGTAGTCTCAGTTATAATACTATTTGTTTCCTTCTTCCTGCTCCACCAACCTAAACTAATAAAAACTGGGGGAAACCTAGAGGAGAAATTACCCTTCAAAAAGACAACTCAGGACCTTAAAGGATTCTCTCAAAGACAGGAGGATCCATTCCTGCTAAGAATATGCAGTGTTCAAAAATAGTAAAGACCTTTTCCATGGAGTGGGTGCGAAGGGACCAGTTGGCAAAGGCTCAAAGGACTTCACCTTTCTCATCTGGCAAATCTGATATTGTCATGATTTTTTTTTCCTCTTTTTTTTTTTTAATTTTGCTTTTACAGAGTTCTGTTGTTTACAGATATGTATAATCTCAGATTAGTCATAGGTATTGCCATGATATTTTCATTCTGCATGTGTTTAATACTACGTGAATGTATTCTTAGACCTAATGACATAATGAATCAATAATAGGATAATACAAAGAAGAATGGGTTTACAGAAGTGTTTGTAGGATACAGTATTCCATGGGAAGAAGACAGTAACTACATGTGGATTGCACCATCTAGAATTCTTGTCCCAAACTATTTGTGATTCTGTTCCCTGGAACCAGGTTGGTCAGCCCAAAATATAATTCGAAGAAAAAAACCTCACTGTTCTCAAATATGACTTTTGTTAACTGCAGGCTGCTGCAAACACCCACATATTATTCAGTTGCAGTATGATGTATGTAATATGCAAATTGCAGAAAACTATACATCCTTCCTATACTCTGTACTTATCATCCCCACCAATATTATATTAGTTCTGAGCCACACTCTAACAGTGGCATTGCTGATGTGGCAGGCATCCAGAATAGGATGTGCAGGATGGGGGAAAGGTTCTAGAAGCTGCCTCCTGTGAGAAAAGGTCAAAGGGATTAAGGAGGAATTTTCATGAAAATATTATAGGGGAAATATCAAGATGTATCCTTAGCCTCTGAGCATCTATACTTAGAAGGTGGTATGTGAAACATTGTTGTTCAGTTGCTAAGTTATGTCTGACCTTTTGTGACCCCACAGACTGCAGCAGGCCAGGTTCCTCCACTATCTCCCAGAGTTTACTGAGATTCATGTCCATTGAGTCAGTGATGCTATCTAACCACCTCATCTTCTGCCACTTCCTTCTCCTGTTGCCCCCAGTCTTTCCCAGCATCAGGGTCTTTTCCAATGAGTCGTCTCTTCACAATCAAGTGGCCAAAGTACTGAAACTTCAGCCTCAGCATGAGTCCTTCCAATGAATATTAAGGCTTGATTTCCTTTAGAATTGACTGGTTTGATCTCCTTGCTGTCCAAGACTCTTCTCCAGCACCATAATTTAAAAGCATTAATTCTTCAGCATTTAAACATAAAGAATATGAAGGGTACTTGTGCGTACAGACGTAGGGAGATATTGGGCATATATACAAAGAGAATAGCTATGGTTAAAATTGAATAATGAATAATGAAAATAGAGCTGTAAGTCAATGGCTTTGGGTATTTAGAGGAGAGACACTCAGCAGAAGAAATCAGAAAAGATTTCACACAGGGAATAGTGTTTGAACTGGGCACTAAGGGATGTGAAAAATTTGGAAATTTAGAGGTTTCTGCAAAAACATTCCAAGTGAAAGAAAAATGCAGAGCTATGAAAGCAATGTTATGTTAAAGATATTGTGAATTAAGAAATTATTGCAAACATTGATGAAAAAGATCAAACCTAGTAAACTTCCAGTAATTTCTCAAAAACATAGATTTTTAAAGATTATTTTTATGCATAGCAATCACATGCTATAACGTCTTCCACATATAAAGTTCGCCTAAAAATTAAAAAGTAATGAGATGCTTAATTTTTCTATATTTTAAACTCCCAGGCAAAGCCATGAACAACAGATTCGACATCATTTAAAATCTATTCAGTAATTTCCGGTAAGATAATGCTAATCATGGGCTTCCCAGGTGCCTCTTTGGTAAAGAATCTGCCTACAATGCAGGAGCCGCAGGAGATCCGGTTGGATCCCTGATTCAGGAAGATCCCCTGGAGGCAGTCACAGCAACCCACTCCAGTATGCTTGCCTGGAGAATCCCATGCATAGAGGAGCCTGGTGGGCTACAGTCCGCAGGGTCTCAAAGAGGGGGGCGCAACTGAAGCAACTTAGTCCACAGGCACAAATGCTAACCGTGCCATCATAGGAGGTCTACAATATGAGAGTTTTATCCTTGTTATTTAAAAAAACAGAAGTATACTTGTTCTGTGTTTTTCCAGAAGGCAGAACTAGGATTGGTAAGTATTAAAGATTTTGCTTCATTAGAAGTATTCACAGAGACCTGCTCATGCTGTATGCTGATTGCTGTAGATGAAGTTTTGAACCTGGTTAGAAGTGAGACCAGCTGTGCCCTTAGAATCTCTGCAGCCATAACATTCCCTATGAGTGTCAATCCAGCCCACAGACACCAGACAAAACAGAGTAAAGCAGGCAGATTTACTTTCCTATTTTTGCAAATGGTCCATCCTTTTCAGAAGTCAAGGGTGGAACCAGATAACCAGCATATTTTTAAGGCAGGATTCAGTCCAAAGATTTTACTTTATTAAGTCAGCATTACAGTCTAATTTAAACTATTGTGTACAACTGTTCTGAGTTCTACAGAACTCAGAAAAAGTATGGTTTAAAGACAATAAGAATAAAGTCTGTTCAAATATCTGAGATTATGAAATTATATCACACCAACTTTACTATGCCACTTTTATTAGTCTCATCAAATATTAAATAGACTAAAATTTTCTTGGCTGCCAAAAGAGCTTGATCCAATTCCTGATGTTTGATTAGCTAGTTTATATAAATAGTTGCCAAATTATAATATATTTTCATATATAGCATTCATATATTATACAGTTTACTATAAATTAACTAGTATAAAATGATGCTTAATTTTTCTATATTTTAAACTCCCAGGCATAGCCATGAACAACAGATTCGACATCATTTAAAATCTATTCAGTAATTTCCGGTAAGATAATGCTAATCATGGGCTTCCCAGGTGCCTCTTTGGTAAAGAATCTGCCTACAATGCAGGAGCCGAGGAGATCCGGTTGGATCCCTGATTCAGGAAGATCCCCTGGAGGCAGTCACAGCAACCCACTCCAGTATGCTTGCCTGGAGAATCCCATGCATAGAGGAGCCTGGTGGGCTACAGTCCGCAGGGTCTCAAAGAGGGGGGCGCAACTGAAGCAACTTAGTCCACAGGCACAAATGCTAACCGTGCCATCATAGGAGGTCTACAATATGAGAGTTTTATCCTTGTTATTTAAAAAAACAGAAGTATACTTGTTCTGTGTTTTTCCAGAAGGCAGAACTAGGATTGGTAAGTATTAAAGATTTTGCTTCATTAGAAGTATTCACAGAGACCTGCTCATGCTGTATGCTGATTGCTGTAGATGAAGTTTTGAACCTGGTTAGAAGTGAGACCAGCTGTGCCCTTAGAATCTCTGCAGCCATAACATTCCCTATGAGTGTCAATCCAGCCCACAGACACCAGACAAAACAGAGTAAAGCAGGCAGATTTACTTTCCTATTTTTGCAAATGGTCCATCCTTTTCAGAAGTCAAGGGTGGAACCAGATAACCAGCATATTTTTAAGGCAGGATTCAGTCCAAAGATTTTACTTTATTAAGTCAGCATTACAGTCTAATTTAAACTATTGTGTACAACTGTTCTGAGTTCTACAGAACTCAGAAAAAGTATGGTTTAAAGACAATAAGAATAAAGTCTGTTCAAATATCTGAGATTATGAAATTATATCACACCAACTTTACTATGCCACTTTTATTAGTCTCATCAAATATTAAATAGACTAAAATTTTCTTGGCTGCCAAAAGAGCTTGATCCAATTCCTGATGTTTGATTAGCTAGTTTATATAAATAGTTGCCAAATTATAATATATTTTCATATATAGCATTCATATATTATACAGTTACATATTACAGTGAGTGAGGCTTAAATCCATAACTAGTATAAAAATTCATAACAGATTAAACTATTTGCCTTGATGTTGTGTAACGTAAGTCAGACAGTTCAATTTTCTTGATCCAGTCAAGCCACGTGAAGAGGCAGAAATATGTGCTTGTGAACCTCATGTCCTTCTTACTGTTTTTTTTCAGCTGCAGTATTGAAGTATGAGAACAATGTCATGAACATCAGGCAATTCAACTGTTCTCCTCATCCGTACTGGCTTCCAAATTTCATGGATGTTTTCACTTGGTCCCTGCCATTTGTTGGGGAAAAAGGTGTGTTGTGGAATTCTGAGATCTTCTTCTTCTTCTCTTTAATTGAAATATCTTTAAAAACTTTGTATAATGTCGTGTTGAATTCTTCCATACAACAGTGCAGATCAGCCCATAATTATACATGCCTCCCCTCCTTCCCAAGCCTGCCCGCATTCCATCCCTCCAGGTTATCACAGAGAATGGGACAGGACTGCCTGTGCTACACAGCAGCCTCTTACCAACTATCCGTTACACCTGGTAGTGTGTATATCTTGATACTCCATAAAATGGTATGAGAAGGAAGGAGAATTGTGACCTCTTTTACCATCAAACATTCAGAAAGCGAACCCCTCTGGCCTAGCCAGTAAAACTCACAAGCTGCATCATAGGTGCAATAATACCCTGGTGGCTCAGTGGTAAAGAATCCACGTGCAGTGCAGGAGACCTGGGTTCGATCCCTGGGTCTGGAAGATCCCCCTGGAGAAGAGAAGAGCTACCCACTCCAGTATTCTTGCCTGAAGAAACCTATGGACAGAGGAGCCTGGTGGGTCCATGGGGTCGTAAAGAATCAAACACAACTGCACAACTTTTAACTTTCTTTTCATACATGTTATTAACATGCAGTGAATGGAGTTAAAGGGAAATTAAGAAATGAGGAATATTAGGATAATTTACACAATCTTATTAGAATAATACAGTTCATTTTTAAAATATAACAGACACATAGTTTTGACTGGCTTCAAGTTATAATGGCTATCTTCTCTTACCTCTCCTTTGTATTATAATTCAAAAGTGCTCTTTTATTTTGCAAACTACCAGTCAAATTAAGAGATTCTGATAACCATGTTTTCCTCAAATTTCAGATGTTATTAATAATCATTGTATGAAAGTGATTTATGTCTGCAGTATTTTGAAACACAGCGTGTATATAGCAACAAAAAGATTGTTCATTATAAATATGATGGCTCAGCGGTAAAGAATTTGCCTACAATGCAAAAAACACAGGAGACACGAATTTAATCCCTGGGTTCTGAAGATCCCCTGGAGGAGGAAATGGCAACCTACTCCAGTGTTCTTGCCTGAGAAATCCTATGGACAGAAGACTTCTCAGCCCTAGTGGGCTGCAGTCCAGGGGTCACAAAAAGTCAGACAGGACTGAGCAGTGATAAATATTGTGACCATTAGTATGTTATGAGACAGATTTACATTTAAAAAGTTATTGATTAGCATGCCCCAGTTTTTCAGAAGAATTAGCCTTTTCTTTCTTTACTACCTTCTCCCTTTATTTGTTTTTTATATTTTGACCTAACCCTTAGCAAAAATTTTGAGGAAAAGCCTGCATCCAAAGAACTTGAGTTTTCTATTCAGGTGGCATGTTGGTGGTAGTCTGGGGTCATTTCTCAAGCAAAATCTTGAGCATAACACAGAAAGAGAATGGACATTGTAATCATCATAAGAACTTGCACACGTTTTAGAAAAATGTTGTCCTATGGGGGAGATTATAGAAAAAACTGTGTATTTTTCTGAAATATTTTTATTTATATTCATGTGCGCTTAGTCGCTCAGTCATGTCCGACCTTGTGACCCCATAGACTGCAGCCTGCCCATCTCCTCTGTCCATGGGGATTCTCCAGGCAAGAATACTGGAGTGAGTTGCTATGCCCTCCTCTAGGGATCTTTGTAACCCAGGGATCGAACCCAGGTATCCCGCATTGCAGGCACAGTCTTACTGTTTGAGCCACCAGGGAAGCCCATTTATGTTATATTAATATTAATATGTGTAACATTTATTTTCTTACAGTCCTTGTATTTTTTTTTTCAATATCCTTCCAGATCAAACTCAATAAATTTGATCTTGTCATCAAATTGTCATCAGAGAAATCTTACCTTTCAACACCCAAATAAGTCAAAAGTAAATTTTAAGAGTCAATAAATGTTAATAGATAAATATTCCCAGTACTCTTCCTTGCCATCATGTCCTTGCACCCATCAGATCACAGCAAGAGCAGAAAACCCTGACAGTTACCCTTGAACACCCTTCATTTGGATTGTTTCCATTAATTATTCAGATTTTGAACATCTGTAAGAAAAGAATGTA